>OW386286.2:124041872-126732134 GCA_936432065.2 Rutpela maculata
TGAAATTTCAATATTTTTTTTCTCGTCTATGGCGCATGGGACCCATACGAAATTTGGGAAATAACATCTAGAGAAGCACTTCTCTAATTACCCCTAAAAAATTTTGAAAAAGCAGTTTGCGAAAAATTTTTTGAAAATTCGTTAGCCTCCCCTGGGTCTAGGAGCTCCTGTTTATTTTTATTTTTTATTGTCATATGCATTTGACTTTTCATAAAAATACAACAACAGATTTTGGAGTTTGTGAAAATATTTTCATTACTAACTGAAATACAATGAACTGAAATTTTGTAATTTACAATTGAACAAATTACAATATTTCAATTCGTTGTATCTCAGTTAGTAATGAAAATATTTTCATAAACTCCAAAATCTGTTGTTGTATTTTTATGAAAAGTCAAATGCATATGACAAAAAAAAAATAAAAATAAACAGGAGCTCCTAGACCCAGGGGAGGCTAACGAATTTTCAAAAAATTTTTCGCAAATTGCTTTTTCAACATTTTTTAGTGGTCATTAGAGAAGTGCTTCTCTAGATGTTATTTCCCAAATTTCGTATGGGTCCCATGCGCCACAGACGAGAAAAAAAATATTGAAATTTCACCAGCCGCCGCTGGCTACTACACCAAAACAATATACATAATATATATACTTAACCAAACTTTTTTGACATTCCATATGTAAGCTAGCTTGTTTCACGTTTGTAGTTTACCAAATTACATGATTAAATATATATGTGTAATGTAATTGTAGAAAAACTTAAAATGTCCATGATGATCACAAATTATATAAACGTTATATCTGGTGTAAACATATAAGATGGTTGATGTGTAATATGTAGCAATTATCTAAATATCACATATTTTAATGTTATTATTTAACACACAAGCAATATAACTTTAAACGTACATACTGATTACAGAAATACATAAATGTTATATAGCTGATAAATACACATAATACTTGTTATTGTAATGTAGCAGTTACGTAAAAATCACATATTTCAATGTTATTATTTAACAAACAGGCAATATAACTTAAAAACTACATGATGATAACAGACATACATAAATATTATATGGCATGTAAATATACAAAATACTTGTTATTGTAATGCAGCAGTTATGTAAAAATCACATATTATAATGTTTGTATTTAACAAACAGGCATGTTTGTTAATAACTTAAATGTATATAGCATTTGAAGATGGTTTATGTAATAGAGATATATTTGGTAATATGGTGTGTGTTACCTTGACAATCTCTCTTTGGTACGTAACAGCCATATGTGTGTTCACTGGGTTGCTTCTCAAGAAAAATCAGCTGAGGAGAAATTACAGAAATTATCCGAACGAATGCAACGAAGTCAACAAGAAAAAGCTAGATTAGAGGAAACAGTCACCTGTCCATCATCAAGTAGTAATTCAGCCGACTCCAACGAAAATGAAGATGAAATAATTGAAGCCCAAGAAGAGTTGTTACAAGACCAGCCTGGCCCGTCACAGCCAAAAAAGAGGAGATTGTATGGAACATGTAACATCATCACACCAAAAATAGCCGCTGCATTTGATACTTGCAAAATAAGCGACAGGTATGGAGTCCATATTTTGACGGCAGTAACAGAAGCACTAGGACATGACACCACATCTTTGTCCATCAGCAGAACCACACTTCAGCGCTCTAGACAACGCATCCGCGAAGAAAGAGCTGGAATATTAAAAACTGCCTTCGGTAATTCTGAATTTCCGGCCCCAGTCATCCATTGGGATGGAAAACTTTTACCTTCTCTCACTGGAATGGGAAATATCGATAGACTTGCTATCTTAGTTACTAGTGGAGATATTGAACAACTACTTGGAGTACCAGCTTTGCCCAATTCAACTGGAAGAGAACAGACTGAAGCAGTTTATGATGTGCTTTGTGAATGGAATTTGGACGAAAAGGTAATAGCTTTGTGTTGTAATACAACAGCATCAAATATGGGTTATATAAATGGGGCAGCCACACTATTGCAACAAAAATTAGAAAGAGATATTCTATATTTTCCTTGTAGACATCATATTTTTGAAGTGGTTTTGAGAAGTGTGTTTGACACAAAAATGCCTTCCTCATCTGGTCCAAATATGCCACTATTTAAACGTTTTAGGGAATTTTGGCCTAAAATAGATCAAAATAATCTAAAAACTGGATTTCAGGTATCAAAAATTAAACACATTTTACAACCAGTTAAAGCCGAAATTGTAAAGTTTCTAAATGCAGCTTTAACTTTGCAACAGCCTCGTAATGATTATAAAGAATTTTTAATGCTTTCTAAACTTTTTGTTGAAGAAGAGCCCACTCACACGACATTCTATCAACCAGGGGCATTTTATCATGCACGTTGGATGGCCAAAGCCATTTACGTCTAAAAATATTTTTTTTCCAAGATCAGTTCCAACTAACTAAAAAAGAAAAAATAGGTATTGAAGATATATGTCTCTTTATTGTAAAGGTTTATGTAAAGGCCTGGTTTACAGCGTCATTTGCTAGTAAAGCATCGCTTCATGACTTAGACTTTTGTAAAGAACTCATTAATTATCAAAATATTGACAAAGAAATATCTCAAGCCGCAAGTAGGAAAATAGTGAACCATTTGTGGTACCTTAATTCAGTAAATGTTGGCTTATCTTTCTTTGATGACGATATTTCAGTTACCACTAAAAGAGAAATGGTTAAAGCTTTGAATAGGAAAGCACCAAATCAAGAGGGTATTAAACGACTTATGATTAGTAACATTACTGACGTTGAAAACAAGGAAATTCAGGACTTCATATGTGAGAACACTAAACAGTTTTTTCAAAAATTAGGTTTGTCTATGGAATTTTTGGAAAATGATCCAACAACATGGAGGGAAAATGAAAGTTATACCCGATGTTTCAATATTGTAAACAAAATTAAAGTTGTAAATGATGCCGCTGAGAGAGGAATCAAACTTATTACTGACTATAATGACATTTTAACAAAAAATGAAGACCAAAAACAGTTTTTACTCCAAGTTGTAAATGATTATAAATCAGTTTCCAAATGTAAAAAAAGAAACCCTGTCGCATGCTTTGGCCTAATGCAAAAAATATTGTTTTTATTACTATATGTCTTGTAGATTTAGGATAATATTTGGTACTATGTATGAAAAAAACGTTTCATAATAAAATACACAAAGATAAAACGAGAGTTTTATTTCAAAAACTTCTAGTCTAGTTTTCTTAGACTACGAATTTACGGTAGTATGACACATGTCATAGTCACAACAGATAATGTCTTTGATATTTGTATGACTTGATTAGTCATTCTAAAGATAAATGTTGCTGATTAAAAAAAAACAATGCATCAACCAAAGAATGTAAATAATTCCATTTACTTTTATTATTGCATAATAATGCATTCTGCGGCACCCCTTGCCTTCAATTTGCCTCAATAATATTTTGAGGGGACTGTTTTTTCTTCAAATGGAACCATTTGCAGGGGTGAGAAATAAAAAATTTCGATTTCGAAAAAGATGGGCCACCCTAATGTTCACAGATTGCAAGTTGACGAATCAAAACCATTCAGAACTAAAATTTACCCTATTCCTTACAAACACAGGGAACAGGTACAATTCGAAATAAAAAATATGTTACATTCTAATATAATAGAATCAGCTAAAACTAACTATATAAATCCTTTGGTAATAGTAAAAAAGAAAAATAATGAAATAAGACTTTGTTTAGATGCGCGTACTTTAAATACAATGACGAAATCGCAATTTGACTCGCCACAAACCATGCCTTCAATGTTATCTAGAATTGAAAAAACACAATCTTCTCAAAACTTGACTTGAAAAATTCTTTCTGGTTAATACCACTTCATCCTGATTCACGTAAATATACTGGTTTTAGTGTCGATGGGCACGTCTTTCAGTTCAAAGTAGTACCATTTGGTCTACAGAGTGCAAGTTCAGCTTTAGTTAGGGCAATGCAGAATATTCTTGATCGTTTTGAGAACTTCTGTTTTCACTATATCGACGATATTTTAATTTTCTCTGAAACAATAGAAAAACATTGTGAGCACTTAGATACCATTTTAAGCGTCTTAGATGAAGCAGGATTAAAATTAAATATTGAAAAATGTGAATTCTACCAAACTTCAGTTAAGTATTTGGGATACAAGATAACACAAACGGTATCAGTATCGGGAAGGATAGGATTAAGGAGATAAAAGATTATCCTCCTCCTACGAATTTAAAAACTCTTCGCGGATTCTTAGGGATCCTAAATTATTACAAGAGGTTCATACCTAAATTATCAGAACTCGAAGTTCCTTTAATTGAGTTATTGAGGAAAGATATAAAATGGCAATGGGATGAACGCAGGGAAATGGCTTTTAATAAATTGAAGGAAAATTTTCATGAAAATTTGTTATTATACAGCCCCGATTTCAGTCTACCGTTTATTTTAAGGACTGATGCGTCCGAATTTATAGTCGCCGCTGAATTGGTACAGTACCAAAATGAAGTAGAAACACCTATATGTTTCATATCGAGAATTCTAAAACCATATGAGACTAGATATTCCACTTCAGAAAGAGAAATGTTAAGCGTGTTTTTTCTATATCTAAACTTTCCTTTTATCTCACAGCAGCTCACTTCCCGCTAGAAACTGCGATCATGCTGCATTGTGTTTTCTGATGAAGAATAGATTTGCGAATAATCGTATCTATCGATGGTCACTTCTTATTCAAGAGTATTCCTTTACAATCAAACACCGTCCGGGTAAAAATAACATTACTGCAGACTCATTAACACGAAATCGACAAATAGATACATAGCCATTAAACACTTATTTAGTTTCACTCAATACACTCTCGCATGATGAAGATCTATACACCACAAGACAAGTATTATACAGACAACAACGATTACAAACACTAAGACAAGAATTAAATGAATCATCACATAAGGGATACTCTATCAAGGAAAACTTCATAATAAAAACAATTTTAAATGAGGAAAAATATGTGTTAGATAAAATTTTACATATTCGTTTTGGACATATAGGAATTTGGAAAACTTGGCTAATATATAGGGAAACATTTTACACTAAAAGTGATTTAAGCTTAATAAAAGAAATTCTGTCAAGATGTGGAGAATGTTGTCTAGGAAAAAACAAAAACCATGTAAACAAAAATGAAGTTAAAAGTACTATTACAACGAAACCTTTAGAACTCATCTCAATAGACTTTATTAGTAATTAGAACAGAAGATGGTTATAAGAACACTTTAATCATTGTAGATAATTTTTCAAAATTTATTAAAATATATCCTACAAAAAGATGCAACACTACTACAACTATAAATAAAATTAGGCATTGTTGTAAAACAGTGGGAAAGCCAGAAAGAATTTTAGCTGACAACGCGACATATTTCAACAATGATAAACTCTCGGTATACTTAAAAAGAAAAGATATTAAGTTAAGTTTCACAACAATTAGACATCCAAGATCGAATTCATCCGAGAGATATATACAAGAGGCAATAAGGTTTTTAAGAATCATGGTACAACGAAACCATACAAAATGGGCGATAGCTACAGAAACTGTAGAAAACTATATGAATAATATTCCAAATACGGTAATTCAAATGCCTCCTGTTGTCATAATGTTTGGTACCCAACCAGAAAGGCCATGGGAAAATGAAAACATAGAAAATCTACAAGATATACATGAAACAGTGCGATTACGGTTAAAAAGAAACTCAGAAAAATATGTAGCACGTGAGAACAAACGCATTAAAAGGAAGATTACATTTAAATTAGGGGACAAGGTGGTTATAAAGAAGATGAGAATAACAAACAAAAAACAGAACATTTGTGCAAAATTGTCGTATCCATATGAAGGTCCATATGTGATAAAAAAAATACTTAATCAGAACACATACGAATTGAAATATCCAGAGGAAGATACAATCCGTGGAAAATTTCATATTGAAATGATTTATCCTTACATAACGGAAGCAAAGAAAATATCAGATCAACAAGAAATAATTTGGGGAAAATCGAATATGGAAATGACTTATCCATACGAAACGGTAGAAAACAAAATTTCAAACTACCAATGTTAGTATGAATATCATATCAAGTTGTGAAGTTAATGAAGTTTTCAGAGTATTTCAAATTTTATTAGCTGGAGGGGGTAAATGACATGATATCCACGTCCTTAAACTAGGAAGACAACACTTATATAACTTACAATAAAACCACGCCACTGTAAACATGATTTTGCATCCTTGCAGTTCAATAATAGGTGAAACCTTTCATGCTATGAGTTGTATCTCATGTGAAAGGACAAACAGTGTATTTCCACTACGCCAAGCATGAGTGAATAATATTATAACAAATAAAATTGTTAAATAGCTATAAATATTATAATATAGAATTTTAATAAACTTTACAAGTTATTTCAAAATTAGGTGATCATTTAGATTTCTTTAATAGAAAATCATAAATACTTACCTAATATAACTTCACTAAGAACAATCCCGTAATTTTAGATTCTAGTTTAGTTTTTTCTGCAGTTAAAAAACACTGGATGATATCAAACTTATGATATGTCACTGTGTCTTTTAAATTTTAGTGAATAAGTAACTTGTTATCTTTCATATTTGTATTGTGTTGAAAGAAGGGATCTCAACGAAGGTTAGCAGTACTTTTCAGGTAGTTCAGTGTGATTATAAAGACTATACAAGTAAAGGAACTTAAGCGACAACTTCTGAAAAGAAAATAGTTTCAAATTAGTATAAAATCCACATTAAATGCTAATTTTGTTATTAGAGATAGATAATTAATTAGTGTAGTTTGTTCAGAAGGGTAAACTATTGAGATAATTTATGTTAAATAGGAATTTAAGGATGTTTTGTTAAAAAAACACAAAGTTTCTGGAATGAGGTTAATACTAGAGGAAATTAAAGAAAAGTCATACAGAAACGTTCTAATTAATACAAGGAATGTGTCTCTAACATTAGGAACATTTCATAAACTAATATAAAGAAAAAATATTTAAATTCAAGAAATTATATTCATAAAAACAAGTCTAGTGATCCAAAACATGTCAGAAAATGATTAATTTAAAGGGAAACTAAGGAAAATGTTTTTTCTGTTGGGATGCTGTCAGATTTTTGAAAAAAGAGGAAGATTGAAAGTTTTGTCCTGAATAAAAATTAATTTAAAATAAATTAAAATAGAAGAATAAAGCAAAGTAAGATTATAAGATGGTTATCAAGAAACCACATTAAAGAAAAGCAATTGAGAAAGTCTAGGTTAAAATAAATCTATGCAAGGCAAGTAAAATTAAAATAAAAGCAAGATATAAAACATTCTTAAATAAAATTTTGAAACAACCAAATTCCAAAAACAGTGTTTATATCACTTGTATTAATAAATAAAAGCAGTTAAACATTGACAAAAAGGGAAACGTAAAGAAAGAAAAGAGTAAAACTGACTTACCTGCATAATATTATGCAAGGTTTGTGAAGAAATTAGAGATATTCAATCCTGCATATAATCCAATATTTATTCTTAATCACGAAAACAAGAGATCAACTGAAAGAGGTTAAGTTGGAACGAAATGTCAAAATAAAATAAGTCCAAGAAGGAAACACGTGCGAAACATCTGTTACCATCTAGTGTCCAATTGATGAACCAAATGTCAATAAAATAAATCCAAGAAGGAAACGAAGTGTGGGACATCTAGTGTCCAATTGATGAACAAATTTTAATATTGGGGAGAGGACAATATAAAGCATCACGGGTACCTATATTAAAAATTAAATTACAGAGCTCTGGTGTCAACGTTTATTTGTTTAAATTTTAAAACTTTTCGAACATTTCATTTAAATTCAAACATTCTCATATTAAAATCAAAGGCCAATACAATTAAGGAATTAATTTTAAGAATTATTTGTGTTAATCATGATTTCAGGTTTACCCTTCAATAAAATTGTTAAAATTTAATCACTCTAAATTATTTTCAATATTAAATCATTATCTATTGAAATCTCGATGAGCTAGCCAGCTGGACCTACACTGAGGAGTTTTTATAATTGGTTTGACCCATGCTTAAAAGGTCGTCAGTTTGTAATATTTATGGCACAGTGGCACCGTTTATACATTTTTCTAGCCATATTTTGATCATAAAATCATAAAATTAAAATATTTTGATATTTTCAATATTAACAAATAGCAATTAAATATATTAATACAACAGACATCACAATATATATATATATATATATATATATATATATATATATATATATATATATATATATATATATATATTGTCGTGACATTTGCAAAAATATATATTTTAGGGCAAAAGCCAGAGAAAATAAGCCATCGTAGCAACAGACAGAGGTACATAACTCATTGCACGATATTGTTACCTTCGTGTATGAGGAACTGCACTTACAACCCTTCGACGAAGCTAGGGGAGGTCAATGACCTCAAGTAAGACTTAAAATGTGATATGGCAACTTAAGTAAAACACCTCTATTTGAAAAAACTCACATGCATTATGTTTAGTATAATTTATGATAATTAGGTATAAAAGGATACACCCAGTAGGGTAAACCATGTGTAAAAAGTAGACAAACCTTATAATGTTAAAATAACTAATTAGAGAGACCACAGCAAGGGCTCAAATGTGTAGAATCAAGCTTTGTTCTTGTATAAAACCATAAACTCTCTGAACACTCTCGTAGTGGACTCGTCAAACTAAAAAAATAAAACATTTTATTAAAATAGTGCTACAAATTAGACTAAAGGACAATAATAGTGGACAATGTTGACGTATTAAGTACTAGAATACGTATATGAACGCTAATAATGAGCAAAATTAACATAAAATCTAGTTATAAGAAAATTTAAAAAAATCTCTCTCGGCAAACATACATATAAGAAGGTTTTACAAAAAGGACACATCGTAATGAGATGAAACTCACAGAAAACAAAGACTAGTACCTGTTAGTGAAGTGCAGCGTAAAATCTCTGAACTGTGACACGTTGGGAGGTATTTCTTAATAAATCTTTGTGTATTCTAGACACCTTCACATATAATGAACTGCAACTTTTCTTAAAACCCATGTAGATATAATATTTCTTATCCTGGTGTGAATTCAGGACACCAGTGTTGTTTTGTGTAACTTTTGATAGGACACTATGTATTAGTTTAGGCACTGCTCACCGATGAACTTGGAGGTGGGTACCTAAAATATTTGTTCACATATAATTATGTTTTAAACCTATCTAGGTAATAAATGTTTGTAGATAATTAATAATTAGTGTATTAAGTAGGATCTGGGCAAATTTTAAGTAGTTTTATGTAGTAATAAGGTCAGAAAATAGCAATATAGAATATTTATCAAAGTGTCTTAAAAATCATTATGGGGGTACAAATGGGGTACCAGAATGATTGGGAGTGCATAGTAAAGCTCATTCCAATGTTAAAATGTGCATATAATAAGTAAAAGGCATAAAAAAGTACATGTTTATAAAAATCAAAATTCTTTATTAAAATCATACTATCTGATTTTTGTATTCCTGTCAATCTCAGCGAATAAAAACGCGAGAAGTGGCAAAAACAGTCTAGTAAACGCGGTCGTAGAGGCAACATGTTATAAAATTTACTCCTGAAAAGCCCTAACCTAGAATTTATTGAATGAAAATTTATCCTATTGTTTGAAACCGTGTGTTTACGGAAGTAACCATATATGAAATTTTGAAAAGAGTTAGGAATGATAATTTTAATAAGTATTCTATGCTTAAAATATAAATGTTATGAAAATGTTGTAAACTAGACTCAAAGTTTCCAAAGCCGACTCACATATTTATCCATTTTAAATATCTAAGGTACTTACCTTAATATAAAATTTAATTATTTTAAAAACCCGTGTTTCGAAAGTGATTTCCTTAAAATAAAGTGTCCCGAAGGAAGAAAATAAGGGAAAACAAATAAATCAGCATTATCCAATCATCTGAACTTCTAGTGATCTTCAAGCACCTGCGGTTGGTAACATCAGTAACCAGCTTTGAACGAGAATCCAGGGGCGTACTCACAGCAGTTGTGCGCGATTGAGCTCAGCGGCGTTACGAGAGCGGTAAAGTATAAAGGTACCTTATCGGTTATATTTTCACTGATCAGTTGATAAAATTTTTGAATATATTTGCAAAGGCCAATAAATAAAACGCATAATTATCCATTCATCTTAAACTTTATTTATGTAAACTGTGTATTTGTTAAATTCATAAATTTACCTCGTCCAGATCATTAAAATTTGTTAATCTTTGTTTGAAATATTGGTGTATTATTTCAGTTGCTAGAGAATACATTGCATTTCAGGAACCGGCTATCTGAGAGGGAGTTGTACTGCACAGTTGCGGTACCCTCATGCTCTGAGGTGTGGCAGTATCGAGTTATCTCTCGACTGTCGCATCTGATGGTTTAGGCCATCTGGCGCTCAACAGCAAAATTAAATTCTTCTTCTATCTTTCACAACAAAAATTGGTTTAAGCCGTCTTTTTCTATCCACGTCACAACAAAAATTGGCGTCCAACGTGGTAGGCGACGTTGTTAAACGGCATTTTGACGCTTAACAACGCAGACTATTGATAACAGTGTACTCTAGCAAATTGAAAAGATTAAGTTTGATATTTTATAAAATAACCAGCAAAAATACTAATCATTTGTTTTAAAACTGTAAGAATTATATTCAATTTCATAAGTATATGGATCTAAGATCTGGAAAAAAAATAATCATGGCTGACCAAACAAACACTACACCAGAACAAATCGAACAAAATAACACTACACAAGAGCAAACACCATCCACATCACAACAATCTGATGATACAGCACTTACACAAACACACACAGACACAAACATGTTGCACCAACTAATGCAAATGGTGGCAAGTATCAGCTCGAATATGGAGCAAACAAATGCGAAAATAGAACAGACAAATATAAACGTCATTGCAACACAAGCAGAAATGAAACAAACAAATGCGGAAATGAAACAAACAAATATAAACGTCATTGCAACACAAGCAGAAATGAAACAAACAAATGCAGAAATGAAACAAACAAATAAAAACGTCATGGAGATACAAGTAACTGTACGACAAATTGCCGAAGACAATAAAAAATTTGAAGAACGCATAGAAGGAATACAAGGGAGAGTAGAAAGGGTAGAGAACAGGCTCGACTCTATGACAGACGATGTCATTGAGGACATCAACACCAAAGTCAAGTCCGCCACGAAGAAAATGGAGGAGTCCATTGCACGTAATGTAGAAGGGTTAATAGTCGACGTGGTAAATGAAGTAGACAGCAAACTGAAGAAGCAAGATGACACAGTAAATAAGAAGTTAAAAGAGCAGGAATGTATGTATAACCATTTGAACACGCAGTTGTTAAAAGAAGGACACACAACCATCACCAACACAACATATACACACGCATGTACCAAGAACCAATTCTATTTTTATGGGGACAACCGTACGCATCCCAAGACATTCATCACACGTTTAAAACAGTATATGAACACGATACACCCAGACGCCAACTTAAAACAAAATATACAAAATATGGTAAGAGGTTTTGCTGAGGAGTGGTATAATGTTATATGTGATAATTTTGAAACGCTACCTGAATTTGAGGAACTTTTGTTGAAACAGTACTGGGGAAAATACGCTCAGCAAAAAGTACGCTTCAACCTGTTTAATGGGAAATACAATGAGAACTCCGGTATAAGTAGGGAGAATTATGTATTACGAAAAATAGGCAACATTAAACATCTAGAACCAGCTTTTACCGAGGGAGAAATAATAACTTACTTAGCGAGACATTTCTCTGACGATATACATAATGTCATTATTACTCAGAGAATAACGACATTAGACGGCTTGATCGAATATTTACGTGGCATTGATGATCACCGTATAGGGTGGAAACATGGAAATAAAGACAGGGTAGATAGGCAAAATGATAGGTATAAAAATTTTGAAAATAACAGGGATAAATATAGGGAAAATAATAGAAATTCTAACTATAATAACAGAGGAAATTATGACAATAATAATCGGCAAAATAGGGACCAATATGGCTACAATAATTACAGAAATCAAACTAATAACAACTATTGGGAAAAAGATAAATATAGAGGGAATTACAATCAAAGGGACAATAATATGTATAACGAAAATCGGCCATACAATAATAATCAAAGAGATGATAGGAGACATGTTAGTTGGGGGGACAAAAAGGCTCAAGATTCAGAAAAGGAAACAGACAGACGAACATACGCACAGGTCAGTAGTGTAAACGTTCAGAGGGAAAAAAGAGACAGGGCAAACGCACGAGCTGATTTCGATAGGATTGAAACCGTGGCACCGGTAAATGATCCGCCTCGAAACCAGGATTTTCGGCAAGCGATGTTTTAATTTTGAATAATGTTTCATACCAACATATGAAAGAGTTTATCGGTAATGACATGGATGACGGATCAATTAACATTAAAACCAGCAATCTACCAATGGTAGACGTTAAATTAAAAACAAATACATATAAGGCGCTCCTTGATACAGGTGCTGAATTGAGTTTAATCAAAGAAAGAATTATTAATGATTGTTATAATGGTAATAAAAGTAAAGATTGCATTAAAATAAGTAAAATAAATTTAGTAGACCCAAAGGGGAAAAAAATTGCTCAATGTAATCAGGTTTTAAACACGAAGTTTACGGTAGAGAATTATGAATTTGAGGGAAGTTTTATAATAATAGATGACATGAAGTTTGATATCATTTTGGGAGAAGACATCCTAACACAACTCAGGGCAAAAATTGACCTTGAAAAGAGGGTAGTAAATTTACAAGGTAGTACCATACCGATGTATTCCACCGGGGAGGTAGGAAATTATGGTGATAATAAAAATGAATATGTTAATAATAATATTGCGGTCGACATACAGGTCGAAAATTTTAAATGGTGTAATGGCGAAAGGGCCAATGATATGAAAATAATTGCGGACGACGGGGAAGTCGTGTATAAAAATAAGGTAGAAATCGACAAGGAGGTCGAGAAAAAAAATATGTATTGGTACTATGTAGAGTTGTGGATGGAAAACTTTGACAAAAAAGATGCAATCGTACATGATTGGTTGATTGAATATAAAACTGAAAAAGAATCTACTAAAGTTAAAAATGGTTATATTGGCAAATTTAATAGGGTAAATAAAGTAAGGATGAAAAGAAAAGTACATAAAATAATAAAGCGTCGAATAGGACATGTATCAAAGCCTAAAACTTTTAAAATATATAAAGATAAACTAGCGGTAGATGAGCAAACAAATATAATTAATAAAATGTTAAATGTTGGTATACATAAATTAAAAAGGGTACTTAAAATTAAAACATCAAAAATAAACAATCTAAATTATGAACCTGAAACAAAAGTGATTAAAAATTATACAGAGCAAAATAGGTATAAAACTGAAAAGTTAAACACACAAGAGCTTAAAGATAAACAAAAGATAAAGGTCAAAATGAAACAAGTAAATAATATAAATGTATTTGGGGATATAACATTAAACTGTCCGGAAAATTTTGTTAAAACAATAAGTGAAATTTTACAGAAATATAGAGCGCTAATTAATTTTGAAGCACGTGTAGCGGTAGGCTACGTACATAAGTTACGAGTAAAGCGATTATGTGTCTCTGACTTGAGAAGAAATATATGCGGAAAACTCCTTTTGCCATATGAAGGACCTTACGTTGTACACAGGGTATTAAACGATAATACCTATGAGTTAAAATTTCTTAATAGTGATCATGTCAGGGGAAGATTTCATATAGAAATGACATACCCTTATGATACAGATTAAAACAAATGATTTACAGTGTTTATTATTTTGCAAACGCCACTAATTGTTTTGGAAAAAAATATCAAAATTTTCTTTTAGTAATAAAACTTTGACATTTTGGGGAGGTAAAATGTCGTGACATTTGCAAAAATATATATTTTAGGGCAAAAGCCAGAGAAAATAAGCCATCGTAGCAACAGACAGAGGTACATAACTCATTGCACGATATTGTTACCTTCGTGTATGAGGAACTGCACTTACAACCCTTCGACGAAGCTAGGGGAGGTCAATGACCTCAAGTAAGACTTAAAATGTGATATGGCAACTTAAGTAAAACACCTCTATTTGAAAAAACTCACATGCATTATGTTTAGTATAATTTATGATAATTAGGTATAAAAGGATACACCCAGTAGGGTAAACCATGTGTAAAAAGTAGACAAACCTTATAATATGTTAAAATAACTAATTAGAGAGACCACAGCAAGGGCTCAAATGTGTAGAATCAAGCTTTGTTCTTGTATAAAACCATAAACTCTCTGAACACTCTCGTAGTGGACTCGTCAAACTAAAAAAATAAAACATTTTATTAAAATAGTGCTACAAATTAGACTAAAGGACAATAATAGTGGACAATGTTGACGTATTAAGTACTAGAATACGTATATGAACGCTAATAATGAGCAAAATTAACATAAAATCTAGTTATAAGAAAATTTAAAAAAATCTCTCTCGGCAAACATACATATAAGAAGGTTTTACAAAAAGGACACATCGTAATGAGATGAAACTCACAGAAAACAAAGACTAGTACCTGTTAGTGAAGTGCAGCGTAAAATCTCTGAACTGTGACACGTTGGGAGGTATTTCTTAATAAATCTTTGTGTATTCTAGACACCTTCACATATAATGAACTGCAACTTTTCTTAAAACCCATGTAGATATAATATTTCTTATCCTGGTGTGAATTCAGGACACCAGTGTTGTTTTGTGTAACTTTTGATAGGACACTATGTATTAGTTTAGGCACTGCTCACCGATGAACTTGGAGGTGGGTACCTAAAATATTTGTTCACATATAATTATGTTTTAAACCTATCTAGGTAATAAATGTTTGTAGATAATTAATAATTAGTGTATTAAGTAGGATCTGGGCAAATTTTAAGTAGTTTTATGTAGTAATAAGGTCAGAAAATAGCAATATAGAATATTTATCAAAGTGTCTTAAAAATCATTATGGGGGTACAAATGGGGTACCAGAATGATTGGGAGTCCATAGTAAAGCTCATTCCAATGTTAAAATGTGCATATAATAAGTAAAAGGCATAAAAAAGTACGTTTATAAAAATCAAAATTCTTTATTAAAATCATACTATCTGATTTTTGTATTCCTGTCAATCTCAGCGAATAAAAACGCGAGAAGTGGCAAAAACAGTCTAGTAAACGCGGTCGTAGAGGCAACATGTTATAAAATTTACTCCTGAAAAGCCCTAACCTAGAATTTATTGAATGAAAATTTATCCTATTGTTTGAAACCGTGTGTTTACGGAAGTAACCATATATGAAATTTTGAAAAGAGTTAGGAATGATAATTTTAATAAGTATTCTATGCTTAAAATATAAATGTTATGAAAATGTTGTAAACTAGACTCAAAGTTTCCAAAGCCGACTCACATATTTATCCATTTTAAATATCTAAGGTACTTACCTTAATATAAAATTTAATTCTTTTAAAAACCCGTGTTTCGAAAGTGATTTCCTTAAAATAAAGTGTCCCGAAGGAAGAAAATAAGGGAAAACAAATAAATCAACATTATCCAATCATCTGAACTTCTAGTGATCTTCAAGCACCTGCGGTTGGTAACATCAGTAACCAGCTTTGAACGAGAATCCAGGGGCGTACTCACAGCAGTTGTGCGCGATTGAGCTCAGCGGCGTTACGAGAGCGGTAAAGTATAAAGGTACCTTATCGGTTATATTTTCACTGATCAGTTGATAAAATTTTTGAATATATTTGCAAAGGCCAATAAATAAAACGCATAATTATCCATTCATCTTAAACTTTATTTATGTAAACTGTGTATTTGTTAAATTCATAAATTTACCTCGTCCAGATCATTAAAATTTGTTAATCTTTGTTTGAAATATTGGTGTATTATTTCAGTTGCTAGAGAATACATTGCATTTCAGGAACCGGCTATCTGAGAGGGAGTTGTACTGCACAGTTGCGGTACCCTCATGCTCTGAGGTGTGGCAGCATCGAGTTCTCTCTCGACTGTCGCATCTGATGGTTTAGGCCATCTGGCGCTCAACAGCAAAATTAAATTCTTCTTCTATCTTTCACAACAAAAATTGGTTTAAGCCGTCTTTTTCTATCCACGTCACAACAAAAATATATATATATATATGAAATCGGATTTGAAGGAAACAACTACTCAGCGGGCAAATACCCCGACCTGCATTGAATTACACCTTCAAATCGTTATCAGTAACCAACTATCATTTGTCTGTTCCTAACCAGACATAGACCGGTTTCGAACTTATTATGTTCTCCTCAGTATGCCATAGGCCATGGAACAGACAAATGATAGTGGTCAACTTGCTAGTCTTATACAAACTGAATCAAATGAAGCGACGGTGAGAGGTAAACTCTCATATGGTCAGATACTACTATACGTCGGACAAATGTCACTGGCGTATAGCGACTTGCTTTTTTGCAAGTACCAAGAGCGGCGACCTCTAGCCTTAGTGGGCTATACTCACTGTTTATGAAATCGGATTTGAAGGAAACAACTACTCAGCGGGCAAATACTCCGAATACAATGGAGGTCGGGGGGACAAAAATATAATATCCTCCCCCTCTCTCTACTCCACCTACTCCATCTTCTTATCGTACACAAGGATTGGTTTACCTGAACCTTGCTTTCAGTATCCACATAATGTTGCATTTTGGTAAAGGGTGCTTTAAATGTTAAATTAGAACCCAGTAACATAATTAACATGGGAGGGTATTAACCCATATTCTTCATAAACTCATAAAAAAATATATATAATTAGCAATCTGTTAGCTAACTGTAATTTCTTAAAATAATGACTGTATATTTTTTATAGAAATGAAAATCTCGATGAATACCTGCATCTTAGAAACAATTCCATACATGTACAAGAACATCAAGAATATGCTCATGATGAATCTTGACACTCAAGAAAATTTAAGGCAGTTTGGTAAACTAATAAAATTATTGTTTCTAAGCTGTTTCATCTCTTTTATCTGATATATCAAGAGTTAAATATGAATTGACGTATGGCCGGTACGAGAAATGGTGCGCAGAAAAAAAATTACATGTCACCAACGAGAAGGTTTTGTTAGTGTATTTTGAGCATTTATCAGATTCAGGAACTTTTTCTCTTGAGGCTTATTATTCGATCTTGCGGAGTGTTATATCCATGAAAAGAAATGTGTATATTAGCAAATATACACATTTAATTGCATTTTTGAAAAGAATATGTGAAGGATATTGACCTAAAAAATCCAAGATTCTAACTATAAGCAGAATATTGCTAAGTATTTACAAAAACTTGATGACAACAGAGATATAGTGAAGAAAGTTGTGCTCATTGTAGGACGAAGGTATATGCAGAAGAGTTGGTAATACTAGTAGAACATGCAACAGATGAAGTATTTTCGAATTGTAATACGTCAAGAAAATAAAAATTTCTCGAAAATTTTTTGTAATATCAGGACGTATAGAAGGTATTAATATAGTAGAAATTATTTAAAAACCCGCTGCCCAAGGAATATCACTACTTCCACATCCAGATTTTTTATCAGTCTCTCACAACGAAAAAATTTTGTATGTGGAAATAATTGTTTATGGAAGTTTAATAATATATTTGAAATCCTCTACCCCAGAAACCCATAAAATGATACCCCACATCGCTGGCGAGGTGGGGGTGGTGATAGGGGGTGGTAGTGGGGGTGGATGAAGTAAAAAAAACATTTTGAGGTTTCTGGTTCTTGTACACACAACTAAATCACAATTTTTTTTCATCCCATTTAATAATGGGATGGAGGTGGCAATGGGGGTGGCTAATGCCAACATTTTTTTTGAACTTCTCTTGTATATACTAAATACCAATTTTATGGACTCTTACCTGCTTGATTTACCTGTTTCCCCTAAATTTACCGCAAATTACCCCCCAACCCTTTGACGGAACAAGATGAAAATATAAACTAGTTCTAGATCTCATTAAGATACATCTGCGTACCAAATTTCAAGTCAATATCTCCAGAGTAAACGTGCGCACAAAAAAAGTTACAGACAAAAATTTTTTTTTCGCTCAAACTTAAAATTTCGACATTCTAAGCCTATTTGAACAATAAAAATTTTTTAAAATTTTTTTGTCGTTACTATACTTCCACTGGATGTGGAAGTAATTACATCAAACTATGTCCTTTGCACACTGATCATAGTCATTCTTTGTTTTACAAAAATGGTAAATGTACTCAGCAACCTGTAGGAATTAACACCTCTGGGGATACACCGAAGAATATTGCTTTGTCACTTAAATTATCCAATCCAGAACTGAATAAACTGGTCATCACTTCAGGTGGGCATCTACATCACTGTTAGCTGATCCTGGTATTGACATTCTAACTGTGAAGAGGCATGGAGGGTTGTTGAAAGATACATCGGAGTTGTGAAGAAAACAAGAAGAGAATTGCTATAAACATTCTTGGTGAAAACATGAACGTAACAATTCATAATGAAGTGTGCATAAATTCAACTTCTTCAAACTTAAGGTTATCTGGTATCAATTCTACTAATCGTAATGAACATGTCATATTTACAAGTAGTTTTACATATTACCTTAAAAAATATATGAACAAATGGTTTTCTGAAGTCTGTTGTTCTACTGCTACATTGCCATACTAGTGTGATAATAAATTTATTAATACACTAACATGGTAATATCAATTATTACCCAACTAAAACAAATGGGTTAAGTGGCTCTTATCTAATAATTGTAGATAATAAATATATTGTGAATTTAGAAGAGTGATAATATATTTATGACAACTAGCCAGAAATATTACAAATTTCTTAACGTCAGAACCATTGTAAAAGAAAAATAAACACGAGTTCATCGAGATAAAATATAATATCCTCCCCCTCTCTCTACTCCTTCTCCTCCTACTCCATCTTCTTTTCATACACAAGGATTGGTTTACTTGAACCTTGCTTTTGGTATCCACGTAACTTCGTATTGTGGTAAAGGGTACTTTAAAAGTTAAATGTTAAATTAGAACCCATTTTCTTCATAAACTCATAAAAATATATATAATTAGCAATTCATTAGCTAATTGTAGTTTCTTAAATTAATGTCTGTATATTTTTTATAAAAATGAAAATCTCGCTAAATACCTGCATCTCAGAAACAATTCCATACATGTAAGTACAACATCAAGAATATGTTCATGATGAATCTTGACACTCAAGAAAATTTATAACAGTTTGGTAAACTAATAAGACGCTTGTTTCATCTCTTTTATCTGATATATCAAAAGTTAAATATGAATTGACACATGGCCAGTACAAGTATTTACAAAAAGTTGACGACAACAGGGATATAACGAAGAAAATTGCACTCATTGTAGGACTTGAAGGTGTATGCAGAAGAGTTGGCAATACTAGTAGAATATGCAACAGATGAAGGTCAGTATTTGTGAATTGTAATACCAGTCAAGAAAACAAAAATTTCTCAACAATTTTTTGTAATATCAGGAGGTATAGAAGTAATTAATATAGGAGAAATTATTTAAAATTACATCAAGCTACGTCGTTTACCCACTGATCATAGTCATTTCTGTTTTACAAAAATGGTAAATGTACTGAGCAACCTGTAGGAATTAACACCTCTGGGGATATAACGAAGAATATTGCCTTGTTGCTTAAAACACCCAGTCTTGAACTGAACTGGCCATCACATCAGGCAGGCATCTGCATCACAGTTAGCTGATCCTGGAGTTAACATTGTAACTGTGAAGAGGCATGGAAAGTCGTTGAAGATACATTAGAGTTGTGAGAAAAACAAGAGAATTGTTATAAATATTCTTTGTGGAAATATGAACGCAACGATTCATAACCAAGAAGTGAGCATAAATTCAACTTCAAACTTATTGTCGCCTGGTATCAATTCTAATAATTGTAATGAACATGTCATATTTACAAGTAGTTTTACATATTACCTTAAAAAATATATGAACAAATGGTTTTCTGAAATTTATTGTTCTACTACCCCATTGACACACTAGTGTGGTAATAAATTTATTAACGCACTAATATGGTAATATCAATTATTACCTAACTAAAACATGTGGGATAAATGGCTCTTATCTAATAATTGTAGATAATAAATATATTGTGAATTTACAAGGGTGATAATATATTTATGACAACTAGCCAGAAATACTACAAGTTTCTTAACATCAGAACCATTGTGAAAGAAAAGTAAACACTTGAGTTCATCGAGATAAGATATAATATCCTCCCCCTCTCTCTACTCCTCCTACTCCATCTTCTTGTCGTACACAAGGATTGGTTTACCTGAACCTTGCATTCGGTATCCACATAATGTCGCATTATGGTAAAGGGTGCTTTAAAAGCACTGGTTTCAATGAAACCGCCAGTTGCATTAACACAAAGAATTATACTGCCTCAGCTCATAAATAATGTGTAATTAATTTCAAGTCCAAGTAACAAATAATTATATATATGTTAAATTAGAACGCAGTAAAATAATTAACATGGGAGGGTATTACACCATATTCTTCATAAACTCATAAAAAAACATATATTAGCAATCTGTTAGCTAACTGTAGTTTCTTTTACAGAAATGAAAATCTCGATGAATGCCTGCATCTTAGAAACAATTCCATACATGTACAAGAACATTAGGAATATGCTCATGATGAATCTCGACAGTCAAGAAAATTTAAAACAGTTTGGTAAACTAATAAAATGCTTGTTTCTAAGTTGTTTCATCTCTTTTATTCGATTTATCAAGAGTTAAATATGAATTGACGGTACGAGAAATGTGTGCAGAAAAAAATTACATGTCACCTACGAGGTTTTGTTAGTGTATTTTGAGCATTTACCAGACTACAGAACTTTCTTCTCTCAGGGCTTATTATTATACTCTTCGCAAAAATGAAGAGTATATTGCATTTGATCGGCACATTTCTAAATCCGTAAATATCGCTTGCAGACAAAAAATTTTCATATCATTGTGTTAGTGAACGAATTCTGAACGACTTTCAAAATGTCCGTCCGTCCGTCCGTCACGTTTCTTGTAAGCACGATAACTCAAGGAAGAAAAATCCGATTGTATTGAAATTTGGACAGTAAGTTAGTGTTAGCTAGAGGAAGAACCCTGTTGTTTTTGAACAAAATCGATCGGTAAATAAAAATGTTATTAATGACTTAAATTTGAACAAAAATTTTTCGATTTTTTTGTTTTTGTAATTGAATAGAAATCTGGTAGAATGATATTTCACTTTAATATCTGAATATTTATATATTCTACAAATATACATTTCATAATGCAATATACAACCGTGAAAATATGATTTCAGCTCATGTCTTATAATGTAAAAATTTAGAGTTTTTTACGTGTAAGATGGTGGTGTAGTTCTTATGCTTTTGACTCGGAATCCCGGGTTCGAAACCCAAATGGGGTTTGGTATTTTTTTTTTATTTTTATTTTATTTTACATGGAGTCTTTTACGTACTATAAAATTTAAAATGTCTAAAACTAACACTATTTACAAAAAAACCTGCGAAGAGTATCCTATAGAATGTATAACAATTATATAAAAAGTTCAGTGAACAGGCGAAGAGTACGTTTTTAGCTTGTTCGATCTTGCGGAGTGTTATATCCATGAAAAGAAATGTGTATATTAGCAAATTTACATATTTAATTGCATTTTTGAAAAGAATATGTGAAGGATATTGACCTAAAAATCCAAGATTTTAACTAAGCAGAACATTGCTAAATATTTACAAAAACTTGACGATAACAGAGATATAACAAAGGAAGTTGTACCCACTTGTAGAACATTGCAGAAGAGTTGGTAATACAGATGAAGGCCAGTATTTTTGAATTGTAATACCAGTCAAGAAAATAAAAATTTCTCGAAAATTGTTTGTAATATCAGGAGGTATAGAAGGTATTAATATAGTAGAAATTATTTAAAATTACATCAAGCTATGTCCTTTGCACACTGATCATAGTCATTTCTTTGTTTTACAAAAATGGTAAATGTACGCAGCAGCCTGTCTGGGGGTACACTAAATAATGCTGTTACTTAAATTATCCAATCCTGGACTGAATAAACTGGCCATCACTTCAGGTGTTGACACTATAACTATCAAGAGGCATGGAAGGTCGCTGACAAATACATCAGAGTTGCGAGGAAAACAAGAGAATTGTTATAAATATTTTTGGTGCAAATATGAACGCAACAATTCATAACCAAGAAGTGAGCATAAATTCAACTTGAAACTTATCGTCGTCTGGTATCAATTCTACTAATTGTAATGAACATGTCATATTTACAAGTAGTTTTACATATTACCTTAAAAAATATATGAACAAATGGTTTTCTGAAGTCTTGTTCTACTGCCTCATTGCCACACCAGTGTGGTAATAAATTTATTAACGCATTAATATGGTAATATCAGCGGCGGCTGGTGAAATTTCAATATTTTTTTTCTCGTCTGTGGCGCATGGGACCCATACGAAATTTGGGAAATAACATCTAGAGAAGCACTTCTCTAATGACCCCTAAAAAATTTTGAAAAAGCAGTTTGCGAAAAAATTTTTGAAAATTTGCTAGCCTCCCCTGGGTCTAGGGACCCCTGTTTACTTTTATTTTTTTTTGTCATATGCATTTGACTTTTCATAAAAATGCATCGACAGATTTTAGAGTTTGTGAAAATATTTTCATTACTAACTGAAATACAATGAACTGAAATTTTGTAATTTACAATTTAACAAATTACAATATTTCAATTCGTTGTATCTCAGTTAGTAATGAAAATATTTTCACAAACTCCAAAATCTGTCGATGCATTTTTATGAAAAGTCAAATGCATATGACAAAAAAAAATAAAAGTAAACAGGGGTCCCTAGACCCAGGGGAGGCTAGCGAATTTTCAAAATTTTTTTCGCAAACTGCTTTTTCAAAATTTTTTAGGGGTCATTAGAGAAGTGCTTCTCTAGATGTTATTTCCCAAGTTTCGTATGGGTCCCATGCGCCACAGACGAGAAAAAAAATAGTGAAATTTCACCAGCCGCCACTGGGTAATATCAATCATTACCTAACTAAAACACGTGGGATAAGTGGCTCTTATCTAATAATTGTAGATAATAAATATATTGTCAATTTATAAGAGTGATAATATATTTACAACTAGCCAGAATATTAAATGTTTCTTAACATCAGAACCACTGTGAAAGAAAAGTAAACATTTGTGAGTTAATCGAGATAAAATATAATATCCTCCCGATCTCTATACTACCCCTCCTTCTCCTGCTCATCTTCTTCTCATACACGAGGATTGGTTTACTTGAACCTTGCTTTCGATGCCCACATAATATTGCATTGTGGTAAAAGGTGCTTAAAAGCATTGATTTCAATGAAATCGCCAGTAGCATTAACAATTATACTGCCTCAGCTCTTAAATAATGTGTAATTAATTTCAAATCCAAGTAACAAATAATCATGTGTTAAATTAGAACCCAGTAACTTAATTAACATGGGAAGAGGCACCTACATTCTTCATAAACTCAAAAAAATATATTATTAGCAATCCGTTAGCTAATTGTAGTTTCTTAATGTCTGTCTATTTTTTATAGAAATGAAAATCTCGATAAATACCTGCATCTCGGAAACAATTCTATACATGTACAAAAACATCAAGAATATGCCCGTGATGAATATTGACACAAGAAAATTTAAAATAGTTTGGTAAACTAATAAGACGCTTGTTTCATCTCTTTTATCTGATATATTGAGAGTTAAATATGAATTGACACATGGCCAGTACAAGAAATGGTGTGCAGAAAAAAGATAAATGTCACCAACGAAAAGGTTTTGTTAGTGTATTTTGAGCATTTATGGAAGACTCAGAAACTTTCTTCTCTCAGGGCGTATTATTTTGTCGCGGAGTACTATATCCACGAAAAGAAATGTGTATATTAGCAAATTTACACATTTAATTGCATTTTTGAAAAGACTATGTGAAGGATATTGACCTAAAAAATCCAAGATTTTAACTAAGCACAATATTGCTAAGTATTTACAAAAAGTTGACAACAACAGAGATATAACGAAGAAAGTTGTGCTCATTGTAGGACTGGCAATACTATTAAAATATGCATAGTGCCGGTTTTAGCATTATCAGTGCCCTGGGGCGAGATTTCTATGGCGCCCCCTATCTGCTATCCAAACCCATGTGAAAAAAAGAAAAAAATTAAACAAGAGGCGCCTAAGGCGCCCCTTCACGTCTGGCGCCCTGGGCGGTCGCCCAACCGTGCCCTACCCTAAAACCGCTACTGAACATGCAATAGATGAAAGTCAGTATTTTCGAATTGTAATACCAGTCAAGAAAACGAAAATTTCTCTATAATTTTTTGTAATATCAAGAGGTATAAAAGGTATTAATATAATAAATTATTTAAAATTACATCACACTACGTCCTTTGCACACTGATCTAGTCATTCCTTTGTTTTACAAAAATGGTAAATGTACAACCTGTAGGAATTAACACATCTGGGGGTAAACCGAAAAATATTGCTTTGTTACTTAAATTATTATCCAATCCCGAACTGAACACATTAGTCATCACTTCAGGTGGACATTTGCATCACGGTTAGCTGATCCTGGTGTTGACATTCGTTAGAATGTGAAGAGGCATGGAGGGTTGTTGAAAGATACATCAGAGTTGCAAAGAAAACAAGAGAATTGCTATATATATTCTTGGTGGAAATACGAATGCAGCGATTCATAACAAAGTGAGCATAAATTCAATTTCTTCAAACTTATCGTCGTCTGGTATCCATTCTACTAATTGTAATGAACATGTCATATTTACAAGTAGTTTTACATATTACCTCAAAAAATATATGAACAAATGATTTTCTGAAGTATGTTGTTCTACTGCCTCATTGCCACACTAGTGTGGTAATAAGTTTATTAACACACTAATATGGTAATTTCAATCATTAACTAATTATAACACGTGGGATAAGTAGCTCTTATCTAATAATTATAGATAATAAATATATTGTGAATTTACAAGTGATAATAAATTTATGGCAACTAGCCAGAAATATTAAAGTTTCTTAACATAGGAATCTTGAAAGAAAAGTAAACATGTGCGAGTTCATCGAGATAAAATATAATATCCTCCCCCTCTCTCTACTCCACCTCCTTCTCCTCCTAATCCATCTTCTCCTCGTACATAACAATTGGTTTACTTGAACCCTGCTTTCGGTACCCACATAATGTCACATTGCGGTAAAAGGTGCTTTAAAAGCATTGATTTCAATGAAATCGCCAGTTGCAATAACACAATTATACTGCCTCAGCTCTTAAATAAGATGTAATTAATTTTAGTTCAAGTAACAAGTAACAAATAAATATATGTGTTAAATTAGAACCCAGTAACATAATTAACATGGGAGGGTATTAACCCATATTCTTCATTAACTAATAAAAAATTATATAATTAGCAATGTTAGCTAACCGTACAGTTTCTTAAATTAATGTCCGTATATTTTTTATAGAAATGAGAATCTTGATGAATACCTGCATCTTAGAAATGATTCCATACAAGATCCTCGAGAATATGGTCATTATGAATCTTGACACTCAAGAAAATTTAAAATAGTTTGGTAAACCAATAAGATGCTTGTTTTAAGTTGTTTCATCTCTTTTACCTAGGGGCGAGCGTAGAGGCGACTTCAATGTGAATATATGTCGATATTCCGTTGAAGCAACGTCGAGCGCGGTTAGTACTTGGATGGGTGACCCACCTATCTTGGGAAATACAGCGTTCTCGCCCCACCTTCTAGAGGCTTGTATATCAGTGTATACTCGGAAGTTACGTAATTTCAGACGAGGATTACGTAGTGGATATACCATCCTTCGGAGGGGATGCAAAGCAGGCGGTCCCTTGTCTATTAAATGTTAGGCAAGTAAAAGATCCCTACTCTTCTTAAGGGAAGAGGTTCGGCAAAATTTCCAGGTTGGGGGTAGCTCGTCTCCTGGCGTCGGTGATAGGCCCTGGTAGCGGAAATAGGCCGACGTTAAATAGTTAAAAAAAAAAAAAATCTCTTTTACCTGATTTATCAAGGGTTAAATATGAATTGACGCATGGTCAGTACAAGAAATGGTGTGCAGGAAAAAATCATGTCACCAACGAGAAAGTTTTGTTAAAGTATTTTGAGCATTTATCGAAGACTCAGAAACTTTCTTCTCTCAGGGCGTATTATGCGATCTTGCGGAGTGTTATATCCATGAAAAGAAATGTGTATTTCAGCAAATTTACATGTTTAATTGCATTTTTGAAAAGACTATGTTAAGGATGTTTACGTAAAAATCCAAGATACAGAACATTGTTTAGTATTTACAAGAAGCTAACGACAATACAGATTTAATGAAGTTGAGCTCATTGTAGGACTTAAAGTTGCATGCAGAAGAGTTGGCAATACTAGTAGAAAATGCAACAGATGAAGGTCAGTATTTTTAAATTGCAATCACGAAGACAAAAATGTCTTGAGAATTTTTTGTAGTATCAGGAGGTATAGAAGGTATTAATATGATAGAAATTATCTAAAATCTACATCAAGCTACATCCTTTGCACACTGATCATAGTCGTTTCATTGTGTTTTAGAAGAATGGTAAACATAGATATCAACAAGGAGTTCCTTTACGAACAAACTTGTCAATTTCTTTATACATTTACTATATCTAACATTCAGTATGAAAAACAGGAAAATAACCATTCTTTCTATATATTGAAGATCTAAGTCTGATCATGCCAATATATTATCAGAAATCCACCCTTACAAGGAAATCTTTCAAGCATCTCTAGCCCTACCTAGAGGATACTCCATCTAGGTAGGGCTAGAGATGCTTGAAAGATTTCCTCGTAAGGGTGGATTTCTGATAATATATTGGCATGATCTTTCAAATCTTTCAAGCATCTCTAGCCCTACCTAGAGGATACTCCATCTAGGTAGAGCTAGAGATGCTTGAAAGATTTCCTCGTAAGGGTGAATTTCTGATAATATATTGGCATGATCAGACTTAGATCTTCAATATATAGAAAGAATGGTTATTTTCTTGTTTTTCATATTGAATGTTAGATATAGTAAACGTATAAAGAAATTAACAAATTTGTTCATATAGGGACTCCTTGTTGATATTCTAGCTTGGTCAGATTTAGATCAATAATATATGAAAGAAACGAATGATTTCTTTGAAAGTTATCTGGTAAACATACTCGCAACTTGTAGGAATTAACATTTTTAGGAGTACACTGAAAAATATCGACTAGAAAGGATATGGCTTTAGAGACGTTTTGGCATAATCCCACGGATGGTAGCTTCACACCACCACTTGCTCGAGCGAATGTGTGAACCAAATGTCCGAACTTGCGGTTCCTCTCGTTCTGAGCAGGATTACTATCGCAAAGAAGAGTCAACAGTAAGGTAAAACTAACCTGTCTGACGACGGTGTAAACCCAGCTCACGTTCCCTTAAATTATCCAATCCTGTGCGATATACTGGCCCACCCTTCAGGAGGTCATCTGCATCACCGTTAGCTGATATAAGAGTTGATATTTTAACTGCGAAGAGACACAGAGAGTGGAGGTCAAATACTATCGCTGAAGGAAATACTGAAAGTTGAGAAGAAAACAAGCAGAGAATAGGCAAGTTCAAATTATTTTTGTTTTGACTGAAATCCACTGTAGTTGCAATAAAAAACAGCTATATCAAAATTCGAGATAAAATTTTTTTTAAAATAATTCCATTTTTGACGATTTGAAAAGTGACAATCGATGCAAGGCTACAAAACCTGCCTGTGCGTGAGGCTAGGCCGTGTGACATCAGCTACTAGATAAACGCTTCTCTAGCTAGCTTAAAATATACGTCTACTATACAGGGTCCGCCACTTAAAACTCCCCAGGCTTGTAACTTTCTTATTTTTTAAGCGATGACCATGTTGGGCACATCAATTGTAGATATTTTTAAGGCATTTAAACATATGTAGTGATTTAAAAAAATTGTTTTTTGAAAAAATTGTTAAAAAATGAAACTTAATTTCTTTGAATACTTTTTTACCTCACCCTGTACATGAAATGCGTTAATGTTTTCTTATAAACATTTTAATTAGCTTCAATTTATGTTATTACGTCATATTGGAAATTCTTTTAGGTTTTAGAGAAATAAATTAAAAACACTCTTTCCGATTCCAAACTGAATTTTTTAAAATAACTTTGAAAAGAATGTAAATAATAATTTTGTGCTTTATTTGTAAAAGACATATCACAAACAATATTCACGTAAAAAAACAGCAACAAAAAACAAAAGAAATAAATATTTTTAAAAACAAACGTATATTAAAACGTACTAAATAGGAAATTGCAAAATTTTTATTAAAAAAAATTCGTTTTAATAACATAAATTGAAGCTAATTAAAACCTTTATAAGAAAACATTAACACAGTTCATGTACAGGGTGAGGTAAAAAAATATTCAAAGAAATTAAGTTTAATTTCTTTACAATTTTTTCAAAAAAATTTTTTTTAAATCACTTTGTATGCATGTTTAAAGGCTTTAAAAATGTCTACAATTTGATGTGCCCAACATAGTCATCGCTTCAAAAATAAGAAAGTTACAAGCCTGGGAAGTTTTAAGTGGCGGACCTTGTACATTGGGTTCATAGCGATTTATCAAATTTCAATTCCCCGACTTTTCCAGGTCTAAAAATTGACGTCACTAAATAATCGACACAAAACTAGAAGGACAAAACTCAAAATTTTTCGCCGACTTTTCATGAAAATTACTATTCACTGACTTTTTTCCTGACATTTTGAGACAATTTTAAATTCCCTCACTTTTCCAGGTTTTCCAGGTCGCTATGAACCCTGTATAAATGTTTATTTATGTTCACAAGCAAAATGCCAGCAAGTGGTGTTTTATACTAAAATGTGACGATACATTAACTAAAACCGCTTTAAAACTGTTTAGCCCTGAAAATACAAGTGGTTTGCAGCAGCTCAAAGGAATGTTAAAGGAATATCGGCCATGTATTTCTTACTAAACGCAATGCTGGCGTTAGAATCATGGGCGCAGCCAGGGGGAGCCATGCCCCCCCCCCCCCCAAGCCGTCTTTAATGAGCCAAAAAATAAAGAAGCAGTACAAAGCAGTATCTAAATTATCCCTTGAAATAAATAGAGAGAGAATAATATTTATTGGATCAAATGTTCCAAAAGGCCAGCGACCGAAGTCTTTCAGCCTGTCTTACAATACTTTTTTTTTAACATCTAATTAATTTTTAAAATAACATTTCCTCAGTGAATTTAACAAGTACAAAAAAAAAAAAAAAACTTCTTAATAATTAGGTATATCATTACTGTATTTATTCATCATTGCTGTTCTCTGTAATTGCCTCAAAAAGTGTTTTTTCGGGATATCTTCTTCTTCTGGTAGTGTCTTCTTGCAGTTGAATTATGAAGGGTTGAATTAGGGTAAGGAGGTTTTGGGATTGTGTATATCTTTTGGTGAGGTCTTTGAAGCGAGTTAGTATAGGTTGGATACTAGTTTTTTCATATAATAAATTATTGGATATGTTGTAGAGAGGATTATTTGGATGACGAAATTTTGTTATTTTACGTAGACTGTTTCTCTCTGCCACTTCTATATTGTTCAAGGCTGGTCTTCTGCAGGTGTTAAATAGGATGAATCCATATTCCATGATAGGTCGACATATCATTTTGTAAATTTTACTTGCTGTGGAGGTGTTGATACCTTGATTCTTATAAGTTAGACATCTAAAGTGTTTTGCTCTAGTTATCATCTTTTTTTTCATTTCCTTGGTATGGCTGTTGAAGTTTAATTTTTGGTCGATCTTAATTCCAAGGTACTTAACTGTTGCTGCTGGTGTCAATCTATGGTTACATATTTGTATAGTTGGAGAAGTATTTGAGATGTTATGATTAAATATCATTAGTTGTGATTTGTTAGGATTTATTTTTAATCTCCACTTGTCACACCACTGGATGGTTTCAGTTGTTGAAAATTGCAGGATGTTCATTGTTTTTTCAATAGTTTTTCCATGGGCTATCCAGGCTATGTCATCCGCAAACTGAAGTAGGTAAGACTCTGCATTGTGTGTTTGTTGGTGGTTGTTCGGTATGTCATAACAGTAAATATTAAATAACATTGGCGATAGTGGAGATCCTTGTGGAACGCCTTGTTCGTTTTCGTATGGTCTGGAAAAGGATGCATTTATTTTGATTTTTGTTTTCCTTCCCTCTAAGAAATCTTTAAGAAACCAAAGAATATAGTTGGGACAATGTGAGTGATGTAGCTTAAATAGCAAGCCTTTGTGCCAGACGGAGTCGAATGCTTTAGTTAAGTCTATGTATATTGCTGCCGATTTGTTTCCGATTATGCTGTTGGTTTGTATATTTGACGTCATAATGATGAGGGGGTGAATCGTAGATGATTTTTCTCGGAACCCAAATTGATTCTTGGGGATCTGTTCGTCTAGTTCATTATGTAGTCTTGTTTTTATGATTTTCTCCCAGTTTTTGCCGATTACTGGTAATAAAGTTATTGGTCTATAGCTTTGTGGATGAGAATGATCTTGATTAGGTTTTGGCACTGTAATTATTACTCCAGTTTTCCATTCTATTGGAAAGTAATGATTTTTTATACAGTAGTTGTATATGTTAATTAATTCTAGATGTATATTCTGTTCAAGTTTTCTTAATATATTTCTACTAATATGATCATGGCCAGGGGCTGTATTTTTGCCTGAGTTCAGTACGTTGTAGTATTCTTCTTCTGTTATATTTATATCTTCGTCTGTTGGAGGGTCTGTGTTGAAAAAGTTTTCATACCAGTCGTTCACTAGGTTTAAATTTTCCTCATCGAAGTTATCATCCATGGTAAATTTAGTGGTGTCCTCAAAGTAGTCGCCAAGAGCATTGGCCTTTTCTTGGTCGGTGGAGTAGCTGTTGTTATTGTACGAAATTTCAGGGATTGTGGATTTGCTAGATTTATATTTGGATAGTTTCTTAATTTCATTCCAATATGTTTTTCCTTTGGAGTCATTAATGTTCTTGCATGCATTTATCCATTTGTCCTGTTTGTATTGTTGTATTAATACATGGATTTGTTTCGTAAGTTCGTTATATTTGGATTTTGTGTCATGATCTTCGTTTTGATTGATTTCACGGTATAATCTTCTTTTTTGTTTTATACGGTTTAAAATGAACGGCGGTAGTTTGTAGTTAAAGAATGTTTTTACTTTTGTTGGTGTGTTTTCTAGTATTAAATTTTTAAGTGTTTCATTGAACATAGTGATATATAATGGAGTGATTGCCTCTTGTCTGCTTTCTATAAATTGTATCATTTGTTCATTAACGATTTCGACATTACATCTAGCCAAGTCTAGGTAAGTATCAGGCGGTAGAATAATTGGGTTTGCTTGTAGATTAAATTTAAATTGTATGGCTAAATGGTCACTACCAAGGTCCGAGATTAATTCCACTTCGGTGATATTATTTTGAATATTTTTTGTACACATAACTACATCGGGGGTTGAACTTGGATTATTTGGCATGAGAAACGTGGGAGGTGTATGAATCCTTATAAAATTGGAGCTGTTTAAGAAGTTTTTAAGCTGATTTTTCTTCCTGGTGGTGTTTGGGTTAAAATCTCCAATAATAATGCAGTATTCATATAAAGAGGCCTTAGTGAAAATGGTTTCTTCAATTATTGATCCGTTGTCAATATAAACTAAAAATATGTGGAGCTTAGATTTGATGTACGGAATTGTAAAATGCAGGCAGCTATTTTTAGAATTATTAATCCTTGGAGGGTTTTCTTTGCCCATTTGGAGATTCTTTTTCGACTGTGCTAAGCAGCCCCCTCTAATATTGGTGTTAAATATATTTCCTTTTTGTTGAATTATGTTCCAGTCTTGATATGGATTAATGTATTCCTTGTTTTTTGTTTCGACACACATAAGACAATCGACATTGTTATTTTGTATGTAGTGGTTAACAAGATGCTTTTTTGGGGAAAAACTATTGATGTTGGAATATAGCACTTTAATATTACTCCCCATTATAATGAATTACTAGACCTTCTGTTGGTGCCGTTGGTGACGTTGTGTTTGGTTTGTCTAGATCGAACATTAATATGTACATATGGTTTCCACTGAATACGACTGTTGAGTCTATGTTATATAGATTAATAAATCTTTTTTTTAATTGTATAATTAATTCTTGTCTGTTGGTGTATTTAGGTTTATTGAGTTTGTTGGTGTAAGTTTCTATAATGTGATCGTGTAGTGTCATCGGTGTATGTATCTTGTTGTTCTTTGTGATTTTATTGTCAATTTCGCTGGATTTTTTGTTCATGGATTTTATTCGTGTATTTGGAATTCCTTCTATGGGCTTAACTGGTCTTTTTGGACACTTGGGGGACCATGCTTGGTGTTCCTCTGAGTTGCATGCCATACATTTTTCTGGTAGAGGTGATGTGCATGTGTTCGTATGGTGTTTTCCTTGACATTTTCTGCATGTTAGTGGTGTGTTACATTGTTCAGTTACGTGTGTAAAGAGGGAACATTTTGCGCAGGGAGTTGGTGTTGGTTCTGGGGGTGTGCTTGAATGGACTGGATAGTATCGGTTTTTGTAGAATACCCCTTCATTGAGGAGTTTTTGAAACGATGTAAAGTCTCCTGTTATTATTCTTATCAGCTGCGTTAATTTTCCTGTGGCTCTAGAAGTTATACGCTTGCAGTATCTTAGCACGTAATTATTTGCTTCAAGGTGTTCTCTGATTTTGACGTCCTCAATGTCTTGTTCTATGGTTGCAATTGAAATAAATATTTTGTAATTAATGCCAATATTATCTAATAGAGGAATCTACATACACATCCGTTTTCAACCATTTTCTGAAAAATTTTCCTCATCCTCTAGGGAGGCCGGTTCTATTGGCCCCCCCCAGATGAATTTTCTGACTGCGCCACTGGTTAGAATACAAAGGCATATAGAACGAATCATAAAACATATTTGAGATTCTCAACTTTTAAGTCTCTGGCACATGGGACCCATACGAAATATGAGAAGCACTTCACAAATTTTGAAAAAGCAGTTTGCGAAAAAAAAAATTAAAATTGGGTTGTCACCCCTGGCCTAGGGACTCCTGTTGAATTTTTTTTTTTTTGTTATACAGTGTCTCATTTTTCACGGTAACATCTTTGTAGCTGTTATTAGTCACCCAATTTTAACCAAGTTTGGATGGGTATTTTTTTAAGTAAAACAAAACTTATTTCAGTCATTGGCGTGCATTTTTATTACGAAAAAAAAGGGCCGACTTTTCGAGAAATTATATTAGGCATTTTTTTGTTGAAAAACTAATGCAATATTATTGATCAGCATGCTGTAGAACCGCTATATCCAGAATTTAACAACATTTTGATTTTTGGTTTTTGAATTACGGTCCACTTAAAATTACCTATTTTAAACATTAAATAATTAATAAATTGGTAAAGAAATATTTTTCGAAAAAAAAGTCATTCTTCATTTTCTCTTTAAATTCTATCTCTATTCTATCTTTACTATCCCATATCATCGAAACTTTCAAATTTCGAAGGCCAAAAGTTTTCATTGAAAAATTTTGGGTCATCAGGCCTGTAAATTATTCGGGCATTAAGGATTACCAAATTTGAAAGTATCGATATGGGATGGTAGAAAAAACGAATGTAAAGAGAAAATAAAGAATGACTTTTTTCGAAAAAAATTTCGTTACCAATTTATTGATTATTTAATGTTTAAAATAGGTAATTTTAAGTGGGCCGTAATTCAAAAACCAAAAATCAAAATGTTGTTAAATTCTGGATATAGCGGTTCTACAGCATGCCGATCAATAATATTGCATTAGTTTTTCAACAAAAAAATGCCTAATATAATTTCTTGAAAAATTGACCCTTTTTTTCATAATAAAAATGCACGCCAATGACTGAAATAAGTTTTGTTTTACTTAAAAAAGGTATAATAAAGGTCTTTGATACCCATCCAAACTTGTTTAAAATTGGGTGACTAATAACTGAGCTACAATGGTGTTACCTTGAAACGTGGGACACACTGCATACATTTGACTTTTCATAAAAATGCAACAATAGGTTTTGGAGTTTATGAAAATATTTTCATTATTAACTGAAATACAATGGACTGAAATTTTGTGATTTACAATTTAACAAATTACAACATTTCAATTCGATGTATCTCGGTTAATAATGAAAATATTTTCATAAGCTCCAAAACCTACTGTTGTATTTTTATGAAAAGTCAAATGTATGACAAAAAAAAAATGAATTAAACAGGAGTCCCTAGACCTAGGGGTAGCAACCGAATTTTTTTAAAAAATTTCGCAAATGGCTTTTTCAAAATTTTTGAGGGGTCATTACAGAAGCGCTTCTCTAGATGTTATTTCCCATATTTAGTATGGGTCACATGCGCCACAGACGAGAAAAAAAATATTGAAATTTCACCAGCCGCCACTGGTACGTGCTGGGTACACTATAAAAATGAGGGTAAATTTACCATTGTTACGTGTAAAATTTCAATGTAATTTTAGCCGCAAAGAGAGTGTAAAATTCCATTTACCAGAGAGGATTACCCAAAATATAAAGTAAATAGAAATTTTAGTCTCTTTGCGGGTAAAATTCCATTACAATTGGGGGTAATTTTACACGCAACGATGGTAATTTTACTATGAAAACAAAATCCTGTCTGGATAAGGGGCAATTTTATTACACCACGGTGATGTAATAAAATTGCCCCTTATCCAGACAGGATTTTCTTTTCATAGTAAAATTACCGTCATTGCGTGTAATTACTCCCAATTGGAATTTTGCCCGCAAAGAGAGTGTAAAATTTCTATTTACCTTATATTTTGGGTAATCCTCCCTGGCAAATGGAATTTTACGATCTCTTTGTGGGTAAAATTACATTGAAATTTTACACGCAACGATGGTAAATTTACCCTCATTTTTTACAGTGTATAATAAATTTGCAGCAACCAATAATTAATCAGCAAAATGAAATGTCTATATTCATTCAATTATACAGGTAGATTTGGGAATGTTTCAATTAATTTACTATTAATAAACAGAGTAAGATTGGTAAAAAAAATATGCCCAATGCATTTATTGCAAAAAAGAATATTTTGGGGATTCATTTTGATAAGCAAAAATTTTATCGGGGCAAAAAAAAACAAAAAATAAAAGAAAGTTCATTTTTACTTTTATGTTCGAACCTGGTTATTCCAGGTGGAGATATAAATGAAGCTATTCATAATCAAGAAATGAGCTTATATTCAACTATATTCAACTACTTCAAACTTATTGTTGTCTAGTATCTATTTTACTAATTGTAATGAATGTGTTGTTAATATTTATAAGTAGTTTTACATATTATTACCTTAAAAAGTACCTATATGAATAAATGATTTTCTGAAGTCTGTTGTTTTGCTGCCTCATTGCCACACTTCTGCAGTAATAAATTTATTAACATACTACTGCGGCAATATATTACCTAACTTGTTGAAAATAGTACATTGTAATACAAGTGTGGCAAGGGCTTCTTTGCAAAACGATGTATGAAAGTTTTGCAATGAGGCTTGCCACATGTTACATGCTATTTTTTCTACGGTTGTGAAGTTATTTCCCTTAAAGTCTTTCAAAATTTTAAATTTGTGAAGATGTAATTGAGGCGTGTGGCAAATTCTTTGCCACACGGTGTGTGGCAAAGTGACATTTTCTGCACTCATTTTGAAGTTAGAAAATTTGACTTTCAATGCAATCGCAGAAAAATAAATATATTGTGATGATGTGTATTTACAAGGGCTGATAATATATTTATGCTAGCCAGAAACATTACAAGTTTCTTAATATTGGAATCAGTGTGTAAGAAAAGTAAACATTTGAGAGCATGACCAGTTTATCGAGATAAAATATAATATACTCCTTTTTTCTGTTCTCCGCCTCCTTCCCCTACTCCATCTCCATCTCCTACTCAGTCTCCTTCTTCTATTCCACCTCCTTCTCACACTTTACCTCGTCTTCTTAGGTTTAAACAAAACTGGAGTTAAAGACGTAATAAAATAGTCAATTGCATTGTATACAAGAATTGGTTATTCGGACTTTGCTTTCGGCAACCACATAATACTTATTACTACAACAGATTATTCAAAGCAAGTGCTTCTTAACCATTCAGTGATTATTTCTAACTCACTGGGTAAATAACAATTCCACCCGATGATAAAGGCTGTGCTGATAAGCACTTTTGGTTTGAGGGAGTAAAGAGACCTGCTTCTTTTTTTTTTCTCTCTAGAAACTATAAACAAATATTCGAATTTTATTATAGTAATTGCTAATTATCAATGGATTTCATTTTGGGTACACATTACTATAAAAATATTTTATGTTGCCTATCCAAAATCAGACTGTAATATATTCACCTAATTTAAATGCATGAACTAATAACGTTTCCTTTACTTCACAAAAGGGACTACCTGAGAAACATCATGTGATACGAGCGTTGTCAATATTAAAAGAAAATATTTATCAGTAAATCAACAAAAAATTAAAATTCGTAAAATGAATATTTTACCGTTTTTAAAATGCCTTGATTCTTGGAAAAAATTTTGCAATTATGGAATGGACAGGATATCAACTTTATATTAAGAATTAAGTGTAAACCAATAATTAGTTTCTCATCAAGCATAGCCAGATTTTTTTAAAAATTTATTAGAGACATAATTTTATGTTTTTTGAAGATATAACTTTGAATTGTCAGTCATAGACCGATCGAATAATACAGCTCCCCCTTCAGGGCAAGATCATGCATGCAAGAGGTACTGGGTAAACATTTTTATTTCTTAAACACAATCAAATAATTGTAGTTATTCTTTATCACAACATTTTTGACATTTATTAATGCAAAAAAATACATAGAAGTCAACTGAAATATTCGACGTTAAAATTAATTATTTGGGAATGTAAAAAAGTAGATATAAGAAAAAGGTTAAATCAATAAATAACATAAAACAAAAACATAATAGCTACCACCAACTAAACAGCTAAAAAAATAAGTAATACAGGAAATAATACTTAAGCAATAATATTAGAACGATTTATAAGTACATCTTACAACAAAAATAACAAATTGTTGATTTAACTGATAAAAATGAAAGTGATCTTTTTTACAGAATGGTAATGATTATAACAATATTGTTTAACATAATATTGCTTGTATATAGAGCAATAAAAATTCAAATCATAATAGAAACTCTAAAAAAATACTGTCCAAAAATAAAACAAAATATTTTATGTACCAAAATATACAACTAAATTATCAGAAAAGGCAAGAGTATTTCGTATAAGAGTTACATGTCCCTTTCTACAAATTAAAAAGTAAAATACAGTTCTTGCGTGAAACTTTCCTTCTTTAAAATAATATCGTCAAATAAACAAATAAACATTCTTTTATGAGGATATATCACTATTTAAATTTATGTAGATCGTATCAACAATTTACACAAAAAGAATTAGTTTCACAATAAAACCCTTAGGGCGAGTTGTACCAACACTCGGTTAGTCCTAACCCCGTGTTACAAGAGGGTTAAGAGCAATGTCGCATTGTACCAATATGCTAACCTTGAATTTTATGGTTATCTGGTACACTTAACCCCGTAAAACTTAAACTAAATCGTGGGGTGGTTTAAAGTGGGGTTAGTGAAAATGTCACATCAAATTTTGACATTTCTGTCTACACCGTAATTACTTAATAATCTTATCCTCCAACTCAAATTTTTCCTCCAACTCAAAATTATTCATTATATATACGACCTGTTTGATATTAATATTTATAATGCATTTGACACAACTTCACAAATTTTTTATATATGTAACTTGACTGTCAAAACCCTCGCTTCCCTAGTAACTTGCACTTATACCAGAGAAAAGAGAACTACCAAAAGCGACACTTAAGCTTTCCGTCCAAATTCCATTGACGCCATCTTCTTGGATTTCCATCGGTTGATTTATTGAAAAATATAGTTGAACTGTTGGATATTAGGTCACAGAATGTTAGATATTAAAACAATAAATGAACTGAGGGAAATACCTACAAAAAGGTCACAAAAACTGATCAAGAAACATCAAAGGCGGTGTGGAGAGTGTCGTTTCTGGTAGTTCTTTATTCTGTGTTCTGTGCTTATATTTAGTGTGTATGTCAACACCGGGGTTAATTCAGATGGTACAACTCGCGAAATTCTTAAACCAGTGTTAAACTTTAATACGGGGTTAGCTTAACACCGGGTTTGGGTAGTTTGGTACAACTCGCCCTTAACCCTTTCACTGTGGGACCAGGATAAAGCCAGAAAAAGTACAGTGTCTGTAATATTATAAGCGGATGTATCCAAAAGCCTTGTATAAAGGTTTACAACTGGACTCGAGACGATAAGCATCAGACGAGTTAACTTGCATTGCATTTTTAGACTCTGGTCAAACCTAGTAGAGTCCCTAACATAGATTACCATCGATATGCTTATTCATATAATGTGCTCATGCTTTTAGTAGGGGCTGCAACAACAGTAATGCGTAAGTGTTGTACATCATATTTACAAGTATTTTTATGTTTGTAACAGTAATCAGTGATGCGGAAATTATTAAATGGACAAAGAATTAGTGAAAATTCTGGCTCGCAATGATAATGCAGAAGACAACCTACCTGATGAGTACGGCAGTGAAAATGCACAAAATCAAGCCGAAACGATTACTAATATTGCAGATTGTTTATTGAATAAAAATGAAGAAGACTCGTTGGCAGTTTTGAAATTGAAATGAAAATGATAATTGCCAAATTAATGGAGATGAAGAGTACCACCCACAATATCAAAAAAGATGTTTGATTAGTCAATCAGAGTTTTTACTAAAAATTTAAAATGATATCTAATTCTTGTTAGAAAATTTAAGGTACCACAGCTCCAAACTATTTTTTTTTTCTCAAGATATGCAATTTACCACAAATGAAACCAACAACTACGCTTAGATATTCTCAAATGCATAAAAAAGTGGAAACTTATAGAATTTAAGGAATTATATGGCTTTTTCGTCACTATTGGGCTACAGATATACACAAATATTTAGTTAGCTTATAAAGAGACATATTTTTGATTATATTGAAATTGCTGCATTGCATTATTCAGATAATGATAATGTATTGGCAGATAGAAAAACTTTGATCGAAATAAGAATGACCTCAAAAACAAATTCATTGAGGTATTTGGTTCGTTCCAGAACTTATGCATGATGAAAGTTAGTATATACCTTTCAAAGAAAAGATTTGATATAAAGTTCTTTTTATTGTGACTGTGATATAGATTATATATTAGACATTATAGAGTATACTTGAGCCTCAACGAATCATATGTATGTATTGGCAATCAGGCAACATTGTAATAACGTTACTTGATACCATGAAAACACATGTGACATGTTATACGTGGATAATTAATATATAAGCTCTGTTTTAGGATTTACATACAATGAAAACTAATGCTTGTGGGATCGTAAAATTGTTTCACATATGCCAAAACTTACGAAAAACTGTCAAGTAGCAAGTTTACTAATCAGACAATAAATACACTTTTCACGATAACATATGAAGATAAACAGGATGTGACGATATTATCATCTTGCCATTAGACGTAAAATCTGTTGGAATACGCCAAAAAAAAAAGATGCTTAATAATGAAGCCAAAATGCATTGTAGATTACAATAACTTAAAGCCTATTTTCATTTTTCAGATTTGGCTGTTCTAAATGTTTACCAGCTATGTATCTGCCCAGACATTCCAGCAATCCAAAACAAAAGGAATCTTATGAAATGACGGGTAGTTTGCGCAAAGCACAACAAAAGGACAAATCATACTACATCACAGAGGTCCAAATTTTATAAAAAGTGGCCAAAAATGCTTTTTTTCAACTTTCGAATTTCGCCTTGATATCTTGGGGCTAGTTAAAGGAATGGTCAATGCATCTTTTCCAAGAATACAAAGGCCATTAGGCGATATCTCTATCTGCTAGGGGTTCGCAAACACGACTCTTTGTACAACACCGTTTCACCGGTATTACGCCTCATTTAATCACCAACTTTTGACGAGATAGTGTGCGCCTAAAACGTGATAGTTCAAAGTGAAATTTTTACAGCAGCTTCTTTGTACTTTATTTTTATATATTGCATAAAGAAAGTTTTGAATTTAAAAACAAATAGAAGGTTGTTTTATTATAGGGTGTTTATCCTAAACTTTTACGAGTAGGTTTAATTTGTGTAGAGCCACCAAAAAAGTCTTACGTTGTCATGCCTTGGAAAAATATGTAAATAGGCAATCTCAAGCAAATTTTAGAAATTTTGGATTTTTTATAACGTACGACACGCATTCCGCGAGCACCGGCAGCATCGCTCACTTGACCCAAGGGGATGCGGAATCAATTGTTAAATAACTTTTTATCTTTATAATATCCTTTGAAGTTATAATAGTATTTATTATCAATAAAACTTGACCTGTTCAAGGAATGTTTCGCAAAAAATTCAGTTTTATAGTTATTTATTTATTTCGTTTCATTCTATATACTCTTACAACCCCTGAAAGTCGCCCCTGTGGGTAAATATTTTTTCTTTTTTTTTTATGGGTTAGTTAAGAGGTTTTCGATAACGTTAATCTGAAAAAATTAAATAATATGCCAATATCTATACTAACAACCCCTAAAAGCAACCCCCGATGGTAAATATTTTTTTTAATTAGTTTTTCGGTCTTATTCAAACTTGCTATAAAAGTCCAACCGAAAAAAGCTGAAATACACAATTTATTAGATTTTTGGCCACTTTTTGAAATTTTCGGCCCATTGTGTACATGTGTAAGTTTCTTTTGAGTATATGACTAGTTTTCAAAATGTACACTGTAAAAAATGTATGTAAACATACATTTATTTATGTAAAACATTAGTTCAATTTTCTATGAAATTACACATAATTAATTTATTTTTAGCAGGACTTTCAAGGTAAAGTTAAACATATTTATGGTTTATTACATAAAGTAAATTAATTAAAACTACACACATTTATGTATCTAGTATTAATGAAATTTTTAATCCTTTTATAACAGCAGCGGACTGCGCTTGCGGATTTGTCCGTTTACAGCCGCGAACCGTACTTTATAATTATTTAACAAACTCAATATTTTTATGAATTTAGGAGAAATGCCAATAAAAAAAATAGTAATAATAGAAATAACACTTTTATACTTTTATTCACCAAACATAAATATATAAAATAGCAAAAAACGGTGGGAGAAGTAAAAGGGTTGAACTAATGATGTGTAATAGGCGGATACATATGTTTCCATAATTAAGTGCACCTCTTGTCATGAGAAGATATCCGGTTCCTGGCGCGAAAGAGTTAAATGTATAAATACATAGTTAATCCGGTGAATTACATCAGTAACGCGCCTGTGCAAGTGCTTTGTAGACAATTATATGGAATTTTTACAGGAAACCACAAAACATTTCACACATCTGTGTACCATTACCAGAATAATCGCTGGCAATAAATGGACCATCGATTATTATCCATGTAATCGGGATTACATGGAAAATCGACGGTCCATTTGTTGCAAAACCATATATATGTTTAACTTTACTCTTAAAGTCCTGGTAAAAACAAATTATGTATAATTTCATAGAAAATTGAACTAATTTTACCTTGACTTTCAAAGTATTTTTACATCCATTTTTTACAGTGTATGTTTAGTTGCACATTGTGTTTGCATAAAATTCTAATTTCATGCCTATACTTCTGAAATATATTTTGTAAGTTTGTTACTTAGATGGTTTTATTGCATTCTGTTGTCCAGAAGTGAAAAGTAGCAATATTCATAAATACAATACCCAATGAATAGGTGCCCCAAAAAAGATTTCTCTGCTCAAAGTGAGTTTACTCACATGTGGCAAATTTATTGCACACTTCAGAAGTCGCAGCTCCAAAGCAATGCACAGCGAAAGGATTAATATAGGCAACCAATTATGCAAATATTTCTTTGCATTGTATGTTGGTCTTATTTCGTAAACAGTTGATCGAGAACAATGTTATGAATTTTGTGGTAAAGATAGTTCCGAGTAGGCGCACCTGTATTTTTAATTATAAATAAAGTCTTGTTGAATTGAATTGGTAAAGATAGCGCATTTTAACATTAAAAAAATATGATATTATCTGAGGACGAATTATATAATGTTTGATGAACAGTGACGGTGAAATAAATCACAAGAGCTAGGAATAGGGCAGGGTCCTTAGTTCTAACAATGAAATTATCGAACGTATTCAATATGTTGTTAACTTCAAACTGTTGATTAAAATATAATTTTCAGTCAATAAACTATTTTTTATTAGTACAATAATGATGTGACACTCACAAAATAATAGGCACTGTTTTGGGAGTTAACTGCAGGAAGCGAATATTGTCGCAAGCAGTTATCACAGCTGTGCTGGAGACTAACATAGCCAAAACGAGCACCACAGTGAAAGGGTCAACTTGGATCATTTAAATACTGAAAAATTACCGCTATAATATGGAATGAAATTTACACAACATTAACATAGGAAAAGTACTTTGCAAGTTACAAGTTTTATGGTTAATGTGAACATTTGGAAAATTATACCTGTATCAAGGACAAGGAGTATAAGATATACCTACACTTCAGTTACCATATAATCATATATATGTTTAACTGATATACCATGTGAAATCATGGACGTAACATTTGAATTTGAACAGTAATCAAATATGACATGAAAATGAAACAAAATGTTGATTTCACATAATATGGCAGTACCCATATAAGCCTATAAACTCTGTATGATCTGTAAAGGTACATTAATTCACAATTTTTATCCCAAGAGAAAATAAACTATATATTTACTATTCTAAATAAGAATATTGACACTAATTATAATTCCTTGTATAGCTATAGTCTGTTTTTAAACCAGGAGAACCGTTTCAAATTTACCGCGCTAAATCATACATCTGTGATTGGATCTGCCTTCGCCAGTTTTACACAGGGCAATAGTCGTAAATTTTGACATATAATAAATTTTAATTTTATGTCATAAATTATTATTTTGTTTAAATTTCTATTTTATCGTTTGCACATTATATACCAGTTTTTAATCCCTTTTGTTTAAATCTGAAGGTAAAAGTGGCTAATTACTTGGTGAATTTATATTGCGTAAATGGTATGGATAATGTATCAAATACATAGAAGTCAAATAGAGATCGATGCATTATATAATGTAATAAAATGCACACAAATATACTGTAGTGGTGTATTGTTGGTTGCTCAAAATGCCAAAAAGGTTCTAGTGTATTTTATGGTAACTTCTATGGTGTGAATGGGACTTCTATATTCAGTCCTCCTGATTTAAAAACAGACTATAGTGATAATAAATTTTGCAATTAAAAAATAAAATACAAGATATTGTACTTTATTTAACCTCTAGCGAGAGAATTTATGATAAATATTTGGCAGAAAGGACCCCGCACAAAAATATTGTAGGAAAAGGGCCGTTTGGTCAAAATTTTTGAAATTTTGGGAAAAGTTTTCCTGGTTATACTAAACAAAGGTTTTCATGGGCATAATGTTCGATATTCAATAGAAGGCCACCAGTGGCCTTTGAAATCTAAAAATATACAGTTCTTATAAACCAATAATAATAATAATAATTTATTCATCATAAAAAGTTAACACACTACAGGCATTTCAACTTATCTGACTAGTCAAGGTTACAAACAGTTTAGAAATCATCAAGTAAACAAATCATTCAAAGAAACATTAAAGCTTAATACAAACACATTATTAAAAATAGTTGATTACACATTACTGATATTCCAAGAATTCATCCACCGAATAAAAACAATTTGATATAAGAAATTTATATAATTTATTTTTGCAGACATTCATACTGTCATTAGTTTTAAAAGTTAATTTTGTTGTAGCATTTTATTCCAATATAGTTAGAAGGGTTGGTGCAATAATTGATTACTTCTTGTGTTGTGAGAGTGTATCTCATGATTTCTCACAAATTTATTTTCGTTTGCTCTAATGTGCAGGATAAGCTGTGAAATATATAAACATGGCAATGTTAATGTGTTGAGTTTCTTGAAAATTGCCTTACAACTCGTTAAAGGATGAGCATTGACCATACATCTGAGTATCCTCTTTTGAATTGTGAAAGCACTTTCTAGGTAGGCTGATGAACCCCAAAAAATCAAAGAGTATTATAGGATTGACTGTACTAGACCATAATACAAGGTTTTTAAAATAGTGATGGAGACTGTTTCCCTAAGGGTTCTGATAATGTAACAGATATTGCTAAGCTTAGCGCAAACATTTATATGAACTTCCCATGTAAGTTTATGGTCAATAGTTAGGCCAAGAAATTTTATGTCGTCAACACTTGATATGGATCTGGAGTAATATTTTTCGTATAAAATTTCATATGAAATGTTTTGTTTACGTTAAGCACAAGTCCATTTTTATTACACCAATCATCAAGTTGTGTAGATGCTGTATTACAATTCTGTGCAAGAGTGTTGATGTTATTAGGAAATTTGTATCATCAGCATAAATAAAGGTTTTGTCAGAGGCAGTGCAATAATCAGTAAGGTCATTAACAATTATTATAAAACACAAAGGGCCCAAGATTGAGCCTTGAGGTACACCTAGCTCAATGTTTGTTGAAACTGATTTGACAGGTATGAGGCAGCCCAGTTGTGCGCTACACCCCGAATTCCAATACCGTATAATTTGTTTAGGAGATTATGGTCCACAGTATCAAAGGCATGACTCGGGTCATAAAATAGAGCTACTGTGTGTTTTATTATTAAGTGCTTCGTAGATCATTTCAACGAGTTCATGAATGGCTGTAGTTGTCGATTTATTTTTTCTAAAACCATTTTGCACAGCATTAAGTAGGCCATTTCTACAAAATTAGTTAGTCTATTACAGTATGCCAGCTCAAACATTTTGGCTAATTGGTTTTGAAGTTGAATTAACCTGTAATTGGCCACATCCTGCTTTGACCCTTTATTTTTGTATACAGGTATGCACCTTGATATTTTTAGTGCATCTGGAAATACTCCTTCACTAAATGATTCATTTATCAAATAAGATAAGACTGTGGATATCAACTGACCTACCGATCTCAATACCTTACCATTAATACCATTAATCCCGCTGCTGATTTAGCAGTTTTATTAATAATTCCTTCTATTTCTTTAGCATTTGTGGGTAGCAAATAAAAACTATGCAGATGGTTTTTTACTTTTACATTATCAGGATTGGGTTTGGGACAAGATTTGTTCTGATTGGTAAAATAATCATTAAAGAGGTTAGCAACATCTATCGGGTTTGTAATTAATTGGTTATTTTTAGATAAGCAGAAACTTCTTGTCTCACCATCACGTTTGTTATACTCACTTATTATTTTCCAGCTTTCTTTCATAACATTATCAGCGAAAGCTATCCTGTCATCATTGATTTTTGTTTTATAATCATTTACTATTGACTTATATAATATTTTAATCTCTATATCTAGCTGTGTATATAGGATTTTGCAGTTGTTTTTCAAGTTTTTCCATTTCACACAATTGATCATGTAAACTTTTTATATGAAGTTTTTTATTTGCGTATTTCTTTTTAATATTCATAATTGGAAATGCGCGATCGAAATAGTAAGTGAAAATGGAGCTGAATATTTCAAATTTTGTGTTAAAACTGTTTGCATCATATATCTCTCGCCAGTTTTCTTTGGCAATCAAATTTTGAAAAGTTTGTAAATTGCTATCATTAAAATTTCTTCTATAAACACAACTAAAATTATTTCGTTCATTAAGAGTTATTAAAAATTTACAAACCTGGTATGTATGGTCTGATAAATATGAATGAAGTATGTCAACATTATTCATTTGACAATTTGAGAAAATGTTATCTATACATGTATTACTATATCTCATTATTCTAGTAGCACAGTCTATGTGATGTATCATATTATAAGATGAAAAGAAATTTATGAGGCTACGTTTTTCAGAGCATCTTTCAAGAAAGTTCAGATTTACATCGCCAGCCAAAATATAGCTATGTTTTTTGTTGTAGATTTTATGAAATAGTATTTCTAAACGGTGAATAAATTCCATAAAATTGCTGTCTGGAGTTCTGTACACAGCAATTATGTAAACTTTTCCTCCTTTCACACGTGTTATTACACACCTATACATATTTCAAAATGTTTTTCAATACAGCAGTCATATTCTAATGGCTCAATATCAATACCATTTTTGGCAAAAATACATACCCCCCCCCCTTTCTGCATTTTACTCCGTGTATAATAATTTACAAGTTTGTAGTTTACAATAGCTGTCGATTGTAATTAATTTTGTTTTAGCCAGTGTTCTGACAGACATAGTATATCAATTTTATGTGTAGAAAGATCTATGTTTAGCATATCACGTTTATTTTCCAATCCCTGTATATTAAAATGCATTATGGTGAGCGATGATTGTTTGGGGTTAAAAAATCCGTATCTTGTTGATTGCTGTCAGTATCTCTTTTGTTTTCGTATCGTGTGCTGCGAGGTTTGTCCAGGAACCATTGTCCTCTATTAAAATTGAATCTGTCAAAAGCTACTATCATATACAGTATCTTTCAGGCATGGATCAAGCCCAACCAAGAAGCAATTATTATTATCTGTTCTGTGCCATGTATTAAGTAGTTTTACCGACACACTTTGTTTACACTTTTATTCTCATTTTTTTTTTAATCATTTTATTTATTTTTTTTTTTTAATAAAAAAGAGTAAACAAGACAATATTTTACTTACGATAATATTTTCAAATGTCAATACGGCAAAGTAACTATGAATAACTTTCTCTCTTCATATATATACACACTGGGCAATATTTTACTTGCGAAAAAGTTTTCTAACTTCTATTTGAAAAAGTATAACTAGAGAATGGGCTCATTTAGCATTTTTTTTTTATTACATTTTCCGAAAGATCTAATTTTACAGCCAAAAAGCTAAGAATTTTCTAGGATTTCTATAGGCTTTAAAATTAATCAAGAACATTGACGCTGTGTGACATCATTCCATTCTAGTTGTATTTCTCTTTTCGGCACTTATATGCTGCATACTTTTGTGTTAAAATACTCCAATAGTCTCCAAATCACCATCTCTGGCAGATTAGACATCTCTGATTTTAAATAGCTCGGTTCAAACAGCGTAAAAGCAACTTCGAGACAGACTTTTGGATTCAATGACTTCAGCACTTTGAGCGCGTTGGTTGTAGATTGTTTAAGGCCCTGGGTTGACCCTTCTTCACCTCGACCTCAAAGATCTTTTGTGAATTCATGTTTAAAGCAGTATATTATCTGAAACTATTTATCGATCGACCTCAAATTTTCAGTGTTATAATTATCCGAAGATTACTTCCCATAATCTTACTAAAAAAGTGAGATATGAAATTTGACTAAATGATTCCATTATTAATAACATTAATAAATTAAAATATTAATGATATTAAAAGGGGTTAAGATAATTAAAAAAAAATAGAGAATATATAATTGGTTTATAAAAACTCTATATTTTGAGACTTCAAAGGCCACTGGTGGCCAAACTATTGAATTTTGAAAGAGAACTTCTGTTTAGTATAACCAGGAGAGCTTTTTCCCAGAATTTCAAAAATTTTGACCGAACGGCCTTTTCCTATACTTTTCGGTCCTTTATATAATTTTTGATGAAAATCTCTGATTCTATCTGAAATTATATAGAAAATTTTGATTAATAAAAGGGGAAAAAAAACAAATTTTCATGAAGCTTTTCCCATTTTGGAATTTTGAAATGCAATATTGCAACTTCCAAAACAAGGACAAACATACATACCACTGCTTATTCTGCCTCGAATCAAACATATTCTGTTTGTAGTAACTGGTTATTATGTTGATTTTATATATAATTCTTTGTATTTAGAGTTATGTCAAAACTTTATTACTACAACTGAAAGCATAATTGAAAAACTATTTGTCAAATAATTTAATTTGGTTTAATGTCTCATATACAGTGCAACCTCGATAATTCGGACTAATTAAAACTGCAATGATCCTGATTAGTAAATAATTCGGATTGGTGACTGAAGCATGTAAATTATTCAGGATTTTTTATTGGAAAATTTAGCATTTTACTCAAAATAATTTTCAACTAACATTTACTGATTCATCAGGTTTATAAATTTGAGTAGAAGTAAAGTTTAAATCTTCTATCTTTCTAGCTAACGCCGATATGAAAGGGGCAGCGGGAGCTTGTTCGTTGGATAACTTTTCGCCACACACACACACACACTTTTAATGCGTGCAGCCCATGTCTTTTTCTGAAATCAGAAATCAAACCCCTACTATAAAATTATCGTTTTCATATGTTTTGCTATAAAACTGCTTTGCTTTTGCAGTAAAATTTCATACGAAATAAGGATGTATCTCGATCTTTCTTTACAAAACCATGCATACAAACGTAATTCCAATTCTGGTGTTCGGCCTTTCTTAATGTTTTTTTGGCACCGGGTCCAGAATCACCGTTGTTAAGAAAACTAGAAAGACAGGTTATCAGTAAAAGTACAAAATGGTTTTAGATGCCTCTTGATTTTCTGCTTATTTTCTTTTGTCAGATATTGTTGAAGTTCCTACATTGTATGCATCAACCAACATTTTTCCACTTTCACCACAATCCAATCTGTCTAATATCTTTTGAAGACAAAGATTTATGTTATCTTTTTTGGAGCCATTTTTATTTTACACTGACGCGGTTAAATACACATCAGAAAACTAACATGAAACAATTGACTAACCAAAAGTAAAGACTGGGACGTAATAAACATGTCTAAACTCTTTAAAACCCTAGTTGCAGTACAATCCAGGACGCACCGATCCGTATTATAATATCCACCATGATATGGAAATGCTCCAGATTAGTGAAGAATCCAATTTACTGAAGCTCCGGATTATCGAGGCTTCACTGTATTATCATTTAAATCGCAAAGGTTATACATTTGCAATTTATAAGGAGCAACCTAAAATATTATAAAATTACAGTACAACATATCTTGTAGCAGTTTGTAAATACAATATTTTTGGCAAAAGTGAAATGCATATCATATCAATTCTTATACCCAATAAAGGATAAGGGTAGATAAGGGCCTTTTTTCGCCCATCGGCCATGTCATATGTCATTATATTTTCCGAATAGTATGTCTTGACATGTAATAAAAACAGTTCGTTGGAATAGTAGATTATACATGAGCTGAATACTATACTTTATCCACGACTATCGTATATTTTAACTGTTTTAATCATTTAAAGGTGAAAAAATAAAGTTAGTTTACAGTAAAATTTTGACGTGTTAAACGTCACACAGGAAAATATGCACGAAAACATGTACTCTCTCTTGGAAAAAATGGATTCGCCCTTTCTTTATCCAAATTGCTAGTTCCTGATTGGTCAAAGGTGCGTTAGAATGAAAACAGCTAGTTCCTGGTTGGTCAAAGATGCGTTAGAATAAGATTATGTTCATTATACGTTAGGTTGGAATAATGACTTATCATTATTTGTCAATTGTTAAATGTAGAATGCAATGATTATACGATAGTCGTGGATAAAAATATCTTTATTCAATACACACGACAATATGTGGTTTTGAGCGCTGACACATTTAAAATCACAAGCAACGTCGACACCACTATGACTCCAGCGACTGAAATATACATTAAAAGTTCGGACAAACTTCAAAAATTACAAATAGACTGCAAACATGCTTACTTTGAAATGCTATTATTACCACTCACTGTTGTTTTTTAAACATAAAACATATAGAAACATAAAGATCATATGTTCAACTATAAATAAATAACGTTTAATGACTTTAAGGAAAACTTTTTATTCTTATGAAATTAGTGGGCTTTTGTCTACCCTTGTCCTTTGTGGTGCTCAGCAAATATCTAATCAACACTTTGACTGTTGCTCTATATTTAGCCACCTACCCCAGTGCTGACATGTTTTCTTTTTATTGAGACGGTATGTCGACCAGAGCCGTCACACGCACTACCCGACATCCACAGATTTCGGCCAGAGCCAACATGCACACTCAATGTGTTAAAGGAGGAGTATCAATAGTCATATAAAAATTGCCTCTTGCAAATCCTGAAAAATCATGGTTTTCTAGTTTTATTAGATAAATGCAATCAAAGAAAATATTAATTTCTCTTTGACTAATCTCTTGAAATATTTTATAAGATTTTTTAAAATGTATGTGGATTGATGTTGGGACTATTGGGAGTATACAGTCACAAAAATGAACATAAAATGGATATATTTTAGCTTGAAAGAGGTTTTTCAAATATGTTTTCGTGAAATAACTAGAAAGTTATTAGATTGAGTGAAAACATGCTAAAGACAAATAAGAAAGCTACTCAATTGAAGATGAATTTTGTTTTTTTTTTTCTAATTTCTGTACAATGAACTTTTCCACACTTTCTTAATAAAAAAGTTATGGCCGATACAACGTGCATTTTCACATTTTTTCTAACAAAATGTTGCCATTTTGTTATTGTAATTGCTGCTATTAATTTTTTTTTTCTTTAAAAATGCTGTTTTTCGTTAATATCATCACTTAGATGCTCAATTTTTTTTTTTTTTATTTAAAACACTTGTTTTAGAAAAAAATTTTCATCTGCCATATTAATGCTGCCATTTTCATTTTTTTAATTTTGACTTCAGATTCGTAATCAGTGACCGACCATTTATATGATGGACAGCATGCAATTAAATCATGGAAGTATAAATCTGCCGATAGCTAGATAAGTAAACAAATGGTAACGTAACAAACTATACTGGAAATTATAAATAACATAACAAAAAAAGGTTATTTTTAAATATTAGCGGAGCTTAGTACCACCTTATTTCTCTGATATGTTAGAGCTTGTCTCATTATAAACCCATTAGTTTTAAATAAAGTGGTACAACATTTCAGTGATATATTTGGGAAAGAATGTTTAAAAAATGGGTAATTTTTGGCAGAAACCATGAAGACCCTAATTTATGATTTTTTTTTCTATATGAAGGTAGTGTTAGATATTTTTTATTTTTGTATTAGTATAAATCGCAAATTCTCTATTTTTAAAACAAGAAAGAAAACTACGAAAAGTACAAATTTTAGTTTTTCAATTTTTATATGTCTATTGATACCCCCTCCTTTTATAAAAGCCATAATTTACTAAACAGTTCTTAGTTATAAAAATGTGTGAAAAAAATTTCTATTTCCTTTTATTTTTCTAGCGCAAGAAATATGGCCATAAACAAGACAATGATACTGACAGGTTAGTCTATCATTTTGCCATTAAAATATATATGGAACTACTCCAAATTTCGATTTTCATGGTTTTGATGCACATATAATTTTCAAGCCTTTTTCAATCTAGAAGAAAAATCAGCATAATATAGTGTATTGGAAAGTAATTCCAATATATCAAGCATTGCACGTCATAAAGTACCAACTTAAAATTATCAGCGTGCAAATTCCGTATGCATTTATGGAATACTTAAGTTGGTGATGCACTACAACTATGTTCACATGGTATATTGCCAGTCATTGCTTCGAATAACTCGACTTGTCTTGCATCGTGTCATCATTTTATTGTACGTTTAATCGATGTTTTTAGTTTTTTTATTTAATAAATCAAACTTTTATAATTGAGTAAAGCTTCCCAAGCAGCATTCAAAGTGATGGGATCTGGCATGTGAGGCATCAGGATTTTAATATAGTAGGCATGTGACATAACTATTACAAAATTTGCAACCTTGGCATAAAATTCACTTTGTGGTATGCCTTTGTAGTAACAATGGGGAATTTCGGCAATTTTTTTTATTCAAAAATGAGTTATTTAGATTAAAAGACGAGACCCGTATTTTTTTTTTAAGCAATATAAACGTAAAAAAAATTTTTAAAGTTTAGTTATATATTTTCCCCTAAAAATTTATGACGTATGTAAACGTAGTTAGAAAATTCTAGGCCTACTATAAAAAGGATACCTACCCTGGCCAAGGAGTTGAGAAGAAGATAACCTAAAATTCTTAATTGTCATCTGAATTTTAATTGCTGTCAGTCTCGATTCTATTATCTTATGCTTGTGTTTATTTGTTATTCTGCGTTGTGATTATCTTGACTTATTTTATTGCTTGTTGCTATAACAAAACCTTAAACAGCCATTTTAAATTTTCTGTAAACTTTATTGGTATTTTTTAAGCAATGCAGGCATAGTTCACTCAAGATTTGTAGAGTATAAGGCTCTCTCATATTCAGCTTTTAGGCGAGAAGTGATTTGAATATTTTTGTAGAAATCTCGAGGCATCCACTTTATGTACTAACTTTTGGCTGTTTTTTAAATCATAATATGTTCAGAGCTTTTATTTTCTTCCATATATGTATATTTTCGTTTACCTGCTTCTCCAATATTGTCATTGCATACGTTGTATTTGGCGTGTTTCTATGCTGGTATTTCTTTATTAATTTAACATAAAATAAAATAAAGGTTGAGGCTTAAAAAATGATTTATGTAAATAAAATTATTTATATTTTATTTATATGTATATGAACATGAGAAAAAACCAATTAATACCTCTATAAAACATAAAAATCAACGAATTTTTCTCGCCCGTCGGCCAGTGGCAGCAGCATAATGTATAAAATAACGTCTATGAAAAAACAGTTGCAAATTGCGCGCTGCGGTATACGAATGTCAGCACTACTCAGCGAACTGTTATTTTTAAACAGTTATTTTAAACTGTTATTTCAAAATAGTAGTAGCAGTTTAAACCTGTTATTAAAAAATAACAGCTTTTACCCATCACTACAGTCTATGGCAGAAAATAATATAAAAGTGATACAATTACGCAGTATTTGCAACCGTCACCGGTAAATCAAAGAAATTTTCTGCTACGTTTGTCTACGTCACAAAACATTTAGTGACTTTTTGAAACCAAAATTTATGGGGCTTTAAAAAAATACAACGAACTGAAAATAATTGTTTAAAATATTACTGGTAAGTTTATATTAATACTTGTTTTTAAATATTTAGACTGAACTAAATTCCCCATTATGTAGATTCTACTGAATTGTATAGTTATAACACTTTCAAGTAACTGCCGCAGAATGTGCAACAACGCAGATACTACTCTGCATTACTTTGAAGCATCCTCAACTGTAAAGTGAAAATTGGTAGTAATGCTGACCACACAGCATTACCAAAGGACCACTTCAAAGTAATGATAACTGCAAATGTTTAATTTAAGGTCCCTGGTACATTGTTGGGAAATTTATTGGAACTTCAAAGTTGTGTAACTTAATAGTGACAACTTGTGTAAAAATGAGTTTATTTCTATGAACCAAAGGTCTTTAAAGTGATTTTTACTATAAAGTGACTCCAATTAAAATCGCCATTTTTCTGTTATTAAATGAAGGCGGCCATATTGACAGTTAAAAATATGATTCTGTAAAAAAAAAAATTTTTATTATGTTAATTTGAGAACATGTTTTATAAATAGATTATTATTTTATAGTATATAGAATTAAAAAAAAGTTTCCAAAACAAATTTTGCAGTTTCACTTGTACACATAATTTTTGCAAACATTTTTTTTACCAAAATACAATTTTCCGGAAGGCGCGTCTTTTTTATCAAAGTATCATGATGACATTTAACAGAAAACAAGTGGTGGTTTTAATGTCCACACCCAGGGTAAACGCAAAACATCATGATTTATAATATATACTTGTTGTACATAATCACCTTAATTTGGACCTTGAACATATTATGTGCTCAAACTCAATAAGTCATTAATTTGCTATTCGAATAAGAGAGAGTCAAATATATAGTTTGCACTTTCATTCCTGTCAGCTGATCTGTTCCAAAAGTTAGTCATTTCTACTACTTAGTTATATCCCATTTATGTAATAACCTAGTAGTCAACACGGTAACGATAGAAGTACCAGAATAGTAGCTTGCTACGTAATTGCTATTCCCCATTTTGGTGAATGCTTGGTAGAAGGATGGTTCCCATTACGTAACGGTTCTTAGTTGAGGAATTCCACTAATGGTAAAGTTCCACTAATGGTAACTATCATGTAGAAGCTACTAAAATTGCTGCTTGGGTTAGTGTGTTTTTCGATACTAATATTATTGTGAATAGTTTAATTAAAAATTATATGTAATAACTTTGAGATCATGTAAACGAAGTAAAACTGTGAAGTCAGTTTATGTGTAGCATGCACCGCTTGAAATATTGGAACCACTTTACCACTTGCTAATAGCACATTTACATTAAAACGATCTTCACAACAAAAGTGCATTGCTATATTGTTTTTGCATTTAAGAACAATGAAATTCTTGTACCGTCCTTTTTTTATTTTATTAATAGATGAGTTCTATAAAACTACCATTTACGAATAAAATAAATACACAACTTCATTACAGCAGATCTATTATTACTGCCATTACTACCAGCCCTTGATCGGTGTGACGTTACGTTAAGCCGCGCACCCATTTCATGGGGTGCTATGTTTGATAATTAATTTGAATGAGAAGCAGCTGTGATAAAACTGATTTTTGCATATCTACTATTTGAAACATAAATTTTCCAAATTTTGCAATAATTTTTTTTTAAATAAGTCCATTTTATTCCATAAGTTACTTTTGTTATAGATCAATCTTTTTTATACAAGGTACCGTTCACAAACTCCTACTTATCCAGTGGTTGCAAACATCATATAAACTCCTTTGACAATATTTTAACTTAGCTATATGCTTCTGTGACGATGCAATTTATAACAATTTTTCTAAAACATTGAGAAATTTCTAATATCAATTCTTAAACTATCATTACTTAATAGCTATGAGTATTTTCTGACTTGGATACCTTACATTATTTCTTTATTCGACGAATTAACTTTCGAAATGACGCTGTCCATTTTGTCCGAGTGAGTTTAGCACAGTCTGCTTCATCTAAAATGGCATTTGGACAAAATTTTTCTTTTGGTGTTGTAGCATTACTTTTATAATCTCCGCAGATATCAGACGAAAAGCCAGAATCACTTCCATATCCTACAAAATAAAATTAACACATAACTAAAAAGTTTCGCAAATCCATTTATTTACTTTTATAAAATCCTAAAAATGTATAGCAAAACTATACCTTAATCAGGAAACGAAGATAGTGAATTGAACTGTCAATAGTGTCTCAAGCAGCATTGAGCGACGTTGATTTGATAAGCCTTTGTAGAAATTATTTTCAATTACACTACCTCCAAATATAAAAGCTAATAAGTTCTATTACACACTAATCACATGCATTTTTACTATCCTCCTTTCCCAGCTGAGGTACTGTAAGATGTTCTAATTTTTATCACTCTGTATGAATTCATATCTTTCATTTAAACAAATATATAGACTAACCCCGTTGAGATTCGATGGAGGATTGTTTAAAAATGTATTCCAGAAATTATTCTTCAAAACCCTTGAATTTACTACCAGCGCTCACATTTTCACGAATATAATTTTCTCACCTTTTCATGGAGAAGTTCATAAAAAAAAGGAGCACCATACCTTATTCACATTTTCAAATATACATCCTCCATCAAATGTTGACAGGTTTAGCCTAGTAAATTATTTTATTCTTAATTAAAACAGATTTCTTCCTTTAATCCAGGTAAGGAATGCTGAAAAAAGGGTGTAGAGGGAAATGTTAGGGACAGAAAATTTAACTTCGGAACTTTGTTTGGACTAGTCTGGATATGAACATATCGAAAGTCCCCACTCCTAGGTGGTGAGCGGGGCAATTTAAAGGTCCCATTTATTGGTTTTTCACTTATATCTCGGAAACTATGCGTTGTATGGAAAAAGGTAATCTATACAAAATTAAACGTAATTAAATTTTCCACAAGAATGTTTATATTCATTTTCTTCCTATGTGTTATAGTTTACGAGATACTCGCCAGCAAAAATCGATGATTAATAAAAAAAAATCAATTATGTACCTTGAATATTTCTATCAAAGCGGTTTACCATGTTCTGCTAATAAATCACAGTCACAAAACAATCTTTATTTTACAACACTCGACATATTTACTAACGTAATATTTTGTCGAAATCTATACATTTCCTTAAATATAAAGTGTGACTCATTTAAAATGAAGAAACCCTTATAACTTTTTATTTTGTTTCCGATTTGAATCAAATTTTACTCAGGTATAGAACAAATTAGACCACAAAAACAGTCAGCTGCTACAAAGGCAAATCCACCTGCGGTACAAAAATATGCTGAAAAAATAAAACATTTTGAATGTTAAAAATTCTAAAAAATGCATCCAATCAGCGCCACAAACGTACATACACCAAAATTTGATTTGATTATTGATGGGGGATTTGATACATAAGCTCATCTGGCAAAGGGGGTCCTCAGTTTCCGCAATTTGTGGTGGCTACGTGAAATTCGTCATCTATATGATTTTTAATCTTTTTCCTCATATTTTGGTACCGCAGGTGGCTTTGCCTTTATAGCAGGTGAATAATTTTCTGGTCATAAGTAGATCCTAATTTGTTCTATACTTGAGTAAAATTTGATTCAAATCGGAAACAAAATCAAAAAGTTATAAGGGTATCTTCATTTTAAGTGAGTCACACTGTATATTTAAGGAAATGTATAGATTTTGATAAAATATTACGTTAGTAAATACGTCCAGTGTTGTAAAATAAAGATTGTTTTGTGACTGTGCCTTATTAGCAGACCACGGTAAACCGCTTTGATAGAAATATTCAAGGTACATAATTGATTTTTTTTTATTAATCATCGATTTTCACTGGCGAGTATCTCGTAAACTATAACACAGGAAGAAAATGAATATAAACATTCTTGCGGAAAATTTAATTCGTTTAATTTTGCATAGATTACCTTTTTCCATACGACGCATCGTTTCCGAGTTATAAGTGAAGATTCGAAAAAAGGAACCTTTCCTCTCCCCCTCTCCCCCTGAAGCGGCGGGGCTAGGGGCAGGGACTTTTAGTATGTTTACCTCCTAACTACCCCCAACACATTCCTGAAGAAAAAAATTCTCCCCTCGTAAATGTTCTCTACAACTCTTTCATTGACTGAACTATAAGTAATTACATTCATTTGAATTTAAATATTCGCTCACAGAGTAGAAAGTTTCTCAAGAAAAACGATTTCAACGATCGTTTAAAGCAGTGGAAATTCAAGGATCTCATTCTGAAAGGCAGCTTATTATATAAATCTAATTTAATGTAATTTTTCTCAGACATAATCTAAATCGAGGCTTTTTTAATCTAGTGCAGTTGAATTGATTTTTTTCGGTGACAACATTCCACCTGAAATTTTTTTGTTGATTCATATGTATGACCTCCGGATTACGAAAAAAATATTTGTGACCAAAAATTCCTTGTGCTTCAAAAGTTATATGCACTTTTTGACACACTTTCAAGCATTTTCGACTTTTCTGCTTAATATATTTTGTACTAGTAATCGGATGGGAATTTTAAAAATACTGGTTTATTTGGAATAAAACTCTTAAAAAATATAGATCCGTCCGATATGTATTTGTCCATCCGCCATTTTGGAAAAAAATAGAAAACACCAAAAACGGCCGAAAGAATAGAAATTGAATATCTTTTCTATAAGGAGTAATTCCATCAAAGTTGGCAAAAATAAAACTCATTTATGGTCAAATACCGGACACCGTATGTCAAATAGAACGGTCAAAGATGGCGGACGAAATAAAATTTTTAATTCTTCGTCAATTATCAAGGAGGCATATTGTACGTCACTTTTTTTTCTTTTCGGTTGTACACCATTTTATGTACTTTTAGGGGACAGAGCTCATTTTTTTTTAGTTTTCAAAAAAGTGCGTTTTTTTTATTTTCAAAAAAAGTGCATTGTAAAAATTTTCAAAAATACATTTTCCTTGACCCTCCTTTTTTTCACCCAATTTTCATCTAAATAAAATAAAACATACTATAGAAAGTCCCGTATAACTTCAAAAGTTTAATACAAAATGAAACTTCATTAATTTGAAAAGGAAATTTATTGGATGGTAATAATAATAATAATAATATATGAATATATGACCTAGGACCAAGCAGTCAAGGCTAGAGTAGTGTTATTTTTGATGGGTATGCCGATGAACAGAATAGCACTAAGAATAACGAGCGCATTCGTCGTTCAGAAAAAAACGTTTGTGTAGATATTTCAATCACATTATGAAAATTTTTTTCTAGCTAATACTAAAAATAAGGACAGCTTCATAAAATTATTGCACAGAGTTAATAGATGATGACTTTAACGTTAAAATATGCAAAGAAGACGCCAATACTACAATCGTTAAAACTGCTATTGATTTGAAAACCAAAGACAATCAAGTTATAAATAGTTGGTGAAGACATTGACTTTTTGATTACAATGACTCAACTAGCATGTAATCATCATAAAAGAATCTATTTTTATAAACTTAATGTTAATAAAATAATTGACAAACATTATGATGAAAAAAGAATTGTCTGCAATTCCATTCCTACGAAGAGGTAATAGAAAAACACAGTTTAAGAGTATATTTCCAAGTGCAAAAATGATTAGGTTCTGAGAAAGATCCATTACAATTCGGGTGGCTTAAAACTGAGAATGATTTAATGCCTGATGTTATGAGTGAAAGTAATGCTTTTCCTAAAAATTTACTAACTGATATTTCTTGTGAATGTAAGAAATGCTGTAAAAATAATAAGTGCAGCTTTAGAGAACTGAATATATAATGTTTTATTATATGTGTCCATTGTAAAGGAAATAATAGGCCTCTTGCATGTGCCGTATATTTTAAATTAAACTATATATATATTAATATAGTGTTACTCAGTTTAAATAAAGAATAGTTTAATAAAGCCCCAGGGACGAAAGCTTGATTTATTTGGCCACTAAAATCAAAAGAAAATAATATTTCATAATCTTCACATTCCTAAATAATTTCCAATCCTTCTTGGTGCATTTTTGTGACCTTCCGATTAACCGCCACAAACAGATAATGTTTGCTTAGGTTTTTATGTTAATGGATAATAGTGGAGCGAAAAAGAGTAAAATTGTGTCGTTTTTTTATCAGCTTAGAACAAGATCAGACAGAGTGGGTATTACCGACAACATCATTTTACACATAAAAATACGAAATACGACATTTTTTAGTGGTCACAGATATTCTTATTTAAAAAAAAGTGTAAAATTTAATTTTTTTTTAAATCATGTTTTTTTGTACATCTATTGCCATATCTCAAAAATGAATTGAGCTATCGATGTGAACTTTTTTTTGTTATAAAACACACACTTAAGCGCTTCCTTCTGTACATAGGATTGCTAATAAAAAAAAATGTGAACATGCCAAAAACGTAGATGACCCTGAAAGTTTAGAGAATACGCCATCAAATTTTCACTAAGCGAGGAACTTTTTTGTTTTTGAAAATTTTGTGTAAGATGCTATGAAGAAAATGAAATCAATAGACTAAAAAAGTTTTTAGAAAAAAAATATTTTCATTATTAGCAACAGTTTGCTAGTTACGAATTTTTTAGTATGGAGGAATTGTCGAAGCGTACGCGCGTGGCACTTAAGAATAATATTGATTATGTATTGTGTGTAACGGAAATTTTAATTATTATTTTTTATGTTTAGGACTGTTTTATCACGTTTTAGGATCTTAAAGGATACCTAACTTATTTTTTCTAGTGGCGCATTAAGGACTAAGGTTGAAGGCAAAAAGGAATTAAAAATCTCAAATAAAGTATCTGGGATAAAAATGCATTACATTGGGATCTCGAAAACGGTAAAAAATAATATTATAGTAAATGGAAAAAAAGTTGCGCAACTAGGGGGCTAATAAAATTTCATAAACAGAAGTTTAGGAAAAGTAATAATTTTGGAGTGTTTTGATAAAATGTAAACTATCGAGTTTTCCTTTTTTCTGCGTTATTATTGGAGCTAAATAGAAAAGACAGTTTCTTAAAGCACTTTTTTTTGAACGTGGCAATCTTAATATTTGTATCCGACATTTCCTGTGTCAGAGTCCCTATCCGAAATTCCCATGCATTGCATTTTTACCCTAGATCCACACAATAATTGAGTAAACGTGTTATTTTCGCCCAAATTAGGTAACAAAAAAAAAAAAATATCCTAAATTAAGTCTCTTTTAATTTCCGCAGCCTTAATTATAGAAACTCTGTTTCCATGGCTTGTGCACAAGTTTATCGTTCTCCTCTATTACTACGCCACATAAAATCCACTCCATTTTACAATGAAACTTAGATTGCTTTTTTATCTTAAATATTTTTTTAGCAGATAATCCACGCACAATTTGCACAATAGCCATACGTTCTACAATATAATACAAGTGGTAATAAGGGAAAGAATATCGTTACACATTTTACTTCCACATCCAGTGTAAGTATAGTATCGACAAAAATATTTTTGAAAATTTTTATTGTTTTTAGAATGTCATGAAACGTTGAGATTTTAAGTTTGAGCAAAAAGAAAAAATCTGTCTGTCGGTCTGTGCGCACAATTACTCCCTAACCGTTTAAGATATAGACTTGAAATTTAGTACACGTACCTATGTATTTTAACGAGATCTGGAACTAGATTATTCCGTTAAAGGGTTGAGGGGTAAATGGGGGTAAATAGGCAAATCAAGCAAGTAAGAGTCCATACAATTGGTATTTAGTATATATAAGAGAAGCTAAGGTCTCAAAATTTTTTTGGCATTAACCACCCCCATTACCAACTCCCACCACATTATTCAAATGGTCGAAAAAAATAAAATTGTCATTTAGTGTGTGTACAAAAACCAAAGTCCTCAAATTTTTTTTTACTTTATCCACCACTACTACCACATACCTTCCACCACCCTCAGCCCCACTACCGATGTGACATATCGTTTTATAGGTTTTTGGGGTAGACGATTTCAAATATTTTATTATTAAAGTTCCATAAACAATTATTTCCACATTCAATTTTTTTTCGTTGTGAGAGACTTGGATAGAAGATCAGGATGTGGAAGTAGTGATTCCTTGGGCAACGGTTTTATAATTTGACCTTCGACGAAAACGAATAACGTTGATCATACACCGTCCTGAGATTAGTTAGTTTTAGTGGACGCGGGCGTATTAATACTCAATTTCTGCAATTCGCGCGCTCCAAAAAAATCACTGTACCTAAACTATCAAAGATACAATAAGAATTATGCTATCAAAAACTTTTTTGGTCTTTTGGATTTATTTTCTTCGCAGCATGTTATACAAAATTTCTCAAAACAAAAAAGTTTGTAGCTTAGTGAAAATTTGACTGCGTATTTTCTGAACTTTCAAAGTTATCTAAGTTTTTAACATGCTTAAAAATGTTTTAATTAACAATACTATACACAGATAGAAGCGCTTAAGTGTGTGTTTTATAAAAAAAAAAGTTCATGTGGATATCTTCATTCGTTTTTGAGATATGGCATTAGATGTTCAAAAAAACATGATTAAAAAAAAACAAAATTTCACACCTTTTTAAAAATAACAATGTCTGTGACCACTAAAAAATGTCGTATTTCATGATTTCTAATGAACATCGACCTACTTAACGAAATGGTATATGTCTCAGTTTGTTCTAAGATTAAAAAAATAAACTCGAGAAGGAAGCGACTTTTCCCCTGTTTTTTACTCCACTATAAGACAAATGTTGCGTTTATGTCTATTTTTTTCAAAAATTCAAATAACTGATCAGTGATCACGGATCATGAATAGAATTAATTTAAAATGTACGCTAACGCTGTGCGTAACCTGACACATGACGTCACATGTTGTTCGCGCCTAACGGATTTATTCAAACTTTAATGTTGAATACTGTCTGTAAAAGAAAATATAAGAAAAAAATCCTGTACACACTTTTTTTTGTATTAAGTAAAGATTCTAAAAATGCCAAAATATATTTTGTGCAAGAGGCCTATTGGGCCAGTGCTTCTTCTACCTTTGATGAATCGGCTATCGATGAGGAATGCAGTGAAATTATGGCATATGATGGTAATGAAACTAATATGTTATATTTCATTTTGTTTCGATGAAAATTGGGTCAAAAAAAGGAGGGTCAAAGAAAATACATTTTTGAAAATTGTAAAAATGCACTTTTTCTGGAAATTAAAAAAAAAACGCACGTTTTTCGAAAATTAAAAACAAATGAATTCTGTCCCTTAAAAGCACATAAAATAATGTACAATCAAAAAGAAAAAAAAGTGACGAAGAATTAAAAATTTTATTTCGTCCACCATCTTTGACCGTTTTATTTGACATACGGTGTCCGAGATTAGGGCATTATATTTGACCATAAATGAGTTTTATTTTTGCCAACTTTGGTGAAATTACTCCTTTTTATAGAAAAGATATTCAATTTTTATTCCTTCAGCCATTTTTGTTTTCTATTTGTTTGGCAAATACATATCGGACAGATCTATATTTTCCAAGAATTTTAGTCCAAATAAGCCAGTATTTTTAAAATTTCCATCCCATTACTAGTACAAGATATATTAAGCAGATAAGTTGAAAATGCGGGAAAGCACTTCAAAAAGTGCAAGGAATTTTTCGGCACAAATATTTTTTTCGTAATCAGGAGGTTATAAGAATCAATAATAAAATTTCAGGTGGAATATTTTCGCCAAAAAAAATTAAATTAAATCAATTCGACTGTACTAATAGATAACCAGATATTGTGGGATAATTATGAGAATTAGACTGAGTCATAGTCATTAATGTTTTTATAGATTTCTAATAGAGTGGAGTAAATAAGAATAGATGGAAGAGGCAGTATGCCAAAACTGACGAAAAAGAGATGACAATGATCCTTTATATCAGCACCTGCAATTATTATTCTCATCACTTTTTTTTGCAAACGAAAAATTGTTAGCACATTGTATGAATTTCTCCAAAGTACAGTACCATAAGTTAGATGGCTATGAAATAGGGAAAAGTAAGTAGATTTAAGAATATCGAAATTCAATATACTATTCAACTAACGAATGAGGAAGATCACACCGGCGAGTTTGTGGCTTAATTGTTCTACATGATTGGACCAATTTAGTTTGTCATCCAGGACGATACCCAGTAATTTGGCACTTGCGTAATATCCGTGTGTGAAGAAAATATAAGTTTTCGAGTTTTTTGCTGATTTAGTTTTACTCTATTAGCGATGAACCATTCTTCAGCTCATTAGAGATGGGCGATTCGACTCTTTTTAATAATTCATACCAAACGAATCCATATCAAGAAAAAATTCATACTGAAAAATTCTTTCAAGAATCCGAACTGTCTCAATTGTACAAACAGATACAGTTACAATGTCGATATGAAATAAACGAATCTTTTGCTTTTGTGGAACTTGTACCATTCGAATCACTGCAAGGATTCGTACCAATGATACGAATCATACGAGTTACTACCCACCTTTGTGTCATTTGATGACTCTATTAGACTATTTAAATCTTTGTCAAAATTTATCAATGTTGTGCCATCTGCAAACAGCACACAATTTTTGGGCAACATGAAATGATATAAATCGTTAATATAAATGATAAATAATAATGGCCCCATAACCGAGCCCTGGGGAACACCATGAATTACTTTGTTTAATTTCTATTGTTTATTGTCGATTTCTACAGACTGAGATCTGTTGTTAAGATCTCGAACTACTTCTGACACTATCTGCATTACGGCGTTGGTTGTTGAACAATTACTCCTAATAGACCGGGAGGTAGTAACAGATCCCCTAGTTAGCGTCTGCCAATTTAAGAGTCAATTATTATAGGTACTTCACGAATTATAAGCGTATAAAGAAAGTTTCTTCGATTGCAGCGACATTGCAAATTCATTGTTCATTTGCAATTGAAAACTAACATTTTAAACGATTAGTTAGCGTCTGCAAAGTGGTTTTTGTGAAACTTTGACAAAAACAATCCAGCGGAAGCTAATCTGCACACGATTTCCGCGAGCAGGAGGATCAAAAAAAAATAACTTAACTTGCAAGAAAAATGGACTTTTGAGAACAATGAGTTCGTGTCTGCCATTTAACTGAATTATCATTAATGATATGGAAATTGACAAAAACTACGTTGCACACGATTACGACATGCATATCCGTTCGCGGTGATTTTTAGAAACTGTATTACTTTGTACACACCATTGAACGACTAATTAGTATCTGCAATTTAAATATGTGTATATTATGTTAATATAACTAAACAAAAATTTGCAGACGTTTTGAAAATGTTTAAATAATTGGCAGAATCAAAAAACTTGTATAAATTTTGAAAATGTTTTGAACAATTAGTTAGCGTCTGCCATCAGTTTTTTCATGAAATTTATAATAAAAAATAATGATTTGACATTTGGCAGACAATTTCAGCATGCACAAGATTATATACAACAATAACAACATTACAAACAAATTTAAATGTTGTTGAATAATTAGTTAACGTCTACCATTACTTTCTTCATTAAATTTATGGTAAACAGTAATGAGTTTGACTATTGGCAGACGATTTAAGCATGTACAAGTCTCTATATCTCATGAAGCATCGACATCATCCAAGGATGGCAAATGGAGTACAGTGGTGAAAACAAACCGTAAAAGACAAGTCATTATTGGAAGTAACAAAGAATCGACGAGTGTCGTAGGTGTGCCAAGTTACGCGATGTTACACGTGTACAGGGTAAAACCCGAAACTACAGCTGATGAACTTACGGCCCATATGAAGAAACATTTTCCTGAAGTGAAATGTGAATCTTTAAACCCAAAATATCCGGACTTATATTCTTCCTTTAAGGTTACAATATTGGCAAGTAATTTTAAAAATGCAATGGATTCAAGCTTATGGCCCTATGGGGCATGTATTAGTCGTTTTTTATCGAAACGCAAGACGAATCCCTCAATGACATAATATTTAAGCCAAACATTATGTTGGTTAATGTTAATACCTTAAACTCTGATAAAATTAATTTTATTGAAGCCAATTTAGATTTATTTAAAAATCTGGAATTTTTATGTTTAAATGAAATAGGAGTAAAACACGAATGCTTGAATTTTTTACACATTAAGAATTTTAATTTAATTAGTTTCTACTGCCGCCCTACCTTAAAATGTGGCGGGGTTAGTATATGGTCTAAATATAGCAGTAATATTAAAAAAATTGATTTGGACAGTTTCTGCATGGAGCAGAATTTTGAGATTTGTGCAGTATCTTACAAAACAAACAGGACTGTAAATATTATTTTAAACTGTTACCGCTCTCCCAGTGGGGAAGTTGATGTGTTTTTTAATAAAATCAGTGATGTCTTAGACTATTTGTACCAGCCTAATATTAGATTTTTTTTATGTGGAGATTTTAATTTTGATAAGTACAAATGTTCTGATTTTGTCAATTTGTGTAATCTTTTGTCTTGTTTTGGTCTGACTCATATTGTTAACTGGCCCATCCGGATAACCAATAGTACCTGTACTATAATTGACCAAATATTTACAAATGTTTGTGATAACAGTTTTACATGTTGTGTAGTTGATAATGTTTTTTCTGACCATCGAACAGTTTTATTGGATATAAGTTTTAATTCCAATCAAAATGAGCCAAATAAAATTGATATGAAAAGAAATTTTAGCGAAGTCAATATATCAAACTTTAGAAATGCACTTATGAATGAGGAATGGTCATATCTAGACGACATAATTGATTTTAATAATGCCTTTTATTTATTCTATAATACTTTCTTATTTAAATTTGAAACATGCTTTCCTAAACGAAAACTATGTCAAAAAAGTGATAATAAAAAATGGGTTGATGTGGACGTTGTTCGTTCAAGTCAGCTATTGAAGGATTTATTTGTTTTTAAAGGTGTTAATGAGGCTTTCAGCGAAACATATAAAAACGCAAAAAAAGAGCACATTGCTTTAATGAATAGTAAAAAGAAACAGTATTATCAAAACCGTATAATTAATTCTGATAACACAGCGCGAGCTTCATGGAATGTAGTATCTGAACTAGTGAATAATCAAAAAAAACACTCTAACATACACATTAAAAAAAACGACATTTTAGTGACAGATCCACGCGAGATAGCAGCGGATTTTAATCAGTTTTTTGTTGAGACGCCGATTCGATTAGTGTCTCAAACACATCCTAAAAATATAGAGAGTAAGACAGAGTTAAAAGTTTTTAATCAACATTCACTGTATCTCAAACCTTTCACAGAAAGAGAACTATTAACTTTATTAAATGGAAAATTAAAAAATAAAAAGTCGTCCGGGGCAGATGACATTCCAAGTTTTATCTTAAAACGGGTTCTTGATGTAATTATAGCTCCACTAACGTATTTAATTAATAAATCCTTTGAATCGGGCATTTTTCCGCAAAACATAAAGACAGGGAAAGTTACTCCATTGTATAAAAAGAATGATCCATGCTATTTAGAAAATTATAGACCAGTTGTCATTCCATTTGGATTTTAAAAAATTTTGGAATATGCGTTTTTAGATCGTCTTTTACCTTTTCTCAATAAATTCCAAATTGTATCAAATAATCAGCACGGTTTCCGTATAAACAAGTCAACATCATCTGCAATGTTATCATTATATGATCAAATCATAGAATATGTTGAGAAAGGTGAATGTCCTGCGGTGATCTTTTGCGATCTGAGTAGGGCATTCGACTGTGTAAACCATAAACAATTATTATGTATTTTAGAAACGTATGGCATAAGAGGCGTTGCATTGAACTGGATATCAACTTTCCTACAAGATCGCAAGCAATATGTATCTTTAAAAGTTGAAACTGAGAAATCTGTAGAGTACGTAAACTCTAACTGCTTGGATGTAAATATGGGGGTCCCCCAGGGATCAATAATCGGTCCGATTTTATTTATTCTGTATGTAAGTAAGTAAGTAAGTAAGTTTATTGGTGCTATTACCATTGGTTTACACAAGTCAATACAGGACAGATTGAAAAAAACATTATAAATTTATACAATACAAATTAAAAACATGTTTAAATACATATATTACTAAAATTGTTATTAAAATAATCATCAATAGAATAAAAACACTTATCAATTAAATAATTTTTCATCACAGTTTTAAATTTTATTTGTGAACAATATATCCTCAGTCATAAAAAACAATTATTACACAGCTTATGCTGATGACTTTTCTCTTATAGTATCATCAAAAAATACTGGAGCATTGAATGTTAAATGTGCAGAGGCGGTTACCAAAATATCAGATTATTTTAATGGCATCGATTTATTTTTCAATACCGAAAAAACTGACATGCTCTTGATTCATAATCGTCAAAAAGAAATAGACGATTTAAAGTTCGATGTCAACACGGTAACTTTAACAAATACACACGACAGCATGCGTTTTCTTGGTATTCATTTGGATGAATTTCTTAACTGGAAGTCGCATTGCCTTAAACTTATTTGCAAAATGAATTCGCTGAAGTTTCTTTTTATTAATTTGCGGACGGTACTAGAAACACATCAGTTAGTGCAGGTTTACTTCGCCCAAGCAGATTCAAGACTTAGGTACGGAATTTGCTTGTGGGGAAATTCTACCCAGGCAACTGATGTATTTATTGCACAAAAAAGAGTAATCCGATGCATAACGAACATATCGCAGCGGGAATCATGTAAAGATGGTTTTAAAAAGCTGAATATTTTAACTCTCCCGTGTTTATATATACATGAAATGTGTGTCTACGTTTATCGGAATAAAAACAGTTTTACCATCAATAAAGATATACACAGTTATAATACGAGGCATGTTGATGAGTTTCATGTGCCGTTCGCTAGACAAAAGCTTAGTTTTGATGCTCCCAACTGTATGGGACCTAAGATGTTTAACTGCTTGCCACAAACAATTAAAGACAGTAAAAATTTGTATATTTTAAAAAAAAAATTAAAAACATTTTTAATTGATAAATGTTATTATAAAATATCTGAATTTTTGTATTAATTGACGAATCCCATACAATGTATATTGTCACAGTGGAAAATAAATCTTATTATTATTATTATTATTATTATATACAACAATAACAACATTAAAAAAATTCAAATGTTGTTGAACGATAGAACCACGTATGCCATTTTTATTGGTAACAGTCTGAATATTGATAAAAAAATCTTAATCCGCGTCCCCTGAAACCCACAGACATCGATTTTCAGTCGTATCGGATCATAAATAAAAAAATGGTCCGCCATCTTGGCGGCGCCATTTTGATTTTTCCAAATTGTTAAAAAATCTTAATCCGCGTTCCCGAAAACTCACAGATATCGATTTTCAGTCGTATCGAATCATAAATTTAAAAAATGGTCCACCATCTTGGCGGCGCCATCTTGTTTTTTCAGTATTGGTAAAAAATCTTAATCCGCGTCCCCGGAAACCCACAGATGTCGATTTTCAGTTGTATCGGATCATAAATGAAAAATGATCCGCCATCTTGAGGACGCCATTTTGACGTTTCAATTTTGAAAAAAAAAAAAAGTAATCCGCATCCCCGGAAAAAGTAAACGCTGTCAGTCAAATAATCAAATTTAATAAATTCAAGAGAATTCAATAGGCGTCTGAAAATAAGGAGTACGCCACCTGGTGGTCTATAGTCAAACTAATTATGGGCTTTTCTGTCATTGTCTCTTTAGTGTACGATAATATAAACAATAAGTAAAATGATAAACTGAGATGCTAAGTTATTAAAAATATGATAGCATTTAAAGGGGCTACACAAGATACAATTTGCTGGAGCCAACCTAGTCGGTATCCTTTGTAGATTGCAGGGACAACTTGTGAAAGTTGAGTTGCACTGCAATGTTCAAAGCATACCCTCTTTAATGTAGACACCTTTAACCAGGCATTGAGAGGGGAAAAGCTGGTGCAAATAACCGTGGCCCGAGTAGAAGTAATAATAACCTGGACAACCACACATTGTAAGTGAAATTTTTGAAATAAGTAAATATATGTAATTTCAGTATATTTATAAAAGTAATATATACTATTGCACCATGCACTATTATGTTTTACCCCTGAATATTTCTATTTCATATTTTACAAAATACTGTTTCATTTATTTCACTTAAAGAATTAATAAATGTCTTTTCAGTTATATTCAATGTACCACTAATTTCATGGGTATTTGAATCTGAGACACTTGTTTGTGAACATAGAGGCATACACATTTATTAAGTTTTGTGTTGAATATGAGTTGTACCACACAAAACAATATGTCCTGCATTTAAAACATATTCCCCTTCATACACACACTTAGAATTTTTACATTTCTAGTGCTTCCCAAATGTTCCATACATTGCAATATGCTTAACCTAAATGTCACTCATGTTTCCTGAAAGAAAACTGATTTAAACTACAACTGTAAATAAATTTAAAGAAATATTTTAGTTTATTAATATTTAACTAGCCAGACAACGTTTATGTCGAAGAAACTGTACTTTTCAAGGGAAAAACTAGATAACCTAAAAAAATATGAATTTTGCCGAATAATGCCATTAACATATTGCAAATCACTTACAACAAATTCTTGCAAACCTTTAGGTCATATATTATTAATGTTATTATTTTTAATGCACAATAAACAGAAAAAATCAATAAGACAATTCGCAATATAAACAAACAAAAAGCCTATAATTAGTTCACGAGTTCTCCACTTTGGCACTGGCATCTTAAATTCAGACGCCTATAGAAACGAAAATACTACTAAATTAACACCGGTAGTATACGCGAATATATCATTCAATAATATTTGAATTTTTTTGAGATGTTATTATTTTATATAGTCTTGTACACGCTAAAATGGTCTGCCAATTGTCGAATCGTTATATTTTATCATAAATTTCATGAAAAAACAAATGGCAGACGCTAACTAATTGTTCGACAACATTTGAATTCGTTTGTAATGTTGTTATTGTTGTATATTATCTTGTGCGTGCTGAAATTGTCTGTAAATTGTCAAAGTATTATTTTTTATCATAAATTTCATAAATAAACTAATGGTAGATGCTAACTAATCGTTCGAAACGTCAAAATTTTTCAACTTTCGAATTTTTTTTTTTTAATGTTCTGCAAGTCCAAAATGTCTGCCAATGATTATATCAACAATTGGTCGCATAAACTTCATAACATATTCTGTTTCAACTCCTAACTTATCATTACATAGTATGTGCAAAGTACTACAGTTTCTAAAAATTTCAGTGAACGGATGTGCATGTCGTAATCGTCTGCAAAGTATTTTTTGGCAATTTTCATATCGTTAATGATAATTCAGTTAAATGGCACACGCGAACTCATTGTTCCCAAAAGTCTATTTTTCTTGCAAGTTAAGTTTTTTTTTTTGGTCCTCCTGCACGTCTGCAGATTAGCTTCCGCTGGATTGTTTTTGTCAAAGTTTCACAAAAACCACTTTGCAGACGCTAACTAATCGTTCAAAACGTTAGTTTTCAATTGCAAATAAACAATTAATTTGCAATGTCGCTGCAATCGAAGAAACTTTCTTTATACGCTTATAATTGACACTTAAATTGGCAGACGCTAACTAATCATTCTCAGGGATCTATCACTACCTCCCTGTCTATAAAGCCAAATTGGCAGGAGCACAAGAGTGAATTTATTTCAAAGTACTGGGTAAGTCTCGACTTTAATATGATTTCAATTAATTTAGCAAAGATGGGAATAATAGATATAGGCCTGTAGTTATCTAAAAGTTGTGTATCACCCTTATGCTTTCCGATATAAACTCATTACAACTGCACGAAAATACTAAAACTCTATGAAGGAGTTCAGCGAATGGTGCACAAAGAACAGGCTAATAGTTAACATGTTAAGCGCTACTTCACGCGCTGGCGCGCTTTGTCTTGCTATAGTTAGGCACTTTCAGGCACGTTTTGTTACATCTGAAATTAAATATTGTTTTATCTTACTCGGTTTTGCCTCTATGTGTGTTTATTCTTAGAGCCACCTGACTAATATATTATTCATAAAATTTTCGGGGTGTGGTTTTTCGGCTGCGAATTTTCATCTTCTTTCTATTTTATAATTTTAGTGGAGTCAATAGAGGTTTTCACTTCGGAAAAATTCCGGGAAGCGGTAACTTTTGAAAATACATCTCTGAACATGTCAGGAACAACATACCAAAAGTTACCAACAATAGTCCTTGAGCGTAATTTGTTATTAAACAAATTAATTGCAAAATACCAGTTTTTGTCAAATATATCTTAAAATAATTTTTTCTTTCAAAAACTAATTGCGCCATTCGAAAGTACGAAAATTTCACACCAAAATGTATATGAAGTTTTTTGTATGATCAAAAACGTAGGCTCCAGATTTTTTTTGTTTAACGCACGAAAATAGAACGCGGTGACACATAAGTATGACGTGAATAGCATGCGCGGCCTCGGGCGCCCTACACTAAATTTGTTGTAACTTTTGAACTAATTAATGAAATTTACCTCACAAAAGCTTAAATGAAAGAAGAAACATGTAGCTATTGGATTATTATATTTTCAAATATAAAAATGAATGTATGTAGGAATAGTACATTTATATGAAATTGGAACATAAAGAGATTTCCGATGAAATCGGTAAAAGCTCTATCGTTTCTAAAATTTTTAAGATAAAAACCCGAGTCTTTCATATTTTACTCTTGAAGTAATGTATAAAAAGACCCAATGAGTGAAAAAAATCTCAAAAATTTACTTTTGAAGATTACACTTCAAAAATTTCAAAATTTTGAGGAAGTGATCAAATTTGATATATATATAATATACTTTAACCACCCATTACTCTGGTTTCAATCGCATTATTAGTAGGTGCTATTTTTAAAGTTGAAATGTGTACTTTAAGATGCTTCAAATGCTTACGAAAATTAAAATATATTTGGCTCGAAAATTCGTGAAATTATGGGTAAAATAAACGTTAATAACCTTTCTAAAAAAAATTATTTAGCCTACCTATCCAGCACATGTTTATAGTAGGACCCTAAAATAAGTAAATCTGATGTAAAAAAAATTTTTGGAATATATATATATATATATATATATATATATATATATATATATATATATATATATATATGTATATATACATATATATATATATAAACCTATACTTTTCACGAAAAATTTAAAAAATCAAGTTTTTTTCGGTATATCAACTCAATGTTGATTGCTTCTAAAATTTTTATCCAGTGTGCTTGCAGGAAAGCCGGCTTACATTGCACCGCATTGCACCATAGCCTGCTCTATTTGTGCGGGATCTGATTGCACAAACCGTCAGATAATTTTGGAACAAGAGGAGGAACAAGAAGAGCAGGTCGAACTTCCATTAACTGAAGAAATTAATATTTAAAAATGAATTTATATCGTTCAATATAATTTGAATATTTATTATGTTTAATAAAAATCTTTTATTTTGCATAAACTGTTTTTACTTTTCGTATCGAGATACAGGCCCCTCGCATCAAATCATGGGCCTCGGTACCAAATTCACTGGAGGGTCCCCACACCTAATAATTGATGAGAAATTTGAAAAAAGTTTTTGTCAAGATCTCTGACGGGCCCCCGCGCTTAATAATTTATGAGGGGAGAAAGATCTCTGGTGGGGCTCCTCGGAAGCCCGGGCCCCCTGAACTCAGTACCTAATAGACCCCCATAAGGGAGGCCTGTCGAGATATATTATTTTTCTGAGACCTCACCAATACCATATTAAATATGTTAATCCGAGCGAAATTTGTTTAAAATTTCTCGAGTTACCTCATGTTTAATGAAATTTTTACCAAAAAGTCAGCCATATTGGATCAGCCATTTTGTATTATTACTTTTTCACATCATAATCTATTTCAGCAACCTAAAAAACTCCCACAGTGTAAATCCGAGTGAAATTTATTATAAATGTATCGAGTTACGTCATTTTCAATGAATTTTTTATCGAAAAGTAGGGCATACTGGATCAGTCATTTTGAATTACCTTCTTTTGACATCATAATCAGTTTCAGCGACCTCAAAAACCCCTTATATATCAATTTTAATTAAATTGCTTTAAAATATCTCAACTTACAATAATTTTGTTAAAAAAAAAGTTAATTTTATTTAAATAATTAATAAACAATTTCCTTCCCGTAATTATTCCGAAATAATGCATATTCTCAGCCTCTATTGACTCTAACTATTACATAAATAATTATTATTACACCATCATTATTGCTGTTGTTCTTGTTATTTCAAATAAGCCCCAGCAAAACCTTTCAATATTGTTTTTAGCAAAATTATGTAAATAAATTATGTTTACAACCATCTGGTGCATTTAAATTTGGCGGTACATCCCCAGAAACACTTTTGTGATCGACAGTGGTTCTTGTTTACAACATCAGTGAATTTGTATGAAAATTAGAGGTTAAAGGTTTATGTGTTTTGGTTGTTTGTGAAATTTGTTAATATGGATGAAAAGGAAAGTGCAGTGGCGGGGTCCCTCGGACTCAAAAAAAGAGAAATATGATTTGAAAAGAAAGATAAAGGACGATGAATTGTTGCAAATGTTAACAGAGGACGACGATGATATCGAACATAGATACGATTTCGATTCTGGACACAGCGATTATGAGCCTGACACTGATAACACAGACACAGACTGCAGAATCTACTAAATGTAAGATGTCTTTTATTTTTACGTAATTGTATCTTCGTTTACTTTATTTGTTATTTGAAATGTCTTTTTAGTTTTGTTTAGTTTACAAATTTTTCAAGATACCAGTGAGTTATTTTAATATAGCATTTCTCCCACCGAAGCCGAAACCACAATCTGCACCGTACTTACGACTTTAAAGTTCAAAAAACATGGTTGAAATCAAAGATTCAAATATTTAAACCATGATGTAGAAATACCAAATTGTATGGTGAAAACTATATCTAAGTCGATTTGTCCATTATAAAGATTATATAAGGTAAAAGGCAAGTAAAAAGCCAAAAACCGAAATCGAAACCGAAAACCGCACCGTAATTACTATTTTTTTCTAAAAGAAGCCGAATTGCCGTAGATCTGTAAACCGAAACCATAACCGAGAACTGAATTGTTGCTGCCTTGACAACCGAAACTGTAAATGAAAACCAAATTGTCGCTGCTATGAAAACTGAAAATGGTATACGTTATTTAACCCTAACCGAAATTAATTTCGGTTTCGGTCCCAGATTTCTCCTAAGATTTACTGGATACTGGAACAACATCAAATGTACCCAACAATGAAATACCTGCATCAGTGTGGGGTGAAAATCCTGTTAGCATGGTTCCTTTGCCTGGTGATAAGCCTTTTGACTATTTGAAGATTTATTACAAGTTTGCGATAAAACTAACAATCATGTTATATCCGTGTTTTTGCAGCATGGGTGGCAATAAAAATCTATAAGTCACTGACATCTATTACTGGCAGAGTTACTGGTATTTCTGGGGTTGCTTCGTCATATGGGGCATATTCAGTTGTCCAGAAGCACAGATTATTGGAGGAAAAAAGATGGCTTATTCAGCACCAGCTTATTCAGCATACGTATTTATACAGTGTGTCCACGAATGGAGTTGACAAGAGGAAAAACATCTCTATTATTGATTTTACGACGAAAAGCCATTCTTTATAAAAAATTCTGCTTTCGAAAAAATGAATTTACCATATAAAAATCTTAGATCAGATGTACCGGGTGTTAATAAATTAAAAAACGTCAGAATGCCTCAAGGGAGAAGTACCTTTATTTATTATTTTGGACAAAATGTTTATAAAACAAAGTTGTTTATAATCCAAAATAAAGCCTAAATACAAATTATGAAGTCTAAATTTTGACTTTTATGTTTTTATTGTGTTTATCTTTTTACGTTAAATTAGTACAAATCATTTACAGAGAATTTATATGGAAAACAAAGTTTGACTGTTTAAGCCAAGGTTCAGACATACACTTGAAAATGGAGATGAAGAGAAGCGATTGGATTTATGTTTATGGTGAGAATTACCTCGTAGATAGAAGTTTTCACAGAATGTTTTTTTTTTGTACCAATGGCCACGTTTCATCACAAAACAGTCGTTATTGGGCTTTTGAAAATCCAAACAATGTCATTCACAAATGAAGTCAATGTTATAAAAAAGTGAATGTATGGTGTGGGATTTTTTATGATCGAATCGCTGGTCCATATTTCTTAGAAGAAAATTTAAATCAGCATGTTTATTTGGACCTTTTGGAAAACTTTGTATTGCCATTTATAAACAGTCTGCAACCGGAAGTAAGGTGTAACATTTTTTGGCAACAAGACGGTTGCCCAGCTCATTCCTCAGTTTTGGTACGGCAGTGGTTGACAGATCACTTCAGAGCCAGATGGATGGGAAGATATGCTCCAATTATTTTTTCTGCAAGATCACCAATGGATTTTTTTCTGTGGGGTGTTTTAAAACAGAAAGTTTATGCAGATGACCTGCCGCATGATCGAGAAACACTAAAAGCACGAATACGAGATGCGGTGAATGAAGTGAATGTACCCTCAACCATTCGTAAGGTCTATGGTGAATTTATTAAAAGGATGGAGAAATGTGTTGAAGTTGGAGGAGGCTATGTAGAATAAATTGTTTTTCCACAATTGTTGAAGTTAATATTATTATGTTATATTAATGTTTGAAAAAAAAAATGTAAGTTGACATAAATGTAAAAGTCAAAATTTAGACTTCATAATTTGTATTTAGGCTTTATTTTGGATTATAAACAACTTTGTTTTATAAACATTTTGTCCAAAATAATAAATAAAGGTACTTCTCTCTTGAGGCATTTTGATGTTTTCTTAATTTATTAACCCGGTACATCTGATTTAAGATTTTTAAGTGGTAAATTCATTTTTTTGAAGAATGACTTTTCATCGTAAAATCAATAATAGAGATGTTTTTCCTCTTGTCAACTCCATCCGGGGACACACTGTATATCCATAAATAAATAATATAAACTTATAAACTTATGAGTTATTGTTATTAGAATAATATTTGCAGTTAACATATTTAAAAATAAGTAACATTTTTGTTTTTCCATCATCTAGTCTTCTTCATCATTCATTCTGCACCCTTCCGGCATTGGAGAACAGTCTCTAACACAGAACGACGAGGTTATAGCCACTATTTGCTTGTTGGTATTAAAATCACTAATCACAGTGATTTTAGTTCTACCATCACTGTTGCTACTTGCCTAACCACGGTCATTTAATCACCAGCAATGAAATATCGTCCATCACTAAAATAAATTGTCACCTGCAGCTACATGTTTCAGGTATATGGTCCCTTAACCTGTGTCAGTTGGTAGTTCAGTGCTTCACTGTGCGTCAATTACCCACTGATATACTACTTTATAATTTTGTACTACCCTCCCATGCTGACTGCGTTTTTCGTTTTATGTCAATGTCATCCAAAATATGGAATCTGCTTATGTCATACTAGCAAAATGCCCGAGCTACGCTATGGGGTGCGATAGTTAACTAATATTCATATCTCGCAAAATACTTGATAATAAAAAATGATTAAACTATGAAAATAATGACTGTCTCTAAATTTCTCATATTTCCTCTTCTTACTATATATCAGACATTTTAACTAAAAAATAGTGTAGTTCAGTGCTTATATGACAGAAAATGTGAAAATCTAAAATGATCAGTTTTTGTAGATAAGACGCTTTTCCTTAGGAAGGCAGTATGATGGTGTAATGAAACTTTAGAGAAAAAAAAATAGCCATTATTTTTATATGAATGACCCAACAATGAAATGAAATGTTTATTTTACTGTTTAATAAAATAGTCTATCGTTCTTATTCATTTTTTTTTGTACTTCAAATTGATAATGATGAAATTAATTCTAGTTGCATTCTCAAGAACCTTACCTCTAATATTATTATAATTTACTCGACTTAAAGCATCTTGATCATCCTTATCAGAATCCCTAAGATAATTCGAGGAGGTGTCAGATGCATCATCCATATAAGATATAGATAATTCCGCAAAAGGTACACTTAACGATGAGCATTCACTTTGGCTGACTGTACTGTTCATATGACAAAACCATTCTGATAAACTTTCACCTTCACCATGAATAGGAGATGGGGGAGGTTTTATCATGTTCCGCATTTCAAGGAATGGAGTTTGCAAACACCCAAATAACTTACGGCTAAAAGAAATAATTATTAAATACAATAGAACATAATATATACAAATAAAACCATACTCATATTTTCGATTATGTGGTGTTATTTTCCGGTAAGTTGCTTTAGTATAAGCACACACTGAACATTTTTTTTGTCTACATGTAGCTAAATGCTGCACAGCCTTTTGGAATTGGGATGTTAGTGCATCACTGGAGTGTCCCACTAACTTGAGGTCATCTTCCTAAAAATAAGTAGAACAAAATGAATATTAAAAATTTCCAAACAATGATACACTATGGCCTCGTGATTCAACAGGCTATGGACATGCTGAAGATGCTGCTTGTGGTACAGGTCTCGATCGCACCACTGCATAAACGTCACCTATTTGTAAAATAACTCTGCTTATTTAAATCATTATTCGACTTTTCCAAAGAAAACAATAGTAACTCAGGAATTTCAGTTTTGAGAATAATGCAATTAAATGTTTAAATGGTGTCCTTGAAAATCGAATTGTAACAACTTATCAGTGGTGCAGCCAGAAAATTCATCTGGGGGGGGAGGGGATAGAACTGGCCTCTCCAGAGGGTGAGGAAAACTTTTCAGAAAATTGTTGTAAACGGATGTGTATAGATTCCTCTACTAGATAATATTGGCATTAATTACAAAATTATTTATTTCAAGGGAAAGTTTGAATACTGCTTTGTACAGATAGAGATTATGTGTCTTTATTTTTGGTTTATGGAGGATGGCTTGGGGGGGGTCCCGGGGCCCGGGCCCCGTGGCTCCCCCCTGGCTGCGCCCCTGCAACTTATTATACATTTCACGATGTATTATTCGTTGCCTACAGTTCACAGAAAGTTACGATAGTTTTCTAGGGAAATCCTACCTTTATAATCCGACTTTTTGACCACTGTAACTCAAACACGAATTTTATGAGTTACTATAATTTTCGTTGGGAGATTGGATTTAGTAATCCCACTTGACTTCACTGTTTAATAAAATTCAAACATTGAATGGATAAATCTCCCTGGTATATCCACTAACTCCACTAACTCAAGCAACGAGGCATCTTCAGCATGTCCTCTACCTTACATTAGAAGTAACGCATTAATTATATTAAATCCCTGTGATGATTCCCTATTATTTGAAGTATACTTTTGATCCAAAACAATATTCTGGAGTAATAGTCCAGTGGAATTAGAAAATATGCATATTGTAATTCGTTTCAGGATGCGACGTGGATTAAACGATGGTTTTATTGATACGAACATGACCCTGAATTTGGTCCACTTTTTGACAGCCAGAACATTGTTTATTTAACGATTTATTGTTGAAAAATTCCAAAAAATCGACTTTTTTAAAGATAACTCAAATACCTTTAACGATAGGTTTTTCAATTTGTAGATACTGTTAGAACTTTGGAAAACAGTTAATTTGAGAGGTGTTTCGTTTAAAACGCTTGAAAATTTGTTTAAATAATTGCAAAAAACCGCGAAAATTATCGCAATTTGCAAATATTTTTCATTCTTTAACAAAAGCACTTTAGTGCTTGAAACTTTGACAAAATATGTCTTTTATTACCCCAAAGTTACCCCTAAAATTTCATAAAAAAATTTTGATTAGTTTAAGAGATATTCAATTTGTTTATTAAAAACATAAATAATGTAAAGTGCAAATTCACCCAGTTCCCGTTCTCGTAGAGGGTTGATCCGGACATCATTTTTTTCGTTGAGACTTAAACTTTATGTTTTCATTAATGGTAAATCAAATTTGCATTATTTTCATCTTCAAAATGGCGTTTGAAAAAGTGTCATAATTTGAGGTTAGGTTTTTTGCTAATAACTTTTACTCAATTGAAGATTTTGCAATATCCTTCTCATATCTTTGTTGCTGGCGTCTTTTCACACATTTTCAAAAAAAAAAATGACTAGTCTTACTAGAAGCCGAGATGACTTTTTTTTCAATAAATTCGTAATTTTGTTTATTAATAAACATTAACAGCTGAAACTTGGCGAACAACTAGTTTAATAGTCTATCTTTGTAATAGAGCAGAATTTGGGGGAAAAAATTCAATTTGCAATGATAACAATAATTAATTTTAAATCTGCGTCAGAATAGGAGTGAGAAGCATGAGTCATATCTGTAACATGTTCATAAAATGATCGAGACGAGTTCAAATCCGTCAACCAAAAATTTACCGTTTCTCCGATTTTGACTTTTTTTTTTAAATCTGGGGTAGCGTGATGAAATAATAATATCTGTCATGTCGATTTTTTCATAATTAAACAATAATTTGTTATAAACAATTATTTTTTGTTAAAAAAATTTTTACGAATTTATTTAAAAAAAAACATCTCGTGTTCTGGTAAGGCTGCAGTCATTTTTTTTTTGAAAATGTGTGAAAAGAACCCAGCAACAAAGATATGAGGACGATATTGCAAAATCTTCATTTGTTTAATAGTTATTAGCAAAAAACCTAACCTCAAAATGTGACACTTTTTCAAACGCCATTTTGAAGTTGAAAATAATGCAAATTTGATTTACCATTAATGAAAACATAAAGTTTGTCTCAACGAAAAAAATGATGCCCGGATCAACCCTCTACAATAACGGGAACTGGGTGAATTTGCACTTTACATTATTTATGTTTTTAATAAACAAATTGAATATCTCTTAAACTAATTAAAATTTTTTGATGAAATTTTAGGGTTAACTTTGGGGTAACAAAAGACATATTTTGTCAAAATTTCAAGTACTAAAGTGCTTTTGTTAAATAATGAAAAATATTTGTAAATTGCGAAAATTTTCGCGGTTTTTTGCAATTATTTAAACAAATTTTCAAGCGTTTTAAATGAACCACCTCTCAAATTAACCGTTTTCCAAAGTTCTAACAGTATCTACAAATTGAAAAACCTATCGTTAAAAGTCTTTGAGTTATCTTTAAAAAAGTCGATTTTTTGGAATTTTTCAACAATAAATCGTTAAATAAACAATGTTCCGGCGGTCAAAAAGTGGACCAAATTTGGGGTCATGTTCGTAATCAATAAAACTATTGTTTAATCCGCGTGGCATCCTGAAACGAATTACAATGAATTTATGACTCTTTTTTACTAATTCTACTGGTCTATAATAAAATAGTTTATTAACCTCAAACAACATACACAAAATATCATATACCTAATGTTATATTACTCGAAATTTCTGTGTAGTCACAAGTGTCAGTTTCAAAGAAAAAGTTTTTCTTTTGCTGAAGATTTTCAACCGGTAATACACATACTTTTTATTAAAAGTAACAAGCGATCATTCATAGTATAATTGACAAATTCATAGTTCTAATGGTATTTGGCAAAATGCTTGCCTGCAATTTTCACTTCTTTCGTCATATTTTGAAGAAAAATTTTACACTGATTGATACGTTATTGTTGATTGTGACAACTACATATAATAAGCAGGCTTCCAGGAACTATATCCTGTAAATAAATAATTCTACTGAAGTCTGACACAAAATGGGAAACCGGAACCTTACTGACCAAACTGATTATTGGAATATGTCCTTAAATGTGGTTTACATTAATCATTCACATCATACATCGCAAAAGTAAGTTCTTAAAGAAGATAATCAGTTATTAAAATGATGTTAAGCGAGTAGAACACGTGTGTAAATTGTCTCTTGATTAAAATAGTTCAAAAGTGCTAAAATAGTGGTCAATCTATTGCAACTTGAAAATCTATTCATATTAGCACCGTGGTGTAATAATAATAGTAAGAAGTAGAGTATTTTCTTAATACAGTTCTCTTAAAAAAAGACCTGGGAGATATTGCCAAGATTATTGAGGTGAAAATAATCGCATCGTTTAATAATGACCAGTGGCGCAGCCAGAAAATTCATCTGGGGGGGCCAATAGAACCGGCCTCCCTAGAGGATGAGGAAAATTTTTCAGAAAATGGTTGAAAACAGATGTGTATCTAGATTCCTCTATTAGATAATATTGGCATTAATTACAAAATATTTATTTCAAGGGATAATTTAGATCCTGCTTTGTACTGCTTCTTTATTTTTTGGCCCATGGAAGACGGCTTGGGGGGGCCCGGGCCCCATGGCTCCCCCCCTGGCTGCGCCCATGATAATGACAAATATGTAACAAGTTATTGAATCCATTCGCACAAAAATTTGTGAGAAGTATGATAAATTAATAACTAAGTAACAAGAATAACAAGATGAGTCTGCTGGTAAATTAAAAAACGAAATAACAACAATAAAAAGAAACAACAGCAAACTTGAGAAATACCTATACATAATCAACGGTTTTCTGTTGTAAATGTTAAGAATATTTTTCACAGATTTCTAAATTCGCCAGTGGAGCACACCAGTAAGCAATAACATTATATGATCGGCTATTCTGAAAAACATAGCCAATCAGCTTCATATTTTATCCACCGGCAGTGTTGCCAACGTCAGCCCCTTCTTGCATTTTCTAGCCCTTTTTTTTGAAACTTTTAGCATGTTAGCACCAAGCTACGAAATCTAACCCGTTTTAACAATCGCCGCAGCCTCCCCCACCGCTTATCAAAAAGATTGATTTTGCTGTAGTTTTCTCCCCGCTCATCAAAAAAGGGGGACAATGCCCCCTCCAAGAAAGAGACGCGGGGGGCGGGAAATCGAATGAAAGAGACAGACCTATCTGATTTCCGTGCAAAAAACAGAGACAAAGATACCGGTAGGTCTACAGCCTACGTCACCTGTAGACACTACAGGCATCTTTGTCTCTTCTTTTGCACGGAAATCAGATATGTCTGTCTCTTTCATTCGATTTCCCGCCCCCCGCGTCTCTCTGGTCCTAAAGTTGGTGATCGATGTAACCGTATAGTTTATTGACCGTGGATGGGTACCACTGTTTCCTGTTTCTAATATAAAAACCGCATTCAACTGTCAACAGCTATTTTCTTTCGTACTCACAAACTGAACACAATCAGTAAACCAATGGAGATCAAGGATTTCAAAAATACCTCGATTCGATTGGCTGTTTAGTGATTAAATCAGTTCGTTCCACACGAAAGAAAAAAAAAACAGCCAACTTCGCGGTTGTTTCAACATGGATTAATGCGCGGCAAATTTGAATAACAGAATCGAGTCGAATTATTTGTTGCTATTAGTGGAGTCAAATTAAGGATCAAAATAGGTTAATAAGGAATTCTCTGACTACAGCAATTTTATTCGTTCCAGTTCGTTCCGCACGAAAGAAGAGGAAAACAGCCAACTTCGCGGTTGTTTCAACATGGATTAATGCGCAGCAAATTTGAATAACAGAATCGAGTCGAATTATTTGTTATTAGTGGAGTCAAATTAAGGATCAAAGTAGGTTAATAAGGAATTCTCTGACTACAGCAATTTTATTGTTTTAATTTGTTGTAGGTATAATAACAAGTGCTCTTCTCAGCAATTTTTTGTTAAATCCGTCCATTGCTTCTTGTAGAATTTTAACAATTTATTTTTCAACACAGAAATTTTCAGCTATTTTTCCTATTATCTCAGGTCATAGTAATCATATCGCAATAATAAAAATACCAAACTGTTCGCCATAAAATTATGTACAAGACTAGGCATATGAAGAAACGTCTTGATAATTTGTAAAGTAAAAAACTAAAAACCACCAAAAATTGCCCTTTTTTAACAGTTTAAGAAACATGATGTAATAATCCAACAATTTTAACGAAAGTTGGTAGAACCCTTTATTGAACTAAACCTCCATGCCAAATTTTAGCACAAAATATTTATTCAAACGGCTAAAAATCAACGATAATTTTGAAATTTCCATCGCATTTTGTTTAAATGCATCGACTCGTAGTAGGACAATCTTTCTTTTAAAGTGTAGGTTTTTATATGTACTTTACGGTGGTGTTTAGAAAGAAAAAAAAATTAAACTTGCTTTGGAATTTAATTGTAATTATGGATATTGCACGTATAAATAATTTCAAATAACTACGTGATTTTTTGTGTAACCAAAAACGATTTAACGCGAATTATGAAAGTATATGAAATAACCAACGTTTAAAAGAAAGAATGATGTTCTACTTGCATTTGAATCCGTGATACATTAGTTTTTGCTTTTTAGTAGATTATAAGTAAACATATTGATATCTTTTCTTGAAATTTGCATATATAGTTCCAAAATGCTTATATTTCTCTCTCTGCTAGTTGAAAATTATCCACAACTAAAACTTTTTAAATTACATCACATAAAGCACCATTGAGGACATAACGCACATTCAAAAAAAAATTATCTCCCCACTCCTTGAATATTGTAACTAGGCAACTAACTTAATTAATAGTATACATCACTCCATTTCCATCATATCGAGTCTTTTTTTTTTTAATTTTTAGTCTTTTTTCGTATATTCTTTTAGATAGATAGATAGATAGATATAGATTTATTGGTGTTTTAACATATGATAATGTTTTACACAAGTCAATTTGTTACAAATAATAAATATGGACATATCACATTTGTATACTTCTATATCTATGTAAATAGTCTACAACTATCACATTTATTATACTAGTATCACAGTTACTTTTAAATCACATGTCTGTAGTATCGCAGTTTATAAACTCTTGTATATTGTAAAAGGCATTTTTTATTAAGAAATTTTTTATCCTATGTTGATATTTCAACTTTGGGAGATTTCTTACGTAAATAGGGAGCTTATTGAAGAATACTGGGCCAAAATAGTTACTGCCCGAGTCACTAGACTTTAGTCTGTTATAATTAATTTTTATGTTTTGGTCATTTCGAGTATGGTATTTATGATTATTTCCTTTTCTCTCGAGCAAGTGTGCATTGTCATGTATGTATAGTAAACATGTATAAATATATAAAGAAGGAAATGTGAGAAGTTTCATTTGAATAAATTTTTGTTTAACATCGTCTCTGTAGCCCAAGTTTGCGATGATTCTAATGGATTTTCTCTGTATTCCGAAAATTCTGCTGGCTTGGGGTGCATGTCCCCAGTTCATCAGACCATATGCCATTTGAGACACTATTAAAGAATGGTATGCAATCTTTAAAATATTTGCGGGCACAGTGTGGTGCAGATTTCTTAGTACAAATATGTTTTTACTCATTTTATTAGCCACGCTTTCCACATGTTGACTCCAGTTCAGCTTAGGGTCTAGATAGACACCCAGAAATTTAATTTTATCAGGATTATTATGATTTTCTAATGGTCTTTGAGTAAAAATCATATTTGTTGTCTTTTTCTCATTTAAGGATAGATTGTTGCTTGTAAGCCATTTGATTGCGTTTTTATGTGTAGCATTCAGTTGCTCTTGAACTATATTTAATTTAATATTTGATGTTAGTAGAGTGGTGTTGTCTGCAAATAACACAACGTCTGCCTCTGTGACTGCCTGCTTAAGGTCATTGACATATATTAAAAATAGAATGGGACCTAACTCCGATCCCTGTGGCACACCACTTTTTACCTCCATGAGTTCTGAATTTTTATTATTTGCACTGGTATATTGTTTTCGGTTCGTTAAATACGATCTTATGAGATTGCAACTGACTTTATCAAAATTCAAGTACTTTAGTTTGTCTATCAACACATGGTGTACGACACAATCAAAGGCCTTTTGAAGATCACAGAAGGTTACGCCAACATATTCTTTTTTTTCCTGTCCTATTATTTTATTAATAAGATGATTTATTGCATCATTTGTTGACCTTTTTGTACGGAAACCAAACTGATTTTCATAGAACATATCATGACTTTCAAGATGACTGGTCATCTGATTTTTCAAAATTTTTTCGAAAATTTTTGAGATTAATGGTACTATCGATATTGGTCTAAAATTATTGTTGTTTGTTAAGTTTTTGTTCATAAAAAATTCGACAATCTTTATTTTTTTATGTTTTTGGATTTTGTCATATCTGATTTTCTGTTTCTTTTTAAAATTTTTGTGTTTTGTGTTTATTTTCATTTTTTCATATATTGTAGATTGTAACATAAAATAATTTGTTTAGCCGTTATTTAATTAAAATGCATTTTAATCTAGGTAAATTATTTCTATGTTTAATAAAATAATTCAAGACAATATTGATTATTTGCAATGTGTTATTTGAAGTACCAAATAGTGTTTGTAATTGAACTACTTTTGCTTCGTTGCATCAGAGTAATATGAAGAAATGTTGTTTTCGCTAGTGTGATATGAAATGCGGATTTCTAAATGTAGTCCCGCGTGATTCGTAGACCCCTACAGGAGCTTTTCGGCAGAATCTTTTGTCATTTTCAGATTTTCCGCTGATAAATACGCACTACTGCTTCTCGTTGCTCGAACAGAAGTGACGTTCGACAAGCTACAAAGGCAAGGATATTTGCTGCTGGCATAAGTTGTATCGTAGCACTGTATGGTTCAGATCCAATGAAAAACACATGTTTATACGTTCTGCGTTTTGAATGTTTTAAAAAATGCACTTCAAAAACATCATGCAAATTATCTGTTCTCCCACCAACCGAAGAAGCTGCAAACAAGCATTCATTGAGGGTGTATTTTCAAATACAGAAATGGTTATGATTTGAAGATAAAAATTCTGAAGATTATGGTTGGAAAGACACCATAAATGGATTAATGCCAGTGACAACAACAAAAAATTCTTTGCTAGGTAATTTATTGAAGACTATTTGCTGTATGTGTAAATCGGGTTGCAAAACAAAACTTTGTTCATGTAAAAGAATAAGGATTAAATACACAAATTTGTGTCATTTTTGTAATGGATTAAACTGCAACAACTGTTCTGAAATAACATTGAAACAAACTGAGGACGAAGTTGACGACGATGTTTTATCGATTTCTGAAATAGAAACAGATGAAGCAGACTTTAAAAATTCATCTGTTACAGAGGAAGACATTGACAACAGTAAGCAATGTTTCGGAAAGTGAGGATGATTTTCAAATTGATAGTGAAGAAAGCTCCGTCAATGAAGATGAATCAGATGATTCAGATTTTGTTTGTAAAAAAAGGAAACTACAATAATATTTGTATGTATTTGTAATTAAAAAATATTTCTATTCCTCTCCTGTACCGCTGCATTACATCTCTATCAACATTCCCTTACATATGAAATAAATGGTACGGCTAGGCCGAACTTACTTTCTCGACTGACTACAACAACCTCTAAATGATCTATGTATGTTGATTTATCGGTGAATAAGAAATAAATAAATAGGTATACCAATTAAAAGTAATCACATTAATTTTATAAATAGAATATATTTTAAGTATCATTTATGTGAATGTTGTCTTCAATTTTCTTTATATTCAGAAATCCAGTCTGGTTCCACAAAATAAATATTTTGAAACTAAAATTTCCAATGCATTTTAATTAAATAACGGCTAAACAAAGTATTTTACGTTACAATACATCAAAAAATGAAAATAAATACAAAACACATTTTAAAAAGAAACAGAAAATCAGATATGACGAAAACATTATAAAAAAAATAAAGATTGTTGAATTTTTGATGAATAAAAACTTAACAAATTATAATTTGTTAAATAAAAGAATTAGAATATACGAAAAAAAACTAAAAACGTTCAAAAAAGATTCGATATGATGAAAATGGAGTGATGTATATCATTAATTAAGTTAGTTGACTCCACCACATATAAATTATCAATATTATTTATAAGTTTATTTACTTTAAAGAAACGCTATGAGTACTTTAAATTCATGGAAGTGTGGTGAAGTTTATTATAACTTTTTACTATGGTATATGGCATATTTTTCTGAATAAAAGAAAAGCTTGTTTTGATATTTAGAAGATCATTCTTGTTTCTTGTGTCATATATGTGATTTATACCATGATTCGCAAACATAGAAGTATTTTACACAACAAAAATAATGGACTCATAGATGTAGTGACTGATTAAGGTAAGTATCTTTTTTTCCAATAAAAATTGGCTTACAACTAACTGTTTGTTTAATGTTTAAAATATTTCTCAGACATCTCTTTTGTAGCACAAATACTCTATATAAAGACAACGCAAAAGTTCTTCGATCATAGGATCTACCAGGCGAATTTACAACTTTCAACGAATGGTATATTATAAATGCATGCGCATGCGTAACTAGTAACCGACTCGCCGCAATCTCACATCAAACTCGTACTCAAGTTAGTATTATTTGAGAACTGAAAGAGTAACCTTGTCATTAAATTAATTCTCTAAAATGTTTGAAACGGACGAAAAAGTTCAGATAGTTAAGTGGTACTATCAAGGAAAGTCAAGGCAACAAATTAAAAACGCATTTAATGGTGCATTTGCCGGCCGACCTTCACCTGCATTAACCACAATTCATAATATTTTTCACAATTTTGAAGTACATGGTTGTGTTGATTATAAACAACATAAAAAATCGGTTCCTCCCAATGAAGCCCGAGATGAAAGAGACATTATGATTTGTGCACTGGCAACCAACAACCCGGTACTTACTACTTCCCAAATTGCTGCTGAAGTAGATTCTATACCATCAACGGTTAGGTCGGTTTAAAAAAAAAATGGGTACAAATCATACAAGGTTCGAAAAACTCATGAAATTTCTGAGACGGACAATATCAGAAGAATGGAATTTTGTGAGCAGTTAATGGCATAGGCGAATGCGGATGAACATTTTCTTAGAAACATTGTTTTTACCGATGAATCAACTTTTCCATTAATTCGTAAACATAATTCTACTCGGACACGATATTGGTCACAAGAAAATTTACATAAGTTTTACGAACTTCGCACTCAGTATTCTCAAAAACTAAATGTTTAGGTCGGTATACTGGGTGAACATATTATTAGACCATTTTATATCGATGGCAAAAAATATTTGGATTTGCAACAGCAAATTGTCCCTAGGATTCAGGAACTAGTAGGTGCTAGGTTTAATGAAATTTGGTTTCAACAAGATAATTGCCCTCCACATAATAGAGTTATCGTTCGGCAGTATTTTGAGGAAACATTTCCGAATAAACTTATTTCTGGGCATGGTAATATCTTATGGCCAGCTAGGTCACCAGATTTTGCGCCTTGTGACTTTTTCTTGTGGGGCTACTTAAAATCAAAAATTTATGGTTTTCAGAAAAATAGACCCAACAATTTGCAGGAACTTCAATTAAATATTGGAAACGTCTGCTTAACTGTTACCCCTGTTATGTTGGGTAATGTTCGCCAAGGATTTTATAATCGTTTGGGATATTGCTCAGCTCACCAGGGAAGTCTATATGAGCATTTATTACATTAAACTTGTTTGATGTAAGTAATAAATGTTTTCCTTAACTCCATACATTTTTAAAAACTTTTAGAATAATGTTATTTTTAAGAATTATTTTTATGTTGAGAATTACTTTTTTAGTTTCCAAATTATAAAATTTTTCCAACATTTGAATGTTTTTAAAACCAATTGTTTTCGCAATTTATTACATTTAGCGAAGGGACGTACATCCCACTTTGCCTTTATTGCATTACTAAACTCCTACGCCGCCTGTCCCCTAGATGGGCAGCGGCAGTGACAACCCTCTCTGTCGATGTTTCGATGTCTTTGTCGTGCTCGATAGAGAACAAGCCTTCAAGGTATTACTGCATCAGTGTTGCCAGATTATTTCATTTATCATGCAAACAATTTATATTTTTTAAAACCCAACTCTTAGTTACGTTTTGGTAAGATAAAAAAGCAAATGAGCTAAAAAGTGATTTCATTGTTTAATATAAATTATAAAAATATCAATTTTATACTCCTGTACCTTATTGAAAATGTGCAATTTTTGTAAATCTAAACTTAAACCTAAATAAAGTTTAATTCATTCATTCATTCATTTTATTTTAATCAATTAGATTCTATCATTCTACAAAACTTGACGTCATTATATATGAATAAAGTAGATCTGCCAACACCGGATATTTACGATAGTGGGATTAGGTAAGTGTAAATTGCGCTCAACTTTCCTATGATCGAAGAACTTTGCGTTGTCTGTATATGGCTTATTCTGTCCCAGAAGATAATGCCATATCTGAGTCTGGATTCTACATAGGCATAATAAGCTATAAAAGCTGCCTCGATGACATGAGATGAATGAGATATATTTTTTTTTGGACATCCTCTTAAAATGTTTGGAAATAACTCTGAAACTAAAAATGCTAGGAAAAATATGTCTGAAATAATAATTATTACGAACACATTTAGCTTCATTTTGGAATAATCATGTCTCTATTTGCTTAAACAAGAGCGGATAACTTATTTATGCATATACGAAGCTGTTCAATACAAATCAATACTTCTAGTGAATTTAATGAAACTAAAAACTTTATTTTTGTGCCCTTTAAATAACCGAAAATAATATGCAATATAAAAACATGACATAAAAAACAAAAATAAGAACATTTTATTCTTTTCTTCACAAGAATAATCGTCGTCTAAATTAACATCAATTATCTGTACATTTTGACAAAGATCACCATTAGCCTGGGCATTGACATTTCTATACATTTTAAATTGCTCACTGCGTGCCACCAGGTGGCCTTCATTTTTTCTCATCCAAAATCAGTGGGTTTCAATATTCGGTTTTTAGTAATGTGAGTTTGTCCCAATAAAGATTTGTAATCTTGCTCGTTGGAGTGCAGGATATGAACTTGATTGGTAGTAATTGATCAATCAGTCTATTGTTGCATCTAGCCAAAACACCACCACCTTAACTCAGCTAATGAATTAATATTTGAAGTAGGTGCATATACTTTACAAATAAATTTCTCTAAATCGTCAATAATTAACTTTAAATCAGTTTTCTCATGATAACGTAATTCCTGTTTGTAACTAAATTACTCTTTAAATTTTTGATAACAAATTATAATATTTACGTGTAAGTAATAAGCATAATAAGAACGTTTTGTAAATATTTTGCAATCCTAGTATATTGTAGAGCAAGTACTGATCGACCCGAACATGCAATATGTGCACTTATAAACTCAAAAGTGTAGCAGAAACAACAGAGCGCTATACAAAAATAATCATATCTTCTACAACAATAAAGCAATGCAGATAAACCTTTCACTAAAAACTGTTACATTCTTTTCTGCAGATTTCATATCATAGATGAATGCATCTATCTGCAATAGTTTTAAAAATGCCTCGATGCTGTTTACACTGCACTATTCTGGTAGGCTTTGTTTAAACATTATTTGTAGCATTTGTTAACAAACAACAATTTCCAGAATAATTTGGCAACACCTGAATCTAGAAAGAATAAGCTTTCCATTGGTTTGAAAATCATTAAGAAATGTTAAAAAATGAGCCTATAAATGCGGTGGGAACATAAAATTAATCAATTTCCAGCAGTACAGAAATTTTCGGGAAAAAATCTTTTACGCCTTATGGCAATCGCAGCCAGGCTGGCATCCACCACATTTAGATCGGCAAGGTCATTCCAGGGAACGTACAATTTTTTTATTTTACTAAGTTCAAATCAGGTTCAGCTTAATCCAGATCAAACACTAAGGTTACAGTTGTTACATGGATTTTGATCTTGGATCAAGCTGAACTTGGCTTAAACGTAGTTGGTTCAACTACCAACTAAGTTCAAGCCAGGGTGTTTTAAATAGGTAATGCGACAAGAGCCCGCACAGTGGCTTCATAAATGCTTACTTTGTAAATAATGTAATAGATGGCAGGAGCAATAAAGTCCATCGTTACATACGCATAGAAAGATAATTTTGCAGGTTCTGTACATACGTGCATACAGTGTTGCATACATTTCCGGCCTTTCGTTTGTGTTCACTGAAACTAGAGTCCAATGACATTAAATAGCTAAATTAAAAACCAAATGGTGCACGGACCCCACATATGCAACACTACATGCAGCATGGCAATTCGTCTATGAAGCGTCTGCACATGACGTCACAGCTAACCTCAAAAATATATATTTCTTAAGATTGACACGTATTACGTAGCTATTATTAAAATTTTTGCCTGGTTCCTGTACTTTCAACCAAAATCTAGCTCAACATAATGTTTACGAAGTTTTAAATAGTTTGCCACAGTGAAATAAAACGCATTTTGCAGGTTAGGAATCTAACCTATAATTAGCAGCCTATTTTTATTAATCAACAATATTGAAAAAATATTTGCATGAATTTTTAAATATTTGCTTGGAGCCATGGCCGGGCTCAAGGGGGAGGCAGAGGGGGGGAGCGCCCCCCCCCCCCAAAGTTCGGGCAGTTGGTTCCAAACGCGGTTGGCAAAATCTACCTAACCATCACATACAAATATATAAAAAATACATAAAAATATATCATTTGAATTTTACACTGTAACTCCCACAATCGCAAAATAAACAATAATTATTATTAAACGATTGGCAACCCTTAAATATTCTATTTTATCAGTGACGTGTTTTTGATGGAAGCTAAGGAAGCACAGCCTCCCTTACACAACACGGAATCCCTATTTTTAATATTAATTTTACATAAATTCATTTACTAGAAATACTAGAACTAGCAATGATTTTTAAATAGAATCTATATGATTCTACTGATCTAATATAATATTGCTAGGTGTACTGTATTTTTCGTTTGTTCCATTGTTCCATAGCTTTGTTTGGTAGTGTTTTGATATTGTGATGTTAGACAACAAAAACTTGGTATTTAAGGAACTTCTTCCTGTTTCCACATTCTTTTTCTTTACTTTATTTAGGCTAAAGATTTTTTTATTTTTAATATGATCAAAGACCTATTTTTGTTTAACAGTTCCTTTTTTTTTATTTTATTAAACCAAGGATTTTTAAAAAAATTTTTTAAGTAGTGTTAAGTTTGGGTACAAGATGATCCAACAAGAATTGAACAAGGCCATTTTTCTAACGATACCTACAAATGTTTGTCAAAAACCAAAAAAGTCATCTGCTGTGTTGTCATATCTCTCGCGCTACGTTGTCATATCTCTCGCGCTACATGAATGTACATACCCAATGGGCAATTACACGCACTAGGTGCAACTATTCAAACTGCGCACTATATGACTATAATATTTGTGATATTTAACTATGTGAAATCAATAATCCGATGAACCCGTTTTCCGCATGTTTGACCCCCTGTAACTAGTAAACTATCCATTTTTTTGTCGCGCTTCTTTAAAACTTTTGATCAGGACATCATAAACTACGTTATACCAAATTTTCGTCCAATTCGACTGGGATCCATTTTCCCTTAGGTTTAGTGCGGGTTTCCGATTTATTTTTTTCCGCAGAAACCAAAAATTATCATAAATGAAAACAAATAAATTGAAAAGAAGAGTTGTGGCACAAAAACAGCATATTTCATTTTATATTCGTTTTCTCATTATAACTTTCGGATTCGGCGGAAAAAAATACATCAAATGGTTAATTTAGTTTTTGTTATAAACATTTCTATCACCGGAGAAATGGCCTTGTTCCGTGTTGGTTAGAGCACCCTGAACATTGTACATAGTGACTTGAATTTGAATTCGATTTCATTTTTTTTTTGTTTTAGTAGCTTCTCCCATAAAAAGTTTTTATTTTATTGAAATGATGCAATGAAAAGGTATGAGTTGGTTTTCTTTTCATCCCCCCCAAGTAGTAGGCTTCGGTACGGCCCTGCTTGGAGCCAGTATGGCTCCATGCTAAACATGCGTATACAAACATTAAAAATGAGAATAAACTTAAAAAAACTTAAAATTTGAGGTTATGTTAGTTATATGATGCACATACCATTTATACACAGGTAATTGTAGGACCTTAAAGCTCGCGCCATCTACTAAAGTAATTAGAAACCATGCACTTATAAAGCCATTTAATACACCGTGGTTCAAGCCAAGTTCACCTTGATTTAAGGTCAAAATTCATACGTCGTTCACCTCCTACATAGTCAGGAATCTACCTTCACGAAAGACGCTCCTAAAATGTCATGGTGTGCACTCTTAACACGAGTTATACCGACTAAGTTTAGGCTAAGTTCAACTCAATCCAAGAGCAAACTCGCCCTAAGATTGCACACCCTGACATTTTAGGAGTGTCTTTCATGAAGATAGATTCTTGACCATATAGGGGGTGAACGATGAGTATCTGAGTTGGCCAAGAAGTGACTTAGTGTTATATTTTAGACTTCCTATCAGATAAAATTGGTTGCTTGCTCTCTGCATTCCAAGCCCACGAAGATAGAAAAGCGCGTCAACTATTGCCCAGAGTTGCTAAGTTGATAGGGTTCAATGTTCCTTGGTGTCTGCTTAGAAACAATGAGATTTTCATTGTTGAATTTCAGTCCACAAAGTATGGCATGAAATCACTAATAAAGAGAACATTCAGATAAAAGCAGCATGGATATGTTGGACTGTTCATTGAGCATTTTTAAAATTAGGATTAAGAGTATAATCTGCGGTCAGTGAAATGAAGAAACGAATTATTCGGCTTATTTTTGAAGATAGAAACTTCAAATTTTGTACGTATGTATTAAAATATATATTCTAGTTCGTCACATTTTTATTTTTTTGTTTTAGTCAAAAACACGCGATCAACGAAAAAATGGACGTCGAAAAATTGGAATTTACAAAAAACGAAATCGTGACGACCTAGATAGTCCATAATTAATTACGTGGATAAAATATAACCTCTTGTTTTTCAAACATAGATTCAATAAATAGTTTCCAATTTTGCCGTCAATAGATGGCACTCGCCTCGGCATTCGCATAGCTTTACACGCTCTCAGACTTTAGGGAGGAACTTGTTGTCATGGAGACCTGACGTGAATGAATGCTTGCCAGGGAAGCATTTAGGAGTTCTGGTAATATCTTAAATTTATTTATAAATTATTTTATCTTACAGGAATGACTTAATAGATGAAATTCTTGAAAATGTTAATACATAAATAAAAGGTGCCAAATAGAGAGGACCGTTTTGTATAAACACTCCTACAAATTTTATTATGAAAATTTGAATGCGGTTTTTAGTTAGGTCAGAAATCAATTTATTCGAAATTATTACCAAGCAAAATGTACAGGGTGTCCCAGTCAACGCGCTATGCTGGGTTTTCTCGGTAGTTTCTGAGATAAGTTTATGGTTCAAAATCCAATCTGACGTAGGTTTTCCGAGGAATCTCATACTGCTAAGATATTTAGGAATCCAAAATGACGGACGAATTTCGTCATCTACGATCCTATTCGACTGAAAATCGATATCTGGGGGTTTTCGGGGATGCGGTTTACGAATTTTTGGTCAAAATTTAGGAATCCAAGATGGCGGACGAATTTCGTCATCTATGGTCCTATTTGACTAAAAATCGATATCGGAGGGTTTTCGGGGATGCGGGTTACGAATTTTTGGTCAAAATTTAGGAATCTAAGATGGCGGACGAATTTCGCGATCTATAGTCCTATTCGACTGAAAATCGATATCTGGGGATTTTCGGGGATGCGGGTTACGAATTTTTGATCAAAATTTAGGACTCCAAGATGGCGGACGAATTTCGTCATCTATGGTCCTATTTGGCTGAAAATCGATATCTGGGGGTTTTCGGGGATGCGGGTTACGAATTTTTGATCAAAATTTAGGACTCCAAGATGGCGGACGAATTTTGTCATCTATGGTCCTATTTGGCTGAAAATCGATATCTGGGGGTTTTCGGGGATGCGGGTTACGAATTTTTGATCAAAATTTAGGACTCCAAGATGGCGGACGAATTTCGTCATCTATGGTCCTATTTGGCTGAAAATCGATGTCTGGGGGTTTTCGGGGATGCGGGTTACGAATTTTTGGTCAAAATTTAGGAAACCAAGATGGCGGATGAATTTTGTCATCTGTGATCCTATTCGAATGAAAATCGATATCTGGGGATTTTCGGGATGCGGGTTACGAATTTTTGGTAAAAATTTAGGAATCCAAGACAGCGGACGAATTATAACTATATTTTGACCCCCTTTATTTATGTTATTATTGGAGACAAAAAAAAGTTTCGTATAAGAGTTGTAAGGTTGTATACATATTTTTTTAAATGCAATTAAAAAACAATTGCTTGGATATGTCACGTGATATAACAATGAAGGTTGCTTTTTAAATGAAAAACCCTGTATATTTTTACATATTCTTTTAGATCCTTTATCCCCGATTTCAAACATATAAGGATCTAGCTGTAATATTTTTTGATATATCGGACATTAAATATGCTCCAAACATGCATATAGGTATTTTAGGGTTTCTGACGGAGCGCAGTCAGTGGCGGATTTAGGGGGGGGGGGGGGGGGCTATAGGGTAAAATCCAAGCGCGGCAATTTTTTTGAAAAACACCAAAGACATAAAAACAAAAAATTATTATTAATATGTTCTATCAGAACATGTTTAATTTATTTGAGAACGTGTTTTTTTATAATAACTAGACTAAAGTTCCTTATTATAGTCAACAGTACAGGGTGGGTGTGCAAACGTTAGAACCTCATTTAACTTCTTTATTTTTGGAGTTACGTAAATACGTTCAAAAATAAAAGTTATGAGATATCACATGTATTTTCCAAACATCATTTCAGCAAAACAATTCAAACAAGTCGAATTTCGGAGATATGAGCTTTACCTTGGTTTTACTTCCACATCCAGTGGAAGTATAGTAACGCCAAAAAAAATTTTTTTAAATTTTTATTGTTCAGATAGGCTCAGAATGTCATGAAACGTCGAGATTTTAAGTTTGAGAGAAAAAAAAATTTCTGTCTGTCGGTCTGTAACTTTTTTGTGCGCACGTTTACTCTGTAACCGTTTAAGATATTGACTTGAAATTTGGTACACAAATGTACTTTAACGAGATTTGGAACTAGATTATATTTTCATTTTGTTCCGTCAGAGGGTTGGGGGGTAAATTGAGGTAAATTTGAGGTAACCAGCTAAATCAAGCAGCTAAGAGTCCAGAAAATTGGTATTTAGTATATACAAGAGAAGCTAAGGTCTCAAAAAATGTTTGGCATTAGCCACCCCCACCCCATTACTAAATTTTTTCGTTGTGAATGAGTTGGATCGAAAATCTGGATGCGGAAGTAGTGATTCCTTGGGCAGCGGTTTTTTTAAATAGAACACCCCCATATATTTTTACACCATTTGAAAGGCCATAGAAAAATCTTTTCAATGATATATGACCCAGTATTTTTCTTAAAAACTATAGTAGATATTAAGTTTTATATTTTCTTACATTAAGTCATGGTAGTCCGAAAAATATATACAGTCTGTTTCACTTTTTAAATTTTTTTTCCGATTTGAATCTAATTTTACTTATGGAACAAATTAGGATCTACTTATTACCAGAAAAAAATTCACGTCCTACAAATGCAAAGCCACCTGCGGTACCAAAATATGCGGATAAAATCAAAAAATCATATTAGGCATACTTTTATTGGAAAATTTTGTTAATGAAAGAATTGTTCAGAAACCTTAAGTCCAAAATTTAATCAAAAAAAATATATAAATTTTTATTAAAATAATGTCCAAGTCCGAAAATATCATTTGAATGGGTTTTTTCGTTTAGAAAACTGTACTATGACAATTTTGTTTGAAATTAAACCCAAGCTGCCAGGTAGTTGTAAAACAGTTTTTTTTAAATACCTAATTATTTTCAAAATTTTTTAAATTTCAAGTTTTTCATTTTTTAATTTTGATTAAATTTTGGCCATTTTGGACAATTCTGAACAAGTTTTATTAACAAAATTTTCCGATAAAAAAATGCCTAATATGATTTTCCGATTTTCTCCACATATTTTGGTACCGCAGGTGGCTTTGGTACCGTAGGAGGCGAATGTTTTTCTGATCATAAGTAGATACTAGTTTGTTCTATACTTAAGTAAAATGTGATTCAAATCGGAAAAAAAATAAAGTTATTGGGGTGTTACCATTTCAAGTGAAACACACTGTATCAAGTATTGAAATTCTCCATTTTATTTAAAATAAAGTGAAATTAGACAGAACTAACATATTGTTTATTTTAATTTACATACTTTTGTTTTCCATGGCTAATTTGATAAATTGTAAATTTATAGTAAATTAGACAAAATTTGTTTAAGATAAGTACCATGTATTATATTATAAATACAAAGCTTTTTTTATGGCGTTTCAGATTGTACATATATGGAGTGTTCCTTTAAAAAAAAAGCAAAGTAAAGTTCATATCTCCGAAATGCGACTTTCAATAGGCATGTCCACAAAATTTTAATTTCAATTGGGAATGGTAGAATTATCGATATTGTACACTAATTTAACAATAAAAAAAACCGCTGCCCAACTTCCACATCCAGATTTTCTATCCAAGTCACTCACAACGAAAAAATGTTGTATGTGGAAATAATTGTTTAATAATATAATATTTGAAATTCTCTACCTCAAAAACCCATAAAACGATACCCCACATCGGTAATAGGGTGAGGGTGGTGATAGAGGGTGGTAGTGGGAGTGGATAAGGTAAAAAAATATTTTGAGGTTTCTAGTTCTTGTACACACACTAAATTAAATTTTTTTTCATCCCCTTTAATAATGGGGTGGGGGCTAATGCCAAAATTTTTTTTGAGACCTTAGCTTCTCTTGTATATAGTAAATACCAATTTTATGAACTCTTACCTGCTTGATTTACCTATTTACCCCAAATTTACCCCAATTTACCCCCAACTCTTCGACGGAACAAGATGAAAATATAATCTAGTTCTAGATCTCGTTAAAGTACATAAGTGTACTAAATTTCAAGTCAGTATCTCAAACGGTTCCAGAGTAAACGTGCGCACAAAAAAAAAGTTAGACCGACAGACAGACAGAATTTTTTTTGCTCAAACTTAAAATCTCGACGTTTCATGACATTCTAAGCCTATTTGAACAATAAAAATTTTTAAAAAATTTTTTTGTCGTTACTATACTTCCACTGGATGTTGAAGTAATATATGTATCCTTATTTTGCCAGTTATTCGTAATAGGCATCACCCCAACATAACGAGGATTTTTGGTAATTTTTCAATAAAAATTCTTGGCCTATGAAGTAAAAAAATATTTTGAGGTTTTTGGTTCTTGTACATACACTAAATCACACTTTTTTTCGTCCCCTTAAAAAGTGGGGTAGGGGTGGTAATGGGGGTAGCTAATGTCAAAAATTTTTTCGAGACCCTAGCTTCTTATATACTAAATACCAATTTTACGGACTCTTACCTGCTTGATTTACCTGTTTACCTCCCCATTTACCCCAATTTACAACCCAACCCTTCGATGGAATAAGATGAAAATATAATATAGTTCCAGATCCCGTTAAAGTACATAAGTGTACCAAATTTCAAGTCAATATCTTAAACGGTTCCAGAGTAATCGTGCGCACAAAAAAGTTAGACAGACAGGCAGAATTTTTTTTTTCGCTCAAACTTAAAATGTCGACCTTTCATGACAGTCTAAGCCTATTTGAACAATAAAAATTTTCAAAAATTTTTTTGTTACTATACTACCACTGGATGTGGAAGTAATCAATATTCTATTTTCAAGAAAAAGAACGCCATTGCCATGTAAACCGGAAGTGATATTTAAAATTTACATGCCTTTTTTTACTTTCCTTTAATGCTTTAATAGTCAATTAAGAACATAAATAATCCGATCAATTCTTCTTTGATGTTCAATTATATGTTTCTTAGCGGCATAGATTCCCCGAAAAAAAAAAAAAAAAATACTTATCTCAAAAACTACCGAGAAAATCGGACATAACACGTAAACTAGGACACCCTGTACACTGTAAATATACATTATGTACCTACAGATAGTTTTTTCTTTTAATTAAAAACCACTGCCTAAGGAATCACTACAACCGCATTCAGTTTTCCTACTCAAATTACTTTAAATAAAAATTCTTGTGCACCCAACGCGAAATTCGACTCTGTACGACAGAAATATGTTTGAACTATTTCTCTTATATATTACACAATATGTTATTCTCCGCCTTTTTACTTGGTCGGCATATTTCATTGATCAAAGGTGCACGCCCACCCGTATATACCTGTTTCATATATATCAATGAAAATATGTTTTGTCTTAACGCAGATTATCCTCTTAAACTAAGTTTTTAATGTATTATGTATTATTTTATTATCACAGTAATGAGTTCAGTTCACATCAATAATATTTTTGGTAAGTAATATAATACAGTCTGCACACCAAAAACACTGTGAATAATTCCTACAAGGAATTTTTTGTTTGAATAATGCAGTGAGAGTTACCACAATCATTAATTAATGTCTTCTAAAAAATATCTTTGCCGCTACTGTCACCATGTTGGAAAAATGACAATCAAAATATTTTTTTCTCGATTATCTTCTTTCCTATTATTAGGTATTTAGGTTCCCTAACATTAGGTATTGCCAATAATGAAGGAAATAAAAGAAGCAACTTAATTTAAACAATTTTTCTCTATTGTTAGTACCATATGATTTACAGCTGCCAGAAAGGTGAAAATTTGTGTTTCACTGCAGGTTTTTGCAATTATCTCTGTCCCCATTGTTCCTATGGAGTAATTAATTATTAATCAAATAAAAATAATTAAAAAAATTCCTAAAACTTATGGAAGCAAAATTTTAATAATATATTTAGTATACCTTCTACAGGGGTGAGAAATCAAGAGTTCCGAATTCGAAAAAGATGGACGATTCTAATACCCATTAGTGTGTTTTATAGTGTTGTTATTGTTATTTTTTGCCAATCTTTTATTTAATTATCACAGAAATGTACCTATAAGTTTCCTATAAGTAATAAGTATTTGAATAAGGATAAAAATAATATTAAAGTAACCACACCCTGTTAATTAAATTCTCAGTTTTAAATAAACATTCCGTGAAAGCAAAATTGTTAAAATTCTAATCAGCATGTGTCCTGATTAAACAGTGATCCTGATTCTTATGCTGAAGCAGTAGTTACATTGTTTCATGTTTAACATATTAATTAATATTCTGTTCACAATGGAAACAGTTGAATGAATCATAACAATTAATGTGTTACCTTTTCTATATAATCTAGATTGTTAGGTGCTCTTCTCCTTTGAACTTGAATTAAGTATCTTCCCATGCCTTTACGCTCGGCCTCCAACGCTTCTTTTAGCTGGTCATTCTAAAAAATTATACAATTAGTCGAGTCAAAATAAATTTTAAATGGAATTGTTTTGCTGCAGCGATTTTATGATTTTAATTTGTTTCAGGCGTGACAAGTGTAATAAGAAGTTTTGGATTAAATTTGTCCATTGCTTCAGATAAAATTGAAACAACTTATTTACCTTCAAACTGTAGAAGATAAAAACAATTAAAAATTGCTCTTTCGGCATAATTTAAGGAATATGATGTAATATTGCATGAATTTTAAAAAAATGTGTAAAATCATTCCTTTTATTGAATTAAGCCTTTTTGCCAAATTTTAATGTAAATGTAAAATATTTATTAAAACGAATAAAAATAAAAAAAGATTTCAAAATGATTTTTCTTCCATCGAGTCGAAATTTTATTGCAACCAATTTGGTATTTTTATTTTTGCAATGTGGTTACTAGCCAGGAGATAATAAAGAAAAAAGCAGAAAATTTTAGTTTTGCAATATAGATTGTTTAATTTTATATAAAGCAACAGCCGGATTTAATCCAAAACTTCTCATTACATTTGTCACACCTAAACAAATTAAAAAAATAAAATCGTTGCAGCAAGACAATTCCCTTTTCACCTTTTTTGATGCTTGAGGGGTTGTTCTGATTTTTGGTTTGAAAAAGTCCATTTTTTTTGCTTTTTTATACTTATAATATTTTGACTTCTTTAAAAAGTTATAAGTACATAAACAGGGTGCGCCTCTTAAAATTCCCAGGCTTGTAACTTTCTTATTTTTTAAGCGACAACCATGTTGGACACGTCAAATTGTAAATTATTTTTAAGACATTCAAATATCTGTACAGAGCGATTTAAAAAAAAAAATTTGAAAAAATTGTTAAGAAAGAAAACTTAATTTCCTTGAATATTTTTTTACCTCACCCTGTACATGAATTGCGTTAATTATTTCTTATAAAGGTTTTAATTAGCTTCAATTTATGTCATTACGTCATATTCGAAATTCTTTTTGGTTTTAGAGAAAGAAATTAAGAACACATTCCAATTCCAACTGATTTTTTTTTTTAATAAATTTGAACAGAATGTAAATAATAATTTTATACTTTATTTATAAAAGACATATCAGAAACAATATTCAACGTAACAAAACAGTAACAAGAAACAAAAGAAATAAATGTTTTTAAAAACAAACATATTAAAATGTACAAAATAAGAAATTGCAAAATTTTTGTTTTTTAAATTTTTTTATTTTAATGTAAATTGAAGCTAATTAAAACCTTTATAAGAAAACATTAACACAGTTCATGTGCAGGGTGAGGTAAAAAAATATTCAAATAAATTAAATTTCCTTTCTTAACAATTTTTTCAAAAAAATGTTTTTTATTCTCTCTGAATGCATGTTTAAAGGCTTTAAAAATATCTACAATTTGATGTGCCCAACATGGTCACCGCTTCAAAAATAAAGTTACAAGTCTGGGGAGTTTTAAGTGGCGCACCCTGTATATATGTATTATAAGTAGGACACAAAAAAATCGGTTTTCAGTCAGCCGCTCGACGCGCGGCAGTAGCAGCTGTTATATACACGAATATAATAATACAAACCGTACGTCTGGCAAAAAATAATAATAATAATAGTTATTTTAAAAATAATTCACTTTAAAACATAAAAACTCTTCTCAAAATGCCATTTTTAAAAACGGTTCCAATGATTAAAAAAAAACTATTTAACATATTGACTTAAATCTTTCGGCAATTAGGAAGTTTCCATTTTTCTCATTTTCTCGTAATAAATAATCGTAAGAATCTAAAAAATATCTGTAATTTTTTTTTTAAACTATCTCTATAAATAAAAATGTTATGGTCCTTCCAAGTTCAAAATGCCGTGATCATCTGGGCTGAAACTCGATTACGTCACAGTACATGATTCCGTCAACAGCGAGCGGGCACGGGCACCTATATACTCACTGGCAGGCACCGGCGGTTTATAGCCAGGGAGGTAGCGACAGTTTTCATAAAATCATTTACATAAAGCTAGATTTTTTTTCCCATGATAGCTTAGACAGTATCAACGATGAAGGTGCAATTCTACCAATCTATAAGTACCGCAAAAATGAGTAAAAAATTAAATAACATGTTGCAAAAAGAGATTTCCTGAAATGTCACAAAATATCACTTTTGACTCGTTCATGCCGAGCCGAATTTTCGAATTTCGCCGTGCAATTTACGTTCAGGTTTATCTGGAAGACTTCCTCTTTACATCGCGACATTATATGGCCGTCCCAATGGTGTTTTTCGAAAAATATGAACGTGCCAAGATTGCACGTTTTAGCAATTTTTTCGGCTCCCAAATGCAAGCTGTTTTTTGCTATTTTTCTCCGAAACAGTGGGAGTTAGCTCGAAATAAAAAATAAGGTCAAACGAGTATTTTCCACTACGAATCTTTTACTTCCATCAGAATTTTGATATTTTTTTTCGTTTCGGGATAACTACTGAAATGTCGGCCATGTATGGCAAAAAATCGCAAATTTTGAGCTTCCACAGTTGGCAACTTTTTAATCTGGGCTCCTACGCCAAAAGACTACTCTAGCTAATTTAAATAGAATTAAATTTGCTAAAACCGTTTTTTCTATTTTTTGAATTCCGACAAAAATGAAAGAATTAGAGGGGCGGGATTTGGGATTTTTTTTTGGTAAAATTTCTCCATTTTGTCACCGTAATTAATCGGTAATAAACTGAAATCGATCTCATATACGATGTTCACTTAATATCATGTACTACTTTGACACCACGTTAATCTCAGCCCTTTGAAATAAAGGTTTCTGAGAAAAATTGTTTTTTGAAGATTTACATACACTCTATAGGAAAACGTGTAATTTCCCACATTTCCTCGAATATCTCGACAATTATCGTTTTTTTCGAAAAATTTGTAGATAGCTTATGTAAAGAGAATTGATTGACAATTTTTTTATTTTTTCTCTAACATAAAAAGTATTAATGATGAAAGTGCAAGTCTAAGGAAACTTTTAGTGCTGAAAAAAATGAGTAAAAAATTGAACATGTTATAAAAAGTTGCATAAATGTATATATAAATATATATCTATAAAATTGAAATTTTACATACTCACAGATGACATAAAAACATACCAGAAAATAATATTCTATCGCGTCAGAAACGTTATCATGTCACCCACGGAAAGTGTGGAAAAAACACACATTTTTTACTTATATCTACAAAGCTGAAAGGAGGGGATACACTTTCTATAGAAGAACGGCCCAATTATAAGCAAAAGCTAGAAGCAATTTAGTTTTGCGATATTTTGTGAATCTTACTTTCTAATACAATAATAACATAATACAAAAGTGCTACTATCCTTCGCCGTATATAAAAATCATAAAATATGATTAAAAATGTGAGATTTTCGCTCATTTCTCAATATATTTTTACGATTTTTATATACGGCGAAGGATAGCACTTTTTTACTGTTATTATTGTATTAGAAAGTAAAATTCACAAAATATCGCAAAACTAAATTGCTTCTAGCTTTTGCTCATAATTGGGCCGTTCTTCTATAGAAAGTGTACCCCCGCTTTTTTTGTGGAATAGTTTATTTAATAAGACATTCAAAAAATACAGTCTACCTATCGTCTCATGTTGCTAAAGACTCGGTGGACGTAATGGAATGCAAGCGTGTGACCGCGGCCGTTGCGCTCTGGGCTTTTGCAGTTCGCGAAGTTTTGCATTTTCCGCCGGTGAATATTAATCTACAAAGCTGATTTTTTCTCTACAAGCATTTTATGCACTATTTCGATTAAAAATCACATTCCACCTTCGCTGAAAGGTGGCTAAATCTTTGGTAGATGTTGCCAAAATGGCAATACATAGTCAAATCATGACGATTATATTCTTCGTTGATATTAAAGAACAGATAGTTTTCTTATAGATGTGTTAATAATCACTATTATTTACTTTTTAATATTGCTAGTGGTCAATCTGCAGACGATTTTGTAGTAGCACCAATGACTAATGCAGACATATCAAAAAAATGGTTACATATATTTTTGAGAAATGATGCAGTGTTTGTGATAATCGTTTTTGATACTTATTCCTCTCCTTCGATCAAAGATCAGGAGCACAATTTGAGAGGGACCCGTTGAGGTCGAAAAATTGAAATTAGAGATCCATCGAAGACACCCTCCCGACTTCATGTCTCCAATTTCGAAGAGCTTCAACCACCATTTAACGTTCTCGTGCGATGCTCAGACACGATATATTGATAATAATGTTAAACAATATGAAATTTGTGTATCCTGAAGTGAAGGTGTGGATGGAAGTTGGCATTGGCACTTCATTAAGGTATATAAACGTTAGTAAGTTGTATGAGAGATTGACACCAAATATATGTATATTCGGTCATAAGTCTTTTGTTTTTTATGTGAGAAAAAAAAATAAAAAAGTGTCGGAAAGGTCAATCAATTCTCTTTACATAAGCTTTCTACAAATTTTTCGAAAAAAACGATAATTATCGAGATATTCGAGGAAATGTAGGAAATTACACCTTTTTCTATAGTGTACGTAAATCTTAAAAAAATATATTTTTTCTCAGAAACCTTTGTTTCGAAGTGCCGAGATTAACGGAGCGTCAAAGTAGTACATGATATTAAGTGAACATCGTATATGAGATCGATTTCAGTTTATTACCAATTAATTACGGTGACAAAAGGGAGAAATTTTACCAAAGTCCCAAATCCCGCCCCCTCTAATTCCTTCATTTTTGTCGGAATTCAAAAAAATAGAAAAAACGGTTTTAGCAAATTTAATTCTATTTGATTTAGCTAGAGTAGTCTTTTGACGTAGGACCCAAGATTAAAAAGGTGCCAACTGTAGAAGCTCAAAATTTGCGATTTTTTGCCGTACATGGCCGACATTTCAGTAGTTATCTCCAAAACGAAAAAAAATATCAAAATTCTGATGGAAGTAAAAGATTCGTAGTGGAAAATACTTGTTTGACCTGATTCTTTATTTCGAGCTAACTCTCACCATTTCGGAGAAAAATAGCAAAAAATAGCTTGCGTTTGGGAGCCGAAAAAATTGCTAAAACATGCAGTCTTGGCACATTCATATTTTTCGAAAAACACCATTGGGACGGCCGTATGATGTCGCGACGTAAAGAGGAAGTTTTCGAGATAAACCTGATCGTAGATTGAACGGAGAAATTCGAAAATTCGGCTCGGCATGAACGAATCAAAAGTGACATTTTGTGACATTTCAGAAAATCTATATCTCTTTTTGCAATATGTTATTTAATTTTTTACTCCTTTTTGCGGTACTTATAGATTGGTAGAATTGCACCTTCATCATTGATACTGTCTAAGCTACCATGGGAAAAAAATCTAGCTTTATGTATATTAACGCGAAAAAACTGTCGCTACCTCCCTGGCTATTTAGTTCATTCAGTGTTATCGAGAAATTTTAATCCCACTAAATGAACATGAGCGAGCACATACACTAAATAAAGGGAATATACGGCGCGACGCCGGCATGGCATGTCAGCGTGTTGTATACTGTGACGTCACAGGTGGACTTCAGCCGAGGCGAAGTATTCAAATAAGAAATTGAATAAGTTCGTCAGTTTTTCAGATATCGAGATAATTTTTTTTTTTGTTTGACTAGTTATCTGAAAGACTACCAAGTGAGGTTGAATGTACATATTTCTAAAATAGGAATTGATTGATTGAAAAACATGTTGGCGAGTACGCTAGTGTACAATTTTTTTTTCAAAAGCTTGTTATTTATATTGTATCCCCCCTTTTTTACATATTTTTGGCCGGAAAAATGCCATTTTTTGTTTTTGTTTTGTAAGATGTTTTGAACATAAAAATAATAAAGGTTTTCTGGAAAAAAATTTCAAAAATCGTCAATTTTTTGCCTCAAAAATCAGAACAAACCTCCGATTAAAGAACTTATATCTAGATACGTAATGGCTACCTTTTCTTCATATACCTTATTTGTTCCTAACATAGTCACATTATATGTCCATTAAAATGGATAGATGAACATCACATCCCATAGGCAACAGTGGCGGGTATGTGTAGAAGGGAAAATGTACAATATTGTATCTATTTTATGTAATAATTCTTGGTTAACCTCTAGGAACATTACCGCAGATTTAAAAAATATAATAGGTAAAGATGTTTTATTCAAGGGAAATATGTATTGGAAGGATATTATTTATAATATTATTATTAAAACTGTAAACTGAACCTCATCATGTTTACGACTATGACCTACTTACTTATGTAACGATCGATTTCTGCAAATGGCACATCACTGTTGCATGTTGCACTAAATTGTCACTAAACTGTGTAAATATGAATAGAGAGTATTATTTAGGTATTAGCAAATCACAACTTTAAATAAAATATGACTTCTTCACCACTTTTTCATCGGGGAACACGAAAAACATTTATTCACATTAATGGCGGAACTGTCAAAAGTGTCAAACTGAGATTATGATAATAGAAACTGAACCGATCGTGTACGAAGCGGTCACGAAAGCCCGATGGGCCAATCAGCAACTTATGGGAAGAAGTGCCTTAGATTGTGAGTCTTTCAGCGACAAATAAATCAATGCCATTATGTATCTAGATATAAGTTCTTTAATCGGAGGAACAAACCCTTAATTTGACTCCACTAAATTGAATTTGTCAGTTTATAGAATAAATATGTATCTCAATGCTTTTAGAAATTGTTTTGAATAAAATTTTAAAAAAACAATATTACCATTACATTACCTACCTCCCTTTCTAAACATTCTTTTTCATTTTTTATTTTGGTCATATGATGGACCACTTCTTGTCTTGCTCTTTCTAGTTTCCTTCTGTTATATTCTGATTCTCTTGCTTGCTCTTGAAGCTATAAAAAATTACAGTTGCTTAAATATGAACTTCCAAATATAAAAAAGAAACCTACAATTCTTAGGGCCTTGTCTCTTTCTTTCTCTATTAATTCCTTTTGCTCATGACATTTATCTTTCTCTGCTTTTAACTAAAATAAATAAAACACTATTATTTGTCGGAGGTAAAGCAAAAGTGTAAATACCCTTATATATTTTAGAATGAATAAATACGTTAATGAATACATTATTTACTCAAATTCATTAGAAAATAATGGTTTAATTTTTATGTTCACTTCATTATTTTGGGAAAAACGCATAAATATAAATCAATTGGATGATAGTCGAGTATCGAATTTAGAAAATATCTATAAACATATTCTTTTACATTAATAGAAAATTAATCCAAAAAATAATAGATGACCTTATTTTTGTGGTTTAAAACTAGAATATATTAACATCTTTCAATGATTTTTTAAATAATTCTTTAACATACTTCATTTACTGAAGAAACACACAGTTAACGTATATTTTCGAACTGGAAAATCACATACATAAACATAAACACACTGTAAATAACAGACACATACAAATTCAAATCCAAGGCTGTCCAAAAGGGGGTTACACATTTGAAAAAACGAAGACATATATCCTCTGACATTGACAGTGCCAGGACTGGGGTTCAAATCTAGTACACGATAGACATTGCGACCAGCATAATCACCACACAATAGACCTTAGCCGACTGAGCTACCGTGTTGGTACAAAGACACATTTTTACCCGATTTTTATATGATACTAGCTGCTCATCCGAGCTTCGCCTAAATGCAAATCAGTTAGCATCCCCAATTTACCTTTTTGATCACTGCTCAGAGTCTATTTATTGTAGTATAATAATTCATATAACCTATGATACTCGAAACTTAAAATTATTGAATAGTGAAAGTTTGATTAAAGTCGGTCCAGTAGTTTCCTACTGTTTCCTAGTAGTCCAGTTGAGTGCTAATGAATGAATTTTGATGAAACCTTGTGCAATGTATTTGTAATGACGTTAATAAAAAAGTTGAAAAAACGAGTAGAGTAGGAAATGGGTTTCGTAACTTGTAGAATTCGGTTAAAAATGAAATAAAAACCAATATAATTTACCTTTTTTAGCTCAAAATAAGATGTTTTTACTCTTGTGATTTTTTTCGAAAAAAGCATATTTTTCGAGATATGGCAACTGAACTCTACTTTATAAATGGAAGGTCAATATCCATTATCCATACCAATTTTTACGTAAAATTGAACTTCGCGCAAGTATGGCGACCATCAGGAGGAGCGCAATCGCACTACAAAATACGCCAGAGCCGGTCTTATTGTTACTGCAACTGTTTAAAACCCGGGACTTTGCCCCGATTCTTGCAACACAGTACCATACAAGATTGCAACATATTGTCTCAATAGACCGAATGCATGTAGAGTCGCGTTTGGGTACTGCAACATAATCTCATTTTCTGTGCATCTTTGTTTACTACTTCTTTAAAAATGCCAAGCAATTGTTGTGTGCCTCAATGCACTTCCTATTATAGAAAAAATAAAAATTTAAAGTTTCACCAGTTTTCAGTATGCAGCAGTTTTAGAAGAAAGTGGATAGTTGCTCTCAAATTACAAAAAAGCCCATCTAGTGTGTTCAAAACATTTCACAGATCGAATGCATGTAGGCGGCGTCAGAGTCGCGTTTGGGTACTGCAACATAACCTCATTTTCTGCGCATCTTTGTTTACTACTTCTTTAAAAATGCCAAGCTTTTCTTTTAGTTCATCTAAACTATCCATTTTCCGTAGGTTTCAAATAAACGAACTCATTTCAACATATCAAAGCTACAAAGCACAGAATACAATGAATAGTGTACCCAAAGTCGATCGGTAACCGCCTGGCGGCAAAATATTTTACTAAACCTATGCATTCCTCCTATTAACTGTTAATATTACACCAAAATTAATCAATTTATAACAACTTTACACAAATGACAGAAATAATCAAAGAATATACCGACTCTGGAAATTTCATCTAATCCAAGACTTACGCTACGGAATCTATGGGAAACAAATAAAACACAGAATTGCGTCAGCGCATAACTCCCCGTAGACAGCCGTTTGGTTCAAGCACAGACATCAATTTCTCTACTGCGTCGACGTATGGCCTACACTTTTTGAATCCGTAATTACCGTATATTATTCACGTGCATATACCTATACTGGCCTTATATTTATGTAGTAGAGTTCAGTGGATATGGCTACTCGAAAATTCCTAAAAGTGGAGGAGGGGAAATGTAAAAGTTGAAAAAAAAATCTGAAAAAAATTAGGTGAATGTATCATCGAAATACAACTCTTTTTTCTTTGCAACTTTTCTGCAAAGTGCGTTTTCACAGAGTTTTTCCGGGGAAACATGAAACGTGACATTGAAATTGTAGCGCTTGAAAATATGTAATTTAAAAATTTGAAAAAATTCAGACGTACGCATTGAGGCCTTCTAAACATTTTTTGTATCTTGGAATTTTTTTGTACCTAATGGGTTCACCCTTTCATGTGTCAGTTTTAAAAAGACATTTAAAAAATACTTAATGCTGAACCAGTAAAGTAAAATCTTAATTTTTCCTGTAAATTCTCTATCTTTTTTTATTTTTGTTCCTTCCTTTATTCTTTTTTCTTCTTATTTCCTAGTCTCCTCTCTCCTTCAGCTCTAGTCTGCCTCTTTTTCGCTCTGCTTTGATGTATTACTTCTTTTAATTTGCTTATGTATTATGTTTTGAATATATATATGAATATAAAGCCATTCTATATTCTATTTTCTACTTCTGACATTATTTACAGGGGTAGTGGAAGAACAGTTTGCTGGCTTCGACAGTAAACTGAACTACTCACCTTTTATTTACCTCTAGTGTAAATGTAATAATTTATTTATTTTTGTTAACTTTGTCAATTTGGGTAAATAATAAATGATTTATTATTATTATTATTATTATTATTATAATTATTAAATATATAAATTACGCTTATTTTTCGAATTTTCATGTATTTCTTAATGTGCAAAAAATGTACATTATTTATCGTGAAAAACTGCCTGTAACTCGGAAAATTAGCAAGCTATAGAAAAAATTCTAAGAGACAAAAAATGTTTAGAAGGCCTCAAAGCATACGTCTGAATTTTTTCAAATTTTTAAATTACATATTTTCAAGCGCTACAATTTCAATGTCACGTTTCTCCCCTAAAAACTCGGTGAAAACGCACTTTGCAGAAAAGTTGCAAAGAAAAAAAGAGTCTTGTATTTTGATGATACATTCACCTAATTTTTTTTAGATTTTTTTTTCAACTTTTACATTTCCCCTCCCCCACTATTAGGAATTTTCGAGTAGTCATATCTCGAAAAATATCCATTTTTCGAAAAAATTCACAAGGGTAAAAACATCCTATTCTGGGCCAAAAAAGGTAAATATATTGTTTTTTTTTTCATTTTTGGCCTAATTCTACAAGTTACGGAACCCGTGATAAACGGGGTGTTTTCTACCCCTTCCGATCATTTCCTACTGTAATCTTTTTTTTCAACTTTTTTATCAACATCATTACAAACACATTGCACAAGGTTTCATCAAAATCAATTCATTAGCACTCAATTTAGGGATTTTGGTCATTTTAGCGCTCCGTTGACTGGACTATAGTTATCTTCAACATACAAGCAAACTTACATCTTGTTGTTTGGAAATACCCACCAGCGTCTGTTTAGACGCTAATTTCACCCGTAAAAATATTAATAAGAGTTTCTATAAACATATGTCTCGAACTGCTTCCCACTCCATATTTTTACATAAAACAAATAAAAATGATTGCAGTCCAGGTTATGATGGGATAAGTAATAAATTTTTAAAAGTATCCCATATGGTTGATATGTTGGTAGACGACTTACTTAATATGGCATTTGAAATAGGTTAATTTCCTGATGCTAAAGTTACTCCTCTTTATAAATAATCCGGAAAAACTACACTCGAACTTTAGACCGACATCTATATTACCGGTTGTTTCAAAAATATTTGAAAAATACTGCATAACAGACTAACTACTACATTATTTAGAAAAAAATTTATTTCTTAGTGACTTTCAGTACGGATTTAGAAAAAAGAAAAACACTCAAATTGCTGTATTAGACATTATTACCAACATTCAACAATAAACAGATAAAGGCAACAATAAACAGATAAAGGCAACATAACACCTGGACTTTTTGTAGACTTACAGAAGGCTTTCGGCACAATTCATATACCAACATTAATAAAAAAATTAGAATCAGGAGTGAGCGGTGTAGCTTCAGATTTGTTTAGTTCGTATCTCACTAATTGTAAGCAATACGTTCATATAGGTGAACCAAAAAGTAATATTGTTATTATAAGTTATGGTGTCCCACAGGGCTCAATTTTGGGGCCCTTGTTCAATATTTATAATATAACTCCGCAAAATGTTGAAGGTGACACACGACTGTACGCCCATGACACCTGTGTTCTTTACTTCTCTAAAGATATAGACAATTTAATTCAGAGCATGCAAAGAGACGAGTAAATTAGAACTATGGTTGAAAAATAATAAACTCTTTTTAAACATAGACAAAACAAAATATATTATAATAATATCTAGACAAAAGCGCATTCCATCAACCACATTAACCCATCCCGTACAACAGTGGATTTTCACTGGCAATTTCAAGATTTTTATTTTTTTCGGGAAAAACCCAAAAATACGTATTTTTTACGAAATTTGACATGAACCCATTTGACGGTTGAGGGTTGAGGGCCAAATCCAATAGTATACTCAGATTTGAAATTAAATAAGATTTCAACATTTTCCACCCACAAAAACAATAGCATTCGAACTTTAAGTTTTATAAAACTTAATGTATCACAAAAATGCACTTTTCAGAGTTTAAAAAAAAAAAAACACGATCTAAATCGGACCTAAAAAAACTTTTTAAGGGAGCGGTTCCCAGCAAAATATATGTTTACATAACTTTTTCTTTCTATTTTAAGCATTATTCTTATACAGTTTTTTTTTTGTCTTGTTAGTAAAGGTTAAATAAATTATCAAATTAACTTATTTTAAATGCATAATAATAGATTCTACAAATCTCAAAGCTGCAACTGTATAAAAAATTACATTAGAAATATTCAAGTTTACTTATTTTGCTACAGATATTATGAATATGTAGTTTCCTCTTTTTACTAAGTCGAGTTAGAGCTAATTTTAACAAAAATGTTTGCTGGGTAGGGAGTATTATGAGAAAAATTAAATATTTTTTCAATTGTCTCGTTCAACTATTAATATTTTTATTTAACAAAAAAATTTTTCAAAGGTGATATTTATAAGGTTTCGCCAGAGTGACGTGAGTGACCTTAGATTTAGAATGGGCCTTTCCCACGTAATGGAACTTGATGATTATTTTTTCATAAATCATTTATTAACACCTAATAAATATTGTACATACACGTCATATCGTATAATATTTTAATTTTAAATGGATATTTTAAAAATAAAAATATTGTCTTATTTACTCCATATTTCAAACAAGTAAACGTGCTCAAATTACGTCATGAAGGGATTCTCCAATCAAAATTAGACAATTTCTGGCTTCATAGGACATCTGCACGTCAGCTAACCTCAAAAATATGTATTTCTTAAGATTTAAGACTATTATTAAAATTTTTGCCTGGTTCCCGTATTTTCAACTAAAATCTAGTTCAGTGTAATGTTTATGAAGTTCTAAATACCTTGTCCTAATAAAATAGAACTTTTTTTGTAGGTTGGAAATCTAACCTGTAATTAGCAGTCTATTTTTATTAATCAACAATATTGAAAAATTATTTACGTAAATTTTTAAACATTTCCTTGGTGGCTCCAAGCTAAAAATGCGTATACAAACATTAAACGTGAGAATAAACTTGAAAAACTTAAAATTTAAGGTTATGTTGGTTACATGATGCAGATGTACATCTCGTCTGGAAACCTGCCAATGAGACTATTTCCATGTTGCCTAATGTATATGAATGTTTAGCGTTAGAGGAAATGCTTTAATTACTTCATTAAAGAATGCCTACTTTTTATCTCCGCTTTTGAAAATAATGAATTTTCATTGAATAATACCACCTACTATTATAAAAATGATAATAATTTACAGACGAAAGACGCTTACATGTCGGCTCCCAACAAATAAATGACACTTGGCAACATTGATGGAAATAAAATAAATAGATAGGTTATGCTCTCTTATTTACGATTTACGTTGTGATCGTACAGATCTAGTATTTTGACTTTATAACTGTGTTCTTATTAATTATTTAAAAGTGTGTGTGTGTACTGTGTAGCTTGATGACATGTCTGTCAATTCGGTAAAGGTAGAAAGAGACAAACACTTATACACCAAGCTTACCACAACTATAGTAAGGTGTAAAAGAGATGGCTATACATAACCAATCCACATCTTAATTAGGAAGTTTCCTATTTTAGAAATATCATGTACATTCAACCTTATTTAGTAGTCTTTCAGATAACTAGTCAAACAAACAAAAAATTATCTCGATATCTGAAAAACTTACGAACTTATTCAATTTCTTATTTGAATACTTCGCCTCGGCTGAAGTCCACCGTGACGTCACAATACACAACGCGCTGACTTGCCATGCCAGCGGCGCGCAGTATGTTCCCTTTATTTAGTGTATGTGCTCGATTTTCTGAAATGTCACAAAATGTCACTTTTGATTCGTTCGTGCCGAGCCGAATTTTCGTATTTCGCCGTGCAATTTACAATTAGGTTTATCCGGAAGACTTCCTCTTTACGTCGCGACATCATTCGGCCGTCCCAATGGCGTTTTTCGAAAAATATGAACATGTCAAGATTGCATGTTTTAGCAATTTTTTCGACTCTCAAATGCAAGCTGGCTATAAACTGCCGGTGCCTGCCAGCGAGTATAAAGGTGCCCGCGCCCACTCGCTGTTGGCGGAATCATGTATTGTGACGTAATCGACCCTCAGCCCAGATGATCGCAGCATTTTAAACTTAGAAGGACCATAACTTTTTTATTTAGAGATAATTTTAAAAAAAATTAGATATTTTTTAGATTTTTACGACTATTTATTACGAGAAAATGAGAAAAATGGAAACTTCCTAATTATACTATATATAGCCATCTCTTTTACACCTTACCTAGGGTCACTAGATTTTTGTTAAATGAATGCTGGACACTTCTGCAGGGAAAAAACTGATAAGCGGGGGCAGAAATCCAAAAAATCATTTCTTGATCCCAACATTTTTTGATGACGCAGGAAAAAATTTTTGATGAGCGGGGGAGGGGGGGGGGGGGGGATTTTTCAAGCAAAACGTAATGCTGTAACTTCACTATAACCTGAATGCTGGACAGTACTCCAAAATGCTGGACTTTCCAGAGAAATTCCGGACGTATGGTCACCCTAACCTTACCAGTTAGGTGTGGTAAGCTCGCGAAAAAATGCCTAGACAATCTGATCATATGTGTCATCAGTGTAAAAATATTGCCGCCAATTTTAAATTCATATAACATAAAATAATTTTTTCTGTGGTAAAGAAGCAAATTTCGCAAAAAAGAAAAAATACGGGTGAGTTTTTTTAAAGAGAACTTCTCAAATATTCAATAAAAAAAAACGTGGGAAAGACCCATTCTTAAATATAGCAATACACATGTAGAAAACCTGGTAAAAGTTTCATCAAAACCAAACTGCTGCAACATAGTGAAAAATAAATAAATGTCCAGTTGGTCCCTGGTTTCACCCACTCTACAGGTTATAATTATCTGATTCAAATAATTAATACTAGCTTTATTCATATTTTTTATTAATCATCATCACTCATGATTTATTACAATAGATACTCAGTCTTTTTTCAAAATTTTTGACACAATTTCTGCTGGCTTAATTGGTCCAGAGAGCATAAGATAAATGATATATCACGGCTACCACATGTGAACAGCTGCCCACAGTTCTATTGCCATTAAGGACAATCACAATATTGAAAAAAGACTGAGTATCTATTGTAATAAATCATGAGTGATGATGATTATTAAAAAATATGAATAAAGCTAGTATTAATTATTTGAATCAGATAATTATGATGTGTTTGTCCTAGTATACTTATAAAAAAACTTAGTTTTTATAAATTTTCTGATGCAAGTGTGAACTTAATGCAGTCATATCTAATAAGTCGCACGCAACTAGTAGAAACTGGTAATAATCTTTCTCAGATGAGGACACTAGAATATGGAGTACCACGGTGCTGGGACCAGTATTATTCCTCATATACGTCAACGACTTGGTGCTTGCCGACCCAAGAGCCGACTTCATTCTCTTCGCGGATGATGCAACAACAATTTATAAAAATGAAAATCGCAATGAACTGCAGTTACAATTGGAACAGACACGATCAAGGGTCTCTGCTTGGTTTGTCGCGAATCGATTAAGCTTAAATGCTACTAAAACTGAAATCATGTTTTTTAGTTTAGGTAATATGGGAGTAAATAATAATCCAGAGTCTGCAAAATTTCTTGGGGTACATATTGACCCTAAGCTCTCATGGAACTCTCACATTGATAAACTATGTAATAAGTTAACTCCTTGTATCTATGCAATTAGAAATATGTCATTAATAGTGTCCAAGCAAGTACTCTTAATAACTTACCATGCACTTATTCAATCAAAAATATCATATGCAATTCATGCTTGGGGTCACGCTCCAAACATGAAACGCGTTTTTGGATTACAAAGGAAGGCAGTACGAATTATAAATAAGCTAGGGTATAGAGAAGATTGTAGACAATCATATATTGATCTGAAAATTCTCACAGTACCATCACTATATATCTTACAGTGTCTCATATATGTTAAAGATAACCTACCAAATTACGTAACTCATGAAGAAATTCACTCATACGATACAAGACATAAAGCAAATATTTACATAGACTTCCACAGAGTACATAAAACTAGATCCGGAATATCATATTTTGGTCCGAAGTTATTTAACCTGCTACCATCCCCTGTGAAACTGTTGCCTTCTAAAAGTTTTAAATATGTAACAAAAAAATATCTTATATCCAAATGTTTCTATTCTATGGAAGATTTTTATAATAATGATTTTTCAGACTGGCAATTTTAATACCTTGAGAGAATATACAACTCATTGTATTATTATTTTATATTTATATTGTATTTTGTTTGTATATGCATGTATTGTATTGTATTGTATTTATGAACCCCTTGTTTTTTTGACTTGTGTAAAACTCTTGTTTCTTGGCACCAATAAATTTTCTATTTCTTTCTATTTCTATTTCTATTTCTATTTCTATAACCTGTAGAGTGGGTGAAACCGGGGACCAAATGGACATTTATTTATTTTTCACCATGTTGCAGCTGTCTGATTTTGATGAAACTTTTACCAGTTATCTACATATATATTGCTATATTTAAGAATTTTTCTAACATGGTCACTGTGATGTCACCCTATAAAAATCACCTTTGAAAAAATTTTTTGTTAAATAAAAATAATAGTTAAACGAGACAATTGAAAAATATATTTCTTTTCTTCATAATACTCCCTACAATAATGTTTTTCATTCATCAATCTATTAGATTTAGAGAAAAAAAAGTTTAAAAATTACATTTTAAAATACATTTTAGACAATAAGTCCTTTGGGATATTTTTCATATTGAATCAGGCGCATTTAGATGGTAATGAAACATTTATTTTAAAACACAAAATAATTTTTCTTTTCAAGTAAAACAACTGCTATTTGGAAATTAAAGATTTTTGACATTTTTGTTTATTGTGTATTGTCTAATTTTTGCGTCATGTTTATGTTGTATGTTCTACTAAATTTTACACGATAAATTATAGACATATGAAAAAAAAAATGGGATTTTTGTTACTTAAAAAATTAGATTGAAGTTGAAATATCTCGAAAACCAGTGATTTTTCGAAAATTGTTCATATTAAAAAAGTTGCTTAGAATATAATTCTCCATCTCATGCAACTCATTTCATCGCTCCTAAGATCGAAAAATTTCTTTGCATCACAATGCCATCTATACCTCAATGTGTAAAATAACCATTTTTACTCAAAACTGAAGTCATTTATATATTCTACTACAGAATTCAAATATCGCTTTTGGTTATCGAGAAAATGGCGCCGGAAGTTTTAAGTGGGACAACCTGTATACTAAATACCAATTTTACGGACTCTTATTGCGTGATTTACCTATTTACCCTCATTTACCCCAATTTAGTCCCCAACCCTTCAACGAAATAAGATCAAAATATAATCTAGTTCCAGAATTTTTTAAAATACATACGTGTACCAAATTTCAATATCTTAAACGGTTCCAGAGTAAATGGGCGCACAAAAAATGTTATAGACAGACCGACAGAAATTTTTTTTGCTCAAACTTAAAATCTCGACGTTTCATGACATTCTAAGCCTATTTGAACAATAAAAATTTTCAAAAATTTTTTTTGCGTTACTACCACTGGATGCAGAAGTAAAAGTATGAACATAAGTCCTTTTAAAGCTGGTCATGGTCTATTTTCTTTTTTTATAAGTTTTTAGCGCGTGCAAAATTTATAACAGAACTATTTTAATAATACAAGGAGCATGTCAATATGGTATTAACTAATCTTCCACATATTTTTAGAATTAATAATAATTAGAATATTATTTTAAAAACAACTTTACATTTCTATTTTTACATTTAAAATAAAATTATATGTTCCAGACATACAAATATCAACAGTATGCAAATCACATAGAAATGTAGTAGCACCATTTTAGTAGTAGATTTAGTTTAAAATTTGACTTAACCTTGAAATGTCTATTTTAAGCATATAAACAAAATTATTAATAATTTATTATGTTTCTTCTCTCACCTTATCACACTGTTCTTCCAAATAAACAACTCTTTCGAATTGCAAGAAAACTTCATCTTCTTTCTCTCTTAATAAAGATTCATTTGATTCTAATCGTTTAGTCAACTGATCCCTTTGCTGTATTAAATCATCTCTTTCCATCTACAAGGTAAAAACAAAAAACAAAAAATAAAAAATAGTTTCCCTAAGACAGTAAAAGATTACATTACCTTGACCTCATGGTATTTCTCCTCCAAGTAATAAGCAATATTTCTAGCTTCTTCATACTTTTGGGAAAGATGCAAATATTTATCGTAATGTTTTTTGAACAACACAAACCTGTAATAATTCAATACTAATACATTAATTGATACATGATGCCATTAATAAAATTATAAAGTTTCCAAAAAACAACGTAAAAATGTCAAAGTAAATGAAGTATGTCAAAACAAAATTTTACTCTTAAGTATTTCCAAGTTTATTTCCAAAACTCGCTACATTCTTAAGAATCTAATCTCCCTAGTTAATTATAACATCACTATTATGTCTTAAATTTCTGGTATATTACAAAGTTCAAATTAATTACAACACTGGGCACTCAAATTGTTATAGGAATATGGATAATCATTAACAAACAGTTCAATTTTAGTATTTAATTTCTGAGTTGGACTAGTTCAAAACATTTGTTGTCCTTTAAATTTAAAATATACTATGTTACAAAATAAATATTGATCAAAAAAATTAACCGAATAAGAATGGAATGAATATAGATAAAATCTCAAATATTAAAAATACTGTTATGCTTGTAAAATTTTTGAGGTTTCTCTAGTTTTTATACCACAATATACACTGTATATCTTTTGACTTTGATATTATTAAAATGAAGTACCTGATACAATAAAGCGCTTCCCAACATTTAAACATCATTCTATTGTCTATCAAATTAAAATTTCAACAAACAAATAACATAAAATTGTGATAATTGAACGGGTATGCAAAACGCGGCGATTGGTTGTGACATCATCGGTTGCATTAATGGCTGAAATAGTGTTTAGCAGTGTTAAACACTGTATTTTATTAGCAGGATTTGAAAAAGCTGCTTCTAAAAATTTACCAGCTGTGGACATTTTTACGAAAAAAAAAAAAAAGGAAAAAAAGTATCACAGCAGAAGTGAGGGACTGCAACATAATTACTTAGATATTTATATTCAGGTAGTATAGTTTTAACTTGATACATTAATTCCTATATTATGTATAGCTGAATCAATCGCATTTGTGAGCGACGTTGAGAGGCAAGGAGTGCAGAACGCAGAGCTGAATTTAACTATATTGTTCGCTCGTTTACTTTTACTTCCACATCCAGTGGAAGTATAGTAACGACAAAAAAATTTTTAAAAATTTTTATTGTTCAAATAGGCTTAGAATGTCATGAAACGTCGAGATTTTAAGTTTGAGCGAAAAAAAAATTTCTGTCTGTCGGTCTGTAACTTTTTTTTGTGCGCACGTTTACTCTGGAACCGTTTAAGATATTGACTTGAAATGTGGTACACGTATGTATTTTAACGTGATCTGGAACTAGATTATATTTTCATCTTGTTCCATCGAAGGGTTGGGGGTAAATTGGGGTAAATTTTGGGAAAATTTTTAAATTAAGCAGGTACGAGTCCAGAAAATTGGTATTTAGTATATTAAAGAGAAGCTAAGGTCTCAAAAAAATTTTTGGCATTAGCCACCCCCATTACCACCCCCACCTCATTATTAAAGTGGATGAAAAAAAAATGTGATTTAGTGTGTGTACAAGAACCAGAAACCTCAAAATATTTTTTTACTTCATCCACCCCCACTACACCCCCTATCACCACCCCCACCCCACTACCGATGTGGGGTATCGTTTTATAGGTTTTTGGGGTAGAGGATTTCAAATATTATGTTATTAAAGTTCCATAAGCAATTATTTCCACATACAAAATTTTTTCGTTGTGAGTGACTTGTATAGAAAATCTGGATGTGGAAGTAGTGATTCCTTGGGCAGCGGTTTTTATAATATTACACTTACAATATACCCCAAAGCACTGCTATGAATTGGTAACAAAACTTACTAAAATTATTTTCAAAAACACATTACCAAATAAAGAAATATAAAGTAATTATCAAATTATATCTTCACCCCGACAGTATAGGCTCGACTGCAGTATTTCTAACTGCGGTCCTGGATTAAACAACATACTCGAAGGTATACTCCCACACGCCATGTCAGTTAGCCAACATCGATATCTTCTCTCTCACTTAATGTAAAAGTGGAGTAAAAATGGGAGATCTAGTTGCCGCCTATTTATTCCTCTCGCCCCTCATAACGGCCCACTATTAAGATTACTTCAACTATACATTATACATACAGTTACAGACAGAGCTGGGCAAATACTTTGAAAAAGTATTTAAATATTAAATACTAAATACTTTCAGAAAATTGAAAGTATTTAAATATTAAGTATTTTCAATAGATAAAAGAATTTAAATAATAAATAACAAAAGTAATTAAATAGTTTAAACTTAGTATTTAAATACTTTCTGAATATTTAAATACTTTGATAACACTGAAATATTTTGAAGCATAGTTAAGTGTAATAAAAATAGCCTTTAATGGCTAAACTTCGCCAAATTGTATTTTCTATTTTTATAGAAATCAATAGACTTAATATTATTACTATTATTATTATATTAAATACTATTTGACTATTTGAGGTGTCAAAATTTTAGGTTTCATGACATTCATGAACTTCTATAACACTATTTTAATACCTCTATACTTAATCAGTTCTAGTTGGGTATTGGACTTTTACTTATCCGTAGAGTTAGACCTTTGCGTCTTCTGCAAATACCCAAATAAAGCACAGAGACTATGGCACTAGTTCAACTGTTCTCTGTCACAATCACAAAACATACATGCAGAGTGAGAGGAAAACATGCGTTTATTTTCGGTCTATTATAAATATTTAAAAAATCATAAATGGTATAATCCTTAAAATAGTTTCAAATACTCTAAGGAATACAACCATATACAGTTTTTATCATAAACTTTGTATATAGTTAAATGCCATACTTTAATAATGAAATTAGGAACTATTTTCATTGACAAACTACGATTTTCAAGTACAACAGAAATTTACAATAAAAAAAGAATAGTTGTATTCGTTAGAACAATCCCAGCTAACAATTTAGGTGTTATTCGACGTCGATTCGACGTCAAACAGGTGACGCCACCAATTTCGATACGTGAAATAGGACATAAATTCGTCGTCGAACCAACCTAAATGGTGTTTTTTGACATGTCGATTCGACGTGGAAAACAAGCTGAATAGGTGTTATTGGACCTATTGGTTGTCAGACACCTTTTTTTATGTCGAAAATACATTAAATCTACGTAGCAGATTACTTGTTTGCTACCTTTCATAGTTGCTTTAAAACAGCTTCGTGAAAAAGGTAAAACTATATACCTACATAATGGTTGATAATAATAACTAAGTACTTATTAACTACCTATGAGACATATTTTTATCCTTGACTATTGTTTAATTTGCACTGTATATACGCGAGAATTTACTAGGGAATGATTTTTGTCTGTTGAAATTAGGCATTGTACCTTAAAATATTACTAAGCCCTTTAAAAATACTTATTATTATAAAGAAAAAAAAATACTTATTACTATGTAAAATTTTTATTTTCAATTTTTGACTTTGTATTCTATTTTTTCAAGCTTATAATAATTCAATAATTCTCAATATGTTCAATGAATACTTATGAATTAAATTATTTCCAAAAACAAAAGTTTAAATTTTCATGGCGAGTTTTCAGTGTTCCGTATTTTCGAATAAATATGGCTACTTCCTTGCAATGTTACTTAATATTTTTGACTTCATCTTTAGAGATTAGTGAAAAATAAGCTATTTTTGTCATCTGTTAGGTAATAAGTGTCTAATATTACCAATATTTGTTCACATAATTGTAATTATTTCACCTAATTACGTTATGTTACACCAATTGGTCCCCTGTTTTAATGTATCTACTTAACACTTAATATGTCGTTAATTCTACGTAAATCACTAAATTCACCTATTATGGGTTATCCTACAACCTAATAAGTCTCGTTTTGGTGGCTATTTCATACATAATAGGTGATTTCACCTATTAGATCTTGCATGAACCAACAGGTTACTTTATTCGATTGTTAGTGTTTATTTGTGCTCAGAATATTCCCTTAGTGTACTTATTTTTACGTGGAAAATAGGTCTCTATGTACTTATAAACTTATATTTATTTTATAAACCATAACATGGTCATGCATGTGACATAATGTATACAGTATCGGAAAGTGTACGTATTGGGAAGGCAATAAGAGCAAGCGAGAGCGAAGCATGCAATCGTGTAAAAGCCTCTCTTGGTGGGCGTGTCCACTCTTTACCTCTGCTAGAGTACTGGTAGACGTCTTTATTGGGAGGTCGGTTAATAGCGCAATGCCAAACAAAGGACTTTCTGATTTTGTATAGTGTTCATACAAATTGGATATTTTGGAAAATACAAATTGTTTTAAAAAGTGCTTTGATAATTCAGTTGATTTATCGATGAAACCAGTGCCGGTTCTAAGGCAGGGCGACCGCCCCAGGCGCCATAATACAAGGGCCGCCGGAGGTGCCAAAAAATTAAACAATGAATTAACTTGAAACCAAAATTATTACTTGTTCAGAGTTATTTTTTTCTAATTTTAACTAGTTTGCTTATTTATCTGAACTCTGATTTGCAAAATGGATGTCTTTTTTAGAGCATAAAATAATGCGTACGCGACTAGTGAACGAGTTTGTGCCGTCCAATACCTCAGTTGTGTCGGCGCGGCGCGCGGTGACACAAAAACGTAGATGTAGATGGATCTTCAACATTTGAACGAAATGTTGAAGCATGTAGATTTTCTGCAGTTTGTCCTATCACGGTTTCACGGATAGCTTTCACGGCTTGTGTACTAGAGACGTTAACAGAATAATTATTGCTGCTCACAATTTTCCACTGCATTTCATTTTTACTTCTTATTTTCTTAACTTGGCGATAAAAATCGGTCGTGTATGTCACTTTTCTTTTACTCATAGTGTTTTAAAGTTATTACGGAGAAAGTGAAATGAACGAAATGGCAACACAATCACACTGGACCATAGAAACATGAATAATGACAGCAAGTTCATAATACTATACGCAATTTCCTGCACGTCACTTATGTTGGTAAAATTCGACAAAATAAGTAATTAATAATTTTGACCAATAGGTGCAAATAACTTATTGGTTGAATAATAAAGTCCTTTCGACTTTTTGGTGAAAATATAAGTATTTTTAGGACCCTTATTAGGTATCTAAGAAGCTTTCTTCAAGACATACCATCACCTATTTAGTCATTTCAATACACTTCACTAATATCTATATTGATAACGTCAACAAAATTACTTAATAAGTTATTTAATGAAAATATTACTTATTAAGTCACAAATATTCCCTTATTTACATTACCAAATTGTTTCAAATAGGTCACTTCTCACCTACTCCCCCTTATTAGGTGAAAATAGTTACTAAAATATTTGTCATTAATTTCACTAATTTCACTAATAATTTACCTGTACCTAATAGGGAACACAGCGACTTAACCAATTAAACTTTAAAATTACCTAATTTCGACCTGTTTTGGTCGAATGTCCTTTAGCTGAAGTCATCGATACCTAAATTGTTAGCTGGGATAGCTATTATTTAAAACAGTTTTAAAGATTATAGTATATTTGGTTATTTAATTATTTATGATAAACCGAAAATAAACGCATATTTCCCTCTCACTCTGCAAAAGCCTAACTTTAACAGTTAACACTTACTGTCTCCCAAGCAGCACAATTAGTTTATATTACCAGTTTAAAGCCACATTAACCTAAGATAGTTGATATAATGTAATTGCAACCATTGCTTTCAACTTTGAAGGTATATTAACTTAATAGTAATTTAGTAAGCAATATTTAGGTAATATTTTCTTATGAAATGCCTGGTAAAGTCACACTGACTTTAGTGTAATTTACAAGAAATATTTACTTTACTGTTCCTTAAAATTTAACTCTAAAGTTAAAGTGCATATTGAGGTCTGTGTGTAAGAAAATATTATATAATTTTAGACTAAATTATTAACTTCGTAAGTCGCTGTCTTTTGTCTGAATAAAAACAGGGAAATTTTACCAATTTTTTACGTAAGTATAACCTGAGTTTTGTCTTGTCCTTGTAGTCAGATTTAGGTTATAACTTTAACCTCATGGTCACAACTAGTTCCAATTTTAGGTAAAATTTACCCTAATTTTACTTCTCCACTAACCTAGCATATGTGTTTAACCTAAAGGCAAATATTACTCCATAAAATGTCCTGAAAGTTATTTATACACAATTCTGTTGTGCCGATTTAACGCTGACTGGCTGGAGCATACTTTCTCACATTCAAAACAAAACGCATCCATTTTTATTGACAAAATACAAGTGAAAATTGAAGGAATAAACAACAAACTCACAAAACAACAATTGCAGCCAAAGAAGTTTGAGGTTAGAAACAGAAGTGACGTCACTCAATTTACCGCCTTCTCTAACCTAATTTGGGAAATATGACCAATTTAGTTCTGCATGAACTTTAAAGACTTTACAATTTTGACGACTACAAAATTATTTTAACCTATATTGGTCCCATTTAACTTTAAAGTAAATAATATAAGTTTTAACATTTCGTCTCAAGGAAAAACGTCAATGAGGCCTAAAATATTGCGAGAGAATACTTCGAAGTCGCATGGCACTATGTTCGACATATTTTTCAACCAGCTGTAAGAGGCCATTTTACAATGAAATTTTGATGAGTATTTAATTGAAAAAAAAAATCATTAATATAAGGTTATTTAACAGATACAAAGTACAATATTATAATATTTTATGCCCCAGGAAAGTCCTGTCGGGCAATTGAATAGGCTTTTACAAATATTTTTAAAATACACTTAAGCTAAAAAAAATTTTTTTCTTTAAAAACGTAAAATACTTGAGGCCCCTTTAATATTCCGAGGTAGAATGGATATATTTACAATGAAAATTGATTGGCAGTAAAAAACACACAGAGAGGGGAAGTGGACAGTTGGACACATTATTTCACAACTACGTATGACATTATATGATGCACTCCTATTCCATCATTATAATAGAGATGTCTGATGGTTTCTAGTTGTCTTTGCTGCTTATGCCTCGTGACTTATAAGTAAATCATTATTGTTGTAAATAAAATCATATTAGTTATTTCTGAGAAAGAAAGATTGCAGTTGAAAGAGGATAACTGATTTGGTAAATATTACCTATCAGCGACCACAATTAAACAAAATTTTTACGTTTAAATTACCTGTTCAGGGAAATATGTTCTATAACCAATAGGTCATTATAATTGAGCAGCCTTATTTAAGAGGTATTCATGACGGCGTCTCATTCCCCATTTACTTATATTTTACGTAAATTTTAAGTCAATTAGGTTAGGTTAAACGGGAAAACGGGACCAAAATGAGGGCTACATTACGTAATTCTAACTTAAGGTGCTACTTGGGCTATGTCTGCTCTCAACCAACTTTCTGGGAATTAAGACGTGAATGACTGAAGACTGAATGATGCAATGTATTATTAACTACATAGTATGGTACATGTCTTGATTTTTGACGAGTATCTCCCTATCTTCCTGGTGTATTTGATTATATTTGTTGTATTTATTTAAATACTTTTGAGATTTAAATATTTCTGAAAGTATTTAAATACTGTCAGAAAAGGATTTAAATACTTTTTTAGAAGTATTTAAATACTTCTCAGTTATTTAAATAGTTTAAGTATTTATAAATACTTTAGGATCATTTTCACAAATACTAAGTAGTAAATATTTCAGACAAAGTATTTGCAAATATAAATACAAATACTTGTTGCAAGAAGTATTTAAATACTTGGTATTTAAATACTTCCTAGTATTTAAATACTTATGAGGTATTTGTAAGTACATATTTGCCCAGCTCTGGTTACAGAATACCATGTTATACAATGGTTTATATATATATATATTTATTCATTTATCATTATATATCATGTAAATATAACGTATAAATGTTGCTGATAACTAGTAATGTCAACAAAAATGACCAGGAAAATGCATTCGATTTAAACACTGTTTCTTTTTTCGCATCAACTTCAAGTAGGTACTTTTAGTAAAAAAGGTATCTTTCCATTTTATCCTTTTAGGAATCACTACTTCCACATCCAGATTCTCTATCCAAGTCACTCACATCGAAAAAACTTTGTATGTGGAAATAATTGTTTATGAAACTTTAATAATATAATATTTGAAATACTCTACCCCAAAATCCATAAAACAATACCCTGCATCGGTAGTGGGGTGGGGTTGGTGATAGGGGGGTGGTAGTAGTAAAAAGATAGTAGTAAAAAGTAAAAAAATATTTTGAGGTTTTACATTTTTTTTCATCCCCTTTAATAATGAGGTGGGGGTGGTAATGGGGGTGGCTAATGCCAAACATTTTTTTGAGACCTTAGCTTCTCTTGTATATATTAAATACCAATTTTATGGACTCTTACCTGCTAGATTTACCCATTTACACCAAATTTACCCCAATTAACCCCCCAACCCTTCGACAGAACAAGATGAAAATATAATCTAGTTCCAGATCTCGTTAAAGTACATGTGTACCAAATTTCAAGTCAATATCGTAAACAGTTCCAGAGTAAACGTACGTACAAAAAAGTTACAGGCAGACAGACAGACCGACAGACGACATACCGACAGACCGACAGACAGACAGAATTTTTTTTTGCTCAAACTTAAAATCTCGACGTTTCATGACATTTTAAGCCTATTTGAACAATAAAAATTTTTAAAAATTTTTTTGTCCTTACCATACTTCCACTGGATGTGGAATAGTCCAGAGAAATAAAACTTCCTCTGCGGAATGAGGCTGAACAAGCTGAATTTTTGCAGAGACCTTCGTTTTGATGTTCTAATGAAGCACAAAAAAATCTCATATGCCTACCCTCGTGCGTCTTGAGATATCGAAGGTCAAAGGTCATGAAAATCTCGCTTCCAGTGCATCTGACGTCGTAAGAATAGAGATATAGAGGAAGCGTCTGACGAAGATAATGTGTTGATCGAGGTGCTAGTGGAACCCGACGAAGACGAGGAGGAAGGCAAACATAAGGCGTGGTGTGGAAAAGAATGTATTTTTTATTATTAATTATTTATTATATATTTTTTTATAAATAAACAAATTTTTAGCGGTTTTAATAATGGGAATTTAATTTTCTAGTCTAACAGATTAAGAAAAGTGCTTTTATAGTTATAGCTCTGCAGTATAATACAGTATTACCTATTACGAATGCGCGCTCCCGCTTTATCATGCTATATCTCGAAAACGGTTGGTCGTACGAAAAAAATGTATATGAACAATTTTGTAGAGAATACTATTTTACGTAAGTTTTGTTATGGGTTCTTATGACGTCAGATGCACTGGAAGCGAGATTTTCGCGAAAAACCGATTTTCATGACATTTGACCTTCGATATCTCAAGACGCACAAGGGTAGGCATATGAGATTTTTTTATGCTTCATTGGAACATCAAAATGAAGGTCTCTGCAAAAATTCAGCTTGTTCGGCTTCACTCCGCAGATGGCCTTTTTTTTTACCTTATTTCATTGGTCTAGAAGTAAAAAAATGTTAGGTAGATAGATTTTAAATATTTTAACTCAACAATCTCATACGATAATAAAAGTTTTAAATAATGAGCTTTGAAATGATCCTTGCAACAGTAACGTATGTTGTCATAGAAATTAAGTTATATTATTAAAAAATAATTATTTTGGGTATTCAGAAGATAACTTTCAAAGAAAACTTTCATTTCTTTCATATACCATTGGTGCAAGTCTGACCAAAATAGAAGATCAACAAGAGTCCCCATTACGAAAAACTTGTCGACTTCTTTCTACTAAGTCTAACATTCAGCATGAAAAACAATCAAACAACCACTCTTTCTATATATTGATGATTCAAGTCTGATCATGATAATATAGTATAAGCCTCCCTTACGAGGAATTCTTTCTAGTATCTCTAGCCCTACCTAGAGAATACTACATCACAATTAAACATTTGTTACACTCAAAGAAATAGTATGGGTAAATTCAACAAAAAAAAAATGGTTAACTAACAGTATCGTTCATTTTGTTAAACCAAACTATATTGATGGTATTTTTAAACGAGAGGTGATTGTTATTTTAATTAATAAAAAGTTGTCGTACAACAAAACAAACATTAACTTAAAAAATAGATGAATAAGACTATTATTTTGTTCGTCTGACTATTACTTTGTTGAATTCTGTCAAATTAAACTAGATAATAGTATATTTTATTTTTAACTATTATCGAATTGTAATTCTAACCCAGTATTAGTTCGCTGTATTATTGTACTTGGTAGACAAACCAATATTATTGTCGTCTTCTAGAAGTTCTAAAAGAATTACCATAAAATTTGCTTGCTTACCACGTAGTCTATTACAGAAATTATTCCCAGATGACGCCACATACAAATCACTGACAATAATCAATCATGCATTATCTTATACTCTTATGAATTTATAGAAAATTAATAACATGATTGCAATGTTCAAATTCTCTCAGGGATCTTCGATATATTTGGATGGATCTTATAAATGATCTCTAATCTTTGGTTTGGGTGGTCTGATGTCTCAATACTGAGATTTTGGCTAACCAAAAAAAACTTCATACAATAATATGTAGATCAACCTAAAAATTAGTTGGTGAACAAAAAACAAAGTCGTTGTACTATTTAATTGTAGACCAAATTGAAAATGGTTAGTGAACATAAAAAAATGTCATGTACTATTTAATTTGTTACAAGAAGATATGATTATTAAACTACTATTTGTTTACGAAAATAAATAAAGTTGTATGACTATTCTTTTCTGATTGATTTAACTATGAAACTAGATAGGCGCGATTTCATATGCTCTTTTTGGTTGAATTTACCTATCATTTTCTTTGAGTGTACATTTCAAAGCCAAAAAATATTAGAAAGCACAAAGAAAAAAGGTATAAAATTACGCTCACCGCATGCATGTCCCAATAAATGAAGTACATCATATGTTTTCGATAGATTAAAACCTCTAAACATTCTACAATCTGTTTCGTTCTCTTTAGAACTCATCAGGAGGATATAAATCCAATTCGAAGTAAAAATTACTATTAAAAAATAAAATAAAATATTTTCATGTCAAAAACTGAGAGGAAGACATATATTTACTTGACAGATATATTAAAAATAACAAAAAACAATCATTCCTTCAGAACCCCAAAACTCATCTAGTTTTAAAAAATAAATTCCTATTATTATACTCTTCACAAATCGAAAACGAAGAGTATATTGCATTTGATCGGCACATTTCGAAAACCGTAAATATCACTCGCAGACAAAAAATTTTCATATCATTGTTAGTGAACGAATTCTGAACAACTTTCAAAATGTCCGTCCGTCCGTTCGTCTGCCCGTCACGTTTCTTGTAAGCACGATAACTCAAGAAAGAAAAATCCGATTGTACTAAAATTTGGTCAGTAAGTTAGTGTTATCTATTGTTCTTGAACAAAATCGATCGGTAAATAAAAATGTTATTAATGATTTAAATTTGAATAAAAATTTTTTTGATTTTCATGTTTTTGTCATTGAATAGAAATCTGGTGGAATGATATTTCATTTTAATATCAAAATATTTTTATATTTTACAAATATACATTTCATAATGTAATATACAACCGTGAAAATATGATTTTAGCTCGTGTCTTATAATGTACAAATTTACATTTTTTTACGTGTAAGGTGGTAGTGTAGTTCTTACGTTTTTGACTCGGAATCCAAGGGTCCCGGGTTCGAAACCCAAATGGGGTTTGGTGTGTTTTTTTTTATTTTTACTTTATTTTACACTGAGTCTTTTACCAACTAAGTTTGTACTATAAAATTAAAAATGTCTAAAACTCACATTATTTACAAAAAACTGCGAAGAGTATCCTATAGAATGTGTAACAATTATATAAAAAGTTCAGTGAACAGACAAAGAGTACGTTTTTAGTATCTCTAGCCCTACATAGAAAGAATTCCTCTTATACTATATTGGCATGATCAGACTTGAATCAATATATAGAAAGAGTGGTTGTTTGATTGTTTTTCATGCTGAATGTTAGATATAGTAAGAAAGAAGTCGACAAGCTTTTGGTAAGGGGAACTCTTGTTGATCTTCTATTTTGGTCAGACTTGCACCAATGGTATATGAAAGAAACAAATGTTTTCTTTGAAAGTTATCTGCTGAATACCCAAAATAATTATTTTTTAACAATGATGTAAGCAGAAATAATAGGTATTTATTTTTTAAGTTATGTTATGTTATGTTGTCTTTGTTTTAGTACTGTCATGAAAATTTTTCCAGAGTAGATTCATTACTCTTTGCCTTTAACATGGTGATGGTACCAGCAAACAAATACCCTACAAACACAAAAAGTCGGCCTTTCAGTGGGCCATCACAGGGCCAGAAGTTTCATTTCTGGCCCAGTGATGGCCCGCTGTTGGGCCGATCTTTTGTGTTTGTTGGGTATCTACAAAGTACCTCCTTATTTGCAAGTTATAAGTATACGTGACTACTAAGATTACTTAGTTTGTAACATAGGTAGGTAAATACTTAAGTAGTCTGTAATTTTGGGTTATGAAAATTATATAAAAACATATACACGTACACAAATTAGGAACAGATCGAGTTAAAGTAAGAAAAGCACAAAGCATGGTCAAATTATACCTTTACAATCCAGATGGTTTCTACAATTATTTATTTGTGCACAAGCATTTTGCCCTCGATTTTGCCTCACATAACAGTAAATACAATTTTTATAAATCTAAATTTTGTAGCGGTAACTTTTTTTTTACTTTTTCTTGCTTTTGCTAATTCCTAAGCTAGGTAGCTAGTGTTTATCTGCCCAATTAAAGTTGGAATCAGCATTGATTACTTATCTGAACAATTCTCTAATAATAAAATTACTCTCTTGGGCACATTGCTAGTCACTCGCAGCCTAGTGGCCTGTCTCCCATACCATAAATACATTTCTACATTCTACATGTGCCTACCTATTAACATAACATACCTGTAAAAATCATTTTCAGTGACAATATCTCTAATACTATCTTCAGGATCAACTCTATCATAAACAGGTACGCGTCTCCTATGACTTTTCGGTAAGATAATCTCTGCCTTATCCAAAAAGTCCTCCTTTGCAGTATTTAGTGACAAAGATGATGTTACATCTAGAAGGTTTTCCGAGTGTCCATGGTGAATTTCTTCAGAAACTTGAATATCTGCTGAATTTTGTAAAACTAGTTCGTCACTTTTACTAGATGTCAAATCGTTATAAAACTGTTCAGTCGCTCTATTAGCTCGGTAGGTATCCAAAAAAGATCTCGGAAAAGTATCACCACGAGAAATAATTAATTCTGTCATATTCGCTTACCTACTAATTATTTATTTACATCTGATTTATTTGCTTCAAAATACAATATATTATACACGTATACAACATTCGCAAATATAGACATCTTTTAAAAAATCACGACAGAAATGAATCTAATTAGAATTAACGTAAAATGTCTTGAATCACTTCTAAATATAGGTACACCATTAATATTTAAAATAAAATGAGAAATTATTCACCATCACCTCCCAAATACAGAATTACAGAACACCGTCAAATGAGAAACAAAAACCATGGATTTAATAATAAACAGAATGAAATAAAATAAATAGAATAAGGAGTGGTTGGGGCACAGATTAAACAGATCTGTCACTTAGTGATGAGATCACTCGAGTGAAAAATAACCGGTTATCCGGTTATTGAAATAACCTGCACTACTCGTTTATCGTCAACGAGTACTCGAGTGAAAAATAATCGAATGTTAAACAGTTAATAGTAGTCTTTTATTTGCATGAGGATTAGTTCACTTGGGTCACATCTGACCGAGTCAAAATTGACCTGACTTGAGCAAATAAAATAAAACAGTTTTGTTTTGACTTTTGACAACTTAAAAAATTAATTCAATATTCTTGGTTTGTAGGATTGTACGCAGCATTTCATTCTTGGATATTTTTAGGTTAGAATTTCGACGAGAAAAACTGTCAAACGTCGGTATTTCTACCCCACCCCACCACTTAACTAACCAAAAGTTCAGAAGTGAATATCCTGTGCGGGGTGGATCAGCATCGGGAAGGGGGGGTCTGACCTGATTACTTCTGACTAGATCAGTTGTAAATAAAATATGACAAACTGCTGAATTATATGTGACCAGACTCAGAAGTGACCCTATGGAAGTGACCTGATCCTCATGCAAATAAAAGACTACTATTGAAATAGTCATATCACTCATCACTCTCACAAATAAATTAAATGTTAACTCGTATCGTATAATAAACGAGTGAACCTCATTACTAACCTACATACGTTTCAAAAATAAATATTAGGTATATGAATTCGAACCAATTGACGATTTGCACGAAAGAAAGTTTGGTAAAAAGTGTCATGGCGCACAGTATAATGGTATCACTGTAATTCACTGCACATGTTGACCAACTCGTCTAATTTCCAAACTTTGCAACAATTAAATACCTATAATATAATAATCATAACATTATTTTCATTATCTTTAATGTTAAACCTATTTCCATTGAATATAAATCATCTTTATTAGGTTGTTTCGTAGTCTACAATATTTAAAAAATGTCGAATTATGGAATTTGTCAATCACTGCTGCCAACTCCTCTAAACTGAGAGAGTTGGAAACAGTGTTTGAACAAATTGCATAATTCGACATTTTTTAAATATTGTAGACTACGAAACAACCTAATAAATATGATTTATATTCAATGGAAGTAGGTTTAACATTAAAGATAATGAAAACATACGATTATTATATTATAGGTATTTAATTGTTGCAAAGTTTGGAAATTAGACGAGTTGGTCAACGTGTGCAGTTAATTACAGTGATACCAATCTAGATACTTTTTACCAAACTTTCTTTCATGCAAATCGTCAATTGAGGATTTGCACGAAAGAAAGTTTGGTAAAAAGTGTCATGGCGCACAGTATAATGGTATCACTGTAATTCACTGCACATGTTGACCAACTCGTCTAATTTCCAAACTTTGCGACAATTAAATACCTATAATATAATAATCATAATATCGTTTTCATTATCTTTAATGTTAAACCTGCTTCCAGTGAATATAAATAGTCTTTATTAGGTTGTTTCGTAGTCTACAATATTTAAAAAATGTCGAATTATGCAATTTGTCAAACACTGTTTCCAACTCTCAGTTTACTAGAAGAGTTATTGGCAGCAGTGGTTAACAAATTGCATAATTTGACATTTTTTAAATATTGTAGACTACGAAACAACCTAATAAAGATGATTTATATTCAGTGGAAGTAGGTTTCACATTAAAGATAATGAAAACAATGTTATGATTATTATATTATAGGTATTTAATTGTTGCAAAGTTTGGAAATTAGATGAGTTGGTCAACATGTGCAGTGAATTACAGTGATACCATTGTATATAGACTACCTAGTAGTATAACGCCTGTGTATCAACTGTTGGATACGATTTCAAGCGTCATCTACAGGGACCTAATGAAAGTAATGAATTTTTAACCCATGCAGATGAGACCTCTATGCAGACTTCATTTGAACTAGTGGTTATCAAGACAGGAACGGATTAAGGTTTATTCAGGTGACTGTGTGCAAGCCAGGGTATATTCAATACAAGCTGGTGCAAGCTAAATGAAAATGCGTAATCGGAAATTTAAAATAACGAAATAGTATATTGTGTATTTAGGTGTGAAAGCAATACATTCCCGGACGACGATGCAAATTGTTGGCCGAGGCGCTAGCCGAGGCCAACAAGCATCGAAGTCCGGGAATGTGCTTTTACACCGAAATACACATACTATTTTTTCTGAAATCACAATCGTATTATAAATTAAGGAATTTGTATTAATACATAACATTTCTTCATTACAATCTAACTGCTTTCTAATAAATGCAATTTTAATATGAATTGGTTTGTCTGCATGTATTTATTTACTGGCTAAAATATACATAAAAAACCGTACGGGAATGTTACCTTCCCGGCCTAGGCCGGGAAAGTAACATTCCCGTACGGTTTTGTTGATCGTTGCTTGGCAACGGATCTTTTCCGGTCTGTTTTCTGATAGTTTCTTATTAGCAACGGACTAAAACACTGGAATTGTGCATTTTTCGATCTGCAATCGCGCCGAAAATGTAGACATTGCCGATCGATTTCAGAAAAACAAATATTACTTTGCTAAATGTCACTAAATTTAGTGATATTTAACAAAGTAATTTTTGGTTCGTTATTTTTGCAAGGGAATTATTTATTACATTTCTACAAATAAAAATTGTTTTATCACATCTTAAAGTTTTTAAATTTTTATGACTAAAATATAAAAGTGCATCTATCTACTATTCAATTTACTAAATTTGAATATTTTATATTATGCCAATAAACTATAATAAACCGATTATTCGATGGATTGGTGGGCAGCGTTACCACATTTGGTAGATTTTTATTTCTTTTTAGTAGAATTTTAAGGATTTTTTTAAAGTTTGGTAGGTAAAATTTGCTGGTAGATTTCTGATAATAATTATCAGAAATCTGCCAGCAAATTTTACCTACCAAACTTTACAAAAATCCTTAAAATTCTACTAAAAAGAAATAAAAATCTACCAAATGTGGTAACGCTGTTGGTGGGTGGCACATCAAATGCAGGTAGAATTCTTAGTAGCCGGAAATTTACTACACATTTTATTACGTTCAAGGACATATTTACAACCGAGGGAAGCGAAAACTTTGATGTGTACCCATAATTTTTTTAAAAGGTTCTTGGCTGTTTAATTCGAAATTAATAATGTGATTACGTTTTAAAATAATAAAAATAGGTAATTAATTATAAAATTTACACAATATCCATAGGTATATATATTAGCTGTACATGGCATAAAATATGCCCACCTACATTTTCGAATTTACCTAACCAGATCCTAGCTGTATTTACGTAATTAGGTAATATTTATAATTATAATTTCCAACATATATCTTATACTAAAGAAATTTTTGTGCATGTGGCAACGCGGACATAATTCGTACAAATTAGTGATGGGTAAAAGCTGTTATTTTACTTCCACATCCAGTGGAAGTATAGTAACGACAAAAAAATTTTTAAAAATTTTTATTGTCCAAATAGCCTTAAAATGTTATGAAACGTCGAGATTTTAAGTTTGAGCGAAAAAAAAATTTCTGTCTGTCGGTCTGTAACTTTTTTTGTGCGCACGTTTACTCTGGAACCGTTCAAGATATTGACTTGAAATTTGGTACACGTATGTACTTTAACGAGATCTGGAACTAGATTATATTTTCATCTTGTTCCGTCAAAGGGTTGGGGGGTAAATTGGGGTAAATGGGGGTAAATAGGTAAATCAAGCCGGTAAGAGTCCATAAAATTGGTATTTAGTATATATAAAAGAACTTAGTCACAAAAAATTTTTTGGCATTAGCCACCCCCATTACTACCCTCACCTCATTATTAAAGGGGGTGAAAAAAAATAAAATTGTAATTTAGCGTGTATACAAGAACCTAAGCCTCAAATTTTTTTTTACTTAATCCACCGCCCCCAACCCCCACTACCGATGTGGCATATCGTTTTATAGGTTTTTGGGGTAGGCGATTTCAAATATCATGTTATTAAAGTTTCTTCGAGTAGTATGGATGCGCAGTGGCTTTCCTCGAGTACCATCGATGCCCAGTAGGTTACCTCTAGTAGTATGGATGCGCAGTAAGTTTCCTCGAGTATTTTGGATGCGCAGTAGCTTTTCTAAAGTACTATAGTTATTAAAGTTCCTTCGAGTAGCATGGATGCGCAGTGGCTTTCCTCGAGTACCATCGATGCGCAGTAGGTTTCCTCGAGTATTTTGGATGCGCAGTGGCTTTTCTAGAGTACCATAGATGCGCAGTAGGTTACTTCAAGTAGTATGTATGCGCAGTGGGTTTCCTCGAGTCAAATAGATGCGCAATGGGTTATATCAAGTAGTATGGATGCGCAGCAGGTTTCCCCGAGTATTATGGATGCGCAGTGGCTTTTCTAGAGTACCATAGATGCGCAGTAGGTTACTTCAAGTAGTATGTATGCGCAGTGGGTTTCCTCGAGTCAAATAGATGCGCAGTGGGTTATATCAAGTAGTATGGATGCGCAGCAGGTTTCCCCGAGTATTATGGATGCGCAGTGGCTTTTCTTGAGTACCATTGATACGCAGTAGGTTACCACGAGTAGTATAGATGCGCAGTAGGTTACCTCAAGTGTTCTGAATGCGCAGTGGGTTTCCTCGAGTAAAATGGATGCACAGTGGGTTATTTCAAGTAGTATGGATGCGCAGTAGATTTCCCCGAATGTTATGGATGCGCAGTGGCTTTTTTTGAGTACCATTGATGCGCAGTAGGTTACCACGCGTATTATAGATTACCTCAAGTGATATGGATGCGCAGTGGGTTTCCTCAAGTAAAATGGATGCGCACTGGATTTCTTCAAGAAGTATGAATGCGTAGTGGCTTTCCTCTAGTAAATTAGGTACACAGTGAGTTACCTCGAATAATATGGACGCATAGTAGGTTTCATTGAAGAAAATGCTTGAAGTAGAGGCTTTACTTCTCTCGTGTAGTCCACGGCACAGAATGATGTTTTATACCTTTGTCATGCTATTTTCTGCGTATTACTTGCACATCCAGTTGAAGATACTAACGCAAGAAAAATTTTTGAAAATTTTCATTGTACAAATAGACTTAGAATATCATGAAACGTCAATATGTTAAGTTTGAAAAAAATAAATCTGTCTGTCACGTCGGTCTGTCTGTTAGTCTGGTATCTGTTTGGTGCTCACGATTACTCTGGAACCGTTTAAAATATTGACTTAAATATGGCACACGTATGTATTTTAACGAGATCTGGAACTAGATTATATATTGATCTTATTCCGTTGCAGAGTTGAAGAGTAAATTGAGATAAATAGGTAAATCAAGTAATTAAGAGTGCATGAAATTGGTATTTAGTAAATATAAGAGGACCTAAGGCCTCAAAAATATTTTTGGCAATAGCCACCTTTATTACCACCCCCACCCCATTATTAAAGGGGGTGAAAAAATATTGTGATTTAGTGTGTGTACAAGAACCAGTCATCAAAAATTTTTTTCGCTTCATTCACTCCCACCACCACCACCACCTCTACTACTGATGGGGCATATCATTTTATGGGTTTTTCTGGTACACGATTTCAAATACTATACCATTAAAGTTCCATAAACAATTATCTCCACTTAGTGGAGTGCATTTTAGTATTTTCGTTGTAAGATATTTAGATAGGAAGTCTGGATGTGGAAGTGGTGATTCCTTAAGCAGCGGTTTTTTAATAACAGTTTAAACTACTGCTACTGCTATTTTGAAATAACAGTTTAAAAATAACATATGGGTGGGAAGAAGTACGTGGCCCGGTGCCCCCCCCCCCCCCCCCAGATCCGGTGCTCCCCCAGAAGTGTGAAATATACCTATAATTAATTTTTAATAGAAAATATATGGCTAAAAAAGCGTATATAAAGGGTATTCCAGACTTCCGGTGCCCCCCCCACAGAAGTCAATCTTATTTCAGAGACGTTATTTTATCATGCTGCTGCCTCTGGCCGACGCACAGTGGCACGAATCGTGATTTTTTCGTTCAAAATTATCTAGAGCATTTTTTTTAAAAAGACGTAATAGAGCCGATTTTTGAATTGTGCTAACCAAAATTATTGAGCTTAGCCATGTTACACTGTGATCACCACATGTTACTTACAAATAAAAACTTTTTTTTCTTATCCAATTTACATAAATCTTCTTACTTGGGGGGTTTTCGAGGTCGCTGATTACGAATCTGACATCCAAATTGTCATAAACCAACCTGAAAGATGGCGGAATCAATGGCGGCTATGAACCCAGTAAACACACTCCGCCACATCCACATTATAGCCACTCACATTTTAGTGGATTTTGTGAATGGCAGAACATCTCATCACTGTGATGACACTCTTTGGACCGTTTCAGAACGTTCACATCATAACCACTTCTATGTGAGTGAAGATTGGGACGTCCACAATCACCACATCATTTTAATGAAAAATTTTATAACGTGGATGTAACTAACTGATCCACCACTCACTTTGATATCCCCATTTCATACTAAATTGTGACCATCGCCGCCAGCGCCACTAGTCTAGTACTACTGCTGGCGTTTCCACTCCACAGTCGTCTCCAGTATCTGTGCTCCAGTTTACACTTGTCTGTGTTTGGTTGTCGTCATTGATGTCAATAACTTTTGTTTAATGCCTTTAGTTTTTGTTTGTTAAATATCAACACATTTTTACGTAAAGGTAAGTACTTGCTTGTTTTAACTTCACTGTTACTATGAAATTATGCATTTTTATTTTTTACTTAGCCTAAATTTTCATGCATAACGCCATTAAAGTTCAAGGGAAAAAAGCAAGTTAAGCTAATTTATCATTTAATATTTTGGTTAACACTGGTTCTTTATTTTTTATGTAGAGCATATTTAGCTTATTTTAGATTTAAATACTGGTAATTAAGTATTTTCCAATTTGCGACAAAATGCAATCACATTTGATTTAATTATTACCTATCAAGGTGAGTTTATAAAAAATGTCCTAGTCCTAACTTAGTCTATCTTAGTCTTAGTTTTTTCCCTAAAAAGTTAAATGTACACGTTACCCATATGCCCTTTATAAAAGTCGTAATCCTATCTTGTTCCTAACTTAACCTAAAATTTTTAAAATGTAAATTTTTCCTAGGGGCTAATACCACAGAATAGATCAGAAATCAATTCCAATTAGCTTGAAAAGTTCGCGTATTTATTTTACGATCAACTTAGGACAAAGGCAAGTTTTTATAAACCAGTCTTAAGATATCAGATATGTTTTAGGGAAAAATTAAGACTAAGATAGGCTAAGTTAGGACTGGGATTTTTTTATAAACTCACCCTCATTTATTTTGCTCTAGTAGAGGTATTTCATTTTAATACCTGAATAACGAATACCCCAGTTAGTCCAGTCAACGAAGCGCTAAAATCTCCAAAATCTCTAATTTGAGTGCTAATGATTATATTTTGATGAAACCTTGCAATGTGTGTGTAAATGTGCAATGTGCAACTGTGTGCAATGTGTTTGTAAAGTTGAAAAAAGGTTAGAGTAGGAAATGATCGGAAAGAGTAGAAAACACGGGTTCCGTAACTTGTAGATATAAGTTAAAAATGAAAAAAAAAACAATATATTTACCTTTTTTGGTCCAAAATAAGATGTTTTTACTGTTGTGAATTTTTTCGAAAAATGCATGTTTTTCGAGACATGACCACTCGAAAATTCCTAAAAGTGGGGGAGGGGAAATGTAAAAGTTGGAAAAAAAATCTGAAAAAATTCAGGTGAATGTATTATCGAAATACAAGACTTTCTTTTATTTATTTGCAACTTTTCTGTAAAGTGTGTTTTCACCGAGTTTTTCCGGGAAAACATGAAAAACTACTTCTTTTTTGAAATTGCAGCGCTTTAAAAAGATTTAGCTTAAAAATTTGAATGTATTCAAGTGTGCATTGAGGCCTTCTAAACATTTTTTGTCTCTTGGAATTTTTTTGTAACTTGCTAATTTTCCAAATTACAGGCAGTTTTTCACGATAAATAATGTGCTTCATTTTTTGCACAAAAATACATGAAAATGAAAACATTTTTTCAAAAAAGCATTTGTTTCGTAACAATAAAGCAGATAAAATTCGTGATGTACCTTTTCGGATGCCATTTAAGAATAGAATGCAGTAAACAAGCACTGCATAAAAGTGCGTTATTTCATTATCTTTAAATAAGTATTAAAAATCGTTAAATTTATAAAAAAATATATCATGTAATTTTTTTCTTAAGGAATAATTCATCTGACGATAAGAATTCTTGTGGATGTGAGGCACGACAAAAAATTTAGTATTTATCTCGAGAAATATGCATTTTTCGAAAAAATTCACAAGAGTAAAAACGTCTTATTTGTGCCAAAAAAGGTAAATAAGTATATTATTTATTTTTTTTTTTTTCATTTTTAACAACTCTACAAGTTACGGAACCGATAAAAAAGATGTTTTGTACCCCTTCCGATCATTTCCTACTCTAATCTGTTTTTCAATTTTTTTATCAACGTCGATACACGTTGCACAAGGTTTCATCAAAATCCATTCATTAGCACTCAAATTAGAGGTGAAACCCCCCCCGTTGATTGGACTATGTCAAATTGGAACAAATTTCAACGTTTGACGGAAAAAACTGATAAAGTGTTGAAACTTGGCAAGGATGTTAGGATTTACTATTAAACATACTAAAAGTCCCCAACTCAACTATTGCGCTCTAGCCGGCATCTTGGAGAAATGGCGCTCCGATTCAGCTTATTTCTTATACATATCTCTCTAACCATTAGCGATATCAAAAGTATGTTTATGTAAAAAATAAAGCTTATAAAATTCTCTACAGAGTGTTATATATGCATTTTTTTCTAATCTGTTATTATTATATTCTTCGGAAATACGAAAACAAAGAGTATATATATTGCATTTCATCGACTCATTTCAACAATTGTAAATATCACTCGTAGGATATAAAAATATATCAACAACTTTCAAAATGTCAGTCATGTCTCTTTTAAGAAATAACTTAAAAAGAGAAGTCTGATTTTAATGAAATTTGGAAAAAAATTAGTGTTAGTTATAAAGAACCTCAGCGTTTTTAAAAAAAATCGATCAGCACACATGAAAGTTATGAAATATTTTATGAAAATAATACACGTGAAGAGTGTTGTAATCTTTGATAAGATAGTGGATTTAAGTGACATAGGTATTTGCAATTTTAATGATTTCCTGATAATACCATCTTGATTGTCCAAATGGTCAGTATACTAAGTATGTAGTATCTCTGTGTTTCTAGAATCTATCAAAGGTGTTATAACACACTCTTCACATGCATCTTTTTTTCATAAAATGTTTTATAAACCTTCATATTTACTAATCGATTTTTTCAAAATCAATAGGGTTCTTCCATTAGTTTACATACTGTACTATACTGTCTAAATTTCAATAAAATTGGACTTTTCTCTTTTAAGTTATCGTGTTCACAAAAGTGCCGTAAAGAGAGACAGATGGACAAACCGACAGACTGACAGACAGATATACGACGGATGTTTTAAAGTTATTCGGAATTCTAGATCCAACATAATATCGAGTTTTATTTTTTTTTCCAGTGATATTTCGGCTTTTAGAAATGCGTTGATCAAATGTAATTTTCTTATTTTAGAAGGATGGAAAAAATGATGGAAGATATGGAAAAAAATTATATTACATTTTTTGTAGAGAATTTCATAAGCTTTATTTTCTATAGGAGACATAATTTCGATATCTCTAATTAAAAGTTTAGCGAGACGTAAGCAAATAATTTAATCTGAGCACCATTTTTTCAAACGCAAAAAACAGAGTTGGGGACTTTAAGTATGTTTAATAGTGGGCCTTAAAGGACATCTCTGCCAAGTTTCAAAACTATTAGTTTTTTTCCATCTAATTTTCCCTATTTGACTGGAATAATATAGGTATTTATAATGTTTTTCTATTTTAGAATGTAAAACAGACAATTAAAACTATATCAGTTCGTGGAGCTACTGGCAGTGGCAGTACAATTAGAGAAAATGCGGTAAGTTTATATTTTAAGTTCTAAAATCTTAGACATTTTGCATTTGGATTTTGTGAAAACTGCTTTTTTTTACCAATTTTCTTCTGTATATTATAAGGCTCTATAAGAAAGATTTTATTGCTTATTATTTCATATTGAAATACTTGTTTCGGTAATGAGAAACTTCACCTTCAGTTACTTTTTTTGCCTAATTTTTAATTTAGTTTATACCTACTTAGTGTTTCATTTTAAGTCTGCCCACTCTCATCGAAACTTTGTTATTTTGCTAGATGGAATTCAAATTTTGGTGTTTTATAAGTCCACGAAGTTCAAATCATTTTAGAATCGTATTCTGCATGAATCAAATTCTGAATTCGTATCTGTATTGCTAATTCATGCTTTGCAAAATAGTAGTTTATTTTCAGTCTTAGTAGCCTCGGCCTTTTTAAAAAAATTTCATTAGTGTCAATGAAGTTGTTCCAAATTCAATTTAATTTTACTTTAATAACAAAAACAAGTGTGTGGTTGAACTTGAAATTCGATAATGTGATATATTTGGATATTTACATAGTGTGACCATGCATAGACTTACTATTACTATTACCTAAGTAAAACCCAAATAAACAGATTAAACGCACTTAAACAAAATCTGAAATACTAACACTGCCACTTTTGACCTTTTGACCTGCTGTGGTGTTTTATTAGTAACGCAAAAAAAATTGAACGTTTGTATTGTCCAAATAGGCTTAGAATGTCATGAAACGTCGAGATTTTAAGTTCCAGCAAAAAAATTTTGTCTGTCTGCCTGTAGTTTTTTTGTGCGCACGATTACTCTGGAAGCATTTAAGATATTCACTTGAAATTTGGTAACGTATGTATTTTAACGAGATCTGGAACTAGATTATTCGCTTTAGACTTGAAAATTACTGTTTCCATAATATTTTTTTTTATAGTTACCTTGTAAAGTACACTTATTAATACCCAACCTTGATCCATTTTAGTTACCAATGGGCCAGCCTCTCTACTACCAATACTCAACTTTAACATTATTTTTACTGACATAAATGACATGGCATCTTATTAAACATTTTTAAACTATGATAATTTATTTCTTATAAATTTTTAGATGTGGCATGAAAAGTAGTTCCAACCACCACAGACTTTGAATGTGAACATTGTGAAAGACTTAATCCGTTATGGAGATCAAAGAAGATCAAGAAAGAAATAGCTAGGTGAATTTTTATTATAAGGCATATAACTGTAATCATATCTTGAATATATATAGTTTCAGAAATGTTTGTTTCATTGATCACTTCAAATTCATTTAATACTTTTTACATTTTTAAATCTAATTTCTATTATTTCACTTAGAGACATTTTTCTGGGGCCTCACTTTAGTGAGTAATATATAAAACAATTAAAATATCTAGGTATACGTGCAAGATTTATACGCAGATATCAAACAATTATGTATGAACTGCCTTTTTATATATTTTCCGAAGTCTCAAGAAAAATGTAAGGAAAAGGTAAGTAAAAAGAGTGTGAAATATACCTTTTGAGTAAAATTTCAGCAATATCAGGCTACTTTGATGAAATTTTTTTGTCTAAAGTAAGCCATTACTTTTAAAATGAATAAAAAGAATCGATTTTTCAACAAATAAATCTTCTTTTATATTACGAAAAAATAATTCAACGAAACTTAAAAATCACTGATGAAAGATTTATATTTTATACCCCACTCCAACAGAAAATGATGAATTTTGAATAAGTAATGATTCCTCATATTGAATTTTTTGATACTGTTTTTTTATCGAAATAAATTATTTCATCAAAGTCGGCTGACGTTTTATACATAGTGTATGATTTTACATTCTGAACAACTTTTCTCCTTTGTTTTTTCATTTTGAAAAATAAAGGTGTAGGTACTCATATTATTTCTTAAATATTTGTTTGCAAATCACCCTGTATACTTAAAATTATATTCTCATATACAGCACAGCTACATAACTATATATATTATGCAATGAGAATAATTTTAGGTATACAGGGGGATTTTGAAAAAAATATTTAAGAAATAATACACTTTTATTTTGAAAATTAAAAAAAATGAGAAAAGTGTTCAGAATGTAAAATCACACACTACGTATAAAATGTCAGCCGACTTTGATAAACTAATTTTTTTCGACATAAAACAACAATAAAAAATTCAATATGAGGAAACATAATTTATTCAAAAATTCATCATTTTTTATTGGAGCTGGATATAAAATATAAGTCTTTAATCAGTGATTTTAAAATTTCAATGGAGTTATTTTTTTGTAATATAAAAGTAGATTTATTCCTTGCAAAATAGATTATTTTTATTTATTTTAAAAGAAATTGGGCGGTAACATTCAAGTTGTTATAATATATATTTTTTGTACACAATATGATCATAAATACATCACAAATGGGTGGTGCTGATGTGGCTGAAAAGTGGAAAATAAGTGAGTCACTTTTGACGACGTGGCTGAGTGCGGCCGTTTAGCGTCACTGTGACGGCATTACCACGTGGTTGCAAACAAGAATGACGACGTCACTTGCAAAAATCACATCATTATGATGTTAAAAAAATGTGGTTTGGTTTGCTGGGAAAATGCTAAAAATGATGAAAAATGAAATATTTCTGTTTAAGTTTACGCCGAAATCGGCTCTCTTATGTTTTTTGGAACGCACAGTGTCACGAACCGTGATTTTTTCTTTCAAAATTATCTAGAGCACTTGTTTTTCAACCGATTGGGATAATTATTTTTTTAAATACTCGTTATTTAATTTGCCAAAAACGTAAGAGAGTCGATTTTTGAATTACGCTACCCAAAATTATTGAGCTTAGCCAAAATGGCCAATTTTTATTTAAATCTTAATAAAACTTAAAAATAAAAACTTCTTTCTTATCCAATTTACATAAATCTTGTTACTTGGGAGGTTTTTAAGGTCGCTTATTACGAACCCAGACAGCACCGTATATTCTAAGAATATTCTGTAATTATGCAAAAAAGAATGAATATATTCTGATTAATTCTGGTATAATCCTGGAATATATATAAGATAACGGATTATTCTAGTAATATAATTTTAAATATATACCTGGAATATTCAGCATGAATATGATAGTAATATTCATTTTGGAATATATATATTCCCTCCTGGGTCAAGAATATTCTAACACTTTGAGAATGAAAGAATAATATTAATTGTTACTCAACCAAATCAACGTTTTATAAAAGCTTTTAATTTTTTCTGTAAAATGTAACTTAAATATATTCGTGTTATTATTTATTTCAATTAATAGAAAATATTTAATATGATTATAATGATTATATTATACAATGATGTTATTCCCAGTTTTAAACAAAAGCTCATATTTTTGTTATCAGGTTTGAGCAGTGCAGCCAAGGCTAGACTTCAGAAATAAAGCCATGCACATGTATATAGTGTTTTAAACTACCCGCGATTTTTTCCTATTTACGTATCTCATAACATAACCTCAATATCAGAATTTACGTGCTTTAATCGTTTGTTATTGTTGAGATACTTAAGTGTTTTTTATGTGTAGTATAAGTGATAAGTGACCGACGAACAATAAGTAAATACATTAATCTTTTTTATAGGGTAAATTTAACAGGGCATCACGTCACTCGTATATTTTCTTACTTAAATGAAAAGAAAAAGGGATAGAAATACTACTGGTACTAGCGCAGCTTCATAGTTAACTTAATAGAACTCTAAAACTCCATTAGACCATAATACTGATGATATAAATCAGAGACAGTTATTACAGTTGAACCAAAGCTTACCAACAAATTCTTCACATTTACAAGAAAGTTAGTACTTATGATTGCATCAATCAAAATAATTCCCAAACTTTTAATCATAGTACCTACTGCAGGCACCACGAACTTAATAAGTAGTGTTCATTTAGAGAATATTGTTAGAAGTAATGTTTCAAATAGTGGCAGAGAAAGTAATTTATTGGAAAGCGATTCTGGCGAAAATTTTAATTGTAGCGCTAGTTTTGATGAGCAGAGCTGTCGCACAGAAAATTACTATACTTCCATGTACCTGAAGTTTCGAACGTTCACTTGAACGAATTTCATTTGAAAAGGAAAGATTAATAAAAATTATAAATCGATTTAGGCGTACCACTTTTACGGTAATATTGGTTGGCAACGATAGTATCGTTGCCAGCAAATATTACCAGAAAAATTGTACGTCCAAGTCGATTAACTTCAAATTTTCAATTTAAATTCGTTCAACCGAACGTTCGAAACTTCAGGTACATATACTTTCTGGAATATGTGACTAGCAAATTATAATCCTCTGTGCTTAGAGGCAATGGACAAATAATTTGTAGTAACTTTTATTACAAGTTTTCATTTTAATCAATCTTTTCTATTATTTTTTGTAAAAAGATATTAATTACCTGTTTGTATTTTTTTTTTTTCTAGATTGATAGTATGTGTAGATTGGGTGGCGATAATTACAAGAAATGTTCATGCCGCTTTATGTGAAAAGTAATGAGTGATGACTTGGCCAAGCTTTACAGTTTACACGGACACACAGACAAAAAAGTGTTTTCCAAAACAGCACTTTTCGCAACAGTTACAGGTAATTATTCAACATAATATATTTGTTTGCTATTCGGATATATACTTGCTTAAATGAGAAACAAGCCTCTCTATTTTTTGCACGATTTGAATAATTTTTTTTTTATGTAGAGTGACAATATTTCTATGTGTAGGTAACATTAATTTGGTTTTAATTTACATACACGCCCTCCTGCGAAGCGTTTTTTCACCAAAAACAGTAAATCATATTAGCAATTTTTTTTAAAACAGATGATATAATATCCTTCTATTTTGATTTTTTAGGAGGATAAAGTAAAAACAAATTTTGAATCCTTTGATTCTTGTACACACGCTAAATCATGGGGGGCGGCTAATGCCAAAAAATGTTTTGAAATATTAGCTTCTCTTATATGTACTAAATACCAGTTTTATGGGCTCTTGCTTGATTTACCTATATACTTCTATTTACCCAATTTACCCCTCAACCCTTCAACGGAATAAGATCAGAATATAATCCTCGTTGAAATACATATAATTCAAGTCAATATGTTAAACGGTTCCAGAGTAATTGTGCACATAAAAAAAAGTTACAGACTGACGTACATTTTTTTTTGCTCAAACTTAAAATTTCGACGTTTCATGACATTCAAGTCTATTTGAGCAATAAAATTTTTCAAATTTTTTTGCGCTACTATACTTCCAAGTAATTACAAAATACAAAAATATGAGTTGATTCTTGGTTTTACCATTAGCTTTTTTCAATACACAAGTTTAAATTCTAAATAAAAATCCTATAAAATGTTTTCTTTTGTTTTAGAAACAATGAAACGGACAAAGAAGATTAGTCTTAAGATAGATTCAAAATATAAATATATTTATTTAAATACTTAATAAATAATTCTGCAATATTATATTTTCAATATTTTATTTTCCCATATTTTTAGAATTTTTAGGAAGAAGGCACTAATATGCAAGGAGTGGAAAGTTTTCAGGTGATTACTGTTATTATTCTACATTTTAATTTTTATATAATTATTTAAATCGAAAAGTAAGATAATCAGATATCAAGCTGAAGGAGCTGCTGTAAACAATTGCGAGTGTCTTTCCTCATACAGGTGCGTTTTGATGATGTATTAGTTTTATTTCTTATTTACCAAAAGTGACCCACGTATACCAGAGGACCTGTATACATTCTTATGGGAATATTCCTGAAACCAGCCTAAGGGAATATCCTATATAAACCTAGATTATTCCAGGAATATAAATATATATTCCAGGCAAAAGCTGTGAATATGTTTGAAACATATGAATATTCCTGGATTATTCTTGGAATAATTTGATAATATTCTTAAAGGAATAATCTAGGTTTATGTAGGATATTCCCATTGGCCGATTCTAAGAATATTCCCTGGAGAATTTATATATTCACAGCCTATTCTAAGAATGATTCTTTATTCTCAAGAGAATATTCCAGGAATATTCTAAGATTATATTGTGCTGTCTGGGAATCTAATATCCAAATTGTCATAAATCAACCTGCAATATGGCGGAATCAATGGAGGCTATGAAATGCTAAAAAATGATGAAAACTGAAATATTTTTGTTTAAGTTTATGCCGAGAAGTTTTGAATATTTCTGATAAGTACTTGTAAGTTAAAATTGACTAAATTTTAAGTTCCAGGAAGAAATTCAAGATGGCGGATCCAATATGGCGGCAATAAGATAATAAAACTAAGTTAAAAATAAATAAAATTCATTAAACTAAATAGGCTATTCCTAAGAATTATTAAAAAATTTAAAAAAGAACAAATTTTCTGAAATTTTAAGATATATCCAATATGGCTGCCATATATTAATTGTCAATCATAAATATGCGATTCAGTCCTCCATTAATTTTGAAAATAACCTTAAGTAGGTTATATTAATATTTCTTTTTTTTTATCTGCTAATAATATACTAAATACCTAACACCAAGAACTTTAAAACAAGAATATTAAACCTAACAATGTAAGCCTGATAGAACCTTAAACCAAGAACTCTATACCCAACATAACCTAAGGCAAGAATTTTACACCATCAACTTCGAACCTATAACTTGGTGCAAAAATTTTTCGTCATTGTTTAATTTGTGTTGTTTATATGATAATTTTTTTTAATTGTTAATTATATTCTAAATACATTTAAATAATATTATTAGCAGATAAAAAAAAAAGAAATATTAATATGAATCACTTAAGGTTATGTTCAAAATTAATGGAGGACTGAATCACATATTTATGATTGATTCAGAAAATTTGTTCCTTTTTAAATTTTTTAATAATTCTTAGGAATAACCTATTTGGTTTAATGCATTTAATTTATTTTTAAGTTAGTTTTTTTATCATCTTATTGCCGGCACATTGGATCCGCCATCTTGAATTTCTTTCTGGGACTTAAAATTTAGCCTATTTTAACTTAAAAGTACTTTTCAGAAATATTCAAAACTTCTCGGCATAAACTTTGAAAAAATATTAAATTTTTCATCATTTTTTAGCATTTTATAGCCGCCATTGATTCCGCCATCTTGCAGGTTGGTTTATGACAACTTGGATATTAGATTCTTATCAGCGACCTCAAAAACTCCGAGTAACAAGATTTATGTAAATTGGATAAGAAATTACGATTCGCCATATTGGATCCGCCATCTTCAATTTGTTCCTGGAACTTAAAATTTAGTCTATTTTAACTTAGAAGTACTTACACTTAAATGTCCTTTCAAGCAAAACTTGTAAAATAAAATTTAAAAATGGCACTTTGCGTCCCTACGATTCCCCAAAAATGAGGAATCAGTTTAAAAACTACACATCTCGTATCGTTATTCAAATTCAACTAAATCTAAGACAAATTGTTCATTAAATGGAAAATCGAAACACGAAAATATTAACACAGACCTAATTTTGCAATATGGAATATTATTACTCAAAATTAATGGACGGAGAATGAAACTAAATGCGGACCTGTGTATTTTCAAACAAAACAATACTCTAGCTCAAAGTCAAGGCAAGAGATTTCAACCAATAATAATCATTTCATTCCACCAATTACATCGCTGGCATCCCTCGATCGTTGTGCCATCTATACGTAGCCTCCTTTCGCATCCAACGAAATCTCCGTAAGGTTATACTATTATGTAGTCTATATATAATGGTGATACCATTATACTGTGCGCCATGACACTTTACCAAACTTTCTTTCATGCAAATCGTCAATTGATGTAGTAATCAGTACCTATCCATATTATTTATAACATTCATATCTATTATGTAAAGCATGGGCGCAGCCAGGGGGGAGCCATGCCCCCCCCCCAAGCCGTCTTCCGTGAGCCAAAAAATAAAGAAGCAGTACAAAGCAGTATCTAAATTATCCCTTGATATAAATATTTTGTAATTAATGCCAATATTATCTAATAGAGGAATCTACATACTCATCCGTTTTCAACCATTTTCTGAAAAATTTTCCTCATCCTCTGGGGAGGCCGGTCCTATTGCCCCCCCCCCCCCCCCCCCCCAGATGAATTTTCTGGCTGCGCCACTGATGTAAAGAATAATCAAGTTATGTGCAATTTTATAAATAAGAATCATTTTATCCTTTTCAGAAAAATTAATTGATTGATTTTCCCATGGAAATATTGAAATATTTTTTATGAATCGGAATTTGAACAAAAATTGTTTAATAGCCTTGTAAGTTATGTATAGCATTCAAATGACCATCACTCGAATGATTATCCGGTTACTGAAATCACTTGAATACCTAGTATTCGGTTATTGAAATTAATCGGTTATGCCCATCACTACTTTCAGTTACAGCCAGTTTCACAATCGTTGGTTAACTAATGGTTAGGATTTGACCAATAGTTTATTATAAAAATCTGTGACATTAACAGCCAGTTTTACAATTATTGGTTAATTAGTGGTTATTATTTGACCAATGATTTATTAATATAAAGGTAAGAATGTCTGGTAAAGTTGTATTTAATAATAATTACAACTTTCAGGTTCTAGTTAGTCAACCAAAAAGATAACCAACGATTGTGAAACTGGTCGTTAATAGTATTTAGTATTCCCTATGTAACCATCAGTTTCATTTTTTGTCGTGTGACGTATACCTGCCAGGATTCTGCGCAGAAGACATAAGCAGAGTAACCTTGTGGTTGACATCTTCGAGCGTATAAGGGAAAATAAAGGTGCCTTCTCTGTTTTACAACAATGCGTATGGTTTGTTCTCAACACATATGGGCGCAGGGACGCGAGAGGCGTAGTAAGCACTGTAGTAAATACCCACAAAGCACAATAAAAAACGAAAGTAAACAATACGAAAATGATACTAAACGCCATATTAGAAAGGATCCCCTACGAGGATGAGATCATTATTTTGCACCAGCCAATTAATCGGGGAATAATAATTTGCTTGTTTACAGTTGTACACTGAGAGAAGATTTTTGCAGTGACAGCTAAAAATCAGGCTACAGCAGCAAGAAAATCTATTTGAATAGGCGCCAGCCAAGAATTTTCGTAGGGCAGTAAAATTCATTTTACTGAAATTATTTTAGTGCAATAGTGAAGTTACTTTATAAAATATTATTAAAATGTTTCATCTAGCCACCGTAAATAAACTTTACTGTAATAGTAAAGAAATAGTATTGTTGCAGTAAAGATATTTATTTACTAATGCAAAGTATCTGGCTACGATAGAGTCAATTCTTTTTACTTACAGCAACATTTTTTATTATCACTCCATGGTTTTTCTAGTGCTGTAATTAATTCCTTTCTTGTTGTAGCAAAGTCACTGATTAGACAGAGCAGGAACTTGATTGCAGTAGTATCACTTATTTTTAATCGCAACAAAAAAGTTTACTACCATTGCAAGGTTTTTCTAGTACCCCAGTTAGTTTCTTTTTTATTACAGCATATATGCCTTCCTAATTTAGTAATAAATTAGCCTACCTCAGAAAAGATATTCCGTTATATCAAAGTTTTATATCAATAACAGTGAAATTTCTTAATTAGAATAGAATGGCTATTTTGCTATTATTATAAAGTATATCTGCTGTGGGAATAAACATTTTTTGCTGGAAAATAAATAGAGGGAGCTAAAAAATGTTTGTCTGATAAAATTTTCTTGTATAGAAACATGTTTTACGAGGAAAATAATTTTGTTATAAAGTCGATTTACTTTTCTATCAATTAGTCATACTTTGTCATTGCCAGTTTTCATAACTACCGCACATATACAAGCAATTATTTTATCAAAAATATTTTTTTTACAAAAAATATCAAAACTTAAGTATAAGCAAGCTTTTTATATATCATCTTGCGTGATGGTATAAAATGCTCTTGTCTCTAAAAAAATTAAAGAAATTTATGTTTTCCTAAATTTTGTAATTTTTTCAAGGAAATAACTTCTTGAGTATATATATATATAACTATGGAAAATGGAAACTGGCAATTACCAAAAGTACATAATACTAATTGATGATAATGCAAATAAACTTTATAACAGAACCATTTAAACATATGTGAATCCGAGTCTGAATCCGGGAAAATTTTATATAAACAATTATTTCTGAGCTACGTGCACGTCCTCATATAGTTTCAGCAGAAAATATTTATTCCTAAAATATAACTTTTCAGATGCACATCAATCTTGTCTAATTAAAAAATCTATATTACTAGTGGCCTTACACTCTGACGTAAATTTCTGTGGCAGATCAATGTTTTATTCCAGGTTATACGAGTTTTTTGCTTGTAATTTAAATTAGCCTTTAAGAAATTTTATATGCGTTCGAAAAAATCAAAATAACCTAGTGAAGGGTTACCTGCAAAGATTGACGCTTGTTCATATTTTCTGTTGAAATTGAAAAATGAAATTTGTAGCTCCCTCACTAGGTTTACTTGCTTAATAAGTACACTGAAAAAAATATTTTCGTAATATTAATGAATAAAGGTTCATTGGCTAAGAATTTACGAATCTCTGTTTATTGATATAATGTACGTTCAATAATACAATGTACACATTTATTTATACTATGTACTTAAATGTATATTAATAAAGAGATTTATCAATTTTCAGCCGATGAACCGAATCATTAATATTACGAACATATTTTTTTCAGTGTATGAAAAATAAATGTTATATAATGACTAAATACTTGTTCACCTTACATGAAGAATATTTTTTTAAGGAAATAATTTTCTCCCAGACAAGACAAATAATGAATATTAAATTATTTAAACATGAAACTGCAAGCGAAAAATTGGTATACCTTGGAAAGAAATTGATTACTATGGTCAAGGATTTTGTATAAATGACTAAAACCATTTAAAAAATAAACATTTATTTGATAGGTATACACAGCCTAGCATAACAACCTTTAAAAGTAAAAAATATATAAAACGTAATCATAATCTACTTTCATAATTCGTTTGCCACTTTTGGTTTTATAAAAAATCCACAGTGATTTGAATTTGTTATAATTACTATAATTTTGAGAATGATAAACAAATTTAAAAAATACAATCTAAATAAAGATAACCTATTTTTCTCTTAACACCATTGTAAAATTGTAAAAACCTACATTTTGAAAAAAAAAAACGTCCTCCTACGAGTTGATGCACTCAAACAATAAGCGATTAAAATTTCGAAACCTTTTCTTTTTTTTAACCGTTTCAATAAATATTTTACGTTAAAATTTGGCACGAATGTTTAGTTCAATAACGGGCATAGTTCCACCAACTTTCGTTCAAATTGGTGCATTATTACGTTATACTTCTTAAATTATCAAAAAAGGCAATTTTTAGTGGTTTTTATTTTCTTACAAATTAACAAATTATCAGAAAGTTTCTTCATATGCCTAGTCTTAATCATAATTTTATTGTGAATAGTTTGATATTTTTATTTTTGCGATACGATTACTAAGATCGGAGATAATAAGGAAAATAACAGAGAATTTGCTAGAAAATAAATTATTAAACTTTTACAACAAATTAAAACAATAAAATTGATGTAGGCAGAGAATTTCTTATTCATCTATTTTGATTCTTAATTTGACTCCACTACCACTAAAAAATTGCAACGAGAATCAGACCGTTTTCTAAACATAAAAGTTAACCTCTCCAAGTCACACGCATGACCTGATGCGTAGGTACCTAAAGACATTAATATGGCCTCTTATAGGGCAGTTATGATGACATCGTCTTATTAATATTGATAGTAGACACCGCGGTTTAAAAAACCAAAAGCAAAAGCAAACGACTTACCAAAGTTTTTATAATAATAATACACTGCACAATACCTCTACAAATACTTATAGAAATAACTAAATGCATGACGCGGAGTCAACGTAAACACCATCAGCGGAGAATGGAAACAAATTACAGGAGAGACACAATTCGTGATGTTCCGCCTGAATAAAAATTGACCGATTGTATCCGAATGGTGTTCCGATTATCTAGCTTTATTTACCTCAACAAAGAACTTTGCAATTGTACGAGGATTTTTATTTGTCACAGTTAAACTATTCTTTGCATATTCTTCTTTATAATGGTAGCTAAATAATCTACTGCTTTAGTAAAGCAACTAATGAAGCCTGAAAAGTACTTTTTAAGGGCTAATATACACACTTAGTAAAGTGATCTTTTCTGAGGTAGTGAACAGATATTTCTAAATTAAATAAAATTATGGCTACTCTAGCTAAAAAAATCGTAGCAAAGAATTTATTTCTGGAGATTTTCTCAGTGTAGCTCGAACTAACAAACAGCTGTTTGGCGACCTCTATTTTCCCCTATATTCTCGAAGGTTGACATCACTGACCTCTATATAAACTGGACTGCCACTAACGGGATGCGCGGGGAAAAAATAAGACACATAGGAGCAAGATTGGTAGACTAGGTAGAAGTCTACCAACCTTGACATAGGAGCTCATGAAATACCTATTGCGCAAGCTCAAGCCGAGCCAAACTGTCAAATTTAATATAGAATATTAGTTTCTAGCATAGGCGTACTGATAACTGATAATTCTGGGTTCAATCAAGTGGTGTAAGTTGGTTACTAGTTTTCTTTCTTGTATATGCATTTAGCTCACATAAATCTAATAATAACCCACTAAACAAAATATATATCCGTAATATTACGCAATGTTAAACTGAAGTAATATATATTTAATGTTGTCTTGCAATATGATATTTATATTAAAATAACTAAGTTTGGTATAGCTGAGAAATGTTAAATTGCAAAATACTGAACAAACATTTAGTTAATATTAGATCGAAAATATTTCCGTAATTATAAAAAATATATTTAGCAAATGTATGTCACATATTATCGTCAATATATCTTTAATATTACCAGTAAAATAAGCATGTTATATTACAAGAACGTAACATATAATATTATAAACTTTTCGGATATTGATTTTTAGGTTATGTTACAATATATCCTACATATAGGTTATGTTTCCAAACTTTCCCGGAAGTTAAAATTCAACATCCGTTAAATATCAACACTCGTAAATGGTACCAATCATAATATCTAAGATGGTTATCAAAAAATATTTTTCCTAATAACGAAACCAATATTAATTTACAATGCTCTTGAAATGACACCGAAATTTACGAAAATAATTCCTGTAATATAAATATATTTACCTAATCCCGCGAAGAACACAGAAAAAACACAAATCAATGATCAATTCCAAATACCTGTCAAAGATCCCCAAACAATTTCTATCGATTCGAAAAAAGTCACGTCACCAATTGACGTGACTTATTTTGGTCCTAAAAAAAATAAAAATTATAATTTATATATCAACATTCAAATTTTAAATTATTACTTTATTATCACAGCAAATATATTTACAAAGATATACGACAAGGATCACCTTCAAATATTATTATACCAAATTATTATTATATATATACATATATATCAAATCAATAGTAACGCATTTTTTTGTAAGAAATAATCTAGCCAACTAACAATCGACAGTTAAAAAGGCCATTTCCGCCTTTCACCGGAAGTATATTTAAGGACATAACCTATATAATCGCCGACGACGCAGCCATGTACGTGAATTCGCATAACGCGCAGGCGGCTAATATGCTGCTGAAAGCGCACATGGCCCGTGCCACGGCGTATTACGACTACGACAAGTGGAAAATTCGGATCAATGCCGAGAAGTCAGAGTCGATTTTTTTCACGCGCCGCTTCACAGAAAATTGGATTCTAACGCCACTTTCGTTCGGGGGTAGAGAAATTCCAATTAAGCGGTGCGTGAAGTATTTGGGGGTGAACCTAGACAAAAGACTGACGTTTAATACACACATTAACGAGACGATACGCAAGGTCTACTCCATGTCCAGGAGTCTGTATCGGCTCCTGGCACGGGGTAGCGGACTCAACAGGACTAATAGAAAGTTGCTGTGCACGATGGTAATCAGGCCGGCCATCACCGGCGCCGGTGTGGTGCAGTATCCCGGCCACGACAATGCGGAAGTTGAGAGTATTAGAACACAAATTTATGCGCCTCATTTCAGACTCTGGTAGGTACATCTCCCTCAGAGATCTCTATGCACGTTGTCACGACATAACCCCACTGGCGGACTAAGTCCAAGAAACATCGCAAAAATTCTATCAGTTCAAACTGGACGGTAGTCCGCTAACCCGCAACATTACCCGAATCAGACAGCATAACGCAATACTTTTCGATATAAGACACACCCTACTATACCAGGCGTTCCCTGCCAAAAATTCCACATAGAAACTTATAAAAAAAAAGTGATGCGGTTTTATCGCTCCTATAAGTTATATTATTATTATACAGACAGGATTTTATCTGTTTTATTAAGTTTTAAATCGGTTATGAAACAGTAATTCCGAATGAGCTATTTGGAATTATCATGTTGCCCTTTCATGAGTACTTATATGAAATATACAACAAATCTACAGTTTAGTGACTGCAAATGCACCCTTGCCCTTATATCTGTAAACATATGGAATTACAGATACAACTTTAAAGAGATTCTAAACTTTTCTATAAGTAATATCATAAGAGTCCAGTCCGTCCTTTCTCCAGTATCTATCGTATATAACACACCATTTATCAACATGTTTTTATTGTAAATTTCAACATTGTCTTTTTATTAGTATTAATGTGGATATACATGTCAACAAATGGACAGTTTCAATTGTATATTTTACAGATGTATTTTTATTGTAAACTTCCATTTTGCTTTTTTATTAGTATTAATTTGGATATGCATGCCGACAAATGTACAGTTTAAATTGCATATTTCAAATAGAAATACTAATATTGTGGTAAACACAAAATACTGCAAAGTCCTTATTTCCTCAGGTGTTCTTGTTGTAGCCTAGAAGCAATGAATGAGTTAGCAGTGAAAGAGACTGCTTTACTTTTAATTTAACAAACACACGTCAGTTCCTTAGGTCACATTAGAGTAGATATGAATTAGCGACACGTATACAGCTCCCTCTACTGGAGCCTGGAGTAAAGCTGCTGCTGAAATTTCTATCAGTTTCTACCAGAATGGAGCAGCAAACATTTACTTATACCACATCAATGAGAATTTATGAGAACAGTATCTAAGGTAAAACGTGCGGCTTTCCGTGGTTAAATGGCAAGTGTTTCTATAAGAAACGAGCTGCATTAGGTTAGGGCAGTTTTGACTTGCAATTGAAGATTACTAATTATAATGTTTGAATAGGGATTTATGAGATCAGTTTCTATGAGTATTAATGTTTTTTTCAGTAATATATTAAATGTGTTTTCATTTGTTTGAATGGGTAAAAAGAAAGGACAGTTTTCAACTGCAATTACAAATACAAGTTTAATCACTTTGAATGGGGTTATATGCGATTAATTTCTAAAAGTATTTATGCTGTTTTCCGAATATAATTGTGATGAGTTTTAATCAGTAACAAATTGTTCACTACTTGTTATGATATGGTCGGAAATTCCAAGTACACATTTAGTATTCCTTCAAAAGGATTGATGAGAGCAGTTTCTACGAGTATCTATTTGTTGTTCCTCTAGTAAATTATATAAGTCTTTACATTTACTTTTACTATCTCAATGAGAATTTATGAGAACAGTATCTAATGTAAAACGTACGGCTTTCCGTGGTTAAATGGCAAGTGTTTCTATAAGAAACGAGCTGCATTAGGTTAGAACAGTTTTGATTTGCAATTGAAGATTACAAATTATAATGTTTGAATAGGGATTTATGAGATCAGTTTCTATGAGTATTAATGTTTTTTTCAGTAATATATTAAATGTGTTTTCATTTGTTTGAATGGGAAGAAAGGTCAGTTTTCAACTGCAATTACAAATACAAGTTTAATCACTTCGAATGGGGTTATATGCGATCAATTTCTAAAAGTATTTATGCTGTTTTCCGAATATAATTGTGATGAGGTTTAATCAGTAACAAATTGTTCACTACTTGTTATGATATGGTCGGAAATTCCAAGTACACATTTAGTATTCCTTCAAAAGGATTGATGAGAGCAGTTTCTACGAGTATCTATTTGTTGTTCCTCTAGTAAATTATATAAGTCTTTACATTTACTTATACTATCTCAATGAGAATTTATGAGAACAGTATCTAATGTAAAACGTACGGCTTTCCGTGGTTAAATGGCAAGTGTTTCTATAAGAAACTGCTGCATTAGGTTAGAACAGTTTTGTTTTGATTTGCAATTGAAGATTACAAATTATAATGTTTGAATAGGGATTTATGAGATCAGTTTCTATGAGTATTAATGTTTTTTTTTTCAGTAATATATTAAATGTGTTTTCATATGTTTGAATGGGTAAAAAGAAAGGTCAGTTTTCAACTGAAATTACAAATACAAATTTAATCACTTCGAATGGGGTTATACGCGATCAATTTCTAACAGTATTTATGCTGTTTTCCGAATATAATTGTGATGAGGTTTGATCAGTAACAAATTGTTCACTACATGTTACGATATGGTCAGAAATTCCAGGTACATATTTAGTATTACTTCGAAAGGATTGATGATAGCAGTTTCTACGAGTATGTATTTGTTGTGCCAAAAGTAAATTATATAAGTCTTTATCAGTATCCATTCGGATCTAATTTAAATATGAAAATTATATCAGAATAAAGCAACCAAATATTTTAAACAGTATCTATTTGTAAATCCAGACATTTACTTATACTATCTCAATGAGAATTTGTGAGGACAGTATCTAATGTAAAACGTGCGGCTTTCCGTGGTTAAATGGCAAGAGTTTCTGTAAGAAACGAGCTGCATTAGGTTAGAACAGTTTTTATTTATTTATTTAGAAGAAGATGGAAACAGGTTACAAACCTAATTACATCTTTCTTGAGGGGGGACTACAGGCGATATAACCCGCTGGAGCCAACCCGGGCGACACGCTTCGAAGACCGGGTTTTGATTTGCAATTGAAGATTATAAATTATGATGTTTGAATAGGGATTTATGAGATGAGTTTCTATGAGTATTAATGTTATTTTTTTCAGTAATAAGTATATTAAATGTGTTTTCATTTGTTTGAATGGGTAAAAAGAAAGGTCAGTTTTCAATTGCAATTACAAATAGGTACAAGTTTAATCACTTCGAATGGGGTTATATGCGATCAGTATTTCGAATATAATTGTGATGAGGTTTGATCAGTCACAAATTGTTTACCACATGTTACGATATGGTCGGAAATTCCAGGTACATATTTAGTATTCCTTCGAAAGGATTGATGATAGCAGTTTCTATGAGTATGTATTTGTTGTTCCAATAGAAAATTTGTCTTTATCAGTATGCATTCGGATCTACTTTAAATACAAAAATTATATCAGAATGAAACAACCAAATATTTTAAACAGTATCCACTTGTAAATCCAAACATTTAAAGATATATTTTAATGAGAACCAATCAGAACAGTATCTAATGTAACGCGTGCGGCTTTCCGTGGCTAAATTTTAAAAGTATTTTTAATAAATAGCTTTAACGGATTTGAACAGTTTTAATTTGCAATTCCAGATGAATAGTTTTAATTGTTAAATAGGGATCTATGAGATCAGTGTCTTTGTGTAATGTTTTTTTTTAATAAAAACACATTTTATCTTGAAAAAAAAAACATTACACTGACGTCATAGATCCCTAACAATTAAAACTATTTATCTGGAAATACAAATGAAAAGTGTTCGAATCCCTTAAAGTTTATTTATTGCAAATAATTTTAAAATTTAGCCACGGAAAACCGCACACGTTACATTACCCAACAAACACCGAAGATCGGCCCATCAGTGGGCCATCACTGGGCCAGAAGTTTCATTTCTGGCACAGTGATGGCCCGCTAAAGGGCCAACCTTTTGTGTTTGTAGGGTAGATACTGTTTTGATGGATTCTCATAATGATATTATCTTTAAATGTTTGGATTTACAGGTGGACACTGTTTAAAATATTTGAGGTTTCATTCTAATATGATTTTTGCATTTAAATTAGATCCGAATGCATACTGATAAAGACTTATATAATTTGCTGTAGGAACAACAAATAAATACTCGTAGAAACTGCTCTCATCAATCCTCTTGAAGGAATACTAAATATGTACCTGGAATTTCCGACCATATCGTAACATGTAGTGAACAATTTGTTACGGATCAAACCTCATTACAATTATATTCGGAAAACAGCATAAATACTGTTAGAAATTGATCGCATATAACCCCATTCGAAGTGATTAAACTTGTATTTGTAATTGCAGTTGAAAACTGACCTTCCTTTTTACCCATTCAAACAAATGAAAACACATTTAATATATTACTGAAAAGAAAACATTAATACTCATAGAAACTGATCTCATAAATCCCTATTTAAACATTATAATTTGTAATCTTCAATTGCAAATCAAAACTGTTCTAACCTAATGCAGCTCGTTTCTTATAGAAACACTTGCCATTTAACCACGAAAAGCCGCACGTTTTACATTAGATACTGTTCTCATACATTCTCATTGAGATAGTATAAGTAAATGTCTGGATTTACAAATAGATACTGTTTAAAATATTTGGTTGCTTAATTCTGATATAATTTTCATATTTAAATTAGATCCGAATCTTTACTGATAAAGACTTATATAATTTACTAGAGGAACAACAAATAGTTATACTCATAGGAACTGCTCTCATCAATTCTCTTGAAGGAATACCAAATGTGTACTTGGAATTTCCGATCATATCATAACATGTAGTGAACAATTTGTTACTGATTAAACCTCATCACAATTATATCCGGAAAACAGCATAAATACTTTTAGAAATTGATCGCATATAACCCCATTCGAAGTTATTAAACTTGTATTTGTAATTGCAGTTGAAAACTGACCTTTCTTTTTACCCATTCAAACAAATGAAAACACATTTAATATATTACTGAAGAAAAGACATTAATACTCATAGAAACTGATTTCATAAATCCCTATTCAAACATTATAATTTTGAATCTTCAATTACAAATCAAAACTGTTCTAACCTAATGCAACTCGTTTCTTATAGAAACTCTTGCCATTTAACCACGGAAAGCCGCACGTTTTACATTAGATACTGTTCTCATAAATTCTCATTGAGATAGTATAAGTAAATGTTTGGATTTACAAATAGATACTGTTTAAAATATTTGGTTGCTTTATTCTGATATAATTTTCATATTTAAATTAGATCCGAATCTGTACTGATAAAGACTTATATAATTTACTATAGGAATAACAAATAGATACTCGTAGAAACTGCTCTCATCAATCCTCTTGAAGGAATACTAAATGTGTACTTGGAATTTCCGACCATATCATAACAAATAGTGAACAATTTGTTACTGATTAAACCTCATCACAATTATATTCGGAAAACAGCATAAATACTTTTAGAAATTGATCGCATATAACCCCATTCGAAGCGATTAAACTTGTATTTGTAATTGCAGTTGAAAACTGACCTTTCTTTTTACCCATTCAAACAAATGAAAACACATTTAATATATTACTGAAAAAAAAACATTAATACTCATAGAAACTGATCTCATATAAATCCCTATTCAAACATTATAATTTGTAATCTTCAATTGCAAATCAAAACTGTTCTAACCTAATGCAGCTCGTTTCTTAAAGAAACACTTGTCTTTTAATCATGGAAAACCGCACGAATTACATTAGATACTGTGCTCATAAATTCCCATTGATGTGGTATAAGTAAATGTTTGGATTTACAAATGGATATGGCTTGACTCGTTTTGCTGGTCAATTCTGATATAAACTGATAACAATTTCAACAGCAACTTTACCTAACTCTTATAGAAACTTATTGACCATATAGGTTCTCATAGATACTTATTAATTTTTGATAATTTTCAATACGGATTGATGAGATTTTTTTGACAGGGTTGCCTATCTTCCGGCAACCTCCCTAGCCATACCTTCCCTCTACCATAACCTATCTCTACCCTACCCTTTATCTTTCGCCAACTTTACATCTTTAACCCCTTTCCCCCCTTATTATGTTTGTACAATTCTGTTCCTTTATCTTTTTTGTTCTTTTTGTCCTTTTTTTGTATTTCCAAATCCCCTCTAAGCCGATAATATCCTATAAATCTAAACTTTTTAAATCATATAACTTTTAACCTACTCTATCTTCCTCGACGGCGCACAGTGGGGCCAATTACATCAAAAGTTGGCAGAAATTCGACAAAACAAAAGTCATCAGAGCGGACTAATTTTTTGAGGAACTAATAGCCCATAAGTCGAACATACAAAAAAACGGTTTATTTGACGCTATTTATTGTAAGCGGTACACGCCATGCCAGTCTAAACTTGTGCATAGTGAAAATTAGAAGTTATAAAAATCAATCAGTGCGTGCGAGTGTTAGTTTGTTTTATTAATTTCTCAGTGAGGTTTCTACAAATTAATTTTTTCTCAGCATGGCTGCTTCACCTACAGGTAAAGTGACAAATAATTGCTATATTTGTTACTATACTAGTATTATTTAATTTATATGAATTTATATAAACCGACCTGTTTCGTACGATACAATTTTAGGACATTTCTGTAAATCCTTATTGTTTTAAAATGTGCCTGAATCTGCCTGAATTGTGATATATACATAAAGTTATTCGGAATAGTGTGTATTTTAAGGGTAGTAAATAAAAATTTGCTTATATTTGCGGCATTTTAAAATATCACTGCATATTCACGTGGCGTACGCACGTTACGAATGTTTAAATATTATTTAAATTTTACTTCCACATTCACTAAGTAAAAAAATTTCAAATTTTTTTTTGCCTAAATAGGTTTAAAATGCCGTGAAACGTCGAGAAAATAAATTTAAGCAATAAAAAATGTATTTATGTCTGTCTGTAACTTTTTTGTTGGCACGATTACTCGGAAACGGTTAGACATATTGACTTGAAATTTGGTACACGTATGTGGTATAACGTGAACTGGAGGAACTGGATTATAGTGATGCGCGATATATATCGATGTATCGAAAACATCGATATTGCGATGGACGATATTCGATGTTTTTACATCGATAACTTACATTATTAAACATCGATGAAATATCGATGTTAATAAAATGTCGATATAATGAAATAATGATATTTTTTTTCTTATATCCTCCCCCCCCCCCCCCCCCCCCTCTTCAAGTTTGAGATATGGATACATTTTTTTTCTGATTTGTCCCCCCCACTCATTAATTATGAGATCTCTATAAAAAAAAATTCTCATTTTTTCCCCAGCTCATCAATTTTTATCAAATATCGATAAGAATTTCGATGAGCAAATATCGATATTTTTCACCCGATAAATATCACATATCGATAAGTTTGTTCGATGTTACCATCGATATAAAATATCGATATTTTTGGTTCGATGTCGCATCACTACTGGATTATATTTTGATGTCATTTCATCGGCGGGTAGGGGTGGTACAGGGGGGTAAATAGGTGTAAATAACTAAATCAAGCTAGTAAGAGTAAGTAGTACATAAACTTAGGATTTAGTGTTTGTTAAAAAAAAATCGAGAAAAAAATTATTGGTGCAAATAAATGCCTATTGTAAATATACATTATACATTAACATATTTATTTTATAATAATTTAAATTCTTAGGTAGATAATCCCTATCTACTTAAGATTTTCAACAATATACTTTTATAACACTCTTAGCTAATATACTACTAGTTGTTAGAATTAGTACAAGAGTGTTACAAAAGTATATTGTTTAAATTCTTAAGTAGATAATTAGCATAATTTATATATAATAGCCGATTTATTTTCCCAATTGTAATAGGATATAACTAACATAAACTAATTTAGTATTTCTGTACGCTTGAGAAGGGCTTAATACGCTACAGCATGTGTAAAAGTCTTAACAAAATTGTTTTGAAATTGAAAAAGGTAATTTCGAAATTTTAAATGCATATTTTTTCTATATATTTAAAATACTGAATAGTGTTTTACAATCAGCCAATCACAGAATCGATTCAATAAATTAAAGTTTATGGTTTAATTAACCAAATGTAAATAAAAATGAATAAAAATAATTTCTGCCAACTTTTGATGTAATTGGCCCCACTGTGCGGCGGTCAGACCACGAGGTCGTCATTTGTTCGAATGGGTTTTTTCTTTAACTCTGTTTTCCCGTATCAACAATAAAAATTTTCCAAAAGTGCGTTTGCCTAGTGAGTTTTTAGTTATTTATAGTGTACTTTAATTAGTTTGAGGCCCATGTGGGCACAAGTTTTTTCATTTTTAATTAGTTCTTAAGTCTGCCTGCGGCAGACAGGAGTTTCTAACAACCCAATTTAATTACCGTTAAGCCGACCCAGGTAGCAAAGGCATGTGAAAATGACGTGAAAAAATGGTCAGGAGTGACGAGAAATGACGAGTTAGAGATGACGTAAATGAAACGTGAAAATGACTTCCTAATGTCTCAGACGAATGACGTCTTTTTCAGGTTATATTTGGTAATCCCCCCACAGGTTTTTAGTAATAAGAACATACAAAACTACATACCTACTAGTTAGTAATCTACTTGATAAAAATAAAATAATTAATGCATAAATAAGTTTTGTCCTAATGAATTTGTTTAGAGAATGTTATTTAGGTATTATGCAAATCACAAACACACTTTTTTATTTATTATGAAAATACCTACTTTCTGTAATTTGTTTGTTAGCCATCCGTAATTTTATTTACATTAACATATCTAATATTGTTTACCATCACTCCAACTTTTTCTCACAAGGGTTGCCTGCAAATTATAATGTTTATTAAGTTATTAAATTCATTTTTACTTACCTTTACCAATTGCGGTCCGTAGGATTCGAACCTACATGTCTCCCGTTGTCCGTATTACAGTACTGACGCTTCAACCAACTGAGCTAGCTTGTCGACCGCTATTTCGGATACTAAAAGCAGTATTTATGGTGGTGAATGAAGTCTTTATTATGTGAAATTGAATTTCTTGCCTTATTTAAAATATATGAAAATCTTTCAGGTTCTCGCATCGAGTTACTAGTATTTTTATTTATTTATAATTATTAAGAAGAATTTATTTAATTTAATTAAACTGTCACCAGTGTCACCTGAGAAGTACGAGTAGTTGTTGAACAATGTAATTATTACATTAATTAGTATTAGTGGCGGTTCGTTAAAAAATATATATTTTCCCCAGATCTCGAATTTGAAAAGCAGAGAGGGAGAAATCCGAAAAAAACATTTTCCTTATCTCAAATTTGATGAGCGGTGGAGGGGAAGTCAGGAGTCAACTATTTTAAGAATTAAAGTTTTAAGTTGAGGTACTTATACAAACCTGGGAAGCGTGTTGGAGAAAAAACGGTAAAGGTGTAATATCGTCATCTACAACATAAATATAATATTTAATGGTCTAAAACAGACCTAAAATTGAAAAAAAAAACAATAAGCAATTATTACCTTAAAAAAAACAACTAAAATTTTTTCGTTGTGGAATGAGCAGGGGCCGAACCGCCGACCTCATGACTTGGAAGACGACATGACATTTTGACATTTGACATTTTAAACATTTACTGATTTGTTCACTTTCTGACAATGCACGACTAAATATCTCATTTATTTGATTTTACATACAGTGGACGTTACATATTCGCGACACTTTCCGCACTGCGATTAAGTGTGTTATAACTTTTTTAATGCCTTCGCTCAAATAGCCTATTTGATATATATTTTTGATCCGCTGTAATGTATTTTATGAGATGGCTAAATGCAGGAAAATATGAATTAAAAACCTGCTTTAAAGAATTGTGAGTCAATTTATAAAAAAATAAAAATAATATTCTTAAGGGTAGTGTCGTCTTTAGAGTGATAAATGCTTATCAGCAGGGTAGGTTTTTTGGTTGTAAAAGAGGAAAGAGAGTTGGGAGTGGTGGGGATTGTTACGTAAGTCTATTGGGTCATGTCCTAAGTTCGTCGTAGAGAGGTAGAGTTTGGTGTAGGAGTTTGTGTGTATGTGCGATGTTGTCGTGTCTTCGTATATGTGTTAAGTCTCGTGTAAGTTCTGAAAATTCTATTTTCGTCGTTAAAAATTTCTGGGCGGCCTCTTTAACGAAGTCCTGTATCATCTGTACCCCACTTATTCTATGCAGCACCGCAATTGATATATACCTACTGGAATTTGTTAAAAAGCGTAGTATTTTGTTTTGGGTAACCTGTACCCTTTTATACTGTGAGGCCGAGATAGTATTCCAGGCCACGCAGCCGTAGGTGGGAATAGGTCTCAGTATGACTTTATACAAGCTGAGCTTGTTATCTGTTGACATTTTACTATGCCTCTTGGCCAGAGGATATAATTTTGTCAGAGCCGCATAAATTTTATTGATAGCCTGCGTCACGTGGGGCGCAAAACTAAGCCTTTTATCGAGATGCACTCCCAGATATTTTATTGTGTTTTGTTCTTGTATGTCCTTATTGTCAATTTTAAGTTTTGTGATCGTTTTAATATTGGTAAATTTTCTGTTGAACGTCTTGTCTGAATTTATCGTAATTTTCCATTTGTTGTAGTAGTCCGTCAGTTTGTTCAAGTGGTAATGTATTTTTTGTGTCGCCGTCTGTGCGTAAAAATATTGACCGTAAAGTGTGGTGTCGTCTGCGTATAGGATCATGTTGGTTGTAGGGTGGGTGGGAATGTCGGAGATATAAAGGTTGAAGAGGATTGGGGAGAGGATAGAGCTCTGGAGAACCCCTGCTGAAAGCCTTTTAGGAGCTGAGTGGCTATTATTGATTCGGACAATTACATGCCTACCCGGGATATAACTTCTTATCAATGAGGTTATATAGGTTGGGAGTTTACAAGTGAAATGTAATTTGTGAATTAACCCGTTGAGCCACACGGTATCAAATGCTTTTTGGATATCGAGGAGTAACATAACGGTACACTGTTTTTTGTTATATGCGGACAGAATGTCCTGTGTACGACCTTGCATAATGATATCGTTGTGCTATAACCACTTCTAAAACCAAACTGCTGAGCTGGGATTAGTGCCTTTTTTGTTATAATTTTATTAAGAATTCTCAGTATTACTTTCTCGGTTAATTTGGCCAGGGTATTTAATAGTGATATAGGCCTGTAACTTCCCGGCTCGTGTGGCGGTTTTCTGGGTTTTAGAAGTGGTATTATTATAGCAGTTTTCCATGCATCTGGAAAGTGCTGCAGCTTTATGACTCCATTAATTATATAAGTTAGCTGGACAAGGAATTTTTGGAGCAGGTGTTTGAGTATAATATTAGGGGCGTTATCTGGACCTGGTGCTTTCTTTTTGGGAAGGTTTTTAATTATATTTTTTAATTCTGTGGGAGATGTTAACAATTTGGATAGTTTATTAGGGGGGACGGGGTGAAAAGATGGAATGCGTTGTGTTTGAGAGGTTATGTTGTTGTGAAATGTGGAGGAATTTGGAGGCGTTGTGTTGGTGTATTGCAGGTGAGTCGCAATGGCATCCGCTATTTCTACGTCTGTGTAGAGTTTCGTGCCGTTATGGATTATTGTAGGTATTTGTGGAAATGACGTTCGATAAAGCTTGGTCATTTTCCACAGAGTATGGTCCTTTGTCGTTAGTGTTTCAATTTTGTGTTTCCAAGCGTCCTGTCTATGTTTGTCTAATTTTGTTTTAATATTATTCTGTAAGTCAGTGAGTCTTGTCCTGTCTATGTTTCTTCTGAACTTTTGCCATCTATTCTTAATTTTATTCTTAAATTTTATTAAGTTGGCTATTTCATCCGGGGCAGTCTCCTCGTAAGGTTTCATGTCTCTTTGTCTAGTTGTCCTATTTCGCGCATCTTGAAGAAGTTTTGTGAATTTGTCGACTTCTGTGATTAAGTCCTGACTTGTATTTATTTGATTATTGATGACTAATTTCTCGTTAATTATTTGTTTAAATTTGGTCCAGTTAGTCGTTCGGTAATCATATGCCCGCCTTATTGTCTCGTTGTTATCTGTGTCATTTAGGGTGAGGTGGATAGGGTTGTGATCGCTAGAAAGGAGAGGTAAGGAGCTCAGTTGTAGGGGGTTGTGGGTAATTTTTGTTGAGGATCAGGTCTATATAGGAGGGGGACGTATTATTAAACGGGAAGTGGGAAGGAGTGTCCGAAACTATCACTGCAACACCTGCCGCCTGGGCAAAGTCGTATACAGTGTTATCGTTTCTGTTATTCCTGCGATTGTACCACGTGGTATGTTTCGAGTTTAAGTCTCCCATCAGGAGAACTTTCGAGTGGGCAAATAATTCATCCAAATCGTTATTTGTAATATTGTTGCTAGGGGGATTGTAGGCTCCCGTAATAACTGTGTTATTAGCTAACTTAATGCTGATATTTTCTATACTAACTTGTTTAGAGGGGAGGGGGAGATGTGGGATATTCTTCTTAACGAGTATCGCCACACCACCTCCTCTGTTTATAATTCTATCTTTCCTGTAAATTGTATAGTTTGCTATTTTTATATTAATATTAGGTTTTAGTTTGGTTTATGTAATAACCATAAGATCAATTTTCTCGTGAATTAAATATAGTCTGAGTTCTTGTAATTTATTAATTAGTCCGTTGCAATTCCATATGGATACTTTTACTCCCATCGAAGTTTATATTTAGGTAGAATGTTTGGTGTAAAATCCTGCATAATCGCGATTATCTCTATGGAGGATGCAACGGATTCGAGTAAACTATTAAGGTGAGTTATGGCATTGATAGTTTTTCTTACGTTTATCAATTTATTAAGTGTTTCTGTTTCCTTTATTAAATCATAAAAGTCCCCGTTAATACCACCTACAGCAGATTTGTTGCGGTTGTCCTCCGTTCTGTTTCTTGATGTTTCTTCCCTTTGGGGCTGGGCCTCGTTTCTGGATTGGTTTGGTATGGTAGAAGGTGTGGCTACTTCTTTTGGAATAGCGATTTTGCTGCGTTGCTTAGCTCTCTCTTAACATGGGTTTACAGACGGGGCTGATGCCGGCACAAAGTTTGAATTAGTTTGTTGTTGCCGCTTGGCCTGGTTGTTCTCTATATTTTTCTGTAACTGAGAAATTCTAAATTTATATACCTCACAATTTATGTTGCTAGAGGTGTACTGTCCTTGACAATTAGCACACTTCGGTGACTCGGTTTCCGATTTCTGACAGTCGCTGGTCCAATGGGCTTCGGCGCATTTAACACATCTTGGCTGTCGATAACAATTGGACGTCGCATGACCCCAGGCCTGACATCTTCTGCACTGTGTTAATAACCTTTCGTTTTTTTCTTCTCTCCCATTCAATTTTCGTGAATAAGAGGAACTTAACTTTCTGTTGGAGCTCCTTCAGGGTGACGTCGCTGTCTGTGACTACAAGGTATATGGGACTATATTTTGTTGTCATTTTATATACCTCTTTGATATACAGCCCATGCGTTTCTTCAAGTTCCTCTTTTATTTCTGCGTTTGCTGGGTTGCCTTGTAAGCCTCGAAGGACGAACGCGTGGGTTTTGTCTCTTTTAGTAATGTATGTGTGAAACTCTACATCCTCTTGCTCTATGAGCTTATCCTTATATTTCTTATACTCTGTCTCGTCAGCGATGTATAGTAAAGTGCTTTTTGCTGCATACTTGATGTAGAAGCCGTTTTTAATAAATTTTCCTAATTTCTCTCGTCAGTGCGTCATGGGAATTTGTGGTACCTTTGAGTACGATCGGTGGATTTTTGAATGTCTTCTCGTTTCTTTGTTTTTTGGCAATATCGGATTGAACGTTTGGTTGTTGTCCTCTGCTGCTAACTGTGGTTACCTTTTCCTGAATTCCTCAGTGGGAAGTCTCTCAAAGCGGTTTTTCGTTCTAATTTCACTGCTGTTTACGGTTGATAGGATAGACGCTAATTTCGAAGTTTTCCGAGGAACTGTGAATGCTTCCGATGGCGATTTAGGCGAGTTAACATCCATATGTATGGGAGAACGTATACTATTTACCTTGGTCGAGGATTCATCGGCGATTTGTAATTTCTGATTCTCTATATGTAAATATGATGCATCAGTTTGTATCAGACCTTTCTTAATTTGTTCAATAATATACTTTTCTGTTGCTTGTTGGTCATCTAGAAATTTTTGTTGCATTTCTAAAGAGATTGTTGTTAACAACGGATTTGGTGGAAGTTCTAGGTTAGCTGTTTTGTCTTTGTTGGTGGGGCTTGGGGCATCTCGGGTATCTGACTTTGCCTTGTGGGTGTCCTATCCCTTGACGGAGCTTTTTCAATATTTATCTCGGGGAATTTAAGACATTATTACGTCAGTTGTAGATTGTGGATTTGATTTGGGAGGCTTAATTGTATTGGTTGAAATATTGTAGTCCGTATTAGATGGATATTCACCTTGGTATCCCGGCTCCGAGTGCCGAGATTGTTCGAATTGTTCGGATTCCTTAAATTCTTTAGCGGATACGATGTTTTTGTTTACTATTTTACCGACGTTTTTCAATCTCGTGAATTGATAAATCCTAGGTTTAATGTTCGACCACTTATCAGGTTTTACTCTTTTAATATGGATGGAACTTACGTTGATTTTCCGCTCTTGTTTAGCTTTCTTGCTACTAGGGTTGTCTTTGTTAGGTTCCTCATCAGTGTCGTAGATGACGTCTTTCTTAGATATACATTTATGGCTATCTGTGATCTTTTCACTGTGGATTTGTGTGTCCTTGTCACTATCACTTAAACTACTATTTGTGTCTCTATCACTGTCTTTTAACAATGCAGTTTTAACTGCGCTTTCTGAACTCTTGACTTTTTCATCACTATGTTTTCTGTGCTTCTTTTTCTTCGTCCTCGTTTCAGGTTCTAGAGGTTCAGATTTCTTCAAGAAATCCCTCACGACACGGTTTATTTTTTTTTAAACTTTACACTCTGCTTACGATAACAAAATGCCATTAGCGAGTTTTAATGTTCGTAATCCGAATAAAATATAAATAAATTTAACACCGAAAAAAGACGACAATATGACGTGATGTGTAGCACGTCATTTTAATGTCATTTATAAGACGTCATTCTGTCGTCGATTTTTAGTGCCCTGGCGTCTTTTTGACCAGAATCACCAGATTTTGACGTCATTATAACGTACCCTTGCTACCTGGGGAACCGCAGCCGCCCCGCCCAGCCCCACATTTACCACGACGCTGTACGCCGTAATTGTCGGGCTGGCTCCGGGCCGGGATCCGGCGAGGCGCATTTATGTTCGTTAAACACCTAATAAATGTGTTTTGTTGTTGTTGTTGTTGTTAGGTTGCAAGTCAAAAGGTCGGCGGTTCGATCCCTGCACATTCCGGTTTTTTTTCGTCAAAAACTTTATTAATAATTGTGGACAAATATTATAATGAGATGTTTGCATCCCTTATCGCAAAATTCACTGATTACCAATACGTCATTGGGCTGTGACATTATGCCGTCTTTTTCACGTCATTTTTACGTCATGCTGAAGATGAAATTGACGTAATTAATGCCGAAAAAACGACGTCATAATGACGGCACCTTGCTGCCTGGGCATTTACTATACTTCAAAATCTCTGTGAAGTTATTAAACGCTATATTAATCATAAATAAAATGGTCAGTCAACCATCTTGTAGAACAACGCCCGTCAATCGGCGAAAAAAAAAAAAAAAATTCGCACGCGCGTTAGTTTTAATACTTCGTTAAGTAATAAACTAAGGAAAAGAGCGAGCCGCCTTTTTTTTATTATTTCGCTGACTGACGGACGTTGTCCCACAAGATGGTTGACTGACCATTTTATTTATGATTAATATAGCGTCTAATATCTTCACGGAGATTTTGAAGTATAGTGAATGAATTACACGTTATTTATTTTTTGTACATACATTGGGGCTGACTGACCAGCTCCGTTCCCACATTGAACTGACTGACTGACATAACTGTTATTTATATACAATATCTAATGTGCATAACGATTTTCAGCCATAGTAAATTCATTTTATTACCTCCATAATTATGACACCTTTGAAGGTGTACCTGAGACACCTGTTCTCGATTTCGCTTGACTGACCGTATGTTTGTGTACATAACTACTGTAATCAACTGACAAAAATACAGACATAATAAATTCAGAGAATTGATTTGGGTCTGGCTCTTAGACTAATATACAGCTTTTAGGCGAGACGATGAGTGTGGTGATGAAACGTCAGACTATCCTTTTTCTTCGAACGTGCAGTAGTGGTAGTGGCGCAATTATCTCATTCTAGAAGAACTGTCCGTACTGGCCCGAAATATGGTCTGAAGTGTACTGTGATCTGTAGTGTTATATTCTACAACTTATCCTGATGCAGAACAGTGACTCAAAATGCGGAATAATTACCCCCGATCTTAAAAGCGGTTAATTGTGAGCCCGTTCCAATTACGAGTTGTTTGCTTAATTAACAGTACATAAATTCTTACAATATTTTGAATCAGGCTGTGCATCTGGTGTGATTTCACACTAGCTGCTCATTGGCTAATGGTATTTTTTGGTGGGGATCGTGAGTTATTAGGCCACCTCAGACTCCACCAGATGTAAATAATGAGCAAGATTGGTAGACTATGAGGTTCCTTAATATACAGCTTTTAGGCAAAGAAGTCAGTGCGGGGGTGAAAGGTCAGACTATCTTTGTTCTTCGAACGCGCAGTAGCGGCGCAGTTATCTCACTCTAGAAGAACCGTCCGTACTGGCCCGAAATATGGTCTGACGTTACTATGATCTGTAGTGTTACATTCTACAACTTATCCTCTTTACCAGCATGCAGAACAGTGACTCAAAATGCGAGGATAATGGGGTCGTTTCCTTCAAAAAAATTTACAAAATATTGTTACATGATCAAAAAGTATATTAAATATACAATGCATATATCATATTAAAAACAGTTCTAATCATCACATGCAAGAACAAATTGGTTTTGAAAATAAAAAGGCGGTAAATGATGACGTATCTGATGATCATTCAATTCTAGAGAATTTTCATGTTGATAGTGGTGCTCTATTGATTTGTTGTTTACATTCAAGATTTGTTTACATTTACATTGTGTGTAGTCCAATTAAATAAGTCGACAAATCAAAATTTTGAGGTAAATACTTGAATTTTTGATATAAGTTACTTTGATGTATTAGAACACGACTAATGAAAGAAATTTTTTTTTGAACCCCCGGGAAGGGGTGAAAAAATATATAATAAAGTGTTTTTTCAAAATTACTCAAAATGTGTAAAAGCTAGTAAAAAAATCGGCAGCTACTGGAAGCGGCTGGAACCTCCCCACCCGGTGAATCTTTGAAGCCGAAAAGAGCACTAAACAATATGAAAGATGTCATTTAATTATATTTATTAAGTTGAAATATTTTTTTCGTATTAAATCAGAAAAAAGGCTTTCGTTCGGTGGGATTTGGACCTAAGAACTTGAGTGTTAAATTTATAGTCTGCACAACATTAACATTTTATTCAATGTTTTTAATACAAATATATGCTTCATCGGATCCTAGCCCGGGGCCAGCCAGACAACCACGGTGAACACCGCCATGGCGAGTGTGAGGCTGGACGGGGTAGGTCCGGTTTGGCTTGGACAAAATAGAAAAGTAGCTCCTGTCTTCTGTAGGCAGGCTTAAAAACTAGGTTAAAATTATATATTATATAATATTATATTATATTATGTGTCCACATGGACCTAAAATGAATATAAAAATAAACACAATTCTATAAAAACATTCGTAGGCAAGAGCACTTAATAATTTTGATTATTGATACGGGAAACAACTGAACGAAAAAACCTGTTCGTTGGTAATGGGATGGATGGCAGGGATGGCCATCTTTGGAAAAAACCATATAACTCTTGGTGGACAGCTTCCCTGCCAGATGTAGCCAGGGTAGTGTTCATGGTGGATCGTTTAAGTTTGAGTTGGTATATTTTGTTTTATCTTTTGGCCTCGACCAATTTTTCACTAAATCGGTCGGGAAAGTGATAGCAGTCAAATTTTTGGTTCCAACGTTTCTCCGGGGACTTTGGTTTTTGAAAAATGTTTAGGTTGGTACCAATGTCTTAAATTGTTTTTAGGTTATGTAGTACTATTTTTAGGTTATGTTGCCGAAAGAATTTCCGGCGCGATGCCGGAAGTAGCGGAAATAGTTTTTAAAATGTAATGTCACTGTCACTTTTAAAGTTTTATTGGAAAAAACTCACCGAAAGCGTTCCGGTGGGGTTGCTTACACTTGTAGGGCTTGTAAGCGATTCAGGATGGCCTCTCACACCATCCGTGGGCTTTATAAACGTCGAAAAAACTTGTAATCTCTCGATGCACTTGACACGTCAAAAATACTCAGCATACAGTTTGCACGCTTTAACACATTAGCAGAGAACTTATACCACAAATGGATCCGTAGTATTTTTTGGGAATTTTCCTTTGAGTCCATTTAATAAAATTTGACATTTTTCTGAAAATTTGACATTTTTCTGAAAAGTAATATTTTTCCGAAAATTTGACATTTTTCTGAAGTGACATTTCTCCGAAACTTTGACATTTTTTCGAAAATTTTACATTTCTCTGAAGTGACATCACTCCGAAAATTTGACAATTTTCAAACATTTGACATTTATCTGAAAGGTGACATTTTTCTGAAAGGTGACATTTCTTCGAAAATTTTACGTTTTTTCGAAAATTTGACATTTTTCTGAAAAGTGACATTTTTCCGAAAATCTGACATTTTCCTGAATTTTTGACATTTTCCTGAATTTTTGACATTTTTCTAAAAAGTGAAATTTCTCTGAAAATTTGACATTTTTCTGAAGTGACATTACTCCGAAAATTTGACAATTTTCAAACATTTGGCATTTTTTTGAAAGGTGACATTTCTTCGAAAATTTGACGTTTTTTCGAAAATTTGACATTTTTATGAAAAGTGACATTTTTCTGAAAATTTGACATATTTCTGAAAAGTGACATTTCCCTGAAAATTTAACATTTTTTCGAAAATTTGACATTTTTCTGAAGCGACATTTTTTCGAAAATTTGACATTTTCCTGAATTTTTGACATTTTTCTGAAAAGTGACATTTCTCTGAAAATTTGACATTTTTTCGAAAATTTGACATTTTTCTGAAGTGACATTACTCCGAAAATTTGACAATTTTCAAACATTTGGCATTTTTCTGAAAGGTGACATTTCTTCGAAAATTTGACGTTTTTTCGAAAATTTGACAATTTTCTGAAAAGTGAAATTTTTCTGAAAATTTGACATATTTCTGAAAAGTGACATTTCCCTGAAAATTTAACATTTTTTCGAAAATTTGACATTTATCTGAAAAATGACATTTTTTCGAAAATTTGACATTTTCCTGAATTTTTTACATTTTTCTGAAAAGTGACATTTCTCTGAAAATTTGACATTTTTTCGAAAATTTGACATTTTTCTGAAAAGTGACATTTTTCCGAAAATTTGACATTTTTTAAAAATCTGAAATTTTTCTGAAAAGTGACATTTCTCCGAAAAGTTGATATTTCTTGGAAATTAAAAAAAAAAAATTTCGTGACGTCTTGTAGAAATATTTTTTTGATATCATCAGTTCGCCTGTTATAAGAATTTTATGCTTTTACGACGTCATCAGAACGTAGGTGTATTTTTAATTCACTCGTATTCCATCCGTCTACAATATTTATACCTACGTTTCAAATTTCAGTTCGATATCTTCAACCGTTCCCGAGTTATCAGCCGAAATCACTGAACACCTCTGTCATTATTAGAATATCACCCTGTACATTGCACTGCTTTGTGGACAAAACAAGTGAAATTTTTGTTTTTTAATTTTTTTCACGGAAACCAAATCGAAAAAGTGCAAGTGTGATATATCGTTGAAATCGGAATTTTTACTGCTTTTCAATGGTTCAATTACAAATTGTAAGTTATCATAAAATAAAGAACTTGTTGTGCCAAAACGGCACTAAACGTAATCCGATCTCAACCAAAACCTTTTCAGATCTTCTGGAGCACTAAATAAACCCTCATGCAAAGTTTCATCCAAATCCGTTTAGTAGCTTCGCCGCTATCGTGCTAACATACATACACACACACACACACACACACACACACACATACACACACACAGACATTTTTCAAAAACAACTTTTTTGGGTTCCTGGGACCTCAAAACGTAAAGATTTGATGTCATCTCAATTTTCGATTTTGGACTAATTGTAGTAACCTCCCACAATTTTATTGTGGGGAGGTTAAAAAGTTTCAAACAAAAATTGTAAAGCATGAAATTTTATATAAAAATGATCTCTAGACTTTTTTTGGTATTACTAAAATTAACGGAGTTGGGCTGGTTAGAAATTAAGGGATGATATGTACAACTTTAAAAGAAAAGTTAATGAATGTAAAAATTTTTTTTTCTATTTACTCAGAAAAATATAAACATTCGTTTCAGTGAAATGGATTTTTTAAAAAATTGTTAATAAAAAAGTTATAAAAATTTTAATTTTTTTATTTTCAATTAAAACCACTTTGAACGGTGAAACGAATTTTTGTTTACACCATTCTGTTCATCATTTAATATATTGAACATTTGCTTTTGAAATTTTTTTTACCCATCATTTTCGAGCAGGTATGAATTTATTTACCTGTTTAATTTTTTTCCAAACGTAAGACACTGCTCTTGTGACGTCACGATAACTGAAAAGAAATAAAGAATGCGTACGACAAAGATAAAATGGTTCCGTAGCTGCTGCGTTGCCTACAAGACGCACAAACTTTACATCTATAGGGATTTATGAGATCAGTTTCTATGAGTATTAATGTTTTTTTTTCAGTAATATATTAAATGTGTTTTCATTTGTTTGAATGGATAAAAAGAAAGGTCAGTTTTCAACTGCAATTACAAATACAAGTTTAACCACTTCGAATGGGATTATATGCGATTAATTTCTAACAGTATTTATGCTGTTTTCCGAATATAATTGTGATGATGTTTGATCAGTAACAAATTGTTCACTACATGTTACGTGTGGAAATTCCAGGTACATATTTCGTATTACTTCGAAAGGATTGATGATAGCAGTTTCTACGAGTATGTATTTGTTGTGCCAATAGTAAATTATATAAGTCTTTATCAGTATCCATTCGGATCTAATTTAAATATGAAAATTATATCAGAATAAAGCAACCAAATATTTTAAACAGTATCTATTTGTAAATCCAGACATTTACTTATACTATCTCAATGAGAATTTATGAGGACAGTATCTAATGTAAAACGTGCGGCTTTCCGTGGTTAAATGGCAAGAGTTTCTATAAGAAACGAGCTGCATTAGGTTAGAACAGTTTTTATTTATTTATTTATTTAGAAGAAGAAACAAACAGGTTACAAACCTAATTACATGTTTCTTGAGGGGGGACTATAGGCGATATAACCCGCTGGAGCCAACCCGGGCGACACGCTTCGAAGACCGGGTTTTGATTTGCAATTGAAGATTACAAATTATGATGTTTGAATAGGGATTTATGAGATGAGTTTCTATGAGTATTAATGTTATTTTTTTCAGTAATAAGTATATTAAATGTGTTTTCATTTGTTTGAATGGGTAAAAAGAAAGGTCAGTTTTCAACTGCAATTACAAATAGGTACAAGTTTAATCACTTCGAATGGGGTTATATGCGATCAGTATTTCGAATATAATTGTGATGAGGTTTGATCAGTAACAAATTGTTTACCACATGTTACGATATGGTCGGAAATTTCAGGTACATATTTAGTATTCCTTCGAAAGGATTGATGATAGCAGTTTCTATGAGTATGTATTTGTTGTTCCAATAGAAAATTTGTCTTTATCAGTATGCATTCGGATCTACTTTAAATACAAAAATTATATCAGAATGAAACAACCAAATATTTTAAACAGTATCCACTTGTAAATCTAAACATTTAAAGATATATTTTAATGAGAACCAATCAGAACAGTATCTAATGTAACGCGTGCGGCTTTCCGTGGCTAAATTTTAAAAGTATTTTTAATAAATAGCTTTAACGGATTTGAACAGTTTTAATTTGCAATTCCAGATGAATAGTTTTAATTGTTAAATAGGGATCTATGAGATCAGTGTCTTTGTGTAATGTTTTTTTTTTAATAAAAACACATTTTATTTTGAAAAAAAAAACATTACACTGACCTCATAGATCCCTAACAATTAAAACTATTTATCTGGAAATGCAACTGAAAACTGTTCAAATCCCTTAAAGCTTATTTATTGCAAATAATTTTAAAATTTAGCCACGGAAAACCGCACACGTTACATTACCCAACAAACACCGAAGATTGGCCCATCAGTGGGCCATCACTGGGCCAGAAGTTTCATTTCTGGCACAGTGATGGTCCGCTAAAGGGCCAACCTTTTGTGTTTGTAGGGTAGATACTGTTCTGATGGATTCTCATTATAATATTATCTTTAAATGTTTGAATTTACAGGTGGACACTGTTTAAAATATTTGAGGTTTCATTCTGATATGATTTTTGCATTTAAATTAGATCCGAATGCATACTGATAAAGACTTATATACTTTACTGTAGGAACAACAAATAAATACTCGTAGAAACTGCTCTCATCAATCCTCTTGAAGGAATACTAAATATGTACCTGGAATTTCCGACTATATCGTAACATGTAGTGAACAATTTGTTACGGATCAAACCTCATCACAATTATATTCGGAAAACAGCATAAATACTGTTAGAAATTGATCGCATATAACCCCATTCGAAGTGATTAAACTTGTATTTGTAATTGCAGTTGAAAACTGACCTTCCTTTTTACCCATTCAAACAAATGAAAACACATTTAATATATTACTGAAAAGAAAACATTAATACTCATAGAAACTGATCTCATAAATCCCTATTTAAACATTATAATTTGTAATCTTCAATTGCAAATCAAAACTGTTCTAACCTAATGCAGCTCGTTTCTTATAGAAACACTTGCCATTTAACCACGAAAAGCCGCACGTTTTACATTAGATACTGTTCTCATAAATTCTCATTGAGATAGTATAAGTAAATGTCTGGATTTACAAATAGATACTGTTTAAAATATTTGGTTGCTTTATTCTGATATAATTTTCATATTTAAATTAGATCCGAATCTTTACTGATAAAGACATATAATTTACTAGAGGAACAACAAATAGATACTCGTAGAAACTGCCCTCATCAATTCGCTTGAAGGAATACCAAATGTGTACTTGGAATTTCCGACCATATCATAACATGTAGTGAACAATTTGTTACTGATTAAACCTCATCACAATTATATCCGGAAAACAGCATAAATACTTTTAGAAATTGATCGCATATAACCCCATTCGAAGTGATTAAACTTGTCTGGCTGCTGGTTTCCGGGTCTTCTTCCGCGTAGACTTGGTTGAGTGCTACTATAGTACGCGGAAGAAGACCCGGAAACCAGCAGCCAGATCACCAGCTCCGCGAAAGCCTTAGCACTATGATTAAACTTGTATTTGTAATTGCAGTTGTAAACTGACCTTTCTTTTTACCCATTCAAACAAATGAAAACACATTTAATATATTACTGAACTAAACACATTAATACTCATAGAAACTGATCTCATAAATCCCTATTCAAACATTATAATTTTGAATCTTCAATTACAAATCAAAACTGTTCTAACCTAATGCAACTCGTTTCTTATAGAAACTCTTGCCATTTAACCACGGAAAGCCGCACGTTTTACATTAGATACTGTTCTCATAAATTCTCATTGAGATAGTATAAGTAAATGTCTGGATTTACAAATAGATACTGTTTAAAATATTTGGTTGCTTTTATTCTGATATAATTTTCATATTTAAATTAGATCCGAATCTGTACTGATAAAGACTTATATAATTTACTATAGGAACAACAAATAGATACTCGTAGAAACTGCTCTCATCAATCCTCTTGAAGGAATACTAAATGTGTACTTGGAATTTCCGACCATATCATAACAAATAGTGAACAATTTGTTACTGATTAAACCTCATCACAATTATATTCGGAAAACAGCATAAATACTTTTAGAAATTGATCGCATATAACCCCATTCGAAGCGATTAAACTTGTATCTGTAATTGCAGTTGAAAACTGACCTTTCTTTTTACCCATTCAAACAAATGAAAACACATTTAATATATTACTGAAAAAAAAACATTAATACTCATAGAAACTGATCTCATAAATCCCTATTCAAACATTGTAATTTGTAATTTTCAATTGCAAATCAAAACTGTTCTAACCTAATGCAGCTCGTTTCTTAAAGAAACACTTGTCTTTTAATCATGGAAAACCGCACGAATTACATTAGATACTGTGCTCATAAATTCCCATTGATGTGGTATAAGTAAATGTTTGGATTTACAAATGGATATGGCTTGACTCGTTTTGTTGGTCAATTCTGATATAAACTGATAACAATTTCAACAGCAACTTTACCTAACTCTTATAGAAACTTATTGACCATATAGGTTCTCATAGATACTTATTAATTTTTGATAATTTTCAATACGGATTGATGAGATTTTTTTCACAGGGATGATGTGTAGTTTCTACAAATGTATATTATTCCTTATTTATCACAAACTTATTTACTGTCGCCATTTTAAGAAGGCACTTCAAACGGGTCGAACGATTCTGACCACACAACACACAAGTCAGGTTTTAAAGGCTATATTCGACTGGGACCACCGTGGGCACGCCCACAGTGGACGAGGTCGAACGCTTTCACAGTCGTATCTTAAAACGTGACCATGTCGACCAACTTCAGACCGCTGATTAGAACGCTTTTTAGCAGTCCGACCGTGGTCCGCCCGCCAGTCGAACGGGAGCAAAATGTGGCCACATCGACCACTCAGCTGATCAAGTCGGACCACACAGTCCGAACGCTTTTGAAAGGTCCGACCGTGGTCAACCCGCCTATCGAATGTAGCCTTAGCTCTGCATCTGGTGTGAACTCACACCAGCTGTTCATTGGCTAATGCCATGATTTGGTGGGGATTGTGAGTTATTAGCACGGTCAATAAACGATACGGTTGCATCAATCAGCAGCTTTAGGACGAGAGAGACGCGGGGGGCGGGAAATCGAATGAAAGAGACAGACATATCTGATTTCCGTGCAGAAGACAGAGACAAAGACTCCGGTAGGGTCTACAGCCTACGTCACCTGTAGACACTACAAGTATCTTTGTCTCTGTCTTTTGCACGGAAATCAGATATGTCTATCTCTTTCATTCGATTTCCCGCCCCCCGCGTCTCTCTCGTCCTTAAGCTGCTGATTGATGCAACCGTATCGTTTATTGACCGTGAGTTATTAGGCCACCTTAAAGTATACCAACCTTGAATAATGAGCGGGCCAACTATCCTTATAGGTAAAGGCCATAAACACAGAAGAAGAAATAATTATTTTGTCCTATTAATAATGTACTAAATGTAGAAGAAGAAACTAACCTGTGTTTATGTTGTGACTGTTCTTTTGCTGTTTTGTCTGATAATTCGTATTTTAAAATATTTTAAATCAGTTTTAGAGAGTGCATCGTATTCGTAACCATAGATTTTTAAATTGTCAAATTGGATCTAAATAGAATATCTAAAAAGATTATTAAAAAAAAATACATGTATATATTTTTTTAATGGAAAATTCGATTTGGACTACTGAGGCCTATCAATTAGAAAATGAGCAAAAACTTACAGTCACCCACAAAATTAACGGAATTTGCACCTCTGCAATCGGAGGAGAAACCACAAAGTGTTGGCCAACTTATATCAAACTTTTTCAAAATAAGTAAGAATTTCACAACAGTCGAAAACACTGGTGAAAATTTGGATACAGTGCCTCAAGAATCACTCCCAAACTGGGCTACTGATTCTTCAACAGATCCATATGTAGGAAAAGAATCGGCCTCAAATGTTTATACTGTTGATGTAAATGAAGGCAGAAGTTTGCCGAATGTTCTGAAAAGAATAAGTAACCTGTTGGCCTTAAAAAGTACGGTAAGTTTTTGATGATGAATCGAAAAGAAGGAAATTATTTTCTAAATCTTTAAATACCTAATACTCCCGTTGACTATTACAATATGAAAGGAAATCAACAATTTTGTTTCTGTTAGCAGAGTAGGTTATTTGTCTCTTTTAATATATTAATAGCAGAAATAATACGATGTTTTATTTATATGTTTTAATATCTTTTTTCGTCAAGCTACAGAAAAACATGACATTTCTTCATTTTATGACATTAAAGACTTTTTAGATGGCTGTGCGTTGCCATTAACAAAAGTACTTTTTCTGACGCTGTGAGTGGCAGAAATAGTAATATCCATAGCAACACGTATTTTATTTAACACGCCGGCCATGCGATATTAACACAATGCGTTTTTGGTGCTGAAATTCAAGATTTTTTATCTTTATTTTCTATAGCTAATCGACATTTGAAAAAAAAATAGCATGTTTTATTCGGAGTAAAAGCCACTTGTTGTGACTCGTCTGTAATTGCCAGACGAACGAACCTTTAGACTCGTCACACAAGCATCACTTTTACTCCTAATAAAACAATATACTGTTGATATTTTTAACAACTGACATTTTATTATACATAGATACATAACAATACTATATATTAACAATGAAACAATCGTCACATAATATTCCCAACATTTTAGAAAATTTCACTATCTTCTCGCTGCTTGCATAGTCCTTTAGTTAGTAAATCTGCTACCATCCCATCTCTTTACTTCTACTTCTCTACTATCTTGTTTCTCCCATACAAAATTATGTTTTACATCATGTTTTGTTCTTGCTAGAAAAAATCGTTATTTGGTTTAGTTGTTGAAATATTTTCTTTAAGAATATTGCTTCTTGACTTGCTGGGCTAAAAGCCAACATGCTTCCATGGTGGATAGAGCTGTTGTAGGTTATTTCCTAGAAGTCCAACTTATAGCGCTTCCGCCTGAGAGAAATACATAACCCGCTGTAGACTTTCGATCTTTTAAATCTCCGGCCCAATCTGAGTCAGAAAAACCTTGTAGTTTTTCGTTATCTTTCTGGAAGGTTAGTTTCTGATTTGATGTCCTTCGCAGATATCCCATGACTCTTTTTACCGCCATCCAATAAGTTTTTCCATACTTAATGCTGAATCTAGCCAAAACCCCCACTGCAAAGGATATATCTGGTCTAGTTCACTACACCGCATATAACAAGCTACCAATTGCTTCTTGATAAGGAATATTTGACATTTCTTTTCTTTCCTTCTCGCACTTCATTTGTGCTTCTTTGGTTTGATTCGAGTCCAGTGGAGTATTAATTCTATTACAGTCTGACATACCAAATCTTGCCAATATTTCTTCTATATATTTTTCCTGGTCTAATGTGATAATTCCTTTAGTTCTATTTCTCCCAATTCTCATACCCAGATAATAATTTCATTTTAAATCGTTTTTTAAATTCATCTTTGAGAGGCATTTTTTGCTTTTTATCTTCTGTAAATATATCATCCACATATACAGCAACTATCACCATTTTTCTGTTAACTATTTTAGAAGCAAGGATGAGTACTGATCTGACTTAGTAAAATTAAAACTTTTTATGGTAATATCTATCTAACTTTTTGTTTCATACACAACTTGCTTGTTTTAGTGTATATATTGACTTTAGAAGATAGTTTTACCATCTGGTAATTCCATGTAGATTTCTTCTGATAATTCTAGATATAGAAAAGCAGTAACAACATCCATCCATCTGATCAATATCCCACCCATGTTGGGCTCCGAGCGATAAAAGTAGTCTTAGTGAACTATATGTTAATATTGGGGGAAAAAGTTTCTTCATAATCTATACCTTCCTTTTGTGAATATCCTTTTACTACTAAACGTTTCTTGTAACGCTCTACTTCGCCGTTTACATTAAGCTTCGTTTTGAAAGTCTTTGTACTTTTTACTGAAATTTTGCCTTCTGGTAAGTTAAATATAGTCCAAGTAATATTTTCACTATGAAATTTTAATTCTTCATCCATTGCATATTTCCATTTGTGTGAATTTGGTCCGTTTAGGGCTTCTTCAACAGTTTTTGGATCATATTGGACGTGCTCGATAAATAAAATCTGATTTGAAAATATCATTTTTTGCTTTTCATATCTTCCAGATTTTCTATTTCATTAACAGTTTCTCACTATTTTCTGTTAGTTATATTTTCTTTTTAAGTATCTGCTTTGTCTCTGCTTCATTTTTATTTTCTTCTTCCAATATTACTGTTATTTGCTTATTGACTTCTTACTCTTGTATCTGATCATCTAGACATTCTTCCTCTTTTTTATTATTCTCAGGAAACAAATGCTTTTATCCTACTCTGCGATCGATATTTCGGAAACTCATTTTCGAAGAATATCGCATCCCTCGACAATAATAATTTCTTTGTTACTGGTAGTGGAGTCAAATTAGGATTTTAATGTGAATTGTCTGGTCAGGGGGTTTTTTTATTTTGACGTGTCCAGCGGGTAAACTATAGTTCACAGTTCAGTTTTGTAGTTTCTGCGAAGTTGGGATATTGTTTATATAAACAATTTAATTTTTTAGACCGTGTTTTTCATCGGTTTTCTTTGAATATCTCGAAATCTATAAGTCCTATGGAAATCAACAAAGAAAAATGTTCGTTATGAGTTGTGGAACAAAACTGCATAAACCATAATTTTTTCCAATTGTTACACTTCTGTGCAATAAAATCCCGTACACTTGAAAAATCAAGTAATCCAGTTTTTACTAATATTGATTGGTGTGAATCAGTCTTTTTGGAATTTAGATTTTTTATTATCATATAGTTATAATAAACTGACATTCACTGTAAAACGTCATAAGTAAGGTATTTGAATAATGTTAATCCAGAAGAAAAACATACTGTTGAGGGTTAAAATATAAAATCTTTATTTTATGCACCAAAATACACCAAAAATACATGAACAATCATTGAGCTCACACAACCGTCTGTTCTTCCCCGTTTTCTACACCTCTGCGCGCGCCTCTTCTGCGCACGCCTCTTTCCTTGTTAAGAGACCAGACGTCCAGCTGATCGCGGGATGTGGGGGAAATCGGTGCAAGCACTCACATTCGGCTGTCCTGCCCCCTTGACGTCCTCGTCACCACTAGATACTTGGATTGTAGCATACTGAGCTATAAATTGTAATTGCAGCGCGCTGGGCTGAATCATGAGATAGAGAAGCTAATATAGCTCACTGGGCCATATTTAAATGATATTTTGTAGCGCACTGGACTACACTATTCTAAGATAACTGAATTTTGGGAGCACACTGGGCTCTGTTGGAAACAACATTTCCATAGCACGCTAGGCTACATGATAATACCACACTGGGGCTTTAAACAAACCGCCGCAACGCGGATTTGTCACCATAGCTCACTGGGCTACACTAGTTTGCTGCGCTGGAGCTATATTAGTTTGCTGCACTGGGGCAACACTAGACTACTTCACTAGAGCGATACACATTGGTATACTAGACAACAACAGATATAAAACTAACACTATACCAACTAAGTTTAATAAGCATGACCCTCAGCAGGTATTTCTGTTTTTTTTTAATCAACTTGATTGATATATATATATATATTTGTATTATTACTATTATTATTTTTTTTTAGTCTATTTCCTGAGTATAGTAAGGTTTTAAACGCTCACTTGCAACTACTCCCTTAAACTTTCTTTTGTCTCTGGAAAATGATGCAATTTTATAGCGATCATTACCCAAGACTTTTACTATTTTCATCGGACCAATATATTTGGGTACTAGTTTACCACTTGCTTTCATTTTCGAGGACACTTTGTCACATCTTTTCTTAGCCTTTTTACGAATTTGGTCCAAATCTTTTCTCTCACGAAATATTCTAACTTTATTGTCAACCATTCATGGAGGCTAACAGAATGGATAATTAAAATGCCATTTAGAAATTGTGAGTATTTGAAAAACCACAAAAGCCATGTACAGTAATTTGTGTTGCCCATCTGATGCCACAAGGCCTGTTTTTTTTTTCTTGCCATAGACTGTACTGTTAAACAGAGACTAAACCTAATCTAGTAAAAATAACTTGTAAAAACAATGATTCATCTCATCCTCAATAAAAGGCAGCAGTCAATGCATTTAGTTTTAAACATTTACTCGCATCAGCACTCGTATAAAGCTATCATCTAATAAGTCTTGTAACATTGAATTTAAAATACTTCGTTCAGCTAAGATATACAACAGGGATGATCGCCACTGGACCCCCAGCAGTTAAACTTATATGCATCTCAACTGCAACAGTTTTACCAACATTTTTAAGAGAAAATGAAATACAATCTCTATGATTCTCCAATAATTTAAAAGAATCTCAATTTCTTTTTACTTTCATTATTATCATCAATATTTAATTTGTCCTAATATCTACTGCAAATTATTATCTGGTTCAAACTAAATCATGTTTATTTTGTTCATCGATAAATCTGGCAATGTATATAATTTAAATTGCTTTTGAGATTTGCTTATTAATATGTGATCTTATGTTAAACAATCGGTTCCTATTATGAAATCATGGCTTAAATAAATATTGTTGAGAGCAACAGCTTGGTATAGTTGCACTAACTCCTCCGGTTACAAATAGTGAGTTGTACTGGTAAATTTGCTGTAATAACATTTACCATAAAATATTTCAAATCTTTTTCAGGACCTATTCATGACCACCGGTTGTTTTATAAGGTCGCGTACTTCCTGAATCTATTAGTCACTTTATTTGGCATCCATCAATACGAGCATATTTATAAACATATTTTCGTTGATGCATTCTCTCTGACCTACAGCTCACAGAAATCTGTTTGGATTATTTATTCTTCGACCGAGTTATACACATTGTTCTTGTGAACTAACCATTCTGTTATGGGTTTATCCCAATTGGCAACACGGTGATTTCTAATCATAACATTCGCTGTTTGTTTTTAACTTTAAAATTTTGTTCATTTTGCACTACTTGCGTTATCGAAAAATCTAATAGTGAGCTTTGAACCCTGTATCTTTAAGTACCAGCTTGGTCAGGTACAACGACACCTGAGATGACGCGAATTGTTTCTGTTTACAATTTTCAGCCCTAGCCGAAAACATAGTTTCTTTACACAACCCTCCTATGACACAATCAATTACAACAATATTTGTCGGATATATTGTTTAACTTTGCAATTTTATTTTTGGTACATAATTTGCAGCTTTTGCTAACTAAATTCCGAATTTTACAGACCACATAAAATCATTCATTTTTTTTTTTAATTATTTTTTTTTAACAATGTGCCAGTATCAACACGAAAATTGAGCTGTCATAGCACTTTCGTGTATTTCCACGTAATCTAATAATAATCTATTAATTTTAAAGTCATCAATTTATCCCCACTGTGTACATTGCCAGTCATCTACCTTTTAGACCCAGCTGTCAAATTTTCAGCACTTGGATCAAATACTGGTATTTATTCAACAGTTTCAATAACAACTGAATTTACAGACGGCGTTTGTCTACTATTAGTACAATACTTATTGAGTGAGTTTACTTATCTTACGCTTCAACTTGCTAATTTTCTTACGTAGCCTTTCATCCACCGAAGACGTGTTCGATGACACCGACGGGCTCCTAGTTCTGGCATTCTTTGAGTGTGTTTTTCCCCAGTTCTGAGTTATCCAAATGCTGAGGTAAATATTTTAATATATGGTCTTCAATAAGTTTAAGCAAATGTGAAGTTTTATATGCAAACTCCACTTTTCTCAGTCATTGGTTTCATCAATCTCAATGTTTCAACAATCCCAATGGGCGTTACTATTCCACCACCATAACTCTGAATGAGACACCCTCGATATTAGGTTTCAAGTCAAGTTGTAACTTGTCTACTAAGTCTTCTTTTAATGTGTTATATGCACTCCCAAAGTCTATATAAGCAGTACAAGATTGTCCCTGCACAACTGCTAGTTTATAATACTTTTCATTACTCAGATGGCCGAGTCCATTACAAGTTATTTTTATTAATTCTCTTGTTATTGTTCACATTTTACTGTTTATTTTTCTTAAAACACTCTTCTTCCAAATGTACTTTAAATTTACAAAAATTACAACATTTTTGGGATTTATTATTCGGGCACTCTGTCTTTTTATGACTTTCTTGACTGCACAAATAGCATTTTAATTTATTTGAACCTGAACTTAAACCCGGCTTATTGTTTCTATAAGTTTTAGAATAGCGTTCTTCACTACGAGTATCTTTAATATGTTCGGAATTAACTAGTAAAAACTTTAATAAGTCGTTAGTATTTTGACATCTGGCAGCCTTTATACCAGATTTTACGAACAGATCACTTATTTTATTGTATTTGTTATTTCCACTATTATACTGTCGTTAAGCTTACAACTTTGCCAAAGAGCCAATTTTTTATAATAAAAGTCCACAAGACTTTGACTTTTATGTCTTTCATTATTAACTAATTCTTTAAGCTTAAAAAAAAACGCTGCCCAAGGAATCACTACTTCCACATCCGGATTTTCTGTCCAAGTCACACAATGAAAAAATGTTGTATCTGGAAATAATTGTTTATGGAACTTTAATAACATAATATTTGAAATCCTCTACCCCAAAAACCCATAAAACGATACCCCACATCGGTAGTGGGGTGGGGGTGGTGACAGGGGGTGGGAGGTGGATAAAGTAAAAAAATATTTTGAGGTTTCTGGTTCTTGTACACACACTAAATCACATGTTTTTTTCATTCCCTTTAATAATGGGGTGGGGGTGGTAATGGGGGTGGCTAATGCCAAAATTTTTTTTTGAGACCTTAGCTTCTCTTGTCTATACTAAATATCAATTTTATGAACTCTTACCTGCTTGATTTACCTATTTACTCCAAATTTACCCCAATTTACCCCCAAACCCTTCGACGGAACAAGATGAAAATATAATCTAGTTCTAGATCTCGTTAAAGTACATATGTGTACCAAATTTCAAGTCAATATCTCAAACGGTTCCAGAGTAAATGTGCGCACAAAAAAAGTTACAGACCGACAGACAGAAATTTTTTTTTCGCTCAAACTTCAAATCTCGACGTTTCATGACATTCTAAGCCTATTTGAACAATAAAAATTTTTAAAAATTTTTTTGTCGTTACTATACTTCCACTGGATATGGAAGTAATACCTGTTTGCGGTGGAAACGCTTAGTTTTTTTTCCATTGTTTCCAGGAAAGATTCAGATCCACTTGATTGTTATACCAATTTTTAGCATTACCTTTAAGTTTGTTTGCCATGCAAAATATTTTCGCCTTGTCGTCCCACTCAAATACCTCACCAGTCGAATCGATGGTATGTATATATCCACTCTTGCATATTGAGCTCGTCAAGTCTGCCAGTGCATATCGGAACACTGTCGATTTTCCCCTGATAACGATTCGATTTAACGCTCAGTTTATGTTGTAGCTTCTTGATTTTTCATTTTAACTTCCATGATTCACTAGCAGAACTAGAACTAGAATTTATACTGCTCGAATCACTTTCTGAACTGCTAGAATTCGAGCTCGAGCTAGAAGGCCTCTTTCAAGATTTCGGCATGTTTTTATTTTTTTTTTTGACACGAAATAATCACAACCACAACACCGGCGCGCCGATTGTCATTCCTCGTGGAGCGCACTCAAATTGCCGTCACAGCAGCGCGCCCAAATTGCAGTCATAGCAGCGCGCCCAAATTGCAGCCACAGCAGTTTTCCTTATTATTTGATTTTAGTGTTCAACACGTAATAATCACAAAAACAATCAGCAATCACCGAAAACACGTGAGCCGAATCGCACTTCTGATTTGTTAAGGGTTAAAATATAAAATCTTTATTTTATGCACCAAAATACAGCAAAAATACATGAACAATCATTGAGCTCACACAACCGTCTGTTCTTCCCCGTTTTCTACACCTCTGCGCGCGCCTCTTTCCTTGTTAAAAGACCAGGGGACCTATTGTCCAGCTTAGGAGAAGTGAATCGGGGTATTTTTTCTCTTTTTATATCATTATATTTCCTATTTCTCTTTCCTTTCTCCCGAATTGATCATTCTCTCGACTGGAGAATAAGGTCCCAGACGTCCAGCTGATCGCGGGATGTGGGGGAAATCGGCGCAAGCACTCACAATACATATTTTTGTTTTTTTTTTTTGCTTTTTTACACCATTCGATGGGGATGATATTCTTCTTCTTCTTCTTTACGATCTTAGCCTTAGCTACATGGCTATTTAGCCTGTTTCTAGTTTTCTTCTTGATTTTATTATTTTGTTTTTCTTTTTCTTTTCCTCTACTGAACTATTTATTTTTATGTTCTGTTTCTATACCGAGTACTTGGTGAGGGAACGGATGGGTTGACAGGTTTGGTAACACAGGAAAAAAAAAAGGAAAAAACTCTTCTGTCTCTGGAGCGTCGGCAGAGCCATTGACACAACCAAAAATGACGCCTCGGATCAAGCACCCTAAGTTTAAAAAGAGGGGATTTGGAGTGTTGTTGGGTCAAATCATGCGGGATTGTAGTTTTATTAACCTCATAAAAAAGGGTTTTAAATTTTGAGATGAGCAGCTTCTAGGAATTTCGAGATATTTTTTGCGTTGTCTATGTTAGGATTTGCTAAAACTGAATTGATATTCATGGGAGCTTCATCGTATTGATTTAATAGATTATACAACCTGTCAGAGTTTTGGTAGTGTAGTGTGCATTCAAATATGACATGATTTAGTGAACCTAATTCTCCACAGTTAGGACTCTTTTGGATTCCAATTTTATGAAGGTGGGTTAGGCAGTATCCGATTCTCATTCTTGTAGTGATGTAGTGATTTCTTTTCTGGTGAGGTTCAAATCATGAAATCATGTTTTTCTTTTTATTCCTCCAGAGATACTAGCATAGTGAGCCCCTTTGTTTATTGATATATTTGTCCATTCGATATTCCAGTCTTTACGTATTTTTTTCTTTAATGTGGGGTAGAATATCTCAAAAATCTACTTTCGTTAAGTTAATGCTGTTGTGGTCTGTACCTATTTTTGCTATGAGGTCTGCTTTGTCATTACCCTGAATATTTGTATGATTAGGAATCCAGACTAGTTGTACCCTTCTGTTTTGGGCTTTGGCTATATAGTATGACTCCCTGGTGCTTAATGTAATCCAGTCATTGTCTGCTATTAGTCCGTTCCTTGATAATCTGCCCAGCGCACTTTTAAGGTCTGAAAATATTACAAAGTCTTTTAGATCTAACAATAAGGCTTTTTTATGGCAATTCGGATAGCCATGACTTCTGCCGAGCAAATCGAGTAATAATCTTGCGCCCTTAATGCTAGAGATACATTTTTTTCTGGTATATGTACTCCTATGTCTACCTTTTTTCGAGCTGGATCCAGGGATCCATCTGTAAATATATATGTTGCTGAAGGCCATTTGTCTTTCGTCAACCTGATGAAATCTGGATGATTATTAGAGGAAGAATTATCGAGTCCTAAATCTACATATGATATCTTTTTTCCCGTTTGTAAATAATGGCCATATCTATAACATGGGAGTATATTTTGTTTCTGGATTATGCCCATGAAATGTATAAATAGATCGGTTGCTTCTATCAGAGGCGTAGGGGGTGGTAGTATTGGTTTCTGATTATAGTTGGCGTACTGCGTATAAATCAGGGGAGTCAGGGGGCTGTTTTCGAAAGTAAGCGATTTGAATATGTATTTGCAGGCTAGCCACGTTCGTCTATGTCTCAGAGGCCATTCACAAGTTTCCGCTAGAGGAGCATTAGTAGGAGCTGATTTCATTGCCCCGATAATGATTCGTAGGGCTTGGAATTGTATTTTGTCTAATTTTTCCACAAAGATTTTTACTACAATTTACCATCAAAATACTTCCATAGTCTAAGTGTGACCTTACGATTCCCTTGTATATCATACTTAGTGTTGAAGGGTGAGCCCCCCACCAAATTCGAGATATAGCTCTCATTGCATTGATCCCCCTTAAAGCTTTTTTTGCTGTATTTTCTATATGTGATTTCCATTTCAAGTTCGAGTCTAATACCACACCCAGATATTTGATGTTTGTTGTCCATGGTATGAGGTTATCTCCCCAATAAATATTTAGAAGATCCTGGTGCGTATTACATTTCTGAAATAAGATCGCTCTTGATTTGTTTAGAGAAAGATTAAATCCTAGCCTTGTAAAAGCAACAGATTACCTAAAGAACCATTTATTTCTCTGATTATATCGATAATGTTACTGCCAGAGCTAATAGGTGGAATGCATAGTAAAATATTTCGCCGCCAGGCATTTACCGATCGCCTTTGGGTACTCTATTCATTGTGTTCTGTGCTTTGTAGTTTTGATGTGTTGAAATAAGTTTGTTTATTTGAAACATACAGAAAATTGATAGTTTAGTTGAACTAAAAGAAAAGCTTGGCATTTTTAAAGAAGTAGTAAACAAAGATGCACAGAAAATGAGGTTATGTTGCAGTACCCAAACGCGACTCTGACGCCGCCTACATGCATTCGGTCTGTGAAATGTTTTGAACACACTAGATGGGCTTTTTTGTAATTTGAGAGCAACTATCCACTTTCTTCTAAAACTGCTGCATACTGGAAACTGGTGAAACTTTAAATTTTTATTTTTTCTATAATAGGAAGTGCATTGAGGCACACAATTGCTTGGTATTTTTAAAGAATTAGTAAACAAAGATGCACAGAAAATGAGGTTATGTTGCAGTACCCAAACGCGACTCTGGCGCCGCCTACATGCATTCGGTCTATTATGACAAAATCGTCTGCATATCCCAAAAAGGTTGTCTTTTCAGTCATTTCAGTATGTAACGAATTTGTATAAATGTTAAAAAGTAAAGGACTCAGTGGAGATCCTTGCAGTAATCCTACATTCGTTACTTGCGGGCCAATGAGATTTCTGTTTGTAGGATCTCTGATGTATATACTTCTGTTCGATAGGAGTTGCTGAATGAGATTAACTGTACTCTTTGGGATAAAGAAGTTTTCTAACTTTTCTATAAGGATGGCTGGAATTACATTTTCTTATGCAGAAGTTATATCTAAGAAAACTGCCACTGTCTTATGTTTACTGTCAAAGCAGTTATTAATTTTTACTGTGAGAGTGGTAATATTCTCCATTACTCCTTTACCTCGTCGGAAACCGGATTGATTTGGTGATAACAGGTCTTTACTTTCTAAGTGGTATTCAATTCTATTTTTGATTATTAGTTCCAGCAGCTTACCCAAACAAGATGATAGAATGATAGGCCGGTAGTTGGAGAATAAGGTGGGATCTTTCCCAGGTTTAAGTATAAATAATGTTACTTCCAAAACGGCCCCAGATTACATAGCCACTAATTTGGCAGAGAAGAGCTGGACAGCATACATATGTAACCCTTGTATCGCTGACCATCTAGCACAAATAATCTGTTGTGAGGAAGTTATAACTTCGGTAAAAAAGGATATAATGTATTATAATACCGGACATTTTTCAACAGACAACGTGGAAAAATTTCAATATCTGCTAAAAAATACATGTTGGGACGTTTTCTATGAAAATGTTGACAGATCACTTGGCACATTCACTGATCTGTTTACAAAGTGCTTGGATGCTGCGTGTCCTTTAGAAACTCATGTTGTTAAAAACTCTAACTTAGCTAACTGTAAAAATTGGTTAACACCCGAACTAATTGATGAGGGTAAAGAACTTAAAAACTTACATTGGGTTACCTCTCAACTAAATGACCATAATTTCATGGAACTTTATAAAAACAAAAAAAGGCAACGTAGTACGAATCTAAAGAATGCAAAAAAACTCTACTTTTCTAATTATATAAATAAATCAGAAAACAGTCAAAAGAAAGTATGGTCTCTAGTAAATGCGCAACTAGGACGTAATGGCAAAAATGAAATAACTACTATAAATATAAATAACATTCCAACCTCTGATGTAAAAGAAATTACGGAACACTGGTAATTATTTCTCCAGAGTCACTGGAGAGAAAATGATTCAGCATTTTTCTAACAATATCTCAACAGAATGCACCACTAGCACGCCAGTGACAAACTCGTGATTCTTAGAACCAGTATCACAGGAGGAAATTTTAGAAATAATAAAAAATTTGAAAAACAAAGCTACGGCAGGTCTTGATGGTATAACTACCAAGGCGTTAAAATATGCAGCCGAGTTTATTGCCGAACCTCTAACTCATATTGTAAACGAGTGCTTTCAACAAGGATACTTTCCTTCTATCCTTTAGATTGCTGTCATAATTCCAATATTTAAAAAAGGAGATGATCATGAGTGCGAAAACTATCGCCCTATATCTATCCTGAGTGTAATTTCTAAAGTGATTGAAAGACTGATTTTAAACAGAATAACCACATTTCTTGGCAAGTATAAAATAATTACCAACTTTCAACATGGCTTTCAAAAAACAAATCTGTTGAATCAGCCACTACCCAGCTGCTCCAGTTTGTGTATGATGAGATGGATAAAGGTAATCATGTAATGTTTTTTGATCTCAGTCGAGCTTTCCTTAATGTGGAGTTTGTAGTACACAAGTTGAACATACTAGGGGTTAGAGGTGCAGCTTTAGATCTCATTCAGTCCTATTTAACTAATAGTAAACTTATAGTAAAGGTCGCAAATGTTGAATCAGATCAATATGAAGTAGAACATGGAGGGATCGGTGCTGGGGCCACTGTTATTTGTGTTGTTTGTTAATGACTTACCTTCTACAATAACAGAAGGGATTGTCGTAATGTTTGCGGACGACACATCTATAGTGGTCTCCTCACCGGACCCACTGGACCTTCAGTGAAAAATCGAACGAATACTTGTACTATATGAGGAATGGTGTTACAAAAACATTTTCATGCTAAATATTAATAAAACAGATTGCGTATATTTTTCCAAACGCAGATCTCCATCAGACAACCTAGTTAAAGCTATACGAACAGAAAACTTTTCAACCTCAGTTTCTTGGCATGATTGTTGACGGTGGTCTGTGTTGGGATCAACACATAGATCTGGTTTGCAATAAACTTAACAAAGCATATGTTGCTATAAGACAGTTAAAATGTGTATTCGATAATAAATTACTGCTAAACATTTATTATTCTCTAGTTTACCCACAATTATCGTACAATGTAATTGCCTGGGGAATGGCTGTCCATATAAATAGAGTGTTTGTCTTGCAAAAGAGAATTATTAGACTTATGTTTAATATGAAACCAGGTGAATCTTGCAAGGCCCAATTTAAAAACAATAAAATACTCACTATCGACTGTGTATACATTCTAAACATCATCAAATTTGTAAAAAAGAATTTAAATAACTTTCAAACAAACTGGGAATGTCATTCATACAACACCAGACATGGTAAGTTACTAAGAATCAAAAGTCATAATACAACAACTCTTGAGAAATCTCCGTATTATGCAGGTATGAAATTATACAATAACCTCCCTGCTGAAATTAAAAATATAACACCTCTTCATAAATTTGTTTATGCGCTGAAAGAATTTCTGATTGAACAGTTTCAACTCGGTGAGTGAGTATTTGAATCTCTGTCTGTAATCCAGAGAACATGTCTATACCTAGAGCGTTATAAAAGAGATACTTAATGATAAGCATAGTGATAACCATATTGTTTTTACTGTACTTTCTCTGTATTTTTAAATTTTAAAATTGTGATAATCTTAAAAGTGTCTTATTTTTTATAAACTTTTATATTTTAATTGTTATGTATGTCTCGCCAGGTGTTTTATAATATTTTTTATATACTTGTATTTGTTTTTATTACATTAATTTTGTCAAATGACGATCACACACATACTATGTATGTCCAAGTGTCAATAAATATTCTATTCTATTCTATTCTAAGTATAGGGCAGGCTATTTGTATTTTCCATTCTTTTAGGATTTCTTGTTCTATAATTAATTTATTGAAGAAAGCAACAAGATATTCTATTGCACGAATGGGAAGGTTTTTAATCATTGAATAAGTAATTTCATCTAAACTTGGAGCTGTCTTTTTTTTTTTTTTGTTGAGTAATGCTGTCTCGAGTTCTTCTATTGTAAGAAGATTTATTTCTTCTACAGAATCACTTTTTATGCTTGGTAAGTTTTCTGCAGCATAGGGTGGGGTTAGCGAGTCAAGGAAATCATATGGCCAGTTTGAATCCATTGGAGTTACCACCTCCGGAGGCGTTTTGTTGTTATTATAGCATCTGACAGCTTTCCACACTACTTTAGTGGGCGTTTCTCTATTTAGTGTTTCACAAAAAATTTTAAATCCTTCTTTCTTTTTTAATCTGAGTATTTTTCTTGTTTTTGTTTCGTTTTCTTTGCCTGTATGTAATTAAATAGTGTTGCATCTCTAGTAAACAAGGTAATGGCATCTCTGCGCTTTTGGATGGCTCCATCGCACTCTTGGTCCCACCAAGGGGTGGGGGGTTTGGGATATAGGGCTGTTTTTTTCCGGGGGATAGTCTCATCCGCCGAGTGAATAATTATGTTAGTAAAATCTTCATAACTTAGTTCTTTGTTAATCTCCATGTATGTATCAATAACATCCCTGTACTTTGACCATTGAGCTCTGTTACAGTTGAAGGATTTATGTTCAGTTTTTCTAGTTATATCACCTGGGTTTTGATTAAAATGAAGAGTGACCTTAATTGGATAGTGATCGCTCATTCCTGGATCTTTAATGGTATTCCATGTGTTACATGGGGCTAACAGAGGGGAACACAAAGTTACGTCTGGTGCACTTTTATGTTGATGAGGGGGGGGGGTAATACAGGTATTAGTTCCGTTGTTAAGAATTACTAAATCTAGATCCTCAATAATATCGCAAATTAATTTTTCTTTTCATTACGATTCTCTATGCCTGACACCCATGATGGGTGTTAAAATTAAAATCTCCGGTTATAACAAGATTATTATAATTAGCTAAAATATTTTTACAGGGTTCACTGGGATGTGAATATTCGGTAGTACGTACATATTGAATAATGTAAATTTGTTAGTTTCTATTGCCTGGATTTGAAGTTCTGGGAAGTCTCTGGGAGTTTTGACAGATAAAATTTTGTGTGGAATAGAGTTTTTAATAAGTATTGCTATGCCCCCTTTGCCATCTGGTCTGTCGTTACGGACAATTCTGTATCCGTGATTTTAAGGCTTATACTGTCTCTTAGCCAAGTTTCTGAGAGAGATATTATGTCTGGTTTTCTTCCTTTATTAATATCAGTAAATTTTCTTTATTTGAGTTTATACTTCTTATATTCCATTGTATAATTTTGTAGTGGGGGGTTAAAAATATTCTTGTGATATCTGCGAATATGTTTCCATATTATCAGAAGATTGGTCTAAATTATCATTCCAGGATTTAGGACTAGGGAAAAATGAGTACAAATTGGGTGTTTTATCCAAAAGAATTTTTACTAATTTTTTTACTTCTAATTCGGTAAGCGGTTCGTTGGTCAAGACTTCTGCAATTGCATTGTTTGCTTCTTTTCTACTGCTATCTTTTGATGTTTCTTGTCTATTTGTAGTATTAGGCATATTGTGTTGACTGTAAGTTGGGGTTTGATTTCTAGGTAGCGGAAGTTGTAGGTGACCAGCGATTGGTTCATCATTCCAGCTGGTGGGATTGTTAAGCCGAAAATAATTAGGGGTTCTAGAGCTAGAGACGAAAAGACATTGAGAGTGAGCAGCGGCGTCATAGTTTGGAGAAGTAGGAATTGTTTTCCTTTTTTTGCCTCGTGCGACTGTCGAGTACTTCTGTTGGCTTTGTGACTCTGGAGTTCAGTAAATGTTATTGCGCCTTTCTCTGATTGTTATCCCTTCTTCTAATTCATGCTGAGTCACTCTGGGCCTAAGAGAGGGAAATTTTTTTAACCTCAGAGATTCTTCATTCTGTACATTTGATCTTTCCTTACCTAGATTTTCTTTAGGGTACCTTTTTGCTGCTTCAAAAGAGAATAAATTGTCACATGCCATTACTTCATTTATTTTCTTTTGTCTAGAGTATTCTGGGCAGCTTTTATCTATGACTAAATGCTCATTGTTGCACTGTATACATAATGGTCTGTCCTTATCGCAATTTTTCATTTCATGTTCTTTGTTTCCACATTTTTCGCATTTTGCTGTACCTCTACCCTGGGTTTTTGTATGTCCATATCGGAAGCATTTATAACACAAAACTACTGGTTTAACATAGGCATAAATCTCCTGTTTATTATGAAAAATATATATGCGTGCAGGGAGAATTTTCCCCTCAAAGGTTAGTAAAACAGTTCCTGTTGGCAAATACTTAATTTCATTTCCTTCCTCATATCGTCTATTTAAACGTCTTACCGAAACGACTTTGTGTTTCGTGTCAATATTGTTTAAAATATCCTCTTCTGTTATGCTTTTCCCCACTCCTCTAATCAGTCCTCTGCATGAGATAAGACTGACTGGGATAAAGACTTCGTAACCCATCTCCGCTATTTCTTTGTTTTTCACGAATTCATTGGCTGCTACTGCTGAATGAAATGATACGCCTACTTTATTGGCTCCTTTACATTTGATTTCTTTGATATTTTATATTTTTAAATTAACTAAAATTTTTCCAAAGTCCATAGGATGTAAATTACCTACATTTTTCCCTAAATCTTCAATACTTTGTACTATGACTTCAAAAGGGCCAATATCTGTTTCTGAATAAAATACTGCCTTTCTTACGCGATTTTTATTAGTTTCCAGGGGGAATATCCTTCCCCCCCCCCTCCCGACGAGTCGCCCATGGGCGAATTCAAAAGTTGGGTTAGGTCGGGAATGTTTGAATTAACAATGAAATAGATAAATAGAGATTATACCAATTTTATATGGTATATTAGTAATATAGGAAGAAGTGAAAGTTACTGGTGTTAAAAGCCGACAGTTACCGGTATAGAAACACTTTTCCAACACTTTTTAATCACTAACGATTTTCGCGCGTCCACACTGTTTGACAACTTGGACCGAAAAAAAAGAAAAAAAAAGAAACTTAGTTATTACAAATTTTCTGTATCGAGCTTGAAATTAATACAGTTTTACTTAACAGACCGCATGCGACTGGTTGAAACCGGTAATAGTCGCTCCCAGATGAGAACAGTAGAATTCGGAGTACCACAAGGGTCGGTACTGGGACCAGTACTATTCCTTATCTATATCAACGATTTAGTATATGCTGGCTCCAGAGCCGACTTTATCCTCTTCGCACATGACACAACTGCGGTAAATAGAGACGAAAACTGTAATGCCCTCCAGTTAGTTATGGAGGAAACGCAGTCAGAGGTCACTGCCTGGTTCGTCGCAAATCGACTAAGCTTAAATGCTACCAAAACGGAAACCATGCTTTTTAGCTTACGTAATATGAACCTAAATAATAACTCAGAGTCAGTAAAATTTCTTGGGGTACAGATAGACCCTAAGCTGTCATGGAATATTCACATTGACAAATTATGTAATAAGTTAACTTCTAGTATCTATGCAATTAGAAATCTGTCCTAATAGTGTCCAGGCAAGTACTAATAACTTACCATGCAATTGTTCAGTCAAAGATAGCATATGCTATTCAGGCTTGGGGCCATGCTCCAAGTATGAAACGCGTATTTGGACTACAGAGGAAGGCAATACGAATTATAAACAAGCTTGAGTATAGGGAAGATTGTACACCAGCGTATATTGAACTTAAAATTCTCACGGTACCCTCACTATATATCTTACAGTGCCTCATGTTCGTTAGAGATAATCTACCAAGTTATGTTACCCATGATGAAATTCACTCGTATGACACAAGACATAAGACAAACATTTATATCGACTTTCACAGAATAAACAAATCTAAATCGGGAATATCTTACTTTGGCCCTAAGTTGTTTAACCTGCTACCATCCCCCGTGAAACTGTTGCCTTCTAAAAGTTTTAAAAATGTAGTAAAAAAATATCTTATATCTAAGTGTTTTTACTCTATGGAAGATTTTTGCAATAATGATTTTACAGATATGGTAAATCTGGTACCTTAGCATGTACATGTACAGATTTTTTTAATTTTTCCCTTGTCAATTGAAAAGATATACACTTAAAGGACTGAAAACAACCAGGATTATTATTTGTTCGCAATTATTTGTAGCCATTTAAAGTATTGATATGTATGTACAGCATATCGTTCGTTTTTGTTGTGATCTTATATCTATAATTAAGTTAATTATTGTCATATTTGTTGTAAAAGTGGATCTTCCGATTAGTCAATTTTAATTACATAGTTTTTATTTCAAAATTGTAGAATAGCAATTTTATGTATACATGAGACTTTGTCATCATAAGATAGGTTTTAATATGGGATTGTTCTTTGACCTATCACGAGCGTTTGACTCTCTCAATCTGTCTTTTGTTAAAGAAAAATTATTTAAGGTAGGCATTTGAGGAGTTTTTCTACAGTGGATCATGTCATATTTAACGGACAGATCTCTTCAGGTAAAAATCAACCAAACGATTTCAAATGAACATGACGTTAGTCTTGGAGTGCCACAGGGCTCGGTGCTGGGCCCTTTGATTTTTTTGATTTTTGTAAACGACTTACCGTCATTCATATCAAAAGGTAACATCACCATGTTTGCCGATGATAACTCCTTTGGCATATCTGCACCGAGCCTTGTGGAGCTCCTTGATAATGCTATGGCTGTTATGACAGAATTTGGTGACTATTGCTGCAGAAATAATCTCATATTAAACCTTGAGAAAACTGTGTGCATGTATTTCTCACAAAGAAAATCATTACCTTCCAACACTCAGTTAAATTTTAACAACATGACCCTGCCATTTAGCTCGAATACAAGATTTTTAGGTATTTCAATAGACACAAAACTAAGCTGGGATATTCAAATCGAAGAAGTATGTAAAAAACTTAACAAAGCGTATTGCTGCATACGCCAGCTCAAGAACTCCCTAGATACCGAGGCTTTATTGCAACTGTACTATTCAATGGCTTATTCCCATATATCCTACAATATTATAATGTGGGGACGTGCGAATAATTTGCAGCGAGTTTTTGTCTGCCAAAAGCGCATAATTAGATTAATTTTTAATCTTGATTTCACCACATCGTGTAAAAACTCTTTTAAAAGTCACAGAATATTAACGGTACCGTCCATATATCTTTTTTCTTTGCTAAAGTACATTAAAAGTAACATTAACCAATTTAAAACTACTGCTAGCTACCATAATTATAATACTCGTCATGACGACTTGTTAGCTCTTCCTCTTCATAATACGTCTCATTTTGAAAAATCACCTTATTACTCTGGTATTAGTTTTTACAACAAATTACCTAGTGAGATTAAAGATGTCAACAATTTTAATAAATACAAATCTAGTCTCAAACAATTTTTACTTGAGAAATGTTTATATTCATACAAAGAATTTTAATCTGTATTTGTCATATGTTTTGTTTATTGTGTTTTATATTTACTACTTATTGTCTCACCTTGTAAACTAAATTTTGTATTTTTTTTTATCTTATTGACGTTCACATCTGTATTGTAACAGCCCAAGTGATTATATATATAAAAATAAATAAATAAATACAATTTTTATAAGAATTTTGATAAATATTTATGATCTAGTCATAATTAATTTGTTTTACAAGTACTGTGACTCATTGTGTTAAGTAATGTGTACTGTAAACTTTCTTTTCTTGACTTGTGTAATCTCCGTTTTTTTAGCACCAATAAATCTTTCTTTCTTTCTTTCATACAAAAACACAGAATAAATATCAAAGAGTGTTAAATAATTTCTGGGAACACACACAGCCAAATATTCAACCTGTATTTCAATGAACGTTACAATAAAGGACGCAGATGAAAAACACAGGTATGAACACCGAGGTGATCAAATAATGATAATTTTGGGCTGTTTTTCACGGTTTATATACGCGATGCAATAAGAAACCAAAACTACGTGTTACGCGAGAGTGACTGAAATAGTTAAAAAAGAAGTGAATTTTGAACGGGTCGGAGTTTACGCTATTTTACAAGAAAATCTCGGGCTTAACTGTATTAGAAATGTGGTCTAGAATTGCTTGCGTCTCTGGCTTGTTTGTTTACATAACACATTCCTGAATCGATACGCTCAGTGCGAAGCTCGACTTTCAACGTCGTTTTCAACCCTAGTAAAATGCTTTAAGAAGTATTATAATAAAATAATATTTCTATTTTAAGGAAATTATGTATGAAATATTTTTAATGGTTATCTTGAAATATTTAATTTTGAAATAAGTAAATTCTATTTAAAATTTAGGAAAATAATTTGCAAATACATGACCTAAATACTCAGGACATAACGCACGTTCGAAAAAAAATTATCTCTCCTTAAATATTGTAACTAGGCAACTAACTTAATTAATGGTATACATCACTCCATTTTCATCATATCGAGTCTCTTTTGTTAACATTTTTAGTCTTCGTATATTCTGATTCTTTTACTTAACAAAATATAATTTATTAAGTTTTTATTCATCAAAAATTCAACAATCTTTATTTTTTTATAATGTTTTTGGCTTTTGTCATATCTGATTTTCTATTTCTTTTTAAAATGTTTGTGCTTTGTGTTTATTTTCAATTTTTAATGTATTGTAACGTAAAATAATTTGTTTAGCCGTTATTTAATTAAAATGCTTTGGAAATTTTAATCTAGGTAAATTATTTCTATGTTTAATAAAACAAATCAAGACAATATTGATTATTTGCGATTTGTTATTTAAAATACGAAATAGTGTTTGTAATTGAGCTACTTTTGCTTCGTTGCTTCAGAGTAATATGAAGAAATGTTGTTTTCGCTAGTGTGATATGAAATGTTGTGGATTTCTAAGTGTAGTCCCGCATGACTCGTAGACATCTATAGGGCTTTTCGGCAGAATCTTTTACCATTTTCAGATTTTTCGCTGATAAATACGTACTACCGCTTCTCGTTGCTCAAACGGAAGTGACGTTCTCCTTGTGTTCTCTGGTCAATAATACGAAGTATTAGCTGGTTTAAATTATTTTTTTTTACATATTTATAAAGTACCTAGCTCAGTATACTTCTGAAATATCCATACTTACAAACAGATGTGCAAATTGTTTACGATCAACAAGCTACAAAGGCAAGGATACTTGCTGCTGGCATAAGTTGTATCGTAGCACTGTCTGTATGGTTCAGATCCAATGAAAAACATGTTTATACGTTCTGCGTTTTGAACGTTTTAAAAAATGCACTTCAAAAATATCATACAAATTATCTGTTCTCCCACCAACCGAAGAAGCTGCAAATGTACATTCATCGAGGTGTATTTTCAAATACAGAAATGGTTAGGATTTACAGATAAAAATCCTGAAGAGTATGGTTGGAAAGATACCATAAATGGATTAATGCCACTGACAACAACAAGAAATCCTTTGCCAGATAATTTATTGAAGACTCTTTGCTGTATGTGTAAATCGAGTTGCAAAACAAAGCCTTGTTCATGTAAAAAGATAGGGATTAAATGCACAAATTTGTGTCATTTTTGTAATGGATTAAATTACAACAACTGTTCTGAAATACCATTGAAACAAACTGAGGATGAACTTGACGACGATGAAGACGATGTTTTATCGATTTCTGAAATGGAAACGGATGAAGCAGACTAAAAATTTCTTTGTTACAGCGGAAGACATTGACAACAATGAAGTAAGCGATGTTTAGGAAAGAAAGAACTATTTTCAAATTGATAGTGAAGAAAGCTCCGTCGATGAAGATGATTCAGATTTTGTTTGTAAAAAAAGGAAACTACAATAATATCTGTATGTATAATTAAAGAATATTTCTATTCTTCTTCTGTACCACTGAATTACATCTCTATCAACGTTTCCTCACATATGAAATAAATGGTGCGGCCAGGCCGAACATACTTTCTCGGCTGACTTACAATTTTTTTGTTAGTCAGTAAATTACCTTTATGTGAATTTTACGGAAAATACCAATAATGGTATGTTATTAGATCAATTTACAAAATCGTTAAAGACGAAGATTGTTGCATTTTTGATGAATGAAAACTTAACAAACCATATTTTGTTAAATAAAAGAATATACGAAAAAAGACTAAAAATGTTACAAAAAGACTAGATATGATGAAAATGGACTGATGTATACCATTAATTAAGTTAATTGCCTAGTTATAATATTCAAGGAGTGGGGAGATAATTTTTTTTAAATTTTTTTATACGTTGTAATTTAAAAAATTTTAGTTGTGGATAATTTTCAATTAGCAGAGAGAGAAATATAAGCATTTTGGAACAATATGCGCAAATTTCAAGAAAAAATATCAATATGTTTATTTATAATCGACTAAAACGCAGAAACTATCATATCACGGATTCAAACGCAAGTAGAAAATCATTCTTTTTTTAAACGTTGATTATTTCATATACTTTCATAATTCGCTTATCGTTTTTGGTTTCACAAAAAAATCACGTAGTTATTTGAAAGTGTTTATACGTGCAATATCCATAATTACAATTAAATTCCAAAAAATTGGTCTAAGTTAAAAATTTTTTTTCTTTGCAAATGCCACCGTAAAGTACATGCAAAAACCTACACTTTAAAAGAAAAATTGTCCTACTACGAGTCGATGCACTTAAGCAAAATACGATGGAAGTTTCGAAATTATTGTTGATTTTTAGCCATTTGAATCAATATTTTGCATTAAAATTTTGCACGGAGGTTTAGTTCAATTAAGGGCATGGTTCCACCAACTTTTGTTAAAATTGATGGATTATTACATCATATTTTTTAAACTGTTAAAAAAGCAATTTTTGGTGGTTTTTATTTTTTTACAAATTTACAAAATATCAAGAAGTTTCTTCATATGCTTAGTCTTATTCATTATTTTATAGTGATCAGTTTGTTATTTTTATTTTTGCGATCGGATTACTATGACCTGAGATAATAGAGAAAATACTGGAAAATTTCTGTGTTGAAAAATAAATTGTTAAAATTCTACAAGAAGCAATGGATGGATTTCACAAAAAATTGCTCAGAGCACTTGTTATTATACCTAAAATAAATTAAAACAATAAAATTGCTAAAATTCCTTATTCACCTATTTTGATCCTTAATTTGACTCCACTAAAAGGGCGATTTTTAACTGCTTTTATTTCTAGTATTAGTATTGTTTGAAATTTTATTCCGAACAATTTGGTATTTTTATTTTTGCGATGCAGTAACTAAAACTGGAGATTATAAGGAAAATAACAGAAAGTTTTAGTTTTGCAACATAAATTGTTAACATTTTTTATGAAGCAATGGACAGATTTAATCCAAAACTTCGCATTGCGTTTATTGCACGGTGTATTAAATAGGTGATGCGACGACAACCCTCACAGTGGCTTTATAAGTGCTTACTTTATACATAACGTAATAGATGGCAGGGCCAATAAGTTCTCTCATACTTACGCATAGATAGATAATTTTACAGGTTCTGTGCATATGTGCATACAGTGTTGCATACATTCCCGGCCTTTTGTTTTTTGTTTAGTGAAACAAGAATCCAGTTACATCTGACAATCTTAAAACATTGAAAGAACATATGCAACACTACATGCAGCATTACAGGTGTCGCCACAGCTAACCTCAAAAATATATATTTCTTAAGATTTACAAGTATTATGTAGCTATTATTAAAATTTCTGCCTGGTTCCTGTACTTTCAACCAAAATCAAGTTCAACGTAATGTGTATGAAGTTTTAAATAGTTTGTCACAATAAAATAAAACACTTTTTGCAGGTTAGGAATCTAACCTATAATTAGCAGTCTATTTTTCTCAATCAACAATATTGGAAAATTGTTTAATACACCCTGGTTTATTGTCACACCTGAAATAAATTAAAACGATAAAATTGCTGCAGCAAAAGAATTCCAGTTTAAATTTATTTTGACCACATATAATCCTATTTTTTATTTTTTTCTCAGAATCTTCAGGATTATGGTGACACAGAGTTAAAACAATATTGGATGCCAGACTCAGTAAGTAAAGAATGTTATGAATGCTCAGAAAAATTTACAACTTTTCGAAGGCGACACCATTGCAGAGTTTGTGGACAGATATTTTGTTCCCAATGTTGTAACCAACAAATTCCTGGAAAAATTTTTGGTTGCACAGGTAAAGTTTATCCATTAATTTGTGTTTGTTCTACATTTAATTTTAATTTTGCAGGTGACTTACGTGTTTGTACATATTGTTGCAAAGTTGTGTTGTCCTATCTACAGTCCTCCGATTTGGGTCCGGACTTATCAACAGATTTAAAAATTTTACAAGAAAATTTACAGACAAAATTTGGCTCCTCCCTTTCTCCATCACTTATTGAAGATAATATTACACAAACATTGAATTGCAGTGTTGCAGAAGTAAATACTTTAAAAAGAAAAATTTCTGTTGGATATCAAGAAGAGAAATTTGTTTCAGGATGGTATGTGTTCTACATGATCAACTGTAAATCTTATTAATATAATAATATAATTAATATAATTTGCTGTTAAAAAAAAAATCTGACGTGCTGGGGAAAAACTAAGGTCAGATTCGTGTTCAGCGGCTCAACATACAAGAGATAGGTATGGTCAGTACTAGAGATGGGCACGTGACGTGAATTTCACCGTGTCACGCCGTGTCACGGCGTGAGCATGTACATTTAAGGTACCAAATCACGGAAGATTTCGTGAGTGTGCGTGAGTCAAAAGATCCCGTGCGTGAGCGTGCGTGAGATAATATTCACGCCGTGACACGACGCCCCATCTCTGCTTTAAAACTTCAACCTGTCGTGTCGTGACAAGAATAAGAAGCGAAGCGATAGACGGAAGACGGAACACGAGCGCGAGAAGGGAGGGAAAAGGACAGGAGACACGATGAATGACGCAACATTCAAATCTGCGTAATTGCAATCTCTCTCTATTGCATTCGCCAGTCGCCTAGCCCTCCTGGCCTGGTCTGGTCACTCTGGTCCAGAGATGGGCACGTGACGTGAATTTCACCGTGTCACGCCGTGTCACGGCGTGAGCGTGTACGTTTAAGGTACCAAATCACGGAAGATTTCGTGAGTGTGCGTGAGTCAAAAGATCCCGTGCGTAAGCGTGCGTGAGTTTGCCTTAACATATATCAGTCGTGCGTGAGTGTGCGTGAGCTAAAGGTTTAAAGTCGTGAGCGTGCGTGAGCGTAAGTCAAAATCGACTCACGCGCCCATCTCTAGTCAGTACCCCGGCGCAGACACTTTTTTTTGTGAGCCTGTGTTATTATGTAATGAAAAAATAGGCCCACGTAGATGTCGCTGCAATCAATAGAACTGGAGTTATGAGATTACGAAATAGGCTTAAAATTCCTTATTTTTACTAATAGATTTTACTATGATCGTAGCAGTTTTCTTATAAACTTGTATTTCTCTCTTTAAAATAATACTGCTTTAATAAGACCATAAAATATTCTAAGAAAACTAAACCAATTTTGTTATATTTAATTTAGAAAAAAAATAAATATAAAAAATAATTTGTTGACTGAAATTTTCAAATTTTGTATGCGATTAAGGCCCGGTACTTTCATGTATAGATAGTGATATTTATTCTGCACAATAATCTTTACCCCAGAGATAAGCAAAAACTCCGATCAAAGAACTTATCCCTAGGTACATAACAGCTATCTCTTCAGTACTTCCTTGTTTGCTCCTAACATAGTCAGTCGCATTATATGTCCATTAAAAAGAATAGATAAACGGAACATCCTATAAGCAACAGTGGCTGGTCTGTGTAGAAGGGTAAATATTTTCATCTAAATGAATTATGGTAATTCCTGCATTACCTGCTTTTTATACACCAATGTGAGAGTAAGATAATGCTTGATAACATTTCAAATTCAATTAGCCTAAACTTTGAAATATATCTATGGTTACAAATATATAAAATGTCTCATCATTCATAAAAATTACATTTCTCTATTCTTTCTGAATGTTCAAAAAAAAATCGTACACCCCCAAAATCATTAGCTAGAGCCAAAAAACACCTGAAATGGGATAAAAAGAAGATTAAGTTACGAGAATAGTTGTTACTTCTTAATCAATCGAATTATACAAATTAAGGTTAAACAGCAGCGTACATACAATAGATATGAAACACACCCCCAGGGAGGGGCGAAAACTAGCCCCCATATGTAAAAAAATCGATCCAAAACAGCAATGACTGCTGAAAAAGTTCGAAATGTCTTAGTTTTGTTAAAGTGTTAAGAAACTACATCAGGTCCGACGTAATCTTCATAAACTGAGGGTGTGAAAACTACCCCCTATGTAAAATTTGACTATAAAAAGTTACAGTGACTTCTATAAAAATTCGAAACACCTGCGTTATGTGGAAGAGAGAAGAAACTAGACTGTGTTCGACGATATGCTTGAAAACCACCCCCACGGGGTTGCGAGATGCTCCCCCTATATCTGTAGGATGCTAGAAAAACAGAGATACTAACCGGATTTACATTTTTATGGATGCTATGATTGGCAAAAATCGTGTTGCACACTTAGAGTTTGAAACTCATGTCATATAAATGTTATTAAGTAACACCCCCAGAAAGGATGTAAACTACCATTGCTTATTCGTTTCATTTCCATAGTTTTTTTTTTTCGTAGGGTTTTTTATATCTCAACCCTGTGGGGGTGGTTTTCAAGCACAACGTCGAACATAGTCTAGTTTCTTCTCTCTTCCACACAACGCAGGTGTTTCGAATTTTTATAGAAGTCGCTGTAACTTTTTATAGATAAATCTTACATAGGGGGTAGTTTTCACACCATCTGAGGGTTGACAGTATAGAATGTTGATGGTACGTAAGTTTCTAGTTCTATTTTAGAGTACTACGCAATTTCAGCCAATCATAGCATCCATGAAAATAGAAATCCTGTTGCATTTTACGTTTTTTCTTGTTTTTCTCGTGTCCTTTAAACTCGGGGGTGGTTGTTCTCAACTCTATAGGGGCATTTTATGAAGATTACGTCGGACCTGATGCAGTTTCTTACCACTTTAACAAAACTTAGACATTTTGAGCTTTTTCAGCAGTCATTGCTGTTTTGGATCGATTTTTTTATATATGAGAGCTAGTTTTCGCCCCTCCCTGGGGATGTGTTTCTTATCTATTTTATGTATGATGCTGTTTAACCTTAATTTGTATAATTCGATTGATTAAGATGTAACAACTATTCTCGTAGCTTAATATTCTTTTTATCCAATTTCAGGGGTGTTTTTTGGCTCTAGCTAATGATTTTGGGGGTGTACGATTTTTTTTGACCCCGGATTCGGATTCAGCGAGCGAAAATACAGAGGAATACATGGGTCTGGTTCACTGCTTTGAACTTTTTTTTTTTTTTCGTGGGGCTGTGTAATTAAATATTATACAAAATTTACATGACTAAGTTGTTAATGTCTTTTATTTGAATGTTGGTCATTAATTTGTTTTGTTTCTGCACTATTGAATAGCACATTTAATAAACACAACTTAGACAAGCCTTAAATTCAATGTTAATATTGTCTGGGTGAAGTAAAAAAATGTTTGAAGCCTTTGGTTCTGGTACAAACATTAAATCACAGTTTTATTCTTTTCATCCTCTTTAATAATAGGGTGGGGGTGGTAATGGGGGTGGCTAATACCAATTAATATATTCTTACTTTATTAACCAATCAAAACGTACATTTTCAAAAAAATCGACCAATAGGATTTGTTTAAAGTGAGAAAAATGGCTATCGATAAGTGGAAAAAATCGAGAAAAATGTATGTTACTTTTTGCGTAGTAGCCACGTGTCAAACTAAAAAAGCCATTGACATTATTAAAATGTGACATTTCACTTTTTGATTTCTGTACACATGAATGAGAAAAAGCGATTTGGTGATGTTTCACAAGAAAATATTAACTAAGTTATGAATGAAAGTGTCCCAGTTAAAACGAGAAACACTAAAAATTCTATATGGAAATAATTTAAAGCTTTTTGCAACGAGCATTATTCCCTCGAAAAAGATACGACTACTATGATGAACTTGCAAATATTTTGACTGACTGGGGTTGTAACATGATAAAAAACCTTAGAAAATGTTTTTATTTATTATTATAAATCGTTATTTTTAAAACATTAAATAATCAGTTTTGTTGTTTTAATAATTATTTTAGATAATATTTTTTAATCATAAATTAATCTTCTGTAATACATACGAGGTTGATTTTCTACTTGGGTAAATTTTTTTGAGTGACTCAAACCTGTTTTCCATGAAATTTATGCTCGAATTAAGGGACATAGGAAAAATCGCTCCACTTCGTGTCGCGATTTTTCCATGCCCTTAATTCTCGAATAATTTTCATGGGAAAACAGGTTTTTGTTCAAAAAAATTTTACCCAATAAAAAATCGACCTCTTGTGTATTAATACACGAAAAAATTTTTGAGTCTTTAGCTTCTCTTATATGTACTAAATAGCTTAAAAGCTAAAGCTAAAGCTTTTTAGCAAACAAGGAAGAAATAACTCACTTTATATGTTACAATAAATTACAAATAGTCTGTATCTCAGAAACACATATTACCAATGATATTAGTGATATGGAAATTGACATAAATGGATATCAAAGTGAACGCTGTGATTCGCAAAGCAGATATACTGGTGGTGTATTATTAGTTATAAGAAACGACATAAAATACTCTGTGATAAAAAATAAATCTATTGATTCTACGTATTGGCTAATTTGTATTAAGATTAAGATGAAGGGATATGAGAATATAACTTTGACAACAATATATCGTTCAGCTGGATCTAGTCAAGCAGCGTTTATAAGTCATTGAAAAAATTTTCGAAGAACTGCATAGTAATAAATATATAATTATTGGGGATTTTAACATTAACGTGATGTCTGAAAATTATTATGCAAACAAGTTAAAAGAATGTATAAGAATGTTTGGAATGAAATAAATGGTAGAACAAAATACCCAGATAATTGAAACATCAGCAACGTTAATAGACCGAGTTATCACTAATGCAGATGTACAAGTAAATGTATTGGACACACCAAAGTTGATAGATCATAGCATAATAACAGTTTCGATTCCAGCAGTTAATATTGATAAGGCTGACCTATTCACAGAAATTAAACGAAAAAAGAATTTTCTGGATCTGGATTGTTTGGCGGGGGGTGAGCTTACGCTCACGTGCACTCAGGCCTCATAAGCGGGCCCATTGTGCTGCCCCCGTAAGTGGTGGCATGTCCAACGAGCCTCTCATTCCTCAAGCCAACCAACACTTGTGATGTATTTGAGGAGAAGACCAGGTGATACGCCACCTATGCTGGCCATACTGGGCCAGAAGTCCCCCAGTATGGATCCTCTTTTCGTTGAGAGAGCAGGGCAGTGACAGAGCACATGCTCGGCGGTCTCGTCATCCAGGTTACACCCCCTACACTTGGGGTTGTCTATAACTCCCAGTGTATGGAGGTGTTTGTTTAGTCTGCAGTGTCCTGTTAGCAATCCTACATAAATGCGCAGATTACTCCTGGACATCTGGAGACAGTGTTTGCCTAGCTTACGACTGGGTGTGGCCAAAGCCATTCTGCTATGTCTGCAGCTGCTCAGACCACCCCAACAGTCCGCATGGCGTTTAAGTGTGTAGTTCTTTAGCAGGGAACTGTGGACTGAATCTGAGAGCGCTATTGCAGGTTCTGGACCATGCAGGGCGCTCTCAGATCCCTTGCGGGCTAAAGCGTCCGCTTCTTCGTTACCCTGAATTCCGTCATGTCCTTTTACCCAATGGAGCTGGACACTATTATTGTGTGCGAGCACATCTAGGGCCTTTCTAATATACAGAACCAGCCCCGAGCCTGTCCTACAATTGTTTAGGGCAAGCAGGGCTGCTCTGCTGTCCGTTAATATGCGCACCGTTTTACCACTGACGTTTGCCTTCGTGGTTTCTATTACCGCTTGCAGGATCCCCACTAGTTCCGCCTGGAAGATAGTGGCATGTGTGCCTAGCGGTATTATCGAATGTAGATCTAGGTCTTCTGAGTAAACCCCAGCTCCTGATCCACAGTCCATTTTTGAACCATCGGTATAGATTGATATGTCCGGCTCGTCATTACCGGACACGTTCAAACTCACCTCAAAGTTCTTGTTGAAGTTATATATAGGGGGGATACGGTCAGTTCCCATTCCCAGAAGAGGAATTTGTTTTGTAGCCTCTTCTAGGATGCGGGCATGTCTCGTAGCCGTGCCCTTAATATACCATTGGCCTACAGATTGCAATCTCAGAGCAGTCCTCAACGCCACCTCCTCTATGTACAGATTTAGAGGGGGGATGCAGAGTATAGTCTCCATTGCAGCTGTAGGCGTCGTTTTCATCGCACCAGTAACGCAGAGACATGCCAGTCTTTGAACATGCTCCAGTTGAGATGCTGCTGTTTTTTGCCTTACTCTGGGCCACCAGACTATGGCTGCGTAAAAAGAATTTTAATATTGAACTATTCCAGCATAATTTATCAAAAATTTGTGTAAAAGATCACTCAAATGCTGATATTTTTGTAAGTGACATTGTAACTACTCTTGATAAAATTGCCCCCGTGGAGACCGTAAAAATTAATAACATAACTCTTCAAAATAAATGGTACTCAGAAGAAATAAGAAGGGTGTCTTGTGAGAGAGATAACTGCTATAAACAGAGGCGGATCTAACCGGGCGGCCAATGAGCAAATGCCACCTGGGCCCCCTGTGCAAAAGGGCCCTCAGAGCCCTTATACTGTAGATTATATAGGTTGTCATCCGAAAAAATGGGCCCTTCAAAACGTTTGCCACCTGAGCCTTTTACCTTAGATCCGCCACTGGCTATAAAAGAGCAAAAATGACAAACTTACAGCAAGATTGGGTAAATTTTAGAAAAACACGTAATGAAGTTACAAAATTGATAAAAAATAGAAAGAAAAACTACTATGAGAGTGAAATTGATAATAACAAAAGAGACCCAAAGGCTATGTGGAAAGTATTAAAAACATAGTGCAACCCAATACACAAATTAATAAAAATAAGATAATATTTAACAACAGGGAAATAGAAGAGGAAAAAGACAGCAGAAAATTTTAACCAATATTTTATAAGTAGTATAAGTGACATCGTCAATTCCATTGACTTACCTTTAAATGATCAGGATATTCTCAAAAGTAAAGATAATGTTAATAGTAAGTGGGAACAGTTTAAAGAAATAAATTATGCTCAATTGGAAAAAATTGTACATAACTTACCTATGAAAGCAGGTACGGATGAAGGTGTTACCGTATCTATACTTAAAGATGCTTTTAAAATAAATGGAGATGTTATGCTTAAGGTTTTAAATTACTCGCTAAAAACAGGACAATTTCCCACATACTGCAAAACATCAAACATAATACCTATTCCTAAAGTTAATGGAACCAATAAGTCTGAAGAATTCAGACCAATTTACCCGTCTATGAAAAAGTGTTGGAAATAGTAGTAAAAGAACAACTTGATGACTACCTTGAGGAAAACAAGATAATGCTTGAAGAACAATCGGGCTTCCGAAAACATCATTCGTGCTCAATTGGCGTAGTGTTTATTGACTTTAAACGGGCTTTTGAAACAATAGACAGGAGAAGATTAGTGGAAAAATTGAAATTATATGGAATAAGGGGACAAGTGCTAAAATGGTTTCAAAGATACTTAGTAGAACGTTTTCAAAAAACTAAATATGAATCAGAGATGTCGGTGGAAAAAGAAATTAAGTTTGGTGTACCACGGGGTTCAGTTTTGGGTCCTATACTGTTTACATTATATATTAATGATATAAAATGTGCTATTCAAAATTGTTCTATTAATTTGTTTGCTGATGACACCATATTGTTTTATTGTGAAAATGTTAAGCTGATTGAACAAAAACTAAATGATGATCTTAAGATAATTGACACCTGGTTGGCATATAATACTTTAAAATCTAATTCCACAAAATCAAAATGTATGTTGATATATAGTGTTCGAGCTCATTGTAGTCTACGGTTAAATACATTAATTAGTGGGGAAAAATTAGAACAGGTCTCAGAAATAAAATATTTAGGAGTAATAGTCGATTCTAAATTAAACTTCAAGTTGCATGTTGAATATGCTACTTAAAAAAAATTGCTAAAAAGATTAATTTTCTCAGTAGAATCAATAATTATATATCTTTGTTTACTAGAATAACAATTTACAAAAGTATTATATCTCCTAATTTTGAGTACTGTGGTACAATTCTATATCTACTCAACCAGACAGACTCATATTTATTACAAAAACTTCAAAATCGTGCAATGAGAATAATATTGAAATGTAATAGATATACGCCAATCTCACTAATGTTAGAAACGTTACAATTTATGTCTGTTAAGCAAAGAATAAACTATAACAATAATATTTATATTTAAAATTAAGGAAGGATTCCCAATGAACAATTTTTGTTTTGTAAAGATATTCTCAATATCACCATCACCAAATTATAAAACCTTTAGTAAAATAGATTGTTAATGATCACTTTTCAATTACCACTTTATATTACTTATAGAGCTTAAATGGCACACCCTATAAGGGTTACCGTTACCGTTGTTTAGTAACCTCTAAGCCTTACAGCAAAAGTAATAGAAATATAACTATTACTCCAATATAACTTCCTCATGTACTTTTCAAAACCTTCATAAAGTAATGGAAATATTTTCGCAACCAATATAAACAACCTTTACAATAGTAACAATGAAGTTTAGGAGACCTTAATACTTTATTAGACTCATCGCTTGCTCTTTCTTTCAGCACAAATCTCTTTTTCTTTCTTTTAAGTGATAGTGTTGAGTTTATTATATCTTCTCTTCTTACAGTATGGAAGCTTTTCTTTTGCGTATGTAGTAAATATGAACATCAATTAAACATATGTATGTGTGCTGACAAATGTATCTGTTGAAATTTTACTGCTACGGTCTCTGGACTGTAAAATTGACGTTTGTACCTCAAGAAAATAAACACGCCACCGAAATAACAGATATTAAACATTTTTAACTAATAATTATACTTTTTTAAAATTTTTGACAACATTTAGTTCTTCGTAAAAAACATTGCACTTTTTAATTTGTATTACATATTTTTAAAAAGATATTATTTGCTGGGCATACTGAATTTTAGACTGGTTTTTCATTAGTTCTCTCAAGAATCTTGATATATCAATATGGCGTCTAATGAAGGCATAATGATATATTCCTAATTGAAAATACTAAAGGCTGTTATACAACTGTTAAAAAACTTCTGGTATTCTTATAAATAGTTTAGTCAGAGGTTGAAATCTCACGGACATTCCCGTGACATTCCAGGGTTGGGTTTCGTATACTATTGCTATTAAATTAAATTAAATTTTGAAGGAAATTTAATTATTGATATAAAGTGTAAGGATGGAATATTATATGCATATAACAAAAATAAACAAGCTAAAAATGTACTCTTCGCCAATTTACTGAGCTTTTTATATATAATTGTTACACATTCTATAGGATACTCTTCGCAGTTTTCTTGTAAATAATGTTAGTTTTTGGACATCCTAAATTTTGTGATACCATCTTTGTTGTGAAAAAAATTATATGAAAAAAAAAAATGAAAAAAAAAATCCAACCTGTGTGAGATTCGAACACGGGACCTTTGGATTGCAACGCAAATCAAATCAAAGATATTTATTAAAGTTTAGAGACATGAATGCGCCTCAGCTGGGTCCAGTCTAGAGCCGATCACCCCACCGCGGCGTGCAACGTCGCGGTAAGTAGGTGATCGGGTGGAGGGGTTTAGCTTCGGCTGTAACAACAGATGCAATTGGGGCGTTAGGGCTCCTGTTTAACATATATAAAAAACTTAAACCTAACAATTTCGTTGAACAATAATCCGGGAAGATATTAAAATACTTAGAAATAGCTAGAAATACGAAGAAACAATTGCATTTTTAACACACGCGCACTGTCGCACGCGCGCACTAAATTTACGAAGAAAATCTTGTTGTCCATACGGGAAAAACTTAGTGAAAAAACCCGTTCGAGAGTCACGGATTTATCCAGTGGTCTACCTGCCTCTGGAAGGATGGGGTGAGGGGAGATTATGATTTTAAAAGTTGGGATTTACTAGCAGTTATTGGTCTAAAGGGAATTTGGAAGAAGAACAAAAAGGGACAAAAGAACAAAAATTGACAAAAATAATAAAAATGCAACTAATGGGGGAATAGAGGGGATACAAGTAAAAGGTGGTGAAAATAAAAGATGGTGAAAGTAAATTGTGGTATAGGAAAGATGTGGCTAGGGAGGTTGCCGAAAGATAGGCAACGCCTGGTATGGTAATGGGTGTTTCAGGTTGAAATGTATGGCATTATGCTGTCTGATTCGTGTGATGTCTCGGGTTAGCGGACTTTCGCCCAGTTTGAATTGGTAGAATTTTTGGGAAGTTTCCCGGACGAAGTCCGCTAGTGGGGTTATGTCGTGGCAACGTGCATAGAGATCTCTGAGGGAGGTGTACCTACCGGAGTCTGAAATGAGGCGCATATATTTATGTTCTAAAACTCTAAGTTTCCGCATTGTCGTGGCCGGGATGCTGCACCACACCGGCGCCGCGTATGTGATGGCCGGTCTGATAACCATCGTATACAATAATTTTTTATTAGTCCTGTTTAGTCCGCTGCCCCGCGCCAAGAGCGGATACAGACTCCTGGACATGGAGTAGACCTTACGTACAGTCTCGTTTATATGCGTGTGTCAGTCTCCTGTCCAAGTTGACCCCCAGATACTTCACGCACCGTTTGATTGGAATTTCTCTACCCTCGATCGAAAGTGGCGTTAAAATTCGATTTTCGGTAAATCGGCGCGTGAAGAGTATGGACTCCGACTTCTCGGCGTTGATCCGAATCTTCCACTTGTCGTAATACGCCGTGGCACGAGCCATGTGCGCCTTGAGTAGCATGTTCGCCGCTTGTGCGTTATGCGAATGCACGTACATGGCCGTGTCGTCGGCGTACTTGGCAAGATTCGTATTCGGGAACTCCGGGAAGTCGGAGACGTATAGATTGTATAACTTTGGTGACAGACACGACCCCTGGGGGACGCCCGCGCGAATATCCCTTCGAGTTGAAAGTTTATTATTCACCCTGACCTGCAGCGACCTGCCTGTCAGGAAAGAGTGAATAAGATTGGTGATGTGCGTAGGAAAGTTAAGCGTATTAAGTTTGTAGAGTAAGCCCGGGATCCATACTGTATCGAAAGCTTTCTCAATATCGAGCAGCACCATCACTGTGCTTTTTCCGCGGTTGCATTGCACTTTGACGTCATTCACGATCCTGACGACCTGGTGTACAGTGCCCCTGCCCTTCCTGAAACCGAACTGACACTCATCGTCGATGTGGAGTTCATCCTGGGCAGCGTCTAGTCTGACCAGGATGACCTTCTCCACCAGCTTGGAGATCGCCGACAGCAACGAGATCGGTCGATAACTGCCGGCGAGTTTGGGGTTCTTGTTCGGTTTCAGTATTGGCACGACCACGGCGCACTTCCACCGGCTGGGCCAGTGTTGTAGCCGCAGGATCGCGTTGACAATGTACGTCAATTGCACAATGCCTTTCTGCGGAAGATATTTGAGCAGCCTGTATTCGATACAGTCTGCCCCCGGGGCCTTGTCGTTAGGTAGAGTCCGGACAATGCCTGCGACCTCCGAAGGCTTGGCCATGACTTTTAAAAATTCGCGTCTCGTCAATTGGATGTCACGGCCAATCAGTTCGTTAATGTCATTTTCGATGCGGTCGTGTCCCGGATTGTTAGGTATTTGTGGATTATGTATGTCAGCAAAATAGGTTGCTAAGTCATCCACTTTTTGGGCGTCTGTCATCGCAGTCCGTCCGTTAGCGTTGGTCAGTGCGGGTATGGCCACCCGCGTATTTTTCATGGCCCTCGACAGCTTCCACAGCGAGTTGTCCCGAGTATTTAACGTCTCCAGCCTATCCCGCCATTTCCGATTTTTTGCGGTGTTGATGGCGGTCCTGATCTGCCGTTGCAGCCTGCCCATCTCGGCCTTAGCGGCGACATCGCGATTTCGCTGCCAAAGCCGTCTAAGTCTATTCTTTTCCTGAATGTCTTGTATGACCGCTGCGTCGAGTCGGTCTTTGTAAGGATTGATCGTTATCGTAGTTGCAACACTCTGTTTGGCGCGCTGCACTACCCTTGTGAACTCCTCCACCACATTTTCCAGTTCGGCGGGTGTGGTGATATTGTTAGCAAGTGTCAGGTGTGTGTTGATGTGTGTCTTGTAGAGGCGCCAATCGGCGCCCCTATAAGATGTGATTTTTCGTGTGGTGTCTTCCCTCGACATGTTATTCAATTCTAACAGAATTGGATTGTGGTCGGATGCGAGTTCCTCCAGCGCCACTGGTGGCGTGGAGTTCCTCACACCCTTGTTGACCACGATGTCGAGGGTGGTAGGTGTTGTACCGTTATCCGGAAAATGTGTGGGATCGTCCGGATGTTGCAGCACGACATTATGATTACTGACGTAATCATACAGAGTATTGCCGTTAGCATTGTTGCGATGGCAGTTCCATGATAGATAGATAGATAGATAGATAGATAGATAGATAGATAGATAGCTTTATTGGTGCTATAAATTACATTTTACACAGGTCAATACATACAATACAATGAACAGAAACATTAGAGATAAAATTACAGTATAAAACAACTAAAGTGTAACACATTTACAGTTAAAAAGTCGAGTAAGATAAAAAAGAAACAATTTAAAAATTTTAAAAACTTGTCGGGGACTTGGATACATGATTACAGTTCAGAAATCAGTACATGATTTTAAAGTGATTACGTGAGGGGCACACATAACAACTAAATATTTTTGATATTGGACAGAATCTCATCAATTGTGTAAAAGGCATTTCCAATGAGATAGTTTTTTAACACAGTTTTAAGTTGGTTTGGAGCGTTATGTCGCGTTATGCGTTATGTCGTGCGTTAAAGTCGCCTATGAGCAAGCAGCGTGGGCTCGCGCTCAGCAAATTCTCAAGACAACCCGCCGTGAACCCGTTCAAGGGCCGGTTGTACGCGGCGATAATACTCATGCCGCCTTCCAGCGTCACACACACGTTCTCCATGGACGTGTTCCGTAGACAACGATGTGTGTGCGCAATGTCGGACTTTATGAGTATGGCCACCCCGCCGCCTCTGTTGATGTCGACCCTATCCTTTCTGATTGTCGTGTACCCTCGGACGTGCAGTTTGTCCCGTCCGTCGAGTTTCGTCTCATTCAGAAGCATAATGTCGATTCTATGCCTCGTCAGATAGTTTATTAAAAATGGAATTTTATTACCTATCCCATTGGCGTTCCACGAAGAGACCTTTAGCTTAAAAGGCATCGGCAGGTAGGTCCCTGAAGAAGGCCGTGACCACCTGGAATCTGTCGAAAGCGCAGGTGCAGCAACGCAAAGCTTTAGCCGCTGCGCCACCAACTATTGCTACAAAAACTGATTGTCTGTGATATATATCTTTCGACAATCATACATAGGTATTTCAACTCGTACTTCTATGAAATATATATTAGTAAAATTCATAAACAAAAAAAAATATATTATGGAAATAATATTTCGCAAGATTTCCATTTTAGTACAAGCGACAAAAATTAAGAGAATATTTTTTTTTTATTAAATAATTAATAACTTTTTTATTTACTGATCGATTTTCTTCAAAAACAATAGCTAACACTAACTTACTTTCTAAATTTCAATACAGTCGGATTTTTCTTTCTTAAGTTATCGTGCTTACAAGAAACGTGACGGACACACGGACGGACAGACGGACATTTTGAAAGTTGTTCAGAATTCGTTCACTAACACAATGATATGAAAATTTTTTCTCTACGTGCGATATTTACGATTTTAGAAATATGCCGATCAAATTCAATATAGTCTTCGTTTTTGCGAAGAGTATAATAATATCTAAATAAATAGGTACATATTCCAATATAAAAGCTGCGATTTGAAATTGTCTGCCAACTGTTTTTTTTTAACTACATAAATGTAAATAACAATAAACCTCTGCAGTATGAATACATACTTTAATAGAATTTGAAATTGTAGCATATCTGATGGCATACTTCAAGTTTCTTGATTTTCTCGACCATATACAACTTAAAACTTCAGGGGCTTTATTTTCGACAACTAAAAGATTTACATTTGGTAACAAGTGTATTCACTGGAATATACAAAATATGTCCAAAAAGTCTGGAAACGGTCAAATATCTTGAGAAATACACATTGGATCCAAAAAAGAAAGAACACAATAATAATAATAAATGGTCTTTTATTGGGCGAAGTTTAGTTATTACAACTATTCTTACACTTAACCTAAAACATACATAAAATATAATTTCAAAAAAATATACAAAATATAAATCTTGAATATAAACAAAAATATACAAAATATAAATCTTAAATGTAAACAAGTAATAAAAATGCAGACAAAAATTGCACACCTGAGTAGGTAACAAATTGAATTGAATTGCAAAATCACTCATTGGGCCAAATGGCAAACAGAGAAAAGAAATAAGAAATAGGGAAAATATGAATATATGTACACTACAATACACACATATACAAAAAATTAATTATAATCCTTATTGTTTATTCAACAAACATTTTTTAGATTTCTCTTAAAACTACTAATACCAAGTTTTTTAAAGTTTTCATGGATATCATTAAAAATATTTGGTGCCTGCTATGAAAAAGAGGATTGAAATTTGGTTGTCGAATGTAGAGGTATATTAAGTTTGTTAAGGGTATGGATATTGACATTATGCAAAGTACCACGATAAATCATTTTATCATGTAAATATGGAGATCTAAATTTAACTATTTTGAAAATAAGCGTTGACAGATGAAGTAATCGCCGATTTGCCATATTTAACCAATTAAGCGCAACTAATTTAGATGATATGTGATCAAATTTCCGTAAATTGAATATAACACGAATACAATTATTTTGCATCTTCTGTATTCTAAGACAGTCGAAAGAGTCAATACAAGGACCGTACATAACATTACAGTAATTAAAATGTGATAGTACTAGATGTTCACAAAGATACTGTCTCATGTAGTTGCTCAATATAGACTTATTACTATATAAAATTTTAAGAGAATAAAAGGCCTTTTGGAGACAGCTTGAGTTGTGAATTTAAGTTTACTATCTATATGCAAACTGAGGTTTTTAGCAGAATCTATGATAAGCAAATTATGTTCTCCTATTTTTATATTAATATGTTCTGCTACCTGCAGTCTACTATTATTGTTACCAAATAATAGTAATTTAGATTTTACAGGGTTTATATGTAAGTTATGATTTTTAGATTGCGATAGAATATTTACTAAATCCAAATTAATTGCATTATTGGCGAATTCGACATCTTTTGGATAAAAACTTTTATAAATTTGAGAATCGTCAGCATAAAAATGATAATTACAATGACGAATTGAATGAAATATATCTGATGTGTATAATATAAAAAGTAACGGTCCTAGTATTGACCCTTGAGGAACACCCTTATTTAGAAGGCGCGACTGAGAAAAGTTATTGTTGACAACTACTCTTTGTTTCCGACACGTTAAAACATTTTTGAAAAAAGATACACTTATGTCATTAAAACCGTAATATATTAACTTAGAAATTAATAATTCATGATTAATCGTGTCAAGTGCCCTTGAAAAGTCAAGCAGGACAAGAGCTGTAACCTGCCTATTATCCCATGCCTTAAAAATTTCATCCCCAACCTCCAGAAGAGCAGTGGCAGTACTATATCCTCTTCTAAATCCTGACTGATATCGTGGTAAAATTGAATTATCATTAACCCATCTATTACCACTAATGGAATTGACAAAAAAAACACTTTTTTTTGTATTAACATATGTTTATTATGATTATATTACCAAAAATTTTAAATTGCATAAAAAAAATTATTAGGAATGTAAAAAAAATAGTGTTGCGTAAACGCAACAACAGTAAAAACGTTAGCTACGCATGTGATATAAATTAAAACAATTTACATGCAGTTGTTTTTTGCATTTATGGCAAAAATAAATGGTGTTACTTTTGGAAACTGCACATCGATTCCGACGTTTCGGATCACTTTCAATTACATGTCTGATATTGTCAAATCGGATTTCATCCATAACATTATAATTGGATCGTCGATGGCTGATGGCAGCAGATTTAGATTTTTGCAGTAAACACCTTGCTAAGTCAGACCGAATGTTAATTTGTGACATTTTCTCATCAGCATGTATGTACCTGTGGAGTTTCCAGGCATTTACCACAGCACTGTCTACTAGATTTATAAGGAGCGGCCATCACCATTTCTTGCCCCTAATTTTTATTCGGTAATTTGCCACACTGTTGTCATGCGGATCAACTGCGCCCATATATTTTTGTATCATATGTGGTTGAGGAATTTGGACTTCTTTTTTTTTTTTCTTGTGGTTATAAAGTTGCATGTGCGCAATACGTTTAACACTTTCAAAATTACTCATAACAGTTACAACCGATTTATCGTTCCAGCAAACTAAACTTACGTCATTTTCGTGATCGTACCTTGCATCATAGGTTCCGCGTATTTTTTTAGACATTGATTTATTTGGTTCCACAGGACACTTTTGAATCTTTTGGTCTCTAACTGTTCCAGTCGCAAAAAAACCCCTACTTCTTAAGATGAGCTATAAGTGCATAACTCGTGAAAAAGTTATGAAAATACACTTTGTGGTTATTTGGATTTCCAAGTTCATGCAAAAGACTTGTAACAACTTCACCACCAAGACTGCTTTCTCTCTTCTTCTGTTATTTACCACTATATGGTATAAATATCCATGACTAGAAGCCAGACACCATAATTTGAAAACGAATCGCACTGGTTTCCCTTCATGAACATTTTGGCTGAGTGTTTGCCAAAATATGGCACCATCTCTTCATCAATAGACAAATGATGTGTAAATATGCTAAATTGCTTAAATTTTGTGTTTATTAGGTCAAAAACTGGCCTCAATTTAGCAAATTTGTTGGTTGAATCAAGTTGGCTCTTATCAGCCTGCACCATTCTGTAACCCTATATTACCAATGTTGCGCTTACGCAACAACAATGTTACGCCCCCAATAAAACTTTGATTACTTCACTTTGTTGAAATCTACCATAGAAAATATCTTTCATTAGAATGTTTTTTGTCTAAACCTTGAACTACAATCACATTCGTCAATGATTTTGATGAATTTAGAATTTTTATATTTTACGTCGCAATTTACTTTAAAAAGCGCATAAAAAACTTAATTATTTTAGGTATAAAAAAGGAATATGGAAACTTAAAAAAACCTTTTATTTTAGTTGACTGTTTGTATAAGTATCCTATGGTATAACATTTATGAAATATCTATCCACTTTTTAAAAAAAAATTATATATTTTATGTTGCGCCAACGCAACAATGGTACTATTAGTTTTTATAAATTTGTTACTGCAACTTTTATAAAACCTTTTTATATAAACAATATTAACAGTTACTAAAAGTTATATAAGTCTGTGGTGAAAATATTTCTGTTGCTATTTTATAAAACCTAAGGTCCTAACATCTTTTAGTAATTTTGAATACCTCCTATAGAACTTGGCAACCATTTGGTAATCTTATAAACCACAAATATAAACTCACAACCTTAATAAACCACTTATGAAAATAGTCAGTTACTTCAAGTGAGGAAAATTGTTCATTGGGTTGTTACCTAACTACTTAAAAGAACGGATTGAATATGTCCAAGAAAAACATGACCATAATACCTGTCAAAAAAATGATTTTTATATAAAGTATAAACAGAAAAATTACTCCCAAAACAGGGACAGCGCCAGACTGGCCAGGCCGGGGGGGCACGATTTTTTTTTTGGTTTGTAGGGGGGCACAAAAATGTATATATTGTATAGTAGAACAGGAAATAGGAATTATAATTGTAAAAAAGCAAAAATATAATATTTTCGTTAATTTAAATTATTCAAATATCTAGGAATCCAGGGGGGCACTTGGTGGGCACAGTTCATTGGGGGGGGGGCACGTGCCTCTTCAGCCCCCCCCCCCCCCCCCCCCTGGCGCCGTCCCTGTCCCAAAATTATCTGTATTTTAATGGTTTGAAAATGTTTAATGCCCTACCAGGTGAAATAAAAGTGATAAAAAACATAAACCAGTTTAAAAAAGCAGTGAATTTATATGTAAAGTTAAATTTTTAATGTGATCTATTTATGTATGTTGTTAATAATATACACTTTTTTTATTTATACATGTTTATAATATTGTTACTGTTATACTGTTTTATATGTTTTTAATATTGTACATTCAGGCATTTGTAAGGCAAACAGCTTCAGGCTGAATAAAGCATTCAAATACCAATTTTATGGACTCTTGCTTGATTTACCTCAATTTACCCCCAAACACTTCAACATAATAAGATCAGAATATAATCTAATTCCAGATCTCGTTAAAATACATACGTATACCAAATTTCAAGTCAATATCTTAAACGGTTCCAAAGTAATCGTACTGACAAAAAAGGTGCAGATAGAACGACAGACAGATTGACACACAGACAGAAATTTTTACTTCCACAACCAGTGGAAGTATAGTAACGACAAAAAAATTTTTAAAAATTTTTATTGCTCAAATAGGCTTAGAATGTCATGAAACGTCGAGATTTTAAGTTTGAGCGAAAAAAAAATTTTTGTCTGTCTGTCGGTCTGTAACTTTTTTTTGTGCGCACGTTTACTCAGGAACCGTTTGAGATATTGACTTGAAATTTGGTACACATATGTACTTTAACGAGATCTAGAACTAGATTATATTTTCATCTTGTTCCGTTGAAGGGTTGGGGGGTAAATAGGTAAATCAAGCAGGTAAGAGTCCATACAATTGGTATTTAGTATATATAAGAGAAGCTAAGGTCTCAAAAAAATTTTTGGCAATAGCCACCCCCATTACCACCCCCACCCCATTATTAAAGGGGATGAAAAAAAATTGTGATTTAGTGTGTGTATAGAACCAGAAACGTCAAAATATTTTTTACTTCCACTACCACCCCCTATCGCCACCCCCACCCCACTACCGATGTGGGGTATCGTTTTATGGGTTTTTGGGGTAGAGGATTTCAAATATTATATTATTAAAGTTCCATAAATAATTATTTCCACATACAAAATTTTTTCGTTGTGAGTGACTTGGATAGAAAATCTGGATGTGGAAGTAGTGATTCCTTGGGCAGCGGTTTTTTATACAAACTTAGAATCTCGGCGTTTAATGACATTTGAACAAAAAAACTTCTTAAATTTTTTTTCCATTGAATGTGGAAGTAATAGCAATGAAATTAACATAGCACGCATAATGTGTTGTGTGATAAACACATTTTTGTTTTTGTGTAATTTCCATGCATTAAGTTTATCCAAGAAAATAAATATAAATTTATTAAAATAACGACAATATTGTACCTATTTTATGTAATAATTGTTGTTTAAATTTTCATAACCCCTAGGTACATAACCGCAGATTTAACGAGTATAATAGGTAGAGAGTACACATGTTTTATTCTAAGGGAATTATGTATTGAAAGGATATTAAGGCTATTCACCTTATTGCAAACAAAACGAAACAAACAATTCATTTATGTAAACAGAACCCCATCATGTTACGACTATGAAGTTTATACTTATGAAATGATCGATTTACTTTTTTCCTAAACTGTATTAGTTGGTGGACACGTCAAACGGAGATTATGATAATCGAACTAAACCAATCGTGCCCGAAATGTTACGAATAGATCGTTATGGGAGGTTTGCAACTGAAGTGCCTTAGATTGTGACTATCTCAGTAACAAACAAACCAATACATATTATGTATCTAGAGATAAGTTCTTTGATTGGAGAGCAAAAAACAATTTAAACCACTATATCTCCGAAAGCATTTATCGTTCGAATTCTTCTTGAGCTCATTTTTTTCGTATTTTTATGTTCTATGAAATGCTCGATACTTTTAAACACCTATTTTTTTAAATAAAGTTGTATTCCAGTCAGAATCGATATTCACAAAATTAAGGACATCGAAAGTAGACCGAAATTTACTCATTTTGGCAATATTTTTTGAGAAGATTAAATTTGGCATAAAAAGCTTTTTGGATGTACAAATTACAATTCTGAAATAATATGAATGTGTGTCCATGACTAATAAGTGTTTTACAAAAATTACATTTATTTTCAATCCCAGTGGACAGATGTTATGAGAATAATTTTTTTCAGTTACATCACTTTTATACATATCACCATCAAAATTTGAATGTCATCTCTTCCCTAACAGCAAAGAAATGAGTAGACCTATTAAAGAGTAATAGTCCAGAGAAATTAGACATTGCACTTCGGAAAAATTCCTGGAAAGCTGGATTTTTGTCTGAACCTTATTGTGGTTCTAAACAAAATGTCAAAGTTCCCTGTCGATCTGAGTGCCGCTAAAAATTTTATGTGAGGTCAAAGGTCACCAAAAAGGTTTCTCATGAATATCTCAATGGTCGCTGTTACAGAAAAAATATTAATGACTGAATTTGTAGCTTGGCAAATTTCCTACAAAAAAGACGTTATGACTTTTATTCGTAAGAGTAACCATTTTGGCAATAATTCGATTTAGAGTTGTAATCTTTATGTTTCACTTGAAATGTTCACTCCTTTCCGCACCACCTTCGAGATAGAGTATAAGGTGTATTTTTTTTTCACGTGGTGTCCTAGTAGGCATAATCCACATTTGTTCTGTTTGAAAAATGTTTATTTAAAAAAAAATGATTATTAATTTATTCATTCATTAATTTTTTATTCATAACAGGAGTTATTTATCTCAATAATGAATATTCTTTTTCAGACTCTATTTCAATCTGTATGCTTTCCTCTTCATCATCTGCTTCTTCTTGTTCTTTCTCTGATCTCTCTTGTATTTTCATAGGTTTGTCAGGAAATGTGATGAATCTACATTTTCAGTGGAGCCGCATTTCCCAGATAGCACAATTTGATTCCTGGAATATTCATTGATTATACGTTTGGAAGATTTGATTATTCCTAAAAAATTTTTAAATATTCCAGACGTTACAGGAATATTCTTTTTTATCCAAATGGCACAGTTTATAGATATTCTACGATTATCCAAAACGCATATTATATTATAGGAATAATCAAGTTACTCTAGGAATATTTTAAAAATATTACAGTAATATTTCCCCTCAATAGAATATTCCTAGATTATTATTCCACTCTTTCATGAATATTATGGGTATAAGCTTATATTATTCTCACATACAGATTAATTCTTATTTTATTGGATTTTTATGTTGCATTACATAATATGTAATAATAAATTGACGAATTATAACCAATTTTAAACTGAAATGGCATTTACCAGTTATATATGATTATTCTCTTGACTTATTGTTTATTATATGAGAACAATACCAAAATGGACCAAAACTACTACAAAAGACACGATAATTGCTTACAACTATCGCTTTTTAACTGTTGGTTATCGTCAGAATCATCAGTGTAGCGCATATTGCATGTAAGATTCTGTCTCAAGTTATCACGTCGAAGAATTATGTTAGATTGCCAATACGAATTATTAGGTGAATACTCATAGACCAGTAGTAGGACTAAGTCGGCGACTTATAACCAAATTTACCTACAAAAATCTATCGCAAACTTGGAAAGGCTTCGAAATGAGTCAAATACCAATAAATACGCGATTAATTCTAAATACACGTGACTTATAACAGTTAATTGCCTTCGCTGACATTATTACATAATTGGCATTTGACGCAATCTCTTACCTATAGTTCCAACCGACGTTTGAGTGTTTAATGGGAATATTCCTGTATTATTTTTCCTGGAATATTATTGTCTTCTTCTCAAAAATCATATATCTTCTAATAATAGACTATTGTTCAGAAAGAATATTCTTGTATTATTTTCTTGGAATATTATTGTTTCCTTCTCAAAAATTATATATATACTAAGAATATTATACTATTGTTCAGAAAGAATATTATTTTATTATTCGTATGAAATATTCTAGTATCAACATGTTAAATTATATATATTCCTGGAACAATACAATATTATTTCGAATATATATACTCCGTAGAGGACATTTACAGATCATTCTTAGAATATCTTGTGCTATGTGGGTTATTATCGTCATTTATATCAGGCAGTACATTTAAGCAAAACGGACCTTGGCAATCACCAGAAACTGGTAACAAAAAATGTTATTCAGCAGAATGTCTGTAGCAGGTGGAAGCAGAGTTTGAACTGGCTCCAAAATGTTATCCCTTAATGTCCATCCCCAGTCTTCAGGAGTAAGCTCTTTACCTAGCCATATTTGAATTGTAATATAAAAACGATATAAATGTTGTCCAGCAGCACTAGATGTTGGCGGAAGAATGGACAATTGAACAGGTTTTTTGAGCTGCATGGATTTTAAAAAAGTTGAATATCTGAATTTCAATAGATACTTCTTTATACATAGCCAGGAGAAAACGAATTCCATTGTTGATAATCTTATCTGGCGAACACTCTGTCTTAGTAAAAATATCTGCATAATTTATTAATTCCTTATTTTTTTCAAATAATTTGAACACATTAATTTTACCTTTCTTAAAAATTGCTGAAGCAGTGTCGCAACCTGTCATTGCGTGTAAAAATAAGATAAGATCTAAACACTTTGGATATGACTTCAAACTTTGTGAAGAATACATTTTTGTTTCTATTTTTGCTTTCCCGGTTTTCAAAAAATAAATAATTTTATCAATAGAGGTTCGAGCAATCAATGTTACTAATAAGTCTACGTCTTCACCTACAACAATACTTGTTCTGTCGGATTCTTTAATTAGTGTTTCAATGATGGGAACATCAGCATCATTTTGTTGAGCTTGTCTGACATTGGCATCAAATAAAGTCCAATGAGATATGCGTACTGTTCATTACAACTCTGTAAATCGACTTATCTCCAAAACGGTTACTCTTACGAATAAAAGTTATAACATCATTTTTGTAGGAAATTTGCTAATAGTACAGTACCTAAATATGCAAAACTTCGGAATAATGTCATATTGAACGGATTTCATTCATTTTTGGCAGTGTAATAGTAAATGCTTCACAGAAAAGTTTCTATATTGGGCGGGGGCTTGCTAATTTATCTCTCAGGAGGTGGCACTTAAAAAAATATATATTTATTGGAGCTGAAGTAGAATCAAATTTTAAGAAGAAAAGGTTCTATGCAATTTTTCACATAAATTGATAGTTTCTAAGTTATAACGACTTCAAAATTGCGATTTTAGCTTAAAAAAAAAGGTATTTCCAAACGGCTTTCGTCAAGTATCTCGAAAAGTATTACTTTATCGAAAAAATTTTACAGACCAATTACAGAAAGTACAAACTGGGAATTAATTATATTTTTTGTTTATTGATGTAGGATTAATAGTTTCGGAGATATTTAAGTTTACATTTGGCATCCAAGAGTTCATAAGATAATTATTTAGAGTGAGAGTTAAATATCTCAGAAACTGTGACACCTACGTCAAGGATGCTAACAAAGTAGAATAATAGGTTATTAATTAGGCTTTCAACTGTTTTTTTATTTGTTTCTGTAGCATAAAAAATAAATAAGTTATGACCAAAGCAATGTGCATCTACACATTTTTTTAATAACAACGTCGCCATTTTGTTACTGTAATCAGCCAGTGATTAAAAAAAAAGGAATTTTAAACACTGTTTCTCATTAATCGGCGGCAACATGGCGAACGGGCAAGGTGGTTCTGTTGCTCTCTCCTGCAAAAAATGCAAAAAGTGCAAATCAAACGTGGTAAATGGTTTGAAATGCAAAAAGTGTGACAATATGTTTCATGTTAGTTGTGCCAAATTATGCAGTAACGTAAATTTCATCAATAATAATGAAATAAACTGTTGTGAAAATGTGATAGTGTCCTGCGAAAGTGACAATGCATTTTTCGATGCTGTGGAGGAACTGTCAGGTATAAATAAAAAGATCGACATACATATTTTTAATTACGTTATTAAGCAAAAAGACTTAATAATCCAGGAATTGCGTGATAAGATTGATTTGTTAAATATCCAAATTAATTTATCTCAAAGTTCTAAAATAATAAATGAACATAAATCAAATCAACAAGAACAAAAACCAGATAATACTGTAAATGATAAGGACACAAAAAATGAGCCAAGTAAAAATGAAGATAAAAACTTACAAATAAAGATGGTAAATACGGTGACTAATCCAAACGAAAAAAAAGGAGATTCCAAATTAACTAAAACTGACGTGTCTCTAAGTCTTATGAGGGTGGAAACGGAGAATAAGTTAAATAAATATATAAATTTAACAAAAGATAATATTACACAACCTTCTAAATCCCAATGCAATGAGTCGGTTAAGACTGATTGGAAAGAAGTAGTTCGAAGGAAAAGAAATAGACATGTTATAGTTGGTAATAATAAAGACTCAAACTCTGTTAGAGGTGTTCCAAAATTAGCCGTATTGCACGTCTACAGGGTGGACAAAAATACATCAGTTGAGGATCTTGCAGCACTTTTAAAAAATAATTTTCCGGAGGTGAAATGTGAGTCAATAAACCCAAAACATCCGGAGCTTTATTCTTCATTCAAGGTAACAATTCTCGAGGATAATTTCAAGAAAGCAATGAATCCTACATTATGGCCCTATGGGGCGTGTATTAGTCGTTTTTTAGAATTTCGGAAGAAATTGACCGAAGTAATGAACTGATTTTTAATCCTGGTGTGCTTCTTTTAAATGTGCAGTGTTTAAATATTGAAAAACTAAATAATTTGTATATGGATAGCTGTAATTATGACTTAAATTTTATATGCTTGAGTGAAACTTGGGCTAATCCAGTTTCAATAAATACTTTTAATTTGACTGATTTTGTGTTAGGAAGCAGTTATTGCAGAAATATGTTCAAGGGTGGAGGCGTCGCCATATTAGTAAAACGTGATTTAGACTTTTGGGAAATTGATTTAAAAAATTATTGCCTAGACAAACATATAGAAATATGTGCTGTATCTTGTAAAATAAATAAGATAGGTAAAACGGTTGTAATTTTAACATGTTATAGGTCTCCTTCTGGAGATATCAATATGTTTTTGGAAGGACTTATGAGTGTCTTGAACTTTATTTATAAACCAAATACAAATATCTTACTTTGTGGCGATTTTAATCTTGATTCATACAATAGCTCAAATGATTTTAAAAAAATGTGTAATTTGTTGCAATGTTTTAACCTTAATAGTATGGTAGGGTGGCCTACTAGAGTAACAGATACCAGTCTATCCGGAATCGACCATATATTTAGTAACTTTACTGATAATGGTACATCTTGTGTTGTGGATAATAACATTTCTGATCACAGAACAATTTTGTTTGACTTCGGTCTAGATAAACCTAGTGAAAATTCTAATATGTGTTATGTAAAAAGATCTTTTAATGATAATAGTCTATGTAACTTTCAGTCTGATATTCAAAAAGAGAAGTGGTATGAAATTTATCACATTAACGATGTAAACTTGGCGTTTGATTATTTTCTAAATATATTTCTGTTTTATTTCAATAAACATTTTCCTAAACGTAAGTATTATGTGAATAAAAGCAAAAATAAAAAATGGGTTGATAACGAAGTTCAGATTTCGAGCCTCAAACTGAAGGACTTGTTGTCCACAAGGGACGGGCCCTGTAAGGCCCAAAGCGTCCCCGAGGTCTGTGACGTCGTGACGCGACGCCAGAGGCTGGGGGACGTGGTGGCCTCGGGGCCCGCCGAAGTGTTCTCTACAGGCTGTTTGTAGTGCCCCCGGACCCGAGTGATGCCCAGGCCCGAGCGGTAGATATTGTTGTGCGGCCAACTGGATGCTTCCGTAGGGCGCTGGAACTTCAGCCCCACGGTAACATCCGTTGGGCGCCAAGAATTCGGTGCAGCTATCTGCATGTATGGGCGCCAAAAGTGCAGTGTAGCCGTGCTCCCCACGAAACGGATTGGTCTCGTTGGGGGCTGCACTGTGGTCAGCAGCTTGGGTGTGAGGCACCTGGGGCTGCGGTGGGAGGACGTCATCAGAGGCTTCCAACTCGCCGCCGATGATGTCCACCCACGGATGTATATCTAGGCTCCGGTTTGGGTGGGTCATAGTGCAGCTTGAGATTCTCCTTTTTTTTCTAATTAAAAATGGATGTAAAATAATAAAATAAAGAAAACTCGGTCCTGAACGGAGGGCCCAGCAACTGAAGGTTGCCTGTGCAATAGGTCCGCTCCGTCTGTCTGTCCCTAACTGATGAATTTCGAAGATGTGGTGAAGCCGGTCTGATTCTACTATCTGTCTGTCGCGCAAACCCGTTCTAGGTAAACTCGAGTGAGCCCCTGCTTAGATCGCAACACCGAAAGTGTCGTCCAGAGGAGACTCGCTCTTGTTTACCGCATTTACTAACCGGCGAGGTACGCTTCCACCCAGAGCACTGACGTCAACGTTGTTGTTGCTGACGTCGGTGAGCTCCAAGTGAAACCACCAAGTATATACACCCCTTGAGATGGGTGAGGCTATGGAGGATAGGACTGGATCTGGATACCTGGGCTGGAGTTTATTTGGCTGGTGGGCTTTCAGGATCGGCTCACAGGTGGAAGGTTTTGGGTTTTTGGATGGTTGGCTGGTTTGGAAGTGTCAGAGGGCTGGACTGAAAGCTGTCGTAGCAACAGGCGATTTCTTTCCAATTTATTTACGTCGTCTCGAAATAGACGTGTGGCTGCGATGCGTAGGCTACAGTGAATCCTCTTCGACTTACCTGACACTTGTCCTTCCTTTCCGTCCTTCCCAAAACGTCTCCGGAGTTCGTTGTTGTAAATATCTTCGCCCCTCGGGGCACCTGGGCTTACCTTAAAAAAGGCAGTAGCCGTATGAGCAAGCTCACGAATTCTCTTTAGATTTGATTTGGGTGTGTGCTGTTGTACACCCCAAATCTCGAGAGTCTACAACTTTCCCTAATAACTTCCCTAACTGAAGTTGAATTTAAAGTTTAAACACAAACTTGTAAAATAAAACGAACAGCGAAATTTAATCTTAATTCCAAGGAAAATACTAATAACACAAGTTGACGTGTACCCTGTGGCTGTTCGAACTTGACTGACTTCTGTTGTGAAAAGCCGTTTACTAAATACATTTGTCACCATTCCAATCACGGAGTCAGGATCATGCACGCTAAAGGGGCGGAGCCTAACCGGGCTGCGTGCTTTTGCATAACTACGGCATGCATGACGCCGGACTCGGTATTTGGACGGCGGCAGCGGCAAAGTCAACATCGCGGAGCGATGTGATGGTTTATGAATGATTTTGTAGATTCTAGAGTTAGTAAGCGGCTGGCTTATTTCTAATTAATGCTAATTAATGAATTACTGAATGCTAAATAATGAATTGCTGAAGGCCTGTTATACTTTAAGTGTAAAATACAAGTATTAACTTATTGATACTTTTATTTTGTCATAATTTTTGAATTTTGCATGGGCCTGGGCCTTGGGCCCGATGACATTGTACGTTTTAAAAAATGTATACCCCGAATTGACTACTTTTTACAAAAAAGAAAAGAAAAAACACAATACTTTAGTTAAAAATACAAAAAAAAGATATTATCAAAGTAAAATTGATAACTCTGACAACCCCACAAAAGCGGCGTGGAATATTGTTTCTGAATTGTCTAATAAATTTAAACAAAACAAGAACATTATAATTAAAGAAAATAGTGAAATAGTCGATAATCAATCTGATGTTGCTAACGCATTTAACATTTTCTTCAAAAACGCTCCACTTGATATTATCAACAAAATACCACATAAGGATAATGAAAATGCTTGCTTTAGTAATAATATAAATAATCAGCATAGCACAATATTTTTAGAACCATATTCAGAACCAGAAATGTGTAATATAATAAGATATAAACTAAAAAATAAACACTCATCAGGACATGACGATGTACCCTCATTTCTCATTAAAAGAGTAATGATGGAAATAATCAAACCCTTAGTTTATATTGTAAACCTATCATTTTCTGCTGGAGCTTTTCCTGAAATTTTAAAAATTGGGAAAGTTATTCCTGTTCATAAAAAAAATAATATACAAGAGTTACAAAATTACAGACCAGTTACCATACCTTCAGGGTTTTCAAAAGTTATTGAATATTGCTTTTTAAACCGATTACTGATTTTTTTGAATAAAAATAATACACTTTCACATAACCAGCACGGATTCTTAAATAATAAATCAACTCATAGTGCAATGCAATCGTTTTATGAAAAGATAATAACGTATGTCGAAGCAGGTGAATGTCCTGTTGGTATCTTTTGCGATTTAAGCAGGGCATTTGACTGCGTTAATCATAAAAAACTTATCTCCAAACTTTCTAAGTACGGGGTAAGGGGCCTAGCCTTAGACTGGGTTGAAAGTTATTTGTCATGTCGCAAACAGTATGTGTCAGTTACCAATATTACGCACAATACAATTGATTCTGTTAACTCGGCATCTGTAGAAATTAATATGGGCGTGCCACAAGGGTCGGTATTAGGTCCCATATTATTTTTATTATATATTAATGATCTGGATGGTTTGAGTGCTTTAGCAGATTTTACTTTTTATGCAGATGACACATCCATTATACTATCAGATAAAAATGTTGATATTTTAGAGATGAAATGTGATGTTTTATTGGAAAACCTTAGTAATTGGTTTAGTGAAAATTCTCTTTATTTTAATGTTGAGAAAACACAGGCATTAGTGTTTCACAATAGACAAAAGAAATGTGATTATCCAAATATTCAACTTGATAATACGTCAATATCAACAAGGACGTCCAATGTAAAATTTTTAGGTATAAATATTGACAGTTGCTTGAACTGGAAAAGCCATTGTGAATTACTGATAGCCAAATTACATTCTGTAGTTTATCAGTTCAAAAATGTAAAAAATGTTCTAAACATGGCTCAACTAAGGAATTTATATTTTGCGGTTAAGATATGGTGTTTGTTTTTGGGGGATTTCCACCCTATCAAATAATGTATTTTTAGCCCAAAAGCGTGTGATAAGATGTATGGTAGGCTTATCCACAAGAGAGACCTGTAAAAATATATTTAAGGACTATAATATCTTGACACTTCCGTCAATTTTCATTTTTGAACTATGTTTATTCGTCTTTAAAAACAAGAGTAAATTTGTTTCTAACAATCATCTACATAATGTAAATACCAGGCAAAAACACGATCTTTATGTGCCCTTCAGTAAATTAAATGTCTCTGTAAATTCACCCACTTGTCTAGGACCTAGGGTTTTTAATCACCTCCCTGTGGAAATAAAACATTGCAATAAACTTGAATTATTTAGAAAGAAACTTAAAATATTTTTAATTAGCAAAACCTTCTACAAACTAGAAGAATATTTTAATATGTAAAGTGCTCTGTGATTTACTTCTTTTTTTCTTTCTTCTTCTTCTCTCTTTTAGATATTAAGACTGACTATTCCTATACAATAATGTATCATATTGTCATAAAAGGAAAATAAAGTTTATTATTATTATTATTATTATTAATATATAGCATGATGTAAATGCTCAAATTTTTTGGTTTGTATACAGCACTTGCTTTAGGAAAAAAATACAGTTTAAACTATAAAGGTATTCTCGATAAAACGTAATTTTTTTTCCTTTTCCAAATATCTCGATAAATATTAGTTTTATTGAAAAATGGGTAGAGACCAAAAATAAAGCTCATAAACTGATAATGAATTTCGCTTGTTTATTTATTTACATAGATTTAATAGTTTCGGAGATATGAAAGTTTACAAATGGCGTCCCAACGTTTATAAGACAAAAAATGCAGTTTAAATGTTAAATATTTCAGAAACAGTGACACCTACGTCACGCATGCTAAGAAATGAAATTAAAGACAATTAATTGCGCTTTCAAATTATTTTTTACTCATTCCTGTTGCATAAGAAATAAAGAAGTTATGATGGAAAAATGTGCGTATTTATATTTTTTTATATGAAATGGTCGTCATTTTGTTACTCTAATTATCTAGTAATTTAAGAAAATTATCTCAAATACAGTTTTTCGTTAAGATGTAGAATTACCTAGATGCTCAATTTTTTTTGCTCGTTTAAAGCACTTGCTTTAGAAAAAAATGCATTTTGAAACACTTGGATATCAAATATAAACTTAAATATCTCCGAAATTATTAATCCTACATCAATAAACAAAAAACATAATTAATTCCCAGTTTGTACTTTCTGTACTTGGTCTGTAAATAAAGTAATACTTTTCGAGATACTTGACGAAAGCCGTTTGGAAATACCTTTTTTTAAAGCTAAAATCGCAATTTTGAAGTCGTTATAACTTAGAAACTATCAATTTATGTGAAAAATTGCATAGAACCTTTTCTTCTTAAAATTTGATTCTACTTCAGCTCCAATAAATATATATTTTTTTAAGTGCCACCCCCTGAGAAGGGTGGCATCCACCCCCTATAAATTAGCAAGCCCCCGCACAATATAGAAACTTTTCTGTGAAGCATTTACTATTATACTGCCAAAAATGAACGAAATGCGTTCAATATGACATTATTCCGAAGTTAAAACCTCCAGTTACTGTACTAAAGCCACAAATTTGATTATCGATATTTTTTTCTGTAAACCCCATGTAAAATTGTTAACGGTACTCGGATTGATGGGGAACTTTGACATTTTGTTTAGAACCACAATATCAAAGTTCATACCAAAATCCAGCTTTCCGGGAATGTGCCTTTCCCGTGTAATTGAACTTATTTTGTCATAAATCATTTATTAACACCTAATAAATATTGTTTATAGATGTCATATCGTATACTATTTTAATTTTAAATGGATATTTTAAAAATAAAAATATTGTCTAATTTACTCCATATTTCAAACAAGTAAACACGCTCAAATTACGTCATGGACGGATCCTCCAATCAAAATTAAACGATTTCCGGCTTCATAGGGCACCTGCACGTGACGTTACAGCTAACCTCAAAAATATGTGTTTCTTAAGATTTAAGAGTATTACCCAGCTATTATTAAAATTTCTGCCTGGTTCCCGTATTTTCAACTAAAATCTAGTTCAGTGGAATGTTTATGAAGTTCTAAATACTTTGTCCTAATAAAATAGGACTCTTTTTGTAGGTTGGAAATCTAACCTATAATTATCAGTCTGTTTTTATTAATCAACAATATTGAAAAATTATTTATGTAAATTTTTAAATATTTGCTTGGAACCAATATGGCTCCAAGCTAAAAATGCGTATGCAAACATTAAAAATGAGAATAAACTTGAAAAACTTAAAATTTAAGGTTATGTTGGGTACATGATGCAGACGCCCTATACGAACATTAATCGAACCTGTGGACATTTCTGAATTTTACATCTCGTCTGGAAACCTGCCGATGACTATTTCCATTTTGCCTAATGTATATGAACGTTAGAGGAAATGCTTTAATTATTTCACTAAAGAATGTCTACTTTTTATCTCCGCTTTTGAAAATAATGAATTTTCGTTGAATAATACCATAATAAAAATGATAATAATTAACAGAAGAAACACTTTACAATCTTTACATGTCGGCTGTCAACAAATAACTGACACTTGGCAACACTAATGGAAATAAAATGGGTATAGGTCGCGTGCGCCGATGTCACAAATTCTGAGGCATTCGGAAAACAAACTGCTGTCATCGAGTGACGTACCATTTGAACGTGTCATTCTAAAGTATATTTTGCCATTTTTGTAATATTTTTGAACTTAAGTTTGGATAACTTGACATCCACAACTATCCTTAATTATTTCGTGTGGGTTGATATGGAGATAAGTTTATACTTTACGAAATCGTATGGTCGAATGTATGTTATGAATTTTGTGAAAAATGCCATATAAAATAAACAATGAGGGACTGCAGTACTGTGAACTACTTGAAATATGTAAAAAGGTGTACACAATTTCTTCCAGTGGTTGACCCCTTGCCTATGATATACCTATAGATTGAACTATACAAACCACTAAACGAACCAATTCCACTTTTTCTTGCATTGTTGAACGCCGAGCCATTATCATAAAAAATTTCAGTTCACTTATCATGTAACATTAAACCAGCATTCGTTAAATTTTTAACGTATTAACTTATTGACGTTCAATAATACATTGACACTTGCAATAACTTTTGTTTTCATGGCTTACTTAGGTCTTTATTGAAGATTATTTGTTAGAAACATGGTAGGTATGTACAAATTAGAATTTTTGCCTTATTAAATAAATAGTAATTTTGTTATAGAATCATTTCATACTAGTACAATACATTATTCTGAACAAAAAATAAAGAATACATTTTTTTCATATGAGAATCCGTTTTACAGATACAAATTATTTTAAGTTGAAATTTTTTTTTTTGACGGCTCATATCTCAAACACCCCACAACGATGTAATTTTGTGCAAAGGGGTTTCTAAAGGTGCTGATTAAGAATATCTTACTAATTTTTCTCTAAAAAAATCGCTAATACTTTTTTCAAAAATCGACCCCCTTTTTCCATCATAGAATCGAACGCCTCTGACTTCAGTCGAATGTGGTTACGTTTAAAGACTCACTTTATAGGTATATATTCACCACCAAAATTTCAAAATATTCGGATATCAGGTGAGCGAGATATGAGGGTGGCTCCATGAAAAGTGGGACACATTGTATATATATACAGTGTGTCTCATTTAAAATGAAGACACCCGGATGTTTTCGTAATTTTTTGAAATCCAGATTTGAGCTTTGGCACAATTGTAGTCCTATATAAGACGTACATTTCAAGACTACCAACTTAAATTTAAGTAACAAACTGAGACAACGGCAGCCTCCCAAATGGGGCCCATTCCCGATATTTTGCTTCGCGTTGAATATATCGAAAAAAGTTATTAGAAAAAGTTGTTCAGAATCTAATTTTGAGCCCCAATACCAAATTTTATTACGAAATTCGCATTTATAATTTTTTTATCTAATTTTCCTGGATTAAAATTAAATCCAAAAATTGCCTTTACATAGCGACATATGACACCTCATTTTTTTTTATTAAAGTTGATTGTTAAATGAATTCAAACAATATATATTTTTTAGCTCAAACGTTACATATTTAACCACGGAAGAAAAATGTAAAGCTCTTCAAAATTCAACATCACTTAGAAATCTTTTTGAGGAAATTTGTAAACCAACTACTGGAATTCCTTTTGAAACACATAGATATCGATTGAGAACTTATACTGAATGCTTTCTTGGTTCAGAATTAGTTGACTGGCTAATATTTCAACAAAAGGCAAAGAATAGGTAAGATTATTTCACTCATTAACGCCATAGCCAATGAGAGACCGTTTTTTCACAACATTGCACCAATCAAACGTCATTATTAGTGGTAATGCAACCTAGATCGGCTTTTGACTACCAATATGCAAAATTTATCGCTCTAATTTTTTGTGTCGCTGCAGCAGCAAATATTGCGATAATTTTTTGACGTTTTGTTTTGTGAAATGTTTTTGGCAAATAGGGCAACTCGAGCTTTTAAATTTTATCTATAAATATCTTCTCTAGTTTATTACTACTTGTTAACTTACCTTGTAAGTTGTAATATTGTATTGTGTAGTAGCAAACATAAACACACCACACATAGTAAACAATTGTCAGTTCCAAAGCGAAGCCTGTCTGAAATATATAGGCTATAACCTCCGATTAAAGAACTTATATCTAGATACATAACAGGCTATCTTTTCACTATATACCTTATTTGCTCCTAACATAGTCACATTATATGTCCATTAAAATGGATAGATGAACATCACATCCCATAGGCAACAGTGGCGTTGTGTGTGTAGAAAATGTGTAGAATGGTAAATATTTTCATTAAAATGAATTATTTCAATTCCTGCATTACCGGCTCTTTATATAACGTGATGTAGGCATACGATATTACAGTAAGATAAAACAGTAAGATAAATATGTATTGAAAGGATATTAAAATTTAATTGCTATTTACTTTATAACTGTAAACTGAACTTCATCATGTTACGACTATGGAACGATCGATTTTCTTCTTTTCTAAACTGCTTTCTGCAAACGGCACAGCACCTCACTATTTATTTGCACAAAATATATTGTCACTAAACTGTGTAAATATGAATAGAGAATATTATTTAGGTATTAAGCAAATCACAACTTAAAATAAAATTACTTTTTCACTAGTTTTTGGTCGGAGAACACGAAAAACATTTATTGACATTAATGGCCGAACTGTCAACTGTGATTATGATAATCGAACTGAAGCCGATCGTGCACGAGCGGCCGCGAATACGCCGATGGGCCAATCAGCAACTTATGGGAAGAAGTGTCTTAGAATGGGAGTCTTTCAGCGACAAATAAATCAATGCCATTATGTATTTAGATGTAAGTTCTTTAATCGGAGGCTATAACCCTTGTCTATTGTAATTATTTCAATTTGCCTACTTTTCAATCAGGTAACAGTAATATACAAAGATTGTACTTAATATAGCTCATAATACAGGAACATGTCAAGCACAGCTTTCAATAGCTCAATAATGTAGATACAAAGGTAAGCAAATCATTTATTATAAATGGCAAGTAAACACATTTGCTCTGAAAACAAACTAAAAATGTACTTACATATGGTGATCTATCAAAAAGTAACTAGTTGAATCAAAGCTGTGCAACATTTTAATTTGTTGTATTTAAAATTCTCTCTGCTTAACAAAGCAAACCTACCAAGCAAACCAACATAATTAATAAACTTCGTAAGTTACAAATGAGAATTAAATGTGTAAATATGTATCAATGAACATTTATTATGGAATATAACTCTAGTAGCGCTAGATGGCGCTCTCTATGTCAATCTCGGAACCATGAGTGTATAGTATATATGGGCGGGACATCGGCAATAAAGTAGTGCTCACAGATTAAATATGTAGTGCTCTCTCTATCGTTCCTTGTCGTATTGCACCTCAGAAACGCCTCGGAGGTGTTAAGCCAGTCTATATATTATAATATCTAAGGTTTCAACTCGTTTTATTTACTAGTTGCCACAGGAACCGTCACTAGATTATATTTAAAATATAGCGAATTCTGCGTAGCTTCTACTGCGTTTATTTCAAATTTGCTGTTTTGACAATATGAGTCGGTTTGGAAATATTTCTTTATATCAAATTAATAATGAAATTGAAAATAAAGGTCAGTAAACTCTAAACAGTGACAAGAAAACGTCTGAAGGCAATTAATGACAAAACATAATATTGAAGATGTACTTAATGAATTATTTATTCGTGAAATATTCTCCTCAAATACCACTCGTGCTTTTAAATTTTATCTAAAAATTTTTTCTCAAGCTAAGTTGCCTAAAAGTTAATATAACTCTTGCAAATTGGCAGTTTATTATCAAAGATTTAATCCCTCCCTCTAAAACGGTCTTGATTTAACCAGATAATAAACTGCCAATTTGCACTCTTTATATTACGAGGCAACAACGCTTTCAAAAAAATTTTCTAGAAAATTTTAAGCACTAGTGATATTACATACGATAAATAAGGTATTAAGCCCACGGAAATTAGCATTTGACCTGGACAAAATTAGTAAAATCTGAATTTTTGCACAGACGTTCTTTGAGGTGTCCCAAAAAGACAACTTGTAGATAATTTAATTTTCTACAACTTTCACATTGACCTCAAGGGCATCCGATGTATATTACGCGAGATATTTGCAAAAGACTTTAACCTTCAATATCTTGGGTAACCATGTTGTGATTTTTGTGATTTGTGTGATTTTTGTGGATTTGAGTTTGGGACACCTCAAAGAACGTCTGTGCAAAAATTCAGATTTTTACTAATTTTGTCTAGGTTTCCTCGTTTTTTTGACTAATTTCTGTGGGCTATATAAGCATCTTGGATAAAAAATGTTAGGCTATTTAAAAAAATTACCCACTGTTTATTAGCTATTCGCTATATTTTATATTTAGAGTTAGCTATGATATTTGGCTATAGGAACCATGTCCCTCTCTCAATATACTCAGATAAATAATAATAATAATAATAAAAGTGCTTTATTGGCATCACCAAAAGGCCATCAACCGAAGTCCTTCAGCCTGTTACAATTAAAGTAATTTATATACACATTTTATGTTATTTCAAATGTATTCGTATTATGTGAAAAAAAAAAAAAAGAGAAGAAAAATTCATTGTAGTTCCTTAAGTCTGGTTATGTGTTCCCAAAGAGTTAGCTCCGGATATTTTCTTCTGTTGGCTATTCCTTGTTCTCTTATTCTGCAGAGCGGTTGGATGATTTCTATATTGCTTTCATCTTTAGCGAATTTTGTGGATAAAAATTGTAATCTTTGGTTTATTGGTGTTATTTGTGTAATTTGATAAAGAGGATTTCTGGGGTGTCTGGTTTTGGTAATGGATCGCAACGTTGAAATTTCTGCTATTTCTAAGTTTTTACTGACTGGTCTTCTTGTGTTAAGGTATAGTGGGTGGCTATATTCTAATATTGGTCGGCAGATCGTACTGTAAATATGAGCAGCAGTTTGTTTGTTGATTCCTCTGTTTTTATATGTTTGACTACGGAAATGTTTGCTTCTTGTAATGCATTTCTTCTTAATTAGTTTTACATGTCTTAAAATTAAGCTTATTGTCTATTGTGACTCCAAGGTATTTTACTGCAGGTTGGCAGTATATTGTATTATTGTCGATAGTCATTGTTGGACTGTTTGGGGATACTTTGTGATTAAATATGATGTATTGAGATTTCAGGGGATTTGGTTTCATTCGCCATTTGTTGAACCATGTTATTGTTCTATCCATCGGCTGCTGAAGTGCTTCTACTGTCTTCTGGATGTTCTTGTTGTGACTTACAAGTGCGGTATCATCAGCATATTGTAGAATGTATAAGTTCAAGTTGAAATATTCTGGGTCCAAATTAAAGTTATATATGTCATAACAATATAGATTGTAGAGCAAGGGCGAGAGTGGAGAGCCTTGTGGGACACCTTGGTGAATTATGATGTTTTGTGAGAGCTGGTCGTTAATTTTAACTTGAACTGTCCTTTCACTCAGGGAATCTTTAAGGAGAAAAAGTAAATATTTGGGGCAGTTAATTACCATCAATTTGAATAGGATGCCACGATGCCAAACACTATCAAAGGCCTTATGGATGTCAAAAAAGATGGCAGCACTACATTGACCATAGAGTTTTGCTGTCTGTATATTAGATGTGATGACTGTCAGGGGATGTACAGTGGAACACTTTTCTCGAAATCCGAATTGATACCCTGGGATAACATGTCCAACTTCGTCGTACAATATTATTTTGACTATTTTTTCGAAATTTTTTCCCAGAACAGATAGTAATGTAATGGGACGATAGTTGTTAACGTTTGTGTGGTCGGTGTTGGGTTTGGGTATGGTGACTAAGATTCCATGTTTCCATTCTGGTGGAAAATAGCAGTTATTGAGACAGTATTCATATGTTTTTTTAATATATAAGTGTATTTCATAGTTCAGTTTTCTTATTATGTTTTTCGTGATGTTATCGTTTCCCGGTGCTGTATTTTTACCTTTGTGGAGTATTTCAAAATAGGTTTCTTCATCTATTACTTTTGTGTTTGGTACTGGTTTCTCAGAGAAATATGTTTCATACCAATTGTTGACATCTTCATATTGTGCGTCATCAAATTGAGGGTTGTTGTTTTCCATATAAGTTTCTCTAAAATGGTCTGCAAATAATTGCACTTTTTCTTGGTCAGAATTATATGTTCTATTATCTTTCTCCAGGATGGGTAGTTTTTGGTGTGGTTTATATTGAGCCAGTCGCTTAATTTGTTGCCAGTAGTTTTTCCCTTGATGTTCATTTATTTCATTACACGTTTTCATCCAATTGTTTTCTTTATATTGCCTTATAAGTTTTTGAATGTCCTTGTTATAGTTATTGATATGCCTTTTATAATCCTCACTTGGGCGATTTAAGTAGTCTCTGTACATTTTCCTTTTGTTTTTTATCATTCTAATGATATATGGTGGTAGTTTGTACATGTAGTATCTCACTCGTTCTTTGGGTGTATTCTCCATGATTGTTGTCATCAGTTTTTCATTAAATTGTTTGATTGCGTCCTTGTTCATTGGTACATGCTGTACTTCTTCGATATATTTTGTCATTTTATTGTTTACCTCTTCTATGTTACATTTGTTGTAGTTAATTCTTTTTTCCTCTTGGTCCTCAATTTTCCTGTTTAAATTTATGGATATTTCTATTACCGAATGATCGGAGCCAATGTCTGGATGTGTTTCAATTTTCTCTATGTTGTTTTTAAGATTACTTGTATAGAGTATTAGGTCTGGTGTTGTGTCTGGATTGTTTGCCGTGTGAAAAGTAGGAGGCGTATTTGCTTTTGTAAAATTTGAATTTTCTAGGAAATTATTAAGCTGTCTTTGTTTGTACCTGTTGACGTTGAAGTCGCCTATAATGACACTGTATTTGTACAGTGCTGCTTTCTTGAATATAGTTTGCTCGATATTTGCAGTTGGGTGGATGTATACTAGAAATATGTGTAACTTGTCTTCCAGAAATGGTATGGTAAAATGGGTTGCTTCGCATAGAGGGTTATTTACTCTTGGCGGATTGTCTTTGCTCATCTTTAAACTAGGGTGGATTTGCACAAGGTTTCCTCCTCTCACATTATTGTTGACAATGTTACCATCAAACTGTAGCACATCCCAATTTTTATATTTTGTATTACTATTAATTTTTGTCTTTGTTTCTACAAATAGCGCACAGTTGATACGATTTTTTTCTATAATGTTATTTATAATATGTTTTTTTGGTATATAGCTGTTGAAGTTTGCATATAAAATTTTAATTATCGACGTGAACTTGAACATTATTAATTCCTTGTATTGGTTGAGTTAGAGAAATGGTCGAAGGTTGTTCCAGGTCACACATCAAAATATACATTCTGCTTCCTGAAAGTAAGTATTGATGATCATATCGTGGACGGTAATTGGGGAGTGTATCTTTGAATTTTTGGTAATTTTTGTATCTATTTCGCTTGATTTTTTGTTCAGAAATTTGATTGTATTATTTGGTATGTCTTCGATTGGTTTTATAGGCCTTTTTGGACATTTTAGTGACCATGCAGTATGATCTTCTGCACCGCATCCTGTGCACTTTGGTGGGAGTTGTGTATTACATTTAGTATGATGATGTGGTCCATTACACTTAGTGCATTTTATTGGTGTGGTACAGGTATCTCGTGTATGTGTAAATTGTTGACAGCGAGAGGAAGGTTGTGGTATTGGAGCTGGTGGTGAACTTGGATAAACTGGGTAATGTCTGTGTTTATAAAAAAGGCCTTCATTTAATAATTTCTCTGAGGAACTCATGCATCCTGTTATGATTCTTATAAGGTAGGTAGCTTTATTAGTAGTTTTCGAAACAATTCTTTTGCAATACCTGTGGGTGATATGAGATTGCATGAGAAATTCACTAATTTCCTCTTCTGTAATGTCATGTTCTACCGATCCAATGACCACACTGTATGAGTTATTATGAACATTAGTGTTTGTTGGCGCAGTTGAGGGTTGCGTTTCTTTGTAATTTAAAATGTGTTTTTGGCCACTAAGCTGCATTAGTGTCTGAGTGATTATATCTTTGTTTTGATTAGTTTTAAGGAGGAATCTCATTTTCGTTTTAAGAATCATATCATCAGTATTTGGATGTTCCTTGTCCCAAATGTCTGACATCGTTTTTCTGGTTAGCGTCTCAGGTGCTTTTATATAGAATAGCGTTTTAAATGGTTTTTGTGATATTTCTTTCATTTTTGCTGAAATATTTTTTTGTTTGATGTGTCTTTCTTTTTGTGTGAGAATCTCTTCATTTGAATTAGTGTTGGACAGTGTATGTGGATTTGTAATATTTGACTGTGGAATTTCCTTATCATTATTCAAGTTTTTATTAGAATTTATGTTTTTAGATGTTTGGTTTTTATTTGTGGATTGGATATCTGATATTTCTGTGTTGTTCGACTGTTGTCCCATAACAATTTCATTTATTACTTCTACTGATAAATGCTTGTTCTTGTTCTTTTTCGAAATACTTCCTAATCTGTTCCTTGCTTTTCTTTTATGCCTCACTTTTTTCCACTTACCATCATCACACAATTCCATTTCACTATAGCTACCATCACTTTCACTAGACATTTTAAATTAGGTACTAAACTAATAACTTGTACTAAGAGCAAAAGTTAAATAGGTGTTAACTCTACCACTGTTGCTATAGAACTGACTCAGATAAAATAAAACCAGATTTGCCAGTTTTCAAATTCTGTATCTGGGTATCTCTGTACATGGGTAGTATGGAACATAGATTAAAGACTTATATATTATATATAGATAGGGAACTCCCAGTATTTTTTCAAACTGCAAACATTACGTCGCAGACAGCGCTGTATTCCCGCCTTTTTGATACAGGCGGGAATTTTAAACTATTTTCAAACAAATTGCTTAGGCCATCATTAGACTAAAAATTCTTTGACAAAGATCTTTTATAAAAGATCTTTGTCAAAGAACTTTTATAGTCTAATGGCGGGCTTAAAATTAAATAAGTCATTTCGAAACTAGAAATTGATCATTTATTAACTTAACGGAAAATCATTACAATAAATGCAATAACATTTAAAAATACATTTAAAAAGTAACTAACGTAAGTAAAATTATTACAAAAGTATTAAGATGTTGAAGCTGCGTTGAAATAAGTAAAGTGTTAAAGTAACTAATGTATCAAAATACCTGTAATACAATATTAAATGATATACATTTTCACGTCCTTTAGAAGTAGAGACAGAACACGTAGAACCCATCAGTCTTTAAAATTCAATAATACCACAGTCATTTTTAGTCAATTTCTTGGGAGCCACGTTCTTTACAAATCGATATGCATTTTCACGTCCTTGTGTTAGAACAACACAACACTTAAAACCCATTACAGTTTTTAATATTCAACAGAACAGCGTCGTTTCTAGTCAATTTCATTGGAATGTTATGTTATTTACAAATAAGCAAACGGATTAGCACGCATATGTATGTATGTTTCAGCACCACACACTTGCTGTTTTTGTCTTATATATTCCTCCTAACATGTTAACAGGAGAACTCGAACAATTTTTTGATCATTTGGAAAATATTGTGTGTAACTTTGAGAACCCTGTAATTATAGGAGACTTCAACATTCCTCTATTTAATATTACTGATAATGACCCAAAAAGCCGCATATTATGCAATTTTATGGATTTCTTATCACTAGATCAATATAACAATGTAAAAAGTGACAACGGTAGAACCCTTGACTTAGTTCTGGCAAAAAGTCAATGTCACTGTCGCATTTTTCATGATGAGTCGCCATTAGTCGCGGAAGACAAGCATCATCCGGCCTTATCTATAACACTAACCATCCACGCTCAACATCTCGACAAATTCCCCTGTAAGACCACACAAACCTCCTACAATTTTCGGAAGGCCGACTTTCCCGCTCTCTATCACTCAATTCTTGAAACCGATTGGTCAATCTTATCTACTTTTCAAGATATTAACTCAGCTTGCGATTCATTTTACAGTGTGTTTCAGTCGTTACTAGACGCGCATGTGCCGCACTATAAGACTATTAAGTATAAATACCCAGTTTGGTACAGCACTGAATTAAGAGCTGCCATTCGCGACAAGGAACGTCATCGTAAACAATATAATAAGTGCCATAGCGAAGAATCTTTAAATAATTATAAACGGTCCAGGGCTTCAGCTAAGGCACTCAGTATTCGTGATTACAAAAAATATATCGAAAGAGTGGAACATTCGATCAAAACCAACCCCACTATGTTTTGGTCTTTTGTCAACAACAAAAAAGGCAAATCTAGGATACCCGGGACAATGCGCTATAATAATGAGGAGCTTCACAACCCTCAAGACATTGTTGAAGCCTTTAGTCGACTCTTTGAGCAAGCTTTTCCTCACTCTGAACCTAATGATACCATTGACATCGATCACAATATTGACGTTAACATGCCAAGTTTAAATGTAATCAATTTAATTGAATTGAATCTGCGGTAGGTTCTTGATGAAACATATTAAATAAAATTAAGAAATTTAAACACTTGGTATTTTGTTTCACTGGTTTTTATTCAGATTTTTCTGACATATGTTTCGGTCTCACGACCATTATCAAAGAGTCTTAATAACTAACCTAAAAGTGACCGCTTACAATATATATGCACATTGTTACCTACAATAAGCTTGGAATGGGATGATAGCTAATTTTAATTTTATTGCAATTGATTAAATTTAATCCTACCTGGTACTAGGAACTTAATTATCTTACTAGGAACTTACTTAATTATAATTTTAATACAGTGTCTAGTACGGGAGTATTTGCAAATATAATTTGTGTATTTGTAACATTTTTGTGGTTTTTTAGGGCCCTCTTTATTTCCAAAATTTCAAGCATATCTAGATTATCTCCTTTATTGACCTTATGTAAAAGTTTAACATTACTATTGCTAAAGAAATGATTTTGTTGAATACAATGTTCTGCAAACCCCGTGGATTTTACGTTATCTAAAATTGACTTTTTATGTTCCTTGACCCTTACTTCTATGCTTCGACCACTCTGGCCTATATATAGGGCATCGCAATCGTCACACTTTATTTCATATACCCCCGATTTTTCTATATCTTCTGTTTTTTCTTTATTATTAACTAATAAACGACCTAAGTTATTTTTGTTTGACGATATTGTATTAATTTCTAATTTATTTAATCTATTACAAATAGAATTGCTAATACCTTTTACATAGTATATACTATGCCACCTTTCATTTTTTCTATTGGGTACATTGTAAAAATGTTTTTGCAACAATTTTCTTTGTTTTTTCTTTATGATTTTATCTATGATTGATGTGTCATAGCCATTGTTGGTAGCTATTACTTTAAGTGTTCTGACTTCCTTTTCAAAGTTGGCTTTATTTAATTTTAAAGATAATAACCTGTGGACATAGCTATGGAAAGGTGACATTTTTATCTTCCAAGACTGATTACAATTTGCGTGTGTGAGAGTGTCAGTAAAAGTGGGTTTTCTATAGATATCGAGTTCTAAACCATGATCCATACGTGTCAATGAGATATCTAAAAAGTTTAATGAACGTTGTTTCTCCATTTCAACAGTAAATTGAATTTTATTGTTTAAAGAGTTAATTAACTCAACAAATTGAGTCAATTGTCGCTCAGTACCAGTCCAAATACAAAAAACATCGTCAACATATCTTACCCAAAAGTGTACGTTTTTTAGAAGGTTATTGTCTTCATTAAAAAGTTTTGTCTCAAAATTTGCCATAAATATTTCAGCTAATAAAGGGCTTAACGGACTACCCATAGGTAAACCATTTACTTGTGTGTAAACTTTATTATTGAATTTAAAATAATTTTGTTGAATGCAAATATTGACTAGTTTTTGTAAATATTTTTGTTCATTTTGATTTAATCCGCTATTTGAGATGAGATGTTGCAAAATGTCCTTCAGTTCTTTAATAGGTATGGAAGTAAATAAACTTTTGACATCAAATGAGACTAATTTGGCATTTTTCGGTAAAGTCGATTGTTCTTTTTTCTCTTTTTTCTTTTTTTCTTCTTTTTCTAATTGATCCAATTTTGTTACAAGTTCTAACGAATTTTTTATGCTGTACGGCGATTTAAAATTGATGAGTCTTCCGGGACAATGGCGTCTTAATCAAACTATTTTATTGCTACATTCGGTCTAAACTTGAGTACTGCTCACTTATTTGGAGCCCTATCTATGATTATCAAGTCAAATTAATCGAGTCTGTTCTTAGAAAATTCTTAAAACTACTCTGCTTCCGCACTGATGGTAGATATCCAAACAGAGGCTGCGACCAGACTTATCTGTTAAATAGGTTCAACTTCGACTCATTAAAATTTAGAAGGCAATTTTATGCTGTAAAATTCCTGTATTTGCTCATACACAACAGGGTTGACTGCCCTCCTGCACTAAGCCAGTTGAACTTTTTGATTCCAAGAGCCGCCAGTCGCAACCCTCTCACATTTTATTGTCAACCGGCACGAACCAATATAATGCTGAAGTCTCCTATATTCGTTATTTGCACTAACTACAATTCAATTTGTGATACTTGTGATATATTCAACTGCACGGTCAATTCAATTCATACTTCTCTTAAGAATTGCAGCGTCCCATAATGTTAATGTTAAAATAATATAAACATGTAGGGCACTTGTAATTAATTTTATATTGTTTGTCACTTTATGTATGTATGTAGCTATGTATTTTATTTTTTTTTGTCGCTTTCTTGTCCTGTAATTGGTTTTTTTGTACTGTTGGACAAATGTATTGAATAAATAAATAAATAAATAATGGCGTAACAACTGAAAGCTAAAAGTAGTGACCTTCGAGGATATAGAGGAAAATAGAGATGGCTAAACGGCTGTTTGTTTGTTCGGCCCACAACTGTAAACAAGAAATTATTAATCCCCTCTTGGCTGGTACTAAATAATGTGTTCGGTAGGGGATGCTCTCTAATATGGCGTTTAGTATAATTTGCGTATTGTTTACTTTCGTGTTCTATTGTGTTTTGTGGGTGTTTACTACGCCTCTCGCGTCCCTTGCCCATATGTGTTGAGAACAAACATTCGCATTGTTGTAAAATTGAAAAGGCACTTCTATTTTGCCTTATATGCTCAAAGGTAGTGATAGTCGGGCAAGATGCAGATTTGCGCAGCCGTCGTATGATTCATGTACAAGTAGCCCCACAGCGACGTAATGGAAATTAAAGACAATGATTTTGTAAAGTAGGAGTGCACATAGCCTGGTATGGAAGAGAGGAAAACTTTTTGCTTTGAATTGATTTTTAATATAACCAATATAAAATTTGTAACATTTTTTTCTGTTCCTTGTCAACAGGTATGTGGGAATAAAAAAAAAATTAAATTAAGAAAATGAAATTAGTATTTTTATAAACAAAAAAAAACTAACTAATGGCTGTATGGGGCAGCTCACTGTAGGAACCTAACAATGGGCCCCTCTTTCCCAACGTTGTTGTTGACCTTGCTGAATCATGAAATAAACACACCCATGGGTTATGTTCGAATACCTTATATTGGATTTTTCTGTTACGGATAAATTAGAAAGGAAGTGTGACGTTGGCCGATTTGAATTTTTTACTCTTCTCGTTCCTTTACTGGCATTATCCCTTGAAAACTTGCAGAGTGATCGTACATGCCATTCAGGGTGTTGCCTGAAAGAGAAAGGGGCACAGTGTTGAAGATTTGACTGCCGTCAACAGCTCCACCTTAAAGTTGCCTAGATCCAACTCTGGTAAAAATATGTACATGGAGAAGAAAATCAAAAGACTCTGTTTAGATGATGAATAAAAAACAATAAAAAGTGTGTACTAATTAATCTCGTAGGACACTTCTTGAATAAAATTTTGGACTGTAGTAATAGTGGAGTAAAACTAAGTCTAAAACACCTAAAATGAAAACCACGCACTAATCTTATGGGAAAATGGCTGAATTTTTAATATATTCTAGATTTCGACTTTCTGATCAAAAGCTCTCATGGGCCCAAGTCGATCCTGTGTCTAGTTTCTGAGATACAGCTATAAATTATTGTCAAATTCTGTATCTTCAAAAACTTTTCATTTTTTTTTTTTTTTTTTTCTAAATATTTAACGTCGGCCTATTTCCGCTACCAGGGCCTATCACCGACGCCAGGAGACGAGCTACCCCCAACCTGGAAATTTTGCCGAACCTCTTCCCTTAAGAAGAGTAGGGATCTTTTACTTGCCTAACATTTAATAGACAAGGGACCGCCTCCTTTACATCCCCTCCGAAGGATGGTATATCCACTACGTAATCCTCGTCTGAAATTACGTAACTTCCGCGTATACACTGATATACAAGCCGCTAGAAGGTGGGACGAGAGCGCTGTATTTCCCAAGATGGGTCACCCATCCAAGTACTAACCGCGCTCGACGTTGCTTCAACGGAATATCGACTGACATTCTCATTGAAGTCGCCTCTACGCTCGCCCCTAACTTTTCATTTATTGATGGGGTATTAGAGGTCAAAGGAGCAATTTCCGAAAGTTTTTTTAATCAGGAAGACACATACTTTGTGTAAAAAATATTTTAGTCAATTTGACCAAATATTTTTTTCACTTGTTATTTTTATATAGATTTCCTGGGGCCTTCGCCAACGTTTTTCAAACTTTACTTTTCTCTACGCTATTTTTATTAAAACAAATCTTTTTAGTGCAAAATATTATGAAGAGCTATTAGAACACAATATTAAATGTATGAAAGAAATCATGAATTCGTTAATTTTTTAATTGTACAAGAGGTCATTCTTGTACATTTCTTGAGCTCGGAAACTAGACATAGGATCAGAAAGTCGAAATATACAACATATTAAAAATTCAACCAATTTAACCGAGACCACTTCTCCATAAGATTAGTGCGTCGTCCTTTCTTACTATAGACACTGAGCAAATATTGCTTAGCAGTTCCTCGCTGGGGAAAATTGTAACACTTGGTGGGAACCGGCTGTTAATCTGTCCAATTTTAATAAAAAGCTAAAAATATAACCTAATTATTTTAATGAGCTATGACGATAAATTATGTTCAACCAGCACTAGACAGCTGACTACCACTAAAACTTTAGATAGCCACCGATTTTGGAACTAGTTGCAAATTCGCTCAGTGCCTATAGCAATTTCTTGCTGGAACTTGTCGTAAATATTCCAAGGAGTGTAGCAAAGAGTTTTAGATGTATCTCTAGTTGTACAGCTTGTATCGCTATGAAGAAAAATAAATAAATTGTTCATGCTGAAATTGAGGAGAAAACTAGATTAAATCTAATTTGGACAAATTTTGTCCGAAACTAAAAAACGAAAGCCAAGTTAAAAATAGAATTGCACAGCCACTTCTCCATAAGATTAGTGCGTGGTCCTTTCTTACTATAGACACTGAGCAAATACTGCTTAGCAGTTCCTCGCTGAGGAAAATTGTAACACTTGGTGGGAACTGGCTGTTAATTTGTCCAATTTTAATAAAAAGCTAAAAATCTAACCTAATTATTTTAATGAGCTATGACGATAAATTATGTTCAACCAGCACTAGACAGCTGACTACCACTAAAACTTTAGATAGCCACCGATTTTGGAACTAGTTGCAAATTCGCTCAGTACCTATAGCAATTTCTTGGTGGAACTTGTCGTAAATATTCCAAGGAGTGTAGCAAAGAGTTTTGGATGTATCTCTAGTTGTATAGCTTATATCGCCATGAAGAAAAATAAACAAATTGTTCATGCTGAAATTGAGGAGAAAACTAGATTAAATCTAATTCGGACAAATTTTGTCCGAAACTAAAAAATAAAAGCCAAGTTAAAAATTGAATTACACACAGCCACAAAAAAAAAGTGGTCTGTCCGACGGACCAGACCAGTGTATCCGTATATATTTGGACCCGCTGAAACCGAATCCGAAGTCAGAATTGTCAGATTGGCTCGTTTTTCACCCCCAACCCCAAAAAACCCCCTGTAATGGGTAAATAGGGTACGGGTAAATTAACCCCGTGCAAAATGTATAGACACCTTGCTATTTTTTACTTGCAGGATCGTTATTATAAAAATTAAGCACTGTTATTCACTTAACAATTATATTCACAATATAATAAAAATGTATACAATAACACGAATGAATCTGACTAAACTAAAGGAGAGCGTTGTTTACAGTGCTGTGGTTGAAGTTTGAAATGTGAATAAAATATTACAATCTGTGCCTGCATAAATAGGTATACAAAAATCCCTAATTTACAACCATGGAAAATCCAAGTTATAAACTGATTAAGGCGGTGTTATATTTTAAAACATTTAAATCTAGAAAAGCCCCCTATAAATGATAATTACCAGATTATAATTTAAATAAAACCTAAGAATACTAGGTAATATAAAAATATCAATATTACAATATTAAAATATGATTAAAGATTCAACACCCTGTATGCGTGGTTCCTTTTGGTATACCTTACCTTGTCCTGTACTTAAGTGGTAGGAGCATTTCATCATTGAGTGCATAGGAGGGACATAACGCATTTATAATTATATCTTTGTGGTATAAAATTTGATTCGGTTAATATAAAGAAGTAGCATGTTACCTTATTATTATTATACCTTGGAAGAATGTTCGACTCCCTCATGGTACTAGGAACCTTCAGAGTTTATTTGTTAATTCGCCATGGCTCACACTGCTTAAATTAATTTGTTGATAAATTGTTGGCGTATGCGGGCGTCTAAAACAGGGCAAAGCGGTAGTGATACCTTTTCTCAGTATTGTAAATGTAGGCAGTTAGGTGCCGCGTAACGTTGTGTGCATTTTCAATCACTTTATGCCTGGGACTTATTTACATGAAAGTCATAAGTTTCTCAGTTAACGCTTGTTTACGCCAATGTTCGAACAGAAACAGCCATGTTAGTTGTTTACGTTTAGAATCAGGTTATCGGCCGAGCGCACTGTCGGTACAGGTTGATCGCGTCATTGCGCGGTGTATGAATTCTAATTACCAATTGTTTTTCATTACGGGTTTCCAACGAACATGGATTCGATTTCGGAAAAGGGGGTTTGGAAGGAATTAACGGCCATTTAAGAAGCTGTTGGGGTACCGAGCACATGGGCTAGATAAACCCCTTAGTGAATTTTGATAATTTATATTTAAAAGGAAAGGCCATTCTGTGAAAAGGTACGTCTAAAGTTTGTTTCGCCGTGTAGGCAGTTTGTTAATTGTTCCTCGTTTACAGTAACGATAACAATATTTCTTGTTTTGTAGATTTGCCGGCCTAACTTGCACTCTGCCTAGCTTGCATTTTTCTAACTTGCACTCTGGCTAACTTGCCACTCTGGCTGACTTTGCATTTTGAGTAACTCGCATTTTGCTAACTTGCATTCCGCAATTTGCACTTTGGAATTTCGCATTTCGTAACTTGTACCCTGCAGACTTGCTGTCTTGGCATTACATGATTTTATGATCCTGGATCTATGTTAATTTTTTGAGCTGTAATACTATTATATGGTTGGAAGCACTGTGTGATTCGATTATTTGACCGACTATTGGATGGCCACGGTCGCACGTGGAGCATGCTGCCCTGCTGCTGGGTCGGATACCCTGATGAGAACACATGGTTGTAAAACGTTATGCAATAAGGAATTGCCCTGGATATCCCGGTACTGTGAGGTGTCGACAATTTAAAAATAAGGTCAGACTATTTTTTATTTACTCAGAGACGACGTGAAATTCCAGCCTCTGATAATACAATAAACGTACTGTGGGACGACGGTGTCGAATTATAAATTTTACCAATCCTTTCAATTAATTTTTTTGCCAAATTACCAAACCAATTTTACACCTAATTTAAGTCGGATCATTTCGTTAGTACTACAAATTTTAATAAGTTCCACAGTAACTGTGAACCGCAAATAGTACTATTTGAACCAATGTGAAAATTAATAAATTAATAAATTAATAAGCATTTTGATGCTCGTAGAGCACATTCTTATCCCATAAAGATACCTTATTGTGATATAATTTTTAAACTTTATTAAATCCAAATTGAGGACCCAACCTTGACTTTGTTTTTTTTCAACACCCGCAAGCCCAAAGGGCTAGGATAGGCATTTTTTTCTTGGTCTTAACTAAAACAAGATTAAGTGGCGCCTGTTTAAATTATTGAAGACTTTAAAATTAAATTTTCCAAAGACCTTTACCCACACCCAATGCCTCCGACGAGAGAGCTGCCGCCTAGCAAAGCATAATCTCCATGGGGGTTGTAACCCCCACGGGGATTATGCTGGGGTTACAACCCCAGCACAATCCCCGCCGGACAGACCATTTTTATGGAGGGGTTGCAACTCCTCCATAAAAATGGTCTGTCCGGCAGACCAGACCAGTATATTCTTATGTATTTGGACCTGCTGAAACCGAATCCAATGTCAGAATTGTCAGACTGGCTCGTTTTTCACTCCCAACCCCAAAAAACACACCCAAAACAAAAACAAAGTGGTCTGCCCGGCGGACTATACCAGTGTATCCTTTTTTTTTGCGGGGGGGGAGGGGGGGGAATCCATCATGGACACCCAGCGCCTTGGATCTATCACGCTGGGTAGTGCTGGACTCTAACCAAGCTAAAACCCCTCTGGAGCCCCCTCCCTGTCTTCAGTGTCTCCTCATATCCTGGAACCGCTTTCGCTTACCGTCAGAATATCAGGTCAATCTTAGTGTTAGGTGTTCGAAATAATCTGCCTCCGCAGAGATATCCTCTTATTACTACTTCCTTGAAACGATTAGAGGTTCAACTTTCTTTCGTCTACTTCCTTGATTTTCATAACTGATGTTATCATGTCCTCCAAGAGTTGCCAGTTTTCCTCTGATTCTAGCATCCTCAACACTATGTCATCGGGTGTAACTGGGCCGCCTAGCCTATTTATGACTCGTAGCCTTTCTTCTCTCCACCTGCTACACCAGAACACAGTATGCTCCACATCGCCTATTTCCCCGCAGTACATGCATTCTCGATCTTCAATCTTCCCGATGTCGTATACGTACTCTGCAAAACATCCGTGTCCTGTTAAGGCCTGAGTAAGGTAGAACCCAACCACCCCACCCGTGTCCTCTCTCCACCCATCTTTTAATATCTGGAATGAGTCTCCTCGTCCATCTTCCCTTACTCGAGATATTCCATCTTTCCTGCTACCTCTGATAGAGTCTATCATTGGCCTCCTTCCTGCCACTTCCCTCGTATATCTCCCACCTTTCCTTTGCCAGAAGGTCAATGGGAGGGATCCCTGCCACTATCAGCACTGCCTCGTAGGAGACCGTCCTGTAGGCATTGCAGACTCTCAGTGCTGCACATCGCTGTACCCTGGCCAGTCTTCTTCGCGTTCTTTCCACTGCCATCGCACTTACCCATACCGGGGCCGCGTACAGGAGAATGGAGTGAACCACGCTACACAGCACTCTCCTCTTGCTGGCCTTCGGTCCACTGGTGTTATGCATTAGCCTGCCTATCAACAGGAAAATTCAGTAGAGCAAGACTCTCAAAATGATTCGTCGATAGAAAAGTCAATTAACCCGGAAAACATAATGCTAAAAGAAGTGAACAGTGATCTAAGAGCCACTATTAAATTACTAATAGAAAGAATTAACAACTTAGAAATAGAAAATGCAAACCTGAGACAATCTCGAAGTAATGAAGAAGATATATATAACATACAGGAAAAGTTATTAGATAATGTAGCCAAAACAATAAATTTAAAATTTCAAGTCTATTTTACTTCATTAGAAGAAAAAATTAATAATTTAGATCTGAAAATAAACAATCTGAATATAAATACAAAAGACATAAAAAGTAATAAAGATAATGTGTCCACACAAAAACCACAAACAAATATAATCAAACAAAGCAGCAATCCAGTGACCCCCAAACAATTTCAATCAGCAAACAGAATGACTCCTAAACATGGCATCAAAAACAATTCATTTGAAAATATGGAAAAACACCAACAAAACATCATGAATGATATCATAAACTTAGAACCGCAAATTATAACACAGCAGAAACAAGAAATTAATGTGCAGCAAAAAAATACTGACATGGATAATTGGCACTTAGTTCAAAGAAAGAAAAAATCTTACAGGAGAAACATAGGAGAAGCAGAAGAGAATAATGCAAAGTTTAAGGGAGTAAAGCCAAAAGTATGGATGTACCTTTATAAAATTACAGAAGACGTCACAGAAGAAAACATAAAGGAATACTTAAAATCTAGAATTAAAGACGATGATGAGGAATTTATCGTAAAAGATTTCAAAGAACCAGGATCGAGATTTAAAAGCTATATGGTCGCAGCAGATTTCAAATTTAAAACAGAATTTTACAAGCCCTCCTTTTGGCCACGTGGTGTTCGTTATAAAAGATTTGATTTTAATCTCCACCAACAAAAATATAACACTAGAAATATTATCAACAAGGACACCAAGAACGATAGACCGAATTCTTTTTTAGGGGTACCAGAGACAACATAGTTCCCAATAATTGCCATAAAGCATCGTCCATCCCAGTACATCTTAAAGGTATTCATTTAAATGTTCAAGGCATCTCAAAATTAGAATTATTATCAAAAAATGAAAAACCTCATTTTCTCCTATTAACGGAACACTGTATGAACTCGGAACAGGCAGAAGTTACAGGTCTACCTGGATACACCCTCTACTCACATTACTGCAGATCTTCATCAATACATGGAGGTTCAGCAATCTATGGGCGCAATGATATGAAAAATATCAAACCAATCAATAACATCAATCAGTTTTCTAGTGAATTTATTTGTGAATGCTCTGGTGTCAGTGTTAAATATAATTCTTCAAACATTGCTATTCTAGCTATATATCGGTCACCAAATTCACAAGTAGGCTTGTTCTTAAATTCATTAAATTCCATCATTTGCTTAGTATCAAAATCTCATAAGTACCTTATTATTGGAGGTGATTTTAATATAGACGCCTTGGGTGACTCGAACTCAAAACGCCTACTTTTTGATCTCTTTGATAACTTTAATTTAATCTCAACTTTACCATCAGAACCAACTAGAGACTTTAACAATAGTAAATCTGCATTAGATTATGTTATTTCAAATATTCCAAATGTTACCAGCATAAACCAAGACATAGCTATATCAGATCATAAACTTCAAATGTTTACAACAAATATTCCAAATTTTACTCAGAGTGTCGAGAATAAGCCAGTGTATGTTTACAAAAGGAATTTTACACAACAAAATCTCTTGAACTTATATAACTTACTTTCTTCCACTGATTTAAGCCATCTGTATACTGTTTGCGAGCCAAATCAAGCCTGGGATATTTTTTGGCAAAATCTATTATACTGCTTGGATAAAACCTGTCCACTAACTAAAGTAAAACTTATTCAGACCAACCTAAAAAACAACTGGATAGAAGCAAATATTATAGAAGAAAGTAACATGCTAAAAAAATTATATTGGCTTTCAAAAAATAGTAATGATCCAAACATTAAAGAATTTTATAAACACAGCAAGATAGCTTATGCTGAAAAAAAGAAAATGAAAAAAAAAGATTATTACCACAGCAAAATAAACGATTCTTCCAATGTCTCAAAAGAAATTTGGAATATTGTAAATACCAATACTGGCAGAATAAAAAAACCAGTTGAGGTTGGTTGTATAAATCTTAATGCAAAAGTTGTTTCTGATAAACTTGAAATTTCCAATTCCTTTTGCAAATATTACACTGAAATTATTGAAAAATTATTAAATGACACTTTTGGTGACCTCTCTGGCGATTGTACAGTTGGTGTAATGTGCAACTCTTCTCTGTTTTTCTATGATATTACACCAGAAGAAATATTAAATGTTTTAAACAACATGCAGAACAAAAAAAGCACGGGTTTTGATCATATTTCTATAAAAGCACTTAAATATATATCTCGATTCATTATATATCCTCTATGCTTCATTTTTAACTTATCCATTAAACTAGGAATATTTCCTGATAAACTGAAATATGCTTTAATAGTAACACTTCATAAGAAAGGTGATCCTGAACTTATCGAAAATTACAGGCCAATAGCATTATTATGCTGCTTCTCAAAACTATTCGAGAAAATTGTTCATAATAGGATTATGAGTTTTATCAACAGTTACAGACTTTTATCAGAACGACAACATGGATTCAGAGCTGAACACTCTACAAATACAGCTGCTTTTGAGTTTACAAACTTTATATATAATGCAATTGACAAAAAAGAGCTAGTTCTTGCTTTGTTCTTCGATCTAACTCGTGCTTTTGACTGTATTTTAACAAATTTTATGTCTAAAAAAATACAAGCATTGGGAATTAGAGGATCATTAAATGAGTGGATTATCTCATTCTTGTCGAACAGAAAAATCTCTGTAAAATTAGGTGATACTATATCCAATACATGCAACCTCAATCTTGGAGTTCCTCAAGGGAGCGTACTCTCTCCTTTGCTTTTCATATTATTTATCAATGACCTCGAATTTCACATTTCAAATGAATTACAACTATTTTTAACAATGTTTGCCGATGATACTACCATTTGTATTACTGCAGAATCTATTGAGATACTTGAAAATACAGCTAACAATTTACTGGCTCGCTTTTATAACTGGTGTTCTTCAAACAAATTGGTTATCAATACTTCCAAAACTAAATATATAGTATTTCATAACAGAACTTCAGAACTGCAAAATATTACACTTCAGCTTAACAATGCTACAATAGAAAAGGTCACCAATATTAAATTCCTGGAACTCCACATAGATGAAAACCTGTATTGGAGAATACACATTAACCATGTAATAGCCAAATTAAATTCTGCTTACTATGTAATTCGCAATCTTAAATCTATAATGGATGTTGAATATCTCCTAAATATTTATTACTCTTTATCATACTCTCATATAAAATATCTAATCTTGTATTGGGGTCAATCAACAGACATAAATAGAGTTTTTGTTCAACAAAAGAGAATACTCAGACTTATTTACTCATATGCTCCACTGGAATCCTGCAGAACTCTGTTTAAAACAAACAATATTTTAACAGTTGCTTCCATCTTCATTTATGAAGCAAGTTTATTCGTAAAAAATCATTTAGAAATATTTCATCGACACAATAATATTCATAATCATGACACAAGATTCGCAAACAATATATATATATTAATAATTTTAGATTGTCCTTCTACAAGAAGAGTACACTTTACACTTGCAGTACAATTTATAATAAGCTGCCAAAATCAATAAAAGATATCCACAACCTAACTAAATTTAAAAAAAAATTACGTTCTTTTCTCTGCACCCACTGTTTTTACTCCCTAAAAGAATTTCATGAATTTACAGCATGAATAATATGTAATTTTACCCATCCTGTTAAAGTTTTTTTATTTATTTGATCTGTTCAAGTTTTTAATTTGTTGTTTTAAATGTTTCGTAATCTTATCCCATTTATGTGTTTTATTCAAACTTTTAAATATTAGATGTACATTATATTATTTAAGAGTTTTATAATATCTATTTTGTATTTTGCTGATGACGTTTCATATCCTATAAGGCTTACATGAAATAAAGTTATTATTATTATTATTGTTATTATTATTATTATTATGGCTGTTGCCACTCGCCCAGCTTTTTCCTCCAATTTCGTCACATGCACCCCGTATGTCAATTTCGAATCGAGCCATATGCCCAGGTACTTTATTGCCTGGCTTGGGCCAATTTCCAGCTCCCCTACCCTTATTCTCATGATAGGTAGATTCCTCTTTCTGGTTATGATTACCAGCTTGGTTTTTCCAGGGGCAAGTTCGAGCTTCTTGCCCCTTACCCATCTCTCTATTTTTGCAATGGCCGTGTTCGCCGCCTCCTCGATTTCTCTCACCGTTCTGGCCGTGACTGTTACTGCCAGATCGTCGGCATATCCGATCACCTTAACGTTCTCCGGTTGGGGTAAGAGTAATGCATCATCGAACATTATATTCCACAAGGTTGGGCCCAGGACCGATCCCTGCGGAACACCACAAGTCATTTTCCTCCACTGGGTAGTGCCCTCTACCTCCAGCCCTGTCCACCTGTTCTCGAGGTAGCTCTTTACTATCCTGAGCAGGTACGGGGCTATTCTTAATTTTCGCAACTTCTCAACTATCTCGCCCCAATCCGCCGTGTTGAAAGCATTCCGAACATCCAGCGTTACTATCGCACAGATCTTCTTGGCCCTCATAGCCTCCCCAGCTATCTCGATTATGCGCCTTATCGCTCCTACCGTGGATCTCTCTTTCCTAAAACCGAACTGGGTCTCCGGTAACCCTCCCTTCTCTTCAATGTCTACCTCAAACCTCCCCGAAGCAGATATTCCATTAACTTACCCATCGTATCAAGTAGACATACCGGCCTATATGAGGACGGTTCATCTGGTGGCTTGTCCCCTTTCTTTATAAATGCCAGTCTTGTCTTCTTCCATCTCTCGGGGAAGTTTCCCCTTTCCAGGGCGCGGTTCATAACCCCTAGGGTTACCCTAGGTTGTTCTTCCGCCACCAGCTTTACTATTTCTGGGGGGATTTCATCCGGTCCAGAAGCCTTCCCGCTCTTGAGCCTACCACACGCCTCTGACATTTCCTCCTCGGTAAACCGGGGACTTCTCCCACCTCCGTTGGTCTCCATATTATTTCATCCCTTTCTGGGAATAGGGCATTCACGATCTCCATCATCTTTTCGGCTGGTATAGTCGGTGGAGGGGCTTTCATACGTCTTGTCGCAATCTTGAACCCATCCCCCCACACGTCTCTATCTATGTCTTGGCACAACTCTTTTCATTTGTCATTTTTTGACTTCTTGATTGCATCTCTTAATCTCTTTGTCTCCCGGTAGTGTTGTAAGGCCGCGTTCTCTTGTACTCCTTTTCTCCTGTTTCCCCTAACGTATCTCCTTCTGGCCACAACACACTCCTCTCTGAGATCGGAGATTTCTTCGGTCCACCAATATACCAAGCCGTTTGGTCTTACAACTCTCCTCCTCGGCATTGCTTGATCGCAAGCTCTAGTAACTGCCCTGATTAGGTCTTCCTCTGTTGCAGCATTACCACTTGTCACCTGTTCTTTAAGAGCTCTCTTGAAGATACCTCTGTCCAACCGGCCTAACTTCCAGCCTCTTCCCCGTATCACCGGTGTTTCAGTCCGTTGACCCACTTCGTATTCTATATATCGGTGGTCGCTCAATGTTTCCTCCAAGAGAACCCTCCAGTTGCTAATCCTCTTCACTGCGCCTGTTGAGGCCAGTGTTATGTCTGGGATAGAGCCACTATTACCTCTCACGAATGTGAACGTCGCTCCCTCGTTTATGACCTGTAGGTTGATCTGGGCTGACCACTCTACTATTACATTTCCTCGGCGGTCTGTGGACTCCATTCCCCATTCAGGAGCTCTGCCATTAAAATCACCCGCCACGATTACGTCTTTCCTAATCCTCCTAGTTAGCTCCCTAATCCTATGCCCCATTTCTTCTGGGGCCTCTTCTAGGTCTCCCAGCATGGCGTTGGGTGAGAAGTAGCAGCTGAATAAAATCACTTCATTCAGCTCCACCCAGACGAATCCGTGGCCACTCCCACTCCTGTGCACACAGATTTCCCGGCTTAGAATCCCAATGGCAGCGTCTCAGTTGCCTTCGACATACCATCCGGGCCTGTTTTTGCCAACCATCCTTTTGTTAGGTTCACTAACTATGAAAACCCCAATTCCCTTCTGCTTTGCAGACGCCCAAAGAAGATCTTAGGCGGCCCGGCACCTATTTAGGTTTATTTGCTTCACAGTGAATGTGTAGTATTTTTCCCCTCCCCTTCTTGCTCAGTCCTCCCCGGAGCTTTCCGGAACAGGGGGCCCACTCTTGAATCTGCTCTATGCCCCCCCTTTGTTGCAGACGGGACAGAAAATAAGCCCAGTGCAATCTCTGGCCTTGTGGTTTTCTTTCCCACATTTGAAACAGGCTTTCGAGCGGTCAGTGCCATTACAATTGTCCTTAGTGTGGCCATACCCCCAGCATCTGTAACACTTCATATCTGTCCCAGTGTCTCTTATCCTCTCTGCTATTCTGCACTTGAGCCACCCTATTCTGCACTTGAGCCACCCTATTCTTTTTTTCCACTCAAATCGCCATCGCCTCCTTCTCGGGTAGCCTTACCGTGGCGGTCTGGTTTTCCCCGAAGGATGGCCTTAGCCTCTCCATGACCACTTCCTCCTCCTTGATCTTCATTTCTTCAGCTAGACTTTTGCGTACTTCTTCGCTTGTAATAGCTGCATCGAGATCCTTAATGATAACCACCTTATCAGCTCCTCTAGTCCTTATAGAGATTCCGAGTTTATCAATCTCTTTCTTTAACGGGGATGCAGCGTCTTTCCCCCCTTTGATCTCAATGAGCATCTCACCCTTTTTAGTCTTCCTTAATGCTGTGATCTCTGTTCCCAAAGCTTTTATATCAACCTTCTTAATTTTGGTAAGAAGCTCCTTATATTCCACCCCCTCCTTGCTCAGGAACAGTACCTGCCTTTCCTTATTCCACCTAATATGCTCTCTTCCTGTCACCTTCTCGGTCACAGTAGCTTTCTTGTGCAGAGTATCTCCATCTTGCTTCTCCCCCCTTTTCCCTGGTGGAGAGTATCCAATTACTCTGATGTCCTTGTCGGACATTATAAATTCCATCATCTTCTTTACCCTACTCCAGTTACATTCCGTACGAGGTAAAGCTACCCTTGTCCGGCCGTTGTCCACCATTCTTTCCATTTTAATATATTGCCGCAGGTGTTTTCCTCGCTGCTGTCCATCATTATCCTATATAGGAAGCGTTCCTTAACCTCCCTCTTCTTGGTGGTCACTGTTGAACTGGTCTCATACTTAATATGCATGACGAGTCATTGTCCAACTCAGCTAACTCGGGAAATCTCATCTTAAATTGCTTCCCTATTCCCTTATTCAACTCTTCATTTCCTTGAATACAGAGCGCCAGATCGCTTTCTTTCGGCTCCCATAACGGGTTCCCTTCTGCCTCCTCAACCCTTTCGAATACCTGGGGAGGCCAGATCTTTTCCACCAATTCCTTGTAGTCATCAAAGCTCTTCCCTTCTTTGATAGCCTTACGTACTTCCTCGGCTAGTTTAGCACTTCTTACCCTCGGTATGGGGATATCTGTCTGCATAGGATCAGTCTGTATCCCTATTTCTTTCATCTATGGTGTTACATCTACCACCATGTCCGATTTAGAATCTCCGCAGTCTTCGGTCTGTGTATCTATGTCGAAAATTTGTTTTTCGACCGCCTCCCACTTATTATCCTCCAACCATTGTGTGATGGAATCTCTATTGACGATATCAATGCTTTTTTTCATCTTGATCGCGAGCTCCTTTATTTCCCGTTTTGTGTTCAGGTTCTCGTCTATCACTTTTTCCAGCCGCTTTACCTGTCCGGTTATAGCATTTAAAGCTTCTCTCAATGTAAATGACAGTGCATTCTCCTTCCTCTTGTACGGCTCGATGTCGTATTTGCCGATTGAGGTATCATGCACCTTACGCTTTCTGCTCTCCTCCCCGACTGAGTTACTCCTCGTGAGTGTGCTGACCGGGTTGGCTGGGGACCTTGTTGGGGACCTGGCAATGCTGTTCCGCTTCCTGATGGGACCACTCTCCTTGTCTCCTGAGCTTGTTTTCACCGGTGTCAAGGTTACCATAATAGGTCTGTTTATGCTAGTGGTCTTTCTTGCATGTTCTTCTGTTTCAGGTGTGCCCTTGGTCGTGGCAGCTTTCTTCTCCTCCATTCTCCTCTCACCTTTTTGGTTCTCATCTGTTTTATTTAATTTCTCCATAGTTCATCCCACGAGTCGGGTCGATATTCGGTCGACCCCCGGGTGACGCCCATCCCGGAGGCAAGGCTATATACTGCGGAGGTCGCCCGGTGTCCGCAGGTTTTTCAACTTTGCTGTCGGTTCCTTTATAGAGATAGATATGAGATTAAGGCTTATGATATTTTGTTGAGTAACACCTTCTACACTGTGAACGAATTCTTTCAATATTGTGAAAATAATGAAACAATTTTAAACATTTAATTTTATAAAATATGTTCTTTTATTTGTTTATATACATCTTTTTAAATATGTTTTTATGTCATGTCCTGGACTTTTAATGGAATTTTTTGAGAGAAGGTTTCTCTATGACTAGTCTGATAAGTTGATACTTGTAAATTGTAACAACTTTCAAAGATGAATAAATACTACTACTACTACAAACAATAATTTCTATGCAGTTTTAATTGAATGGTTCAAAATAAAATATTAATTTATTGAAAAAATGGGAAGTTTCTAAAAAATAATTTTATATTCCTGAAATTTGGTATAAAGGTATAAAATTGCATTCTAAATAACTTTTCTTAGTGGAATTTTTTCATATTTTGAAAAATAAAGGTACTTTATTGGTGGTCATTTTTACAACTTTGCTTATTTATTTATTTATTTAATTACACTGTTCAACAGGTACTTGACCCAACTATAGGACAGGGAGGTACAGAGAAATTCTACTCAAAATTATGCTAACAAACATTAAACGTGTATAAATAAAAAATGTATCTCAGAGATTAAAAATAACTTATGGTAAATAACAAGACAGATAAAAAAACAAACTACAATATTTTTAACATTATCTATATAAAAGATGAAATACATAAGGAAAGGCAAGCAAGTTCAACTAGTTTCTTTGGTAATATGTTTTTAGAGCATTCAGGCAGCAATTAAAAATGTCTATATCACCACAAATTGCGTTGTGATTGTCGCATATTACATAAATGGGTGAGAACTTTAGGATATTTGTACGAGGCGTAGGTAGGTAAAATACAGAACTATTACGGGACATTGTTCTAGGGATGTTAAATGGTGTGTCAATAATATTTTTAATGATTTTAAAAAGAAAAATTTGGGACAAGCATTCTCGCCTACAGCTTAAACTAACTAAAGAGTACTTATCCAGCAGGTCCTCTTGTGGAAAACCGATCGCTGGGTAAGTACCTTCAGATCTGAAATACATAAATTTAAGGAATTTGCGTTGAACCGATTCTAACTGGTTGACATGTACATTATAGTGTGGAGTCCAAACAAGTGACGCATATTCAAGCTTGGATCTGACATAGCAGCAATAGAGCATCTTAAGCGTATCTGGGTTTGAAAAATCACGGGAATTTCTAACTATGAACCCATATGTCTTGCTGGCTTCTGATACTATGGTGCTATTATGTGTATTAAAAGAGAGGGTTTTATCAAAGGTAACACCTAAGTCACGTAGTGTTTCGGGCCGATGAAGTACATTATTGCCTATATTATAATCGTAGAAAACTGGTATGAGCTTACAGACAGAACATTGCATTTCTGCGAATTTAATGGAAGATTGTATTTAGTACACCAGTTACTAATTTTGTTTAAATTTTCCTGCATAAGAAGACAATCGTCGATGGTATAAATTCTGGAAAAGAGCTTCAAATCGTCAGCATACATTAAATAATTAACTTTGTCTGTTAAGTCATCCGCAATGTCATTAATAAATATTGTGAAAAATAGTGGTCCAAGAACCGACCCTTGCGGTACTCCCGAGGTAGCAACGTATTCGACAGACTTGAATCCATTGAATGTAACATATTGGACTCTGTTTGACAGGTAAGACCTGAATAATGTTATCAAGCTCTCAGAAAGTCCGGCATAATTTAGTTTTCTAAGCAGCATATTATGGTCAAGTCTGTCGAATGCCTTGGAGAAATCGGTATAAATTATGTCGGTTTGGGATTGATCGTCGATGGATTCCGAAATAAATTATGTAACACAAAGCAGATTGGTGGTTGTAGAGCGCCCTTTCATAAAACCGTGTTGATGGATGGTGATTTTTGTACTGATTTTATCATAAATTACATCGTGTAGCAGAAATTAGTACTTTTGCAAAATTACATATTATTGAAATGGCGTGAAAGTTTGATATGTCAGATTTGTCACCCTTTTTAAAAATTGGACCAACTTTAGAACGTCTCCATATATCTGGAAAATCACCGTTTTTTTAAATTAAATTAAAAATTGTTACTAAAGGTGTGGCAAAAATACACGCACAATCTCTTAGCAGAAATGCAGGTATGCCGTCTGGGCCAGTGGTCATTTTATTTTTTATTTTTTTTAGTGCTTTTCTCACATCATCCTCCTTAAATTCCAATACATGTATTAGTGAGTTATTATTAAGGCTGTGTCTCCCATGTAATCACTAGGAGGTGAAAAAGAATTTTGAAAAAAGTCCGCAAACACATTTAGTATTTGGACAGATTCAGATAATTCATTTCCATTATATTGAATTACATTTGATATGTTACTTGTTCCCTTTTTGCTCTTTAAAAAGGCCCAAAATTTCATTGGATCGTCTAATATTATTTTCAACCACGCGAACATAATCTTTATAAGCTATATCTATATCGGATTTGATTTTTTCCTCAAGTCCTTAAAATCATTATAATATATTATATCGCCGTTTCTTTTATACTCTTTTAATTTTTGAGCTTTTAATTTTATATCTTTTATGATGTTGAAGGTAAACCATGGCGGGTATTTCCTTGCTGTTTTGGATCTGAATTTTGGTATGCAAGAGTCAAAAATGTTGTTATGTATATCATAGAAATTTAAGCAGGCTTCTTCCACGTAATCGTTATCGTAATTTTTAAGACTAGACCAGTCGGCATTTAGGAGGTTATCGTATAACAGAGGAAAATTCGCTTTACGAAAATTAAAACAATTTTTAAAATCAGATGGATATCTATTTTTAGGATAGTTACTGATGTTCATCAGTAACGAAATATTTAAAGCCGGATGGTATTATTAGTTTCTCCATTTTCTAAGAAGTAGTGAGCATAATGCGTTATATTGAAATCACCTAATATTAAAATGTTATTATCATTATTAAACATAAAAGGGAGAGAAATTAGTAGTTCAAATAAAGTTTCATATAATGCCGCAGCGGTATTGGGAGGGATATATAAAACGATTATATACAGGGAACTACTGTGTGAGATGATTTTTACTCCAATAATGTCAATAAAAGGTAATATTTCGCTTAATTTTAGGGTACTGAAATCAATTTGCATGACTTTAAACGCGTTATCCACTGAGAGCAAGACTCCGCCCCCCCCTGGTGCAATTTGTCGCACCGTAATTTCTATCTGAATGATATACAGAGTTATTACTAGAAAATAGCTCATTGTCAGAAAAAGAATCATTTAAACCCGTTTCGGTGAAAGCAATTACCGAGTAGTTGGTCCGGGCTGAAGCCGAATGATTATAAATATCAGATGTTTATAAAACACCCTGTAGAACACCAAATCAAGTCATTTTTTGTATACTTTAGTTTTACAACAAGCAGGACTCAATCCCCAAATACCATTCCAAAATTCCAAAATTTTTGGTCCATTACACCTCTTGTTAGGTACATCTATCCTGGGACACACTTGTATATATACAATATTTTACACAATAAGCTAGTATACCCTAGTGGCATATTTGTGCTACTAGGGTAGTTTTGTGACATGTTCCACACCCGTTTGGGTATATGTAAGGAACCAATAAAGACATCTGTCTATCTATCTCTCTAACTTCGGATTCGGTTTCAGCGGTCCAAATATATAAGGATATACTGGTATGGTTCTTCGGACTGATCACTTTTTTTGTTTTGGAGGGTGTTTTTTAGAGTTAGGTGTGAAATACGAGCAAATCTGACAATTCTGACTTCGAATTCGGATTCAGCAGGTCAAATTACATAGGGATCCACTGGTATAGTTCACCGGACGGACCACTTTGTTTTTATTTTGATATGTTGTTGGGGTTGGGCGTGAAAAACGAGCCAGTCTGACAATTCTTTCATCAGATTCGGTTTCAGCAGGTCCAAATACATAAGAATACACTGGTCTAGTCCGTCAGACAAGCCATTTTTTGGGGGGGGGTGTGTTTTTCGGGGTCAGGGGTGAAAAACGAGCCAATCCTTCAATCCTAACTTCGAATCCGGATTCAGCAGGTCAAAATACATAAGGACAGACCACTTTGTTTTTGTTTTGGAGATGTTTTTTGGGGTTGGGGGTGCAAAACGAGCCAATCTGACAATTCTGACTGCGGATTCGGTTTCAGCAGGTCCAAATTCATAAGAATATACTGGTTTGGTCCACCAGACAGACCATTTTGGGGGGGGGGGGGGTGTTTTTGGGGTTGAGGGTGAAAAACGAGCCAGTCTGACAATTCTGACTGCGGATTCGGTTTCAGCAGGTCCAAATTCATAAGAATATACTGGTCTGGTCCGCCAGACAGACCATTTTTTTGGGGGGGTTTTTTTTCAGATTGTAGGTTTTTGTTCTTTTCAGTGATACTAAACAAAAACATATTTTTGTTTGTTTAATTTTTTTAAAAATACTCATCAATATTTTGCCCAAAAATAAAAATAATTAGCATGTATCAAAGGTACATAAAAAAAAAAACGGTTTTGTCTGCGCCAATTTGGTTGTTGTCGAATTTTCAAGAATAGTGAAATATAGTAGTAGAGACTTTAATTTAGTTATATGTTTAATTCAAATCAATATCATTTTATAACTTCTCTGCAGACTGTCATTATGATTTCATCTCTGTTTTAAATCCATGTATTTTTATATTGTAATATAAGACTATTTTCAATTTCTACATGTTTCTAATAATTTTTTATGTTTAAATGTTATTGTTTAACACAAATTCTCTTAAAACTTACAACAACAACAACCCGAGGGAGATATGATATTTTTATGTTTTAGCCATTTATGAACAAAATAAATGACATAGTAGTGACTTGATGAAGAAAAAAAATGAGGCCTTTGATTCTTGTTCACACACTAAATCACATTTAATAATGGGGTGAAGGTGGTAATGGGAGTGGCTGATGCCAAGAAAATGTTAGAATAGAATAGTAGAGAGAACTTGGCTTCTCGTGCATACACTAAATTTCAATTTTTATGGACTTTTGATTGCTTTACCTATCCACCTCAATTTACCCCCCAACCTTTCAACGGAATAAAATCAAAATATAGTCTAGTTTCAAACCTCATTATAATAAAAATTTCAAATAGTATCATAAAGCTTCAGAATAATTGTGCGCACAAAAAAAAGTTAGACAGAATTTTTCTTGCCCAGACTTAAAATCTTGACGTTTCATGACATTCTAAGCCTATTTGCGCAAAGAAAAATTTATTTTTTTTTATCGTTACTATACTTCCATGTTGTGGTGGAAGTAAAAAGTTATTAGATCATTTAAAATTTTACATATTTTTTTACCTCTAGGTATTATACTATTAGGTGGGTTAACATATAATTTTGTTTTTAGAGTTCAAGCATCTGCAATTTGTCAAGCTCTTTTAGAAGGTGGTTATATTGAAAATGTGTCAGAGCCATCATCCTTTATTGATGGCTATGCTTTTTACAAGCGAGGTGCTCATATATCTTCTAATTTGCCTCAGCAAAATAGAAACTTCGATGTACCTTCCCAAGAAGAACCCAGTTGGGTTCAACAAATTCCTCAAGAATCAAGCATGACAGGTATATGTAAAATTTTATTTTGATATGTTGTTCTATGACCTGAGTCAATTCATCAGTAATTTTCATTCAAAAGTACTGTAATGTCTTGTTTTTACAAGCATAGTAGAACATGCAGAATGTGCCATTACAGAACCTAATGTCTATGAAAGCTTTACACATTTAATATGTAACTAAATACACAAAATACTTGCCCTTAACTAGCGGGGATGCAGGGTGTGCAGTTGCATGCCCTAGAAAATAGATTGTACTCGGCAGCTAACAAACTAGAATAGTCTACATTAGTTCGTGTAAATTACAATACCCATGGGAATGGGTTAAAATACCCATGGAACATGTCATAGGGCCTAAAATAATTTACAATAAAATACAACAATAATTGGTCAAATATGTTAAATAAAGTGAAGGTAAAAGCAAACACTATGTCAAACACATTAAAAAAGATAAAATAATTGAATAAATTACATGGCAATAAAAAGCGAAAAATAGAACCCTAAACTCTATATTAGTAACATGATTTTATGACAAATAAGAGATAGCGAGAGAGAGAATCTATGTGTGTGACAGTAAAAACTACAAATTTTGCAATAACCTCGTTTCATTAAAGGAAAAGACTAACAGCCATTTGCACCGTTTTCATTTTAAGCGATGAATAACTAATCGAGGTTTAATTTTTAAACCAGGTTTAACTTGCGTCTTATTGCACCGTGCTTTATTGTTTGTGGTTTACTTAAGTTGATAGTGAACTTCTGCTAACTTTTCTTTCAAAATTATAACCTTATTTCTGTCAACTATTGTCAAATATTTGTTAATTTCAGAAAAAAACGTGAATCTGTGTGTGTACATTTTTACTACTAGTTATCTATCGATTTACAAGATCTTTATAAATATGGAAAACCAGAATAAAAATAAAAGATCAAGATCCGATAATTTTTCATTAGTTTAAAAACTTTTACTTATAATACGGCCACAAAATGCAAGAATATATTAGAAAATAAACAAAGAAATAACGTAACGTCTCAAGAAAAGGCAAATATTTGTTAATAAAAATAAAAATTGAGGTTATGCACAACATCGATGACTGCGCAGGAATTGCTATTAAATTTAATCGCCCTTTAAGCAAATTTAAGCTAATTTAATCAAGGATTAAAGAACGGTGCAAAGCAAATTTTAAATTTAATGGAGGTTTAAGTTTAATCCTCTATTAAACAATACGGTGCAAGCGGGCGTAAATACAGAAGTCTTGATCCTTATAATACTCATCCAGACGGTAGTACGTATTCTACAGTAGTAATCGCTGGAGTTTGCATTTTAATTTGTTTGTAAGTAAATTTCTCAATTCAGATGGAGGTTTATTGGATATTTTACATTTTCTTCTATATGTGTAAATTTTACTTTTGGTTGTGTAAGATCTGTTTTAGTTCTAGTGTCATATATATGATTTCTGTCGCAGTCAGCGAAAAGATTCTGGTTTTCTTTTACAAATATCACAGAATCATATATGTATATACTGGTTTGCAGGTATGTGCTTGTTTCATCTCCATGATATTGTGCAAACATCTTCTTTGTAGAACGAACATTTTGTGGATATCTCCGTGGAATTCCCCCAAAACATCATGCCATATTTGATTCTGCCTTGGATGTACCCGTGGTACGCGGTCAAGGCTGCTTTTATTTTATTTATTTCAAATTTGTTCACTACAGAATTATATATAAATTCCAATTGGTTCATTTTGCGACATTAAAACTAATTAAAACTACATATAAGGAGCAATACAGTAATAAAATGAAAATGAATCAGTAATAGGAAGGAGCAACATAATACACAAAATGAGGTTTATTGACTCGTAAGAGATTTTTTAAGGCTATATAAGCTGGTGCCAAACAAGTCGCATTCAGCAAAATTATTGTTGAAGTTGGCCGCCATTCTGTCACAAAAAGCTTGTCCATAGTTAGTCCTATGAGGCCTGATAAAGAATAGTCTTCTGTGGCGGCTGTTACAGGGTGCAACATGGAAATTAATGTTACTCAAAAGAGACGGACAATTGGTAGATCCATTAATTAGCTTATATAGAAAAAAGAGAGGGGCAAGTTTCCTAGGATCTTCTAGTGACCTTAAGCCAGTTATCTCTAATCTTATATGAGAATCAAAAGCATGATACGTCATTGACATAAAATTTTGTAAACATTTACATTAACCATTCGTGAAATTACTTTTATATGTATTCTTCGATAATTTTTTGTCCTAGTGAATCAATGTGATATTTCCAGTCAAGCTTGCAGTCTATTTTCACAACAAAAACCGATACATTCTTAACAGTTTCAAGTGTTGAAATTCCATTAGTGAAAGAAAATTCATCATTATGTTGGTAGGAAAATTTAATGAATCTTTGTAATATTTAGTTGTAAGTCATTTGAAGTAAAAAAACATCTCCAGAGAATTTTTGTATTGTATCTATAACATCAGATTCACTAAATATTGTTGAAGTATCGTGTGCATACTGTACATAGTTTAACTTACAATGGTAGGCAGCTCGTTGGCGTATAGTAAGTATAATAAAGGTCCTAAGATGAATCCTTGGAGTACACCTACTGTTATGAGTTTTATTTCTGATTTTAAGATGTTGCCTGATTTGTCCGTTTCAACAGTGCATTGCATTGCTCTTGTGCAAGTATGATTTTTATCAGTTTTAGGGGCATTCCTTGGATTCCATACATTTCCATTTTTTTAATCAGTATGTCGTGGTCAACACTATTAAAAGCTTTAGATAGATCTGAACACATTGCTAAAGTATATTGCTGATTTTATTGATCTTGATAATTATGTAGTGGCCGTTTTCTTAGACCTGAGTAAAACATTTTTGAAATTATCGACCGTGACATTTATGGAATTCGGGGAAATGTATAAACTGAATTCAGGAATATTTATCTAACAGAAAGCAAATATTTAAAGTGGAAGATTCTTTTTCCAGTGAAATGTGTAGTGAACTTGGAGTACCACAAGGCAGTATTTTAGGTTCACTTTTATTCATTTTATATATTAATGATATCAACTTATTTATAGATTGTGATCTTATCAACTTTCTTGCAGATGATACATTATTAAGAGAAAAGTCAAAATCTGGTAGATGCAATAAATAACATAAATCTTGTCTTGTCAAAAGTGAACAAGTATAATATGAATAAATTGAAACTAAATATAGATAAAAGTAAAGCAATGGTATTAACAACTAAATTCAAATATAGGAACATTAATATTAATTCCTACAACTTATCAATCGATAATGAAACTATTGAATTTGTGACAGAAATGAAATATCTAGGAATCAAAATGGACAATACATTAACATTCTCTAGCCATTTTCATTGTAACGGAGCTATTTTCGCCACCTATGTTTGAGGCATTTAAACTCTGACCGGCTTCGTTACTTGCCCGCATAAACATATAAAATCTACCCACACAAAGGTAAAGGCACTCGGCTTTAGCATTATACATACCGGGCGCACTACTTATACCTCACCGATTATATTTGCGTAGATAGTATCGTGTATGAAAAGTTAACAAGTGTTTAATCGAGCAGAACCTAGTTCTGCTCCCGTTGGTTTAAGTACCAACAGCACTAATTTTTAAATCAATCCTTTTAGCTTTCACACCAAGGAGTAAGTTATAATCTCGACTATAGTTCGAGCGTATAGGCCTTACTAGGCAAATCGTTTAGTACAAGTGGGAAACCCAGTAACAAACGAGCCGCAACAGTAAGATTTGATTTACCGCGAGTATCTATTTACTACAAAAGGGAAACCCAGGAGTAAATAGTCCGTCTCTTAGTTTTGGACCAAGGCCTATCCGCTTCCCTTAATATTTGACGTCTGCCGTGTTTTGCCCCAAGGGGGAAATTTCATAATTCCATTATCAGACGAAGATATTCTCGCTATAGTCTTAATTTGTTTATTCTGCTTTGTTTTGAGCTTAATCCCTAACCGCGACTTTTAACATTTTTCTCAGCTTTTTGGTAGTTTTGCTGTAAATTTAACTTGCTCATTTTACCTCAGTCACACTGCTTACGCCTGCCTTACTTTGCCTTTTGCTAATTTTGCCTTTTGCTATTTTGCTTATTTATTGCTTGCCCATTTTGTACATAGTTTTCTTTTTGTTTTGCTAAATAAATTTTATTTTCTATTGTTTTCGAAACTGGTTGTTTTATTTATGCACTGATCGCCTGGTCAAAACTTTTTCCACTGTTAACTACCCCGGTAGCGTGTTTCAGCGCTTCTAATACTGAAACTGGCGCCCGAGTCCGTAACCTTCAGTTACGTTGGGTGTCATAGTGATGACGTATAGCCAAAAACGACGTCACATCATTACGTACATAAAAAAATTATTAAAAAACGTATTTTTTCTCAATAATTTTACACCATCTATCACCACCACAAAAATTACAGTCTTTAACACCATTATTAAACCACACTTTGACTACTGCTTAACTATAAGGTGTCTTTTTGATCTGAACAAAATTACCAGTTACAAAAATTACAAAACCGAGGAATCAAAATGCAATAGGTTCACTCCAATAAATACTATGCTATCAACTCTAGAATGGTTAAATGTGTCAGATAAACTCTAAGTGCAATGATTTTTATTTATAAAATTGTAAACAAGCTTCAACCTGATTATTCTGATGAACCCCAATAGCACATGGATATCCTATGGATGTTCTATGGACGTTCAGACGGGACATTCGGGACGTCCTAAGGACATCCATTTTTTGTACAGTCGGACGTCCCAGGGATGCCCAGATGTCACAACTTTGGATAATTTATATAAGTCCAATGTTGGACCTTAAACGGTGGTCCATGACGGACATTATTTGGACCAATTAAACTAACATACATTTTCTGTACAAATGGTCTCCAGTGTTGGACCTTAAATGGTGGTCCATGGTGGACATTATTTGGACAAATATAAATTGTCCTTATTTGGACCAATAATGGGTGTCTATAGTCTCAAGCCATTTTGAAAAAAAATATATTAGTGAACAAACAAGTAATCTATAAAGCATTTTAATATAAATGATCTTATCTTGGAAACTCTGACATTCTAGGAATCAATATTTAGTTGCTGTAACACTGATGCAATGGCCCTAATGTCCACGCGACAATATTGCATTGCACTGTCACATATCGCAAGGAACAAATCGCAGGAACAAATAATTTATTTTCATGTAATGTTCAATTATTTACTTTTTGCAATATTCTAATGAAGCTTATCTTCGAGTTGCAAATGTAACTTATATAGTGTCTGCCAAAAAGTCTGTATCGGAAACTCTGCTGTTATTGACTTTCTGACGATTTTTTATTTTTAATAAAAGTTACTGCATGTTCTCAAGCGAAAAAGTGACTGCAAAAATTTGTGTTAGTCCTGGTGCTTAAGTTGGAAAATTAAATTTTTTTTGAAATTTGCTCAAGCAGAGTACACTACCCTTTATTTTTAAAGATATCGAAAAATTTTATATTAAGTAGTTACTTATAATGTACATTGGATTCTTCTAGTTTAAGAATAAAAATTGTCCACTTTTTTTATGATTAATTCCTGAAAAAGTTAAAATTGGAAAAGAGAGAACAACTATGCAAAATACAGCGTTTTTCCAAAATATCTATTTGGTAAAAAAGTACTCTTAAAATTTCTTTAAAGATGATTTTAATTACTTAGTCTGAAACTATTAAAGACAGAGAATTATTGATAACAAAAAAATTACAAAATATATAGTTCAGGAATTATGCGTAAAAAAGTAGAAAATTATTTTTTTTAAAATAGAACAGCCAAATTTGATATTTAGCTATAACTTCGTATTATAAGCAACTTCTTGAAATAACATTTTTCAATATCTTCAAAAATAAAGGTAGTTTACTCTTGGGCCAATATCCAAAAAATTAAATTTCCGACATAAGCGCCAGGACTAACACAAATTTCTGCATCCACTTTTTCGTTTGAGAACATTTACTAACTTTTATCAAAAGTGAAATTTTTCAGAAAGTCAGCAACAACAGAGTTTCTAATATGGTGCAGACTTTTTGGGACACTGTATAAACTTTTCCTCGTAAATTCTTTAAGTTTACTATAAGATGATCTTTGAAAAAAATATGTGAAATGATCTTCACTAGTGGCGTGACTATTTTACCATATGTACAGATCGAAACAGATATATTATTGTAACGTGTTTCCACCCTTAGGAAACCACCCTCGCAAATTCCGTGGGTTCCAAAAATTATAACAAGAGATGTCCACTAACACACTTTATTAAATATTTACTGGATACTTCACAATACTATTATTAATTTAAATACACTTTACTGACTAAAATCACAATGTTTATCACTTTGTTTATCTTTGAAGTCTTAACCTCACTTTCTATACTTCTTGAACTTTCTGAACTACTCGCCGAGAATGCGGTCGGTCATTTATACTTAAAAATGACAGATCTCGATTTTTCTGTGATGACGCCACCATTCTCTAGATAATTCCGGATGTCACTTTGGAATCTTCTGGTAGGTTCTTTTTCGAGTAGGTGGAAATACATCATTCTAGGGTTGTAACACATTACACTGCCCCCTCCTTAAGCCTGAACGTCCCGGTCAGGCAATTCAGCCTCTTTCACATACTTCGCCAGTCTATCCAAGTGTACGATCTTCATCTTGGACTTTTTGTTTCGTTGAATCCGATAAACGACATCATTAATTCGGGTAATAACAGTATACGGTCCATCCCAAGGAGGTTGAAGTTTCGGGGATCTCCATTCCTTCCGCTGTGGGTTGTACAGCCAAACCAGATCCCCCACCTTGAATCCCCCTGTACTGGCATTCTGATCATAATGAGCCTTCAAGCGGTTACTAGTTCTGTTCATCTGCTCTCGATCATTCTTCGGCTGTTCTCGGCTTCCATTTCTGTAGTTGCTCATCGAAAATGGTTCTCCACGGGCAGCACAATTTTTACACTTGCGACACCAGGCCTCCACATCCTGGCGACTATTAACCCAATAGAACTGTTCCCGTGCTCTACTCAATGTCTTGTTTATGCCGAAGTGTCTGCTGGATGTTTCATTATGTGCTTCCTGGAGTACTTCTGGTACACGACACCTGGGAATCACTAGACGCATGGCAACCTGCTTCCCATCTGGGCTTTCCCATGCTCTCCTCAAAAGCCCATCTACGACCATAAGTGAATCCCATTGTGACTATAAAGCCTTCAGCCCCACTTCTTTGTTGGAAACATCCTTCCATGCTGGACGCGTTCCCTCTTCTTTTGCTCTCAACATGGGTCCGATTTCTACATCGCGCAATTGCTCTTGCCTCAGAGTTTTCTTTGTCCAACTGTCTGGAAGATCGACCTTGACAATGTTGACTTCAACCATGTTCGGCAATTTTCCCACCTGAGGGTAGCGCTTGCAATCTTCCTTGTCTGGTTTTCTGGATAATGCAGGAGTTTTGACTGCCTGCGTTGTCAACAGCCTGGTTTTCTCACATTGGTCGTTCACTTTTGACAAAATAAATTGTTCTTTCCCAATCCTTAACATTCGCTTTCCTACGTCAACAATAAATCCATACTGTTCCATAATGTCCAGTCCCAAAATGAAGTCATCCGTAATGTCAGCCACGATGACCCTGTGGTCGAACCTCAAATGCCCAATCTGCAAACCCAGGTCTACTTCTCCATGAACCGTAGCCCTGTCCCCCGTAGCTGTCCGGACGATCACTTCTTCATTTTGCCTCTTGGTCATCTTTATGCCCGATATAAATCCTGGACGTACTATTGATGACGTAGTACCTGTGTCGATGGTAAACAAACATTTTCTTCCGTTCACATATCCATGCAACAACAGTCTGCTTGCGATTCTTCGAAGCTGGGAAATCTTAATTTCTCTGGGGGCACTGCATTTCCTAGCCAGAACAACCCCCCTGGTACTGTTTTCCTGCTCCTCTTCAAGATTCACAGCATTTACTCGACTCTCCGAATTCTCCTGTCGACAGTCTCGCTTCATGTGTCCTACCTTGCCGCAGTTGTAACATTTAATACCACCACTCGGCTTTCCTTTGTTTTTCTGTTTTTCCTGCTTTCCAAGGTCATCTAATTTATCCAATAGTTTGGTAAACATTTTCTGCATCTCAGTCAACATAGGGTTCTGGTTCATTTCTGGTTGCGATTCTTCGAGAGTCACAGCTCGCACTCTCGACCTTGGAGTATCTCTGTAGGCGGCTTCTACTTCAAGTGCACGCACCAAAGCTTCGCTACTACTTTGGTGTCTTGTCAGCCTCAGAACTCGCCTGACCTCTTCGTCCCTTATGCCATCTAAAAAGGCCCCCACGGCTAATTGTTCCTGAAATTCTCTAGGTGCACTCGGATACGCCAGGTGTGCGAGTCTCTCTATCGCAGCTTCGAATTCCTGTAAACTTTCCCCAGCTTTTTGCATCCGGGATTTCAGCTGAGCCTGGTATAATTGGGCAAGGTGTTGATCGCCATACCTCAAATCTAATGCAGCTTCCAAAACTTTGAAGTCCCTTTGTTTCTCAACTGGGATGGTTTGGAGCAACTCTGAAGCTTGGCCCCTTAATGCTAGAACTAATGCCATGGCCTTTTCCTCATTATCCCAATTGTTCGCACACGCTGCTGCCTCAAACTGCCTCTTGTACGTCGTCCAGGAACTTTGGCCATCAAAAGAAGGAGGTTTTAGTCGCTGTCCTGATGATACCACCTGCTGGCTTCCTCTATCTCTCAACTGTCGTTTAAGCCGGTCTATTTCTCCTTTGACTTCTTCTTCGAACTCACTCATCTTTTCTTCAAACTGATTTACTTTTCCTTTTACTTGACCGACTTCGGTCTTGACTTCACCTAATTTTTCTTCTACCTTGTTTATCTCTTCTTTGACTTCACTCTTGACAGAAATGATTGCGTCCTGTTGTATTTTTATTTGATCGCTCAGGATTTTCCTTAATTCCTCCTGGCGTCTTTCTTCCAAGTCTTCCATTATTTTTCTGAATTCGTCTTTTTCCTCTTGACGTTGTCTTTCTTGCTCCTCTTTCTCCTCTTTCTCCTCTTGTTGTCGTATCTTCAGGTCCTCCATCATTTCTCTTAATTCGGCCCTTTCTTCTTGACGTCTTCTTTCTTGCTCTTCTTTTTCTACTTGACGTCTTCTTTCTTGCTCTTCTTTTTCTACTTGACGTCTTCTTTCTTGCTCTTCTTTTTCTACTTGACGTTTTTTCTCCTGTTCTACTTTGTCTTCCTGGCGTCTTCTTTCTTGTTCTTCTTTTTCTTCATGACGTTTTTTCTCCTGTTCTTCTTTGTCTTCCTGCCGTTGCTGTGCCATCATTTTTTGGAACTGTTCTAATAAGTCCTGTATTTGTTTATCGGATGCCATACTTCTTGTTGTTACGGGCATACGATGAAATTAAAATAAAATAAATTTAACTGTCACGTCAATATCGGTAATGGAACTTTCCAGAAAAATCTCGAAACAGCACGAAAAAGTCTTATCCAGAGTCTTTTGTCACTATCCAGTTCAGAGAATTTAATAATCTCCACTAATGTCCAAATAGAAAAGTTCTAGAAATTTTCACGCACTAAATGAGTCTTTTTCAGTGTCTCTATTACTTCTCAGTTCAAAGGATTTAATTATCACACTAATGTCCTAATAAAATGTTCTACAATGTCTCAAAAATGCACTTAACACTATTTTCCTGTTCGAAAATAACCCTCGAACAAATATCCAGTAAATGAGTCCTCCGTGTTAGTACTAAACCTCGAGAATACTTCTCGAACACTCCAGCACAACTTCAGAGCTCCTCTTGTCATAAAATTCCGCTTTCTGACACCAATTTGTAACGTGTTTCCACCCTTAGGAAACCACCCTCGCAAATTCCGTGGGTTCCAAAAATTATAACAAGAGATGTCCACTAACACACTTTATTAAATATTTACTGGATACTTCACAATACTATTATTAATTTAAATACACTTTACTGACTAAAATCACAATGTTTATCACTTTGTTTATCTTTGAAGTCTTAACCTCACTTTCTATACTTCTTGAACTTTCTGAACTACTCGCCGAGAATGCGGTCGGTCTTTTATACTTAAAAATGACAGATCTCGATTTTTCTGTGATGACGCCACCATTCTCTAGATAATTCCGGATGTCACTTTGGAATCTTCTGGTAGGTTCTTTTTCGAGTAGGTGCAAATACATCATTCTAGGGTTGTAACACATTACATTATTATGTATGTCACTTCATAATGAGATAGAAAGAAAAGGCAGCGGACAGAATAGTCTTTACTGTCTTCGACGTGTTTACCAGAAAGAACTTAAGACATTAATAATTCTATTGGCTGTATCCATTTCTATTTCAAAGCATTCTATAGGTATTGTCTCTTATTTGTATATATGGAAAAATGGCAATCGACCTATAGTGGAGACCTTATCGACAATTTTTTTAAAAACCAGTTTTATCGCAAACTCCTAGTACAGTATATTTAAATTTTTACCTATTGATATTAAGTTTAGTATAGTAAACATAGCATATAGGTATCTAATTTATAAAATAAAATACAAACACTGCTTTATGTATTAAAAAATATTTATTTATCAAGTAATAATAAAATAGAAGGCTATTTTATTAAGTTATTAGAATTACTTATTTAATAATAGTAATTGGGTATCTTCTATTTTTCAACCAAAAATCAATGTTTACCTCTCATATGCCTGGTTTTGGCATACTGGAACTAATTCATAGAAAATCCCTCGAAATTCAATTCAATTCAATTCATTTATTCAATTATTATCATACAAATACGTTTTATAATATTACATCAAAGAAGAAGTGCCTAAACCCCAAAGAGGTTTGTTTGCACTTAATTATAATTGTTAAATAGGTATAATAATAATCATCATAGTACATGTATCCTAGTACATGTATTAACACTAAATAATATAGGATTGTATACCTACGTACCCATACACATATGTGCATCTATGATACACACATACATACACATTCACAAGCATACAATATAAAAAATATCTAACAATAAATGTAAAATAAATCATTGTTTGGAGAAATATCTTGAGTGGGATTGATGAATAATGATTATTTACATACAAAATTTTTCTGGGTTATTTATAATATATTCCAGTAATTTCTTCCTAAAATGTTTTTTACTCGAAATATTTTTTAGTTCTACTGGTATTACATTATAGTACTTGGGTCCTAAGTAATCTATAAAATTTTGCTGTTGTGTTCTAATATACATTTTCACATTTAAGTTTTTATTTAACTTTGATTTTGTATTATACGCACTTGTGGAAAGGCTATACATAGTTACATCAGTTTTTACATACACTATACATTCAAGAATGTATAAATGTTTTACACTCAGGCATTTTATTTCTTTAAATAAGGATATACTCGGATATATAGTTGATTTTCGCAGAATAATTTTTAATATTGTTTTTTGAATAACTTTTACAGGATTTTGAGCATTTTCATAAGTTCCACCCCAAACAATTATAATTGATTCTATAAGTGAGTTATATACTGTAAGTAGTGTTTTTCTTGATAATATGTCTCTAAGATTGTAAAATTTGTATATTAGTTTTCTTATTTTTCCTGTAATATAGAGTATATGTTCGTGCCACTTCAAATTCTTGTCCACTATTACTCCCAAATATTTAATTTTATCTGTAGACTCGAGGTTTTCAGTAGTATTAGCAATATTTATTTGTTTAATGGTAGGTACTTTAGAATTATGTATTGAAAACATGATATATTTTGTTTTTGATATATTAAGTGATAATAAATTACTATCCAACCAATTTTTTATTTTTTCCATATCTTTGGAAACTTTTAAAACCACTTCATCCCAATCTGACCCATCAAAAATTACCGCAGTATCATCAGCATATGAAATTAATTTTCCTGCGATATTTAGTTGACACAAGTTATTAATAAAAATTGAAAATAATGTTGGTGCGATGACTGTGCCTTGAGGAACACCACTTGTTATTATTTTGCTCTTACTAATTTTATCGTCAATTTTAACAAATTGTAGTCTATTTTTTAGGTAACTGGCAAAGACGTCCACTGCACGCCCTCTAACTCCTATTGACTCTAGTTTTGTAATTAGTTTTTTGTGCGATACCGTGTCAAACGCCTTTGCCAGGTCTAAGAAAACAGTTATGCATTTCTTCTTTTCATCTAGTTTTTTGTTAATAGAACTTGTTAAAGTATATATTGCATCATTAGTACTATAGTTAGCTCTAAAACCAAATTGATTATTCGATATTATCTGATTAGCATTTAAAAATTCTTCAAGTCGATTCTTCAGAGCTTTTTCAAAAATTTTTGCAAAATTATTAATGACTGAGATTGGTCTGTAGTTGGATTTTTCGGTTCTGCTACCATTTTTATATACCGGGATAACTATCGATTCTTTAAAATGTTCAGGGACACAGCCTGTTGAAAAGATGAGGTTAATAATATGTTTTAAAGGCTCAACGAGGTATATATGACACAATTTTATCAATTTTACAGTTATCTTATCCCGTCCGGTAGCACAATTATTTTTTAAACTGTTTATGTGTAAAATAATTTCGTTTTTATTAATGTGTTTTAAAAATAGACTGTTACCATTGGTGCGCATGTTTTCTTCACTTTTATTCTTTGGGTTGGTGGATTTTATTTTATCTGCTATATTTTTTCCAACATTACAGAAATAGTCATTGAATATATTAGCCTTTAGCTCATTGTCCTTTACTATTAAACTGCCATTATCATTATAAATATTTATATTAATACTATTATTTCGATTATTAGTTGAATTGGTTGCATCATTAATTAATCTCCAAGTTTGTTTGATGTTATTATTATATTTATTGAGCTCATGTCTGTAATATTCATCTTTTGTTTTTTTAATAATTTTATTTAGTTTATTTCGATATAATTTATAATCGTTTTTCAGTTGTTCAACATTAACGTTATTGTTATTATTTATTAGAATTGTTTTTTTCATTTTATCCCTACATTTGATAGATTGTATTATGCCTAATGTGATCCATGGTTTAAGTTTTTTATTTTTATTTGTAATTATTAATGAAGTGGTAGCTTTATCTATACAATTTTGTATAGTTTTTATGAAATTATTAGTACTGACATTACTATCCTCAGAATTTAATACATTTTCCCAATTTTCTAAACTTAATAATTGTTGTACTTTGTTATAATCAATTTTTTTACCATCTTTTACTTTTTCAGTAATACGCGTTTTATTGTGTCTTATGTTTAAGAGTATAGGATAATGATCTGTGATATCGGACTCAATAACAAACGGTTGGTAGTTTACGTTGGAATTATTATTGCTTGTTTTTATAAAAATATGATCTAAACAACTGGCTGACGTTTCGGTTATTCTAGTTGGTACATTTATATGAGATATATAACCATATTGTGCCATTATGTTCAAATAATTATTATTGTGTAGGTCGCCCGTATTTAATATATTTATGTTCATATCCCCTATTATTAATTCGGCGTTATTTTCATTATTTGTTTGAATGTATTGATCAAGAACATTTAAAAAATTTAAAACATTTGTTGAAGGTGAACGATAAATACTACTAATACCTATGTTAAGGTTTTCAATTTTTATTGAGGCTTTTAGAATATTTATTTCATCCAATTTATTTATTACAATGTTGTGAGTTACGTTATCTCTAATATAAATTACCACCCCGTCATTTTGGTTTAGTTCTGATTCATTATAATAACTTATATATCCTGGTATATTAAAATCATTTAAGGAGTTGAATTTCCACGTCTCCGATAATATTATTACTTGAAAATTTAAAAAATTATTTGTTATATGAACTAATAGTTCATTGAAATGTTTTTTTATACTTCGTATGTTGAAATGTATTATACTAAAGTTACCTTTGTCTAGATTTATATACTGGCTCACTCCGTTTATATCCTCAGAGATTTTTGTCTCTACCTCAAGATATTCCTCCAAATCATCCAAGAATTCATGTGCTTCCATAACATGAGTTCTATACAGCTCCCACGTTAACCTGTTAATTACTTATATGTTTTGCCTATAACCTAACATTATTAAAACAGTGGAAGAGAATAAATAATTTATAGAGAGTAAAAAAATAAATCAATAGAAGTAAATATTACTACTACATTTGGCCCATAAATATATCAACATATAATAATTACAGAAAAATTTCTAAATTGGTATTATATTTATATTATGTATACATTTTTTTTTTAAATTTCATCTTATATTCAAATAAATTAATCTGATATTACTTCTTCCTCGCCATTTCCTTCGTCCTCTTCCTCTTCGTTTATATTTTCTTCTGTATCTTCGTAGATTTTAGTTTCCGTATATTTTTGCCCATTTGAAATCCATTTAATTCGGCCGTCTAAAGTCCATACATTTGTAGACCCATATTTTTCTATTTTTTGTTTCAGAATTTTTACCCTAGCTTTGGTTAGGTCCTCATATATCGTTATTTTGGTTCCTTTTAATTTTTTCTTGTTTGAGTATATATTAGCTTTTATATTGTATGATGTGAATTTTACAAATATTGGCCTTGGTGCTTTCCCTGATTGTATACCCACACGATAAGAATTTTCAATATCCGCCTCAGTTATCTGGATGCCTAGTTTAGATTTTATTAATTGCATTACTAGCATATTTAAGTTTTCTTGTGCTGCTTCAGGGATACCAAAGAGTCGCAAATTATATCTCCTGGAATATTGTTCTATCGAATCCATTCTATTATTAATTAATTGTATGTCGTTCTTATTTTTATTACTCTGTTTTTTTAGATTTTGGAAGTCACTTTGCATTTTATCTAGTTTTTTATTAATATCAGTTATCGCAGTGTGAGATTTTTCGCCCTGTATAAGTATTTTATTTATTTTATCGTCCAAGGACAGATTTGTTGTTGAATTGCTACCAGTACCTTTCTTCACCATTTTAATTTCTTATCAGTATATGTTTTTTCCTATGGCGTTTTTACCACGAGGATGCAAGTTATTATAAGTGTAAATATTAATTTGAGAATTGTGCATTAATATACAATTACTTATTTCAATGGTCTTTTTCTTCTTGTCTTAGTTTATCTATTTACCTTCTAATAATAGATAATTTTTTCATACATTTTATTCGTCTGTTTGGAATAAGTTACTCACAATTATTTGTTTTTTTCCCACTACTTGCACTTTAATTGTAATATTTTTCACTACTATGTTGTGAATAACAGCTTAGCCGTTAAATCGAACACTTTTTGAACGTTTATATACAGTTTTTACTACTTAATTTTGTAATTAATCGGGAGCCGATATATTTGCGAACTACACGCCACTCAGCGCCATGAATCAAATGATCATCATATTTTGAGCCAGCCAACTTTCGGCCAATATCTATAATTCCGCTTATTGGAAAAATTTTTGAAAAAGCCCTTAAATCCAGGATTAATAGATACTTTGATATTAATAACTTATTTAATAAAGGACAGTTTGGTTTTCGTACGAACCACTCGACTACAATGGCTATAAATAAACTAACTGAAATAATATCAGCTAGTTATGATAAAGGCGAATGTGTTGGAGCTCTATGCTGTGATTTAACTAAAGCCTTTGACTGTATATCTGTTGAAATACTCATAGAAAAGCTGCATTACTATGGGTTTCACAATAATTCACTACAACTTATAAACTCTTATCTCTCCAATAGGAAACAACAAGTAATTGTTAATGACATACATTCCAATGTTGATATCATCGAACATGGTGTTCCTCAGGGTTCGGTGTTGGGTCCTATCCTGTTTATAATATACGTCAACGATATAACATCTAGCGTACCCAACAATGACCTTATACTATTCGCGGATGATACCACTGTAGTATCCAGAAATAAACAGCTTTCCTTACTGCTTAAAAATATGGAGGATGCACAGTCGAAGGTGACAAACTGGTTTGCAACTAATAAACTCAGTCTCAACAGCAGTAAATCTGAGACCATTATCTTTACGCTTCGAGAGGCTAAGGAATGGAATAATCCTCAGTCAGTTCGCTTTTTGGGTGTACACTTAGATCCTAAACTTACATGGGAGGCATGTGAATCATGTAGCAAAAAGCCTGACAACTAATATCTTTGTCATAAGAAACCTGAAAATTGATGGGCTAGGATATAGGGAAGACTGTAAAAAGAGTTTCATTGAGTTAAAGATTCTGTCCTTTCCATGTTTATTTATACTTGAATGCCTTATGTACGTAAAAAATAACAGCGAGCGGTATCTAATGCATAACGATGTACATAATTATGAAACTAGAAATAATTCCAGTATTTACTTAGATTATCATAGAGTATATAAATCACGTACAAGCATTTCCTATTTTGGACCTAAATTTTTCAATCTCCTCCCAAGTAATATCAAAAACCTGCAACCAAGATTATTTAAAAATAAAATCAAGGAGTATTTGCTCAATAAATGTTTTTATTCACTAAATGAATTCTGTAATAACAATTTTTCAGATTTTGTAATAGGAACTTAAAAGATACAACTATTTCCATTTTATATTTTACATTAATTGTTTATTGTTAGTTTGTTCACATCATCGTTATTGTAGTTTATTACTTTTATTACTTTACTTACTAATTTGACATGTGTAAACAGTTTATTGTATTAACACGAATAAAGAATTGAATTGAATTGAATTGAATTGAATTGAAAGAGATGCCCGTGCTGCGGCTAAAAATTTTTACTGTTATTACAGTAACTCTGTTGTGCACTAACAGCCGTATTCACCAAGACGTGCTTACAACTCCTTTCAGTAACAGTTCGTTAAATTTTAAATGGCCGTTAGTGCTAATATGTATTCACCAAACAAAATATTAGAATCTTTAACAAACGGTTATTTAAATATGAGTTTTGAATGTTTTCCTGACGGGTAGTAGTAACGGATCCCGAAGCGCATGCGCTCGAACAGAAATGGAAATAATGGAATGTCAATGTCAGTATTTTGTTGTTTAATGACAGTTCATCGGTGTCGGTAGTTTAGCTTGAAAATATGGATTCAAACAAGAAAAGTAGATCAAAAAATTTTACTGAACGTGAGAAAGAAAATTTGCTCAATATTGTGCAAAAAAAATTGTATTGGAAAATGAGACTGTAGAACTCCAGATTAAAAAAACTCAACTAGCCGAAATGTTAGGATTATAAATTTAAAATGTTTGTAAATTGTAACCATTGATTTTCTTTTATTTTTTAATATTACTTTAGAGTTATCAACTTGTGATTAATTTTAGTTTTTGTGCTCCTCTTGATTGAGATTTAGTTGTAAGATACATGTTCTCTTCTTTTGTCTGTAACGAAATAAAGTAGAAAAACAAAGTGCCATTTTTTTCCATATAATTTTGCTACTTAATGCACATAAAAATTTTTCTAGAACCACTAAGGGCCAGTTGTATGAACTAGGTTGAGCCGTTCATCCTCTGAGGAACTGCTAGAATCCATTAAATTTTGGAAAAAGTTCACCCTTTCCATAACTTTTCAATTAAAAAATAATTGATTTTTTAAAATTACACACAAAAAGATGCAGGCACTTATTAAATTACCTAGGTAAATGCACTGTTGTGATACGCTTTATTATCTATTAACAATAAAAAATATACAAATTATTCCAAATCCAAATTAAATTGTAGTTTCACTTCACAATTGTCAACAAATAACATAACCTCAAAACGTTAACGGGCCGTTAAACTAGTTGCCTACCCGATATTCGTCAGTCAAGTTAGCGAACCACTTACAGACGCGTTAAACGCTAACTAAGCTCGATGAATACATAGAGATTGATTTAACAATCCGTTAGAAATTTAACGAACCGTTATCTACTTAACTAGCATTGGTGAATATGGCTGTTAGTATTTTAAAACTGTGTGTTTGAAATTATATTTTAATTTTTTGGAATGAGTGAAATAATATACTATACAATAATTCAAATTTTCAAAATAGATCACATAAAAAACTACAGGCAATAGAGCACCTTTATCCCTGAAAGCTTAAGGGCTTTGTTTAAAAGCAAGACATGCACTTGGTATCCGGGTATACTAGGATTAACTAGAGAAATATTTAGTAGTAATTACAGGTAATAAACATACTTGAAGTTTTTTCATTAGACTCCTCGATAATACATAAACTAACCTCAAACTTACCGTTTTGTTCACTTTCTCATTTTTCATATTTAAAAATCCACCACAAAGACATCATGCAAATAAAGATACACGTGAATAATTTGGCGGTAGCTATATATATATATATATATATATATATATATATATATATATATATATATATATATATATATATATATATATATATATATATATATATATATATATATATATATATATATATATATATATATATATATATATATATATATATGTTATATGCTAAACAAACTGTATTAATTCATTCAAATGCATAAGTATCTTATCCAACAAGTAACTTTATATCCTTATCTCGGTACGTGATATAATTTGATATACCTTATCTAAAGCGATAACAACTTCCTTTTAAAACAAAGCTTTCTCATGTAAAACGCTGGCATAGCATAATTCCGAGAAATGCATGTGCCTACGTTGATAGCAGTATGTTATAAATATCACCCAGAGACGCATCTGCAGTCAGTATACATTTAATCTTTATACCAAGCATATTAACTATTGTAACATTTATATCTAAACCAAATATAATAATATAAAATATTGTGTAAAACCAAAATAAAAGTTTTTAAAAAGCAAATCAAGTTCTAAGTGATATAAAAGTGGCGCAGTCGGTAGGATTGGTAATAACGCCTGGAAGAAGAGCCTAACCAACGAAAACCTCCCAGAAGAACAAGGAACACCCCAAAAAGGGCCTAACTTCAGGAAAGGATCGCCGGAACAAGGAGACCTTTGACGACGGGCGGCGGATTCCAATCCCTCAATCAAAAAAGGACCTACTTCTATAAATGAAGATTTATTACTTGTAAGTACTTATTGAATCATCTCGTTTTAAGTGCAAATTAAATTAGAATTAATAATCGCACCATTTCTTGTGCGTATTGCCGTGGAAAGAACAGTTCTGTTGTCCTTTGTTATAAGTAAAATACGTCTAAGTATCCCAAAATTAAAATTAGTTTATGCCAGTAACTACCAGAAATATGGCTCATCAACAGCAACAAAACCAACAACAACAAGAGCCACAACCACTAATTCAACCTCAACCTCAACCTCACCATCAACCAGACGCTATTGAACCATATAAATTAAGCGAAATATTTTCAATTATTCCTGAATATGACGGTAATCAAATAAATTTAAATACATTTTTAAATTCATGTAGAACTGCTTTTGGCATGGCAATTGGTAATCAGGTGGTACTTTTAACTGTTCACATAAAAAACAAATTAAAAGGCCGTGCAGCTGAACTAGTGAACTCTAGAAATCCCACTCATTGGGAAGAAATTAAAACTCTTTTAGAGAATCATTTCGGTGATAGTAGAGACCTAACCTCCTTAATACAAGACTTGCAAAGAATGCGACAACTTCCCGGTGAATCTCCACTCACGTTTATTGCGCGCTTGCAAACCCACGAAGCAAAAATGCATGCTTCTGTTCATAAACAGCGGTTAACAGCGGCACAAAAACAAGCCCAAACGCAATTAACTGAGGGCATGGTTTTGAACACCCTACTCACGGGACTAGAACCCAAACTTGCACATGTTGTTAGGGCAAGCGACCCTGAGAATATGCTAAAAGCAATAACGAGAGTTCGAAAAGAACTCCAATTAAATTACTTTGAAACGCAAAAAACCAATCGCAACAATAGTGCAATCACTCCCACGCGTAACCAAAACTTCCCCTTACCTGCAAGACATTGTTCATTTTGCAAACGTACGGGACACGTCGCTAATGAATGTCGTCAGAGACAACAAAGTTCTCGACCCCCAAATTTTGGTACTCCCCAAATCTATCCTAGGCCTAATTACTATAACCAAAATCCTGGAAATTCGCAAAATTTCCAACAACAAAGACCTAACTACTATAACCAAAATCCTGGAAGCTCACAAAACTTCCAGCAACAAAGACCACCCGTCATTGCACCAAACCCAAATTTCAATAATGCAAGACCACCTGCGATTCAACCTAACCCTAATTATTATAGACCAAATTCAAATAGAAAAACGCTTCATCTCAATCAAAATACTGAACCCGAAAATCTAGAGCAACAAAATCAAAGTTATTACGCTTACGATAACCCTTACGAAAATATTAACGAGGGATATTACACTGATAATAACCCCTACGCAAGTCCGAACTATTATACAGCTAATACTTCGGAATACGACAACAGCAACGAAGACTATTATACTGCTAATAGTCCCTCCGAAAATTATTACACGGACGAATCGACTTTCGATACAACACCTGTATATAATCGGGATTTTCGATCAGGCCCACATGCCCAGTCGGACCCGCCTTATCACAAAACCGGAGACCCCGAGATGACAGTACTGCAAACCCAATTCGGCAAAATGAACTTGGACAATTTCAACCCAAATCTCAACTTCCCGGAACAACAGTTCCTATAAGCCCCTTATTGTCTGTCAAATCCAAAAATTTGTATTATATCTATGACATTACTAACACGCATAGATTATTAATCGACACGGGCGCAGGACTATCCATATTCAAACCCAAAATTTGTGAAAATTATAGTAGGAGATGTCCGGAAAACATTACGATCCAAGGCATAACTGACCAAAAAATAAATATTAACGAAGCCGTCTTTATCCCGTTTGACAACAATGAACCATTTAAAATTTATGTATGCGATCTTGACATAGAATTCGATGGACTCCTAGGGTCTGATTTCTTAGAACATTACAACTGTATAGTGGATATAAAAAACAAAAAACTTGTAACAAATTTCAAAACAATCCCGATCCACAAAGTCACGGACCAGGGTCTGCCAAACATACAAAATTACCCAAATCCAGATAATCGTGAGACCACCCGTAATATATCAAATATAATTTCAGTTGAACCACGTATAGAACAAATTACCAAACTTAAATGTCACTTGTCCAATACGGAAGCTATACTGCTAGCTACCGAAGTAGACAAGGTAAGACTTCCTAACGCGATAGTTCAGATAGACGATAAAGGTGAATTTATTACCTCTATATTAAACGTAAACGCGGTAACCAAAACCGTTAATTTTTCAAATTTAAAACTAGAACCAATCCAAAATTTCTCACTGAATTATATAGACGAAGAAACCTCCCAAACTTTCGTAGACAGACATTATGAAATAAAAAACCAACTCCGTCTAGACCACCTAAACATGGAAGAAAATGAACTAATAACTCAACTTTGTCTAGAATATGCGGATATTTTTTATCTTGAAGGTGACCAACTAACCTTCACCAATGAAATTAAACACGCGATAGATACCAATGACGCGAAACCGGTATTTACAAAATCGTATCGATACCCCCAGATACACAAAGAAGAAGTCAAAACGCAGGTATCCAAAATGTTAGAACAAAATATTATTCGTCCCTCTAACTCCCCCTGGTCATCTCCAGTGTGGGTTGTCCCTAAGAAACTTGATGCTTCGGGTAAGCCAAAATGGCGTGTAGTTGTAGACTACAGAAAACTCAATGAGTTAACTGTAGGAGATAAATACCCTCTGCCCAACATCTCAGATCTCCTGGATCAATTAGGCAAGTGCCAGTACTTCACAACATTGGACTTGGCCTCTGGGTTCCACCAGATTGAGATAGACCCGAAAGACATCCCGAAAAGTGCATTTAGCGTAGACAACGGACACTATGAATTCGTTCGTATGCCCTTTGGCCTTAAAAACGCCCCTTCCACCTTCCAAAGGGTTATGGACAACATCCTCATGGGCATTCAGAACGAGAGATGTCTGGTATATATGGATGATATTATCATATATTCCCCGACAGTTCACGAACACATTTCTCGTCTCACAGAAGTGTTCAAACGCCTTCGAAATGCTAACTTAAAAATCCAACCTGATAAATGCGAGTTCCTTCGTAAAGAAGTCGCATACCTGGGTCACCTCATAACTAAAGAAGGAGTAAAACCAAACCCCGATAAGGTACAGTGCATCCAAAACTTTCCGCAACCCACTAACCAGAAGGAAATCAAATCCTTCCTCGGGTTGGCAGGTTATTATCGCAGATTTATAAGTAATTTCGCGAAACTATCCAAGCCCCTCACCAAATTGTTACAAAAGGATGTCCCTTTTGCTTTCGACTCAGAATGTCACAAATCCTTCGAGGAATTGAAACAAGCCCTCACTTCGACCCCAGTACTTATCTACCCAAACTTCGACGAAACGTTTCTACTCACCACTGATGCAAGCGCGTTCGCCATCGGCGCCGTGCTCTCACAAGGCCCAATTGGCAAAGACTTACCAATAGCTTTCGCCTCAAGGACCCTCTGTAAAGCCGAAACCAAATACTCAACCATAGAGCGTGAACTTTTAGCTATAGTATGGGCCGTGAAACACTTCCGTCCGTACATATTTGGTCGAAAGTTCAAACTAATAACTGACCATAGGCCTTTAACGTGGCTCTTTTCGATAAAAGACCCCGGTAGCCGCCTAGCACGCTGGCGACTGAAGCTTGAAGAGTACGAATACGAAATCGAATATAAACCCGGCCGCATTAATAAAAATGCAGACGCTCTTTCCCGCATAAAGATAAATCACATTCAAGATTCCTCTAACTTTCAAGCAGAATCAAAATTAGTAACGTACCCCATTCAAAGTCCCTCGACTCCAATAGAACCCGATCCTGATAGTCAGGACACGACAAGCGACACGACGGAAACAAACGAACAAGGTGTCCTGAACGAATTCGAAACTTTCGTAAAATTGTATAAAACAAAGTCACTTATCGACTATTCTAAAATTGAATTTTCGAACGGGCAACTCCTGGACAAAACCAACAAAAATATAGTGACCTTTTTCCAACAAAACAATCTCAAAGATTTTCATTATAAAATCCTTGAAGACTTGTTCGAAGAAAACGCAGACTTCCGAGATTTAGAATTAAATAAATTATCGAGTAAGTCGGTGCGACATAGAAACTATTTTATCGTGGCTCTACCATACGACCCCGAAACCGTAATCCAAAATCTATTCATCTCGCTATACAATGGTCGTGAAGAGTTCGACGACTCCAAAACGTATTGTATCGAAAACAATGTCGAACTTCCTATTCTCGAAATTTTGTCATTTCTTTTATCGGAAAAAGACGTGAAACTTAAAATATGTCAAAACGTTACTAGAACACCCAGTGACGACGAAATCCCAATTATTATCGACCAGCATCATACTGGCAAAGCTCATCTCCACCGCGGAATAAATGAGACTATTCGTCGTATTCGAGAGAAATACAATTGGAAAGGATTGACAAAGGACGTCGAAAATTTCATAAAAGCCTGCAAAATCTGCCAAGAAACAAAAATCTGTCGCAAAAATTTAGATAACCCTCTCGTAATTACGGAGACGCCTAAATCCCCTTTTGAACGTATAAACATAGACGTCCTAGAAGTCCCAACGAAAAATTACGCGCTTACTATACGCGACGAACTTACAAAATTCACTCAAGCGTATCCTATCAAAGATAAATCAGCAAAATCAATTGCAAACACTCTACTCGTTTACTTCCAGCACTTCGGAACACCCCTTCGAATTCATTGCGATTATGGCCGAGAATTCGATAACGCCATCCTAAAAGATTTATGTCTCCTCTATGACATCAAAGTAACGCAGTCTAGTGTCGGACACCCCCAATCTAATGGTTCCTTAGAAAGGTTCCACGCTACCTTGTTGGAAATGATCCGAGCACACGTGGCAGAACACCCTGACGAACACCCCTTCAACATATTACCCTACGCGATAATATGCTATAATACCTCTACTAATAAAACTCACGGATTTACACCCTACGAGTTAGTTTTCGGACACACGTCCAGTAGACCACCAGAAACGCTATATAATCAGGAAGAACTAGTCACGAAATACGTCAGAGACTTAAATAATCGCCTCTCTTATTATTATAAAGTCGCGCGCGCCAGAACTGAAACACAAAAACAAAAAGCGAAAGTTCGGTTCGACGCCCACGTTTCAAAGGAAACCCCCGAATATCAGATTGGTCAAAAGGTGTATTTAAAAGAATCCCAAATCACCGATAAGTTACGTAATAAATATAACGGGCCATTTGAGATTTTGGAACTTCACAAAAACTCAGCCACCCTCCTTAATAAAAAAACAAAACAAAAAACTAAAGCTAACTTTGACAGGTTAAAACCATATATTGAAGCCTAAATTGCCTTACAGGTTCACCTTGCTGATCGGAGCAGCCATGTCCCAGTACCAAATAACACCCATCAATAACACCGTCGGAGTCTATTACCACGACGAAACGAGGATAATTATTTCCAATAATAAATGGACTCTGCTAGTCCATAAAAATCTATCAAGCCTCGAAGAAGCCTTTATCAACAACAACAAAATTTTAGAATCAATTGTCAATATATTCACCCCCGATACACGCGAAACGAAAGAATTCCTAGTCAAAGTCAAAACACACATAACACTCCTAAACCAAGTATCAAATTCCCTTAAGGTAAAATTTGAAGAAATCTTTGTTAACACCAAACGATTCAAGCGCGGAATATTAAATGGAGCAGGTAGTATATTTAAAGCAATTACCGGCAATCTAGATGCTGAAGATGGACAATTCTTCACAGATAGTATTAACAAATTAAACAAAGATCAACATCAAATAGAAAACCTCCTGAAAAATCAAATATCCGTTACCTCTACCGTCGTAAAAACCTTTAACGAAACGATCCAAAATATGCAAATTAATATAGTAACGTTTAACGAGGATATGAAAAAGATTCAAATCGGACTGCATAAAGTAAATGATAGAGTTGCACTGGTTCAAGCCGAACTAAAATTTATCGAAACATGTGAAAAATTGACTGAAAGTTACTTGTACCTCCAGAGCAACCTCGATGACATTTTGAACGCGATTACATTCGCTCGCCTGAAAATAATACACTCTTCAATTATTTCACCCGAAAGTTTGATTACTGCACTTCAGGAAATCTCTCAAAACTTAGTAAAAAATAATCTACCCCTACCAGTAAAATATTCAGAAATTCCCCAATACCTAGAAATTATCGAACTAGAAGCCTTTCAATCAAAATCAGATCTTGTTTTCGTTCTAAGAATACCACTAGTAGAACAGCAACTCTATACCCTGTATCATTTGTATGCTATCCCTATACTAGACAACAGAACTGGCCTTCACCATGTCTTGTCATTCTCACAAAAATTCATTGCGCGTAACGATGATTCACTAATGTACATCCCCGTCAAGGACCTGAGTACATGCAAACAACTAGATTCCCATAAGAAACTATGCTCAGACCTCTACGCCTACCCGATCGACAGCAGTGCAGCATGCGAAGCCCAGCTACTGAAAAACTTCAGAAAAATCCCCGAAAACTGTGTAAGTTCCCTCGTCTATGGACAAGGTTATAACGTTCAGAAACTACAAGGCAATGTGTGGTTAATAATTGTCTCTGAACCCATTCATATCACCATAAACTGTAATAAAATGGACACGAAAATTACCAGTGTTAATAAGAACTCCATATTAAAACTACATCCGGACTGTTACGCGTTTGTCGGTATAACAAAAGTGCAAGCAGAAAGCCGCAATACCATCAACATTACAGACAATTCCCATCCAGTGGTTATACCCTATGACTGTTGTAGTGATATTCCCGAAAAACTCCAGCTACCCAAGTTGGAACCTCTCCAGTTCGATCACCTAAATGTAGAAAATCTAGACATAGCCAACCACAAACTCGAGCAATACTCTAGAGATCTAGACAAACTAATAAACGAGCCGTTTATAACCAAACATTTTTCCTTAAGCATGTATATAGTTATTGGTCTGTCCATCTGTCTCCTAGCCGCCTTCATCACCTGGAAATGCAAGAAAAGATGCTGTGGTTGTAAGGAATCCAAGGACACCACCCCCAATGAAATGCTGAAAAGAATTGGCACCCTCCTGAGAAGAAGACCTCATCTACCTACAGAAGAGGAAGAAATGACCGATTTTCCCTCAAAAGTCTGTGAATAACACCGACTTTTCAAAAAGAAAGGGAGTTGTTATATGCTAAACAAACTGTATTAATTCATTCAAATGCATAAGTATCTTATCCAACAAGTAACTTTATATCCTTATCTCGGTACGTGATATAATTTGATATACCTTATCTAAAGCGATAACAACTTCCTTTTAAAACAAAGCTTTCTCATGTAAAACGCTGGCATAGCATAATTCCGAGAAATGCATGTGCCTACGTTGATAGCAGTATGTTATAAATATCACCCAGAGACGCATCTGCAGTCAGTATACATTTAATCTTTATACCAAGCATATTAACTATTGTAACATTTATATCTAAACCAAATATAATAATATAAAATATTGTGTAAAACCAAAATAAAAGTTTTTAAAAAGCAAATCAAGTTCTAAGTGATATAAAATATATGTATATATATATATATATATATATATATACATATATATATATATATATATATATATATATATATATATATATATATATATATATTACACTTCACTTCACACATTTTTCTTCAACTCTAAAAATTATTAAATATCTCCTTCTTTACTATGCCATGCCATGAAAGAAAGTCAAAAGAGAAGCGCGTGCGCACAACATAGCTTAAGTAAGTTAAAAATAGACAGGGATTTGGATTTTGCAGAGTCAAATTTCATTTTATTTGCAAAATTAACTTTGACTGATTATCTCACTTGCAATACTTATAACTTTTGGCAATTCGTAGCGAATTATCGTAAGTTGCAGCCAGAACTTTCAAATATTAACTTTGCCACAAAATTTCAGCTGTATTTTTATTTTGTTCAAGTTTGCTGAAACCTTCCAGCAAAGGAACAATTTAAAAGTACAAAAATAAATAAGATGCAACATTGTAGGAAACTTTTGCAAATTTCAGTGTCCAACTGGGTATATTTAAAAGAATATTTATATTTGCCAGCATCTTCCAAATGAAAAAATATAAAGTCGAGGAACATTATACGGTCCACGTCCACGTAGGAACAAACAAAACGTACACAGATGATATCTTTTTACATACATAAAATGGACAATTAGGCGACATCAATTTATTTTCTGTGCATATTTGTACAATAAATGGACTTTAACGGGATATTCACTGGTTGTTCAAATAGGAACATAAAATGTGCTTTCTTTTATGTACATTAAATGGATGTCACTCGGACATCCACATAACGTCCATAGAAGATGTCCTTTATGTACATAAAAGGGACAATTATGGGACGTTAATTTATTCGCTATGACCATTTGTGTAATAAATGGGCTTTAGTGGGATATCCATTAGTTGTCCAAGCAGGAACGTAAAGTATTTGTACATTCATGTATTCTAGATGGACGTCCCTGGAATGTCCATTCAATACCCCATAGAGGACGTCCTTGTACGTACATAAAACGAACATCCATAGGACGTCCATCCAATGTCCATGGACATTTGTACAGTAACTGGATCTTAATCGGACATCCATTGGATGTCCTGTGGTATTAGGGAATTCATTATATTTAATCATGTAATTCATGATCATCACAGAAGATCAAGAGGTAATCTTCATTTAAATCGAGCACATCAAAAAAATTCTATGGATTCACTGTTCTTCACGATCAATTGAACAAATTGTCTTCTGAAATTAAAAACTGTCCTACTGAAAACTGTTCAAATGTAAGTTGATTAAGTATATTAAAGAACTGTGATATAGTGTCAATATTAAAATTCTGATAAACCTTTGTCATTATCGAGCGATTTATATATTAACCTATGTATTTATGTGTGTGTGTGTGTGTGCGTGTCTGTGTGCGTGTGCGTGTGCGTGTGCGTGTGTGTTAGCACAATAGCGGCGAAGCTACTAAACGAATTTGGATGAAACTTTGCATGAGGGTTTCTTTAGTGCTCCAGAAGATCTGAAAAGGTTTGGGTTGAGATCAAATTACGTTTAGTACCATTTTGGCACAAGTTGTTTATTCTATGATTACTTATAATTTGTAATCGAATCATTGAAAAGAGTAGTAAAAATTTCAATTTCAACGATGTATCACACTTGCACCGTTTCGATTTGGTTTCCGTTAGAAAAATTAAAAAGAGTTCGTTATATGTGTACACACATGACAGCATCCAGAAAATATTATTGGTATTATTGTTAGGAGAAAATGTATTTTGCCATCTGTCAAAAATATTTGGGTTGGTAACCTTTGTGAATGTTGATTTATATGGTACGTGACGTCACAGCTAACCTCAAAAATATATATTTTTTAAGATTTAAGAAGATTACGTAGCTATTATTAAAATTTCTGCCTGGTTCCCGTACTTTCAACTAAAATCTAGTACAGTGTAATGTTTATGAAGTTCTAAATACTTTGTCCTAATAAAATAGGACGACTCTTTTTGTAGGTTGGAAATCTAACCTGTAATTAGCAGTCTATTTTTATTAATCAACAATATAGAAAAATTATTTGCGTGAATTTTTAAATATTTGCTTGGAGCCACTGTGGCTCCAAGCTAAAAATGTGTATACAAACGTTAAAAATGAGAATAAACTTGAAAAACCTGAACATGATGCAGATGCCCATGTATAGGTTATGCCCCTAAATATATTTCATAACTTAAAAATCAGCACTCGTAAAGGTTATCAACCTAAATATTTTTGACAATGTCAAAACTTATTTTAGTTGGTTTTTTTTAAAGGTAATAATTGTTTATGTGTTCGGATATTCTTCTTCTTCTTCCTGTGGTACGACAGCCCTATTGAGCCTTGACCTCCCCTAACTTTTGTCTCCAAACCACCCTATCTCTAGTGGCTACTTGCCAATTCCTCACCCTCATTAATGCCTGGGCGTCCTTGCGAACGTTGTCTTGCCAACGGGTCCTTGGTCGCCCCCGTTTTCTGTTGCTTGCAAAATGCCCTTTTAAAATTTTCTTCGGTATACGCTGTTCGTCCATCCTCTCTACATGGCCTGCCCATCTCGGCCGTTGGATTTTAACATAGTCCCTTATGATTACCTCTTTATACAGCTGTTTTAGTTCATAGTTGTATCTGATACGCCAGCGACCGTTTTCATTTACTGGTCCGTAGATTTTCCTCAGTACTTTACTTTCGAATATGGCTAACATTTCTTCAGTTTTATTTGTTAACGTCCACGTTTCACAGCCGTATGTCACCACCGGTCTTATTAGTGTTTTGGTATTCTTATTCACTAGTTTAGATTTGAATATGTTGTTCAGTGCATACAATGCTTTGTTTCCTTTTATTAGTATGTGCCGTATTTCTTGGGCCATGTTATTTTTATTGTTAATTATACTTCCGAGGTATGTGAAACCTTTAATTACCTCTATGTTTTCGTCTCCAATCGACCAGTTTTGTCCATTTCTTCGTCCTGTCTTGTTTTCCATCGCCTTTGTTTTTGTTATGTTTATGTCAAGCCCTACATTCTTTCCTTTCTCTTTCAATGTCTCATAGTTTTCTCTCACTGCTCTTTCCGTTCTTCCCATTATGTTGATATCGTCTGCATATGCAATTACTTGGATTTCCTTATTAATAATGGTTCCATTCACGTCTATTGCCATTTCTATTATAACTTTGAGTAGAGCAATATTGAACAATACTGGGGCTAATCCATCCCCTTGCCGAAGCCCTTGGTTTACATCAAAGGTTTCCGATAGTTTCTGCTGGATTTTGACTTTAGCTTTTGTATCGTTCATTGTCGTTTTTACCAGGTTTATTAGCTTTGTTGGTATCCCAATTTCTTCCATGGCTTGATATAAGGACTTTCTATGTATGTTATCATATGCTTGTTTGAAATCAATAAATATTTAGTATATTTCTATATCATATTCCCATATTGTCTAAATGTTGGTTGTGGCATTTTCTTAATTTTTCTCTATTTCTTATTGGGATGCTCCGCCACATACATTTTCTTCTAAACAATGTCTGAAATCTACAAAATAATACAATTAACCAGTATTTTACTGGAAAGTAACCTCTATGCCTGTGACTTTTACGTCAAAGGATCAGTCAGAGGGTGGTTTTGACAAATAATGAATAAGGACAAAAATATAAAAATGACGTATTTTGCTGACGTTTTTTCCAGTATTTGACAGACAGTAAAGAGCTGGTCAATTGTAAATCTACCGCTTCGAAATCCCCCTTGATATTCTCCGATATGTTCTTCAACATATGGGGGTTATTCTTTGTCTCAGGATGTCTGTAAAAATATTGTATGCTGTGCATAGTAATGATATGCCTCTGTAGTTCTCGCATCTTAGTCTTTCTCCTTTTTTGTATACTGGACATATTATGGCAGTTTCCCATTCCTTTGGCATTATTTCTGTGTTCCATATGTTTATTATCATTTTGTGAATTCATTGCAGAAGCTCATCTCCTCCTTGTTGGAATAGTTCAGATGGGATATTGTCTATTCCAGGTGCCTTATTTTTTTGCATTCTGTATATACTATTTTTTACTTCTTCTAAGGTTGGTACTTCTGTTATGGGTTGTGCTGCATTTAGCAGTAAATTTTCTGGTACATCTGCCCAGTTGTTGTTCTGGTTTAGCAGTTCTTCAAAGTATGTTTTCCATCTGTGTACTACTTCTTCTGGGTTTACAAGAATATTTCCATCTGTGCCTCGACACATTGTTTCTCTGGGTTGATAATTACTGTCCATTCTTTTCACGTTTTTGTAGAAATCTCTCACCTCGTTCTTGTCGAACTCTTTTTGCATGTCTTGTACCTTTTTGTTGATATGCTGTCTTTTCTTCCTTTTACAGACGGATTTTGCTTCTCTCTTTAACTTCTCGTACTCTTCTTTTTTATTTCTGGTAGGTCTTTGGAGTAATTGTAGTCTTGCCACATTTCGTTTATCTACTGCTTCTACGCATTCATTATCGTACCATTCGTTTTTCTTGTGTCCCTTATGTATTCCTAATATTTCCTCTGCCGCCATTTTGACAGTATCTCTTATTTCGTCCCACTGAATTCCCACTGAATTCTCTTCATTTTCGTTAATACCTTCTAGTTGTTCTTTAATTCTATCCTGATATCTTTTTAGTATTTCTCCATCTTTCAGCTTGTCTACATTGTACTTGACACTCTTATTTGCTTTCTGTTTCTTTATTTCACCTATTCTTGCTCTTAGCTTGGCCTTTACTAGGAAGTGATCGGATTCGGATGCTGCTCCCTGTGGCTTCTTACATCTAATACGCTAGAGTATGCCCTGCTATCAACTAGTACATGATCAATCTGGTTGACGGTCCTGCCGTCAGGTGACATCCAAGTGCCTTTATGAATATCTTTATGGGGGAATGCAGTACTTCTGATTCTGAAGCCATGACTTGTTGCGAATTGTATGAGGGATTCTCCGTTGTCATTTGTCACCTCGTGTAGACTGTATTTTCCAGCTACCTTTACGTATTCCTCTTCTCTTCCGATCTGCGCGTTAAAATCCCCTATAATCATTTTTACGTAATTTTCTGGTATTTTGTCAACTTCTCTGTCAAGTATTGTATAGAACTCCTCTTTTTCTTCGTCCCCCTTATCCTCTGTGGGGGCGTGGATAGATAATACCGATAGGTTTCTGAATTTCATTCTTATTCTGATGTAACATATCCTATTATTAATGGGCTCATAGCCAATTACTCTCATCTGGAGATTCTTACTTACTATGTATGAATCCACATCCGAACTCGTGTCTATTATTTCTTCCTCTGCTGTAGTATATCTTGTATTGTTTTTTGTTTAAGGCTCCGCTTCCTGGCCATCGTATCTCTTGGATGGCTAGTAGATCTATCCTATATTTATTTACTTGCTCCAGGATGTTTGTGAGAACTCCTGCTTGATAGAGGGTTCTAGCATTACGAATCTTACGTCTGATTAATGGGATGCGTCACAATCGTTCATTTAATGCAAATCCAGCTAACTGAGCTAAATCTGAAACGTTCGAATATTACAAAATAAAGGCCTCAGACGAAGCTCGACTTGCTCGGACCTTTTTGATCGAGCAGGAAGATTTTAATATGATGCATGCGTAGTCTGCTTGAACTGTCCATAATGTTATTGACTTGTTGAGGTTAAAGTGTCACTTGGGCTAAATTCTGTTATTATTTTGTTTCGCTATCCAGTGTTCTACAAAATACTCGAAACGTTATCTGTTAATACCCTTATAATATCCGGCAATTGATTAATATGCAACATAATAATAATAATAATAATATGCTTTATTTCAATTGCCAAAATACATTGGATATGAAATGTCACAAATGAATAATTGTAAACTGTGAAGACATTGACACTACAGCGATTAAGTAAAACATATAAAGATAAGATAAGATAAGATAAGATTTATTCATCGACAAAATTATACAAACATATAATTTATCTGACTAGTCAAAAACAGTAACTTGTGATAAAATACAATATATAATACACAATAAAATGAGAATCGTAACAATTAAAAAAAGATTTTAAATATATACATGTATATACATACATACATACACACATACATATACATATATACACATATACACACATACATATAAGACGATAGATATAGTGAAATTTTTTGTACATACATAGACACAGAGCTACACGTATATGTATAGTATTACTAATATTTGCAGACTTTGTTAAATCAAGTGGGTATAGGTTAAACAAAAACTCAACAGTTTAGGAACTCATCAATATCATAAAAGGCTTTATCGCACAAAAATTTAAATATTTTATTCTTAAATGACATGTTGCTGCCAATGTCAATACATTGATTAATTTTGTTAAAACATTTAATGCCAATATGTCTTGGAGAATTTTCTCCTAATGCAATATGGCTGATGCAGATTTTCCATGTTTCTCGTGTGATGCGTATGAACATCACTGTTTCTGGGGAATTGAGATTCGTTTTCTTTGATGAACATTATTAGTCGGTAAATATATAAACTAGGTAAGGTAAGTACTTGCCAATCTTTAAATAATGGTTTACAGCTAGTTAAGGGGTGAGTTTTAGACATAGTTCTTATAACCTTTTTTTGATATTTAAATGCTCTTTTAAAGTATGAAGAGTTCCCCCAGAAAATGAGCCCATATTGTAGTTGAGACTGAACCAATCCATAGTACAGAGTTTTCAGAGTGCTTATACCGACAGTATCTCACAGATTTCTTATTATGTAGCAGATAGTGCTTAATTTTGAACAAACTGTATCTATATGCTTTTCCCATGTAAGTTTCTGATCTAAAGTAACGCCCAGGAATTTAGTACTTGTTGTACTCTGAATGGACTTGTTTAATACCTTCAGATATAGATCATAATTTGTTACCGCGTTTTTTGGCAAAAAACGCATATGACATGTTTTATTTATATTTAAGTTTAGTCCATTCTCGCTACAGTAATGACTCATTTCCTGTGATGCATTGTTGCTGTTGATGACAATCTGTTCAATACAGTTATGAGACATTAGCATATTTGTGTCATCTGCATAAAGAAGAAGTTGATTTGTAGTGACGCATGTATTAGGTATATCATTAATAAAAATTATGAAAAACGTAGGTCCCAAAATAGAGCCTTGAGGCACTCCCAGATTTATATTTTTTGTTTTTGATTTAATACCGTCAATGATGGTGGTTTGCATACGATTTTGTAAATATGAGGCAGCCCAGCTGTATGGTGCTCCACGTACCCCAATGCCTTCTAATTTCATGAGCAATAGATTGTGATCTATAGTATCAAATGCACGACTTAAATCATAAAAAAGACCTAGGACATGATTCTTGTTGTTTAGTACATTGTATATAAAATCTACGCAGTCTAAGATAGCAGTATTGGTGGATCTGTTTTTACGAAAACCATTTTGGACATTTGATATTAAATCAAAATTCTCTAAATAATTGGTCAGTCTTATGGAGTATGACGCCTCAAAGATTTTAGCAATTTGACTTGGCATACATATGGCTCTGTAACTCATAATGTCTGTTGTGGGACCTTTGTTTTTATATACAGGTATACATTTGGATTCTTTTAAGTTGGGAAATACACCAGCTGAAAACGATTCATTCACTAAGTACGCCAATGGCTCATCAATAAAGTTTTTCACTGATTTCATCACTTTTCCGTTGATGTCATCGATACCAGCGGCCGGTTTAAGAGTAGTTTTTCCAATTATTTCGCTTATTTCTTGTGATGTTGTCGGTGTGAGAAAAAAACTGGTATGTGCCTTTTCGATGTTGACGTTATAGTTAGGTTTAGGTTAGTTTGACGTAACTTTTATGAAGTAGTCGTTGATATAGTTACTCTTCTCCATGGCAGTTGTTATCAGAATGCCTTGGCTGTCACATATGTCTATGGATGACTGCTTTTTATTTACTGATTTGGTCTCATTGATAATTTTCCAGCTGTCTCTCATTATGTTGTTTGAATTTATTAGGCGCTGGTCGTTACATCGTTTCTTGTGCTGCTCGACGCAATTTTTGTACATTAGTTTAAATTGCATATATCTTTCGGTATAGGCTGGATTATTTAAACGTTTTCTGATGGTGTTCATTTGACACAGTTGGTCATGCATTGATTTAATAGCAGGTGTAAACCACCTTTTAGTCTTTAATTTGTTAGAGGACTTCATAATGGGAAAGGCACAGTTATAATGAAATAAAAAAGTGCTGTAAAATGCAGCAAACTTCTGTGGAAATGTGGAGGCTGTATACATTTCATTCCAGTTCTCAACGGATATTAAATATTGAAATCTTTCGATATTCGTGTTGTTGTAGTTTCTTCTGTAGGTATGGTTCGAGTTGATATCTTTAGGTGGACATAGTTGAAATGAGCATATTTGAAATGAGTGGTCGGATATGAAAGACTCGTGAACTTTCGCGTTGTTTACTATTAAGTTTGAAAATATGTTGTCGATACAGGTGGCACTATGGCTTGATATTCTTGTAGGTTCCTGAATGTGATTTATGACGTTGTATTCAGCTAGTAAGTTTAGCAGCAGACATTTTTCAGGACTTGTTTGTAGAAAATCTATGTTTATATTACCACAAAGAATATAATAGTCTTTTGGGTTGTAGAGTCTATAAAGGAGTAGTTCGAGTCTTCCTAAGAATTCTTTAAAATCGCTGTCAGGTGTTCTATAAGTTGTAATAATATAAATTGAGTGTTTTCCATTTGGAGAAAGCATTTTTGCAGCACATACCTCGAAATGTCTTTCTTTTGCATCTTCTTTTGATGGCACAGATGTAATTTTTAGGTCATCCTTTACATATATAGACACTCCTCCTCTTATTTGATTGGAACGACAGAAATAGGACACTAACTTAAAGTTCTCGATTTTCGTCACTTTTATTTCTTCTTCACTTAACCAATGTTCACTTAGGCACAATATATTGACTTTATGGTGGGTTAAATGTATGGATAAACTATCAGTTTTTTGATTTACTAGTCCCTGTACATTAAAGTGCATTAAGGTGAGATTTGATACATTTACGTTAAAAAACTCTCATGTTCTATGGTTGATTCATAACTATCCTCGTGGGTATTTCCACTAGTTGTTTTTTGATTGTCCAGAAAACGTTGTCCCTTAACAAAATTAAATCTTTCATAAGCCACTCCTCTAGGCCAGAAAGATGCACTGTATACTGAATCCTTGATTGTTGGGTCTACACCCACTAGAAAACATTTATTATTTTCCACTTTGTACCAGGAATTTAGTTTTTTTAATGATATTTTTTCATCTTCCAATTTGGTTTTCTTTTTTATATATGTCACAATATTATCTGTGTTTACAGTGTCTTTCACTCTCGAGATAAAGAGCCATATTTTTTTGTCTTTCGTGCTGGGCATTGGTCGGCCTTCAAACTCATTTTCAGTCGTTTCGTTGGTTCCAAGTTTCAGTTTTTTTCCCCGTCTTCTTTTCTTTTGTTCTTGATATCCGTTGTCACTGTCGTGTTCTTTGTAGACCTCTTGGTTTCTGCGTATATTCTCATTCTCCTTCCGTTGATTTCGTTCAGTAGTGATGGCCTCCTTCTGCGCATCGTTTTTGTTTTTAATGGTAGTTTTTTTGAGAATGTCAACATATGATTTCTGTTGATTTGCTTTGGATAGTTGAACCTTTGTGTTAGCCTCATAGTCAGCATTTCCTTTGTCAATGATTGTTTTTTCTTGCGAAGGACTACTATTCCTATTTTTGCTCCAGTGGTTAGCTGTCAGAAGACGTACTAAGTCAACGTTGCTATCTCGTATGGTTTTTATTTCATTTTTTAGAGCTCCAATTTCGTTCTGGTAGTTTAATTTCAATTTTTCAGTTGTTTGTTCTAAGGTTTGAGTAAATACTCCCAGCGTTTTGTTAATTTCATGCTCAATGTCTCCTAATTTTTCAATAATGATTGTTTGTTCACAAAGGTTCCTTTTTAGTGTGTTGTTTTCGTGTGTTAGTTTGTTATTTAGTTGTTGTATTTTGTTGAAGAATGAGCTACAGTTGGGACAATAGTATCGCAGTTTTCTCTTTGTTAGTTCGATGACTCTTACTTCTGTGGGTACAATTCCTGCACATGATTTGCAGTAGGCCTTAGTACATTCATCACAAATTATTATTTGTTTCTGGTCCAAATTTCTGCTATTGCATTCTTCATGGTTTACACAATCCATTGTTTACGTGAGCCTTTTATTTTAAATATTAAATTCTCTTATTTAAATTGTTTGATATAATATGCATTTTTTTAAATTTTGGGAGTCCAGTCCCACAAAAGAAAGACAAGAAAGCAAGGTCAGCTTAATTTAGATATGTGTGTAGTTTTTATGTAGATAAAAACTTTCACTGATAAGTTATTAAATTACCAGATCCTGGGTTAACTTTTGCTTTTTGTTTGATTACACAAACTTAATGTTAAACAATTTTCATACATCAGCATCCACCAAATTGTTGTTGAGTAGTTTGATATAAAAATATATTTTAGATGTTCAGTAGTTCCACTATTAATTGACTATTTGTGCAGAGCACAAAACACTTGATACTTGACACTATATCAAATATAATATAAAGTATAATATAAAGTAAAATAAGTTTAAATATAATTTTGTAATATAATGACAATAACATATAAGGTAAATATACAAAATAGTATTTTATAAAAAAATATATAATTCTACCTGTACAAAGTACTCATCTAGTGAATAATAAGCTTCGTTTTGAAGTAACTCTAGTAATTTTTTTTTTAAGTTTAGCTCTACCTAACTCTTTTAACTGCTGAGGGAGATTATTATATATATTGCTGCAGGTGTATTTTGGGCTTTTTTTAAAAGTACTGAGATTGAACTGGTCTATTTGAATGTTTGTGTTATTTCGTGTAGTGTAGTTGTGAATGTCATTCCTGTGACTATATAACTCTGGCTTTAGCTTGGTGAACATTACTGCGTCTAATATGAGGATGCTTGGTAAAGTTAATATTTTGTTATCTTTAAAAGAAGACTTACAAGACTCTCTTGGTGATAGCCCAAAAATTATTCTTATAATTCTTTTTTGTAAAATAAAGACTGTTCCAATCAGTTCCCTGTCCCCAATATATGATTAAGTATTTTAGATGTGGGTAAATTCATGCATAATAAACATTAATCAGATATTTTTGATCTAAAAAGGATTTGAGGTTTTTAATGGCGAAATATCCACTGTTGAGTTTGCTCACAACATTGTCAATATGATTTGACCATGAGAGTGTATCATCTATTGTAATGCCTAGGAACTTAGTATGTTTTGATGGTGATATTATTTTTTAAAACAAACATGTTTTAACAGATTGCTTGTAGTCTACTTCAGTTCGTTCGATATTTGTTCATGAAATAAATGGCTCCAAAGTCAAGTGTAATTTATCTGTTTGCTCAGTGCTCTGATTTCCGATGTAATATCCAAATACAGCTGATAAAGATCCATCTTGAGGGGAGGGTCCATCCGCTTCCAGTAGCTGCCGATTGTTTTTTAAATATATTCATATTTGTTGTTGTTATTCTGATATTAGTAACAGTAACTATTTGTAATTGAAATTTGTTTATATTTATTTGTTTATTTATATTTACATGTATATGTATTAGGATTTCTAGTTTAAATAAATTACTTACTTGATTATTGAGTGAATCTAAATTGTTTGTCAATGCTTTATATGGTACGTATTGTTGTTTTATTTTGCCGAAAACCATGTTGATTATTGAGCAAAATTTTATTTTTCTCTAGATAATTTTTTTAAAAACTTAACGTATTTAAAGGGCAAGTCTCAAGTGAAGAACTAACAATGGAAAATCATGACCTAAAACAATGTAACAAAGACTTATCCAATCAAATCACCCTTTTGGAGCAAAAAATTCTTAATTTACAAAAAGCCTTTAAAAGTGAAATATTAACAAGCAAAGCCAACCACCTACCAAAAATAACACACTTGGAACAGAAATCAGGCATGTGTTGGGACGATTTTGGGCTCCGGAAAAATAACTTAGAAAGGTCACCAGGCAGGCGCGTGCTAGGAAAATTTAACAAATTTGGAAACATTAATCAAACCAAAAAACCTGATGAACAAAATAACACAGAACAAAAAGGTTCCATAGAAAGATTTCTATAAAAAAATTCACAATACAATACAATAACAAGAGAGGACATTCTTGACACATCAAAACAAACAACTCAACAAAAAAACTTACGATACTTGTATACTGATGAGAGCGAATCTAGCGGTGGATTTAATAGATTAAAGTGCGAGAGAGACAGAGTAAAAGGATTTGGCAACACTATATTAAATACGATTGTCATAACTGTCATATACTAATCTGCTACATTTAATCTGGTTATATTTCTTTCGTGCCGAGCCGAATTTTCCAATTACCTACCTTATGCAATTTACGGCCGTCCCATTGGTGTTTTTTGAAAAATATGATTGTGTCAAGATCGCATGTTTTTGTAATTTTTTCGCCTCCGAAATGCTAGCTGTTTTTTACTATTTTTCGCAGATATCTCTGAAATGGTATAAGTACTTTTTACTGCGAATCTATTGCTCCCATCAGAATTTTGATTTTTTTTTTTTTCGTTGCGGAGATATTGACTGAAATGTCGACGACATAGGGCAAAAAATCGCAAATTTTGTGCTTCAAAAGTTGACAACTTCTTAATCTTGACTCCTACGCCAAAAGACTACTCTAGCTAATTTAAATAGAATTAAATTTTCTAAAACTCTTTTTTTATTATTTTTTGGATTCCGACAAAAATTAGGGAATTAGAGGGGGCAGAAATTGGGACTTTCGACAAAATTTCGCCATTTTGTCACCATAATTAATCGGTTATTAATTAAAATCGATCTCATATATGATGTCCACTTAATATCATGTATTACCTAGTTGCTTCATTAATCTCGGGCCTTCAAAACAAATGTTTCTGACAAAATTATTTTTTTTAAATTTACATGCATTTTCTAGGAAAACGTAAAATTTCCTCCATTTACTCGAATATCTCAATATTTATCGGTTTTTCCGAAAAATTTGTAGGCAACAAATGTAAAGAGCATTTATACTAATTTTTACTTTTTAAAAATTTAAACATTCGCTCCATCTTCTTAATATGCAACGTTGCCAATCAATTTCAACAGCTGTTTTATTTACACAAATGTAGGACTAAAAATTAATGAAAGTTCTAATAACTTTTATGCTAGACCCACGATTTTTTCAGGGTTTTAACAAAGTGTTAATAAGAAAATACTTAATGTCATGTTAGTTTTTGAAGCATATTTCTAAAACATTGTGGTATTAAGAGCAAAAATTAACTTAAGCCGAGCTCTACTGTGTCAAATAAGGCATCTTTCCCTATGAAAGTCAAACTTTCCGAATCGATTACTCTGAAAATAAATGGACGATTTTATTTTTGTTGAAAATTCAAGTGTAAAATCACTTTATTTATTAGTATTTTAAATTATATTTAAAACTGCAAAAGTTCATTTTAGTATACAAGTACCTTAAATGCATTAGAAAGTAAACAAAAACAAATTATAGAAAAAATAATATATTTGGAACTGACCATTTCCAACAATGTAAACTGTAATTTAAAGAATGACACGAAAAAAAAATAACATTGATGTCTTTATACTTCCTAGAAACAACAGAGGAATTAAACAAAAGACAGTTATTGAATAAAATGAAAACAGCAAAAATCTCAAAGCTTAAGTTGGATTTGTATATCTCGATTGGAATCGGAGATTATGTTACAAAATATATGAATGAACATGACATCAAAGTCTCATGGTGTTTTAAACTTAAAACTTTTTCGAATGAAATCGAAGCATTCAAAGTCGGAGTTAGTCAATCAGATAAGAGTAAAGTGTTTTCTGGCAATATGTGGCCAAAAAAGACAATTATTCGGCAGTATGATCCTAAAGGACTAAAAAATTTTCAGAAAACTCCTGCATCACTAAACATATAACCAAACAAAAAGACAATCGAATCAGTGCCAATGTTAATAAAATCATGGCTCAAGGTATCTTCATATTTTACATAAATATACAGTGTGTACATAATAAGATCTTGGACTTGAATCATTCTCTCTCTGTAAATAACTTTGACATTTCGTGTTTTACTAAAACTTGGTCAGGATAAGAGCAAGAAGAGCAATTGAAATGTGTAAATTTAAGTAACTATAACCTGGCAACATATTGTATTAGGAGAAATCACATGCATGTAGGTGTGGCAATTTATGTGAGAAATAATTTAGAGTTTAAGTCTTGTTCGTTTATAGAGAAATTTTGTGATGACATACATATTCAAATATGCACAATTGAATTACGTAAACATAAATCTGTAATGGGCTGTTGTAGATCTCCGGTTGGAGACATACAAATATTTAATAATAACTTAACTGCGTTTTTGGATATCATATCCAGTGAGAAAAAATAACACTGTGGTGATTATAACATCGACTTTGCAAAAACTACCAAAAGCAAAAGTCTGCTAAATCTTTTTGTATCTTTTGGTTTGCACGAATGTGTTAAACAGTTTACCAGGGTCACCATTTTTTGGATGCCATCTTTAGAGCACTCTTTGGGAGGCATTTTATGGCATACCTTCATTAGAGAACTTTTCAGTTTAAAATTGGCCATTTATTCACCTCCTAATGTTTCTTGGTGTACAGAAGAAACACCATGTATTTATATGTTTATATTTCAAAATTGCACTCCTTGTTGACTTCAATTTATCTGTCTATCTGTGTGAAATTTAAAAACTTCCATATTAATTGTTCTAAAATTGTAGATTCAGACAATGAGCAGGCGTCACCCACAACATTACACCAGGGTAATTTAACATCCTCCTCTTCCTATATGCTAGATTTAAATATAGAAGCAAATACAGTATACTTGTCAAGACCACCGGATGCTGGTTATAAGTCTCCAGAATCTTCGGAACATGATTATCGAGAACATCAAGAAACTACTGTAGTAAGACCATCTGAGCAAAGAGAACTGGCACCTGAATCTGGTAATACGATTAGAATTATAGTTATTTTAAAAAAATGGATTCAACCATATAAATGCTCCAAACATAATACGGAACTTCTGTTTAAGGTTGGTTTAATGCTTCAGCATTGAGGGATGAAAATGGCGAGAAACTAGCCTATAGCTTACTAAGTGATATGTATGAACAACATGAGCAAAGTTTACTAAAACAATTGTTATCTTCTAAGGGATTATCTCATTCTTGGTCCAATATAATAATACCTCTCATTCATGATATAATTACTGTCATCCGACCTGGTAAGTTTTTTAGTAATATGACAAATGTTTTATTCTGAAAATTTTATTTTCATTACATCCCCACCATCTGCTTCACAGTCCACCCAACCCCCTCCTCCACCAACTGACCAACATAATACCCATTGAAGAATGTCTTATCCAACTGTAAATTATTTCTTTTAGACAAAAATCATGATGCAGTGGATTTGGATATAAAGCATTATGTTCAGTTTAAAATTTTATCTGGTGGTTTCCGAAATGATACCTCATTAATTAGAGGAATAGTTTGTAGTAAAAATGTAGCCCACAAAGGAATGTTAACAGATGTTGAAAATCCAAAAATTTTATTACTGCAGTGTTCAATCGTCTACCAAAGAACTGAAGGACGATTAATGTCCTTAGAACCAGTATTAATGCAGGTAAAAATCAACATTTATTTACTTTTAAATTAATTTTTAATTTTTTTTTTGTCCATTGAATTATGAGTTAATCAAAGGTAGGGAGGAGCCGAAGCGGGTATTTTGTGCTTCGGCCGAATTTCGCCGATGCATGAAGCTTCGGCCGAATCATATACAGAAAAAGGAACATCTTGCTCCAGGTTCAAACACGAAATGAGACATCATATACTCTTATTTCTAACCGTGCGTAACTAATTTGAGAGGTATTTTCCTGTATACATGTTTCGACCGAAGCTTCGTACGAAGCATGCAACAGGAAAATAGCTATCAAATTAGCTACAATCGGTTAGAAATATATGATGCCTCATTTCGTGTTTAAATCTGGAACAAGATGTTCCTTTTTCGGTATATAATTCGGCTGAAGTCGCTTCGGCTCATCTCTAATCAAAGGGTAATCTTTAAGAACAGTAAAATCCTCAAAAGTCTCTTAGAAAAGCATTTTCAACCACAGATTTGTATGAAATTTTATCACCATTTTTGTGTGTAGAATCAGCTTCTAAATGGTAGGGGTGAATAGTACCGGAGTCATGTTAGGTTTATACCTCGGGTTTACACCTACAGTTAACCAAGACTGATTTTAATGGGTTCTAAATGTAGCGCTTTAAAAATTTGAAAAATTCAGACGATTGCATTGAAGCCTTCTAAATATTTTATGTCTCTTGGAATTTTTTTGTAACTTGCTAAATTTCCGAGTTACAGGCAGTTTTTCACGATAAATAATGTACTACATTTTTGCACATTTTCAGTTTAAAAATTATATTGAACCTTTAAAAATAATATAACTATAAAGGTTTCATATTTTTTTATAAAAATATGTATAAATCACGCTCATTTTTCGAATTTTCATGTATTTTTTAATGTGCAAAAGATGTACATTATTCATGAAAAACTGCCTGTAACTCGGAAAATTAGCAAGTTACAAAAAAATTCCAAGATACAAAATATGTTTAGTAGGCCTCAATGCATATGTCTGATTTTTTTCAAAGTTTTAAATTACATATTTTTAAAGCGCTACAATGTCAAAGATAGAGGTGGTTTTTCATATTTTTCCTGAACAACTCGGTGAAAACGCACTTTACAGAAAAGTTGCAAATAAAAAAAGTCTTTTATTTCGATGATACGTTCACCTGAATTTTTTTAGATTTTTTTTGAACTTTTACTTCCCCTCCCCAATTTTTAGAAATTTTCGAGTGGCCATATCTCAAAAAATTTGCATTTTTCGAAAAAATTCACAAGAGTAAAAACATCTTATTTTGGACCGAAAAAGGTAAATTGTTTTTTTTTTTCATTTTTGACTTGATTATACAAGTTACGATCATTTCCTACTCTAATCTTTTTTTAACTTTTATTAATGTCATTACAAACACATTACATAAAGTTTCATCAAAATCCATTCATTTGCACTCAAGTTAGAGATTGTGGTCATTTTAGCGCTCCCCGTTGACTGGACTATATGTAAGCATTTTTGTAAATGTCATTTAGAACTCCTTAAAAAAGGGTTTTATCAAAATCAGTCTTGGTTAAACATTGTCAGCTGTTTTACGTCTAACGTAACTCCACTAGTGATTGCGAGCCTTTTCGAATGCTTTCGAACACTTTGTGGATTACTAAGCACTAAGCACTTTCCTGAAGTGCATGAAGTAGTAAGCACCGGTTTTAAAAAGTGCTCTTCAACACAGTGCTGGCGAGTAGAAACGTTCTTAGAATGCTTAGGAACAGTTCTGCTTCAAATTTTGAGAATAATAAATCTGTTGCCAATGAGTAAGTCATCTTAACCTGCGATTACCGTTTTTAATACACTCATTTTGAATGGACATTTATATCTTTAGGAACATGAATATTTGAGAAATGTGGCAGCTCGTATAGTTGCTCTTCAGCCAAATGTTGTGTTAGTTCAAAGGAATGTGTCTCGACTTGCACAAGATATGTTGAGGCAGCATAAAATAACACTGGTTCATAATGTAAAAAATAGTGTTTTGGAAAGATTATCTCGATGTACACAAGCAGATTTAGTATCAGCTGTTGATTCTCATATAGGCCGCCCAAAGTTGGGAACGTGTAAAAGATTTTACTTGAAAAGTTTTAATATAGAAAGAGGTAAGTGATTTATTACAATAACCATTAATCCTTTCAGGACCAAAGCGGATCAGAGCGTTTTATCCATCGGACCGGTGCACATCGGGGCTTTTCGTAGTTAGTAGTCCCAAAAACGCTTAGAGCCTATCAAAGTTGACCAATGCAAATATTTTTTTTTTTAAATGTTCCTTAGAAAATTTCTTTCACGAGCTTTTTTGAAAAAAATTTACTCTGAATTAATAGAAGTTGGTGTACATTTTGATTATTAATATAAGAAATTGCTTTTTTCTTAAACCTTGGTGAAATCAATATTATAGGCAATAGGAAATCAAAATAAAGCTATAAAAACAACATTGACATGTAAAATTTACACTAAGCTTTTAATTTTTTATAGCTTTATTTTGATTTTTTACATCAATAATCAAAATGTAAACCAACTTTTGTTAATGCAGAGTAACTTTTTTCAAAAAAGCTCATGAGGGATCGTTTAGTAATTTTCTAAGGAACATTTAAAAAATATATATTTGTATTAGTCAACTTTAATAGACTCTAGGCATTTTTGGGACTACCAACTATGAAAAGCCCCCAATGTGCGGTGTGGGAAGCCTATGCGTGTTCCAGTTCCTAAATTCATCCACATTGCCATCGAAACACTCATTCTCATCGTCACTGTTCAGCAGAAAATCTTCATCTGTCAAATATTTCTTGGATGCCATTATATTTCGCGTAAAATTACAGTAAAAAATTACAACTACTAATAGGTAAAAAAAAAGTGCTTTATTTGTCTAATAAATATGCCATTTTAATGCGAGTTCGTTTGTCTCCAGTCCTAAACCATGCCTCCACATTTGCATGTATTATCGGTTCTGATCTGTCTGGCACATGACGCATTTGCATGTTTCTCCGGGTCTGGACCCAAAAGGGTTAACAATGATAAATAAAATACAAGAACTTATTTAGAATCAATTGTTATTTACATTAACCTTCACGTATTTTTTCCACGGGCACTTATTTAAATACAAGAAAATATATATAAAAATTTTTATTTGAATTTGGACACTGGTTCATTTTAAGCATTAAAACATTACCACCATTTATGTGAAATTTAAAAAAGTGAAGTAATATACAATTCAAATGTATTGAGCCCTTACTTTAACCATGAATATCTTAAAAGCGAAAGGAATTTAAAGAATTGAAAAAAATTTGTTTTTATCTATGTATATCTATTGCAAACCACTTACTAAATTTTGGATAACTAAGATTAAAATGTTAAGAGGTTTATTTATACCGTAAAATGTATCCAAATTCTTTTTCAAACGTTAACTTATAATCAAATAACCAGTTGTTTCTCAAAAACATTTTAAAAATGTCAACTGGTAATTAATTACAATGTTTGAAACGAGTAAATAAAAAAAGAAATAATGTTCTCACATTAATATTATTTAGTACGTTTGATAGCTCAATTAATATTATTTGATATGTACAAAATATTTTTTCTGAAATCATTTTATCGTAGATTTAAAAAAAAACAAAGAAGTGCTGTGATATGTAAGATTACGTAAAAAAAATATCCCCAGACAATGTAGAATCTGAAGAAGCAGACATGCTGTCCTTAACAGCTTCAAATGAAAAATTAATACAGGTAAATCAGGACTTAAAACAACATAATATGGTTTTGCCCCAAGAAATTACTCCGCTAAAGCAAGAAATTTATAATTTACAAAAAGAAAATTAAGCTTACAAAAGAGAGAAGTTAACAAATAAAGTTGATCACCCACCACAAAATAACAGCACAAAAAAATTCAAAAATTCATCTCATCTGAAATTGATAAAAAAATTTTATCATATACAGCAGATTTAAATGCTAACAACTTGGGTAACAATATAACCAAAAAATTTAATGTACAAATTAATACAGAACAAAAAAGTTTCATAGATAAGTAGACAACTCTACAAAAAAATCCAATTGAAATTGTCGATCCTTTTAGTTAAATTTTTATATCCCGACTAGAACCGGATACCTCTGAGGATGATGTCACTAAACATATGAGTGAACACAACATCAAAGTCTCACGGTATTTTAAATTCAAAACTCATTCAAACAAAATTACAGCTTTCAAAGTCAGATTCAGCCAATCAGATACGAGTAAAATGTTCTCTGGAGAAATGTGACCCCGAAAGACAATTGTTCGACAGTATGATCCCAAAGGATTAAAAATTTTCAAAAATAGACTATTGCGTCACTAAAAACATAGCCAATCAAAAAGATAATTCTATCAGTGCCAATGTGAACTTATTACACGTAGAAAAATCTAGTCTTAATCTTTTAAATCTAAACACACGAATAAACATAATTGATCTTCTGGTAAATGAAATAAATGCTAATTTTCTCTGCTTTGACGAACACTGGGCTTGTAAAACGCAGATTGAACAAATAAATATTGTGATGTATTGCAACCCCTAGAATGAATTCAATTAATTCAGATGTATTTGCACCTACTCGAGAAAGAACCTACCAGAAGTTCTAAAGTGACATCTGGAATTATCTAGAGAATGGTGGCGTCATCACAGAAAAATCGAGATCTATCATTTTTAGGTATAAAAGACCGCATTCTCAGCGGGTAGTTCAGAAAGTATAGAAAGTAGAGAAGTTTGGATTTGACAAGTGAGGTTAAGACTCCAAAGTGATAAACATTGTTATTTTTAGTCAGTAAAGTTCATTTAAGTTAATATTAGAATTGTGAAGTACTCAGTAAATTATTTAATAAAGTGTGTTAGTGGTTATCTCTTGTTATAATTTTTGGAACCCACGGAATTTGCAAGGGTGGTTTCCTAGGGGTGGAAACACGTCACAAATTAGTGTCAGGCAGCCGAATTTTATGACAAGAGGAGCTCTGAAGTTGTGCTGAAGTGTTTGAGAAGTATTCTCGAGGGTTAGTGCTAACACAGAGGACAAATTTACTGGACATTGTTCGAGGCTTATTTTCGAACAGGAAAATACTGTTACGTGCATTTTTGAGACATTGTAGAACATTTTATTAGGACATAGTGTGATAATTAAACCTTTTAAACTGAGAAGTGATAGAGACACTGAAAAAGACTCATTTGTGTTAGTGCGTGAAAATTACTAGAACTTTTCTATTTGGATATTAGTGGAGATTATTAAATTCTCTGAACTGGATAGTGACAAGACTCTGGATAAGACTTTTTCGTGCTATTTAGAGACCTCTCTGGAAAGTTTCATTGCCGATATTGACGTGACAGTTAAATTTATTTTATTGTAACATCATCGTATGCCCGTAACAACAAGAAGTATGGCAAGAGAGAAAGAAATGAAGGACCTATTTGCGGAGTTTACAAGGATGATGGCGCAGCAACGCCAGGAAGACAAAGAAGTACGAGAAAGAAGACATCAAGGGGAAGAAAAACGACGCCAAGAAGAAAAAGACGGATTGAGAAAAATTATGGAAGACCAAGAAAGAAGACGCCGAGAAGAAAATGCCGAACTGAGAAAAATGATGGAGGACCTGAAGATACGACAGCAAGAGGAGAAAGATGAACAAGAAAGACAACATCAAGAGAAAAAAGAGGAGCAAGAAAAACGCCAGGAGGAATTAAGAAAAATCCTAAATGAACAAATGAAAATACAACAGGACTCTATCATTTCCACCACTGAGGAACTAAAAAAAGAAATCAAAGATGAGATAGGTAGCGTTAAGACTGAAGTCACTGAAGTAAAGACTGAAGTCAGTAAGGTCGAAGGAAAAATAAATAAGGTCGAAGATAAAGTAAACAAGTTCGAAGAAGAAGTCAAAGGAGAAATAGACCGGCTTAAACGACAGTTGAGAGATAGAGGAAGCCAGCAGGTGGTATCATCAGGTCAGCGACTAAAACCCCCTTCTTTTGATGGCCAAAGCTCATGGACGACGTACAAGAGACAATTTGAGGCAGCTGCATCTGCGAATAACGGGGATAATGAGGAAAAGGCTATGGCATTAGTTCTAGCGCTAAGGGGGCAAGCCTCAGAATTACTTCAGACTATCCCAGTGGAGAAACAGAGAGACTTCAAAGTCTTGGAAGCTGCTTTGGACTTGAGATATGGCGACCAACACCTTGCCCAAGTATACCAGGCTCAGCTAAAATCACGGACACAAAAGGCTGGGGAAAGCTTACAAGAATTCGAAGCTGCAATAGAGAGACTGGCACACCTGGTGTATCCGAGTGCACCTAGAGAATTTCAGGAACAACTAGCCATGGGGGCCTTTTTAGATGGCATAAGGGACGAAGAGGTCAGGCGAGTTCTGAGGCTGACGAGACACCAAAGTAGCAGTGAAGCCTTGGTACGTGCACTTGAAATAGAAGCCGCATATAGAGATACTCCAAGGTCGAGAGTGCGAACTGTGACTCTCGAAGAATCTCAACCAGAGACGAACCAGAACCCCATGTTGACCGAGATGCAGAAAATGTTTACCAAATTATTTGATAAACTGGATGACCTCGGAAAGCAGAAAAAACAACAAAATAAAGGAAAGCTGAGAGGTGGTATTAAATGTTACAACTGCGGCAAGGTAGGACATATGAAACGAGACTGTCAACAGCAGAACTCGGAGAATCGAATAAATGCTGCGAATCTTGAAGAGATAAAGATTTCCCAGCTTCGAGAAATTTCGAATAGTCTGCTGTTACAAGGCTATGTGAATGGAAGAAAATATTTGTTTACCATCGACACAGGTACTACGTCATCAATAGTAAGGCTAGGATTTATATCGGGTATAAAGATTACCAAGAGGCAAAATGAAGTGATTGTCCAGACCGTAGACCTGGGTTTGCAGATTGGGCATTTAAGGTTCGACCACAGGGTCATCGTGGTTGACATCACGGATGACTTCATTTTGGGATGACATCATGGAACAGTATGGATTTCTTGTTGACATAGGAAAGCGAGTCTTGAGGATTGGGAACGAACAATTTATTCTGTCAAAAGTGAATGACCAATGCCAGAAAACAAGAAGGCTATTGACAACGCAGGCAGTCAAGACTCCTGCATTATCCAGAACTGCTACCCTCAGGGGAGAAAATTGCCGAACATGGTTGAAGTCAACACTGTCAAGGTCGATCTTCCAGACAGTTGGTCAAAGAAAACTCTGAGGCAAGAGCAATTGCGCGATGTAGAAATCGGACCCATGTTGAAAGCAAAAGAATGCGTCCAGTATGGGAGGATGTTTCCAACAAAGAAGTGGGGCTGAAGGCTTTATGGTCACAATGGGATTCACTTACGGTCATAGACGGGCTTTTGAGGAGAGCATGGGAAAGCCCAGATGGAAAGCAGGTTGCCATGCGTCTAGTGATTCCCAGGTGTCGTGTACCAGAAGTACTCCAGGAAGCGCATAATGAAACGTCCAGCAGACACTTCGGCATAAACAAGACATTGAGTAGAGCACGGGAACAGTTCTATTGGGTTAATAGTCGCCAGGATGAGGAGGCCTGGTGTCGCAAGTGTAAGAATTGTGCTGCCCGTGGGGAACCGTTTTCCATGAGCAACTACAGAAATGGAAGTCGAGAACAGCCGAAGAATGACCGAGAGCAGATGAACAAAACTAGTAACCAATTGAAGGCTCATTATGATCAGAATGCCAGTACAGGGGAATTCAAGGTGGGAGATCTGGTTTGGCTGTACAACCCACAGCGGAAACTTCAACCTCCTTGGGATGGACCGTATACTGTTATTACCCGAATTAATGATGTCGTTTGTCGGATTCAGCGAAGCAAAAAGTTCAAGATGAAGATCGTACATTGGGATAGACTGGCAAAATACACCGATGATTCCAAATTGCCTGACCGGGACGTTCAGGCTTAAGGAGGGGGCAGTGTGATGTGTTGCAACCCCTAGAATGAATTCAATTAATTCAGATGTATTTGCACCTACTCGAGAAAGAACCTACCAGAAGTTCTAAAGTGACATCTGGAATTATCTAGAGAATGGTGGCGTCATCACAGAAAAATCGAGATCTGTCATTTTTAGGTATAAAAGACCGCATTCTCGGCGGGTAGTTCAGAAAGTATAGAAAGTAGGGAAGTTTGGATTTGACAAGTGAGGTTAAGACTCCAAAGTGATAAACATTGTTATTTTTAGTCAGTAAAGTTCATTTAAGTTAATATTAGAATTGTGAAGTACTCAGTAAATTATTTAATAATGTGTGTTAGTGGTTATCTCTTGTTATAATTTTTGGAACCCACGGAATTTGCAAAGGTGGTTTCCTAGGGGTGGAAACACGTCACAATATTCTAGGATATCGACAAATCAGCTACTACTGTCGTCAAAGTCATATACATGACGGTACAGTGATTTTTGTAAAGCATAATATTGACTCATCATTTGAATGCTCTGCAATATCATTTTTGAAAAATATCTGCATAATCTGCCTTTATAAATCCCCCAATAGCGATATAAATACCTTTCTAATACACAACTGTTATTTTTACAATTAATTATTTTTTATTTATTTGCTTTTATCATGATTAGAGAATAAGTAGGTATTTTCATAATAAATAAAAAGTGTGTAAGTTGTGATTTGCATAATACCTAAATAATATTCTCTAATCACAACTGTTAATCTTGCTAACAAGATTATCAAACAGATATAAAAACATTTTTATCTGCGGCGACTTTAACATCGACAGTATGAATAAATCACTAAACATTTTATTGTTAGAAGATGTAATACAATCGTATGGTCTACCCTTTCTCTTTGATTGCCCTACAAGGGTGGCAAGCTTGGGCAACTATTTAACACAAAGCAGCATTGACTACATACTAAGTAATATTGACAAAAACAATTATTTTATTATGCGACAACTTCGATCCAGAACTTTCTGATCACTATGCACAGATGGTAACCTGGAGATATGTTACTGAAAATACAACTCATGACAATAACAAAACTACCCCACAACTTGGAAAGATCAATGAATTAGGTGTTTTCACTGTATGCAAATTTGCTTTTTTGATATTATTAAAATGAAGTACTCCATACATTAAAGCACTTACCAATATTTAAACACCATTCTTTCGTCTATCAATTTAAAATTTCAACAAATAAATATCAAAACTGAATAACTGAATGGGTATTATACAAAAAAGGCTGTGATGTCATCGGTTGCATTAACTTAACCTCAACTTTTAGGTTTTTTAAGTTTATTGTCATTTTTAATGATAATTTATATTATAACTTAAAAATAAATGTGTATCAATGTTTTGAATAAAATGGATTGGTAGGTTTATTGTTCAAGAACATTCATACTGCATATTACTCTGTTACCGTTTGTGTGTGGCCTTGGCCTAAAATCAGACTTTGTTGTGTAGGCACTTATAAGCTGCATGTAAAATGTAAAATACACCGAGATGGACTAAACTGCCTCAAATCGAACAACTGAGTATTGCAACCTTGTTCTAACTAACCTCTCCATTTCATTATTTCATATTTAGCTTCCAAGGTAAGAGTAAAAATAATATAAAAAAAAAACAGTTAAAATCTGAACTATTACAAGAAATAACTTAAATATTAATATAAATATGTTTTACCACGTTGAGTGCGGCAGTATTTTTACTAGACTTGCCAGGGTGCGCTACGGGATATATATGTCCCGTTCGTGACTTCTCGCTGGTGCTGTATGGGACACATATGTCTCGTAAACCCCCTGTTCCATAAAATCCAATAAAATTGGTATTTAGTATATACAAGAGAAGCTAAGATCTCAAAAAAAAATTTTGGCATTAGCTACCCCCATTATTAATGGGGATGAAAAAAAAATTGTGATTTAGTGTGTGTACAAGGACCAGAAACCTCAAAATAATTTTTTCACTTCATCCACCCCCACCCCCACTACCGATGTGGGGTATCGTTTTATGGGTTTTTGGGGTAGAGGATTTCAAATATTATATTATTAAAGTTCCATAAACAATTATTTCCACATATAAAATTTTTTCGTTGTGAGTGACTTCGATAGAAAATCTGGATGTGGAAGTAGTGATTCCTCGGACAGCAGTTTTTATTACATATTAGTTAGCTAAACAAAACAATGTTTAAAATAAACTCTAACCATACCACCTTGATTCATTCTTACCTTAACAGTAAATTCAAACCCTTATATGAACTATGTTATATTTATAACCCCATAAAGAAAATATCCAAGAAGGGTGTTTTCTTGTGCATGATTAATTATAATAATAATAATCAATGGAACTAGCACTAATGTTATATCTTATAATAGATCGGCTTTTAGGTGGATTAAAAACATTGATGTTCTTTGACGGATTGCCATTTTCACACTTAGGAGGTACAGTTTTATTAAGAGGAGCATCTAAACCTGAACTAGCTCAATTGAAGAAAGTAACTTCCTTCTTGTTATTTACTGCATACAATTGGCGTTTGGAAAAATCTTTTTTAATGGATGAATTTGCTATGCCACCAAATTCAAAATGTGAATTTTTAGAAGATTCTCCAGAATTTCCAACGCCAAAAGTTAGCATTGCTGATTTAGATATTAATTCTTTAAATAATGATTTTGACTGTGATAAAAGAAATGAAAAAGCTGTCGCTAGGAAGTGTAAAGATGACAAAATGGAGCTAACCAATGAAGGAAAAAAGATAACAGTACAAACTATTAAAGATTTTACAGATCCTTTACATTCCTATACTGTTGAAGATAAATCAAGTAAAATGGATACTAGTGAAAAATTTACTGTCACAGATTTGCCGTTTTCTAACAGTTTTCGGAAGTCTCTAGACGATGCTATTTTATGTATATCACCATATATAGTGTTTTCAGTGCCATACTTAGAAACAGAAATTGGCAAAAAATGTAGATTGAGGAATTTTTTTCCTAGAGATATATATTTTAGTGAACAATTCAGCAACAGTAAGAAAAATAAATTTAAAGATACAGAAGATGGAAATATGAATAATATTAATTCGTATAATAAAAAGGTAAGTGTTGTAATGCACTTTAATATTTTTTTGAGTCAGATAAATATTGCTAATACATAAATTTACCTTCCTATCTAAATTTACTATCTAGCCCTATCTAATAGTGTATTGCCACATTTTAAGTTTTTTTTCTGAGAGCCAGTAATAGTCGTAGTTTGTAGTTTATTTGATTAGACCACTCCACAAATGGGTCATTTTTATCCACCACCCATCCTCTGTACCATCTACACCACCTATTTCATCTTGAGACCTTGATCTTCTAATAAAGGTCAGCATGTCTATTCAAGGCAGGCCATTTCCTTTGGCAGCTCCCGAGGCCTAATATTTTATATCTCAGCTGCATAAACATCTCACATTATTCCAAAAAATGCTAGCATTTTTCTTCATCACATGGACAGGTAAACTCTTGCCTGTCCTAGGTGTCTTCTAAAGGAGGGGTATCGATAAGATAAGAAAATTAACCCCAATATGAAAAAAAAATTTAACTATATTTTTTTTTAAATTTCTCATTATTTTAGTAAAATACAGGACACTAACTTAACGCTACAATAAATTAAAAGTAAAAATGACTACGTTTTCTTCACGAGAGATATCGACAAACTGAGGTCAAAATGGCTTTTTTTGGAAAATTGTACCCTTTTTTTACTATATCCAGTTTTTTTTAGACATGAGCGCGATTTTTTAGCAGTTTAATTTTTGTATTTTTATATTTGTTGACGTCTAAAGAACAACATGTAAAAAAAATCACCATGCTAAAAAAATGCGCTCATGTCTAAAAAAACTCGATATAGTAAAAAAAAGGGTACAATTTTCCAAAAAAAGCCATTTTGACCTCAGTTTGTCGATTTTTCTCGTGAAGAAAACATAGTCGTTTTTACTTTTAATTCATTGTAGCGTTAAGTTAGTCCTGTATTTTACTGAAATAATGAGAAATATAAAAAAAAAATCCAGGATACGACAACGTTCCTTGGACAATAGTGAAAAAACTCGATTATGAAATACATAGATATATTATAACTATTTTTGAATATTGCATAAACCACTGTTATTTTCCGGGCGACTGGAAAAAGGGACAAATAATAACAATTCCTAAACCAAATTCCGACAACACAATTGCAAATAATTATCGACCTATAACACTTTTGCCAGTGCTTGGAAAACTTTTAGAAAAAATAATAAGGGCTAAAATTCAGGAATTAGTGCAGGACAATATACCAAAATTTCAATTTGGATTTAAGGAAAAATGTGGAACAATTCATCCTTTGTCGATATTAACATCAAATGTGCAAACTGCAAAACACAACAACTTAAAATCAGCAGCAATTTTTCTTGACATAAAAAAGGCGTTTGACAGTGTGTGGCACATCGGTCTCTTATATAAATTAAAACATTTACATATACCAGATTACTTAATTCATATAGTAAAGAATTTTCTTGAAAACAGAGAGCTTTACATAAAAGTAAACAACAATGTGTCTGAAAAATTCACCCCTGAACAAGGAATTCCACAAGGCTCACCACTTTCACCACTTCTTTATAATATATACTGCTCTGATATCCTTCACCAACAAAATCTAAATGACACTAATTCCTATATTCTACAATACGCAGATGATACAGTATTGATTGCACATGGAAAATCTTTAAACAAAACTATAGAACACCTTCAAACATTAATGACCGAAACAGAAACATGGTTTAACAACTGGAGAATACATCCCAACCCCTTGAAAACACAGCTCCTAATATTTAATCACGTCCCGTCACACACTTCCCCTTCGATATCAATCAGGAATCATCAAATAAGGCCTTCCCTAACTGCTAAATACCTTGGAATTCTGCTGGATCACAAATTGAATTTAAAATACCACACCAAATTAATAAAAAGACGTACAATAACAAGAGCCAAACACTTCAGAGCTTTAACCTACAAAAACAAAGGTATAAGTACCCGAACTGCCACAAAAATTTATGCATCCATATGTCGTCCGATACTCGAATATGGACATGTTTTATACCTCAATTGTCGACTTCCAACTCTTAATAATATAAAAACGGCAGAAACTACAGCCCTGAGAATTATAACGGAAATTCGTCACCCCACAAATCCACTTCATAATCCCTCAAATGAATTGCTTTACAGCAAAACAAATATTCAGCCTATTCTCGAAAGATTAAAAGAGCTATCCTTAAAGTTTGCCAATCGTCATCATAATATGGAAATAATGCAACATATGTTTATTACCAGACCAAGACATCAACCCTCCAAGTTCAAGTTTCCTGAAAAAACAATTCAAGAAATATTAATTTCATTATCTGAAAATCCTTAATACTGTTTATATTTAAGTATCCAATATAGACATTTTTTTTTTTTTACTCTACAGTATGTATTTACAATTAGTACAACAACTTTGTAAATGACTTATTTGTTATAAAAAAAGACAGGCTGAAGGACCTCGGTCGATGGCCTTTTGATATGTATGTATGTGTTATGTATATATATCAATAAAAAGCTTTTATTATTATTATTATTATTATAAAAAAAATATAGTTAAAATTTTTGTCATATATTGGGGTCAATTTTCTTAGCTTATCAGCTTATCCTTTACAGCGAGTTGTCTCAACTGACATGATCGCAGTGAACTAAAACAAAGTTGCAACTTGGGTTCTCCTCACCCTCTTGTAAAAAATCGGAATAGAAAAAAAACTCGGGGACTCAAAACTTGAAAATTTAATTTTTCCTGAAATTAACCTGGGCTAGTGTAAAGATGTTGCGAGGCTATCCTGTTACTGCAGAAAAATAACTTTTGTACGTTTAGCCAAGAACTTTGACAAAATATATTGAAAATTAATATTATATTACATTTTATCTATCAATATGTGAAACCTGTTAAATAAACAACTGTGTGTTTTCAATGGTATAGTATGAGTTTAATATTGAGGTGTAATAAACTTTAAACATATTAAGATAAGTGAAATCATCAACTCGTAGTTCTGCCCAGTTTGTCGTGGACTATTGGTTGTATGCCACAAGTGGGCTAGACTTACGATTGTATAATGACAACGCTATTAATCATCGACTTTGGTATTTTGTGTAATTTCTTAACGAATCTATTTATGCCCTGTGATTTTTCTCGATTTTTTCTCAGTTATTGCTGTTATATCGCAAAATGCCAAAAGATAAAGATCGTGACAACGCTTGTGAGAGAATAGAAAACTACCTAGAATTGCATTTTGATGTTGTCAACGTACACTGTGATACTTGTAAAATTTAAGTTGATTTCAAGAGAACGTGCGATTTTAATTACATCAGTTCGAAAAAACATCGGTTGAATATTAAAGCCACTAGTGCAGATGAATTCAAGTTGCAATCTCTTTTTATCATCGATTTTTTTTTGCTTGAAATCGTCTAAAAAATAGTCACTAGGAGGTATCAGCATGTTGTAATGATCTAATAATTGGAGGGGTAAAACTAAATCTTAAGTAAATATGTATTATAATGTATGTATTATAATTTGTATTTTTATAAGTAGAATTATGGTGGTATGCCCCTGTACTATATTAATGTTAACCTAAGAAAGGCGAATAGTTCTAAAAGTAGAGTAGGTATAATAGCTCGATCTTGACAGTTATTGATTTAGTGGGAGCGAGACCCCCATTTAATTGATATTCGGCACTCAGTATTTAAGTATTTTTTAGCCTCTTTGTGTGACATCGCGAACGTAGACGTAACAAGTTAAAGCTGCCGCTTAGGGGAATTTTCCCTAGCAGTGACTCCTTTGTAGCTGGGCTTTGCCCAGTATATAAAATAAGTTTACGTAGAGATTATTAGATGGTAATTTGCATCGACATAATAATTCTGCTATCGTATCCAGCTTCCTGTAAATAAATCATCGTAATAATATTCAGATGTTAAGAAGAATTTGTCTGCAGTCTGAAACATTAGTTATTTGTTTGGTAATACCGTTTTATATAATAGAAATAATTGTTTTAACTTCGGGAGTGAGTGCTTCGAGGAACCTGATTCTTCTGCTGCTGTAAGTACTCCATTTTTATAAAAATTTGCCGTGTTCCAGTCCGATTCTACATTTTGTGGCCATTACCAGGAGGTAATATTTTGTGAGTTTTAGTGTGTGATGCCATTTCGTCGTTTTGGTTTATTGCAATGCAATCTTGTAGTTTTTGATTCATGTAAATTTCGTTAACAGCCCATGCTGTTATTTTTGTGCAAAAGTAATCTGTTGTAATTATAGTAAGATTTTGTATTTTTGCATTTAGTTTAAAGTAGAGTCTTGTTGTTTTAAAGTAATCATTATTAGTAAATCGGCTGGCCAGAATTTTAGTTTTTGGATAATTAAAAATTACATTTTGGCGTTTTGATTCATTCCGTATTTTGTATATTTTTGAGTATATTGTTTTATGCATTTTTCTGTCTTTATGAACGTAATATTATTATCCGAATGTGGTCTTGTTGCCTATGCCCAGAGGTCCCGTGCTCTATTTTTGTGTGTAACTTTTGATTATTGGTAATATTTTTGTTTATTTATATATTCTCGTTTTAGTAACCTTTTCATTTTTCTCTTTCAGTTAAAATATTAAATAATGTTAGGCTTGGCCCTTGGGCAAATAGGTTAATATTTTCTTGTAGCTCCCTAGCCGTGGGATTCTTTTAGTTTTTGTCTTTTATTTTACCCTTGGAAAAAGTCAGCAGTACACTCGACACTCCTTCGTGGGGCTTTCTTGTTCTAGTTTTAGCTTTTGATAATGCCTTGAGAAAATAACCAACATTACAATGTAGGTAATTGATTGCTGAAACTTTTTAAATAATAATATATGTAGAACACCCACAATATTATTATTTTAATATGAAAAAGTTAAGTTATGACATTTCGAAGATGGTGAAAATTCGAATTCCAGAGAACACCCTGTAAAATTGGGTTCTCCTCTGAGACTTCCGGAAATTAGTACATGGTCTTGGCTAACATTCAAAATGAAATGACATTTGAATTTACGAAAATGCGTATTTTTTAGATTTTATTCTTAACTGCTGCAGACATATTTGCGTGTGCGTTCAAAAATAATATATGTCTGGGTAGACAATTCAGTCAAGTCGAAAACACATATAAAAACATGTTCGGTGTTCTATTTAAGAAAATCCTAGTATTAGCTTCCCACCACTATGTGAAACACCTTGTAGATTTGAAAATAGTTTTGGAATATGCCACTTTTGATCTCCCACAATGGGGAATTTCAGTTGAGTCTAAATATTTAAAAACAAGTATTAATATGAAAATATAATATATTCAGAACTTACCAGTGATATTTTAAACAATTATTTTCAGTTCGTTGTATTTTTTAAAGCCCCATAAGTTTTAGCCTCAAAAAGTCACTAAACGTTTTGTGACGTAGACAATCGTAGCAGAAAATTTCTTTGATTTACCAGTGACGTTGCAAATACTGCGTAATTGTATCTACTTTCATGTTATTTTCTGCCATAGACTGACACTTGTCGCTGTCAAAAAGCTTATAAATAACCACTGAACTCTACTATATAATGGAATGATAACTGCTTGACCATTAGAAAGAGATAGAAACGATAAATCCCTTAGCTAGCATTACCTCTGGCATTGTAATACAGTACGGGTCTTATCGTTTCCCTCTCCTTCTTCGCCGGGTAGGTGTATCAGTGAGACTTCCATTATGTAGTAGAGTTCAGTGTAAATAACTTGTTAGTGAATTTGTAGCATGTAAATCTTAAAAAAATAATTTTTCCCTGAAACCTTCGTTTTGAAGGGCCGAGATGAATGGAGCGTACAAGTAATAGATGATATTAGGTGAACATCGTATATGAGATCCATTTCGATTAATTATCGATTAATTACAGTGATAAAATGGCGAAATTGGACCGGAAAAAAAAAAATTCCCAACTTCCGCCCCCTCTAACTCCGTAATTTTTGTCGGAATTCAAAAAACTTTAAAAAGATTTTTAGCAAATTTAATTCCAAGTAAATTAGCTAGAGTAGTCTTTTTGCGTAGGAGCCAATAAGATAAAGAAGTTGCCAACTTGTGGAGCACAAGATTTGTGATTTTTTGCCCCATATCATCGACATTTCAGTAAATATATCAGAAATGAAAAAGAAAATGAAAATTCTGAGGATGGCAAGAGATTCGCAGTGAAAAATAATCGTTTGACCTTATTTTTTATTTCGAGCGAGCTCTTACTGTTTCGGAGATATCTGTGAAAAATTATAAACAGTTCGAATTTCTGAGCCAAAAAATTGCAAAAACATACAATCTTGACCCGATCATATTTTTCGAAAAACACCATTAGGACAGCCGTAAGATGTCGCGACGTAAATAGGAAGTCTTCCAGATAAACCTGATCGTAAATTGCAAGGTGAAATTCGAAAATTCGGCACGAACAAATCAAAAATAGCATATTGTGACATTTAAGCAAATCGATATTAAAATTCAGATGACAATTAAGAATTTTAGGTAACCTTCTCTTCTCAACTCCTTGGCCAGGGTAGGTATCCTTTTTATAGTAAGCCTAAAATGTTCTAACTATGTTTACATATGTCATACATTTTTAGGGGAAAATATATAACATTTTTTTTTACGTTTATATTGCTTAAAAAAAAAACAAAAAAATACCGGTCTCTTCTTTTAATCTAAAGAACTCATTTTTTAATTAAAAAAAAACTTGCTGAAATTCCCCATTTTCATCTGAGACATTTTTTCAAATTTCAAATGATTGAGGAGACATTGAGAGTCTCCACACTATACTGACATCCTGTATAAAAAAATTATTTGTATTTTACATTTTTATTTTAAATGTGGAATTAAGAGAAAAGCTGTTCAAAACAATAAAATCTATATTTTTTTTAAAGACTTATATTGCCCGGGTAATAATTCAAATATTTTAATTTTTCTTTTGCAGGTATATATAATAATTAATCATTATATAACTAGCCCTGTTTAATTTTCAGAAAAAGAAAATTGCAGCTTTTCCATACTTAAATGTTTTCTTAAAATGTTTTCTTAACCGCTTCTCAAGTCACCGAAGTAACTCCTTGAAAATTCAGAATGATTTTGTGTTAGGTAAAGAGAAACGAGGCCCTACAGCTTATAGTGGAGTCCGAACCACTTCTTGGGGATAATTTTATAATTAAAATTATTTCGCGATAAGCAGGGATTGAACCTGCTTCGCTAGGTACGCCAGTATGCAAGCTAGACGCGCTAAACCACTGAGCTACCGTCCCCCTACTTTCATCAATTTCGGACTACCCTAATATAGAGCGCACGAGGAAGTCTGGGAAGAAATTAATTTTATGTTCCTCTCACCTCACCCTTTTTTGCTAGACAGAGTTAAAGTATATATCCTCTCCAACCTCAGCTAATTATCTTGAAGATGAAGATCGAAATTTTGTTTTCTGTCAGTCAGTTATTACATAACTCTCAGTCCCTTCGTGCATATAGGGGAAAATAAAGGTCACCAAACAGCTGTTTGTTTGTTTAACTCGCAACTGTAAACAAGCAAATTATTAATCCCTGATTCTCTTGGCTGGTAGAAAATAATGACGTATTCCGTAGGGGATGCTTTCTAATATGGTGTTTAGTTTCATTTGGGTATTGTTTACTTTCGTGTTCTATTATGTTTTGTGTGTTTACTACAGTGTTTAGAACAAATATTCGCATTGTTGTAAAATGGAAAAGGCACCTCTATTTTCCCTTATATGCTCGAAGCTCTGTCCTACTTCTTCCTACCACAGACTACATTTAAGAAGAAACCAGTTACCAGAAATTTAAGGCACTTATTATCTTTTCAAACTTGCAGCTTTTGTCAGTTTTTTAAAGTTTGTTAAAATGTCCATATAATCTTGTTTCCAGATTTTTGTGTCAACTCTCGTTATTTCCTTTCTAAAGTGATTCATATCCAGAGTTTTAAATCTACCATAGATTCGCTCCAATAAATTATATCTACCTTAAACATTTATACGAATGTGCATCACTCCATTTATTCGACACTATTTATGGAATCGTAAATTTTAAACTAAAATTAATACACCAGGCAAATGAGGAAAAGGATTGAAAGTTTGTTACTCCAGGCAAATCTGTCTGAAACGGGTTCGATGTGAATTATTCGAGAACAGTTATTCCTTCATAGCAGTAGATCGCTCTATTAATGTGGGATAAGTATATAAAAGTCCCAAAAAATTTCATGTCACCTAAAGCCACCATTTATAAAAAATGTCTGCCAGAACCGTTTTCTTCAAAAATACATAGTTCAGTAACCGTTGCTCCGATTTTAGATATCTTTTTTAAATTTTATTCCCCTTTTTATGAACTACAAAAAGTATTATTATGGCTTTTACCATAAATTGGACGATAACTTCAGAAAAAATTAGTTAATGTATTGAAATTTCTCGTAAATTTTCAAAAAAATAGTTCAAATAAATATTCTAGAGCATACAATTAGCATTCATTTGCATTTTTCCTGATATTACTAACTCGACTATTAACCAGGGGCGGCTGGTGAAATTTCAACAATTTTTTTCTCGTCTGTGGCGCATGGGACCCATACGAAATATGGGAAATAACATCTAGAGAAGCGCTCCTCTAACGACCCTTAAAAAAATTTTGAAAAAGCAGTTTGCGAAAAATTTTTTCAAAATTCGATTGACCCCCCCTAGGTCTAGGGACTCCTGTTTAAAATTAATTTTTTTTGTCGTATATATTTTACTTTTCATAAAAATACAACAACAGGTTTTGAAGTTTATGAAAATATTTCCATTACTAACTGAGATACAACGAATTTAAATTTTATCATTTGTTAAATTGTAAATTACTAAAGTAACCACTAGTGGTAAAAAGTACGTAGCAGTGATTATGGATATGTGTTGTGAAGTTTTTTATACATCAAAGTCATAAATTTAGTGACCGATTTGTAATGGTTACTCACGGCTCTCTGTACGGGCTCCGATCTAGGCGCCGGCACTCGATCAGCGATGTTAAGCAACGTTGGTCGCGTCCAGCGCTTGGAATGGTGACCCAAGTTCTCGCTGGAGATCTCAGTCCATATGCTGAGCTGTAAAAGCCTGACTGGACTGAGACGGCTCGGCGAGAGAAAGACAGAGGCTGATAACCGTGCCTGGGGGCTCTTGTCAACAGACTCGAAGTCTAGGAAGACCATGTTTGGATGGGGAGCCCTGAGGCACAAAAAAAAAAAAAAAAAAAAAAAGGTCGCAGTGGGGGAAGGCCAATCGCCCGCTCCTTCAGAGTAATCTAATGGTTACTCATTCGAAGTTCCTATCTCAGCTAATGTTACTTAGGTGCTAGTTGGGATATTTATCAGTTGGGAGAATTGAAATCTAAATGTTTGTTTTCTTGAATTTTCAAATGGAAATCTTGTTTGCTTTACTTTCATGCATATTTTGTCTAAATCTTCACAGTCTTTTTCTGTTTTGTTCATTCCTGTTGATAATTTTATAAGCCTTTTCATGTTACTTTTACCTAAATGACCTAGTTTTCTATGCCATTCTTCTACCAACGAAATTTTATAATTTTTCGTAGTTTTTTCTGAAAGTAGATTTTTTTTTGTTTCTTTTGAAGTTTGTAGTTTTACTAAAAATAGTCCATTTTCTTGTTTTTCTCCTTGTATTATTTCTTTGTTGTTTTTGGTTATTAAAACTTTATATTTGGTAAACGTAACATTTCCTCCATTTTTAGTTATAGCACTTACAGATAATAAGTTTTTGCTTAAGTCAGGGACATATAACACGTCCTTAAATACACAAACATCACTATTTACGCTTCCTACTCCTTCTGCTTTTATATTCAGAGCTGGGCAAATACTTTGAAAAAGTATTTAAATATTAAATACTAAATACTTTCCGAAAATTGAAAGTATTTAAATATTAAGTATTTTCAAAAGATAAAAGTATTTAAATAATAAATAACAAAAGTAATTAAATAGTTTAAACTTAGTATTTAAATACTTTCTGAATATTTAAATACTTTGATAACACTGAAATATTTTGAAGCATAGTTAAGTGTAATAAAAATAGCCTTTAATGGCTAATCTTCGCCAAATTGTATTTTCTATTTTTGTAGAAATCAATAAAAACTTAATATTATCATTATCATTATTATTATTATATTAAATACTATTTGACTATTTGAGGTGTCAAAATTTTAGATTTCATGACTTTCATGAACTTCTACAACACTATTTTAATACCTCTATACTTAATCAGTTCTAGTTGGGTATTGGACTTTTACTTATCCGTAGAGCTAGACCTTTGCATCTTCTGCAAATACCCAAATAAAGCACAGAGACTATGGCGCTAGTTCAACTGTTCTCTGTCACAATCACAAAACATACACATGCAGAGTGAGAGGGAAACATGCGTTTATTTTCGGTTTATTATAAATATTTAAAAAATCATAAATGGTATAATCCTTAAAATAGTTTCAAATACTCCCCATTGCTCTAAGGAATACAACCATATACAGTTTTTATCATAAACTTTGTATATAGTTAAATGCCATACTTTAATAATGAAATTAGGAACTATTTTCATTGACAAACTACGATATTCAAGTACAACAGAAATTTACAATAAAAAAAAATATATAGTTGTATTCGTTAGAACAATAGCAATTATTTAAAACAGTTTTAAAGATTATAGTATATTTGGTTATTTAATTGTTTATAATAAACGCATATTTCCCTTTCACTCTGCAAAAGCCTAACCTTAACAGTTAACACTTACTGTCTATGTCTGCTCTCAATCAACTTTCTGGGAATTAAGACGTAAATGACTGAAGACTGAATGATGCAATGTGTTTATTAACTACATAGTATGGTACATGTCTTGATTCTTGAGGAGTATCTGCCTGTCTCCCTGGTGTATTTGATTATATTTGTTGTATTTATTTAAATACTTTTGAGATTCACATACTTTTGAAAGTATTTAAATACTTCTCGTTTATTTAAATAGTTTAAGTATTTATAAATACTTTAGGATCATTTTCACAAATACTAAGTAGTAAATATTTCAGATAAAGTATTTGCAAGTATAAATGTTAGATCACGGTTCACATGAATGACTTTTTAAAAACTTTTATTTACTTAAGTGGAGCCAACGTTGGCTCTTGGAGAAGGAATATAATAATAAATTAGAAGTGTTGCATTCTAACTGAGTTTAATAACTGATTCAACAAAGCGTGTTTAGTCATATTTATAACATACAGGACCTGAGTAAGCAAAATATAGAACAAAGGAAATGCAGTTCTGCAGTCATCACAAATTATGAGAAACAAAGGTGAAATATGATATCTTGAAGATAAGCAATTAATAAGAGAAGTCGTTATCATGTAATATGATATACCTGTGAAGGTTTGTTATGGCTAAGTCTTGGTAATAAGCGTATAATTTTATATAACAACTTCCCCCTTAATAAAAAAGTTGATGTTATGCAGCAACTTTTGAAAATTGTTAGAAACGTTAAATGAATATAATGCAAAATAAATTGAAACAATGTTGAATGAATACAAAGCAAAATAATAAAATACATAAAAGTTAAAATTGGTAAATGATAATAATAATAAGTGAGTAGTACATTACATAAGTGTGATAAGAATAAAATACAATGGTCTAAATTAATAGACAAGGGTAAAACTCCACATATGAAAGTCTATGTTAACTCGATGTCCTCTTCTTCTTGAGGTTTAATACCGGGTCGCTTTCTTGGAGGGATCAGTCTAGGAAATTTGGTAAAAACTCTGCTTCGCTCTGAAGGAGGTGATGGAGGGTTGTCCGTTTTGGGTTGGATTCGCAATGCTCCACATCTTCTTCTTCTGCATTTACAAGTTATGTAAAGTAGAACTAATAGAATGATGAGAGTGATTATGAAATATGTGAACCAAGATACGTGTTTGGTCACAAAAGGCTCGTTTATGAGGTCATCCAGGTCTTTGGAATATTGGTCCAATTTGGTTTTTGCAATATCTAGATCTTCTACGTCGAGACTGTTTAATTTGAGTGGTTTTAATTTTGGAATTTCGATTTTGTTGGGCATGTGATTACAGCATTCAAAAGGAATTTGGATAGGATGTGAACTGTCCTTAATTTCGGAAAAGTCTTTGGCACTGGCTTGTATTCTAGTAATGCCTGCATAGGCGTAACATCCTGGTTGTAGTTTGATGATGGAATTTTTGTTGATTAACTCTGTCGTGGATTCTCTCTTTGGACAGTTGATGGTAATGTGAAGTGGTTCGGAATTAATTACTAGCCATGTGTTGTCTTCAAGTTCTTGGACGTTGTATCCCTGACTAATAATGAAGGAAGTTTGACAGTTCTCTGGAAGTTTTGGCAATGGTTTTAGTATTCTGGCTTCACATATGGCGTTTTGGTCTATAGGATATGCAAACAGGTTAGAACATAGTTTGGTTCCAAAATAAAGTGGTTTGCATTCTTTCAAATTTTGTATAGGTATGTACATCAAAGAATCATCATCTCTCGCGATATATTTTTGTGAAATAGATAAAATGTGATGTAGACCAGTTCTGTTATCAAGTATCGGGATAGGATACCTTTGAATAGAATTTGGAACGTTCGGAAAAATGATTAATTTTGATTCTGGAAAGTGCGTCCGCGTTCTTATTGATTTTGCCGGGTTTATAAATTATTTCGTAGCCGTACTCTTCTAATTTGAGTCGCCAACGGGCAAGTCTACTTCCTGGATCTTTTATAGAGAATAGCCAGGTGAGTGGTCTGTGGTCGGTTACAAGCTTGAACTTTCTACCGTACAGATAGGGTCTAAAGTGCTTTACACTCCATACTATCGATAAAAGCTCGCGTTCAATCGTTGAATACTTAGTTTCTGCACTGCACAAGGTTCTAGAAGCATAGGCAATGGGTAAATCTTTGCCAATAGGCCCCTGGCTCAGCACCGAGCCGATGGCAAATGCGCTCGCATCAGTGGTTAGAACGAAAGGTTCGTCAAAATTAGGGTAGATTAATATCGGAGTTGTCGTCAATGTTTGTTTCAAATTTTGAAAAGAATTTATACAATCATTGTCGAAGAGAAATGGTATGTCTTTTTGTAGTAGTTTTGTTAGGGGCTTGGTTATCTTGGAGAAGTTAGGGATAAAGCGCCTATAATATCCGGCTAAGCCTAGAAATGATTTAATTTCTTTTGGATTTTTCGGTTGAGGAAAATTTAAAATAGCGTCAACTTTCGAAGGGTTCGGTTTTACGCCGTCTTTTGTAATGAGATGTCCTAAATAAGCGACTTCCTTGCGGAGAAACTCGCATTTGTCTGGTTGAATTTTGAGGTTGGCTTTTTGAAGGCGTTTAAAGACCTCAGTTAGACGGGAAATGTGTTCGTGAATTGTAGGAGAGTAAATAATGATATCGTCCATGTAGACGAGACATCGTTCATTTTGAATACCTAACAGGATGTTATCCATAACTCTTTGAAAAGTTGATGGAGCGTTTTTGAGTCCAAATGGCATTCGCACGAATTCATAATGACCGTTCTCAACTGTGAAAGCAGTCTTTTGAATATCTGCGGGATTAATTTCAATTTGGTGGAAACCAGAAGCCAAGTCTAAGGTTGTGAAATATTGGCATTTGCCAAGTTGGTCTAAAAGATCGGAAATGTTGGGCAGAGGATATTTGTCACCGATTGTAACCTCGTTGAGTTTGCGGTAGTCGACTACAACGCGCCATTTCTGTTTACCAGAAGCGTCCAGTTTTTTGGGAACTACCCAGACAGGAGAGGACCAAGGTGAGATTGAAGGTTGAATAATACCTTGACTTAACATTTTCGATACTTGGGACTTAACTTCTTCTTTATGAACCTGAGGATATCGATACGATTTAGTAAATATCGGTCGGGAATTTTCGGTGTCAATAGAGTGTTTGATTTCATTGGTAAAGGTCAAATTGTCTCCTTCTAAATAGAATATATCTTGAAAGTCTAAACAAAGCTGCGTTACTATTTCGGCCTCTTCTTCGTTTAGATGATCCAAGCGCAATTCGTTCCTGATTTCAAAGGATCTGTCTGTCTGTAAGTGTTGGTCATAATTTTGAGTATTCAAATTAAAAATTGATTTGAATTTTTGTACTGGTTCTAGGTTAAGGTTTGAAAAGTTTATGGTTTTTGGGATCGCATTTGCATTTATTATTGAAGTTAAAAATTCTCCATTGTGATCGATTTTGACAATTGCATTTGGTAAGCGTACTTTCTCGTTTTCCTGGGCTAACAGTATAGCCTCGGTACTTCGCAGGTTGCATTTTAGTTTACAGATTTTTTTCCATGAGAGGTTCGATGGAAATTAAATTTTTGATGTTGCCTAAATTTGGATTTTGGTTTTTGATGTTAGAGTTACTAGTTGGTTGTACAGGTAAATTTACTGTAGTTTCTTCAGTAACTTTAAATAATGGTACGGTTTTAAAATTTGTGACTAGTTGTTTATTTTCAAAGTCTACTTTGCATTCGTAATGTTCTAGAAAGTCTGCACCTAATAATCCATCAAAATCTATATCTAGATTATAGATATAAACTTTGTGTGACTCATCTGAAAAGGGGATGAGAACAGATTCGTTGATATAAATTTTTTGATCAGTGATACCCTGTATGATTACATTTTCAGGAGATCTACGCCTGTAATTTTCAGCTGTTTTAGGTTTAAAAATTGATATACCTGCGCCTGTGTCAATTAGAATTTTAAATTTACCAGTTGCATCCTTCATATAGTAAAGGTTCTTTGAATGTACAGTTAATAGGGTACGGGAAAGCGTATTTACATGAACGTCTGTTCTGAGAAATTCAGCATTGGGTCGAAACTGTCATTGAGGTTCATAGTTTGTACTTGAGTTTCTAGTTCCGTAATTGGTTCGAATTGGTTTGTTTGTTGTGTTGGAGTATCCGTGGGGTGCTCCGGATCTAGGCGAAAACCCTGAGGATTAGCAGTATAATCCTCGCATTGCTCGTTTTGAGAATTAGCAGTATAATTCTCTGTGTAGTTTTGGTTGTTCTCTGAATTGTAGTTTTCGTATGATTCATTTTGAATTTGATAATTTTGGTAATCGTCGTTATAGTAGTCGTTGTATTGATTAAATTGATCGGCATAATTATCGTAAGGTTTGTAATTTAAATGATGAGCTTTTCGCTGATTAAAGCGGTTAAAATTCGGGTTAGGCTGAATAGCGGATGGTCGTTGTTGCGTAAAATTAGGCCTTATGGCTGAGGGCCTGTTTTGTTGCGATTGATTAGGTTGGCTGTTTTGAGGGAATGCCCTCTGGCTAAATTGATTATTTTGTGAAAAGTTTTGGAAACTTGAATTTCCTGGGTAATTTGGTCGTTGGAAATTTTGTGAAGTTGACGGCATTGTTTGTGTTTGTTGCCTTGTACAGCATTCGTTTATGACATGTCCGTTTCGTTTACAAAACGAACAGAATTTCTGCTGAAAATTTGAAGTTGGTTGATTTTGTTGTATAATAGGATTTTTGACCGGACTATTTTTCGGAAATTTCTGTTGCTCAAAATAAGAGAGTTGTAGCTCTCTACGAATTCTGCTTACAGCTTTTAGTATGCTAGGAGGATTGCTAGCACGTATGATGCGGCCTAAATTCGGTTCTAAGCCTGTTAATAAATTGTTTGGCGTTATGGTTTCTATTAGATCTGATTGTGCCGTTCTTTGCGTTCCCGTGAGATTTTGTTTTTTCACTGCGGCGTGCATCTTCGCGTTGTGCGTCTGTAGACGCGATACAAATGTTAGGGCGGATTCACCTGGCAATTGGTGAATGCGCTGCAGGTCCTGAATTAGGGCCGTTAAATCTCTGGAGTCCCCAAAGTGGGTTTCCAGTAGCGCTTTTATTTCTGGCCATGTGCCGGGATTACGTGAGTTTATTAATTCAATTTATTTTTTATGTGGACGGTCAAAAGAATTTTTTGATCTCCAATTGCCATGCTTTGGGCGCAATGACAGGAGTTGAGGAATGTTTGTAAATTAATGGCATTGCCATCGAATTCAGGTATTAGAGAAAATATTTCAGAGAGCTTGCAAGGCTCAATTTGCTTTGGTTGTTGTTGTTGTTGTAGTTGTTGTTGTTGTTCGGCTGATGCCGGTACTATTGGTTGGGGTGCTACTGGTTGAGCTGTATCTATATCTGGCATTGTTGTTGTTGTATTTAGAGATTATTTGAATTAAAGATTGGTCGCGTATCAGCAGTATGATACGAACTTAAATTAAATTAGCTTGTTACGTTGCGTGCGTAAATGGATTGTATATTAGCTGTATAATACACAATGTTTCGTATTAGCAGTATAATACGAAAATAAATAAACTTAAATGAACTTGTTTCGTTGCGTTTGTAAAGGAATGGATTCACTTTGACAAGAGAACTGGCTTTGTGCGCCGAGTGTATTAGCAGTATAATACACTTTTAATAAAATAAGTTGCGAAAAATAATAAAATAGTAAAAATGGTACGAGATGATTCTTAAATGACTTACGTTAATTTCATCTCCATGGGTAGGTTCTTTGTCCGTCAAGGGATTGGGATCCGCCACCACTAGTGAGGAAGGTCTCCTTATTCAAGTAGATGTACACGCACTAGTTAGGCACCTTCTGCAGATGTTCTCCTTGTTCTCTTACGCTTCACTACCAGTTAGGCTTCTTGTTCTGATGATGTTTACGGATCCTACCGACTGCGCCAATGTTAGATCACGGTTCACATGAATGACTTTTTAAAAACTTTTATTTACTTAAGTGGAGCCAACGTTGGCTCTTGGAGAAGGAATATAATAATAAATTAGAAGTGTTGCATTCTAACTGAGTTTAATAATGATTCAACAAAGCGTGTTTAGTCATATTTATAACATACAGGACCTGAGTAAGCAAAATATAGAACAAAGGAAATGCAGTTCTGCAGTCATCACAAATTATGAGAAACAAAGGTGAAATATATCTTGAAGATAAGCAATTAATAAGAGAAGTCGTTATCATGTAATATGATATACCTGTGAAGGTTTGTTATGGCTAAGTCTTGGTAATAAGCGTATAATTTTATATAACATAAATACAAATACTTGTTGCAAGAAGTATTTAAATACTTGGTATGTAAATACTTTCTAGTATTTAAATACTTATGAGGTATTTGTAAGTACATATTTGCCCAACTCTTTTTATATTTTGGTTTTTCTTTGCTATACCAATGTTTTCTTCACATATTTCCACATTGCATAGAATATTCTTGCTTTTTACCATATGTGACGTTGCTCCTGAATCTATTATAAAATCTGTTTCATTTGTATCTTCATTACATCCAGCAATAAAGGTTCATTTGTTATTTTCTTCATTTCAATTTATCCTTTTTAAAGCACGATTTAGCTATATGACCTAACTTTCCACATTTATAGCATTTTATTGTATTGGTAAATTTTAAGTTATTTGCTTTAAAAGCCATTGTACCTTCATTTTCATTATCAAGTTTATGTCTTGTTTCTTCAGTTAATAATCTTGCTATTAGATTTGTTTTAGTTTGTTCATTTATAGATGTTGATTCCCATGCTGTACTAAAGTATTTATACTCATCTGGTAATGTCGTTAATAACTTTGATATTAACATAGCATCATCAATTTTGTGATTAAATGCTTCTAGTTTATATACTATATTTTGTAGTCCACTGATATGTAACGAAAGATCAGTACCTTTTTTATAGCTGTAGCTGAAAAATACCACATAGCTTGTTAAACATCATTTTTGCATTTTCACAATTCATAACATGAATCATTAGTTTTTTAACTATACTTGTAACTATCACTTCTTGGGCTTTTGCGTCTTTCCTTAACCAACCTGTTTTCTCCTCAGGTTTTGTTAAATTTATAAATTCCTTCTCGGTATTGACTATTTCCCACAAGTAATTCGTCTTAAATATAACTGTTGCTTGAAATTTCCATATTTGAAAACTTTCAGCATCTTTTAATTTTTCTATCTGCGTTATGTTCTCCATTGAGGTGGCCATGTTTTATTTTTTTATTTTGATGCCTTGTCTTTTAAAATTATTATTTTATAATTTTAGTTTTATTGATTTTACTTTTACTTCTTGTTTGTTTACATTTTATATGACCTTTTGGTTGACTGGACCCATGACCTGTTCAGAGTTAGCTTTTACATTATGTTAAATAAGGACCATAAACATTGTACATCTTCTAATGTATTTTTTTTTGTTCTCCAATTTCTATAACAACCACATCAATCAATATTAAATTAATCTACTTTAACTTTGTGACACTAGATGTCAGTATAAGTATAAGTTTGCAACTGTGATTAAATAAATTTTCTTAACATTGGAGAGGGAAATCTCAACGACGCCCACCGCTTAGGGTCTATCGCGGCGGGTAGTGCGGGACTTAAACCTCGCTAAAACCCCTTCCATTTTTCGCTCGACATCCTGGAACCGTCGTTAGACATTCGTCACATATTGCACCTGCACATTCAAATACCTTATCTTCAGATAAAGCTTCTAAATCTTTAAATTCTACACTGGGAATTGTTGGTAAGACGTATACGGCTGAACCATGAAGATTTGGTCCTGTGCAGTAATCCGCTGCTTTTTTAAAGTTATTAATTTTATAACTGTTAAGTTGTTCTTTTGTTTGCCAGTGTTCCATTATACATAGAATAGAGCAGTCTAGTTCTTCCCCCGATTAAAGAACTTATATCTAGATACATAATGGCTATCTTTTCTTCGTATACCTTATTTGCTCCTAACATAGTCACATTATATGTCCATTAAAATGGATAGATGAACATCACATCCTATAGGCAACAGTGGCGGGTAAGTGTAGAAGGGAAAATGTACAATATTGTACCTATTTTATGTAATAATTGTTGGTTAACCTCTAGGAACATAACCGCGGATTTAAAAAATGTAATAGGTAGAGATGTTTTATTCAAGGGAAATATGTATTGAAAGAATATTATTTATAATATTATTATTAAAACTGTAAACTGAACTCCATCATGTTACGACTATGACCTACTTATGAAACGATCGATTTCTTCTTTTCTAAACTGCTTTCTGCAAACGGCACAGCACGTCACCCTGTTGCACTAAATTGTTACTAAACTGTGTAAATATGAATAGAGAATATTATTTAGGTATTAGCAAATCACAACTTTAAATAAAATATGACTTCTTCACCACTTTTTCATCGGAGAACACGAAAAACATTCGTTGACATTAATGGCGGAACGTCAAACTAAGACGATGATAATCGAACTTAACCGATCGTGTACAAAACAGCCGCGAATAGGCCAATGGGCCAATCAGGAACTTATGGTAAGAAGTGCCTTAGATTGTGAGTCTTTCAGCAACATACAAACTAATACCATTATGTATCTAGATATAAGTTCTTTAATCGGAGAGTTCTTCAGTGATTATGATTATGAAAGTTGTCACTCTGAGCAACATATTGAACTAAGAAAAACGCGAATAAGCTGTGACAACGATGACTTAAACTCAATCAACGGCTGAAAGACCATAATCCTTTCAGAGGCCATTTCCATTAGCTTACTTGCTTCACCAGAGTAACAGTTGAAAATGTAAACTGCCATATAACCAAAGAGGTGGTACTAAAATTAGCCCAATTTATAACTGATCAAACGTTCTCGGAAGTGCATCTTCAAAATAATGAAAATAAAAGTAAACCATTGGCATCAGAATCTAGAACTGTCAAAGTTCGGAATGGCAGCATACTCATAAATGCGTAGCAACTATTAAACAGAATAATTTGTCTGAAAAGAGGAAATACCTTTTAGACCCCAAGAAAATTCCAAAATTTGCAAAATTCAAAATGGTGGCTCCAAATGAGTAACAGTCTATATGTACATAGAATAAAAAGAAGACGCTGCCAAAATGGTAAAAACTGTGAGAAAACTATATAGATAACTATTACTCCATTAATAATTGAGTTAGTAATATTGGCCAAAAAATAAATGAAAGCTAATTGTATGCTCTAGATCGTTTATTTGAATTATTTTTTTTTTTCAAAAACTTACGAGAAATATCAATACAAACATGAAACATTATACAAAACTTTAAGTTTTCGTAATTTCTAAATTTAAATGTTTTTTTTCTGAAGTTATCGTCCAATTTATGGTAAAAAACAATAATACTTTTTATAGTACAAAAAAAAAGGGGAAGTAGAATAAAAGAAGATATCTAAAACCGGAGCAACAGTTACTGAGCTATTTAATTTTAAAGAAAACGGTTCTAGGGGCCATTTTTTGTAAATGAGTGCTTTAGCTCACTTGGGATTTATATGCTTATTCTACGTTAATAGACCGATCCACTGAGATAAACAAATAACTGTCCCCAAAGCTGAATATGCCTGGTCTATTTGCTAACTAAAGTTTCTATATATCGAAGAAAAGCATTTTTCATCCTCTAGCACACCTTCAAGTTCCCCCTCAACTTGCCATCTTGAAAAATTGGTTGAAGTCAGGCATCTAAGATAATGGGCTATATCTTACAACCGACTTGACCATTTCAACTATTTTTTTTTAATGAAAGCTCATAAAATGCTGAACAAGAAAGGACTTTATAACTTATCTGTTAAAATAACGATTCCCACGCCAAAAATATAAAATACAATATTTGCTCAATGTCAGTATTTCAGAAGCAGCCTCGGACAATCTGTTAGTTAAGAAACACTTTAGATATATAAAAATCAGAAATTCATAAAATGCTCGAAAAAGATCATATGACAGTTTCGTGAAATGAACTGTTCGCATGTTAAAAATGGAATAATTCTTGTTTTCTCAATTTTGAAAATTGTGTGTAAGGTGCCTATAGGCACTGAGCAAATATTGCTTAGCAGCTCCTCACTGCGGAGAATCGTAACACTTTTGGTGGCATCTTCTAATTTTAATAAAAAATTTAACCTAACAATTATTTTAATGAGCTTTGACGATAAATTAATGATGTTTAAGTAGCATAAGTATTTGACAGCTGACTTCCACTAAAACTTTAGATAGTCATCATTTTTGGCGCTTGTTGCAAATTTGCTCAGTGCCTATAATAGGCAACAAGGAGAAGAAAATAAGGTTGAACACCATAAATAAAATGTATAAATTCTAAGTTTGATCCTTTACAAAACTGGAAAATTTAAAATCAAGATTGTGACGGTTCAAATAAAGTGTAAAGCACTTCCTAGTAGAGGCACATTTACATTTTTTTTTGACACCCATCCAGATATTTGCAATAGTTGTAACAATTCTTGTGAGGCCAGATCATGAGTCATAGTGTACGGAGATAATTTAATGCCAACCATTTTCCACCCATGACCTGATGATAAGTCCTAGAAAGTGGTTAAGGCGTATTGAGTGGCAAATATGCTGATTGACGGCCTACCGCGCTCTGGGTTCGACCTTCAGTCCCGGTATTGACAACACCGGTGGGTGTGGATGTATGTCTGCATTTTTCCAAAATGTGTAACCCCCTTCCGCACAGCCTTGGCTATGGATTTGGGGGTTGTCTACTATCTGTGGTGTGTTTATGTTATGTTTAGTATACATATATGCACTGCACAAGTTTGAAGGTGTTTGTTTACCTCAAAATATTTTGGTTAAAGTCATCCTCAGTTAGTGGTAGACTAGCTAAATTGAGGTATATTTCCCTATAGTGTTGTATACCAGATATATTATGTGATTGATTTTATCTCCAATTTCAACTCATACAAAGACAAAAATTTTGACCTGCTCAAACAACTCTTGTGTGTTTGGATGATGTGGGCACAGAAAAGAGAACTACCAGAAATGACACTTGGGTTTCCCGCCAAAATTCCATTGCCGCCATCTTGTTGTTGGTACATCGTCAGTTCATTTATTTTTTTAGGTTAAAACAATAAAGTCCGGTAAATGACAGTCTGTGACATAATTCCGAAATAAATTCTTAAAAGGTTTTAGCATTATTGTATTGTGCTAGTGTTATTGTGTGTAATTTTTACTAGCGATATAAGTAAACGAGGTGGAACCATTTGCGCGCGCTGTTAGGGAATGTACAAGTAGTACGACAGAAAAAAACATTAGTTTATTTGGGTTTCCTAAGGATTCCCAAAGGTATTTTATTATTGAAGAAAATTATAAGTTATTTCCCAGTAATTATGAACCTTTCTTCTTTTAAGGTCCGTATTGTGGTTGGAAGCATGCGATCGTGGAGATTTGGCAAGTAAAAGTTCAGCCGTACTTTATAACAATTTTAAGTTGTGCGCACGACAAATATGTATTAAAATAGATTGCTACCAACAGCACTACCTACTATTTTTCCTCAACTTGGTAGTTTAAACAGAAAAAAAAATTTCCCAGAACAACCTCCCAGTAAGAAATTACAGATTTTCTCAGGCGAGTTATTGTATTGGTTTTAATACATTTTGTGACTTTATATAATACAACTGTTCGTAGAGACAATTTTATCCAGTATACTTTAATAGTTTTAATACCCGTTATAAATAGAATTCTTCGAATAACATAATTGTATTCAGCCTGTGTAAAGTTTGTTTATAAACATGCTGTTTAAATTTCCCGCCAAAATTACCAACAACAAAATGGCGAAGGTCACAAAAAAACATCAAAGGCCGTGCTGGGAGTGCCGCTTCTAGTAGTTCCTTATTCTGTGATGTGGGGATGATTGAAGATTGCCAACTTATTTCTGAAAGAAAAAATGTCGAGTGCTAGAAGGCAGACCTATGTATTTCCATGCATTTCGACCCGCTGAACACGAATCCGATGTCCGTTTTTCCGGATTGGCTTTTGCATTTTTCCTAACCCCAAAAAACACCCTAAGACTGCCCGAAAAATCTCAAACAAGTAAATAAAAAGCTTAAATGAGATGACCACCATTTCCATACGTATTTTGGGGCGCTGAGACCGAATCTAAGGTCAGAATTGATCGTTCATTTAGGAATTTTGGCATAGCCTCAAAAAACACCTAAAAAATTCCCGAAAAATCCCCAAGTAAATAAAAAGCTTACATGAACTGATCACTATATCTATACGTAACTTGGGGCACTGAAACCGAATCCAAGGCCAGAATTTATGCGCGACGATCGAATATCTTGTAAAATTCATATTTAGGATGAAAACATACCCAAAAATGACTGAATCATAGCCTGAAATTGACTTTACTCTACATAATATCTGAACATATAATTTCCAACGTATTTTCACGAGCTGAACACAATACCGAAGTTAGAATTAAAGCGCAATCTGCAACCTTCATAGAGAAATGTCATTTCAGCATATATTCTCATCAGTAAGCGGAGATGGGTAACTTTAAAATTTTTAAGTATCTAAAGGAAAATATTACTGAATAGTGACATTTTTAGGAAAAATTTTTTGGACAAAGTTTGCTCTGTTGAGAGATATGGCATATGATGTAAATGTTAAATTCAAACGGTATTCCTCTCTCAACAGAGCAAACTTTGTCCGAAAAATTTTTCCTAAAAATGTCACTATTCAGTAATATTTTCCTTTAGATACTTAAAAATTTTAAAGTTACCCATCTCCGCTTACTGATGAGAATATATGCTGAAATGATATTTCTCTATGAAGTTTGCAGATTGCGCTTTAATTCTGACTACGGTATTGTGTTCAGCTCGTGAAAATACGTTGGAAATTATATGCTCAGATATTATGTAGAGTAAAGTCAATTTCGGGCTATGATTCAGTCATTTTTGGGCACATTTTCATCCTACATATGGATTTTTCAAGATATTCGATTGTCACGCATAAATTCTAACCTTGGATCGGTTTCAGTGCCCCAAATTACGTATAAATATAGTGATCAGCTCATTTAAGCTTTTTATTTACTTGTTTGGGATTTTTCGGGCATTTTTTAGGTGTTTTTTGAGGTTATGTCAAAATTCCTAATTAATCGGCCAATTCTGACTTCAGATTCGGTCTCAGCGCCCCAAAATACGTATGGAAATGGTGGTCAGCGCATTTAAGCTTTTTATTTCCTTGTTTAAGATTTTTCGGGTAGTCTTAGGGTGTTTTTTGGAGTTAGGAAAAATGCAAGAGCCAATCCGGCAAAATGGACATCGGATTCATGTTCAGCGGGTCGAAATGCATGGAAATACATAGGTCTGCCTTCTAGTACTCAACATTTTTTTTTTTTTTGTGTGTGCCTGTGTTATTTTTTAGGACTGCAGTAGCATTCGTTTTTCCTTTATGGAAAATATACGAAGTTATATCACAACCGGGAACATAATACTCTACACTAATTTGAGATTCTGTGTGTTTGTGTTATATTTATTTTGTCTCATCTTCCTCTTATGACCGGTTAAAAAAAAATGTATTCCTAGCCCTCAATTTCACACGTTGAGTGCGGCAATGTTTTTACTAGACTCCCCAGGGTGTGGTACCGGACATATATGTCGTGACTTCTCGCTGGTGCTGTACGGGTCACATATATCTTGTAAACCCTCTGTTTTTACTCTCTCCGGAACATAGAGAAATCTTGTGATTTTGGCGCCGTCATTTACGAAGATCCGATGCGGGACATATAGGTCTCGTACAGCACTGAACGTGTTAACCAATTTTATCGCTATTTGTTAGAGACGTATAAATTAACGCCACAATTTGTAATAGCATTAAAATATTTTTTCATGGTTGCTGTTCTTCCCTACACTTCTGTTTTAGCTGCTTATTAAATTCGATTGTCGTAACATCTTTGATAACATAGTTCTTTGGTATTACCGCCATGTTTGTCTTCATTCTGTTAGTTTCTTCTTATTAGACAACACTCTTTGAAATCTCATTAATACTGTAGGTTGCAACAACCTCGCATAGAAACATCGAATTTCCGATTTGCCGCCTCTTTTTTTGAGGTCTTTTTCCCAGGCATACATTTTTCTGCAACTTTTATGTGCCACAACTTCCATCACATTTCTCAGAATATTAATCGGTAAATGATTATTTCTCGTATCGCTCGCATTAATAATATAATACAATTATATAACTTTCCATCACAAACTTACGCAGACATCACTGGAAGATAAACTAGAGGAATGAATATGGATATGCTATAATATTGAGAAAATTAGGGCAGATAAGTATTTGAAAAGGAATGATCACATATACCTTCCTTGTTTTAAGGGAATATTCGCCGATTGTATTTTTATACAGTTAAAGTGTTTCTAGACTAACAGATTGTCCGAAACTGCTTCTGGAATACTGAAATTGTGCAAATGTCATTTTTTACATTTTTTGGTGTGGGAATAGTAAATACAATAGGCGGGTAGGCATAAGATCCTTTTCATTTCAGCACTTTATGAGCTCTTGATTTAAAAAAAAGCACTTGAAAAGGTCAAGTGGGTCATGAGATATGGACCTTTATCTGAATGCACAATTTCCGCCATTTTTTCAAGACGGAGATTTACGTGTACACGGAATTAAATGGGAACTTCAGTATATGATAAAGGATGAAAAGAGCTTTCCATTTGTGAATAGAAAGTTTGGTTAGCACAAATTTTAAGCACTCACCTATAAATCCAGTACTCATTTTACTGGGCTATAAATAGAATAATGTTGTGAATGATCTGCCCACTTTTAGATTAAGCCAATCCATCCATTTTTAACTACAAAGATAACATCAAGCCTGGACAACACAAATGTCCAAAATATGCTTGCTAATTTTAGAGCATGCGGGGGTAGATATGAGAAAAAAGAAAATATATGCATTGTGAATGAAGAAAAAGATAATAAGAAAAATGAGGCAGAGCTGGATAATAATAAGGATGTACTTGATCCTATTAATCATCAGAGATTAGCAGTTTTATTTTGTAGCTTTAGTGTTGAGTCAAATAATGCACCTGCTTTTTGTGTAAATCCTTGGTAAGTTGATTTTAAATATTTTGAATTTAGATCTCCTTAGAGTTAAAATCGAATGCATTTTAGTACAAGTGGTGAATAACTAATAAAATCTCTCTCATTATAAACTTATGTAATAAAATAAATATATAATTTTTACATTTCTGAACAACTCTTAACACTTTCGCTGCGGCGGGGTCACCCCCCCACGCTGACTGGTTTTCATAGCATAATATATATTGTATAATTAGGTGTCAGAAATCGAGTAGTGTCAATAAAAAACCGCTGCCCAAGGAATCACTACTTCCACATCCAGATTTTCTATCCAAGTCTCTCACAATGAAAAAATTTTCTATGTGAAAATAATTGTTTATGGAACTTTAATAATATAACATTTGGAATCGTCTACCCCAAAAACCCATAAAACAATATCCTACATCGGTAGTGGGGTGGGGGTGGAAGAAGTAAAAAAATATTTTGAGGTTTTTGGTTCTTGTACATACTAAATCGCAATTTTTTTTTCATCCCCTTAAATAATGGGGTGGGGGTAGTAATGGGGGTGGCTAATGCCAAAAAATTTTTTGAGACCTTAGCTTTTCTTGTATATACTCAATACCAATTTTATGGACTCTTACCTGCTTGATTTACCTATTTACCCCCCAACCCTTCGACGGAATAAGATGAAAATATAATCTAGTTCTAGATCTCGTTAAAGTACATACATGTACCAAATTTCAAGTCAATATCGTTAACAGTTCCAGAGTAATCATGCTCACAAAAAAATTTACAGACAGAAATTTTTTCCCTCAAACTTAAAATCTGGACGTTTCATGACATTCTAAGCCTATTTGGACAATAAAAATTTTTTAAAAAAATTTGTCATTACTATACTTCCACTGGATGTGGAAGTAAAATTGTATATACAGGGTATTCCATGTTTTTTGGATTGACTCTCAGGAGAGCCATGCACACCTGGTGAAGAATTTCTTGTTCAGTGCTGACTGGCATAATAATAATAATATTAATATATAATATGGCCTGGCTCATATGAGAGTCGTGCACACTGCGCTAAGAGCTTGCCCGACTCTCATGAGAGTCATGTACAGCGAAAGTGTTAAACAGAGTGTTTCAGTAAAAAACGGACATAGGTTAATGACAGGTAGAGGACACCGAGGGTAATCCGAATCACCCATAGAAAAAGTTAGTTGGGCCCTCATTGCTGAAATACACGATGTTTTATATATTTTTGTCAAAATTTCTTTTGGTTATTACTTTGTAAAGGAATGGAATAATAAGGTTATATTTCATTCCTCTCATTAAAAACTAGTAAAACAGCAACACCTATTAACAACAACAATAGCAGTAACAACAAAGTTGCATATCAATAATAGAGATGGGAAAAGCGGTTCCACTCATGTAGCGTTGCAAACGCGATCGCTCCAGAGAAATACCGCGACAAAATAACGTTACTTTGGAACGACGCGATAGAAATAAAATGATATGGCTCGCTCTGCCAAACGCGCTTATTGAGTTCAAGAGATCGCGTTTGTTGTGTAACGTGTGGTGTTTTCGGAACTCAAAGTTTTGGAGGGTAGGATATGTAATGTAACGTGATCTATTATATGCAGTCGCTTATTCGCGTTTCGCCAACGCCAAAGTACAAAGAGCGCTTGTTAATTTCTATAGTTATGTAGATTTATTAGATTTTTGCATTTTCTTACTAAACAGTAAAAGTAAATACCAATAAAGATATATAGGTTGTAAAAAATATAGTACATTTATTTGTTCTATGAGTTGTTATTTTATATAAACTAATAGACTATATTACATAGACGTGTTTTAAACTTTGGGTGGCCATTTATAAAATCGCTGTTTTCTCTCTATTGTTGGTATGTATTTTTATTTTATAAAAAATGTAAAGAATTATTTTGGTATTTTTTTACCAGGTAGGTATAGGCAGGTATAGCATTTTGGATTGATAATTGATTTCTGTTGATATTTATGAAATATGGCCCCAAAAAAAAAAAAAGTCGTCTACCATTTGGAATTGTTTTTCTAATAAACAAAAATCAGATAAGATATCAATTTACAATGATTTTTATTATTGTTAATATATAATTATACGTATAATTATACATCCCTTGGCAACACTATAGTATAGGGCCAATAGAAGTAAAGAGCTTAACGTTAAGTTTTTTACTCTGGTATGGCATTGCATCTTTCCACCTTGTCGCTGATCAAAGTCTACAAACTTTATGGTCGTCGGTAACGTTGACACACTGGGTTCGCTCCGAGTAACCGGTTACTTTAGCATTTAATAGCGCGAGTGTACGTTACCTAAAAATACCGCGACAAAATAGCGTTACAGAGATAACGACCCATCTCTAATCAATAATGCACATAGTAACACAATAAAAACAAGCTAACAAAATTATTGTACGAAAAACAAAAATGCAGATATTGTCATGAAACATATTTACAAATTAGAATTATAATTAGATTTTATGTTCAAAATCAGCTTCGGTATATTTTCTGGTGTGGTTTACAAGATGAAAGATTGATCTTATCACATCTGGGTGGCTATTCTGGTTTTTTTTCTTTGAGTCCCATTCATCGGGTTGGAGCAGATTTTTTGATGTCATTATGCCTTGCCAAAATGAATTATTTTATTTTACAAAATAATATACCACTCTAACTTTACAGAACTGCAAACATATCATAGATCACATCACATCGCCACATGGTCACTGTACACAGAATAGAGTTTTTGCATCCCCTGGGAAGGTAATGTGATCTCTCCTCTCACGACAAATGATCACTTTCACTGAAATTACAGAAAGCCATCCAGGACTGTTTCTAATTTTGTTTCAGCATTTAACAATTCTTTGAATTAACTGATCCTATCATTAATGTCCACATTGTAGACCCCACTCTTTAGGTCACCCTATAAAAAATTCCCCATTCCTTTACAAAGGAATAACCAAAAGAAGTTTTGACAAAAATACATAAAACACCTTGTATTTCACAACTAGCTTTTTCTGTGGATGATTCTGATTACCCTCAGTGTCCTCTTTCTGGCATTAAACCATGTCTGTTTTCTCGTGAAACAGCTTGTACAATCATATTACCCAAGCAGCACCTTTAGAACTTTCTACGTAGTAACTACCAACAGTGGAACTTCAAAAGTTTCCACAACTAATGATCGTTACGTAATGGGAACAATCCTTCCACAAAGCATTCACCAAAATGGGGAATAGTTATTATGAAACAATTACTCTTCCGAAACTTCTGCTATTACGTGTTGACGTAAATGGAATATAATCAAGTAATAGAAATGACTTTTGGAACGGCTCTGCTGGGTATGAGAGCAAACTATATTTTGCTTCTCTCTCATTCAAATAGCAAATATAATGACTTATTGAGTTTGAACCCAGTATGTCCAAGATTAGGTAGATTAGATTAGATTAGCTATTATAATAGCCTTTTGTAATTTTATTATGTGAGGGGAGAGTTGGAAATCAACTATGTTGAACCCGTACTTTTTGTGTAACTCTTTAACACAATAAATTTTTATTCTATTCTATTCTATAATTATAAACCATGATGTTTCGTGTTTACTGAATGTGGAAATTAAACCTACTACTTGTTTTTTGTAAAATGTTATCATACTTCGATAAAAAAGAAGCACTTCCCAGAAAATAGTTTCTTCGGAATTTTGTAAAAATTATACGTGCAATTAAAACTGCAACATTTTTTTAAATTTTATGTATTATAAAGTAATAATGATGTAATTATAAAAGATGTTTGCAAATTACCAAAATTTAAAAAAAGTTTTTTAGAATTATATTTTTATCTCGTGTTGTAGTACCTAGAGGTAAATTTAGGAATTATAATATGTAATGATAATTTTTCTATATGGGGTTATTATTGTAGTAAAAGATATCTTCAGTTTCTATATGATCCTGACATTTACTCTTAGCCTCAAAGAGTCTGATGAAATATCACTGATTTATTTTTGAAACGTAAGATGTTTATGTTTTTCTCATCGCAATCTGAAGTAAAAATTAAAAAATTTGAAATGGCAACTCCAATATGGTGAATGGAATTTTTTTCTAAAACAAATGTTTAAAAAAAAATGAGCATGTAGGTAACATATATTAACTAAGGCTAAGAACAGCATTTTTGAAAAAAAAATTAATTACTGGACAAATACAGTGACAAAATGGCGACTTGCGATATTTTTTAAATTACTTTTCAAGCTAAAATCCCAATTTTCTTAACTTAATTTAAACACTATCAATTTATACGGAAAGTTGCATAGAATCTTCTCAAAATTTGATTCTCTTTCAGCTCCAATGTGTTTTTTTTTTGTGCCACCCACCCCCTGAAAAGAGATGACATGCACCTCACCCCCTTATAAATTAGCAAGCTCCAACTTGGAAACTTTTCTTTGAAGCATTTCCTATTAAGTTGCCAAAATTAACGAAATCTAAATTAATATGAGATTATTCCAAAGTTAAAACTTCTAGTTACTGTACACTATAGGTCAATATGGCGTTTTCGTTCAGTAACACAAAAATGTTGATTTTAATTAAAATCACTTTGTAATGCTTGGTATATACATCAAAAAAGTAGTTGTCACCTTAATGTTTCTTTGTTTGTAAAATTTACAGAACTTTCTAGTTCCAAAAAATTTCCCAAGAATGACACAGACTTTAAATACTGTATTTCTACAGTCAAATAAAAACTCTTGTAATTTTTTATTAGGATTTTTTTTAGAAATTGCTTTACTGTCCTGGCAAAATTTTCAGCAACCCTATTTGTACTAAAGTGAAAAGGTGAAATAGTTTTATGTTCGATATTATTTTGCCGTAAAAATTGTTCAAATTCGAATTAAATTAATTGAGATGCGTTATCCGAAACCAACATTTTTGGTAAACCGAAGTAGAGTAGTAGAGTAGTAGTGGAGGTAATATTATTAATTCATTTGGAATATTTACAACTATTTAGAGAAAATGTCTCCCACGCATTTTCAGAATAAGGCTAAGGAATGAAAGGGCTTTTTTTCAGGATTGCTTTGAAATTTCTAGCATAATTGAGGCGCTCGCGTGCAAACCCCGATAAATCCACACACACAAAGTTGTGGGAAATTACAAAAAAGTATATTGGATTTATCTGGTTTTGTTCGAAATGGTCAACTTTAACATTAGATTTATATGGGATTTATCATGTTTTGGTTACCAAAGATTACTTATAGGCTTGTAGAGTTTAGTCTAACATACATGAAACTATTACAAACTCAAAATTGACTTTTTGTGGATTTATCGGGTCAACTTTAACATTAGATTTATATGGGATTTATCGCGTTTTGGTTACCAAAGATTATATAGGCTTGTAGAGTTTAGTCTAACATACATGAAACTATTACAAACTCAAAATTGACTTTTTGTGGATTTATCGGGGTTTGCGCGCGAGCGCCTCAATTCGTACGATTTACAAGTTTGCTCAATATTTTCGTTTAAAGTAGGCCACCATGTATAGCTACATGCCAAAGATTAGTTTTAACTATACCCATATTTTAACTATAATCACATATGTGATTTATGTAACTCATTTTTTGTAAATTTTGCGGTACTATTACGTGGTAACCCCGCATTAAAATATCCTCTTCTATGGTTATCTCATTTTTTTTTTAATAATATGGTTTAAATTTATTTTCAGCTACGCTTGGCCAACCGTTTTTTACATAATTCAATATTGCTTTCATAATTAAATCGTTTTGTGTTTCTTGTTTGATAATTTCTTGACTTAAACTATTGTTTGCCTTCTAAAAGTAAGTTAAATAAGTATAGTCACTAAGTATTGTACCTAAAATCAGAGACATTTTTTTCAAATTTCACATATTCTGTATTATATGTGTAACCAGATAATAACCAAGCATGCCTCTGCAGCCTGTTAGCCGCTATCTGCAAAATTTCATTTTTATTACTGAAAATTACTAACGATGGTTTACTATCTGTCACTAATGTAGAGGTACGTGGTAGTGGTGAAATTTTAACGTTCCAAAAACTAAAGCTACTGCCTCTTTGTCAATTTGGCTGTACTTTTTCTCAGTTTCAATGAGTGATCTAGACATAATAGATGTTTTTATACCATTTTATTGTCTTGGAAACAACACCCGGAACACCCAAGTACTATTCCCATCATTTTTTGAAAAGCTGAATGACCTAAGAATGCACCAAAAGGTAAACAGTTATAGCAAAAAAGACCTTTGTAAGTGGTAATTGTTGTAAACATTTTATATTCCTCTGATACTAAAACTTGTTGATAAGCATGTGCAAGATCTATTTTAGAAAAAGTTTGTCCACCTTGTAACATCGTAAATAAATCTTCTATTCTTGTAAGCGGTTTAATTCAATAAATGGATTTAACATTAGTTTGTAGTTGCCACATATGCATACCTTTCTGTCCTATTTTAACACAGAAACTATAGGAGTACCCCAAGAACTATAGTCCACGGGTTTTAAAATATTGAAACTTACCAAACGGTTTAATTCATGTTCAGTCTTTCCTCTTAATGCTATTGGAAGTGATCCTGGCTTGAAAAACTTTGGTTCCGCTTCCGGTTTTATATTTGTAAAATTACTGATATATCACAATATATTGTTTTTTTTTTATATGTACATTTTATAACTGATTTCAAACTTCAAACACTAAGGTGTGTAAAATTGATCAATGAAGTGAGATCTATTCTATCCTAATTGTCTTAAAATCTTGTCGCGTGAATAGAAAAAAAAATACTTTCTTAGGTACAAAATTATTGCCTGTATGAACTTCTTGCGCGCAACAATCTCTTAAGACAATTAATTCAACATAACTTATTTTCTTCCTAACCTAAATAATAATAAAAGTTTGTTTTTAAAGTTTTTTTTTTATTCATCTGAAATCAAGAGTATTACTAAACTCTTGTAAAAGTTTTTCTAAAGCGCAACACTTCTGCACACCAAAAATAAATTTATCTCTGATTACGATATTTAAAAATGTTCCAAAGTCACAATTAAACCTATAACTTTTGAAAAAAACTTATTTTTTGAAAACACTTTTCTGGAGGGCACATATTTTTTTTATTAAAGCATCAGGCAACATTTTACAGAAAACATGTAGTAGTTTTAATTTCCTTGCTCAGAGTGAACACAAAACTTCATGGTTTTATTGCCTACGTTGTGTGTAATCAATTTTACTTGGACATATTGTGCTCTCAAACTCGGTAAGTCTGATTACAATACATTATATTATTTGCTATTTGAAGGAAAGAAACAGAGAACAAAATATACTTGGTGCGTACACTTTTAAAGTTCCACTGCTAGAAGCTACAATGTATAGGCTACTAAAAATGCTGCTCAGAAAAGGTGTGGTACCATCTCAATGAATTACCAGTGCATCAAAGCTTCACAAACTATTTATTAATATTTTATTGAATTTCTACAGTATGTTCTGATTTGGTCTTAGTAGGTTAATTTTAATAATTTCAGGGTAGTATATATGGATTTCTATGGACGCAATGATATACCTTTGGGATGTTTTTTGGAAAGATATTGCTTCAGACCTACATATTTTTGTCCCTCTAAGTCATGTGACACCCCAATGGTAAAACATATAAGGAGATTTGTGCATAATTCTGGATGTGTAAGCATATCTTTAAATTATTTTGAAAATGAATTTGCAGAAGAAAATATAGTTATGTGGACTTGGTGCACAAAATGTCAAAGTGTATCTCCAGTAGTGCCGATGTCTGCTGATACCTGGTCTTACTCTTTTGCGAAATATTTAGAATTAAAATTTCATGGAGATGTATTCAGTAGAAGAGGGCAATATTCCTGCCATCATAGCCTTCATCACGACCATTATCAATATTTTGGCTATAAGAATTATGTGGCTTCTTTCAAGTAAGTACTTATACTATCTTTAACACATAATTTAGAGAAACATTTGTTCACTTTCGAAACATATTTTAACATAAATATTTGGAATGAGAAGAAAAAATAGGAATTGCATGAAGAATATTAGATTTTTGTGGAAAATATTCTTCATTAGCCCTTTCACATAGTGTGAAGTTGTGATTAATTAGAAAATGTTGATCGGTCCCTAATAAACCTGAATAAAGAATACTCCCAAAAAGAAGAGAGGGAGGGAAATTAGTTTTCTCACAAACTAACAGTGTTCTGGATGATTCAATATGGATTTTTAAAAATTTTATGCGAATTAATGCATTCTGATTCCATATTGAGTAATAGTATATTATTCAACGAGCGTGTAATGATAGCTATTACTCAAGAGGATGACATTTACGGCACGAGCCGAAGGCGAGTGTCATAATTCATCTGAGTGAGTAATAGCTATTACGCCCAAGTAGAATACTATACTTTTTCTACGACTACTCAACAAGAAGTTGCACTTTAAGGTAAATTTGCCGACAAATGGCGAGATTTTTAAGGAAAGATGCGAAGACGCACATTGTATCGGTTAAAACTTCTTTATTTTTAAGCAGAAGAAAAAATTTAAAAAAATACTTTTAGCTTAATAGATAATCTTTAATTTGGTTTCTTAACACTTTTGATGCAAGTGCCTTAGTTTCCGAGATATTTAACTTTTAAAGAGGTATTTTGACTCAAAAACATTTGACGCCATTTTTAAACCTCCATATCTACGAAAAAACAAAAAGTTGCGAAGATTTGAAAAACAGTAAATTGTTCCTCGGTTTATGATCTTTACCTTGGAGATTTTTATTTTTTTGCTAGGAGTGATACTTTTCGATTTATTCGACAAAAACCGTGTTGAGACGTTCGTTTTCCCAATCTGCAAAGAAGGCGAAACACGAAATCTTTGAACGTTCAGATCTTCTTTAATATATGAGTTGAAGGGCCATACTATGTCATTATGGAAAGAGGAAGAATTGCATGTGATGCACATCGTGAATCACACCGGCGAAACCGATAATTCGAGCCTACAGGAGGTACGAAAAGTGACATCTTTTTACTTTCGGCGAAATCGATGACCTATTTATTATGACAGATTGAATTGTGTTATGGCACACGCGATTTTTTTGAACTTTAAATCGTCTCTTGCGATTGCTCCACGAAAACTTTGAATAATGAATATGATTTCTTGTGATTGGTCCAAGTCTGTTGAATAATGAATACGAACTCTTGTGATTGGTCCTAGCCTATTGAGTAATAAATTATTATCCGCGGTCCTTAGTAATGAGACCTATTACATGTTCAAAAACGTATCTATAATAAATGAATTATTCAATAGTCGTAGAAAAATATTTTTATTATATGCATTTACTTAAAATTATTCTTCTTTGATAGATAATAAACATTGCTACAGATAGATTATCGCAACTTGGTATATCGGCTATACTTGATAAACTTCACTTTTTGACATAAATTAATTTTTTTCTACTTCCAGTTTCAGCGGAAATGACACCAACTTTTGTTTTTAAAATGGAATATTATTACATTTTTGGATTCTACATGATTTTCTGGATACAGTGATAGCACTAAATGACATTTCAAATGTCAAACTTTTTTTAAATTTTTATTTTTTAATTTTAATGTGCCATGCCGTGGCTGTTACGAATTATTCCAATCGACCCATGTAATGCAAGGAAAAATCGAAATCACTTCGAAAATACTATATTATGTGATTTGTGGTTAGACAAAAATCTTGGATGAATCTCAATTTTTTCAAGTGGAACCAAAAATGTAATAATATACAGTGTTCTATTTGAAAATCAAAAGTTGGTACCACTTCATCTGAACCCGGAAGTAGAAAAATAGTAATTTATTCAACAAGTGCATTAAGTGGTACTTTTTTTACGAATGGGAAGTTTGATGAAGTCGTAGGTGAATGCTGCAATCCCACAAGTGCATTTTATGCATGCGTTTCATACAATATTTTTTTCTATGACAGTCGTCAATAATAATAATAATGATCTTTTTTGACCAACAATCAAAGGGTAAATGACCGAGGTCAGTAGGTATGGCCCCACCTGAGACCACCCCCACCCCTCCACTTTTTGGCCACGCCCGCTTTTGACGAGAAATTTAAAACTGATTTTGACAATTGACACCCAAATTGATATCATATATATTGAAATCTAATAAAATACAAAATGTTTAAAGCCGCATCTTTAGGTGGGTATATTCCTTAAATCCGCTAAATGACTTTTGTGGTTTTTCTGTGATCAAAATTACTTTTTACGGCTCATATTATAAGAATCAATAATCACGCAAATAATATATTAAACAAAAGAATGCATTGTTTCAGGAAATATTCGCTCCTAAATAAACTTTTATCATTCTACGACAGTAAGCAAATTATATATGTTCAAATACAGGGTACTATAAATTATTCACAATACTGCAAGTGTCTAAATAGCCCTCTATCAGGTACAAGATGTGTTATATTCATAAGTCTCATTTAATAAATAATAAGTTTCAAAAGATCAGCGCCAGAACAGCACTAGGTTTTTGTCTTCAGACATTACTGTACACTCTGCAGAGGGTTTTGAGGCACACAGTAAAAATTTTGTTATAACTCTTTAAGCCGACAGAAATATATTAAAATCTAATAAAATTCACAATGCAATAATACAAACCGTTGCGCAACATTACGCAATATTGTGTAATATGTCTATTTTACCTGTGTATTTTTTATTGAAAGGTGAGTTTTTAATACAAAGTATAGCATGTTACACATCAAATTAAAGCTCTCCTCACGGCCTAACCGATAGATGGCGCTATATCGATTTTTCTTTGTTTCACATTACATCTCGCCGACGCAAATCAGCTCTAAAGTGACAAAAGGGCATCAAACACGCTCGTTTAATCAGTCTATCGACATTCTTCAAACGAGTCAGACGTCTTCTGCAGTTCTTCAAAAATGGAAAAATTCGTCATCGCGAGAGATATCTTGAAAAAAGTGCGCCGCTTCAATCTTGAGGGGCGTACCCTCGAATTTAAAATCAAGCCAGTGCCTGTGGGTGAGGAACCAGTTAGTTGGATACGCGAAGCTGTTAACGAGGTAATTGCTAGAGGGATCGAAGGACTTCAGCCCGGCGATAAGGTCGGTTTCTCCTTTTGCTCGAGGGACTTTAAAAGAGGCGAGGGCTGGATACGCTTTCGCCCGGTGGAGGAGGTAACCTATGACGACATTTGGGACGTAATCAGTAGCGTGTACCAGTCCAACTCAGCCGGGTTGAATACAGAGACCTTCTGCCTGGGAGTAACTTCAGTGAAGATACCTGCTGGAAAAGGAAAGGGTAAAAACTACAACAGTTTGCCAACAGTGTGCCCCTGCTGCCAACAGTCTCCCGCGTGTCTACAGACATTGAAAATTAAATGCGACGACTGTAATAGATCTTTCCGGGGACAGTCCTGCTACGACAACCACAGAAAGGCAGGGTCAATGGGCAAGGGAACCATTTGCGGGCAGGTCAGAAGATGTGAGACCTGTTACAAGGTGGTGCAAAGCGGGCGACAACATACCTGTGGAGAGGTGTTTTGTAAAATATGTAACACCCACGTGCCTCAAAACCACCTATGCTACATCCAGCCCGATAAAGGTGCCCCCAAAACAAAAGACACTCTCTTTGTATTTTATGATTTGGAGACGAGGCAGGAAAAAGTTTTGGAAGACGAACTCCACGAACCAAACTTATGCGTTTTCAGGCAGTCCTGCGATGATTGTCTGACAACAGACGTCGAAATTTGCGGGAAGTGTGGAGTTCAGCTACAGATTGTAAAGGGCGCCGACCCTGTAGCCTCATTCATGCACCACCTTCTAACAATAAGGAAAAAATTCAAACAATTAGTCATCATAGCCCATAACGGTCAGGCCTTCGACCACCAGTTTATACTAAATTATATACTCACACAAACCGACCTTACCCCCGAGCCAATAATGAGGGGTTCTAAAATAATTTCGATGGCGGTGGGGAATGTAAAATTTTTAGATTCCCTTAATTATTTTCCCATGGCTCTCTCGAAGTTACCTAAGGCATTTGGACTCGGTGACAACTTCAAGAAAGGTTATTTTCCTCATCTTTTCAACACCACCTCCAACGCCAACTATGGGGGCCCTCTACCGCCTATCGAATTCTATGACCCTGACAATATGAAGGTGGAAGATCGAGAAAAGTTTTTCTCCTGGTATGATGAGCATAAAAACGACCAATTCGATATGCAGAGGGACCTTGTGGAATACTGTATATCTGATGTAAATATTTTGACCGCCGCATGCCTCAAATTCAGGGAACAGATGCTCGAAACTGGAAACGTCTGCCACTTTACAGAAGCCTGTACCATCGCATCCTGCTGCAATAAAGTGTATAGACGAAATTTCCTGAAGCCAAATACCATCGGTATCATACCCAAGGGTGGCTACAGGTGGCGGGATAATCAATCTAAAATAGCCGTTCAGTGGCTTGTGTGGGTGGAAAAGGAACGACAAATAAACATTTTACATGCTGCTAAACAGCAGGAGGCTGTAGTGCAGGGTGTTAAAGTGGATGGATTTTGCTCTGAAACCAACCAAGTGTTTGAGTTTCACGGATGTTATTTCCACGGCTGTACCAGCTGTTTCAAAGCTAACAGAGATGAACCCCTTCACGATGACCCCGCACAAACATTAAATTTGCGACACGAGGCCACAGCCGCTAAAACAGAACGCCTACGTGGGCTTGGCTGTGAAATAACAGAAATATGGGAGTGCGAATTTAGAAGGCAGATGAAAACCCATAAGGAAATAGAAGAATATACCGAAAAGCATCCTCTGGTCACTCTAGCCCCTCTAAACCCTCGTGATGCATTCTACGGAGGGAGAACTGGAAATACTGTGACGTATTACAAGTGCCTGCCGGGGGAACAGATTAAATATGTGGACGTTGCAGCCTCTACCCCTGGGTGTGCAAGAACGGTAAATTCCCCATAGGCCATCCTGAAGTTTACGTAGGATCTGAGAGCCCCAAAGACATTACAACTCTCGAGGGAGAAATCAAATGCAAGATTTTACCGCCAACAGATTTTTACCACCCAGTGCTGCCCGTTAAAATGAACAACAAACTAATTTTCGCCCTCTGCCGGTCGTGTGCAGAACAATCCAACTCTTTAGAATGCAATCACACACCGGAAGAAAGAGCTTTAACAGGTACATGGGTGGTGGACGAAGTATTAAAGGCCGTCGAGAAAGGGTATCAAATATTAGAGACGTACGAGATATGGAGTTATCGGATCGAGCAACATAACAAAGCCACTAATGTCACCGGGTTGTTTACCCTCATGATGGACAAATTTATTAAAATAAAGCAGCAGGCGTCTGGTTGGCCGTCAAACTGTGTTACTCAAGAACAAAAAGAAAAATATATAGAAGACTTTTTAAATAACGAGGATATACAGTTAGAGTTTGCGGTAACTGTAAATAACACAGGCCTTCGTTCTTTGGCTAAGCTTATTCTGAACTCGTTCTGGGGTAAGTTTGGACAGAGAGAGAACCAGCCAAAAACAAAGATTGTTAACGATCCCAGTGAATTCTTTGGCATGCTCTCAAACCCCTCGATATATGTAAACTCTGTACTCCCCATTAACGAGGACACTCTAATCGTAAATTGGAAGTTTAGAGAAGAAGCCTCTGACCCTCTAACAACTGTAAATGTGGTGATTGCGGCTTACGTTACCACCCAAGCCAGGCTCAAGCTCTACACCTATCTAGAGCAGTTGGGAGACAGGGTATTATATTATGATACAGACTCTGTCATATATGTGTCAAGGCCGGAAGAATTTGGCGTACTCACAGGGGAATTTATCGGTGACTTAACAAATGAATTAGACGTGTAAGGCCCTTCTAGCTATATAACAGAGTTTGTGTCGGGAGGACCCAAAAACTATGCATACAAAGTTTTCTCCGCCAAAAACCAGAGGGAAGAAATTGTATGCAAAGTAAAGGGAATCTCCTTAAACTATGCTGCTTCTCAGCTAATAAATTTTGAAACTATTAAAAATATGGTTCTAACACCGACAGATCCTATTTACATTACAAGTAATCATATCAGGCGAGGTAAGGAACACGAGGTGGTCACAAGGACTGAAACAAAAATATACAGACCGAACTCGACAAAGAGAAAATTTGCAGACGATCATACCTCCGTACCCTATGGTTATAAAAAATTGAAAATTTAGACCGGATCTGTTGGAACCATCAAGTGTTATCTGAATATTTAAGATTGTTTACAAAAATGTGTTGCTATTTTAAAAAAATTTTATCATGTTTATTATTTCTAAAAGTTTTATAGGGCTGTATTGAACTCAATAAACGCTACTTGTTTCGAAAGAGTCAAACTGCTTGTAAAAATGCGTTGCTAAGCTTTTATATTTATCAGGGTATATTAGCTCTATATGCATCGAATTTTATATATGGTGTAGGATTTTTTATCCACCACTGTATTTAATTTATACTGCTTACATGTGCATCATTTATATATTTTACTTCAATAAATAATTTAAACTATTTTGAGTATTTTCTTACCTTATCCATTTCACGAGTGGCTCCAAAGTAGTGACCTAGTGACCCCTCATCAAACATCATATGGGCTTAGAGCTATTTTCGTTTGCTCAACCGAGAAAACATGATGTAAAAACCTGAAAAAAGACAGCACAAGTCAGACCATTATAAATCAAAACAAGATTGCCTAAGGGATAAACCTTTAAAAATAGCCTACGCAAATAGCAAAATAAAAAAGTCTTCTCATCGATTAAAAAAATTAGATATTAAATTCGCATTTGGAATTAAAGCGAGCCTGCTTTTGTGGTCAGTTTATTATTATTATTTTTGTTAGCTCTGACAGATTATGAGATATACATTTTTCTATTAACAGACATACAGGGGGCTGTAGGTGGTAACCTACATCATTGCCAACGTTTACCAGTCTAACTCCTCAGGCCTCAATACCGAGACCTTCTGCTTGGGTGTTACCTCTGTGAAGATGCCTGTGGGGAAAGGGGGTGACAGAGGGCGCCGCTATAACACTTTTCAAGAGGAATGCAGTATGAAACGGGGCATCATAGTAATAAACAATAAAGACAATATGTGCTTGCCCCCTTGCTCTAGTAGTGGCAATAGTGTGTGTGTGAGCATCTAAATGTTTCCAAAAGAATGACCTGTTAGAAATAGAGAAAGACAGAGGTAAGTATCGTAAAACATACAAGTGATTGAGCGATATAACAAAGCTACATTATGTTAACGGGCTGTAACAGCTACTTGTTAAAGAGAATGTACGACAGCACATTATTAGTTGCCCCACCAGGGGTGAAGCGAGCATTTAAATGTTTCCAAAAGAACGATCCTGTTAGAATCAGTCGTAGTAAATTGTGGTAGATGTATTTTCTATGATTTAACGATCTAGTGAGATTATTAGATAGTACAACCTTTTCCGAGCTTCACGTACGCAGGAGAAATTCAAACAAAAGAAAAATATTAATTTTCAAGGTAGTAGAATTTAAGATCTCCCTAAATACCAAATTGTTTTCACGAATAACAAAAATTGAGTCGAGTGGCTGCAGAACTGCGTGTTATTTTGCGGTTTATAAATTTGTTTGATATTAAGGAAAGGTTTGACCACCGGTTTATACTGAGCAGATATATTTGAATTTCAAGAGACATTGGATAGGTGTTTTTATAGATTCCTTTTGATAAACTAAATTATTCTGAACTATATATTATTTATTTTCTTAAGATTATCATAATTTTCCCTTAACAGCCTTTGACTTTATAGGTTCCTTTTGATACGCTAAATTATTCTGAACTATATACTTATTATTTTCTTGATATTGTCATTTATTTTCTTAACATTATCGTAATTTTCTCCTAACAGTCTTTTTATAAATACACAAGTGTTCTGTTGTGGAGTTAACTAAAATGGGCGGTATAAAACCACACTTCCACCACACAAAAGGATCATATATTTTTTCATTAACTACATTCCAAAAATGCGTAGGTATAGACACGCCCCCCGATTTACACACAAGAAATCCTTTTTGCACACCAGTATGAATATTGAACCGCCTGATCTGCTCGTAAAAAATTAGTGCTGAAGGTAAACAGCAAGCATAATATTTAAATCTAATAAATACTTGCTCCATATTTTCAATTATTTTATCCGCAGGGTTAATCTTTTCATGAACGGGGAATGGAGCTATGCATTTCTTAATGTCTTGTTTGAAAAAGATTTTTTACAACTCTACAGCAAACCATTTTTATAGTACCTACCTAACTTTTATCAAGAACAATCAGCAGTCATCCAGAATTTCTTGGCATAAATGATACAAAAAACCGCTGCCCAAGGAATCACTACTTCCACATCCAGATTTTTTATCCAAGTCACTCACAACGAAAAATTTTGTATGTCGAAATAATTGTTTATGGAACTTTAATAACATAATATTTGAAATCCTCTACCCCAAAAATCCATAAAACTATACCCCACATCGGTAGCAGGGTGGGGGTGGTGATAGGGGTTGGTAGTGGGGGTGGATGAAGTAAAAAAACATTTTGAGGTTTCTGGTTCTTATACACACACTAAATCACAATTTTTTTCATCCCCTTTAATAATGGGTTGGGGTGGTAATGGGGGAGGCTAATGCCAACATTTTTTTTTGGGACCTTAGCTTCTCTTGTATATACTAAATACCAATTTTATGGACTCTTATCTGCTTCATTTACCTATTTTCCCCAAATTTACCCCAATTTACCCCCCAACTCTTCGACGGAACAAGATGAAAATATAATCTACTTCTAGATCTCGTTAAAGTACATATGTGTACCAAATTTCAAGTCAATATCTCAAACGATTCTCAAAGGAATCACTACTTCCACATCCAGATTTTTTATCCAAGTCACTCACAACGAAAAATTTTGTATGTCGAAATAATTGTTTATGGAACTTTAATAACATAATATTTGAAATCCTCTACCCCAAAAATCCATAAAACGATACCCCACATCGGTAGCAGGATGGGGGTGGTGATAGGGGTTGGTAGTGGGGGTGGATGAAGTAAAAAAACATTTTGAGGTTTCTGGTTCTTGTACACACACTAAATCACAATTTTTTTTCATCCCCTTTAATAATGGGTTGGGGTGGTAATGGGGGAGGCTAATGCCAACATTTTTTTTGGGACCATAGCTTCTCTTGTATATACTAAATACCAATTTTATGGACTCTTATCTGCTTCATTTACCTATTTTCCCCAAATTTACCCCAATTTACCCCCCAACCCTTCGACGGAACAAGATGAAAATATAATCTAGTTCTAGATCTCGTTAGAGTACATATGTGTACCAAATTTCAAGTCAATATCTCAAACGATTCCAGAGTAAACGTCTCACAAAAAAAAAGTTACAGACAGACCGACAGACAGAAATTTTTTTTCACTCCAACTTAAAATCTCGACGTTTCGTGACATTCTAAGCCTATTTGAACAATAAAAAATTTTTAAAATTTTTTTTTGTCGTTACTATACTTCCACTGGATGTGGAAGTAATTGTGTCAGATAACGATTTTATTATTTCTAAAAACAGTTATGGAAATAGAGAAAACGAAAAAGTTTAATCAGTCTTTCCAAATTTATAGTACAAATTTCAATAACGAAATATACCAAAGGCACAGTTATCGAGTTTATGAGACCAAAATATATCGACATAGGATTAGATGGTTCAATCCGCGGTTTTGATACATTTTCTTTAACGTGAATTTAATCGCGGGAAGTAAAAAAAATCTATGTACCTTGTATACATATTGTTGATAACATAAATAATTTTTGTGATGGACTGTACACAAATATACCTTGTGAGAAATTGAAAATAATATCAGCTTAACCTCTACTGAGTGGTAACAACAATTTCACATTCGCTTCTAATGAACTGGGTTGGTCTAGTGGAGAGCGCTTCGGACTTTCAATCGAGAGATTACAGGATCGATCCACGGAGGTTACCGTATTTTTTTTGTTTTTTTTTCAATAAAAAAGTTAATTAGTGATAATTAAATATCATTACATGACTCCTATATAAAAAATTATTAGTAATCAAAGATTTTAAGTAATTTAAATTGAAAATTATTTAATAATAAATATTATATTTTGGGAAATTGAAAGTTCATATAGTTTGTTAATACGATAAGGCCTACTGGGCATGTTTCCTCTGTATGTGTCATCGTCTGAACTGTTTCACGTATGTCACCAAATATATTTAATTTTTAATAGATGGACAATAAAAATATTTTTATTAATTAATATTCTTTTATTTTACATATGAAAATTGTTAAGTCATATTAGGTTATATTCACTGCACATGTTTTTTCTTAAGCAATCTCCACTATGCATGCTTTTTTTTGCCCTCTACAAGTTTACCAGACTTGATTGATGTATAGCAGCTTTGTGTATCGTGCACTAAGAGCCGTAGTAGCCTAATGTGTTAAAACGCCGAGTCTACAATAGTGAGATCGATGGTTCGGTCCCTACACAATACAAATATTTTTTTTATTAATAAAATAGTTGCGCGAGTCTGATATACGAAGATTACGAAGAAATGTCTCTCTGACTGACAATTAATTAGTGTTGGGAATATCAAGTAGTTTCACATCACGACTGGTGTTCTCGAGTCAAGAGGTAGCTGATGACTGATATTTTCAGTGGGCGTGGTCGTTGGACCGATAAAATGGGGGTGGTCTATGGCAAAAGTAGAGGAAAGTGGCCAGTGCACTCTGCTCCTCCCACCATTTTTCTTATTGGTCCGCAGAGTGCACTGGCCACTTTCCTCTACTTTTGCCATAGACCACCCCCATTTTATCGGTCCAACGACCACGCCCACTGAAAATATCAGTCATCAGCTACCTCTTGACTCGAGAACACCAGTCGTGATGTGAAACTACTTGATATTCCCAAAACTAATTAATTGTCAGTCAGAGAGACATTTCTTCGTAATCTTCGTATATCAGACTCGCACAACTATTTTATTAATAAAAAAAATATTTGTATTGTGTAGGGACTGAACCATCGATCTCACTATTGTAGACTCGGCGTTTTAACACATTAGGCTACTACGGCTCTTAGTGCACGATACACAAAGCTGCTATACATCAATCAAGTCTGGTAAACTTGTAGAGGGCAAAAAAAGCATGCATAGTGGAGATTGCTTAAGAAAAAACATGTGCAGTGAATATAACCTAATATGACTTAACAATTTTCATATGTAAAATAAAAGAATATTAATTAATAAAAATATTTTTATTGTCCATCTATTAAAAATTAAATATATTTGGTGACATACGTGAAAGAGTTCAGACGATGACACACACAGAGGAAACATGCCCAGTAGGCCTTATCGTATTAACAAACTATATGGACTTTCAATTTCCCAAAATATAATATTTATTATTAAATAATTTTCAATTTAAATTATTTAAAATCTTTGATTACTAATAATTTTTTATATAGGAGTCATGTAATGATATTTAATTATCACTAATTAACTTTTTTATTGAAAAAAAAACAAAAAAAATACGGTAACCTCCGTGGATCGATCCTGTAATCTCTCGATTGAAAGTCCGAAGCGCTCTCCACTAGACCAACCCAGTTCATTAGAAGCGAATGTGAAATTGTTGTTACCACTCAGTAGAGGTTAAGCTGATATTATTTTCAATTTCTCACAAGGTATATTTGTGTACAGTCCATCACAAAAATTATTTATGTTATCAACAATATGTATACAAGGTACATAGATTTTTTTTACTTCCCGCGATTAAATTCATGTTAAAGAAAATGTATCAAAACCGCGGATTGAACCATCTAATCCTATGTCGATATATTTTGGTCTCATAAACTCGATAACTGTGCCTTTGGTATATTTCGTTATTGAAATTTATACTATAAATTTGGAAAGACTGATTAAACTTTTTCGTTTTCTCTATTTCCATAACTGTTTTTAGAAATAATAAAATCGTTATCTGACACAATTACTTCCACATCCAGTGGAAGTATAGTAACGACAAAAAAAAATTTTAAAAATTTTTTATTGTTCAAATAGGCTTAGAATGTCACGAAACGTCGAGATTTTAAGTTGGAGTGAAAAAAAATTCTGTCTGTCGGTCTGTCTGTAACTTTTTTTTTGTGAGACGTTTACTCTGGAATCGTTTGAGATATTGACTTGAAATTTGGTACACATATGTACTCTAACGAGATCTAGAACTAGATTATATTTTCATCTTGTTCCGTCGAAGGGTTGGGGGGTAAATTGGGGTAAATTTGGGGAAAATAGGTAAATGAAGCAGATAAGAGTCCATAAAATTGGTATTTAGTATATACAAGAGAAGCTATGGTCCCAAAAAAAATGTTGGCATTAGCCTCCCCCATTACCACCCCAACCCATTATTAAAGGGGATGAAAAAAAATTGTGATTTAGTGTGTGTACAAGAACCAGAAACCTCAAAATGTTTTTTTACTTCATCCACCCCCACTACCAACCCCTATCACCACCCCCATCCTGCTACCGATGTGGGGTATCGTTTTATGGATTTTTGGGGTAGAGGATTTCAAATATTATGTTATTAAAGTTCCATAAACAATTATTTCGACATACAAAATTTTTCGTTGTGAGTGACTTGGATAAAAAATCTGGATGTGGAAGTAGTGATTCCTTTGAGAATCGTTTGAGATATTGACTTGAAATTTGGTACACATATGTACTTTAACGAGATCTAGAAGTAGATTATATTTTCATCTTGTTCCGTCGAAGAGTTGGGGGGTAAATTGGGGTAAATTTGGGGAAAATAGGTAAATGAAGCAGATAAGAGTCCATAAAATTGGTATTTAGTATATACAAGAGAAGCTAAGGTCCCAAAAAAAAATGTTGGCATTAGCCTCCCCCATTACCACCCCAACCCATTATTAAAGGGGATGAAAAAAATTGTGATTTAGTGTGTGTATAAGAACCAGAAACCTCAAAATGTTTTTTTACTTCATCCACCCCCACTACCAACCCCTATCACCACCCCCACCCTGCTACCGATGTGGGGTATAGTTTTATGGATTTTTGGGGTAGAGGATTTCAAATATTATGTTATTAAAGTTCCATAAACAATTATTTCGACATACAAAATTTTTCGTTGTGAGTGACTTGGATAAAAAATCTGGATGTGGAAGTAGTGATTCCTTGGGCAGCGGTTTTTTGTATCATTTATGCCAAGAAATTCTGGATGACTGCTGATTGTTCTTGATAAAAGTTAGGTAGGTACTATAAAAATGGTTTGCTGTAGAGTTGTAAAAAATCTTTTTCAAACAAGACATTAAGAAATGCATAGCTCCATTCCCCGTTCATGAAAAGATTAACCCTGCGGATAAAATAATTGAAAATATGGAGCAAGTATTTATTAGATTTAAATATTATGCTTGCTGTTTACCTTCAGCACTAATTTTTTACGAGCAGATCAGGCGGTTCAATATTCATACTGGTGTGCAAAAAGGATTTCTTGTGTGTAAATCGGGGGGCGTGTCTATACCTACGCATTTTTGGAATGTAGTTAATGAAAAAATATATGATCCTTTTGTGTGGTGGAAGTGTGGTTTTATACCGCCCATTTTAGTTAACTCCACAACAGAACACTTGTGTATTTATAAAAAGACTGTTAGGAGAAAATTACGATAATGTTAAGAAAATAAATGACAATATCAAGAAAATAATAAGTATATAGTTCAGAATAATTTAGCGTATCAAAAGGAACCTATAAAGTCAAAGGCTGTTAAGGGAAAATTATGATAATCTTAAGAAAATAAATAATATATAGTTCAGAATAATTTAGTTTATCAAAAGGAATCTATAAAAACACCTATCCAATGTCTCTTGAAACTCAAATATATCTGCTCAGTATAAACCGGTGGTCAAACCTTTCCTTAATATCAAACAAATTTATAAACCGCAAAATAACACGCAGTTCTGCAGCCACTCGACTCAATTTTTGTTATTCGTGAAAACAATTTGGTATTTAGGGAGATCTTAAATTCTACTACCTTGAAAATTAATATTTTTCTTTTGTTTGAATTTCTCCTGCGTACGTGAAGCTCGGAAAAGGTTGTACTATCTAATAATCTCACTAGATCGTTAAATCATAGAAAATACATCTACCACAATTTACTACGACTGATTCTAACAGGATCGTTCTTTTGGAAACATTTAAATGCTCGCTTCACCCCTGGTGGGGCAACTAATAATGTGCTGTCGTACATTCTCTTTAACAAGTAGCTGTTACAGCCCGTTAACATAATGTAGCTTTGTTATATCGCTCAATCACTTGTATGTTTTACGATACTTACCTCTGTCTTTCTCTATTTCTAACAGGTCGTTCTTTTGGAAACATTTAGATGCTCACACACACACACTATTGCCACTACTAGAGCAAGGGGGCAAGCACATATTGTCTTTATTGTTTATTACTATGATGCCCCGTCTCATACTGCATTCCTCTTGAAAAGTGTTATAGCGGCGCCCTCTGTCACCCCCTTTCCCCACAGGCATCTTCACAGAGGTAACACCCAAGCAGAAGGTCTCGGTATTGAGGCCTGAGGAGTTAGACTGGTAAACGTTGGCAATGATGTAGGTTACCACCTACAGCCCCCTGTATGTCTGTTAATAGAAAAATGTATATCTCATAATCTGTCAGAGCTAACAAAAATAATAATAATAAACTGACCACAAAAGCAGGCTCGCTTTAATTCCAAATGCGAATTTAATATCTAATTTTTTTAATCGATGAGAAGACTTTTTTATTTTGCTATTTGCGTAGGCTATTTTTAAAGGTTTATCCCTTAGGCAATCTTGTTTTGATTTATAATGGTCTGACTTGTGCTGTCTTTTTTCAGGTTTTTACATCATGTTTTCTCGGTTGAGCAAACGAAAATAGCTCTAAGCCCATATGATGTTTGATGAGGGGTCACTAGGTCACTACTTTGGAGCCACTCGTGAAATGGATAAGGTAAGAAAATACTCAAAATAGTTTAAATTATTTATTGAAGTAAAATATATAAATGATGCACATGTAAGCAGTATAAATTAAATACAGTGGTGGATAAAAAATCCTACACCATATATAAAATTCGATGCATATAGAGCTAATATACCCTGATAAATATAAAAGCTTAGCAACGCATTTTTACAAGCAGTTTGACTCTTTCGAAACAAGTAGCGTTTATTGAGTTCAATACAGCCCTATAAAACTTTTAGAAATAATAAACATGATAAAATTTTTTTAAAATAGCAACACATTTTTGTAAACAATCTTAAATCTTCAGATAACACTTGATGGTTCCAACAGATCCGGTCTAAATTTTCAGTTTTTTATAACCATAGGGTAGGGAGGTATGGTCGTCTGCAAATTTTCTCTTTGTCGAGTTCGGTCTGTATATTTTTGTTTCAGTCCTTGTGACCACCTCGTGTTCCTTACCTCGCCTGATATGATTACTTGTAATGTAAATAGGATCTGTTAGTGTTAGAACCATATTTTTAATAGTTTCAAAATTTATTAGCTGAGAAGCAGCATAGTTTAAGGAGATTCCCTTTACTTTGCATACAATTTCTTCCCTCTGGTTTTTGGTGGAGAAAACTTTGTATGCATAGTTTTTGGGTCCTCCCGACACAAACTCTGTTATATAGCTAGAAGGGCCGTACGCGTCTAATTCATTTGTTAAGTCACCGATAAATTCCTCTGTGGGTACGCCAAATTCTTCCGGCGTTGACACATATATGACAGAGTCTGTATCATAATATAATACCCTGTCTCCCAACTGCTCTAGATAGGTGTAGAGCTTGAGCCTGGCTTGGGTGGTAACGTAAGCCGCAATCACCACATTTACAGTTGTTAGAGGGTCAGAGGCTTCTTCTCTAAACTCCCAATTTACGATTAGAGTATCCTCGTTAATGGGGAGTACAGAGTTTACATATATCGAGGGGTTTGAGAGCATGCCAAAGAATTCACTGGGATCGTTAACAATCTTTGTTTTTGGCTGGTTCTCTCTCTGTCCAAACTTACCCCAGAACGAGTTCAGAATAAGCTTAGCCAAAAAACGAAGGCCTGTGTTATTTACAGTTACCGCAAACTCTAACTGTATATCCTCGTTATTTAAAAAGTCTTCTATATATTTTTCTTTTTGTTCTTGAGTAACACAGTTTGACGGCCAACCAGACGCCTGCTGCTTTATTTTAATAAATTTGTCCATCATGAGGGTAAACAACCCGGTGACATTAGTGGCTTTGTTATGTTGCTCGATCCGATAACTCCATATCTCGTACGTCTCTAATATTTGATACCCTTTCTCGGCGGCCTTTAATACTTCGTCCACCACCCATGTACCTGTTAAAGCTCTTTCTTCCGGTGTGTGATTGCATTCTAAAGAGTTGGATTGTTCTGCACACGACCGGCAGAGGGCGAAAATTAGTTTGTTGTTCATTTTAACGGGCAGCACTGGGTGGTAAAGATCTGTTGGCGGTAAAATCTTGCATTTGATTTCTCCCTCGAGAGTTGTAATGTCTTTGGGGCTCTCAGATCCTACGTAAACTTCAGGATTGCCTATGGGGAATTTACCGTTCTTGCACACCCAGGGGTAGAGGCTGCACACGTCAACATATTTAATCTGTTCCCCCGGCAGGCACTTGTAATACGTCACAGTATTTCCAGTTCTCCCTCCGTAGAATGCATCACGAGGGTTTAGAGGGGCTAGAGTGACCAGAGGATGCTTTTCGGTATATTCCTCTATTTCCTTATGGGTTTTCATCTGCCTTCTAAATTCGCACTCCCATATTTCTGTTATTTCACAGCCAAGCCCACGTAGGCGTTCTGTTTTAGCGGCTGTGGCCTCGTGTCGCAAATTTAATGTTTGTGCGGGGTCATCGTGAAGGGGTTCATCTCTGTTAGCTTTGAAACAGCTGGTACAGCCGTGGAAATAACATCCGTGAAACTCAAACACTTGGTTGGTTTCAGAGCAAAATCCATCCACTTTAACACCCTGCACTACAGCCTCCTGCTGTTTAGCAGCATGTAAAATGTTTATTTGTCGTTCCTTTTCCACCCACACAAGCCACTGAACGGCTATTTTAGATTGATTATCCCGCCACCTGTAGCCACCCTTGGGTATGATACCGATGGTATTTGGCTTCAGGAAATTTCGTCTATACACTTTATTGCAGCAAGATGCGATGGTACAGGCTTCTGTAAAGGGGCAGACGTTTCCAGTTTCGAGCATCTGTTCCCTGAATTTGAAGCATGCGGCGGTCAAAATATTTACATCAGATATACAGTATTCCACAAGGCCCCTCTGCATATCGAATTGATCGTTTTTATGCTCATCATACCAGGAGAAAAACTTTTCTCGATCTTCCACCCTCATATTGTCAGGGTCATAGAATTCGATAGGCGGTAGAGGGCCCCCATAGTTGGCGTTGGAGGTGGTGTTGAAAAGATGAGGAAAATAACCTTTCTTGAAGTTGTCACCGAGTCCAAATGCCTTAGGTAACTTCGAGAGAGCCATGGGAAAATAATTAAGGGAATCTAAAAATTTTACATTCCCCACCGCCATCGAAATTATTTTAGAACCCCTCATTATTGGCTCGGGGGTAAGGTCGGTTTGTGTGAGTATATAATTTAGTATAAACTGGTGGTCGAAGGCCTGACCGTTATGGGCTATGATGACTAATTGTTTGAATTTTTTCCTTATTGTTAGAAGGTGGTGCATGAATGAGGCTACAGGGTCGGCGCCCTTTACAATCTGTAGCTGAACTCCACACTTCCCGCAAATTTCGACGTCTGTTGTCAGACAATCATCGCAGGACTGCCTGAAAACGCATAAGTTTGGTTCGTGGAGTTCGTCTTCCAAAACTTTTTCCTGCCTCGTCTCCAAATCATAAAATACAAAGAGAGTGTCTTTTGTTTTGGGGGCACCTTTATCGGGCTGGATGTAGCATAGGTGGTTTTGAGGCACGTGGGTGTTACATATTTTACAAAACACCTCTCCACAGGTATGTTGTCGCCCGCTTTGCACCACCTTGTAACAGGTCTCACATCTTCTGACCTGCCCGCAAATGGTTCCCTTGCCCATTGACCCTGCCTTTCTGTGGTTGTCGTAGCAGGACTGTCCCCGGAAAGATCTATTACAGTCGTCGCATTTAATTTTCAATGTCTGTAGACACGCGGGAGACTGTTGGCAGCAGGGGCACACTGTTGGCAAACTGTTGTAGTTTTTACCCTTTCCTTTTCCAGCAGGTATCTTCACTGAAGTTACTCCCAGGCAGAAGGTCTCTGTATTCAACCCGGCTGAGTTGGACTGGTACACGCTACTGATTACGTCCCAAATGTCGTCATAGGTTACCTCCTCCACCGGGCGAAAGCGTATCCAGCCCTCGCCTCTTTTAAAGTCCCTCGAGCAAAAGGAGAAACCGACCTTATCGCCGGGCTGAAGTCCTTCGATCCCTCTAGCAATTACCTCGTTAACAGCTTCGCGTATCCAACTAACTGGTTCCTCACCCACAGGCACTGGCTTGATTTTAAATTCGAGGGTACGCCCCTCAAGATTGAAGCGGCGCACTTTTTTCAAGATATCTCTCCCGATGACGAATTTTTCCATTTTTGAAGAACTGCAGAAGACGTCTGACTCGTTTGAAGAATGTCGATAAACTGATTAAACGAGCGTGTTTGATGCCCTTTTGTCACTTTAGAGCTGATTTGCGTCGGCGAGATGTAATGTGAAACAAAGAAAATCGATATAGCGCCATCTATCGGTTAGGCCGTGAGGAGAGCTTTAATTTGATGTGTAACATGCTATACTTTGTATTAAAAACTCACCTTTCAATAAAAAATACACAGGTAAAATAGACATATTACACAATATTGCGTAATGTTGCGCAACGGTTTGTAATATTGCATTGTGAATTTTATTAGATTTTAATATATTTCTGTCGGCTTAAAGAGTTATAACAAAATTTTTACTGTGTGCCTCAAAACCCTCTGCAGAGTGTACAGTAATGTCTGAAGACAAAAACCTAGTGCTGTTCTGGCGCTGATCTTTTGAAACTTATTATTTATTAAATGAGACTTATGAATATAACGCATCTTGTACCTGATAGAGGGCTATTTAGACACTTGCAGTATTGTGAATAATTTATAGTACCCTGTATTTGAACATATATAATTTGCTTACTGTCGTAGAATGATAAAAATTTATTTAGGAGCGAATATTTCCCGAAACAATGCATTCTTTTGTTTAATATATTATTTGCGTGATTATTGATTCTTATAATATGAGCCGTAAAAAGTAATTTTGATCACAGAAAAACCACAAAAGTCATTTAGCGGATTTAAGGAATATACCCACCTAAAGATGCGGCTTTAAACATTTTGTATTTTTTATTAGATTTCAATATATATGATATCAATTTGGGTGTCAATTGTCAAAATCAGTTTTAAATTTCTCGTCAAAAGCGGGCGTGGCCAAAAAGTGGAGGGGTGGGGGTGGTCTCAGGTGGGGCCATACCTACTGAGGTCCTTCAGCCCATTACATAAATCATACATATTTATACAATATAAAATGTAATATTGTGTATATAATATATACATATGTAAAAAAAAATCATATTATTAACATAAATGGAAAAAGAAATCAGTTAATTTACAGCTGTAAAAGTGTTTCAGTTTGTTTTAATTCCTTCCCAGATGGTGTATTCTGGATGTTTATATCTATTTCTTGCTCTAGGATCTCTTCTAATACAAATGGTGCAATCAGCTCCTTGTTTTTTGGTCATTGGCAAAACTTTTGCAAAAGATATGGTATTCTGTCTTCAATAGGTTGTATACGTGAGACGTGAGGTTTGATATAATAAGTTATTTGGAGGATGATGAATTGAGTTATTAGGGTGGCGGATTTTGGTGATTGAACGTATGGAACTAATTTCAACTACTTTTAAATTTTGTATGGCAGGATTTTTGAGGTTAAAGAATATTATATTTTCCATACTCAACAGTCCTCAATTTCCATATTTAGACAAATAAATTTCAAAATTAAGTGAAACGTCAAACACACAAATTCATAATTTGACGTTTCTAAAGCAAGGATCATGAAACAACTTCAATTGTTTTCAAGGCACTCATGGATTCGGTTATACATGAAGTGAAATAATGGTAATTTTTCACGCTTTGTGCTTTTTTCCCCTATTACCAAAAACTTATGTTTTACACACTAAAAATAATGATAAAAAGTACAATCTTTTTAACAGTTGTAGAAAAAATAAATTCATGTGTCAAGAAGTACATTTATCAAGTACAGACGATGCACCAAGTTTCAATAATTTATCTGCAAAAATAATGAAAAAATTTGGAGCTATACCATGTTGTGTTACACCCAGTTTATTATGATATATAATATAATATCATATATTTACAGATATACTTCGATCAATATTTGGGAAGTTTCATTGCCACCATTATTAATTGAAATTAACTATGATGCAAGCAAATTTCAGAATCAACTAATCGATGAAGTTAGAATAATGGCTCAAAAGGGACATGAAATATTTTCATTAATACAGGATAAATTATTAAGTTCGCCAATAGATGAATTAGAAAATCTTGGTAACTTAAAACAGCTTCTCTCTAAGGAGCAATCGCAATTTAAACAAAAAGTAGAAGAAGTTCAATTAAAACTTACTTCACCAACAATTGAAAATAAGGACTTTGAAGAAACAGGTAAATATAAGTAAAAGGTTTGTTTATGTTCAACATATGACAAGCATAATTTAATATCTAGTAGAAATGTGGCCAAATGTAGCCAACTGTGAATGCCCGTTTTAACTGTTCCTATTTAGGTCATGTTTGATTCTAAATGTAAAAAGGAAAAAAATGAAAAATAAAAAAAGAAATTGAAAACATTAAAAAAAAATTAAAATATATTTTAACTGTTTTATTATTGAAGATTAGTGTTGCAAAATTGTTGACATAATTTACTTTTTCAGTTTCCATTAAAATACAGAAATATTAACATTTCTTCTGATAAGATATAATTACATGAAACTTTTTAAACAGGAAATTGAAGTATTCCAACACTATACATTAGCCGGGAAAGGAGGATAGTAGTATAAGCATGTTATCAGTGCGTGTGATAAGATCCTATTGGCGTTTAAATTTAGAGGGATAATTTTTACAAGGGCTTATCAGATCAATGTCGCTGAATGTGCCGATTGACACTATTGACAGTTCAATTTATTGCTATCCTCCTTTTCCGGTTAAGGTATAATTCAGAGTATTATCATAACTGCTTAAAAGTTCAATTTCAATTGAGCTATTTACAAAACTGGGGATATTTAAATAATTTATTATGCATGTAGACTTTCCCAACAAAAACTATAGTAACTCACGAAATTCGTTTTTGAGTTACAATAGTCAAAAAATCGATTATAAAGGTAAGATTTCCCTAGAAAACTATCGTAACTTTACGAGAACTCTGGGCAACCAATAATACATCGTGAAATGTATAGTAAGCTATTACAATTCTTCGAATTTAAAGGACACCATTTAAACATTTAATCTCATTTTTCTCAAAACTGAAATTGAGTTTCTATTATTTTCTTTGGTATAACATCATCAGGGCCAGCCTTAGTTCCTCAAACGCCCTTGTGCGAAATTTTGAACAATAAAAATTTTCAAAAATTTTTTTGCATTACATAAAATTAAAATAAATAAATTTCATTTGTTGAGATCAGAGTTTTACCTATTTGTTCCAATGGGACAAAAAGAGACAGAGATTCCACAGTACGACGTGTTGCATAATTATGAAACTGGTCTCACTTATTTGCTATTTCACGTCCATTTCAGTTGTTTGTTTTATCTATAAGTATTGTTTGTCATATTTATCATATACTGTTTGTTTGAATATTTAAGTGTATATTATGTTAAGCCCTAATCATAAACTGTATAGTTTCTTGGGAATAAAAGTTATTATTAAATACTAAAGAATATCTTATTAGGCTCATGTCGTGAGCAGATAACAGTTGTGGCACACTAACGTATCGTTGTAGCTATGTATCTACAATTGTAGTTTTGGATTTCCATTTTTTAATGAGAACCGTTTTTACTAGGTTTTTATGTTTAGATGTGTTTTGCAAGAAATCTGGATTTACAAGTGAACTGGCAATATTCTCCTAGCATTATTTCAACTGTATTCCATTTATTATCTATTTGAAAAGCTAAAACTAGTATAAATATTGTTTCTTAATTATAATCGAGCCGTAACATAGCTAACTTTTGTACCGGTATACATTGGACCTAAATATGTCAGAGTGTATTTACAACCAGATGAATTAATTTTATCGATAAGATGTGCAGATAATCTCTACAACTCGTTTTGGTAAAAATGATTTGAAAGTTGTAATTGTGCTTTCCTCAAACAAATGTACCACGATTAATTTTCCAAACCGCTTATTGACCACTGATATTTTCTTTATGATACATGGTTTATTTAAATTTGCTTTTGCTCTAAAATCTCTGTATCTTCTTTAATCATTGCATTAAGTGCCAATAAGTCAAAATCAGAAATGGCCATAGAAGTAAATGAATATACAGTTAAAAGAGTTGCAGAAAAGAAAGTATTGCACACTTGAAATAATTCAGATGCTTGCACAACACTCACTTTTTAGCTCTTATATGAGAATTCCCCCAGACACTATGTTAACTGCTCTTCCGTTTCCACCAATTATCACCAAATTCCCCCTATCTCCCCACTCCTTTTCCCCCATGAATTACCCGCTAATTACCATTAATTACCCCCACACCCAGCACACACTCCGTGGCGTCACAAAAGGAATGGGGGGTTCGTGTGCGATGGCCTATCTACTCTACTAACAGCCAGTTTCACAATCGCTGGTTATCTTTTTGGTTGACTAACCAGAACTTGAAAGTTATGATCATTAGTAAACACAACTTTACCAGACATTCTTATTTTTATAGTAATAAATCATTGGTCAAATCCTACCTATTAATTAACCAACAACTGTAAAACTAGCTGGCAATGTCACAGATTTTTATAATAAACTATTGGTCAAATCCTAACCATTAGTTAACCAACGAATGTGAAACTGGCTGTAAGGGTTCTATTGCTCAAGTTAAATAACATGAAGCAACCCAGTTTGAGACAACAAAATAATGGTTATTTAAAAAATAAATAAAAAACTGTTATCATTTCAATAGCTTTTAGAATAATATAATTTAATTTTTTAACTCATATGTGTTTTAAGATACGGATTTACTCTTCTTTTTCAGAGCTATATATAGCATATTGGAAAATCTCAGATGTTCTCGTTAAAATTAAAAGATCTATAGTAGAAACTGTTGAGAGTTGGAATACAAAATTATCAGAAGCAACTCGTAAGAGAGATAGTGATAAGAAGAAAGAAAAACCTGTGCGAATTGATTTAGATAATCCAAATGCTGAGGAAATGAGTACTTCAGAAATTCTGGATGAACCTATTAACATTGAACAAGAAGTCAAGGAGACAAGTAACCTAATAGCTAAGAAAATAAAAAGTCTAGATAATAATGAATGTAAGTAGTTTATTTTTTTTCCAAGTTTTAAGCGCAAAGAAAAGTAAAAAGTAAAATTGTAATATATTGTACTAGAGGTTGTTAGCTATGTTATTTATTGACAATGTAGCAACTTAAACATACATAAAAAAAATAGTGGGACAATATGAGCATGTTAATTTGATATGATTAATAGAAAACGTTGATCAGTGTGTCCATGGATGTACACAAAAGGAAAAACTTCTTTATTTTTTATTTTTCACCATTCTTCATAAGCAGTTTTGCTGATTTTTAAAAGCAAATTAATAGGGTCAAAATACTAAAAATATGTACCAGGTGTTCAAAAACATGGTAAACGTAATAGTAGCTCATCAAAAAATAATTATCCTTATTTATTCACTTTTCCCTATTAGAAATAGTTGTTTAAAATGTTAAAATAAGCCTCAATACTAGTACTTTTTTGTTATACCGGCACGGTAGCTTAGTCTTTTTTATTGAGTGGCGAATATGCTAACCAACTGTCTAGCGTGCTCTGGGTTCGAGCCCCAGCCCCGCTACTGACAATATCGGTGGGTATGGATGTATGTCTGCATTTTTTCAAATGTATAACCCCCTTCTGGACACCCTTGGCTTTGGATGTGTTTATGTTATGTTTATACAAAAATGTCAGTGTTAATTTTCTCATCAAACTGGTCGAAAGAAATAACATTTCTAAGTAGATGGTTGACGCTGTTTTTAAAGAAATAAGGGTCAATAACTTTATCATAATGTACAGCACACCACAGGTTCACTTTTTTCACATACTGAGTTAGTTGTCATCGTTCAATTTGAATTATCTTTACTTCTCCTGCTCTTTTGGGAAAAAATTGCACTTTTCAGAAATATTTTTTTTATGAAATTTAGTGTTTAATTTTATGTTAACATTTGCATCTAAAACCATTTTTTTTATAACTTTTCAAAATGTTAAATAAAAATAGTTTTCCATATTTTTGAGCATCCCTTACATATCTTTGAACCTTTTACTATGTCAGCATGTTTTTAAACATAACGACGCTTAAGAAACAATAGCTGGTATCTCCAAGATTAATATTGATACCTAAAACTCGCTTCAGAAACAATACCTCTTATCTCCATTTTTGCCAATTTTTTTTTTTTTTTGTATTTAAAGTGATGTCCACTCCTATGTCCAACAGTTCCTAATAGCTGGTATTTCCAAGATTAATATTGATACCTAAAACTCTACTTAAAAGAATAAATGATTAAAGAAAAAATAACATGTAGATTTCATACATATTAATAAGAGAAATTAGTTTTTCTCGTCTCCTGTAAAACTGTAAATTTGGATATAAGAGGTATTGTTTCTTAACCCTTTCGGGACTAATAACGTACCCGTACGTTTTCACTAAGCTGCTGTTGACGGCCGAGTGCCGTACTAGTACGAAATCTGTTCCTATGAACGTGACCTAGTGTTGTATAGAAAATAATAATTTTATATTTTTCCTTGCCTACACACGTACAGATACGGCGCACATGACATATTAAATATAAAGGTGCCTTACGCGAACGTCGCAAGATTCTAATTTACAGGCCGCGTGCCGTACTGATACGTTTCTCGTTAAGACCAAGTGCCGTACTGGTACTGCAAACAAGTGTTCGCGTTTTTTTTTTTATTGATTTTATAGTAAATAAAACTACAAATACATTTATTTCAGAGATTTATTGCTAAGGAACACAAATTTAACTGAATTGAACTAAAGCTTAGAAGATGTATACTTTTTAGTTTGCTTGTAATTTCTGATAAACTTCCGTGGAAAAAAATACTACAAATTTGTTTCACCCCTTTAGAGTGAAAAATATAAAAATATTGCAAACAATATGAAGTGTTCATTTATCAAGAATATTTCTACCTTCTATTTCAATTCCCTGCAAGATTGGGGGTAGTTTTCTCCCCTAAAGTAGCGAACAAATTTTTTAGTGTTTTTATCAGAAATTGCAAGCAAACTAAAAAATATACATCTATACTTATTTTCTAAGCGTTACTTCAATTTAAAAGCGATATAGGGGTAGTTTTCACCTCTGAAGGGTTGGAAAAAAATTTCTTCATTGTACAATTCATCTAAACTCAAATCAGAAAGTGAAAAGAAAATTCCATCATTTTTCCATTTTACGTCAATTTAGGGGTAAAACATCCAGTGGAAGTATAGTAACGACAAAAAAATTTTTATAAATTTTTATTATCCAAATAAGCTTAAAATGTCATGAAACGTCGAGATTTTAAGTTTGAGCGAAAAAAAATTTCTGTCTGTCGGTCTTTCTGTAACTTTTTTTTGTGCGCACGTTTACTCTAGAACCGTTTAAGATATTGACTTGAAATTTGGTACACATATATACTTTAACGAGATCTGGAACTAGATTATATTTTCATCTTGTTCGGTCGAAGGCTTGGGGGGTAAATTTGGGGTAAATGGGTAAATCAAGCAGGTAAAACTCCATAAAATTGGTATTTAGTATATACAAGAGAAGCTAAGGTCTCAAAAAAATTTTTGGCATTAGCCACCCCCACCCCCTTATTAAAGGGGATGAAAAAAAAAAAGTGATTTAGTGTGTGTACAAGAACCAAAAGCTTCAAAATATTTTTTGCTTCATCCACCCCCACTACCAACCCTCTACCACCACTCCCACCCCCACTACCGATGTAGCATATCGTTTTATAGGTTTTTGAATTATGAAGACGATTTCAAATATTATGTTGTTAAAGTTACCTTGAGTAGTATGGATGCGCAGTGGCTTTCCTCGACTACTATGGATGCGCAGTAGGTTTCCCCGAGTATTATGGATGCGCAGTGGCTTTCCTCGAATATTTTGGATCCGCAGTGACTTTTTTTGAGTGTTATAGATCGCAGTAGGTTACCTCAAATAGTATGGATGCCCAGTGGGTAACTTTAAGTAGTATGGATGCGCAGTGGCTTTCCTCGAGTACAATGGATGCGCAGTAGGTTACCACGAGTAGTATGGATGCACAGTGGCTTTTCTCGAGTGCTATAGATGCGCAGTAGGTTACCTCAAGTGATATAGATGCACAGTGGGTTTCCTCGAGTAAAATGGATGCGAGTGGGTTACTTCAAGAAGTATGAATGCGCAGTGGCTTTCCTCGAGTAAATTGGATGCACAAAGGGTTACCTTGAGTCAGAGATGGGTCAAGGAAACTTTCCAAAGGAAAGTTTCCAGGAAATTTTCGGAAGTTTCCGGAACGGAGTTTTGATAAAAATGAAAGTTTCCTTTAAAAATATTTGAATATTCCGAAAGTTTCCAAAATTCCGGGACAGTTTCCTAATTTTTCACGAATATTTACAGTTCTCATAAATTTGAAATTGCCGCCACGATGATCTAACATAACCTCAAGCGCCAGAAATCCAGTTTTAATTTGTTGATATTCTTTCGAAATTATCAAAAATTAATCGGATGTTTGATGACGTAGAGTTTAATATGGTCACCGCTCGGATTATTACTATTGGCACAGAATTTCTCGAATTTCGTGCTATTGGCTATGATCAAGGATGAGTTGACAGACATATAAGTTACGTTTATTTGTTTACCAGCACTATTGCTTCTCGATGAATAATATGTTGTTATAGTGGAAGGTTTAATTTATTTTGTACACAGATAGAAATAAAGTTTTGAATCAAGTATATTTGTTTCATATATTACGCAAATAAATACTTTCTTCATATAAAACAAATAGTTTTAAATCAAACCTATTATTTCTCGCTACAAAAGTATTTGTCTTATATGAAGAAAATCCTTTATTTGCGTATATATGAAACAAATATTCTAGATTTAAAACATTATTTCTATCTGTGTATTAGTATTAATAATATTGATTGATTATTTTTTTGTTATTATTTTTTTAAGTGTTAAAATTTAAAATTAAATAAACATTTATTTATTATTTTATTTATTTGTTTTACACTTTTAATTCAATGTAACTATATAATATGAGATTTAGATGTTATTTCTGTCTTGCCTTCTACATTTCCGTTTCTGCACAAAATAGGAGTTGCATATGACATTTACATAAATTTTTAATTTTATAATCCACATATTTATCACATTATTTAAATTATTTTATTTATATTTAATTATTTAATAATTCAAACAAAACGAATTACTGGGTAACCACCCAATTTGCTCCTATATTCTTCATATAGCACAGGGCACATATAGCCAGTGTCAGATAATATCAGTTATTTGGTAAAAGTCTGTAAAAGTAATGTAAATAATATATTTATATGCACTTATTTGGTATCAAAATGAAGCTCAGATCATCACGAATCAGATTTCACCATAAAATAAACTCTGAATATTCCCAACGGAAAGTTTCCAGGAAAGCTTCCTGGAAACTTTCGGAGTAATCAAAACTCCGGAAGTTTACCCATCTCTGCCTTGAGTAGTATGGATGCGTAGTAGGTTTCCTCGAAGAAAATGCTTGAAGTAGAGGCTTTACTTCTATCGTGTAGTTTACGGCACACAACGATTATTTATATCTTTGTCTTGCCATTTTCTGTGTATTAGTTCGACATTCAGTTGAAGTATATTAACGCAAAAAAAAAAAAATTTGGAATTTTTCATAGTTTAAATAGGCTTAAAATATCAGGAAACGTCAATATTTTAAGTCTGAGCAAAATAAATTTGTCTGTTGCGTCGGTCTGTCTGTTAGTCTTGTATCGTTTTGGTACTCACGATTACTCTGGAACTGTTTAAGATATTTACTTCAAATATGGCACACTATGTTTTTTAACGAAATTTGGAATTAGATTATATTCTGATCTATCTATTTTGATCTATCTCATCTGAGGATAAATTGGGGTAAAAGGGGGGTAAATAGGTAAATCAAGCAAGTAAGACTCCATGAAATTGGTATTTAGTAAATATGAGGAGCTAAGGCCTCAAAAAAAATGGCATTAGCCATCCCTATTAACACCCCCACCCTATTATTAAAGGTGGTGAAAAAATAGTGTGATTTAGTTTGTGTACAAGAGCCAAAGTCATCAAGAATTTTTTTACTTCATTCACCCCCAGCTCTATTACAGATGTGGCATATAATTTTATGGGTTTTTGGGGTACATGATTTCAAATATTATACCATTAAAGTTCTATAAACAATTATTTCCACATAGTGGAGTGCAAATATAGTATTTTGTAAGAGATTTGGATGTGGAAGTAGTGATTCCTTGGACAGCGGTTTTTTGATATGTTCAGATAATTCATTTTCTTTGGATTACTCCATTTTATCAAACTTTTTTGCAAATATGAATTGTTTGTTAGTAAACAAGTAGCTATTAGCAACAGTAAAAGACATATCAAATTTTTGATTGATTGATTGATTTACCAGCGTGCGGTAGGCATTGCTGACACTCCCAGGGTTATACAGCTGGGCCTGCTACGTCCACGCTGGGTTGGATTAGGGTCATGTTTGTTGCCAGCCACATGGCGCATGGTAAAGGACTGTGGAATGGGAAGTGTAGGTATTTGTGAGACGCGTAACCGCATTGTATCGTGAGAGAGCATTTAAACTCCCTTTTTTGCGTTTTTGGTCTGGTCTTCTGCCTCTTCTTGTGAAATATGTTGCCGTGTTGTATCGTGATATGGAGTGTTTATGCTCCTCTTTTTGTGTTTCTGCTTCTTCGAATCTTCTTTTTCTGAGTCTTCTGATTCCTCGGTTTCCAATGCTGGGTTGGATTTGGGTCATGCTTGCTCTGACAAAATTTAATATTTAACTGTTTATAAAAATTATGCAAATTGCATTATATTTAAAAAAATTATAGGTACATTTTTAGATGAATCTCATGGTCCACCGTCCCCTAAATCTCACCATAGGTCACAGTCAGATGGTACTGTTATGAGTCAAAATGAAGAAATTAATGATAAAAAGGAGTCGGATAAAAAAACAGTGAAAAATATTTTGTCACAGTTGCTACCCTCTACAACAACTCTAACTTCAATTTCTGTATGTCAATGAAAATTCTTTGCTTATTATTTTATTTAATTATATACTTTTAGCCACCATTCAACATTCAAGAACATTATACTCTTCCGACAGGTGTGTCAATACCTATTGTTGTCTATGAGAGCGAACCAGGCTCAATTGTAGCATATACTCTCAATTCTTACGATTATAAAAAAGCTTTAGATGAATTAACAAATAAAAGGAATTCAGAGCAAACACCAAGCCCTGTTAGTAAAAGGAAGAACAATAATGATAAAGAAAAAAATGACGACGATAAATCCTTAAGTTTATTAGGTTTTCTCAGAAATAAAGAATCCAAATCAGATTTAAACAGTCCATCTATTACATCTACTATTACAGATATTAGGTAAGTTCTTATCTTTTCTTCTTGTTTTGTGAGATGAACAGTTTTTAAACTTTTTTTATATTCCAGTCATCCGGAGCAAACTTCTCCTATACCTGAGAAGGGGGAGGATATAAAAAAAACTAGAAATGCTCACATAGAAGTGCAGTTTCAAGATTCAAATTGCAATTTCTTCTGCAGAGTTTATTTAGCAGAAAAATTTGCAGCATTAAGATCATCTGTTTTACCGATAGGTGAAGAAGCATATATTAGGTCATTGTCAAGATCAGTTCAGTGGAATGCAAGGGGAGGCAAATCTGGTTCAAATTTTGCAAAAACAGCAGGTATGTTTTCAAAAGTGTTTCTCAGTATGTAGTATATTATTATTTTTTAAATAGCTTTTAGTCAATACAGCCTTAAACAGAAATATGAAAGTAAATGCAGTAGAAGGATAAATAAAACCTAGAATGTTATTTTATAAATATCTTATTTTTACATAGGGTGTTTGATTCTGTTGGTAAATTTTGCTAATAAAGTAAATTGATACAGTTTGAGATTAGGTCAATACGTACATCTTGATTGTTAACATAAAACTCTCTTTTTTTTATTTGACCCTTCGGAAGATAATCAATTCCCATACAGCACACCAAATAACGATTACGAAGTGTTCGCATTGTGACGATGTATCTAGATGCAGACACAAGGTTACACAATTCTACGATGTAAATGTGCTACGTTTACACATTGTAGGCAAACACGTATGCACAAAGGTTAAACGTCCGCCTCACAATGTAGCCACAGTATACCATTTACATACACACAAATAATTTGATCCACAGTGTGTTATCGGATGCACAGTGATTGACTTCCTAATGTGTCAGACGAATGACGTCTTATGCTAGACGTTAATTTTTTCAGGTTATATTTGGTAATCCCCCACAGGTTTTTAGCAATGGGAACATATAAAACTACATACTAGTTAGTAAGTCTACTTGATAAAAATAAAGTAATTAATGCATATACGTTTTGTCCTATGAATTTATTTGTTAGCCATCCGTATATTTTATTTACATTAACTATCTAATATTGTTTACCATCACTCCAATTTCTTCTCACAAGGGTTGCCTGTAAATTATAATGTTTATTAAGTTATTAAATTCATTTTTACTTACCTTTGCCAATTGCGGTGGGTAGGGATCGAACCTACACGTTTCTGTTGTCCGTATTACAGTACTGACGCTTCTACCAACTGAGCTATCGTGGTGATTGTTATTTCGGATGCTAAAAGCAGTATTTATGATATGTATGAAGTCTTTATTATGTGTGAAATTGAATTTCTAGCCTTATTTAAAATATATGAAAATCTTTCAAGTTCTCTTTTTTTTTCTATTTTTTACGTGTTCCCAAACCTGAATTTTTCGAGTTACTAGTATTTTTATTTATTTATAATTATTAAGAACTTATTTAATTTAATTAAACTGTCACCAGTGTCACCTGAGTTAAGAATTAAAGTTTTAAGTTGAAGTACTTATACAAACCTGGGAAACGTGTTGGAGAAAAAACGGTCAGGTATAATATATCATTTACAACATAAATAGAATATTTAATGGTCTAAAACAGACCTAAAATTGAAAAGAAGTATATTCGTACATCGGTTTTATAAGCAATTATTACCTTGAAAAAAACAACTGAAAGTTTTTTCGCAACTATTTTAACAAAAAAAAAAAAAAGACAGAGTGAGCACGGATCGAACCGCGTACCTCTTGCCTCGCCGCCTAATGTTTAACTCACTCAACCACTGACTTCTGTTTGATTACCTGCTTAAAGACTTTATAGTAGAACACGCAATGACTAGATTTTGCTTTTTAATGCATTTTAATCTAATTTTATTATTAAAAGAACTCGATATCTTTAAAATTGCCGAATCTTTACAAACTCTTTCGAATATAAATTGTTTTGGATATTGTTAAAAAACAAAAATGCCTGCTGTATGTGTGGCTATGACCACTCTTATAGAGGAAAGAGGACACATGAGATACACATGGCTGGTATGCTCACGCTGACGCTTTGCGCGCGCACACTGTTCCATGCTCGAATAGTCGAATGTAGACACGACAAGACACAACTAAAAAGTGTATATATAGTTATTTGTATCATGTATATATATCGCACTTTTATGTGGTGTATGCAGTAGGCACAAGTATTATATAAAGCATCACACATACATATGACTTAAACCTTGTAGGCATCTTCTACGGACGTCAAATTGCAACATTCTAATGATCCTTCTTTACGTTATATAAAAATGTTTAGAATCTTGAGTGCATACAGTATACAATTATTAAACGTTGTATCACATAAATCTGTCAATATAAACATAAGTGTATCTCATATGTGTACGTCAGTACTAGTTTAACAATTAGATCTACCTTAACATATTTTGTTTCTCATGTATATATCTTGTAGAGACGTAATTACAATTGGACGTGCTGTTTGGGTTGGTAATATCCTAGAAAATGGAAACCATAACTTTTATTACTGACAAAATGGACTCTGATCTTTTGTGCTAATGGAGAATCACTATGTTTCTATTGTTTTGACCACAGATTAGAAACAAATCAGATATTTCACTTATGACGTATCAGGGTTTAGATAATAAATCAACTCCAGGCAGATACCAATTTGTGCCGTGATCTGTGCATCGTCCAATCAGTCTTAACCAGCGAGTATAGTCACAGGAGGGACCTTATGATGCATAACAATAATTAAAAGTGACCTAATAAATACTCAAAAAACCACTTAAATGTATAACAATAACAACTCTAACCTTCAATACAACACACCACATTCCAAAATAATTAATATCATTGATGGAGCTGTTGACGACTTCCGTCTCTGAGATTTCAGTACTAAATACTCCCTTCTGTGAGATTATACTCGCTGGTCTTAACTTCCATGTCAACCGCAAGATTTCTCTGTTTATGTCTTCTGCGCAGAATCCTGGCAGGTATACGTCACATCACAAAAAATGAAACTGGTAACATAGGGAATACTATTGAGTGAAACATCTGATTTGTTTTAGTCTGTGGTTTTGACTACTGTTTTATCGTGGGAGTGTAGTCGGAAACCAGAATTTCATCAGTCGCTGCAAAAATTTATGAACAAAATCAGTTGTATCCTTCTTGAAATAATCCAAACACTCATAAGAAACTTGCATTCAAGTGCATTCTTGATTAAATATTTGCAACTATAGGCACTGAGCGAATATTGTGTAGCTATGCCGAGCACTACACGATCAATTCAGTTTGATTATCATAATCTCAGTTTGACAGTGTCTGCCATTAATGTCAATAAATGTTTTTCGTGTTCTCCGAGCAAAAAGTGATGAAAAAGTAATTTTATTTTAAGTTGTGATTTGCTTAATATCTAAGTAATATTCTCTATTCATATGTACACGGTTTAGTGAAAATTTAATGCTACATGTTGAAGTGCTGTGCCGTTTGCAGAAGGCAGTTTAGAAAAGAAGAAAATCGGTTGTTTCATAAGTAAGTAGGTCATAGTCGTAACATGATGGCGTTCAGTTTACAGTTGTAATAATAATATTATAAATAATATCCTTTCAATACATATTTCCCTTGAATAAAACATCTCTACCTATTATATTTTTTAAATCGGCGGTTATGTTCATAGAGAACCAACAATTATTACATAAAATATGTATAATATTGTACATTTTCCCTTCTACACATACCCGCCATTGTTGCCTATGGGATGTGATGTTCATCTATCCATTTTAATGGACATATAATGTGACTATGTTAGGAGCAAATAAAGTATATGAAGAAAAGATAGCCATTATGTATCTAGATATAAGTTCTTTAATCGGAGCCTCAACCATTTGGAATTTAAAAAAATGTCTTGGATAAAGATTGTGTAAGAGTGGCATGTTCTAAAATTATTTTAAAATCTACAGAGTGGTAGCAAGTGAATACTAGGATTTACATTTATATTATTTTGGGCTAATACTGCGGCGTTGCCACGTTATCATATTTTTTTCCGAAAAAATGCTATTGCAGCGGTCAAGAGTTAAGTCAACAAAAAAACGTATTTTCGTAAATTTGACCATGGTTTCACTTTGAATGTTAGTAAAGACCATGTACCAATTTCCAGACTTCTCACCTCTCAGAGGCTGTGACCTCATAGACTAATGTAAGGGACCTATGTAAACCACTGTTTTTGAAACATGGTATTGGGCACGTTTAGGGAATGCAACCGCTGAGAATAATCACTCAACCTGATTACTTTTGGTTCTAGTCAATTGTTGTGAGTCTGCTAAACGATGTAAAGCAAGTTTATAATAAATGTCACTACAAGTGGGTTAAACACTGTCGACTAAACTTAGCTTGAATTTTTGTTGCTGGCATAACGTTTGAAGAAAAAATACATTTGATTTGATTTGACTTTTTTTCGGTTGAAACTGTGGTAAAAAAGTAGTCGCTATGAGGCATAAGCTTGTAGGTAATTAATTGCCGAAACATTTTAAATAAAAATATACAGGGTGTTCCATTTGAGAAAATTTTGAGTTAGGACAGTTTGAATCTATTGTTATACGGTTGCCTTTGAGTTTAGGTTAGGTTAGGTTGATATGTGAGTGGGCTAGTAACAGACCCTCCACCGCGACTAGCTGGTCTATTGTGGCTCTTGAGTTTAGGTAAAACACTTGCATTAATTACATACGTGTTTATTCGTCCAATCTTTGAAAAAGACTGGTCAATAGTTTTTAACTTAACGAGAAAATAATCTATATTTTAGTGTACGTGACACAGATGCTTTATTATTTATTTTCATATTCACTTGTGCTGAGAAAAGCATAAAAGGAACTACAGTACTGCCATTCGTTTAGTATATGAAACAAATTGCTTTAGACAGTGAACTCGTTTAATTTTCTAATGTTATTTAATGGAAACAACAACAGGAGAGCACCCTGTGGTGCACAGTGTAAGTCCAAAAATAATAATATTCCTGGATAGAGAATTAAGAGTTAGAAATAAAAATAGAAAGAATGTATTCATCTTAAAAAGTTAATACCGTACCATTAACTTATCTGACTAGTATTTAAAAAACACTAAAAATAAATAACATTTAGGATAGATAGAAAATTCAAGAATTCATCCACAGAATGGAATGAGTGTTTTAAAAAAGAAGTTGTGTTCAGTACAAATATATAAGGAAATATTGGTTATTCCAATTTTAAATAATCTAGTATTAGCTGACTACCACACTTTGTAGGTTTTAAAATAATTTTAGAATATATCTCCCACAATTTTTATCTGAGACTTTTTCAGATGTTAAACTGTTGAGGAAATATTGACTGGCCACACACTATATTGACTCACCCGGAATGTTAATAAAATATTTAATAATTTAAATAATTAAGTAAACAAACTCCAACAGTCCATATGTAGCCATTTAACAACAAAAACTCATATGTTCCACCTATTTACAATATGTAATTTCAAAAAGAGTTTAAGTGAAACACAGATCTAAGTTAGTACCTACCTAGGTTGAGAAACAAATTGTTCTCTTGAAGAGGTAGCTCACTACTGAGTTGTTCATTATCACTCGATCATGATAAAATATATTTATTTATTTCAATATTTCTGAAAAAACATTTAAACCTTGTCCAGGATGTGACATTATGGAAAGCTTAGTCATAATTTCGATGAATAAACAATGATTGTATGCATTCAAAGATTGACATACCTCTCTGTAAGTATGTAAATATTGACACTTGTATCGCCCTCATTAGGTGCATATATAAAATGTAAAATGCATATAAAAATATATATAGAATAATGCTATCAAGTAAAAAAAAGAAATATCAACTTCTTTTTATTGCATTTACTCAAGCATGCAAACAAAATATGTCTTGCTAGGACCTGTGTTATTCCGTTTCCATATAGTCGAAGAGCGAGTCCTCTGAATTCGACACATGCTACTCAACTCTTGAACATGCAAAAACAGACAGTTAATTCTTATATAGAAACATCTCACAAAACATATATTTGTGGTCGCAATTTGATTTGGAATTGCGAAAGTGGAAAAAGTTGCACTTTTTCATTTTTTTTACGAGAAATACTATACTATTTTCACATTTTTCATGTTCCCACCTCTCTATATCTGTCATTTGTTGTCATAAAAACTTCATATTTTAGTATTACAATATTCAAACCTTTCGCTTTTCAACGGTGTATGCAGTTCCGATCCAAGGTTTTTTTGGCACATACGAGGTCTAATTTTGGCACCCCCTTACTTGGTTGTTATTATTGTTATTATTTTGTGTAATATTTTGTGACTTTTATAAACAGTGTGTGATTACTGATTATAGCTTAATTCGTCACTGGAAAGACGAAGAGGCGTATCTCACATAAATATACATTATAGATACGCCTCTTCGTCTTTCCAGTGACGAATTAAGACAATACGATGCAATCTTGTATGGTACTGTTTGCCAAGAATTGGGTAATTTTAAACAGTTGCAATGACAATAAGACCGGCTCTGACGTATTTTGTAGTGCGATTGCGCTCCTCCTGACGGTCGCCATACTTGCTCGAGGTTCAATCTCACGTAAAAATTGGTATGGATACTGACCTTCTATTTATATAGTAGAGTTCAGTGGAGAAAACAGAAAAGAGAACTGTAGGCGAGCGGAGAGCGCACCAGCGCCAGCGAGAAGCAATAGAATCGCCCGCGTCAGACGATTGTATTTTTTCCCGTGTTAAAGTGAAAAGTAAGATATGCGTTCGCCGGCGCCTCCTTGGCTCGGCGCCCTATGCGGCCGCATGTGTCGCATGGGCCTCAGACCGGCCCTGGGTGTATGCAAAAATGATAAGTGTTAAGATATAACTGAAGAATAAATTAATATTAATGGGGGTGTTGTCATATTTGCGTAATTTACAGCGAAAAGGTGGATCAGGATAACTTTTTTATTTTTCAAAATAACTACATACTGTAAGCGAGTAAGCTGTAGCTAATGAAATAAGGAAATTTTTTATTTGAGGCGTTTTTTTATAAAATCCATAAGAAGTGACAAAAAAGCCTTGTAACATGAACATTGCTCTGGCATTCAATTCCTAACCGCATTGGAAACAGATAGTTTTTATTTTATTATATTTCTATGTGAATATAGAGCGTTTAGTTAACTACTGTTTGTTTTTTATTATTGTAAATATTGTTATAATTTATAAAATGGATAGTTTTATTTTCAACTGGTTTACGATTAACCGTATATGTATAACATGAAGAGATCAGATAAGAAATTTTTACTGTAAACATATACCAGAAAATGTAAAGTTTTCAATTTACTAATTTCTAAAAAAGTAAATTTTTGGAATCCCGCAATTTGGTGAAATTGCGGGAAATAGGAGCCCATTTATTTCTAAACTAAAATGTATAATAAATAAATATCAGTATATAATTATCAATATGTGTATTTATTATCAAATATTGCTTTTTAAATATGCATCCCTATTAGAGACTTACCATCTTCGAAAATGGTATTTCATTGTCATCTGAGAATATATTTACAATGTGGCGTTTACAAAATAGCGCTCGTTTTAACCGTCAATATATGAAAAACAGAAGTCCTGGTAATATTGAAAAAATTATGTGTCTCCTGCAAACCAATCACTGAAATTTGGCATGATTTTAGTCATCAATATAACAGCTTTTTTCGTACGGTGAAAGTTTTTACTTTAAATTTTCGGGGCTATTGTCAAAAATGTTACTTGATGCTTATTCCGTTGGTTAAAATCTCTTTGAAAAGTGAGACATTTTACTATGTAACTTAATAACATGTTGACTGCCATGAATTTCACTCGTTTATACTAATACTCTATCTTCAATAATAAAAAACTTTCCTCGATACAGACTTTGTCAATGCAGTACCGAAAAATCCTTGTGATCTCGAATGAAAATATTTTTTTTGTATCAGATATTTTATCTTTCGTACAGTTTTATGTATGGCAATTGATTCACTATATTTCAGAATATATGTGACCAAATTTTCAAGCAGCCGCGTCAATGGTTAGAAACAAAGTTATGTGATGGGAATTGTAAAACACTGTATTTTTAAGAAATGTCATAAAAAAGTGAAAATTGCGACCTTCACAATCGCATTCGGCAGGTTATTTTATATAAGAATATGACTTCAGTTTTTGTATGTTCACGAGTTGCATGGGCCACTTTGCATATTTCAGAAATTTCGCTCTCCGGCTTATAGTACAACATGACACGTAATAATAAATCGGTTTTTTCTTGCAGATGATAGATTTATTTTAAAAGACATGTCAAGGTCAGAAATTCAGTTATTCTTGGAATCTGCAGCAAATTATTTTTCATATATGCATAAATGCTATTCCACGAAGCAGCCAACACTACTAGGAAAAATTGTTGGAATTTATCAAATTATATTTCGAAATAATTCAAATATTACCTATCGAAGTAATTTATTGGTGATGGAAAATTTATTTTACAATAAGAAAGTATCCCAAAAATTTGATTTGAAAGGATCAATGAGAAACAGATTAGTCGTACCTGAAAACCAAGAAGGAGAAATAGTTCTTCTAGATGAAAATCTACTCAAGAGTAAGTAAATTATTTTAACCTACACTGAAAACTAGATACGATGAATTAAGAGGAGATACTTAAATTATTATTATAATATAAATCTTCTAAAAAAATAAATGATCTCAAGGGTAAAAAATATTATATAGAGTATGTCTCACTTTCCATGACTCCCGTATCACAGCTCCCTTATTAAAAATGTGATTTTTTCAAAATTTGAGTGGAAGGTGCTTACCCAGATTGTGCCACCGTAACACATTTAAAAATCCACCAATGGCGTTCGTCGTTATGAAGAAAAATGAACCTAATTTTCCAAGAAAAAGATATTAGGCATTTTTTTACAAAAATACTAACGCAGCATGTGTCAGAACCTCTATATCCAAAATTCAACAATATTTTGATGTATGGTTTTCGAATTACATCCCCCTTATATTGCATTTTTTAAACATTAAATAAATCAATAACTTGGAAATGAATTGTTTTTCAAAAAAAAGTCATTCCTCATTTTCGCTTCAAATTCACTGTTTCTAGCACATAACGTCATTGATACTTTCAAATTTTGTAGGCCAAGAATTTTCATTGATAAATTACCGAAAATTTTGGGCCAGCAGCCCTGTAAATTATTTGGACGTTAAAAATTACCAAATTTGAAAGTATTGATGACATGGATTGGTAGAGAAAGTAAATTTAAAAAGAAAATGAAAAATGATTTTTTTTCGGAAAGCAATACGTTTCCAAGTTATTAATTATTTAATGTTTAAAAAATGTCATTTTAAGGGGGCTGTAATTCGAAAACCATGCATTAAAATGTTAAATTTTGGATACAGGGTTCTGAAGCGTACTTATCAATAATATTGCATTAGTATTTTTGTAAAAAAATGCCTAATATCTTTTTTTGAAAAAATGAAGTTAATTTTTCTTCATAACGACGAACGCCACTGGTGGATTTTTAAATATTTTACCGTAACACTATCTCCTGATACCTCCCACCCAAGTTTTAATAAAATCGAATTGTTAATAAGAGAGCTGTGATATGGGAGTCATGAAAAGTGAGACATACTGTATATAAAAAATCAAAAAAAAAAAAACAAAATTATCATGGCACACTTTTCTAAGAAAACTCATTAACACGTTCGCTGCCACGCATGTGCATTAAATGCATGTTCAGTGCCACTCCCGCGTTTGCGCGCCTGACTGGGCTTGCGCGCTATGCCCCCACCGTGTTTACGCGTTCTCTTATATTCTGTTTTACATGATTACTACTCAGTCGAGCATTGACTGCGAGCCGGTGTGTTGTTGGAGGCATTAGATTATAGTGTAAATAAATCGAAAACGTGGTTGGTTTTTGCCGGGAAAGTTTTCGGGCGTGGCACGTGGCATTTAAAATGTACGATCAGGAAGCAGGTCCCAGCGGTATAAAAAAGCCAAAATACGAGTTAAGGGCTAGAAAAAGAGTATCTAGTGCAGAATTAGAGGCTTTGCTAAACAATTCAGATGATGAAGAATTTTTGGGAAGCGATTTTGAAAGTGACCTTGGGGAGGATTCCAATTCTGAAGAGGACTCTGACGACGAACCATTGGCAAATCTGGTTACTGTTACTGCTTCCACAATTCCAAAAGATGTAGTTTTGAAGTGGAAAGATGATACAACGTGCATAAAAAAGTTTCCCTTTACTAAAGCTCAGGAGTTACTACGGCAGCCTCAAGGAAATAAGCCTATTGATTATTTCAATCTAATTTTCGACGAAGGTTTTTTAGAAGAAATTGTTGAACAGACCAATATATATGCAACCGAAATACTTTGCCTGGAAGGTAAAACTGAACAATCTAGAATAACAAAATGGCGAGATCTTACAGTACCAGAACTTAAAACTTTCTTGGGGCTTTTACTACATACTGGCACATTATCTTTGAATAGATTACAAGATTACTGGAAAAAGGATTACCTCTTCAATATTCCATGTTTTGCCGAACATATGAGCCGAAATAGGTTTCTTTTAATTTTAAGATGTTTGCATTTCGCTAAAAATCCTGAGGAAGGGGAATCAGCTTCTCAAGATCGTCTCTACAAAATAAGACCTATCATCGACCTTTTCAATAACAAAATGAACTCAACATTTTACCCTGGTCGAGCACTTAGTCTTGACGAGTCGATGGTTTTGTGGCGGGGAAGGCTAGTTTTCCGTCAATATATAAAAAATAAAAGACATAAGTATGGAATAAAACTATATATGGTTACTACACCTAATGGAATTATTTTAAAAGTTTCTGTTTATACTGGCATTTTAGATGATATGGGGGGAAAAGGTCATGCCTCAAATGTCGTCTTACATCTAATGAGTGAGTTGTTACAGAATGGCCACTCCCTGTACATGGACAACTTTTATAATAGTTACGAACTTGCAAGTCAGCTACTGGAAAGAAAAACTAATTGTACAGGAACACTCAGGAGTGACCAAAAAATTATGCCAGATGAAGTAAAATCTACAAAACTTAAGAAGGGCGAAAGTGTGGTTAAATATTGCAATGGTGTTATGATCGGAAAATGGAAAGACAAACGAGACGTTTTTTATATTTCTACTGCGTTTTGTAACAATATGATTGAGACCCATAATAAACGAGGCGAGGTAAAAGAAAAACCAAATCCAATCGTAAATTATAATAAATTTATGTCAGGGGTCGATCGTCAAGATCAGATGCTTTCATATTATCCTTGTGAAAGAAAAACCGTAAGATGGCCAACTAAGCTTTTTATTCACATTTTGCAAATGTGCCTCATAAATTCTTTTCACCTCTACAATACATATTCTGGCAACAAAAAAATGACCCTATACGATTTTCGTCTAAGTATTATACGAGAGCTCTTAGGACCACAGAAATCTGTTCCGAAAGTAGGGAAGGAACAACATATTTTAAAAAAATGTGAAAAATCAAAGAGAGGGGTGACTCTTAGAAGGAAATGCAAAACCTGCAGTGAAAATGGAAACAGAAGGGAGACTACTTATGAATGTCCAGCTTGTCCAGGAACTCCAGGATTTTGTTTGGATTGCTGCAAGATAACTCATGAATGATATTTTTAAAATGTGTATGTTTATATGTAAGCGTCTCTTTTGTTGTAATATGTTTTAACACAAATATATCAAAATTAAACTCGTTTTTGTGCATTTGATGTATAAAATTACAAAAACGCGTAAACGCGCTGATGGCACTGGCTATTAATTTATTTAATCAGTGCCACCGACGCGTTAACGCGTTTTATGGGTTACGTCATAAAAAACAAAAAACAAAAAATTTATTTATGATTTTTAAGTCTTAATATTCAAAAGAAAAAGTTTTCTTAAAAAAATTTTTTTGGCCTCCTGCGCAAGAGTCATGCACATGCGTGGCAGTGAACATGCGTCTAGTCAGGCGCGCAAACGCGGGAGTGGCATTGAACGTGTTAAGATGATACTTTCGGACAGACATTATTTTAAACAAAATTTCAGTATTGTTTAATTGTGTTTGTGTTTGAGAGTTCTCCACGAAATAAGTTTTGTTTTCTTAAATTTTCTTGACAGTCATACACCTAAAGAAACATACATTTTTGACCAATTGACGATTTGCACGAAAGAAAGTTTGGTAAAAAGTGTCTAGGTTGGTATCACTGTAATTCACTGCACATATTGACCAACTCATCTAATTTCCAAACTTTGCAACAATTAAATACCTATAATATAATAATCGTGACATTGTTTTCAATATCTTTAACGTTAAACCTACTTCCATTGAATATAAATCATCTTTATTAGGTTATTTCGTAGTCGATAATATTTAAAAAATGTCGAATTATGCAATTTGTCAAACACTGTTTCCAACTCTCAGTTTAGAGAAGTTGGCAGCAGTGATTGACAAAATGCGTAATTCGACATTTTTTTAAATATTGTAGACTACAAAACAACCTAATAAAGATTCAATGGAAGTAGGTTTAACATTAAAGATAATGAAAACAATGTTATGATTATTATTTTATAGGTATTTAATTGCAAATCGTGCAAATCGTCAATTGACGATTTGCACGAAAGAAAGTTTGGTAAAAAGTGTCTAGATTGGTATCACTGTAATTCACTGCACATGTTGACCAACTCGTCTAATTTCCAAACTTTGCAACAATTAAATACCTATAATATAATAATCATAACATTGTCTTCATTATCTTTAATGTTAAACCTACTTCCATTCAATATAAATCATCTTTATTAGGTTGTTTCGTAGTCTACAATATTTAAAAAATGTCGAATTATGCAATTTGTCAATCACTGCTGCCAACTCTTCTAAACTGAGAGTTGGAAACAGACTGTTTGACAAATTGCATAATTCGACATCTTTTAAACATTGTAGACTACGAAACAACCTAGTAAGATGATTTATATTCAATGGAAGTAGGTTTAACATTAAAGATAATGAAAACAATGTTATGATTATTATATTATAGGTAGGTATTTAATTGTTGCAAAGTTTGGAAATTAGACGAGTTGGTCACCATGTGCAGTGAATTACAGTGATGCCAATCTAGACACTTTTTACCAAACTTTCTTTCGTGCAAATTGTCAATTAAGACCAACTTTCGTCACCTATCCCATACGGAGACTAAAAATTTGCACAGATCTCTTCTATGGTCTTTTTTAAACCTTTTAATGTTTTCTAAATTTTGATGTGAATTTAATTTTCAGTCAGTCTTATAATTAGGTATTAATAATTCATTACATTTTTAGTGACTTGTGATTCTCCTTTATACATTTTACCACATTCCAAAGCTGTTTTGACAGCTGCAATACAAAATGACACTGAATTTCTTTCAACGCAGTCTGTAATGGATTATTCTCTTCTTGTGGGATTAGATTCTGAAAATAAAGAATTAGTTTTAGGAATAATAGGTAAAGTATAATTTCTCTAAACCAGCATTTCTCAAACTGTGTCCCGTGAAACCCTAGGGTTCAGCCAGAGCCCTCAAGAGATTCAGTAAAATATATAAAATTGCAGAAGTATTTGATTTAAATCAAATACATATGATAAAAGTCTAAAATTAGAACAGTAAATTCAGTATAATATGTGCTTATTTAGCTGGTGGCATAGCAAAAATTAATTAAGTTAACCTTGTGTTTAAAGAAAAAAGTTAATTTATTCACTACTTATGGCAACATTTTCATTTTCGAAAAAATGCTGCAATTTTTTATCAGAAGTAGTATATGCTGCTTATATAAGAGTCAGACATCTAGTACACAGATGAATCCAAGATGGACGAAGAGGTTGGTGTAGGCGTAGCAGGACCTAAATGCAGGCTATCTAAAGCCCTTGGTAACACCCCAACCATCTTCCAGGCAGAAATCTATGCTATAGATCAGTGTGCCCAGGAATGCCCAAATAGAGGTACTTGAAGGGCAAAGATCTATATATTTTCAGATTCTCAGCACTAAACGCTCTCAGGTCCTATACCTTCAAGTCTAAAATTGCCTGGGAATGCAGACAATCCCTGAATCAACTGGCAAAAAACAACAAGGTTACCTTGATGTGGGTGCCAGGGCATGAGGGAATAGAAGGCAACGAATTGGCTGATAGCCTCGCAAGAAAAAGGCTAAAGCCCCATTTTTTGGACCCAAACGTTCTGTGGCTTATCTAATGAACACAAGGTGTTGCAAAAGTGTTTGACTTTGTTTGAGCATTCTAGATGAGTAAGTAGAACGCATAAATATCATCTCCGTATGCTTTCCTAGAATTTCGAAGCCTTGGTAACGAGTGAGGGAAATATTCTTGTCGTGACAATCCAGTTTTGATGAACGAGCATGCATATACCTGTGTCATTGCAGGTATATTAACGATTAAAATTTATTTTATGCATTCATTAAAGTTCTCACACATTAAAGAATGAGCAATGCCAATTTCAGCTCAAAATATATATTCAGTGTGACCTATTTCAAGTGGAAACACCTTCGTAACTTCAGTATCAACCAAATTTGGATCGGTATCAAAGATCTTTAATATTTCTTTTTTGAGTAAAACAAAATTTATTTCAGTCATTGGCGTGCATTTTTATTAAGAAAAAAGGATTGATTTTTCGAGAAATCGTATTAGGCATTTTTTTGTTGAAAAACTAATGCAATATTATTGATCAGCATGCTGTAGAACCGCTATATCCAGAATTTAACAACATTTTGATTTTTGGTTTTCGAATTACGGTCCCCTTAAAATTGATATGTGATGGTAGAAAAAATGAGTTTAAAGAGAAAATAAAGAATGACTTTTTTTCGAAAAAGATTTGTTACCAATTTATTATTTATTTATCTGTTTAAGTTTTTAATTTGTTGTTTTAAATATTTTGTAATCTTATCCCATTTATGTTTTATTCGAACTTTTAAATACGTGATGTACATTATATTATTTAAGAGTTTTATAATATCTATTTTGTATTTTGCTGATGACGTTTCATATCCTATAAGGCTTAGATGAAGTAAAGTTCAGGATGGCAACGGTTTTAGCACGCCACACTGCACAGAGACGGCAGCGGACTGCGCTTGCGGATTTATCTATTTGCAGCCGCGAACTATACCGGGACTTTTTCGGACACGTACGGCTCGCACCATGAACCGTATATGTGTAATTATTTGACATTTATGAATTTAGGGGAAATGTCAATAAAGAAATATTAATAATAGAAATAAGAATAGAAAGATCTTTATTTAGGCAAATAACCTATTACAAAAAAGAGAAAATATATATATACATATATAAACACATCTATACACATATACACACATATATAAAGAAATTTTTACACAGTTTACATCTAATCTAAATAAAAATAGCAATATTTATCTAATTAGAAACTGTCTCAAACTAAATGATGATATTATATATGTAAATATACAAAGTTTCTTAGCTCACAAAACACAAGTATTAGCTGATATAATTTGTTACTCCCCAACTATACTAATTTTGAGTGAATCAAGACAAACCAAAGATATTGAGAATGCTGAGTTATATATAGCTAATTATAATATGATAAGATGTGACAGTAACAGTAGACATACTGGTGGAGTGTTAATCTTTATCAAGGAACATATTGAATTTAAATGTAAAAAATATTTTTCAATGGACAATAACTATTGGTTTCAGTTTGTAGAAGTTAGACTGTATAATCGTTACTTGGTAGTAGGAGGAGTGTATCGTTCACCTTCAGCGGGTCCAGTCCTTTTTTTGGATAAACTTGAAGAGAAACTGGAAAATCACTATTGCAATAAAAACATTATTCTGTTGGGTGATTTCAATATTGACTTTATGAATAGTGATGACTTCTATAGAAAAAAACTAAAGAATTTATTTGACATATATGGTCTCGATCAAATTGTACAGAACTACACATGATCTACAAATATTAGTAATACTCTAATTGATTATGTTGTAACAAACTGTGATAATATCAAATCCCTTGTTCGTGATTGTCCTAGAATAACTGATCATTCAGTTATATCTGTAAATATATTACGTAAGTCAATTAATAATCCTGTAAAATGTATTCAGACGAGAAATCTAAATGAAAATACCTTTATTCAATTTAATATGGAAATATTATCCTGTGAGTGGCTGTTAGATTCAGTTGATGCGAACTCTGTCTTGAATAACATTATTGTTAATATTAATGAAATAGCTGATAGGATAGCTCCTCAATATAGTTTAGAAATAAAAAGTAATCAGATTCCATTTTATGACAACGAACTAAAAATCAAAGCTAGGCAAAGGGATATTGCATATAAGCATTTTAAAAGCAGTTGTGACTTGGATAAAGAGCTAAATTGGCGGATTTGTAAGACTGAACGAAATCAATATGTAGATATGTTAAAAAGTAAGAAAAAAAAACGTATTATGAGCAACAGATTGATATATATAAACACGATAGTAAAAAAATGTGGAAAAATTTAAAAACGATCATTAAACCGGTTGAATGCTATAATTTTAACCAAATTCTATTCAATAACAATGACCAGTTCAAGGTGTGCATGGGTGAACTTGATATTGCCACTAACTTTAATGAATATTTTGTACAGAGTATTTGTGATATTTCAAATAGTATAGATGTTGACTATCATTGGTTTCCTCAAAATGATTATGAAATCATTGATTCTAATTTTAAAATGCTAAGCATGGGGCAACTTCGGAACATTGTTTTTTCACTTGATAATAAAATTAATAAAATAGAGGTTATAAATAGCAAATTCCTTAAAGAGACTTTTGATGTATTCGGGCATGTTATTCTTAATTTTGTGAACACGTCTCTATCTAAAGGGGAATTTCCTAATTTATTCAAAACAAGTACAGTAATACCTATTCCAAAAATCAGTAATACCATAGAAGCATGTAATTTTAGACCAATTAACACGTTACCAACTTTAGAGAAAGTTCTTGAATTGGCAGTTCATGAGCAACTTTTGGAATATTTTGACTCACATAATCTTTTTCTAGGATGCCAATCGGGTTTTCGTAAAAACCACTCGTGTGAAACGGCAATTCAACTCACATTGTCTCATTGGAAAAGTCGTAGATGAAAATGAATTGATTGTGTCTGTATTTTTAGATTTCAAGCGAGCTTTTGAAACAATAGATAGTGTCACGTGTTTCCACCCTTAGGAAACTACCCCTTGCAAATTCCGTGGGTTCCAAAAATTATAACAAGAGATGTCCACTAACACACTTTATTAAATATTTACTGGGTACTTCACAATACTATTATTTACACTTTACTGACTAAAAATCACAATGTTTATCACTTTGTTTATCTTTGAAGTCTTAACCTCACTTTCTATACTTTCTGAACTACTGAACTACTCGCCGAGAATGCGGTCGGTCTTTTATACCCAAAAATGACAGATCTCGATTGTTCTGTGATGACGCCACCATTCTCTAGATCATTCCATATGTCACCAGAACTAACTTCTGGTAGGTTTCTCGAGTAGGTGCAAATACACTACATTCATTCTAAGGGTTGTAACACATTACACTGCCCCCTCCTTAAGCCTGAACGTCCCGGTCAGGCAATTCAGCCTCTTTCACATACTTCGCCAGTCTATCCAAGTGTACGATCTTCATCTTGGACTTTTTGTTTCGTTGAATACGATAGACGACATCATTAATTCGGGTAATAACAGTATACGGTCCATCCCAAGGAGGTTGAAATTTCGGGGATCTCCATTCCTTCCGCTGTGGGTTGTACAGCCAAACCAGATCCCCCACCTTGAATCCCCCTGTACTGGCATTCTGATCATAACGAGCCTTCAAGCGGTTACTAGTTCTGTTTATCTGCTCTCGATCATTCTTTGGCTGTTCTCGACTTTCATTTCTGTAGTTGCTCATCGAAAATGGTTCTCCACGGGCAGCACAATTTTTACACTTGTGACACCAGGCCTCCACATCCTGGCGACTATTAACCCAATAGAACTGTTCCCGTGCTCTACTCAATGTCTTGTTTATGCCGAAGTGTCTGCTGGACGTTTCATTATGTGCTTCCTGGAGTACTTCTGGTACACGACACCTGGGAATCACTAGACGCATGGCAACCTGCTTCCCATCTGGGCTTTCCCATGCTCTCCTCAAAAGCCCATCTACGACCGTAAGTGAATCCCATTGTGACCATAAAGCCTTCAGCCCCACTTCTTTGTTGGAAACATCCTTCCATGCTGGACGCGTTCCCTCTTCTTTTGTTCGCAACATGGGTCCGATTTCTACATCGCGCAATTGCTCTTGCCTCAGAATTTTCTTTGACCAACTGTCTGGAAGATCGACCTTGACAGTGTTCACTTCAACCATGTTCGGCAATTTTCTCACCTTGCAATCTTCCTTGTCTGTTTTTCTGTATAATGCAGGAGTTTTGACTGCCTGCGTTGTCAACAGCCTGGTTTTCTCGCATTGGTCGTTCACTTTTGACAAACTAATTTGTTCGTTCCCAATCCTTAACATTCGCTTCCCTACGTCAACAATAAATCCATACTGTTCCATAATGTCCAGTCCCAAAATGAAGTCATCCGTAATGTCAGCCACGATGACCCTGTGGTCGAACCTCAAATGCTCAATCTGCAAACCCAGGTCTACTTCTCCATGAACCGTAGCCCTGTCCCCCGTAGCTGTCCGGACGATCACTTCTTCATTTTGCCTCTTGGTAATCTTTATGCCCGATATAAATCCTGGCCGTACTATTGATGACGTAGTACCTGTGTCGATGGTAAACAAACATTTTCTTCCATTCACATATCCATGCAACAACAGACTGCTTGCGATTCTTCGAAGCTGGGAAATCTTAATTTCTCTGGGGGCACTGCATTCCCTAGCCAGAACAACCCCCCTGGTACTGTTTTCCTGCTTCTCTTCAACATTCACAGCATTTATTCGACTCTCCGAGTTCTGCTGTCGACAGTCTCGTTTCATATGTCCCACCTTGCCGCAGTTGAAACATTTAATACCTCCGCTCGGCTTTCCTCTATTTTGTTGTTTTTCTTGCTTTCCGAGGCCATCCAATTTATCGCATAATTTGGTGAATATTTTCTGCATCTCAGTCAGCAAGGGGTTCTGGTTCATTTCTGGTTGCGATTCTTCGAGAGTCACAGCTCGCACTCTCGACCTTGGAGTATCCCTGTAAGCGGCTTCTACTTCGAGTGCACGCACCAAAGCTTCGCTACTACTTTGGTGTCTCGTCAGCCTCAGAACTCGCCTGACCTCTTCGTCCCTTATACCATCTAAAAAGGCCCCCACGGCTAATTGCTCCTGAAATTCTCTAGGTGCACTCGGATACGCCAGGTGTGCCAGTCTCTCTATGGTAGCCTCGAATTCTTGTAAACTTTCTCCAGCCTTTTGTGTTCGTGATTTTAGCTGGGCCTGGTATACTTGGGCGAGATGTTGGTCGCCATATCTCAAGTCCAATGCAGCTTCCAAGACTTTGAAGTCCCTTTGTTTGTCCACTGGGATAGTCTGAAGCAACTCTGAGGCCTGGCCCCTTAATGCCAGAACTAATGCCATGGCCTTTTCCTCATTATCCCAGTTATTCGCCGATGCTGCTGCCTCGAATTGTCTCTTGTAGGTTGTCCATGAGCTTTGGCCGTCAAAGGAGGGAGGTTTTAACCGGTGACCTGATGATACCACCTGCTGGCTTCCTCTATCTCTCAACTGTCGTTTAAGTCGCTCCACTTCTCCTTCGAACTCACTCATCTTTCCTTTGATCTGACTGACTTCGGTCTCAACTACACCTACTTTGTCTTCTACCTTATCTACTTTTTCTTCTACCTTGTTTATCTCTTCTTTAACTTCACATTTTAGTACTTCATTGGCAGAAATGATAGTGTCTTGTTGTATTTTCATTTGTTCATTCAGAATTTTCCTTAATTCTTCTTGACGTCTTTCTTGTTCCTCTTTCTCCTCTTGACGTCGTCTTTCTTGTTCCTCTTTCTCCTCTTGACGTCGTCTTTCTTGCTCTTCTTTCTCCTCTTGCTGTCGTATCTTCAGGTCTTCCATAATTTTTCTCAATTCGTTTTTTTCTTCTTGACGTCTTCTCTCTTCATCCTCTTTTTCTTTCTGACGTCGCTTTTCTTCCTCTTGACGTCTTTTCTCCTGTTCTTCTTTATCTTCCTGGCGTTGCTGCGCCATCATCCTCGTAAGCTCTGCAAGTAGATCCTGCATTTGTTTCTCTCCTGCCATACTTCTTGTTGTTACGGGCATACAATGAAATTAAAATAAAACAAATTTAACTGTCACGTCAATATCGGCAATGGAACTTTCCAGAAAAATCTAGAAACAGCACGAAAAAGTCTTATCCAGAGTCTTTTGTCACTATCCAGTCCAGAGAATTTAATAATCTCCACTAATGTCCAAATAGAAAAGTTCTAATAATTTTCACGCACTAACACAAATGAGTCTTTTTCAGTGTCTCTATCACTTTCTCAGTTTAAAAGATTTACTTATCACACTAATGTCCTAATAAAATGTTCTGCAATGTCTCAAAAATGCACTTAACACTATTTTCCTGTTCGAAAATAACCCTCAAACAATGTCCAGTAAATTAGTCCTCCGTGCTAGCTCGAACACTCCAGCACAACTTCAGAGCTCCTCTTGTCATAAAATTCCGCTTCTGACACCAATTTGTCACGTGTTTCTACCCTTAGGAAACTACCCCTTGCAAATTCCGTGGGTTCCAAAAATTATAACAAGAGATGTCCACTAACACACTTTATTAAATATTTACTGGGTACTTCACAATACTATTATTTACACTTTACTGACTAAAAATCACAATGTTTATCATTTTGTTTATCTTTCAAGTCTTAACCTCACTTTCTATACTTTCTGAACTACTGAACTACTCGCCGAGAATGCGGTCGGTCTTTTATACCCAAAAATGACAGATCTCGATTGTTCTGTGATGACGCCACCATTCTCTAGATCATTCCAGATGTCACCAGAACTAACTTCTGGTAAGTTTCTCGAGTAGGTGCAAATACACTACATTCATTCTAAGGGTTGTAACACATTACAATAGAAACATTTTGATTAATAAGCTTATATACTATGGTATTACAGGTACTGTGTTAAAATGGTTTAAATGTTATCTTAACTCCAGAAAACAAATAACTAGAATTAATGTAACTACATCTGATGAAACGGTACCACAGGGAAGCGTCTTAGGTCCGCTCTTGTTTATTATTTATCTTAATGATATAAATTATGTTCCTGGAAATCATAAACTAAATTTGTTTGCCGATGATATGTTACTATACTGGTGAGAACTTGGCCCAGGTTGTTCAGTCAACAAATATCTCTCTGAGAAATATTGAAAATTATCTTTTATTTATTTATTTATTTATTTATTTTTACATACACTGTTCAACAGGTACAAGTACCCAATTACAGAACAGGAATTAGCAGAAATACAAAACATACTAACTAATAAGAAAAACAAAAGTAGGTAACAGAACAACCAAGTATTTAATCCAAAATTATAGATCTTATATCCTTCAGGCGACAGTTAAAAATATCAAGGTCGTTGGACAATTTATTTGAATTGTTACAGATGGTAAATAAAGGCGAGTTTTTTAATATGTTGGTATGAGGGGTGGGCATGTAGAAAACTTGGGCATTGCGAGAAGTCAATCTAGGGACTTGAAAATTTAATTTGTTGATTACCTCAGGTGCGTCAAAATCACTGTGTAACACTTTAAATAAGAATACTTGAGAAAGGTAGATTCGCCTGTCTTCAAGAGTAGACATGGAAAACCTTTCAAGCAGATCTTTCTGTGGAAAACCGATAATAGGGTAGGTACCATCAGATTTGAGCCAGAGTAATTTGACAAATCTACGCTGCACAGCTTCCAGGTTGTTTTTATGTACATCATAGCTAGGACACCAAATAAGTGATGCATATTCGAGTTTCGATCTGACAAATGATTGGTACAGAATTTTCAATGTATCAGTATTAGTGAATTCACGACTAGTGCGAACTATGAATCCAAGGCTCTTAAAGGCTTCAGAGATAATGGTGTCAATGTGAGGAGTAAAAGATAGCTTCTTGTCAAAAATTACGCCAAGGTCACGAAACACTGTGGGTCTCTGAAGTATGACATTATCCAAGTGGTAATCAAAAGCAATTGGTGATGTTTTTAATGAAAAGGACAGCACATTGCACTTGTTGGCATTCAAGTACAATTTATTGGTTATACACCAGTTATTTACTTTATTAAGACAAGTTTGAAGTTGAAAGCAATCATCAATATTGTTAATAACCGTGAATACTTTTAGGTCATCAGCGTATAGCAGGCAAGGCAAATCAATTTCGTTTATTATGTCATTAATAAATATATTAAATAGCAAGGGTCCCAGAATGGATCCCTGGGGAACTCCGGAGGTGGCAACAAATTCGATAGACTTGAATCCATTGAGTACAACGTACTGAATCCTATTCATTAAATAAGATTTAAATAAGAGCAGAAGGGAATATGAGAGACCAATTTTATCTAATTTATCAAGTAGTAACCGGTGATCAAGTCTGTCAAACGCTTTGGAGAAGTCCGTATATACGACATCTGTTTGACTATGCTTATCAAGGGATTCAGAAATATATTGAGTGACGCAGAATAGATTTGTTGTAGTTGAACGACCCTTCATAAATCCATGTTGGTGGATAGAAATTTTGGTGCTGATTGAATGATATATTCTGTCATGAAGTAGAATTTCCAAGACTTTGCAGAAGTTGCAAATTACAGAGATTGGTCTGAAGTTCTGAATATCTAATTTATTCCCCTTTTTATAAATAGGACATACTTTGGAATATTTCCATAAGTCTGGAAACTGACAGTTTTTTAATATTAAGTTAAAAATTAAGGTTAAGGGATATGCAAATATAATTGCGCAATCCCTCAATAAGAATGCCGGTATGGAATCGGGACCTGTTGTCATCTTAGGTTTAATTCGTTTTAAAGCCTGAATAACCTCAATCTCTGAGAATGAATTTATATTTACAACAGGGTTATTGTTCGGGCAGTCACTTTCAGTGAAGATATTCCCGGGGTCCAATGAGGAGTCAGTATAGGATTGACTAAAAAATGTTGCAAAAGCATTTAATATGTCATCAGGATCTTTAAGTGAAACTCCATCCAAAAACATTTCATCCGAGACCTTTGTTGACCCTTTTTTACTATTGATGAAGGCCCAAAATTTGTTTGGATCGCTTTTTATTGTTCTTTCTGAATTTGTCACGAAGTTTCTGTATGCTATATTAATATCGCATTTTATTTCACACCTGACATTTTTAAACTCTTCGTAAATACGGAGATCACCAATTCTAGCATACTGCTTTCTAAGCCTTTCCTTGAGTTTGATTTTTTTTATGATGGTGCTATTGAACCAGGGTGGGTATTTCCCATTACGAGAGACTGATTTCTTAGGTACGCAAGATGCAAACACGAGATCTAATTTATCATAAAATTGACTGCATATGCTATTGACGTCGTTAAAAGAGGACAGAAAGGTCCAGTCAATGCCAAGAAGGTTATCATACAATTTGGAAAAATCACATTTACGAAAATTGTAACTGTTATTATGGTTAGTTGGAAAGTTATTATTGAGGTTCTTGGCAGAGTTTATATCTATTGATATGTCCAGGGCAGGATGATGCATGTCTTCCATTGTTATAGAATCGATAGAACGAGCTACACAACAATTTCTGTTGAACAACACAAGGTCAAGAACATTGTCATTGGAATTGCGAACTAAATTGAATTGGAATAAATTATTAGCATCAAGAAAATTATTCATGGCTCTAATTTGACCATTGGGTTGTGAATCGTTTAAATAACTTGCATATTTAGCAATATTGAAGTCACCTATGATGAGCACATTGCCATCATTATTTTGCATATAGCTCAAAGTACTTAGCGTCTCAAATAAAAATTCGTAGTCGGCAACAGACACAGCTGGTGGTATGTAGATGACGAATATATAAAGGGACTGATGATCGATCGAAATTTTTACTCCCAGAATGTCAATGGCAGGTATGGTGTCAAAGCCTACAGATTCAAGGTTTAATATAGAAGAAACATATTTCGTATTTACTGCCAATAGTACCCCCCCACCCCTAGAACGATTAATAGATGTAAAATTTCTGTCAGAGCGAAAAACATTGAACTCATTGCAAAAAAGTTCTCTGTCAGAGATGGAGGAGTCTAGCTATGTTTCGGTTAAGGCTATGGCTGAGTATTCGGAGTGCACCGATGCGTTAAAAAGTTCTACAGTCTTAGTTCTGAGACCTCTCGTGTTTTGATAATAAATAAAAAAGTTCTTAATGCATATGGTATCATTAGTAAACGTAGCATGATCCCCTAAGGAGGGGATTGCCGTTGATTGCTATTGCACAGTTAAGGCTAATATGTCAGAACGAAGTTTGTCACGTGCCCGAATATATGCGCTGCACTTATTGGTGTCCCAAGCTGCATGATCTGATGGTACATTTTTTAATTTTAGGCAATTACAGCATGTTAAAGTTTCAGATTTACATAAGTGAACCGCATGATTTTGGGCGCACCTTGGGCATGATACTGGTTTGTCACAATTACGAGAAGAATGGTTAAATTCATTACATGTAAAACAGCGAGAGATATCAATCGCGTCAAAAACTACACAACTATCATACCCAACGAACAGATTACCTGCCTGAATGACCTTGTCGTAGGATATTCTGTCGATTTGTAATATTGCCTGATAAATACTATTGTTTTTCTTAGTAGGAAAGAATTTTATAAGTTTGCAATCACAATTTTCAGAGAATATATCAGTGTTTAATTTTTTCAGATAATCCAATAAAACGTTTTCTGGATACTTTTCTGTAATTCCTACAACGCGGATTCTGGGATGCACACCATTTACTTCTCTTACTTCATAAGAGTCCGCCAGATTTTCTTGGACCAGTTTTTTAAGTTTTTCGTTGTCGGCTTTACTTTTACACCCGATCAACAGACCACCATTTTTTACATTTTTAACTTTGGATAACTGCAGTTCAGCTGACATGGGATCAATTTTTTCGTAAATATCAGACTTGGTCTGTGAGATGGGCTGATCTTGTTTTTTAGGTTGAATAATAACAGCAGGTTGAGACTTACTCCTGACAATATCAGAGTATTTGGGTTGAGGAGCGACTTTGGTCTCATTAAGATTAGCTAACTTCTCAGATGTGAGTTTCAGGAAATCACTTTTAAGCGAGATAAATGTAGAGTTAAGGGTTGACAAGGCAATTTCAATTTTTTCTTCGAATAACTTACTCAGATCACTCTGATTAACGGTAATATAATTTTTGATACAGTCATTACATCTCCAGGAAAGGCCATTAGTTTTCTCCAAAATACGAGTAAGATCGGGTTGGTCACTAACACATGCAGAATGAAATTGATTTAAACAGACGTCACAAGAGATGCCCGATTTTCTGATAGCAGCATGACAAAAACCACATTCATTATCGCAGGGATCCTCAGGTTTGCTTTTAATAGAAAATTTTTCATCACAACTAGGGCAAAAGAACTTAAGCCGGCGATCATTTTTAAGCGTTGCAGCACGTATTTCTGTTTGGTTTAAATTTGCACATCCATGACACAGCTGACTTTTACAAATATTACAGTCTATAAGCTTATCACTGCCAAATTTTTTCTTACAGTTTATGCAACTCATGTTTCTTAGCTTTTTGCATTAAAATAAAAGTAACTGTAATATATGTCAGAAATTTGCCAATCCGGTCCTGTGTTCCTTGTTTAGAAAGTGTGAGTTTTTACCTTAAAAACTTGATAAGGTGATAGCAGTAGAAAAAAAACACTGATGTTTTTGCTTCAAAATGTGGAATAAATGTTAGATCTAATTAGTATAAGCCAGAGAACTTTTACAAATATCAGGAATTTGGCTGGATATTTTTCAAAACTGAAATGTTCCATGCATAGAAAAACTGTTATGTTATATGAATATCACAAAACAAAATTTATAACACTGTACTTTACACTTCAAATTTTAGTTATAAGACAGACCACATTTAAGACAGACCACAAATTAAAATCTTAGAAACAATAAATTAAAACTCAACTCAAGTAAGACTAAAGCAATGATTATCACAACTCCCTATAAATATAAACGTTTTGACCTTGATACTCTTAAACTAAAAATTGACGATGTTGAAATTGAACTTGTAAATGAAATAAAATAATATGGCTTCATTATTGATAACAAATTGTCTCTTAACTACCATGCGGAATATATCATTAAAAAAAATTTCAAAAAAACTTTATTTCCTTTCAAGAATTTCTAATGACCTATTATTGTTTGCGTGAGTTACATGTTTTAATTGTATTATACAGCCACATTTTGACTATTGTGCCTCCGTTATGTCGTTGAGTGAAAAGTTTACCAAGAGGCGCAACCGTGTATAAACAAGGAGATTTGTCTCTGCGCCAGAGACGGCTCTCATATAGACATAATATTTAAATGCAAACACCTACTGAAACATTCAGAAAAACGACGAAATGGTGAAATATTCATCATTGCCAGCTACATTGTATTTTTAAATTTAACCTAAAAACGGTAATGATTCTTACAAAAACATGTAATGCATACCTAGCAAATAAAAAACAATTTTGAATCAAACACATACCTTCCTGTTCTGTTTAGTGTGTGGCGTGTTTATTATGTTTATTTTCATAACAATTAAATATATAAACCCAATGAGCTGCTAGCAACATAAAACATTTTTTTCCCAGTAAAATAAACCATTTTGATATAATATTAAATAATACATAACAAAGAAAATTAAGTAAAAGTTCCATGTACCATGTGCACACAAACACAAAAATGTCATGAGACGTCGAGATTTTAAATTTGAGCAAAAAAATTTCTGTTTGCCCGTAACTTTTTTGTGCGCATGTTTACTCTGGAACCGTTAAAGATATTGACTTGAAATTTGATACACGTATGTATTTTAACGAGAACTGGAACTAGATTATATTTTTATCTTATTCCGTTGAAGGGTAAATTGGGATAAAGGGGGGGTAAATAAGTAAATCAAGCATGTAAGAGTCCATAAAATTGGTATTTAGCATATACAGAGTCAGAAAATTTTTCATTTGGGTCGGCAATGAGAGCAAGCGAGAGCGAAGCAACTAGGCTATTCTTTTTTATCGTATAACACATCCTTCTGATGCCACCTGCTTTCCCCACCACATGTGCGTGGGCAACTCTGCTTGCGGAATTTCAATTTGTTTCCGTCTTCCACTTGCAATGTAAAGAATTATTTGACTCGTTTTGAAAGTAAAACGGGTTAAATAATTTCAGTTATTAAAGCACGTAATAATATTACCTATACTGAACAGAGCCAACTACATCCTTCCTTTGAATAAATGGTACTGAAATTTTTAATAGCAATAATGATGTATGTACGTGTTTTCTTGATAGCGCGTCATTATTTGCTCCCTCTACTAGAGCACTGGTACACGCCTTTATTGTAGGCGGGTCTGTCAGGCCGTTGAAACTATGCGTGCCACCCAAATCCAACATTTTCCGAATGTGTATAAGAAAAGGTGAGGGCTCAAAAAATTACTCCCATTACCACCCCCACCTCACTATTAAAGGGGGGTGGAAAAGCCTCAACATATTTTTTATTTCATTTGCCCCCTCTACCACCCCCTTCCACCACCCCCCCACTACCGATGTGACATATCGTTTTATAGGTTTTTGGAGTAGGCGATTTCAAATATTATGTTATTAAAGTTTCATAAATAATTTTCACATAGTGGAGTGCAATTTTTTTCTTCTTTGTGAGAGACTTGGATAGAAAACGTGGATGTGGAATTTTAAGGTTTATAAACAGGTTGCTAAATTGATACCAATGTTTCAAGGATAGATGAGGATATAGCAACGCGTCCTTGCGTGTGTATCTAGCTTCTACGATTTTCAATTAAAATACCATGCGACCTGTTCGGTGTTTTTATTATTTTCTTTATTCTTTAATAAGTGGGTTATCTCGAGTAGTATATAGATGTGCAGTGGATTTCCTCGAGTACTATGGATGCGCGGTGGCTTTCCTCGAGTACTATAGATGCGCAGTACGTTACTCCAAGTAATATGGATGCGCAGTAGATTTCCTCGAATAAAATGGATGCGCAATGGGTTACCTTGAGTAGTATGGATGCGCAGTGGGTTTTCACGAGTAAAATAGATGCGCAGTAGGTTACCTCAAGTAGTATGGATGCGCATTGGGTTTCCTCGAGTAACATGGATGCGCAGTGGGTTACCTCGAGTAGTTTGGATGTGAAGTTGGTTATCTCGGGTGGTATGGATGCGTAGTAGGTTTCCTCGAGTATAATGGATGCGCAGTGGCTTTCCTTGAGTAGGTACTGTTGATGCGCAGTAGGTTACCTATACGGATACGCAGTGGGCTTCCTCGAGTAAAATGGATGCGCAGTGGGTTACCTCGAGCAGTATAGATGCGTTTCCTCAAAGAAAGTGCTTGAAGTAGATTACTTCCACCGTGTAGTCCACGGCACATTATGATTGTTTATATTTTTGTCATGCCATTTTCTACGTATTGCTCCCACTTCCAGTATAAGTGTAGTAATTTTGAAAACATTTATTTAAATAGGCTTAGAATGTTATGACATGTCGAGATTTTAAGTTGAAGCTAAAAATAATTTCTATCGCGTCGGTCTCTGACGTTTTGGGTGCACGATTACTCTGGAACCGTTTAAGATATTGACTTGAAAATTGGTACACATATGTATTTTAACGAGATCTGGAATTAGGTTATATTTTGATCTTATTCCATTAAAGGGTTGAGTGGTAAATTGGGATAAATGGGGGTAAATAGGTAAATTAAGCAAGTAAGAGTCCATAAAAGTTGGTATTTAGTTTATTATTATATAAAAGAAGTTAAAGTCTTAGAAAAATTTTTGGCATTAACTACCCCCATTATCACCCCCACGCGATTATTAAAGGGGGTGAAAAAAAAATTGTGATTTAGTGTGTACAGGAACCAAAGGCCTCAAAAAATTTTCCACTTCATCCACCCGCGTATCACCTCCTACCACCACCCCAACCCCCACTATCGATGTGGCATATCGTTTTTTGGTTTTCATTTAGAAAATTTCATAAACAATTATTTCCACATGGTGGAGTGCAAATATAGTGTTTTCGTTTTGAGAGACTTGGATAGGAAATCTGGATGTGGAAGTAGTGATTCCTTGGGTTGCGGTTTTCATTTTAAAATGTTAAAACCGCTGCCCAAGGAATCACTACATCCTGATGTTCTATCCAAGTCGCTCAAAACGAAAAATATTTTGATACTATATTTGCACTCTACTATGTGGGAATAATTGTTTATAGAACTTTAATTATATAATATTTGAAATCGCCTACCCCAAAAACTCATAAAGCGATATACCACATCGGTAGTGGGGGTGGGGGTGGATGAAGTAAAAAAAAATGTTTGAAGCCTTTGGTTCTTGTACACACACTAACTCACAATTTTATTTCCTCCCCCTTTAATAATGGGAGTGATAATGGTTAAATTTTTTGAGACCTTGACTTCTCTTGTATTTACTAAATACCAATTTTTGTCGTTGTTATACTTCCACTGGATGTGGAAGTAAAAGGCATATTGACATTTTATGATGAAACTGTTATTTTTAAGATATCACAAAATTATCCATTTTGCACCTTTCTTAACCGTCTTCACCCTAGTAAATTTTGAATATGTTTTAGATGACATTTTCCATTACTATTGCCGCAAAAATATTACATGTTGCAATATTTTTCGGTTTTACACCATTCCTTTCTTTAATTCTGCTGAACTGTAATAACCAATTTGTACAAAAATATTTTTTATCCTCTCCCAAATATACTGCTACTGCAGTGATGGGTTCATTAAAAGTTATTTATTTGTTTATAGGTTTTTCTCTGTAATTGCTTTTTTAACAATTAAAACGAAAAAGCGATTTTATTGGGAAAAAGAGTAATAATTAGTAAACATAATAAAAATTAACTTAATTTGAATATCTGCGGAAAGACTGGTTAATTTTTTTTTATTACAAGTAGGTATTACTTTAAGTATATTGAAATTTCGAAGAAGGTATTTTTTGACTTACACAGCAAGAACGGTAATAAGTATAACGAAAATGCACTTTTTATAAAGCATCGAATTTTGTACAAAAAAGTCCCTGAGAGCATATTTTTATCTATTATAGCTCACATGCCAAATGCGCCGGCGCGCAAACCTCAAAGTAACTGTTTTTCGCGCTGTTCTCCAAGCAGCCCGTTAAAGCAGTTAAATATTATTTGTCCAATGAGAATTTGTGGTCGATTTTTTTATTTATGAACTTCTGATCGCTCTGCACGATGGCGTCCTTCATTTTTCTTAAATATGCGTTTTTTAATGCAAAAAACATTAAAAAAATCGTACATTTGAACTTTTCCACATTGTAGGAAGTAATTTTCTTTCTTAAAAAAATGTATTTATTGTTGACATATCATTTTCTTTTTATTTATCACATATAAACAATTAATATTAGGACCGAAAAGTGTAATTTTTCATTTTCATCGATTTTTATATAACTGGAACTTGCCGCATATTTTTATTAGTGTTTTTTTCTGTACAATTGTACATACATTTCAATAACACAAAGAATATTTAACTATTTTTTTATTTTATTTCAACATTTTTTTAATACTTGTAACTCCATTATTAATATTATGCATCGTATAAAAAACAGTTTTAAACAGAAGTTACTCATTATGTTTTGTGTAATTTAAATTTGACTATTAGCATCGCCGTTTTCTTAATTTTTTGTTTGTTAATTAAGTCGCCAGTGCCACTTGCAGAGTAGCGTAAAAAACAGTCATTTTTATGCTTACACGTGAGCACCTGTAGCTCGAAAACTATAGTAGATAAGAATATGCCCTCGCGGATTTATTTGTAGAAAATTCCATGTTGTACAAAAAAAAATGCGGTGCATTTTCGTATTTATTACCGTTCTCGCTACGCAAGCGCTGAAAGATCAAAAACACCATCCTCGACATTTGCATATTCTTTTTTCTAATTATTTTAAAAAATTGGGAGGTCTTAAACGTACTCATAAATACTATTCCATGACGCTGAACCGAACAATTGCAATTTCGAACAAAACACGATTGTTACAGCGCACAACGTGGCGACTTAAAAGATGAAATGCGACAATAATTGATAGTTAAAGGTTTCTCTTGTTTTTGAATTTTAAGTTACACTAGTGAAAGAATTATTTATCTGAGATTTTTGTTTGTAAGTTTTTATTAATAAATTTGTCCTAACAGTAGTAACTTGTAAATGTTTTTTATCAGGGCGGCAAGCAACTGTTTGCTACTTTTAATAAATATATTATGTACCCTCGTTCGCTGGATATCAACGTCCAGTATTTCTATTCGCGGTTCGCGCAAAATAACACCGCGCGGTGGCCCCACAAGTCAACGAACAATATGTGGATAGAGACGTGGGGGAAGCGTGATGAGCGAGATGAACATATAGGAACCGTTTTGGCCGTATAGTTGCATATCTTATAAGACTCTTCAATCAACGGTTATGTTTTTGTTCAATCAAAATAAAATATCAATAGAGGTATGAGAATAATTCTGAAATGCAACCGGTACACACCCATAGAGTACATGCTCAATTCATTACAGTGGTTGTCAGTTAACAAAAGGCTATTTTATCTTACGATGGTTTTTATTTATAAAATGACAAAGGGTGCTCAGCCGGATTACTTCAGAAATTTCCTTATACCCAATAATCAAATACATAATTATGGTACGAAGTCCAACTATAACGTTCATATTGAAAGAACAAATTCCTGGTTCTGTATGAACTCTCTATTTTTTAAAGGTTTGGACTGTTATAAGTTGCCCGATAATGTAAAATCAGCAAATAGCTTATCTAGTTTTAAAAATGAGATTCTAAACATTTTGAGGGAATAAATTTTAATAAGTTTAAATTCTACTTCATATCTTTTTCTATTATTAGTTCTAAGTTCGAGTGTACTTATTTTAAAATCAGACGTGCAAAGTGAAGGATATAGTCAATTATTATTCAACTTTTTTTAGTGTTTTATTATTATATTTTATTATTCTAGTTTATTATTATAGTGATATGACATACCAAATCTGTTAATATGTTATAAAGATCTTTTTATTATTAAGTACAAATTAGGTTAGAATAAAAATACCAATGTTTCCTGTTACCAACTTTTTTTTTGTATTTTATTATTATATTTTATTAGTTTAGTTTACTATTAGTTTATTATAGTTTATTATTATAGTGATATGACATACCAAATCTGTTAATATGTTATGAAGATCTTTTTAATATGTATTGTTATTTGTACATTAGGCTTGCCTACTTTCAATAAAGTTATTATTATTATTATTATTAAAAATTTATTTACCAAACATAAAATTTAAAAAAAAATGAAAAATTGAACCAATAATGTGTAATAGGTGGATACGTATGTTTCCAGTAATTAAGTGCACCTCTCGTCGTGCGTAGATATCCGGTTCCCGGCTGCATATCACGAAAAATTCTTGCGAATTTGACCGTTTCCCAGTGCGAAAAGGTTAACGTTTAAAATAGGCAATTTTAAGTGAGCCATAATTCGAAAACCAAAAATCAAAATGTTATTAAATTCTGAATATAGCATGCTGATCAATAATGTTGCATTAGTTTTTCAACAAAAAAAAAATGCCTATTATGATTTCTCGAAAACTCGACTCTTTTTTCTTAATAAAAATGCACGCCACTGACTGAAAGAAGTTTTGTTTTCGTCAAAAAATAAATTTTAAAGACCTTTGATACCGATCCAAATTTGGTTGAAATTGGATGACCAATAACTGAGTTACGAAGGTGTTTCCACTTGAAATGTCACACTGTATGTAGTGTGTTATATTTAGGGCCACCCTTTATTATCGTTATTATTGATAGAAAAAAGTTTTGGACGAAAGTTGTAGGGCTGTAACTGAACCTGGTGGCGTGCAGAAATTGAGGGGTACAATAAGCAATAATATTTTTTTAAATGGAATGCACTGTGTATTGTTGAATTTTTGAATTACTCTTTTTTTCTGATTTCAAAAATACGACATGATAGTCCTATCTTTAACCATTTTTGAGTTATTGAGCATTGAAAATCGTATTTAATTTATTTATTATATGAACGGAAATTACAATTATTAAAGTAGTCTATGAAAATGACAAGTATTTTTTTGTAATTAAATCTGTCGCGTGACGTCACAAATCTCAGACCTTAGGAAAAACAAACTAAAATTCTTTAACTGTCAAATGTCAACTAATTGAACTTTTCGTAATATTATTGTTTATGTGTATATTATACATACAAAATGACAAGTTTTTGGTTTATTATTAATTGAGGAAGTGTAACAATCCGAAACAATGCCAGTTTTTATAAAGTTACCTCAGTTTACAACCAGAAGAAGTTAGAGGTTAAAAGACTGCAACTGATTTCAAAGAATTAAAATGAATGATTTTACCAGAGTCTTCCAAGGATTTTATTAGTGGTACGTTGTTGCATATTAATGTAAGAATTTGATTTTTAACATGGGTTTTTGTTGTAGGAAAAACAGCCGTATTACAAGGCCATGATGATACATCCAGTTGGGCATCCACTCTCAAAAAGGTATATAATTTAAAACTCATGTGAAACTGAAAGTGCTTATAATAATAATAATTGCTGCTAAAACAAGCAATAAACAATTCATGGTAAAGAAAATTAACATTTTATATTGGTTTGTCAGTATTATTTTTAATAATTATTTCTTGTTTAAATTTTAATTGAGCGAAGGTGTGGAGCTGTGCCAAAGGAGAGAAAAGTGCAATGGTAGAAATTGTTTTAAATAAAGTACACTCCAAGAGAAAATTTTGCAGGCTTCATAAAGATATTTGATAAAATAGCTACCTAAATTAAGACAGGAAATTCGAAGTATCTACGGCCGTCAACAAGTGATGCAATGTGCCCTTTTAAAGTATATCATGTGGTGTTTAAAAACTCAGTGTTGGACTATTGAACACATAAACAAAGTTTGAATTGACTTTGTAAGTGTTGAATTGTAGCTTCGAGTTAAATGTTACTTATTGCTTAGATAAATATTACTATAAAGTATATTTGTTATGTTATATTACAATCATTGCTTTTTTTTATCCAATATTAAATTCTCTTATAACTTTCTTGTCGATTCTTCTTTGAAGTACTAATGGACCTTGGACAATAAATAACTTATTTAGTAAAGATATTTTGTTTTACTTTCAGTTACATGCATGTACCTATGTACAAGTTCGTTGTAACTATTTCAATTTACGGCTAACAATATATAGTAGTAGGGGTGATAAATAAAACATAGTAAAAAGGGGATATTTAATAAAATGATAAATAACAAATGACTTACATAAAATTATGAAAGACATTACATAACAATGAAATTACAATGGATTGTATAGTCCAATCGATAGATATATTATAGACGAGAAGAAATTGTGCACGTCTTGCTACATTCTTCAAGTAGTTTATAGCACATCAGTCTTCATTGCCTAATTTATATGTTTTTTTCACAAAACTTACAGCAGTTAATACCTCGACCATAGCCATGTTTACTGCTAAAAAACTAAAAGGAAATACTTCCTGTCACTAAGTAGTGAACATGTTTTGTCTAGACTAGGAACTTATTCACAGTAAATACTAAGAAACCATCTGAATCTGCAATAGTCCAAGGAATCAATGGCTTTTCTTCGTGATGCCACGACAACCTGAAACATGAATTTGTACGTTAGCAATTATTTATAAAGCAACATTTAATTAGGCAAGTATATATGAAAAGAATGGTTAATCATTGATAACAATTCTTACCTTTGCTACAAGGTCTTATTCTGTAAATTTCTTGGAGAGTACTTCTTTCACATAACCATAAACAGCTTCGAGACTTTTGAGTGAACCCATCCTTCTATCTATGCACTTCTCACAAAAACCAAGTAATTTGCAGTATCCCTACGTGTGGAAATACATCAATATTTGTACTAAAGCATTTTTTTCTCAAAATATAAGGATTTAATTCGATGACAGCACAGCAGTATTAAGAATAGTTGCAGAGGTTAAATGATCCAACATTAAGCTTTTCAATGACACAAACACGGCCAAATTAACTTTAGAGAAAAACATTCAATAGGCGGATAATTCAGTGACAGCTGTTTGTTTTTCTTAAGGTCTCAAAATCTGTGACGTCGGCGCACACAACAGAATACTTGTCATTTTCATAGATTACTTTAATAATTGTATTTTCCCTTCGTATAATACATAGCTTAAATAAGATTTTCAATGTTTAATAACTCGAAAACTGTTAAAGATAAGACCATCATGTGACATATTTTTGAAATCAGAAAAAAAAAGAGTAATTCAAAAATTCAACAATACATAGGGCGTTCCATTTAAAAAAATATTGCTTCTTGTACCCCTCAATTTCTGCAAGCCACTGTGCTTCTATTAACTTGTTAAAAGGGTTCAGTTACAGCCCTGCAACTTTCGTCCGAAACTTTTTATTCTATCTCCAATAATAACGATAATAAAGGGTGGCCTAAATATAATGAATAACCCTGTACAGAAGTAAATGCATGAAACATGAAAGATACGATATCTCAGCTTTTGATTAATATAGAACGTTCTAAATTTTTTTAATCGTACGTTTCTTGAAGCACTTCTCACAGATGACAAAAGTATTTGGCAGGATACAATTTTTCGATACAAAAAATGCCTTTTACAAAAATGCACGAAGTGAAATTGTAAAATAATATAAAAAAAATTGTATCACCATTGCAAAGTTCATTCAAAAAGCTACAATTTAAGGGAAAAAAAGTCTTAGTGTAACCAAATGGTAGCTTTTTATGAAGCTGGAAAAAATTTTCCAGCTTCATAAAAAGCTTCATTAAGAAAGATTAATTATTTCTTTAGCAGTTTCGGTTTATGTAAAATTAGAAATTTTCCCAGTTATTTTTTTTTTTTTACAAAAAAAAAAACGGCAGATCGGATTTGGACCCATGCAGTCATGCATTCATAATTTATTGACAAACATTTTGATTTTTTGTTTGATCTGATCTGATGAACAGAACCCGACATACAACACCAAGCAGTATGAAACAAAGACACGTTAAAATTTAAACTTAAAATATTCCTTCTCAGCTTGAACAAATTTCTAATACAGCTTTTTTGTCTAGTTAATAATGGTTTTAATTGCCCTGAACATTCCCAAACCAAAATTGAATATTTATAACAAGTAAAATTGAAAATTTTTAAAAACCCTGTATCTAATCGTACCAGTTTCATATGACCGAATCAAAATGAGGCATAAATCATGTTCGGCTACAATAATTCATCACTGGAAAGACGAAAAGGCGTATCTATAATGTATATTTATGTGAGATACGCCTCTTCGTCTTTCCAGTGACGAATTGTCTGCACATTTTCAATTTTACTTCAATCGGACAATTTCTAGAGAAGTTCAACATGGCGAATTCAAGATGGCGACCAAACATCAAAATCTAATATGGCCTATATATAACCTTCTCGGGAAAATACTCTTTCAAATAAAAAAAAACTGCATCAAAATCGGATCACCCGTTGAAGATATATGAAGCCACACACAGACAGACAAACAAACATACAAACATACGCGTCAGGGGGGTTAAAAATGAGAGTACTTCATTGAATAGTAATGAGCTCGACATATTTCAAAATTGCAGTTATAAGAAAGGTGCCTTAATATGTATTCCTGTTTACCTATTTTATTATAGATGTTGGTAATATGTGTACTCCAGTTTAAGTTTTCAGTTATTGTTATACCTAAACATTTAATGCTGTTAGCCTCTGCTAACTGTTTATCTTCTATGTAAATAGAAAGGTTCAAATTTAAACAGTTTCTTGTTTTAAAATATAAATACTGAGTTATTTTCATTCATTCGCAGGGCACTAGTTTGACACCATCTGTTAACTACATTAATTTCTTTATTTACTATCTCTTCAAGATTGCCTTCAGTATTGGAGGTAGCAAGGTAGTTTTAAGTAAATATATTTCATCATTGTTTTATTAGTGTAATTCAGAGTCAAAGAAGGTTTATACCTCAGACGCCAGTTATGAAAGAGCGTTTCGGATGAAGCCAACGGCATTCAATTCATATTCGCAAGTACTTCAAAATCTACATGGTATGAAAGTATGAAATTGTTTATAAATTGTTATAGACAAATTTTTAACAAAATGAGAGAAGTGAATTAAAAATTTTAAAATTTTAATGAAAGAAAGTTTCTAGGAAGCAAAGCTGAAAATACATGAAAAATTATTATAAGTTAATTTGCAACAAATTAGAAAAAAAAAATGAAAAAAGTGTTAGGGGATTTTTGATGTCAGGAATGGGCCTTTCCCACGTAATGGAACTTGATGATTATTTTGTCATAAATCATTTATTAACACCTAATAAATATCGTATATACATGTCATATCGTATAATAATTTAATTTCAAATAGATATTTTAAAAATAAAAATATTTTCTAATTTACTCCATATTTCAAACAAGTAATCGTGCTCAAATTACGTCATGGAAGGACCTCCAATCGTAATTAAATAATTTCTGGCTTCATAGGGCATCTGCACGTGACGTCACAGCTAACCTCAAAAATATGTGTTTTTTAAGATTTAAGAGTATTACCCAGCTTTTATTAATAATTTCTGCCTGATTCCCGTATTTTCAACTAAAATCTAGTTCAGTGTAATGTTTATGAAGTTCTAAATACCTTGTCCTAATAAAATAGGACCCTTTTTGTAGGTTGGAAATCTAACCTGTAATTAGCAGTCTATTTTTATTAATCAACAATATTGAAAAATTATTTAAGTGAATTTTTAAATATTTGCTTGGAGCCAGTACGGCTCCATGCTAAAAATGTGTATACAAACATTAAAAATGAGAATAAACTTGAAAAACTTAAAATTGAAGGTTATGTTGGATACATGATGCAGACGCCCTATACGATCATTAACCGAACCTATTGACGTTTCTGAATTTTACATCTCGTCTGGAAACCTGCCGATGAGACTATTTCCATGTTGCCTAATGTATATGAATGTTTAACGTTAGAGGAAATGCTTCAATTATTTCACTAAAAAATGTCTACTTTTTATCTCCGCTTTTGAAAATAATGAATTTCCATTGAATAATACCACCTACTATAATAAAAATGATAATAATTAACAGAAGAAACACACTTATTTACATGCCAGCTCCCAACAAATAACTGACCCTTGGCAACACTGATGGAAATAAAATAAATAGAGGTTATGTTCTCTTATTTAGTGTGTGTGTGTGTGTGCGTGTGGGTGTGCGTGTGGGTGTGTGCGTGTGTGTGTGCGCGTGCGTGTGTGTGTGTACTGTGCAGGCATTAAAAAAATGGAGGAAGATTTTGAGAAGGCAAGTGATAATCTCCCTATTATTGACAGTGAAATGGTGAATGACAATTCCTGTTTACTTAAATAAAATAACTGTTACTGATAAATCTGTAGATTTAATAATGATTTTAAAAATTGTTCAATAAATGTAAATGGAAATAAAGCACTTATATTTATTAACTGTAATTTGTATACTACAAAAATGAATCATGTTTTAACTCTTTTATTCAATTTTTGTACATACCTATTTAGTTTTATAAATTCAGCAGGTATGAAATACCTATAACTATAAATGTATTATTATATATTAGTACAGTAACTAGAGGTTTTTACTTTGGAATAATGTCATATGATTTAGATTTCATTCATTTTTGGCAACTGACAACAGTAAATGCATCAAAGAAAAGTTTCTGTAGTTTCACACGTCACTAGACTAGAACTAACAAAGCTTGATGACATGTGTCTGTCAATTCGGTAAAGATAGAAAGAGACAAACACTTATACGTACAATCTGCTCATATGTAGCTTCTACCAAGGCTGCTAGAGTATACTGATTGGTCCATCCGACCAATGCGTCATCAGTGTAGAAATATTGCTGCCAATTTTGAATTCATATAACATAATAATTTTTTCTGTAGAAAAGAAGCAAATTTCGCAAAAAAGAAAAAATACGGGTGAGTTTTTTTAAAGAGAACTTTTGAAATATTCAATAAAAAAAACGTGGGAAAGGCCCATTCTTAGTATGGTGTTTAAATTTAATAATAACTACTTATAAATACTTTTTAATTCTTGCAAAGAGAACTGACATTCATTGTTGTTGCCAATATATTCAAAAAAATTCTTCCATTGCCTCTTCAACAGATGCATTTATAACTCGGCATTATTTTTTTCTTTGATCTAGCATCTTAACATTCAATAAAGATTGGAAACATTCACCATGATATTTCACATTTAGAGACCTTAAATTGTTTCTTTAAAATTATATTCAATTGCAGTATTTTTACACGTCTTCTCTTTACTTTCTTACTATTTTTTATCTCATCAGCTTCCTTGCAGCCTATCTTGAATTTTAAATAAGGAGTATTTTCAGTAAAGATTATATAGTTTAGGTTTAGCGTAGACATTCTCTGTAATAGGCCTTGTAATATTCCAAATAAATAAATAAATAATGAAACAATTTGTTTTCAAATCAACTATAGGATCAGATATTTTCATTTTTTTTTTTTTTTTTTCGGTGGGGACTTACTGGCTGCAGCAATGTTTTCTTGTTTATTTTTTTTTCTTACTGGATGTTATCAGTATGTATATAACCTTTCGGACAATCAAAGTGGACGTAAATTTCTTTAGCATTATTTAAAACTGATATTATTTCCATCTCATCTTTCAACTGAGATGATTTTAATTTTACCAAGCCCTTCTCACCTACCAAAATATGACAAAATTGTGCTGATACTTTGTGTTGACACTTCAAGCAGTGTCAGTGTTGTTGTTTCAATACAAGAAAATTTAGAGTGTTACCCACGACTAACACAGAGCTATTACATATTCTAGATGCCAGCTGCAATATAGAGTTGAGCGTACAGCAGTCAAGAATATGATGAGTATAGATCGCGTAAATTTAAAAAGTATCATAAACCTTCTTGCAGTATTTGTAAAAACGTTAGACCATAGGCACATTCGGTTCGACTTGGAGGCGTCTGTAACAAACACCGAGGAGTGTAGAATACCTAGACTGACCGACTGGAGTGTTTATAGAGAGCTCTTAAAGTCGGAAGTTGAAGGTGTCGCACACTCCATCGTCACAATAGAGGATTTAGATATAACCTCATATCAATTACAAAACCTCATGACCTCGTGTTATGAAAATAGCTGCCCTGTGAAACAAAAGGCGGTCCAAAGAGACGTGCCTTGGTGGAATAGGGATCTCAGCCGCCTTAAGGCTGAGACCAGAAAAGCTTTCAATAGAACCAAAAAGTCTGGAAACTGGGAGGACTATAAAAAAGCCCTCACGGAGTACAACAAAGAATTGAGAAGGTCTAAAAGAAGATCATGGAGACGGTTCTGCGAGGGGATAGATGAATTAGCCCCAGCAGTCCGTCTCCAAAAAGTCCTTGCAAAAGACCACTCAAATGGAATAGGGCTACTCAAAAAGCCCGATGGCCAACATACAGAGAGTCAGCAGGAAAACATAAGAGTACTTTTAGGTACTCACTTCCCTGGCTCCCATGTAATCGAAGGTGAACTTCCACAGGCCTCCCTGGAAGAGGATGCACATCGTCCTACCAGGGAAGGGAAAAGGCTAGCTGGAAAAATATTTACCCCTAGTAGAATTAAATGGGCGGTATCGACCTTCAAGCCCTTTAAATCACCGGGCAGGGACGGTATTTTTCCTGCCCTGCTTCCACATGGATTTGAGAGACTTATCCCATGCCTGAGAAGCATATTCATAGCAAGCTACACTCTTGAGTATATTCCCCAAGCTTGGAGGGAAGTTAAGGTGGCGTTTATCCCAAAGATAGGCAGACGTCCACCAGACGAGCCAAAATCTTATCGCCCCATCAGCTTAACCTCTTTTCTCCTTAAGACAATGGAGAATATTAGATCAACAGATTAGAAGCGAAATCATTACAGTGAAACCGCTTCACTCGAAACAATTTGCCTATCAACCTAGCAAATCAACAATAAATGCTCTACATGGCCTGGTTAAAGGCATCGAAAAGACATTTACTGCCAAGGAACTGGCTCTGTGTGCTTTCATAGATATAGAGGGTGCTTTTGATAACACCTCCTATGAATCCATACAAAGAGCCGCGGAAAAAAGAGTTATACAATCCCCAACAATCAAATGGATACAATCCATGCTAAGAAGCAGAATAATTACCACAGATATGGGGGGTGAGTCAGCCACCGTGACTGCAGTTAGGGGCTGTCCACAAGGTGGAGTCTTATCGCCCTTGCTGTGGTCAATGGTGGTCGACGATCTCCTCCATAAGCTGAGCAATTATGGCTTCAACGTTCAGGGCTATGCTGATGACCTGGTCGTTACTGTCAGGGGCAGGCATGAGGTTATGATCTCAAACCACATGCAAATTGCCCTAAACATAATATCCAAATGGTGCTCGTCAGAGGGTCTTAGTGTCAATCCGAGCAAAACAGTTATTGTTCCATTCACCAAAAGGAGAAAACTCAACTTGAGAGCTCCTATGTTGAATGGAACAGTACTGACCTTTTCCAGTGAGGTCAAGTATCTAGGAGTAATTCTGGACCAAAAACTCACCTGGAACTCACATTTAGAAAGGACACTTACCAAGGCAACAACGGCCATTTGGACGTGCCGTAGGCTGTTTGGTAAGACTTGGGGTCTAAAGCCGAAAATTATACATTGGTCATACCTATCGGTTGTAAGACCTATGGTTACCTACGCATCATGCATATGGTGGCCAAAAATAGAAGAAAAAGTAGCACAAGGAAAGTTGCAGAAATTGCAACGCCTTGCCTGTCTAGGGACTACAGGAGCAATGCGCTCGTGTCCCACAACAGCTATGGAGGCAATGCTGGACTTACTTCCTCTGCATTTGCATGTGAGGAAGGAGGCAGCACTTAGTGCCTTAAGGCTGCATCAGGCACTTAAATTCAGACCAGGCGACCTGGTTGGTCACATAAGGATTCTGGAGTTAATCCAATTCGAATCCATGACCAAACCCACTGACTCAATGCCAATCAAATATGACTTTGACTGCCCGTTTGATGTGCTGATTGAAAGCCGTCAGGCGGGCAGGGCCAGAGCATTGCGGTTGGAGAAAGAGTCACACATCTGGTACACAGACGGATCCAAGAGGGATGAAGGGGTTGGTGTGGGCGTAGCAGGGCCTAAATGTAGGCTATCTAAAGCCCTTGGTAACACCCCAACCATCTTCCAAGCAGAAATTTATGCTATAGATCTATGCGCCCAGGAATGGACTTTCAGATAGTCAGGCAGCATTAAAGGCTCTCAGGTCATATACCTTTGAGTCAAAAATTGCCTGGGAATGCAGACAATCCCTGAAGCAACTGGCAAAAAACAACAAGGTTACCTTGATGTGGGTGCCAGGGCATGAGGGGATAAAAGGCAACGAATTAGCTGATAGCCTCGCAAGAAAAGGGGCTGAAGCCCCGTTTTTTGGACCCGAACCGTTCTGTGGCCTATCCAGGGGACACATAACGGAGGAGGTCCTAAAATGGGAAAAGGAACAAAAAGAGTCCTACTGGAGGAACACTCCAGGACAAAGACAAGCAAAAAGGTTTATAACCTATTCTACAAAGAATGCCACAAGGCTTCTCGAACTGGAAAAGTCCGATTTAAGGCTGATCACAGGCCTTCTAACTGGCCATTGCCCCTTGAGATACCATCTCAAGAACATGGGCATGACAGAAGATGACAAATGCAGATACTGTGAAGCTGCAACCGAAACTGCGGAACATATACTTTGTGAATGCAAGGTGTTAATCCGTATTAGGCTAAAGTACCTAGAACAGGCGGAATTAACGCCTGAAGACATAGGGAAATTAGCCCCCAGGAAAATCGCAAGCTTTGCAAAAAGTCTTGGAATCCTGGGTAACAACTAGATGCAGGGTAATTCACAAAAGACCTTTTAGGTCGAGGTGAAGAAAGGCCAAACCAGGGCCAAGCGACCCCTTAAACAATCTACAATCTACAAAAACGTTAGATTTAATGTTGTTTTTGTTAAATTTTATATGGGTATATTGTTTTCTTTTCATTTTTGTGATATTTCTTTAAATTACTAATACTTGCTTTTAAAATTTAAACATCATAATAATTCCCGACCTCAAAATCACTTTTTCCCCGAAATAGATTTTTTTTGCTAATTTGTTGCTAAATTGTTGCAAATTTATTTATAACAATTTCTCATGTATTTTCAGCTTTTCATATGAAGTCTGTGACGCCAGAAACTTTTTTTTCATTAAAATTAAAGATGTTTTAATCCACTCCTCACATTTTGTTAATAATCTGTTTATAACAATTTATAAACAATTTGCACACTTTCGGACCATGTAGACTTTGAAATACTTGCAATTACAAATCGAATGCCGTTGGTTTCATCCACATCGGTCTTTTTTAACTGGCGTTTGAGGATAGATCGCGTTTTTCATCTTCACTGACTCTTTTTAGTAATAACAAGTATTAATATTGCACTCTTACTTAATATTAATTGCTTTTTCTTATTCTCATTCAACGTTTTTATTGAGTCAATGATGTAAATTGACTTTTGATAATAAAAAATGAGTAAATGTGAATGATGTCTAATTGTACACATATTTTTAAACAAATATATAATTCCTTTTAGTAGGCACTTTTAATATTGCCTCGGGGTGAGTCTAGAGGTTCGACACCTAGACCTTTAAGTAAAAAGGGTTCCACGGGATAAAAAGTTTGAGAACTACTGCTTAAAGCTTAATCAATATAAATTGGAATTTTTTTATTAAAGACTATATAAGAACCTTCACTTGGGATAAAAGATTAGAAACTATAGTGAAGAAAAGCGGCATTCTAGGCGGACAAGGAAAATTGCCTACAATAGTATCACCAGAAGAATATCAAAAACGATTTATTGAAGCAATGCATAAGTATTTCTTGGAAGTACCTGATCATTGGGCTGGTCTAGGAAAAGGATTAGATCTTTAAGTAGTTTTCCACATATTTTAATATTTGAATATATTAATAATTAAGTTATATTTTTAATATTTATTCATGTAAAATAATCATAATAATATATAAATTACTACTAAACTATTAGCTATTATTAATGATTCTTGTGTGTATAAGAAAAAAAATTTTGAAACAAAATTGAACCGCCTTAACCCATTACTTCCCACTGTACTTATTTGCGTACACCGTGAATTTTTGCCTCCCAGCGACACCAATTAAAATATTTCTACAAACTAATGTCTTGGTAGGACTCTGCAATGACAACTTAAGAGATTGAGTAAGTAAGTTGTGCTAAATCATGTGCTTTCAAGAATTAGTTTTTATAACGTAAAAGTTAAAATATTCCATTTGAAGTGGTAAGTTAGGTTTTGATGTATGTATTTTAGTTGTTAATAATATCGGGACTCACCATTTTGCATTATTTCTAAAAAAAAAAAAAAAAAAATGAGAAAAACGGCAGTGTACCCATTTGAGTACAATGGGAAGATATGTATAAGTAAATTCGGAATATCTTTTCAGAAGTTGCTTCGACATGGATTCTGAATTCCAGCCAATCGCTTCAAAAAGCTTTTACGGCAAACGTTCCAAAACATTAGGAGAAGCAATGGAAGAAGTTGCTTCTGCAAAGCACGAGCCAGAAATAGTTATTATCCCGCCTGAGGTAAATATATAAACAGATGAGGAAGAATTCGACGATAACAATATGGGTATTTCCAACTTTCCCAGCGATATTCCTGGAGAAGTACAACTTAACTATTCCTCAGACGAAGAAATTCCCTTATCTGAAGTAGCTGCTAGAAATAGGGAACCTGCAGAATGTGACTACGGTAGCGAAGACGATCACTATGGTAACAAATCATGACACTATAGAGCCCCTGGGAAAAGTGGTCTTTTTCAGAAAAACAAAAAATTGAGTACCTCAGCTACATTTGTTTTCAAGTTATGGGTGGGGTCGACCTGCTCGACCAAGCAGTAAATAACTATAGAGTATCTAGTCGCAGAAAGAAATGGTGGTGGCCTCTCTTTACTCATTCGTTAAACGTTGGAATCGTAAATGCATGGAGAGTACACCTACTGGCTCATAACAAAAAATTTAATTTACCTGGTTTTATGAGAGATGTTGCTCGTCATTACCTAAAAGCTTTTGATAAGGCGACCTTCCAAGAAATATCGCGGAAGACAGCGAGGGTCATTTTCCGAAAGAAATCGAAAAACAACCAAGGTACCGTCAATGTTACTTATGAGCAAGGTGGAGTTGTCGAAAGTGGACGTCACTTTATGTGTTGAGCTTGTTTGTTTCATAGCATTTCATTCAAGGAAATAAATAATATTCATCTGTAATGCATTTTTAAAACAAATTATAACTTTTTATGACTTTTAAAATTTTGCATTATTTTCTTATACATCCTCCCGCATTTGAGTACACCATTTTTTTTTTCAAAAACTTGCAAAAAAAATTTTTTGTAATAATTTTTCTAGTATAACTGTGCATAGAAGTGGCCAACTAAACCAAAAAACTCATAAGAATAAAGAAAAAATATTCGTGGGAGGTAGGTAATGGGTTAAAAAAACATCGTTACAATTTTACAGTTAATTGAACTTTATTACCTAATGTCGATATTGAAGTCTGTTAAAAATATGTTTGAATTCTTTATATATTTGGTAATAAAGTTCAATAGACCGATCCTGTTAAGTGGCTGTGAATACGTCACTCACCATGGTGCGCGCGCATTCTTGTGGCAATAGTTCGACGATTGCTTTCGCTAGTACCTGTGTAGTTTACTACTACTACACATTTCACAAATTTGGAATTGTACGTTACTTAATAATGTTATTTAATAAGCATATTATTGCACACTGTGGTACGTTCAATGCGTATCTGGGATACAGAGGCAGCCAGTTGCCACAAGAATGCGCACAACCTACCACGCACTAGTTTATTGTCTCACTCAACGCACATTAGGCTGTATATATCTCGCTCGCTTGACCTAACTGTGAAGGGAAATATCCGCCATTTCGAATTTTTAAACTTTAACGTCAGGATTGTTATCAGAGGATTTTTTCGCTCCTTTTCGTGACCTCTTTATTTAGCTTTTACACAGTAAGGGGAAATATCTGCCGTTTTGAATTTTTAAGCTTTAACGTCAGGATTGTTATCAGAGAATCCTGAAATCGCATGAAAGATCAAGTGATTTGCAAAAATTTTGCCATTTTGAATTCTTAACTTTTGACGTCAGATTTGGTATTAGCTTCCTCTAAACACGTACAGATCAAATTGAGAACTTCCTCCTTTTTTTAAATTTTGTGAAGTAGAAAGCAATTAGGTATAATGTCACTATAGTTTTGTATACAGTTTTACCGAAATGAACACGATGATATCGATAAATTTGATTTTTGAAAACTATAAGACTAATAAGTTGAATATTTTAAAAGAACTTTTTTATAGTTTTATTTACATTTGACTCTATGCAATTTATATATTATTATTTTTAATAATCAGCTTAATTCATCGCATGGTGAAGTGTTCAATGCTTGTGTGCTTAAGGCTCATTTACTTGAAAACGCCTTAGGTTTTGGACATTTGATGAATTCCATCAGAAGCGCTCTGGTTTTTTGAGTGATGACAAAAATTTTAAAAATCTTAGCTTAAATCCTTGATGTAATAACGTGATATACATTTTGAAGAAAATTTTTTGAATTAATTCTCTGGCAGGCAAAGAATTATTTTGCGAAATTCGGCCTTACTAAAAAAGTTGTTGAGTCCACTTCAGAATTAAATCCGACAAGTTGGTGAAGGTACCGTTCAGTTATACCTTCAAATAAAAAACTGCCAGAAATAAGCAAGATAGAGTAGCGATTTTACTCCACTGTTACACTAGAAATTGACCCTTCAAAATGTGTTGTGATACATCGTTAGATTGGTATTGAAAAATTACATTTAGTTGTAGTATAAAAGTGATATACTTTCATTTGAAAATTTTGAGAAATTTCGAAAGTGATTTTATCAACTTTCAACCTCTCTGTGACACAAATTAACGACAAAAATCAATATATATTTTTCTTCAAATATTTATGAATACATGAACAATTTCTGGTGGGTCAAGGCACACTAGATTGAAAGTTAAAATTGGTTGCAAAAAATTCAAAATGGTGGAAAATGTCATAGAATTAGCAACCACATGCAGAATGACCTCTAGATTCCAAAAATACAAAAATATATCGTGTGTCCCATTTAAAAATAAAAAATAGAGCACTTCTGGTGAAATCAAAAGTCGTAGAAACTCGACAGATAGATCAAAAAGTGTTGTTTTGGTAATATGTGACACGTGCGTAGTTTCATTTCGATACATTAAAAAATAAAGATATGGCAGCCAGTAAGTGATCTCGTTGACACCCAGTATATAAATTATATTACAAATTACAATTATTGCTTTATTAGATTAGATCAGTAGCACCAAAAAAATGACGATAGCCGTGCAGGTCAAGGCATAGTTCAGAGTTTTTACGAGTACCTGTTACACTGCTCGCAATAGATTCATTCACACCAACACTAAAAAATCTGACAATTTTTTTTTTAGTGTACTGTAGATGTTCATGAATATAAGTTAGAGGGTAATGTAAATTTGATAAACAAAGAAGGCCTACAAGAGGCCTTGCAAGCTTATAAACAGGTTGTTTTATTTACCTTAATACTTGGAAGTAAAAAAGAAGAACTATAGTTTTTAAACATTTTATTATATAAATATAATATATGTATATAGTATATGTATCGAAATTAGATTTTCTATAAAATACACTTTAAATATAAATCTGATAACTGTAACCTAAGTTTTCTAAGGGCCGGTTTTATAGGTACCGATTAAACCAAAGTTTAACTAGAAGTTTAAACTCAAGTTTTACTGGAGGTTTAAACTTTGGATTTTAGTGTTCGCTAAAATGCCGTTTTATAGGTGCTTGTCAAGATCGTCAGTTATATCACCATTTTGTCAGTTGGTAGCATAGTGACAAATTGGCGATTGATGTCATTTTCATTACTGGACTTTTCGCGATGGGTGAAAGATCTTTTAATTTCAACGTCAGTGAAATCAAACTATTGAGAATTAGTTAAAAAAGTAAAGATGTAATCGAATGCAAGAAAAGTGATTCGGTTACTTGGAAGGATAAGGCAAATGTTAGTCGAGTTAAATGTGGACTAATATGTTCTAATACTATATGCACACATTCTTTAGATATTCGAAATATATCTATAAATTCTTTGTTATTCCATATCTTGGTCTCTCTCGGAATTTTCATGCACGACGAGGTGCTTCTATTATATTTATAACACCATCTTCATCGCTTGATAAAATGTCCTCAAAAATATTGAAAATGTCCATTTCCTATAACTTTTTCTTTAGAGAATATATAATAGGTAATTATTTGTAGGTTAAGTTGAAATTTGAAGTTTGCATTGAGTGCAACATCCTTCAAAATATTGCTAATTAATCAACGTAAGCGTGCAAAACCTGAGTTTGGAGTTTAAACTTAAGATTGGCAGTTACTGGCAGATATAAAACGTACTTTTTGACAAAACATAGAGGTAACTATCAGATCTAAGTTAAACGGAACCTATAAAACTGGCCCTTAATATATTAAGTAACTAGAAAATGTATTTAAAATATAAACTTCATAAAGTGAATTAGGAAGTTTCCATTTTTCTCATTTTCTCGTAAAAATCTAAAAAATATCTGTAATTTTTTTTTAAATTATCTCTCTCTATAAATAAAAAAATTAGCGCTCATCTGGACTGAGGTTCGATGATGTTACAGTACATGATTCCGTCAACAGCGAGCGGGTGTGGGCACCGGAAGTTTAGTTCATTCAGTGTCATTTTTTTTTTTAATCGTCTTACTTATATTCATATCCTGGCGGAGTTTAGCCGTAGGCTATTCTACCACTCAGCCAGGACAGACACACACATAGACAATATAGCAACATCCATTCCCTGTGACATTGCCATCTGCCGCAGCCGAGACTCGAACTCAGGAGAGGAGAGGGACTAGACTGTGTTGTCTCTCACACAATCGCAGTCTAGTCCACTGCTACCGTCTCAGCAACACACGAAAAATGCTACTACACATCCATACCCTAGTCAGGATTTGAACCCGGGACCCTGTGGTCGCAGCCTAACACCTCAAGCACTGCGCCACCGAGGTTATTCTTACCGAACACAGCTTAAGATATTTTTGTAGTTGGGCTTGTTTAACGTTTTAATTGTTTGAAGAAGTAATTATGCCTAAAATAACAGCGAGTTGTGTACTGTGACGTCACAGTCTAGAGCGAAGTTTCAAATAAGAAATTAAATAAGTTCAGATATCGAGATGATTTTTTTTTTGTTTGACTAGTTAACTGAAAGACTACTAAATGAAGTTGAATGTACATATTTCTAAAATAGGAAACTTCCTAATTATTATATTCCACACTTTATATAGATAGGGCTATTCAACAAATATGTTTGCTTTTAGGAGGGGCACTAAAAATGTGACAAAATGAACAATGAGGGAGAGGGATTCATAAAAAGATAATGTTTTGCAGAATAATTTTTGTAACATTTTAAGTTCATTCTCTGATGGCAAACTAATCAAGAGAACATTTTTTAAAAGTATAATAGGGAGGGGGAGAGTTTGCAAACAAACATTCATTTAAGGGGGGGGGGGGGGTGGAGGGGTAAAAATAGCCTATTTTTGTCAACATATTTGTTGAATGGCCCCAGATATATCTACAAGGTGTCCCAGAAATGTGGGACAATGTTTCGGGAGCATATAGTTTTGGTCAAAATAACACTAAAAAAAACTGTAATTTTTTGGTCATAACTTTCAAACTGCTGTATCAATTGACTCCGCAAGTGATGTCGTCACGACCGCCATATTGTTGAGATAGGTAATGGTCCGCGTTCCAAACAAAATAAAGTTGTATGTGTTTTTGCATAAGAGAGTTTTTGAAAGTGATTAATATATTTATATTTTCATTGGATATTTGCGGTAAGTGGCTTCACATATCCCCATAGACATAGTGCATCTATTAAAAACTTAATTTTCAAGAATTACATGACCTTGTTGCAAATAATTCAATGTAAACAAGGATAGTTAGGTTATGTGTATCAGTTCCACAATTTTTATTTCTAATAAGTAATAAAGAACTTAGAAAAAGGTCTAAAATATTCCCCTAATTTACATAACAAGCAAGAGGTAGAGTTATTAGCGGTAAATACCCAATTAGCAGTGAACTCTAAGTAATATTCAATTCGAAGACAATATTAGTATAGGTAGTTAATTTATTCTATAACATAGATCCTTGTAACAATAACAGATCAGAATTAGAAATAATGAAGGCTGTAAAAAATAATAAAAACGTAACAAACGAACAGCAGATCTCCATGGGTTCTAACATTTTAGATAAGGTTGTTAAAATTCAAGGAACTGTGCAGTATATTTGCATATATTTTATGGTAAATTAGGCATTCTATTTCTAATTTTAATTTATTTTATTGCTTTTAGTAATCCCCAGGTAGAATTGTAAGGTTTAGGCTAATCCCATCACAATCCCATTTCATAAATTATAAGTCTCATATATATACACCTACTAGCAACTTAATTTTAAACTTAGTATTACTCGTATTACTAGTATTACTTACTTAGTTTTTACTCTTGACGAGGGTCTAAAGAAGCTGAAACACGTGTCGAGTTTAAGTTTTAATAAAACTTTCTAAAACATTAAAAAGCGTAACTTTCTGTATATACTATATATATTTATTTTATTTTTTTTACTGTAATAAAATAAATATATATTTATTTTATTTTTTTTACTGTAATAAAATAAAAATTTGATTGTTTACAGTACCATAATGGCTCAGACGAAGCATGTCCTGAAACTCAGCGCCATCGTAAATTTCTTTTCCAAGGCTGATGAGAAAAGATTGATAGCAAGAGGTGAAAATGCAGTGGAATCTAACCACATTAAATCGTTTCATTTTGTACCTGAGTTACTTTTAATAAGGGGAGAAGTTCATGCTAGTATGAGAGATCGCATTTACAATGTTGAGGTAAGTAATATATTTATTAGCGTGTTAATTTTTATAACTGCTTCCTTCATGCATGTTATTTATAGGTTAACCTCTTCAAGGATGGAGAAATAAAGGATGCATCCTGTACATGTCCCAGGGGTCAGTATCTGTGTCACCACGTTGCCGCTCTCTGTATATTTGGTCACCATAACATCTCAGTTACCGACGTAGAATGTCAATGGGCTGCCAAAAAAAGTAAGGAAGAAGAGGTCAAGACCATTGATGACATTTATGTAGGGAAAAGTCACGTATCTTGTGATACAAAATTATCAGAGGCAGAGATAACAAATTTCCGCACAACTCTGCAACAGTTTGGTACTGCTGTTGGTTTCACGTGGCTCCTAGGCCCCGAGCCAACAGTTGTACTCGATCTGATTCCAGACGTAGAAGAATTTATTTTTTCGGAAACATATTTGGCAGCAGAGGATAAGCAGAAGTGCTTTCTTGACAAAATGAAGCTATCTCAAGAAACGATTAAAAAAGTTTGTGCCATAACAGTGGGTCAGTCAAAAAATGAAAACTGGCTGATATGCCGCAAAAATAGGCTGACAGGAAGTAATTTTGGTGCTGTTTTGGCAGCCGTCAATAGAAAGAAATACCCCCAATCATTGTATAAACGATTAACTGGTATGTAAAAATTTTTTTATGCACTTTGTACTTTACAATTTTTTTTGTTCTATTAAGTAATACTATGAAATGGGACTAAACTTTACATACAACAAGTAGATGCATAAAGTAATTTGTGGGGTATTAAAAGTTGCAGTTAGATTTGGTATACGAACTGTTTCTGTGATTAATAGAAGATACAGTAGTTGCCCATATATTTACTTTAGAAAAAATTGTTATTTTCTTCTGCTGAACAGGAAATGTTAAGCAAAATTAATTTTTAAATTTCATATTCATAGAATGAATTCTGTAAAGATTTTAAGGATTGTTACTAATCACTCAGTATACTTATATAGTTGAATTAATTCAGGGTATTACAGTTGAAATCAGGAGGGAAGTATGAGATTTATTGCTGATTTCGCTGTCTGAAGAGTGGTGGTGCCGTGCTTAAGAAAATGATTTCGTAATTCCACAATTGCTCCTACATCCCTGAACCGATACAATTTTTTTTTATAGGCTGTTAAAGACAACTTTGCAGAATGGTACTTAGGCTATTGAGAAAAAAATGTTTTCTTTTCTTTGGTTTCCAATGGCCTAGTACCATTCTATAAAGTTGTCTCTGAAAATCCATCAAAAAATTTTTTTAATCGGTTCAGGGACGTAGGAGAAATTGTCGAATTACTTTCATGGCACTGCTCACTTTAAATTGACGACTATATAATTTTACATTACAATATACTTTTTTTAATTCGACAGGTTTCTACAGTCTAGAAAACATCAAGGCTGTGCAATGGGGTAACATCAACGAAGGCCAGGCCATCAGAGAATTTACAGAAGAGACCAAACTTGAAGTCGTGCCAACAGGGCTATGGCTGAGTGAGTGCGGTTTCCTTGGGAGTAGCCCAGATGGTCTTGTTGGAAACAATGCTATCATAGAGATAAAGTGCCCCTACAAATTTAGAGATAAATTATTGAGTGTAGAATTACAAACGGATCACTCGTATATTGTTTATGTTGATGGAGATGGAGAAGTGATAGTGAATAAAAAACACGAATATTACCACCAGATTCAAGGAAATTTGACCATTTGTAATCGGGAACTATGCCATTTATTTATTTGGACTCCCCGAGAAAATATCCTGGTTAAAGTTGACAAGGACGAGAATTGGATAGTAAACTTGGAACATTTACAAACCTTTTATCTGCAGGAGTATTTATCCTATATAATTTCCAATACGTTTGATGATGTATAAAACTAAATACTGAATTCATAAAATAAATTGTTTTTTTTTTATATTTGAGGAAAAATAGGCAAGGTATATTGTCAGCTATACTGTCCCAGGGGCGTTGATAATATCATAAAATAATTTTATTAGTTTCCAAAAACATGTTGCTTGGTAAAATTATGAGCTAATAATAATAATAATAGTTCTTTATTGATTATATACATACATATAAATACATCTGTCGTACATTTTAATTACACGTTTGTTTAAGCTTTGTAAACCCACAAGCATATTTTATTTTTAACATATTATATTGTATTGTATTTTACTTATTATTGTATTGTATTTTAAATAAGCTATTTCATTATTGGTGACTGAAAATAAAAAATAATTGTAAAAATAACTATTTCATTATTATATTATTATCTATAATCAAATGGTCATCGACTGAGATGTCTTTCAGCCAATTATAAGCTATTTTTCAATGCTTCATTTAATTTTAGATTTATTAGGATCTGTATTTGATTACATTTTTTTCTATAATCACTTATTTGCAAACCCCGGCTCAAGGGTAGCTAGCCAGAGACGACCTTCACACGCAGATTAAATATGTTTTGAATCAAGAATCTTATGATTCATATAAGCAAATAAATGCATTATTTTCATGAAACAAATATTCACAGAATAGAATAGAACTTTATTAACTACGTCACATACAGCATACATTTATAGCAGGTCAAAATAACAGTACAGTATATAAAAAATACACACAATACAATTTTACAAACAAAATAATAAATTACAGATTCAGGACCTTAAATATAAGTAGAAACAATGCAAGAAGAAAGAATAAATAAATAAGAACAAATACGTTAAAGTAGGCATATAATAGCTATTTATGTAACCAGTTACGAAAGACGTTATTTTGTGTAACGAGTTGAATTTGCGGGACGAGTGAAGCGAGATCCCGCAAAATAACACGAGTTACACAAGATTGTCTTTCGAAACTTATTACATACATGATTTTTTCTAATTTTAAAAGTCTAAAAACAATTTAAACATAAATGAAATAGGTATATGTAAAGATCTTAAAAAATAAGTAATCTTTTTCATAGTTACATTTGCTGCTATCACACATTATAATTTTAATGTCAAAATTGACAGACGTTATTTACCCAAAATACAATATTATATTATTTGAAATCCCAATTGGATAACATAAGGTGAAAAGGTTTTGTTAGCGTATTATGAAGGAAAGAAGAATTTAGAAGCTTCCACTTTATGGACTTAATATTCCATTTTGTGTTGAATAAACATTGTTTCTTTATCTTTTTGAGAGTTGTTTTTATCTTTCCTAATTGATGACATAACGAACTTTTCCTCACCAGTTACGTAAAATGTTACTTTTCATAATAACTGGTTACATAAAGTAGGACGTTTTGACACTTAAGTCAGTTTTGAAAAGTGTCACTTTATATGTCAAAATTAGAAAAAAATAGAATATAATATAGGTGCTAAATTACATTAATTAAAGAATATAGAAGTACTTCACAATAAATCTGTAAAATTGTTTGAATTTAAATATTCGTTCACGGAATAGAAACAGTTTCTTAAGCAAAACGATTTCAACGAACATTTAAAGCAGTGGAGATGCAAGCATCTCACTCTAAAAGGCAGCTTATATAAATCTAATTTAATGGAATTTTTCTCTGAGATCGCTAACCTAAATTGAGGCTTTTTTAATAGATACCTATTAAGCATTAAGATCGGAAAGGACAATTTACCGGTCAAAGACAATGTTTAGAGACTAAGCGAAGTAAAGTCCAACATTGTCTAAAATCGGTAAATACCTTAACGATCATTACATGATAATCTTTTTGTAGGATCAAGCAAATTAGTTTACTTACAAGAGTTGTTCAACTGAACGGTAAGTAGGTAAGTACATTACTTAACTATTCTGGTGAACCCGGTAGCTTGTAAATATTTCAACATCTTACTGAAATTTTTCTTAATCGTGCAAAAAATATAACCAGCATGATTGTTAAGGTTTTACTGATGTCAGACAAAATTGGAGATTTTGTTTTGCTTAGTCTACAAACATTGCTTTGACAGGTAACATATCCTTATCAATCTGAATGTTTAATATACTATTTTGTAGAATTGAGCCAAAATTAATAAAGAAAAATAGTATAAAATATCTCAAAGTTGGCATCTTGACAGCTATTGAATTCAGAACAATAACTATTTACCATTTAGCTGTACAGTAAACGTACCATTCTGGAACAGTAAATGAAACTGTCAATGAAACAAGTCTTGTAAATGAGCTCAGCTTGATCGTACAAAAATGTTTAATAAAATGCCGCGCCAAATGGATCACAGATTGGTTTTTGAATAGTTCTGATTACTACAAAATATTACCTGACACTTGAAAATACACAAACTAAAACAAAAATGTTAAATAGATTATATAATTTTTCATTTACAAAACTTGAAGGCTTTTTTTATACGTAAAACATGTCCAATATATTGAAAAACTTTAAAAGTTTTGAAAACAAAGACATTTTTCCCAAAACTTTTTAACTATATAATAACATATTTAACATTTTTGTTTTAGTTTATATGTTTTTAGGTATGAAATGATATTTTGTAGTAACGAGAACTATTTAAAAACCAACCTGTCTAATTTCTTGTATTATGTAAAATAGAAATAAAAAATATACATTACCCTAATAATCGTACAGATTTTCAACTTCCTTTATTAGAGGAAAATGCAAATTGGTAAGTGCTGCGCAGACTTGAAAAACCACAGATGCATGTGGCATTAATGTGGCTGGTATCGCAGACAAAATTTCATAACACTTTATGCGTCTTATGGCCCGTTCTACATGAATCCGTGCTTTAGCGATTGTCCTCGTCCTCACAACTTGTGCAGCAGTAAACTGAGGTGTGGTTAAGAAAGGTGGTAAATTCAGAGACACCTTCTGGTAACACATCGGAGATTAAGAAACCTTTGTCTGCAAGGACTAAATCTCCTGCCGACAACTGTTTAGTGATTCCACAATGCTCAGTAATTTTTTTATCAGAAGTTGAACCGGGATACAACTTGCTTGCGAAGGTCACCACCCCATTTGGTGCCACTCCTACGAGACCTTTTAAAGTGTTTCTGTGTTTATATGAGCTGTATGTTGCTCGTTGGCTTTCCATATTTTTTGGATGAATCGTACTTAGTTCGGTACAGTCAACAATAATTCTGCAGTTCGTAAAAGAACTGAAGGAAGTAGGCATACACATTTTATTTTTATTCCGTGACGGAATATCCTTCATGAGTTGTTCAAATAATATTTCGTGCAACGCAAATAACCATGTTTTAAAAACATTTGATACTGTTTCGCGGCTGACATTAAACCTTAAAGCCAAGTCATCATTTAATAAATTTAACTTTAATTTCATCAGAGTAAGTAATAACTGGTCAATTTTTGGTATCTTCACGACTTGCCACCCTGCAAAATAATTTAACTTTCGATGTTCAAACAGGGAGAATAAAGCTAAAAATATTTCTTTACTTGGAAGGCCTGTATGAACAGTTATTAAATGAGCATTGTTTTCAATGTGGCGAAATGAGAAACTTTTGCTTAAATTTTCTATGTCATTTTTCAACTTATTAACTTCGTCCTTAAGGAAATAGTTTTCCACATTCAACATGGCTATAAACTGTACTTGAGCAGCCTCGGAAGAAGTTTCTACTTTGGATGAAGTGTCTACCACGGCAGAAGTTTCTACCTCGAAAGAAGTTTCTGCCTCTGAAGGGGTTTCTGCCTCGACTTCTGACTCGGCACTTGTTTCAGATGGTGCTGTGGTACCCACTTCAATTGAAGTCATACTTTCTTCTTTATTTGTTATATTGCCTAATATTTGTCTCTGTAAACCCGATGGCCCGGCTTCACTGTCAGCTGCTTCGATAGTCTTCACCCTGTGATATCACTATTTTACTTTACATACAATAAATAAATTTACATGTTTACCTTTTAATTTTGCTTTTCTGTTCCGAACTCTCGAATTTTTTTGCCACATTGAAATCAAAAATTGTTGGTCCATTGCTTCGATCACCATTAATGAAATGACAACTACAAATACGGGAATGTTTACCAGGTTCTCTGTCTTTCCGCCTAAAACATTTTCCAATACATGTCAAGAAGTTTATGAAAAAATAACCATGTTTATGGTATCTACCTTATTAATTTAATCCACTTTCTTAATTCCTTTCTATCCTTCGGAAAAACAAAAAATTTACATGTATGACTTGTGCTGTAATGTTTGCAGGTTGGTGCAAAACACATGACCATGGTAACTGATGGTTTTCCAATTATTTTTTACCTAAAAAAATATAAAAACATCTCTTAGAAAATAGCAACACATAACCTCAATTTATTTTACATCCACTTTTTTCACATAAAGTAGTCAAATTGTCGGAAAATTATTTTAGTAATAGATACCTTATATCTCTAGGAACAAGCAAATGTATTTACCTTAAAAGCAAATGACAGCTTTCATAAAATAATCACTTTCAAAAATCACTCTATGGACATTTACGTATAGAACTAGCTTTGTTTGGAACGCGGCCCTTGATCTACCTCAACCAAAATGGCGATGCTACGTCACGCTTGCGGAGTCAATTGTTATACAAGAAGGGCGCCAGAAATGACCCCCATGTGGCATGTCATGAAACCTATGTCAAATATTTCCTCAGGAGTTCGTTAAAAGTTGTAACAGTATTTCGTAGAAATTCGTTTTGACCAACTTTTTAAGCAAAATATGTTGCAAATGCATCAGACTCCATTCCCTGACATAAAACATGTTATAGTCGTTTGAACTACTTAACGTAGCTTCCAGGGCGGATGGGGTAAGGTAAACCAGCTCGGGAAAACATCAGCATCGGCTCGATCTGGTTTTGTTTAAATAGCAAAAAAATTCGCAAAGATGCAACCAGGGAGGAACATTGAAAATGATGAAGTTAGATTTTTAGCCGTTTCCAGGCAACCTATAACTATAGTAACCTTGTCTACGTCATGCTGCAAATGTAACAAGCACTTTTTACGAATTCATTTTAACATTTTCAATGTTAAAATTCACAGTCTTTTGCACACACGCAACCAGAGAGGGGCATTGAAAATGATGAAGTTAGATTTTTAACCATTACCAGGCAACCTATAACTATAATAACCTTGTCTGCGTCTGCAACATTCACTTTTCATGAACTCAGGCCCCACATAGAAAACTAAAAACATTTTCAATCCCAATAAACAATTTAAAAGGAGGAGATTTTAAGAAAGTTTTATCAGGGTTATAAAATAGTCTTTTGCTTTATTGATGTGATAAGATCTTTTAGGCTTCAAGTATATTTGCTCTTATAAGGTAAGTTTTAATGCGTTCTGTAAAACCTAATTCTAAAGCTAACTTGTTGCTAGGACTATTTGTATTTGTAACGGTTTTATCATATCTATATAATGTGCGCTCCAGCTAAATTGTTTGAACAAATTATATATTCTCATTTATACAGACATGTAGAAAAAAGTTTAGTTGATGAGCAACATGGTTTTGTAGCCACAAAAGATCTATTAATACAACTTGTTTATATTTACTAATCACGGTTTCGAAACATTAGAGGAAAAAAAACAACTCGATACTATTTTTACAGATTTTAGCAAAGCGTTTGATAAAGTAGATCATGACGTGTTATTGGAAAAACTATATAAATTTGGTTTGTCTGCAAAAATGATGTTGCTTTTAAAAAGTTACATACAAAATAGATGTTTTGTAGTCAAGTACAATGGGAACACTTCTGGTAAATATTATGCAAATTCTGGAGTACCACAAGGATCAAATCTGGGACCACTATTATTTATATTATTTATTAACGACCCCCGCCTTCGGTTATCAAATTCTAAAAATGCTTACTTTTTGCAGACGATTTTAAAATTTACAAGAGAATTGACAGTTAGATTTTGTGTGGGCCTCCAGAAAAATATTGGCAGCATTTATAAATGGAGTACTATAGCATTGTGATCACACATCTATGTAATTTGTATGTATAATTGTGATACTCTAAAATTTATTACGTATTATTTTTCTATATTACTAGCTGACCCAGCAAACGTTGTTTTGCCATATAAATTATAAATTTTTGCCAAAAAAATTAAAAGAAAATTTCTGGATAGGGCCAACCGTATCACCTAGGGGTATAGAAAATAGCCTACGACCTATTCTCAGACCTACCAAATATACACCAAAAATTTCATAAAAATCGGTCAAGGCATTTCGGAGGAGTTCGATAACAAACACTGTGGCACGAGATTTTTATATATTAGATGTAATCAGTAATTTACTTACTTAATTGTTATTTAAAAATGCTATCCTTGTAATTAGGCTGATCAGGCTTGTTTGGATAGTGTTCGATAAATAAATATAAAACTCCATAAAGCTAAATGGTTTTATTATCTTCTTAAATTCCATTGAGATTCAAGAAGGCTTTAAATTATTTTTTATGGTTTAACAAGTCTGCAATAAATACATTTCAAGTTATTTTTGAAACTAGACATTTTCAATGGCTATTAGTATGTATTAAAGGTCATTATAAAACTAGTCTCTTAAAATGTCCTTGACAAATATTTTAATGAAACCGTTATAAAGAAAAAGGCATATATAAATCTAAAAGGCAAATCTTAATTCCATAAAACACTTTCTAAAAACTCAATTCATGACAACAAATAAATGTGTTAGAAGCATTTCACAACTTGTAAATATGGAAATGTGGACGAAAATATAAAAGAGTGGCCATTAAGTTAAAAGAACTGTTAAAAAGCAGACAGAGAACTGTGCGATGCTGTCGATTTGATGTATTTGAAAAAAAATAAAATCTAGAGTTTCTCTGAACCTATATTTCTTTATGTGATGAGAGTGAAACAGGAATCCTGTTAAGTTTTAAAATATCTTTTTTAAATGCCATTTGTGATTAACATGTTAAATGGAAAGGTTAAAATGTTGTTTTTGTTAATATAACTGTGTGTTATTACTTTACAATTAAACACTTCTAAGTTCTTAAAACACCAAATAAAAACATCCAAAGAAAATAATACTGATGTTATAAAAATATGTTAGTTTTTATTGTTTTGCTATTGTTTAATAAAATTTAAATATTATTTTATATCAATGATCATTTCTCTTGACCTACACAATTTTTCATAAATTCAAATTACCCGCCATAAAATTCCCAATTTAGTTTAAGGGCATATTCTTTATTCCAACAGAGTCAATCAGGTGACATCAGACGTGTTGTTATCTTATCACTTGTGTTGTAAGAAAGGGAAGTATACTGTGGTGGAACTCAACTGTTGCAATAAAGAATACGCTCTTTTAAATTTGTCACCTTTTGGGTATAAGGTTTGTAGAGTATTTAGGCTCTACAGACCTTTTAACTAAAAGTTCCAAATGAATGTAATTCGCTGCAGCACTGGAGCTGTGAAAACTATTAGTAGGAGAAGAAAATTTATAGGTAATTAACCCTTTAAGGACGGCTCCTTATTTTACCAACCTACCTACTAGACGGCTCCATTTTGAGTGCCATAGGGACGGTTGCCGTATATATACGGCGTCTTTTTTGTAAGTGCGAATGCATTTAGTGCCATATTTAAACGTCATTTTATAAGTTTCATTTATTACATTACTTTTATTAATTGTCAAAAACAACTACAAAGTAAACAAAGTTTTATTCAACATTCCGAAAATACATGCGCCGTTTATGTACGGCATCTGGTCGCGCAGAAGTGCTGTTTTTATAAGGCATTCGTCTGGTGAAGAAGTTTGAATGAGCCGTTTAACTACAGCAACTGTTCCTCGAGGTTGAGTGTATTTAAACAGCGGCCGTCCCGAGAGCAAAAATAACCTTTAACGTATATATACGGCAGTCGGCGGTGGGACAAAGTCAGGAAAGCCGTTGATATACGGTAACCGTCCTTAAAGGGTTAAGTTTAAAGTTCTCAAGCGGATTCGTCTTGGCGGCGGCTCTCTTAAATCCCAAAGGTTTTATTACGATTTTAGTATAGCCTTATGAAGCCCATGTAATCTTCACTAATAGACCGGGAGGTGGTGACAGATTTTGTGACGTGATTTTACCCAGTAGGTATGCCTTTTGGAGGGTATTATGGTATGCATAATCTGTTGTTAATAAATGATAAACTAAAGAGTCATCCCGGATCCTTCATATATTAAAGTTAATTAACATTTGTTTGCAAATTAAGCGTTTCGATACGATTTCACCCAGGCTGCCATGAATCCACAATAAAATTCAAGTAAAATATGACAATTGAATAATCAAAGGCATACCGTTTGCGTGAGCCCAAAAGGTGATCACGGTCAGGTGTACTTGCATTTAAAAAAATGATTTATCCGCGATTCTAAACAGGCTGCCATTATAAGAAGTATACATGGTTGTGCTATACATCAGTTACAGAAAAAATGGCATACCGTTTGCGCATGTCCAAGTATACCTCACATTAAAAATGTCTAGTAGAGTTATTTAACAAGATTCCATTATTTTACTCAATAGAATAGAATAGAATACTTTAGAATAGAATAGAATACTTTATTTGTCTTTGTGGCTACAGTATTTGTAGATAAGATATGTCATCATGTAAAAAAACTAAAAAATAGAAATATAGTAAAATACAAAAGTTAAAACTACATACATACAGATAGGTACACTAATAACAAACACTTACTAATGAAAAATGTATTGCAATAAGAAATATGTATCCTAGAATGTCGATATGTAAAATGGCATACCATTTGAACGGGTTTGTCATATTAGAAAATAGAAAAATAATTTTCTGTGTATTTAATCAGTATGCCATTGTATGGTTGAAGCAATCATGATATAATGAAGTGAAATAACAAACGGCATACAAGTTGTGCAAGTTTTACATACTCAACTTCAAGAAAAAACGTCCCGAAATTACGGAAAAATTTGCCATCATTATAATCAGTATGCCTTTAAGTTTATACTTTAAGTTACTCATAAAGTTCGCTAAAATAATATGGCATACCAATTGTGAGAGTTTATGGTACGAAAAATAGCATGCAAAGTAATTTTCACAGTGCATCCCGTCATTGTTTCCCCCTCATTTGGGTCAAGTAGAGAAAACAACCAGTATTGCATCTCACATTCGCGCATGGCTTGTACGCAATACACAAAATTTATCCCTGAACCACATTAAACATTATTAAAATTAACCACAACTAAAGATTAAGTATATGAAAATAATACGCTTGTCTACAATTAGCTTTCTTTGTATTTGATAGGGTGGCTAACCTGAGGCAAAAAATATATCACATTTTGGGAATGGATTTACTGTAGATAGGCATAAAAGTTACGATTATGCTTATGGTTGTGGTTACTTCCAGGTAAATAACATTAGAAATAGATTTTTTTGAAAAATTAGGATTAACAATCTATTAGTGTATTTAATTCGTTTATACTTGAATTTCTTAAGTAAAATAACGTTGGCTGTTATTAAGCAAATTAAACATTTACAGAATAACATATTTTTATTTTTCAACAATTTTAATGTTATCACATTTTGGATACAAAAATTTACATGTTTCTCAAAATATCAAGTACACTAAATTATTACTTGCATGGCGCCAAATAATTAATTTATCTTTATTATCATTTTTAAAATTTCTATTTATAATATGCTAAGGGTTGCTTCCAGGATGAAAATATTCCTCTAAGCATAAAAACGCATGCATGTCTTTACCCCTTCTTCATTTTCGGTCAGTCCTGCTACACTGTTACGATCTCGGCTATAAAATAAATTGGCCTTTATAGATATTTCATCTATGCAGAGAACAACATATTTGTCTTGTTGTTGAAAGCAATTCACTTTCATTTTCAATACCTCAAACAAGCTTGGATTATTTAGACCAGGATTTATAACTGTAGTCTAAATTATTTGAGGATCCTTCCAGTCGTTGGGACTGCCATGGGCCTTAATCAGTTACAAAAATCATTCGTGAACATTTTTAGTTCATAATGATCACCACAAAGTCTGTGACTTCCATATAGCCCTTCTAACTTACATAGTAAGTCTTCTCTATTAGAAGCTATCACCCAAATTCTCGCTCTGAAAAAAAATCCAAATGAAGTAATACGCTATATATATCTTGAAATAACATAAAAAAAATTAATTCACATGAGAAATGTGCGGCCAAATTTTAACTTCCATAGTACTCTTCAATGCAGAAAAGTTAGGACAGTAAAGGTAACAAAAATCGACTATTTTCAGTAATTCTGTGAAATTTTGCACGATAATCGGCTTAAAGAGTAAAGAAACCATTGTTAATTCAAATCAAATTTAGATCACATAAATAAAACTCAAAATCCCTATGTAAATTTGCCTCAAAATCCTTAAAAGTGAATAATAGAGATTTATTTAATAACTTTTTGCCAATCATATTCTCTTAAATTAAATACTACTTTGAGTTTTATTTATGTGATCTAAATTTGATTTAAATGAACAATCGTTTCTTTAATATTTAAGCCGATTATCGTGGAAAATTTCGCAGTAAGGGTTCAGAATTACTGAAAATAGTTCATGATTATTCTGTTGTTTTTTGTAAAAATATGTTTTTGCCATTATTAATTACATTTAAAAAATATATGCAACATTTATGTATTCTTTGCATTGAAATATTTCAAATTAACTGAACTGTAAACAAAAAATTAAAAAAAAATTAAATGTTACATATTTTTGGCAAAAAAATTAATTTTTTTTCTTCGATAAATAAAGAAAATTAAATTTTTTGGGAACCATGATCCTTCTCAATCAGTATGCCGCTTATGATTTGACGTTGATATAACATGATTGACTCAAAATTGGAGAGGCATACTGAGTTAAATCACAAAAATTCTGTCGTTTATTTTGCACTAGCGGTTTTTGTGTTTTCATCATAATTTTATACTTTGCCAGCCTCGGACCTTATCAAACGGTATGCCATTCAATACACCATATAAATACATCTCAATGGAATGAAAAACAAAGCATATTGATTAAACACACGGAAATTTAATTAACCCTTTTGCAACTTTTCTTGCGTATGCCTGTACTTATGACTGCCCTGATCGCTATGCCAATTTTATATGCAACATACGCTATCATAAACTGCATGGAAAATAATGGCATACTGATTTAAATAACGGAATCTTGTTAAATAACTCTACTAGATGTTTTTGATGTGAGGTATACTTCGACATGCGCAAACGGTATGCCATTTTTACTTCCACATCCAGTGGAAGTATAGTAACGACAAAAAAATTTAAAAAAATTTTTATTGTTCAAATAGGCTTAGAATGTCATGAAACGTCGAGATTTTAAGTTTGAGCGAAAAAAAAATTTCTGTCTGTCGGTCTGTCTGTAACTTTTTTTTGTGCGCACGTTTACTCAGGAACCGTTTGAGATATTGACTTGAAATTTGGTACACATATGTACTTTAACGAGATCTAGAACTAGATTATATTTTCATCTTGTTCCGTCGAAGGGTTGGGGGGTAAATTGGGGTAAATTTGGGGTAAATAGGAAAATCAAGCAGGTAAGAGTCCATAAAATTGGTATTTAGTATATATAAGAGAAGCTAAGGTCTCAAAAAAAATTGACATTAGCCACCCCCATTACCACCCCCACCCCATTATTAAAGGGGATGAAAAAAAATTGTGATTTAGTGTATGTACAAGAACCAGAAACCCCAAAATATTTTTTTACTTCATCCACCCCTCACTACCACCCCCTATCGCCAGCCCCGCCCCACTATGTGGGGTATCGTTTTAATGGTTTTTGGGGTAGAGGATTTCAAATATTATATTATTAAAGTTCCATAAATAATTATTTCCACAAAATTTTTTCGTTGTGAGTGACTTGGATAGAAAATCTGGATGTGGAAGTAGTGATTCCTTGGGCAGCGGTTTTTCTATAGCTGATGTATAGCACAACCATGTATACTTCTTAATGGCAGCCTGTTTAGAAACGCGGATAAATCATTTTTTTAATAGCAAGTACACCTGACCGTGATTACCTTTTGGGCTCACGCAAACGGTATGCCTTTGACTATTCAATTGTCATATTTTACTTCAATTGGGTTGTTGCACTAAGTTAAAATTTGAGGAGAATCTATGTTAAACAATAACAATTATTCATAAAAAATCATTAGAAACATGTAGAAGTTGAAAAGAAAGTCTTATAATATTATAATATTAATTACAAAAATACATGCATTTAAAACGGAGATGACATAATAACGGCAGTCTGTAGAGAAGTTAGTTATAAAACAACGAGAAAAGGGTACTAATTTAGAAACTCGCTGATAGCAACGGAGAAAAAAGACAATCACGACAGTTTAATCTGACACTATATTTAACGTCAAATTCAACTGACGTTCATAGGTTACAATTCGGTATAGTTTAACAGCATCTAGTTATGAATAAATATAAGTACATATAGTGTTTTCTGCCGTACTGTGTAAATAATACCACCAATTCACCAGAAAAACTGTTGTGTTCCAATAATAAACGCTGAACGTAATAATGAATGATTCAAAGCCACCAGAGAAGGACCAAGTCTTCTTATTGTGGAGACCATTTCAATGTCGAGTAAAGTAACAAATTACAATGTATTCTAAGCGTTTTATTTGTGGTAAGTTTTATCTTAATGTAGGAATTTGATTTTTAATATGGGTTTATGTTGTAGGAAAAACGGCCGCATTACAAGACTTGTGTGGCATTCTAGCTATTACAAATTTAAATTACCCGCCAAACTGGTAGATAAAACAGAGGCTGTATTCCTAACGGCTCTAGATTAGAATGTTATTCATTTGACTTCCTAAAAGGAGGGAAATGGCTTTAATCTGCTTTTATGTATTTTATCTAGTTTATGTTGGAATAAAGTGCAGTAGTTGTTTTTGTTAGCTATTGATTATTTATGAAGCTCCATAGACGCCCCATAATACTAGGATGATCAATAAATTAAGAAAGGAAATTTAAAAACTCGCCGTTGAAAAACTATATGAAACAAACTGTGAAAGTCGTCTAAAGTTGGTGAACACAATCAGTCGGAAATGGCTACGAATGCCTTGGATTGTAGTTATAAATGCCCTTTGAATTATGTGTGGTATAAATACATATCATTGTTTATTGTTTAGATAGATACTAGCATAAAGTACTTACCTATTTATTATTTTTTGTTATAAATAATACAGACCTTTCTTGATATCTTCGTAAGTCTCATTCTGACTCTTCTTAGAAGTGAGTATCAATGGATAATAAATAATTAAATAAATAAATAAAATAATTTTGTTGTTTTCAGTTAGATACGCATGTATATAGTTAATAGGAAATAAAACAATGAAAAGGAAATATTTAATAAAATACAAAGTATAGTTAACAAATTCATCTAAATTAAATAATAAAATACATATTAGACATATTATGTAATATTAATAGGATAAGATAAAGGAAGTTCTTGCAGAAATTACAATAGTTTGTACTGTCTATAGCAGCTGTAACATAAGTACCTTGCTGCTTTTGCACTTCCAACCATTGCAATGTCAAAACGATCGTCTCTTTTTAAAAATTCGCTGACCATAAATATATCTACCGCAAGTAGAATGTCAGAATTAGCTTTTACAGATATACTGCCTTAGTCGTTTTGTAAAAAAATATTAACAATAACTGCAAACATCAATCACTGCTAGCTAAACGTCAAATTTACTTTTGACATATGAGGTTATTTTCTTTCTTGTCAGCAATGTCAACTTATTCGTCTTCATCTGTTCTGCTTATAAGTTCACATCTAACTGCCGTTATGATGTCACTACCGTTTTCGCGGCACATTCAAATAGTCGAAGTTTAACAATTTTTTAAAATATGTTGCGCTAAGAATTTTTCTTCCAAATTAAATATATAACTAAAATAAGTCCTCCAGTACCATATTTTACCATTTTTGAAAATTCGTCAACAACCCAATTTTATTGTAACCCCCCCCTTGTGCCTTGTGTATTTGCACTTGTGTAAGGAAGGAATTATTTGTGATAATCTACAAAAAGACTTCAATAGACTTCATCTAGAGTACAATGTTCTAGGCCATTACCATTATTAGAATATATAGTTTAATGGGACGACTGCAAATGACAATTAGGTTTTATTTAATTGGCCAGCCATATTTTCTTGTTCGAAAAGTGTTCAAGATCAATTTTACAATCATAATTATTTATAATTTTCAATTTTTGCTTTAGTAAATTAAGGTACAATCACAAAAAAACAATTGAAAATAGCCCAGGGAACTGACAAGCAGACTATTTTTTTTATTTCCTGATTATCACGTTTATAAGCTATAATCAAAGTACCACAGTTTAGCATAAAGTCGATGTAAATAGAGTTGACAAAGATATAGAGTTGCAGTTTTAAAGAGTTGAACTTTATTTAATGTTGTCCTTTTATTACGTGAATTTGGAAAAATGATCTGCATGTGCAATTTAGTTAGTATTTAACAGTTAAGTAAAAAACCAATGACAACGGAGAATTAATAATAGGTAATTTTAATACTTAGGCTCTGTTAAACGGCGAAGTTCTGAGGCGTGACTCTCACTGGCCCTGATCTCGACTCGAGTATGTTGTCCATTTTCACTCTTTTAGATGACGTCGTAAGTCGCCCGACGCTTTCCACCCCCAACTGACTGTTAGACTACAGCGGCGAATATACAATCGCTTAGCCTGTAAACGGAGCCTTTCCAGAAGGTTGCAGACAGACAGCGACTAAATATCCCCCCGGAGTAATGCAACTGACTCTCAGTGTTTACACAGCTACGATGTTTAAACTGTGCTTCTATGAACGAAACCGTAAGGTCGCATACAAAAACACAGAATAAATACCAAAGAGTGTTAATTAATTTCTGTGGACACACACAGCCAAATATTCCTGTATTTCAATGAACGTTACCATAAAGGACGCAGATGAAAAACACAGGTGAACACGGAGATGGGTGCACCAAGAAGGTTGATCAAAAAATGATTATCAGGGCTGTTTCCCCGTGATATGTATACGCGATGCAATAAAGAAACAAAACTCCGTGTTACACGAGAGTGACTGAAATAGTTAAAAAAGGAGTGAATTTTGAACGGGCCGGAGTTTACGCTATTTTACAAGAAAATCTCGGGCTTAACTGTATTAGAAATGTGGTCTAGAATTGCTTGCGTCTCTGGCTTGTTTGTTTACATAACACATTCCTTAACCGATACGCTCAGTGCGAAGCTCGACTTTCAACGTCGTTTTCAACCCTAGTAAAATGCTTTAAAAAGTATTATAATAAAATAATATTTCTGTATTTAAGGAAATTATGTATGAAATATTTTTAATGATATATTTAATTTTGATTAGAATTGTTTTAAAATTTGGAAATAAGTAAATTCTATTTAAAATTTAAGAAAATAATTTGCAATTACACGATCTAGATGCGGGGCGTTACAATTACTACGTGACGACTTCACCTGCTCAAACGTAGTTACATGTTAGTGTTCTTTCTGTTCAATGTGTTTGTACATTTATAAATACATTGAACGAAACAAACACTAACACCACAAAAAGAATGTGGCTGTTTTTGCAAAGTTTGTATAAACAATTTTGCATTTTTTAACAAAATTGTTTGAAAATGTTATACTGTACAAAATCATTGCTCTAAAAATATATTATTTATTTGCAAAATTATTATTCCTGTCCGCAAAAACAGGGAAACGAGAATGTGTACGAATAAGTCCAAACAAAAACATTTTTTGACCCAAGGTATTCATAAGTAGATCATAAGCTGTGTAAAGAACCTTAGTGGCACTTCTTCATTGGTCCCTTTCATGTGATGCATCTGCTCTCCTATGCCTTGAAAATTCAGTCCAAGCTATTCTCAAATTCCAATGAAATTTAAGCATTTGTGCCATGATAAATCACTTATACGCTGCTGAGAAGTGTATTCTATTTTATAAAAAAAAGTGTGTCAAAATGAATTTTTGTGAATTTGTGCTTGTGGACAGTTTTAATCTATTTGCCGAGAGGAATCATTAATAGTCCCATTGCATGCCACAAGGGGGGCAATTTTTGTAAGGTTTTTGGCACCCTCCCTTGGAAGTATTCAGAGTAACTATCTGTGATTGGGAAACATGGCCTCTGGTGTTTTATCTAGCTCTCTAGATACATCCCCGTTTGGAATACTCCCCAATGCTTTTTACCACTAGACTATAACATTGATACATTTTAAATTCCTCAAAAGGTGAGAAGTGAAGAAGGTATTCAACCAGACTAGATAGATAGGTGTCCTGACCATCGGGGGAACTCCGCAGAGGGAGAAAGTTAAAAGGGAGAATATCACAATAAGCCGAAGCGGCTGCAGTGATTCCGGAAACAATAGTTAAAGGTCTCCCAGAAAAAAAAATTCCTCAAACAAATTACTAAATAAGAGGTACTGTTTTCACCGTTTATATGGTTTTCTTAACGTATAGTATAATTTAAAAACACTGTATAGTAAACTTCTTTGAACTCTAAAATTATTGTCGCAAGAAGCTTTGTATTTTTTACTGAGCAGAGTTAAGCGCACGGAAGATAGACAAAAACAAATCACAGAGCAGTAAATGTTGTTATATGAAGCAATTCAAAGTGTATTTATTGTACGAACAATTAAATATTGTTCATAATAGAAAATAACAATGTGTTCACTCCTTCTCAATATTTTCCCAATTTGCACCTCTTTTCTTTTTCCTTCTAGTCAAGTAAAATGCATAAGAATGACTGAAGCTGGTAATGGTAAGTCATTTTATAATTTGTTTTACTCTCCCTAGTCTGCTAAAATTCTTTAAATACACCTCAGGTATTAGGAAATAACTTCTATGCCTGTGACTTTTATGTCAAACGAATGGTACCCATACCCTTAAAATATTAAGATTGAAAATAATAGTGTAAATTAGCAAGTTCGGGCAGCTTACCGACGTCAAATTAATATTGTAGCTTTTTCAACATAAGAATTACTGTTTCAAAGTTGAATTTTTTATAACTCTTTTATTATATTCTCAACTTGTATAATACATATTACGGAAAAATAATAATACTAAGGAAAAATTAATTTCATAAAAATCATTTCTTAATGATTATTTTTTGACACTAATAAATTATTTATGCATTAGTTAGCTTGGGTTGTTTAATTGCTATACCAAAATGAAACTGATTCGATACTCAAAAAGGTAAATAAAATAATATTAATAACAATAGTGACTTCATTTTGTAGAGTTCAGTTAAAATACTCTTACATTCAGCCGTAAATATTATATTGATTGTTTTCGCTCATTGTAATTTACATTTTGTCTTTTAACTTATGCATAGTACGGGAATAATATCCAAATAGTTCAGCCAAAAACCAACTTAATTTAAAAAAATTGTTAACATTTATTTTCTGCTAGGGATAGTTGAAATTAACCTATAACTAAAATCCTCCTAGCATATAATATTCGAATATGTCACATTAAAAGAAAATTGATATAAATATGCCAGTGTAATATAATTTCATAAATTAACAATGAAACAGAATATGTTTTAAATTTTTATTGATAATTATTCAAGAGGAATGTACTTGTTGGGCAGTCTTCCAGATTTTTTCTTCACATAAAAGTTTTATGTTTATGTTCCCAAATAATAATTTCTTCTTATCAAATACTCGTAGATATAAAGGCAAAAATGGTATGTATAATACTTATAAAATCTAATATCTAGTAGCTATATCACAAAAAAATGATTATAATTGTAAAGTTCATTTTTGTTGGCATCATTTTACATTATTTTATTTCTCACTCGTAACATTAATGAAGTGTCCATAACAACATAATAGTCTGTTATGTGAAAATAAATTTGCTCTAAAATATATAGGATTTTCTATAAGCAATAGTAGATACTTCATATGTATATTCCAGAGATCAAAATATAAAATATTGCTAGTTAAGAGTGGATATACCTTATAAAAATTACAAATAAAATATCCTAAAAAGATGTGTCTTGCAGTATTGTTTATAATTAGACCATTATAATTATGAGATTTGTACAAAAAAAAAATAGAAGAAAATATCAATTTCGGTTTCTAATATTTTAATGCTTTTAAAACAAATTAATATTAATTTATAAAGTCCATTGTAATTAGCAGTAAGTGAGTTCTTATAATTTTTAAAAACAATATTATTTAAATTCAAAACATGAGAAAAATTACTATAAAAACCTTCATACAGTAGCGGAGCTACAGCATAGCACGGTTGCACAGTGTACAAGGGCCCCCTGCAGGGGGTCACTCCTAAATTGTAGCCTACATTTTTTCATTGAACAGAGATTTCAAATGTGGCCAAGGGTCTCGCTTTTCTGCATAAGGGCTCTACGACTCCTTGCTCTACCACTGCTGCTTTCATATTTATGTTTTATTTTTCCATGAAAATAGTACCTATACTGTTTTCCAAAAAACAGTATGGAACCGTGCAGATGCAAATTCATGATAAATACGAACTCCCTCTGGGTTTATTAAAGTTTAAGCTCAATATCATTTAGTGAATTAAATAATTTAACCAGGGAACAAAATCCATTCCTCATGATAATATGGGACACACAATAAAGTCCAGTATTCTTTTTTACACATGGCAGTGTACTTAAAAATATCATGGGAATATGATCATATTTAGTTCTTAATGATTTTTTACTCCCCAAACAAATGATTATAAAATTACCAGGTGTCATGCGAGGTACAATGCTATAGTGTGCATTCTTCTGTTTTGTTTTTTTCAAACATGCAAATAGTAGGGAAACAAATATTTTTTATACCACTACCGTGAAACCAGAAAAGATTTCCATTTACATTTTTTTTGTTTATAAATGAAAACTGACACCAAAAAGAAGCTTGGTAGACCGCTATGAAAAAAATTGGAAAAATCTAGTGTTTGTTTTTCTTTTTTAAGTCTATTTTCAGGGGCCTTATTGCAAAATAATATACCTATTGTTGTAATTTTGATTCCTTTATCGATACCTCTTATCCTTTATATTGATGTTTTTTTTATAATATATATAAATTGTTATACCATGTGTCCCATATTATCATGAGGAATGAATTTTGTTCCCTGGTTAAATTTTTTAATTCACTAAATGATATTGAGCTTAAACTTACAATAGGCGATAAGTATACAGCATAATTCGTGGCTGATAGGCATTGAAAATCTATAACTATAAAATTATAACGCGTCAACGTTTATCGAATTATTGTGCATTTGAAACACCGCCTGGAAACTGATAAAATAAAGATGGGACGAGCTATAATAGTTGTAAGAAAAGGTATGTTGTTCGATACGATATACGGTACTGTCTTGTTATACATAATGGCTATTTTGAATTTATTTTGTATTAAAAATCGTAATCATTGTTGTAAAATTGCTCATTTTACCACCCTACTTAAATATAGGAGTGTATTATAATGAAAGTAATGGGTCTCGACCAATACACAGTTCTTAATGATAACTGGCTATCTGCACCCCAATGGAGTATGTAATATATAGCAAGATGTGTCCTTTTACAATCTACATAGATAGATAGACATATAGAGTCTGTCCAGTGGCTCGCCTAATCTTCCCTACAGACCATTAGTCAAAGAATCAGATATATACAACATATTTTATAAGCACACATGCTTACTTTGATGAAATATGACATTATTATTACATAACCCTTTATAAATATGTTATGTGTTCATTAAGAAAGTTAGGTTCTCTTTCAGAAATAAATAGTACAGTATTTTTCTCGCTCAAGTGTGTATAGCTTTTGTTATGTTTAGTTGAGATGACAGTAAATGGTAATCACAATTTTCGATCGTGGTTCATCCTTCCTAGATTTTTCCTAGACAAATGAATAATGGCGTATTGTAAAACCATTAATTAAATATTATTTTATGAAATATGATCAACATATTCCATCAAAATCTCAAATTCAATTTTTTTTTATCATTACAGCACTATCTCTAGTCATACGACAGTTGCTCAAAAGTGAAAAACCTAAAGAAACATGCTTACTGTTTTAAAAAAAAATGATGCTGACATTTCGTAGTACAGACCTGATTAATTAATTAACTAATTATTTAATTTGAAAAGTATTTTGAAAATTCCGGAAAAATATAAAGGTCTAATTTATTAAAAAACGCATATGCGTTCGACCCTTTGCAGGTTACACAAAGTTACAACTCCAGATCCAACTAGTAGCAGGTGTATAACCAGGGGCGGCCCTAGCAAATTTTTTAGGTGGTGCTAGATCTCATTGTGGCGCCCCCCCCAATAAGCATAGGCTAAAACCTTCGCACCACTTTTCAAAGATGGCGAATATATTTTCGCACTCCGGTTCATACTTACCAAGCTTATGATTGCCAGTCGTAAATTTGCGATACTTATAGAATCACAAGGGTAACTAATACATGCGGTAGGAACAGCCGATACGCCTGATTGCCATTCATCTCGCCATTCATAAACTTATCATTTTTTTATCTGACTTTTTTTCAAATTTGGGCGAGTGTAGCGCTTCCTTGTACCGCCCAAAATGAATGGGGGCCTGGATTCATGATTTTTGGGGGTAAACTAAGAAATTCCTCCAACCTCCATGCGTAAACCTATGACTTATTTGTGACTTTTTTTTACTTTTACAAGTCATATTTCTTACACCTTTGAGGGCCTGCCGTACGCCCCTGTCCCAAAAAAAAAATGGCTGCCATGGTCATTTCTGTGCTCTACTGCCCCAAATTAACAACCATTCACATATTTTGGGAGTAAACCTATGACACTCAATTAGTGGTCGGCGGGCTCCTGGTCCATGAAGATAACATACATTTTACATTTTTTACACCTTTATATTATTAATAACTCAGACCTCCGAAAGATTAGTATAGTAGTAGTATGGTCAGTATAGATGAGAAACAGTGACATAAAAGTAAAAAGGTACAATATTTGTTTGAAAAGGTTTATTTAAACTACTATGACGCAGACAACGCATGCATACGTCAAATTTACATTGTAAATTAATTAAAAACTGAAACAAATGAATATAGATCTTTTCACGGAAATGGAACTTGTGGGGTTAAATGGTATTATTTAAGGTGCTTGAGTTTTATTTTTTGCGCAGACGAATTATTATTGCATTTTCGGCGCCCTCCATGATGGCGCCCGGTGCGGTCGCACCGCCCTAGGGCCGCCCCTGTGTATAACATCCCTCACTCCGATTATTTACTGTAAGACAGCAATCATTATTTTATCATATTTTAAAAGACTGCCCACTGGGATATCCATCATCTTACAACTCCGACTGAAAATTCAATCTGTAGATTTCTTAAAGAAGGTTGCATTTAGCACCTAACAAGTACACCTTTCTTGTTTAAAAATAATGACTGTACAAGCATTTCTTATCAAAAAGGTCATAAAGTTACTAGGAAAAGTACGGCTGAATGTTGAATGTACGATATCGTATGTGGGGCCCCTTATGATCAATCGACAGTTTAGTATTTCTCACTTTTAATAACTAACAAAATATTTTACTGGCGTCATCTTTATATTTTGATCTCTAGAATCTATATATAGCTGCATGTACCATTACTTATGAAACATCCTGTATAATTATGGTTAGCAAAATATAAATCTTACATCTATTAACTTAAAATAAATTTTCGTATTAGAAAAACAATATGGAATCTTAATATCAATCATTAGATTAGATTAGAATATCTATTTAACACAGCACAATGGAATATATTTAATAATTTTTATATTTATAGAATTTTAAAAAACACTAATCTAATGCAGAAATTAGTTTGTTAAAAACATATATTAATTATAAATTAAATAAATAAAATTATTGGATTTAATTTCAGTAAGTACTTCCAAAATACCAAGCATTCCCAGGCACCAGACTGACGTCATTTTTTTGTCACTTGAGATGTCATTTTGACCTCTGAAATGACGTTAACAATGGCATAAGAATGACCTGCTTATGTCACAGCACAGCGACGTCATTACAGGACGTTTATCTGACCATATGTAAGCTATTTTTGATTAACTGAAATAAATGTACATTTGAGAAATATAATAATTTGGTGCAAAATGACGTGAATATTAGGGCTCTTTCAATGTATGATAGGTCACAGGATAAGTCGCCATGTAGATGAATAGAGAATTAATAGGTAAGCCCCCATCTCGGCTTAGCCACCGAATAATGATCTTCAACCAAATCAATCAGTGTTTCCTGAATGAATTTGAACGTTGCAATTTATATTATTTATTTTCCATAAATTCAGTTAGAGTATAAGAGTGACTGATTATTGTAGTGGTTTGCATGTGGCACCTTCTAGAAATAATTTCTGTAACACAACATGTGTTAATGAATAAACTTGTCAAATGAAAAAATGACGTCACAAATACGTCAAATCGACGTCTCAATAATTTCGTCACAGTATGACATTACTGAGACAAAATTTTTTCGTCAACTGACGTCGTCGACCAATGTTACCAAAAAGTGGCGTCAAAGTGACGTCAGTCTGCTGCCTGGGTTGCACATCAGCCCTGCAGATATTCTGACATTATAATGTATCAACTCAAAATTAAATCAGTACAGTAATTTCGTATACAAATATGGAATATTTATGTTGATACTGCACCACATGCTCGTACAACTTTGTTCACATGAATAAGTCAGCTTAGCTTGCATCATGTTATACTTTTGTGGTAAGTTTGATTGATTTTGTTTTAGTTCGTTAATTTAATTTGTGAATGTTTTATAATTGGGTAAGGTTTAGTTATTATAGGTGTTAGGTAATATTAACAACATATTAGTGCATAGTTTAGGTAGAGCACTTTTGAGGATAGTAGTAACAGTGATTCTGAATCAGATAAAATATATTTAACAATTTTCCAGTCCGACACGTGGAAATCATCTTTTTCGTGCCAAAGAGGAACGCAGCGTTTACGAAAATTTTCGCAGAGGAAAAAAGTGATAGACTAGGCGTAATTATGCCATACAAGAAGTTATACGAGGATATGTATAAATTGCATTTATGTACGCGGACACCTAGACTATAAGATAAATAAAATTGTTTTAAATAATGAATAAAGGTTCATTCAAACTTTATTTTAAAATTTAAAATATTCGTTCTGAGAGAATTTAATTTGCTAATTTGATTTCTAATTAAAACTAAATGAATTATTCTGAGAATATTTTGCTACCCCTGTAGCATAATTAAACCGTTTAGAAATGTATTTTGCACAAATTCCGCACGAAACATTCACAATTCGATTGTTGCATTATGTCAATATTTTAATACAATATGTGCTAAACATTTCTTTTTAAAAATTCGTTACAAAATGTATAAGTTGAAAATAATATCTTATAATATTACAATATCAATTAATAAAATACACCCATTTCAAACACCAATACTATCATAACAGCAGCCTGTAAAGAAGTAATCATAAAACCGTGAGTAATATAACAAAAGAGTAGTAGAAGTGAAAGTGAAGTTCTTTCTTTTATGGGCATAGTTAAGTACAGCATGCTTATTCCTTCTCTATTCTACACACATTAAACGCTGCTAGCTAAACGTCAACTTAACTTTTCACAGATGATATTATTTTTGTTAACTTTTTCTTCCTGCATATATGTTCAGAGCTAACTAGCCTTATAAGGTCACTGCCGTTTTCGTGGCACATTCAAATAATTGGAGTTTGATGGTTTTTAAAAATATGCTGCACTTCGAATTTTTCTTCTGAATTAAATATAACGAAATTAACACCTAAACTAATTGTATTTCACCATGTTTGAAAATTCGTCAACAATCGAATTGACCCAATAAACCTTACCATTAATTTCCCTTGTTCTTATCAAAACAAAGAAAGTTAAAAGTAACTTTAATACCATGTAAATATAATATAACCTGATGTTACATCTCAGAAAACGTGTGCATGCTTGATATAATGGAACTACTATATATACATTTTTCAGCTAGTCTCTTTCATGCTTGAATAGTAGACATAGGCACTGCTTTAAAATTAATTATTGATTCATCATGTAATAAAGGTTTTTTCTCTTCTTTCTTTTTGCTGGCTTTCCTCTTTCCCCTATTTACAACACCATCTTCTTCATCCATCATTCTCATAATTTGTATTTGATCTGAGGAATCAATCGGAGCTACTGATATATCTCGAACGGCGCGGAATTTACCACAGTTATTTAAATGTTCATTTTCAAGTCGGAAAAAATTCCATACAAATCTTCTAAATACTTCTAAGGGTGATAAAATAGAAGTCATTAAGTCGTTACTTACATAACCTGACTCTGTTAAATATAAAGATATAGTCCAAGAAAAACGAAGTATAAAATCTTCAATGATTGCGAAATAATAAAAGAACTGAAACAGAACAATTATTATTATAGATATCTAATTTTTATATAAAATAATCATTGTATACCGTGGATGAGTAGACGATTTCTTCTCTTAAAAATGTGTTTTCTCCTGCGGATTTATCCAAAAGCCCCCAGTCCATTTTAATATCCCATGTGTAAGCATAAGAAGAACTAACTATTTGAGATATGATCCATAAAAATACATATGGGTTATCAGAGAAACTCACATAATCATCTAAAATTTATATTGACTATAAATTTATTAAGTTTATTGTTCATTTGAATCAGAGCTGTTCCTAAGCACTGTGCTTAGTGCTCGTCTAAGCACTTCAAGCAGTTTTATTCACTTACTGTTTCGAGCACTTCATGAAAGGGTTAGTACTTAGCAGGGTGTATTAAATAGGTGGTCCGACATACGGCACTTTCCTATGATAATAATAATGGCTTCATAAGTGCATGCTTTCTATTTAGTTTAGTAGGTGGCGCGACCTTTAAGGTACTACAAAATCCTGTATATAGATAGATGAATTTGCTTTGCTGCATATATTCTTTCAATATTTTTAATTTAGCTACTTAATGTCAGATGTCACTTGACTCTCGTTTCACTAAACACAAACGAAATGCCGGGAATGTATGCAACACTGTATGCAGCAAAGCAAATTCATCTATCTATATACAGGATTTTTTAGTACCTTGAAGGTCACGCCATCTACTAAATTAAATAGAAAGCATGCACTTATGAAGCCACTCAACGGGTCCTTGTCGCATCACCTATTTAATACACCCTGGTACTTAGTAATGCAAAGTACTTACAGGCACTCTAAAAGGTTCGCAAGCATTCAGAGCTCGCGAGCATTCCAAGAAGCTCCAAAGCACTTTATGACTCACGAGCATTTTAAAAGGCTCTCGAGCAATGCATCATTTTTACATGAAATTTATATACTAGACATAGGTTTTCTAAATTGGGTTATCATATTATCTAGTTAGAAGTGCCGAAATGTTTCATCTAAAGAATAACTAAATAATTTCTCATTATAGTCGGGAATCTGGAGTGCCAGATTCGATCATAGGGTGTGCACACAAAGATAATGTTTCGAAAAAATTCGTACATTATCTGGAATGACTTTGCGGATGTAAATGTCGAGGGCGCCAGCCTAGCCGCAATTGCAAAAAGGCGTAAAAAATCTATTTTTTCCGAAAATTTTTGTATTACTGAAAGTTGATTAACTTTATGTTCCCACTGCAGGCTTGTTTTTTTAATATTTATCAGAGATGCATAAAAACCCGGTTTTTATTTTTCTAGGTTTTTCGCCGGAAAAATATATTTTTTTATCAAAATGAATTGGTCATTAAAAGACCTTCATTTTGACACCAAATATGTTAGGTATATTTAATTGTATTCATAACATAAGGGCTTTAATACTATTTTTCTTTAATCTAACTTTTAGTCTAAAAGTTAGGTTAAAATTGACGGCAAATTCAAAAATGGGAAAGAACGGTTGTTTTTTTTTTCCTCCCAGGAAAAAACCATTTTTGGGAAAATTTGTAACCTAATCTAACTTTTAGTCTAAAAGTTATGTTAAAATTGGAGGCAAATTCAAAAATGGGGGAAAAAACGTTTTTTTTTATCTTAACCCTTCCAGGAAATAAACCATTTTTGGAAAAATTTCTAACCTAACCTAACTTTTAGTCTAAAAGTTTTAACTTTTAGTCTAAAAGTTGGGTTAAAATTGGCGGTAAATTCAAAAAATGGGAAAATTAGTGGTTTTTTTTCGCATTTAAACCCTCCCAGGAAAAAAAAAAACATTTTTGGGAAAATTCCCGATGAGGGAAAAACCCATTGCCATCTCTGATAATTATTAACTAGTATATTAGCGTGACCTGATTAGGGCAACAATATACAGAAAGTGGGTAATTTCATAATAAATAAAAAAGTGTGTAAGTTGTGATTTGCTTAAGGTGGGCGGTTCGGTGAACGTAATTCAAGAATTTCTCCTTCATCCTTGAACCGATTCAGAAAATGTTTTGATGGGCTTTTAAAGACAATTTTATAGAATGGCAAAAAAATTTTTTTGTTCATTTCAATAGTCTGGTATCATGCTATCAAGTTTTCTTTTATAGCCTATCAAAGAATTTTTTCAGTTGGTTCAGGGATATAGGAGAAATTTTCAAACTACGAAATCATTTTCTTAAACAAAGCACCGCCACCCTGAATACCTAAATAATATTCTCTAATCTTACTATTATAAGATTGAAGCAACAGAACTAAACAACAATTTAATTAATAAAAAGAAAGGATTAGTAAATTGAAGAGCCTTAGTCTCTGGCATTATAAGATTTCTAATTGGCTTTTTATAGTCTTCTTAAATGTGCTAACTGTGGTAAATGTCAGTAGAGCTACAGAACTGGTTGAGACTTTTGCACATCGAGCATATGGGAGATTTCATCATTATATTTGTTCTTGGAATGAGGAGAGAAAAACAAAATTCGTTTCTGCTATTGGAGCAAGGACTGTGAAAGCATAGTTGTGCTAATAGTTCAGGGCAGTCTGTTAGGTGGTTGGTAAGTTTACAAGCGAAAAAAAACGAGTAGTAGCTGTTTTTAAGGCATAAGAGTGCGAATCTTGATATCGATATATTGTTGTCGATACCTTGTTCTAGATATATCCCATTTAGCTTATATGCAATGTACTTTATGGAGACACGAACTGATTCTAGCTGTTGAATATGTATATTAGGACAAGTTGACCATATTAACGAACCATACTCAAGCTGAGATCGAACATAGGCTGTGTATAAATTTATATAGCAATTTTTGTTTTTAAAGTCCTTGCAATTTCTAAATATGAGACCAAGCATTCCTTTGGCAGACGATGTTATTTTATTTATCTGAGGCGAGAAACTGAATTTTTTATCGAACTCGATTCCGAGGTCTTTGATTTAGTTTTTGTGGTTTAATGAGGAGTTGTCTATTGAATAATCAAACTTGATAAACTTGTTTTTTTTATGTGAAGGTTATATAACTGCCTTTTTGAATGTTTGAAGGTAATTTATTAGATTATTTGAAGGAGTCGACAATCATTCATAGTTTCCATTGTTCTAATAGTTATTTATTATACAAGGGAAAAAAGTATTAGATTTTAGCTCGAGTTACGTTGCTTCCCTGAGGTTTACCGCTGGCCTCTATAAATTTATATGATTTATGACCCCATATATTCTACATATTGAGAGCGATTGTTTAAATAGCAATGAAAGATTATAGCATTAATAGATTATTGTCAAAACCGAAGTTGTTTAATTTGGTTAATAAAACGGAATGATCCAGCCTGTCAAAGACCTTTGAAAAATCTGTATACATTGGATCCGTTTCGGAGTGATTGTCTATGGCATTACTGACAGTTTGTGAAAGACATATTAAGTTTTTCGTAGTCGATCTTTTCGCCATGAATCTATGTTGTTCTGTTGTTATGAGATTTTTAACTTTTGGGAAAACTCTATTGTAGATAGATTTCGAAAGCCTTCGCAAAATTGGAAAGGAGGATGATTGGACGATAATTTTTTATGTAATTTATGGCACCAGCTTTGAATATCGAATATATTTTTGAAATACTCCAAACATTTGTAAAAGGAGAGATTAAAAATTGTTTGGAGTGGATTTGCTAATACATAAGTACAGACTTTGATAAGAAAACGGAACATTATGATATCCACAAGTAATTTTTGGTTTGAGTTGTTTTAAGGCATTGACGACTTCTGATTCGCTTAATGATTTTACGGATATTTGTGGATAATTTATAGATGTAAGATTACTGACATTTATATTGCTTGGGCCCAGTGGGTATAACTGCTTTGAAAAAAATCAGCAAAGGCATTTACAACTGTGTGAGGGCTGTTACACCAATGTCATTGAAATATAAAAGTTTTTATTATGTATAAAGGACCAGAACTGTTTGGGATTTGATATAATTTTCAGTTTTATTTATATCATGTGGCTCAGCCGATAGGGTCACTCTTGTAACTTTTGAATGGGCGAATTAATTTTTTTCAAATTTGGTGTAGTGATATGGGATAAAATTTCCAATTATACGATGTAAAGAACCAAAATGGCCGACTTCCGGTTCCGATGCAATTTACATGAAAATCAAATTTTTAATGGGGAAAACCTGAGTATTTTTGCATATTTGGATCATGCTGGCCAAAATACATATGATCTGACCCTCAAATATTATTTTGATTATCGAAAAATATTTTTAAGAAAATTATCAAAACATTGTTTTTTATTATAAATTTAGTACAAAGAGAAGGTAGACATTATGGATATCACTTTTCTCGTAATTTAAAAATTTAATTAAATAACAGGAGTTCCATTTAAAAAAAATATAGTTTTCGTTGAAAAAACAATATCGTTGAACTTAATGAAGAATAAATCGTGTTTAATGTTAGTATCTGAAGAGATAATATTTTAAAGGTGCTTGCAGACCGATTTTTAACGATTTTGGCAAAATCACAGCCTTCTTTGATTAAAACATCTATATTTTTTGAGAATCAACGTAATATTTGAGAGCTCAGATCATATGTATTTTGGCCAGCAGGATCCAAATATGCAAAAATATACAAGTTGTCCCATTTAAAAATTTAATTTTCATGTTAATTACAACGAAACCGGAAGTCGACCATTTTATTTTTTTTACATCATACAATTGAAAATTTCATCCCATATCACTACACCAAATTTGAAAAAAATCCATTTGCCCATTCAAAAGTTACAAGAGTGTTCCTAATGGTAGACATGTTCTTTTACTGTGTAAAAGCTAAATAGAGGCCATCAACAAGGACAAAAAAAAATTGAATCATCCTAAAAAAAAAGGTCGCTAAAAATTATGAAATAAAATTTTACCTTCGCCCAGTTAATAACTCTAACTTTATTTATTACCTAATATCGATATTGAAGTCGGTGTAAAAATGAACATTCCCAGCGTACATTCAAATGACATTATTTTCCTACATTGTCATCCTAGGTCATTTTTGTTGGCCTTTATCCTTTTTATAAATAACATTGTGGTGCCCCACCTGATAGGTACAGCTATTTGTATTAGAGTATTGTGTGTTGTATAAATTTTGAGGCAGTGATGCGAATTTGAGGTCTTGAGTACAGAGCATAAATCAAGTAGGTGAAGACGAGAACTGTCAGAAAAGGGACGCGAAGTTTGAAGGAAGGTTTTGGCGGATAGAAGAGTGACAGCAGAGGCGTCTGGCATTGAGAGAGTAAATGTAGCAGAAATGAAATAAATAATAGTTGGAGAGATAATTTGGAATAATAATTGAATCCAGTGGCGGTTTACGAACAGTCTGCATCAAATCAGGAAATCTTGTGGCGATGCTGATAAAACAAGAGGTAAACAAAAACTGTTGTTGTGTTAAATGTGAAGAAGTTAATATAAATTTGTTAAATACTGATCTTTTCTTTGTTTCTTTTGACGCAAGCGCGTAACCACTTTTAAATTTCCCTGAGATACTAATTAAGAGCATCTCAACATTTAAATTCAACGAGTTCAATGAATAGAATAATATCGATACTCCATTATTTAAATTTTTTAGTGCTCGTGAATTTAAAGCACTTTTTCAGAGGACTTAGTAATCGAGTAATGAGCAGTTTACGATTTTAACAACGTTTAGTGTTCGAGAAATAGAAGCTCTTTTTTGGATGCTTAGTGCTTGCAAGTAATTTTTGTCAGTGCTCGGCACAGCTCTGATTTGTATATTGTGCAGTACGTTCAAAATAATAATATTAATTTTATTGTTAGTTAATTTTACTATGAATTAAAATATCTCACTAGAGATCTTAACATTATAACTGAAAATAAACATTGTTTAAAGTAATAAATATACAAGGTGTTTCAGGTATGCAGTCATCAATATTCAGTAATTCTACATAAAACAATATGGAAAAAATATTTGAGAGCTATGGAAGAACACGCCCTAAATTATAATTTGATTTAATATTTCAGGAACCTTTTGAACCAGTTATATGAGTTTTTGCATATGATCCAATATCAATTATTTTATGTTATCCATCAAAAATAAATTCAACCAAAAACAGGCAAAAGAGGAAGGGGGAGGGGGCTAATTTATTCCCTCCTAAACTTTTTTTAAATGCATTTTTTTATTTTCACCAAAATATTATTCGTTGGTCAAAAATGCACAAAAGAGCTTATCTTGTTGTAAAATAGGAATAACGATTTTTGAGAAATATAAACCTAAAGAAATGCATGGCATCTCATGTAAACCTGGTTCATGTGTAAACACAATTTTTTTATATCCTTCACATTTTCGCAAATTCCATCAACAGATCTAGAATTGTAAAGAAAAATACACAGATTCTTCTACTTGGAAAAATTTCATACTTCATCATTGACCAATTTGGCTTTTTATTACCCAACTGATCGTCTTTGTTTTCATTGAGATGACATTATCGACATAATAGTTAAGGTTATGTTTTACGAATTCTACAATAAGAAACCTGTAATTTTTTGTTAATATGGATTTAACATCCGAAGCACTTGCCGATATTTGAGATATTTTAAGTTTAAATTGTCCTTAATAGAAAAAAAGGTAGATTCAAGCTGGATAAGGAAAATTTTGGACTAAATTGCTATGTTAGGACCCCAGCAACAGAAGAAAGTTTTCCAGGATTTGTAGATTCGCTTTTGTTTTGTCAAATTTCTCACAAACGTCACCTAATAGACTTAATCGAGCCCTACAATCGCCATTTTTGAAAATCAAAATCGGACCTTCGATTCGGGAGTTATTAATTTCTTTGGAAAATCATATTCGGCCTTGGAAAAATACTTGCGGTCAACGGATTCGGGCCGCCAGCAATAGGCTTCATTTGTGGCCATGTATCTTTGATTCCACCAAGTCTCATCGAAATCAATCAATATCCTGGACAGTTTCGTGCTCCAATTTTGAGAAAACCAGTTTTTTGCAAAAAAAATCAATTTCCATTTGTTTTTTGACATAGTCTCTGGTATACTTATCTGTAGATCGTTGCCAGCGGCACCATTTCCTTTTTGAAATATCTCGATCCGACTGCCCGTTACCGAGTTATTTAATTTTTCCCGAGAAACTTGAAATGTCTATATCGGGTACTTCCGGTTTCCGAACGGAGCCGAGCTTCCAGCGTTAAGGTTTTTTAAAATCCTCCTATTAACCACCCAAGTTTCATCGAAATCCGAAAACGGATTAGGAGGGCTGAGCGCGTGACAGACAGACAGACCGACGATAGATATGACTTTCATTTCGATCCAACGTTTTTTTCGGTTTTGGATAGTCCACCGGAAAAATGCAAAACCTATAGGTACTACATTTTTTTCAAAATGTAGTAACAAGGAAATCCAATAGTAAGGGTGAGTTCACATAACTGCGAAATTGCGGATTTATTTCTGCGGAATTAATGTGATTGGTGGAAATTATCCATTTTGAATAATTTCCACCAATCACATTAATTCCGCAGAAATAAATCCGCAATTTCGCAGTTATGTGAACGCACCCTAAGAGGAACTAAATACTTGGGAGTCATAACTGACAATTCAATAATCACTTTGAAGATATCAAAACGAAAATCTCCAAAAAACTATTCTTTTTTTCAAAAGTTTCCGTATTTCTTTCAATGCATTCAAGAATTATAGTTTATAGCAATCATTCAACGACATGGTCATTATTATTATTATCCACAATACTTATTGAATAAAAATTAACTTCAATATTTGCGAAAATTACAAAATCGAGGTGTGAAGATAATTTTGAGATGCAACAGATATACACCCATTAATAGGGTCGTTTCCTTCAACAAAATTTACAAAATATTGTTACATAATCAAAAAGTATATTAAATATACATTGCATATATCATATTAAAAAAAGTCCTAATCATCACATGCAAGAACAAATTGGTTTTGAAAATAAAAAGGCGGTAAATGATGACGTATCTGATGATCATTCAATTCTAGAGAATTTTCATGTTGGTAGTGGCACAGACTAAAACAAATCAGATGTTTCACTTTATAGTATTCCCTATGTTACCAGGTTCATTTTTTGTGATGTGACGTATACCTGCCAGGATTCTGCGCAGAAGACATAAACAGCGGAACCTTGCGGTTGACATGGAAGTTAAGACCAGCGAGTACAATCTCACAGGAGGAAGTGTTTAGTACTTAAATCTCAGAGACACCGGCGATATTAATTATTTTTGAATGTGGTGTATTGTATTGAAGGTTAGAGGTTTCTAATCTGTGGTTGTTATTATACATTTAAGTGGTTTTTAGAGTATTTATTAGGTCACTTTTAATTATTGTTACGTATCACAAGCTCCCTCCTGTGACTCTATACTCGCTGGTTAAGACTGATTGTACAATGCGCAGATCACCGCACAAATTGGTACCTACCTGGAGTTGATTTATTATCTAAACCATGATACGTCATAAGTGAAATATCTGATTTGTTTCTAATCTGTGGTAGTGGTGCTCTGTTGATTTGTTGTTTACATTCAGGATTTGTTTACATTTACATTGTGTGTTTAATATTTAATATTTGTTTATAATGGAACCTAATTTTGTGAAAGGTACTTCAGAGAATTTACCTATAGTGGATTTTTATATGGTACACGAGTTTTATGTAGACAATTTGAACTATTTAAATGCCGAATCCCGAAATGTTAAAAATTTGAGGTTAGTATTTCTTTAAAATACATACTATATGACTCGCGTCGATACTAACTTTGATCTATTAGTCCAGTCAACAGAGCGCTAAAATTACCAAAATTGAGTGCTAATGAATGGATTTTGATAAAACCTTGCGCAATGTGTTTATAATGACGTTAATAAAAAAGTTGAAAAAACGATTAGAGTAAGAAATGATCGGAAGGCGTAGAAAACACTCCTTTTATCACGGGTTCCGTAACTTGTAGGATTAGGTCAAACATGAAAAAGAAACAATAAATTTACCTTTTTTGGCTCAAAATAAGATGTTTTTACTCTTGTGATTTTTTTTCGAGAAATGCATATTTTTGGAGATATGGCCAGTCGAAAATTCCTAAAAGTGGGGGAGGGGAAATGTAAAAGTTGAAAAAATTCAGGTGAATGTATCATCGAAATACAAGACTTTTTTTATTTGCAACTTTTCCGTAAAGTGCGTTTTTACCGAGTTATTCCGGAAAAACACGAAAAATTACCCCTTTCTTTGAAATTGTAGCGCTTTAAAAATATGTAATTTAAAAATTTGAAAAATCAGACGTATGCATTGAGGCCTTCTAAACATTTTTTGTCTCTTGGAATTTTTTTGTAACTTGCTAATTTTCCGAGTTACAAGCAGTTTTTCAGGATAACTAATGTACTACACTTTTTGCACATTAAAAAATACATGAAAATTTAAAAATCATATTGAACTTTTAAAAATGGTATAACTATATAGGTTCCATACTTTTTTATAATAATATACATAAAGACATTCATTTTTTGAATTTTCATGTATTTTTTGTGCAAAAAATATAGTACATTATCTGTTGTGAAAAATTGCCTGTAACTCGGAAAATTAGCAAGTTACAAAAAAATTCCAAGAGAAGAAAAATTTTTAGAAGGCCTCAATGCATACGTCTGAATTTTTCAAATTTTTAAATTACATATTTTTAAAGCACTACAATTTTAAAGAAAGGGGTAGTGTTTCATGTTTTTCTGGAATAACTCGGTGAAAACGCACTTTACAGACAAGTTGCAAATAAAAAAGTCTTGAATTTCGATAACATATTCACCTGAATTGTTTCAGATTTTTTTTCCAACTTCTACATTTCCCCTCCTCCACTTTTAGGAATTTTCGAGAGGCCATATCTCCAAAAATATGCATTTTTCGAAAAAATTCACAAGAGTAAAAACATCTTATTTTTGGCAAAAAAGGTAAATTGATTGTTTCTCTTTCATTTTTGACCTAATTCTACAAGTTACGGAACCCATAATAAAAGGGGTGTTTTCTACCTCTTCCGATCATTTCCTACTCTGATCTTTTTTTTAACTCTTTTATTAACGTCATTACAAACACATTGCACAAGGTTTCGTCAAAATCCATTCATTAGCACTCAAATTAGAGGTGAAAGTTGACTGGACTACATGCTAACAGCAAATAAGCAAAGCAAACGACGCCCGTCGATTATTCCTTTGTCTAACTGCGCATGTGCTCATATCTGACGTGGTGATGGGCGCAAATTCAAAATTTCTTAATTTACATAATTAATTTCACTATTAAAATGACTTTAGATTATAAAATAAAAAAATACGGGTCAAATAAAATTTAATAAAGTATTTTAACATAAAATTTTTAAAAAATGGTCAACGACCCTATTGGATGCTTCAAACTTTACATCTGTTGCCTGTCGAACAAAGGATATTTTAAGCGTATGACTTTTATTTTTAAACTTTCTAAAAATATGTTACTAAATTACTTGCTGATTTCATAATAAGGAATAATTTTATACACCAACATCGTACAAGAAAACAATTTCCACATAAATAGAACTAGATATAAGAAGTCAATGAAATAATTATTTTTTAGGGGCTCGAATAAATGTTTTCAGAGAGAAGCCCTGGAAAAAAAACTAAGACAACCCCTTTTGTGTCTGTGTCACTGAAAACAGATTTTCATTTGCTATTTTAAAAATTGATTGCCTACAATGATTTATCCTTGCTAAACAATGGTAGCGAGAGAGACAGAGATATCTTTATTTTTTATTATTTTTGAACGTGGGGAATGCATGTGTTTCTTTATGTCATATTTCCCGATTTCTCTACTGGTTGGTTCTATGGAGTTGCGATAGGACAAGTTTTTTTGTGTGTTTTTAACTAAGGAATCATATTCGGATGAGAAAATTACAAAAAAAATGTATACAAAGTTTGGGGGGGAGGAGAAAGAAACTTACCTATGCATTTTATAAGTCCTTGATTGAATTTACTCTTGGTTTATAACATAAAATAATGGCATTTATTGATATTAGATCACATGCAAAACATTTGTCACTGCAACTCAAAGGGTTCCTGAGATATTAAATAAAATCACAATTTTGAACGCTATCTTCAAAGAGATTTGCTTGTTTATAGGAACTTTTTTATATTTTAATAACTGCATACTGTAAAATCAACACTGTCATCCTGTCTTAATTTAACCTTATGGGCAAATTCAGTGAGAATTTTAAAATTAAGTAATATCCGAGGGGCAAGCTGCAAGGGAAATCTGGTGTACACGTTACAAGAAATCAAGGAGAAATCCAAAGAAATCAAGGGGGAAACACAGGAAATCTTCATTGAAATAAAACATCGCGCATGCGTGGTTTGCCTTGACGTCTGCGCATTGCGATTTATTTACTAATCAGTCAGCTATATTACTTTTCTTATAGAGATTTTCCAAATACGGTCTTTGGACTACATTTGAAAGGTGTTAAAATAAAGCAAATACTATAAAAGAATAGTACTTATAGCTACTTTTAGGTTAGGACAAAGCGTGACACATTGAACTATAGTATATAATGCAATGATAACTTCAGGTTTTAGAGGCCGGTCCGCCGAGAAGCTAGTGTTGAAAGAATACGAGCCAATTAGGAATGGTAACCCATCATTATATTGCCCAACTGAGGGCTGGCTGCTGTGTCTTGCACACAAATACGCACTTTTCAACAAGCATTAGGCAAATAGCTTGAATACCATTGCTCAAATTACCGGTGGAGACTGAGGAAATTTAGGTTTTTTTTTTGAGTTATGCCAAATTTAAGATTTGGAGAATGGATGAACTTCTAAGCAGTATTTTAAGGCATATAATAAAACTATCAAGAATTGAATGAAATTTTGCAAACAAAATGACGATTGAAATTTTCAAAAACAGAAGCAAGAAGGCCTGCCTCAAAAAATTATCTGTAAGACAATTTATAATTTAAGGAAAACTAGCGAATTTTCCTCGGCAAAACTATTGTTATTAGAATTTAAGATATTAATACAAGTTCATTTAAAGGCATCTTTAAATCTAAATCTTGGATGTATATATATATGTATCTTCATGTTTGTCGCAATCCGTACCCAAAAATGAATAAAAAAATTGAAATGTTAAGAATTGACAAAAAATAAAATTAAAATGTAGTGAACATTAGTTGTTAGCTGAAAAACACCACTGTGGAAAAACTTTTTTTTTATAAAACAGAGAGAATATGAGATTTTATCATAATATATAGGAAAACATTGGTATACATATAGGTAAATAATCTATAAATCTAAAATATTTTTATCTACCTGCATAGATATTTTAGATATACTCGTTGATTTTAGTGAGTTTAAATTGGGGTGAAATCAAAAGGAAAATCTGGTGTACAAATTTTGGTGGGGTGCAGTTTGTCCCTCGATAATTTCGATTTGTATTTGTGCATTTTAGTACACAAATACAATTTTTTTTTGTTATATATTGAAAAAGAATCATAAAAAAGCTCTATTACCCTTATATACTGATTTAAGTGTCGCAAATAGAACTACAACAAATGTAGTTGCATATTTCCCTGCATTAACAAGATGAGGAAAAGCTTCTTTGGTATCATAATACCGCCTCAGACATTGAGCAAAACGTAACCAGGCTGGTATACAATTTACAATTGGTCTAATAATAAAATTATTTTCCATACATTGAGCAGTATCTGCAAGAGATGAATCAGTGTGTTGTTTATATATTAATATGGACATCTCACCTCCAGCTTCAAGCCAATTTCCATTTGTGAAATAAAAGCAAACTAAAAACTGAAAATCTAAAAGAGCATTTACAAAACTATTAAGTTGATCTGCAAGCCAGAAATCAGCAAACCCTACATGAAATACAGGAGCTGCAAACATTCGCCCCTAAAAAAGAAATCTTGACATTATAACATAATCAAACTCTAATTTTACTTAGTTTTTAAAAAATTCTAATTAGTAATCATCCAACAGGGGAAAATAGCAATCTTTTTCGAAATCCTCTATAACTTTCTTAGTTTTTGTCCTTTTCAAACATGTTATCACAAAAAGGAGTAGGAATAGAAACTTAAACAAGGCGCACTAAATTTCTTTAGTTTAGCATTACTTTTATTTAAGAAGAAAAAAATATGTTGAAATGTATACTTACACATAACTTTAAAAACCAGAATCTTGCATCATGTCTAAACACCTTAAATGGATTTAAAATAAATGTCAACATAATGACTACTAATCCTAATGGATTAACATAAGGTGGAATACTTAAACTTGCGCTATAAAGGAAACTTAGTAAGCTCAGAGCCCACACGACACCAAATATTGCAGCTAATTCCATAAGGTGTTGCTCAGATAAATGATTTCTAGGGTCAAGTTCAAATATTAAAACGTGATTCACACCAGATGATCTCCAGCCATATACATTGACTCCAATTAAAAACAAAAATTCTACAATCAGCAGTGGGCCTCTGTACAATCGAAATGCAATTTTTAGATTTTCAGTAGTTCCTTCATGAAAAATTGCTGCAAATTTAAATTCAATTACTGTATAATCATTTCATAGAATAATCTTTACCATTTCGCTAGCCAAAATTAATATCTAGCTGAAATTTTCAGAGTATTATCTTTATGGCATTTGTGACAACATATAAAACCCCACCGTCCCTCTTATAAAGGGGCTTCATTCCCAAAACTTCTCTTAATCGCACTTTTTTTCCATTTTTTTGCTCATAAATTTTAAACTAAAACTGTAAAAGTTTATGAAGAATAAAATTATCTTTTGAATGGTGTAATATGACATACTTCACCCCAGTTTTTAGTTATTACTTATAGTCCAGTCAATGAAAGAGTTGTAGAGAACATTTTGGAGGGGAGAATTTTTCTCTTCAGGAATGTGCTGGGGGTAGTCGGGAGGTAAACATACTAAAAGTCCCCGCCCCTAGCCCCGCCGCTTCGGGGGAGAGGGGGGTGGAAAGGTTCCTTTTTTCGATTCTTCGCTTATAACTCGGAAACGATGCGTCGTACGAAAAAAGGTAATCTATGCAAAATTAAACGTAATTAAATTTCCCACAAGAATGTTTATATTCATTTTCTTCCTATGTGTTATATTTTACGAGATATTCGCCAGCGAAAATCGATAATTAATAAAAAAAAATCAATTGTGTACCTTGAATATTTCTATCAAAGCGGTTTACCGTGGTGTGCTAATAAATCACAGTCACAAAACAATCTTTATTTTACAACACTGGACGTATTTACTAACGTAATATTTTGTAGAAATCTAGACATTTCCTTAAATATACAGTGTGACTCACTTAAAATGAAGATACCCTTATAACTTTTTCATTTTGTTTCCTATTTGAATCAAATTTTACTCAAGTATAGAACAAATTAGGATCTACTTATGACCAGAAAATCATTCACCTGCTATAAAGGCAAAGCTAACTACGGTACCAAAATATGAGGAAAGAGATTAAAAATCACATTTATTTTTAATCTTACGAACGACGAATTTTACGTAGCCACCATAAATTGCGGAAACTGAGGACCCCCTTTGCCAGATGAGCTTATGTATTAGATATCCCCCATCAATAACTAAATCAAATTTTGGTGTATGTACGTTTGTGGCGCCAATCGGATGCATTTTTTAGAATTTCTAACATTCAAAATGTTTTATTTTTTTTCAGCATATTTTGGTACCGCACTTACCGCAGGTGACTTTGCCTTTATAGTAGGTGAATGATTTTCTGGTCATAAGTAGATCCTAATTTATTCTATACTTGAGTAAAATTTGATTCAAATCGGAAACAAAATGAAAAAGTTATAAGGGTATCTTCATTTTAAGTGAGTCACACTGTATATTTAAGGAAATGTATAGATTTCGACAAAATATTACGTTATTAAATACGTTCAGTGTTGTAAAATAAAGTTTGTTTTGTGACTGTGATTTATTAGCAGACCACGGTAAACCGCTTTGATAGAAATATACAAGGTACGTAATTGATTTTTTTTATTAATTATCGATTTTCGCTGGCGAATATCTCGTAAACTATAACACATAGGACGAAAATGAATATAAACATTCTTGTGGGAAATTTAATTATGTTTAATTTTGCATAGATTACCTTTTCCCATACGACGCATCGTTTCCGAGTTAAAGCGAAGAATCGAAAAAGAGGAACCTTTCCACCCCCCTCCCCCCTGAAGCGGCGGGGCTAGGGGTGGGGACTTTTAGTATGTTTACCTCCTGACTACCCCCAACACATCCCTGAAGAGAAAAATTCTCCCCTCCAAAATGTTCTCTACAATCCCCTTTTGGGCATTCATTGATTGGACTATTAATAATTAAGCGTTATAAGCAGAAATTGCAAAATAAATCCACAGAGAATTAAATGCCCTTTTGAACGGTATGTAACATAATAAATTCCACCTATTTAATGTCATACGGTGAGCAATGCAATAAACATTCTGTTGTCTATACATGGAGGCACACTAATACTTGTTAAGAATAGTGTTCAAAAATTTTATGATTTTATTAATATAGATAAATATGATTCCCTACTGGTAGAAAAAGAATTTGAGTTTTCAATCATAAACTGCCCCAAATTTCATCTTTATTATTTCAGTTTATTGCTTATTTTAATAGGTACCGAAAAGTTTACAGGAAGACTATTTTAGCTGCCAAAAATCTCTATTATAGGGATAGAATTTCACAGTCATCTAACAAGCAAAAAGAACTTGGAGAATTGTGAATGATCTTAGGGGGGAAAAATAATAATACCACTGCGAATAGTACTCTGAGCGCTGATGAAATGAACAATTTTTATTGTTCTGTAGCAAAAAAATTATGCAATAAAATTACCCCAAAGCATGATCCCCTAAAGTACTTAAAAAATGTTTTTGTACTTGAATCTTTTTTTCTGTCACCTACTGATACTCAAGAAATTAGAGAAATACTCAATGATGTTAAGAACAAGAATACTAGTGGTTGGGATTGTATCTCATTAAAAATTTTCCTAAAACTTCCAGAAAATGTTTTGCAGATCTTAGTGGAGGCTATTAATACATCTTTTGAAACAGGAACTTTTCCATCATGTTTAAAAATTGCAAATGTTGTTCCTTTTTTTAAAAGTGGAGATCGTGAATCGCCCTCTAATTATAGGCCAGTATCATTGCTCCCTACGTTAGCAAAAATAAGCCTGTGTCACTTTTATCGTCAATTTCTAAACTTTTTGAATATGCAATGCTAAGCTGTTTATTGCCATTTTTGGAAAAAAACCATATTCTAAGCAACACACAATATGGCTTCCGTAAAACAAGTCCACAATTAGTGCAATATTGTCCTTTTATGATAAAATTATAGAATATTTTGAAAAGAAACAATATCCAGTAGGAGTTTTTTGTGATTTATGTCGAGCTTTCGATTGTGTAAATCATAAGCTATTATTAGATAAATTAGAAAAATACGGAATACGTGGTATCCCTTTAAAATGGTTTGCATCCAATCTTGCAAACCGTAAACAATGTGTTGAAATTACCTCATGTATAAATGGGATAAATCAGAAAACCAGATCAACAGTCTTAAGATCCGATATAGGAGTTACCCAAGGTTCTATATTGGGACCTATACTATTCATTATATATACAAATGATTTACCATATCATATTCAAAATGCACATATGCAGATGATAATAATTTTCTGATAAAAGGGAGAGATGAATTGGAGACGGAACAAAAAGCAAATTCAGCCATAAGTGATGCATTTGCCTGGTACTGCGGAAATAATCTACTTTTTAATTCAACAAAAACAAATTTTGTAAATTTCCATCCATATCAGAAAAGTATTGATCATAACTATAGTATTCATGTAGGCAATGAGGATATTGAAAAAAATAATATAGTAAAATTTCTAGGAGTATATATCGAAGAAGATTTAAGCTGGCACGAGCAATGTACAAAATTAGTTTCTATCCTAGGGAAAAAGTTTTATCTCTTTAAAAATTTAAAAGATTATCTTGGAAAATCAAATATGAAAAATATATATCATAGTGACATAGAATCGCGGAGAAGGTATGGTATTTTATTATGGGGAACATCACCACATGCCGAGAAAGTGTTATTAGCACAAAAAAAAATAATAAGATGTATATCGTCGGCCAAGTACAGGGACTCATGTCGACCCTCATTTCAAAATCTTAAAATTCTAACAGTAATTAATCTGTATTTATTAGAAATAGCATGTTTTATACATGAAAATAGAGATTTATACCAGAACAATCTAATTACACACTCTTATGATACTAGAAAAATACAGCTTATAATCCCCAAACATACTTTACAAAAAACTAGTCAGGCTCCTGTTGTGATGGGTATTAAAATTTATAATCTCATCACTCCAGAACTAAAGCTTCTCCCTCCTAAACATTTTAAAAGCAGCTTAAAGATGTACTTGTTAAAAACCCCATGTATAAAATTAGTGAATATTTCAGCAGTAACGAAAAGCTTTTTTTATAACTTTTTTGTAAATTTATAAACTAATATAGTCAATTATCTATGTATTTTATCTCATTATCTATTTTTTTATCACATCTTATAATTATATTTTATCTTAATGTCTTTTTAAAAATTCTTTTTAACTTATGTAACAAATGTCTGTAGTGTGACCTATCCTATGTCAAATTCTGATTCATTGGATGAATAAATATTATTATTATTATTATTATTATTAATAGTAGAAAAATTGGTCAAGAAACGAATTTTAGATTTCTTGCATCGAAATAAGATCCTTTGTGCAGAGCAGTTTGGTTTTCATGCTGCAAGAAACACAAATGATCCTATATTTGCTTTTTTAGAGAAACTATATCTTCAGCTTAATGATGGAGAGGTGGCCGCAGCAGTGTTCTGTGATTTGACTAAGGCATTTGATTGTGTGAACCACGGAATACTGTTGAGGAAACTAGAAACATACGGGTTTAGAGGTAAAACGCTGGATTGGTTCCAGTCATATTTATCTGGGCGTAATCAAAAAGTTATTTTTAATGGTAATGTTTCAAAACAAATGGAAGTGAATACTGGTGTGTCACAAGGTTCCGTCCTTGGGCCACTACTATTTCTAATGATCTGGTATCTGTTAAAATTAAAGGAAATTTCACTTTTTTTGCTGACGACACCACGATACTCTGGCATGACAAATTCACTGATGAACTCCATGAGATTGTAAGCACTGATTTAGAAATGATTAAAGAGTGGTGCGATGCTAATTTGTTTTCCTTTAATGTGCCTAAAACTAACATTATTACATTTAAGTGCAACCTAAATGAGGTATACTTGGAAGACCAAATTGTTAAAAATCAAACTGAAAGTAGATTTCTGGGCCGGCATGTTGATAACAAACTAAAATTCAAAAATGTCTCAATATTAAGTAAAAAATTAGCTGCGAATTGTTATGCAATTAGAGTAGTATCAAATGAATTAAAATTAGACTCAGCCAGAAATGCATATTTCGCACTTATAGATTCTCATTTGCGTTATGGCATTTGTTTCTGGGATTGTTGTTCACAATATTTATTTAATAAAATCTTTGTTCTGCAAAAAGGGGCTATAAAATATATGAGTAAGGCTAATGTAAGGGACCGGTGTAAACCTCCGTTTTTGAAACATGGAATTATGACACTTACATTTATTTTTATTTTTGAGACTGCATGCCTCATGCATAAAAAATTTAGACATGAGATAAACGCTAACCCAGTTCACAACACACGTTGTACTCATAACATCCTTCTCCCCATTCCATCATCAGCTCAGACAAAGAATTCTATCTTATATAACAGCAAAAAAATATTCAATCATCTTCCTATAAATTTGAGGCGAATTATCAACGAAATTAAATTTAGAAAGGAACTAAGAAATTGGTACTTAGTAAAGCATACTATTCAGTCGATGAATTCTTTCAGGACACATTTGATTGACTTTATATATTTGATTTTATTGTTTGTTTCCTTAGACTAAGTCCCGGTTTTATACAACAATAAAGGTTTTTGTGTCATTATGTTTGTATTTTATACTAGGATGTTTTGTTTTTATACATAGATTAAGGACTGGCTTTGTCAATAAAAATCTTTTGTATTTTTTAGACAATAAAGCATATTTGATTTGATTTAATTTATCAGACAAAATTCCCTAAAGTTTAATGAGATCGTTCCATTTTCATACCGAGGGAAATATGATGCTTAACATGTCGCAAAATGAATCTTTAAATAATTCAAAGAACAAAAGGTGATTGATTGTACAACTAATGCTGCATCTCGCAGCAGCTGCATTTTTGTTTCATAAGCTCCAAATGACGCTGCTGCTTTAATTTCAACTTCAGCTATTGTAGAAATATAGTAAAAACGTCATTGTTATAGCAGATGATACTGACATATAATTTTGTTAATTCATTTCGCACCTGTTAATCAAAATATTTATTATTATCAGGACGAGTAGATCAACCTGTCAGACTTTTTGAAATTAAGTATAAATACAGAATGAAACTGAGATATCTTCGCACTAATCGAATGTGACATGACCTCTCTGCAGCAAAGTAAAGTGCGACATTTAAGAACCAAACATTTTTATTTTGAAATTGAAAATTCTCTATGATGATGACGCAATTGCAGATGAGAAAACAAAAGTATAAGAAGAGGCCCTGACATTAACCTATAAAGGCTCTTCGAAAATTAAATTCAATACTGTAGATAGCCACCGATATATTCTAAACAGAAGTTAGTAGGCAAAGGTCACTTTTGAATCAGCAACTCTTCCTTGATGCTACTAAATACCATATATTTAGATACATAATAGAATTACATCAAAATGCTAAAGTTTTGTGTAATATACTAAAATAACCCTTTTAAGTCCTACTTGCAACTACAACACTGATTAGGAAATACCAATAAAAATGTTATCGCCTGGGGATGATAAGTTTCTGTAAGGTTCTGCATTGCCTCCAGTTCTGATAACAAAAAAAGCAGCTGCTGACAGAATACATCATATAATGTTCTGTCTCAAAAGTGTGCTGTGTTAACTACAGTAAATTTATTATGTTATATACTGCTCGAACAGGGCCGGATTAAAGGTTGACGGGCCCCTAGGCCAATGGTATATTTGTGTCCTCTTATTCACAGGTTGTGTTACGATGTCCTAAAATGCACTGCAGACGAAAATTTTGAAGTTTTCAAGGTCAAACGGCCTCAAATTAAAAGTTACAAATTTTATTTAAAATAATATTGTCTGTGTTTTGTGAGCGCAAGACATGAAAATATAAAATACCAATAACAAATGTTTTATTATAAAAAAAATTGTAATATATTTTTCCCTCAACTAAACATAAATATATAATATAATAATGAGAGATTGAAAAAGACTTCTTTCTTGCTTACGAACTCTGCTATAATATAATCATATAAATAATTCTGTTGCTACAGTACACATGTAATAAATTCGATAATTTTATCAAAATAAAATAATCAAATAAGAAATAAATAACTTCCTTGTACATTTTATTTTCCAACAGATCAATGGTAAACGGTAAACGTCTCTCGTCGGCCGTCGGAAGATAAAATTACTTAGTTTTGAACTGCTGAAGGGCCCCTTTACGTATTGGCGCCCCTCTAGGTTATAGCCTAGTTAACCCATTGGATAATTCGGCCCTACTTTTGAACGGGCATTTATTTCTAAATAAATTATTTATTTTGTAATTTTCACCTAAAATGTTTAATTCTTAAGTAAGAAGCTAAAAACTAGAAAACTCTACCTCTGGTGGTGTTATAAATGTTCCATGGGGAAGTTCAAATAAGGAAGTATATCATATTATATACTATTCAAAAGAGAATTTTATTCCGCTTAAATTCCCTATCTAGATATTTTAGTATAACACTCTTAGTGTCAAATTTATGAACAAAAAACTGAATAATTTTACTATTAAGGATAGTTTTTAGGGGTGAGGTCCCCGCATGGGGGTTTATATGTTTTTACTAATAACCAGAGATATGTTAGATTGCAATTTTACTATTATGAGAGGCGAACTCAGACGAACGTTCTTACTTTGTACGTATTTTCATGTGCAAAAATGTTACAATCATCACCTTGTCAATGTGATAAGGCTAAAACTTGGCGGAATATACACAATATTAAGGACACCAAAACTATTCATTAGCGGCAGCACAAAAATAAAAGTTAATAAGTAAGAGTTGTTCCAAATGTTCAAACTACAAACTTTGACATTTCTTGTCGAGTACCCAAAAATACTCTGAAAATGATCTTTCAACCTTCACAGATATAGCAGGAGCACATTTAAAATACTTATATGTTTTAAAGATGACATATGTATCTTGATTAATGAACAGTCTACTTCTTTTCCTATAAAAAGATCCACAATACAAGAGAAAAAATTTCACCATTTTTCAAATATCGAGCTGCTATAATTTTAAAACAGTTGACCATGAAAAAAAGTTGTTTCAACAAATTTTATAATATGCAATATTGATAATAACTAATTGCTACATAGAAATAACAGGAACATAGATAATTGCAAAAATCTGCAATGAAGCACAAATTTTCACCTTTCTGCCGGCTGTGAATCGTAAAGTATTAACAATAGAGAAAAATTGTTTAAAGAAAAGTTGTAGCATTTTTAGTCTCTACAATATAGGTAATACCTAATTTTAGAGTAGAACTAAATAGGAAAGGAGATAATAGATAAAAATCTACTTTGACCATCATTCTTCTAACATGTCGGCCATACCGGCTACAATATTTTTGTGGAGAATATTAATTAATGATCGTGGCTATCCTCTTTACATTATCCTTGTAGAAAATTGTAGAAATTGTTCCTCTACAGACTGTATTATATGCGCTACTAATTTAACGGAGAAAACTGTAGTAATCATCACTAACGAAAATGCCTATATGCGCCAATGGCTTAAAAGAAAAAAGAACTGCACAAATTGTCACTATCGAGAACATATTTTATATGAGCCACTAATTTGAAAGAAATTACTATACATTGTACAAATTGTCACTACCTAGGAATGTGTCCTAGATGTGCTACTAGTTGCAAATTAAAAAAAATTATTTAATAGTGCAATAAAATAAATAAACAGGTACCTCAAGTTAGGTCTCTGTGGGTAACCTCCGTGATAGTAAAAAAGGGTCGCCACGTGCCATGCAGGTAATAAACATATTGTATTTATTGTAATTAATATAACATTTTGTTTACTTAATAGAGAAGTTGCATGAATTTTTTTTAATAATGAAAATCGATACAGCATCAAAAAAAAGTTAAATTTACTATGTTTTGAATGTTAATACAGCGAGAAAATAAATAATTTCATCGGTGAGGAATTTGGATATTTCAAAATGGCAGTTATTTGGCGCCGTCAGTTTACCAAGTTCTTGTTTGTGGTGTTATTGTGTGATTATTTGGTTAATGAGCTAGTGAACAACATTATTATGACTTATGAGTTACAAATATTGCATTGTGCCTAAATGTAAAATTAAGAGTATCACTACAAATATGGTAATTCATTTCAAGATTCTCCAAAATTAGTTCGTAGACAGACGTCAGCAAGAGGTTAGGACAAATTATCAGACTAACGGATGACGTCATTGACTTCACGCCAATAAGAAACCGTTTGCGGTCACGTGGTTTTGTTTATAAATTACGGCATAATTTAAATATTAATTTTACAGAAAATAAATTCTATTTTGAATTTTTTTTGTTATAATCGTTTTCTGCGTAATGGAAATTAAGAGCAAATCACTTTTTCAAGCATTTTAAAATTTTATGCATCTTCCCTATTTCCATGGAAACATAATATGAATGTAAAGATTGTCTAACAGTTAAAGCGTTGATTGCGTGAAACCATCTATGACAAGATGAAAACATGAAGTTCATTTTAAACCCATTCACAACTATGCATGGAACGCTCATGGCTGACTGACATTTTTGCCCGAATCCGGTTCATTATAAAAATATAGTATTTTTCGTCTTGTGATGAAAAAACTAAACTTATGCCATTCAACAGTTAATTTCTGCTACAAAAAAACATTATGTTGGCATCCCCTGCCATCACGACAACCTACGCTAACCCTTTGAAAATGCGTTTTTAGAAAGTTGATACAAGTGCCCAACGATAGTTTGCAACATTTCTTAGATATTTACAAAAGGTTGGCAATCTACAATTGAATTATAATACTTTTTTCGTGATCGGCTGCAGAATTTTCATGCTACAGGAAATCGTAGTTTAAAAAAAAACCGTTTTCAACAATAAATACCTTCTTTGCTTCATAAACATTCGTTGATGATGTTTTGTTTGAAAACAAGGAATGCAAGGACGAACATGATGATAATTTTGATGTAAATCACGAATATCAGATTAGATGTGAGCCAAATTTAAGGACTTATTCAAAGGGAATGATATATATAGGTTCTTGTAATTTGTGTTGTGCGCTGCGCACTTATGTATTTAGTAACTGTAATAATCTGCAAATATAATCTGTACAAAAAGCATTTTTTAAAAAATAAAAAATGATGGATTAAATGATTTGTTTAAACAATAGGTGCGGTCACTCATACAGTAAAAGATCCCGTTCATGAGCTAAAGCCAAAACTCTGATTTCATGTGGCGCAAAAACCCTGCACCCATTTGCGAAAAAAAGCCTTTTAATTCAATTGTAGATCTCCAACCTTTTATAAATATCTAAGAAAAGTTGTAAACTTTCGTTTGACACTTGTTTCAACTTTCCAATAGTTAACAGATGTCAACCATTTTATTCCCAAAGGGTTTGCGTGAGTGGTTGAGAGGATGAAGGGATGCCAACCTAATTTTTTCAGTAGGAGAATTCGACTTCTATCGAATGGTACCAGCTTCGTTTTCTATCACAAAACTTTTTATAAAGAATGACTTCTTCTCGGCAAATCAAAAATAAGGAAGTTTACAAGAGACACATCCGGAGACACAAATTGTTATTTCCTTATTTTGCAATTAAATTCCGTTTGAAAAAACTTTGTTAAATAAAATTTTCAATAAAAATGTAAAGAAAAGTATTTTGGTTAAAGTCGATTTCATATTTTCTAATTTTTAGAATACCTTGTACAATTTATTTTAAGTTTGACAACTGTTTATGACTTCCTGAGGCAAGCAAAACTTTTTATAAAAAATGACTTTTCTCGGCAAATCAAAAATAAGAAAGTTTACAAGAGTACGGTACCCCATCCGGGAACACACTGTATATTATTTTATTTTACTAATTTGCTGGTAAATAAAAGAGTGTACACAAATAGTCTTAAAAATAGCTGATACAAAAGTGTGTGTCTGTACACACTTCCAGTTTTATAATTTATAAACTAAGAAAAGTAAATTTGAACAATTCACAATGTACACAAAATATTCTGGAATTGCAAGCTGAGATACAAGTCGGCTAGTGACATAAAGAAAGTTTCAGCTAGATATCAATTTTATCCAAAGTAGGCCATTATTTGAGCTACTTTTACTGTAGTACTTACCAGACAAAACAACGGCAATAAGTAATACAATGAATGAGCCTGAAAACAATCCAACTTTAAAGGTAGTCCAAGGGGATTGTTGTTCACCCAGTGGAGGAACTCGTAGTCTTTTCATAGCTTTTTGTCTATCACCACCTTCAAGTTCACCTGTTACCATGTTTTCTGTATCGTTGATTATTTTATCAATATCTTTATTAGTAAAAAAATGAGACGCTTCCACATGTTCCTCTCTCCATTTTGCACCTAAGTCTGTATTAAGTAACTGAAACATATGATCATTAATGGAAAATAAATGGACCATTATTTAAACAAAAAACGATGTACCACAGGCAGATAATTTGAAGGTCAGACATATCTCATCTAACATAATTAGTTGCTGGAACATAGCCCCATCCTTTGAAATAATGGAGATATCTGGCTTAGACATATTCTGCATTTATGAGAATTTCCGTAATAACTCTTAAAGTAGGCCTAGTCCAATCAGTGGGGGATTTTGTCCTGCAAGCTAATAGTGGAGTAGTAATGATTTTGATATATGTTGTTTAAGAGGGGGAGGCGCCGCCATCTTGAATTACAAGTGCAAAAAATTGTTGTTTTTTTTTAAATAATTCGGCAACGCTTGATCCTACGAAAAAATGGTCGAGACAAAGTTGACAACATAACATATTTTATATTGTTTATATTATTTATATTATTATAATAAAGATCTACTTGTATTGAAACTAAAAAATATATTGTTATATTATTACCGTGGTACCACCACTAAAATAGGAGACACATTATTAAATTTAATGACAGTTATTCAAAAGAACTGGCTGAAAATCTTTTATTGGAATCTTGAACCGGCATTGTTTCACTGAGCCAGTAACTTTGCCTCGATTAAAATCTAATGTGTGTATCATTGTGCAGTGTTCTGTAAATAAGCAATAACAAATCACCATACCATACCGACTATATATTTATTGCTTATAAATTTTTTTTTTTCTTTTAGTTTGTCATTTGTATTCTGTGCCGTTAGTCTTATACCTTATATCTATATTTTATACATTTAATATCATGTACTTTGTATTTTATCTTTCTTATTGTATGTTGACGTGTGTAAACACTCTGTGTATTTTACCACCAATAAAGAATTGAATTGAATTGAATTGAAAAAAACATCCGCGGTTGTCTTCCTCTTCGATCGGCGAAGTCTTTCTGCTTCCTTTGTGTAAAAGATATCCTCCATCTACAACATTGATATGGTTATCCCTGAGTTCCATGCGTTCTGGAAGTTGTTCGAAAACAGTATACAATGATGATTTCGTGCCTTTGCGCATTTCTTCTTCTGTGAAAAGAGACAAAGGAAATGGGGCAGCTCGAACTTACGGTAATCCTTCAATTCATCATCGGATCCCTTCACAATGCACATTCTCTGGAATAGCATTAGTGGGTTGATGACAATTTTTTCTTCGCCGGCTTTTATGCTGCTATTGATTGCTGCCAATAGTATGACTCTGTCCTTATGTTTAATGGACTCGAAATCGTCGTACATGGTAGCCATGTCTAGATAAATGACAATTTTTTGCACTTTTCAATCAAGGTGGAGCCCCCCCCGTCGAAAACTTGTATTTTTCATCATGGCCTCAACTTAAGCAACATACAGTGTCGGAAGATTTTGGATTTGGGTGGCAGGCATAGTTTCAACGGCTTGACAGACCCGCCTACAATAAAGGCGTGTACCAGTGCTCTAGTAGAGGGAGCAAATAATGACGTGCTATCAAGAAAACATGTACATACATCATTGCTATTAAAAATTTCAGTACCATTTATTCAAAGGAAGGATCTAGTTGGCTCTGTTCAGTATAGGTAATATTATTACGTGCTTTAATAACTGAAATTATTTAACCCGTTTTACTTTCAAAACGAGTCAAATAATTCTTTACATTACAAGTGCAAGACGGAAACAAATTGAAATTCCGCAAGCAGAGTTGCCCACGCACATGTGGTGGGGAAAGCAGGTGGCACCAGTAGGATGTGTTATACGATAAAAAGAATAGCCTAGTTGCTTCGCTCTCGCTTGCTCTCATTGCCGACCCAAATGAAAAATTTTCTGACACTGTATATCTAAATCATTACTACTCCACCTTTTGTAAGACTCAGGACATTTTTTTGTCCCTACTGACTGACGGATTAGCCGGGGATTCTAAATGCCTTTAAACCATTTTGTAGCTTATAAAGGTCAGCTCAATTTTTGTAAAAACATTTTTTTGGACAATTGATATTAAGCGAGATATTCTCGAGGGCCCTGATAAGATGGATAGCCTGTATATACATTATTTACCTTATCATGTTTCTTGAGAATTTTTCTAAATCCAGTATGATTAAGAGTCTGATAATTTTGTAATAAAATTAGGCTTAGATAAAATTCACTAAAGGCCAGCTTAAGTTCTTGCAATTTTCTTGTTGGTAAATGCTTTTTGCCTCCTCCATCTTTTCTTTTTCCCAGTCTTATATGTGTTAAAGAATCATTCAATTCACTACTTAAGTTTGCAAATTTTCTGGTTGCTTCTGCCAATTTTTCAGCATAAAATGTGTTAATTTTCTTTAATTCCTTATCACAATAAAGAAAAAATTGTTCGTCAAAATTTGCAAAATGCCTGGTTACCACTTCTGCTTCCACACTTTCTGCTGATGGAGCTTCCTCCACCGCCATGTACAACATGGCTTTCATTTCCTATAAAAAGAGACATTTTGTTTTAACATCAAAAATTTCACAAATAATTTGATAACAATAAACATATACGTAATTTGAAAAGAAGAATAAACAGGTTGTATACTTTCTGGAAAACAGGGAATACTTGGAAAAGTCAGGGAATTAGGCTTTAATTCCAGAATCAGGGAGAAGTCAGGGAGAGTTTATAAATTTATAAAAAAAAGTCAGGGAAAATTAAAACTAATTAGGTATATCAAAAGTTTAAGTTTATTCGAGAGCCACACCTTGCTTCACAGTTTGAAATTGCCAAACTACTTATGTTATAATATTCATTTAAAAGGTTGCTCGTATTATTCTGTTCACAATATGTAATATCCTACATGAATTATCACAAATGAGATTACTTCTTGTTTGTTTACTTTTTAATAAAATATACTTTTTAAAAGATTTTTTAGTATAAGTAAGTTAGTTTGTTACAGAAACTGGTAAAGAATTTATTATTATTTTCAATTACATGTTCAGTACAGTACCTAAATGATTGATTGATTGATTGATTTACCAGCTTGCAGTAGGCATTGCTGCCACTCCCAGGGTTATACAGCTGGGCCTGCTACGTTCACGCTGGCTTGGACTAAGGTCATGCTTGTCGCCAGCAGTGAGAACCACATGGCGCATGGTAAAGGAATGTGGGATGGAAGGTGCAGGTATTTGTGAGATGCGTTACCGCATTATGTCATGAGGGAGAGTTTAAGATCCCTTTTTTGTGTTTTTGGCTCTTCTGCCTCTTCTGAGTCTTCTTGTGCAATGTTGCCGCTTTGTGTCGTAATATGTGTTTATGCTCCTTTTGTGTTTCTGCTTCTTGAAATCTTCTATTTCTGAGTTTTCTGATTCCTCGGTTTCCGATTGTGGTAGAGCAGCGGTTTTCAACCTGTGGGTCGCGACCCCCTGGGGGGTTGCGAAGCAATTCCAAGGGGGTCCCGAGCTATTGAGAGAAAAATCGATAAAGTTAAATCATTTATTCTAAAATCTAAAAATCTAAATATTACACACATACAATTTTAATGAAACCAATTTTTAATGAGAAATCATACCAAAAACTATTTTAATGAGAAATCATACCAAAAACTATAACAAGAAATTTTAAAATTTGATTGACAGATTTTATTAATAGAGATCGAGGTTGGGGCTCGCGAGAGGGTAAACTTGTTTTTTCTTTTTGTAAGAAAAAGGTTGAAAACCGCTGGTGGTAGAGTATATATCGTTGCGATTTCTTTGTGATATTCATTTTTTGATCCTAATCCTCTCATTTGTTGTTCTCCGCTATAGCATGGTCTCCCTATTTTTAGTTTTAGTAGATGTTCGGTGCTAGTGCTTTCTTCAGTAGATGTGTTGGGTCACTTCCTTGGGTATGTCCCCAGTACTTCATTGGATACATTTCTATCCTTTTTTTTTAAATTATCTTTCCTCCTAACAGCTCCCTAATGTTTTATGTCGTTGTTTTCGTCTTGTTATTTTTGCGAGTAGTTGGACGATGTCCCTTTCTGCTCTTCTCAAAATTTTTTTCTGTTGGCTTTCGTTGTTGCCGCGTTTTTTGACTCCATATGTCATCGTTGGCCATTTGACGGCTATGTACATACATTTGGTAAGGTCCCATGGTAGTCTATTCTTCTCAGCGAATGGTATGATTGCCCTTGTGACTTTGTATGCCGTTTTGATTCTCCCCTTTATCGTTTCTTTCCGTTCCAATTAGTTCGTCTGTTCCTATAGGTACTTCAATTTGTTCGTTGTTCTTCGGGAGTATTCATCTATTTCATGTTCCTCTCCGCTGGTCAGCGTCGGATTGTGGGCGCAAGGGCCCACCGGGAAAAATATGTAGGGGGGCCCCAGACCAGAGATGTGAAAAGTCTGGAGGTGTACCCTCCAGCGCACGGTGGGAAAAATGTGCCCTTTTTGGGCAAAAATCTGCCGACAGTAGATATATCAATTAATTTAAATAAAAATAAATGGAAAATACCCTTAAGACATTGTATTTTAGAGTAGTACTGCGACAAAGTGGCTTTGGGAAAACCTAACCTAAAAATCGCAGATATTTCTCTTTATTCCGCGTTTACCTTCTTGGTTGAGAGTCACAAACAAACGAAGTAGTGTTAATGTAGATTGGATACCAAATTCATTTTTATGGTATCATAAGTTAATTGCTTAAGTTTCTTGAATCGTATGAACCATAAACCCAGGTTAAAATAGGAGTTGAAGGTTTAAGGTTGTGAAAATTCGAGATTCAAGTGAAATAAAGTTTAAGTGATCAAAAGTTGTTCTTCAGGATTTTTTTATGCTGATGTCATCTTTAATCTTACTCGCATCCTATCGATTCTTTGTAGGAATGAAAACGGGGGTTGATCTAAAAATTACGATAATCCAAATACTCCTCACTAGTTGCGTTTAGACTTGTAAATATTATTTTACTCGATTCAAAACTATCCTTATTTTTACCTGTCAGTAATATGGCGGGAGGGGGGATATGAAAAAAAATTCGTCCGAGTTTCAAAATTGATGAGCAGGTGGGAGAAATATAAAGAAAATTTTTTTAACCAAAATTGATAAACAGAGAGAAGGAAATGGAAAAAAAATTTCTTGAAGACGAAAATTAATTACACGCGCCTCTTCACGCATTGTCACAATTAGGCTGTAGCCTAGTTAGCCTTATGGATAATCCTGCAAGTGTTGCTCTTTGTCTTTGCGAAAAATCAATTAAACACTAAACCAAGCGAGGCACGCATGTTAAACGCAATCTAGAAACAGGTATACATTACCAAGCAAATACAAGTGTGAACTGAAGGCCCGTCAAGCGACGGCGATAATACAGCTTATTGCCGCGTTGCGCGTATCTTCAAAAATACATTTTATATGGGAAAATAGGCGCAAGTTTTATATATTTTCTACTTACAACTTTAATATTATTTTTATTAAGAATAATAACAATATTACGGTCTCTCGACGCCAGAGGCCTCAGGGGCCCCAAAACTGGTAAGTCGAGGGCCCACCGGGAAATCTCCCGGTTTCCCGGTGGTACAATCCGACGCTGCCGCTCGTCCAACTCTCTTTTGTTGACGGGTCTCGCTCCATTATTAGGTTTTACTTGAAGTTTGTTTTCAGTCCAGTCTTGTCCTGAGGCGATTAGCAGATCATAGGCGTATGTGTGTGTTTTCTTAGAAAACACCATGTTTCCATGCATACCTCCGCTGAAGCGCTGCGAGAACTCAGTTTCGACGCAGTATATCAACAATGCCTCATTGATCATTTCAGGTTTATTTCAAATTAAATTCGTTTGAATACTCCCAATAACCATGAAAACCCCACTTGAAAATTTTTAAGAAAGTGTTACGACCATATTTTAAGAGATATGTTTAGTACAGTACCTACAGGTAAAAAATATGTAAAATTTAGAAATAGGCTCATATGTAGCGATATTTGTCTATGGGTAATTATTGTAGTAAAAGGTAACATTTTCAGTTTCTATATGGTTCGGAGACAAAATGGCGACATTTTATTTAAGAAAAAAAAAATCTACATTATTTCGGCCATAACTTCTTTGTTTGTTACAATACAGAAATAAACAAAGAATCGTTTTAAAGAATAGCTAATTATCTTTACCTTCTGGTCCTTGGCATATTTAGTGCAAGTGTCATAGTTTCCGAAACTATTAATCTTAAATAAATATATAAAAGATTTAAACAAATTCTCATACGTAAGCTTTATTTTTTATCTCCACCACTTTTTTGCTAAAACTAATATTGGTATATCAAAGTGCCTACTTAACAAATATTTTACGAATTTTCAAAAATCGTCTTATTGTTTTAAATGAAATTTTTTTAAAAGCAAGTGCTGTAAACGCACGAAAAATTCACACAAATAGTTCTTATAAACATTCGGACGCCATCTTTATACTTCCAAATCTTCAAAACCATCAATTCTACAGAAATAAAAAAAAAACGAAATTCGTCCCCAGTTTATTACCTTTTTTATTTGGTTTTAGCATTTTTTCGCTAAACTTTTCGATTTGACGAAAATTGTTTTGAAATACTTTTTAAGTTAAAATCACAATTTTAAAATCGTTATAAATTAAAGACTATTAATTCCAATGAAAAGTTGCGCATGAAGCCTTTTCTTCTCAAAATTTGATTCTTCTTCAGTTCCAATGTTTTTCTTTTTTTTTTTTTTAAGTACCGCCCCCTATAAATTAGCAAGTCCCTCATAATATAGAAACTTTTCTTTGGTCTGTTTACTATTAAAATTGTTGAAAAAAACTAAGTCGAATTCATATGACGCTATTTTGAAGTTAAAATCTCTAGTTACTGTACTAGTTGTTTTAATAAATTTTTTCTATCAATAGTATAAAATTATGTTTATTCTTTGACAAGCAACAGAAAAATTTTCTGGACCTTCTATTAAAATGTCCTGGAAAACCTGGAAAAATCAGGAAATTTTAAAACTATGATTTAGTATACACGCTGAATAAATAAATAAATATATTGAGACAAAAATTAGTAATTAATGGTGGGTAGGTATATATGCACATTCTTCTCGCCCAGGAGTCTTTCAGGGCATTATGTAGGACACACTAGAGCAGACTACGGTATATGGGAATTAGGTGAAATTAAAACAAAGGTGAGATATGTAGGTAACAAATCTATTAGATACACATTTATACTTTCAGACTGGAGGTTTTAAAAAAGCGTTTAATGACTTAATTCACTCTATTATCGTTTAAAGCTAATAAGTGTAATAAAATGACTGGCATTTGAATGTTTAGGTTCTGAATATTGCATACAGTTGGCTACGTCTGACAAATTTGTTATTAAGTTTATTTTCAAAAATTAGTAAAGTAATTTAGGCTATCTGTAAGTACAATTAAAACATTATAAAAAAAAACATAATTAGTATTACTTACACATCCATGTAGTGGAGTGGAAATTATATTTCATAATTTTTGCGACCATTTTTAAAGCCGGCTCAATTTTTGAAAAATTTATTTAATAAATAAATTGCATTATTCTGTTCTTAGTAGTGTTGACCAACACTACTCCACAGAAAAGAACAGAATAATGCAAGGTATCCCACAAGGATCAATACTGGGCCTTCTCATTTTTCTTTTATACGTAAATAATTTAAGCAATAGCCTGGGAATCAATTCAGTTTTTCAATTTGCTGATGACACATCAGTCATCTTAACTAGTCCCAATTATTTGACAATCTAGCAGGAATCCTCACATATTGTAAACAAAATGGTATGAAGAAAATTGCCTTAAATTAAATACTGACAAGACTCCACTAATTACATTATCAAAAAACAGAAATGTGAAACTGAATCTCTATACGTAAAGCTTGATCTTAAATCAATACCTAATGCAGAAAATACAAAATTTTTGTTATAATGGATAACCCCCTCAGCTGGGATTGCCACGTATTTAAACTAAATTCTAAATTAAATATTACTTGTTGAGTTGATGCTCAGAGATCAATTTTCTATTGAATCGCTGAGATCATTTTACTTTTCCTACATTCAATCTACTATTACATATGGCATTATGGTATAATATTCTGGGCCTCTTTGGCCAAAAAAATATTTGCAACACAAAAACGCATCTTAAAGTGCATCTACAAGTGTAGAAGATATGCTTCTTGCAAGCCTTTATTTAAAGAGCACAAGTTTCTAACAACTGTCCCATCATATGAATCTTGTAATGTTTGTGAAATGTCATCCGACTCTTTTTACAACAAATAGTAACAACTACTCTGAAAATATGAATATGGTGACCAGACAAACGGCTTGAGACTGCCTCTGCATAACTCCGCCTTCTTGAGAAAGGAACTTATTCTATAGCTCTTAGAGCTTATAACCGTCTACCCTTTGAGATACGCAATATAAACAATGAAACTAACTGGGTAACTATCTGCAGGGAAAATACTACTATAATCTCCATTGTTGGGAAAGAACAGAAAACATGTGACTTCATAATATAACATGTAGTAATTAATTAGTAAACCTTTCCCTTCCTTTTTAATTAGTAAGTCTTTTTTTTTTTTTAATTTTGTCATGGGTATTTTATTATTGACTCTGTAATGTACAAACCACTGTAACGAGCCTTTATCTATTTTAATATGTTTTGTATCTTGTATTTGTATAAGTTTTACTTATTGTAATCTTTTTGTATCTGACGATGTCCCGTCCACTTGGATTTATGGCAATAAAGGATCGATTGATTGATTGATTGAAATAGATTCTTGTTGAAAAAATAATAGATTATATGTGGCGATAGTTTGGAGGTATATCTCTGGTGATATATATATTTTTTTCTAATTTCTATTTAATTATTGATGTATTAAGTAACTAATAAATCGTTAATTAAGCCAAATTAAGTTTTTTTTTATTATATAGTACATAATTCATGTAAACTGATAATTTTTAGATTAGAAAAACATTCCAAAAGTTTTAAATTTCCCAGAAGAATTTTCGCCACCTAGTTACTGATAATCAAATATAGGTATACCTATAAGGAATAAATTTTGATAAATTAATTTGTATGTACCGACCTTGAAGCTCTAATGCGCAAATCAAACAAGAGTTGGTATACTAAGACATAAATTATTTTTTAATTAGTCTAATTAGAATGTAAATATTAAAGTCAACAAAACGTTTTATAAAATGATTTGAATAATGATTGTTGAGGGTAAAAGATTTTAAATTCACAATTTCTCAGAAAGTGAAGCATTTAATAGAGATGGTGCAATACTTTCTGAAAAATTGTGAATTTAACTTAATATGCCTATTTTGTTATATTAAACGCCCCAACAAACCCTGCACCGTGTAGAAGAACTTATTAATTGTAACAAAGACAAGAATTTCAGAATAGAGAAATTGATGCTGTGTGTTATCTGTCGCCTAATTGAAAAATCGCTGCCTAAGGAATTGCTACTTCCACATTCAAATTTCCGGTGGAGGTGGCTGCAGCAAAAAAAAAATTGGAACAAATTGATAAATTTAAGCACCCTTACCTATATGACAGTTGCACATAGTTGAGCAGTGCATTCCTAATGTGGCACAGCTGCACCATTTACCCTTTTTATAACAAGAAAGTTGAATTAAAGAAATCAGAGCTGGTGGTTTGGTGGTGAAAACAGGTGATAACATTTTGCTGATTTGTTTACAGTCCCATTGCGTGAGCTCCATATTTTCTCCTCATCAAGACTGAATTTGGTGAAATACTCGATAGGAATGTTGTTGCAAAGGATCAGATGATGACGATCTTGATAAAATCACGGAATAAATGGACTGGCTGACTAATCAACCTATTGAAAAGATTTTTCACTTTGTGGGGCTTTGGGACTTTCCTCCCTCATTGAGTAGAGGTATTTATTTGTACAGACTTCTTCCAAACTTTTCTTTCTATTTAAAACATTTATCATTTGTGCTTTTCCTTTGTTGAAAAAAAAAAAACAGTGGTATTGCAACTACTAAACGCAAGAGTAAACGGTTTTTCAAGACTCTTGAGGACTGTGAATCGCAAGGGCTATATGCTTTCCTTTATATTTTGTTGAGCATCTCTTAAAAATTGGATGTCTTTATCTTCAGAGGCAAGATCAATAATGAGCATGAGAAAATTGATGTTCTGCCCAGCGATGACCATTCTCTCATTCAGATGAGATTCGTTAATGACATCAATCAATCATGTGAGATGAATAAACTTGAAAAACAAGTGCAAAATCCGATATACAGAGCTAGATATAAAGAGTTTAAAATATTATACAACTTATTGGTAAATAATGTCAAGGTGTGACAAGAAGTTTCTGTTTATCCAACATTGACCAACAAATTACAAACCCAAAAGATGTTGCTAATACTTTTAGCAACTTCTTTACTAATATAACTAAATATTGCTCCAAACCGAATATTGATAACGTCAAAATAAAAAACCATCAGAATAGCTTTTATTTGTCTCCCGTGAATGCTGAAGAAATTGAAAAAATTATTAATACAACTACTGCAAAACAAGCTCCAGGGATTGATGATATTCATGGTGGAGTACTGAAATCGGTAGGTCCACTAATATTCATAAATTTATCTTATTTAATAAATGAATAACTTAGTACAGGGTCATTTCCAGATTTGCTAAAAACGTCTAAGTGCATACCGCATAAGGGGTCAAAACATGATGCGGCCAATTATAGGTTAATACCAACTATAAAGCCAGTTAGCTAAAATATTTGAACTAGCACACTCTAATAGATTAATGTATTTTGTAGAAACTTGTCATCTACTCAATGATGCCCAAAACGGTTTTAGAGATAAGATAATATCAAATAATATCAGAATATTTATATCAGTTAAAATCAGTTAGTACTTCAGAACAGTCAAATAACATTAGAACTGCCTAAATAATTAAATAATGTAACACAAATGTTTTTGTTATAGACTAGTATTACTATGAGAAGATGCCAGGGCGGAGCCAAAATGCGCGAATATTTTTACCCGTGGCATAGCTTTATCTGGGGTATAGGGATGTGTAATTGCAATAAAAGTTTCGCGGTCAAGGAACTGTGAAAATGGAGTAGATTAAAACTTGCCAACTGTTACGAGTAACCTTTGTTCAGGAGAAGTGTAAGAATAGTAAGTTCTACTAAACTTTGCCTAATAAAGTTATTTTATTATTATTATTACCGTCGCCGCCGCTCTACTGCAGGACACCGCCGCCACTGATGTTGACATTGAATGTCACGTAATTCATTCTCATTGGCTTAGAATGATGGAGCGCACAAACTCGTTTCTGCGCATATTTTTTGCTGGCATCTTCTCATAGTAATACTACTTTACTCTGGAACATCTCACTATTGATACCTCAAACTCCCTGCCCTATTATTGACTCTGACATGGAGTTGATCATTAAAGATTTTGCATAAATGAAGGCCAGCAACGTGCACTTTTCATTTAGAAAAAAATCAGAATATTCAGAAAATTTTCATACCAGCATGAACTGTTTGTATTTCATATCTTACATAATTTACTGCTTATAAATAATTGGCAATTTGTTGTGTATGAAATATTAAAATAATAAAGAGGAACCTTCCCCTAAGTAAACTTGTGTCGGGTGTCCTCTCATTATAATAGGGTTCAGCGTAGACAAAAAAAAATTATATTATATTACAATTATTATTAACAAAATGTTGTAAATGCATTGATGTGTAAACATAAATTACTTGCGAATGGTTTATCGAAATGCAATAAGAATATCTTTTTTATTTCTAATGATATGAAAATTATTTTTTTAGAAGTTTTAGAAATATGTAAAAAATAAAAAAGTTAGGAGTGAAATATCGACAGGGGGTAGCAATCCACAAAAATAAAACTATTATTTTGTAACTTTTTTAATAGCGTTTGTGCAATAACCATATTCGGTGGAAAAATAACTATATATCTATACTTCAAGAAAACAGAACAATATCTGATATAGGTAGGGGCTGAGGAGGTAGCAATCCACAAAAATAAAACTATTATTTTGTAACTTTTTTAATAGCGTTTGTGCATTAACCATATTCGGTGGAAAAATAACTATATATCTATACTTCAAGAAAACAGAACAATATCTGATATAGGTAGGGGCTGAGGGGGTAGCAATCCACAAAAACTAAAATATTATTTCGTAACATTTTTAATATGGTTTGTGCATTAACCATATTCGGTGAAAAAATAACTATACACATATATTTCAAGAAAACACACCCAAACCCGATATAGGTAGGGGCTGAAGGGGTAGCAATCCACAAAAAATAAAATATTATTTTGCAACTATCTTATTATCGTTTGTGCATTAACCATCTTCGATGGAAAAATAACTATACACTTATATTTCAAGAAAACACATCAAAATCCGATACAGGTAGGGGCTGAGGGGGTAGCAATCCACAAAAATAAAAGTATTATTTTGTAACTCTTTTAATATCGTTTGTGCATTAACCATTTTCAGTGGAAAAATAGCTTTATTTATATATTTCAAGAAATCAGGTCAAAATCCGACATAGGTAGGGGCTGAGGGGGTAGCAATCCACAAAAAATAAAATATTATTCTGTAACATTTTTAATATCGCTTGTATATTAGCCATTTTCGGTGGAAAAATAACTATGTATCTATACTTCAAGAAAATAGAACAATATCCGATGTAGGTAGGGGCTGAGGGGGTAGCAATCCTCAAAAACTAAAATATTATTTTGTAACTCTTTTAGTTATGGTTTGTGCATTAACCATATTCGGTGGAAAAATAATTAGATTTCTATACTTCGAGAAAACAGAACAATATTCGATGTAGGTAGGGGCTGAGGGGGTAGCAACCCTCAAAAACTATAATATTATTTTGTAACTTTTTTAATATCGTTTGTACATTAACCATTTTCAGTGGAAAAATAGCTATATACATATATTTCAAGAAAACACATCAAAATCTGATATAGGTAGGGGCTGAGGGGGTAGCAATCCACAAAAAATAAAATATTATTTTGCAACTTTTTTAATATCGTTTGTGCATTAACCATCTCCGATGGAAAAATAACTATACACATATATTACAAGAGAACACATCAAAATCTCATATAGGTAGGGGCTGAGGGGGTAGCAATCCACAAAAACTAAAATATTATTTCGTAACATTTTTAATATGGTGTGTGCATTCATGAAAATTCTTTGCACAAACTTAAAACGTGCTCTCTCTGCATTCTTAGAAATCTACTGCATTTAAAATTCGGCACACCATTCATTCTATTAATTTTTCTTGAAATATATGTGTATAGTTATTTTTCCATCGAAGGTGGTTATTTTTTCACTGAATATGGTTAATGCACAAACCATATTAAAAAGTTACGAAATAATATTTTAGTTTTTGTGGATTGCTACTCCCTCAACCCCTACCTATATCAGATTTTGATGTGTTTTCTTGAAATATATGTGTATAGTTATTTTTCCACTGAAGATCGTTAAGGCACAAACGGTATTAAAAAAGTTACAAAATAACATTTTATTTTTTGTGGATTGTTACCCCATCAGCCCCTACCTACATCGAATATTGTTCTGTTTTCTTGAAGTATAGAAATATAACTATTTTTCCACCGAATATGGTTAATGCACAAACCATATTAAAAAAGTTACAAAATAATATTTTAGTTTTTGAGGATTACTATCCCCTCAGCCCCTACCTATATCAGATATTGTTCTGTTTTCTTGAAGTATAGATATATAGTTATTTTTCCACCGAATATGGTTAATGCACAAACGCTATTAAAAAAGTTACAAAATAATAGTTTTATTTTTGTGGATTGCTACCCCCTGAGCCCCTACCAATATCGTATTTTGTTCTATTTTCTTGCAAGATATGTATAAATCTATTTTTCCACTGAAAATAATTTATTTAACGCAAAAGAAAAAAAATATGGAGGATTGCCAAAAAGATTGCTATCTTCACTCCGCCTGATGTCCAGACGGGCTATTTCTAGATTTAAAATATGAATTTTATATTTTAAGGGTCGGAAGATATTGTAGAAAAACTGATATTTATTATTCACTTTTAAAGTTGTATACTTTCCTTATTATTCATTTAGAGTACCTTTATTTTTTTATATACAATAAGCCACATAAATATCGAAAGACAATTTTAGACCGGCGTGTATACATGGTCATATTACTCCATGTGTTAAGTTAAGTTAAAAGGATTATCTCAGAGAGGGGTGCCAAAAAGTGCTCCCACCTGAGTGGAAAATTTACCCCTGTTCTTGGGGTAAAGCAAGGCTGCTTCTTATATCCCAATTTCATAGCCACAACATATTTATTTATTTTAGTTTGAAACCACCAGGAATTAAAGTGTTTAACATCAACCTCAGTGACAGATAGTAAATGTTTCGTTGGCATAGAAACAAATTTTTACAGACAGCCTCCTAAACTATAAAATTTATTAAAAACGTCAAATAATTTCATGAAATAATTAGTTTTAAATTATTAAATCCCACTTTATCGTTCGATAGTACAAAGAATATAATACTCATTACACGCTTGGTGTTCACACCTAAAAGTAAACATTCGCATCTCGTCATGTCAATAAAAAAACTGTGTTTGACTGTTATTTGGCTGCGCACTCCAAACTACCCTTAACTTTGAACGTTATTTGCAAGAGTTGGGTGGAGATTAGCTGAAAGGTCAATAGGTTTTTTTGTGCAGAATTTAATGACAAATACTTTCTTGCCTATACTATTTTTTCGTTCGAGTGGCGTTTAGTAAGAAAAATGAGACAAACCAGCATGAAGTCACCGTGTGGGTGGTTTTTCGCAGAATAAAGGATGTTTCACCTACCGCTCAGGTGGGAACTCTTCGAGTCTTTAATCCTGCCGGTATTGAGAATCCAAACCCAAAATATAAACACTTTATAAATTATTTTTCCTACTACTAATTTTCGTGTTATCAACTTTAGTGTGTAATCAATAATTTTATTCAAAATTTTAGATATGAAATTCGATTAATTTGCCATCTGTACCTCTTGAGTAATAGCAACATATGAAATATATGTAGGATAAAAGCAAGTGCTAATATCAGAAAGGCTCAATCTGTGTTTACGTCGGGTGTTCCAGAATTACATTTACAGGTGATATCTCGGTTATTTAAAAAGATAAAATTATGAATTAAAAAACCCTGCCTTCTTCTGATAATACCCCTGGAACCATATTGCCTCTTGCAGCCCATATGAAACCACCCCCACCTTCTTTTTTCAAATGACACCCTATATGGCTAGAGCCTGAAATCGCATTCCCACATCATTCTGGATGGATGGATCAGCTATGCTTAAGCAAACTGTATACGGGAATTGTTGAGATTCTTTGAAATCTTGAGTGGAGGTCAGAGGTGCACAATTTTAACATCCAGTGAACATCTGTTAACATAATCTCTTAATTTATGGGATGAGATTTCAGGCTCTAACTATACAGGATGGCCTTGAAAAAAAATAAGGGGTGGTTTCTCAGGGGTGGTAAGAGCCAACACAATTCCAGTGGTGTTATCAGAAAAAGTATTTCATGTCTTGTGCAAGTTTTTTTTATTTATATCTTTATCTTTTCAAATAACAGAAATATCCCTTGTTAACATAATGCTGGGACACTCGATAAATATCACTATACTGTAAATGAAAAAAATCCTGATTACTATAACTTCTTGATATGTATAGACATTAATGATAAAGTAAATATTTGATGGGATCTATATCTTATATCACACATCAGATATAATGCATCCAGCAAAAAGATATGTATTAATAATGCGTCATAACTAAATTTTCAATGCCCGTTGGTCCATTGTCAATGACAAAATAACATTCATTTCAATTTAATTGAGGTAACAAATTTTTAAAATCTTTCTTTAATGAAAAAAATATGTAAAAATAAATAATTTTTAAAATCTCTCCTCCAGGTAAAATATCTTCACTGTTGATACCAAACTCACCAATATTAATGACTCATCCACAATTTTATTGAAAATTCGATTTGTAATTTTCCACAAATGTTTTTTAAACTATTCTGGGCATAAGTTATAGGATACATAATATGATGATATGATATTATGGATGAAAACATTGTAAATAATTCTTGCAAAAAGAAGGTAGAAATTGACCTGGGCCTAGGGGCACTGGCACCGGCACTGACCTAGTCTTGACCTTTTTAAAACCTTTATCCATAACTATTTTAAAGCCAGATGGGCTTTTTTATGAGCTTCCTGCATTTCTAGAAAACATATAGAAGGCTCCCTTAAAACTGTTTTTTAAAACCCTTTTAAGTCGATATCAGGAGTGAAAAGCTATAAAATGTCAATGAAGGAATTCAAATAATTTTATTATTACATATATTATTTCTAAACTGATTTAAGCAAACACTGGACCAATACGAAGATAAAATGAACCTAAAACTTATAAAATAAGAGTGGTACCCAGTATGTACCTTGTATCTCTATACATAAGCAGTGGCGAAACTACATCGGGTGCAAGGGGTGCGGCGCACATGGGCCTCAGAACTTAGAGGGCCTCACAGAGCCTCTAGGAGCTATACATTGAAAAAAAAAGTTCTTTATTTTATGTTATAGTTATTAAGGTACCAAGGGTGTTATATGGATAATAACGCAGCGAGGTCGGCAGTGTACAATCCCGAGGGCCTCTGGCCCGAGGGAATGTACGTCGACCGAGGGCGTCATTATCCTATAACACCCGTGGTGCCTTCAACGTTTAATGTCCTGCAAGTCTGTTATTTAATACGAATTTATTTTTTTGACATTTACGATTTATTAATTTGACATCTATTATGTTCAGAACGATTTGATTTAAAAGAGAGTAAAAATCAAAATTGTTTGTAAACGTCGCCGTTGCATAGCAACGCATTTTGTTTGTCAATAAGGCTATCATAATTTGCTTGTTTTGGGTTGTATTATAATTTTATAATGCCCTAGGGCGTTATAGATATTCATAACGCCCTAGGGCGTTATTTTTCATTTAATGTATCTCAAAATAGGGTGGTTATTGTAAAATAACAGACTTGTAAGACATTAAAGAAATAAATGAAACTTTAATAATTATATAATATTTGAAATCGCCTAGCCCAAAAACTCATAAAACGATATGCCAGGAAGTGGAGGTGCATGAAGTAAAAAAAAATTTGAAGCCTTTGATTCTTGTACACACACTAACTCACAATTTTATTTTTTTCACCCCCTTTAATAGTGGGGTGGGGTGGTAATGGGGGAGGCTAATGCCAGAAAATATTTTGGGACCTTAGATTCTCTTATATATACTAAATACCAATTTTTATGGACTCCTACTTGCTTGATTTACCTATTTACCCCCCCAAACCTTTAACGGAATAAGATCAAAATATAATCTAGTTCCAGATCTCGTTAAAATACATACGTGTACCAAATTTCAACTCAATATCTTAAATGGTTCCAGAGTAATCATGCGCACAAAATAAGTTACAGACAAAAAATTTTTTTGCTCAAACTTAAAAGCACGTTTCGTGACATTCTAAGCCTATTTGAACAATAAAAATTCTCAAATTTTTTTTTTAAGTTGGGTTACTATACTTCCACTGGATGTGGAAGTAATTAAGACACATAATTTTCTTCGGATGTTTTTTATTTGGTGCTTTAAAAACCTAGGAGTGTTTAATTGCACGTAATATCACGCAGTTATATTAACAAAAACAACATTTTAACCTTTCCATTTCACATATTCATAACAAATGCCATTTAAAAAAGATTAAGTGAAATTTTTTCCATTTCGGGTTTTTCGTCTAGTAGCAAATGGTTTTTATTTTGAAACTCTGTTTTAGTCTCATCACATAAAGATATATATATACATTCAGAGAAAGTATACATTTTATTTTTTTCAAATAAACAAATGCATCAAAATGACAGCATCACCCAGCTCTCTACTTTTTAACAGTTCTTTTAACGTATGGACATTCTTCTATATTTTCATCCTCATTTCCAGAAAAAAATAATTACAAGTCATAAAATGCTTTTAACACATTTGTTGTAATGAACTGATTTTTTAGAAAGTGTTTTATGGAATTCAGATTTGCCTTTTTGCTTTATAACGCTTTCATCAAAACATTTGTCAAGGATGTTTCAAGAGACTAGTTTTGTAATGGCCTTTAATAAGTACCAATAGCCATTGAAAATGTCTGGTTTTAAAAATAACTTGAAATGTTATTATTGCATACTTGTTAAACTGTAAATAATAATTTAAAGCCTTTTTAAATCTTAATAGAATTTACAGGCGTGTAGCTAGGGGGGGGCCAGGACGGGCGACGCCCGTCCTGAAATAAGTTTCGCCCGACCTACGGTGATCGTAATGGGGGCAATTTTAACTGTCTTTTTAATATTTTGAAAGAGATTGGGTAAAGATTTTGTAGTTTAATAATTTTTTTTTGTATTTCTCCCTCCCGCTCATCAAAAAATTTAATTTTTCGGGACAAAAAAAATTTTTTTTAAAAAAATTTTTCGGACTTTTTTACGGGCCCGTCCTGAAAAATTGTTTGCCCGCCCTGAAAGCACTTTCTAGCTACAGGCCTGAGAATTTAGAAGATAATAAAACCATTTAGCTTTATGGAGAGTTTTATATAGATATGATAAGCACATTACAAATACAAATAATCCTAGCAGCAAATTAGCTTTATAATTAGGTTTTACAGAACACCTTAAACTTACCTTAGATGAGCAAATATACTTGAAGCCTAAAAGATATTAATCACAACATCAATAAAAACAATAGACTATTTTATAACCCTGACAAAACTTTCTCAAAACCTCCTGAAGACCAAATGACTTCCTACTTCTAATTTTTTCTAAACTTTTTATACATTTTTAGATAATACAAATTGAAATTATTCATTGCTTTCAAATTGTGTAACTCAGCAGAGATGAATTATTATTGTTCAAGTGAATTCGCATTTTTTTTTATTAAGTAAACACATTGTATTTAAGTCACTGGATTACAAATACAGTCGAACTTCCATAACTCGAAATCCTCTATATCCCGAAGCAATTCAAAGCAATAAATATCTATTATCTTTACTAAAAGGTTCCCATAACTCAAAGTTTCTCTAACTCCAACGGATTTTTAATCCCCTTGGGGATTCGAGTTATGGAGGTTCGACTGTACATAAAAGGCGTATTGAGATATGCTTGCTGTTGAGTAATACACTTATGCCATGAATTTCATCATATCTCAGTTTGTTCACATATTTTATGACACACTAGGTAACTATATGCAGGAAGAAAATTACACTATAATTGATATAAGCAATACTCAAATATCTTAAGAATATATAGTAATCCTTTAACACAGTGGCGACGATGGGGATTTGAGGCCCTGGAACATTTTGTGTACCACAGGAAAAAGTTGTCATTCCACATTTAAGATCCCCAACTGGCATTACATCACTGTCAACACTTTATGCTCGAAATATAAAGATTACATATACATTTAATAAATACGATTTTTCTCAAACAAATTAAATGAAATACCTTGTATATTGGTGTTCATTGTTTCCATTTTTTGCAAAATTTTTCATTGGTATCATACATGATGTATAATCACATTTTTAATAATTTCATTTTTAATATTTGATTGTTTTCAACATCAATGTCATAATCTCGTTATATTTCACATTATGCATTCTTTCATTATAAAAATTAAAAAAAAACTTTATTAAGGATTTCTCCTAAGATCATTTGTAAATGCTGGTGAATCATAATATACAGCATGTGTCACTTTTAATGCCCCCCAAATTTCACCAAATTTGGATCAATTTCAAAGATTTTTATTATGCTCTTTTTACGTAACACAAAACTTATTTCAGTCATTTCAGTCCATTTTTGCTAAAAAAAAAGACTGATTTTTCGAAAAGCCATTTCGGGCTTTTTTTTAAATAATGCAATATTATTGATCAGCATGCTCTAGTACCCCCATATCCAAAATTTAACAACATTTTGATTTATGGTTTTCAAATTAAGGCACCTTTAAAATTGCATTTTTTATACAGAACACAGACCCACAAAAAAAGAAAGTGGTCAGACCAGCTAATCTGACAATTCTGACTTCAGATTCGGGTCAGCGAGTCAAAATACTTAAAGATACACTGGTCTGATTCGCCAGACAGACCACTTTTTTTGTTTTAGGGGATTAGGGATGAAAAGCGGGCCAATCTGACAATTCTGATTTCGGATTCAGCAGGTCAAAATACATAAGGATTGGTCTGATCCGCCAGACAAACCACATTTTTGTTTTATTTTAGAGGTGTTTTTGTAGCTAGGGATGAAAAATGAGCGAATATGAAAATTATGACTTCGGTTTCGGATTCAGCGGGTCAAAATACATAAGGATACACTGATCCGGACAGACCATTTTTTTTGTGGGGCTGTGTAATCAACATCTTGGAAACGAATTGTTTTTCAAAAAAAAGTTATTCCTCATTTTCTAGCTAAATTCACTTTTTCTACCACTCCATGGCATCGATACTTTAATATTTGTTACCTATGCCAAGTGTTTTCACTAAAAATTACCAAAAATTTTGAACCATCAGCTACCCTGTAATGATTCGAGCATTAAGGATTACCGAATTTGAAAGTATCACAGTGGTAGAAAAAGTGAATTTAAAAAGAAAATGACGAATGACTTTTTTCGAAAAACAATTCGTTTTCAAGCTATTGATTATTTAATGCTTAAAAAAATTTAACTTTAAGAGGGCCGTAATTCAAAAACCATAAATCAAAGTAGGTATTGTTAAATTTTGGATATAGGATAAAGCTTGAGATGACTTCCAGAAAAGTCAACAACTTTTTTCTTAAAAATGCACCCTAAAAGTTTTGCTTCACTCAAAATGGACACAATAAAAGTCTTTAATAGGAATCCAAATTTGGCTAAAATTGGATGACTAATAACCATAGCCCGTATTTCGGATGACATTCCAGAGACGGACTCTGAATTACACGATACTATCTAATACTTTTGTAAAGTTACAATCAGAAACATCGGTCGCTAACAATAAGTATTATTACCACACAAACCAAAAAATCTTTAAATACAAAATTTTTATTTTATAAACCTTAGTGAAAGTCCAGGCGAATGCTTATTGAGATGTTTACGTTTCTCTACAGATAAAAAGAGTCCCTGACCCTCCAGACAGGTAAAAAATTATTAGACGTATTATATATGGTCATTACACAGTAAAGTAATTATTCTTAAATATTGCAAGTTCTAAATATTATTTTTTGGTCGACCTAGGACCTAGACAATATCTAGATTTTAAAGATATAAATTGGATTTTAATATTATATAAAACATTAGTAGTTGTAGTTGTATTGAATATTGTTCAATGATATGGAACCCGAAGTATAATAATTATGTTAATAGACTCGAAAGTATTTAAAATAAATTTGTCAAATTCATTTTACATGCATAAACATTAACTCATCGGTTATAAAGTACTAACAGCAAAGGTATGAGTATGAGTGTTGGGGCTATCAACACTACGTGGCTCACCCGCTCGAAACCCAACGCACACTGCCAAAGCCAAACTAGAGATGAGTTGCTATTTAACAACCTGTTATTTTATAACTGTTATTTGTAAATAGCATTAACAGACTGTTATTTCTGTTCGAAAATAACAGGTGAGAAAACAATAGATAAGAAACACGACGTAGTAAAAATGTTTTTGCTAACTGCTGTTAAACTGTTATTGAGAAAAAAACAGTAGTAGGTAATGAAATCACAACGCAACCGCTAATGTAGTTGAATATATTATTGAAGTTGAATATTATTGTGGGTATCTTGAGTCATCGGATTTATGTATACACTTTTTAGTTGTTAATTTAATCATAATATATCCAAATCTTTTTGATTTTCTTCTCCGTGTGTATATTATCGATTAACGCACACCGAGTTTAAGAATGAAGGGCTGCCATAGTTGAATATTTTTGTAGAAATCTCGAGCCATCCACTTTATGTACTGACTTTTAGCTGTTTTTTAAATCATATCTTCGGAGCTTTTATATTTTCTTCTCCATATGTATATTTTCGTTTACCTGCATCTCTAATATTGTCATTGCATACGCTGTGTTTGGCGTGTTTCTATGCTGGTATTTCTTTATTAATTTAACATGAAACAATAATAATTAAATTCAGTGCTTCACTATGCGTCGATTACCCGCTGATATACTATTTCCAGACATGGGTAAGGGAAACTTTCCAATGACCATTTCGGCAGTTTAGTATAATAATGGCGCGTCCATTACCGTAATACAAACGGTACAATCGTGGATTTATGAAAACGCCGGGCTAACATTAAATGATGCAAAGCTCAAGTACCTATCAAAGGTACTTACTATATTACCCTGTTATGATCGCGCAAGTTTTTAATTACATGGCATGTGTCGTCTAACTCCCATCAACAGGAAAATAGGGATTTACAAGTGATATTCTTAGAGAAACGGCGCGCGGCGTTCTTTTCGTGCCGAATATTTAGACTCATATTTAATTATCTATTGTTAATTACGTGGTATTAATCTGCAATGTAACAGTTTGATTTAATGTTTCCAATTGGATGAGCAGTTAACTACAAAAAGAGATAAGAATTATTATAATTTTGTACTACCCTCCCATGCCGACTCTGCATTTTACGTCAATGTCATCCAAAATACGGGCTCTGCTAATAACTGAGATATTAGACTGGCGGTACATGACCAGTCAGATGCAACGTTTTTAAAATGCATGCCAATCATATATATGAATGAAATTACCATGAATATGCCAGAAACGCAAATTTTAGGCAGTCGTCGCGAGCAGAAGGGTGTGGAAATCGATTTTTTTTGTTTTTTTTTTTTGTGTTTTTGTTTTTATTTTAAAATGGATGCCAATAGTGCCAAACGAAAAACTAAGTAAAAATAAGTAATAATGTTAAATTAATTTATTAACACAATATGTCTTCCAACGACGGCAATTATAATTATTGTATGTTTATTCAAGCTATTAAGAATATATAATTCGAATAACTATATGTAACTGGAGCACGTTTTATTTCCAATGTATTTGTCGGACAGTTTGTTAATTTCCTAGGTTGACCAGTATATATCTTATTTCATAAACCATGCATTAGAGAACTGGCTCTCCTAAATGTTGCCAAATGTAAGGAATTCGTATTAAATAATAAGTCTACGACGTACAGGGAGTCCCACATAAAACCCATACTAAAGACACCGTATCTATATAAATAAATTTGAATAATTACAAATTGTTCTCAATTTTGTGTTTAAGTAGGCAGGTATTATTTTTTAAATGGTATATCCTTATAAAGGCTTATCAAGTGATCTTCATTACAAATTTTTGTAATAGTATAATGTTATGTAATATGTAGGTACATATCAGTTTAAATTCTAAAAGTACCTAATGAAATTATTTTAGAATGAAATATCAATAATGATTTTTTTTATAAGAACTGACTACCTATTTATAATTCGGATTTAATTACATGCATGATTATATTTTCTTAAAATACTCAAGCCTATAGGTTACAATAATTTATGTAATAAGAAAACACATCACAACTGAAACAACCCTCTGTTAAAATCTAAAAAGCATAGCCTGCATAGAAGAAAGTTACATAAATAAGTTTCTCATGTGTGCGATAATACAAAACAAACTAGGCAGCGTCGGATTGTGGGCGCAAGGGCCCACCGGGAAAAATATGTAGGGGGTGCCACAGACCAGAGATGTGAAAAGTCTGGAGGAGTACCTACCCTCCAGCGCACGGTGGAAAAAATGTGCCCTTTTTGGACAAAAATCTGCTGACAGTAGATATATCAATCAGTTTAAATTAAAAAAATTGAAAATATCCTTAAGACATTGTACTTAGAGTAGTACTGTGACAAAGTGATTTTGGGTCAACCTAACCTATAAAATCGCAGATATTTCTCTTTATTCCAAATACTCGTCACTAGTTGCGTTTAGACTTGTAAATATTATTTTACTGGATAAAAAAACTATCCTTATTTTTACCTGTCAGTAAAATAGGGGGGTAAATTATGAAAAAAAAATTTTCGTCAGAGTTTCAAAATTGATGAGCAGGTGGGAGAAATCTAAAGAAATTGTTTTGAACCAAAATTGATAAGCAGAGAGAAGGAAATGGAAAAAAAAAATTTTCTCGAAGACGAAAATTGATTGCGCACGCCTCTTCACGCATTGTCACCTCTAAGCTGTAGCCTAGTTAGCCCTATGGATAATCCGTCCCTGCGAGTGTTGCTCTTTGTCTATGCGAAAAATCAACCAAACACTAAACCAAACGAGGCACACATGTTAAACGCAAATACAAGTGTACCGCTGCCCAAGAATGACTACTTCCACATCCAGATTTTCTATCCAAGTCACTCACGACGAAAAAATTTTGTATGTGGAAATAATTGTTTATGGAACTTTAATAACATAATATTTGAAATCCTTTACCCCAAAAACCCATAAAACAATACCCCACATCGGTAGTGGGGTGGTGATAAGGGGGTGGTAGTGGGGGTGGATTAAGTAAAAAAATATTTTGAGGTTTCTGGTTCTTCTACACACATTAAATCACATTTTTTTTTCATCCCCTTTAGGAATGGGACAGGGGTGGTAATGGGGGAGACTAATGCCAAAATTTTTTTTTGAAACCTTAGCTTCTCTCGTACACCGGGTGACACAGGAGATATGTAACACCCCATAGCATGTTTATTTAAAAAGATATTATTTTGAAACTTGGTAGACTTATATAATGCGTGATTGTCCTTTTTTTGGTACAAACAAGAAATTTTTTCCACTTCCGGTTTTACCGGAAATGTGACATCTACTTCGTTATTTTAAATATATATTTTTTTCCTATCTGATTCTACTTAAATTTCTCTTTTCAGCTATGTATACAAGATGACATTCGTTTTTAAAATGGCTGCTGAAAACCATTTTATTGCACTAAGTTAAGTTGGCTATGGAATGAAATGTGGCGGTAATTAATGCTTAATGTGCTGCGATATCAAAAGAACCCTGGTACACAATTTTGTGTTTCATATTTGTTTTGTTCTAATCAGTAGCCGAAAAGATTTTGTAGAATTTTTATATTAAATAAAAATCTCTAGACTAAATCCCCGAAATCATAAAAACTAAGATAGAAACACTAATTTTAAATTTAATTCATTTGTAAAATATTTATTCATCTTTCACTTTTATCCAATACAATTCATTGTTATGTCTGGTTTTGCTTGCTTTTAAATAAAATTGTTTTCGAGGAATCTCAAAATGCTGGCCATTATTTTCCCTGCAGCATCGAATTCTTGTAACCAGTACCTCTAAACACATTTTCTAACTGCAATTCAGTAAACTAATTTATTGCTAACCTAGCTATCATTTTTAAGTCTTCCCTATTTTGCAGTGGAGTTTTATAAACCATTTCCTTGAGATGGCCCCATATGAAAAAATCAAGGGGCGTAAAATCCGGACACCTCAGGGGCCATCTAATTGGTAAAAGTGAAATATGAATAAATATTTTACAAATGGATAAAACCTCAAAATTAGTGTTTCTATCTTAGTTTTTGTGATTTCGTGGATTTAGTCTAGAGATTTTTCTTTAATATAAAAATTGTACAAAGTCTCTTCGCTACTGATTAAAACAAAACAAATATGAAACACAAAATTGTGTACCACGGTTCTTTTGATATTGCAGCACACTAAGCATTAATTACCGCTACATTTGATACCATAGCCAACTTGACTTAATGCAATAAAATGGTTTTCAGTAGCCATTTTAAAAATGAATGCCACCTTACTATACATAGTTGAAAAGAGGAATTTAAGGAGAACCAGATAGGAAAAAATATATACAGGGTGCCACAAAGTGACCTCTACTTTGTGGCACCCTTCCACTTCCGGTGAAACCGGAAGTGGAAAAAATTTCTTGTTACACATTATATAGGTCTACCAAATTTCAAAATAACATCTTTTTAAATAAACATGCCACGAGGTGTTACATATCTCCCGTGTCACCCAGTAATATAATAATAGTAATACCAATTTTATGGACTCTCTGCTTGATTTACGTATTTACCCCAAATTTCACCCAATTTCCCCCAACCCTTTGATGGAACAAAATGAAAATATAATCTAGTTCCAGATCTCGTTAAAGTACATATATATACCAAATTTCAAGTCAATATCTTGAACGATTCCAGAGTAAACGTGCGCACAAAAAAAGTTACAGACAGACAGACCGACAGACAGACCGACAGACAGAGAATTTTTTTTTCGCCCAAACTTAAAATTTCGACGTTTCATGACGTTCTAAGTCTATCTGAACAATAAAAATTTTTAAAAATTTTTTTGTCGTTACTAACTTCCACTGGATGTGGAAGTAATACGTTTTATATGAGAAAATGAATATTATTTTTATTAAAAACAATAATAATATTACGGTCTCTCGACGCCAAAGGCCGCAGGGGCCCCAAAACTGGTAAGTCGAGGGTCCACCGGGAAATTTCTCGGTGTCCCGGTGGTACAATCCGACGCTAAAACTAGGTACGATTATTTGACAGTATAGAACAAAATGTTACGAAGTCGGGAAAGAAACGTAGGTAATTTTTCTAGTCCCATGCAAAACCAATCCATTCATCCGTTTTTTTTTGCAAGTTTCACTTATAATCAAATTGCTATGTCTATATCAGACTAACGTCATTTTGAAGTAACTTTTTTGTAACACTGGTCGCCGACTTTAGGCGACGAAAAAATGACGTCTCAATAACGCCATTTTGTAACGAAATTATGACGTCATGTTCATAAGTCTCTGTGACGTATTGGTGACGTCATCTTTTCCTTTTGATGTCATTTTCTGGTCGTCACAAAAATGACGCTGGGCTGTGATTGTGACATAATGGCGTCAAAATAACGTCATTTGTGCCAAAAAAATGACGTCCCAGGGGATTTGAGAGATACTTTAATAAAGGACCCCGGAACAAAACCCATGAAAATGTTGATTCGGTGGAATAGGCTGAAATTTTGATATTTTGTAGTTCAAGTCATGCTGATCAAAAGTTCTTATCACATCGAGCCAATCCTATGGACAGTTCTTGATATACAGCTTGTCAAAGTTAGGTAATTTGCGCCATTTCATACATTCAAGAACTTTTTACTCTTAAACTATTAACTTTAGCAAAAAGTTGCAAGGCTCGAAATATTTTTTTCAACTCCAATGGAGCTCAAGAATTTTTTTCAGAATTTTTTAATCAATTTTTAGGTTAGGTAAAATATATATATGTCATATTCCGGCATGCTTCGGTGGAATTGGCTGAAACTTTGCTATTTTGTAGTTAAAGTCATTCTGATCAAAAATTCCCATTGCACTGAGTCTATCCTATGAGTGATTTTCGCTCCAGGAGTGCCTGAAGGTCTTAACAACGAGGTAACGGGAGATCTATATGTACGTGTTTATGAATGGCTTCCAGCGTGTTTGTGTATTGTGTGTATACAGAGTTCTCTGAAAATATCGATGACAAACTTCTGGTGCAGAAATATGTTCGCAAATACCTTGAGCTACGGCCCTTTGAAAATGGCACCCAAAAATTGATTATTATATTTATTATTATTATTATATTTCAGAAACCTTTTGATTTACAGAGACGAGACTTTATACGCATATTGAACAATAATACAAGCTTATTTTTATAGTATTTTTTAAAAATATTTTTTACCGTAAGTGGGTGATATTGAGGGGGGCTGTCGATATTTTGCATTAATTTCTTGTCTTTTATTTTTTTTTCACTTTTGGTACAAGAATTTCATTCACTAATTAAAAATACACAAAAAATGTCCTCTCTCATTTCAGTCGTAGGACTAGTGTGAGAAAAATCGTTCTAATGAGTTTGATGCGGAACCGCTGAAAACACAAGCGTATTATGGTTTTTGGGGTACGCACGGCATGAAAATCACATAAAATATCCATCAATGATTCTTCTTCGCACGATACATGATGCTGAAAACAGAGCACTTGTTCTTGAAAATCCTATGGATGTTCTCAATATTTAAAAACTAAAAAGAAAATATTAAAAAACAACAAAAAATAAAAATAAACAGATAGAAAGTGAAAACAAAAAAATGGGATCACCCTGGTTGGCAATGAGAACGCTCTCATAAGAAACATAGTGCCGGTAAGAGCAGGTTCTTTGATAAAAATAATCACACACACATGCACGCACGTACACAAACACGCTGAAAGCAATTCATAAACACGTACATATAGATTACCCGTTACCTCATTGTTAAACTTTCAGGCACTCCTGGAGCGAAAACCACTCATAAGATAGATTCAGTGCGATAGGAATTTTTGATCAGCATGACTTTAACTACAAAATAGCAAAGTTTCAGCCAATCCCACCGAAGCATGCCGAAATATGTCATATATATATTTCACCTAACCTAAAAATTGATAAAAGAATTCTGTAAAAAATTCTTGAGCTTTATTGGACTAGAACAAAAATATTTCGACCCTTGCAATTTTTTGCTAAAGTTAATAGTTTGGGAGTAAAAAGTTCTTGAATGTCTAAAATGACGCAAATTACCTAACTTTGACAAGCTGTATCTCAAAAACTGTCCATAGGATTGGCTTGATGTGATAAGAACTTTTGATCAGCATGACTTGAACTACAAAATACCAAAATTTCAGCCGATTCCACCGAAACAACATTTTCATGGGTTTTGTTCCGGGGTCCTTTTAGTGCGCAAGGAGATTAGATATTTCATTCGTTTTGACGTGATTGTTTATGATACATTATAAAAGAGAAGCACCTAGGAATAATAATATTGCTTACAATTTTTTTTTTGGTAATTGTTTTCTTAAAAACTGTATATATATACCAAGAAATTCGTCGTCGGAAAAGCAATCAAAAAGGTTTGATTCGTTTTTTGATTGGATAAATGGAGAAACCTGAATTTTCATGAACATGCACCTTTTGGCTATAACTTCTTTCATAAAAAAATTTTATATATAAATATTTATTTATAAATAGTCCCGGCCCATTGCTGTACCTTTAGTCTCTTTTTTTATACCTATTTCTGAAAGATAAGCAGGTGGCCAGATGACGCCTCGTATTTCCCGGGACCGTCTCTTATTTTGAACTGATGTCCCATAATTTTCTACGCATAATATATCTCATATTTAAAATAAAAATTACTTTATATTACCATGTTTTTCTTCGTTTTTTATTTCCTAGTCATTTAATACGTATATTATTCTGGTCACCTTTTAGTGAAAAATATGATGAGGTATCTACAGTAAAGTGACCATTCGTCGATAAGGCGGGACAGTTCCGTTTTTCGAGGTGCTGTCCTCTGTCCTGCAAAGCGTACCATGCCTCAAAAGTCCCGCATTAGCGCAAAAAGTCCCGCATTGGTTCGAGACCTGGACAAAAAAAAAATGTTCAATTATTAAACCTGGACATATTTTTCATTATGTCCCACATATTAGCAAGATTCAAATAGGTATGGTTGCTTATTATTTAATGTATATACAGGGTCATTCACGGAAAGCGGGTATTAGACGTTTCTTGGGATCTGTCGAGTTTAGAAATTTGAAAATTGGTATGAGGGGGTTTTGGATATGGCGGATCCAACGAAAATATTTTCATGCTTGTGCTACTTCCGCTTATACCGGATGTAGCACCTAACTTTATTATTTTAAATGGAAATCCCTGTATTTTATTGCATATTTCGATTCCTCATAAAATTTTAGCTTAGGTTTATGTACCATAACATACTCTTAAACATACCGGTTTTCGAGATAATTAATATTTTTGGAGATTTTTGGCGGTTCCCACCCTTCGGAAAAAAAATCAATATCTTCTATCATGTAGCCGATTAGGAAATTTTCTTTTCAAACTGTTACAAGTATCCTATGACCTAACTAAAAGTTCTCTTATGTTTTCACAATATCATACAGAGTATTTTATTTTCACAGTTATGATAAAAAAGGAACCGAGTTATGACTTGTATTACCTACTAACAAACAGTGTTGATTTTGTTTGTACGTTTTACAAATATTCGTCCATAATAAGAAAACAAAGGGAGATAGGTATAGGGAATGGTAATATCAATCGATGCAGAATTCAATCCTCTATTAGATTCTGTGAAAATATACAGAGGGTTCCATTTGAAAAAAATGACTTTTTGACGTTTGAACTGAAACAATGTTCGACTGTGAAAATAAAATACTCTGTATGATAGTGTGAAAACATAAGAGAACTTTTAGTTAGGTCATAATACTTGTAAGAGTTTAAACAGAAAATTTCCTAATCGGCTACATGATAGAAGATATTGATTTTTTTTTGGAAGGGTGATGGGAACCCTGTCAAAAAAATCTCATCAATCCGTATTGAAAATTATCAAAAATTAATAAGTATCTATGAGAACCTATATGGTCAATAAGTTTCTATAAGAGTTAGGTAAAGTTGCTGTTGAAATTGTCAGTTTATATCAGAATTGACCAGCAAAACGAGTCAAGCCATATCCATTTGTAAATCCAAACATTTACTTATACCACATCAATGGGAATTTATGAGCACAGTATCTAATGTAATTCGTGCGGTTTTCCATGATTAAAAGACAAGTGTTTCTTTAAGAAACGAGCTGCATTAGGTTAGAACAGTTTTGATTTGCAATTGAAGATTACAAATTATAATGTTTGAATAGGGATTTATATGAGATCAGTTTCTATGAGTATTAATGTTTTTTTTTCAGTAATATATTAAATGTGTTTTCATTTGTTTGAATTGGTAAAAAGAAAGGTCAGTTTTCAACTGCAATTACAAATACAAGTTTAATCGCTTCGAATGGGGTTATATGCGATCAATTTCTAAAAGTATTTATGCTGTTTTCCGAATATAATTGTGATGAGGTTTAATCAGTAACAAATTGTTCACTATTTGTTATGATATGGTCGGAAATTCCAAGTACACATTTAGTATTCCTTCAAGAGGATTGATGAGAGCAGTTTCTACGAGTATCTATTTGTTGTTCCTATAGTAAATTATATAAGTCTTTATCAGTACAGATTCGGATCTAATTTAAATATGAAAATTATATCAGAATAAAGCAACCAAATATTTTAAACAGTATCTATTTGTAAATCCAAACATTTACTTATACTATCTCAATGAGAATTTATGAGAACAGTATCTAATGTAAAACGTGCGGCTTTCCGTGGTTAAATGGCAAGAGTTTCTATAAGAAACGAGTTGCATTAGGTTAGAACAGTTTTGATTTGTAATTGAAGATTCAAAATTATAATGTTTGAATAGGGATTTATGAGATCAGTTTCTATGAGTATTAATGTGTTTTCTTCAGTAATATATTAAATGTGTTTTCATTTGTTTGAATGGGTAAAAAGAAAGGTCAGTTTTCAACTGCAATTACAAATACAAGTTTAATAACTTCGAATGGGGTTATATGCGATCAATTTCTAAAAGTATTTATGCTGTTTTCCGGATATAATTGTGATGAGGTTTAATCAGTAACAAATTGTTCACTACATGTTATGATATGATCGGAAATTCCAAGTACACATTTGGTATTCCTTCAAGAGAATTGATGAGAGCAGTTCCTATGAGTATAACTATTTGTTGTTCCTCTAGTAAATTATATAAGTCTTTATCAGTAAAGATTCGGATCTAATTTAAATATGAAAATTATATCAGAATAAAGCAACCAAATATTTTAAACAGTATCTATTTGTAAATCCAGACATTTACTTATACTATCTCAATGAGAATTTATGAGAACAGTATCTAATGTAAAACGTGCGGCTTTTCGTGGTTAAATGGCAAGTGTTTCTATAAGAAACGAGCTGCATTAGGTTAGAACAGTTTTGATTTGCAATTGAAGATTACAAATTATAATGTTTAAATAGGGATTTATGAGATCAGTTTCTATGAGTATTAATGTTTTCTTTTCAGTAATATATTAAATGTGTTTTCATTTGTTTGAATGGGTAAAAAGGAAGGTCAGTTTTCAACTGCAATTACAAATACAAGTTTAATCACTTCGAATGGGGTTATATGCGATCAATTTCTAACAGTATTTATGCTGTTTTCCGAATATAATTGTAATGAGGTTTGATCCGTAACAAATTGTTCACTACATGTTACGATATGGTCGGAAATTCCAGGTACATATTTAGTATTCCTTCAAGAGGATTGATGAGAGCAGTTTCTACGAGTATTTATTTGTTGTTCCTACAGCAAATTATATAAGTCTTTATCAGTATGCATTCGGATCTAATTTAAATGCAAAAATCATATTAGAATGAAACCTCAAATATTTTAAACAGTGTCCACCTGTAAATCCAAACATTTAAAGATAATATCATTATGAGAATCCATCAAAACAGTATCTACCCTACAAACACAAAAGGTTGGCCCTTTAGCGGACCATCACTGTGCCAGAAATGAAACTTCTGGCCCAGTGATGGCCCACTGATGGGCCGATCTTCGGTGTTTGTTGGGTAATGTAACGTGTGCGGTTTTCCGTGGCTAAATTTTAAAATTATTTGCAATAAATAAACTTTAAGGGATTCGAACACTTTTCATTTGTATTTCCAGATAAATAGTTTTAATTGTTAGGGATCTATGACGTCAGTGTAATGTTTTTTTTTTCAAGATAAAATGTGTTTTTATTAAAAAAAAAACATTACACAAAGACACTGATCTCATAGATCCCTATTTAACAATTAAAACTATTCATCTGGAATTGCAAATTAAAACTGTTCAAATCCGTTAAAGCTATTTATTAAAAATACTTTTAAAATTTAGCCACGGAAAGCCGCACGCGTTACATTAGATACTGTTCTGATTGGTTCTCATTAAAATATATCTTTAAATGTTTGGATTTACAAGTGGATACTGTTTAAAATATTTGGTTGTTTCATTCTGATATAATTTTTGTATTTAAAGTAGATCCGAATGCATACTGATAAAGACAAATTTTCTATTGGAACAACAAATACATACTCATAGAAACTGCTATCATCAATCCTTTCGAAGGAATACTAAATATGTACCTGGAATTTCCGACCATATCGTAACATGTGGTAAACAATTTGTTACTGATCAAACCTCATCACAATTATATTCGAAATACTGATCGCATATAACCCCATTCGAAGTGATTAAACTTGTACCTATTTGTAATTGCAATTGAAAACTGACCTTTCTTTTTACCCATTCAAACAAATGAAAACACATTTAATATACTTATTACTGAAAAAAATAACATTAATTAATACTCATAGAAACTCATCTCATAAATCCCTATTCAAACATCATAATTTATAATCTTCAATTGCAAATCAAAACCCGGTCTTCGAAGCGTGTCGCCCGGGTTGGCTCCAGCGGGTTATATCGCCTGTAGTCCCCCCTCAAGAAAGATGTAATTAGGTTTGTAACCTGTTTGCATCTTCTTCTAAATAAATAAATAAAAACTGTTCTAACCTAATGCAGCTCGTTTCTTACAGAAACTCTTGCCATTTAACCACGGAAAGCCGCACGTTTTACATTAGATACTGTCCTCACAAATTCTCATTGAGATAGTATAAGTAAATGTCTGGATTTACAAATAGATACTGTTTAAAATATTTGGTTGCTTTATTCTGATATAATTTTCATATTTAAATTAGATCCGAATGGATACTGATAAAGACTTATATAATTTACTTTTGGCACAACAAATACATACTCGTAGAAACTGCTATCATCAATCCTTTCGAAGTAATACTAAATATGTACCTGGAATTTCTGACCATATCGTAACATGTAGTGAACAATTTGTTACTGATCAAACCTCATCACAATTATATTCGGAAAACAGCATAAATACTGTTAGAAATTGATCGCGTATAACCCCATTCGAAGTGATTAAATTTGTATTTGTAATTTCAGTTGAAAACTGACCTTTCTTTTTACCCATTCAAACATATGAAAACACATTTAATATATTACTGAAAAAAAAAACATTAATACTCATAGAAACTGATCTCATAAATCCCTATTCAAACATTATAATTTGTAATCTTCAATTGCAAATCAAAACTGTTCTAACCTAATGCAGCTCGTTTCTTATAGAAACACTTGCCATTTAACCACGGAAAGCCGTACGTTTTACATTAGATACTGTTCTCATAAATTCTCATTGAGATAGTATAAGTAAATGTAAAGATTTATATAATTTACTAGAGGAACAACAAATAGATACTCGTAGAAACTGCTCTCATCAATCCTTTTGAAGGAATACTAAATGTGTACTTGGAATTTCCGACCATATCATAACAAGTAGTGAACAATTTGTTACTGATTAAACCTCATCACAATTATATTCGGAAAACAGCATAAATACTTTTAGAAATTGATCGCATATAACCCCATTCGAAGTGATTAAACTTGTATTTGTAATTGCAGTTGAAAACTGACCTTTCTTCCCATTCAAACAAATGAAAACACATTTAATATATTACTGAAAAAAACATTAATACTCATAGAAACTGATCTCATAAATCCCTATTCAAACATTATAATTTGTAATCTTCAATTGCAAATCAAAACTGTTCTAACCTAATGCAGCTCGTTTCTTATAGAAACACTTGCCATTTAACCACGGAAAGCCGTACGTTTTACATTAGATACTGTTCTCATAAATTCTCATTGAGATAGTAAAAGTAAATGTAAAGACTTATATAATTTACTAGAGGAACAACAAATAGATACTCGTAGAAACTGCTCTCATCAATCCTTTTGAAGGAATACTAAATGTGTACTTGGAATTTCCGACCATATCATAACAAGTAGTGAACAATTTGTTACTGATTAAAACTCATCACAATTATATTCGGAAAACAGCATAAATACTTTTAGAAATTAATCGCATATAACCCCATTCAAAGTGATTAAACTTGTATTTGTAATTGCAGTTGAAAACTGTCCTTTCTTTTTACCCATTCAAACAAATGAAAACACATTTAATATATTACTGAAAAAAAACATTAATACTCATAGAAACTGATCTCATAAATCCCTATTCAAACATTATAATTAGTAATCTTCAATTGCAAGTCAAAACTGCCCCAACCTAATGCAGCTCGTTTCTTATAGAAACACTTGCCATTTAACCACGGAAAGCCGCACGTTTTACCTTAGATACTGTTCTCATAAATTCTCATTGATGTGGTATAAGTAAATGTTTGCTGCTCCATTCTGGTAGAAACTGATAGAAATTTCAGCAGCAGCTTTACTCCAGGCTCCAGTAGAGGGAGCTGTATACGTGTCGCTAATTCATATCTACTCTAATGTGACCTAAGGAACTGACGTGTGTTTGTTAAATTAAAAGTAAAGCAGTCTCTTTCACTGCTAACTCATTCGTTGCTTCTAGGCTACAACAAGAACACCTGAGGAAATAAGGACTTTGCAGTATTTTGTGTTTACCACAATATTAGTATTTCTATTTGAAATATGCAATTTAAACTGTACATTTGTCGGCATGCATATCCAAATTAATACTAATAAAAAAGCAAAATGGAAGTTTACAATAAAAATACATCTGTAAAATATACAATTGAAACTGTCCATTTGTTGACATGTATATCCACATTAATACTAATAAAAAGACAATGTTGAAATTTACAATAAAAACATGTTGATAAATGGTGTGTTATATACGATAGATACTGGAGAAAGGACGGACTGGACTCTTATGATATTACTTATAGAAAAGTTTAGAATCTCTTTAAAGTTGTATCTGTAATTCCATATGTTTACAGATATAAGGGCAAGGGTGCATTTGCAGTCACTAAACTGTAGATTTGTTGTATATTTCATATAAGTACTCATGAAAGGGCAACATGATAATTCCAAATAGCTCATTCGGAATTACTGTTTCATAACCGATTTAAAACTTAATAAAACAGATAAAATCCTGTCTGTATAATAATAATATAACTTATAGGAGCGATAAAACCGCATCACTTTTTTTTTATAAGTTTCTATGTGGAATTTTTGGCAGGGAACCGTCAAAAATCTCCAAAAATATTAATTATCTCGAAAACCGGAATGTTTAAGAGTATGTTATGGTACATAAACCTAAGCTAAAATTTTATGAGGAATCGAAATATGCAATAAAATACAGGGTGTTCCATTCAAAATAACAAAGTTAGGTGCTACATCCGGTATAAGCGGAAGTAGCACAAGCATGAAAATATTTTCGTTGGATCCGCCATATCTAAAAACCCCCTCATATCAATTTTCAAATTTCTAAACTCGACAGATTCCAAGAAACGTCTAATACCCGCTTTCCGTGAATGACCCTGTATATAGTTATAAAGAAAACACGTTGCTTGCACATCTTGCCTACCTGAACCGAAAATAAGTAAATAGAAAAGACAAATTCTTAATTTTCTTTTCCATAGTTGTCATTTGAAGGGGGTGTATCTACCCTACCACATAGTTTTTTGAGACACCCTGTTATATAGGTTCAGTATCTTCGTTGTAATGTTTTTTTCCTGATCGTTTTTACAATTTGGCAACCTTGCCCAATAAACCTAACCTAAACAAAGCAGCAAACAAAAAAATATTTTTTAAGCAAAATCACAAGTGTAATTTTCGCAAGTCTATATATCTAATTAAATAAAAGTGAACTGCTTTCAAAATTGCTTACTCTATTACATTTTAGGAATATTCATTAATTGTATTCTAACTTTACTAACCTCGTAATTTATGTATTGTTTTCTCCATTCTGGTGTAATGTGAGCAGATAGATGTTCAGCAAATTTCATTTTTGCGGCATACAATCCAAAACGTGAACTGCTCAACTGCTTCCGTTTGTTTAATTGCAAATTTGATATAGCTCGACATAGAACAGTTTTCGGAATACAAAACGCGTAACGTCGGCGGTGCCGTTGCCTCTCACTTTGGAAGTTAGCAGAGACAGACCTATAAAATACGAATATACAACTTATCTATGTATTTATCTCTTTCAGTTCAATATAATTAATTAAACTATTAACTACAGCAAACAGCTTATGTAAAGTACCTAATTACTTTGTGTTTGTTTAGTATTTTATAATTTTTATGAATTCCACTTAAGTTTGCCGTTTACGAATTAACAAAATTATGACATGTTAGGGTACCCCATCATGTTATTCTTGTGTTTATATAAAAAATTATAGACATAGGATGTAGGTATTCATATAATATTATGGTTATTTTTCTATTCATTATACAAGGTGTTGGAGAATTCATGTGAAAATTTTCTCTACGTCAAAATTTAAAAAAGTTCCTATATTTTATAAAAGGTGTGGGTGCAGTGGCGTGCCAAGCCACGGTCAGTAGAGTATAAGGTGGCCTCGTAACTCTGGATCCCCACCAAAAAATGTCATTAGCCAATGAGCGGCTGGTGTGAAATCACACCAGATGCAGAGCTTGATTCAAAATATTGTAAGAATTTGTGTAATGTTAATAATTAAGCAAAGAACTCGTAACTGGAACGAGCTCGCAATGACCCACCTGAGGTAGGGAGTAATCGCGGTCAATAAACGATACGGTTACCTCAATCAGCAGCTTTACGATGAGAGAGACGCGGGGGGCGGGAAATCGAATGAAAGAGACAGACATATCTGATTTCCGTGCAATAGACAGAGACAAAGATTCCGGTAGGGTCTACAGCCTACGTCACCTGTAGACACTACAGGCATCTTTGTTTCTGTCTTTTGCACGGAAATCAGATATGTCTGTCTTTTTCATTCGATTTCCCGCCCCCCGCGTCTCTCTCGTCCTAAAGCTGCTGACTGAAGTAACCGTACTAGTCCAGTCATCTTAGTAGTTTCACCTCGGAATTCAAGATAACTGGCTGTAAACTCGTATAAACCTTTATTTTAACGTCCTAAAACTTGTCTCAAAACCTACTTACGATAGCGTGGACGCAACTTGTAGATAACTAAGGTCAAAGGTCAAAAAATCGATTTTTTTGCGCATTTTTTGCAAATATCTCGTTCCCTGTAAAATTTACGCGATTTCTATTTATTATAAATATTGTAGGGGATAAAATTCTCTACAACTTTTGTTTTAAAATTTTTTTTATACCTCAAACCGTTTTTGAGATAGAGGGTGGTGAGCGCGCAGTCTTTCACTATGTACGGTGTCATTCAAGTTCGATCTGTAGTCTCGGTCAAAAACACGCCGTATAAAGTATAAATTAAGTATAAATTGAGTATATCTTCATTTAATAACACTTACCTCTTTGTACAATTAGAAAATTATTAACAGAAATACTTTAATTACATTTTAATTATATTCAGATTTATACTAATTACTTCCTAAGTAAATAAAAAGACAATAAATAAATTTTTAATTTATATTTTTATTAAAAAATACGATTTCATACATTTTTCATGGTTGAAATTAAAAAAATTGAAAAAAAATAAGAACTCCATGTTGTTATTTTTAGTTTTCTTCTTCTTCTTCTTCTTCATCGTCGTCTGGTCATTGTGGAATTTTAAATTCTTCTTCGTTTTCATCTTCAACGACATTTGTCTCCAAGTCTTCTAGGATTTCGGGGTCAAATGTATCATCTCCATTGACATCACTCTGATAGGGTGAAGCATTGAGACAAGCTTGCCCATTACACTGGCCATAAGCTAAAGAGCACGGCAACCCCGATTTCCTGCATCCACATCGCGAACCACAACCATTCTTGCAGTTGCAGAATATTGTGTTCAGCAAATCTTCTGGAGCTGGAGGTAGAATTGTAGTGGTAGGTTCCAGGAATCCATTACGCATTATCCAACCCCATTCCTGGGGTTCTAAATCATGCCCTAACCAAGTCTGAACTTGATAGTAAACACGGTTAAAATGTTGGTGAGCTGCTGCACTTGTTGGTGGAAGATTTGATAACTGCACAGGTTTATTAAGTTTGGTTGATTTGACGAATTGTGTATAACGAAGATGATCGATACTGTCCTCAGATTTTGGAGCATTATAGATTGCCAACAAAGTTCGCACTCCATTCTCAAATAACCTTTGAACCGGACAGTTTTCTTCTTCAAATGCTGCAGCAAGTTGATCCAACTCCGGAAGTTTGTCAAGTGTTCTTACAAAAGTTTTTTTTCCTTTTTTAAAGAGCGCAGAAGTCGTGTCACAGCCACTCCACTGCGTGCAGAAACAAAATGTTTTTTTTTCAAACGAGGATATTTATCAAAACTTTTGGAAGAGTATATCTCAGTTTTTACATTTCCTTTTCCAACTTTTTTAAAGAAAATTTATTCTCGATGAGATAGAGAGTACGCCCAATTAAGATGACAAGCAAATCTGTATCTACTTAATATCTTAATATCTACTTATATATGTACTTAATTATTTTCTACTTAAAATGTAATTAGTATAAATCTGAATATAATTAAAATGTAATTAAAGTATTTCTGTTAATAATTTTCTAATTGTACAAAGAGGTAAGTGTGAAAAAAATTATTATATTAAATGTGATATTTAATGAAAAAATGTAAATTATTTATAATTATATATTTTTCAATAATTAACGGGCTTTATACGGCGTGTTTTTGACCGAGACTACAGGGTCTCTATTCTTGACGGCAGTAGAATAGAACAATCGAGAGAAAGTGGGCGTGTCTCTATTGAAATTCACAAAACCGTATTCTTGAACTTATTTCTATCGTCGCTTCTATCAAAAACTGATCCCCGATGCTTCTCTTGGTTATTTTCAGGGAACAGTCGGGGAATGCCGCCATTTTCTGCTTTTCTAACCTAGAAAAGTGAATGTTGTCAAAAACTAAATGTTTTATTTCACTTTTGATTAATATTCTTGTGATTTTGGACTTAATATAAAGATGAATCTGCCTGAAGTAATATATTGGGATGAAATAATCCACAACGTGAACGATTCTCAAGAACTCCAAAAGGTTGAAAGAGAGATTCTTCCTCAGAGATCAGTTTTTATTATCAAATGAAAAATTTACGACATTGTTCTGTCTGACTAAGCCCGTTTGCCAGGATTTAATAGAGATCTTACAGATGTAAAGCAGTCGGTCCCTTGTCTATTAAATGTTAGGCAAGTAAAAGATCCCTACTCTTCTTACGAGAAGAAGTTCGACAAAATTTCCAGGATGGGGGTAGCCCGTCTGCTGGATAGGTGATAGGCCCTGGTAGCGGAAATAGGCCGACATTAAATTAAAAATCTTCCCTGTCTGTACAAACTATGTACAAAATATATTTTAAGTAATAATAGGTAGCATTTTTTTTTTTGTTTATTTAAAAATACCAGATCAACAAATTAATGTTATACATGGTAGTGTGTAGTAAGACAATAGATAACAATTGAAAATAAAATAAAGAACAGAAACAAAATATTTGGTTTAACATAACAATAGAAGAATATTGATATTAATATCAATCGGAATCGCTACTAGAAGTAAGATATCTTGTGGTAGTATTTTTCTTAACCTATTATTACGAGTCTTTTCATTTAGGTTTAAATTTCTGGCACTTGCACAGTTGTTTATAGTTTTGAAACATGTCTTAGCACATGATTTCATAAAGTTTTCAATTTGTGGCACGTCAAGCTCTCGATAGATTTGACTGTTTCTTATAAGCCAATGGGCATTTATAGCAGATCCCAACACTTTATTTTGAAATGTTTGCACCTTTTTAATATTAGTTTTGCTAGCAGTTCCCCTTATCACACAGCTGTAAGTTACCGATGGTCTTAAGATCGATTTATATATTAATGTTGTGCACTTAACTCTGAGCTTCGATTTTCTATATTAATAATGGGATATAGCATTGATAACCTTGCGTAACCATCATTAAGTTTTTTATTGATGTGGTAACTCCATGTGTCGTTTATCTAAGTATACTCTTAGATATTTAATTGCACTGTCTGCAGGATTCCATATTATTTCCTCGTCGTTGATGATAATATTATTGGGGTTTTGTGGTCTTAGGGTAAGCAGTATTTTTCAAAATAATAATACCTACTTTGGGCTCAACTCTGTTCTTAACAATACATATTGGTACCCCGGCACATATTATGACATTCTCATCTCTTTTCAAAATATAATAATTATATTGCCGCTTATTTTTTATTACACCGAATCTTTCAAAACACTGCTTCATTTTCAGGTTCTAGCAGCTCTGCGTGTCTTTGAATATGATTGTTAATATTATTGTTATTGTTATGAACTATGGTTATGCAGATAACCGATGTCGATTGTCAGAAATGACAGAAATTGCTCGTCTATGATTGGTGAATAAGTTTGGCAACGCTGCGGCTTATTCCCTAATATTTTGTTCCCTCCTTTCTGTTCAAGAATACAGTTTAATGCTTGCAATAGAACGGCAGTAGAACAAATCCGGGGAACGCTCCCTGGGGAACGTTCTATTCTATCACGGTCAAGAATAGAGGCCCAGATCGAACTTGAATGACACCGTACATAGTGAAAGACTGCGCGCTCACCACCCTCTATCTCAAAAACGGTTTGAGGTATAAAAAAATTTTTTAAACAAAAGTTGTAGAGAATTTTATCCCCTACAATATTTATAATAAATACAAATAGCGTAAATTTTACAGGGAACGAGATATTTGCAAAAAATGCGCAAAAAATCGATTTTTTGACCTTTGACCTTAGTTATCTACAAGTCGCGTCCACGCTATCGTAAGTAGGTTTGGAGACAAATTTTAGGATGTTAAAATAAAGGTTTATACGAATTTACAGCCGGTTATCTTGAATTCCGAGATTCTTACCCTATTTTGACTAAGATGACTGGATTATACCGTTTATTGACCGTGGGGAGTAATTACCTCGTATTTTGAGTCACCGTTTTGCATGGTGGTAATCAGGATAAGTTGTAGAATATAACACTACAGGTTATAGTATACTTCTGGCCATATTTCGGACCAGTACGGACCGTTCTTCTAGAATGAGATAACTGCACCGCTACTACGCGTTCGAAGAACAAGGATAGTCTGACTTTTCATCCCCGCACTCACTTCTCGCCTAAAAGCAGAATACGAGAGAATCTTATACTCTACAAATCTTGAGCTCAAGGTGCATGGATTGAGGACCTTGAGTTTCAGTTTCCCGCGTGGATGTCATGCTGCCCAAGACTCACCAGATGACGCTGAAAAACCTTGTACGGAAAAATACATTGTGGCTGTATGGGAGGTTGCCCTCTATCACTCTTTGCTCTGAGCTCATGCTCAATCGACAATCATTTCGTTTACGTAAGAGGGTAGTAAGAGGGATTGTGTTATAATTCATTATTTTTACAGCCTTAGAACATATAACTGCATTAAAATGAGTGGCTGGAGACAAGCTGGATTAAAGTAAGTGAATCAATTTGGATATAAGTTAAGACGAGGAGAAAATATTAAGTCAATCGATTTTTTTAAATAAATGCATTTAAAGCATATTTATTATTACCTATATACCTAGATATCCAATAAGAAATTGGCGATAAAAGGACCTTTCCTTTGTTTTTGAGTGTAGCGTGTTTTACACTACACTCAAAGTCAGCTGAAAATTCATACATGAGTATGATAAAAGCAATGGATTGGACAAGTGTAATTGAAGTTGAAATTTTTCTAATTTATTTTTTTCGAAAGCTTTCTGGAAGAATTCCTCAGTGAATTGATCATCTAAGAAAAATTGTTAGATTAGGTAAATAATACATTCCTATACGGTATTTTTTATAGTTACCATTTCTTAGAAGATTAATTACTTGTGGGTTATCTTCCAACTTGCAATTTTGAACTAAATTTCTTCAATTTTTCTACACCAATACACAAAAAATAATTCACTTAAAAGTCCAGAAACTACCCTATTAATTCAAATATTTCTATTGCTCATGTCCAGTGCAATTCACACGTGCCTTCGACCAAGTGGAGATAAGCTACACCAGTGCTGACCAGTGGACCTTGCACTGGGCAAAGGAATGGTAAAGTGTAGTGCATGTAACACCATATCCTTGCAAAGAAACGACTTTGGGTAATTCAGTGTAGTTCAGTGCTACACTTCGTATGCAAAGGAAAGGACCTAAGTCGTATATGTATACCTACATTTAGGTATATATGCCCCTATCAGAGAACTTATACCATAGAGAAGCGACAGCAAGGCTTCCCGTGTGTACCGTGGCATATGACAAATAGGTTGTTTAGTTGTCAGTTCCACATGTTTACATTGCGTCAAAGATGACCCAACCACCATTGGTCTAATTCTCTGAGTTAGAGAACAGAGCACCAGTGGTGTGTCCTTTGCTCTGAAAGTTATCGTCAATCGGGTATATATCTAGTGATTTCTAAAGATTTTTTTGAATATTTCAAGAACGAATCTGCGTAATTTAAATCTGATTAAGCACATTGGTAGAGGTATATTTAGGGAACTTATTTTAATATAAAAAAAGTAAATTAAGGTGAGCAATACATTTTTTTATTATTTTTTAAATGTGTCCGATATAACCTCTGGTTTGGGGATGTATTGGAAAATTGTATTTTTCCATTTAAAATGTGTATATTTTTTCGATATAGAATTTATTATACACACGAATCGGATAATTTTGTTCAAAAAAAATATAGGTAAATGCTATTAAAAATACACCTGAAGGGAGGGTTCCTTTAAAAGGAAAGTAAAAAAGTAAAATTTAAAATATATTTTATTTTAACACATGTACAAATAGAAGTAAAAATCAATAAACAAAAAACTATTTTCATTCTGATCACATGAATTGCAAGGATGATTTAGATGAATTATTAATGACTATAAAATCTACTAACATAACTGACACGATTAATGAAGAGGAAGAAGAGAAACCTCCTAAAGCCCTTGTTCTTCCTGATTACAGCTATACGAAAGAAAATATATCCACGCAAAATGCTTTCGCTTATGTTTGCAGATATCTTTTGAAAAAATCTTTGAAGTACACTCTTGTAATATTTGTAAATCTTTTGGGAAACAATGCGAGACACTAAATATAAATAACTTATTAGTTTATTTCAAAGCTTTTAACACCGAAAAAATATTTACGGAAACCTGCTATCACCTTCAGAGGAATTTGTCAATTTTATTTACAAATTAGAACAAATATTTAATTCTCAATTTGAGGCAATTTGTATTGGACGAGCAGTTTCTAATACGTTATTTAACATAATGAACAACACAGATTTTATTTATCCATGTTTAGAATTCCCTAAAGTATATGTTAAAAATTTGTTTACAAGAATGATTTTTTATCCCATTAAATACACAAATCGGGATTTAAAAACTACTAAAACCGATAAAAAAGTAAACAGAAAAGTTAAAATTTTGTCACATTTATAATTTTTGGTGTATATCGAGTCAATATCAAGTAGATTATTTGGTTTATATAAACTGATAGGGTATGTGCATCATATAACTAACATAACCTCAAATTTTAAGTTTTTTAAGTTTATTCTTATTTTTAATGTTTCTATACGCATTTTTAGCTTGGAGCCATACTGGCTCCAAGCAAATATTTAAAAATTCACGCAAATAATTTTTCAATATTGTTGACTAATAAAAATAGACTTCTAATTATAGGTTATATTTCTAACCTGCAAACAGTGTCTTGTTTTATTGGGACAAATTATTTAAAACTTCATAAACATTACATTGAACTAGATTTTGGTTGAAAGTACAGGAACCAGGCAGACATTTTAATAATAGCTACGTAATACATGTAAATCTTAAGAAATATATATTTTTGAGGTTAGTTGTGACGTCACGTGCACATGCCCTATTGTAGGTTCCAAGTATGGAAGAATGTAGATACATTTTATAGCTTTCTTATTTTGTAATGTTTTTAAAGGTTTCATAACAGAATTATTGGCTGTGGCCCAAATAGAAGTTAAATATTGTAAGTGTGAATATAGGAAGCAATAATATATATTTTTTAAATATTTTCTAGATATAAAAGTTCGTATTCTAAAAAGAATTCCAATAACAGGAGAAATTTTTTTTTCTGTAACGCATCAATATGATATGATGACTATGACAATTTTTCATCAATACGAAATCCTAAAAATTTTGTTAATGGCGAATATTTAATTGTATCATTATTAAATGTAATGGATGGAACTGAATTTGGAATTTGATTTTTATAAACATAAATGATGATTTTCTAAAATTGAGTGCGTTAATTTATTAATCTGAAACCAAAAGTGATATTTGCCTCAAGTCATATTTAATATATTACTAGTTATCATCATCATAATCTTTTCCAAAATATAAAAGTGTTGTATCATGAGTATATAATACGCACTATAGTACCCTATATATTCAACTTAGCAATAGAATTTATGTATATTAGAAATAAAAATCTATTTTGTAAAACATGTTGTTTGTTTAATTTTTAGAATTATAAACAAAAAAATATTAAAATAAAATAAATTGTAATATTATGTACAATATATTATTCTAAAATATGTTTTGATAACGTATACATTCTGTTATATGTGAATGTAAATATTTGATATTTAATATATTTAGATTTTTTTTTACGTTTTTTTTTAGCCTTTTTTAGAAACTAATAGTTTTTAAAACATAAACTATTATTTAATTATATTTAATATGTGGTATAGTAACATATTATACTGAATTAATTTCAGTGTACATCTAACTTTAAAGTTCTCTCAGTATAAGAGGTTGTCTTTCACTCATATCAATGTCATTAGAACTGGGCCATAAAATGTCAAAGGATCCGCCGTTATTGTCGCTTCTCTATGGTATAAGTTCTCTGCCCCTATAGTGCAAAACGTAGAGGCTCAACGAACTAAGAAAAGGATACTTAGTTAAGTACTTATAAATAAAATATGGGGAATGGATTGAGCAAAGATCTCTAGATATTTGCTAGATATTTTTAATTATTTTTACTCTTGCACAACTTTTTTTTTTTTAATATTTCGTCGAGGGCAGCTTTTTTTCAAATAACTTCTCCTTATAAAAAATATGGGATATCTTACATGTCCAGAATATTTGGAAATTAAAGCGGGATTTGGGTACATGAAAAAGTGGAGGGAAGAGGGGAGAAAATTCCAGACTAAACTCTGGCGCAAACAAAATTTTTTCACAGTGAACCATTAGCTCGGAGAACAACTTGATTGATATGATTTTTTAAATGGCCCAGTTAGCTGATACAGTTGTGGTAGAATTTGCTCAAACGTGCATAGAGTACACGAATCAGAGTGTCCCTTCCTCGTCATCAGACGTCACTCTTCCAATTACCAAAACTGAGGTGAGATGAGATAAGTATCATACGTCATAATACTTTGGCTCACAAGTTTGAGAATGTGGGACATTCAGCTGATATTTTTCAAAAGCGGGATGTTTATATACCTTGCCAAGCACGGGCTTGCACTACATTAATTATAAATCTCCGTGTTGACCATTATTCAAGAGAACGACCATTAGGGTACAGTAAATAATATGATTTTCAACATCCAATGTCTCAATAAGTATTGGATCTTGATACTTAATGGAAAAAATAAAGGATATCTTGATCACAAATGATATCACTGAGATTTTAGCATTTAGCCAGTATTATTAAATAAGTTGTAGGTTTACAAGCGGTGAACTATTTTTAAATAGAACCCTATTAATGCAGGTATATTTTGTTATAGTAGCTATATTTTTCTTTATACAAAGATACATACCTAATAATGGGTTCATTTAGCATTTTTTTTACTACATTTTTTGAAAGATCTATTCGGATTCGGTTTCAGCGGGTCCAAATATATGAGGATACACTGGTATGGTCTGCCGGACAGACCACTTTCCTTTTGTTTTAGGTTAGGGGTGAAAAACGAGCCAGTCTGACAATTCTGACTTCGAATTCGGTTTCAGCGGATCTAAATACATAAGAGTACACTGGTATGGTCCGCCGTACAGATCATTTTTTTAAGGGATGGTTTTTTGGGGTTAGGGGTGAAAAACGAGCCAATCTGTCAATCCTAACTTCGAATCTGGATTCAGCAGGTCAAAATACTTAAGGACACGTTGGTGCAGTCCGCCGGACAAACCACTTTTTGTTTTGGAGGTCTTTTTTGGGGTTGAAAAACAAGCCAATCTGACAATTCTGACTTCGGATTCGGTTTCTGCAGGTCCAAATACATATGGATACACTGGTCTGGTCCGCCGGACAGACCACTTTTTTTTTTTGGGGGCTGTGTTATTTATGATTTTAGAAATACAACTTACCATTTCATTTTTACTCCTCTCTTTTCGTCACTTATATACTAGTAATTAGACGAATCTGCTTTTAAATAGCCGGATTCGCATATAGTAAAAGATCCTATGTCTCCTTATTGATAATACTACCACTGACTTGCGAATGCGTAATACTGAAGATTATTAAGCAAGGTAGAGCTAGGGAGAGACTGACGTCAGCGATTCGAGCGCCTCAGCTTATGTAGAATTAGATTTTAAAGCAGTATATTTCTGGAACTACTTATCGGATCGACCTCAAATTTTCAGTCTAATAATTATTTGGTGATTATTTTGCACAATTATAATAAAAAGTACAAATGAAATTTGACTAAATGTCCCCATTGTATTTTTAATTGAATAAACAAACAGTTATTTATAGCCTTTGAAAATGTGATGTTAGTTGAGGTGAGCAAAATCAAAGCTATACTAAAAAATATGGCGGCGGTTAGCAAATCGGTATGACGGAAAGCGGTATGTTAGCAGACCAAATGACTAACAAGCGATGAAACAGATGATGTTACAGTGTACAGATACCACGAATAAGGAAGCAAAACCAAAGATTATTTACTATTTACAGTGCAAACTAAACTTAGGCTACAGACCTGGTTACTACGCAGTACCTTGAATACGAAAGAAAAGTTATGATTACTGCTGTGGAGGAGTCTGAAAAGAAGGTATGGCTAGTTACACCGTATGTCTCAATTCATTCAGCAGATGGATGAGGCACCAGATGATCCTGAGAGCATACTTAGCGAATTGTACATCCTCCGAGTTGCTGCAGAGCATGTTTGATTCGGAGAAGTGGTCAGTCAGGACTGAATTTCACTTCGGGCTTAAAGTGCTACTAAAGCAGATTGAATAGTTGCAGAGGAGGAGAGATCACAGACCCTGTGCGCACTAGTATCTAATGACAGTTATGGACTTAGAGCAGTTTTCTATAATGATTTCATGACAAAATAATTTTAGCAGATTGTTATGGGCTTAGAAAAGTTTTCTACAGTGATTTTACAACTTAATTTTAGCGAATAGTTATGAACTTCTAAAATTCTACTTACACATGCAGTTGATATCGCAGTATATGGCTGAGTATATATTTTCTGTTTTCCCATTCGAGTAGCTAGTCACTTACTAACTTTAATATCTGCCAAAGTGTAGCAGTTGATTAGTGTCACGTCGGAAGCTACGCACTGTCTTATATACCTGGACTTGGTAAAGTAATGAATGCATATAGAGGCAGACTATGTGCATGAGCTCCGGTGCTTACTTGCTATATGATAGTATATTAGAAGGAAATAAATTCCAATAGCCTAGTTTAACTCATAATTGTTACTTTATAAACGGTATATGATTATAAAGAATATATGAATAATAATTGAAATAAAATAATAATAATTCGCTGGACGTATTCCCAGGAGTATTTCCTATGTCATTATATGATTTTTTCTACAGCTAAGTATTTCAAATATTAGAGACATTAAAACATACATTTATTGGTTGCTGTTAAATTGATAAATCCGGAAATAAAAAATAACTAACAATTGCATTACATCATTTCATGAACCACAATAGATCATATGGTCACGTAGCAACACATGCTCATAATGGGGATATTGCTGCACAATAGTGTATCTGTTATTCCTAATAACGTGACCGGGATTCGATATCCATAAGTGCGGGGTTCTTTATAACCCAAAGTATCAGTATATTATTTCTGGAGATATAAATATTAATTTCCTTATAAAATTCACAGAAAAAAAAAAGCTCTTAAATGTTTTTACTGCGTATAGTTACATACATCATATAAATGTACCCTCTAGAATAACAAAATATACTAGAACTTGAATAAACATCTTTTTAACCCCCGACCCCAAAAGAGTTATAGGTTTGACGCGTATGTTTGTATGTTTGTTTGTCTGACTGTCTGTCTGTCTGTGGCTTCATATCTCTTCAACGGGTGATCCGATTTTGATGTAGTTTTTTTTATTTGAAAGAGTATTTTGCCGAGAAGGTTATTGGCCATATTAGATTTTGATGTTTGGTCGCCATGTTGAACTTCTCTAGAAATTGTCCGGGAAATTCTCCGGGTCATATGAAACTGGTACGATTAGATACATTGATCGGGGGTTTTTAAAAATTTTCAATTTTACTTGTTAAATTGAGAAGCATATTTAAAAATTCTGAATTTTGTTTTTGAAGTCCAAAATTTCGACAAAATTAAAAAAAAATACAAATCACTTGACAACTACCTGACAGCTTGCGTTTAATTTCAAACAAAATTGTCATAGCATTTTCCAAAGAAAAAAACAATTAAAATAATATTTTCAGACTGACATTGTTTTAAACAAAACTTCAATATTTTTTAATATTGCTGAAATTTTGGACTCTAGGTTTTTGGACAATTCTGAACAACTTTCATTAATAAAGTTTTTCGATAAAAAAATGCCTAATATGGTTTCTTTATTTTTTCCATTTATTTTGGTACCACAGGTGGCTTTGCATTTGTAATAGGCGAATGTTTTTTTGGCCATAAGTAGATCCTAATTTGTTCTATCTTTTGGTAAAATTTGGTTCAAGTCGGACAAAAAATAAAGAATTTATAAAGGTGTTTCCATTTTAACACACTGTATGTATAAAATTTTGTATATTCTAATTGTTACAAAAATGTTTTTGTCATTTGTAATGAATAGCAGAGTGCTAAATAAAGATAAATTATTTCAATGTTTCGTGTAATAAAACATATATAACCAATATAAATAGCTTTATTGTTAACCACAACTATTACAGTTCTCGAATGCTATCATTTAGTAATCGCGTCTTTACATGCTGGGAGTCTAGAGCCAAGTCCCTGGAAGTCGTCCAATCGTCCTTTTCCCCCACTCTTCGGACTTCAATGCTACCAACTTAATACCCCCACACTTAGGTCATTTTATTGACAATAAATACAAATGTTAATCGACATTTAATGTAGACATTACCATTTTTTTCAACTCCCCTATCCTATATCTTACAGTACTATTCAAGCTACTTACGAGACCATTGTTACTTTACAACTGTGTGTTTGTTACAAACCGTTTTACAATTTATCTCTCTCATAAGGTACACACCTTATAACGATGTATTAATATTCTAACGCGTCCCTAACCTATTTGTATATACCCAAAAAAGTTATAATTTGCCACTATATATGTGCTGCAAGATTAACAATCGGCCTACCTAGATTTAATTACCTTTTAAAGCGTACATTTTGGTATATAAATACCCTTTCCATAGTACTACAATAAGCTTCTACTTTAAGCTACATAGTCCTTAAATCTGATAGGGGGTTTCCTTTGCCTTTTTGGCATTTGTCTTATGCTACTATTAGTGCTGGGGTCTGGCGTTACCACTACTACCATATTATCTAATTTATTATTTATCACAGAAGAAATATCACAGTTTTCCTTACGTCTGCTATTAACATTCACATCTCTACTAAGGATAATTGAACTATTATTTAAACTTAAATCTACAGTTACGTTTGATTCAAGCGCGTCATTTTCTGGACTTACTTCAATTCCCGGTTTCGTTCTTTCAGCATCTGAGCTTGGGATAATATTGTTGTCGATGTCGTTTTGAGAATTTACCTCTAAAAGCCTTGTCTTGGCAGTCGGAGACATCGCTAGGGTCACCTTGGGTTGACTTGCTCGATAATTTTAGTTTTCGGATCCGATACCTCTGTTCTACGTCTAATTTGGTTTGCGTGTCACTTCCACGACTGTCCTGTCCCTATTTCGCATAAATATGTGGTGCGACCTATTTTTTTCGTGATCTTTGCTACTATCCATCTTACTTGATTCGCTACGCGGTAATCTCTTACCATCACCTTTTCTCCCACATTAAACTGACGATTGCGTCCTTGATGATGGTTTATTTGATAATCTTTTCTTTACTCTTTCTACTACGCTATCCGTCGATTCTTCTGGTATTTTTTCCTTGATTTGAGTTAAGATGGTTCGTACGGGTCTCTTAAGCATTAAAAACACTAGGGTTTCCCCCGTCGTGTAGTGTGGTGTTGTCCGATACGCCAACAAAATCTTGAGACTAAGGTTTGCAATGCCGTCTTACTGTTTAGTGGATCTGATAATGCTGCCTTCACTTTGCTCTTGAATGCTTTCACTGCGTTCTTGGACTGACCATTACTTTGCGGGTGTCCTGGTCATTATATGTTTTATTCCATTCTTCCAAGAATAACTGAATGTCGCCTCCCAAAAATTGCCTGGCATTGTCGCTCACCAGAACCTTCGGTATACCAAACCTAGAAAAACAATCCCTCAGTTTTTCAATTATTTCTTGCATGGACATCGATTTTACTTGATACGCTTCCATCCACTTTGAATATGCGTTGATAATAATCAGGAATTGTTGCCCTTTAACTGGTCCTAAGTAATCGATATGTATTCTGCTCCAAACTTCTGTTGCAGCAGGCCACAGTCTCAGGACCGATTTAGGTGGTGCTGGCCTGTTCTCCAAACATGTTGGGCAGGAACTTGTCATGTTCTCTATGTCTGCATCAATCTTGGGCCACTAGAGTAACGATCTTGCCAGATTTTTCGTTTTTACCATGCCAAAGTGAGCGGAGTGCAGTGTATTTAGCATCATTTTTCTTAATTTCATTGGTATTATTACCCGGTATCCGAGCATTAATATACCTTCCTCGAATGTAATTTCCTCCCTTCTGTTAAAGTATGGCACGATGATACTTCCTAGATGATTCTTCTCGGGCCAGTTCTAATTTTTAACATATCGTATCACCTTTCTTAGCTCCTTGTCTTCTATAGTACACCGTCGTACTTCGGATCTTTCCATGAAGTGAACATGCGAGCTTTTTCCTGTATATTTTTCCGCTACTGTTCTTACCTTCAAAGGTGCTCTTGATAAATAATCTGCTATGACGTTCTGATTTCCTTTTATATATTCAATTTTATAGTCAAAACTAGCGAGAAAAATTGCCCATCTTACCAGTCTGTTTGCGTACATCTGCGGGATGCCTTTGTTCTTTCCAAAAAGTGGTTTATGGTCCGTTCTGAGCGTGAAACAATGACCGTACAAGTACTGCTGCAGTCTGCTCGTCCCATAATATATCGCTAAGGCTTCCTTGTGTATCACCGAATATTTTTCCTCGCTTGGCATGAGTGTTCTGGAAGTGCACGTCACCATTCGTTCCTCTCCGTTAGGCATCTTGTGAAATAGGGCCGCTGAAATGCCTTTGTTGGATGCGTCAGTCGTTAATATCAAAGGTAACTTTAGGTCGAAGTGTACTAGAACGACATCTGATGCGATTATGTTCTTGATTACTTTAAATGCTTCTTCGCAGTCTTCATTCCACTTGAATTGTTCTGTTTTCTTCAACAATTGGTATATAGGTTTCAATAAGTGTGCTAGGTTCGGGACAAATTTAGAGTAATAATTCACAATCCCGGTGAAGGTTCTTACCTCAGACATTTGTCGGTCTCGGTGCTTCCACTATCGCTTTGATTTTCTTCTCTGATTTTCTTAAACCTTCTCTGTTTATGATGTGACCTAGATACTCTATTTCCTGTTTAAAAAACTCACATTTTTCCTTTTTGACAGTTAGTCCCGCTTGTTCCAATTTTTCCAGTACTTTTTCCAATGTTTCCAAATGTTCTTTTCTTGACTTTCCTGTCATCAGTATGTCGTCAAGAAAGACACATACATTTTCCATTCCCATAAATATTTGCTCCATGTGTTTTTGAAATTTTCCACTGGCCACCGTTATTCCGTACATCATTCTATTTACGCGGCACAAACCTCGATGCGTACTCCAAGTTAATAATTGTTTAGCTTCTTCATTCAGTTCAAATTGTGTATACACTTGACACAAATCAATCTTACTGAAATGTTGTCCTCCATTTAATTTGGCGAATAGCTGGTCGACTAGGGGTAAGGGATACTTAACTTCAACCAAGTAGTGGTTGATTGTTGTTTTATAGTCTCCACAGATTCTGCTTCTGGACGGGGACAATCGGCATTGCCCATTCGCTTGTTTCAATCGGTGTAATTATACCACTTTCTTACAGGCGTTGCAACTCCTGGCCTATTTTTGGCTTGTAGGCCAGAGTACCGTTCTCAGCTTGCAAAAAATAGGTGTTGCGTCTTCCCTAAGCTCTAGGGATATCTTCGCATACCTGAAAGTTCCCAATTTATCATTAAAAACAGAATTGTACTTGGCAATTAGTAGGTCTATGTCTTTTTGTAAACTAATTTCATTATAGCCTTTTAAAATTAGGTTATCCCTGCATAACTTGTACTTATTAAAATAACTGTCGTACACACTTTTACTTACTGCTGAAATTACGGCTCCGGAATCGATTAGCATTTCATGGCTGTTACCATCTATATCTACCTGAACAGTAGAATTATCTACTTTGTCATTAAAAAATAACCTAGCATCTTTAGAAATATTATTTTGTAGTTCAATTACCTTATTATTTACATTCAATGTGTACACTGGTCCTACTTCGCTATCAAGAAGAATAATATATTTCCTGATGCTTTCAAGCAATCCAAGGTCTTACCTATACATAAAAAAGGCTCCCTAAATGAATGCAGTAATTTTAGGCCCATTACTATTGTACCTATTCTAGGCAAAATATTAGAAATTGCATTAAAACAAAGAATTATAACACATTTTGAATCGCATGATCTATTCAATAAATCACAATTTGGTTTTAGGAAATCATACACAACAATTGACGCAATAAATAAATTGATCTCCACTGTTGAGGACTGCTATAACAATGGGGAAAGTACTGGAAGTCTAATGTGTGACTTGACAAAAGCTTTTGACTGCGTCTCCTTTGATATTCTAGTTGATAAACTGGCTTATTACAACTTCTCTCAAAACTGTCTTGAGTTTATGCACTCCTACTTAGTAGGTCGAAGGCAGTTTGTGGCACTTAATGGACAGAACTCATCACTCCTGAATACCACTCATGGGGTGCCACAAGGCTCCGTGCTGGGGCCGGTGTTGTTTTTGATTTATATCAATGATATCACTGACTGTAATCCCAGCATGGAGTTTATACTATACGCAGATGATACAAATATCATCTATAAACACCACCAAAAAGGTATTGTGGACGAGAAATTAAAGGAGGCCCAGTCAAGGGTGACGGATTGGTTCTCAAAAAACCAACTCTCTCTCAATGAAGAGAAAACCATTGCAATGTATTTTACCCTCTCAATAAATTTTTTAAACAACGATGAGCTTTTAAATAATGATCGGCCTGTGAAATTCTTGGGCGTCCATTTGGACCCGAAACTAACTTGGCAATATCACACTGAAGCTGTATGTAAGAAGTTAGTTTCATCTGTTTACTTGCTAAGGAACCTCACCCGGGCGGCCCCTAAATCAGCATTAATTACGGCATATTTTGCACTAATACAATCACATTTATCATATGCAATTGTAGTATGGGGCCATGCATCATCAACATGTAGAGTATTCTCTCTTCAAAGAAGAGCTGTCAGAATAATTGCCGGTCTAGATTACAGGGACGACTGTAGACCAGCTTTTATAGAACTAAAAATTTTAACTTTCCCCTGTCTATATATTTTTCAATGTTTGCTGTTCGTTAAGGATAACATGATGTTATATAACACGCACGATGATGTGCATGACTACGAGACAAGAAACAAAAACAATATCTACGTTTCCTTTAATCGGGTAAAGAAAACACAAACGGGAATTAGATTTCTAGGGCCAAAAATGTTTAATAGATTGCCACTCACAGTGAGGTCCCTCGACAGACCCAAATTCAAAATTTTAGTTAAAAACTATTTACTTAGCAAGTGTTTTTATAACATTAATGAATATTTTAAAAACGACTTCATTGACATGCTGGGTTTTCTTCATTAGACTTTCACCCCGCCGTGTTTTAATTCTCAACGTCTCTCAAAGAATGGATGTAATAAGTTTCCTTTTGTCCGTTTACTGTACATATATATATTGTAGTTTGACACTCTAGTGAGATTGTAGGGCAAAAATTTTTAATTTTGGACCTGATAATGTATCAGCCCATTTTACATAACCCTAGAAAATGTTAATTTCAAGACGAGACGTATTATTATTCTCTACTAAGGCATACTTTCACCTGTTCTGCTTTCGATTTTTTTGCTTATAAACTTTTTCTATTTTAAAGTGTTTTAGATAGACTAATAGATATGTCCAACCGACACGGTTTGGGCATGTCTTTAGTAATCTATTTTACATGTTTCTTTTTTTCTTTCTCATACATGTTTTTAACTGTTTTAAACTGTTCTTTGTATTTGACTTGTGTAAGCACCTGTAATAGCACCAATAAACTATTATTATTATTATTATTATTATTATTATTATTATTATTATCTCCTATTTCATCTTCCAAATAATTGAAGTTTTTTCCTTGGCACCTCCTGCATTTGAAATTCTTGTATCTGCATTCGTACTTACCATGGGATTTTCCGCATATTCTGCATTCCCTTCCTTCTCCTCTGTTTTCGAAACTTGGCCTATTGGGGTTATGTTTGTTTCTTTTACTTTTGACATCTCCCTACTGCGCATGCTCCGGTTTTGCCACTGTTTCCGTTTCCCATGCGTCCATCTTGTCTTTGATTACGTGGCAATTTTGAATTTCTCACGAAATTTACCTCCTTTTCTTTCTCCCAGTGCTCTTTTGTTAATGCCACTTTTTTCAATTCTAAATCTGCCGTCTCTTCCTCCTCGTATAATCTGTCGAAAACTAGTCCTTTGTGCAACCCAGTAACAAATTTATTTTTGATGGTTAATTCGAGTGCAGTCCCGAATTTGCAGTTTGCTGCATGACTTTTTTTGCGGGCATACCATTCTGTTGTCGATTCATCTGCATTTTGCTGCAATTCGAAGAATTTCCTTCTTTCGCCCCAAATACTAACTTGAGGGCTATACTGCTTGGACAATGCTTTAGTTAAGGTTTCATACGATTTTACTTTAGGGAGTTCAGGATCACACAGGTCTCTCAGCAACTTATACGTATTCGCGTTCAAAATGCTTAGTAAAGTGGACACTCTGACCTTTTCTTCTTTTATCCCCTGAGATTCGTAATAGGTCTAATTGTTCTGAATAAATGATCCAGTCTTCCACATCAGGGTTGAATTCTCGGAACTTTACCATTTTCTCTATAGCTTTTTGTCGTCGGTCTGCGATAGGTTAGGTACGTGGTTACGCCGGTTCCAATTTTAGTCGTCTCGCTTAATTCACCTTTCACGATTCTTCTTTGCCTCTTTACTTCGTCGCCACTTTAATGTTTCGTGTAATAAAACATATTTAACCAATATAAATAACTTTATTGTTAATCACAACTATTACAGTTCTCGAATGCCATCATTTAGTAATCGCGTCTTTACATGTCGGGAGTCTAGAGCCAAGTCCCCGGAAGTCGTCCAATCGTCCTTTTCCCCCACTCTGCGGACTTCAATGCTACCAACTTAACAATTATTATTATTATTATTATTATTATGGCGTAGTTTTATTGAGGAATAAATGATTGATTAATACCATGTGTGTAGTCGCGGGCTAGGCATGGGGAGAAGAATTACAACATCGCGCGTGCCAGCTGGCTGCAATGAAATAACAGAGCTGGAATGCTCAACCAACGGACGAATTTACGGCTACCGGTGTTGTCAAATCTCTCGCGCTACGTGAATGTACATGCCTAATGGGAAATTACACGCACGGTATAATCCATAGACAATAACTTAATATTTAAATCTTGTAATTTCGAAAAAAACTTTATGGTCTTCTCTCTTTTTGCTTTTTGTCTTTTTCCAAATATGTGTGGTTCACATGTCACTTATGTCTAGAATTACACTTAAGGATAGGATTTTGCAGCGTGAGAGGGAAATATGCATTTATTTTCGGTTTATTATAAATATTTAAAAAATTATAAATGATATAATCTTTAAAATAGTTTCAGATACTTCCCATTTCTCTAAGGAATACAACCTTATACAGTGTTTATCATAAATTTTGTATAACTAGTTAAATTCCATACTGTAATAATGAAATGAAGAACTATTTTCATTGGAAAATTATTATATTCAAGTACAACAGAAATTTACAATAAAAAAAATAGTTGTATTCCTTAGAATAATAGCAATTATTTAAAACAGTTTTAAAGATTATACTATGTTTGGTTTTTTAATTATTTATGATAAACCGAAAATAAATGCATATTTCCCTCTCATTCTGCAAAATCCTATCCTTAAAGTGAGTGCGTGAGTGATATTGTGTTTGTCATGAAAGTAAACAATATTCTGAAAGAAAATACCTTTGACTACATATTAATGTGCCAAAAAAAAAGCAAATAGTTAAAATCATTTTTGTATGCATTATAAGTTCCTAATAATATCTTTTCTTACAGCTACATTAACTTTTCTAATATTGCCGCTAAGTTATTGAGACGGTCGTTAAAACCAGATTTAAGAGCCGATGCTCAGAAGAGGGCCGACACCCATATTAAACTTACCAGATGGGTGGATGGAAAACCAGTCAGTAAGTAAAATTTCCATATTAAAATGGGGGAACTGTATAATTATAGTTTCTTTCCAAGAAAATGGCAATTACGTTATATATCCAACTAACTCATAGTTGATAAAACTATACAGTATAGGAAAGTGTTTGATTTGGTGCGGCAATAAGAGTAAGCGAAAGCGAAGCAAGCAATGATGTACTGTCGTGCGCAAAAAAAAATGGGACAAGTCAAATTATAAATAAAAAACGTTTTCTTGAATTCTTATTTTAAGAGTGAGCAAGGCGACTAGATCAGCGGGGAAGGTGGAACAATGCACCAAATGAGAGGTTTTCCTAATCAGCAAATTTTAATTAAAAATTTTCTTTGGCAATCCTGTAGTCTCATTGATTTACAAGAAAATATTTTTTTCCTATGTAATATCGCTAGTGCTTAGAACTTTATCAGAAATATTTTTTTCAGAGTGTAGTCTAGTAATTATAAAGAAAGAAATTGACAGTTTATTATCTTATTAAATTCTGAGCGCTTGAGCGTGAGGGGTTTAATCTTTGGTAAAAACTGTCCAGTTTACAGAAATTAAATTATTATATTGGCAACTTAGCTTGAGAAAAAATTTATAGATAAAAATTAAAATCACAAGTAGTATTTTGGAAGAAAAGCTTGAGTATATGTAATTCAAGGACTGGCCCTGCAACTACTTAAATCCTACTTAAAAGATAGACCCCAAACAGTGCATTGTCATGGAACAAATAACTCACCACTACATATGAAACGAGTAGTCTCGCAGGGCTCAGTCTTGGGTCCCCTCCTGTTTGTTATATACACTAATGACTTGCCAGATAATATGAAAGTTAACGGCATTAATTTGATGACCCTAATGTATGCAGATGACATTACTGTTAGCATTAGAGCTCCACAAAATTCAAATTTGGGAGATATCAGCAAAACTGTGCTTGCTACAGCTAAATTGTGGTTCAACAACAATAAACTCTTCCTCAACGAAAACAAAACTGATGAGGTGTCATTTTCAATAAATAAAGCCGGAAATCAGTTTTTAGATATTAACATAGATGCATCAGTGACATGGACTGACCATATAGACATTTTATGTAAAAAACTCTCATCCATAGTTTTCATGCTTAGAAGGATAACCTCCATTGTGAACTCTGAAACAGCACTCACCTGTTACCATGCCATATTTCACTCCGCAATAAAATATGAAATATTATCCTGGGGAGCTGCAGCAAATATTCACGTCCAAAGAATTCTAATTCTACAGAAAGCAGCGATTCGAGGAATTCTTAAGAAAAGTCACCACGAGTCTTGCAAATCTCTATTTAAAACAATTAAATGTAGTGACAGTTTTTCCCTAATAATTTATGAAAATATGTTCTATGTAAAACAACATTTAAGTGATTTCCAAACATTTAGTGATGTGCATGAACACAACACAAGGCATAAAGATTTGATCTGTCCATACACAAGATTGAAAAAAACCGAATTCAGTGGCCTAAAATTTTACAATGCCCTGCCCACAAATTTATATACTCTACTACTTCTAAATTTAAATATGAGCTAAAGAAAGTTTTATCCAGTGCTTGTCTATAATATACATTATTTTTATTAATTTTGTAGCACTTATACTTCAAATGGGTGATTTTGATTTACTGCTGTTTATTGTTTATTATTTATCTGCTGTGACGTGTTTATACCATGTATCGTGGGTTTGAAAATTATAATACAAGAGTACACTAAGCACATATTTATTAACTTAAGAAACTAAATACAATAGATACTACATCACTAATATAACACAGGGTACTACAATTCAATAATTCAGTCTCTTTATCACTTTGCTCACTTCTTATTGTTTCTGATCTGAACTCACTGTTTGAAGCAGGGCTGCCAGGACCTCTAAAATTCCGATTTATCCTAAAACCCTAAAATTTCGACGATTTCAGAAAATTCCTAAAATTTCATCGTATATGACGAGACCAATTTTTAACAGCAACTTAAACTACTTCACTTTCACCATCCCAGTTCTATAATGTATTGTTTTTAAATTTAGTGTCTAGAAGCACAAAATCTAGTGACATCTTTATGAATACAATGGATAAGGATAGCTGTACATACCGCTACTTATACAGTATGTCGCGAAAAATTCCTGTATATTTTGAACGGAACCTTAACCCTAGTTTTTTTTAGGCATAATTGTCTTTTGCAGTTTATGTTGCTGAAACACTTAAGTTTTTTCTAACTGAACTGCAAAGAGGCACTCAATTCATGTTTTTTATACATATATCGGTGAACTATTTTTTAAATTAATGGCAAAATTTTTAAAAGCAGCAGATATTCTTATTGAAAATGCCAAGAAACTTGATACAAAACAGTTGTCTTTGATTATTTTAAATTTAGCTTAGCACAATCTGCTATTCACTGAAAGAACTGAAAAAAGTAGTAAATCACAATACTCTTCTCACTGCATATTATGGACAATTTTATAGTGCAATGTCATATGGTATCATTTTTTGGGGTGTATCACTCATTCAAGAGGTATTCGTAATTCAAAAGAGGGCGTTGAGAGTCCTAGCCAATCTAAAGGTTGGTAAGTCATGTCGTGGACATTTTAAAACACTCAAACTGCTGACTGCTGCAGCTCTTTTTATTTACGAATGCCTCTGTTTCGTCTCTAGACTCATGAATGAATTTACAGAGAATGTTCGAGAGCATAAATATGAAACAAGGCAAAGAAATGCTCGTTCTTGACAGATACATAACACCACCATTTTAGAAAAAGGCTGTTATTATAAATGCTTACACTTTTATAACATGCTGCCTACTAAGATAAAGGAAATAACTTCCATAAATATTTTCAAGACAAGAATTAAACGAATTTTAATGTATGTACACTTTAGAGGATGTGAATGAGGTGGCTTTCAGGCGATATGATAATCTCTCTTTGAACTAGAATTTTTTAATGTTTTTACTAGTTTTTAGACATGTACCAAACGAAATTGTAAAATTGTTGTCTCTGGTACGTAATAAGTTCTATTCTATTCTATCCTATTCTAAACAGAGGCGGTAATAAAAAAATATACAGAAGATTGAAGTAGGAGAAGCAACAAAAAAGCATTTGCTTAGGATAAAAGATAAAGATGTACTCATAATCAGAGGAATTCAGAAAGTGCTATGAGGAAATGGTCCTGTATTTACGAGAAAAATTACCATATGATTATTTTGCAAAATTTAGTGTACAGTATGTCTACAGTTAGAGTGGATAAGAGAGTAAAATTTTTTATTTTTCATTTTACACGGAAAATTTATTCATAAAAAATTTTGCTTTTGTTAAAAATATGATTGCCATATAAGTAAGTTAACCTTCTCATTCACGAATTAAGATTTTTGAAGAGAAAATTTGGTACACTGTACCTGATTTTTTTGCAGTTTTTATATATAAATTAAATTTCATTAAATTCAAAACTGCCCTTTAGGCTCTATAAGGTATCCCCAAATGAGGATATTGTGAGCAAAGGGAGTAAAAATGTCATGGACCTTTCTATAAGAAATATTTTCAAACGACATTTAAAAAAAAACCATTTTATTGAAGATTGTTTGCCATTTCAAGATGTAAGATACTTTAAAATACAATTAGGGAATTTTTTAGTCCACTTTCAAACACTAAAATGTATAAGAACAAAAGTTCAAACATCAGAGATAAATTAAAAATGTTATATTTCTTTTGAAATTTTTATACCTTTCACTCACAATGTCCAAAAACTAGTACAACACACTTGGAAAAATCGTAGATTTCAACACAAACAAAGAACAATAAATACAACAATTTCTAACCAAACTGTACTCTATTGTTGACATAACAGAACAATTTGGAAACTTATTCTCACTCAAATATCACTAAGAAAAATTACGAAATAGAGCTCTACATGGCAAGACACTGTGAAATCAATGTAAAAACACATGGAATCCAATAGAAAAAATAAAGGAACGGGCTGCCCTCATTTGGGGACCAGGTGAGCGAAAGGATTAACATGTCATATACAGAGTGTTCAGAAAATTTAAAAATCTGAAAATTGTGTAAGAGTTCAATTTTAATTATATGAAAAACTGTCACTAAGAAAAGTTGTTTGAAATTAAAGTTTGTTAGAATTCCAATTTGTGAAGAAATCTACCCAATTGTTCATAAGTATCAAGTGGTAGCAGGTGGTAAAACTTACAGTAAAATAAAAATTATGTTTTCTAGACTTAAGATTAGAAACTATTCTGCTCATATATTTAGTATTTAGTTTATATGGCAATGCTTAGTTTAGTTTTTGTACATTTTGAATTTGTATTTATATTCCTAAAAAAGTACCTAAAATTTCAAAAAATTCTTTCCTAAATTCCTAAAAAAATATAAATACTACTACTGTGAGCCTTGCCCTAGCTAAGTGGTTCTGGAATTCTCTACAATATTCTGCAACGATCTAGATAGATGTCAGCAGCTTCTAGAAGCCGCGTCATACTAGCTTTATTGCAAACAAAGAACATGGCAAAATCTTTAGAAGTTTTTGTAAGCACCTCACAGTGATATATGCGTAATATACACATAAAATTTTATTAGTATCATTATAATAATTGTTACAATCGGACTGCTCTCACATTGCATATTGAGATGTGTTGCATCCCAATGTGACAAAGTAGTTTAACCTTTTTGACATGTACCACAGTGCAAAGTACCGATGGCAAACTAGACGTAGCTACAGTAGTTGCTAGTGCTGCATGTGCTGCTCTAGTCGACTTGCTCTCTCTTAGGGATTTTGAAAAATTTATATGAAAGTGGTTTCATAGGTTTGCCTAACCCAGTAGAATCTTTCATAGCTTTAACGATTGCTTAAATATTACATTTTGCCTCTCATCATATAATAAAGAAGAATGTTCGTTTATTCACTTCAAAATTATTTGATACGTGTACTAATTTTCGAATTTATAATATAAACCTATTTTATAATTTTGAACTGGAATATTATTTATTAAATTATTATTATTATTATTACAGATGCTCAAGATTAAGTATAAGATAGTAAGTCAGTGTGTCTAACTGCGTTTTTTTGTTTTGTTTGAACTAACAAATGCATTTCTTACATAAAGTATATGTAAATTATAATTGGAGGTACAATTCTAACACAGCAACAATTTATTTATGATAATTTGCGAGACAATATTAAATAATAGAATTTTAATTTGTTTTTCAGTTAATAGTTTTCACATTGTAGTGTGTTAAAGGCAAGGAAATAAAATATTTATTTGGCAATAAATAAAGCTACAGATGGCGAAATCCTATAAAAATTTTCTTTACTGCAACTATAAGCAAACAGAAAATTATTTACTTTAAAACATGCCATTAGTATCTTCTTACGAGTCTGCTCTACTACTAGCCCAAATTTGCACGGTGCCTGATTTCACTGGAGAACATGTCCCAAGTAGTGGGGAATCTCATTCCTGAACAGCGTTTCATGCACAACATTGATGCAATCCCGCAAAAAGAATTTGTTCTGTTATATTTTTATTATGAAAAGTATGAAGTTTCTCTGTCCTGTACGAATCTGTCATGCCTTGTAAATTTGCCTTGTTTATGGTACTGATCATTATTAAAAAAAATTACTGACATTTTCGAAATATTTAACAAATAAGGAGGAAACTAACAAATAGACTTTTACAACTACTATTTTATACCGATTTTTTTTCCTTGATATTTAGTTTCTTCTGTCGTGTAATTCAACACTTCTCACTAATCGCAAGATAAGTAGTTGTTTTAATTGATTTTCCAATAATATGTATTTTAATTTATCGTTTTAGTTTGTGTATGTCTTGTTGCCCGGTTAATAATATATTCATTAATTAAGTGATATTTTTTTTCTATTCTATTCACATTAAACACATTAATTTCATGATTCTCTAGTGGTTCCCATTATAAAAATAAATAGCCAGGAATTGATTATTTTCAACTACATGTCATTTTGAGTTGCAAGATATTTGTAACATTTTGTTTACAATTTAATTAATACCAAAAAGTGACTTGATATTAGCAGAGGATGGGACATGTTTATTACAAGGCAATGCACTGATGCTTGTAGCTTGAGGGTTGTTCGAACTGTTCCTTCACACAGAGCTCCGAATGACTATACATCATAAAAGCAAATTGGTCGGTTTTACCTCTGATGTCACCTTTTAATGAAATTTAATTTAGACAGAAATTAAGGGCAGCTTCAATATCTTTTAAAAATTCTGAAGTTAGAGTTTAATACTATGGCATAGAAAAATGACATTTTCAGCAGTGTAAAAATAGTTTGGGCTGTATTTTGTATCCCAATATCCATGGCAAGTAAGGATGGCTGAATATTCTTGATTTATATTCTAAGGATAAATTCACAAAAAATATACCGTACTATTTACTGGCTAGATTTTCCTTATAAATTACACAGGACTACAAAAAAAAAAAATCTGCTCCTCGGACTAAACCTATCATGCCTTATGTATATTTGTGTGCTGAATCCGAATTTTCTCGAAATCTACGTGGTAGACATTTTTTTAAATTGAAAATTCGGATTCAGCACACAAAAATACATAAGGCATGATAGGTTTAGTCCGAGGAGCAGAATTTTTTTTTTTTTTTTGTAGTCCTGTGTTATAGGTATACTGCTCTCATTTATTAAAAAATGACAAATAAAAGTTAACAATTAATATGTTTCTAAGGTGTTTCAAGTGTTCTTAAAAGAATATGGAATTTGTATTTTAAACTTATTAATAGTAATACGTTGTAAGATTCTACTAATTTTTTTTTTTTGTTTTTCAGAGGAGGCACAGTTGTAATAGTAATTTAAGAATCAAATATTTATAAATACAAAATATGTAAAAAGTGGAATTAATAAAGTGTGTAGTTTTATTTGCTATAGTTTATTCCAATAACCTGTCACATCAAGATTCACTATGAGCTAAATGAAACCTAAAGCATGAGAGGGTAAGTTAAACAGGAAGAGAAATGTGCAAATTAATAATTTTTTCTGGAACACGCACAAATTTTTAATGTCTAATATTGATGAAATTCATTTGGCATAAAATACCAATTTAATGAATGTCTACTACACGGAAAAAATCCTGTACTGTCTCCAAGAGTAGTCCTGTTCTTGAAATTTGATTCAAATTTAAAAGTCTAGGTTAAATAATAGTCGATATTTCGATCAAATATTGATATAGTGTTGACTTCCAAGCATCATTTTATTCAGGTGGAATATTTTATATTTAGGTTAAGATTAAAATTCATATTCATTTAAGAGAAGAATTAAATTCAAGATAATTAAAAGGATTTCTTGATAGAAAACTATAAATCTCGACCCAAAAGGTTCAATATTCGATTTGCATCAAATACACAATTTTTATAACAATACTATTTGTTCTTAAATAAAACTTACTATACTGTGCTCAAGTATTCTTATTCTTAAATAGTTTATGCACAAGCGTCGACGGGCCTTTGTCATGGCGCCTGCTGCCTGTGTTGTGTGCAGTTAATGGAGAATCATTTACAGTGAATAGTGCAAGTGTTTTGATTTGTCTGATGTGTTATATGCAAATAGTGGAATAAGGAAGAAATATTATAGTGCAGTGCAATTGGTAAAATCACTTGTATTAATTTTCCGGTACTTGAAAACATTATTTCTTGGAGCCATTCGATGCAGCTCGATGGGAAGAGTATTTGTGAGTACTTTTAAGGTCATTCAATTTGTTTAAAAAGTTATACGAAAATTGTTAAAAATTAGAGGATAGTGATTTTTAACTTCCATCGCTTACGTAGCGAGAACGGTAATAGATGCGACATAAGTACATTGAACCTTTTTGTAGACCATCGAATTTTCTACAAAAAAGTCTGCGAGGGCATCTATCATAGTTTTGGATCTACAGGTATCATAGGCGTAATTTGGGAGGGGCAAGGGTAGGCAACTGCCCACCCAATATTTTGAAAGAGCATTAAATTGTTTAAGGCAAATCTGGCGAATTCCGAAATTCTTCCGGAAAAAATAATAAGTATGACAATTAAGCCAATCAAGTCAAAGGTTTTCAATACAATTAGGCAAAATCCCTGCCTACCCAATAAAAATGCTGAAATTACGCCAATGACGTGTCCGTAACGTAATAATGATCGTTCTTCATGCACTTTTCAAGCAGCCCTGGCTATAATAAATAATGAAGGGCGATAAAGTTTAAAAGTATTTAAATCAATTCGAAACACTTTCAATAACGTTTTTTCAGTACTCGATGTTTTTCTTAAAAAAATAAGTGTTGCAATGTAATTTTTTTATTTATGAAGTATAAAAAATTAATACTCATTAAGGAACGAAAAGTTATAAAAGTTATATGCTCTTTCTGATGGTGCTATTGAAAAAAATTTTATTTTTAAACACCCCTAACCCCGTCGTGTATTTATCTCTCTTTTTTGTTGAGAGAAAAATACACAAATTTGGCAATTTTCGTGATCGTCTAGATTTTTAAAGTTAGGACCCAAATTTACGTTGTGATAGTAATTTTATTGAAAACAGATTCTTTTTATAAAGTTTGATATTACTTGTTCCTATTTACTGCTTGAAATATAATTATTATTATTATGATATTATTTGGAAAATCTCGTTTAATGCGAACTTTTACTTTTGTACTCTTTTATTTGTTCTACACTTTATTTAAGACTGATTTCACTGTAATTACAAATTTTATTAGTACTTGATTTATTTGTTTAGAGAATTATAGTCTTATTTAATCTCACTTATTCCTGAAAAGTAAAATATGGAAAGAAAATACAGGGAACGTTTAAATACTTTTATTTTCTACTGTATGAACATAAGTTGGGGCAACAGCCTCGATTATAGTAAAATGTATGTCTAAATAGATGTATAATCATTGTTGGGACAAATCGACCTAATAAAAATAAAAGATAAAGAGTGCGCAGGGAACATTGCCACTTACGACTCTGAAATGATCAGCACACATCTGCAAACAAACAGTAATGTTGATTTTTGCAAACGGCATCTCATGCCATCGCTGAAAACTTGTAATTTTGTGTTCGGTCAACATAAAATTTCACAGTAGGCTCCAGGAAATTTCCCGCAACATTGACCAACAAAACCCACACAAAAATCTATGTGATGGTATTTACAATTTTCGCTGATTCGTCACACACACACCCCAACAGGGGGGTGCGTAGGTAGATAGGCCAACAGGGACCTTTGCGTATTCGCTGGCGGGGTAGAGAAAACTAGTTGTCTATGCCTGATGATACGCTTCGTAGTTATTTATTTTATATAAATTGATAACACCATCAATAAAATCCTGTGTTAGGCATTTGGAACATAACCGAATAATCCATTACTTTGAGAAAGGAGCTACTGTCAAACCTTATTGTTGTTAAATAACATCCTTATTTACAATACCCCCTGCGTAGAACACTTAAAAGCTAACAAAGTGGGTTAACCATAAAGTTCAACACAGAAAGTATCTAGAGGACACAGCTGACCGCGGTCTGAAAGGTTAGTGATCTAATAAGTTTGTTTTGCTATGCTTAACTGACCATTTCACAGCTTGATTGTTCAATCACAAAGAAATTCTCTCTGCGCAACCCTTATCACAATTCATAAGAAAAATAAAAAACAAAATGATTACACTTAATTAAACGTATCTTATTCGAATAGTTTGACCTAAAATTACTAACAACAAATTACTATGAGTAACTAATTACCCTCAATTAATATTACCATCATGGTATCACAGTAACCAATAGGATTACGTTGGGGTGGTTTAATATAAAGTCGTGAATTGTAAGAATGTAAATCGCGTAGCCAAGAATTTGTGGAAACTTAGAAAATGAATAAACAAATTAAAGTTAATTGGCCATTTTGCGATAATTATTTAAGTTACATTACCTCTACCTGTGTACACAGTAAGATTACGAGGATTCTCTCCCCCTGAACCTTGCAGGCTCTCGTGATTATCTTCGAGACCGTCCATTGTCCGAGTATCGACGGACCTGGAGGCCGTGTTCAAGAAGTTAGTTTGGAATAAATGACCCTATCCATTGACAGTCAGACAAGTCTGGTTGGAGTCAGCTTTTCTCATATTTATAGAATTGAAATCTTTCTCAAAATTATTAAATTTAGATGAAACAAGGAAACTTCTAGTTCTATAAAAAAATAGTTTAAAACCCTTTTTTAACAATTTGGATTTGAACAAGCGTTTGCCTATACAGACAACTCTTCTTGTCCCTAGGAGATAATCAAAATTTAGTTATAATTTGAATCTGACTAACAGTCACGAGTGTTTGCCTTAGTAGACAACGCTCCTCGTGACTTTAGGAAAAATAAATAATTATTAATCAAAATTTAGTTATAATTTGAATCTGACTAACAGTCACGAGTGTTTGCCTTAGTAGACAACGCTCCTCACAAATTTAGGAGAAATGAATAATTATCGATCAAAATTTAGTTATAATTTGAATCTGACTAACAGTCGCGAGTGTTTGCCTTAGTAGACAACGCTTCTCGCGAATTTAGGAAAAATGAATAATTATTAATCAAAATTTAGTTATAATTTGAATCTGACTAATAGTCGCGAGTGTTTGCCTTAGTAGACAACGCTCCTCACGAATTTAGGAAAAATGAATAGTTATTAAGAGTTAAGCTCTAACAAAAAGAAACAAGCGTTTGCCTTATTAGACAACACTTCTTGCCTCTGATCAGTGGGATACCAAGTTGATACTGCCAACTGACCCCTTGTACCTAGTTTAGCGGCGTTTTTATATGATTTCCGATGCCCGCGAGTTCCTTATGTTATCTTACATTAAGGGACTGCTTCGTACTTACGACGAACCCTGTTAGCTATGTGTTCACTATTAACATTCCTCCAGGTCCGATAAGGTTCACTTTCCCAATGGATTTGTAGCACACCGTTAATTTACAATAGAGTTCTTTATCGTTTGCGGTACTACTTTGTTTATATTTCCACCCTAGCTGTTACACTTTGTGCGTGAAGATTCTGCTGTTTTAGAACGTTTTTAAAATACATTTATATACTGTACGAAATATTCTTTACCTAAATAATGACTTTAATATTTCCATATTTATTAGAACAAAGGCATTTCAAATAACATTATGCATGAAATATTTAGGAATTGTGATTTAACTTTAGATAGAATTATTTTAAAGTCCAAAAATAAATAAAATTAGATTAATAAATCAGAAAATTCTTGAAAAATAATGTACCTAGGTAAGGTGTATATCATTTTTATTTCCATTATTTTTAAATAAACAATTTGTGGTACTTGTCATATTTTTTTAAATTGTTTTTTTTTTCAAATAGGTAATAGTTTAAAATTTACTATTTTTTAAATACTATTCAAAATTACAATTTTTTCAATAGCACCATTAAAATGAGCATGTGAAAAAATCAGCATCTTTTCGATCCTTAGTTTTAATTGTAAGTTTTTGTGGTCATAATCGAAGTTTTCGACTATTCGGTCCGCCATATTGGATCCGCCATCTTGAAATTCGCAATTCTGACTTCGGATTTGAATTCAGCGACGTCCAAAACATAAATACATATCAAAATATGTTCAAGGTAATTTTTTTAAATATGTACAAAAAGGTAGTACAATATGTATCTACTTTACAATGATTTCATGAATCAAATTACCTAAATTAGACATCTACTCATATCTCACTAACTAAGGATATGCTCAACTTAAAACTTTATCAGAAGCATGTTCTAATTATAAACAATCATTTAGCACATTATTTACAGTAAAATTTAAGGGCGCAAAAATGGGCGAATTTTATGGTCACTCTTTATAATAAATTATTTATTTATTTCTCTATAGGAAAAAATATTTTTGCTATTTAGCGTCTATGTTGCGTTTTATGAATTCGTTATTTATTTTGTATAAAAAGAATACATTTTACTTTTTTTTGGTGCAAATTAGAATAGGAATACCTATATGTATTGTTATTTTTACATTGTGCAATTCCCATTTTTTGAGTTTGTTGTACATTTACTATTGTGTGTTTACTGTTATTCATAATAAAAATCTTAGAACGTCATTTTTTATTTTTTCTGATGTAAACTGAAAACACTTTAAGAAGCATTTTATATTGATAATTCTCAGAGAACTACCGTTGTATTTACGGTGAAAGCATCTTGTATATCCACTAAATTGAGGAATCAATTTTCTTAAGGTAGTTAACATCCAATTATTGTTCCATTACATAATAAAAAGTGGGTTAATATCTTTTTTTATGGTCTTTGATATTTATGTAATAACATATTATTGCGTATTGGAAAAATCTAATAACAAAACTTTTTTCGAGATTTAGGTACAAATTAACCCTTTCTGTACCGGACATGAAATGGCGATGCATGTTACTAGGACCGGGTTTTTTTTTTTTGCATGCTACCAGGCCCCTGCCGAATATATGCGCCAGGTATAAAAAATAGAACATATGCAGAAAATTCACTTATTTATAATAATAATAATAATAATAATAAATGTTCTTTATTAAGTATTAAGCACATACAATACATACCAACACTCAATAGGCCATCGACCGAGGTCCTTCAGCCTGTTTCTTAAAATTAATATAATAATTATTAACAGTTATGTTTCAATTAACATATAAATAAACGTAAAAAAAAAAAAAAAATAATTATTTAATTTGGGAGTTTCATTGATCAATCCTTTCCCACAGCGTTTGTACCGGGTGTGTGTAGCGGTTTCTAATTGGTCTGTTTCTTCTTATGCAGAAAGGGGAAAGTAGATCTTTGTTTGTCTGGGATTGACTAAAGTTGGCCGCTTGTTTGGACAGTCGTTCTTCTATGGGTTGTACTTGGGTCAGCTGATATAACAATGCATTTGGCGGATTGTGAAGTTGGTTATTAGGGTGTCGGATTTTTGTGATTTTTCTGATAGCTGTGGTTTCTGCAACTTTGAGGTTTTTCTTCGCAGGGTTCTTCATATTTAAAGAAAGGATACTTCCATATTCTATTATGGGTCTGCAGATCAGCTTGTAGATTTGTATTTTTGTTCTGGTATTAATACCAGTTTCACTTTTAGAGAGGCTTGTGAAATGTCGTGCTCTTGCAATTGTTAGTTTTTTAACGTTTTTAGTGTGCAGGTTATAATTAATTTTATTGTCGATTGTTATTCCTAGGTACTTAACATTGTTCTTGGCGTGAAGGGTGTGATTATCTATGTTAATAGTGGGGGTAGTTGGTATAGGGTTATGGAAGAAAATTATTAAATGGGATTTTCTAGGATTAGGCTTTAGTCTCCATTTTTTAAACCACAACACCACTAAATTCGTCAGCTCCTGTAACTTTTCTATTGTTGCTCTGATATTCTTTCCATGTGCAATTAGTGTGGTGTCGTCTGCGTATTGCAGAATATATTTATCCAGGGCAAAGTGTTGTGGGTCTTCGTGGTATATATCCGAGCAGTAGATATTGTAGAGGATTGGCGAAAGAGGTGACCCCTGTGGGATTCCTTGCTGTGGTGAAAATTCATTTGACATTTTGTGTTGTACTTTCACTTTGAGCGTTCTTTCTGTAAGCAGGTTTATAATTATATGAATTAAATATTTAGGGCAGTCGAGTCTATCCAGTTTATATATGAGCCCTAACAACCATACGCTGTCAAAAGCTTTATTTATGTCCAGGAATATTGCTGCGGTGTTGTTTCCATTTAATCTGGATGTTTCTACATTATTTGATAATACAGCTAGTGGGTGTGTTGTTGATCGGTGATCTCTAAAACCAAATTGGTATCCAGGTATTTTATTTCCTATTGTATTTTCTAGTCTATTCTTGATGATTTTCTCTAGGTTTTTATAATAATATTTTATTATATTAAAGTATTTGTAGTGTATTATGTTAAAAAGTATATATTTAAAAGGTTTATTTTGTATAGTACACTTCAAAACAAGGCTGTACACACAGACTGACATTACACTTTGTACACATACTACCTAGACTCTTCTTTTTTTGCCTGAAGCTTGCTTTGGCTACAAACAGTACATCTTCGAACCTTATTATTGGATACCATGGCGGGAAAATGTCGGCCTATAAACTTCTCAGGATTTTTGGTGATAGGTTTTACTCGGCTTTGGTTAGACTGTGGTGTTTTCTACTTGAAATTAGACAAAGAAATCGATATGCAAAAGTTTTCTCAGTAACTAAAACTTACCGCTCAATAAGTTGTCTTATGATTTTCAACTGAAAATCTGCTAGAGGTCCTCTTCCTGCATTTTGTGTTTGGTACAGTGCATGTGCGTTGAGCATGACTAGGTCCACCATATGAAAAAATAGCTTTCTGTACCATTTTACAGTTTTTCTAACGCATTCTGTAGAGCTTATTTCAATCAAAATAACGAGATTCATGATGTCGAGTTAATTTGCCGTATTTATACGGCAGTGAGCCAGATGGTCCTGTCTTAGGTACCTTATTTCTTCGGCATTGGACCAACGGACACAACACGAAGCGACACAATTATCCGGCTGTGGTCCTACTAAAGGGTATAAACTTAATATTGTCACATATATAAAACAACGGTCTAAATATACCATATAACCCTGAACACACATATACGGCAGTGGTTCTGAGGGACCAATTAGGTATTGACTAAAATATACGGCGATGGTACGGAAAGGGTTAAAGACATATAAGATAGGTCAAAAATATACATGCAGATAATGTTTTGAATACAAGAATTAATAAGTTAGTAATTAAAGTATTTGTTTTAAATGAAGAATTTATTTATTTACGTATACAGTGTGTCCCACTTTTCACGGGAACACCTTCGTAGCTCAGATATTAGTCATTAAATGTCACCCAAATTTGGATCTGTATCAAAGACCTTTACTATATCTTTCTTTGAGTAAAGCAAAACTTATTTCAGTCATTGACGTGCATTTTTATTTAAAAAAAGGTTGATTTCTAGAGAAATATTAGGCATTATTTTTTTACCGAAAAACATCCAAAATTTAATGATATGGTACATACGGGCAATTATGGTCTCATAACTGCCTAGGTACCTAAAACTGTTTCTTACCTTTATCTGTGTACTACTTATTCTATGATAATTTTGGACGTATATCATATGTTCATGCCTTCACATGTTTTTGTTCCTAAAATGTTACATCTGCAGTACTTATGTGTGCATATGTATGTATTTTTGGGTATATATGTATGTAAGTTAGTATATATGTTTATATTTCCGTAGCTATGATGTACCTAGCTACTATTTTCTATTTACATTAACTCTGTATATTATTGATTATATTATTATTCATAATGTATCCTATGATAAAGTGAGAAATAAACTATGAAACTATGAAATTTATAGTTTTAGAATTACGGCCCATATTAAATTATATTTTTAAAGTATTAAATAATTAAAAAAAAATTCGGCACCTGGCATTGACAATGTTCCCTGGTCGTTAATAAAAAAATTAAACTACGATATCCATCTTTATATAATAAAGATTTATGAATTCTGCTTAAGCCATCACTATTTTCCAGCCGAATGGAAAAAAGGACAAATAATCGTTATCCCTAAGCCCAACACTGATCACACAATAACGGATAATTATAGACCAAATACTTTATTACCGGTACTTGGAAAACTATTTGAGAAGATAATAAAAGGTAGAATTCAAAATTGCCTAAATGATAAAATCCCAGTATATCAATTTGGATTCAAAGAAAAATGTTCGACACTACACCCTCTTACAATTCTCATGTCCAATGTCCAGTCAGCTAAATTAGACAACCTGAAATCAGCCGCTGTTTTCTTAGACATTAAAAAAGCATTTGATAGTGTATGGCATTTGGGTTTACTTTACAAATTGAACAAATTAGAAATCCCCAACTATCTGATTTATATTATAAAAAGCTTTTTAGAAGAGAGAAAACTATACGTGAAAATAAACAAAGCTATGTCGGATGGTTTTTTTGCTAAACAGGGATTACCTCAAGGTTCTGCATTATCACCAATTCTATATAATCTATACTGCTATGATATTTTTTCATCGGAAATTGATCCAAAGACTTACCTTCTGCAATATGCTGATGATACCACTCTAATTTCTCATGACAAAACTCTGAGCAAAACCGTTGGTAATTTACAAACTATGATTAATGACATCGAGAAGTGGTTCGAAAAATGGAGACTACAATTAAATCCCGCTAAAGCCCGTTTTCTAATTTTTAACCATAGACTGTCCATAGATTCACCGTCAATCAGCATATTAAATTCAAGAATTCAACCTACTTCATTTGTGAGATACTTGGGAATAGAACTAGATCACAAATGTAACCTAAAACAACATACTAAGTTGCTCAAACGAAGAATTACAACACGAGCAAAATATTTCCGCTCTCTGACATATAAAAATGAGGGAATCTCAATACAATCTGCTGCTAAAATATACAAATCCATTTGCCGACCTCTTTTAGATTATGGACATACTTTATACCTGAACTGCCGTAAATCAACCACAAAAAACATCCAAGTTGCTGAAACCTCCGCTTTGAGACTAATTACGAAGATGCGCCATCCGAGGAATCCACTCCACAAGCCTTCTAACAATTATCTCTATACCAAGTTGAAAGTCATTCCTATCCAGGAGAGATTAAATATGCTCTCCCAGAGATTCGCACGAAGTCCTCAAAATTTAGAGATTATAAATCCTCTCCTGAGAACTCGAACAGTTCAGAGGCCAAGATGTTGTTTTCCCGAGAGAACTATTCAAGAAATTTTGATTTCCTTACAAGCAGCTAATTAAACTCGTCCTTTTGATATCCTCCTATTTGTATTTTTGCCTTTAATCATCATATATCTTATACTTTAAATTGTATTATGAAACATTTTTTTTTTTTTTTTTTATTGTACATTATGAAATGTTTTTTTTTTACACTGAAATTAATCTTGCTTTTCACTATATATAATTTTAGCAATAAATATTAAATGATGGTCGATGGCCTTTTGGTTATATTTGTATTATTTACTTGTATGACCAATAAAGATCTTTTATTATTATTATTATTAAATAATTAATAACTGGGAAACGAATAGTTTTTCTACCACCCATCAAATTTCGTAGGCCAAAAATTCGAAAAACAGTTCGTTTCTAATTTATTAATTATTTAATATTTGAAAAATGTAATTTTAAGGGGGCTGTAATTCGAAGACGATAAATCAAAATGTCGTTAAATTTTTAATATAATCTAAAGCATGCTGATCAACAATATTGCATTAATTTTTTCGGTAGAAAAACGCCTAACATGATTTCTCTAAATTTCTCTTAATGAAAATGCACGTCACTGCAAATACATATTCTTAAATCAAACCTTTAGCACTACTTTCAATAGAATATCTGCATTTATTACAAAGTTTTTATTTCACTGAAATCAAATATTGAATGTTTTTGAACAAATATTCTATATACTTCTGTAGAGCTACGCCAGAATTTATTTTAATAATAGCTGAAATTGATATAATCTAAATATAAACTCTTTTCAAATATATTGTAGTAAATACGTAGTATCATTAGAATAAGAACAAGATATACTTGGAATGAGATCTATCTTTACCTTAAAACAACCACTACGCTTTCCTCTATTTCAATAATAGCTTATTCTTAGTGGAGAAGAAGCTAATTTCATTCTGTAAGAACAGGATAATACTAGAAGCAAGTATTATTTTATTTGAAGAATAGTGAAACTAAGATGTTCTTGTATAAAGTCCATTAATCTTGTAATTAGTGGAGCTTTTGTCCGTGTATACTTTGGCATATTTTCATTTGTTATATGGCGATTTACTGGGGCCATACAATGGGCAAGTATACAATTTTTTTAAAATAATTTTAATAACATCTACACATAAAAACAGTTGACCCGTATTTTTCTATTTTTTTAATAATGCCTTATAGTAAAAGAAAAATCATGAAGTTTAAACGGTTAGATATTGCCGCCAATTTTCGGGCTATTCTATTGGCTATGACATAATAGCGTAATCACCAGATTCTAATTTGTGCTTGAACCACGGTGTATTAAATAGGTGGTCCGACGTACGGTACTTTCCTATAATAAGGCATGTGCATCATATAACTAACATAACCTCAAATTTTAAGTTTATTCTCATTTTTAATGTTTGTATATGCATTTTCAGCATGGAGCCATACTGGCTCCAAGCAAATATTTAAAAATTCTCGCTGGGTATTTTTTCAATATTGTTAATTAATAAAAATAGACTGCTAATTATAGGTTAGATTTCTAACCTGCAAAATGCTTTTATTTTATTGTGACAAACTATTTAAAACTTCATAAACATTACGTTGAGTTAGATTTTGGTTGAAAATACAGGAACCAGGTAGAAATTTTAATAATAGCTACGTAATACGAGTCAATCTTAAAAAATATATATTTTTGAGGTTAGCTGTGCAGATGCCCCATAGACGAATTGCCATGTTGCATGTAGTGTTGCATATATGGGGCCCGTGCACCATTTGGTTTTTAATTTAGCTATTTAATGACTGATGTCACTGGACTCTTGTTTCACTGAACACAAACGAAAGGCTGGAAATGTATGCAACACTGTATGCACATATGCGTACATAACGACGGACCTTATTGCTCCTGCCATCTATTGCATTATGTACAAAGTAAGCACTTATGAAGTCACTGTGCGGGCTCTTGTCGCATCACCTATTTAATACACCCTGGCTTGAACAGAGAAACGGTTTTGAAGAGAAACAGAGAAACAGAGTGCTACGTTCCCATATTTCGATAAATAATGTAAGATATTCTGTACTGCTATACGGCATCCTCTGTAATACAATTCTGTATTAGCAAATTATCGATCAGCCTTAAAAATATAAAATATTTACTTGCTGGGTATTTGAAACAGTGTTAAAAATTAATATTAAAATTTATTTCAGACAGTGCAGTAGTGTACATTCTTTTTTAGAAATGTGGCAACGTAGCTAGTTACTGTCAAATGTAAAATGCCCCTGTTTTGAAGGTTATTAAAACTATCTTATTTTAAAATCCACTCTGATTTTTAGCATATTCATTTTACAATAAAACCAAGAATAGTCAGTAAAATTACCTTGAAATTATATTTATAACACATTGGAGAGTCATACTATAATACTATATTATTAATATTGTCGTTTTCGTTATTGTCTACTAGCCCATTGAGATCGACCACGTTTTTGTTATACAAAAAAGAATAATACGAAGATTCTTTTCTGTTAACAAACCAGATTCCTGTAGGCCCATCTTAAAAAAAAAATCACATCCTAACGCTTCCCTGTATAGTTATTTATGAGGCATTAATCGACCACATTTTTGTTATACAAAAAAGAATAATACGAAGATTTTTTTTTGTTAACACACTAGATTCCTGTAGGCCCATCTTAAAAAAAAATCGCATACTAACACTTCCCTGTATAGTTATTTATGAGGCATTAATCTTTGTTAAAATAAATCAAGAAAAATACCTGCAAAACAATTCATTGCACGTTCATGATAGTAGGTCGAATAGAAGAGCTGGGTCGGATACAGTTAGAATGGTATTTGAGTGCCGAATACGGATACATCAAATGTATTCGAATACCGGATACAAGATACAGATTTTTTTTTTTTAAAGTATCTGGATACGATACTTTTTGAATTAAAAAGTATCCAAATACTTTTTTCGGATACGGATGCCGGATACTTCTCTTTAGTTATGGTACAGTTATTCTTTACAAAAAGTTTTGAATATATACTGAAAAGTATTTAGCTACTTTAACTTTAGTTGGAATATTGATATAACTCACTGGGTGGTTAAAAAATAAAAAAACTTGAAATTGTTGCGAGACTACCAATCAGAGACGCACCCAGAAAATTGCTGAGGGGGGGGGGGGGGGGGGGGCTACTACAAATAATAATATGATTAATACATTTAATATATTTGTTGAACAAACTGTATCGTGGTCCCCTAGTATTAAGGCGCCATTTTATAAAAATGGCTCCCAGTTCTAATTAAAATGTCTTCGTAGCTTAACACTCGACAAAAATCAAAATGTCCAAAGGATTCACTCTAATATATAATATAAGTCAACTACAACATCAAAAAAATATAGCACTCACGTGACTCTACTAATAAAGTTTAATCAAGCTACTTGGACCTATAAGAACGACAAAAAAACTAATCTAATTGGGGCGGCCGTTTGTTACCAAGTAAACTAAGGTCAGCCTCAAGTTAGACTAGGCCCTGGCTAGTCAGTGTTGTTGGAGGCAAGGGCGTGAGTTAGGGTTAGGAACTGACAAATTAATTTAGTAAAAAAACAAATTTTGGTATGCCAAAAACTCAAAACTTTATGGGCGTCAGGCTTATTAGTAAGCCGTGAAAATAAAGAAAACACGACACAACACAAATAAAACGAGAAGTAAAGATAGTATCGATTTAATATCGATTTAGGATCATAGTACAGATTCGATATACAATCGAAATAAAAATTGTTAGAGATTTTAATTTAAATGCTACTATATACAGTGTGGTTAGTACAGGACTTCAAGCAAAAAAATGGGATCAAAAAAATCAAGAGGGCGCGATAATACTAAGATGTGACTCGATTTACGCTAGAATTTGTCGCAATAAAATGGTGGCGATATAATCAGAATTTTATTACCCCTAAAGTAATCTTAAGCTAGGCGGAATGCTTAACAGAGGGCATAAATAAATTTTAATAAAGGAAAAGTATTACCGTATAGTTAATGATGAAAGAATCTACAATCTGCACTTAGATACTGCAGCTAAATACCGGGCGAACAAACCCTACTATAAAAATAACAATTTAGTAGCCAATTTAATTCCACAGTCTGTTGCTTGATACCCAACAATTTTAGCAATAACTATTGAATTCATAAACACTACGTAATAATCAAAAATCTATAATAAATAATGTAATGGTCACAAATTTGTGATTAGTTACGCAACCTTTATAAATCAATCGAAAAAAACTTATCACTGACTTAACCGTAATAACTAATAAAATTACAAGTGATAGCATTAATTTACTCTACTTAAAAATACACCACACGGCAGAAATATGAAATGGAATAAAAATATTTAGACAAGGTAAAATTTGGTAACGACCAAAAAAAATTTGTACAAGTAATAACATCAATTTACTTTACTACAAAATACACCACACGGCAGAAATAGGGAATAGAATAAAAATATTTACACAAGGTAAAAATTTGGTAATGACAAAAAATCTCTAAATTACGCCACACGGCAAGATTACAAAATTGTAACAGGATTTACTGTACTCTACCATAAAATATACCACACGGCAGAAATATGAAAAATAATAAAAATCTACACAAGGTAAAATTTGGCAACGACCAAACAAATATTTCTAAAATACGCCACACGGCAAAAAAATGAGACGTAATAGCAATACGTACACACAGTGAAATTGGTAATAACCAAAGGTTCAAAAATAAGGGAAGTGGACGCAAAAGGCGACAAGTTCCACCCCTTGTAGGCTTTGTGTTGACGTCTAACACAAAGATTACAGACACCCTGTATCTTAAAATATATAAAATTTTAACATCAATAAAATTAGCAGATGCATAGGGCACTCTAAAGTTTTGCTCTTAGGTTATGGCGACGATTAGGTAGCTCGCATGATTTTAATTAATGAATAATAAAATCCGGCATAGGCCGATTAAATTTTTACAACTTGTTAGAGAGGTGATATTCGGAAACAAATAGATTGCTAATATGTACTTAACTTCGTGAAACAGCTGATTTCCGCATGCATTCGGAGAAATCCCTCTAGCTGGAATCGGTATATCGACATACCTCGTGGCTCCCACGCCCGTACCGAGAAAATGGCTGCCATCCAATCTTGGCTCCTACGTTTAAAGAAAGATTCTTCGTAATCCACCCAGTGACATTAAACAGCAAATTTAAACCATTTATAACGTAGTTCCCAATAATTATTGCTGGAACGTCGCAACTGTCTCCTCGTAATAACGATTATAACATCTCTTTCGAGTGTGACGGAATTGACTACTATTGATGTGGAAGCCACATGGCTGTCGGCAAGTAGCGACGAAATTAGTCAGTAAAATGTAGCAACCATATTGAAATAGGTACTTCAGTAGTATAAAATTGTTATTCAAAGAGAGCCGAAGTGTAGGTAGTATTTAAGCATTATTCAATCATATAAATCTCGAAGCATTGACTGTTAAGAGTCTAAGAATCTACGATTTGCTAAACATTTTTAAGAATTTCTATGAGTTTCTAAGAGTTCTAATAGTTGTAAGGGTTGTGAGAGTTCAAAGAGTTCAATTTGAGAAACCTAAAATAAATGAAACGTTATTAGCTTTGGAAAAATGGGGTAGAAAATAATTAACTTACGTCCCATCTCCAGTAAAGATATTGAACACTTAATTTTAAATATGACTGCGGGCCATTTGCTGCTTGCTCTACCGCCACGTAAAACCAAAGAGACCCGCTCACGTCTTGTTTCGGTCGCATCACCGCAGGGCGATCACAGTGCTGCGTCGACCTCGCCACTAACTGCCCGAGAAACTCTACGTGTAGCCTACATTTACAGAAAACTATTTAATAGTTCCATCATTACTACCGAATTTATTATGTGTTGGAACGACTCAACAAAGGTGGCGTTACAAAACGATTAACAGGAAGTATAAAACTACAAAACAAAATCAATTCGCCCATGATGAATATATTGCCACGACCGCGCAATCGTACATTTCGTACAATGTATTTTGCTTTTATATTTTGTTTTTTGTTTATTTATATTTCATTTTTACTTTAAAATATGTGATGCTGGCCTCCAAGGGGGGGCTTAAGCTCCCAAAGCCCCCCCCCTTCAGTGCGCCTCTGCTACCAATTACCAGTAATTGAAATTGAAGTAAAACTTTATATAGTCTGATAAGAAAAATTGTTCCTAATGTCAATGGAATTTCAGATATGAGATTTGATTTAAATTGTCTAATTTTTTTTTTGGCACTAACATTAAATCAATTTTGCAAAACTAGATAAACAAAGTGGATAATTTATAACCACAAAACATATTGTTCATGTTACCACATACCTAAAGGAATATACTGCTAATAGTCTGCTGCGCATCGGTAGTGTGCTTGCAATAAATGGAGATAGAACACGACACAATTTTGATGCTCAAATGTCATTTATAATAGTGGTGGGGCAAATTATTGATAGAGGCATATTCTTAATTTCAACAGTTGAGTTCCACCACAGTATACTTCCCTTTCTTACAACACAAGTGATAAAGAGATAGCAACACATCTGGTGGCACCTAATGGACTCAACTGTTGAAAAAATTAGTTTTCATTGGTAAGTTTGATTATATTGTTCATTTTCTTATTTTCAAATGTTTAAATTACAATATTTATTATAGATTTCCAACTGATGAGGAAGCTTTTCGTGCATGGTTGCATACACTTGTCAAACAAGATGAAAATGTTATAGAGCTGTACCAAATTTGTCTGTTCGGACCATTTTAAACCTGAGGATTTTGAAATGGTAGCACACAAATGCACCTTAGAACAAATGCAATCCCTGTTTTGTATCTTCATCAAGATCATAAAAACCACAAGGACAACATATTGTCGGATGGTATGTCGACCGATATGCCTAATACACGTTTCTACCTACTTCACCCAGAAGAAAATGGAAACTTGTAGTTTTGTTAGATGAATCAGTGTCAGAATCTTCACCTCTGCTGTCTCCAACAGTTCATAGTGCAGTAATAATGAAACCATTAGATGATAATTCTAGTGCCAGTAGAAAAATAAAGCGAGTCTAGTTGGAGCGTTATTATTATTCGTAAGCATTAATTTCATTATAAAATTTAGGTAGGCACAGGAATTTTTTTATAATAAAACTGATCATGTAAATAAAAAGTATGTTTAAATTAAAATATGTCGTAGTTATATAAATATTTTTCAGCAAAACTACATGGAGTTCAAGAGAATATGACTTTATTGTTGGCCAGCAAGCTTGAGAAAAATATAAGGTGTGAAGAGGACATGCAAAAGAGGTGAGCAACTTAGTTTTGTTATTATATTACTGTTTCTAAATACTTATTATTGTTTCAGGTTAATCTTGCAGCCCAGATGTTAAGTTTTTAGAGTTTTTTTCCCTCCTATTGGCTTTGGATGAAACCATCAGCCAGTAGCTCTTGATTTATAACACACTCGTGACACATGCAAACAAAACTCTTCCAGCATAATATGATATTCACCCCCGTTATTGCCTACTATTAACCTAAGCTATATATATGAAAGTGTAAAGTATGCATGCAATACATGTACGTGTATGCGCACACATACAAACACAAGTACATACACCTATCTATCATATAACGGGGACACTCATTTCACGTCAAAGGGTCCATCTTGACGACTGCATGAAAACATAGACAGGGTAGGGGGACCAAGGTATGATAGGTTAGAACTACACAGGAGCAATTAACACCAAAATTATTTGACTTATAGACTTATATTTGTTGATTTAAAAAATATATACAACGCTGTGAAGGCCCTTTTAACTTTAAAAGATGATTTAAAGCATCCTCCATTTCAAGAATAAGGATATTTGCACAATTAAACTTTGTTTATTTTAAATTTTAGCACTTTAGGGCCAGGGTTATATGCATTATTTTAATATAAACATTTTTATCTCTTTTTTCTTGTTTGTAAGTATATATCACTAAAATGTAATAATTCAGTTAATACATTTGAATTTTAATGCTCTACAAAGATAATTTCGTTTTGGTCTACGTTTATCTAATAAATCTTTATTCCCGCATGCCTAAAGATATTTTTACTCCCATTTTTTATCCTTTGAAACATATTGTGTGTAAGAGATGGGCAACCCCCACAACAAGGTTACTGCACATTGTGTGGACAGATTTCCTAACAAGTTAAATTGAGCGCATCCGTGATATAAGTTATTAGTATGTCGGATGGCTGGCTCTATCGTTCACTAACCCAATACCGAGGTATAACCAAATAAAACCTATTTCATTTTATTCAGCAGGTTTTTTTACATAAGAAATCACTTTTGACGACACTCTCCATTGGTCGAGATTGAAGTTACAAGAAAAAAACAAAAAAAAATGAAAATAACAAAATTCAAATTCATCCACGAATAACTTTCAAACGAAAAAAGATAAAATTATATATTTTTTTTAGTTTTATAGTACAAACGGTTCTCTTTAATTTGATGTATAATTTATTACAAAAATAATAACTTTAACATTAAAAAATTGACGTTGATTTAGATGGTACACAAACTGTCAATTTCTTTGAAAGGTCTAACTCATTGTAACTCGCTTATGTATTGAGCTATTCGAATGTTTTATTCACTAAAAACTGCCAAATTTCATAGACTTCATTTTGTATCAATTAATGCTGGGTCTAGCTCTGTAAATAAAAGCGGTACAGCCTTTTAAACACAACGAAGCGTGCTACGGCGACGGAGTCGCGAGGCTTCCCCACTCGTTCCCGGTACATCCCGCTTTCACCATAAATCGCGCAAGGCTAGAATCAGCGGCCGTAACAAAAACTTTAGAATTATCTTCCTTTATTGTAAGATGATAAAATTAACAAATCAAATTGAATAATATGATATTAGTTGTAATAATCTGCTATATATGGTGTCGTACTACGCGGGTGGTGCATTAATAAAATGAAAATAATAGGTAGGTATCAGACAGATATAACTGATTTTCAGATATATCATTGTAAAAACCGCTGCCCAAGGAATCACTACTTCCATATCCGGCTTTTCTATCCAAGACACACAGCGAAAAAATTTTGTATCTGGAAATAATTGTTTATGGAACTTTAATAATATAATATTTATCTACCCCAAAAACCCATAAAACGATACCCCACATCGGTAGTGGGGTGGGGGTGGTGACAGGGGGTGGAAGTGGGAGGTGGATAAAGTAAAAAAATATTTTGAGGTTTCTGGTTCTTGTACACACACTAAATCACATTTTTTTTCATCCCCTTTAATAATGGGGTGGGGGTGGTAATGGGGGTGGCTAATGCCAAAATTTCTTTTGAGACCTTAGCTTCTCTTGTCTATACTAAATATCAATTTTATGAACTCTTATCTGCTTGATTTACCTGTTTACTCCAAATTTACCCCAATTTACCCCCCAACCCTTCGACGGAACAAGATGAAAATATAATCTAGTTCTAGATCTTGTTAAAGTCCATATGTGTACCAAATTTCAAGTCAATATCTCAAACGGTTCCAGAGTAAACGTGCGCACAAAAAAAAGTTACAGACCGACAGACAGAATTTTTTTTTTCGCTCAAACTTGAAATCTCGACGTTTCATGACATTCTAAGCCTATTGAACAATAAAAATTTTTAAAAATTTTTTTGTCGTTACTATACTTCCACTGGATGTGGAAGTAAAATCATGCCAGCTAGTAAAGTTTTTACTTTGCTTCGTATATTCTAATATTTTCCATAAAATGTCAGAGGTAACCACATAATCAAAACAATTATTTGCCATGCTTTCACTAACTCGTAGAGGCTCTGAACGATTAGTTGGATTTTTGTACATAACTATATTTTTGTTTTCATGTAAACTGGAAGGGTTAAAATCGGTTAAAATTGAATAGACGATCTAAATATGCTTGTGTAAATAGGCTGTTCTTTTTTTTAAATAATACTATTCCTAGTGGGATTTTTACTATCTAGCCTGTCTTCGTTTTGATCAAAATTATCGCTGCGATAAATGTAATTGTTTTCTTCAGAACTTACTGGAGGAACTCCAGGTGGTATAAAAATGTCACCAGTTTTTACTAATACGTGACTAACTAAACACGTTAAAAATGTACGTATTTCATTGTAGGAATAACCATAGCCAAAAGAATAAAGCATATCATTAAGTTCTTTTTCTTCTGACGGCACGAAACACATGTAGTGATATGTAAAGGATTAAAAAAATGGCCTAAGCTGATTGTTTTTTTTTTCCATAAGTATTAATATAAATTCCATTACTATAGAAATAACGTTTAAATCAAATTTGTCTGTCCTGACATATTTAGTATCCACGACATAAATGTTTATTACAAATCTGAAACTTCTTGTTTACATTTATGTTCATTCAGATTAGTAGTCGTGTTTTTTTATAGTTTTAAAACATCCAGCTATAGCTTCTCTTAAGATACCGGCAGCTTTATCAGGAATTGTCAATTCATTCTCATGAACCAAGTTTTCTTCGCCTGATTCATTTGTGACTGACAACAAAAATCCTTTTAGCTTTATTATCACTTGAATGAACTGTTGTATTTTCTTTGTGTTCACAAAACACTTTGTTTGCTTAAATGCTTTTCTAATCTCTTTCTTATATTTCCACTGCTATAATAATCTAATTTTTCTTCCGTCATTTCTTCAAATATATCATTAAGGCGTGTTTTTAGAAATATTAGAGTTAAGAATTCTTTTTTGCAAAACAGCAAGATAAACCTCCTTAAATAAAATATTTAACGCTACTTTAAATTCATTTTTTTCTTTCAGTTGTTTAGTCTGTACACATTTAATTTTTTTTTGCTAATATATTTTGCATAATAAATTTTATGATAATTTCCATTAGCCCAAACAAATCTGAATAAATGTGTAACCTGCCTTGTATTTCTGTATCACAATGCGACACTGCAGCTTTAATATATATTTTTTTCTAGTTTCCGCACCCGTTCCTGTATAAACTGGTACTTAAAGATGTTCTTAATTTATTCTTAATTTTTCTGGATTTTCCACAAATCAGATAATGCCATTTTATTTTAAACTGATTTTTTTCTTTATTATAACTACATGAAGGCTCACTTGCATTTTTTTATCGCGTTACTAATATCAGAGACAATACGTATTATCTTTGCTAATGTTATTTATTACAAAAAGATGTCAGACAAGAATAATGAAATCGGTATCGAAGGGTGTGCAAATAAATGCCACCACTTTGTTTTATAAAAATTTTAATGAAATTGCATATTTTCTTTCATTTGCACAATTAATAATAGACCTGATGCCAGTAACAGTTGGTTTTTTACCATTAGATTTTCACTGCTTTCAGCAGTTTCGTAAAACAAACATGTAGTTTTTCTCCATTGATAAAAATGAATCTACAATATACATAAACTGTAATAGCCTACATGTAAGTAAAATAGTATATACTTATTAATATTTATCCAGACAATAATGAGGCCAGCAGCCGATACGTTTCTTGATGGGCCGAGAAAGTAGCGGGGGCGGGAAAGGAAGCCTCGCGTCTTCGTCGCCGTACTGTGCTTCGTTGTGTTTCAAGGGCTGTAGCGCTTTTAGTTAAAAAATTAGATCCAGCATTAATCGAGACAAAATGAAGCCTATTAAATTTGTCAGTTTTTGGTGAAAGAAAAAATTGAATACCTCGTTATATAAGCGAGTCATGGCGAGTTAAGAATTAGAAAAATGTTGCTGATTTGTGTATCTTTTTGAATTTTGCTAGTTTTTTTATGTTAATTTTTTAATTATTGCAATAAATTATACTTCAAATTAAAAAGCAATGTTTATTTGTCAAAACCAAAAAAAATTGTATTTTTATCTGTTTTAGTTCTAAAGTTATATTTGATTAAATCTTAAATTTCTAAATTTCTTTTTTTTTTAGTTTTTTTCTTATATCTTCGGTCTCGACCAATGGAGAGTGTCGTCAATTTTGATTTCCTATGTAAAATAACACGCTTTAATAAGTAGTGAAGGTCCCATCTGGTTATACTTCAGTATTGGGTAGGTCAAGAAAGAGAATGCTTTTCGCGCTCTGCCCGACGGGCTATATATAATGGGCGTGTGTAATGCCAAACTGCGACCAAAAGCACCAAAATGGTGGCGCCCTATGTTGCAAGTGTCTGTTGTCTCTTGCGCGGAATATTGCTCTAAGTATGTGATTGAATAAGACAAATTAATTTATCCAACCAATTACTCTTCAAGGTATTATTTTGTAATTTAATTTTCGTTTAGATTTCGGTTATCTGAGAATGTTAATTTCGGTTTGGGTTTTAGTTTACTGAGAATTTTAATTTCGGTTTTAGGATTCGTTTTACCAGAGATTATTCTGGTTTTCAGTTTCGGTCCCTGTTCAACATACATTTTTGCGCTGTGGCCTCTAAATCAATAAATATCTTGATCAAGCAGGTCTTGAAAATGATGTTCATAACAATTCTCTTGGAGTTCGCCAAAAATACAGATCTTTAAATCACTGTATAACAATTAGTTCTAATGTTTCCTATCCATATAAACTACTACCTACCAAATAGAGAGGTAAGGTCAACAAAAAATGTCTATCTTGTAATTTTTTTATTAAAATTTTAATACAATAAATCTTAATTCCATTCGAATCCTTTGAACCTTGGCAGATTGTAAAAATAGTTTGATACACATTTTAAAAATTAACCATAATAGAGAGCTTATCTGTGAACAACAGACTGAAAGATGAGTGGAAATCCTATTACTAATAGTCTGATTATATTATATTCCAATGCGAATTTTGTTAACCAACATATTCATAAATAAACTGTCACATATTTTTCGGAATTCCAGCTGAATTTAATAGATGATCCTCTGGCTGATTGAGAACTTGTGGTCCATTACCAATTTTGGTATATATAATATATTTTAAACATCCAACTTCTTGTGGTTTTAGGTTTAATGAAGATTTTAAATTCTAAAACCATTTAAATTAATATATAACTTTTTTAGGAGTACATATCTTACTTCTGAAATTGGTTTCCATGATAATGAAATGCCTCTTAAATATTCTACCATGTCTGTAGAAGCAGGAAATGTATGATTTATAACAGATATAAATTCTTCTACTTCTGATTCCAGTATATATAAACAAGCATTTGGTCCGGCATCAAATGTATATGCTACCTAAAAATACATATAATGTATGTAAGCTGTAATAAGTCAGTACTGATTAATTGTAAGCAAATTTTGTACAGGGATTTTTAATTTAATTTTTCAATTAATCTCGACAAGTAACTTTTAATTACAATTCTTATATTATTAATAAATTTTTTTTTCCGTATGTTATTTGGCTTTTTAGTGTACAGGGTTGCCACCTCACAGATTAGTGGGTGCGACCATCTGGTCTATTTTGGCTCACTCCTAATTATATTTTACCTAATAAGTTCAGCTTTTTAATAAAGCTGATAACGTTATTCGGCAAGTGACTGTCCATGTCCTCTGACAACATACTCTTTGTCAAAGAGTGAGAACCTGGTTCTTTCTGCAGCCGTATAGGCACATAAAACGTGCTCTGATATTTCACCTTCCTCCGAACACAGGCATTCGGTGTTATCGGCTAATCCAAGTCTGTAGGTGGTCATTTAGTGTGTAGTGCCTAGTATATAGGCCAATTGGAGTTCTTAGTTGTAACCTATTTAACTAATAATTATTTAGTTCTTAATTTCAAAGGATATGTAATAAACTCCTTTCAATGAACTATTTCTGGTAGTTCTTGCCAGTACTGGAGTATTTGTCTTTCAGTCTACGCCAAGATGGTTGTTTTTGCACTGCTTGGCAAAATGCCAAGCACTGGTTCTGGTCTGACAAATCTTGATGCTGCAATTTGTCCGGCCAAAGAGTCAACTATTTCGTTGCCTTCCATGCCAAAGTGGCCTGGTATCCAGACCAGAATCAATTTGTTGTTTCTGCCCAATCGATTAGTCTTCTGGCAGTTCCAAACCATTTTAAAATTGCAACAAGAGGATCCAAGAACATAAGAGCTGCTTGTCTGTCTGAAAAGATCTTACTAATCTGTGTTTAAGATGCGTCTGTTCATATCTTCTTACACACAGTTTAATGGCATGAAGTCCAGCATTATTACCCAGGCTCGAAGTTATTCTCACTTTTGGATTGTAACTGTCTACTCCGGCTCCAATTCCTTCAGGAGTTTTGGAGCCGTCTGGGAACCAACAGCTCTCTGTTCTTTGCGGTTTGGTTTTATTTCGATCCCATTCATCTCTTCCAGGTTCCAGAAAGCAGGATGTTAAAAGGCAGTTCATAGTTGGTCATGGTAGGGATCACATCTGAAAGTATTCACAGGATGTTGTGACTATCTATGTCATCTGACAGTCTTTTGTGTTCCATGATGTTAGCTTGCGGCATAACCGCATAATAACCGCTTGTTGGAGCTGCATGTTGCCCACCTGGACTTTCTCTCTAGTTAGATCTGGAGAGCGGGTAAGTCCAAGAGGTTTTCTAGAGCAACCGACGGTGTGGTTCTTATTGCATCAGTTATTGGCAGGCGTACTTGTCTCTGTTAATTCAGAGATTTTGGCTTTGGTCGTTTGTTGTAGTCCCTTCGACCACCAAACTATTGAGACATACCTTATCATTGGTCTTGTGACTATAACATATATCCAATATATTTTCTGGATTTTCCACAAATTCTTCGACATGTCCACAAGGGCAGTCTTCCTTTGTGAATTACCTTTTCCAAATGGGAGTTCCAATTAAGTGTTTTATCTACACAGATTAGCAGGACACGTATACTATACCACAGAATTCTTTTTACTAACAAAATATTTTATAACTTGTGATTAGAAATTGTTATTTGAATGATTAGAAGTAGGAAATTAATATATAATTTATTGGTTTTTAAATAAACAAAAATAACAGCCTACACAAAGAGAAATCATTTTGGCCAATTTTGCACAACGTGGTAGAATAAGGTATTGTTGCATTTTTGTAGACAATCGTAAAATTTCAAAGCAAAACGTTATTGTGCATAATTCTGGTATTTTATTTGCCCAATATAAAAATTTTATGGCGATTGTATTGGAAATGTGTCGTAACAAATTGGGGAAATTCAGAGCCAAATACTTTTACTCACCAAGTATTGTTAATCACACCGTCAAACCTCATATTTTATTACCATTCTAATTAGTTTTAAGCAAATGTGTCAAAAAATTATGGTTTTATAAACATTTGGTGACTGTGAAATTCTCCTAATTTACTTTCGCTGTACAATAATAGTAAACTACGTCTAATGTTATCAATGCCGCCATCAAAAACTATATAATTTAAGGACATACTATTTGTAATCAGTTTGGTGCCATTATTTTAAGAATTTGCATAATGGGGTATTTTCCATTTTTTTTAAATTGAGTTTTGGTGATATATATCAAGTAAAATTATTATTTTAACAATTACTGCATAATCAATTTAAATCAAAACAATAATTTCTTAAATAAAAATAAGAAATAAGAATATGCTCGTCTAGACAGATTTCAAATGATTTTATTTGGTGGGAAATAATTTAACCAATCATAGACATCTTTCGCTTAGACTGTAACTAACTTATATGAATGCCAAATTGTGTATTTACTTTACATTATTTTACCTATGACACTTCTATTTTTCTCAATATCTTGAATATCAATAAATATTATACACATGTATTTAGAAGGAATTAAAAGGTATTTATATTTGTTATTATGTAGAAGTTATCTTAAAAATGTAAACAAAACTTACGGCGAGGATTATGTGGCAACATTTCTTGCATGCCGCCAGCTGACCCTTCTTGTCACAATACAAGTGAAAGATATATATTGGTTAGATTTATTTGTTGTTTGTTTATGTGGCGTTTTTACTTTATCAATAAACTATTAAGATAGAGTTGAATTTTGTGAAAGGAGATTCGTCCAATTTGCCCAAAGTTGATTATGACTTGATAGATTCTTTCTATAATAAAAGTTGGATTTTTGAAGGGATGGGATCAAAAATATTGGAAGCGTGCCACCAAGTTCTTCGAATATCAATTTTTTCGGAACAGTTACAAAATTTTTTTCTGAAGCACTTATATTTGTGTTTCCACAACTTTTATAAAGTACCTTTTAAATGACATTATCTACTATTTGTAAATTACAGCAAATACCTCGACGAAAGAAACTGAAATGCTTCAAATCAACACGACAGCGACGCACAGTGTGAAATTAATGAGTATTCATTTTCAAAATTCCACTCCACGCTCAATTTTTGATCAGTTTGGATGAAACTAGGTGCAAAATGTTTGTGAAAGCTGGCTTTTTATCAGATAACTGCGGGTTTTACAATTAAGGTATTATGGGCCAACTGTCAGCTGCCAAAAACCCGTGAAAATTATAAGAATTTTAAAATGTTTATAATTTGTGTACTCTAAGCTTTTTTAAACGGATTTTTATGACTTATATGAATGTTTTTTGGGTCGCTGATTACGAATTTCGGGGTCGAATAGCCTGGAAATGTGCACAGCACCTTTAAATTAGCGAAAAACTCCCCTTTTAAACACTTGTTTTCGCAATATTCTTACTGCGAGTCTTAAATTATCACATAAACCTATTTTTTGACTAAAAATTTGAAAATTCATTAGGTTTGATTATAATTTAGCAAAATTTTAATAGAAGGATTAATTACAAGCGGTAAAAACTATTAAATAACAATTAACTTGAAAAATACTTGCAGAACGGGTTTTCAGTATTATTTTATGATTTTGGATGAGTCAGCTTACAAAAACTTTAGAAACGGAATTTCACCCTACCTATTGTTGAAACCACCCTTAGATAACTAGGGAGGGTTAAAACTACCCCTAAATAAAAAAAAAAATTAAAAAACGACATAATTTTTTTTAACTGTTTGTTTTTGAATTAAGTAGCGAATGACATTTTCATTAAAAAAAAATATTTTCACATTCTTAGGGATAATAATTATTATTATCTAAGATGATATTATAGTCATATTAAGACTTATACATTTGTATTTTTTTAATCTTTGAAAATAATGCAAATCAGCCCCTTGTCCTTTGTAACATTTAGTACTACAATACCTTGAATACTACCTTCAAAATTACCTATTCCAAAGAAAATGTTAGATATAATCAGTTTTGAAGTTCCCGCCGCGGTTGTTCGTTGACGCACTCTACAACTGTGCGTATGCGCACGCTTTCTTTGTACGCGCGCGTCGCCCTTCTCTTGGGCCAGTCTTTGTAAAGCTTTCTAACATTGCACACCATTTTTGTATTTACTATTTTGTTCAATATATCCATCTTATTTCAAGCTGATGTTTTGTGTTTTCCTGTGTTCCACAGAGCCTAAGAAGCATCTATCTCTAACAGGTTATGGACCCAAGCTCGCGTGTATAAGGAAAAATCGTGTGATTTATTGAACAAAGAAAACATGTACGCGAATGTTCTAGAAACGCCGCCATGAATTCCGCTAGTGTATCGAGAATTGAACTCCTTGGAAAGGACAACTATGATACCTGGAAATTACAGATGCAGGCTGTGTTAATTAAAGGCGATTTATGGGATTACGCGAGCGGGGCGTCCGCAAAACCCGAGCCGAGCGAAAATAACGCGAACGTGGCAAATGTACGTGCATGGCAGACGAACGACTCGAAAGCCCGATCCGACATAATTTTGTCAATAAGCTCAAGTGAACTTAAGCAAGTCAAAAACTGTGCGACTTCGCGGGAAATGTGGCTGAAGCTGGAAGAAGTGTATCAATCCAAGGGTCCGGCAAGAAAGGCGACATTATTAAAGAAGCTAACCCTACAAAAGATGGCGGATGGAAGCGATGTCCGCGCGCATCTAAATTGCTTCTTCGATTCAGTGGACAAACTGACAGGGGCGGCTGGTGAAATTTCAACAATTTTTTTCTCGTCTGTGGCGCATGGGACCCATACGAAATATGGGAAATAACATCTAGAGAAGCACTCCTCTAACGACCCCTAAAAAATTTTGAAAAAGCAGTTTGCGAAAAAATTTTTCAAAATTCGATTGACCCACCTAGGTCTAGGGACTCCTGTTTAAAATTAATTTTTTTTGTCACATACATTTTACTTTTCATAAAAATACAACAAATTGTTGAAGTTTATGAAAATATTTTCATTATTAACTGAAACACAATGAACTGAAATTTTGTAATTTACAATTTAACAAATGATTAAATTTCAATTCGTTGTATCTCAGTTAGTAATGGAAATATTTTCATAAACTTCAAAACCTGTTGTTGTATTTTTATGAAAAGTAAAATGTATATGACAAAAAAAATTTATTTTAAACAGGAGTCAATCGAATTTTGAAAAATTTTTTCGCAAACTGCTTTTTCAAAATTTTTTAGGGGTCGTTAGAGGAGTGCTTTTCTAGATGTTATTTCCCATATTTCGTATGGGTCCCATGCGCCACAGACGAGAAAAAAATTGTTGAAATTTCACCAGCCGCCCCTGCAAACTGAGCGACATGGGCATCGAAATTAACGCAGATTTGTTGACAATTTTATTGTTGTACAGTTTGCCCACGACTTACGAAAATTTCCGATGTGCCATCGAATCGCGAGATGATTTGCCTTCGCCAGAGGCGCTTCGTATAAAAATCATAGAAGAAAGCGACGCACGGAAGAGTGACGCTCGAAACGGATCGTCGGGCGCCATGATGGCCAAGAAACGAAATGGTTGCGATTGGCAGGACAGAAGGTCCAAACCGGAAATGAACAAAAGTGACGACAGGAAAAGAAAAAATGACGCTTTTCGATGTTATAAATCGATCAGAATGAAGATTTTCAACTTGTAATTAATCGAAGAGAGAGAAGAAAATATAGCAGGCAATCACAAAATAGAGACAATAGAAAACAGATAGGTGAAAATACTTCAGAGACTGGAACATTCACCGGAGCAGAAAAACGAGTTTGGTTACTTCTTTCACGTGTAAAAAGGCATGTAACAGAAGATGACATAAAAAAATACCTTAGTAAGAAGCCTAACTTCAAGGATATTGAGTTTTGTCTTAAAAGAAACGCCCTCATTAGTAACACAAAACTAATGTTTTATGTTTGGGGCACCATTTTCCTTTAAAGATCAAGTATACGAAAAAAAGTTTTGGCCAGCAGGAATAGGAATTCAGCGATTTGATTTCAAGAAATATAATCAACAAAAGAAAATGGAGAGCGCAAACTCCCAACCCAGTGATTTTTTATAAATAATGTCTCCAACAAGGATGCATGGTCTGAACTAGCACAGAATAAAAACAAAGTAAAGTCTACAAACATTAACCCGGTAACGATATTTCATCAAAATATACATTCCATTAGAAATAAACTATTAGAACTTGAAATATGTATAAATACGATTCTTAAATCCCCATTAGTAATTTCCCTCACAGAACACTCGATGACGTCGTCCGAAAAATCGTTTATGAAACTAGAAGGATATAAACTAGCAACTTGTTGGACTAGAAGTAATCAGGCATATGGAGGTTCATGTATTTATATTAAAAAGGAAGTCAACTATACTGAACGAACAGATATAAAACAAATGAGTATCGAAGGTACGATCGAATCCACATGTATACAGATTAATGATTATAAGATAATTGTTATCTGCATCTATAGACCACCACAAGGAAATATAAATATATTTTATGATACTCTTATAGATATGTTAAACATACTAAAAAATAAAATGCTAAAATATACAGTTGTTCTTTGCGGAGATTTTAACATTGACTTACTTTCAAACAGCAGAGATGCAAATGATTTTAAAGATCTACTAAATGGCTCTGAATTAAAACAAACAATATTTAAACCCACCAGAGAAACACCAACAACTATGACACTTATAGACAACATTTTTATAAACAAGTCCACTAACATACAGGGTGAGGTAATTTCAACTTCCCTATCTGACCACCATGGTCAGCTTCTAACAATATCTGAAACAAACAAAATAAATACCCAAATCAACTTCAAATGCAAATGTTTTTCAAAACAAAAAATTCAACACTTCGTAGAAGAATTAAAAAAACATGACTGGGATCACATATATTTGAGCAATAATGCAAATGTAGCCTACAACTTATTTAATACAATATACACCAACTTAATGTTTCAGATCTTCAACATAAAGGTAATTAAATCCAAAGGACATAAACATTGGATCACCTCAATAATACGAACTTCCTGCAAAGAGAAACGAAGAATGTACATTAAAAAAATAAAAGGTGAAATAACAGCAGAAACCTACAAACATTATGCAAGTGTTCTAAAAAAAGTCATTATCCTTGCTAAAAAGATGGGAAATGAAAAGTTTATAAATGAAGCGTCAAACAAAACTAAAGCTACTTGATCCCTTGTGAATACCATAACGAAAGGCCACTCAGATTCCCCTGATTTGACATTGAAAGAAATCAAACAAGATGAGGAGACTGTGTAACAAACGCTCAACAGAATAAATACATTTTTTATAAATGCCTGTCCAAATGTCAGAACAAACAAAAATATAAACCGGATACAGACAAGTTGTGACTCAAATATATACTTACATCCAACGGATGAAAAAGAGGTACTTCTGACAATAAAAACTCTAAAAAACATAAAAGGAATAGGGATAGACCAAATACCTACAAGATTGTTAAAAGCTACTGCAGACATCATTGCGAAACCATTAACCTACATCATAAACTTGAGCTTGAACACTGGAATATTCCCCGACCTTCTTAAAATATCAATAATAAAACCTGTACATAAAAAGGTGATAAAAAATGTCTTGGAAATTACAGACCCATTTCTTTACTACCAATAATCTCCAAAGTATTTGAAAAAATTGTATATGAACGTCTAATTCATTTCTTAGACAAATATAAAATACTCACTGATAGCCAAAATGGATTTAGGAGAAAAATGTCCACAATCAGAGCAATCTATCAACTACTAAGCAAGACCCTCGAATCACTAAACAAAAAAGATAACACTACTGCAGTGTTGCTTGACCTATCAAAAGCTTTTGATAGCGTTAACTATGAAATAATGACTGTTAACTAGAACAATATGGAATACGAGGAGTCGCTAACAACTTGATAAAATCGTACCTATATGGAAGAAAACAATGTACTGCTCAAAATATTTATGAAGGGCAAATCTCAGATATGGAAGAAGTGCAAAAAGGAGTGCCGCAGGGATCTATATTGGGTCCTCTCCTATTTATATTATATACAAATGACCTGCCTGAAATGGTAAACCAACACATAGTTATGTATGCTGATGACACATCTGTACTATTTACAAATCGTTCACTAGACTCTCAAAAAGATGATATCACAAGGACACTAGAAACACTTAAGACATGGTTCACAGAAAATAACATGCTTCTAAATATAGAAAAAACAAATATTCTAAATTTCTCATACCCTTTTATAGATGATACAAATATATCAGTCCAACTGCAATCACATCTGATAGAATCTAAAAATGATGCAGCATTTCTAGGAGTGCAGCTAGATAGAAGACTAGATTGGAGACCACATATAAATATACTGGCTCAAAAAATTGGACAATATTCATATGCCTTACGTGTAATAACAAATACAATAAATACCGATACTGCAAAATTAGCTTACCATGCCTATGTACATTCTAGGATCCAATATGGAATTATATTCTGGGGAAATTCATGTGAGGTTAATAGAATCTTCATTCTTCAGAAACGATGTGTAAGAACCATATACAAATTAAAGCAAACTGAATCTTGTAAACCAGTGTTTCTCAAAGAAAAAATACTTACATTATATTCTATTCTCATTATAGAAGCTGTCAAGTTTATAACGGAAAACAAAGACTTCTTCCAACACTGTGAAAAACAACACAACTACATCACACGTTTCAAGGAAAATTTATGTCCGATCAAGGCTACAGCTACATATATACAAAAGAATGTTTATCATAATATCATTAAAATCTACAATAAAATACCATCCAACCTCAAAAACCTCAACAAAGGACTTATGTACAAAAAATTAAAAAATATACTGCTCCAGAAAGCCTATTACAGCCTTAATGAATTTTTTGATGACACTAACATAATTTAGTATTCCAATCTCTTATTTACTATATTTATCTCTTGTATTTTCTTTCTTTCTTCTAAGTGTTTTTATATATTAAATTCTTATATTTTTATGTTCATTTATTGTTAGTCTTGTATAACTGTAAACTTTTCCTGACTTTTAAGTATTGTATTGTATTTTTACCACTTTTACCATTTACATTGTTGACATGTCCTACACCCTATTTGGGTATCTACTGTTGTATTGAAAAGGACTAATAAAGATTATTATTATTATTATTATTAATGTAAAAAGCCGGGACATAAGGCGAACGAGTGTCGAAGCAAACCAAAAAGGGAAAGTGCTCAGTACACGGGCGACGTGTGTTTAAATGTTTCGATTCGAGAACTGAACGATCCGAACCGGAAGTGGTGTCTAGACAGTGGCGCGACGACACATTTGTGCAACGACGTGGAAAGTTTTCACGAAATTTACAATTCAAGGTGCGGTACGCTAAACCTCGCAAATAACGCGACCGCCGATGCAGTGGGCGAAGGAAAAGTGCATTTCATCGCAAATACACGTGGAAACAAAAGAGACGTGACATTGGACAATGCATTGTACGTACCGGACCTAAGAACCAACTTCTTATCGGTTAGCAAGATCACGGATCGCGGATTCGACGTCCGTTTCCGGAAAGATGGAGCCACCATCCATGACTCCAACGGAAGCGTGGTGTTGGACGCTGTCAGAGTGGACGATTTGTATGTGTATTTGTATATGTGTGCGAATCCGGTCACTGTCACTGCTACAAATTGTGTGTTTTTAATGGGAAATAAGTACTTTTTTAAATAAAGTTTTACAGCAATCTGTGCATAAAGTTGCAGTGATTTTTTTGGAAATATATTTGTGGTTTATCAACCTGTGGACTTGGACTAAACTTAAATCTGCACAGGTCTGGACTTGGCCTTAAAATCTTAAAAATTAAAAATGAGTTTCTGTAGAAAATGTAACAAATCTGAGACATCTGAACTTGCTACATGTGACTTATGCAATACTATCTTGTGTCAAAACTGTTCAAAATTAACTTCAACAGAAATTAAAGCTGTGAATCTGAAAAAGAGACTAATGATTTATTGGTGTCTTGAATGTAAACCTAATGTAGAAACTGATAAGAAATCTTTTACCGATCAGGATAGTTTAATTCACCATATAAACAATTGTATGTCAAAAATTCTAGAGGATGAATTACCCAGAATGTTAAATAATTGTCAAGATAATGACTCTACAAATATTAACCAAAAACTTGATCTATTGTCTACCAAAATCGACAACTTAAAAGACACGAATGTTGATATGGTTAAATTGCTTTCGAATAAAGAAAATTCAGGTGAATATTCAACTAACAACAACAATAGCAATAAACTGACCATAACTAGAACTGAAAATGATGCATCAATAACTACTCGAAACTTGAAACCTCCAGCAAATAGACATAATTTACAAATAAAAATTTACAAATTGAAAAAAAACCTTATTGTGGGTAACAAAAAATTGGATAATTCAACTATAAAAGCTGCTCACTTTCAGAAACAAACTTCAATATATGTTGGAAATTTGTCAGTGACTGTATCAGAAAATGATCTTGAAGAATATTTGAAAGGTAATTTTGGTAATGAGGAAAAGTTTGTTGTTAAAAAACTTAAGGTACATTCAGGTAAATATAATGCATTTCGTGTAGACGCTCGCCTTGAACTACAGGAAAAGCTTTTGAATCCTGATACATGGATTGACAAAATAACTGTTAAAAAATTTGAATTTTTTCGTCCCTCGGGACATTCTGCCTCCCAGCCTCGAAAAGATTCCTCTGCTGAAATCAGAAATAACAACTCATTTAAATCAAGGAGAAACTTTAGATCACGATTCAACAGAGATTATTCTCCAGGACCTAGCACAACCAACTACCTACGGCCTAACAGAAACTCCTCTCCTCAACGAGATATCAGCTACAACAATTTTCACAACAAAGGAAGCTATGATCGACATCAGGGGAGAAACAAATATCAACAGCAAGGAAGAAACTATCCAGCTTCTGTCCAGAGAGGAGACTCATACTATGCCTCTCCTGAACGAAGACACTCTTACTCTTCCTCTCCCGAACGAAGATATTACTACCACGCAGATTTCCAAACACGAAAAAACTCTCAAGGTAATCCCTCCAGGTCAAGATATAATAGGAACTGAACAAAATAAACATTTTGTTAAATTGCAAAATAAATTTACCACTTGTCATCTAAATATTCGCTCACTTAGTAATAAATTTATCGATTTAAAAAACTTTATACTTGATAACTCTTACTCTGTAGTGGCTATTAGTGAATCTTGGCTTAATGCTGATCTTCCAGATTCAATGTATCAAATTCTAAATTACAATATAGTAAGGTATGATCGGGTTACCAGGGGTGGAGGACTTGTACTATACATTTTAAGCAGTATAAAATATAACATTATTGAGATTCCCTTGTGGAATTTTTAATGGTAAAACTGATTCTCTGTAAGGTTTCATTAGGTTTGGGGGTCATTTATCGTCCACCTGATGTGAACTATGCTAGTTTGTCAATACTGTCAGACATATTTGTTAACTTTGCAGCATTAAATATTGAAAATTTTGTTATCTTAGGAGATATTAACATTAATTTAATGAATGATAGTATAATGACTAAATTCTTCAATAGATTGTTATTTGAATATGACTGTAAGCAAAACATTGAAACTCCTACACGAATTACCGATGAAACTGAAACACTTATTGATGTGATAGTATCAAATTCTGCTCTTAATATTACAACACAAGTAACTAGCTTTAGTTTGGCCGATCACAATTTAATTGAATGTACATTAGAACTACTACATAGCACTCCGAATTTGTTAAAGAAACCAATACGATGTTTTAAAAATTTTGATATTAAAAAATTTCAAGATGATGGCGATTTAGTTGACTGGAGTCATGTGTATCTCATACCAAATTTGAATGATAAAGTGGAATATTTCAATTCTTGTTTAATAAAACTGTTTGATACTCATGCTCCTGTTAAAAATATTACATGTAATAGTAGAAGACAATCTCAACCCTGGTTTAACAAAACACTACATGAATTAAGAAAACGAAAAAGGCAATCTTGGTTGAAGTACAGAAAGACTAGACCAGAGCTGGGCAAATTACTTTGAAAAAGTAATTAATTACAAATTACAAATTACTAATGTTAAAAAGTAATTTGATTACCATGTAATTAAATTACTATTAAAAAAATGTAATTAAATTACTAATTATTTTTAATGGTAATTGAATAAATAAATTACTTTTATAATTACTTTAGAGCTTCTAAATTTGTTATATTGGAAATGGGAGATGTTTAGTAAATTATAAGATCATTTGTTGGTGTACAAATAATTATAAATATATACAAATACTGAATAACACAAATTTTTTAGTAATCAGTAAAGACAGTAATCGCAAAGGAATGAAAATCTATAACTAAAAGCAAGTACAAAAATCGCTGCCCAAGGAATCACTACTTTCACATACTGATTTTCTATCTAATTCTCTCACAACGAAAAAAATTTTATATGTGGAAATAATTGTTTATGGAACTTTAGTAATATAATATTTGAAATTGCGTACCCCAAAAACCCATAAAACAATATGCCACATTGGTAGTGGGGATGGGAGTGGTGGTAGTAGGGTGGTAGTGGGGGTGGATGAAGAAAAAAAATGAGGCCTTCAGTTCTTGTATACACACTACATCACTCCCTTTAATAATGCGGTGGGGATGGTAATGGGGGTGGCTAATAGCTTCTCATATATATACTAAATACCAATTTTATGGACTCTTACTTGCTTGATTTACCTATTTACCCTAATTTATCCCCCAACTCTTCAACAGAATAAGATCAAAATATAATCTAATTCCAGATCTCGTTAAGGGTGGCGGTGCCGTGCTTAAGAAAACGATTTCATAATTCGACAATTTCTATATCTATTTCTATATCCCTGAACGATTTGAAAAAATTCTTTGATAGGCCTTTACAGAAAACTTGATAGAATAATACCAGACTATTAAAATCAGCAAATTTTTTTTTTATTTTCGCACGAGAAAAAAAATTTTCCTTTTTTACTTTTCAATAGCCTAGTACCATTCTATAAAGTTGTCTCTAAAAGCCCAACAAAATTTTTGTTAATCGGTTCAGGGATGTAGAAGAAATTGTCGAATTATGTTCACCGCACCCACTACCCACCACCCACGCAATGCGTGTATCAAATTTCAAGACATATCTTAAACGGTTCCAGAGTAATCGTGCTCACAAAAAAAAGTTACATATAGACAAACAGACCGACAGACAGACATTTTCTTTTGCTCAAACTGAAAATCTCGACGTTTCATGACTTTCTAAGCATTTTTGAACAATAAAAAATTTTTATTTTTTTTTTGCGTTACCATACTTCCACTGGATGTGGAAATAAAATGACACAAACTATGAAATATGAATAATATTATTTGTTTGTTTCCTTTTAATAGGAATGTAAAGTAATATAAATACTCTAAAATAATTTAATTACGGTAAAACAATTAAACTCTACAGTATTCAAATTATTCTAGAGATTTGAAATTATTGAGAAGTAATTTAAATTACTTGAAGTAATTTAAATTACATGAAGTAATTTCTGTCAGTAATTAATTACTCTGCAAAGGTATTTTCAGAGTATCGCTTGAGGATTTAATACTTTTTAAGTACAATTACTGCTTTGCAAAATGTAATTCAATTACAATTACTTTTTTTTTAAAAAGTAGTTAAATTAGTAATTTAATTACTTTAGTAATTAATTACTCCCAGCTCTGGACTAGACTTACTGAAAATAGAAATCAGTACTGCCTTCTACGAAATCACTATAACTACTCGTTAAAATTAGAAAAAAAAAAGTATTTCACACAAACCTTACAGTTACATCGTTTTGACAGCAAACTGTTATGGTCTGATCTGAAAAGGTGGAATATACATGATAATAACAAAAGTAAATCTCTTTCCTTACCACCAAATTTGGGAAATGCAAATGATATTAATGGCTTCTTTCTTGATTCAATACCTAATTTATCTACCCAACCCAACTCTTTAAGTAAATTTTATTCTGAAGTGTTTTCTGAAAACCAATTTGAGTATGTTCCTGTTGAACCAGATTTTACCAAACTATTGATATTAAAACAAAAACCTTATGCAATGGGTTATGATAAGATTTCTGCTAGAATGTTGCAGCTAGCTCTCACTTGGGTAGTCGAGCCACTTACTCATATTATTAATTATTCATTCGAAATCGGCAATGTACCTGATTTGTGGAAAACGGCAATTGTTAAACCAATTCCCAAAAAACCTAATTCCATCATTGAAAACTTATCTGATTTAAGACCTATCAGCTTATTGCCTGTACCTCTCAAAATCCCTGAGGCTTCCCTACATATTCAATTAACTGGGTACGTTGAGGCTTTAAACATTTTACCACCTAAACAGTCAGGGTATAGAAAAGGATTCAGTACAATAACTTCTCTTTGTTCAAGGACAAACGATTTCATCATGGCTATCGATAACCATAAACTTAATTCTTTAACACTTCTTGATATGACCAAGGCTTTTGATTCAATTGATTTAAACTGCCTTTTAGCAAAACTTCATTACTACGGTATTAGAGATAACTGCTTACAATGGCTAAACAATTATTTATTTAATAGAAACCAATGTACTATTCTTCAAACTTCAGAAAAAATTGATATGTCAGCTTCTCGTTCTGTTACTTCAGGCGTACCGCAAGGATCTGTTTTAGGCCCTTTGCCATTCTCTATTTTTATTTCTGATTTACAACATGTTGAATATTGTAATATTTATATGTTTGCGGACGACATTTCGCTTAGTAGTAGTTTCTCACCTGACAATGCACAAAATGCAGTTTATGAAATTAACTCTGATTTACATAAAATAAAGCAATGGTCTTATGTAGGGATTGCAATTTACCGGAAGTTTTAATAACCGGTAAATCGGTAAATAAAAATGGAAATAACCGGTTAACCGGTATTTACCGGTAAATTTTAAAATGGATGATTAGGGTGGCGAAAATGGCAATTGTCTTTTTCCATGTACAAAATTATCTAAATTAAAAAAAAACATTTTTATATATGTATATTTGATATAACGAACAAACAAAAGGTTTTTTATCAACAGTAAAATTACAAGAGCTTTTTTTATCGGATAAATTTCTCTTTGAAATGAAATAATTTTGCCAATCAGTGATTTTATAAGAAAAACTGAGATGAAAAAAATCGCGTGACCGGAGGTCGAGCCGATTTTGTCAAATGTCAGTTTTTCGAGCAAAATTACTGATTGGCAAAATTTTGAGTTAAAAAGAAATTTATCCATAAAAGAAAAGCTTGAGTGTTTTTTGGCGAGATAAATTAACGACAGAATATGAATGTGAACGAACAACAACAATAATTTATTAAAAATAATTATAATTTTCCCAAAACGACTTATATCGTACAGTATAGTTTCCACAATACAATACCTAAAAATTATAGCTGACAGTACAGATTTCATAGTGACGTGCGACTACCAGGCTTTTGAGGAACAGGCATTTTTATCGGTGATAAAAAACGATGCACATTTTTTATCGCTGTCAAAGTGACAAAAATGTGACTGTCAAATAGACTTTTTTATATAGGAGTTAATTTATCAAAAGGAAAAAATATAAATGAAATAATTATTCTGCAAATAACAAAAATATCCCTTTAAATAACAAAAATTATAAACATAAACTCAAATAGGGCATTTACTGAATACCTAATCTAAAAATACAATATTTTTTAAAAATAGCGTGTTAAAAGGGTTAGTTTTTCAAAGCTATATCTGTTAGTCGTCTGATATTTGTGCATGGAATACCACCAGCTGAAGATGCCCTTCCTCAACCGATATTGGTGGGTCGATAAGTTAATAAGAATTGATAATAACATACTCTAAATGTATTCCACGGATATCTGCGGTAGTGAAATATTCAATTTTCTGTCGTAAGATATTGTCAATGTCTCTCTTGTATTTCTTGGGGCTTGGTGTTTGGAGTTTACTTTTTATAATATTATTTATTTATTGTTAAAAGTGCTCGGTGTTGGGACAGTCACTCTGTATTTAGTGAATACTAGTCAGTGACATAAATAGAAACGTTGAATACGTGACATATCGTAAGTTCAGAATTTACCGAAATAACCGGTAAAAAATTAAAATAACCGGTAATTATCGTCATGTGATTTTTGTCCCAATAACCGGTTAACCGGTTAACCGGTAATGCAATCCCTAGTCTTATGATAATACCTTGCTGCTAAATCCAAATAAATGTCAACACATTCTAATTGGTTCTAACCAAAATATTAATAAAGTCAGAGATTTTTCACTTACAATTAATAATGAACACATACCAACTGTTGAGCATGTAAGAAACTTAGGAGTGACCTTTGACAATCAGCTTAAATTTACCAAGCATGTTGATCTAATATGGCGTAAAGCATATTTAAGTTTAAAACAGCTTTTCCCATTCAAAGAATATTTGGATGTTGAGACAAAAAAAATTAATAATTTAGTTATATCACAAATGAACTATGGTGATATTGTATATGGCCCGTGTTTGTCGGTTGAAAATAAAATACGTATTCAAAGAATGCAAAATCATTGTATTCGGTTTTTAACTGATATACCACGTTATGCTCATATTACACCTTACATTCGAGACTTGGGCCTACTTAAACAACACGAAGCTAGATTTGTACACTACTCATGCTTTCTTAACAAGATTTTACAAACAGGATTACCTGAGTACTTATCTAACAAAATTATAAAACGTGATCAAGTTCATGACAGACACTTACGAAACATTGCTAACCGAGTCACAGTACCTTTACATCATAGTGCTATTTTTTCGGGAAGCTTTTCTTATATTTCATCTTATATCCTAAATAATTTACCTACCGAATTCCACAACATCTCTGTTGCTTCACTGAAGTCCAAACTAAAGCAAGCTATATGTGATAATAGTTTAAATAATATTGACTTTACAAAATTTTAAGTAATATTTTATATTTATATTTTTTAAAACAAGTTTCTGTTTATTTGCTGTATTTTATTATTCCTTATCGTATTTTATTGTACTATTGACTATATTTTTTAGGGTTAGGTTAAAATCATTTAAATGTGCCTAGTCCTTTTGTGTGTATGTTAATTTATATGTATATATGCACAATAAATGCTTTATTATTACTATTATTTTTTTTTTTTTTTTTTTTTTTGTGAAGCCAGTCGCCCTTCTCTCTGTCTCCGAAGCCAGAGAGGGTACGCTGGTAATACCAGAGACCACTCCCTACGCCGTAGGGTCAGTGGTCACTGGGTCCGCGAATCGTGTGCTCTGAGCAGGCGTAACGAGCCAAGGATAACGGCCTTCTGCATTCTTCCGGCTAAGATTTCTGCCGAGTTTCGGCATGCCGGTATCGTCTTCAATTCCGAAAGCAGTGTGCGCCTCACCCCACCTAGGCATCCTATGATAAGAACCACTAGTTTAACAGTGTGGTCCGGATAGAGTCTACGGAGTTCGAAGAGAAGATCTCGATATTTAGTCCGTTTTTCCTCCTCTTTCAGAACAATGTTTGTTTCCCCTGGGGCGGAGAATTCAATGACAAACATTGTCCTAAGTTGGTGGTCGAGGAGGACTAAATCAGGTTTATTGGCCTGTATTTGCCTGAGGGTGGGAAACGAGTAGTTCCAATAAATTAGGCACCGCTCATTCCCCACTACGGACTCAATATCCCCCGAAGCGTAAGGCAGCACTGGTGTCTCGTCTATCCCATACGTATGCCGCAGATGATAGTACAGCACACGTAATGCTCCATCATGTCTGTGGATATAGGCCGAGACAGCGTATGTCGGACAAGCCGACAACAGGTGCATAAGTGTCTCCGGCGCCCTTCGGCAGGCCCTACAGTTTACATCAGGGACCTCTATACCCAGGACATGACTTCGATAGACGAGTGTGTTAAAGACACCATCCTGGCAAGCCATAATGAACCCTTCGGTCTCAGACTTCAGCCCAGCTGACCTTAGGAAAGCAAAGGTCAGCTTCTCAGATAAGCCCCTGTCTTCGATGTTCTTGTAGAAGACTCCATGCAAGGGCTTATCTTTATGCAGCTGCAGAAATTTACGTTGCTCTGCTGCTTTTGCATGGGCTTTTAGCTGAGCGGGTTCCAGCTCGGTGACAGAACTCGGGTTTACCCGCCCAGTGTCGAAGTCGAGACCAAGTTCATCGGCTGCTCGTTGTGCTGCCTTGAATAAGAACGCTCCCGTCCCTGCGTTTTCATGGTCGCGAACCATGCAGAGAAGGGGATCCGAACTCTTGATGATCTTGCAAGCTCCATCCAGAGCCGACCTGCTATGTAGATACTCCAAACTCAAGAGTCCACGGCCTCCCTGCTGTCGTGAGAGATATAACCGCGGAACGGACGATTTTGGAAGCAAACTTCTGTTGAGATGCATCATCTTTCGGGTTCCTACATCGAGTTGGCGCAACTCGCCTTGTGTCCATTTCACTACCCCAAAGGAGTGTAGAAGGATCGGAACGGCAAGCATGTTAGTTGCAGACACCTTATTCTTCCCCGACAGTTCAGAAGACCAAATCTGCCGGAGGAGGTGCTGGTACTTGCCGCGGAGAGCGTTTTTAACTGTTGACACTTCTTGAGTGGAGCGTTGCTCAACACCCAAGTATTTATACGTCTCTCCGGCATCTAGGTGGTGCAAGATGCTTCCATCCACAAGCTGCGCGTCCTCTCCGTAGTCACCGCATCGTCCTCTCTTGAGGTGAACCAGTGCACATTTGTCCAAGCCGAACTCCTTACTATTATTATTATTATTATCATTATTATTATTATTATTATTATTATTATTAACACTGCGAATTACCTTCGAAATCGCTTGCCTACGTGTACTTTTTTTGACCTTTTCTGCATTGTTTCTTGTATGCATATATGTATATTTTCTTCAATGGAGAAATAAAGATTATCTATCTATCTATACGAAGAGCCTGGACGGCAGAACACCTCACGAAGTGTGGGCGGTTAGCGTCCCCGATGATGTGTCTACCGTTAGGGTATTCGGCAGCAAAGTGTATTATCTTGACAGAAATCCTGGAAGAGGAAAGTTTGATACTCGCGGACAGGAAGGTATCTTCCTTGGCTACGTAGACGAATCCAAGGCGTACCGCGTTTGGTCATCAGAGAAGCATCAAGTGTTGATAACACGCGACGTGAAATTCTTGGAGGACGAATGTCCTCATACGATGACAAATGTCAAAGATGATCCAGAGATAGACGTGACAGATGAAGATTCACCACAGATCCGACAAATCATGGAGTTCAAATTCCCACCAAGATCTTTCTTGGGTGATGATCCAGTGTCTGTACACTCCGGAGATGACGAGGACTTCCTTGGTTTCGATAACGCAGTCGGAGCTAATGCCCTGGAATTGAGTACAACCAGTTCAGATGGAATTATTCTACAGGACTCCAATGATGAAGTCTCCGATCAAAACATATATCGAGAGGCCCAACGCCGAGGTCCTGGACGATCCAGGATCGTCAGGTCTGGTTCGAGGGGAAGACCGAGAAAGCAGCATAATGTTGTTGTGAATCAGGCCGAGAACGTCGAAAAAGTAGAGCAAACCTTCCTATCTGAAATACCTATGAAGGAGGCCATGAGCGGTTCAGATGCGAATGAATGGCGTCAAGCTATCGCAGAAGAAATGAAATCCATCCTAAAGAACGGGACATGGACACTCATCGATCGCCCTAAAGGACATAAAGTCATTGGAAGTCGAATGGTCCTGAGAAACAAGTTCCGGCCCGACGGCTTACTCGAAAAACGAAAGGCACGTCTAGTTGCTCAAGGGTTTAGCCAGCAACCCGGTGTTCATTTTATAGAGACGTTCGCCCCGGTGGCTCGGATTAGCTCCATCCGCCTCATGGCATTACTTGCAGCTCGCTGCGGAATGACAATTAGACAGCTCGATGTTGAAACTGCTTACTTGAATGGGCACCTAGAGAAGGAGATTTACATGGAGCCGCCTAGGAACTTAGAGGAAACTTTAAAGGATATCGTCAGTTCAGAAGGTCAAAGTGAAGTCGGAGCTAAGGCAAAAGCGATGATGAAAGATCTACGTAGAGGAGATAAGGTCTGTCTACTCGAGAAATCTCTTTACGGATAACGTCAGGCTGGAAGGAGTTGGTATACTAAACTGGATGAAACGATGAAGAGTTTGGGTGCCACCCCATCAAAGTCGGACCCCTGTCTATTCTGCATTGGGTCGAAGGAAATTAAAAAAAACGAAACATCACTGGTAAGGTTCAAAACAAGTTTAAAAGTACATCTGCAGGATGAATGCTACACACGATTTTAATTTATATGTATTAAAATTTTGACTTATATACTTTTATGTCTGTAATTGTATCAGTAAGTTATTATTAATTTTATCATTAGTGATATTTGGAGTTGGCATGTCAGTGGTTTAGAAATTATTTAAAGGGTAGAACGCAAGTAGTAGAAATAGATGGCATTAGATCAAATCCAGCAAACATAGAACATGGTGTCGCCCAAGGCAGCATCTTAGGACCTATTCTATTTAGCATATACACTGCAAATTTAACCGAGGTTATTAAATATTGTAATATTCATCTATACGCAGATGACACACAACTGCTTAAATCATTTGATCCTCGTGACGCAAGTTCGGCATTACATAAAGTAAATTTAGATCTAGACAGGATAGCGGATTGGTCAAAGGACCATGGCCTTATATTAAATGCGAATAAGAGTTGTTTTCTGATCATAGGAACAAAACATTTAATTAGTAAATTTCACCAATATAATTTCACAACTATCAATATCAAAGATGTAGAGGTACCCCAAAAGGAATGGGCGAAAGATCTGGGCGTAGCTATTAATGCGGAACTTAAATTTGAGATTCATGTAAATAATAAATTAAGAGGTCTGTACATGAAGCTAAAATCACTATATAAGTTTAAATTTATATTAGAGGAGAAAACTAAATTTAAGTTAGTTGAATGTCTGGTGTTTACTCAATTTGATTATTGTATCACTGTTTATTATAGTTTCCTTACACTAGAGTACAGAAATAAGTTGCAGCTAGCTCAAAATTCTTGTTTGCGATTTGCTTTCAATATCGGGAAATATGATCATATCACCCCCCTCTACATAAATAGAGGTATCTTAAAAGTGGAGTATCGACACAGATTAATGTTTGGAGTTTACCTATTTAAAATCTTGTCTGGCGGGGAACCTAAATATCTATATAATTACCTAATATCTAGGAGACAAATACATAACCTACAGCTTAGGGAACTAGTGAGATATACAATACCACAACACAAAACAGCAAAGTTTGAAAATTGTTTCGCCTATTTAGCAGTGGAGATGTTAAACAACTCGATATATTTTGATACAATACAAGGTAGATCAATTAAAAACTTTAAAATACATTATAAAAGGACGCTTTTACAAGAGCAGGAATTGTGATTAATTAATATATATTAAGGTTGTTCTAAAAATTGTGTTATATACTAAGGTGCCGTCAAATTTGTGGACTTTTTGTATTCTATTAAACTGGTTGTTAATTTGTTTTTTGTAAGGTGGTGTGGAAGAACGTCTTTACGAACACCACCATTTGTGTTTGTATGTTGTATTCTTTTATACATATATATTTTACACAATAAACATTTTTCTATTCTATTCTATTCTATATTTGTTAATGTATTGACGTGCAAATACACCTACATAGTGTTTCCTTTTATATCGTATATGTTTATTATTACTGTTTTTTTTTTGTACAAAAAAAAAAAAATTAGCTGTATGCTAAATAAAGAGATTTATTATATAACTCTTATTGCAACATATGTCGATGACATCCTAATTGCCTCCAGTGACATGAAGAAGATGGCAGAACTCATCAAGGGACTTGCTGCCCACTTCGATATCAAGGATCTTGGTAGTGTTAAACACTGTCTCGGGATAGAGTTCGAGCAAACGAATGGTCAGGTAAAGATGCATCAACGGGGATATGTTCGCGATTTACTCTCACGCTTCAGCATGACAGAATGCAATCCAGTCACTACCCCTGTTGATCCAAGTACAAAGCTGACGAAGAACGAGGTCCAGTCTCGAGAAGATCTGAAACTTCCGTATCGCGAGTTGGTCGGAGCGTTAACCTACCTGGCTACAACTACACGCCATGAGCTTCCTAGGGTAGTTTAACAATTGCTTCAGCACTGCTCACTGGAAGGCTGCCAAAAGAGTGCTGCGCTACCTGAAGGGGGATTGACCTATGGCTCGGATCAAGGTCCGATAAAGGATGCCGACTGGGGAAGTAGTCCCGAAGATAGAAGATCCTACACCGGATACATATTCATGCTCAATGGCGGGCCGATATCCTGGGACTCTCGGAAACAGCGAACCGTCGCCTCTCAACGACGGAAGCTGAATACATGGCGCTCTCCGAAAGCGTCAAAGAGGCCATTTTTCAGAAGCGGTTTCTCACAGAGTTGGGTTTCGAGGATGCGACCAACTTAACCATGTTCTGCGACAACAGAAGTGCCGTAAAACTGGCGGAAAACCAGACCTTTCATGCCAGAAGAAAGCACATCGACATCCGGCATCACTTCGTGAGGGATGTACTTAAACGCAAGGAGCTTCGCTTACTTCATGTCTCAACGGATGATCAGGCTGCGGATTTCATGAGAGAGAGAGAGAGAGATTTTTATTCATGTTAGATAATATTACACTGCAGATAGATAGATAGATAGATGTCTTTATTGGTTCTTTACATATACCCAAACGGGTGTGGAACATGTCACAAAACTACCCTAGTAGCACAAATACGCCACTAGGGTATACTAACTTATTGTATAGAATATTTTATATATATAAAATAAGTAATAAAACAAATGCGTTAAAAAAAAATACACTATATCTCGACATACACATATCAAAAAATACTAACACATGAATTAAAAACATATTTAAAATGCTACAGGTCACTAAAATCATCATTGAAAAACTCGTCCAGAGTGTAGTAAGCTTTTCTTAGAAGCATGGCCTTCAAATTTGTTTGCACTTCTTTAATTGTACCATTTCTTAAAGTGTAGGGAAGTTTATTATAAATTTTTATTAAGGTATATGGCATATTTTTTTTGAATAAAAGTAAAACTTGTTTTGATATTTAAAAGATCATTCTTGTTCCTTGTGTCATATACGTGATTTCTATCATGAATCGCAAACAGAGAAGTATTCCGCACAACAAAAATAATGGACTCATAGATGTAGTGACTGATTAAGGTAAGTATCTTTTTTTTCAATAAAAATTGGCTTACAACTAACTGTTTGTTTAATGTTCAAAATATTTCTCAGACATCTCTTTTGTAGCACAAATACTCTATATATATGGCTTGTTCCCCCCCAAAAGATAATGCCATATCTGAGTCTGGATTCTACATATGCATAATAAGCTATAAAAGCTGCCTCAACACAAATGTTTTGCGCTATCACTTTTAGAGCATAACAATACTTGGCTATATTATTTGTGAGGTCGTCCGTATGGGCTTTCCAGTCAAGTCTAGCATCAATTTTGATTCCCAAGAAAGTCATTGCCGGCATAGTTGTCAACGTACTAATGTCATTATCAAATGTTTTTTCAGTATTAGAGGTATTACATGTAAAAGCTATTGCTTGTGTTTTATCTTTATTCAGTTTGAGATTTATGGAGGTAAAATATTTTTCTAAAACGTCTAATGTTGGTAAAACCTTTTCTTCTAGGATTAAGGAGTCATCTGAATGCATAACTAATGTGCAGTCATCAGCATATTGGACTGCATATTCGTCAAGTATCATACTTAAGTCATTAGTGTATAAAATGTATAGTAACGGTCCTAAGATTGACCCTTGCGGAACACCTCTTTTTATTTTTAATTTTTCAGATTTTTGTAACTCTCCATTACTGTCCATTTCAACCATACATTGTAATCTATTACTTAAATATGATACCAACAGTTTTAAAGCAATGCCTCTAATTCCGTGTTTTTCTAGTTTCGTAATTAAAATGCTATGGTCTACACTATCAAATGCTTTTGATAAGTCCAAACCTATAACAACTGTACGTTCCTTGTTGTTCAGGGAGTTAATTACTTCACACAAAGCTTGATAACATGCTCTAATTGTAGACTTGTTTTTCCTAAATCCATTTTGGGTATTGCTTAATAAACTTTGGCTCTCTAGATAATTTATTAACCGTGAGTATATAATTTTCTCAAAAACTTTGCTTATATTTGAAAGTAACGCAATAGGCCTATAATTATTAATAATACTTTTATCTCCCTTTTTCTTGTATACAGCTTTTACATTGGCAATTTTTAGCTTTTCTGGGAATATTCCTGTTTGCAATGATAAATTTATTATATAACTCAGTAGACTAGATACCTCTGTCGCAACATGTTTCAGAAGTTTTACAGGTATTTCATCTTCCCCTGTAGACTTTGTGTTTTCAAATTCTTTATTACATTGTATACTTCGTCTGGGCATGTAGGCGACAGAAATATATTAGTCCCTGAATATTTTACATTATCTAACACAAGTGTATTAGAATTTATGTCAGAGCAGACATTTACAAAATAGTTGTTGACGTCGTTTAATACTGTGTATTTATTATTTTCTTGTGTGTTAATATTCTGTAGTATAGAATCATTATTGCAAGCTTTAGAGCCTGTATAATTTTTTACAAGGTCCCATACTGCTTTGCTTTTGTTGTTTGCCAAATTAATATATGCGATATTAGTACGTCTTTTTGCCTCAGATATTACTTTCTGTATACATACGTCAATACACATTCGTTGCGTTTAACTGAGTAAAATAATATTAAAACAATGAAAATACATACTAATTAAAATACAGACAAACATATTAAAATGAAAATCTAAAATGATCAATAAACTCTTGGATCTCGTAAAATACATTATCTCTCAGAAATGTCTGAATTTATGGTGCGTTAAGTTTTTCCATTCGACGGGTAATAGGTTATATAATTTTATGGAAATATATCTAAATGAGTTTAGATTTTCGGAGAGGCGGAAATGTGGGGCAATTACGAGATTAAGTCTGGTTTCGTTTCTATTCGAAGATTGGTTGGCTGAATATTTTTTACCATAATTTAGGCATGCATATATATATATTGATTAGTTAAGGTAAGTATCCCTAACTTTTTAAATAACGGTCGACAACTTTCATCATATTTAGAATTCGTAATAACTCTAACTGCTCTTTTTTGGATACGTAATATTTTAGATGCATGTGTTGAGCCACCCCACAGTAAGAGACTATATGACATAACACTATGAAATATGGCATGGTAAGCTAACAGAATTGTGTCTTGGTTTATCAAATTGGTTAGATTTTTTAACAAATAAACACAACTTGATAATTTTTTTTTAAGGTATTCGAAGTGTGTTTCCCACGTTAACCTGCTGTCAAGAAAAATGCCGAGATATTTTAGAGGATGAGTGTTGGAATTTATATGCGTGTTTAGATTAAAAATCAACGTTTGTGTTTTTTCTACATTTAATGATAGTTTAATGTTATTAAAGTACACACTAGCTTTTGATTGCATTTCATTAGATATGTTAGTCAGGGAGCTGATATCTTTGCCTGTGGATAGTAGAGTTGTATCATCTGCGTATAGAATGGATTTAAATTCAAGGAAATTTGAGATATCATTTAAAAAATAATGAATAATGGCGAAGGGATTGCCCAAGGTTAAACACGAGCGATGCTTGGGACTGGCTGGATTACGTGCTTCAAACTAGTCACTAATATACAACCGATTCGAGGGGAAGTGTTAGAGATAATCAGTTTTGAAGTTCCCGCCGCGGTTGTTCGTTGACGCACTCTACAACTGTGCGCATGCGCGCGCTTACTTTGTACGCGCGCGTCGCCCTTCTCTTGGGCCAGTCTTTGTAAAGCTTTCTAACATTGCACACCATTTTTGTATTTACTATTTTGTTCAATATATCCATCTTATTTCAAGCTGATGTTTTGCGTTTTCCTGTGTTCCACAGAGCCTAAGAAACATCTATCTCTAACAAATAGGAATAGTTTTCAACTTTAGTACAGAAACTTTATACATTCTACCTGACATTAAATCAGGTATGGCTGCTTTTTTAATATGTTGTATAGGATTAAAAAGTAATGTTAAATCCAAGTTTACGACCTCGGCAGACCTCCGGATCTTGGTCAAAAATCCAAAAAAACTGTGAGGTTTTTGTTTTTTTTTTTCAGTTTTTGTCGATTTTAACACCTAAGGCCTACTTTTTCGGTAAAAACATTTTAGTATTTTTTAAAAGTAGATTAAAATTGCTACAAATTGGTACCAGAGCGGACTCTGTAGATCAAATAGTATCCGAGATACAGCTGTTCAAAGTTTTGCAAAATTTTCATTTTTCGACATTTTTATAGTAGTAGTATGGTAGTATTTCACAGATTTTTAAGTTAGAAATTGTTAAAAATTAAAATTTAAATTTTTCGAATTGTTAACAATTTCTAACTTAAAAATCTGTGAAATACTACTATCATAAAAATGTCGAAAAATGGAAATTTTGCAAAACTTTGAACAGCTGTATCTCGGATACTATTTGATCTACAGAGTCCGCTCTGGTACCAATTTGTAGCAAATTTAATCTGCTTTTAAAAAAATACTAAAATTTTTTTACCGAAAAAGTAGGCCTTAGGTGTCAAAATCGACAAAAACTGAAAAAAGAACAAAAATCTTGCAGTTTTTTGGATTTTTGACCAAGATCCGGAAACTTGGATTTAATATTACTTTTTAATCCTATACGACATATTAAAAAAGCAGCCATACCTGATTTAATGTCAGATTTAATGATGACAAAGTTACTGGATTACTTAGTTGAGTAAAAATTTTTTTTAAACAGGTTTTTCCTAATTAGTAATTATCTAGCTCGATCTCTTATTTATATATCAGATACTTCTGAAAATACGTTGACTGCATCCATGAATAATACATTTATGACCAGCCATTTATATACGGATGTAAAGTATTCTGCAAGAATTATAAACAGGCTCATCAAAAATAAACAATATTTTACATTAAAATGAAACTATATTTAATTTTGTTTCGATGAACATTGGGCTAAAAAAAAGGAGGGTGAAAATCCAAAAAAAGTACCCAACAGAACCTACAATCAAAAAAAAAAAGTGACGCACAATGATACTTGACGAAGAATTAAATAAATGTATTTCAGCAATCTTTGACTGTTCTATTTTACTTACAGAATCTGGGTTTGGTGCATTAAATTTGACCATAGATGAGTTTTATTTTTGCTAACTTTGATAAAATTACTCCTCATCGAAAAGATATTCAATTTTTAATTTTTCAGCCATTTTTTGGTGTTTTCTATTTTTGACCTATACATACGAACAGATCTGTATTTTTTATGAATTCTATTTCAAATAAGCCTGTATTTTTAAAATTTTCAGTTGATTACTAGTACAATATATATTAAGCAGATAAGTAGTAAATCCGTGAAAGCACGTCAAAAAGTGCATATAACTTTTGACGCACCAGGAATTTTTGGGCACAAATATTTTGTTCGTAATCCGGATGCCATAATACATAAGAATAAACAATAAAATTTCTAGTGGAATGTTGTCGCAAAAAAAACTGAATTAAATCAATTCGATTATATTATAAATGCCACTATGTTCTATACCTTTAATAAATATGTTATAACTCGGCTTGTATTTAATCTATACTCACAATATATTTCTGTATGTATACTTTCTTTGTCTAATTAATGTAAGTTTAAGAAGATATATTAAAGTACACTTCACTGATTTTAAAGGGCCTAAGCAAATTCTCTTTGACTGCATACACACAGTGTAATGATTGTATTATATCTATCTATCTATCTACTATTTTTATACGTATAGAACTGAACTAAGCTAAACACATTTGACATTAACCCTTTCTGTACCGGACATGAAATAGCGATGCATGTTACTAGGACAGGGTTTTTTTGCATGCTACCAGGACCCCTGCCGAATATATGCGCCAGGTATAAAAAATAGAACATATGCAGAAAATTCATTTATTTATAATAATATTTTATTATATTAAAGTATTTGTAGTGTATTATGTTAAAAAGTATATATTTAAAAGGTTTGTTTTGTATGGTACACTTCAAAACAAGCCTGTACACACAGACCGACATTACACTTTGTACACGTGTACCTAGACTCTCTTCTTTTTTTGCCTGAATCTTGCTTTGGCTATAAACAGTACATCTTCAAACCTTATTATTGGGTACCAGGGCGGGAAAATGTCGGCCTATAAGCTTCTCAGGATTTTTGGTCGTAGGTTTTACTTGGCTTTGGTTAGACTCTGTGCTGTTTTGTACTTGAAATTAGACAAAGAAATCGATAGGCAAAAGTTTTCTCACTAACTAAAACTTACCGCTCAATAAGTTGTCTTATGATTTTCAACTGAAAATCTGCTAGAGGTTCTCTGCCTGGATTTTGTGTTTGGTACAGTGCATGTGCGTTGAGCATGGCTAGGTCCACCACGTGAAAAAATAGCTTTCTGTACCATTTTACAGTTTTTCTAACGCATTCTGTAGAGCTTATTTCAATCAAAATAACGAGATTCATGATGTCGAGTAAATTTATACATCGTATTTATACAGCAGTGAGTCAGGTGATCCTGTCTTAGGTACCGCATTTCTTCGGCATTGGGCCAACGGACACTACACGAAGCGACACAATTATAGGGCTGTGGACCTACTAAAGGGTATAAACTTAATATCGTCACATATATACGACAACGGTCTAAATATGCCATATAACCCTGAACACTTATATACGGCAGTGGTCCTGAGGGACCATTTAGATATTGACTCAAATATACGGCGATGGTACGGAAAGGGTTAAATGTTAATTGCCATGCGCCTCCCTGCGCACCTGTATGTATCTCACTTCGTTCTTGATATAGAATAAAGTTTTTAGTTTTCCTGAAGACGTCTTTTAATAAACACAATCTTATGACCATAACATGGCGCAGCCGGTAAAAAGTAAAAAGTGATAGTAAAGTATTATATTTATATATTTGAACAATATATAATAAGTGAATTTAATACCTATCTATATAGTATAGCAGGTGAATAGTAATAAATTAACATGCCTTCCGACACTGACGAAGACATTGTTCCACAGACGATAGTTCACCAACACGTGACTACCGCCATTCAACAGCCAGAACCGATGTCCTGGGAAGGATGTCTGGCGGACAGCTGGAAATTTTTCAAACAAAAATTCACGTTGTATATTCAAGCAACAAGATCTATGAACGAAACGCCTGAATATAAATCATCGCTATTACTTTCGTGTATAGGAGACAGCCTTAAAAATATATAACAACTTTACGTATGAAGAAGGTGAAAAAACTGTGGACTTTGACGTAATAGTGGACAAATTTGAAAGCTATTTCAACCCAGAGAAAAATGTTACGTATGAACGTCACATGTTCCTGATGAGAGACAAACGAGACGATGAATCCATGGATAATTATATTACAGATCTCAGAGATTTAAGTACTACATGTGAATTTGGACATCTAACAGACAGTTTAATAACATGCAAACTTATTCTCGGATTGAAAACAGACGCAGATCTGCAAAACAAATTAATAAGAACGAAAAATTTAACCCCAACCAAAGCAGTAGAAATTTGCAGAATAGCAGAAAGAACGAAAGAGCAGCTAGAAAAAATAAGTTCAACCTCCAGAGTAACAGAAAAACAAGAATGCTCAGTAGACAGAATAAGAAAGACCGTTGAGTGAAAAGTTATACCAAGAGGGGCAACCGTGTACTGAAGACCGTAGCCAGCGCAGGGTCTGATATACAGTACGGCGCCACCGCCATTATGGTCTAGATCTTATTATTCAGTTGCACAAACATTAGTCTATACTGTGCTCGTATGGTTCACGTCGCATGAATCGTCACTTTTGATAAACAAGGCTTAGGAGATTTGTATATACGCCAGAGGCGGCTCTCATATAGACATAATATTACTATATTATACTGAAACATTCAGAAAAACGAAGAAATGGTGAAATATTCATCATTGCCAGGCTACACTGTATTTTTAAAATTAACCTAAAAACTGTAATGATTCTTACAAAAACATGTAATGCATACCCAGCAAATAAAAAACAATTTTGAACAAAACACATACCTTCCTCTTCTGTTTAGTATGTGTGACGTGTTTATTATGTTTATTTTCATAACAATTAAATATAAAACCCAATGAGCTGCTGGCAACATAAAACATTTCTTTTCCAGTAAAATAAATCATTTTTATATAATATTAAATCATACATAACAAGGAAAATTAAGGATTAATGGCATAAAACTGCCATGTACAGTATGCATCACAAATGCGCACAACGTGATAAAGCGAATTTTATTACTTTCACATCCAGTGGAAGTATAGTAACGGTAAAATTTTTTTTTTTTTTTTTATTGTTCAAATAGGCTTAGAATGTCATAAGACGCCGAGATTTTAAGTTTGAGCAAAACAAAAATTGCTATCTGTCCAACTTTTTTGTGCGCATGTACTCTGGAACCATCAAAGATATTGACTTGAAATTTGATACACGTATGTATTTTAACGAGCCTGGAACTAGATTATATTTTCATCTTAATTCCATTGAAGAGTTGGGGGAAAAATTGGGATAAATGGGGGTAAATAGGTAAATCAAGCAGGTAAGAGTCCATAAAATTGGTATTTAGTATACAGTGTGTCCCAGGATAGATGTAACAAGAGGTGTAACGGATCAAACATTTTGGAATGGTATTTGGGGATTGAGTCCGGCTTGTTGTAAAACTAAAGTATACAAAAAATGACTTGATTTGGTGTTCTACAGGGTGTTTTATAAGCAAAGTTGTAAAAATCACCACTAATAAAGTACCTTTATTTTTCAAAATATGAAAAAATTCCACTAAGAAAAGTTATTTAGAATGTAATTTTATACCTCTATACCAAATTTCAGGAATATAAAATTATTTTTTTGAAACTTCCCATTTTTTGCGAATTAAGAGTTGAATTCATATTTGTTAATGTTAATCATCTCAAAAAGTAGGCTATTGGTAAATAAAAAATTGAATATACGAGATGTAAGAAGGTATAATGTTAATGTTAATACTAATTTATTGAAAAAATGGGAAGTTTCAAAAAAATAATTTTATATTCCTCAAATTTGGTATAGAGGTATAAAATTGCATTCTAAATAACTTTTCTTAGTGGAATTTTTTCATATTTTGAAAAATAAAGGTACTTTATTACTGGTGATTTTTACAACTTTGTTTATAAAACACCCTGTAGAACACCAAATCAAGTCATTTTTGGTATACTTTAGTTTTACAACAAGCAGGACTCAATCCCCAAATACCATTCCAAAATTCCAAAATTGTGAGTTAGTGTGTGTACAAGAACCAAAGGCCTCAACATATTTTTTTATTTCATTCGCCCCCTCTATCACCCCCTTCCACCACCCCCACCCCCACTACCGATGTGGCATATCGTTTTATAGGTTTTTGGGGTAGGCGATTTCAAATAATATGTTATTAAAGTTTCATAAACAATAATTTTCACATAGTAGAGTACAAATATAGTTTCAACATTTTTTTTGTTGTGAGACTTGGATAGAAAATGTGGATGTGGAATTTTTAAGGTTTATAAACAGGTTGCTAAATTGATACCAATGTTTCAAGGATAAATGAGGAGATAGCAATGCGTCCTTGCGTGTGTGTCTAGCTTCTACAATTTTCAATTAAATTACCATGAAACCTGTTCGGTGTTTATAGATCTTTTATTATTTCCTTTATTCTTTAATAAGTGGGTTACCTCGAGTAGTATATGGATGCACAGTGGATTTCCTCGAATACTATGGATGCGCGGTGGCTTTCCTCGAGTACTATAGATGCGCAGTAGGTTACTCCAAGTAATATGGATGCGCAGTAGATTTCCTCGAATAAGATGGATGCGCAATGGGTTACCTCGAGTAGTACGGATGTGCGGTGGGTTTTCACAAGTAAAATGGATGCGCAGTAGGTTACCTCAAGTAGTATGGATGCGCTTTGGGTTTCCTCGAGTAACATGGATGCGTGGAGGGTTACCTCGAGTAATTTGGATGCGAAGTTGGTTATCTCGGGTGGTAAGGATGCGCAGTAGGTTTCCTCGAGTATAATGGATGCGCAGTGGCTTTCCTCGAATACTATTGATGCACAGTAGAATACCTATATGGATACGCAATGGATTTCCTCGAGTAAAATGGATGCGCAGTGGGTTTTCTAAAAGAAAGTGCATGAAGTAGATTACGTCCACCATGTAGTCCACGTCACATTATGATTTTTTATATTTTTGTCATGCCATTTTCTACGTATTACTCCCACTTCCAGTGTAAGTGTGGTAATGCAAAAAAAAACTGAAAACTTTTATTGTTCAAATAGGTTTAGAGTGTTATGACATGTCGAGATTTTAAGTTTAAGCAAAAAATAATGTCTGTCTTGTCGGTCTGTGACGTTTTGGGCGCACGATTACTCTGGAACCGTTTAAGATATTGACTTGAAATTTGGTATTTTAACGAGATCTGGAACTAGGTTACATTTTGATCTTATTCCGTTAAAGGATTGAGTGGTAAATTGGGATAAATGGGGTTAAACAGGTAAATTAAGCAAGTAAGAGTCCATCAAATTGGTATTTAGTTTATTATTATATAAAAGAAGTTAAGGTCTCAGAAGAATTTTTGGCATTAACTACCCCCAATATCACCCCCACACAATTATTAAAGGGGGTGAAAAAAAAATGTGATTTAGTGTGTGTACAGGAACCAAAGGTCTCAAATAATTTTTCACTTCAGCCACCCGCCTACCACCTCCTACCACCACCCCAACCCCCTCTATCGATGTGGCATATCGTTTTTTGGTTTTTGGAGTAGACGATTTCAAATAGAAAATTCCATAAACAATTATTTCCACATGGTGGAGTGCAAATATTTTATTTTCATTGAGACTTAGATAGGAAATCTGGATGTGGAAATAATGATTCCTTGGGCTGCCGCTGTCATTTTAAAATGTTAAAACCGCTGCCCAAGGAATCACTACTTCCACATCCTGATGTTCTATTCAAGTCTCTCAGAACGAAAAATATTTTGATATTATATTTGCATTCTACTATGTGGAAATAATTGTTTATAGAACTTTAATAATATAATATTTGAAATCGCCTACCCCAAAAACTCATAAAGCGATATGCCACATCGGTAATGGGGGAGGGGGTGGATAAAGTAAAAAAACGTTTGAAGCCTTTGGTTCTTGTACACACACACTAACCCGCAATTTTATTTTTCCCACCCCCTTTAATAATGGGAGTGACAATGGTTAATTTTTTTGAGACCTTGACTTCTCTTGCTACTAAATACCAATTTTATGGACTCTTACTTGCTTGACTTAAGTATTTACCTCCATTTACCCCAATTTAACCCCAACCCTTCAATGGACCAAGATCAAAATATAACCTAATTGGTACAAAAATATTTTCTTTTATCTTCTCCCAAATATATGCTACTGCAGTGATGGGTTCATTATTTGTTTATAGGTTTTTCTCTGTAATTGCATTTTTTTTTTATAATTAAAACGAAAAAGCGCTTTTATTGAGAAATAGAGTAATAATTAGTAAACACAGGGGCGTAGCGAGCCAACTTTTTGGGGGGGGGGGGTTATTTTTCAAATTTGCCAACTTCCTAAGACTTAAAAAGCCCCTGAGTAAACATAATAAAGTTTAATTTTGAATATCTGCGGAAAGACTGGTTAAATTTTTTTTTAATTACAAGTAGGTATTACTTTTTCAAGAGCAAAGTTTTCGAGGTGATAAAGTATCGCACTGCACAAATGGTACACTTCTGAAATCGCTTGCATTTATTTTCTGGTACTAGCAAAAAAAATATTTCAGTGTGATTTCATTGAGTTCGATGGTAACAGTATTTGTGAGTATTTCAAGACCTCCCAATTTGCTTACACGATTTTTAAAAAAAATATTGAAATTTCGAAGAAGGTATTTTTTGACTTTTCACAGCTTACGCAGCAAGAACGGTAATAAGTATAAAGAAAATGCACTTCACCCTTTTTATAAAGCATCGAATATGTACAAAAAAGTCCCTGAGAGCATATTTTTATCTATTACAGCTCGCAGGCTAAAGGCGCCCACGCGCAAACCTCACAATAACCGTTTTTCGCGCTGTTCTCCAAGCAGCCCGTTAAAGCAGTTAAATATTAGCTGTCCAATGAGAATTTGTGGTCGATTTTTTTACTTATGATTATGAATTTCTGATTGCTCTACACGACGGCGTCCTTTATTTTCCACCCCTTCTAGGATGTAATCGATTGATTTTAAAAAATGCTCTTTTAATGGGTCAGCGAGGAAATCGATTTAAAAAATAATATTTAAAAATTGTTATAAACAATTCATAAAAAATGCATTTCAGCAGTCGATGAGGCTTAAAGATACAAAATCAAGCCTAATTTTCTTTCTTCAAAAAATGTATTTGTTGTTGACATATCATTTTGTTTTTATTTATCGCATATAAACAATAATTATTAGGTACCGAAAAGTGTAATTTTTCATTTTCATCGATTTTTATATAACTGGAACTTGCTGCATATTTTTATTAATTAGTGTTTTTTCTGTATTCTGTACATACATTTCAGTAACACAAATAATGTTTAACTATTTTTTAATTTTATTTCAACATTTTTTTAATACTTGTAACTCCATTATTAAATATTATGCATTGTATAAAAAAGAGTTTTAAACAGAAGTTACTCATTATATTTTGCGTAGCATCGCCGTTTTCTTAATTTTTTGTTAATTAAGTCGGCCGAGAAGTCAGCGCACGCCCATGCTACTTGCAGAGTAGCGTAAAAAACAGTAATTTTTATGCTTACACGTGGGCACCTGCATAGTTCGAAAACTATAATAGATAAGAATATGCCCTCGCGGACTTCCAATGTACAAATTCCATGTTGTACAAAAAAAAGTGCGGTGCATTTTTCTCGTATTTATTACCGGTTTCGATATGTAAGCGCTGAAAGGTCAAAAACACCATCCTCGACATTTGCATATTCTTGTTTCTCATTATTTAAAAAAATTAGGAGGTCTTAAACATACTCATAAATACTATTCCATGGAGCTGAACCGAATGGCAAAATAAAATATTTTTAATTACCTACGTCTAATTGCGCTCCAGGGCCGGCGAAGGGGTGAAACAGCGAAGCAGATGTTTCAGGCGGCATTTTAAGACTTGATTATTACCTTTTTATAAATTTCAGAAATTCAAAATTGCACAAAAATCTCAAAAAAACATTTTTTAGAACCCCGAATGGGTTTTTTATTGTGGAGCGTTACATATTCTAATCCGTACTCCGTACTTATTTGTTTACTCGTACTAAACATGTCAACGTGCTGGCCGTCGGCCGCTTTTGTCTTGAGGACAAGGAACAATTGCAATTTCGAGCAAAACACGATTGTTACAGCGCGACTTAAAAGATGAAATGCGACAATTGGTAATTAAAAGGTTTCTCTTGTTTTTGAATTTTAAGTGAAACTAGTGAAAGAATTATTTATCTGAGATTTTTGTTTATAAGTTTTTATTAAGAAATTTGTCCTAACAGTAGTGACTTGTAAATGTTTTTTCTTAGGGCGGCAAGCAAATATTTGCTTCACATTCCAAATACCCTGGCACCGGCACTGATTGCGCTGGTCTACAACCTGCCTAGAGAATTATAACTTTTAATAAACATAAGACCCTCGTTCGCTGGACATCGTGTTTGTATCACGACTCGCGCGTTTATGACTGCTTCAGCAAAATAAGAACGGTGGCACCACAAGTCAACAAACAATATGTGGATAGGGACGTGAGGGAAATCGTAATGAGTAAGATGGAGATATAGGAATGGTTTTGGCCATATAGTTGCACATCTATAAGGACTTTTCAATCAACGGAAAGACACAGAAAAGAGATAACACCTGAAAACAAATAGTATATCCATCTTCATCTAAATCACTGACGGGACGGAGATCTCACTTCCACCCACAGTGAGTGCTAAATAAACGGCGAGTGCAAGTGCAACCATTTAAAATAAATTGTTATAAGTGCGGTATGTGCCATGGAAAAAACCAATGCCCGGCGTATGGAAAAACATGTATGAAATGTAAGAAATCCAACCATTTTGCAAAAATGTGCAAATCTGCAAATGAAATAAATATGGAAAATAATTTTTATATAGATTGTATTAAATCAAAAAATTCAGATGTTTGGAAAACAATTATTGAAGTTCATAGTGGAACAAAAATTAATTTTAAATTAGATACAGGGGCTCAAGTAAATATAATACCGGCTAAATATTTGAAAAACTGAAATATTCATGAAAATAATCTAGAACAAGCCATTACTAAACTATCTACTTACACTGGGGAAAATATAAAAATATTAGGAAAATGTACATTAAATTGTAAATATAAAAATCAATCTGAATACTTAACATTTTATATTATAAATGAAAAGGAAGTAAAACCCATATTAGGAAAAATTGTGAAAAACTAAATATAATAAAATTAGTTGAATCGGTGAAAACTGAAAATATTTGTAGTAATAATTACAAAAACATAAATAATAAATTTGCTGATGTTTTCAGTGGAATCGGTTGTCCACAGGGTGACTACAATATTGAAATTGATCATAATGTTAGACTTGTCATACATGCTCCACGAAAAGTACCTATTGCCATTCAAAGTAAATTATAAAAATAAATTAAAAATTCTAGAAAAAAATAAAATCATTGCAAAAGTGGAAAAATCAACAGATTGGGTAAATCCGTTAGTAATTGTAAATAAACCAAATGGGGATATTCGCATTTGCATGGACCCTAAAGATCTAAATAAGGCCATAAAACGAGAGCACTTTCCTTTGCCTACCGTAGAAGATATAACTTCAAAATTAAGTGGTGCAAAATTTATTTCTGTGCTTGATGCGTCTAATGTTTTTTATCAAATAAAATTAAATTATAGAAGTTCATTATTATGTACCTTTAATACTCCATATGGACGTTACAGATTTTTAAGACTTCCATATGGAATTACTCTAGCTTCAGAAATTTTTCAGAAAAAGATAAAATTTTTATTTGAAGATATAGAGGGTGTAGAATTATATATTGATAATTTTTTAGTTTGAGGAAATACAAAAGAGGAGCACGATAGGCGATTATTTAATTTACTTAAAAGATGTAGGGAAATAAATTTAAAAAAATGTAAATTTGGAACAAATGAAATAATGTTTCTTGGTCATAAAATCTCAAATAAGGGTAACGAACCGGATTATGACAAAATCCAAGCTATAAAAAATTATAAAACACCGTCGTGCAAAAAAGATATCGAACGTTTTTTAGGCATGATAACATATGTGTCAAAATTTATTCCAAATTTGTCATACAAAACTGAACACTTAAGAACTTTATTGAAAAGTGACACTCAATGGCACTGAGAAGAACAGCATGAAAAATCTTTCAAAGAATTAAAAGAAATTTTGTCTAACAAACCAATTTTGCAATATTACGATGTTAACAAACCTGTAGTATTATCGGTTGATTCTTCTCAAACGGTTGTTAGAGCAGTTTTGCTACAAAATGAACTACCTGTATATTACGCACCGAAGGCATTAACAGATACACAAAAAAATTGGGCACCCATTGAACGTGAAACATTAGCAGTTTTATTTGGTTTAGAGAGGTTTCATCAGCTGATTTACGCTACAAAAAACGTAACAGTAGAAAGCGAGCATAAGCCGTTATCAGCCATATTTAAAAACCTCTAAATTCCTGTCCTCGATTACAACGCATGTTAATACAAATTCAGAAATATGATATAAATTTAGTATACAAACCAGGCTGTAAAATACTAGCCGATGCTTTATCAAGAGCACATAATGAAGAAATTCAATTAAATTCATATGATTCAGAGTTTAATAAAAAGTTAGAACAAGATTTAGACGCACAAATATGCTTAGTACCAGAAAATCTTAATATAACTGATAAAAGTAATCTTTGAAATAAAAAATGAAATAAAAAAAGATGAAGAAATGTTAGAATTAATACGTCTAACAAAAATCGGCTGGCCAGAAAATAAAACAAACTTAAAAGATAGTGTAAAATATATTTTCCCTTTCATGATGAAATTTCTTATCAAAATGGTTTATTACTAAAAAATTCTAGAATAATTATACCTAAAAATTTACGAAAAGGTATTCTAACAAAATTGCACTTAAGTCATTTAGGCAAAGAAAAAACAAAAAAACAGAGCACGCGAAATAATTTATTGGCCAGGCATGTCACGCGACATAGATAATGTGGTAGCAAATTGTCAAGCATGTGCCACGTATTCCAGGTCAAATCAAAAAGAATCCCTAAAACAACACGAGATTCCACAGAGAGCATGGCAAAAAGTTGCCATAGACTTATTTGAATTTAATAAAAAACATTATTTAGTCCTAGATGACTATTTCTCAAAATTTCCAGAAGTTGTACAATTAGATAGTTTAACATCAGAAGCATTAATCTATCAATTAAAAAATATTTTTTCTCGTCAAGGAATACTCGACGTGGTATTTTCACATAATGGCCCACAAATGACTTCACATTTGTTTAAATGTTTCTCAAATATATGGGATTTTGACGTAATACTTCAAGTCCGAAACATTCTAGGTCAAATGGTTTAGTCTCGGGTTTAGTAGAAAGAACAAATTCAAACAGTACAAAACATTATAAAGAAATGTGAAATCTCAAAAATGATCCATTTATTGCATTGTTAGAATTAAGGAATACATCTTTATACAGAAATGTAAACTCGCCTTCGCAAATATTAAATCAAAAATCACTAAAAAGTATTTTGCCAGTTACTAATAAACATTTAAAACCTGTCAAAATAAAAACAAATCAGTATAGAAAAATGTTAAAAGAAAAACAGAAAAAACAAAAATTTTACTATGATTATTTCACTCATTAACATAGCGTTAATGAGAGCCCGTTTTTTCACAACATTGTACAATCAAATGTCATTATTAGTGGTAATTCAAGCTAGATCGGCTTTTGACAGTACCAACATGCAAAATTTATCGCTCTAATTTTTTATGTCGCTGCAGCGGCAAATACTGCGATAATTTTTTGACATTTTGTTTCGTGAAATATTTTTGGCAAATAGGGCAACTCACGCTTTTAAATTTTATCTATAAATATCTTCTCTAGCTTATTACTAATTGTTAACTTACCTTGTAAATTGTAATATTGTATTATGTACTAGCAAAACACACATATAGTAAACAATCGTCAGTTCCAAAGAGAAGCCTGTCTGAAATATATAGGCTATAACCCTTGCCTATCTGTAACTATTTCAATTTGCCTACTTTTCAATCAGGTAACAATAATATACAAAGATTGTACTTAATATACCTAGCTCATAATACAGGAACAAGTCAAGCACAGCTTTCAATAGCTCAATGATGTAGTTACAAAGTTAAGCAAATCATTTATTATAAATGTCAAGTAAACACATTCGCTCTGGAAACAAACTAAAAATATACCTAGGTACCTACTTACATACGGTAATCTATCAAAAAGTAACTAGTTGAATCAAAGCTGTGCAATATTTTAATTTGTTGTATTTAAAATTCACTCTGCCTAACGAAGCAAACGTCAACATAATTTGTAAACTTCTTAAGTTAAAAATAAGGATTAAATACGTAAATATGAATCAATGAACAATTATTATGGAATATAACTCTAGTAGCAGTAGCGCTAGATGGCGCTCTCTATGTCAATCTCGGAACCATGAGTGTATAGTAATAAATAGGCGGGACATCGGGAATAAAGTAGTGCTCGCAGATTAAAGATGTATCTATCGTTCCTCGTCATATTGCACCTCAGAAACGCCTGTTAAGCCAGTCTATATATTATAATATCTAAGGTTTCAACTCGTTTTATTTACTAGTTGCCATAGAAACGTCTCTAGATTATTTTAAAATATAGGGAATCTATAGATTAAATCCCTCCCGCTAAAGCGGTCGGGATTTAATCAGATAATAAACTGCCAATTTGCACTCTTTATATTACCAGGCAAGACGCTTTCGAAAAAATTTTTGATAAAATTTTAAGCACTAGTGATATTACATACGATAAAAATTCAAGAAATGAAATTGAAATAAATAAAACTATATATGTAAAAACTAGAACAAAAAATGTACCTGCTAAAATTATTAGCAGAAATAGTAGACCAAGATCTTATAATGTTAAATTGTACAATACTGGCAGAGAGATAATAAGAAATAGGAAAGACATTATCTATCGAAATATGAACAAAAATTTTGTGCATAACAAAGATAATAAACCCAGGTAGCAAGGGTACGTTATAATGTCAAAATCTGGTGATTCTGGTCAAAAAGACGTCAGGGCACTAAAAATCGACGACATAATGACGTCTCATATATGACATTAAAATGACGTGCTACATATCACGTCATATTGTCGTCTTTTTTCGGTGTTAAATTTATTTATATTTTATCGGATTACAAACTTTAAAACTCGCTGATGGCATTTTGTTATCGTAAGCAGAGTGTAAAGTTTAAAAAAAATAAACCGTGTCGTGAGGGATAAGTATTGGCGTTTTTATTCGAGGATAATGTTTTTTAACAATATCCAAAATAAATTTTATTCGGAAAAGTTTGCAAAGATTCGGCTTTTAATAATAAAATTAGATTAAAATGCATTAAAAAGCAAGATCTAGCTGTTACGTGTTCCACTATAAAGGCTTTAAGTAAGTATTCAAACAGAGATTAGTGGTCGAGAGGGTTAAGCGTCGTCTTTCAGGTCAAGAGGTCCGTGGTTCAATCCCTGCCCATTCCGTCTTTTTTTTTTGTTAAAATAATTGCGAAAAAAATTTTAGTTGTTTTTTTTAAGGTAATTGCTTATAAAACCGATGTACGAATATACTTCTTTTCAATTTTAGGTCTGTTTTAGACCATTAAATATTCTATTTATGTTGTAGATGATATACGTTCCACTATAAAGGCTTTAAGTAAGTATTCAAACAGAAGTTAGTGGTCAAGAGGGTTAAGCGTCGTCTTTCAAGTCACAAGGTCCGGGGTTCGACCCCTGCCCACTCAGTCTTTTTTTTTTTTTTGTTAAAATAATTGCGAAAAAAATTTTAGTTGTTTTTTTTTAAGGTAATTGCTTATAAAACCGATATACTTTTTTTCAATTTTAGGTCTGTTTTAGACCATTAAATATTCTATTTATGTTGTAGATGATATTATACCTTTACCGTTTTTTCTCCAACACTGTTCCCAGGTTTGTATAAGTACTTACTTCAACTTAAAACTTGAATTCTTAAAGTAAACATTTTTTTTAACGAACCGCCACTGAATTAATGTAATGATTACGTTGTTCAACAAGTACTCGTACTTCTCAGGTGACACTGGTGACAGTTTAATTAAATTAAATAAATTCTTCTTAATAATTATAAATAAATAAAAATACTAGTAACTCGAAAAATTCAGGTTTGGGAACACGTAAAAAAATAGAAAAAAAAAAGAGAACCTGAAAGATTTTCATATATTTTAAATAAGGCTAGAAATTCAATTTCACATAATAAAGACTTCATACACATCACCATAAATACTGCTTTTAGCATCCGAAATAACGGTCACTAAGATAGCTCAGTTGGTAGAAGAGTCAGTACTGTAATACGGACAACGGGAGACATGTAGGTTCGAACCCTACGGACCGCAATTAGGAAGTCATTTTCACGTTTCATTTACGTCATCTAACTCGCCATTTCTCGTCACTCCTGACCATTTTTTCACGTCATTTTCACGTGCCTTTGCTACCTGGGAATATTCTGATTCGTCAAATGATGAAAGTGACTCTGTATTAAACAATAATAACTTTAGAGATAATGTAGAGCATAATCTATCAAGTGGTTTAACAAGTAGTTCACGAACTTCCGACATAAATAATAGCCTGGGCACTTCTGGATTAGTAAATTATAAAACTAGATTTGGACGACATGTTAAACCACCTGAAAGACTAAATATAGGTTAAGAGTTAGTTAATGTTAGTATATTAAGTTAGTAAGAAACATGTCAAATAAAATTTTAATTCAATGGAGGGGGATGTAATGATTGTATTATACTGTACTATTTTTATACGTATAGAACTGGACTAAGCTAAACACATTTGACATTAAATGTGAATTGCTATGCGCCTCCCTGTGCACCTGTATGTATCTCACTTCATTCTTGATATAGAATAAATTTTTTAGTTTTCCTGAAGGCGTCTTTTAATAAACACAATCTTATGACCATAACACACAGAAGAAAGTAAGATATGCATTTCTTTCTGTCTGATGTGTTATTGCAAACTTCCCATTTACAAAATAATTGGTACTTTATGTACTTTACTAATTTTTTCCAATGAACAAAGATATTCTCACAATTTTGAATGTTAGTATGGAAATTAATGTCTTAAGAAAATATTAGGGCCACAATTATATTGTATCCAAATTGAATTAAAAATAGTGTTAGTTGTAAACTTACTTTCACATACCTTATTTGAGGATTTATAGTCATTATATGCATGAACCATTTCAGCTACAGCATGTGAAATGTCGTTCATGTACACACACGGTGGAAATGTATCTAAACAGACTGCATGAAACTGGTTGGAATCTTCCATAGTTATCCGAGCAAATGTTTCAAAATCTTTGTCTTGAATGGCTTTAGTAATTAATTCTATTCTTTTAGGAACAATTTCCTCTGCTCTATATTTAAGAAGTTTTGAAGTCTCAATGCTTCTTTTCATACCTTCAGTTGAACTATATTTTTTTCTATCATCATTGACAACAAGAATTAACACTCTCATTTCAGGCCAATGGGATGCCGGAGCTATTTGCTTTGCTATAGAGTCCAATCCCTTTTCACTCGATCCTTTGCACCATTGAACCTATTTGCATGTAAAATAAATTGACTTCAAATAGGCACAATACAAGAGAAATAAATTAGTTTTGTTGCATGTTGATTTTATATTTAAGATTACTTAAATGCACATCAAATTGTGAAATAATAAAGAATATAAAGAAATATTTTATTGCAAATCTTTTATGAATGATTTAATGATTGAGAATGAATATTAGAATCTGCATTAAATAGACAATTTTTTCTGATAGTTGGTCAACTTCCTATAGTACATTTTTTTTCTGCCAGCGTCACAAAAATGAATTAAAATTTTTTGTGGTCAAAAACGGTTCTTTTTACTTGACAGAAGATAATAAACTTCATGAAAATACTTTTACTGGAAAAATACAACCACTTAAAACTCATAAAAAAAAAAAAAGAAAAACAACCAGACATGTCATATTTTTTATAATTAATTTTTTAGTAGATATACTACGCAATTTCAGGAAAAAATACAGAAATTGATAACTTTTGAACCATCAATAATTGGATAACCACATATATTGTTATTTTGATTGAAAATGACCTGCCTCATAACCTCATTTAGTTTGATCATCCCTCGGATCATCCACTTTTGGGACACCATGTGATGTGTTAATGTTGTTATAATGTATAATTAATTCAAAATATGCAGATAAAATAATAAAAAGACCTATCATTTTATAACCAAGAATGTGAAATATAATGGAATCAACAAGTGAAAGAATATAAAGCAATTCATATAAGCTAATTCCCTTTGGTAAAATTATACTCGAGCGCCTAGCACAGCATACGACACAGCACTTGATACCAGACAAATAAATATTACCTAGGAAAGGTATAGGTATATTCTCTAGACTGGAAAATTTGCTCTGTTACTGCCACAGTAAAAAAATGACATTCTGGTACAAATTTCGTTTTGTATAAATAGGAACCTAAATATGCATAGTTTATGCACTATATATTGTACTCCATGTTCCACAGTCAAACTTACCCATCCACCGTATACACTCCGGCAGGCACTACCAGAACCCCTTCTTGCTATACTAGATATGTCTCCTTCGATTCCATAAAGCATTGTTAAACTATAAACCAGGCATGCATATCCCGCTGCAGATGACGCTAGACCTGCAGCTGTTGGGAAATTATTTTCAGAACATATAGCAATTTTCCACTTCAACTCTGGTAACTCTGGATCTGCTCTTCGTCTAACTAAAAAAAAAAAGTGAGAATAAATTATTTTAAAAAATATAGTTTTAATTAGCAAAGATTAAAATTCAGAAGATCCTTAGCACCTCATATTTAATTCAATGAAACAGTATGCTGAAAATATGAATAACTTAGTTATAAATGCATAATTCTATTTAAATTGGGTATCTGGTAAAACCACCAATTAAATTCTCATAATTTTGTTTTGAATAAAAAAAAACTACTTTGAAAATGCTTTGCAACCACTGCACAGTGGGCCAAATTTTGTAAAAAGTGGCCAAAAATGCTTTTTTTCAACTTCTGAATTTCGCTTTGAAATTTTGGGGGTAGTTAAAGGATAGGTCACTGTATCTTTTTCAAGAATACAAAGGCGATTGGGCGATTTCTCTACCTGCTAGGGGCTTGCAAACACTCTGCATAGCACCGTTTCACCGGAATTGCGGCTCATTTAATCAAGAACTTTTAAAGAGAGACTGTGTTTAAAACACTTTAGTTCAAAATAAAATTTTTACAGGAACAGCTTACTTGAGGTATATACTTTATTTTAACATATCGCATAAAGAAAGTTTTGAATTTCAAAACAGAAAGAAGGTTGTTTTATTATAGAGTATTTATCCGAAACTTTTACAAGTAGATTCAGATTTGTGCAGGGCCACAAAAAGTCTTGCGTTGTCATGCCTTGAAAAAATATGTAGAAAATACCTTAGACATTCCTTTATAACATACAAAAAAATTATAACCCCCTTTTCGAAATTTTGGATTTTTTACAACGTGCTACACGTATTCCACGAGCACCGGCAGCATCGCTCACTTGACACAACGGGATGCGGAATCAATTGCTAAATAACTTTTTATCTTTATAATATCCTTTGAAGTTATAATTAGTATTTATTATCAACAAAATTTGACCTCTTCAAGGAATGTTTCGAAAAAAAATCAGTTTTATAGTTATTTACTTATTTATTTATTTCGTTTCATTCTATACTCTTAGCCCAGGGTCGATCCCCCATGTTATATGAGTGATGCTCAACAAATTAGAGACAAGCTGAAAATTGCTATGGCGCTTTGTTTTGAAGTGCTAAATATACCCTGAAACCCCAGCGGTGAGCCGTTGAGCCCGTCCCCCCAAAACAACCCTCCAAAGGGGGTAAAATTGTCTTTTTTTTACTTTTTTCTTTATAACTCATAAACGAAGCATTGTAGCAAAAAATTCCAAGAGGCCAAAGTTGACGAGCAGGAAATTTCCTATCAAGTAAGTATACTTTGAGAAATTGTGAGTTAGCAGTGGCGGAGAAATGAATTTTTAATTTTTTTTTTTTCAACATTTTAATGTTTTATAGTTAGGATTAATTATTAAAGTATGTAATAATCACCAGATAAATCAATAGTGTTGAAAAATATTATACAGTGACGCACAAAAGAGGTTTTATGGGGTAGTGACCTTCGAGGATATAGAGGAAAATAGAGATCACTAAATGGCTGTTTGTTTGTTCGGCCCACAACTGTAAACAAGAAATTATTAATCTCCGATTCTCTTGGCTGGTACTAAATAATGTGTTCGGTAGGGAATGCTCTTTAATATGGCGTTTACTATAATTTGCGTATTGTTTACTTTCGTATTCTATTGTGTTTTGTAGGTGTTTACTACGCCTCTTGCGTCCCTTGCCCATATGCCTTGACAACAAATATACGCATTGTTGTAAAATTGATCTATTTTCCCCTATATACTCGGAGGTAGTGATTGTCGGGCAAGATGCAGATTTACGCAGCCGCCGTATGATTCAAGTACAAGTAGCGATACAGCGACGTAATGGAAACTAAAAACAATGATTTTGTAAAATAGTAGTAGTGCACATAGCCTGACACTCAGTACTTGTTTCAAAAAGCAGGTAATTGTGTGTGCTTGTTTATCTTTAAACTAAACAACCAGAATGGTGTTTGTGTGTGCGATATGTGATTCGTCTTTGTCTACCTCTGACGCAGTTATTGTTTCTAGAGGTAAAAAAACACTAATTGAAAAAAGTAAATATCTTGGTGATATGCTGTGGAGAAAAATTGACAATATAGTGACTGTTAGAATACATGAAAAGTGCCGCAAGACTTATTTAATAAAAAAAAAAGGTGGATAGTGTGGAAGGTCAAAATAGTAATACTAACTCTACGGCGCAATATGGTACTTCTTTGCAATCGTCTACCGTACTTGAAAACTTTGATTTTAAAACACAGTGCCTGTTTTGTACTGAAGAATGTCATAAATCTGCTAACAAAAAAAGTAACAGGATATTTAGAGTGGTAACAACATTACAAATTAAAGACAATATTGAAAACCAGTGTGGCGTCCAGAACAACGAATTTGCACGTCAAGTATTTACTAGAATAAATTCATCTTTTGATTTAGTTGCTGTTGAAGGACGTTATCATAAATTATGTCACGACAATTTTTTTAGAATATCAAAAAATAACCAACCTGGAAGGCCATCTGAAAAGCTATGCGATGCAGCATTTTCCACATTATGTGCTTATATAAATGACAATATGGAAATTTGTCAATTTTCGTTGACTGATTTGCATCAACAAATGGAAGGCTATGTACCAATTGAAAGCAAAGATTGTATGTGGAGTAAAACCTATTTAAAAGATATGTTAATTGCCCGCTATGAAGATAGAGTAAAGACAATACAAGTAGGAAAATATTTAATATTGACATTTAAAGAGTACGCCGAAAAAATATTGAGTGATCAGTGGTACAATTCTAGACAGCAAGATGAACAATCAGAACGAATTAGAATAATAACAGCTGCAGCAAAAATAATACGAGAGGATATAAGAACGCAAGTTTTTAAAATGAATACATATCCATCAAATTCGGAATTTGAAAATGGAGGTCAGGATAGTCTACCTGACACTTTGAAAATATTTTTACGCACTCTTTTCAACGAGAAATCATCCGATAGAGAAAATTCGACAACTGAAAGAAGAATGGTAAGTCTGTCCAATACTATCATTGCAATTGTACGACCAAAGTCATACATATCTCCGGTCCTTTTGGGTTTAGGGATTTATCTTCACCGCAAATTTGCTTCCAAAGATTTAATATCCATTTTGCATGCTTTGGGTTTTGTCAGTAACTACAAGTCTGTAATGTTGTATGAAAACGCAGCAGCAGAGGTATCAGTAAATATTAGCAGTCCATCATTTATTCAGTTTGCATTTGATAATGCGGAATTTAACATCCGAACATTGGATGGTTTTGGGACCTTTCATGCGATGGGGGGAGTTATGGCTGTTACACCTGAAAAAGCTATGAGCATAGATCCTTTAAATAAAAAACCTAGAAGCCAGTTACACGCAGGACAATTTGGAACAGCACCCATTCTAGTTTACCGTAAACCACCAGTTCTTGGATTAAGCAAAGTTAAAGTTGAAAAAATCTGTTTGTTACTATCCGGAAGTCTCAGGGTATTCAGTTTGTTAAATTGCCTTTGGGCATATGGTCAAATGAATAACCTTCAACCAAATTCTTCTTGGCAAGGATATATGTCTGCAAAAGTTAAAGGTAACGGTTCACTAGATGTCAGTCAAGTTTTACCGTTGCCTTTTGTAAATTTAAACCCAAGTAACCCAACTGCTATTTACTCGTCACTGATGTTTGCGCTCAATTTATGTAAAAAATATGATATGAAGACCTGCATTGTGACATTTGATCAACCACTGTTTTTAAAAGCTACTGAAATTGTGTCAGCTTCTAACCCGGCAGAAGACCTATCCAAAGTAGTTGTACGATTAGGAATATTTCATCTTCTAATGTCATTTATGGGAGCAATAGGATACATAATGTCAGGATCTGGACTTGAAGAATTGTGGGCTACAATCTACGCTGGAAATAGTATTCCGCATCTGATTAATGGACATGCATATTCAAGGGCATTGCGAGCTCATCTGCTGACACAATCTGCATTAACACAGCTATTGTTAAAAAAAGGAAATACTCCTGACTATTACGAAAATAATCTGAAAGAACTGTATAGCCCGAATAATAAAATACAAAATATCAACGAACATCCAGTTTTAAATAGTCTGCTTAATGGTTCTGAACAAATATTAGAAAATATGGAAGCTTCCAATCGGACTGCGAAACTATGGTGCCAATACTGGAAACAGGTAGAAATTTTAAAAATGACAATTACAGCAGATAGAACTGCGGATTGGGATTTACACCTATATTGCGCCAATTCCATGCTACCTTATTTCCACGCAGCAGGACATTTGCCTTACGCAAAAAGTTGTCACCTATATCTTCAAAATATGCTGGCTTGTCGAAATAGTATGGATATGGAAGATTACGAAAAAATGACCCAAAAAGATTGTCATGTAGTGCGTAGAAATAATAAATTTTGGTCCGGAACACCAATGGACATGATAATTGAGCAAGAGCTTATGCGACGTATGAAAACCTCTGGAGGTTTGACTCACGGAAGAGGAATTACAGACAGTACGTTATCCCGCTGGATAACTGGGATGCCCCAATGCCTAAAAGTAACTGAGGCATTAGAAAGATTCTCTGGTGTAATTACAGTTGCATCTGAACAGCATGTAGAGTTACGGTCTTCCCGAAGAGACCGTGATGAAAAGGATTTAGTTAAACTACTTGATTGGTTGGAGATGCGCAGTCCGTTTAATCCTGATATAAATGAGCTAATGTCGATTAATTCCAGTGTAGTGGCCAACAGTGACGCTAACTGCGACAAAGCTGCAGAAATTGGTGAAAAAGTGATAAGTAGAATCATCGGTACCGACTACAGTGATTTACACCTTAAACGTAATGACAGAGTTAAACCACTCTTATCAGGAATTTCCTCAATAAAAATAAAGGATAGAGAAATAACTGTAAACCCTGCACTCCTTTTAAGTAGAATACTCTGCTCCGCATCGTCTCCTGAAGAAATCAAACAATGTTTTTAGTACGAATTAGCACCAAGCTCTCCTAGTTTGTTTTATAACGGATCGTTACGAAAAACTACTAAATCAGCGTTATATAAAATATTTGACAAGCTATGCCCGCCGTTACTTCAAAATCCAAGTTGCATAACACATTATGTAATAGATGGAGGTCACTTAATTTATAAAGTTGTCTGGCAAAGTCCTGCAATATTTTCAGATATATTTTCTCAGTACTATAACTACATAAAATACCATTATGGTCTAAACGTCACTGTAGTTTTTGATGGGTATGAGAAAATGCAGACCAAAATAGTTGAGCAAAATCGCAGGTCTACGGGCAAAAGAGTAGTACCCATTGTATCTTTTTCAGATTTATCTGCTGTGAGGATACAAAAAGCAGATTTTTTGTCAAATAGCACCAATAAGAATAATTTTATACGTGCCCTAGGAAAAATGTTGTTTGAAAATGGAATTAACGTAAAATACTCAGATGGTGATGCCGATACTCTCATTGTAATGACAGCAATAGCAATTGGTGAGAATTCTTCTGAAGATGTGGTAGCAGTAGTTAGCGATGATACAGACATCATGGTGTTATTAATCCATTATTGCCAAAAAAGATTGTTTATGGTTCGTCCGGGAAAATCATCAAAGCCGAATAAAACAACCGACATACCAGCTTTACAACAAAAATTGGGAGACCTAAAAGATGTTATTCTAAGTTTGCACGCTATGTCCGGTTGTGATACAACGTCTGCATTATTCAATAGAGGGAAGATTAATTTAGTAAATATCACCAAGAAAAAAAAGTTATATAACCTGCTAAAAGAATTTTATAATTCTCAGTCTACAAAGGAGGAATTAGAAGCAGTCACAACGCAATTTTTTATAGCAGCACATGTTAAAAACTCAACAAATACAAATTTGGATAGTGCTAGATACATTCTTTATCAACAGTACGTTCGTAAACGAAGCCTTAGTACTGATTTTAACTTGGCCACATTACCACCTACCTCAAACAGCGCAAAGTATCACGGATTTAGAGTTTTCCACCAGGCAAGTCAAAGTCAGGTTTATCATGCAACTAAAACTTTAAGTCATATTCTTTTCAACTTTTAGGTACAAGCGTGGTTAAATAACCATTTACCACCGCAAGATTGGGGTTGGAGTCTAAAAAACCAAGAGTTGCAGCCAATTCATTCCGACCAAAGCATTGCCCCTACATGGGTTCTACAAAAAATTTTTTGTAGTTGGTCATCAGGAGGATGCAAAAAAGTATGCACATGCAAACGAATGGGCCTGAAATGCACTATGGCATGTAGTCAATGCAATGGAATTACTTGTCTAAACCGGGCAAATTTGGACATAGATGATATCTTTAGATAAGTTGTTTGTTTTTTTTAAATCCTATTTTAAAATTAAAACGTTTTGGTTTATTTAATCTTTATTATTATACCCACCACAGATTACCCTAAAAAATTTAGAGCCCTATAGTGCTACACTGTATTATTATATATTTGATTAAAATTGAGGTAACCTAGCAAAAAAAACATTATTCAGCACTTTTTCGGAATAATTAAAAAAATACCCTAAATTTAAAAATTCATTTCTCCGCCACTGCTAACTCACAATTTCTCAAAGTATATTTACTTGATAGGAAATTTCCTGCTCTTCAACTTTGGCCTCTTGGAATTTTTTGCTACAATGGTTCGTTTATGAGTTATAAAGAAAAAAGTAAAAAAAAGACAATTTTACCCCCTTTGGAGGGTTGTTTTGGGGGGACGGGCTCAACGGCTCACCGCTGGGGTTTCAGGGTATATATAGCACTTCAAAACAAAGCGCCATACCAAATTTCAGCTTGTCTCTAATTTGTTGAGCATCGACCTGGATCGACCCTGGGCTATCTTACAACCCCTGGGGGTTATAAATATCTTTTCATTTTTTTTGTTAATTAATTAAGCGGTTTTCGATAACGTTAAACTGAAAAAATTAATTAACGTGCCAATGTCTATACTAACAACCCTTAAAGGCAACCTCCAGTGGTAAGTATATTTTTAATTAGTTTTTCGGTCTTATTCACACGGCTTGTTATAAAGTCCAGCCGAAAAAAGCTGAAATACACATTTTTTCAAAAAACAACCCCTGTTGACATTTATTTTTAAAATTATTTTTCCCCCCCCTACATACGTGATTCTTAATCGGCCTATGACAAAATTAGATTTTTGGCCACTTTCTGAAATTTCCTAAAATGAGATCTAGGATGATAAACTTTACCAGGAGATATCAGCATGGTACTTATGCGAAACTTACAATCGTAGTAATTTTTTTAGCTCTAGAGTTTCACTAGGTGCACGACTTCATAAACATTTTTCAATCAAATTTTTTTTAAGAATAATAAAAATGTTTAAACATTTCCATACAAAACAGTAAATATTTTTTTATTATTTTTTAGTATAACCAGTGAAGCTCCAAAGCCAAATAAATACCACATTCGTGCATAGTATAGTTTTGCTGTAAATGGAAATGTCTGTTTGTATGAAGCGAATGATTGGGACAGCCACTTTAAGCAGTTGATAATCATATTTGAATGAGTCCATTTTTTGTTAATTCTTAAGCATAATTTTATTTGATTGACTTCATGTAACATAAACAGTAAAGGAGCATTAACGCTGACATTTATGGATTTTTATTTTTTCTAAGTATGTTCTACCCCTTTGATTTTCCCGAGACAATTTAGCACGTACTACTAAAGTATGAATATTATTTTATGAATAACCTCTGTAAGCCAAAAAATGTTTTTTTCAAAATTGCAAAAAATTATTTTGGCTTGAAAATATTATCAGATATGCACCAGTTTAACTGATACGATATATTATAGTCTGAAGCCAATCCAAAATAACAGTAAGTGAAATGGGAACCTCAAATGAGTAACCATTACATAACCGCCGCTAAAGGACACCACACGTTTTATAGGTAAATTGGTGGCCTGTCAAATTTGATGAATTTTTGATATGTTGTAGTTCAACAGATTCTGAGCAAAACTTCAAATTATAGACAATTTCTCTGATAGATGGCTCCAAAGACTGGACCTCGATACTGTAACAACGATTTCTCAAAACATACTGCAGGTATTGAAATGATTAACTGCCGGAAATGAATAACCAGACTATTTACCAATATTTGGTCTTATATTGATGTGCTTGAACTTCCGGTTTTGCCGGAAGTGACATCAAATCATGTTTTTCGAATGCACAACAATTGAAGTAAACGGGTACTTCAATTTAATACATCATATTATATATAAGTAGCTTTATTAAAATTCACTATCTTAGTAAATGAGTAAGTACGTGCGAGCATTGATTGATACAACATTGATGCTAGTTTGACACCGGGTACATCATAAATTTATTTTTCAAGATATAAAATTGCAGTTGTGTCTAGTCAATGAAAACTAATTATTTGCGAGACCTTTAAGCAAAATAGGAAGTTTTTGTTTTTTTATAATACTTTATTATTTTCAGCAAAAATTGCATAGCTGATTATTTTAATCATTCATTAATATAAATCAAACCAAATTCCTTCCCTAGCATGTGTCGGTGCCAGCCAGACATACACGGTGCGAGGCGCAATGAAAGGCTGGATGAGACAAGGCCAGATTAAATTAAAAACAGTAAAAAAATGTACACAAGCTCCATTCGCAGTAATAATAATAATAATTTTATTTAGAGAGCAGCCGATGAACTTGGTCTTTCCTTCGACGTCGAGCGGGTAAATCGCGACTCTGTCACCGAGTTGGAACCTGCTCGGCGAAAAGCCCAAATTAAAGCTGCAGAACACAACATCTTTCTGCAGCTTTACACGGATAAGCCAATGCATGGAGTTTTCTCTAAAAATATAGAAAACCTTGGCTTATCCGAAAGGCTGACATATGCAGTCTCGGCCTATATCCAGAGGCATGACGGAGCATTATGAGTGCTTTATTATCACCTAAGGCACTCATATGGGATAGACAAGACACCAGTGCTGCCTTACGCTCTGGGGGATATTGAGTCCGTTGTGGGAAATGAGAAGTGTCTAATTTATTGGAAGTACTCGTTTCCCACCGTCAAGCAAATACAAGCCAACAAGCCTGACGTAGTACTCCTCGACCATCAACTCAAGACAATGTTCGTCGTGGAGTTCTTGGCTCCCGCGGAAAACAACATTGTCTTGAAGGAGGAGGAAAAACGGACAAAATATCGAGATTTGCTCTTCGAACTCTGCAGACTCTATCCAGACCATACTGTTAAGATAGTGGTACTGATTATAGGAGCCCTCAGTGGAACAAGACACACATTGCTTTCGGAACTGAAGATCATACCGGCATGCCGAAATTCGGCAGCCGGCAGAATGAAGAAGGCCGTCATCCTCGGTTCATTACGTCTGCTCAGGGCACACGATTCTTGGACCCAGTAGTCACTTACCCCACGGGCGTGGGGAGTGGCTACCGGTACTACCAGCTCCCCTCTGTGAGGATCGGAGCCACAGAGAAGGGTGACTGGTTTTTAGCTAGCTAAAAAAAAAAATAATAATTTTATTTATCCTAAGAAAATTTTACATTTTATAGACAAGTCAAGGAAAAGAAATATACTTAAGTTATACAATTAATAAAAGTTACTATGGTAAAATACAATACATGTAAATAGTAAAGCACAAAACAATACATTCAGCGACAAACTTGTTACATTTGTTAAATTACGTAATTCTAAACTAGAAACTAGAAAATTCTTCCATTTTGACCAATAAGTTGGTAAAATTCCTGTATATTATACAAGCAGTTTTCAGTTAGGATTCCTTTAAGCTTATTTTTAAATACGTTTATTGGAAGATTACGAAAGTGAATTGGTAATGTGTTGAATAAACTAATGCACATGGGATTATTTTTTTGGAGTCTGTGCAGCGGTGTTACAAGGTTATGTTTATGTCGGGTGTCATGTTCATGTATCTCATCATGTGTAGTATATTTGTTTATATTTTGTTTTATATAGAGAATATTCTGATACACTATAATGGAAAACAGCGACATTATCCTTAGTGATACAAATAGTGGACGACAACTGTCATCCCATTTGGCACCAACTATACTTCTTATTGCAGACTTCTGGATGATAAATACTCTTTGTAAATGGGTATGAGCTGCATTTCCCCATGTTAGTATCCCATACAGGAGTAACGAGTGGAACAAAGAGAAATAGGTAGTGGCTGCAGCTTGTTGATTAAGTTCTTTTTATTTTTCTGATAGCATATACATTTTTACATAGTTTTTAACATAGCATGTTAATATGATCTACCCACGTTAGTTTGATTGTCAATGTCAATGCGAACTAAAATATATATAAAATGAAAAAGGTATATAGAAAAGGTAACTTAAAATAATTAATATATGTAATAGGCGCTATTGTAAATAAAATATAAAACGTATCATTGTTTGTGAGGGAAAAATCGCTAGCGATGCGAAATTGCATGTAATTTGTTTCAATAGGCCTCTTGCACAAAATATGATTTTGACATTTTTAGAATCTTTACTCAATACAAAACACAGTGTGTAAAGGATTTTTTCTTATTTTTTCTTTTACAGACAGTATTCAACATTAAAGTTTGAATAAATCCGTTAGGCGCATAAACAACGTGTGACGTCACGCTAGCGTACATTTTAAATTAATTCCATTCACAATCCGTGATCACTGATCAGTTATTTGAATGTTTGAAAAAATTAGACATAAACGCAACATTTGTCTTATCCAATAACATAAAAACCTAAGCAAACATTTTCTGTTTGTGCCGGTTAATCGGAAGGTCACAAAAATGAACCAAGAAAAATTGAAAATTATTTAGGAATGTGAAGATTATGAAATATTATTTTCTTTTAGTACAAGCTAAGCAGTGATAGAGTGAAGACCTATTGATTAGCTGTGATAACTGGTTTAGTGTGAAAGGCTAAAAATGACCACGGATAGTGATGGATCTTATAGTGAGATGGAGATGGATGACCAGGGAGAGTGGAGGAAAGTTAAATATAAAAGAAAATCCAGGGAGAGGCTAGAAAGTATTTCAAAAAGAAACAGACAATTTACACCAGAAGAGATAAGGCAAGCTATTTTAGGACAAACTTCTAATATAAACAGTCAGCAAACAAAAACTACCCAGATAAACTGATCTACAAAAACACAAACAACAAAAAAACAGTCAACATAAGAACTATTCCACAATCATGAATGAACTAACACACAAAAAATATAAACACATGTTTTATTTAACAACAGATACAGGGTGTTCGAGAATATCATTTTGCGATCTTTGGGAAAAACTTTATCCAAAAACAGATGATGAAATCTTAAAAACAAAGACTGGGCTACTTCTCAAAACCAACCAAGACAAAGATGACATTGTAAGAACCCTTCAAAATCTGGTAAAAGTCAAGAGAATACAAAACTTTAAGGAAACTTCCACAAATAATAAACCTACCCCGTCTACACCCACAGCAAGCTACTCCGTCATAATCGGTTCAGTTGAACAGGAAATCGAGGATAAACTAATTAGTGAGCATCTGCAATACCTTAAACTTGAACATCGCTACTGTAAAAGAATTATATCTAAGGCAACACAAGCACCAACAACCCTTATTAGGATCATCAGTGGTTCTTTGCATACATTTGAAACACTACTTAAAGAAGGCTTATTCTACAAATATCGGCATTATCCAATATACCCAAGCAAACCACCCAACCCAACCCCTAAACCTTGTAGCAAATGCTTATCCTTCTCACATCCCACAGAAGCATGTAATGCGCGGCCAAGCTGCCCAAAATGTTATGGTACACACCCATTAAATAAATGTACTTCCACATTACCTCTGAAATGTACAGGTTGCGGCTCCGAAGAACATCAGGCATGGTCCTTCAAGTGTCCCAAAAGACCAACGGGACCAATTGCAGGCGTACCAAATATCCAAATAAAGTCTTTGAATAAAAAATCACAGAACATATCACCTGAGAGAAAAAAATCGAGAATACATGACCCTGTAACAATACACGATTTAATTATTAACACCTATATTAATGGGCTCAACAATCCCAAAAATGTAAATAGAGCTGAATTACTAGAAAAACTAAGAAGAAGATTTATAGACAACTTCAAAGTAGACACTACTGCGGTTTTTTCTGGAAGCCGGGTATATATTCTCATATTTGATCTTGATAATGAAGACGCTTTCTCCCCAACTGAACCTATCAATAACAGTATTAATATCCAGCATGTTCAATCGTCACGTAGTTAATTTTTTATACTGTAACATCAATAGCTACCCACAGAGAAAACTTATAATAAACAATTTTATAGAAAAACATCAAATTGACTGTACCATGTTCGTTGAAGCTAAAACCAACAATAGCACTAACACTTCCTATAGAGACTGGTCAGTTATACAGCACAATGGTAACCAAATTCATAATAAAACAAGGGGAGGCTCTCTGGTACAAGCTCACCCCCGTCTGAAAATTGGAAAAGCTAATCCTCCCTCTGTAAATCACTATTTGAATGAATGCATACATTATACTGTTCCATTTACAGACGACAAATTGCACATTTTTGTAGTATATATCCACCCGAATGCACGAATTGAGGAGAACATATTCACTAAGGCGAGTCTCTACAAATATTCCTTGATAATTGGAGATTTTAATATCAATAACAGAGGCAAAAAAAGGCAACTGAATAACTTCTTACAGAATAGTGATTTTAAAAAAAGGGATACTGCTCCAACATTTATTATGCCACACAATAACGACACCACTCCTGATATCATTTTACACACATCCAACATAACCAACAATATTTTAAACGTAGAAGAAACTCCAGATTTAGGTTCCGATCACCTAGCATTCAAAATAACAATTGATTTACAAAAAGACACCCAACACAAAGACGTCTTGAGGTACAACTTCCACAAAACTAACATAACGAAAGTAAACGAAAACATGTTAGCATATCTACAAAGTGTCGAATCTAAAGAAATTGACAGGCAATGCATATCTGACTTCAATGCCGAATTAACATCACAAATTTTAGAAAAAACGCCCAAAAACAAATATCAGTATTGCACATATGAATTACCACCGTTTATCATACGTCTGATTAAAAAGAAAAGGCAAATGTACCGGGAATACCGAGCTATGGAAGATCCTGCAATGAAATCTGATATCAATCGATTTAATAAAAATATTCAACAACTGATTCAGGAATTCAAAACCCATAAATGGATACAGGCTTGTGAAAACATAAACGAAAAGAAAGGTAAAACTTATTGGCAAGAAATCAAGAAATTATCCAAATATAAAAATAAATTTGCTAATAATAAAGTTATCGAGGAAAAAGGATTAAAATATGAAACGGCTTCAGATAAGGCAAATAAATATTTTTGCCCAACATTATGAGAAAAGCTATAAGCAAAGCAGAGATAATAATTTTGACTAAGATCATCATGAACAGGTAATACAATGGTATGACACATTTTTCGAAGAAATATTACCAGATGAACAACATCACATAGAAGAAGAGGAATATTTTGAGATACTCCAACAAGGTAAAAGCACAAGCCCGGGATATGACTATATTACAAAAAGTATATTGAGAAAATTAGATGACAGGATTCATCTGTATATTATTAAGTTATACGAATTCTGTTTGAAAACACACTTCATACCCGTTGAATGGAAAACGGGGACAATAGTCACCATCCCCAAACCCAATTTAGACCACACTAAAATGACTAATTACAGGCCGATTACAATGCTACCAGTTATAGGAAAAAATTTTGAAAAGATTATTAAAAACAGACTGCAGCAAACTATAGGAAACAAAATTCCGGGATATCAATTTGGCTTCAAAACTGGGCATTCAACGCTTCACCCACTAACAATACTTTGTAATAATATAGAAACCAGCAAACTCAATGGGGAGTATTCTGCCGCTGTATTTCTCGACATTAGTAAAGCTTTCGATAGCGTGTGGCACAAAGGTCTACTATTTAAACTTAATAAGCTGGGATGTCCCAAATATATCCTCTTTCTCCTCAATAACATGCTAAGTGATAGAAAAATTAAAGTTAAAATCCTAAATGCCAATTCATACGAATTCACTCCAGAACAGGGACTTCCACAAGGGTCTCCACTGTCTCCTCTGCTATATAATCTATATTGTGCCGACATATATAATTATCAATATGAAGATCCAGAGTTTTTCTCTCACATGGGATACATCCTACAATTTGCCGATGACACGGCCCTAATTTCACATGACAGCACCATGAACAAGGCAATTCAAAACCTACAAAGCTTATGTAACTCAACATGCACCTGGTTTAATACTTGGAGACTTAAACCAAATCCTCTAAAGTCGCACTTTGTCATATTCAACCATCTAATATCACCAGATTCTCCAACTATCGACATGTATCAACACACCATTACTCCTGAATCTTCTACAAACTATCTTGGCATCCTCATTGATAATAAAATTAATTTCAATGCACATGCAGAACTCAAAAAGAAGAACATGATTTCAAGAGCCAAACACTTTCAAAGTTTGACATACAGGAGGAATGGTATAAACATATCTACTGCAAGCAAAATATACAACCTAATAAGCCGTCCTATGATTGAATACGGTCATACTTTGTTTTTAAATTGCAAAAAGCAAGCTTTAAAAAAACTAAAAGTAGCAGAAACATCGGCAATCAGGAAAATAACAAAGATACGACATCCCAACAATCCCCTCCACAACCCTCCTTTACCAACTGACCAACATAGTACCGATTGAAGAACGTCTCATCCAACTGTCTACAAGGTTTGCCCAAAACCCTCAGAACATGGAAATCATAGTAAAATACTGCATCAGAAGAACTCCATTAATTAGAACCAGGCACAAGCATCCCGAACACACCATTCTTGAAAAGATTGAAAATTTATAATATATTTTATTATATATATGTGTATATATTATTATTATTTATTTATTTATTTTTTTATCTACTTAAATTGAAGATTGTAATATAATGCATCACTTTTTTTTTTTTTTTTTAATGTATATATGTATATGTGTATATAAAGCACCTCTAGAATAGAATAAAAAAAAAAGGAAAAAAATTATATTAATATTGTAACAATAGGCAGAAGGACTTCGGTCAATAGCCTGTTGAATCAATTTTGGTTCAATAAATTCATTTATTATTATTATTATTATTATTTTCTTTTGATTTTAGTGGCCAAATAAATCAAGCTTTCGACCCCGGGACTTTATTAAACTATTCTTTATTTAAACTGGATAAAGTTGTTGCAGTACTAATAATCCCAACTAATACTTTGCATGCTAATTCAGATTACAGCTGCTCGCTGTCTATCATATATCATAGTGACAGAATACACCGTTCAGCACACAACTGATCAATGACATAAATGATAAGTGATCGCTTAGTTAGCGCCACCGCGTGATGAACGCAACCATTGCACGCATGCACGCGCAGTGATATAACTAGTGACAGATGACGTCAACTGAAATTAGAGTTTTCTGAGATTTACCCCTTCTCCTGGATATTAGTCGGTGATTTAAATACTTTCCAGTTAGAAATTATGAAAAGAGATTTGATAATTGCTAATGTTTAGCAACACTATATTAATATATATAGATTAATTTAAAATATACGGCACATGCAAGAGGCCTATTGCTCTACTGTTCAAAAATTACTAAGAATCATTCAAAATTGTGGCAGTGAATAGGGATTTAAAAGAACAAAAACAACGATCAGGAATATAAGTTTCGTATAAGTTACTAATTTAAATCTAGTCTAGTCACTAAACTTTCGAAAACGTCCATTACGTCATGGTCTCCAGCATCTTCAACTACCCTTAAGATATTCATGGATAGATATTTTACGTATGCCTCATGTCGTGATTATCCTAAACACCAAATTACACTTGCTACGTGGCAACAAGTTCCTACTGTTAAACTTCCAGTATTGCAAGTACAATAATAGAATGCAATTGGTTCTTGACGTACAACTTCTACTTGTCCCATTTATTGGTCGTAATTATAATGCATCCACAATTGATACTTAATCGCATTGCGATGCCTAGACCTAATGTGAATTCTCAACAATCTCGGCTCATTCACATTTTTATCATATTCGAAAGTGTTGTTCCCTTCTTCTTCTTGATTATCTTGAACATATGGAGCCATTTTAATTTGGAATGTGCCAAATGTCAAATCTCTTAAATAATCTAAATCTAACACGGGAAAATCAGGCAAATGATTCTCCTGCAATAATATCCATCTTCCATGTCTAAATCCCAGCCTTTTCGCTAATATTCTAGCTTGAAGAAGGTTTGGTTCTTGAGTTTTTGCCAATAATCTTCGAGCCAATTTATTATCTGCTCCTGCTATATAAACTAAGCCGTGAAATTTATTAATTATATAAAAATAAAATCACGTTGTTTTGTACCAAAATTATGATGTACATACCTGGTATCAAGCTAGCATCAGTGTTCTATCAATCAATGCAGGTACTTACTTATTTACTAAGATAGTGAATTGTAATAAATATATGATGTATTAAATTGAAGTAAACGGGTGTTGTGCATTTGAAAAACGTGATTTGACGTAACTTCCGGCAAAACCGCAAGTTCAGGCACATTAATCTAAGCAGGCCGCCAAGTGTAAGTGGACGATATTTTGGCAATGACAATAAAACTGTAGGAACTGGTAATGGAAAAAAATTCTGCAAATAATCATTACAATTGCAATTTTCTTCAATATGCATAGCTTCCCCAATAATGTTAAATTATCAACTTGACGCCAGTTGATGGTCGAGTTTATTTTAGTGGGGAAGGGGTGTTCGTTCAGTGTTTCGCGCATTTCTCATTCCCTGTTTGACGCCCCTTTCAGTTGGCGCCTTCTGCGACCGCGTAGTTCGCGGGATTCAAGATCCGGCCCTGAATCCAAAGCCAAATGATGGTAAATAATCTGATCATTCATTTCCAGTAGTTACCATTTCAGTACCTGCAGTACGTTTTGAGAAATCGTTGATACAGTATCGAGAGGTAGGTTCAACCTTTGGAGCCATCTATCAGAGAAACTGTCCATAATTTGAAGTTTTGTTAGAGGAACTTATTCTTCAGAATCAGTTGAACTACAACATATCAAAAATTTATCAAATTTGACAGGCCACCAGTTTACCCATAAAATGTGCGGTGTCCTTTACGATATTGTTTTGATAGTTGCTGCGAAGTCATGGGAACCTCCACTATCTGTTTAAAGTCATAGAACTTGTAAGTAATATTTATTAGTGTTAATGACATTACTGCTACCTGCAGAACTGAACTTCATTGTGCATGGCTACTACAAAATGTGTCACCATTTAAATTCACAATAAAATAAATTTCACCATCTAGTTCCCTATGTTCACCTTAGATAAGAAATGTATATGTTGAAACAATAAAGCTAACCTATATTTATACCTTACACCTACTTTTTTTTTAATTTTATAAAAACAGTGCATACAACAAACCAAAAAGCAGCATTCGACAGGTGGTAAGTCTGTGATTGTGAATTAAATTAGATAGACAGAAGTTAAAATTGGTCCCGCATTCAGTTTAGATCTTCGGACGTACGACGAGCAGAACACCAAGGTCTTCAGAATCAACATAGGGAGAAATGTAACTATAAAGTGGCAGCAGCAATTTATGGTAGTCACAACTTTGCTCATCAAAATTTTGTAGTGGAATGGTGAAGTAATGTGACACTTTTCTTCACTGTCTAGAACCCAAATCAAACATTTTCCAAACATGTATGTAAGTAACCCTTAAACCGACTCTGTATTTGTAACTGTAGCTTATCTGCTCTCTACTTATGGATTTTATTTAAGATAATATTGAAATTAACTCACCTTCTTTTAAACAGCTTTCTAACCTCTTATTATCAAAAGACTGTTCTTTACCATTCAGCCAGAATTTATTCTCTTTTAACAATGGACTAGCCATTATTGTAGTTTTAGCACACATCTAAAAGAGCAATTTTCAACAAATGTAAACAATATGTAGGCTTACAAAATAAACTTCAGATAATTCTTTAAACATTTTATATATTTTAACTATAGCAGAATAATTCTTATTTTCAATGATTTAAATTATTTTTTTTATTTTCAGCGATCCCCTCTTTAAACTTTTAAATCTTTAGTTAAAAATGGTGTAAACTTCATCTATAAACGAAATTTTTTGGCTTGAATATTCTTTAAAAAAACCTATTTTTGGTCAAAATTATACAGGGTGGATCATTATTCATGAGTGACAGAACAATGGCAGATTCGTGAACCAATATGTGATTTAACCCAATATACTTTAGTAAAATGTTTTGTTGTGGATTAGATACATAGTGAAAATAATTTTTTTCCCCTTAATAATCTCTATTATACAGGGTAAATACTCACATCTTCCTGATATATGCAAAAATATTCATTTATCAAAATGCCCAAAGAAAATAATGCCCAGAGAAAATAAATTTTGAAAATTGCAAATTACGCCTCTAACCACAACCTTGTACTATATTCTCATCTAGCCACCATTATCTAGTGTTTGAAAAATATAATTATTCAGTATAAAAAATGCATAAGACTTCTCGAAAAATCGGTTCCTTTTTTCTTAATGCACGTCAATGACTGAAATAAGTGCTGCTTTACTCAAGAGAGACAATAAAGGTCTTTGACACCAATCCAAATTTGGTTGGAATTGAATGACTAATAACTGAACTACGAGGGTGTTACTAAAATGGGACACACTGTATATGTTATTTATGATTTCTTAAATATCATTTTTTAAAGTAAATCTGTTGCTTTTTTATACATAAATATTATCAAACTTTAAAAATATTCTCTTGAACAAAAGGAACAAATGCTTTTTGAACATTTTTATTTTTGTACATGTGTAAATCTGGACTAGTTTAGCAATAAACCAATATCAAGTGGTAACATATATAACATCAATTTAAAATATTTGTATTTTTTGTGATTTAAGTGTATATGATAAAGTAAATTGCATTAATAATATTTTAGCAGATTGTTACTACTGATGCAAAGAGTATAACAAAAAAATGTAGAGCTAAGAAATTGTAATAAATAAACTGGAGATTTGTCGAATATGGTAAATCACCACTCTGAAAAAATATAGCCAGTCGGCCATTAAATGAAATGAAGTCATTAAAAGCCATGTTTAACAATTAAAATACTTACAAAATCGGTGCTAAGTGTGCCACTTAGAGAGTCATTTATGGGTATTATAAATTCTTCATTACTTTTACCCCCTAAAAAATTAAAACCAGGATTTATTTTTTTTACAAATATAATTTCTGTTATTTTTACATTAAAAATGAAAAAAGATAAATTTAAAATAATAATAAATTGTAATCCTAATTTTTCAATTTAACATTTAGATATCAGTGCATGTTTATGCCTAACCTGAAAAATATGAAAAACTCTTTTCTGTAAATAAAAAACGAAAAGGAAAGTTACTTACAATACTTAATAACTGCTATGTTCACAGGAGCAATACAAGTTACTATTTTCATTATGCTACAATCTGAAATAAAAAGTAGACAACTATAACTTTAATAAAAATAATATATTTATTTATGTAATTAATTATTATACTGTTAAACATTATAGAACGGAAGCCCATAACACAAAAAAGCGCATAATCGTACTCATCTGGAAAACCACATAAATTTGCTATTAAATGTTGGAAGTCAAAAAATATCCAACCGCCAACCTGTACCTTAGAGTAAAATGTTAATAACTGCTGGTGCATAATTCTCAAAATAATTTTAATGTCAAATGAAATTAGTTATTTTCTAAATTACTTTAGGTGTGAAATTTTCTTATCGAATCCCCCACGTGGTTGAATTAATTACCATAAATTTTTCTCATGCACGAATTTTTTAAGAAAATTCGTGCACTCAAAAATTTTTGGTAATAATTCAAGCACTGGGAAGATTATAAGTGGAAATTTTGTGTATTTTGCAAGAAATCAGGACACTAAAAACCTGAATGTACAAAGTTCTTGAACTGGAAAGTGAGAAGAGGAAACGATAATAGGGGGACTAACCAAGCAAGTATAGCTATAGAAGCAGAGTTCGAGGAGACCTGTTTTTGTATAACCAGTGAAAAATATGATAAAGACGCATGGATTATTGATTTAGGTGCTACAAGCCACATGTCGAGTGATAGATCATTCTTCCAGCAGTTGATCACTAAAATATAAAGCAATGTAAGATTGGCAGATAGGAAATCGGCTAAGAAAGAAGGTATAGGCTCTGGTACAATCAGCTGTATTGACGGAAAGGATCAACAGATAAAAATTGTCGTAAAGGACATATTATACGTACCATCACAGGAAGGTAATCTATCACCAGTAAAGAAACGTACTAGTAAAGATTTTAATCTATACTTCCAAAGAGATAAATGCAGAATTGAAAAGAATGCATTTTGCATTCGCAAAGAATATGTTCCGCAGTTTCTATTGCAGTCAGAGGTAACTTAGCTCGAGCTTCAAGGTGGGGGTTCTCTTTTAGCCCGAGGTTAACCTACAAATTTTATGTTTGCTGTTGACAGTTGTTGGGTGAAAAGTCAAAGGTATATTTTTGGGTAAATTATTGAAAACGGAAGCTTTCGACGAAATAAGCGATGTTGAACAGATATTTTGGAATCTTTGGAACACGAAAGACATACTTAGTTTTCTAATATAGCTAAAAAGCAAATATTAACATCTATTTTATTGTATTGTAGAAATCGTTCAGCTTCTTTGTCTCTGCAAGATACTGCATCAGTTTTTTTATTCTACAACATGTTTATAATTATTTGCTATTTTAATTATTAGCAACCACTCTGATGAAAAATTGGGACCTCTGCCTACCTTTGTTGGGGTTTCACTCATTTTCTTAAAATAAAAATGTAACTATCGACAAGAAAATATTCTAGTTTATATTATAATTGTTGTTGCTCGTTGCTGTCACTGTCAGGTGACTTTTAAACAAAAACAAACCAATGCTTTTAATAACGAAAACTTAAAAAACCAACAAACAAAAAATTACTTATTTTTAGGCCAATCACAATCAAGCTAGAGCTGGCAACTCTATAAAAAGCGTCACCAACCTCAGGTTATTCAAGGTGTCCTAACCCACACATAAAATGTGGTAGATAAATGGATGCGGATTTAACACTCACTTTGCCCCGAGGTTAAACTTAGCCCAGGGCTAGCTAACATGCAAATTGAACCCTATATTGATAAACGGGCCCTTAGTGCAACATTAAAGAAGCCTGTGAACCACGTCTGCTGGGAAAGGCGACACATAGTCCATTCCCAAAGAAGTCAAGTAGTGAAGCAAAGTCAACATTGGATCTTATACATACCGATGTCTGTGGACCTATGTCAACACCAACTCCTCGAAAAGAACGGTATATTTTGACGATTATTGATGAATTACAGCATATATACCAAGATTCATCTGATGAAACAGAAGTCTGAAACTACAAAACTAGTCAAAGAATTCGTTGAAAGAATAAAGACAAAGAAGGTATAAAAGTCCAATATACTGCAGCTTATTCACCGGAACTGAATGGAGTGGTAGAAAAAATCATTCCATTATAGAGATGCTCATTGGAGCAAATATGGGGTGAAGCTGTATTAACTGTCACTTATCTGCAACACAGACTACCTACCAGAGTGAAAGAAAAAACACCATTTGAACTCTGCCATTCACAACAACCAGATGTGGACATGTGGACCAGTCAATAAATAGCATGGGAAACAACAGTACCATTGATCCAGAATACGTGCCAGAAGCGGCTGGAATAAGCCAGAAAGATGGAATTTAATGAGATCGACAAGAGGGATTCCTCTACAGAGATTTGATCACACAGCAAAAATAGTACGAGAAAGTATTTTGGAACCTAAAGCCTTCAAACAGGCACTAACAAGTCCCCGAGCTGATGACTGAAAAACCGCAATGCACGATGAATACAAGTCATTGACGAAGAACCAAATTTGAGAATCCAGCCAACTCTAATATTGTTGGATATAAATGGATATACAGTCAAGAAGGATGATACAGGACAAGTACATGAGAATAAAATCAGACTTGTAGCACAAGGTTTTTCTCAAAAGTATGGCACAGATTTTAACGAAGTCTTTGCTCCAGTAGCCAGGCAAACAACATTTAGGACTCTACTGGAAAGGTGGAAAGAATAATCTAAAGGTTCACCACTAAGATATAAACAGCTTTCTTATATGGAAAATTAGAGACGACAATTTATATGCAACGACCGATTGGATATCGAGTTCAGGAAGGAAGAAAAGTATGTACGCTAAAAAGAAGTATTTATGGGTTTAAGCAAATAGCTAAAGTTTAGTATGAAACACTTGAATGGTATGTGTCTAAACACATGATAGCTGATATGATGATCAAACCCTTGCACAGTGGTCTGAATAGGGGTAAGTTGTTTCAAAAATGGCTAGAGGATGCGAATCTCAACCAAATTCTTTTACTTCCACATCCAGTGGAAGTATAGTAACGACAAAAAATTTTTTTTAAATTTTATTGTTCAAATAGGCTTAAAATGTCATGAAACGTCGAGATTTTAAGTTTGAGCGAAAAAAATTTCTGTCTGTCTGTCTATAACTTTTTTTGTGCGCACGTTTACTCTATTGACTTGAAATTTGATACACGTATGTACTTTAACGAGATCTGGAACTAGATTATATTTTCATGTTGTTCCGACGAAGGGTTGGAGGGTAAATTGGGGTAAATTTGGAGTAAATGGGTAAATCAAGCAGGTAAGAGTCGATAAAATTGGTATTTAATATATACAAGAGAAGTTAGGGTCTAAAAAAAAATTTTTGGCATTAGCCACCCCCATTACCACCCCCACCCCCTTATTAAAGGGGATGAAAAAAATTGTGATTTAGTGTATGTACAAGAACCAGAAACCTTAAAATATTTTTTTACTACATCCTCTCCCACTACCACCCCCCTATCACCACCCCCACCCCACTACCGATGTGGGGTATCGTTTTATGGGTTTTTGGGGTAGAGGATTTCTAATATTATATTATTAAAGTTCCATAAACAATTATTTCCACATACAAAGTTTTTTCGTTGTGTCTTGGGTAGAGAATCTGGATGTGGAAGTAGTGATTCCTTGGGCAGCGGTTTTTTTTTAAATGAAGGTCGAGAAATTTCAAACAAATCGTCGGAGCCTGTTTCCGAAAAAATTATTTCAATTTTTATGTATCTCAATTTAAAATATAAGAAAATGGTATTTTTTAATAAACAGCAATTGATTGACAACTAAAATTAGTTAATCTTGCTCAATGTCATTCTGCTACTTTTCGATATTAGGCAATCCAAACCACATGACTGTCAACATGGCATAATACATTCATTATCATTCGTTAAATGTTTGTTTTTCTGTTGGTATGGCCACGTTTCCAGAATTTAATAAAAGTAAATCCTTGTTTGTCCTCGACGCCATATTGCCAAAAAATTTTGGCAGGTTTTTGGATTCCCTAATTATCTCTTAGGTTATGTAAGGTTATGTTAAATTTGAGGGCATTTTAACTTTTACTTTTAAATTTCTAATTGTTAGCTTTTTTTACAAAACTATAAATGCTTTTTTGCGACTGTAAATTATTGCGGTTATAAATTATTTAACAACTGATTGATGAGGGTAAATTTGTCAGAGATGTATTCAAATTATATAAAGAAACTATGGACGAAAATGTCCTTATTCGTTATAATATTTTAAAGAAAAACCACTCAGTGCATATAAAAATGGCTAAAAAAAACTATTATAATTCAGTAATATTAAACTCCAGTAACAAATCTACCACAGCCTGGAAAATAATAAATGGTCACGTGAAAAACAGGAAATCACATAATATACCTTCATGCCTGCTGGATGACTCAGGGCGCAATATTAGTAATTATCACGATGCTACTCAAGCTTTCAATGATTATTTTATAAACTCTATAAATGATTTAACAAAAGATCTGTCTGTAAATTCGTGAAAAGACATTCTTCTTATTTCCTATTACAGCTCATGAAGTTCATTCAATATTAATGAAAATATCCAACAAGCATTCTGCAGGTTATGATGAGATACCCTGTTCGCTTCTAATCAAAGTCGCTGATCACATCACTAATTGCATTAGGATGTGCAAGTAGTTATTAATTTTTCATTCCAGGACGGTATGTTTCCAACACTTTAAAAAAAAACGCTTATTGACCCAATCTACAAAAAAGGTGATATATTACAGATCTCGAACTATAGAGGAATTGCCCTACTCTCAGCTCTCTCTAAATTATATGAAAATGCCTTTCATATTAGGCTTTCAAAATTCCTGGAAATAGAGAAAATCTTGTCAATTAATCAATTCGGTTTTAGGAGCAAATTATCGACTCAGGACGTGATTTTGGCAGTTTACAATTATATTCTGCAGAATTTTGAATGTAAAAACAAAATAGCGTGTATTCTATTTGATCTAAAACGTGCTTTTGACACGGTCAACACTGATTTACTATTGAACAAATTTTATAAATATAGCATACGTGGACCCGCCCTACTTTGGCTCTCCTCTTATTTACAAGGTCGGAGCCAAGAAGTTATTTTGAGAACTAATAATGTCACTTACAAGTCACTACCCAAAGCGATCCAAGTAGGGGGAGCGTATTGGGCCCCCTCTTATTTATTACTTTCATTAATGATATCTTCTCTTATTTCCCAGGTGGTTTTGTAGATGATGCGTTAATAGCTGTGAGTTCGGACAATTTTAATGATCTGAGTAGCACTGCAAACGATGTTATTCATATTATAATAAATTACTGTCGGTATACAGAGTTTATCCTTAATGATCTCAAAACTGATCTCATACTGTTCACTCCAAGAAAATTGTATGAAAGTATATTAGTAAAAATAAACAGTAAGAGTATTCAACAGAGCTCACAAGTTAAATTTCTTGACTTATGTATAGACTCGCATTTATCGTGGACTAACCAGATTGATGTCATACTGAAGAAATTATCAACTTCTTGCTTTGTCTTATGGCAGCTCAGAAATTATGTTTCAACTGATGTTTTAATAACATATTATTATGCTTATGTCTACTCCACATTGAACTACGGTATCAAATTGTACAAGGGTAATGAAGTTTTAATCCTCCAAAAAAGAATCCTAAGAACAATGACATTCAAAAGTTTTAGATACTCCTGCAGAGACCTATTTAAGCAACTAAACCTCCTAACTATAACGAATATATACATCCTAAATTGCGTTTGCTAAGTTAAGTCACATCCTGATCAGTTTACACTTACCAGAGACCTAAATTCGCCCTACAATTTTAGACCTACACTTAATATAGAAATACAGAGACATAGTTTGTCTATATCAGCAAATTTGCCGTTGATCATGGCCGTTAAGATATTCAATAAATTACCAACCTCTTTGAAGTCCTTACCTATTTTTAATTTATTTAAATCGGGTGTTCGTAATATGCTGCAAAAACATAGTTTTTACTCTATTGGTGAATTTTTAAATTGTGACAATTTTGTCTTATGATTGATTGTACGTTTGTATTTTTGTATTGAATTATATTTTTTGCTGTTTTATACTATATTTTATTATTTTTTCCATTTTAACTACTGTTAAACCTGAAATTTTCTATTTTTGGCTTGTATTTTTATTAACAATTTTGTGACAATATTCTACACTTGTATCTACAAGTCTTATGAAAATAAAGTCTATTATTATTATTATTATTTTTTTTCTTTTCGTGTGCGCGATGCTGGACAGTTCTCCCGTGTTATTATTATTATTATTATTATTATTATTATTATTATTATTATTATTATTTTAGATTATGTATATTTTTTATTAATATTTGAAATTTTATATTTAAGAGCATATTTTGTAAATATAAGAATTAAATTTAAAATCGATAATTAACTATATTATTAATTATATTATTAATTATATTTAAAAATTCGGGTAGCCACATTGAATCCGCCATCTTCGATATAGCCAATTTGTTATACTTTATTAGCGACCCCCAGATTCATACATAATAAATTTTGAAGAAAATCATTTAAAAAATTTACATTTTGGTTATTTGTCAATCGCTGTTTATTCAGAAATACCATTTTCTAATATTTTAGATTGAGGTACATAAAAATTGAAATTATTTTTCTGGAAACGGGCTCCGACGATTTATTCGAAATTTCTCGACCTTTATTAAGAAAAAAAAAAAAAGTTTGCGTTTGGTTGAAATTTGCATTCTCTAGCCATTTTTGAAACAACTTACCCCGTTTCAGACCACTGAATCTTGGGGCATATGAAACTGAAGGAACTAATTAGAAAAACTGGACTGGTACCTAATCTTTGAGGGGGGATGTTAGATACATGTAACTACAGAGTTTATACTGTCCTTAACTCACATGAAGGGTACTTATATATTTTGTTTAATAATTATATTATGACATTATAATTTTGTATGACATACAAAAAAGTATCTCTTATAAAAACTGTTGTGTTGACTTGAATAAACTACAATATACTGCGTCATCATTTATTAGCCTCCAATAGAGACTATACACGTGATTGCTTCCAGGCACCTCCCAAGCTCACCGGATCTTATGTCTCTAGATACAGAGCAGTTAAAGGATCACATTTGGGTGGACATTAGCAACATTCCAATTGAGATGTGTCGGCAAGTATTCCAAAATTTAAAGAGAAGAGCGAGATATTTAGACAATATTTTATTTAAAAAATATAACCCGCATTTGTGTACTTTTTTAATTTTGCAATAAAATTATTCCAACAGTTTACATAATTTTGTTTTGATGTTTTTAAAATTGAAATTTATTCTGAGTCAACGTGTAATACTGTAAGAGGTAAAGGAACATTAAGTCAAAAACACAACTTGTCTTGGACAACATTTAAAAATAGATTATCGTTTTAAATTTTTCTTTGGAGTATCCTTAATGAAAACTTATTTAAGTGGAAAACCTGAGTATTTAAAAGAATATTTAAAACCAAGGCAATTAATGCATAATATTAATCTTAGAGACTTAAATCAGTTTCATATTCACCAACATAAAACTGCAAAATTTCAGTGTTGCTATGCCTATGTCGTTGTAGACTTGCTAAATAAGGCAGAATATTATGGTATGATACAGGGTATTTCAGTAGACTCCTTTAAAAGGAAGTATAAAAACTATCTACTAGGTATACAAAATGAACAATGAAAAATATACCTTCTTTATGCAGAGAGAATTGATTCGATTAGAGCGGCTGTGAGCAGGGCAGACAGGCAGTTTGTACCTGTGTAGATTTCTCATGCGGTGTGGGAATTGATGTGCATTGACGCACATCAATCTTTCATGTCGCGCGGGAGGTCTGCACGGGTGTTGTTTGCTTTTTTGCTTTCCTGTTCACAGCTGTTCAGGCCAAACAGATTCTTTCCTTTTTAAGTGAATGTTAGTGACAATGTTTGTTCTTTACTGTAATTATTGTAAACTTATTTGTTTTTTTTTGGTGGCGTGGAAGAACGTTTACACGAACGTCACCTTTTGTGTTGCATATGTGTACCTATATATATAATACAATAAATATTTTTCTATTCTATTCTATTCTATTCTATTCTATGTGCAGGGATGAGACAGTTACAAATGTTCATCGCTGTCGGACCATTCCAGATTAAGACCAAAGAATTACTAAAGCTGAGCAGAAAACAGCTGAGTTGAGCAGTGGGCATCCTAACAAGACACTGCATACTAAACTAACACCTAACCAATATAGGAGTGTTAGATAATCCACAGTGCAGGATGTGTCGTGAGGATGAGGAAACTCAACTTTCAAAGGAACCATTCGTTCTTTCCATATACTATTGATCCCCAAGTCTGACGATGCTACTATATCAACAAGAAATCTCCTTGCGATACATCTTGTCAACGTCTTTCATTAACTTAATATCTAACATTCAATTAGGCAATCCAAACCACGTGACATTCAAGATGGCGGCTGACGGAGTCGAGGGCAAACATTCATTTTCATTTGTTAAACGATTGTGTTTTTCTGAGGCTTGGCTACATTTCCGGAATTTAGTAAAAATAAACCCGTGTTTGCTAATTGTTTGCCAACGACGCCAAATTTTGACAGGTCGTTGAATTCCCTAATATGAAAAATTATCTTTTTCATATTGAATATTGAAAATTACCACTCTTTCTAAGTACTGATGATCTAACTGGGTAAGCAGAAATAAAAGATAATTATTTTTAAATACTAGACGAGCTATGGGGCTCTAAAAGAGTGATTCTTCTTTTTTTTTGTATCTGTCAAATAAACAAATCTTTCCTGTCAGTTTTTAAGTTAAACTTTTTAGCACAATGTGGAATTTAAACAACCACATAAGTGATAAAAAAAAATTTTAGTGCCAAGGTGCGTATTAAGTTTTTTTTTAAATCCAGAAATTGTGAAATTAATTAACCCTATTTTTTAAATAATTTTAAGTGACATTAGGAAATGACATAATTACACAGGTTTACAAAAGAAAATGTCCGACCAATGGGATTCCATTACCGTACCCCGAAGATTTTTGACGTGCTGAACATGATGCCATAGTCCCTTTTGCGCTATCACGTTAGGATTTCGAGAAAACTTAACCTAAATGTGCCAAAAATACCTTTTTCGCCTTCGTTCATGCACAAATTAATTCACTCAAATGACCCCAAAAACCCCCGACTAATAAGTTTTGGGCCACAATCTTCAAATTTTGATGAATTTCTGGATTTTAGCATCTGCCATATTGGATCCGCCATCTTGGATTTAGAAATTATTAAATTCTGACTTCAGATTTGTGATCAGCGACCCCAAAAACCCCCGAGTAACAAAATTCAGCCCAAAATATTAAGTGAATTAATTTGTGCATGAACGAAAAAGGTATTTTTAGCACTTTTAGTGCTGACGTGATGGCGCAAAACGGACTGCGACATCGTGTTCAGCACGTCAAAAACCTTTGGGGTATGGTAATGGAATCCCATTGGTCGGACATTTTTTTTTGTAAACCTGTGATATTTAAGTGTCAAATTTGAATAATTTTTTATTATGTCACAAGCACTGAAAAGTTTATGTTGACGTTTATCTGTCACCTCCGCCAACTACAAGAAATCATACAGTAAATAGATTACTTACTTTACTGACTATTGCTAGTGGGTTCATGACGATTTTGAGGTTATTTAGTGCCAATTTCAAAAACATATATTTTCCTCATTATTTTGTAACAATAATTTTGGTTTGAATCAATTATGTACCACACTGATGATTTCAGATGAGAATGAAAAAACTTGATCAATTTTTATCTGGTTTGAATCGAGTCGAAAGTAGAAGGAAATATTTTATTTATTATGACATGCATGCAGTGAGTGAAATTCTTTTTCATTGTGCTTTTTAAATACAAAATTAAGACATACATAAAGAAAAAAAGTCTTTTATAATTTTAATAAATATCTTGCAGACAATTTCGCTGGCATAAATTACATACATTAAATGTGTACGGACCTAGGACATTTGCTTCTGCCATCCACCATGTATTTTTTTTATATTTGTAACTATGTAATACTGTAAACCTTATTGGTGATTATTAAAATTGTTTGACATGTGGAAGTACTATTTGTATACTTAATAATTATTATTATTATTATAATTCTTTGCTTTGAAATGAAACAAATGTTTATTTATGTTGAAGTAGTTTCTAGGTAAACCTACAGATACTTGATAAGATAGCTCGTAAGGGACACTTCTTATTTCTATACTAGCATGATCAGACTTAGATCATCAGTATATAGAAAGAATTGGTTATTTTCTTGTTTTTCATATTGAATATTAGATATTACGTGTATTTCTTGTTGATATGCTAGCGTGACTTGGATCAGTAGTATATGAAAGGTTCCTTTGAAAGCTATCTGCTAAATACACAAATTAATATTTTTCACAATGTAAAGGCCCAGCCTTAGTGGCTGGAAAGATTTCATAGTATGGGGAACCATTTGTGACCCCGGAAAATATAACCAGAACTCCCATTGACTTTACACTCGTGTTTTTAAGATGAACAGGAGTAATGGGATAACGAGACTATGAGGATAAGATTAAGCTTCGGTACAGCAGGGTACTGACACGCAACCCCTAAAGAAAAAAAATCTAACTACCCGTGGTAGATTAACATATATATCTGTTACATTAAATTTAAGCATCTCAGATAATAATATCTAAGTACCTAATCAGTCAATTGACATAAGTAATTCAATACCAGCACTGATAAATTCATACAGTCCTGGCTTACTCTGTGAACCGCAAGTTATGCTAATTAATTACCGATTCAGCCTAATTGACAAAAAATAATATAAATACAACCGATCAACCACAGCCCTTCAGTTGGTACAACATTGTTATACTTAATAGTAGTAATAAAAATGAGATAAGACTCAATTTAATATATTATATTTAACAACTCATGACCAGTGGGTCCGAGATCGAATTCTGGCTACAGTATAGATGTTTGGTGCCGTTTTAATGTGTTACCAAGAAGGTAGCAGTCGGCTAGACCATGGTTGAGTGAGACAACACAAACTAATCATCGTTATCTCTCCTGAGTTAGATTCTCAGCTGCAGCAGATGGCAATCCAGCGAATGTGCATTGTTATGTTGTCCGTGTGCATGTCTTATTGTTGAATACTGGAATAGTCTATGGCTAAATTCCGCCAGGACATTAATCTAAATAAGGTGGTAGAAAAAAAAACAATACTAACATTTATATTAAACTAAGTTAGAAGAATTAAAGTTAATACACAGAAACAATTTGAGACTAAAGCAGAAACAAAAAAAAAATAGAATGAAGTCTTGTAATCACTACTCTATGTACAGAAGACTTGCACATTTACAAATAAAAAATTGATATAATAACCGAAGTCTAATTAAACTATTCTTCACTGAGATTGAAATTTTTATGCAATTGTTGTCTATTCTTAGGATTTCTCTTCGCAGGTTTTAGTAAATATTGTTAGTTTTAGACATTTTTAATTTTGTGATGCCAACTTAGTTGGTGAAACATTTGTCAGGATAAAATAAAGTAAGAAAAAAGAACTGCCACCAACCTATTTGCGTTTCAGATCTGGGACCTTTGGTTTCAAGTCATGATTGTGCCAAACGATGCTGAACGGTAATTCTATTCAGCCTTCCAAATATTGTGTTGAGGTATTATTATTACCATTAGGTAAATATGATATAATTTATAGTTTAACACTTGCAACAAACTAAATTTATCTATCTATTTATCAAATTTATCTAAAATTATCCACTTTTTTTACAACTTCAAGGATGCATTTTACTTACAGTGAATTATTTTTTATTTTTTAAAACAATGAAAAAGTATATTGGTAGGAGTCACTGATAAGACCGGTCTAATATGCATGCCAGTGAAAAAAAAACAATTACACAATTACTTCTATTTCAAAACCTGTAGCAAGGTTGGTATCCAACTGCCTTTGAATTTATTACTTCTGGACTACTGTTTCTTAAAAAACTACTACTGATGTGTTCAACCCGAAAATTTATATTTTATGGGACACATAAAAATAACGTCAAGTAAATTTTGATAAACTAGCTCCAGTAGAGTGAAAGTGGGTTAAATTATTCTCAATATAACAATGGTTTCTCCTTTCCCCTTCAGCAAGAATTTTTTTTTTTTTTTTATTTTAACATCTTATTTTTATTAACATCCTGACGGAATTTAGCTATAGCTATTTCACCACTCAACCAGGATACGTACCCACAGACAACATCACAACACCCATGCCCTTTGACATTGCCATCAGTCTCAGCTGAGACTCGAACTCAGGAGAAGAGAGTGACTAGCTGTCCCTCACACAACCGCGGTTTAGCCCACTGCTACTGTCTCGGCAATATGTGAAAAACGCCACAACGCATCCATACCCTAGCCATGATTCGAACCCGGGACCCCGTGGTCGCAAGATTAACACCGTAAACACTGCTCCATTGAGTCGGTAAATTCTTAACTTTAGAGATTTCTGCTCTTATCGGCAACATAATACAATTCTAGAGCAGTGTTATAGGCTATTGATAATGGATTGATTCTAAAGTAGTATATTAAGAAGCACTAACCAAGTAAACAAACCAGAGTGCCAATAAGTTAGAGAGAATGGGTATTTTTGCTAGTTATATAAATTTAAATAGACATTTTTTTAAATAATTTAAATTTTATTTTGGGAATACTTACACTCCAAATCTGAATAATAAAATAACAAGGGGGCACTTTCGGCCTGTATTCACAAAATAAATCCATGAATATGAATATCTATAACTGCGGGGTATTTCCTGCTAAAGATAAAATATAAAAAACCTTTATTAAATGTTACTTATTCGCTTTCACTGTGACAATAATAGGATCATCCATAAATTTGTTGCTAATTTGACGTCTTCATGATTGAATAAACTTTAAAAACATTGAACAAGGTAGAGAAGACCATAAATAAAATGAATACAACTATTCTATGTGCGTTATTTAATATACTAAACTTACCAGAATAATATAGACCTAATTATTTATAATAAATTTAGTCCACAGTCGTTTATATATCAATAATTAACATGTAGCACAGAACATAAACTAATAAAATATGTACCTACTAAAATTTAGGTTAGAGTTCTTTAAAAATTCGCAGTTCTACCAGTTTAGCCTACGGCCGGCCCTGAACTGTTTAATATTTATTAAACTCATGGGCGTCTCCAGGTACACGCAGGAGGGGCAAGTTGCCCACTTTCTGAAACTTCTTAGGGTAACTCTTTGTTTAAAATAAATGTAACATGTAACATTATTAGAATATGAGAAAGTCACACTATGAATTTTACGGCTCAATTAAAAAGAATTTGTGCAAAAAATATATGATAGATAATTAACTGAATTTCATTATACTTTCTCTAATTCTAGGTAGCATGGAAATTTATGTTCTATAAAACTTTTTATATCCCAGTAAACACAGGCGGCGCGGTCCGCAGACGGCTAGAATACATTTTGCCGAACTGACAGATTTGGCCCGATATACGGCTGCCAGCTCGGCATGTAGGTCGGGCATGTCCGCTCGGCCATTTGGCGGCCGCTACACGGCTGTGGACCCTCTGCGGCGAAGAAGCGAACGCTCCGTCGGCGGACCTCTAGTTGTACCACTCATTCGGCCAGGGCGCGGTAGCTTTACGAGCCGCTAGTGGGCTCACTGGTCATACACGTAACATCCACTACACCTGGTTCATAAACCAGGTGTAGCGGATGTTACGTACGCAGCCGGTTAGACGAATATATCGCTGACTGGCAAATATGTGGACCACTTACGGACCGAATATGGTAAAAGAAATATATCTCCGGTGAACCAGATGCGAGCCATGCGCCAGGCAGCGCTTTTTACTCTCGATTTAATATCGCGTGATTTTATGATTAAATCGAAAAAGGCAGTCAATATGGAACAAGCCTGCAACTTTTTTATTTCTTGGTCAATTTTTTTTAATGTAGAGCAATACAAATTATATTTGTATGTGAAATCAACTTTGTTATAGATAACAATACACTGCGATACATTTTTTTTATTGCCAAAAACCACTAATTTAAAAAATGCGCTAATATGAACTAATGGTATTTGACTATAAAAAGCGCATAACATAAAGCTATGTATTTTGTAATGCAAAACAAAATAATGTAGCAAAAAAATAGAATTTGGGTTCCTTCACATTTCAAAAGTAAAAAGCTACAGGATTGTTCCATATTTAAACGACACCTGTACATTAACAGTATTTTTAGTTTTAATCGTAAAATTGCGAATATTAAAATGAGAGTGAAAATCGCCCCCTGGGACATGGCTCACATCTGATTTGATTTTTGGTTGCTCTTATGGAAAAAAGGGAATGTTATTTAAATTAATTGCTAGAGATTATACATAAACAGTTTTTTGAATTTATTTACCTGCAAATTTCGTGTACCTACCTACAGATTTGCATAATTTTTAGTAGAAATCATCTTTGGCAATATAACTTCCTCTTTTCCTGCATAAAAAACAAAAAATCCCAAAGGTTTGCAAAAAATCATTTTCATTTTAATAACCAAACCAAAGATATTATGATAGTTCTAACCGTTTTCGAGTTATTGAATATTGAAAATCGTATTTAAATTATTAAAGTAGTTTATGAAAATTTATTTATTTATTTATTTATTTATTTATACTGCATATAAACAGGTATTCCCTAGTTACATATATATAGTGAAACACAGAAAAAACAATAAATACAGGCTTGAGTACAACATACTGTAAATAATAATGAATAACAATCAACTAAAATAACAATAATAAAAACATTCGCAGTATAAGTACATGACATGACTAAAAAGAAAACTAAATATTTATGTTATCTTATCTTATCACAGATAGTTTTGACTTTAATTTGTTTCTGTTGATATTAAACATATCTGCATCACAGATTATATCATTGACTGCCGATGAACATCTTTCAACAGGTGAGTTTGTATTTGCAGATGTGTTAAACATACAATCTCTCCTCCTTAGTCTGACGTCTGGTACATGAAAGCTTAAGGCACCTAGAATTTCAGGTGCATCTATTTTGTTATATAAAATATCAAATATAAATAATATTTGAATGTTTTTACGGCGTTTAGTAAGAGAAGTTACATTAAATTCTGTTAGCTGACTTTGATAGGACATTAAGAAAGGCCATATTCTATGTTTCTTAAAATACATAGATCTTACTCTTAAATTACGAGTATTCTGTTATTAAATCTGTCAGTGTTTTATATAATAACAGAATACTTGTCATTTTTATAGACTACTTTAATAATTGTAATTTCCCTTCATATAATAATAGCTTAAATACGATTTAATAGTATATTACGTAATGCGTGTTGTAAGAAGCATATTACGCACGAATGGAAAAGTTACGCACGATGCCGCGTAGCGGCGAGTGCGTATTTCTATGAGTGCGTAATTGCTTTACAACTCGAATTATTTACTATACTTTACCGATCATATTTATTTATTTAGTGAAATCTGGATTTAGTTTACTAGTCAACAATATTATTCATCAAATATTATGTCAGTTTTGACAGCGTTTGAGAATTACGTAGGTGCATCCCAAGCAGCAATTTTAGTAGTTTCTACGTAATAGTTGCCATTAGGGGAACTTTAAAGGTTTCCGCAACTAAGGACTGTTACGTAATGGGAACCATCCTTATACCAAGTATTCACCAAAATGGGGAATAATAATTACGTAGCAAATTATTATTCCGGTACTTCTACCATTACCGTGTTGAAGACTAGGTTATTACGTAAACGGGATGTAACCAAGTAGTAGAAATGACTAACTTTTGGAACAGCTCAGCTGACCGAAATGAGAGCGCAAACTATATATTTGGCTCTCTGTTATTCGAATAGCAAATTAATGACTTACTGAGTTTAAGCACATGATATGTCCAAGGTCAAAGTTAAGGTGATTATATACAACATGCATAAGCATATATTATAAATCATGATGTTTTGCATTTACCCTGGGTGTGGATATTAAAACCACCACTTGTTTTCTGTAAAATGTTATCATGATGCTTCGATAAAAAGGACGCCCCCTCGAGAAAATGGTTTTTTCGGAAAAAAAATTTTTTGCAAAAATTATGTGCACAAGCAAAACTGCAAAATTTTTTATGGAAAACTTTTTTTTTTAATTTTATATATTATAGAGTAATGACTATAATAAAAAGAAATTTTTTATTGAATTATATTTTTATCTGTGTCAATATGGCGTCTTCATTCAACAACAGAAAAATGACGATTTTAATTTCAGTAACTTAGAGGTTGCAAAAACCAAAATTATTTCCCTACAAGTTACATTTACTATAAAGTAGCAGATGCCACCAACGTTATAGTTGTTGTTACTTTAAAAGTGGTGATGGGAACTACAACAATTTCACTGTGTAGTTATATTTACCTAGATGTAGCAAATGGGACCAATGACGCTATAAGATCTTAGTAACTGTTGCTACCAACTTATTTTCATGTTGGTAGAATTGGCAGAATCGATATAGGTAATTTTCTTTTTTCATTGGCAACGCGGTAATAACTGTTAAAGTGTCACTGTCACTGTGTGCCATGGGAATATGTGGATTAAAAATAACAATTAATATACTTTTACAAGTACTTTCTTTATCTGATATTATTTGGAAAGAGCACATATCGAACAATATTTGATGGATACCCCTGACGGTGAGCATCTTATGTCAGAGGTAGGTGTTTATTATGATCTTGCATTTATGTACCTATTTAAATGTTTGGGTTTTTTAGGTTGCATTGATATTGGGAGTTTGCGGTGCCTGCCGTTGCGGTGAACTGACGTTCTTAAGCGTCGAATATATCCCAAATAACACTGCAGGCCTGATACAAACTTGCATCAGGCTTGCAGTGCAAGCCTTGAAAGCTTGCATCAGGCTTGCAATTGCAAGCCTGTACACTTGATGCAAGCTTGCATCAGACTTCCTAGTTACCACTGAGCAAGGCTTGTTGCAAGCTTTCAGAGCAAGCTTGTAGCAGGCTTGCAGAGTAAGCTTGTTGCAAGCTTGCAGAGTAAGCTTGTTACAAGCTTGCAGAACAAACTTGTAGCAGGCTTGCAGAACAAGCTTGTAGCAGACTTGCAGATCAAGTTTGCATCAACCTATTGTCGCAAGCTTGAAGTAACCTTTTGTGGCAGACTTACATTAACCTATATTGGCAAGCTTGCATAAGACGTGTATATCTATATACAGTATGTTTCAAAAATAGGGTCCAAAAATTCTACAGCACTCATTAAAATAAGTCAAAAAATCCTTATTAACATCTGGCTTTAAAGGCATCCCTAGAGAGTTAAGAGACACTTATTTAAAGGGGTAGAAATGAAATTTGTTGTTTTCTATTATTCCTGATTTAAATTGATATCAGCAACAGTTTTTGAACTCTCTTAAGAGTCTCTAACTCCCTAGGAGGGCATTTAAAGCCATATGTTCATAAAACTTTTCGACTTATTTCAACCAATATTACATTATTCTGTAGAATTTTGGAACCCTATTTAAAAACAACTTGTATATAGCAGTTAAGGAATTAAAAAATAATAAACAAAATATGCAGCACAAAAAATGTATTTAAAAAAAGAATATTATTTATAAAAGACTATACATTATATAGAAGTATAAACACAAAAATTATGCAACAGTTAAAATGATATTAAAATTGCTGCAATTATTAAAAAAACATTAATACATAAACTTGAGCTATTATTTTTCCTTTAACATTCGTTTCAAAATTTCAAGATTTTCGAGTAAAAAAAAATATGAACAAAAAATATCGGGCATTATACTTCCCATTATCATATTAAAAGATACTCAACACACTGACCCATAACTATTAACAACACTTGTGTGGTTGATTTTATTTTATTATTTAAATTATAATCAAATCATCAAATTAAAATATACCAGAAGTAATCTAATTCCCATTGACAGTAAACATCATCCTCGCTAGTAATAGCCATCATTACACTCTCGTTGAATAATATACTATTATTATGATACTTTTACACACAAATTGTATACAATATTTTTTCTAATACCGAAATAATCAACAAAAGGTATACGTATACATTAAAATATAAACAATCTACTTTACTCACTAGTGCATAAACTGAAATAGGTAATAAAATAACAAAGCTTAAAAATCGCAATATCACCATGGCCAACCTAATTTTAAATTAAAGAAACTAATCAAAATCTTAAGAATATAAATGAAATTAAATAAATAAATAAATATCAATATAATAAATAATTCAAGTATTATTGTTAAAGATCGCTGTTTTACAATAATATACCCAGTGATAGTAAATAAATTGAATATTTGAAATTAAATACATAACTAGTTTTTCACATTTAAAAATAAGATATGATTATAGGCAACTTTTTAACTTATTTGCTTTACTTTCTAGGGCATGAAGTTTAACTTTACGCATTACATAGATAGCGTAAAATATGTACTTTACGCACGGTAATGAAAAAAACAATTTAAATAAAATACTACATTACATTAAAATACATCATCATACTATTCTTCTAAATTATACATAGGGCAATGAGCAAACTTTTAACTGCCTTCTTGAAATTATTATTTGATTTGAATTGACGTCTCTCTACTTATTTTATATTCTTAACATAATTATATTTTATTTAAATGTATTTATTATGCTAACCCCCCCCCCCCCCCCCCAAGTTCAAGATCTAGACTCGCCCTTGCTTCCTGAAATATAAAAGAAAAGAAAATATCAGCTTGAATAGTAAAAAAGCCAAGGGTTAGAGAGAATGAGGCAGGGGATACCTTTATAATTAGTCAAGAATGACATACAAACACACTATAATTAGTGGATCATTACGTGCATGTGCAACTTCAAACTCTGAAATTATCACAAAAGGATTAACCTTACAAAAACACATTAATATAATTTACAAACACACACAGGTGGGCGTTACTATTTACAAACATTTTTTATCAAAGCCAAAAGACAAACATCATTTACCGGGGATGCTAAATTTTCTAACCTCTTTTCATCACTCATGCTTGAAAAAACAAACAATTAATAATTGTAAGAATATAAAAACGAGGCTTAAACTTACCTTACGATAAAATTCTGTTCCACACTTAAGTAGGTATAACAATTGGTCACTAAATTAAACAAATAGTCAAATAAACGGCGGCGATCGAGAATAGCGACAATGGCGTTCAACCGTTCAACGTTTCTAAACAGAAAGAGAAAGAGAAGTGAAGAGTCAATTTTATAGATCATGTGATCACGTCGCGAGCGTTCGGGAATTCAGAAACGAAAGAAAGCGAGATTTGCCGAAGTGTACGCCTACATTTTTAGAAATCTTTATACTTGTTTCAGACTTGCGGCATACTTGCACGGTTTAGTCTTGCAGTTCAGGCCTACATCAAGCTTGCTAGAGACTTGCATTGCAACCTTACTTGTGCAAGCCCGAATCAAGCCAAATTCAGACTTGCCATAAGCTTACGTGCTATCTGGGATGAGATAAAGAATAATATCTATATATATCCATACCAGATACCAAGACGAATAAATCAAGAAGTTTCACAGTTTTAAATGAAGGATTTTCGGTGAACTCACTTGATTCGATTAGGAAATATGTCTTTAATACCGCAAAATGTGTCTCACAAAAGATTTTTCGTAAATTTTCAAAAGGGAAAGTGCACTGTCCAATACGTTGGATTAAATAAGCTCTCAAAAATTCCAAGAATTGTAGCTGATTATTTGCAATTGCCAGATGCAGATTTATATACTGGCCATAGCTTGCGCCATTCCTCATCAACACTTGGTCAATGCTGGGGGTGATATTACCACCCTTAAACGTCACGGTGTGTGGAAATCATCCACCGTGGCGGAGGGTTATTTGGAAGATTCAGTCTCAACAAGATTATTATTGCTAAAAAAATTCAGGGAGAGCAGAACAACGAGTCGGGGGATACAGACGTCGTTACTAGTATAGAGAAAAATTGTGTACAGAAGAGCAGTTTTCTCTGTGAAAAATCAAATATGATGACAATAAATGTTAACATAAATATAAATGTGTTAGTGCATATGGATTCTTTGTTTTGTTAATTTTCCATATAATGGAGACACATAAATTCCTTCCCCTTTATTTTATATTAAAATTATTCTTTAGTGACTAAATCACTTTACCTCACTTTAGAGCTTACTACTTTATCTCACTAGTGACTTATGAATCACTTTATACCTTCAAAATCTCATCAATAAAGATCACTTTGTATGAAAGTGTTGGATAAATATATTTATTAACGTAAGGAAAAATACATAAGAGTTTTCATATTTTAGTGATCAGTTTACATTTAATTTAATTCAATTCAATTTATTGTACATAAACAATGTCTTATGCCGTTATACCGACATTGTCCGTTCCCCATCGACACAACCCTACAAGCACAAAAGGTCGGCCCTCCATTGGGCCATCACAGGGCCAAAACTTTCATTTCTGGGCCAGTGATGGCCCGCTGATGGGCCGATCTTTTGTGTTTGTTGGGAATATTTATTAAATTTGGAGTTTTTAATCAGCAAATTCATTTAATATGCTCAGTGGATCACTAACTGAACTATGAGTCAATCTGTGTGTTAAAGACAAGTTGTAATTTTCGAGCAGTACACAGTATCATTAATCACTACAACTGTTATAGTTTTCGATTACTCTTCTCCTTGTGTTGATGGGAACACTTTTGCACTTGTTACCAAAGATGATGGTTTTGCTGTGGCGAAATAATCTTTCATGTCTGCATCATATTCTGAAGAATCACTATTTCTCCTACTGTTTAACTGTTTCTTCAGTTTTCTATAAAACAATGATGAGTGCCGATAAACTTTATTTTGCTTTTACTGAGCATTTCAGATATCGCCATTTTATTCAATGCCGATAATGATATAAATTGTCTTAAAAGTTGATATCACTTTATAGTAGGTTTTTAAGGTATATATAACTTTGTAGTCATTTTCAATTAGTGGGGAGTAGTAAAAATAACTACAAAGCCCCTATGTTCGTAGAAATAACCTCTTTTTTACTCAAGATGTCACTAATAATTTAGACAACAATGAGGTTCCAGAAAATTTCCCAACAACGTATCAGGGACTTAAAATTGAACACTTGAAGTTATCGTTACTTTGAAGTGGTCCTTTGGTATCGCTGTGCGGTCGGCATTACTACCAATTTTCACTTTGCAGTTGAGGATGCTTCAAAGTAATGCAGAGTAGTATCTGCGACGTTGCAGATTCTGTGGCAGTTACTTGAAAGTGTTATAACTATACAATGCCTGAATTCGGTAGAATCTACATAATTGTTACTACAAATGCATACCACAAAGTGAATATTACCTTAAAGCCGCAAATTTAGTAACAGTTATGTCATTCCTACTGTATTAAAGTTCCGATGCCTCAGATGCCAGTTCCCATCACTTTGAATGCTGCTTGGGATTTGTTTTTTTAAACCCCGCGTTAGTGATATAAGCCACCTATAATTGCGTGTCCCGTGCGTTTTGTTTACCGTGCGATTTGTTTACAGTGCGTTTTGTTTACAATATGCAAAATTCAACTTACATAGATGGCAGGTAGTGTGTTTTTTACTATTTACAGTAGTGATCGTAGGTAAAAATATATTATTGCTTCTTACACTCCTCAATTTCTGCACGCCACTGTGCTTCCATTATCTTATTAAAGCCCTACAACCTACAACTTTCGTCCAAAACTTTTTTTCTATCTCCAATAATAATGATAATAAAGGGTGGCCTAAATATAATAAATAACCCTGTACACACGCAAATTCCAGAAGTCATTAAGTAAGTAGTGCTAAAGCACAGTAGGTGCGTTGTTTTGTCCATTGTTACTTTATCGACATCAGATCCGTATTCATTATGCTCGTATATTCAACTAATTTTGGGAAAACAATAATTTAAGTGAAATTGGGTCTCCTTTTCGTGTTCTCATTTTGATATTTAAAACGTGACTCAACCGTCAGATAGTATCAAATACAGGGTGTCTTGTAAGTAAAGTGGCAACTACATGCAAATCAGGTCAAAATATCACGTTTTAACCTAACTTATCTCTATACCACAGATCTGTACCAAGTTAGGGTCTGGTAAACTTTTGGTAGGTATTTTTAATTTAGCAAATTTTCTAATAAGTAGTAATGATAGTAGAGAGCTCAGACGCTGAAAATGTTCATCCTGTAGGGCTTTAAATACTAAAGGCTGACAACTGGATAAATCGATAGCATATATATAGGTAAACTTCCAAAAAAAGTTATATATAGGTAAACTTCCAAAAAAAGTTGTCCAAAGATTGTCCTGTGCAAAAGGGCGTTATTCAAAATTTTCGAGTTATGCATCACCTAGCCGAAGTACATATCTCTCTAAACTATTATAAACTATTTTCAAAAAAGCATTGTGCTTTATGGGAAACGCAAACTTTAAATGCCTGTATCTCTGTTCGACCTTTGCTAAAAATTAATTCATTTGCCGTTTTTCTTACATTGCACACTCAATTACTCGAAAACTAAGTCTCAAATAAAGAAAAAATATTCTTTATAAAATGAAGGTCTATGCTTTCTGACCACGGCAATATTTTTTAAAATATTTAATAATTAATATTATCGTAATAATTAAACGATGTTTGGAGTAACGTCTAAACTTATAGAAAATATACTCTAATTACTACTATAATTTCACAAAAATGTTATTCTAAATCTTCACACATATTTTCGTCAGTTATATTTTTTTGGAGGAGGCATTTGGGGCCATCCATAAATGATGTCACGCTTTTAGCGGAGGGGGGGGGGGGTCTGAAAGTTGTGACACTTGGTGACCGGGGCGGGGGAGGGGGCTCAAGCAATTGTGATGTCACAATACAAGAAAATAATTTTATGCCTAATATTTTATACAAATAAACTAAAACCTGAGAAAAAATTTTTCCTTATAAAATATGTCATGGTTCAAATTAAAAATTTACAATTTTTATTAATTTACGTAAAAGTTAGTGTGACGTGACAGACAGTTGTGGGGGGATTGGGCAAGCGTGACAATGTGTGACACAGGGGGGTAGGGGTCAAAAAGTGGCAAAAGAAGTGTGACATCATTTATGGACGGCCTCTCAAGATTTTTGACCCATGCAATTACAAGATCCTATGCGAGGCATTTTATTGTTTTTACAGCTACACTATTTATATCTACAATCTGAAAATAAAAATTATTTTTTTCTCTGAAGAAATGATAACTTTAACTTTAACTTTTTTTACATCCACGTAAGATGGTGAGATCTTGTGAAAAAGGTGGAGCAGTTTGAAATAGCGGTAGCAGTTTACCACTGACAGGTTGCCAACCATGTTCGAGCACATTGAGGGGGTTTATGATGGGATGGCATTGAGCCAAATAATGGTTTGGTAATGAGCTCGTAAACAATGCTGTTTTAAACTATCCTCAGTAGGTGGTAGTTTATCCAGCGTTTTCGAAGCTGCTAGGATACTACGTAAATTATTTACCGACAATATCCCCTCATTGCTTGTATATAATTTTAGAACAAAGGTATGAACTTCTCTAAACAAAATATCGTCAAAATTAGCTATTCTAATACGACCAAGCAATTTGTAATATGTAAAATATACTTTCACAATAGCAGCTTTTTTTACCCATACCTGAAAATTGACCAGTAGTGTCACACCCTGTGATTGCACTAAACGCTGGTAAATCATAAATTTTTGTGTTAATTGCAAAAATTTACAGAAGCAATGATATACTTAACAATTAATATTGAATTTTAATTACACGTTATACCATAATTCACATTTAGGAAAAATTTTAAATTTCATGAAATTGTCTTGTAAAACATCTAATCACTTTGTTGGTGAATATCTCTTTAGTTATAAAACTTGATTCAAACTATTATATTATGGATACCTATATGGCATACATTTATATAATTGCACGTGTTATGTCGTCACGAAAGGATTGCCAATTTTTTGTTGGAAAGTAAAAAAAAGACAATAAAACAAAACTGAATTTGAATGCCTTTGATTGGCGAATTAGTTTTGCATGAATGATTATTTGGATATTATTCATGTATGCAAAATAAATATAAAACACCTACTTACCTTCAAAATGTATGCAGGTAACAGGTAAAAAATTAATTCACACTGGCTAATATTTATAACAATGTTAATAAACAAGCACTAACTAATCGAGAAGAATTAATAATAGTTAGACGACAGATCTTGGGCACCGCAGGGAGTGGTGCGGTGTGAATGGGCGATCGAGGTTTGAGTTCTAACCGCTTGGAGATTTTGTAACCGCGTTAGTTTCAAATTCATAACTCAGTTATTATTTCAGTAAAAATATTTAAAAAAAAATACAGTCGTGGTCAGAAAGCATAGGCCTTAATTTTATAAAGAATATTTTTTCTTTATTTGAGAGCTTTCGAGTAATTGAATGTGTACTGTAAAGAAAACGGCAAATGAATTAATTTTTAGCGAAGGTCGACCAGAGATGCAGGCATTTAAAGTTTGCGTTTCCCATAAAGCACAATGCTTTTTTGAAAATAGTTTATTTTTTTACAGACTTACAGTTATAGAGAATATTATGCAATTTTTACCAAAGAGAGATATGTATTTCGGCTAGGTGATGAACTACATAACTCGAAAATTTTGAATAACGCCCTTTTGCACAGGACAATCTTTGGACAATTTTTTTTGGAAGTTTACCTATATATATGCTATCGATTTATCCAGTTGTCAGCTTTTTAGTATCTAAAGCCCTACAGATTCATTTTTTAAGGCACTTTCAGACGCATGAGCTCTCTACTATGAATAGAATATGGTAAATAAGGTAAATGTACCAATTATCGTCATGTTAAGCAAAAGTTTAACTTTTGACTTTAATAATTCTGTAATGAAAACTCAAAATTAATATAGCTATTTAATATTCTGATACTTGAGTTACTTTTAAGTGAGAGTAATAGGGTATTTTTAACAGGAAAAGATCGTTGTTTTATATTTTTAGTGCAATAGGGAATAAAAATCGATTGTCCTAATAATCGTCACTTGACGGTCTATATACATGTTCCAAATATCGTCTCAGTCTTAATTGATATCAGAAATTTTATTTAAAATATTTTTTAAATTATTTTAAAACTAAAGCATTTAAAATTGTAATATATTGAGGTAATTAAACACACTTTCCCAAATAAAACGTTTATTCTTCTTGAAATAATCGATATGAATGGCCTCCTGATATAAATATGTACACAAAAAACGGTTAACAAAAACTTACTATTTAAACATGCGCTGGTCTATATACCCGGCGGCAATATATTTAATTGAATACATTACATTTCTTCCCTTTCAGAAATTCAATATACATAAATACATAGATAACTATATATATATACACAAATAAATATATACATATAAAATATCTCTATCAATTGTAAACAGGATAATCATAAATTATAAAAAACATCTTATCTTATATCTACAATACAAAAAGCATCGGAATCAATATATGTAGATTCCTTTTACCATTACACCTTTGACTTAATATTTTATCAATTTAATACCTATACATAGAGCACATTTAATTCTTTATAGGTTTATTATAGAAAATACGTGATTTATTCATTTACATTTTACTACTTAACTTAAAACTTGTAATTCTTAATCTTAACTATGTTGAATCCATTCAGGTGCTTTTAATTGACTACGTCGGCGCAAATCATATTTATTTGACTCACCATTTACACTGGGCGAGCTATTTAATTCGTTTTCAACTCTAGGAGTAAAAGATGAAGTTTGATCAGGCAAAATTTGATCTAAATGTTTTTTCCATAATAATCCATCAACAGTTTTTACTACATAAACTAAATCTGATTTCTTTTCTACTACAGTTGCAATCAACCATATTTTCTTTCTATTGTCCATTACTCTCACCTTATCACCTACTAGAAATATTTGACTTCTGTTACCTGAAAAATTTTTTACTTGCCTCTCTTGGTTTTTATAATTATTTACTAAGGGGTTAAACAAATCGAATTTTGAGTGTAATTGCCTACCCAACAATTTAGCCGGAGTCTCATTAGTGGTAGAGTGGGGAGTGTTTCTATATTGAAACAGAAACCTATTTAAAATAGTTTCTATATCTCTCATATTATTTTTGTTACGTTTTAAACAATTTTTTATCAACTTTACAGCGTTTTCAGCTGCACCGTTACTTCGCGGATGATACGGTGGTATTGCTGCATGCTCAACTCCATTTTTTTAAGAAAATTTTGAAATTCTTCCGAAGTGAAAGGTGTTGCATTATCTGAAACGATTTTAAAAGGGATCTTAAAACGTGCAAAAGATTCACGTAATTTACAAATTGTTGCAGCTGAGGTGGTGCTTGACATTTTAAAACATTCGACCCATTTACTGTGAGCGTCAATTATTACTAGGAAATAAGTATTTGCAAAGGGGCCTAGAAAATCCAAATGTAACCTTGACCACGGTTTGTCAGGCCACAACCATGGATATAAATGACTTTGAGTTGGTAAATTTTTATAAGCATTGCAAATACCACAATTCTTAGTAATACTCTCAATATCGTAATCTAATTTAGGCCACCATATATATGCTCTAGCTAGAGACTTTATCTTTACAATTCCCAGATGATTACTATGTAAATCGTTTAAAATTTGTTTTCTAAATTTTAAAGGTATTATAACACGATATCCCCACATTAAACAACCATTTTCTATAGTTAGTTCCTGTCTTCTAGTGAAAATATGGTTGTAACTCTCTATCATGTTCGTTTAATTTAAGGGGCCAACCGTTTAAAACATATTTGGCTACTTTACTAATAATTAAATCTTTTCGATTTTCAACTCTCAATTTATTTACTTCCAAAACAAAATTATCCTGTTGATTTATTAAATTTAAATATGATATTTCACCATCTTGTTTTTCAGGCTTGACATTTCTTTTTTGTATTAACCGTGATAACCCGTCGGCCTCATTTTTATCTGATTTTACATATTTAATGTCATATTTGAAACTAGATAAAAATAAAATCCATCTTTGTAGACGACTTGCTGCCATTACTGGAATGCCTTTTTTATTGCCGAAAATTGACACAAGAGGTTTATGGTCAGTATTCAGTATGAACGTACGCCCATAAAGGTACTGATAAATTTTTTTTATTCCCACCACTACGGAATATGCCTCTTTGTCAATCTGGCTCCAATTTTTTTCACCCTTGTTTAATACTTTTGAGGCAAATGCTATCGGTCTTTCTGTTTTATCTGGAAAAACATGCGACAAAACAGCCCCTACTACTACCGAACTGGCATCAACCGTTAATTTAATAGGCAACTCGCTATCATAGTGCGTCAGAACTTGTGGCGATACTAAAATATCTTTAATCTTAGTAAATGCATTTTGGCAGTCTACGTTAAAATTCCAAGGTATATTTTTTTCAACAAATTATATAGAGGGAACATTAGGGTTGCTGCATTTGGAATAAACCTACAATAAAAATTAGCCATACCTAAAAAGGACTTCAATTCTGTAGTATTTTGTGGGAAAGGTACATTTTTAATTGCCAGCACTCTGTCTTCACTCTTATGCAATCCTTCAGAATCGATGACATGACCTAAGTACATTACAGATTTTTGCATAAATTTACATTTTTCTTTTTTAACTTTTAGACCACATTCCGCTAATCTTTTTAATACCTGCTCCAGCCGCATTAAATGCTCTGCTTCAGTTTCCCCAGTTGTCAGAATATCGTCTAAGAAACACGCTACACCCGGTATATTAATCAAAATCTGCTCCATTGTTTTCTGAAAAAAACTAGGGGCGCTATTTATACCAAACGGTAATCGCGTATCAGAAAACATACCTTTGTGTGTGGTAATAGTAGTAATTTTTTTTTACTTTCCTCATCTAATAAAATCTGTTGATATGCATCAGAAAGATCAATTTTGGAAAACATTTTTCCATTTTTTAATTTTCCAAAAATATATTCGATTCGAGGAAGAGGGTACTGAGTTGTTTCTAACAACGGATTAACTGAAATTCTATAATCACCACAAATTCTGACCGAGCCATTCAGTTTTAAAATTGGCCCAATTGGTGTGCCCCAATCCGAGTATTCGACCGGTTCTAAAACTTTTAAGTTAACTAGTCTTTCTAATTCATTTTCTACTTTAACTTTTAGCGAAAAAGGTACAGGACGAGGTTTAAAAAATTTAGGTGTGACTCCCTGCTTTAGCTTCAACGATGGTTTACTCTTATTAAAAGTACCTATTTCTGGTTTGAAAATTTCTTCATATTTTTTTAATGGGGGTTTCACTAAAATGTTTTCATCTAATTTATTTATATTCGTTAAACCCAAATTTAATTGTTTTAGCCCAATTCTACCTAATAGAGGTAATCCCCATTTTGTATGACATAAAGTTCTAAATTAACCTTTTTATTTTCAAACTTAGCATTTAAATAAATTTTGCCTATAGGTTTAAAAGTGCGACCGACGTAATCTTTAAAACATAAATCATTTTTTATCAAAGGAACCTGTTGAAAATGCCGTAGATAAAATTTTTCAGATATAACATTATGTTTTGCCCCAGTATCAGCCTCGAAATCTAATGGAATATTTCCTACTATTAATTTTACAAAAATTGGTTTACAATCATTTTAAAATTCAATATTATTTATTTCTTCAATACAAAATAAATTATTATCATCAATGTCACTCTCTGAATACTAGAATCGGAAGTTTCTGAAAGATAATATGACTTTTTTTGTTTGGATGATAAAAATCTATTTTTTGTTTCTGATCTGTTTTTTTGTGAACAAACAGGTGCTAAATGGCCTGAAATTTTACAGATATTACAAACATAATTCTTAAACCTGCATTCCGCCGAAACGTGATTATTTCTGCCACAGACACTACACTTTTTACCAACCTTTGCACTTTTTCTTTTACCACTACTTCCCTCGATGTTTCTATTCTTTCCTTTGATGCGGTGAATTTCGGAAGATGCGCCGGGAACATCCGATTTTTCTTTCATCACAGCTTCTTTACTTTGAGCTAGTTCCAACAATCTCGGAAATTTTGCATAACTGGAAGTAGCATTTTCTTCTTTCAACCTGTTCTTAATTTTACCGTCAGACATTCCAACTACAAATATGTCACGCATGACGGTTTCCAGCATTTCTTGAGAAAAAGAACATTTATTTGCCAAGCTGCGTACTCTAGCTGCCCACACTTTCCACATTTTCTTGGCTTGCATGATAAAGTTTTTCACGGGCTGTCAACAGCGATTGCACTGTAGCGCAGTGAATATCTAACAGGTCATCTAATTTTTCGGTATCCGGTTCCTTAGGTACGCACAAATTTCGTAATAAAATATACGTTTCATCACTTAGGGAACTTATCAGAATGACGCGCTTTACATCGTGGTCGGTAATTGCATTCGCCACGAATCATTGTTGCAGTTTTATTTTGAAAACTGAAAGTCATTATTCAAATAATTAAATTCATCTATTTTTCCAATCACCGATTTACTCGTCGCCATTGTAATATATTGAGGTAATTAAACACACGTTCCCAAATAAAACGTTTATTCTTCTTGAAATAATCGATATGAATGGCCTCCTGATATAAATATGTACACAAAAAACGGTTAACAAAAACTTACTATTTAAACATGCGCCGGTCTATATACCCTGCGGCAATATATTTAATTGAATACATTACAAAAATTTATAACAAATTAGAATAGTTATAAAATGAACAAGAAATAAATTATACCTATAAACGAATGGAATGTGTACGTAAAATTTTTTTAAACAGAAATACATATTCTCTTTCATTGGCATATCAAGCACTTCGTACACATATTTCCTATTAATAGCCTTCTTTCCAGTATCGCTTTCTTCACATTCCCCAATAATTTCCTATAGATGACATTGTCAATTCATTCCACTTTATGTAATTTTCTTAACACTGTAGTCTCTACATATTAAATTTATTAATAGTCCAAGCAATCCATATTTTCATATTTGACAGCAGAATGCCTAATTTTAATATGACAGTATGACTGCATGCTTAACTCTCACCCCAAATTCCGAGGTCCCGGGTTCGAATTTCAATCGCGGTACTGAGATTTTTTATGGAAAATAAATTTGTCTTAGTATACTAGGATACTCAGTGGCTGTCTCTTGTCTCGAAGTGTGCAGCCCCCTCTCGCACAGTCACTTTAGGCCTTTACTGGTAAAGAGGATTGTTATTTATATTGTAATTATTAATATTAACTTTATTATTTATTCTTAATTTATCTTCTTCACTTGTTTTTGATCCTATTTTTCTCGTTTTTTTAAGTAAAATGACACGAAACTTGATTAATTTTTCGTTCAATATTTTCATTAAGTAGTGTTTTTTCCATCTGTCATATTATCGTCATAGATAGCCCATAATATCGTCACCCTTTGAAATATTTTTTTTGTAGCTAAATTATTCAGAAAAGTGGGTGATGATAATTAGGTACCGAAAATTTTGTACCTTTGTATAGCTGTTAAAAAATAAAACGGCTTCATAATGACAATATCGCTTGATACAAACGAATAAATAAATAAATAAATAAATAAATATCAATATATTTTTTATTGAACTGAAAATTTCATGTAAAAACCCTTTTATCGTCACTTATGACGATGATTGGGTAATCTCTCTTGTGGCTTTCCCTAATATCGTCACCTATTTTTTTTTTGCTGTTAAAATTATAAAGAAATAATATCATATGGTTAAATAACAAAAATAACATCCTTTATGAATTAGAAAATATATTCCCAAAAACTAAGAATTGAAAGATAAGCTCAACAATAAAAAATATGGGTAGCCTGTACCCTCCTCTTACCTTAGAATTTAAAGGGGGCTATTGATAAAGAGTCTAACACTGTTTCTACTAAAAAATCTAAGATGCGAAGGGTTAAAAGAGTTGTTTAAGAACATTTCCAAATGTATAAAAAAATATCTTTAATTTCCGTTGAACATGAACGAATTCTTAATTTCTTATTTTCTACAAAAACATGTAAGAACTGACGATAATTGGGTTAGTGACGATAATGGGTCTTTTACCTTAGATCACATTTATGAGAAAAAAATATACGGATGATGAACCATACAATTAAGAGAGAAAAAAATGAAAAGGGGGGCTGGGTGAAGTAAGAGTGAATTGTAAATTATGCAAATGAAAGTAAGTAGTACTTAAAATGTGCTTACGAATTAATTTAACCCTTTCAGGGCAGATAAAAAATGACAAGATACGATTAGAGCCCTTATGAACCTCATTATTATCATCAATATATGTAAGGATGTCTACTCTTAGAAACTTTGAGACTTCTTATCTGAGTTGGAAAAAATTTTCGTGGTAAAGGTATTGTCTACCAGTTCTACTAATATCGTTATCAATTTTTTTTCCAATGGACAGTTCGCGATTTAAATATGTCTTACTAGTGGATCTTCAGTACTGTGTACCTCTACACGTGGGGCCCTGAGACATCGTTGTTCTACCGAATACACAAAATCAAACAACTCTTGGCAAAGATTCTCAACATTATTTCAGATAATGAAAAAGAAGATAAATATTTTTGGTCACAAAATTTACATAATTCAATTAATTCATTATTTGTCAAAGTTCATTTTTGCATATATAAGGTGGTTCCACAGGATGACCACTAAGCCTGAAAGGGTTAAGTATGCATCAACCAGAAACTAACAATACAAAAATGTAAAATTATGCATTAATTTACTATTATCCACTGTTTTGGCGAGGTTAGGTTAGGTTAAGGGCGTGTCATGTTAATTTTTTTTTATTATTACTGAAAAGCAGTGTAGGTTACGAGGCAACTGCAATACTTCATTGTAGCACTAAGTACTTTAATTTGCATGATTTACAATCCACTGTTACCCCACCCAGCACCCTTTTCGCTCCCCCGTCCCGTAACTTTCCCATTTTTTTCCTCTTAATTGTATGACTCATCCATAATTTCTTTTTTGTAAATGTGCTCTATTCATTACTTTTTAGAAAATTTTCAAAATCCGAGATATCTAAACTTTACCAGACTCCCAATTTACACCTCTCCCTGAGGAAGTGTAGTTTTCTAATCTCCTATGGGTGGGTCATCCTTAAGATTTCATAGAACTTTTTTATCTCTTCATTAATTTGCAAAAGTTTTATTCTGGTTTGAGCAAGCATAATTTGATTTTGAAATTTTGTTTATTCATATACCTAAATTTTTATCAAAGTCTCTGAGAAAAACGCAAACTTAAGCAAGGGTTTAATAGCTTATTTGTTCATTGTAGTTGGGTAGGTTATAGCTACCTACATCCTTCCAGACAGAAAAGTCTGGCCGAATGTCAACAGGAATGTACGGTGTGTTTCCCCGGATGTATCTACTGAGGAAAAAGGGTAGGTAAATATGTTTTTATTATTACTGAGGTTTCACAAAAAGATTGCTCTGTATAAAGACCTAATATGTGACCTAACAAACAGGATATGGTCAGATAGTTCGAAACATTGATTTGTGGTATCTGACAAAACTGTATTTATATACTTCTGGCATCTGGCCACTAGCCATACAGCCAACCGCTACCCTAAAAACCATTTATTCCAATTAACCTGTCGACAATGAAAAAACAAATATTGAAGATCAACAAAGGAGAAAAAACAGGGACACACGCTTCTCGTCCTGGGGTCTATCAGGACATTTTTTTTAAACACAAATAAAATTAGTGGACATCTATAAATTAAGGGATGCAACAGAGGAAAAAAACAGAGGATACGAAGCTAACCTACTAAACATTCACTCACAAAATTCATAATAAAATATTCGTTTCTTCCAAAAAACATGATGATACAATCAAAAATTTGTTTATTATGGAGGCTGAGGAGAGAAAGTATATTAAAAGGAGCCTGAATATTATAATTAATAAGATTGTTATGTAATCTGTCACTTGCTGCTTTATATTTAGAACACTGGAAGAAAATATGATCCAGGTCACCTTTAATATTACAATTCTCTGAAGGTAGAACATTTATTTTATGTAAATGTGCTGGATAACAGGCATGTCCAAATTTGAGGCGTTTTATTGTTGTGATATATTTTCTTGGATATTCATAATTTTCGTGCGAAAACTTAGATGGGAGGTCAGGATGAATATGCGTATATCTAGTAGGATTGGTATGACAGAACTCCCGCCACAGATCTAACCATCTATTTCTAAATTTAGATTTTAAAATGTTGAAGGAGTCATTTAGACAGATTTTTTTGTTCTAATGGGAATCCTGAGATGATGCTTTCCTTGGCCAAAGAGTCAACAATTTAATTATTTTTTATGCCAATGTGCGCTTTTACCCATACCTAAAACATTGTGTAGCAGTTTCTTTATTTTTAGAATATAAGGGTTGGTATTGATGTTGAAGGAAAAACTGTTTTCTAATGAAGATAATACCGATAGAGAATCTGATAAAATTATGGAAGTGTCTGAATTAGAAGAATAAATAAATTTGAGAGCCTCGTAGGTATATAGCAATTGCTTCAGCCGTAAAAATGGAGCATTGAGGCGACAATTTGATTTTTATATAGTTATTGGTCGAAGGTATGTAGCATGCACAACCAGTACCCAAGAGAGACTTAGAAGCGTCTGAGTATATCAACAATGGATAAGTGGGATACTTATCCAAAATTGTATTTAAAATGTTCATACTAATATTTGGATGATCACTGTATTGCGGTGTAGTTAATGACACTTTCGAAAAAAGATTAGAGTATTCAAAGTTTGAAGTGTAATCATATGGGTTGTCTAATAGGGGAAGAATATTGCTTGAATCTCGAAAAGCTACACAAAGAGGCGAAGAATTTTTATGCATCCAGAATTTATTTGTTGAATCAGATGTATTAAGGACAGAAATATTGTGTAAAAGTGGTTGATTGTTAATATGTATTCTGTGAAGGAACTTTTCGGTCAGGTAATGTCGTCTAAGTGAAAGAGGCGGAACCAAAGCTTCGGCATGTAAGGCATCAATTGGTGTTGATCTCATGGCTCCTAAACATATCCGTATGTATTTTGTAAGACATCCAAGCGTTTTAAAAGGGTATTACATGCAGATCCACAAAGAGTACATCCAGAGTCCAAAATTGATCTTATGTATGCTTTGTAAAAAAGAAGAGCGGTTTGAACGTCCACACCCCACCAGGTTTTAGTAGACATTTTTAGAAATGTACTTATATACATTTTGTTCAAAATCATGCAATGTATTGATTACAAAATTTTTTATACCCGAGACTTTCTCAGATAACCCTTACCTAAATATTCTTAGTAACTCTAAAAATAATTACCACGTTAAAAACTGTGATTTCAATATTTGTCATGTAAACGTTCAAGGTCTTTTAAATAATTTTAATCTAGTCGAAATATTTCTAAATAAACAAACAATTGATGTCCTGTGTGTCTCTGAACACTGGATTAACGCCAATGATATAGGAAATCTTCACATTGAAGGTTACAATGTATTAGCTTATTATTCTAGAACTAAACACATACATGGTGGCTCTATAATTTTAGCAAACACTGACACTGTTGCTACTGAAATATTACAAGTGAAATATCTTTCAATTGAATGTCACGGCGAAATATGTGCCATACTCTGCCAAATAAATAACGTTAACTTGTCAATTCTTACAGTGTATAGACCACCAAAAGGTGACATTCATTCCTTTATTGACAATTTAAAGGAAGCCCTTAACATAGCCTCTAGTAAGTCAAAATACACTGTTGTTTGTGGTGATCTAAACATTGATCTAAACAAAAGTCATTTAAGTACCAAATTGTTCCTTGACGTTTGCAATTCTTTTGAAGTAAATGTACTAAATCTAGGTGATACTAGAATGTTTACAAACAAAAATGGTCATACAAGCTCCTCCTGTATAGACTACATGGTCGCAACCATCCCCAATCCTTCTTTTGTTTGTGAAATACTGGATCCAAACATTGCCGATCATTTCGCACATATTTTAAGGCTGAAACAGTTAAAAATACAACAAGACAACGTGTTTAAGAAACCAATGAGTAAAAGAGCATTAAGTAAAAACAACATGAACGAATTTCGTACCAGACTGCTTCAAGTAAACTGGTCCAATTTATTTAACTTAAACATCAATAATGCATTTTCTTATTTTGCCGGAAATATATACTGGTGCTTCAACCTATCGTGCCCTCATGTTGGTGGGAAAAAGATACAGAGTCAATATCAAGATTGGATCACCAACGATATCAGAAAAGAAGGAGAAAACCTAAAAAATATGTTTTGGTTATTGTCAATTTCCAATAGCGTAGAATTAAGAAATATGTATAACATTAGAAAGAGAGAATACAAATTTAATATTAAGCTAACCAAAGCAAAATTTTATAATAACAAGATAAATTCCGCTTCCAACAAAACAAAAGAAACCTGGAATATTGACAACTCTAAACTAGGCAGAACTACTTGTAAAAAACACATATGTATTAATCATAATTCACAAAAAATAGAAAATGCTAGTGAAGTCGCTACCGCATTTGCACACCACTTCTCTTGTGTAGCCACAGACAGAATTCTCAATCATTTTGGGGAAAATCTATCACTGTCGTGTACGAAAATGGTTATAAAAAACTTTCAAAATCCGTTTAACACACACCCTGTTATCGAACAGGAACTCTTAGAAACCTTAACACAAGTAAAAAATAAAAAAACATCCGGGATCGATGAACTGTCTGCTTTATCTATACTAAATATAATTGATATAATTATTCAACCATTTGTTTATAAACCAATCAATTTTTCAGGGGCAATTCCCAAACCTATTTAAGACTGCTCTAATTGTGCCACTACATAAAAAGGGCAATACTGATGACATTGAAACCTACAGGCAAATATCGTTGTTAAACACACTATCCAAATTATTAGAAAAAATTGTTTGCAATCGCTTATCAACCTATCTCGAGTCCAACAACACATTGTGTACATCTCAACACGGATTTAAGGCAAATAAATCTACCGAAACAGCCACATGTCAAATGCTAAATTATATTTTTGAAAGTTTGGATAATGGTAAACTAGTTGTTTCACTGGTTTTCGATCTATCAAAGGCATTTGACACTATATACTCAGAATTTCTAATCAGTAAACTGTCGAAAATAGGACTTCCAGGAAATATTCTGAACTGGATCAAATCGTACATGGAAGGGCGAAATATGATCATAGATGTTAATGGATCCAGGTCCAAAGAGCACGATGTCAAATTAGGAGTTCCCTCAGGCTCTGTTCTGGGCCCACTACCCTTTCTAATGTATATAAATGACTTACCTGATCATATCACCAGTGGACTAGTACAATGTTTGCGGATGACACCACTATCACTGTAGTAGCTGATATTCCACAAGAAATGGAATCCACAGCGAGTAATATCATGAATGAATTTAGCGCCTGGTGCCAACGCAATCGGCTTGTACTAAATGTCTCTAAAAGCACAGCCATAAATTACTTTATAAGGAAAGGCATGCCAAATAACCAGGGGCGGACTGACAACAGTTTAGTGGCGCTGGATCTTAGAACTCGCAGGCCACTTATTGCTTTATTAGCTGGTCATCTTGCCAAGCAGCCGGCGCCAGCGGCACACTAAACATTCTTATGACACACGGAACGAAGATAATTTTCAATTTCCACAGCATCGTCTGACTATCACTGAAAAGGGACCATATTACTCCGCAATAAAATTTTATAATACTCTGCCAATAAATCTAAAAGAAACCTTTCACCAGAACTCTTTCAAAAGGCAAGCTTTCAAGTATATCTGTGATATTGAACCTTATTCTCTTCAAGAATTTTTAAACTATTAATTGGGATATAATGTGCTGACGTCTATTTTATATACATTGTAATGTGTTTCGTTTGAATTTACTGTATTTTTGTCTTTTAATGACCTGTTTTATACATATTATTATGCTAATGTAATATGTCCAATGAAACAGAATAAAACTTACTTACTTACTTACTTACTTACTATTGGAGCGGGCCACCGGGAATCGTCCCGGTGGGCCAGTCCGTCCCTGCAAATAACGCATATCTAGCTCCACATATTAACTTCAGCGAGAAGGTAAAATTCTTAGGCAATTATATAGACAACAGACTTACCTGGGATGCTCATGTCAAAAGTGTCTGTGCAAAATTAAGTAAGGCATATTATTCCATCAGACAAATGAAAGATTGTCTCGATACGTCAGGGTTGCTAAACATTTACTATGCGATGGCGTACTCCCATATGTCTCTAAACATAACCAGTTGGGATTGTGCTCGAGAAATCCAGAGGGTGTTCGTTTTCCAAAAACGGTTAATTAGGCTAATTTTTAATCTGGATAGTAGGGAATGCTGCCGACAAGTGTTTACAGACCATAAAATTCACACCATACCCTGTATCTACATTTTTAAATGTGTTCTTTTTGTTGAACAAAATAAACACCTATTTACACCTAATTCATCCACACATGACCATGATACTAGACATGGTCATTTATTACGTATCCTACACCACACAACATCAACCTATAAAAAACCATCCATTTATAATTGCACCACATTCTACAATAACTTGTTAGTAGATATTAGGAACGCAAAAAGTATACCTACCTGTGTTTAAAAATAAATTAAAAAACCTACTGATAAGTGGAGCATTCTATAGCACTCGTGAATATATGGAACAAGCCAATGAATAGCTTTAAGCATATTATTCTTTCACTTTTTTGACACGCCATATATTCCACGTGTATTCAGACAATAGTTTTGCCATTGCTTGTTACTATTGTTGCCATTGTTCACCGTTACTAGTATATAATATATGTATGTTAGCGTATCTGTTTTCATGTATGTATGTATATATGTATCTATTTATCTGTTTTCTCTCTCTATGTAGATTTTTTTTTAGATTACTCTGAAGGAGCGGGCGATTGGCCTTCCTCCACTGCGACCTATAAGGTCTATTGTAGTACTCCTTTTTGTGTGCCTTAGGGCTCCCCATCCAAACATGGTCTTCCTAGACTTCGAGTCTGTTGATAAGGACCCCCAGGTACGGTTATCAGCCTCTGTCTTTCTCTCGCCGAGCCGCCTCAGTCCAGTCAGGCTTTTACAGCTCAGCATATGGACTGAGATCTCCAGCGAGAACTTGGGTTACCATTCCAAGCGCTGGACGCGACCAACGTTGCTTAACATCGCTGATCGAGTGCCGGCGCCTAGATCGGAGCCCATACAGAGAGCCGTCTCTCTATGTAAGTTATGATTATATTTAAATTTGACTTGTCCTATATTATTTATAATATGATCTACTGGACCAATAATTTTTTTTTTTTTTCTTTTTTTTTTTTTAAACCAGTCACCCTTCTCTGTGGCTCCGAGGGGAGCTGGTAGTACCGGCAGCCACTCCTCACACCCGTGGGGTAAGTGACTACTGGGTCCGGGAATCGTGTGCCCTGAGCAGACGTAATGAACCGAGGATGACGGCCTTCTGCCTTCTGCCTGCTAAGACCTCTGCCGAATTTCGGCATGCCGGTATGATAATAATAATAATAATAATAATAATAATAAATAATCTTTAATAATCTTAAGTTCCGAAAGCAGTGTGTGTCTCGTTCCACCGAGGGCTCCTATAATCAGTACCACTATCTTAACAGTATGGTCTAGATACAGCCTGCGGAGTTCGAAGAGCAGATCTCGATATTTTGTCCGTTTTTCCTTCTCCTTCAAGACAATGTTGTTCTCCGCGGGAGCCGAGAACTCCACGACAAACATTGTCTTGAGTTGATGGTCGAGGAGTACTACGTCAGGCTTGTTGGCTTGTATTTGCCTGACGGTGGGAAAAGAGTAGTTCCAATAAATTAAACACTTCTCATTTCCCACAACGGACTCAATATCCCCCGGAGCGTAAGGCAGCACTGGTGTTTCGTCTATCCCATACGAGTGCCTTAAATGGTAATAAAGCACTCGTAATGCTTCGTCGTGCCTTTGGATATAGGCCGAGACTGCATATGTCGGGCAAGCCGACAGCAAGTGCATAAGAGTCTCTGGCGCCCTGCGGCAGGCCCTGCGGCAGGCCCTGCAGCTGACATCAGGGACCTCTATACCCATGACACGACTACGATAGACGAGGGTGTTAAATACACCATCCTGGCAAGCCATTATGAATCCCTCGGTCTCAGACTTCAGCCCGGCTGACCTTAAGATAGATAGATAGATAGATAGTTTTATTGGTGTCAGATACACATAGTGTTTACACACGTCAAAAAAGTTAATGTGATATAATATAGAATACAATAAAATAATATGACTGAATAATATAAAATTAGACAATATATGTAAATATAAAAATTAAATTTAAAAACGAGGACAAATGAATACATTACGAACAAACTTAATTAATGACATATTAAAATAAATAAATATATGTACAATATAGAGTTATAAAACACTGCACGAAGTAATTTTTTGAATAATGCACCCGAATATACGAGGCAAGACTTAATTAATAATGTGGTGGTTAATGTCTAAAAATTCTTTTGTGCTATAGAAAGCATTATCGAGCAAGTATTTTTTTACTTTCCATTTAAAGTGATTAACATTCAGTGATCTTACTTCAGGCGGTAGGGCATTGAAAAACTGAATTCCTAAGTAACCAGTGCCGTCTCTAGTTTTAGTTAATCTTAGGAAGTTGGTATCAAGATTATCTCTATTTCTGGTGTTATAAGAATGAATTTGACTTCTTGTGTTAAATACACCTTCATTATTTTTTACATATAAAAGACACTGGAATATGTAAGTGCACGGAACTGTCATAATTTTTAATTTTTTGAACTGTTCTTTACAATCATCCCTATATCTTAATCCCGAAATTATGCGTATTACCTTTCTTTGTGCTGAAAATACGTTTATTGAACTTGTGGCATGTCCCCAGACTAGTATAGCATAAGATATACTAGAGTGGATGAGGCTGTGGTATGCAGTTGTTAAAGTATTTTGTGATACTTTTCCGACCAGATTACGAAGCAGGTAAGTGTATGTAGCTATTTTATTACAGACTTGATTGGTGTGACTGTCCCAAGTTAGTTTCGGATCTAATTTAACCCCAAGGAATTTAACGAACTCTGGGTTGTTTATATCTTGTAAGTTGCGCATGCTGAATATCATGGTCTCTGTTTTTGATGCATTTAGGCATAATTTGTTTGAGACAAACCAGTTTTGAGATTTTGAATTGATGTGGGGTATTTCATTCTGGATGTCTTCAATATTTTTTTTTGAGATGGTTAAGTTGGTGTCATCGGCAAACAATATGGTTAGTACATTATCGGTAACTGAATTGGGAAAATCATTAATGTAAATAAGAAAGAGAACGGGGCCGAGGACGGAACCTTGAGGGACACCGTGCTTTATGTTAAGAAGATTAGATTAAGAAGGCAAAGGTCAGCCTTTCGGATAAGCCAAGGTTCTCTATATTTTTATAGAAAACTCCATGCATTGGCTTATCCGTGTGAAGCTGCAGAAAGATGTTGTGTTCTGCAGCTTTAATTTGGGCTTTTCGTCGAGCAGGTTCCAACTCGGTGACAGAGTCGGGATTTACCCGCTCGACGTCGAAGGAGAGACCAAGTTCATCGGCTGCTCTCTGTGCTGCCTTAAACAAAAATGCTCCTATTCCTGCACTTTCAAGGTCCCGGACCATGCAGAGGAGGGGATCCGAACTCCTGATGACCTTATAGGCTCCATCCAGAACCATCCTATTATGGAGACTCTCCAAACTCAAGAGTCCACGGCCTCCCCGATATCGTGGGAGGTATAGCCGTGGAACGGACGATTTAGGATGCAAACTCCTATTGAGATGCATCTTCTTGCGGGTTCCTACGTCGAGTTAACGCAACTCTTCTTGAGTCCATTTCACTACTCCAAAGGAGTAGAGAAGGATCGGAATGGCAAGCATGTTGGTAGCATTATTATTATTATTATTATTATTATTATTTATTTATTTTTTTTGTAAAAGCCAGTCACCCTTTAAACTCTGTGGCCCCGACACTCACAGAGGGGAGCTGGTAGTACCGGTAGCCACTCCCCACGCCTGTGGGGTGAGTGACTACTGGGTCCGCGAATCGTGTGCCCTGAGCAGATGTAATGAACCGAGGATGACGGCCTTCTGCATTCTGCCGGCTAAGACCTCTGCCGAATTTCGGCATGCCGGTATGATCTTAAGTTCTGAAAGCAGTGTGTGTCTCGTTCCACCGACTGTGGGAAAAGAGTAGTTCCAATAAATTAGACACTTCTCATTTCCCACAACGGACTCAATATCCCCCGGAGCATAAGGCAGCACTGGTGTCTCGTCTATCCCATACGAGTGCCTTAAGTGATAATAAAGCACTCGTAATGCTCCGTCGTGCCTCTGGATATAGGCCGAGACTGCATATGTCGGATAGGCCGACAACAAGTGCATTAAAGTCTCTGGCGTCCTGCGGCAGGCCCTGCAGCTGACATCAGGGACCTCTATACCCATGACACGACTACGATAGACGAGGGTGTTAAATACACCATCCTGGCAAGCCATTATGAATCCCTCGGTCTCAGACTTCAGCCCGGCTGACCTTAAGAAAGCAAAGGTCAGCCTTTCGGATAAGCCAAGGTTTTCTATATTTTTATAGAAAACTCCATGCATTGGCTTATCCGTGTGCAGCTGCAGAAAGTTGTTGTGTTCTGCAGCTTTAATTTCGGCTTTTCGCCGAGCAGGTTCCAACTCGGTGACAGAGTCGCGATTTACCCGCTCGACGTCAAAGGAGAGACCAAGTTCATCGGCTGCTCTCTGTGCTGCCTTAAACAGAAAGGCTCCTACCCCTGCATTTTCATGGTCTCGGACCATGCAATAATAATAATTTATAAGCAGGAGGGGCTAACCGTCATCTATCTAGCCTTTTTTTTTTTTTTTTTTTTTTTCCGAGGGGAAAAAAAACCTTCAAAAGGTTCAACCTGCACTGGTGTCCAAGCGTGCAGGGATATGTGGGATTCTTACCGCACTAAAAAACCCCCCTCTTCCTCTCCGGAACTGTAGCTAAACATTTCTTCGGAGGCTAACGAGTTCTATGGAATTAATATCCGTGTTTCTTCTTCTTTTGCCTTCATGATGCTGCAGCACATGGTGTTGATAGCCCCCCACTTCTCAGCGGCGGTGAGCATGTTTACCATAAAATTTTGTGGCGTGATTATAAGGCCAACGTCTCTGTTTGCCCTGCTCCTCTCGTCATTCCACCTAGGGCAGTGGAACATGGTGTGCTCCGGAGTATCGGGTGCTGGGCAGTAAATGCACGTGTCTGCTTCCCGCTTGCCGATTCTATATAAATAGCTGCCGAAGTTGCCGTGGCCACTTAACGTTTGGGTTAGATGGTAATTTAGGTCTCCATGTTTTCGGGCAGTCCAGGCTCTTACGTCCGGGATAAGGCGGTACGTCCATCTGCCATCTTCAGAGGTGTCCCATCGCTCCTGCCAGTGTTCCATCAGATGGTTCCTGTAGACAATCTTGGCAGCTTTGTCTGCGCCGTGGCCGTATGCACGCTCTTTAGCGAGCAAGTCGGCGGGTGGCACCGCCGATATGACTTGCAGAGCCGAGGCGGAGGTTGTCCGGTAGGCGCAGCACACCCTTATCAGCATGAGACGTTGTGTCTTCAGTAACCGGTTGCGGTTACGCGCGGTCTTTAACGCGTCGACCCACGCCGGAGCGGCATACAATAAGATGGAGTTTGCCACGGAGCTCAAGAGTTTCCTGGCATAGGTCTTGGGCCCTCCAATTCGTGGCATGATCTTGCGGAGGGCCATGGTCGCTTTCTCTGCTCTGTCGGTGGCGTAATCAACATGCCGGTTCCACGACAACTTTTGGTCGATGAAAACCCCTAGGTATTTTATAGCTGGTTTAGCGGTCACCTCTGCATTAAGGACATTGACGCTCATGTTGTTCACACGTTTGTGCCCGGTCAGCGCAACTGCTTCCGATTTCTCAGGGGCAATTTCTAGGCTGTGGTTGTCCATCCACCTGTTTATTGCACGTATGGCGGCTTCGGCCTTGGTCATAGCGCGCTCCTCCGTTTTGTCTATGGCGATAACGATAAGGTCGTCCGCGAATGCAATGAGTCGACAATCATCAGGGATGTCGGGGCATTTTAGTGCGAGGATACCATCGTACAAAACATTCCACAGGAGTGGTCCCAGGACCGACCCCTGCGGAACGCCGCACGTGACATCGCGGACGTGGTCGTCGATGATTAAAGATCTTTCCGTGAAGTAGCTCTTCACAAGTTGTACCAAGTACGCTGGTACCCCTTTGAGTTCTAGCGCTTCAACAATTGGGCCCCAGGGGGCCGTGTTGAAGGCATTCTTCACGTCGAGCGCCACAGCTAAGCAGATCTCTCTTTGCCTCCAGTTGCCCGCATTCGCGGTGCGTGCTACTCTCGCTCTCGATAATTTCATTCCAGCATCTGCGCTTGGACGCTTTGATGCTGGCACGTAGGTCGTTTCTGGCCTCTCGGTAGGCCGTATAGTTCCTGGCGGTTACGTCGACGAAACGCGCTGTTTTGGATCTAGTCCAGATCCTTTTTAGTTTGAGACATTTTTGGCGTAGTTGCGCAATTTCGCGGTTCCACCAGTATGCTGGTTTACCGCGTGGATGGCCCACGGCCGGCAACGCGGCCTTGCAGGCCCTAGTTAGGGCCTCGATTACGTTGTCGGCGTTTGGGTCGTGGGCTTGACCCAGCTCGTGCCGTAGTTTCTCAGTGACCGCCTCCTCCTTGTCGGGCTTATAGCGCCACCTAGTTCCCTTGGTGGGGGGTTCCCGTGTTGGGGCGTTTAGCGGATGCTCCTCAAGGAGTCGAAAGGTGATAAGTTGGTGGTCACTGAGAGTTTCATCTTCCAGTACGCGCCAATCGCGAATTTTTCCCGCCAGCTCGGCGTTGGCGAGCGTGAGCAAATCTAGAGGTTCTTGAAAATAAACAAACAAACATAATGGAAAATTTAATACATATAAATAGTGACATATCCTCAAAATCATCTGATAACTTAAATAAAAATGAGGAATCATTTCAACAAGTTACCTACAAGAAGAAATCAAAAAATAGAGAACCTACAGTAAGAGGAGAAGCGGAAATATCCAAGGAAGATGAAATAAATGGTTTCGCAGGAAGGGAAATTTCAGAAAAGAAGATATGGCTTTTCGTGGGAAAAGTCAAAGACCACGTAACTGAAGAAATGGTGGAAAAGTACCTACAAAAAAAAGCAAAAGTTGGAAATGACATCTATGTCAAAGAAATAGACACATATAACAAAATAAAAGATAATAGGTGTTTTAAAGTGGGGATTAGCTACGACCTTAAAGAAGAAGCGTATACTAATTCTTTCTGGCCACGGGGAGTAGCAGTATATAGGTTCGACTTCAGGAAAGAAGAAAGATATAATAATCGATTAAGAAATAAAAATATAGGTGAAAATTTTCAAATAGAGCCTCAGAATCAGGACTTCATATAGAGGCATGCACAAATAATAGTGGTAAGTTGAAGCTTATTCACATTAATGTCCGCTCACTTTGTAATAAAATCAGTGATGTTCGGACCTTTATTTATGAGAGCAAAGCACAATTAGTAGCTATATCTGAGACGTGGTTAAAACAAGAAATGGAGTCATCTAATTTGGATATTGCTGGATTTTCATTATTTAGATCAGACCGGTTAACCCGTGGAGGAGGTGTAGCCCTCTATGTTGATAATAAACTGAATGCAAAAGAGTTAATTCTTGATTTTTCAACTGAAAATGTGGAAACTGACCATCTGTGGGTGGAGGTGAAGCACGATAAAGTACACATAGCATTGGGAATTATATATAAAGCTCCCTCATTACATCATTCATGCCTAAATTATCTTTATGAAGTCCTACCCGATGTAATACCAAAATATGACGCTTGTCTAATATGTGGTGATTTCAATATAAATGTTCTAAATACTAACTCACCAGATGTAAGGTACCTAAATAATTTAAGTGAAACTTTTAATCTGAAGCAAATCATCAAAGATCCTACCAGAATAACCCCAGAGTCATCCTCTATTATTGATCTAATCTTTACGAGTGACTATAACACTATTTGTGATAGTGGTGTCATTAGTTGTGATCCTATTAACTGTGATCATGAAGCTACATTTGCTAGTATTAATTATGTAAACTTTAAATATAAACCTGCTTTTAGATATGTTAGGGATTTTAAAAATATGAATATGACTCAGTTTGATGCAGATATATCAAATATTGATTTTCATCCAATATATTTTATGAGTGACATAAACCAAAAATTAGAATATTTTAACGACAAAATAAACGAAGTCTTTAACAAGCACGCACCACTTAGATGTATTAAATTTAGAAAACCTCGGACACCCTGGTTGACTTATAACATTAAATGTATGATCCAATTAAAAGACAAGGCTTTTCATAATTACAAAAAGTTAAAAACGGAGGTAAGCAAACAATACTACTGTGAACTGAAAAATATTGTCTCGACAGCTATCAAGCGTGAAAAGTCAGCCTATTATTCTTACATGTTTAATAATACCAACAAAAATTCTAAAACTTTATGGAATAAAATAAATCAATTAAAATTAAACAATAAATGTGCAATACAAATACCTAATGATTTTTCAGATGCAAATCTTATAAATAATCATTTCATAAATAGTGTGCCTCATTATCAGGTGAGTCCGGAGACAGTCAACGCATGGGCTGAGAATGAAGCAACAAGCAGCAACGTCTTTAGCCTTGAACTTGTATCACAAATAGATGTGCTTAAATCATTACATTCTATCAAGAGTAATGCTGTAGGAATAGACGGTATTACACTTACAATGCTAAAATTTTGTTTGCCATATTGTCTTAACCCTCTCACACATATTATTAATTATTCTATAGAACAAGGAGAAATTCCGACATTATGGAAAACAGCAATGGTCATCCCATTACCTAAAAAAGAAAATCCTTCACTTAGTGATCTTAGACCAATTAGTATGCTACCGACAGGCTCAAAACTATTAGAAAAAATGATACAAGTTCAGATGGTCAAGTACTTAAATGATAATAATATAATATCAATGTACCAATCAGGTTTCAGGAAGGGCCATAGTTGCACCACAGCTCTTCTTAAAATCACAAATGACATCGTAGAAGGATTTGATAATAACAAATGTACAACTATGGTTTTTTTAGATATGTCTAAGGCGTTCGATTCAATCAACTTTGAGTTGTTATTGGCAAAATTAAGATATTATAACTTTGATATAAAAGCAATTAACTGGTTCAAAAATTATCTTTATGGTAGAAATCAAATGGTTCGTCTCTGTAGTGCTGACGGTAAATACGATATTTCTAATCCTTTGGAAATAATGTCGGGAGTCCCGCAGGGGTCGATACTAGGGCCAATACTGTTTACAATTTTTAGTGCCGATATTAGTAAATCTATAAAATATTCCAATTTTCACATGTATGCTGATGATCTTAATATTTACATGTCATATAATTATCAAGAGTTTGAAACAGCTAAACATCTTATAAACATTGATCTTTTAAATATCAATAATTGGGCCATTAGTAACTCATTGTTGATAAACGCTAATAAAACCAAAGCTATAATGTTTAGTAAAACTAATGTTGGTACACCACTTCACAGTCTTCACATTGACGGCACCGATCTCACGTGGTGCGATGAGGTAAAATATCTTGGCTTACACCTTGATAAAAGTCTTGCTTTTAGTTTTCATCTAAATAAAATCTGTCAAAAATCATATTTTGCCCTAAAAAACATATATGAATATCGTAATTTGTTGCCAAAGTCAGTAAAAATAACTCTAGTCGAATCACTGGTACTATCAATACCTAACTATATGGACGGTGTATATGGACCATTTTTAACAGCTTTTAATAAATATCGTATTCAAAAAATTCAAAATGCATGCATTAGATTTGTTTGTCAACTAAGTAGGTATGATCATATAACTCCGCATCTACGTGGTGCAAATATGTTAAATATGAGCGAAAGAAGGTTTATGCATATGAGTTGCCTAGTTAATACGGTTTTAAACACTAATTGTCCGGAATATTTAAATGATCTATTATGTAGACATGGCGATATACACGATTTAAATACAAGGCACAGAAATAATCTAAGTATACCACGACACAAATCAGAAGGTTTTAAGAGTTCTTTCTGCTATCAAGCAGCTCATATATATAACATGTTACCGGTTCGCTCATCTGCTAATACTAGAAGTTTTAAAGACAAAATAAAAAAGTTTATATTAGATTTAGGATTAGGTTTATAATTATTATTTTAATTTGTTGGTATAATTCTTTATGTAAAAACATGTGTGTATGATAGTTATATATTTTATATTTTATACAACTGTGTAATGTTAAATCCTTGAAATGTTTTTACACTTGACATATATATACAAATATTTTAGTAATTAGGTATACATGAAAATATGCGAAGCAGTACTGTATACCTTTTGTGACATGTATTTTTTGTTGCAATAAATCTATATTTATTTATTTATTTATTATTATGATGTCGATTACGCTCTCGCTATCACCCCTTCTGAATGTGGCCTCGTTGCCTACGTTTGCCACAATGAGGTCGTGGCCCGCCAGCCATTCGGCCAGCATTTGACCTCTTGCATCTTGTATGACAGAACCCCACAACGGATTTTTTGCATTGAAATCACCCGTGATAATGACTCCCCGTGTGTGCCCAAGGGCCCTGACGCACGTCGTGAGTTCATCTAGGAAGTTCGCGAATTCCTCGATGGTACAGTTCGGGGTCTTATAGCAGGAGAAAATTCCAACACCGTCGACGATGCACCAAGAGATGCCGTCGGCGCCGCCGCGTTTGGAGACGCTCCTGTTGTAGACTCGTATTGCCGTATCCACTCTGTTGTCTTTAATCCATCTGCCATCGTCGCTAATGTGCCTTTTATTGGGCTCGGTAGTCAGTAGGACATCTGCCTTATGGACCTCCTTAGCATGGTAGAGGAGGTCCTGAGCTTCACGGCTCCTATTCAAGTTGACCTGCAGGAAGCAGGTCGGCTTTCTCACTATTGCGGTTTTCTGCGGGGGTTCTACCGCTTGTGGTCCCTCCGGCATTCCGAAAGGGCTTAACTTTCCTTCGTGCCAGTGTTAGCGCTTGCCTGAATGCAGGGCATTTACCGTCTCCGGCTTTATGCCCCTCTTCGGAGCACGTGGGGCAACGTTCAGGGTTGGGACAGTTTTTAGAGAGGTGTCCATCTGAGCCGCATTTGTAGCACATGCCAGACCTGTCTGGGCCCTTGCAGTCCGCGACTGCATGGTCATAGGCCCAGCGCCACCCTCTTCTCGACTGAGCATTTGACGTACCCGATCCTTATATGTTTGCTGGCAAGTAGTTTTGCCGCGTCGCTCTTATTGATTCGGAGAGTCACTGCCTGGGTGTCACGCGCGTTGGCTCTAAGTTCGCTAAGTTTGTACCTTATTTTGTCCAGGCTACCGACCTTACACTCGATCGCGTTAATAACTTCGTCCCTCGCGGTGGCCGCGTCGATGCCCCTTATATGGAGTGTCTCCATGTCCTCATCCAGCCCCATGGTGTGTAGGCTAACCTCTTCGTTCGGAGTCTTGATTGCTTTCTGGATCTCGTTGAGAGCTTCCTCATTTTTGTCCAGTGTTATCACAAGCTTACCATCTTTGGTACTCTTGATGCCTCTGATGCTGTTAGTAGCAGCGTTTCCTTTTATGCAGTCCTTGACGTTGCTTAGGACCTCTTTGTATTCTTTTCCTTTTTGTTCTACGATGAGCGCATACGTGCTCCGATTCCTCTTTTGGTCTTTGCTACCTCTTTGCGATTTTTTAGTCGCATAGATTTCTGCTTTGGTGTCTGTGTTATGAAATGTCGCTTCTACAAGTTTTCGGAAGCTCTTTGGGCCTATCGCGTTAATATGGTGTAATGCCACCCATTCGTCTCTGTTAGTTTCTGCCTTGATCAGTTGTAACTTCTCCCAGGTGTCCTCGATTGTGCCATCGAGGGCTACCCTGATCACTTTCCTATTAGCGCATTGCGTTTGGGACCGTACTTTAGTGCGTTGCTCGATCACCTCGAACTTCTCCTCTATTCCGACTAGGTCCGGGAATCTATCTCTATATTCCCTTTGTACGCCTTTGTCCATTGTGGTGTCGTCTGGTTCGACCAGAACCACTTTAACTACATTGTCCTTGGTGTTCAGTGGGCTGCCTGATTTCTCCTCGGTGTTGGTAAACACTTCTTCGCTCCAGTCCTTCTTATCAGCCTCTTTCCATGCTTCTAGTGTGTCGATCCCTTCAAGGGATGACAACACCGATTTTGCACCATGCCATGGTGTCGTCTGTGTCCCGGCCTCTTTGGTTGAAGGCTTTGTTGGCAGCCTCGTGTCTGTCATGAATGCCTCAGTGGCAATCACTTTATGTTTGTCATACCATGCCTTGATAACGGTACCCCCTAGCGTGGCTGTTCCATTTCTCAGTTTTGCTGCAATGTCCTTGACCTCCCTTTTAGTGTTGGGGTTCTCCGTTATTTTCTGGTCGAGGTATTGACTGCAGCTCCTTACCGACTTGATTACTTCTTCGAGGATGGTTGCCACAGGGTCCACTGTGCCCACATCATGTTCGACGGTCTTGTCGAATTTCCTCTTTTTATAACTGGCAGAGTTGGATCTTTGTAATTGGCCGAATACGTTAATCCTACTATGGCGGGGGGCCACTTTCGCGCTGTTGTCGTCATTGGTTCCATCCGTTGCAATCACCTCTGGTCTGTCTGCCGTACCTGTTGAGGAGCATCTGCTCCTCGTCGGGCTATGTTGGAGTGAGCTCCTTCTCGCGAAGACCTCGTTCTCGTCCATGCTAACAAAGTCAATAAGAATATCATTGTTCGTGCCTGTATCCGTCGTGGTGTTTCCGTCCGTTTTAGGTATATTGGTAGATTCCATATATGTCCCACGAGTAGGGTCGAACTAAAGGTCGACTCCCGGGTGACGCCCATCCCAAAAGCAAGGCATTTATACTGTGGGGTGCGCCAGGTGCCCCACAGGTTTTTACGACTTCGCTGTCGGTTGTTTTATAGAGGTTGCCTCCTCGCAAGCCGGCCGGTTAAGGCAAGCTCCCTAGTCTCAGTTACCACGCGACATTTCCCTGCGGTGCCATTTTTTTCTTTTCCGCAGAGGTCGTTGAAGCGTGGGCTGAGATTACGGTATTCAGCGAATGAGTGGCACGGCTCATTCGGAGCTCGGATACCTCGGGTGCGCCAGTTCCCGAAGCCACGCCTACGGCGTGGATCCTGAGGGTTGAGCTGTCCTTAGTTTCCGTCACAGTGCCGAGGTCGAGCCGGCGGGGAGCCCCGCGGGACCCCAAAGAGACCTACGAGACCCTACAACCTGCTACCCTACGAGAGCAGGGCTCCCACCAGCATGTCACCCGAAAATGTGACGGATTAAGCCCCTCCACCTGCGTCAAGGTCTCACAGCTCCCCGAAGGGGAGCCTTTGGTGAGTAGCGCCACCACTTACTCCAGCTGGGAATGCAAAATCGAACCGGCAGCCCTAGCGCATCCGGGAGGGGAGAGCGTCTTCCCCTCTGGTGTCGGTCGTGGGCTTGCTGGGCTAACCACCCACAAGCCCAAACCTCCGGTTCCTATTGGCCGAGGACAGGGCTTCCACGATCGACCCCGTTCGGATAGTGGTCAAGGGCAAGGTGGTGGGGCCCAACAAGATCGACAGCCCATTGTTGACGACCGCGACGAACAAGGACGCTTTGAGTGGACAGATGAACTGAGGGACGACCTTATGCAGTGCTACGAAAGCAGTGAGCCCGCACAAAGGGGATACATGGGGCGAATGCTTGTTCTGTGGTGTGCAAGGCACCCAGAACACAATGCCTTCACGCCACAAAACCTGCGTGATTATGTGTCCCACCTTCGTCGCAGGGGCTACGTGAGAACTGCTCCTCAACCGATGAATGAGGTGGCCGAAGGTTAACCGAATGAACCGATTGAGGTTGCAGTACCAGTCGTTCCACCAGTACCAGAGGGCCTCAGTACCAGAAGGGGGTTGCACAACATAAAACCCCCGGGCCACAAGATCTGGCCAGAGTGGATGCAGAACTTCGTGCAACGCTACCAGAAGAGGCTGACATCTGGCACATAAATTGTGCCGTGTATGCTGCCGCTCAACGCTTGTCTCAGGTGGAGAGGCGGAACAGTGCTTCTCCACAAGAGAGAGCGAGACGGCGCATACACAAGATGGAAGCCAAGATCCGGTCGGCGAGGCAACACGCATCCCGTATCCAATGTGTGATGGACTATATGGCAGCCAATAGGCCTTTCACACCTAAAGTGCGGCGAATAGCTGCCAACTTAAGACGCGTCCATCACACACTCAATGGGGCAGTGCTGCAAACCACCAAACAGCACTGCCTCAACAGGATACGGATGCTAGTGTCTTGTAAGAAGTCACTAGTGAGGCGGGCGAGGGGGCTAGCGGAAAATCAACTTTTCCGCAAAAAGCCCTCGCGCCTTTTCGAACCGCCTCAGCGTGTTGCTGAAAATCCACCGACTGCAGATTAGGTGGAAAACTTCTGGAAAACGTTGTACGAACAGAAGCTTCCACTCAACAGAGACTCTCCAGCCCTGGCACACTTTGAAACCTTTTGTCAAAGGTTTCAGCAAGCCCAACAGGTGTGCCAACCGATAACCCCAGAAGAGGTTCGAAGAGCTCTTGAGGGCTCTAAGAACTTTGCTGCTCCAGGTCCCGACGGGATCAATAACTTTTGGTGGAAAAAATTATCCAGTACCCACCACCATTTAGCCAGAATTTTCAATTCATGGCTAAATGGGGAGCAGCAAATTCCTTCTTGGGTTGTCGAGGGGCGGACAGTGCTGATCCCGAAGAACGGAGATTTGTCAAACCCAAAGAACTACCGGCCGATAACCTGTTTAAATGCATGTTACAAGGTGTTTACGCGCATCTTGTACATGCGAGTGCTCCACGCAGTTGAACCGGTTTACGAGCGGATATATGAGCAACGAGGGTCAAAGAGAGGTGTCGCTGGCTGCAAGGAGAACCTGCTGATTGACAGGTGTGTCACGCAGGACTCCATGCAGTATAAGCGTAACCTCTCCATGGCCTGGATCGACTACCGCAAGGCATTTGACATGACATCGCATGAGCTTATTGTACACTTGCTCCGATGTCTTGCGGTACCTGGTCCCATAGTGAGATGCATCGAAGAACTGATGCCGCTCTGGAGGACTCGCTTTACCATTACATCGGGTAATGATAGAGTCCAGACGGAGTCGGAAGGGGAGTATTTCAGGGAGACTCCCTCAGCCCCCTTCTATTTTGCATCTCACTACTGCCATTATCCGTTTCGCTCCGGAGAACCCGTGGATACAACTGCGGTACCCCTGGCGATAGGAGGCATAAGGTCACCCATCTGTTTTATATGGATGACCTTAAACTTTATGCCTCCGGAGAGAGGGACCTACACCAGTCCCTCAGGGTGGTACAGGAGTACACGCAGGCTGTCGGCATGGAGTTCGGGTTAGACAAATGTGCATTGGTCCATCTCAAGAGAGGACGATGCGGGAACTACGGAGAGGACGCGCAGCTCGTGGACGGAAGCATCTTACATCATCTAGATGCCGGAGAGTCGTACACTTACTTGGGTGTCGAGCAACGCTCCACCCAAGAAGTGAGTGTAGTGAAAAACGGTCTCCGCGGCAAGTGCCAGCACCGACTCCGACAGATCTGGTCTTTAGAGCTGTCGGGGAAGAACAAGGTGTCTGCTACCAACATGCTTGCCGTTCCGATCCTTCTCTACTCCTTTGGAGTAGTGAAATGGACTCAAGAAGAGTTGCGTCAACTCGACGTAGGAACCCGCAAGAAGATGCATCTCAATAGGAGTTTGCATCCTAAATCGTCCGTTCCACGGCTATACCTCCCACGACATCGGGGAGGCCGTGGACTCTTGAGTTTGGAGAGTCTCCATAATAGGATGGTTCTGGATGGAGCCTGTAAGGTCATCAGGAGTTCGGATTATTATTATTATTATTTTTTTTTTTTTTTTTTTTTAGCTAGCTAAAAACCAGTCACCCTTCTCTGTGGCTCCGACCCTCACAGAGGGGAGCTGGTAGTACCGGTAGCCACTCCCCACGCCCGTGGGGTGAGTGACTACTGGGTCCGTGAATCGTGTGCCCTGAGCAGACGTAATGAACCGAGAATGACGGCCTTCTGCATTCTACCGGCTTAGACCTCTGCCGAGTTTCGGCATGCCGGTATGATCTTAAGTTCCGAAAGCAGTGTGTGTCTCGTTCCACCATTATTATTATTATTATTATTATTATTATTATTATTATTATCGGTTTCCCGTTGCCGGACAGAGCTTCCGTGGCCTCCGACACCACACGGTAGCCGCGCCGGCTAATTAATTACAGCCACTCTCCACGACCTGTGGAGTTAGTGACTGTAAACACCTGAATCATGTGCCCTAAGCAGACGAAGGGACCCCAAGATAACCGCCTTCTGCATCTGACCTGCCAACCATTCTGCCGAATTCTGACAGGCCGGTATGATCTTTAATTCTGAGAGCAGCGAAGGCTTCATCCCTCCGAGTACGCCGATTATTAGGACGACCATCTTGACCGAGTAGCCTGGGTACAGCACTTGGAGCTCATACCGGAGATCACGATATTTGGTCCGTTTTTCCCCCTCCTTCAAAGCGATGTTTGTCTCAGCAGGTGCTGAGAATTCGATGACAAACATCACTTTGTTCTGATGGTCGAGGAGGACTATGTCAGGCTTGTTGGCTTGAATGAGCCTGACGGTCGGGAACGAGTAGTTCCAATAAATTCGGCACCTCTCGTTCTCGACAACGGACTCAATATCTCCGGGGATGTAAGGCAGCACTGGTGTTTGATCTACTCCGTACGAGTGCTTTAGATGGTAGTATAGCACTCGTAATGCCGCGTTATGGCGGTGGATGTAGGCCGAAATCGCGTATATTGGACATGCTGAAAGCATTATTATTATTATTATTATTATTATTATTATTATTATTATTATTATTATTATTATTATTATTATTATTATTATTATTATTATTACAAATTCAACAATATTTTCTGCGCTGCACTTTCAGCGCCTGGGAAAATATGGGGCTTGCAGTTGATGAAACAAATCTGGTACTTATGAAGTTCAATTATGATCAGATTTATCACCATGCTCTTTGAAAATATTTTCAAGGTGCTTGGGGTGTTGAGAGTCACAACGTGCCCTGGGACGACTCAAGATTGTCTAAAACCCTATTGGTTAGTTACTTAATTTCAATTAAAGTAAATAAGCATTTTAGTAGATTATTTATTGTCATGTCATGATAGATATCTGGTTCAGGTACATCTACCAACTAACTGTCCCTCTCATCCAACCTGTTTTCTTCTTATTCATGATGTCTTGGAGACGTCTTGTGACCCATGCTTTATCTAGTAGGCTGTATGGCACATCACGCCATTTGTCGCGGATGCCTGTGATATCATCCCAACGTGTTGAGGACATTCTCCCCGCCACTTCCAATTTGGTTTTCCCTGTACAATTAACATTTCTACATTTTCCTCTCTCAAGTTGATGTGGCCAAAATACGATAATATGCGAGAGCATATGATGCTGGGAAGTTGATTTGAGGGCGTACTTTTTGAAGAACCAAGTTGTTAAAGGTAACAGTCAACACACAACATTCGGGGAACAATCTATAAATCCTAGGAAATGATTATTCAGGATCAATATTCTGATCATATTTTTATAGTATATACATATTTTGTAGAACATTACTGTAATATTCGTCGAAAAATATTATGAAAGAAATATTCTTGTCATATTCGTTACAGTTAATTCTTATAATATATGAAAGAAATATGCTTTTAATATTCCCAGAGAGGATATAATTCTGTACTCATTTTGTAGAATATTACTATAATATTCGTTGTAAAATATTATGAAAGGAATATTCATGTAATATCTATCACAAGTAACTCTTGTAATGTGTAGAATAAATTTACTTTTAATATTCCCAGAGAAGATATAATCGCATACACATTTTCTAATTGTTGTAAAATATTATGGAAGGAATATTTGTCAAATATCGATATCTCAGCTAATTTTTGAAGACATATGCTTATAATATTCTCAGAGGAGATAATTGCATAAATTATGATGTAAGACTTACGCCAATGTATACGTAAACTTTGGCCAATATTGAAATTTAATCGGCAATTAATTACTTAAATCAAGTGAGGACCAATATAATTCTAATATGTAGATGATTGTGTCTCTTTTCAACTCCAGACTAATCAATTTATACCTGGAATATTTATTTTTTTTTTATGCTGATTTATTCCTTAATTATTTGATAGCTTTATAATTATTCTTGAAATACCTTGTAATTATTTTAAGAATATGCTACGCATATTTATAGAAAAGTATGTACTTTTGGATATTCCATGAATATTGAAAAAACTTCAATATTCGAATCTTCAATAAGAATAGTCCAAGCATATTGTAAGAATAACTTTGTGATATCTGGATATACACGTGAATTCGTCAGTATGTCGATGGTAATCGTAATAATGTCGCTCTATTAAAACCAATCTCAGATACGAGAAGGTTATCTCTAAAGAGGTGACGTGGGCGGATCTGCCTATTCACGATGCCCCAGGGCATCCTGGTCCACCGGACCGGATTTGAACCTAAGCCGCCTATGTCTAAGGATGCGTCACGGTCCGCTACATTGAGCCAATCATTCGTGTGACTCAATTTTGAGTTGAGTCTGACCCAACACATGACTGGCTATGGAATAAAATAGGATCATTGGCTTAGTACCTGTGGGACACCCAATTTCTCTGCCGCCGACTTAACTACATTCAGTGATGTCGTAAAAAACTAACTTCTGATTTCGTTTGTCACACGTTTTCTTCCAGAAAGATTATTTGGGACCCTATGTATGCTGTAGTTTTCTCTTTCTGTGATTCACACAGTACAAAATATCTATAAGTCTGGGTAACACAATACATAACATTTGTACTGCAGCCATCCAATCATGTTTTGGTCTATATTCTGATTAACTTCTAAAGCAATGTATTTCTTAATTTAATTGATCTACCATAGGCGTGCGCATAAAATCGTGTATGTACAGATGAGTTTTTCTCTTTTTATATTAAAGAAGTTGAGTCATTTATTACATTTATACTTACTTATCTATCTACATGTTTTAATGAACTGATGAGGAATTAACATACCTACATATTTGCTGTAAGTGATACCTAGGAGACCTAAGAGTACATTATATTCGTTTACATAATAATTGAGTATAAAATATCAGGGATAATCAAAGGTACTTTGTTTCTGTAATCTTGTGTAACCCAAGGTAGTAATGGAGGGAAGAAGAAAACGCCCAAGGAAATGCAAAGTGCCGAAGCAAGCAACAAAGATTAGACACAATAGGGATGATTTGCCTAATAAAATAGGTGTTTTTGAAAATCCCCGAGAAAATGATCCAGTTTGTGAAGATTATGACGAATCAATGCCTTCCAACAAGGTGAATGTAAGTATAATTTAGCATGCAAATTGATGCTTTAGGAAACCCTCGAGAAATAATCTATTTTGCGAAGATTAAAATATGTAAGTATATTTTAAATAAGTCTGTTTAAGGTTGGCCAGTTTAAACAGCCTCCATATATTCGTAATTAGGTGCCTGTTACTTCCACATCCAGTGGAAGTATAGTAACGACAAAAAATTTTTTTAAAATTTTTATTGTTCAAATAGGCTTAGAATGTCATGAAACGTCGAGATTTTAAATTTGAGCGAAAAAAAATTTTCTGTCTGTCAGTCTGTCACTTTTTTTGTGCGCACGTTTACTCTGGAACCGTTTGAGATATTGACTTAAAATTTGGTACACGTATGTATTTTAACGAGATCTAGAACTAAATTATATTTTCATCTTGTTCCGTCGAAGGGTTGGGGGGTAAATTGGGGTAAACTTGGTGTAAATAGGTAAATCAAGCAGGTAAGAGTCCATAAAATTGGTGTTTAGTATATACAAGAAGCTAAGGTCTGAAAACAAATTTTGGCATTAGCCACCCCCATTACCACCCCCACCCCATAATTAAAGGGGATGAAAAAAAAGTTGTAATTTAGTGTGTGTACAAGAACCAGAAACCTCAAAATATATCACCACCCCCACCCCACTACCGATGTGGGGTATCGTTTTATGGGTTTTTGGGGTAGAGAATTTCAAATATTATATTATTAAAGTTCCATAAACAATTATTTCCACATGCAAAATTTTTTCGTTGTGAGTGACTTGGATAGAAAATCTGGATGTGGAAGTAGTAGTGATTCCTTGGGCAGCGGTTTCTTATTGAAATACGACAATTGTCCAAAATTTTCAAATCAGTCGAATTGCTGAGTCAATTTATTTATTAATTGAGAAGCCAACAGGCATAGCCCACTTACAGGTTATTATTATTAGCCTTGCCTCCTTTTTTTGTAATAAGGTCTGGAGAGACTATACACACCTTTTACACCATCTCAACGACTCTGGTTTCTTCACAATAGGCTATTAATATGGTATTACCATCCTGATAAATGGAAACTTTGAGGGCCTTGTATGAGAACAGCTCTCAAGTTAGTCTATCAAAACACTCACAGGTAACTCCCAGAAAGCAGAGCTGGTACTATTCACCAAGAAAAGAAATAAGTCTAATATGAAAATGCCCAAATTAATGGACATTCAACTCCATTTAACAAGCGAGCCAAGTACCTAAGCGGTCATACTTGATTGCACTGTGAATTATTCGAAGAGACATGTAGAACTGAAGATAAACAAGGCACGTGCAGCTTTCTGCAGTGTTCCAGAGCAGTAAATATTTCCTGGGATTTTTCACCCCAGTATCACCCATAGCCATACACTGCTATAATAAGACTCATGCTTTGCAGTCATTGTCTGGCAGGGCCCGATTTAGGGGGGCGCAAGCAGGGCAACTGTCCAGAGTGGCAAATTTGAGGAGCAGCAATTTTAGTAGAAAGAAAAAATTAAAATCAATAAAAACCAATAAAGAAAGTAAAATTTTGAAAAATCAGTAAAAAAGGTAATATGTTAGAATTTAGTATCAAACTTATTGTTTTTAAATTACCCCATATAATTACAATATTATATTAGGGATAGGTGGGTACCTATATTAAAAATCTTGGATTTTTTCGCTTTTCTTATACCTATTATTTATTTTGTTTCATTCGTTAAATTCTAAAAATGAAGAAACAAAGAAAAAGAAGGAAGATTTCCTAGATTCAGATTCAGATTTATTTATTTATGTTATTTGATTTACAACAATCATTACATTCGTCAATAAAATTAGTATACAAACATCAGATAAAATTACATCACAAATATTGTTACTTATACATACAAAATAAAATAGTCATTTATACAGATATGGAACATAAAACACTATATCAATGAATTGCACTGCAAAAATTCAGTTGTGCTATAGAAAGCTTTTCTGACTAGTAATTCTTTTACTTTTGTCTTATACTCGTTTAGAGTTAATCCCTTGTAGTTATTTGGTAGCTTGTTATAGAATAGAGAGCTGTAGTAATTAGTTGCCAACCGAGACTTACGTAGCCTGAAGTAGTCTATTCTAATATCATCTCCGTCTCTGGTCAAATACCGGTGAAAAGTATTATATACTATTATAGACGTCTTGGTTAATATAGGCATAAACTAGACATTCGTATATAAATCGGCAAGGTACAGTTAAAACCCCAAGTTGAATGAATACATTTTTTACGTCGTGTCTGTAGTTGATGTTAGCTACGATTCGAAGAGCTCTTCTCTGTAGAGCAAAAATACGCTCCACATGACAAGAATGACCCCAAGCCAGAATGCCATAGCAGCTTAGTAACTGAAAAATTGCATGAAACGTTTGGAGCAATATATTATGCGGTAATATTTTTGACAAGTTTTTGAGTAAAAAGATATTTTTAGAGAGTCTAGTTGCCAGATGAGTGACTTGGTTTTCAAATTTAAGGGTTGGATCAAGATAAATCCCCAGAAACTTAGTTTCAATAGAATTATTTTTATTTGCGATTTGCTTGAGGCTAAAAGTCATGTTGACAGTTTTAGATGCATTTAGTGACATTTTATTGGCAAAGAACCAATTATTCAAATTTGTTGTATTTTCTTTCATAACTCTATTCAAGATGTCATAATTCAAATTTGAGTTCACCAAAGTTGTATCATCTGCAAAAAGTATCAACTTATCATTAGGGACCGAGGTATTTATATCATTTATTATTAGGAACAATAAAGGCCCCAGTATAGAGCCCTGAGGCACTCCATGTTTTATATCTTCCCACTCTGATATTGATTTTCTATAAAAAGTTTTTTGTTTTCTTGCAGAAAGATAACTACTAATAAGGGCTAAGCTTTTCCCATTTAATCCATAATAAGATAATTTATTTATTAGTATTGAGTGAGATACACAATCGAAGGCCTTCGAGAGATCGCAGAATGTAGAACCCACATAAAACCCCTTCTCGAAGGCCTCCGATATGTACTCCAAAAGATCCGTAAGAGCAGAGGTAGTAGATTTATGTAATCGAAACCCATATTGGGCACTTGTAAATAAGTTATTATTTTCAAAATAGTCATAGAGTTGACTTTTTAATAAGTATTCGTATACTTTAGATAGTGCGGGAATTAGTGTTATTGGGCGATGATTATTTATGTCCGTTTTTGATCCTTTTTTATAGATGGGTACCACTTTGTTTAATTTAAAGCAAGAAGGATATATTCCTTTCCTTATGCTGTTGTTTATTAATTTAGTTAGCGGGATTATAAGAATATTTTTGAGCGATTTTATTAATGTTATATTCATATCATAAATATCTTTGCTAGATTTGTTTTTTATGTTATTGATAGCATCCCTGACCTCTACATAAGTTACCTCTCTAAATTCAAAATGAAGATTTTTGTCGATTTCTAATTTAGACATATATATTTCATGACTCTAGTTACTATTTGGCAATGCTAGTAATGTATTCTCTGCTATATTCGCAAAGAATGTGTTAAAATCATTCGCATCGAGGTCGGACTCTTCATCTATTAATCTATTGGTGCCCCTGAAAGAATTTACCACATCCCATGAAGACTTTATTTTATTCGTAGAAGTTATAATGTAGTTAGAGTAAGCAGCTTTCTTTGTTAAATTTATTTCCTGCCTATATCTGAGTCTGAATTGTTTTAAATATTCAGCCGACTCCATACTAGGATTATTTTTATGTGCCTCTATAATGAATTTCAGGGTTTCTCTCATCTGTTTTAAGTGGTTATTAAACCAGGTTATGTTTTTATCTTTAAAAGTACTTACTTTCTTGACTACAGGAAAAGCCCTGCTCATTGCGTCTGTTAATATGTGCATAAAAGTATCAAACTGAACGTTTACTGAATCTTCTGGGGTTATGAAATTCCAATTCTGTGTCTCTAATATGTTGAACATTTTACATGTTCCTTTTTTCGTGATAGGTCTCTGAATATGGCAGCTATCCTATCCTAGCAGCTATTGCCAATGATAAAAATAAAGAAAAAGTCTGAACTTGTCTATCTTAGTATAATTCTTAAGCTTAAAGCAACATGCTGTATTTCATCACGTTATTAGGAGCAATCAGGAATCGAGAGAATAACATGCTGCAACTTGATTTTTTACATATAGTAGTTATATTGACACCCCACAATAAAACTGGGAGATTACTGAAATTGGTCTAAAATCAAAATCATCAAATCTTTACGTTGTGAGGTCCCAGAAACCCAATAAGGTGGTTTTTGAAAAATGTCTGTGTGTGTATGTGTGTTAGCATGATAGCAGCGAAACAACTGAAGGGATTTGGATGAAACTTTGCATGGGGGTTTCTTTAGGGCTCCAGAAGATCTGAAAAGGTTTCAGTTGAGATCGGATAACGTTTAGTGCCGTTTTGGCACAACAAGTTGTTTATTTTATGATTACTTACAATTTGTAATCAAACCATTGAAAAGCAGTAAAAATTCCGATTTCAACGATATATCACACTTGCACCCTTTCGATTTGGTTTCTGTGAAAAAAATTAAAAAACAAAATAAAAATCTATAGAGTTACACTTCTTGTGTAAGATATATTTTATAGTCTAACTTAACATTCAGTAGACTAGTGTGTTAAAGCGTGCAGACTATACATGTGTTTTCTTTGAAGACGTCATACTAGTTGTGATATTTCACGAAAAAAGTGCAGTTAAAGTTAGTGATAGCTGTGTAAGGCCTACACAACCCATAACCCAAACGGACGGTCCTTAACTGGGCCCAAAGTAAGTTTTTTGCCCAAAACTATTAAAAGTGACAGTGACCAGTGGCGGCTGGTGAAATTTCAATATTTTTTTTCTCGTCTATGGCGCATGGGACCCATACGAAATTTGGGAAATAACATCTAGAGAAGCACTTCTCTAATGACCCCTAAAAAATTTTGAAAAAGCAGTTTGCGAAAAAATTTTTGAAAATTCGTTAGCCTCCCCTGGGTCTAGGAGCTCCTGTTTATTTTTATTTTTTTTTGTCATATGCATTTGACTTTTCATAAAAATGCAACAACAGATTTTGGAGTTTATGAAAATATTTTCATTACTAACTGAAATACAATGAACTGAAATTTTGTAATTTACAATTTAACAAATTACAATATTTTAATTCGTTGTATCTCAGTTAGTAATGAAAATATTTTCATAAACTCCAAAATCTGTTGTTGTATTTTTATGAAAAGTCAAATGCATATGACAAAAAAAAATAAAAATAAACAGGAGCTCCTAGACCCAGGGGAGGCTAACGAATTTTCAAAAATTTTTTCGCAAACTGCTTTTTCAAAATTTTTTAGGGGTCATTAGAGAAGTGCTTCTCTAGATGTTATTTCCCAAATTTCGTATGGGTCCCATGCGCCATAGAGGAGAAAAAAAATATTGAAATTTCACCAGCCGCCGCTGACAGTGACATTAAAAATCTGAGAAACTTGAATGTCAGTTTGACAGATATCAGTTTGACAGCTGTCAAAAAATCTTTTTCTCCTGAAACCTTTTGGCATCTGTCAATATGACGTCTGACATTAGTGACAAGCAACCAAACAACAACCTTCCCCGACCAATTTAGTGAAAAATCAGTCGGGGCCAGAAGATAAAAATAATATTTATCAGCTCAAATTGAAACGATCCACTATGAACACTTCACCGGCCATAGCTGGCAGAGAAGCTGTCCACAAAGAATCATATGATTTATAAAAATAAATAAAAAAATATAATGAAATGAGATCATTCATATTTTTTAGTGCTCTTTTCGGCTTCAAAGATTCACCAGGTGGGGAGGTTCCAGCCGCTTTCCGTAGCTGCCGATTTTTGTTAAGTGAAAATAGTTTTAAAACTTGTTTAACGTATTTCATGATTTTGTTTTTTATTGTTTTTTTAAATATTTTGAATTTCGTTTTTTTTGAGATTTAAAAAATTGTACCTACCTTCTACCCATTTTATTTTGTTTTGATGCTTTTTTTTATGAATATTAAATTTTTATAAAACAAGGATTTTAGTATTCAACAAATACCTACAAAAAATTGCACTCGATGTTAGAAATTAGAAGCTGCAATGAAGACTATACTCTGTGTTCCCCTTTTGAACTTGTTCGTGGAGGTAGTGGCGTTGAGGAATTCTCAATGCAATATGTAATATTAAATTTTGCCAATGACATATAAAGGCCAAATGGATTCGCAAAACCAAAGTGTGACTCAAGAGGTCGTGTGGCTTGGCGGGATAGCCACCGAAGTGGGTCTAAACACCACCAAACCCACAGTGATTTACTGTGACAATCACAGTGCAATTGACTTAAGTGCAGATTCTAGTTATAGTGCCTGTACCGAACACATAAACACAAGGCATCATTTTGTTAAAGACAAAGTTAAAGATGCACAAATTAGATTAGTACACGTCCCTAGCCCCGAGATACATCTGGATATGTTAACAAAATCATTAACAGGTACAAAAATCCACAATTGTAACGCTAAATTAGGTTTAAGATCTGTTTCAACCACTGTTAACTCTAAATCAAGTGTTGTGATTGTTGATTTAGATTGCAACACATATAAAGGACATGATTACAAGACATGCCCGTATTCTGGAAGAGGCTATAACATTAATAGCCTTTCAGGAATAGGTACTGATTGTAACCTTCCTATTATATACAATTTCAGCAAATGCAATGGAGTAAGATTGCGCACTTGAAGAAATAAGAAACCTGACATGCCAATCGAGTCTGATGATTCAAAAATGGACTGTGGGCTCTACTCAGAACTAAATCAACAATGCCACTAGGCGCATACATCACTATATTTTACTATATTTTAGACAGAGCTAGTGGGAATTTTGTAAGGGATAATAGAAGCTACTAATGTAAACCGGCCCCAGTACCATATTCACTGGCGGGCCCCCGCACTTTAATAACACAGTCCCATGAAATAAAAAAGTATGTTGTACCAGAAAAGGGACCATCATATCCTCACTTATTTTGGTGCGCTGAATCCGAATCTGATGTCTAAATTAACTTCTACTTTGTCATTTTTTTGTAAATCTCGTGTTTTTTTCTCATTTTATTTGTCATGGTACCAAAAAATTTCTCAAATTGACAAGATATCAAAAAATGTTACTAAGAAAAAGTGCTTAGAATCCAACTCTAAACTCAGTACCCTTATGTTATTTTGCATGAACAAGATTGAGAAAAAATAAATAAAAATAAAAAGATACGTAATGGCCGGGGTAAAAATTTGTATTTTAATTTTTTCTCAGATTTGGTTTAAAATTGGAATATGGGAACCTCGTTGGATTCTAAGCACTTTTTAAAAATTTTCGATATATTGTCAATTTGATCCATTTTTCGGTACCACCACAGAAAAATGCGAAAAAAAAAAAAACGCGATTTACAAAAAAATTACAAGGTAGAAGTTAATTTAGACCTCAGATTCGGATTCAGAGCGCCAAAATATGTGGGTGTTTAATGTCTTTTCCGGTACAACATACTTTACTTTTTTTGTGGAGCTGTGTAATTGATGAGCGAGGGGCAGAAATGTGAAATATAATTGATAGCGCTGGGCAGAAATGTGAAAAATAATTGATGAGCAAGGGGAGATATGTGAAACATTTTTTTTTCTTACGTTATGCTGCATATAAGGTCAACATTGCTACTGATAATATTAATTATAATGTAATTATCAATAATTTAATCTTTCTACCTTGGAGCAACGCAGAATCAATGCAAATATTGTCTTGACATTCAACATTAGCAATGGCATTATTGACTCACCTGAATTACTCTCTACAATAGACTTCTATGTTCCCAGAGACATTTAAGAGAAACGTTTTCTATTCAGAATTTTCGAACCTCATGGTTCTAGTTTAGATGCAAGTAGAATTGTAAGAAATGCTAATAATACTCAACTAGATTTTTTTAATACCTCAGTCAATAAGTTAAAAAGACATTTAATGTGATTTTGATTTGTAGCTTTAAGATAACTTTAAGTTAGTGTTTGCTTTTTGTTAAGGATATACATCCTCCTGATCTGATCCGTTTATTTATGTTAATTCTATACTTTTTACTGTCGTTTTTAAATGTATGTTTATTTTTTGTAATTAATTTATTAATTGTTATTTAGGCTTATTTCTTTAAAGCTCTGTGTAATTGGGCTAACCCATAATAAATAAATAAATAAATAAAATCTCCCGCGCTTAATAATTAATGAGCAGAGGAGAGAAATGTGAAAAAAATTGTTCTGTCAATATCTCTGGCAGGCCCCTCAGAAGCTCGGACCTCTAAACTCAGTACCCAAAAGCAGCTCCATACGGGGGGCCTGATGTAAAAAATATGTAAATCAGGTGGGCCTTAGATATGCTTGTACAAAACAAGTGTGTCCGTCAATCTCCGAAGAGGATATCTTAACTCACACAGGCTCTAAACAGAGCTTCCTAAATTATTCAGTACTTTTCGCTTTCGGATTCTATCCACAGTTCCCTGATCATGGACTACATAATCAAATGCCATGCATCATATCTCCATATTGTATAGGTTTGAATGGTACCTTTTGCATCAATGCCTATCAATATTTTGATACACAATAGACTCAATCGATCATTCAAGGTCCTTTACCTTGCACATTCCTTATGGAAGACAGAGGTCCTGATCAAATGTTCTCGAGGGCACAACCCCAGAAAATACAGTTTTGTTGTACCTTCGTTTGAAGTGGGATTTTTACAATTTTGAAGCACTTCAAACGAAGTTACATACAACAAAAACTGCCCATTTTCTGGGATTGTGCCTATGAAAACTCTTGATATTCTCTATGACACACTACATGCAATTGCAGGAAATTTGACCTAAACCAATTTTCCATAGCAAATGTGCGGATTTTTTTTCTCAGCAGAAACATAAATTGAAGGAACATTTTTTCACATCTTATCACATATTAATCTGATCATGATTACTGCCGTTAATACAAAATGTTAAGATTAAAACAATTGGATAAAATTTAACAATATTTTGTAAATATACCTTGAAACATGAAAATATCTCTTGTGGTGAAAAATTTGGGGCAACTAGAAATTATGTAGGTTCTTTGTCTTTATAAAAACATATATAAAACTACATATCTTGCACGAAAATAAGAAAATCGAACTATTTAGTAACTGTTGTGTTATATACTAAGAACTTGTTGCAGTTCGGCAAATTATCTTTAGACTATCTAAAAATTAATATACAGAGTGACCCATTTAACCCTTTCACGACAGGAGCCGTAAAAACGAGCAAATCTTTGACTGACATATATGCGGGAGACGCATATTTTTGAATGCCGTGAATACTACTTAAAATCGGGAGGGGCAAGATTGTGGTCTAATATTCGCATAAAAGCATTTTCAAGCTGTAGCTTGTTAGTTGCAGTGAAGCTGTGGTCTGAAAAACAGTTGTATACTCGAAGTTTATTCTTGAGTGTCAGACAGTCTATTGTGTGTAAATAGCTGCAAATTTTTCTTAAAATAAATTGCATTTTTTACAAAATGAACAGGAAAATTAATATTTAGCAGATAATGAGCTTGAAAAAATTTTTCTTAGATGTAAAGAGGCTTAGATGTTATTATGGTGTGGGGAATATGTGGTGTTGGAATATTGATGCAACTTGCATTAGTTCTTCAGTATACAAATTCTGTATATACCAAATAAAAATACACTCGAACAATAATAATTATTTAAAAAAAAAACAACTTTTTTTTAGATTATTAATGAAGTAAGAACATTGTATACTTTTAACAATTATATATTATATGTTTGCATACCTATTAAATAAAACGTTTATCTTCTATCTCCGTTTATTTCAACTTGCGCGTATAAGCGCGCGTGTCTTTGGAGTCGGGAAACGCATTAATGCGCGAGAATAATAAACAGGAGACGCACGATTGCGCGAACGTAAAAAATTACCGTTTGTGAGGCCAGTCGCCTAAAAAAAATGCCCGATGCGAAAGAGTTAAAAGTTGAACAAGTCTCTAAAATTTTTATTTATTGTGCGATTTGAATCAAATTTTACTCAAGTATAGAACAAATTAGGATCTAATTATGACCAGAAAAACATTCGCCTCCTACAAATGCAAAGCCACCTGCGGTACCAAAATATGCGGAAAAAAACAAAAAATCATATTAGGTATTTTTTTATCGGAAAATTTTGTTAATGAAACTTGTTCAAAATTGCCCAAAAACTTTAAATCCAAAATTTAATCACAATTAAAAAATTAAAATTTTTAAAATTTTAAAAATAATTATTTAAAAAAAAACTGGAAATTACTTGCCAACTACCTGATGGCTTGGGTTTAATTTCAAACAAAATTGTCATACTTAGTACAGTTTTCTAATTAAAAAATCCCATTAAAATGATATTTTCGGAGTTGGACATTATTTTAATAAAAATTTCAATATTTTTTTATTTTGATTTAATTTTAGACTTGAGGTTTTTGAACAATTCCGAACAAGTTTCATTAACAAAATTTTCCGATAAAAAAAATGCCTAATATGATTTTTTGTTTTTTTCCGCATACTTTGGTACAGCAGGTGGCTTTCCATTTGTAGGAGGCGAATGTTTTTCAAGTCATAATTAGTTCCTAATTTGTTCTATACTTGAGTAAAATTTGATTAAAATCGCACAATAAATAAAAATTTTAGACAGGTGTTCAGCTTTTAAACTCTGTATAACATACAAATTATTAGCACATTTCATTATGTAATTTAAATCATATTTTTCTTTCATATTTCATCATAAAATAATATCAGAAATATTCTGCTATGGTTCTGCATGTATATTATATATGTTTGATATTTACGTCTCTATGGCCAGCCACCTAATTAATTTTTAGTCTTGTTTTACTACACAGACCGTAACTAGGTATGAAACCCGCCTCTACTAAAATGACCTTCACGTACAACTAGATTATTTGACCAAAAATTTGTTAAAGTGCGGTTTAAGAAAGTATTTGTTTATATAGTTTACAAATTACATGAAAATGATGCTAAATGCACAACTTAGTGTTTGAAGTACATTGTGTGATGATTTTTATAACCGATGTATCTCAATTGTGACAGATTTGTAGAGAGATGGTAAAAAATATGGGAATTTATTTAATCATATCTCCAAGATTCCTAAGATATCTCCATTTTATTTTTACTTCAAGCATGGATCTAAATATATGTTTACCGCTTGTTAAATTTTATTTAATATTCTTCATGAATGGTGTTTTCGAGTCATGCCATATCATATGTAAACAAGCAATCATTATCATTATTTTCTGACGAGTCATGCACATGCACACTTTTACCAAAATCCATAGAATGTGAATTTTTTATTATTATTAAGAAACCAAATCTTATTTAAATGACATAACATATAATCAACATTATTTCTTATCATATTTTTAGGATACTGGGAAAAAAGATAGTTCTACATTTACAAAGGCTGCTACAACAAGCCTCGTAAGAAAAGTATTTCAAAATTTTTTTCGTGGGCAAATTGAAGATGATATTATGAATAAATTGTATCCTAAAACAAACTGTGGAATATGCCAAGCATGTCAGTTGCCAGATTGCGGACTGTGTACCAGTTGTAAAAAAATGAAAAAATTTGGTGGAACTGGAAGGACTAAATTATGTAAAAAAAGAAGGTAACATAAACAGTTGTAATTATGTATAACATATAACTACTTAAAGTATGTCTCCAAATGGGGGTCTGCAAACTCTTTTCAAACATCACAGTTAGTACTAAGAAAACACGGTGATCTCGTCCCACCTTCTAGCGGCTTGTATATCGTGTATACATAGAAGCTAAGTAATTTGAGATGAGGATTACGTAGTAGATATACTATCTTTCGGAGGGGATGTAAAGCAGTTGGTCCTTTGTGTATTATGATAGACAAGTAAATGATCCCTACTCTTCGACAGAAAAGAGGTTCGGCGAAATTTCCAGGTTGGGGGTAACTCATTTCCTGGCATCGGTGATAGGCTTGGTAACAGAAATAGGCCAACGTTAAATAAATAGATTAAAAAAAAAAAATCTTTTCAAAATAAATCATTCTCTATTGCTTGTCTCCTGTAAAACTATAATTAATAAATTTCTTGAAAGATTCAGAAATGCTTAATTAAAAACACTTTGATAATAACAAAAATGACATTCGTCTATCTGAATTCCACTTTTCACGGTAACACCTTTATAGCTCAGTTATTATTCACCTAATTTTAACCAAGTTTGGATGGGTATCAAATTATTATACCTTTTTTAAGTAAAATAAAACTTATTTCAGTCATTGGATTGTATTTTTATTATGAAAAAAAAAGGGTCTATTTTTCGAGAAATTATATTAGGCATTTTTTTGTCGAGAAACTAATGCAATATTATTGATCAGCATGCTGTAGAACCCCCACGTTCAAAATTTAACAACATTTTGATTTTTAGTTTTTGAATTACGGCCCACTTAAAATTACCTATTTTAAACATTAAATAATCAATAAATTGGTAAGGAAATTTTTTCGAAAAAAAGTCATTCTTTATTTTCTTTTTAAATTCGTTTTTTCTACCACCCCATATCATCAATACTTTCAAATTCGGGAATCCTTAATGCCCGAATAATTTACAGGACTGATGACCCAAATTTTTCAATGAAAATTCTTGGCCTTCGAAATTTGAAAGTTTCGATGATATGGGATAGTAAAAAAACTGAATTTAAAGAGAAAATGAAGAATTAAATCTCTTGCATAGATACTTACACCTTTTTTTTTTTTTTTTTTTTTATAATGGCATTAGGGCGATTGACCCACAGCCAGACACTAAACTGTTAACTATGTTAATATACCTAGTTCTAACCTATTTGACGAGCTAAAACCATTTCGTAACACAAAAGGATATATAGACAGGGACACACTCTTCTCGCCCAGGGGTCGATCAGGGCATTTTTTTTGTTACACATACATATAGTAGACCACGGTTAATTAGGGTCGTTAAAACAATAGGACAGACATAAGGTGACAAAGCTAAACCTACTCTAGATATTTACATTTGTTGTATTTATGAATAAAATTATGCAATCCATTATGGGTTTTGTATTTAAAGCTAGAAGGTTCAGTAAATTAAATGGGGCTTCTACTTTGTGTTTGATTAAATTTTTATATAGTTCATTACTTTCTTGAGCGTATTTTTGACAATTAAAAAATATATGATCTAGATCCCCTATTTCATTACACTGCTCACACATATTTGATGGCAATATGCCTATTTTATGCAGGTGGTAAGGATAACAGCCATGGCCAAATTTAAGTCTGCTTATATGTGTTATGCTCCTTCTTGAATAATTAACTCCGTTATACCAATGTTCTTTTGGGATTTCTTGTTGGATAAGTGTATACCTTGTTGGATTAGTGAAACAATATTCATTCCATTGTTGAGACCACTGTTTTTTTAATAAAGTTTTACATTTACCAATGCCATCTTCTAGACATGGTACGTTATATAAGGGTATTCCTGAAGAGGTACTTTCTTTAGCCAGTTGGTCCACCTTTTCATTATTCTCAAGGCCGATGTGAGCTTTGACCCAAACAAATTTTATTATGTAATCTCTCTTAGTCAAGTTATTAAACGTGGATTTAATTTTGAGAATGTACGGGTTACAAAAAGGGGAATTGATATCAATATTATTTTTAATGGACGTTAAAACAGACAGCGAATCAGACAGAATCAAAACCCTTTGGCAATCGTGGTACTCAATGAATTCTAGGGCTTTTATAATGCCCATAGACTCGGCAACGTATATCGAGGTATCTTGATTTAGTTTATATTTTTCATTAAATTTGATGCCGGGATACTTACACCTTCATGAACTATATTTACCTTACGAAAACCAGAGGCGACCTGGAAGTCCTCTATCCTAGTTGACTCAATTTCCATTTTTGTGAGCCAGTGCTCATTTAAACAAAGAAAATCAAATGAATTTTTTTTCAAGAATACCTCAAATTCCATTATTTTATAATGGAGGCATTGTACATTCAGGTGCAACAAACGAAAGTTAGTTGCCTTATAGTTTGTTTTAAGTTGGTGTCCTCCTATATGGCGATGTGCTCGAGTCGTTTGTCTAAAAAAGAACTTGGGTTTTTTTCATGTAGCTGGACGATATATAAGGAACCGCACAACATGGAGAACGTCAGTTCAGTTCGAGCAACGAGGGGCAGCAGTAGGCAGCTTTCAGCAAGAACCTGAAGATTCTGTCGAAATGTCTTTTAGACAACCCTGGCTCCGGCAGAAGCCTATCAACTACGCAGGAATGTACCCGAAAGGACAATAAAAATTCATATACGGTGTGTGTTTCACTTCTCTGTATCTTTTTTATTTGTGGCCGAATTCATTTCAAATTTTTATCAGCCATACAACTCCATAAGACGACTTTATTCAACACTTAAATGCTGCCTAGATCCAAGACGCCGGCCCACTGCGATAAAAAGAAAACCGCAATTTTCGAGAAATCATAGTAGGTTTCGAGATAGACAAAAATTTTGTTAATGAAACTTGTTCGGAATCACTTGATATGCCCACCTGTAAAATGTGAAAATCGAAATATTTTCAAAAAAAAAAAAAATTGTTTCCCTTCTCGAGAAGACCCCTGTATCGGCATCAATAAAACGCTAAAAGGGCCATGTTTTATTATTACATATCAATTTAAATGTAATATCATTTTCTTTTTTTCAATGGTTTTATAATACTTGGAAATCTGTATGTATGTATGTATTATGTATGTATGAATCAAATTTACCCACTTCCCGTTATCGAATCGAGCTGAAATTTTGCATACACGCGTAGTTAAATATTAAATAATTTCAATAATAATTGTGCATGACTTTCATTTGCTGTAAAAAGTCTGTTTATGTGTTAGATGAAATCGTCTCATAGTTGATAAAAATTTGAAATAAATTCGGCCACAAATAAAAAAGATACAGGGGTGTTTTCACGGGAAGTGAAACAGATTTTTTTTTTTAATATTTCGATTTTCACATCATAGTGATTCCGAGCAACTTTTATTAACAAAATTCTTGTCTTATCTCGAAGCCTACCATGATTTCTCGAAAATTGCGGTTTTCTTTTTATCGCAGTGGGCCGGCGTCTTGGATCTAGGCAGCATTTAAGTGTTGAATAAAGTCGTCTTATGGAGTTGTATGGCTGATAAAAATTTGAAATGAATTCGGCCACAAATAAAAAAAGATACAGAGAAGTGAAACACACACTGAATATATGAATTTTTATTGTCCTTTCGGGTACATTCCTGCGTAGTTGATAGGCTTCTGCCGGAGCCAGGGTTGTCTAAAAGACGTTTTGACAGAATCTTCAGGTTCTTGCTGAAAGCTGCCTACTGCTGCGCCTCGTTGCTCGAACTGAACTGACGTTCTCCATGTTGTGCGGTTCCTTATATATCGTCCAGCTACATGAAAAAAACCCAAGTTCTTTTTTAGACAAACGACTCGAGCACATCGCCATATAGGAGGACACCAACATAAAACAAACTATAAGGCAACTAACTTTCGTTTGTTGCACCTGAATGTACAATGCCTCCATTATAAAATAATGGAATTTGAGGTATTCTTGAAAAAAAATTCATTTGATTTTCTTTGTTTAAATGGGCACTGGCTCACAAAAATGAAAATTGAGTCAACTAGGATAGAGGACTTCCAGGTCGCCTCTGGTTTTTGTGGGGTAAATATAGTTCATGAAGGTGTAAGTATCTATGCAAGAGATTTTACAAAGTGTTTGCCACTATCTTTTAATATTGACAATTTGTCCGAAGAATTGCACTGTGAAATGACAGGTATCCAATATGAAAAATGCCAAATAATAACAATTTAGGGGATATTAATATTTTTTTGGATAAGCTAACGCAATTACTGAACAAACTGGACAACAAAAAAAGTTCAATTATAACCGTCGATTTTAATGTAAAATTTAACACTCATCACCAATACATTTACTTCTTTTGGGTTAAAACAAACAGTTTTTGAAAATACAAGAAACAATTCCTGCTTGGACAATATTTTCACCAACATAAATAACAACAAGTGTACTACTGCAACTATTCATGGCATAAAATTATCAGATCATCAAGGCATTTTCTTTAAATTTGAATTAGGTAAACTGGCACCTAAAAAAAATGTTAGGATTAATTACAGACCAATAACAGATTATGGCCTGATACAGTTGTATAGCAAAATTGAGCAAATTTACTGGAAAATTGTAAATGAACCACTTCTTGATGTCAACTTTAAATTTAAACTATTTATAAATAAATTATTAGATGCCACTGATACCTGTTTTCCGACAAAATCCAAAATGCAAAGTAATTTTAAATCTCAAAAAACAAATTGGTATAATGAAAAACTGCAAAGTATGCGAGATCATTTAAATTTTCTGATAGATTTAAACAAACGAGGCCCACATTTGATATCCAAAGAGGTAGTAAACTCCTATCGTAACAAATATCGTTTCGAAATTTCTAATGCAAAAAAAGTTGCGAATAATGACCACATACAAAATTCTCCAAATATTCAAGCCACCATGTGGGAAATCATAACAAAAAACAGCAACAATTACCACACAGAAACATGTCAGTCATTAAATGCAAATGATTTTAACAAATACTTTTCAAACATTGAAGAATCCTTACTAAATGATCTTCCTCAATCCACCAAATCACCTACCGATTTTTTTGAAAATGTATCTCCTAATCTAGGCTTTAAATTCAGGGAAGTTCTTTACAATGAAATTAGAGAAATCTTGGAAAACTTAAAAAACAGCAAAAGCAAAGATGCTTACGATATAAATGTACAGATTATAAAAACAATTAAGAACATCATTATATATCCACTGACAAATTTAATTAACCACTATATCAGACAATATCTTTGCAGATGTACTTAAATTATCCAAGGTCATACCTATCTCCTATAAAAAGGGTTGTACTGCTGATGTATCCAACTACCAACCTATTTCACTTGTTCCAATCCTGGGAAAGATTTTTGAAGCAATTTTAAAGACGATTGTCGCCAACATTTTAGGACTTTTAATATCCTCACTATGCCCTCTGTATACATACTAGAGCGTCTTCTGTATATTAGACATAATTTACAGACATTTGATGAACAGGGCAAGATATACCCACATCACACAAGATTCGGACGTAATACAAAACAATACTTTCTCAGACTTACGAAATCCAGAGATAGCACTGGCTACTACTGTGTTAAATTTTATAATAAATTACCAGACAAAATAAAATTCTTAGATTTTAACAAATTTAAACAAAGAATCAAAGAATACCTTAAAATGAAAGCTTACTACAACACTGACGAATTTATTGAAGACAATTTATTAGATTTGTAAAATTGTTAATATTTTAAATTATATGTATGTGTATTTTATAATCAACTTTGTTTGTATTTCCATATTATTTGTTATATACTATTTTTGTATTAGATTTAAGCTTTTACATGATCAATTTTGATCCATTTTAATAATTTTGTATTTTTCATTCTCCTTGACTTGTGTAAACATTTTAATGTACTGACACTAATAAATGATTATTATTAATGTGGTTGTGTGGCAGCCAAAAAATGTCATTTAATGGCATCTAAAGTGTAGGAAAAAGTACATAGTCAAACAATATGTCAATTTTATGAAGATACATTGATTCTGGGGCGATTTTGCAGAAATTAATATTACCTTTCTGATTCGGTAGCTTATATGCTCAAAGCGGGATGGCAACTAAAGTCTAGATGTACACAATTACTTCACATAAATTGTTTCGCATACAGCTTACACTGAATAAGTGAAAAAATAAGACGTAATTTTAAAAACTTATTGCAAATGTAAAAAAATTATTTTTAAAAGCACCTTCAAGAATTAAATATTTTAAACAAAAATGTCCTGACTTACAACTACCACCGCAGCCGACAATAACCCGATGGGAAACATGGATCGATGCTGCCTGTTACTACGCAGATCATTTTGAAAACATTAACACCTTACCTGAAGAACCTAGTGCCATAAAGAAAGCTAAAGACTTGTTGTCATTGCCTAACCTAAAAGAATTTTATCTTCATTAAAAATTGTTGAATTATTGATTTGTATTGTATTAAATATATTTTTTGATCAACTCCACTTTGGTTGCGAATCAATACAATTTGTCAAATTCTACTGAAAGTTAAGTTTTGATCGATTATCACTCCTAAATATTTAATTTCTGAAGTTTTTTCGAGGTCACTATCATTGATGGATAAAACGACATTGTTATTAACATCAAGAGGATTATGTTTACTTTTTATAATCATATATTTTGTCTTGTTTATATTCAGACTCAAGTTATTATCAGTTAGCCATGTATTTAGTATATTCAGTTCTTCATTCAATATAGAGATAATATCGTTTACATCGTCACCCACTATATATAACAAAGTGTCATCAGAAAACATCTGAATATTACACTTATTGACGTATTTAACAATATCGTTTATATCTAATATAATCAGGTTCGGACCAAGTATGGTTCCTTGTGGAATTTTGTATTCATATTAGAAGAGACTTCTTCACCGTATTTAGTCACTTGATCACGATATTGTAAATAGCTTTTGAACCATTCCATCGTACAGTTATTAATTCACAGCGCCAATAATTTTTTTATTATTTAATGTGTTTTTCCAGTTGTTTACAAACTTTCTCAGACACACTTCAACCAATTCTTTAGAATTGATTGAAGGGCTCTTTCACATGAGTTATTCTTGCGGAAACCAGACTGATACGTGGATAAAATACTATAACTCACTAGTTGTTCATGTACTGCTAATTCTAATAATTTTTCATAACATGGTATTATATTTATAGGTCGATGTTCTTCCATAGTATTGAATTTGGTTTCATTTCAATTGGTACTGCAGTCGTAGTTTTCCATGACTTGGGGAATGCGCCTTTTTCCATACTAGTATTTATTACAGAATCGATCTCCTACACTTTTAAAAGACAATTTTAAAATTTTAGTGTTTATCCCATCCACACTGCTTTTTTTTGTTATTTAAATTTCTGACAATTGTTTTTAATTCACTGAAATTCTGTTTTTTAAAATTGCTCAAATGACTAGTAGTCCAGGAAATATCTTCGCACCCGTTGGGGAAAATATTCTCAGTCGGTTTTTTTGCATAATCTTATGGAAAATGGTCACCTGAAAACAAATCTGCATGTTGCCAGGTCTAAAAATGGGTCAAAAATTGTTTAAACAATTTTTTTTAAACGAATTGCAAAAATTATTTATTTTGCTCCGGACAATTTTTTTTTAGATTTTTTGGGCGATTATGAACAAAAAAGATCTCTTGCAACTTTTCTCTAAAGTTGAAAGTTTTCGAGATATTACCCAGGTAGCAAAGACACGTGAAAATGACGTGAAAAAATGGTCAGGAGTGACGAGAAATGACGAGTTAGATGACATAAATGAAACGTGAAAATGACTTCCTAATGTCTCAGACGAATGACGTCTTTTTCAGGTTATATTTGGTAATCCCCCCACAGGTTTTTAGTAATAGGAACATATAAAACTACATACCTACTAGTTAGTAATCTACTTGATAAAAATAAAATAATTAATGCATAAATAAGTTTTGTCCTAATGAATTTGTTTGTTAGCCATCCGTAATTTTATTTACATATTAACATATCTAATATTGTTTACAATCACTCCTACTTTTTCTCACAAGGGTTGTCTGCAAATTATAATGTTTATTAAGTTATTAAATTCATTTTTACTTACCTTTACCAATTGCAGTCCGTAGGGTTCGAACCTACATATCTCCCGTTGTCCGTATTACAGTACTGACTCTTCTACCAACTGAGCTATCTTAGTGACCGTTATTTCGGATGCTAAAAGCAGTATTTATGGTGATGCGTATGAAGTCTTTGTGAAATTGAATTTCTAGCCTTATTTAAAATATATGAAAATCTTTCAGGTTCTCTTTTTTTTTCTATTTTTTTACGTGTTCCCAAACCTGAATTTTTCGAGTTACTGGTATTTTTGTTTATTTATAATTATTAAGAAGAACTTATTTAATTTAATTAAACTGTCACCAGTGTCACCTGATAAGTACGAGTACTTGTTGAACAACGTAATTATTACATTAATTCAATGGCGGTTCGTTAAAAAAAATGTTTATTTTAAGAATTTAAGTTTTATGTTGAAGTATTTATACAAACCTGGGAACAGTGTTGGAGAAAAAACAGTAAAGGTATAATATCATCTACAACATAAATAGAATATTTAATGGTCTAAAACAGACCTAAAATTGAAAAGAAGTATATTCGTACATCGGTTTTATAAGCAATTACCTTAAAAAAAACAACTAAAATTTTTTTCGCAATTATTTTAACAAAAAAAAAAAAAGATGGAATGAGCAGGAGTCGAACTCCGGACCTCGTGACTTGAAAGACAACAACAACAACAACAATAATATTTTATTTTAACTTCAGGTACAATATGTGCCTCACCGCATCCTAGCCCGGAGCCAGCCAGACAACCACGGCGAACATCGCCGAGGTGGGTGTGAGGCTGGGTGGGGTAGGTCCGGTTCGGCTTGGAAATAAATTCGAAGGGAGGGTGCTAGAAGCTCCTGTCCGCCATGGGCAGACTTAAAAACTAGATTAAAATTTTTGATGTGTCCACATGGACCTAAAAGTAACTTAAAAATAAACACAACACTGAGAACACTAAAATCGTAGGCGAGCGCACTTCGTAATTTTGATTGTTGATACGGGAACACAACTAAACGAAAAAACCCATTCGAACAAATGACGACCTTGTGGTCTGATCGCCGACAAGGAAAGTAGGGTGGAAATAAAATTGTGGTTTAAAAAATTAGGATTTAGGTAAGTTTTCGGCCTAGAGGGGATTTAGAGAGACAAAAAAAGGAATGAAAATAACAAAAAGGATAAAAGAACAAAATAGTACAAACATAAATGAGGAGAAAGATGTAAGGTTGAGGAAAGATAAGAGTAAGGGTAGGAGTAAGTTATCGTAGAAGGAAGTGGGGCTAGGGAAGCTGCCGGAAGATAGGCAACGCCTGGTACGGTAGGGGGTGTCTTATATCGAAAAGTATGGCATTATGCTGTCTGATTCGGGTAATGTTGCGGGTAAGCGGGCTACCGTCCAGTTTAAACTGGTAGAATTTTTGCGAAGTTTCTTGGACGTAGTCCGCTAGTGGGGTTATGTCGTGGCAACGCTTAACCCTCTCGACCACTAACCTCTGTTTGAATACTTGCTTAAAGCTTTTATAGTGGAACACGTAACGGCTAGATTTTGCTTTTTAATGCATTTTAATCTAATTTTATTATTAAAAGAACTCGATATCTTCACAAATAAACTGCCAAATCTTTGCAAACTTTTCCGAATATAAATTATTTTGGATATTGTTAAAAAACATTATCCTCGAATAAAAACGCCAATACTTATCCCTCACGACACGGTTTATTTTTTTTAAACTTTACACTCTGCTTACGATAACAAAATGCCATCAGCAAGTTTTAAAGTTTGTAATCCGATAATATATAAATAAATTTAACACCGAAAAAAGACGACAATATGACGTGATATGTAGCACGTCATTTTAATATCATATATGAGACGTCATTATGTCGTCGATTTTTAGTGCCCTGACGTCTTTTTGACCAGAATCACCAGATTTTGATGTCATTATAACGTACCCTTGCTACCTGGGTAATTATTTAAAGTTCGAATAAACACAAAAATGGCCATTTTCAACCCTGAAAAACAATATGAAAAACAAAAAATTTTAATATTGCTAAAGGTCTTAAATATTCTTTAAACACCCCTTAACAATGTCCCAGTGCCCCAAATATTCTAGGGACTCCCGTTTAAAATGATTCTTTTTTGTCATATACATTTTACTTTTCATAAAGATGCAACAATAGGTTTTAGAGTTTATGAAAATATTTTCATTACTAACTGAGATACAACGAATTGAAATTTGGTAATTTGTTAAATTGTAAATTACAAAATTTCAGTTCATTGTATTTCAGTTAATAATGAAAATATTTTCATAAACTCCAAAACCTATTGTTGCATTTTGATGAAAAGTAAAATGTATATGACAAAAAAGGATAATTTTAAACGGGAGTCCCTAGACCAGGGGGCATTCGAATTTTGAAAAATTTTTTCGCAAACTGCTTTTTCAAAACTTTTTAGGGGTCGTTAGAGGAGTGCTTCTCTAGATGTTATTTCCCATATTTCGTATGGTCCCATGCGCCGCAGATGAGAAAAAAATTATTGAAATTTCTAGATCCGCCGTTGGTTTATCCATATTTTCTAGTACCTATGTAGTCATAGTTATTACTTTTCTTTAGACTAAGTGTTATGTCTTCAATACGTTGTAGAAAGTAGTTATTGAATTTCCTATTTCCTTATCTTTTTCACATATCTCGTTAAATATTATTCCAGTTTTTTATTTTTTACGTTTCCTCTGACTAATGTTTTTAACGCTTTTCATAGCTCGGTAGGGTCATTTTTTACACCTTCTATCTTTTCTGTTTTTGTTCTCTAATTAACTTTACTACTTCATTTCTTTTATTTGTGAAATCTTCCCATTCTCTGTTTTCTCCTGTTATTATTGCTCTCTTATACAACATGATCTACCATGACATGCGGAAAATTTAACAGTAGGTTGTCCCCACCGAAAAAAGTTAAAAGAATGAAAAATTTTTTAAAAATGACCTTATTTTTTTGTAGAAATGCGCCGTCAATGACTTTAACTAATCTGAAGTAACGCAGTACAACCATATCACTTTAGCAGACTTGGGATTGACACTATTGACAGTAAAGCTGGAGAGGATAGAAGTGACTTTTTGGTTTTAATCAAATCACACTACAAAAATAGCAAAATAAATCGAAATAAATCGAAAAGACATTGACCTTATGCTAGTGAACTCTGAAACAAGTACCTAGATATTTCAATAACACGCCGGTGTCCTGATTGTTCGACCGGAAGCAAGACACGCGGCACTTTGATCTGTGCTTTGACCGCAGTTGGCGGCTTCACTTTTTATGCCAATTAAGGAAATGTAAACAACTCCAGTATGTTCTTTCACAAGTAAGTTCGTCGACCTATTCCTAACCTACTCAAGAACAGTAGTGTATCTTCGCAAATTTACTAATAATTTAATATACTAAATTACCTCAGAACACTCTAAAATTTTGTAGGGGCTTTCCCACATTGAAGACTAGTATACCATTTTATTTTCCGCATATCATGGTAGATCATGCTGTATTGTGTATCTCTATCTTTTATTTTTTGTTTTATCTCATTGTTGAACCAATTCTTATTTCCATATGAATTAAAAATACATATTTCTTTTTCAGGTGCATGTTTATTTAACATATTAATTATTGTGTGTGTTAGTGTATCTGCTATCTTATTTGTATCTGAACAATCTGGTAGCCATTCTTCATCTTTCAAATCTAACTGAAACGGGATCTCATTCATGTTATCATAATTTCTCATTTTCTTCTTGAAAGTGATTGGCTTATTTTTTTCAGTAGTTAAATTGATTGTGATAATAGAATGATCCGTGATTTTTGGAGTAGTATGTACTTCGAATTCTAAATGTTTATTATTTGTAATAATCAAGTCTATTATAGTACTGCTTTCGCTTTCTTGTAAATATATCCAGAACTTGCACTAGTCAACAGTTTTTTATGTCTATTTAATTTTCTTGAATAATAAGTTTTTCGTGACATATTGGTACATAAGTGGATATTGATTCCTCGTCGAAACGGGTTAAACAAGGAAAATTTGAAAATATAATTACAGTACTTTTCAACTCAATAAATATTAATTAATTTTCAAGACGTACTTGATTGAAAAAGTATAGTGTATTTGTTTTTTAAATAACTGTTTAATTAAGTTGTTTTTTGACTTATTTCAACCCACTATTATTATTGTATGTACTATATAGTGTAACATAGGCATATTGTATTGTGGCTACTTGATATAAAGTAATGTTATTTTTATTATTAATATTATTATTTTTCGGGTTGCCCAAGGAAGTGCCTCCGACACCAAACAGTAGGCTTGCCGGCAAATTCCTTACAGCCACTCTCCATGACCTGTGGAGTTAGTGACTGTAAATACCTGAATCGTGTGCCCTAAGTAGACGAAGGGACCATTTTTCCTCCTTCAAGTCAATGTTTTTCTCGGCAGGAGCCAAGAACTCTACAACATACATTGTCTTGAGTTGGTGATTGAGGAGAACTACATCAGGCTTGTTGGCTTGTATTTGCTTGACAGTGGGAAAAGAGTAGTTCCAATAAATTAGACACTTTTCATTTTCCACAATGGACTCAATATCCCCAGGAGCGTAAGGCAGTACTAGTGTATCCTCTATCCCATACTAGAGCCTTAAATGGTAATAAAGCACTCGTAATGCTCCTTTGTACCTTTGGATATAAGCCAAGACTGCATATGTTGGGCAAGCCGACAGCAAGTGCATTAGAGTCTCTGGCGTGCTGCGACAGGCCCTGCAGTTGACATCAGGGACCTCTATACCCATGACATGACTACGATAGACGAGGGCGTTGAATACACCATCCTGACAAGCCATTATGAATCCTTCGGTCTCAGACTTCAGCCCAGCTGACCTTAAGGAGGCAAAGGTCAGCCTTTCGGATAAGCTAAGGTTTTCTATATTTGTATAGAAGACTCCATGCATTGGCTTATCTGTGTGAAGCTACAGAAAGATGTTATGTTCTACAGCTTTAATTTGGGGTTTTCACCGAACAGGTTCCAACTGGTGACAGAGTCACGATTTACCCGCTCAACGTTAAAGGAGAGACCAAGTTCATGCTCCCTGTGCTGCCTTAAACAAACAGAGGCTCATTAACATTATCATTTTTATTATCAATATTATTATTATTTTATTGTTATTGTAAAAATAATGAACCCCTAATTTTTGCCAATAAATATTCAAATAAATATTTTTATTTTGCTTATTTTTTTATACTATTATTACCTTAGTACATACCTGAAATGATGACCAAATTTCCGATCTCTGATTATGATTTATTGTAGGTGTCAGAGGTCTCTTGCACATACAAAATCCTCCAAAAACGATCAAAATGAGTTAAGAGATAGGCCAGTTAAACTAGAAGATTGTTCTAAACAAATGTTACATTCTATAAAGTGGTTAAAAAAAAATTCAGTGAAATATAATGGTAACCAGGGATATACATCTGCTAGTGTAGGTGAGTATTTTAATGACTACATTTTAACCACATTTGATACATCCGAGAAATTCACTTTGCAATTAAGCAGAAATCATGAGCAGTAGGTATTTTCTGTTGTCAGAGAACCTCGTTGCATTCTTATGAAAATTAAATTTTGATCAAATTAGCTGAATTTTTAATATATTGTAGAATCCGACTTTTGATCAAAAGATCCCATGGGCCCAACTTGATCCTACGTATAATTTCTGAGATTCAGCTTAGAACATTCACAAGAGGTCAAGTTAAAAATTTTCGAATGTATGAATAATTTTAATATATCATGTTTTCGTTTTAAAACACTACATAGAAAAGTGAGTTGCCGTCAGACAAGGTGATGCCTGCTACTTGGAATGTATGAGTAAGAGCGAAGGGTGTTCCTATGCAGTATGAAACCATGATATATCGTGAAACGATCTAATAGTAATTTTTAGTTTTTTTAGCTCTTTTTTTACATAAACTTTGTTTTCCTGATCAATCAAAAAAACTCTAAGCTATTTCGAAAACGGCTACATCAAAGTATTAGAAATTCGTTATACATCAGTCATTATTATACTGTATGTAATATATAATATTAGAGATCAAGGAAACCAATTCCGATAGTTTTTCAATAAAGTTTAGCTAATTTGATCGAAATTTTTTTCACTTGTTTTTTTTTTAGGATGAATTTTAACCTTCACCAAAATTTTCAAATTTCATTTTTTTCCAATACTATTTTTATTGAAACGCTTATTACTTCAAAATATTTTAAAATACTATTAGAAAATATCACAATATAAAATATATTAAAAACAATTAAGTATAAATTTGTAATTTTTTTAATTTGACCGCTTGCAACTTTTTTGAACCCTAACTCAGAAATTAGATAAAATCTAATAGAATTGGATTGTACTAAGCATTAGAAGTTCATTATTTTAATAGGTGGTATATTGAACTAAAAAACTAATTTCAAGATCTTGTACCATTACCAAGCAATTAAATAATACGGACATCTGACAACAACATGCTATACAAGTTGTACAGTAACCCACAAATTTTAATATCAATAAAATTAGATTCTCTTTCTATAATAATAACAGGTTTGATTATCAGTCTCATTGAAATATGTTGCATTTGGCATTTGGCATAAAATTGAATATGAAACAGTACAGTTTTACATACAAGGTAAAACGAGTTTGATATCACGATATTCACAGTCGACAAGTAGTCTGCCTTCCTAGGCAAAAGCGTCCTATCTACAAAAATTGATAAATGTAGATTTTCACATTTTCTGCCTACACATATGTTCTACACTTTTTTTTAGTTAAAATATTCGATATACAGTAAGAAGAGGTAATTAGTTATAGATATTATTTTGTTTGTTCTATGTGCACATAATAACTGATAGTGTCCTAGTTGCAGTATCCTTGAATATAGATAGGACTCTTTTACTAAAGAGGGCAGCAGTGATGTCATAATATTTATTTATTCTTGACAGGGGCTTAATAAAATGATACGTTAATTAAATTTTCGGCGCTAAGCAATATTTAGAATATTTAATTACAGATTTATCCATCTTAAATAAAAAAAGGTAGGACAAATTTACTAACAAATAAATACTGAAAACACTAATTTTATTCTGTTGCTGATTGTAATAAATAAATTGACGTCCACTAAATGTCGACTCTGAATATCACAACGTGAGTTTTACCGTGTATGTAAAATTGCATTATTTTAAGTTCAGTTTTATTCCAAATGCAACATATTTTCAATGAAATTAATAATCAAAACTGTTAGGTACTATAACAAAGAAAGAAGCTAATTTTATCAATATTAGGCAAATTAATTTATTTGCATTCCCCATTGGCTTGACATTGCCAACATTTTTATATCTTATTGGAAATAATAGTTATAATATTCAAATAACGTTATTAATATTAATTTAGAATATTGCTATACTACCTAAATACTTATTAAAGTAGGTACTAATAATAATACCACAGGCCCACAAAAAAAAAAGTGGTCTGGGCTGGGGTGGTACTGACCAACCTATCCCTTGTATTTTGAGCTGCTGAACACGAATCTGACTTTAGTTTTTCCCCAGCACGTCAGGTTTTTTTTTAACAGCATATAAATATATAAATATTACGATTCAACAGACTTTTTTGCTGTTAAAAAAAAACCGGACGTGTTTGGGAAAAATTAAGGTCAGATTCGTGTTCAGCGGCTCAAAATACAAGGGATAGGTGTGCTCAGCACCCCCCTGCAGACCACTTTTTTTGTGGCCACTGTGCCAAGTTTTTCCGCAGCACGTCAGGTTTTTCTTTTATCAGCAAATAAACATATAAATATTACAATCCAACAGACTTTTTTGCTTTTAAAAAAAACCTAATGTTCTGGGGAAAAACTAAGGTCAGATTCGTGTTCAGCAGCTCAAAATACAAGGGATAGGTATGGTCAGTACCCCGGCGCAGACCACTTTTTTTTGTGGGCCTGTGTAATCAATATCCTAATATTAAAATTTTATTTACAAAGTTTATTAAAGAAACACTAATAAAATAATTGTTCCAGACTCACATAGATTGTTTGTATTAATATACTTTTTCAGATGACATTATTGTACGTCAAGGAGATTTTGTTATGCTACATGGAGAAGCTGAAAATGAACCTCTACGTATAGCAAAAGTAGCCTACATGTATGATTCACATGTAGAAGGTCCAATGTTTCATGCACATTTCTTTTGTAGAGGTACTGACACAATTTTAGGAGGCACTGCTGATCCAAGGGAACTATTTGTTGTCGATGATTGTGATGATCATGCACTTGGATGTATTCTACAAAAAACTAAGGTAAAATTATAGATAAAATGGATAAAAGATAATATTCTTTTTTGCTCAACCGTGAAAATAGGGCAATATTGTCGCTGTACTTATATGACCTGATTTTGGTCTCAGTTTACATAATTTTACGTAAACCTTACTTAACCTTGTGAGTTTTACACAGGTGTTACTTACACCAAAAAGAACATACATATACAAAACTTCCTGTGTCTAGAAAATTACAAAATCCAAAGTTTGAATATCATGCTAATATTAGAGGCCCAACTAGCACAATTAGTTCTTGGAATGTAGAGATGACTATTGTAGGTACTTTAAAGTGTCACTAGTCACAAGCATATAACAGGAACGTTCTCATTAAGCCCGTATGACCAAAATTGGGAATAATTTTCAGTTACCGCATCGTCTCGGCCACATTCTCGGAACTTGTCCGGCTACGTTTCCATTGTATTGTGATTATGTAGTGGTGACGGCATTGAGTGTAAACCGCGACTTTCGGGGAACTTTACCACACCAAACTCTATCAATTAATGTTGCCTGCTTTGCCTTGAAACTGATTTTATTATACTTGTTATCCATTTCCCTAACTCAGAAACTCAATAGAATACTAGAAGAATATAATATTATAAAGCAAATTTGTCCTATTTACCAATGGTCTAAGCGTCAAAATTAAAACGAATGCAAGTTTATTGTCAAACATAATGATAACACGTCTGAATCTTTTAATTAAAATATTGTCTTTAAAATATTTAACATCATGTGAAAATATATTAAACTAGATGGTGAAAGCTATTTTTTTATTGTTCTATGAAACTTGAAACAAATTTTTATGCATTAATTTATTATATGTAACAGTTTGTTGTCGGGTAGCTGGTTCGGAGATTAATCAGGGTCCAGATTAGTTAATAAGACAGCCTAATAAAAATATAAACAATTTATTTACTTCTTCACACAGGCAGGGTTACATAACATACAGGTACAGGTTATTTGTCCATATCTTTTACGGTTCTTAGGACAACATTTTCTATTATCTGAGAGAGAGAGAGAGAGAAGAGAGAGAGAGAGTGTGTGTAACGATTGCGATGCGAAGTTTGTTGCTACGGGAGTGGCATCGGGCGTCAGGTGAATATCGTCGACTCAAGAAGTTTCCCAGTTCAACACGCTGTAGGTCAGGGTCTCAGGTTTCCAGGTCAGGCTCATTCGCTCTGGTTTTGGCGGCGAAACGGCGCCGGGGAATGACTAACGACTCGAGGGATCCCAGCTCAACACGCTGTAAGATTCCCAGGGTCATATTGCATTGTTTGCGTCGGGAGTTGCACAAAACTGCAATATGTCCAGCTCAGCATGCTGTAGACAGATTGGCAAAATTATCCACTCTTATAAAAGTTAAAACATGGTGTTCCCCAGGGCTCTGTACTGGGACCTGTGCTTTTTCTTATTTTTATTAATGATTTCCCAATTTCAGTTCAGGATAATGTACTTGCCATATTATTCGCCGATGACACTAGTTTGACCCTTCCCAGCTGTAATTTAGGATACCTGTTGAATGAGGTACCGCAAATCCAGTCAACTATACAGAGCTGGTTTATGTCTAACAAGTTATGCCTGAATATATCAAAAACGGAAACCATGATATTCAGTTTGCGTAACATGGAGGAAGCAAATAACCCTGAATCTATTAAATTCCTGGGTGTGAACTTAGACTCAAAGTTGTTATGGGAAAATCATACAGCTTATGTTTGTACCAAAATCTCGAAATACACCTACCTGCTCCGAAACCTCATTGGTAAAGTATCCGAAATTACCTTAACTACTGCATATCACAGTTTCATCCACTCTACAATTTCATACGCGATTCTAGTATGGGGGCATGCAGCAACCTGTGCAAAGGTATTTTCGGCCCAAAGAAGAGTTATATGAATAATATCCTGATTAAAATTTAGGGATGACCTTAAAGAACAGTTTAAAAAATTGAGAATCATGACTATACCCTGTGCTTATGTATTTCAGTGTCTTCTAGATATAAAAAAAAATCAGGATTCATTTAGCACCAGAAGTCAGGTTCATTGTTATAACACGAGAATTAATGATAATCTAAACAATAATTTCCTACGACTAAGTAGAACCAGAGATGGCACTGGTTATGTAGGAATACAGTTTTTTAATGCTTTACCTCTTCAGGTAAGGGCCTTAAATGAAATTCAATTAAATTCAATTCATTTAAAAAGAAAATAAAAAATTATCTACTTAATGGCCTTTTTACACCACAGATGAATTCTTATCTAGCGACTTTAATCTGATTTAACATAATTTTATATACACTAGGGCGACTCTCTAAACATGTCCATGTTTTTAAGGCACATACATTGTTTCTGTACTTACCTGTTTTGTATTAATTTTATTTGACAACTTATACCCTGTCCTTGTAGTATACATTTTTATTATTCTACCATATTTATCTAGATGTTTTAGTACCTACTTGTATATTTGACGTGTGTAAACATTTTTATGTATTTTGACATGAATAAACTATCTATCTATCTATTTGGTGCAGAAGTAGTGATAAATTTGTCATGTCATGTTCATGTTTTGTAATAATGGCGTCATAAGTTTTGGCCATCAAGATGGTGTATTTCAGAAAGAATCATGTTGAAGCCGTTTTCACTAAGAAATGCGACTTGAAAGTAATTGATACTTGAGGATAGTGATGGGAATTGAAAATATATGGTGAGAATATTTTAGAATCGAAACCTCATAATTAATATTATTTCATAACTATCTTTAATTAAGTAAGCTAATTACGAGCTAAATAAATAATTTCACTTTTTAATAGCAAAGCTTGCCACTCATATAATGAATTCTTAAATGATAAAATTGAGGATTCAAAATTCTCATTTTCATTTTAAATTGTGATATTTTCTGTATTTGTATTATGACAACTTTCTTATATGGACAATTTTCTATGTAGGTACTTATTAACTACTATGTTAATTGCTTTTTGCACTTTTATTTGTGACTTACGTAAGCTTTATTTTCAAGGCATCAATAAATTATTTTATTCTGTTCTATAAACCCCTAACCCCTAATCTGTTAGTCAAACATATCTAGATTTCCTAGACTTCCGAATTACTTTGGTGATACGAATGCAAATGTAAAAACGCATGATTTTGGATAAATATGAAACATGAATTATCTTCTAGGTAGAATTTAGAAATACTTCAAAAAATTGGGCATATTTAGGCGGCAGAGTTAATTTGCCGAAGAAATTTGAGGATAATGCTACACGTTATTTCTTCTCAAAAATATATGATTATGAGTTTAGTAAATTTAGGGATTATAATGAAGATATAATGGAACCAAATGACTCTTGTTTCTCTTGCAAGTAAGTGAATAAGTTATACTGTTTACGCCTAGTTATTATTAATTTATTATTAATTATTATTTATTTTTAAAATTTAGGGGAATCTACAATTTGTACTATTGTTTGATATTTCTTGTCAGCAAGAGATGTCGCTGGGTGGATAGATTTAAAATATTATTTGTGGATTTCTTATAATGTACAAAAACCAGAATGCTTTTTTGTTTTTCTAAATCAATCATATAGATTTGAGCTGAAAGCCAACATAGACGGGCCTTAGTTTCGATAATAACATTAGTGCAAAATTCGTATAAATTTTAGTGACATTGAGTTTAATTTTTGTATAAAGTATAGTATCAGGAATTTCCTTTCCTGCCCATCCCAACACCTTCCTAATTCTGATATAACTAAATAAAATAGTGATTGGAGTCATAGATGAAATTGGTAAGATTTTTATTTATATTTTGATTAGATACAGTCCAAAAAAAAATATCGTATTTATTTTAAAATCAGCGTAGATTCGCAACATATACACTATATTGTTTATAATTTATTATTTGTGGCATATTTAGGAGTTCTTAGTTTGTTGGGTATTTTGCCACTGTAAAAATATTTAAAAATTTTGATGAAATGAACCTCTGTGCCAAAAAGGCTGGTTTTTATACTTCTACTAGCTGACCCAGCAAACGTTTTGCCATATAAATTATAAATTTTTGTCCAAAAAATAAAAAGAAAATTTCTAGATAGGGCCACCCTTATCACCTAGGGGTATTAAAAAATAGCCTACGACCTATTCTCAGACCTACCAAATATACAACAAAAATTTCATAAAAATCGGTCAAACTGTTTCGGAGGAGTTCGATAACAAACACTATGACACGAGATTTTTATATATTAGATTACAAAATGTCTCACACCTAAAAATATATAAACTGAAACAAAATTGTTAAATGATAAATAGAAAATAGTTCTTTTTCCATTATCAAAACTTTCACTTTTGAGAATGTCAAACCAGACAGTTTGTTGTTTATGTATTTCCATAGTCACGTGAGTCATTAAATTATGTTTATTTTATTTTTACTTACTTCGTCTCTGAGGATCGGATACCAGCTGGTACAGAAATCTATAGAACAATTAGAAACACATTTATCCTCATTTAACAGAATAATAGCGGATTCCTTAAGCTTTCTTTTCCAAAATTTTCGCGGAGTCCCACTGGATCCTATGATTGTTATCCCAAGCGTGTTCACAAATTTTTGATTTTTGAAATTCTCCCTTTCTAGCATAATCTCGGTGTTCACCAAGCCTTATGTTGAATGGTCTAGATGACTCACCTACATAATGCTTACCGCACTCACATCGAACACTATTAATACAATCCTTGGAATTTTGAATAATATTCACCGGTTTAGTCTTTACACTACGCAACATTAAAGTAGGTCGGTGACATTTTTTCTTTGCAAACATATAAACATATAAATAATATATACCTATTATGAGTACTCAGTTGATACTCAATAAACTGCACTTTTGAAGAAAGTAATATTTCCCTAAATTGTAATGTTAATCTTAAATTTTGATTGATATATACCTTAAAATGCAGCTCTAAAGATGTGTCTTAGATCATCTTCATGTTACTTCTTGCTGTTTGAAGAGAATTTAGTTAGTATATGCCAACTGACATTTACTCGCCAGAAAATATAAATTTCAGCTATGCAATAGTTTAGTCTCTTTGCATTTAAACTAAATCTATATATATGACTCAGGTTGCTTGAAACGGATTCTAACCTTTAACATGTTCAGAATTCCTGGGCAGAGTTAGACCATTCTCCAAAGTTAGGTGGTGTGATGACATCAACAAAACTTAAAGAACAGCAGATGGTGAAATATGGTAGGAAGATGGATAGTTCATGCCGGCACTATTTTTCACTTCTTACGAATATACCTATTGAAAAGCATTGTTTTGGGTATTCAGGAGATAACTTTCAAAGAAACCATTCGTTCTCTCCATGTACTATTTATCCAAGTTTGATCACATTAGCTCAACAACAAGAAGTCTTCCTTATGAACTTCTTTCATACACTTAATATCTAACATTCTATATGAACAACAAGAAAATAACCATTCTTTTTACAATAGAATGTTATATGGCATAGATATTTATAAATTTAATGCAACATAATATTTCATTATTCAAGAGTTCTTTTTCCTAATATGTAACTTATTGTCTCTGAACTGAAAACCTATTTTTTACAAAACATTATTAATAAACTGTGGACAGGGGACATGTGTGGATATATACAAATACAATGACTGAGCCAATAGATTGCATTCGTGACGAATCTGAATTCTGCTTAAATACCAGCGACAGGCAAGTATAAAGACCAATAGAAAAATATGCTCAATATAACACAGTGCGAACCATTAGTTATGGAGAATTTATTCTGAAATTACACAATAAATTAGACTAGATAACCCAAGTAACAATTCTATGCCTTACCAACATTGTCTTTGGCAGAAGATTCAAGGAAGGGCAGATTGACATTGCCCTTATCCAGGAACCTTGGATAACCAATACAAGCCGAGTAAACGGACTAGGAAACACTTCTGGCAAGATAGTATCAGTCTGCTCTGGAGAAAGACCCAGAGCCTGTATCTTGATCAGAAATAACATTGATTTCTTTGTACTCTCAGGTTACTGCACCCAGGATGTTGTAGCCATCCGCTTATCGCTACCGGTGGGGAAAACAAAATGGACATAATAGCCTGTTCTGCATACTTCCCGGGATCAACCTCCTCCACCTGTGGTTAGGTCGTTAATCGCCTACAGCAAGAGGAACAACATTCACCTTGTTATTGGATGTGATGCAAATTCCCACCATACGGCATGGGGCAGCACAGACATTAACCAAAGAGGTGAGTCACTTTTTGAATACATACTAGGTGAAGGGCTAATTGTGAATAACATTGGAACGGAACCAACCTTTGTCACTAGAAATAGAAGATTTAACAATCAGCTCAAGCTTTGTGAGCAAGATTACTGATTGGAAAGTATCCTCTGAACCCCCGTGTTCAGATCACAGACACATTCTATTTAACATAGAAACTGGACCAAGACCTGTGGTGGCGTACAGGGATCCTAGGTGTATTAACCGGAGTGGGTATAAACAATCCCTCCAGGCACACCTGCAATCCACTCTCACCACAATCAGGAATCGTGATGAGATAGAAATTGCAGCGGAACAGACCCTAAAAACGAAAAAAGACAACAGAGGGGCATCTTGGTGGAACAAAAAATTAGATAAAATGAGAAAAGAAGTTCGACGCCTCTGTAATCGAGCTAAAGATTCGGGCAACTGGGAACAATATAGATCTGCGCTAACGGACTATAATAAAGAAATCAGAAGAGCAAAAAGGGAATCTTGGAGGAGGTTCTGCGAGAGTATTACTGACTTACCTAGCAGCACTAGAATCCACAAGATCATTTCCAGAGAGCCGGCAAGAGAATTTGGTATGGTAAAACGTCCAGATGGCTCATTTGCTGAATCTGGAAAGGAAACCCTTGAACTCCTTACACTGAACCACTTCCCAGGGAGTTCGATCCTGGATAACCAACAACCACCACCATCGGGAGGCCGAACCAAACGACCTGACAAAGACGACTGGCTGATGACCAAAAAGGTTATCACAGCACCAGCGATTGAATGGGCAATCAAATCTTTTCAACCATTCAAATCGCCTGGTGAGGATGGCATTTTTCCAGCGCTGCTACAAAACAAACTGGAAATACTGCTACCTTTCCTCATCAGACTATACAGAGCTGGTCTGGTATGGAACTATATCCCATCCAATTGGGCGGCGGTAAAAGTGGTATATATACCAAAAGTGGGTCGGACAGAACCAGACCCCAAATCGCTAAGACCCATCAGTCTGACATCATTTCTGTTGAAAGGCCTAGAAAAGGTTCTGGATGGACATATCAGGGGAAACATCCTGAGCACCTATCCTCTGAATGTTCACCAGTATGCCTATTAACCCGGCAAATCAACAAAACTAGCACTAAATAACCTGGTCGGGAAAATCACACAATCTCTTGAGGAAAAAGATATTGCGGTGGCAGCATTCCTTGACATCGAAGGAGCATTTAACAATACATTGCCCAACTCCCTATATACAGCTGCGGCTGCTAGAGGGGTTGAGCTAACTATAACTGGCTGGATTCAAGCTATGCTTGAAAACAGAATCATAACGACTTCTCTACAGGGAGAAACGGTCAGATTCAGGGCCGCAAGAGGGTGTCCACGAGGCGGGGTTCTTTCCTCCTTTTTATGGTCACTGCTTGTGGATGATCTTCTGGCCATTCTCTCTCTGTGGGAAGCCGAGATTCAAGCATATGCGGACGATCTAGTCATTATGGTTAGAGGAAAATCTGAAGAGGTACTCTCTAATACCCTTCAAGAGGTGCTAAATACAGTCCATATTTGGTGTGAGAGGGAGAAGATGACTGTGAACCCCCACAAAACTGTAATAGTACCCTTCACCAGAAAAAGGAGGCTGAACAATTTAGTGCCGCCCTCCTTAGCAGGTGAAACTATTCCATTTGCGGGGGAAGTGAAATACCTAGGGGTTACACTAGATAAATCACTCAACTGGAACTCCCATCTGGAAAAGGTAATCCACAAGGCACGACTGTCCTTGTGGACATGTCGCAGAATTTGTGGAAAAACCTGGGGTATAGGTCCCCAACAAATATACTGGCTATACGTTACAGTCATAAGACCAATGGTAGCGTATGCCTCCATAGTTTGGTGGTCGAAAGGGCTACAACAAATGACCAAAGCCAAACTCTCTGGTCTACAGAGACAAGCATGTCAGGCAGTAACTGGTGCGATAAGTACCACACCGTCAGCAGCTCTGGAAATCCTCCTGGATCTACCCCCTCTCCATATCTACTTGGAGAGAGAGGCCAGGTGGGCAACATACAGACTTCAACAAGCGGTAAATAATATGCCGCAGGCTAGCATCATGGAACGCAACAGGCTGTCAGATGACATGGAGTGTCATGGCATCCTGGGAATGCTTTCAGATGTGATGCCTACCGCGACCAACTATGAACTGCCTTTTACCGTCCTTTTTCCTGAAAGAGACGAATAGGATCGGAACAAAACTGACCTACAAAGAGCAGACATCTGTTGGTTTACAAAACCCCTAAGAGAGTTGGAGCTGGAGCATACAGTCGCAACCCAAAGGTAAGAATCACTTCGAGCCTGGGTAATTATGCGACTGTCTTTCAGGCAGAAGTTCATGCCATTGAACTGTGTACAAGGAGGCTTGAGCAGATGCATCCTAGACACAGATCAATAAAAATCTTTTCAGACAGCCAATCAGCTCTCAAAGCTCTTGGCTCACATTGCTGCAATTCTAAATTGGTCTGGAATTGCCAAAAGGCTCTTGAGCAGATACAACAAATTAACTCTGGTCTGGATACCTGGCCATTCTGGCTTGGAGGGCAACGAAGTAGCCGACTCCTTAGCCAGGGAAGGTGCGGTATCAAAATTTATCGGACCGGAACCAGTGCTTGGCATATCGTCAAGCACTGCGAAAACAACCATCTTGGCCTGGACTGAGGGGAAAATCCTCCAGTACTGGCAAGAACTACCAGGATTAGTTCATTCAAAGGAGTTCATCACAGAAATCAAGAACTAAAAAACTATTAGAGTTAAATAGGTTACACCTAAGAATTCTAGTTGGCCTATACACTGGGCACTGCAGACTTAACCACCACCTACACAGACTTGGAATAGGAGACAACGCTGAATGCCTCACTTTTTGGCAAAGGGCAACTGCTGCCAGAGGATCTGGACAACCTCTCACCCAATAAGGTAGTCGACTTTATCAAAAAGCTGAACCTATTGGGTGAAATATAATTAGGAGTGAGCCACAATAGACCAGATGGTCGCGGTGGAGGGTCTGTTACTAGCCCACTCACAACAACCTAACCTAACCTAACCTACCAACATTGTCATTGGCAACATGACGTCGGTATTTGACTTAGTCGCAATGTTATTTCAACCCATATATGCACTAATTTGGGGAATGAAATTAAAGCTGATTCAATGTTGGAATCCATCGTAATTTAGTCTGAAATGAAGTACTAATATTATATGATACAATATATATTATACAATTATGTTGGATACACGTAAGTCGGACTTCATAAACTGGACCACAAAGGTTGATATAAGAAATGTTTGGAAACCCTAAATATAACATGCACATGATGTTTGTAAAAATCTAGTGTGGTAAATATTGCAACAAGTAGCTTTACCATTTATAGAGATGCATACTATTTTATGGTTCACATATGGGATAATGTAATAATACTAATAATGCTTAAATATATGAAATTTAAGAGAATTTTATAAGCAAATTTCATCCATTCGGTGCATTCATCTGGAGACAATTAAAACTGCCAACTACCAAATATGACTAGTAATCAACCAACATCTAGCATAGCAATATTAATTGATGACTAAAATTAACCTAACAGTTTACGAAGTTGCTACAATGACGTCCCATTGATTTAGTGCTACTTATGTGTTAAATCATCGTCCGACTGCATTTTGAACTACTGTTGACATTGCAATTAGTGCAAAAACAGTCGGTTATCGGAAATATGTTACTTGGGATATTGCCCTGGAGGAGGCTGGAACTTTCAAGAATAATGTTATTTTTAAAGATGTTAGATGCTATGTATTTCAATAAAACACCTTCCGATACTAAAGATATTTTATTAGCATTTTAATAACTTGAAAACTAACACTCCAGACAAGCTAACAAGACATACAATAGATTTACGTTTTTATAACATTTCTCTGTTGTTGACCTCGTAGCATGACATTACTATTTCATAATGTTCTTAAGGCTAGTTGACATGATGTACACAGATGGATTTCACACTACATTAGACAGACAAGTAACATCTCTACAAATAGCACTTCTAAAATAGGCCCGCGGCCTAAGCGATCCCCATTACCATCTTGACATCAATGTAAATGCTAACTGTCTTTGTTTATCGTTAGCAAGTTGCATTAACCCATTTCTTTTTTCCAATTAAGACCAGCTTTATAATAGTGGCGTGACCAGCACTGTATACAATCAGGTCCAGTTCATTTAATGCACCTAAAACTTGCATTTCAGTGGAATAGTTTTCATCAGGTTTAATACAAGGAATATCACAATTTGGCAAATTATGATTGCTTTGCACCATAATACTTCTGAAGTAAGTAGCAAATAAATTGGAAATATTGTACCAGCAGTTGTACCTTATCTAAATCGTTATAAAATAGTGAGATTTCTCCTTTCATTGAAGACTAATTTCCGTGAATATTTATTTTGAAATGTGTAAGTATTCAATTGAATTGAGGAGAAATATTTCACAAATTTAAGTTCTCCCTTATAAGAAAGGAGAGTGAGTTTATAATTTATGCACTTAGTTCAGAAACAGCCTAGTAAATTCTGTGAGGTGAGTTTGGAAAGCTTGCGTTCTGACGTATAAATGTCAACACTGTGATTTTTGCTACATGTTGTGTATTGCCACACGTTTATGAGGAGCTATGAAATATCAAGGTGATCTTTTGTGGTGTATATTGTATCTATGTGTGCATTTATATATAACAATAAATATTTTTCTGTTCTATTCTATCTATCAAGTAATGTTGGTCCATCAAGTAGTTTTATAACTGTAAAACGAATGGACTGCAGAATTTAAACATGATCATGCAATCTGAGAAGATGACTTCCCATAGTGGGTGCCTAAGTAGTTTTACGCCAGAAATTATGAATAAAGTAAGTCCATAATATTGTTGAGGATTGCCTCTTAATAGTGTTGTACATTGCAATGGCAAAAAGCAACTCAGATTAACAAATGTTTCATATCTTAACCATAGAATTGGACATGAGAAACTTGTCGGCAAAATGCCTGCCTACTAGCACGGTACTTGCTAACAATTGATCAAAAATACACTCGATCGTAAAATTGTCAAAAGTGTTTTGGACCATAAGAAGGATATGACTAATTTTGTTTATTGATTAGTAAGTACTGATGAAACTTGAGTCCACCAGTACACAGAAAGAAAATAGCAGCCAATGGAAACACAGTGATTCTTTGTCAACAAAGAATGCCAAATTCATTTTATCTGCAAGGAAAGTTATAACTTCCATTTTCTGGGATGTAAAGGATATAGTGCTAGTTGATTATCTTCCAAAGGCAGCCTCTGAAGTAGTTTTCAAAACACTGGAATACTATCACTCAATGCGCCATTCACTTCTTCCAAAACAATATGAGTACTGCTCTAGCTTTTTGACGTAATACTGATCTAAAATTTGTAAAAAAAGAGCAGGTTTGTCGGGCAAAAATACATTTTTCATCATAGTAATACACATCCCCATTTAAGAATCATTTTAATAGCACAAATCGACTAAATGAAGTACAAATTGTTGCCCCATCCAACTAATTCACTTGATTTAGCTCCGTATGACCTCCATCTATTTCCAAATCTCAAAACATTCTTTGGTGGCAGGTGATTTTCTTCAAATGATAAGCTTGAAGCAGTAGTCATTTTATGAGCCTCTTGAGGCTTAGGACTTTCAGGATGGGATAAAGGTACAAGAGTGTCGCTAGACAAACTGTGCTATCGAAAAATAAAAAATTTCCGGAAATTACAGTTATTATCAGGAATTTTCAAATTACCCTCATAGTAAAGCAAACTAAAGTTGTAGAGACTCCCAACAAAAATCTTAGCAGTTAATTTAATTGCACCTTATATTTATTGTGCTCAGAGCTCTTGGTTCTCCATTACTTAAAAAGGTAATATTTTTATAATAATTCCAATATATCAAGTGGTGCACGTCATCATTAGTGACATTCTGATGTTTATAAAGTACCAACTCAAAATTATATCTGAGTGCAAATTCCTTTTTCATATAGGGAACTCTTAAGTTAGTGTTGCACTATGTACTTGTAAAACTTTGTTTACGTGATTGATTGCATCGTGTTGTCAATTTTGTCGACCGTTAAATTGACTTTGTTTTATTTGTTGATTTAATTAGTCAAAGTTGTATATTGGGTAAAGTTTTGTTAGTATGTTTTTCAATATTAATATTATTGTCTGTATCTGGATTTTTGGCAGGGGGTGAGCTTGCACCCATGTGCACTCAGGCCTCATAGACGGACCCATTGTGCTGCCCCCGTAAGTGGTGGCATGTCCACCGAGCCTCTCATTCCTCAAACCAACCAACACTTATGATGTATTTGAGAAGAAGACCAGGCGAGACGCCACCTATGCTGGCCATACTGGACCAGAAGTCCCCCAGCATGGATCCTCTTTTCGTTGAGAGAGTAGGGCAGTGACAGAGCACATGCTCAGCAGTCTCGTCATCCAGATTACACCCTCTACACTTGGAGTTGTCTATGACTCCCGTTATATGGAGGTGTTTGTTTAGTCTGCAGTGTCCTGTTAGTAATCCTACATAAATGTGCAGATTATTCCTGGACATCTGGAGACAGTGTTTGCTCAGCTTATGACTGGGTGTGGCCAAAGCCATTCTGCTATATCTGTAGCTGCTCAGACCACTCCAGCAGTCTGTGTGGCGTATGAGGGTATAGTCCTTTAGCAGGGAACTGTAGACTGAATCTGAAAGCGCTATTGCAGGTTCCGAACCATGCAGTGTGCTCTCAGATCCCTTGCGGGCTAAAGCGTCCGCTTCTTCATTACCCTGAATTCCATCATGTCCTTTCACCCAATGGAGCTGGACACTATTGTTTTGTGCGAGCACATCTAGTGCCTTTCTAATTTCCAGAACCAGCCCCGAGCCTGTCCTACAGTTGTTTAGGGCAAGCAGGGCTGCTCTGCTGACCATTGATATGCGCACCGTTTTACCACTTACGTTTACCTTCGTGGTTTCTATTACCGCTTGCAGGATCCCTACTAGTTCCGCCTGGAAAATAATAGCATGTATGCCTAGCAGTATTATCGAGAGTAGATCTAGGTCTTCTGCATAGACCCCAACTCCTGATCCACAGTCCATTTTTAAACCATCGATGTAGATCAATATGTCCGGCTCGGCATTACCGGATATTATATATTAATATTATTATTGTGAATAATTTCATTAAAGATTTTATATAATAACTTTGACACCATATTAATACAGTAAAATTGATGTGTCAGTTTAAGAGTGGCGTGCACTGCTTGATATATTGAAACCAATATAAGTGGGTAGAATATCTACATTACAATCTGCTCTTTGGAAGTCTACCCAGTTATTGTAATTAGAGTAAGAAACTGTAAAGGTTAGAGACAAGGTGCAAGACAAGTTAGTTCTTTTATAAATTGAGGCAAACACAAAGACTTGTTACTTGTTTCTACCAAAAATGTAAATACATTCTGGAATATTGATGTCTTTGTTTCTAACAGAAGTAAGAATATTTTTGGAAATCATCTGAGCAATTTATGTTGTTTGTCCTATTGATTTTGGTGGTACACTTTCATTACTGATTTTAACGAAATTAGATAACATTTTATTTCATTTAATAAATTTATTCTACACAAATCATTTCATTTATTCTTCCAAGGAAGAATTTAAGATTCTTATCCTTTTTCAATTATTGATATAATTTCCATAATTGTAGTCATATTTTGCAATTCACACAAAAATTCAATCATATATGCAAAGACATATAGTTAATATTTAAACATGGCCACTATTATCAGTAGCACATATATCTAAATACAAAATTATTGATGATAAGCAGGTTCAGAGAAAATTGTGTTTATTTTAGTTCATGTATTATATACATATATATTTTTTGCAGATGGCAAAGAAATATAAAAAATAATGAAGCACCTATATATAAAGATAATTGTATTCTGTGGCATAAAGAAAGTTATAAAATAGGTAGTGCAGTATTTTTAGAGCCGGGACAGAACAAATATGTACCTGATCCTGTACCTAAGGTAAAAATGTTGTTTCTAAGGCAAATAAAAAATATACCATTACAAATATTGTATAGTTCTTCATACGAACATTTGTATTGTGAATTATACCATTACCAAGGTACAGAGTATTAAAATACTATTTTTAAGAAGGCATATTTAGAATGCATTCTGTGTACCCTTTTTAAAAAAATATATGATTTTCCATGTACTTCTCAGGTATCGATAGTCATTTTTAAAAAGTTTTGATAATAAGCCAATTTTGACTAATTTCAATATGTATGTACCTACATTTTAATATATCAAAGAGTGATACTACATGTCGTGTATTTTTTCTGTTACAAAATAATTCATTTTTGAAAAAATGCGCACATTGGTTTCATTTCTACCCCAGTGGATCATAATAAACACATAAAAGGCATTCTAAAATAAGCCTGCTGTTGAAATTGACTGATCATTTATAACAGAGTTCAAAAAGAAATTTAAAATGAAAGCTTAACATCCCATATCTTGTAGAGGTGAAGTAAGATAGTGTTCATACAAGCTTTTTACCTTCAGTTTTTGGGAAAAAGCTATTGTATAGTTTAATCACATTTTCTGGAACACTTTGTACATACAGATGGTGTTATATTCATAATTGCCTTTGCTTGTTACTGGAGCCACATCTTTGGCTGTCTTTTGACAAGTTTTCTTACACAATCATAATGAGCAAGTGCAGATATAATACCTTATATATATACAGTAAAAAGCACCAACAAAGTGCCTGATGGCACTAGAGGTTCCTGTAATACATAATATTACTGCAATTCCTTGATAAAATTTATAAAAGATCTTCGTACAAAAGCAGTTTAAATTTAGTTTTTGAATGACTTCACTAGCTCTGGCCGGTATCTATTTTTCATTTATTATTCATAACTTTTAGATACAGGAAAATGATACAGAAAGCATATGCACAGAATTGTATAGAAAAAAATCAGACATAAGTCAAAATTTGAATATAAATATTCCCCTACCTTTCACTGTTGGAATAATTGAGGCTATCCAAAATGGAGGAGGTAAAATTAAAGTTAGAATGTTTTATAGGCCTGAAGATACAAAGTGTTCAATATTTTTGTCTTATTTTGAGGACTTAAATTATTTATTCTGGTCAGACCATGGTAAGTATCAAAATAATGTTTTCAGGCGATTTTTTTTTAAACAAAACTATTGTTTTCTATGGAGTTTGCTAACATGCTTCTTAGTACAGAGTGGTAGTTGTCTTAATGAATCTTGTAATATTGTAAAATATTTTAAGACATTCGCTGATGTGGAACTTTGTGTACCCACTAAACAATGCATTATTACTTTAATAGAACCTCAATATTACAAAGTTACATGTAATGTTATGTAAAACAGATCATGAACAGTGTCGTAATGTTGCTACAAAGTAATTTGTCATACTATTAAATGTTACTCTGTTACATTGTTAAAAAGGTAACATTGTGAAAATATTACTTAATGTTCATAACATATTGACGTAATAATTTATCAATATAACTTGCCACATTATATACTTATTTAACGTGTTACATTACATACTTATTTATATCTCACCATGATATCATTGCTGCAATGTATGCTTAATATTCGAATCAAGCGCGGATCTAGAAATTTCAATAATTTTTTTCTCGTCTGTGGCGCATGGGACCCATACGAAATATGGGAAATAACATCTCGAGAAGCACTTCTCTAACGACCCCTAAAAAATTTTGAAAAAGCAGTTTGCGAAAATTTTTTTCAAAATTCGGTTACCCCCCCAGGTCTAGACACTCCTGTTTAAAATAATTTTTTTTTGTTATATGAATTTTACTTTTCACAAAAATACATCAATACGTTTCATTACTAACTGAGATACAACGAATTGAAATTTTGTGATTTGTTAAATTGTAAATCACAAAATTTCAATTCGTTGTATTTCAGTTAGTAATGAAAATATTTTCATAAACTTCAAAACATATTGTTGTATTTTTATGAAAAGTAAAATGCATATGACAAAAAAAAATTAAACAGGAGTCCCTAGACCTCGCCCCCCCCAGGTTACCCCCCCCGGTAACCGAATTTTGAAAAAAAAATCCACAAACTGCTTTTTCAAAATTTTTTAGGGGTCATTACAGAAGTGCTTCTCGATATGTTATTTCCCATATTTCGTATGGGTCCCATGCGCCACAGACGAGAAAAAAATTATTGAAATTTCTAGATCCGCACTTGATTCGAATACTAGTAAGGCAATGTAGTATCAAGATAAATGTAAATATTAAGGTAACATTAATTTAGTTCTAAATTAATATTGCCCCAAAGTAACAATAACCTTGATTGAATACTATAGTTGTCCCAGTGCCAGTTAGTATTAGAGGATTACGGACAGAAATATTGTGTCAAATTATGTGTTTCTACTCATAGGAAATTGTAAGATGTACTGTACAAATTAGTGGGGGACACATTATTCGACAGGCACCTGTCCATAATCCTTCAGCACTAACTTGCATCAGTTGAGGCATCTATAGTATTTAATAAATAATCACCTAAACTTAAAATAAAAAGAAAACATTTAATTAAAAATATATTTTGTTAAAAATATACATAAAAATATACAATGTATAAAAATAAATAAAAATAAAAATTCAAATTCCCAACAAAAAAACTAGTGTTATAAAAAAAATCCATATTATTCATTGCCTCTCTCGCTGTTTCCTTTGTTTGGCGAAGCGCTGCCATTCAGCTACCACATCTTCGAATTGTTTTGCTGTGGTGGCTGCGAAGGTAATTTTGACAGCCTCTGTTAAAAAATGGAATATATTAATATCTGATCGAGAATACAGTATAGAAGTATCATAGTTACTGACATAACATAGTTAATCATTATCTTTATTATGGTACAAAAACACGAGACCATAGGTCGAGTGTCTTTCAGTTATCGAGTTATATTATCAAAATGGCAACCAAGCTTAAGTGCAAATAAAAATGTAGGCTATTCAAAATAGAAACCTCGGATGGTGTTTGGTAATTTGTTAGTTTTTATATCCATTAGCAGAGAAAAACATTGGCTGACGTGTACGTTGCTGATTTTCAGAAATATTCTCAATTTACTCCAAAAAATGTCAAAGTAAGACAATCAGTCGGGAATTTTGCCCTGCAAAATGTGGAGTATTAATGATTTTGACATATGTTGTTTAAGTCGAGGCCATGATAAAAAACACAAGTTTTCAACCTTGGGGGTGGGGAGGAGGCGCGAACCGCCATCTTGAATTAAAGGTGCAAAAAATTGTTTTTCAAAATAATTCGGCAACGCTCAATCCTACGAGAAAAATGCTGAAGACAAAGTTGAAGAGGACAAAATTTCCTACATTTTTTGTATATACATTTTTATTGTAAGTCTAATGTTTAAAGAGATACAGCTTCAGACAAATGGGTTTAAGAAAAATTTTTTTTTATTATATAATGCATGTTCACAACATAACAAATTTTATATTATTATAATAAAGATATATTATAATAATACTTATATTGAAACTAAAAAAAATATTAAATTGACGGAATAGTATTACAGTGGCTTACATCATTTCTCGAAAATAGGAAACAAAAGTTTTTAAATTTAATGACAGGTATTCAGAAGAATTGGCAATAAAATTGGAATACCTCAAGAGTCGGCACTTGCTCTTATACTCTTTTTATAATTTCTAGATAATCCAACATTTTTTAAAAAAATTTCAAATTATAAAATTTTATGTCCTGACTATTGGCTACAAAATTTTAAATCCCTTACAAAATCCTTACACACATTTAATCCTTACAATTGCTTAGAAACATTCAATATACCAAAAGTGTAAGTAATTATTATCAAATCAAAAACACTGCTCTCTAAGCCTGTACGTATTAAAGGCAGGACCGTCCGCGCAACAAAGGAGTTCGAGCATTTTTTGAAAAAAAAAAAAATCAAACATTTTTCCACCGCTGTATCTTCTTACGTATTAGACTTACAATAAAAATGTATATACAAAAAATGTAGGAAATTTTGTCCTATTCAACTTTGTCTTGAACATTCTTCTCGTAGGATCGAGCGTTGCCGAATTATTTTGAAAAAACATGTTTCACTTTTCAATTATTAATAAGAAACGTCAGCCAATGAGAAATCAGCATTGTAGATTTCAGTCATTATTTTTTTTATGTTCTTTACAAACAAACAAAGCTTCCTGCAAAGTGGCTGAAATAATAAAATAATATAGAAGCGTTTTTTTTTTCGCATTTTTGAAAATTCACCCTCTTTAAACTCAGCAGTACGGGTAACTGAAGTTTGTTTTATTGTTTCTTACCGCTTTGCGAAACTTTTGATATATGGTACAGCGCCAATAAAATCACTTAATTTTTAGTATATCATAAATTAATAAAAAAAATTAAATTACAAGAAAACGCAGACACATAGATTTCAGACGACTGCATTTATATCAATGTCATATTGACACTGACAGGCAACATTTAAAACAAATTACTGACACAATAAAATTATATAGGAGCGTTTGTTTTTTTTGCACTTTTAAATAACTGTTAATTAAAAAATCAGCAATGCCGTAATGACTGAAATGGTTTTTCCGGCTTGTTATTATGAGATCTTTACACTTTTCGACTTCAGTCACATGATAAAATCATATAAAAAATTCTGCCACCAACTCCTTAGCTATTACGTTGGTCGAGCAGCCAACTTAAAACAGGGACAATTGATCGGTGGCCTAATATCAAATTTTTATTTTTTTTTATCCCCGTGATTAGGACCACATATGCAACGGATCTGGGGATAAACCCCTAGCCTCCGACGAGTAAAGCAATAAATAACTGACCTAAAATAAGCAGGTTGAAACAAGAATAATATTTTAATGTTATATGTTTATCAATAAAATGCAATTAGTGTGCTTCGACAAATAAAAGGCGAGTTTATAAAAAAAGTCCCAGTCCTAACTTAGCCTGTCTTAGTCTTAATTTTTCCCTAAAATATATCTGATGTTTTAAGACGGGTTTATAAAAACGGGCCTTTGTCTTGAGTTGATCGTAAAATAGATACGCGAACTTTTCATGCCAATTGGAATTGATTTCTGATCTATTCAGTGGTATTAGCCCCTAGGAAAAATTAATCTAAAAATTTTAGGTTAAGTTAGGACAAGACAGGATTGCGACTTTTATAAACGGCATACGGGTAACCTGTACATTTAACTTTTTAGGGAAAAAATTAAGACTAAGATAGGCTAAGTTAGGACTGGGACTTTTTTTATAAACTCGCCTTAACACAGGGTAAGGTAACTAAATAAATAAAATTTAAAGTTTATTTTTATTTTGTTGCTAAAAGTTTCCACGAATTTCTACATTACTGTAATTATCTACTCACCTTATTCTCGCTTTATCACCCATTTCTGAAATTAAAGGCATTAAGGCGCAACACACTTACTCACAAAATATCGAAGGTTTTAAGGTTATGTAGAAACGACGCGTTCTGTGAATAGGCGAGTTTTCATAGAAGTTCATGGTAGTTACATAGAATAAACGTTGCAAATAATGTTAATGTATGATCAAATGCATATTATTCATAATGTATGAGATTCATTCGTAACACATTTACAGTTATATATGTGAAATATTTTCGTGTAATATTACAAGTTACATTCTTGTAATATAATATGCTTATTTTAATGGCAATATTAAAGATACATTGATTATAATATGTGACATACATTTGTTAAATATAATTTTTTATATTACGGAAATATTTTCGAGCTAATGTTAACTAAATGTTTCTTCAATATTTTGCAATTTAACATTTCTCAGCTATACCAAAGTTAGGTTATTTTAATATAAATATCATATTGCAAGAAAACATTTAATATGTTACTTCATTTTAATATTGCGTAATATTACGGATATATATTTTGTTTAGTGGGTACTTACCCTGGGGAGCTGTTCCAAAATTTCTTTCTTCTAAAATTATTTATATTTTGCCAGTTGACATTGAAAACGATGCACTAAAATAGCTTTAACAAGAATTTATCGTTCTTCCTACAAGGTGCCGGCAGCTTTGGGCATCTGCACCTGGTATCAGGCACGTTTTTAAGTCTTTTTGGTGCAAGTACAGTTAGGCTGTATCCATGACATCAACACAACATGCAAATGATATGTTGTCTTGATTTCCAGATAGCACAGAAATGTCTTTAAGATGTCATAAAGACGTGTTCCTCAAACATTCACTAAATTTTAAAGACATCCATGTACGCCTTACAGATGTCTTATTTAGGCCTTAATAATCGCAACGTCTTACAGACGTCTTTTCAAGGTCCATTGTTGGTCTAAAACAGACCTAAAATAGACGAAAAAAGTACATTTGTATATCAGCTTTATAAGCAATTGTTACCTTTACAAAAAAAAAAACTTCATTACCACAACTAAAGATAACAAAAACATTGCTCTTAGAATAGAATGTTTATTGATCCAGTAAGAGCATTACATACATGCTATGGGACAAGTCAGTACATACAAGTACATAAAAGAAGTATTAAAACACATAAATATGTACATGTAGGTACCTACCTAGGTATAAAAGTAAAACATATATAAAAGATCATAAAAAGTATATACAAAATTCACAGAAATATTCAAAATCGTAATGTTAATTTTTCTTTTTTAAACATTTATATCACTATCAAGATATTCTTGAACAGATTAAGCACAAATTTTTAAAAGATCTTTTTTGACATTCTTCTTAAAAATAAAAATGTTCTTTAAATTTTTGTATATTGAAGGTAAGTGGTTATACAATTTCAGGCCTAAGATATTGTGGGCTGTTGACGACATATTTAAATGTTTGAATGGAATGTGAAAATTACATTTATCGCGCATATTATAAGAATGTATGGATTCATTTTTCTCAAATTTATGTTGATTTTTATAAACATAAGGTAGTAACTCTAAAATATGTATACTTGGTATGTATACTTGGTAAAGGGAGAATATTATACATACTTCCACCATACACCTTATAATGCGCTTTTGTGCAACAAAAACGTTATGTGTGCATAAAAGGAACTTCCCCATAGAGTGATACCATAGGATAATCTAGAATGAATTTCTCCAAAGTAAAACAGCAATACACCAGACATATCCAAGACTATTTTCAATGTTCTAATCTGGAAACATTTAGAGTGTAAAGTACTAGTAAGTCTGTTGCAGTGACTACTGAATGTCAGCGTATTATCAAAATCTATGAAATGTCATACAGCCACTTTTTTCAATGTTGCAGTTTTTATATTTACATTAAGGTCAGGAATGGTAGTATTTTGATGACTAGGAAATGTCATATAACTTGTCTTTGCAGCATTAAAAAACAACAAATTGCTACTAAACCTCTTAACCTCTTAACGTAATAATAAAGGGGATTGAAAAACTTGATTTATTAGATTTTCAATTGAAATAAATAATGAAAAGGAAAAATGGCAGCGATTTGTTATAATATCAAGTAGGGTTAATAGAATTTTGATTTATTGTTCTATCATAAATATATGACATTTCAAAAACATTTTTAGAAAATAATTTTTGAATGATAAAGTTTGCATTAAAAATAAAATAATAATTAAAAAATCAGCTTGCTTTGCAGAGCATTGTTTATTTATTTACTGTACAATATCCAAACAGTCCTATGCAGCCTAATTACAAAGATAGTAGGTATATATAGAGTGTGTGTGTCTCCATCCGGGGACACACTCTTATAAACTTCATTCGCAGTGGCGGCTCGTGATATTTTGTGCAGAGGAGGCTTGATATTTAAAAGACAATTAACTTGCAATATGATTACAATTTGTACATTTCCTCACCACCCTGGATATGCTGCTAGAGGAGGCTCAGCCTCCTCTGACGAGCCGCCACTGGTCATTCTTTATCAGAAGATTTGCTTGTCTTGGGGTAAATTGTACCAACTATGTTCAAGCCAAGTTCAGCTTGATCCAAGATCAAAAGCGAAGGTTACAACAATCACAACCATTAGATTTTGATCTCGGATCAAGCTGAAATTGGCTTGTAACTACTTGATACAACTCGCCCTTAGGAAGTCATAAACAGTTGCCAAACTTAAAATAAATCGTACAGGGTATTCTAAAAATTAGCAAATATGAAATCGACTTAAGCAAACTACCATTTTTTTACATTTTTATTGAAAATTTTATTTAACAAAGTTTTTTCAGTTATCAAGAAAAGCTCAAATATGGAGTTTAGTTGCAAAATAAAGAAATAAAAATTTTTCAAAAAAAATAACATTTTATTTAACTAAGTTGAAAACTATTCCACAAGTAGAATTGTAGAATTCCTACTAGTAAACATTTTTCTAAACCTTTTTAAATTCTTCATAGACAGATGAGATCACTTCTTCATTTATGGTTGCGACAGCATCTACAAATTTTTGCTTTAACACATTACCGCAGTCAACATATTAATCTACGTCATCCACCTGTAGTGGAAGTGATTGTCTAAATATTGTCTAACTAGTATTGTAGAATGTACTGGGCATCCATCTTGCTGAAAAATTATTTTTCTTCTGAATTTTCATTATTCAGTCCGCCCAAAACAAAATTATTCAAAATTTTTAAACAAGTTTTTTATTCAAATTTTCATCCATAAAATAAGGACCGATTATTCTGTGATGCATTATGCCGCACCCCAGGCAGAACAACGTCATTATAACATCTAGTTAACGTCATCCGAGACGGCGATTTTACATCTGTTACTGGTCACAATGTCAACGTCCTTTCCACATCGAATAAGGACGTCAAATAATCGTCGGTGGTGACGTTAATTCGACGTTAGAATGACGTATATTTTTGGGTCAGATTAGTGAAAAAATAGGAGATGCCTATAGATAAGAGGTTGCAACTATAAGTCTGTAGGTTGTCAATATTTTAACCTAAATTGGTCCCTTTTTCTTCCCATATGGAACAATCATGGGCTATCCCATTGTGGATGTCTGCAGGTTGTCCAGATTTTAACCTAAATTGATCCCTTTCTCGTCCTATGGACAACCATAGGCATTCCATTGTGGATGACTGTAAGTTGTCCAGATTTTAAACTAAATTGGTCCCTTTTCCTTCCTGTGGACAACCATGGGCTATCCATTGAAGACATCCATGGGAAATCCTAATTAGTCCCAAAAGGATATCCACAGGGGGTCCTGAATCTGGAGTAACCCAGTTTAGGACGTCCATAGGATGGCTTTCTTATCCTCTAAGTATGGCCACTGGTTGTCCTAAGGCTATTGAGTGCTGTGTGGATAATATCTTTACGATAACACTATTTACATCTAAAATGGCTGTAAAAAAATTGGTTGTAAAATAAAAAACTAATATATATAATAAAAAAATATTTATTGACATTATCATATTGTGAGCCTCATTACTTGACCCATAGCAGCATAACGCAACAAACCAAACCACCGACATCTTCTCCCTAAAATTCTATTATCACTGAAAAACTTACTACAATCTTTATCTTAAAGTGATAATAATCTACTAATAATAATATCTATAATACATGCCCTGAAGCTAGTCAAGATTTTTTTACAAATGTAAGGCTTGAGCAGGCAACGTGAAGCAAACGGCTATTTTCTATTCTCTACACATACACTAATTGCTACATCATGACATGACATGACATGAAGGCATTGCCAACTTATGTTTTTTTATAGTTATTTCCCATATCGCCGGCAGTGCTGCCAACACGATGATGTCTGAAAATCAATTTCCTTCATGTTAGTCAAATATTTGGTTGAAATATAATTACGGAAAACGCTTTTTAACTGTATTATATACAATTTCAGCTTTAGACTATTATAATTTCAAACATAAACAGCTGAGTATAAAATTCCCATATATGACGATAAAAGAAAATGATGTAATTACGTTTCACTGACAGCATTCTGGGTTGTTTATATTTTTTATCGTAACAGTTGCTACAGCTTATAATTAACTTAAATTTAATCAAAATAATTTTCTACGGTATATATGACCTAAACTGGACGTCTAAACGACGTTTTTTATGTGACATCAAAAAAATGTACATGTCAATACATCTAATCGATGTCGTTTTTAGGCCAGTAGACATTGTGGTCCCTAAGTTACTTATAATCGATGTCGTAACTACGTAAGTGTTCTGCCTGGGACCAGACTTTTACTTTTTTAAACTTTAGACTATTTAGTGGTAATACAGAAATTAGGATTTTCCTGAGCCCGGTACCTACAATTTTAAGAAGAGACTACCCCATTAGTTGTAAAAGTAGATTCGTACATGAATAAAATGTTTCGATTAAATGATCTATCTGCTAAAATTTTCTCACCCATAGTTAAACAAAAGTCCAAATGATGAGCATGATCTCCAACTTGAAGTTTGTGAATAAATTTAGGTTTGAATGCATAAAATTGGTTGTAAACTAAAATCCTCTGAATAAAAGCAATCCTTTAATATTCACTTGTTTAAATGAGAGACATATATATAATACAAGGTGACAAATTGTTAATTCCCGCTCAAAGGACAACAACTTTTAAAGATTCTCCTAGATATAACTGTGTCATATTATTTAATAATAGCTTACCACAAGCTTTACGGTATCTCTCCCTAAACAAATTTAAAATAAATTAAAATTAGAGACATTTTACTGAAAAATGGTTTCTGCTCAGTAAAGGAGTTCCTAGACAAATATAACTAACAACAGTCTGTAAACTTTAATCTACACTGCACCATGTCTACATTTTTTTATTTTGTTATTTTACTTACTTATTTATTACCCATGTGTGTATGTATATATGTGTCTTATGTAATTATATATTATTGTAATAATATGTTTCATATACACCATTATATTTGAAAATGTTAAATTTTATATGTATGTATCCTGACCTGCCAAATGTACACTAACCTGTATCTTACATTGGTAAATAAATATCTATCTATCTATGAGGTTTGCTAATACTTAAATTTATTTATCTTTTTCTTACCGACCATCTTGGGTATTCTTGTTTGTACAAAGTCTAAAACTACAAGAATAGCAATGTCATCTTCATTTAATTGTTTTTTGGTTTTTTTTATATTTTTTACATCCCCAGTGGAATCAAGTTTATAAATTAATTTACGTAAGTACTGCTTTGCGAGTCATTTTAACATCTAGATGCTTCTCATTAAAAACTTTTATTGGGTATTTCCGATTCCATAGCATTTGACCAAGTAAACTCATTGTTCCAGGGTGAGCATAATTCAGTAATCAGTAATTAATATATTTTTATAGAAAATACAAAATACGAATAAATATCTATTACACTGATAGACCGACGTTAAATAAATAGATTAAAAAAATCTATTACACTGACATTGACATTAATCCATGGCATTACTTGTTGTAATCTGATCATGAAGAATTTAGATAAAGATTAGAAAAACGTGTCTACTAATAGGAGGTCTACATGTGCAATATTTTTCAACTTAGTCGTATAAAATGTAGTTTTTTTTTGAAAATTTGTATTTCCTTATTTTACAATTAAACTCCATATTTCAGCTTTTCTTCATAATTGAAAAATCTTGGTTAAATAAAATTGTGGTTTGTTTAACACGTTCACTACGATTGATGCACTGTACAGCTGCTCGAGTGCAACCTATGTGCCCCAGAAACGCTTGTGTGGCATATGCACGGCTGCTTGCGCGCTAAGCATGTACCCAGGTTCGACGCAAGCGCATCGGACTCAAAATTTTGAAAAAAACATTAAAAATGTTGTTTACGTATACTTGCATCATATGTGCTTTCTTGGGGATGCAGCGAACGTTTTAAAGTCGATTTTATATTTTACAACTTTTAGAATACCCTGTATAATTTATCTTAAGTTTGACAACTGTTTGTGACTTCCTAAGACAAACAAAACTTTTTATAAAGAATGACTTTTTCTCAGCAAATCAAAAATAAGAAAGTTTACAAAAGTGCGGTACCCCATCCGAAGACACACTGTATATGACAGTAACAATTATCAGTAAGTAACTGACACATGTAAAAAATATAAAAAATCTTAAATGATGTAACGTATCACAATAATTATACCTAATAATTGCATAGATGTTTAGTATCAAATAAACAAAAAAGGTTAAAATTAAATTATGAGTAACAAATTACAAATTACTATAAAAATAAACTACACATTTTACAGAAGTAACGGTCAAATATAAACAAAAACATTGTAAAATTGAAAACACAGTTTTGTTAACATTTTTTTGGTTTTGTTGGGCAATACTGATATTGACATCATAATTATAATAAAGACATTAGAATTCATAAAATATAAGTCATAAAAATCAGATTGTCTTAAAGACATCTAAGGCACGACTTCTTTAAGACATTTTTATAAGGTACTAAAACATTCAGACCTAAATAAGACATAATATGGACATCTTGCAGATTGTTTGAGGCTTGGCCCTGGGTTGGCCTTTCTTCACCTCGACCTAAAAGGTCTTTTGTGAATTACCCTGCATCTAGTTGTTGCCCAGGATTCCAAGACTTTTTGCAAAGCTTGCGATTTTCCTTGGAGCTAATTTCCCTATGTCTTCAGCCTGTTCTAGGTACTTTAGCCTAATGCGGATTAGCACCTTGCATTCACAAAGTATATGTTCCGCAGTTTCAGTTGCAGCTTCACAGTATCTGCATTTGTCATCTTCTGCTATACTCATGTTCTTGAGATGATACAGTGCGTGTAATTGTGGACTGGGCATGTACTTCCACGTAGCGCGAGAGATATGACAACCTAGCTAACAGCAAACTCGCCCGTCAGTGGCATAGAGTAAAGAGTCGGCGCTAGACCCCGTTCTGAGTTATTTCATTTCAGCCAGCTGGCACACGCGATGTTGCAATTCTAACTCCATGTCCAGCCCGCCACGCCACTACACACAGTGTATTTTAAGGGGCAATGGCCAGTTAGAGCGCCTGTGATCAGACTTAGGTCGGATTGTTCAAGTTTGAGAAGCCTTGCTGCATTCTTTGTTGAATAGGTTATAAACCTTTTCGCTTGTCTTTGGCCTGGAGTGTTCCTCCAGTAGGATTTCTTTTGTTCCTTTTCCCATCTTAGGTCCTCCTCCGTTATGTGACCATAGGATAAGTCACAGAACGGTTCGGGTCCAGAAAATGCCTTTTCTTGCTAGGCTATCAGCCAATTCGTTGCCTTCTATTCCCTCATCAAGGTAACCCTGTTGCATTTTGTCAGTTACTTGAGGGATTGTCTGCATTTCCAGGCAATTTTTGACTTAAAGTATAGGACCTGAGAGCCTTTAATGCTGCCTGGCTATCTGAAAGTATACAGATCTTTGCCCTTCGAGTGCCTCTATTTAGGCATTCCTGGGCATATTGATCTATAGCATAGATTTCTGTCTGGAAGATGGGCTTTAGATAGCCTGCATTTAGGCCCTGCTACGCCCACACCAACCGCTTCATCCATCTTAGATCCATCTGTGTACCAGATGTGTGACTATTTCTCCAACCGCAATACTTCGACCCTGCCCGCCTGACGGCACATCAAATGGGCAGTCAAAGTTATACTTGATTGGCATTAAGTCAGTGGGTTTGATCATGGATTCGAATTGGATTAACTCCAGAATACTTAAGTGACCAACCAGGTCACCTGGTCTGAATTTAAGCGCCTGATGCAGCCTCAAGACACTAAGTGCTGCCTCCTTCCTTACATGCAAATGCAGAGGAAGCAATTCCAGCATTGCCTCCATAGCTGCTGTGGGACACGAGCGCATTGCTCCTGTAGTCCCTAGACAGACAAGGCGTTGCAGTTTCTGCAACTTTCCTTGTGCTATTTTTTCTTCTGTTTTTGGCCACCATACACATGATGCGTATGTGACCATGGGTCTCACAACCGAAAGGCAGGACCAATGTATCATTTTTGGCTTCAGACCAAGTCTTACCAAACAGCCTTCGGCATGTCCAAATAGCCGTCGTTGCTTTAGTAAGTGTAATTTCTAAGTGTGAGTTCCAGGTACGTTTTTGGTCTAGGATTACTCCTAGATACTTGACTTCACTGGAAAAATTCAGTTCTGTTCCATTTAACATAGGAACTCTCAAATTGAGTTTTCTCCTTTTGGTGAATGGAACAATAACTGTTTTGCTCGGATTGACACTAAGACCCTCTGACAAGCACCATTTAGATATTATGTTTAAGACAATTTGCATGTGGTTTGAGATCATAACCTCATGCCTGCCTCTCATAGTAACGACCAGGTCATCAGTGTAGCCCTGAACGTTGAAGCCATAATTACTCAGCTTATGGGGAAGATCGTTGACCACCATTGACCACAGCAAGAGCGATAAGACCCCACCTTGTGGACAATCTCTAACTGCAGTCACGGTGGCCGACACATTTGTGGTAATTATTCTGCTTCTTAGCATGGATTGTATCCATCTGATTGTTGGGGACTGTATTCCCCTTTTTTCCGCGGCTTTTTGTATGGATTCATAGGAGATGTTGTCAAAAGCACCCTCTATATCTATGAAAGCACACAGAGCCAGTTCCTTTGCTGTAAATGTCTTATCGATGCCTTTGACCAGGCCATGTAGAGCATTTATCGTTGATTTGCCAGGTTGATAGGCAAATTGTTTCGAGTGAAGCGGTTTCTCTGTAATGATTTCTAATCTGTTGATCTAGTATTTTCTCCATTGTTTTAAGGAGAAAAGAGGTTAAGCTGATGGGGCGATAAGAATTAGGCTCGTCTGGTGGACATCTGCCTATTTTTGGGATAAACGCCACCTTAACTTCCTCCAAGCTTGGGGAATATACCCAAGAGTATAACTTGCTATGAATATGCTTCTCAGGCATAGGATAAGTTCCTCAATTCCATGTTGAAGCAGGGCAGGAAAAATACCGTCCATGCCCGGTGATTTAGAGGACTTGAAGGTCAATACCGCCCGTTTAATTCTGCTAGGTGTGAATATTTTTCCAGCTAGCCTTTTCCCTTCCCTAGTAGGACGATGTGCATCCTCTTTCAGGAAGGCCTGTGGAAGTTCACCTTCGATTACATGGGAGCCAGGGAAGTGAGTACCAAAAGTACAATGTTTTCCTGCTGACTCTCTGCATGTTGACCATCGGGCTTTTTGAGTAGCCCTATTCCATTTGAGTGGTCTTTTGCAAGGACTTTTTGTAGACGGACTGCTGGGGCTAATTCATCTATACCCTTGCAGAGCCGTCTCCATGATCTTCTTTTAGACCTTCTCAATTCTTTGTTGTACTCTGTGAGGACTTTTTTATAGTCCTCCCAGTTTCCAGAGTTCTTGGCTCTATTGAAAGTTTTCCTGGTCTCAGCTTTGAGGCGATTGAGATCCCTATTCCACCAAGGCACGTTTCTTTGGACTGCCTTTTGTTTAACAGGGCAACTTTTTTCATAACAGGAGGTCATGAGGTTTTGTAATTGATATGAGGTTATATCTAAATCCTCCATTGTGTCGATGGGTGTGTGATACCTTCGACCTCCAACTTTAAGTGTTCCTTGTAAACACTCCACTCAGTCAGTCTAGGTATTCTACACTCCTCGAAGCTTGCTACAGATGCCTCCAAGTCGAACCGAATATGTCTGTGATCCGACATTGAGGGCTCATCTGTAACATGCCAGTTTTTGATAGAGTCAGTTATAAATGGATCAGCAAGGATTATTTCTAAAACCTCTTTTCTGACTGCATTTATAAAGGTGGGTTCATTACCTTTATTGATAATGTCGATATTATTTGCAGACAAATATTCAAAAAGGTACCCACCTCTAGTGTTTATATCTGTTCTGCCCCCATGAGATGGTGCGCATTAGCATCACTGCCAATAATGTAATGTTTGTTTCTTCTTTTGCACCAGCTAATGAGGCTTTTTACTTCCTCTGGAAGTGGGCTTCGTTCTTCGCCGGGAAAGTAGGCAGAGGCAATTACAATTTGCCTTTTGCCATTTTCCGTAGGTACGTCCACAACTGTGACAACTAAGTCCCTGGTTGTGAACTCTGAAAGGAGAACAAAATTAGTGTTTTGGTCGAGCAGTAAGGCTGCTCTAGGATTGTCATGCAAAGTAGAATAAAGTAACTTACATGATTGTATGGGGAGTCCTTTGATGTATCCTCTGTATACCCATGGCTCTTGAATTAGCCCTGTGTTTATTTTATCCCTAATAAATCTCCTGCTAAGCATGCTTGAAACTGCTTTTGCGTGGTGGAGATTTATCTGGAGGAACTTCAAGTTTTGGGGATTTTGGCAGCTTGGGGCCTTTTTGTGGCCCTTTTTGCCTATACCCTTGCTCTTGTTTGGTCTCCATAAAGTCCCACGAGTAGCGGAGGAAAAGCAAATTACCTGAGGCAGTGCCCCTTGTAGTGTAGTTACCTAACTATTTTCCTCATTATTTGTTATATTGTTTTACATAAAACTAGATCTCCAGGATTAAAATAAAATCCGTTACTTATGTTACATAATTAATTAATAATAATTATATATATTTTAACTACATTAAACTATACTTTAAAATTGTTTTATATTTTTATTTTGATTATGTGGAACCCTACATAAATTGGTGACCCCGACGATTACTGTGAATTGGCCACATAGATTAATTACTTCACGCCCAACGACTACTATAAATTGGTCACGTAAATTGATGACCCCGATGCCCGACGTCTGCTGTAAATTAATCACATAAGTTGATGATCCCACAACTCACATTTATTGATAACCCCTAAGTCCCAGTAATTTGACGTCTACATAAATTGGTGAGCCCGACACGAAGTATTTCTGATATCTCATACTATCCTTACCACAATTATTTTATCGTCACATACATTGGACAAGATATAGATATGACCCAACTTGCGTAGTTGGCATTTAGAAGATACAAACTTTTTCCTTAATTAAAGATTTTTAAATATTATACTGGATTTGGATTTTCTAAATACGAAATTTGGTATTTTTGGAGATTTGGACCATTTAATAGAATAACTTTATAGAAGATTACAAGACTGAAATTTACAGTTTGAAATTATCAATTATTGTACATGGTTAGGTAGGTACCCTATATATGCTCCTTTCCATTGTTTTATTTTAAACCAGTCAATCATTCAAATAATTAATTCATTTGATCTACTGTTAATTTTTTAAATATGGCCGTCTCAAACGCAGTTGCACCAATGGATCTCGAAAGCCCTATTGTCACTGATCAAGTTGTTGCACAAAATCAATACGTCACGTCATTGAAACTTCCCCCCTTCTGGATATCTAAACCAGAAATATGGTTTTCTCAAGTAGAAGCTCAATTTAACGTTGCACGAATAACTTCTGATCGTAAAAAATATGATTATATAATCGCGAATTTACCGATGGAAGTCATCAGTAATATTTATATATATATATATATATATATATAAATCCTTTATTTAGCCAAAAAGACTAATACATCATGAATACACAGAAACATCATATAGATATAAAACAATATATATATAAAACAAATCATCAGACAGATAAATTTTATACGTCACACTATAAAATTACACAATGAGCATCTAGAATAACAATAGTAGTACAGCAACCGATATCCCATCAAGATTAAGGCAGTTAATTCAGTTTTTAATTGGGAGGTTTGACAAACTATACAAGCAGCTACTCATCCAACAAATACTTTTTAAGTCTACTTTTGAATATATTTAATGTGGGACTGTTACTAATACTAAGTGGCAGATTATTATATTCACTTAATCCCTTATAGAATAAACTATTTTGGGTGGATTTTTTCCTGTATGTTTGCAAGTGAAAGTTTAGATTGTTTCTAGTATTATAACTATGAATATCTGTATTATAAACTAACTTATCCTGCAGATATTCGGGAGTTAAGTCATTTTTAATTTTATATATAAACACCATAGTGAAAAATGTTACATAATTTTTTACAGAAAGCCATCCTAGTGTATTTAACATAAATCTAATAGGTGTCAGTCTACAGCAACCTAAAATTATTCTCATACTTCTGTTTTGAAGCTTTTGAAGTCTACCCATTTGATTTTTATTTAAAAGGTATAGAATTGAAGAACAGTAATTAAAATGGGGCAATATGCATGTATTATATATTGTAAGTCTGGTACAGTAGCTCAAAAAACCACTGCATCTGCTTAAGAAATTTATTTTGAATCCTATCATCTTACATATATATTTAGTGTGATCTTTAAATGATAATTGGTTGTCAATAATTACTCCCAGATATTTAATTTTTGTAACTCTCTCGATTTCATCTGTACCAATATGAATTACGCGTCTATTTGTTAAATTTGCTCCTGTTCCAATAAGCATCCACTTAGTTTTTTGTGAATTAACCTTGAGTAGATTAATACAGCAGTACCTCTTAACGTTTTCCAGTGTGTTATTTATTATTGTGAAACAATCACTACTATTTACACTACTAACATAGATTAGGGTGTCATCAGCAAATAAATGTATTTTACAATTATCTATAACCTCCACTATGTCATTTATATACACCAAAAATAATAGCGGCCCCAATACGCTGCCTTGCGGTATTCCAGTATTATTACTTATTTTAGAAGATGTTATATTATTTAATTTTAATTTCTGCCATCTATTATCCAAATAGTCAGTCAACCATACTAATGCAATACCATCAATACCTATATTTTCTAATTTCATTAACAGCCTTGCCCTATCTATCGTCTCAAACGCACGTTGCAAGTCTAGAAATACTGCAAGGGTAACTTGATTTTTTTCCAGACTTTCCATTCATGCAACACACATTGTACGGCTGTTTCACAACTGTGTTTGCTACGAAAACCAGATTGGAAGCTTGTTAATACTTTATTTTTTCCAAGAAAGCTACTAGTTGTTCACAGACTACTTTTTCAAGAATTTTCCCCATTGCATTTATCAGGTTAATTGGTGGCAGATCACTAGCTTTTATTGAATTTGGAATCTTTGGAACAGGTATAATGGTAGTAACCTTAATATCCATCGGTACTTTACCTTCCAAAAGTGACAAGTTTATCATATTTAACAAAGGAGTTGATAAATTCTCATAACAATTCTTAATTAATATTATGCTCACATCGTCAGGGCTGTTTTTGTTGGGCAAAGCAAAAATTAGACTTTTCAATTCATCAGCACTTAATAAAGAAAAGCTATGAAACTTTTCATCAACTATCCTGCTACTAAAAGGAAAATCTGGACCTATCGCAACAATTTTGTTCCTAATATTCTCTATACTTCTGACATAATACACATTTAATAAATTAGGGATTTCTGCTGTATCATGACATTATTATTGCTCCACCTGCCGCTAATCTATATAATTTTTTGAAAAGAGCTATCACTGCGCATCTTTCTTCCAGCGAAGAAAGGCGTTTGGATGACCTGTTATCAGGATCGCAGATGGGCGATAGGAAACCCTCAGAATTTTATCGTATTATGTCAGGAATTGTCAGTGGCTCCAATATGGTTAGTCAAGTCACCCTAATCAAATTATGGAAACGACGTTTACCCAAAACGATTTATATAGCAATTACTGCTTCGGGGAAAACAGAAATAGAGGATATCATTGACATAGCCGACAAGATATGGGAATCTTGTCAGAGTACTGCAATATCTTCGTTCCGATCTAACGTTTCTCGTGTTACGATTCCTAATTCAATTTCCTCCACAATATTGTCAGATTATCAAACAAATTTAATGCTTTTATTGTTGATTTTCAAGTCACTTTAAACAAAATTTTATTTAAACAAAGTTCTCTTGAAACTCAAATATCTACCTTACAGACTACTAATCACCAAAGTTGACCTACTACCTCTTTTACTGGACATCAATCTACCACTTGTCGCAATAGACCTCATTCTCGTTCTAGGTCTTCCAACGGTAACAATAAATTTGATTCTTCTAATAAATCCGTTTGCTATTATCACCAGATATGGAAAGATAAAGCTTTGAAATGCAGCGGCCCTTGGTGTTCTTTTTATAACACCCCGTTATATAAAAATCATTCTGATTATCAAAAAAACTAATCAACATTAGCATATTATCTGCGGATGCTAGTGATTCTGACAGCAGATCTAGACTTTTCATTTATGATATGTCAAATAAGTTAAATTTTTTAATAGATACTGGTGCAGAATTATCAATTGTACCTAGGAATTTATTTACGGATTTTAAAAAGAATCCTGATTTGATCTTAACTGCAGCTAATAATAAGTACTATTATTTCTACCTATGGTAAGAAACTTTTAAAAGTCAATTTAGGTCTGCTCCGCAATTAGGAAGTTTCCATTTTTCTCATTTTCTCGTAATAAATAGTCGTAAAAATCTGAAAAATATCTGTAATTTTTTTTTAATTATCTCTATAGATAAAAAAGTTATGGTCCTTCCAAGTTTAAAATGCCGCGATCATCTGGGCTGAGCTCGATTACGTCACAATACATGATTCCGCCAACAGCGAGCGGGCGCGGGCACCTTTATACTCGCTGGCAGGCACCGGCAGTTTATAGCCAGCTTGCATTTGAGAGCCGAAAAAATTGCTAAAACATGCAATTTTGGCACGTTCATATTTTTCGAAAAACACCATTGTGACGGCCGTATGATGTCGCGACGTAAAGAGGAAATCTTCCAGATAAACCTGATCGTAAACTACACGGCGAAATTCGAAAATTCAGCTCGGCACGTACGAATCAAAAGTGACATCTTGTGACATTTCAGAAAATCGAGCACATACACTAAATAAAGGGAACATACAGCGCGCCGCCGGCATGGCAAGTAAGCGCGTTGTGTATTGTGACGTCACGGTGGACTTCAGCCGAGGCGAAGTATTCAAATAAGAAATTGAATAAGTTCGTGAGTTTTTCAGATATCGAGATAATTTTTTTTTTGTTTGACTAGTTATCTGAAAGACTACTAAATGAGGTTGAATGTACATGATATTTCTAAAATAGGAAACTTCCCAATTTTGCCTTTATTTTTACTATCACGGACATAGATGTTCCTATCTTAGGAGCTGACTTCATAGCACATTTTGGTCTACTTGTAGATTTAAAGAACAAACTCTTGATAGATAACATGACAACACTCTCTCCCAGATTGTTTTCTGTTGAAAATCAATATACCAAATTGTTGTGCTCTTTTCCTCATCTAATTATCACACCGGATTACTTTTTGCCTATTAAACATTCCGTCAAACATTATATAGTTACCGAAGGACATTTACCTTTTAGTCGTGCAAGACGTTTGGACACTATTAAATTTAATAATAATAATAATAATAAATGAATTTATTGAACCAAAATTGATTCAACAGGCTATTGACCGAAGTCCTTCTGCCTATTGTTACAATATTAATATAATTTTTTTTCCCTTTTTTTATTCTATTTTAGAGGTGCTTTATATACACATATACATATATACATTAAAAAAAAAAGTGATGCATTATATTACAATCTTCAATTTAAGTAGATAAAAAAAAAAATTAAATAATAATAATATATACACATATATATAATAAAATATATTATAAATTTTCAATCTTTTCAAGAATGGTGTGTTCGGGATGCTTGTGCCTGGTTCTAATTCCTGGAGTTCTTCTAATGCAGTATTTTACTATGATTTACATGTTCTGAGGGTTTTGGGCAAACCTTGTAGACAGTTGGATGAGACGTTCTTCAATCGGTACTATGTTGGTCAGTTGGTAAATGAGGGGGTTGGGTGGGTTGTGGAGGGGATTGTTGGGATGTCGTATCTTTGTTATTTTTCTGATTGCCGATGTTTCTGCTACTTTTAGTTTTTTTAAAGCTTGGTTTTTGCAATTTAAAAACAAAGTATGACCGTATTCAATCATAGGACGGCATATTAGGTTGTATATTTTGCTTGCAGTAGATATGTTTATACCATTCCTCCTGTATGTCAAACTTTGAAAGTGTTTGGCTCTTGAAATCATGTTCTTCTTTTTGAGTTCTGCATGTGCATTGAAATTAATTTTATTATCAATGAGGATGCCAAGATAGTTTGTAGAAGATTCAGGAGTAATGGTGTGTTGATACATGTCGATAGTTGGAGAATCTGGTGATATTAGATGGTTGAATATGACAAAGTGCGACTTTAGAGGATTTGGTTTAAGTCTCCAAGTATTAAACCAGGTGCATGTTGAGTTACATAAGCTTTGTAGGTTTTGAATTGCCTTGTTTATGGTGATGTCATGTGAAATTAGGGCCGTGTCATCGGCAAATTGCAGGATGTATCCCATGTGAGAGAAAAACTCTGGATCTTCATATTGATAATTATATATGTCGGCACAATATAGATTATATAGCAGAGGAGACAGTGGAGACCTTTGTGGAAGTCCCTGTTCTGGAGTGAATTCGTATGAATTGGCATTTAGGATTTTAACTTTAATTTTTCTATCACTTAGCATGTTATTGAGGAGAAAGAGGATATATTTGGGACATCCCAGCTTATTAAGTTTAAATAGTAGACCTTTGTGCCACACGCTATCGAAAGCTTTACTAATGTCGAGAAATACAGCGGCAGAATACTTCCCATTGAGTTTGCTGGTTTCTCTATTATTACAAAGTATTGTTAGTGGGTGAAGCGTTGAATGCCCAGTTTTGAAGCCAAATTTATATCCCGGAATTTTGTTTCCTATAGTTTGCTGCAGTCTGTTTTTAATAACCTTTTCAAAATTTTTTCCTATAACTGGTAGCATTGTAATCGGCCTGTAATTAGTCATTTTAGTATGGTCTAAATTGGGTTTGGGGACTATTGTCCCCGTTTTCCATTCAGCGGGTATGAAGTGTGTTTTCAAACAGAATTCATATAACTTAATAATATACAGATGAATCCTGTCATCTAATTTTCTCAATATACTTTTTGTAATATAGTCATATCCCGGGCTTGTGCTTTTTCCTTGTTGGAGTATCTCAAAATATTCCTCTTCTTCTATGTGATGTTGTTCATCTGGTAATATTTCTTCGAAAAATGTGTCATACCATTGTATTACGTGTTCATGATGATCTTCGTCAAAATTATTATCTCTGCTTTGCTTATAGCTTTTCTCATAATGTTGGGCAAAAATATTTGCCTTATCTGAAGCCGTTTCATATTTTAATCCGTTTACCTCGATAACTTTATTATTAGCAAATTTATTTTTATATTTGGATAATTTCTTGATTTCTTGCCAATAAGTTTTACCTTTCTTTTCGTTTATGTTTTCACAAGCCTGTATCCATTTATGGGTTTTGAATTCCTGAATCAGTTGTTGAATATTTTTATTAAATCGATTGATATCAGATTTCATTGCAGGATCTTCCATAGCTCGGTATTCCCGGTACATTTGCCTTTTCTTTTTAATCAGACGTATGATAAACGGTGGTAATTCATATGTGCAATACTGATATTTGTTTTTGGGCGTATTTTCTAAAATTTGTGATGTTAATTCGGCATTGAAGTCAGATATTGATGAAGCTGTATATGTCTGGGATGTATTTAAATACACTACACTGGTTGACTGTAACTACTTTATTGAAAGTAAGAAGAAAATTTGAAACACGCGTGCTATGCACAAGGATACAAACAAAACTAAAAACTAACTAACTCAGACTACTTACTGTTCCAATATGTCTTCCACAACCGGAAAAACATGCAACGCCCTCTACTGGGCACGGTAAAATAAGAGAGAGACAGGAAAACATAAAACTTACATCCTAACACTCCCACCAGTTGAATGCTTTGCTGAACGATTTATCAATCCTAGACTTTTACACAGGGCACGCAAACGTTCACAAGGCAATGGTTTTGTAAAAATGTCTGCCCGCTGGAGATCCGTTGATATTGTTTTGTTTTCTCCTCTTTTTGAAAAATCTCACAACATTTACTTACTCTATTAGCTCAGGGCTCTTTCTCTTTTGTCTCAGGGCTCGGGTAGGTTCATATGGGCTTTGGATTTTATAACTCACTTTACTGATATTTTTCCAAATGTACTTTACGTATACCTGGTTGCATACACACAAATAACAAACTGACTTTCTGATTTATGAGTGTTTTATTAATTTCAGAAACCGTTTTCTTTATAGATTTTTATATGGTTATTAATATTAACCTGATCCCTAGCTAATTAACTTAATGAATACTGTGGCTGTACTCTATTTTACCTTAGCAGTGTAAACCGATCTTTTCAACCGTTGACGTTTGATGCAAGTACTATGCACACTACTAAAATAACCTACAGTACCGCAGAAAATGACAAAAAAACGACAAATTATACTTAAAATTACGTAATGTTTATGCAAATACGAATAGTAATGTTCAGTGACGTTTATTTATTGATGCTTGTGGTTTGTATGCACTTACGTAGTGGGTCCAGCACCTGGAGATCTGCTAATCTTAGTTGGTAAGTAACCTCTACTGGAAATTACTTAAGTCTCGTGATTTTTGTTGCTCTGCCTTATAATATTTGCTTATTAAGAGCTCTTATGGCTTCTTAATACCCTTTTGCTTGATTTTTATTCAATTTCGCGTTGTCTTCTAATAGACGTCTTCTTGACTTTTTTAGGTTAACCCCCAAAATGTTGGAGTTTTCCACCAATGACGTTTTCCCCGCCAACTGATGTGGACTCGCCGCTATCTAAATGTCGACTCCCCAGCTATGGAACCTGTCAAAGCTATTTATACTTTAGCCAACACGGGCTTCTAGATTGACTTTTTCTTGCTTCAAACTGGCAGGTAAATATACTTTTTCTTTAAATGCTTTGATTTGTGAATGTTTTCTGTTGAAATATTGTTCCCCATGAAATTAGCTTTATTTTGAGATATGCCAGAGCTCTCTACGAGCCCTATTAACAGAGGTGCTTCGTACACTGTCGCATGACTCTTTTGGTGGACCCCACACACTTATGTCCCCTTTTCCCTTTGTTTTATGCATCTGTGTCTTATCTCAGATGTTCACTCTTACATACTACACTGTTTTAGACTCATTTTATTTAGTTTTTCACTCCTTTTTATAGCTTAACTTAATTGACATGGTTTATTTCCCTTTTTTAGAGATTTATAAAGAAAACTCAAAGACCCCCATTGAGTAAATGACTGAAAAATACTCTTTATATACAACCAGGCATCTCACAAACATTCGATGGAATTTTCATGAACTTACTAGGTAAAATTCACAAGTACTAGAAATGCTGTACCGTTAGTCATCGTTTATGCTATGTGATTTTGCAACTTTTAATATTTGGCTTGTTAGTCATGCACGAATTGCTGCTCATCATTTAAACCAGCTTTGTGACTTGCTTTCATGTTTAAATAGTTTACAATATTCGTGTGATTTTGATTTTATTTTGATTTTTCCGATATGTTTTATGGTTTTCTTAAGAATCTTGGTAGTTTTGATAGTTTTCTGTTTATTTTACATTGTGATATTGAAATACATGTCAATATATACTCTACAGAAATTTCTCCGTTCTCTACTTGCTCCCGTATATAATGGTATCTAATATCAATGTGTTTCGTGCTTTTATGATAGACGGGGTTCTTCATTAACCGTATTGCGCTTTGATTATCAACATATAAACGAGTAGGAGCATCACTTTGATATCCGATATCAAAGCGGTAGCTCAGTCGGTTAAGGCGTATTGAGTGGCGAATATGCTGATCGACTGCCTACCGCGCTCTGGGTTCGACCCCCAGCCCCGGTATTGACAACACCGGTGGGTGTGGATGTATGTCTGCGTTTTTCCAAATGTATAACCCCCTTCCGCACAGCTTTGGCTATGGATTTGGGGGTTGTCTACTATCTGTGGTGTGTTTATGTTTATGTTTTTTAAAGCATAGCTTCCTCAACCAGGATGCTTCCTTTGCTGCTGCGGCAGCTGCAACATACTCGGCTTCAGTTGTGCTTAATGTCACAAGCTTTTGCCGTTGAGACGACCATGTTACAACACCATCTGCCATGCTGAACGCATAACCAGATACCGATCTACGTGTCTCTAAATCGCGTGCATAATCTGCATCTGAAAAACCTATTAAATCGGGTTCACTCCCACCACTTTTGTACATTATTCCTAGGTTACTAGTGCCGACAAGATATTTAAATATTCTTTTAACGGCTTGCCAATGATTATCATTGAAGCTATTTAGATATCTACTTACAACACTTACGGAGTATGCAATATCCGGTCTAGATACAATTGCGAGAAACATGAGTGACCCAACCACTTCACGATACGGTACATTTGGTTTCACGTCTTCTTCATGTGCTGGCTCTAATACTACATTTGGATCAGCAGGTACACTTACGGCTTTAGCAACGTTCATACAAAATTTATCAATAATTCGCTCAGCATAAGCACTCTGGTGTATGAGCATAGTTTTGTTGACATAATCACGTTCTATCTGTGAACCTACAAAACATTGTGCATTACCTAATGTGATTTCAAAATGTTCTTGAAGAGATTTGACAACTAAATCTAAAACATCATTTGATTTTGATGCAACTAACCCGTCATCTACGAACAGTGCTAAGTATACATCACTTTCACTCACGACACCATGAAAAACGCAGCTGTCTGCTTCGCTAGCTTTGAAGTTATATAGTTTCAGAAACTTACGAAATGTGTCACTCCAGCTACGAGGCGCTTGCTTGAGACCATACAGTGACCTTTGAAGTTTACAGACCACCTTGGCAGGATTTTCATCGATGATGAGACCCTCGGGCACTTCCATGAATATCTCTTCTTTCAGCTTTCCATTCAGGACAGCAGTTTTAACATTGAACTGTGTCATTACCAGGTCCCTTTGAGCTACCATAGCCAGTAATACTCGAAGGGAGTCATACCTTACTACTGGCGCAAACGTTTCGAAGTAATCGACACCCTCTTGTTGTAGGAAACCTCTAGCACACAGGCGTGCCTTGAACTGACTCAGTTTTCCAGACTCATCTTGTTGTAGTTTAAATACCCACTTTGAATCGATTGTATTTCGACCTAGCTTTCTAGGTACAATCGTCCAAGTTTCATTCTTACAGTGAGCTTCCAACTCATTCTGAACTGCCTGTACCCATTTTTCAGCATTGGGTCCCTCTACAGCTTCTTGGTACCTAACAGGTGTATTGTACACTGCAATATTAAGTTCATACCTTGCAGGCCTGTGAAGTGTTGCTCGGTCTCTTAGACATCGTTGACCAACTTGTGCAGCTCCTTGATTAGGTTGTTGTTCTGCACTTATAGAATTATCTTCGCATGTTAATTGCTCGACACTGACTTCGGGTTCTTCATGGTTATAATGTAGGTTCATATCCCCGTCATCTGATGAGTCTGGTAAGGTACCATCAGATGCCTCCGCTTGCACGTACTTCTGAGACTCTTCCTTGAACACGACATCTCGTGACACTGACACACGTTTGTTTTTCGGATCATAAACCCGATAGTTTGATGACTCTCCTTGATAACCAACCAATATTATTTTCTTAGATTGCGAATCCAGTTTCCGTCGTAGAGCCTTCGGAATGTGCAGGTATCCTTCAGAACCAAAAACCCTGAGATGAGATAGACAAGGTTTTTTGCCTATCCAGACTTCATAGGGAGTTGTCGTTGGATTATTGCTAGATGGCGTTCGATTGAGAATATACACTGCCGTGTTTAATGCCTCCGCCCACAGATTCAATGGCAAGTTTTTGGCATGGATCATTGTACGAGCACTTTCAACTATTGTCCTGTTTTCGCGCTCGGATTTACCATTTTGTTGTGGCGTATAAGGAGCCGTAGTTTCCAGTCGGATGCCTCGGGACGACAAATATTGTTTCATAACACGATTACAATACTCAGTGCCATTATCGCATCGCATTACCTTCATGGGCTGACCAAACTTGTTGCTGACCATTTTCTCAAAGTCTTTGAATTTCTCGTACACGTCCGACTTATGCTTTATGAAATAGATGTGTCTAAACTCTGAAGCATCATCTTTGAAGATCACGTAAAACTTGGCACCTCCTAATGATTCTACTGACATTGGCCCACCTACATCTGTGTGAAAGAATTCACCAGATTTCTTGCTCTCCGTTGCTTCCCTTGGTTTAAATGGAAGTCGATGTGATTTGCCTAACTGACACGGTTCACAGAAGAAATCAGTCTTTGAGAATTTGACACCTTGCACTACTCCTTTTTCAGTCATTTCACGTATTGTCCTTTTATACGCTCATGCCAGGTTTGAAAGTCTGTTGATATTACATTGGCTTCATTGGACATTTGAGGAGTCCTAACCTTTAATAACAGTCTGTAGATATCATTCCCTTGTTTAACGCCTTCAGCAACGACTTGACCATTGCATTTAATCACAACACATTGTCCTTTGAAATGTACATCATAACCTTTGTTAGTGCATACACCGACCGAAAATAAATTCTTTCGCACTTTTGGAACTTACAACACATTTTCAATGCGAGCTTCTTGCCACTTATTGTCGATTAATTTATCGATTAAAATTGTGCCCGATCCTTTAACCTCACATTCGCCGTCATCTCCTAGGGAAATTGTCTCGCCTTGATTGGAACAAAAATCACTAAACCAGTCCTGTCGAAATTAAATTTCTTCTTTGATTGTGACTTATTTTCATTTCTCGTATCATTTTTTGCTTGTCTATTTCTACCAAGGCTTATAGCTGCGAACGCGCTTGTTGTTTCATCTTCTACTGTTAAGCGGCTCTCTTCTTTAATTAATCTTTCTTGTAAATAATTAATGGTTTGTCTCGCTGGATCGACACTATCCCACGCCGTCCGTAAAGCATTGTACTTTGACGGGAGACTTCCGAGGATTTTTGACATCACGTGCACATCGGAGATATTCTCACCAATATCCGAAAGCTGCCTTGCCATATTTTGTAATTTAGCCACGTGCTGTACAACAGAATCGGTCGAATTCATTCTGTATTCGTGAAACTTCTGTGTCAGAAGAAATTTGTTTGTTGCTGTCTTTTGCTCATGAATGCTTGAAAGCTTCGTCCACATTTCAGCGGCCGTTTCACAGGTTAATAGGTATTCTATCTGTGAAGGTTCCATCGTACTTGCTATAAGTGACATAGCTTTCGAGTTGTCCATTACCCATTTATTTTCAGCCTTTACAGCATTGGCGTCGGTCTCAATAACAGGAGCCGCCGGTTTTGCTCTTGTACCCGTAACCAAATCGTAGATGTTGTATGAAATGAGAATATGCCTCATTTGAAATTTCCATGCTTGAAAATTTGTCCCATCGAATTTCGTAGTGTGTTTCACTGAAAATTCTTCTGCCATTGTTCGACTTTTTGTCTCTTTTGTCTCTTAACACTCACTACTAGATAGACTATATGATCCTGGGTACTGGCCAAAAGGGGTTGGTTTTAGGAGATTTAATTTTAAAAAGCAGTGGGAATACAATGACCAAGAAAATGAAACAAACAGAAATTCTTTTTTAGCTTAATAAAAAATAAAACAAAAACGCAAGCGAAAGCAAATAATAAATCTTTCAGACTTTTTTACCAAAATCTACAAAGTATCACAAATAAAATAGATGAGCTGGCTATATATCTAAACAACCTAAATTACAATATTGATATAATTGCTATAACAGAAACATGGATTAAGAATAACGAAGAACATTTATTTAAACTTAAGAACTATAAGATGGCCTCATGTTTTACAAGGTTAAATTCCATACACGGGGGTAGCTGTATATTCGTCCATAACAATTTGCAGTTCAAAGAATTGGGATATCTAAAACAAAAAAGCATAGAATCAGTAATAGAATGCAGTGCTGTAGAGATTTTAAATCCTAAAATTATTATTTTAAACATATATCGTCCTCCAGTTCCTTCTAACATGGAAGAGTTTATAAATACTCTTGAAGACATATTATCTGATGTAATAATCAAGAATCAAAATCATACTATAGCTGTATGTGGAGATTTTAACCTAGATTTACAAGCCCCGCTTGAAAAAAATGTAAAATCTTTCATTGATTTAATAACATCATTTAACTTAACACCTACTATAGACAAACCGACACGAATATCTAGAAAAACGATTGACAATATATTTGTAAACATCTCAGAATATGAAACTATTATTGACGAAAATGGACTTAGTGATCACTTTGGAATACAAATTATCATGCCTGTGAACTACAGTCAAAAAGACAAGAAGACGAAACTAATGAGAAGACTTATTACTGATGACAAAAAAGACATATTTAAAAAGCAAATTGGGACAGTTGATTGTCACCAATTAGTGATTGAACAGGACCCAAATACTAGTACAGACATATTTTTAAATATAGTAAAAGAAACTCTGGAAGATATATATCCCAAAAAAATGCATAACTTCCATATTCAAGAAAATGGAACCTGGATAAATGAGGAAATAAGAACAAAGAGCAAAATTAAAAGACAACTTTATGATGAAATGCTAAAGGGAAATGTAACAAAAGAATATTATAGACATTATTGCAGAGATTTTAAGAAGTTAATTAATGAAACAAAGAAAACATCACACTCAAACTACATTCTAAATGCAAACAATAAAGTCAAAGCAACCTGGGACCTAGTAAAAGAAATGACTGGTAAGGAGATGGATACAAAATTTGAGATTGGAAACCTAGAAGGGGATGAGAACAAAAGCAAAAAAGAAATTTTGGATGAAATAAATAATTATTTCATTAATATATGCGACAATATCAATATGAATGCTCCAAAAACTTTTGACCATGTCTGTAAAAATGACCATACAATGTTCCTATATGAAACAACGCCTACGGAGATCTTTAATATAATACATGCCCTAAAAGACACCGCTGCTGTCGGAGCTGATGAAATACCAACAAAACTTATTAAACATTGTGCTGAAGAACTTTCAAAACCACTCTCCTATATAATTAACTTATGCTTTCAAAAAGGAATATTCCCTGATGAATTAAAAAAAACTATAATTAAACCAATATATAAAAAAGGTAGTAAAACAGAAATCTCTAACTATAGACCCATAGCCCTTATATCAATAATAGCAAAAATTTTTGAAAAGGCATTACTAAACAGAATACTGGATTTTACAGAAAAAAATGAAATAATAACGAACATGCAGAGTGCATATATTAAAGGAAGGTCAACTATAAGAGCAGTATATATTGCTATATGTGAAATACTGGAGGCTGTTAGCTTTAAAGAAAAAGTTGTTTCTTTGTTTATGGACCTGTCAAAGGCCTTTGACAGTGTCGACCACGTCATACTATTGGAAAAATTAGAAATAATGGGTTTCAGAGGAAATGTACATGATATTCTCAAATCATATCTAAAAAATAGAAAACAGTATGTAATGACAATAGATGAAGGAGAGGAGATTATTTCAAATTGGAAAACACCAGAGAAGGGGGTGCCGCAAGGCTCCATTTTAGGCCCAATTTTATTTTTACTGTACACAAATGACTTGCCTGATATTGTAAACCATATAGTAAACCTATTTGCTGATGATAATTCACTTATAATACGAGCAAAATCTGAAGAAGAATTAAAAGGAGAAATTATCAGCACGATCGACAAAACAGAAAATTGGTATACATGCAACAACTTAAAAAATAATATTGAAAAAACTCACCTTATGAAGTTTAGTTTAAGGAAAGAAGAGCCATTCACAATAGCTTATAATGATCATATCCTTACAACCACCGAGCACACAAAATTCCTAGGCATTGAAATAGACTCCCAACTACATTGGAAAGAACATGTCCAGTACTTTGCCAAAAAGATAAGCTCATTTACATATGCACTACGCATTGTGTCCAGTTCTGTCAATGAAGAAGCAGCACTCAGCGCATACTACTCCTATGTAAATTCCAGAATCACATATGGAATTATTTTCTGGGGCAACTCTGTTGATTCTCCCATAATTTTTAGGCTACAAAAATCCTGCATCAGAAGTATCTTCCATCTAAAAAAAAGAGAAACGTGTAGAGCAACTTTTAAAGACAAAAACATACTTACCTTACCATCCTTATACATATACCAATGTGCATGCTTTGTGAAACAAAACTATGAAGAATTATTCACTAGATATGAAACCAATCACGCTTTCAACACCAGGGGTTGTGCAACATCAGTGCTACGTCAGCCACAAACCACTTTTGCGCAAGTACAAAGAAACGTAGTAACACAGCTAATCAAGATTTATAACAAAATACCAAATCAATATAAAAATTTGTTAACAAAGGAGTTCAAAGTGAAATTAAAAATATATTTAAGTCGTCAATCATTTTATTCTATCTCTGAATACTTTAATCACCATTTTGATTGTTCTATCTAAAGTAATATTATTTAATTGTAATATGTGTTATACATTTAATTGTTTATACTTATTTGTCTAATTTATTTATTTTTATCTTGCTATTTTGACCTGTTCTACACTATTTTTATGGTATAACTGAATAAAGTTTATTATTATTATTATTATTATTATATTATTATTATTATATTATTATTATTATATTATTATTACCGGAATCACAAAAATGGCTACCCTTCCGGCGCGACGACAAAGTGCGAACTCCGAAATCAACTCGCCAAAGAAAAAAACTTTGCTTCCAGACAAATCCGTAATCTATAGGGTGACAGGGCCCATAACCTGATGAAGCTGTATATGTCGGGGATGTATTTAAATACACTACACTGGCTGACTGTAACTACTTTATTGAAAGTAAGAAGAAAATATGAAACACGCGTGCTACGCACAAGGATACAAACAAAACTAAAAACTAACTAACTCAGACTACTTACTATTCCAATACGTCTTCCACAACCGGAAAAACATGCAACGCCCTCTACTGGGCACGGTAAAATAAGAGAGAGACAGCAAAACATAAAACTTACATCCTAACAGATATGCATTGCCTGTCAATTTCTTTAGATTCGACACTTTGTAGATATGCTAACATGTTTTCGTTTACTTTCGTTATGTTAGTTTTGTGGAAGTTGTACCTCAAGACGTCTTTGTGTTGGGTGTCTTTTTGTAAATCAATTGTTATTTTAAATGCTAGGTGATCGGAACCTAAATCTGGAGTTTCTTCTACGTTTAAAATATTGTTGGTTATGTTGGATGTGTGTAAAATGATATCAGGAGTGGTGTCGTTATTGTGTGGCATAATAAATGTTGGAGCAGTATCCCATTTTTTAAAATCACTATTCTGTAAGAAGTTATTCAGTTGCCTTTTTTTGCCTCTGTTATTGATATTAAAATCTCCAATTATCAAGGAATATTTGTAGAGACTCGCCTTAGTGAATATGTTCTCCTCAATTCGTGCATTCGGGTGGATATATACTACAAAAATGTGCAATTTGTCATCTGTAAATGGAACAGTATAATGTATGCATTCATTCAAATAGTGATTTACAGAGGGAGCATTAGCTTTTCCAATTTTCAGACGGGGGTGAGCTTGTACCAGAGAGCCTCCCCTTGTTTTATTATGAATTTGGCTACCATTGTGCTGTATAACTGACCAGTCTCTATAGGAATTGACTGTACCATGTTCGTTGAAGCTAAAACCAACAATAGCACATTGTTGGTTTTAGCTTCAACGAACATGGTACAGTCAATTTGATGTTTTTCTATAAAATTGTTTATTATAAGTTTTCTCTGTGGGTAGATTAAATTTAATATTGCAAAAAGTGAGTTTGATCATATGGTCGAGTTAGGCATTTGTGAACCTTCTTCTTCGTCTGTTTCATCTCCATTACATATGGTTGCAAAAATAGACCCCGACGATTGGCGACCTTGTGGTGATTACAGACAATTAAACGTTATCACCATACCTAATCGATATCCACTACAACATATTCAAGATTTTAATGCTCAATAATTACTTGGTTACTCAGTTTTTTCTAAGATTGACTTAGAGCTTATCATCAGATACCTGTTAATGAAACAGATATTTTCAAGACTGCGATTACCACTCCATTTGGTTTGTTCCAATTTAGAAGTATGCCTTTTGGATTAAGAAATGCTGCTCAAACCTTTCAGAGATTTATGAACGAAGTTCTATCACATTTGAAGTTTGTTTTCGTTTATTTAGATGACATATTAGTTGCAAGTAAAGATCATGTCGAGCATTTACAACATTTACAGATCGTTTTCGAACATTTAGAAAATTATGGGATAAATATTAAACCCTCTAAGTGCGTTTTCGGCACAGATCAATTAGCATTTTTAGGTCACCACGTCTCTCATAAGGGCATTTCCCCCACTACTGAGTGTGTTAATATTATTAAAGAATTTCCTCAATCTACAACAGTTAAACAACTTCAAAGGTTTTTAGACATGGTTAATTTTTATCATAGATTTATACCTAACCTTGCTGAAATATTCAGCCCTTTACATGCACTAACTACTAAATTGTTACATGAGAAAATAAAGATTATAAACACTTGGTCAACGGACTGTTCCAATAGTTTTATTAAAGCTAAACAAGCTTTAGTAGATGCGACTGTCCTTGATCCCAACAAACACATTTACATTGGGCCGCTGTCGGGGGAATAACCCCTTGCCGGAAAACGAAACGTTGGTACAATGCTGGCTTCCAATGCATCTCCAGAATCAAAATGCGCCGGCGGCCGCTATTTTTACGACTTAAGCGGCCCGACGTTAAATTCCGACTTAAACCCATCAAACTTAATGGTCCTCTTCAGGCAAGATGCTGTTGTTCTGTATTTTTCGAAGAAGTAACGATTGACTACCAATGCTGGACTTATGTACTATCACATAATGTTTAAATAAGGTTCGCCTACAGTGAAATGTCGTTGGTCACACAAAGGATGTACACTGGCATTACATCGGTCTATGCTTAAATAACTGAATCGTCCAGATTGCACTGATCTCACTGATATATCAGTGAGAACCTAAAGATGGCATATGTAAAAACGTTGTTTAAGCAACCATGTCCCCTGCTCCAGGGGTAAACAGCCATATAGGAACTTCCTAGGTAGTGCATGGTGCAATGCAGGTTTGACTTTCAAAAATGATCTGGACGATTCAGTTATTTAAGTATAGACCGATGTAATGCCAATGTACATCAATTGCGTGACCAAAGACATTTAGCAGTTTACTCTTCTGAGGTTTCTCTTTATTTGAACTGACTTAGTTCAGAAATTCTCAGTTCATGTAACGATGGTCCTTAGTAAGCAGCTACCAGCGAGAACCTAAAGATGACCGATGATTCTGTCGAAATGTTGTTCAAGCAACCATGGCTCCTCTAGAAGCATATTAGAGTCGAGAGACTAGATCCTTCATAGACAGAGACACACACACACATATATTTATACATAACACAAATCAGCTAAAGTTAGAAATTAACTAATATTTAAAATGAAATGCCTCGTATATTTTCAAATATTTTGGAAGATTAAAATCGGAACAAAAATAAGGTGTTCATTTTGACACACTGAAAATTATATTTCTAAATTTAAAGAACTGTCATAATGTTTCTATTGTTCGGATTATTATACTCTTTTTGTTCAGTATTTAAAACAATTTTTTTTGGAAATATCTGAAAACATAGAGGATGACCCAAGCAAAAGAAATATGCTACATTTAAATTTTTTGTTTTCAACATTATAATCTGCAAACCAATCTACAATACTTGTGAATCAACCAATGCAACTAAAAATAACAAGTTAATAATAGTGCACATACAGAGGACGACATTAAAACCTTACTCATTTTTAAATTTTTATTTTTCATCATAGCAATGTTTTCGAAACATGGAAGTTATAGGACTATAAAATTTTTGACCAGTAAATACAAAAAAAGCTTCTGTCATCCGTGGTCAAATGGTTCGTTTTTTGTCATTTATTTCCACGACTAAGTTTTTTTAAATTTATTTACTGTTCATAAATTGAATAGGCCTGTAACTTCGAAACGAATAAAAATCGCACTACCACTTTTGTTTTTTAATCTTACAATTAAGTCTACGCTCCCAAAATTTGAACATAACGATATGAGACACCTGCAACTTAATTAGGCCATAAGTAACGACCCATTACCTTCAAGATAGAATTTTTCTGTTTAAAATTTTTTTGCTAGTTTAAAAATTAAGTTACCACCATATGCATATTTATATTCAAAACTTCTTTTACATATTACCCATGTACGTTAATAACCACATACATCACATAACACATACTGCTTGATTAGAATTGTCAACTGACATATTTGGGAACGTCTAAATGAAATTTTGATTAAATAAATATAACGTGGTTTTTAAATTTGCCCCTTCTAAAAAAATGAAAACCAGTACATTCCTATGAAGTCTTGACACATTATTTCTTAAGAACTGAGTCCATTAGTCCAAATTACTAAGAAAAAATTAAAATTTATTCAATACGTTAACATTCAAAATCATCAAAACGCAGTTCTCTGAACATAATAAAATACATTTCATATTCCTTCTCCTGGTCTTATTTCTGTTCTCCTTTGCTTTTAATTATCTTCTTCCTCTTCTCGATTAGCAAAAGATCGTACCAAACCTGTTATGGTAGTTCCTATTTCCCATTGGATTTCCTCATATTACAGCTGAAACAAGTTTTCTTATATAATATTTCCGGATTTATTTATTTCTTGACCTGATAGAAAACAAACCACATTTTTATTCTCCAGGACGTAAATCCTTAAAATTTAAAAAAACGTGAACATGTTCATTTAAACCTAATAGGTAGTCTATATTACAGGTTCAAAGCAGTACGATTCAGAATATTTGTTTTAATGTAATGCAACAAAATTTCAGACAATTAGGAATTGTTTAATATGCATATTGTGATTTTAATATATTTTGTACCCTATACATTCGTACTGTCAGTGTTGTACCTTTTTATAACATTTACAATTTATATGACCTATACTTATAATATGTTACCCACATTTACTACTTTTGTATTAGTTTTGACTTACCAAATATGCATGTAATGTATCACATAATGGGTAATAAAGAATTAATTTAATATACAATACACAAGTGTAGATCCGGCCATTGTAAAATCCGAAATAAAAAAAAACACCTCGAAAACAACACTTGGAGGGTCTAAATTAAAGTACCTACTTGTATATTCGTGCATATTATACCCTCATTTTGGAATTTTGGTAACCAACATCTCAAAAAAATATAGGGTAATGGTCATTAATTTTCAATGCCATGATAAAAGAGTAATTTTTGAAAATTTTTCACGCGTGTTTTGTAAACATAATAAAAATTATTAATCAAATGTGGGAAAGCTACAGCAAGTAATTCTAATGTTATGTAATATATATACTCACTTGTCCATAATAAAAATAGATGTATGTTGACTTCAGTTTTCTTTTTAATTTGAAAAACTATCTCATCTGTCTGCTGAAAATTCCAATAAATCAATCACCACTATCAACGTATAGATATAACCTGCCAAACCTAGAAAAACAGTATAATCAACACCATCTGTAGGATATATATTCCCGATGGATATTATTTGGCTTCGACATATACTGAACACAATTTGAAAACTGACTAGGTACCGCACATGATAGAAAGAAAATTAACTAAAAAGAAGTTAAGTATTAATTAGTATAGCAAACCTTCTATCAAACGGGGGTGACGTAATGGAGCCGTGAGTCTTTTCCCTTCCTGTGTACACACGCTTGTCTCAATTTCAATTTTATCCTGCCGAAAGTGTAATTGACGGACCTTAAAATAAAAATAAATAGAAAATCATACCTAATTTCGTTTTGAAAATAAAATATGAAATTGAAATACTTATTATTAAATTAATCGAAAAATTGTAAACATAACCTTCAAGCAAATCATGGCACAATTATAATTTATCCATAAACTGAACATAACATATATTTTATAAAGCCATCAATTACTTACCTCTTCATGATAATAAAGACTATTCAATAAATAAACAAGTAAAACTTCAAAACTCGAAAAAATAACCAATAACGCCTTGTCCACGAACTTTGTCGTTGTATTGATGACTCATCAATAGCGACAGTTGCCCGGCAATAAATGCATTGGCCCGGCACTTTGCCGGATTTGCTTATGTTTACTGGGATCGTGTTTGATCTTTCCCATACCCACAGAACATGGACTAGCCAATGACATCAAATAATGCACATCAAATCCCAATAAATATGCGATTATTCTAGACATTTGATTTCGATGCCAATCTGCCGTTCAAGTGCCAATTTCGGGCCAACGTTTACCATAAACGTGACTTTTTGCCACCGTTAGAAAAACGGCATTTGATGCCACCGATTCCCCATCATTTCCATCATTAAACCGCATTTCGGCCGATGCTTGTGTGTTTGCTGGGATCACCCTAATTACAACGATGGAGTAACTCTTTCGTTAACAGTTGACTGCTCAAATGTGTCCGTAGGATCAGTTTTAGAGCAGACTTTTAACAATGTCTCCACTCCTTTGGCTTTCTTTTCTAAAAAGTTAACTGACACTCAAAAACATTACTCAGTTTTTGACATTTCAGATATATTTTAGAAGGTCGAGATTTTACTCTTTTCACCAATCATAAACCTTTAGTTTCAGCATTGTTTTCTAAAGCGGAGAGAACCCCCAGACAAACTCGTCACTTGGAATACATAGCACAATTTACGAATATCATTAAACACATTCCTGGTGCTCATAACGTCGCAGATACAATGTCTCGTTTGATCGATTGTTCTTTAATAAATCGAAATTATCTGATATCTGCTATTAATTCGAATGAATTTAATTTAACGCTTTTGAAAACTGCACAATCTAAGGATTCAGAACTTACCTCTCTATGACAGTCGCAAGAAAATAAACACAATAAGGTACATTTCTTTTTAAAACAAATTAATATTGCTTCAACAGAACTTATTTGGTGTGACGTCTCTAATTCTAAATGTCATCCTTATGTACCCAAAACTTTGTGTCATGTTCTTTTTGACATTTTTCATAACCTAGTTCACGCAGGTATTCGCGGTACTAAGAAATTAATTTCTGATAAATATTTTTGGCCTAGAATGAATTCTGACTGCACATTATGGACCAAAACTTGCATAAGTTGTCAAACTTCTAAGGTCAATCGACATACAAAGACTCCGATAGGAAATTTTAATGTACCTAAAGGTCATTTTGAACAGATCCATATGAACCTTGTAGGACCGTTACCTCCTTCAGAGGGTTATTCTTACATTCTCACCATCGTTGAGCGTTTTACGCGTTGGCCCGAAGCTTATCCCATTTCAGATCGCACTGCCGAGACGGTGGCCAAAGTGTTGTTTCAAAATTACATCTGTCGCTTTGGCGTTCCGGTTCATATAACGATGGACCAGGGAATGCAATTTGAATCTAAATTGTTTTGCAAATTTTTGAAGTTTTTAGGATTCCATCGTATTCACACGACTGCTTACCATCCAGAGAGCAATGGAATGGTGGAACGTTTTCACCGCTCATTAAAGACTACTTTATTAGCTAGAGCAAATTCAATTAATTGGGTTTCGGAACTCCCTATTGTTTTGTTAGGTTTGAGAGCTATGCCCAAAGCTGACTTACATTGTTCATCTGCAGAACTGGTATTTGGTCAAGCATTACGTCTCCCTGGAGAATTTTTTATTAAATCACAAGTTCGTACGGAAGTTCCTTATTTTATTAATAAGTTACATGACACTTTTGACAAATTAGATTTTACAAATCCCAATCCTAATCATTTTTCTGAGAAATCATTCCTAAGTCCTGACGTTAATACTTGCAAGTTTGTATATCTTCGTAATGCACGTGTTAAACCTGTTTTCACATCCTCATTTGAAGGTCCTTAAGAAGTGATTTTACGTACGGCTAAAATTATCACCATTCTTAAGCAGGGAAAAGAAATGACTGTCAGTATTGACAGAATCAAACCAGCTTATTTATTAGCTGACATTACGGATCGTCCTGCTCCGTTGGTGGCTAAAAGAGTACGTTTTGATTTTGATTGATTGGTTTATTTTTTTTTTCTTTGAGGGGGAGTATTATGTAGTGTGGTTACCTAACTATTTCCCTCATTATTTGTTATATTGTTTTACATAAAACTAGATCTCCAGGATTAAAATAAAATCCGTTACTTAGGTTACATAGTTAATTAATAATAATTATATATATTTTAACTACATTAAACCATATTTTAAAATTGTTTTATATTTTTATTTTTTTATGTGGAACCCCACACCCCGCATACCCCAGGCAGGCATAATTGAAACCAGGGTGCACCAGGTGCCCTGGAGTCCGCATAATAGAGACTAAGCTTCCCCTTAGTCACGCAGTCCTAGGCTTATGCTGTTCCACTTTGACTTGGGGGGAGTTTTATTGTGGCTCCCATCCACTTGGTCGGCCACGTAGAGCAAGCCTGTCACCAACTTACTCTACACGGTTTATACCAGGCAGGTTTCCAAGGGTGAGGCAAAGTCCCCCGCGTGCATGACTCACCAGATCCGTCTACAAAAGTAAACGAACATCACACGACGTCAATACCAGTGCGTGAAACTCTAGCTCATGCCGTGATATACCTTCGTCAACACTTATGAGGTGAGAAGAAGATAAGTACGTTATGGTACCATATGGACATCTTAAAGACGACTTGTGCTATCTGGGTTTAAATGCAGACATTCACATGGCACCATACGACATAGAAAAGACAATATGGGGGACACACATTGCCAGTCAACATTTCAATTTTTGCAAAACCAAAAACAGGTTTAAAAGTATCGGTGGCAAACCATAAAGACTTATTTATTAAGAAAAAATAAGGGTTAAATACTTTAAACTATTGTAAGACGTACAAAAAAAAATCTATCAATGTACTATTAGACAGGCTGAACAATTACTACACTGTGGCAACAGATCAAAAGTCGTATGGAATATTACTCATAAGTTCCTCATTAAGAAATTTTAAACAACAAGCAAATATTAACAGAGTTGTAAATGACATTGAGGTAGTATACAAGAAAGAAATAGACAATGCGTATAATAATTTCTTTATAAATTTGCCAAAAAATATAAAAGTAAATAAACAAAATGAACCAATATTAAAAATTAGACAAGTATATTAGTGGAACGGATAGAGCTCTGAAACTCGCATATTTAAGGAGATAAATTTTTCGGAGTAGAATGATATGGGATAAAAACTATCTTGTTCAGAAATGTTTAACGCATCAGAATCTCTTTTTACGAAAATTTTGGGTGGTACTGAAAAAAAATATGAGCGATTGAATCTTGAAAATGTCTAAGTTCGTACGGGCCTTCTCCGCAAACTGATGTTTTTTTTTCTCCATAGCCAAGTAACGTAAATTCCTAATTTTTTGTTTCAGTGTTGTACTATTGGGTATGGAACGAGTATATAATTTTTAATGTAGAAAGCACCTTTAATTTTAGTTGCAGTTATTTTTTTTTCCCAGCGGAACACGGCGGAATTGAGAAAGTTACGACTTCAGTAGTGCTTAACTTTTTTTTTCACGATATGGATTTCATTTTTTTTACCATGTTTGGCTGAATTGAACCAATACCAACATATGCCCTCGCATAACATATGGTCGCGTTTCAAAAATAAAATTTTTAGAGCCATTTTTATAACGCCGTGTCTGGCGAGCTGTTCTTCTCACTGGGAGTGCGAGTGCGATTATAAATATAAATATTGTGGAACTCATCGCCGGGTTACTTTTAAAATGAAATGTTTTTGGGGTAGAAATAATTGAAATTTCCTGTGCAATAATTATTATAACCGCAAATGTACACTAAAATAACTTTTCGATTCTCAACTGAACACAATGTCAAGGGGAAATTTGAGAACTCAAAATGTTATTTATTATATATATTATATATATTATCTATTAATATTTGTACAATTAGGTATGGTAATAGTAATAATAAAAATAATAATAATAATAATAATAATAATAATAATAATCGGATCGACACAACAGAGTAGCCAGTATAGTCCACCAGGAAATCTGCAAATATGAAAATTTTGTTAATGAAATCGTGCCATACTACAACTACAGGCCAGAAGTCTTTCTAGAGAGCGAAGATATCAAAATATACTGGGACACGGGAATTGTAACAGATAAGGAAATCAGACATAATAAACCTGATATATTAATTCTAAACAAAAAAGAAAAATTTGCTCACATTATAGACGTTACAATTCCCCTTGATGAGAATGTAAGAAAAGCTAGAAATGAAAAGATCAGTAAGTACCAAGATCTAGCAAATGAACTGAAGGCTATTTACTTACTTGAGAAGGTGTCCATAGTGCCCATAGTAATATCAGCAAATGGGTTGATAGATAAAGAGCTGCCTAGAGCGCTTAACCAACTGGGTATAACTGACCATCAGAGGGTGATAGGACTTGCACAAAAAGCTACAATCCTAGCTACGTGTAGCACTGTTCGAAGGGTGATGGCCCATGAGCAGACCGTTGGTCATCTAGACCCCGGTTTGCCATGAACCAAGAAATCCAACACTTAGTTGTGAAAGAAAAAAAAAATAATAATAATAATATAAATAATAATAATATAATAATAATAAAAAATAATAATAATATATAATAAAAATATCAATGTAGCGGAGACATCAACACTCAGAACGATCACCAAATGCCGACACCCTGACAATCCACTCCATAACCCGCCTAATGACCTCCTGTACCAAATCACCAATATTGAACCAATTTCACAAAGACTTTCAAAATTGTCAACCAAGTTTGCCAAAAATGAAGACAATATAGATAAAATACAACTCTTATGCAAAACAAGAAACCATCAGACACCAAGACGCAGGAAATATCCAGAACGAACCTTGTGGGAACACATTAAGGACTTAAGAGAACCATAAACATATTTTTATATAAATACCACACATGAAATACACAATGTACAAGTACTTATTTTAACTGTAATATTTTTGTAAACAGGCTGAAGGACTTCGGTCGATGGCCTTTTGGGTTTATGCTCAATGAAGAACTTTTATTATTATTATTTTATTAATAATAATAATAACATACAAAAGATGGAAGCCAAGATCCGGTCGGCGAGGCAACACGCATCCCGTATCCAATGTGTGATGGACTATATGGCGGCCAATAGGCCGTTCACACCTAAAGTGTGTCGAATAGCCGCCAACTTAAGACGCGTCCATCACACACTCAATGAGGCAGTGCTGCGGACCACCAAACAGCACTGTCTCGACAGGATACGGATGCTAGTGGTTTGTAAAAAATCACTAGTGAGGCGGGCGAGGGGGCTGGCGGAAAATAAACTCTTCCGCCAAAAGCCCTCGCGCCTTTTCGAACCGCCTCCACGTGTTGCAGAGAATCCGCCAACTGTAGATCAGGTGGAAAATTTCTGGAAAACACTTTACGAGGAGAAGCTTTCACTCAACCGAGACTCTCCAGCCCTGGCACACTTTGAAGCCCTCTGTCAAAGGCTTCAACAACCAAACGAGGTGTGCCAACCGATAACTCCAGAAGAGGTTCGAAGAGCTCTTGAGGGCTCTAAGAACTTTGCTGCTCCAGGTCCCGATGGGATAAAGAACTACTGGTGGAAAAAATTACCCAGTACCCACCACCATTTGGCCAGAATTTTCAATTCATGGCTAAATGGGGAGCAGCAAATTCCTTCTTGGGTTGTCGAGGGGCGGACAGTGCTGATCCCGAAGAACGGAGATTTGTCTGACCCAAAGAACTACCGGCCGATAACCTGTTTAAACGCATGTTACAAGGTGTTTACGCGCATCCTGTACATGCGAGTGCTCCACGCAGTTGAACCGGTTTACGAACGGATATATGAGCAACGAGGGTCAAAGAGAGGTGTCGCTGGCTGCAAGGAGAACCTGTTGATTGACAGATGTGTCACGCAGGACTCCGTGCAGTATAAGCGGAACCTCTCCATGGCCTGGATCGACTACCGCAAGGCATTTGATATGATATCACATGAGCTTATTGTTCACTTGCTCCGATGTCTTGCGGTACCCGGTCCCGTAGTGAGATGCATCGAAGAACTGATGCCGCTCTGGAGGACTCGCTTTACTATTACATCGGGTAACGATAGAGTCCAGACGGAGTCGGTAACATTCAGAAGGGGAGTATTTCAGGGAGACTCCCTCAGCCCCCTTCTCTTTTGCATCTCACTACTGCCATTATCCGTTTCGCTCCGGAAAACCCGTGGATACAACTGCGGTACCCCCGGCGATAGGAGGCATAAGGTCACCCATCTGTTTTACATGGATGACCTTAAACTTTATGCCCCCGGAGAGAGGGACCTACACCAGTCCCTCAGGGTGGTACAGGAGTACACGCAGGCTGTCGGTATGGAGTTCGGGCTGGACAAATGTGCACTGGTCCATCTCAAGAGAGGACGATGCGGGGACTACAGAGAGGACGCGCAGCTCGTGGACGGAAGCATCTTACATCATCTAGATGCCGGAGAGTCGTACACTTACTTGGGTGTCGAGCAACGCTCCACCCAAGAAGTGAGTGTAGTGAAAAACGCTCTCCGCGGCAAGTATCAGCACCGACTCCGACAGATCTGGTCTTCAGAGCTGTCGGGGAAGGACAAGGTGTCTGCTACCAACATGCTTGCCGTTCTGATCCTTCTCTACTCCTTTGGAGTAGTGAAATGGACTCAAGAAGAATTGCGTCAACTCGACGTAGGAACCCGCAAGAAGATGCATCTCAATAGGAGTTTGCATCCTAAATCGTCCGTTCCTCGGCTATACCTCCCACGACATCGGGGAGGCCGTGGACTCTTGAGTTTGGAGAGTTTCCATAATAGGATGGTTCTGGATGGAGCCTGTAAGGTCATCAGGAGTTCGGATCTCCTCCTCTGCATGGTCCGAGACCATGAAAGTGCAGGAATAGGAGCCTTTTTGTTTAAGGCAGCACAGAGAGCAGCCGATGAACTTGGTCTCTCCTTCGACGTCGAGCGGGTAAATCCCGACTCTGTCACCGAGTTGGAACCTGCTCGACGAAAAGCCCAAATTAAAGCTGCAGAACACAACATCTTTCTGCAGCTTCACACGGATAAGCCAATGCATGGAGTTTTCAAAAAAATATAGAAAACCTTGGCTTATCCGAAAGGCTGACCTTTGCCTTCTTAAGGTCAGCCGGGCTGAAGTCTGAGACCGAGGGATTCATAATGGCTTGCCAGGATGGTGTATTCAACACCCTCGTCTATCGTAGTCGTATCATGGGTATAGAGGTCCCTGATGTCAGCTGCAGTGCCTGCCGCAGGGCGCCAGAGACTCTTATGCACTTGCTGTCGGCTTGCCCGACATATGCAGTCTCGGCCTATATCCAAAGGCACGACGGAGCATTACGAGTGCTTTATTACCATCTAAGGCACTCGTATGGGATAGACGAAACACCAGTGCTGCCTTACGCTCCGGGGGATATTGAGTCCGTTGTGGGAAATGAGAAGTGTCTAATTTATTGGAACTACTCTTTTCCCACCGTCAGGCAAATACAAGCCAACAAGCCTGACGTAGTACCCTTGACCACCAACTCAAGACAATGTTTGTCGTGGAGTTCTCGGCTCCCGCGGAGAACAACATTGTCTTGAAGGAGGAGGAAAAACGGACAAAATATCGAGATCTGCTCTTCGAACTCCGCAGACTGTATCCAGACCATACTGTTAAGATAGTGGTACTGATTATAGGAGCCCTCGGTGGAACGAGACACACACTGCTTTCGGAACTCAAGATCATACCGGCATGCCGAAATTCGGCACAGATCTTAGCCGGCAGAATGCAGAAGGCCGTCATCCTCGGTTCATTACGTCTGCTCAGGGCACACGATTCCCGGACCCAGTAGTCACTTACCCCACGGGTGTGGGAAATGGCTGCCGGTACTACCAGCTCCCCTCTGTGAGGGTCGGAGACACAGAGAAGGGTGACTGGTTTTTAACAAAAAAAAAAAAATAATAATAATTTATTTATCCAATCGATCATATACATGATATAGGACAAGTTAAAATAATATCTGAAGTATCAGATTAAATATATACAGTGATAATATATAAACAAACAAATAAAGCAATAAAAAAGATTAAAATATACAGCACATAGATACAAATTAAAATTAAATATAAAAAATTTAAGGATTACAAAGTATCATTAAGGTACTCATTAATTGAATAGTATGCTTTGATTTTCAATAAATGCTTAATTTTTATTTTAAAATGTTTCTCGTCAATAGACTTGTACGAATTCGGTAGTTTATTGTACACTTTAATTGCTAGATATTTTGGGCTATGTTCGTATAATGTTAGCCTGTGATATGGAATTTCTAGGGTGTGAATATTTCGAGTATTATATGAATGATTTACATTAACAGTATTATTGTTTAATTGTGATCTGGCATACATCAAGAGACTAAGGAGGAATAAACATGGTAGCGTAAGTATTTCATAGTTAGTTTTTATTAGTAATTTCCAAAAGTCCTTGTGGTATGTAAGTCTCATCAGAAAGCTGGATGTTTGAATTTGCAATGTTCGTAAGAAAAGTTCGAATTTCATCGTAGGCACAGCTCTATCCTAACTGATACAACATATCGATGATCTTCTTACTTCGGCTTGTATAATAAATCTGAAGTCCTAAACACAGTGATATTATATGATTATTGGAATTTAATGTTTTCTTTCTGTAGTTTGTTAGCAACGCATTACAAGTAGCTAATACAGCAATGTCATGTTCATTTGAAATAGTAGCTGCTTCAAAATCATCTTTATTCAAAATCCATGAGAACACGTACAATAGCTCATTCGGTATGTCTTTTTCACAATTTTCCATGGTAATTGCGTCAGGAGTAAGGTAGGTTTCATTTGATGCTTTTTGACTCGACTCTAGTGCTTTTCGTATAATTCCAGAAGCTTTATGTAAAATATGCAAATCATTTTCGTATATATTTTGATGCTGATGATGTTCAAAAGAGCCGTCATCGATAGTTGGAGAGTCATCAGAAGTTTCAAGACTCATCCAAGCTGACATTTTCTTGCGAAGGTATTTCTGCAGATTGAGTTTGCAGCTGCGGTTTAGAAGCATATTTAATGTTTCTTTTGCTTATGTAATGGCTGTAGCATGACTGATGATACTTCGCATCCAATGCAAATAGATCAGTATACAGTTCCATCGACGCAGTCATTTCGCAGTCTTGACGCAAAGAGGCTGCTTCCAAAATCTTTTCTCTTCTTTTCTCGCCAGTACCAGTGTTTATTGGAACAAGTTTTTTCTTCTTCCTAGTTCCCGGCTTTCTGCAGATAAAACACATGTTTCGTATGTCGAATATTTCACGCTGTCTTTTTAGTGATCGTCTTTCTGTTACTTTGGTAACACTGCTGCTAGCTGAAGAATCTGAGACGGCGAATAAATTAGCTCTTGATAGATACTGTACATTCTGGGAACTGGTGTAGTTTTTAAAGCATGTCAGATGGTAGGTAAATGTATGTTTCATTGATTCAAGAAAGTCTTTATGACATATTAATCTAAAATATACATAATCTCTTCTGGCTTCCGCAGAATTTAACAGAGAACGAATACCAATAGATCGAGGTCTTTTAATTATTGGTCCAAGTGATTGATCATCGAGGAGTCTATTCTCGCATATCAGACAAGTCTCTTTGTCCATTATTTTCTTAAAAATAAATAAATAATAGTTTCATAACTTTTCGTTCAAAGAATTTAAACTTCACGATAACAATATTAACCCCTTTCCGCATAGATAACTTTACTTACCTAATTAATTGAACACACAATCAATCTCAAATCTAAATTCATGTATAGTTGCAAGTCGCAAGGCAAAATACAAGTCGCAAACTAACTGATCAAGTCAAGACACTGCACTTGTACTGGTTGCGAATATGTCAATTTGAAATATATAAAAACCGCAGTAGATAATATAGTGCGCTCCTTTTCCAATGCGCGTCCGTAGTCGATAATTCGCTCTCTATCTCACTCCCAGTGAGGAGAACAGCTCGCCAGACACGGCGTTATAAAAATGGCTCTAAAAACTTTATTTTTAAAACGCGACCATATGTTATGCAAGGGCATATGTTGGTATTGGTTCAATTCAGCCAAACATGGTAAAAAAATTGAAATCCATATCGTGAAAAAAAAAGTTAAGCACTACTGAAGTCGTAACTTTCTCAATTCTGCCGTGTTCCGCTGGGAAAAAAAATAACTACAACTAAAATTGAAGGTGTTTTCTACATTAAAAATTATATACTCGTTCCATACCCAATAGTACACCAGTGAAACAAAAAATTAGTAATTTACGTTACTTGGCTATGGAGAAAAAAAAACATCAGTTTGCGGATGAGGCCCGTACGAACTTAGACATTTTCAAGATTCAATCGCTTATATTTTTTTTCAGTACCACCCAAAATGTTCGTAAAAAGAGATTCTGATGCGTTAATCATTTCTGAACAAGATGGTTTTTATCCCATATCTTTCTACTCCGAAAATATTTTTTAATGAGCTACGATGTTCTATCCGTTCCACTATATCCAATTTCACAGACAAGACAATTTTTCTCGAAGCAGTCATTAAATCTGAAGTTATCATACTAATTGATTATTAACATACTAATTGATTTAAAAAACACAAACTCTATTGGTCCACATCAATTCTCTAAATGGGCAATCGTGTTGGCTAAGCTACTATGTCATATAATCCAGTTATTTCTCTATATAAAAAACTAGATGAGAAATTACTCGCCAACTATCGTTGGTGTTTTGTAAAATGATTAAAAAGCTTCTAGCTAAGAGAGTTAAAATATTTTGGAAATCAATAATCTCTTAGCAAATATTCACCATGATTTTAGGCATAAATAAAGATCTTTCTTCTTCATGAAAAAACCCTGGATATAATTTATAGACAGCTAGACAAAAATAACAAGGTGGTAGCTCTGTCAGTAGATTTATCAAATGCCTTTCACTGCACAGACTATAAAGTTCTATTGAAAAAAATTGAACTCTGTGGCCTGCGTGGTAAATGCAATGATTTATTAAGATCATATCTAACCAATTGAAAGCAGTTTGTTAACTATCTTCGTCAAAATTCAGATGAGCTTACAATAGACGGTGTTTCACGTGACAGTGTTTTGGGCCCGTTGTTATTTCTATTATATTGTAATGATATAGATGAATACATCTCATTGCGAGTTTGTGGACGACATGCTGCTGGTTGCATACAACAAAAATCAAAACGATTTAAACCAACAGCTAAATAACAACTTACTAACATTATTTAATTATCTTAGTAATAGTCTTCTCTTAAAAATTAACCAAGGAAAAACATGTATCCTACAGTTTCACCCACTACTGCCAATTAATTAAATAATTATTAATTAGGTTAATTGGAAAAATCTATCGAGCAAAAAATAAGTTTCAAACTACTTGGAATACACATAGACCTGTCACTAACATGGGAGATCATGACTTTTTATTACTCTAATTTCAAATCTGTTATGAGATTTGAAATTATCGTAAGTGAATGCTCGTCAGTCGCCAGTGAGTTGTCATAATGCAAAAAAGTGCCATTTGATGTGTGTTGGATTTAAATATCGAGAGCCTTGTAAACAAATTTTCATTAGAGAGCAAATACTCATTTTTCCTTGCATCTATATATTAGAAATTGTAATATTTGAGAAACAAAATATATCCAGTTTTAAACCATAAAATGAATGTCACAATAATTATAATACCAGACATGATCAAAATTTGCAATATGATATACACAGATTCGAACTGTATAAGTCAAGTCTATATGGGAGCTAAACTATATCACCAACTACCAACTGGTATAAAAATGTTGAAGTTTTAACAAATTTTTGTCAAGCAGTGAAATATGAATAAGCAAGGAAAGGTTAAGATTTTCAGTTTTATAAATGCTGATTTACAATCATCTCTATACGCTAAACCCTCAATTATTATTCTAACAGCTTTTCTTTGTAGAGAGAATATTCTACATGTTGATGTTGCATGACCCCATATTACGACTGCATAGAACATATGAGATTGTATTAGTGCAAAATATGCTGTGATTAGAGGCCACTCTAGTGAGGTTCCTTTATAGGTAAACAGATGAAATCAGTCTCTTGCACGCACGTGTGGTATTGTCAAGTTAATTTAGAGTCCAGATGAACGCCCAGAAACTTTATAGGCTCATCATTATTTAAGGAATTTATTGATAACGTAAAATACATTAAAGTAGTTTTTTCATCGTTGAGAGAAAGTTGATTATTTGAAAACCAATAAGTTACATTCGACTGGGCCTTCTTCAGTTTCCTGTGTATGGTATGTTTTTGGTGGTGTTTGTATATAATATTGGTGTCGTCTGCATAAAGTTTGAAATCCATGCTGGGATTACGTCCAGTGATATCATTAATGTAAATTAACGTCATAAGACCAGTAGTAGTATATGACTCCATAGTTTCGTAGTTGAAGGGCTGGAACAAATTACTAAAATTAAGTTCTCTGGCTTCCAGAGATGAGCATGCCTGGCCATAATTGATGCAATAAGTAAGTGCCACACTGTCAGTTACTCTAGAAATGTTCCTGGATTTACGTCCTCCCCAAATGTAACCGGGGAGAGAAGCCAGGTGAGCACATACAGACTTCAACAATGGTTATTAATATGCTACAATCTAGCATCATGGATCACAACAAGCTGATATGTGACATAGATGTCCCAATCTTGCTGAAAGGCTTTCAGATATGTAATACCTACCATTACCAACTGCGAGCTGCCCTTTAAGATTCTGTTTCCTGAAAAAGATGAATGAAAATCGACCTACAAAGGACAGTTGTTGATCCACAAGCGGCTCAAAACTCCTGAATTAACTGGAACCTGAGTATACAGAGTTGCCACTCAAACATAAAAATAACTTCAAGCCTCGATAGTAATGTGGGTATATTTTGGATTGAAATTTATGCAAAAGAACTGCAGTTACGAAGGTTGAAACAAACTCATCCCAGACATAAATGAATAAAAAATGTCAGACAGCCAAGCAGCTCTTAAAGCTCTTGGATCTTATCAATGCAATTCTAAAGCCTTTTGGAACAACCAGAAGGCTCTAAGCTGATTGGACAAAAATAACAAATTGACTCTGGTCTGAGCCAGAAGCAACACTTGGCATATCTTCAACCACCATCAATCTTAGTATAGGTTGAGAGAAAAATACGCAACTATTGGCAGGGCCTACCAGAATTACCTAGTACATTCAAAGGAGTTAATCATATATCCAATGAAGACAAGATTTAACATTTCCGTCCCACTACAAAAAGAGTCCGGTCCTCATTATCTGGCAAAGGACAACTATTGTCTTAAGTCGCTAATGTATCAACCTAACCTAATAACCTACTTGGGTGGTATAATAAATTCTGCATTTCATTTATTAGGAAAGAAATGTTTTTTTATAAATACTACAAACATTTTTTGCTTTGTATCTTGTTAAATAAAGTAAATAAAGATATATGTAACAGTTTGATGTCTCATTAAGTCAAGATGACTCACCTGCAAAATGTTTACTATACTTGCAAGGCATTTTTAAGACTGCCGGAGCGCATCACCAACCTTACAAGTTTGAACAGATGGAACTACGAGTAGCTTTTTGGCAATATTACATCGTGGATATCAACCAATAATTTCAGTGCAAATAGTAGTTAGCATTTTGTAATTCCTCTTCCAGGAGATAGGTGGAGGCCGCAAAAACCAAACAAGTGAAAATGGCAATGACCTTGAATCGACTGCATGCAACCGTTTCAAGACAGATTATTGACATTATTGTAATATTATGTATTTATATTATCCGTCTCTTGACTTACTAAATAAAACCCTCGCGCGTCGTTAGTCCAGTTATAAATATTTATATTATTTTCTGCTTTAGGTGTTTTTTTTTGTGTTGTAAGCAACAATTTGGATTGAATACAATTTTTTGTCACTATAATTAGATATTTATTTACTATACTATGTATAGAAAAAAATAAATATACTTTATAAACAAACTAAAAACGTACTCTTCGCCAATTTACTGAGCTTTTTATATATAATTGTTACACATTCTATAGGATACTCTTCGCAGTTTTCTTGTAAATAATGTTAGTTTTTGGACATCCCAAATTTTGTGATATAAACTTTGTTGTGAAAAAAATTGTATGAAAAAAAAAATGAAAAAAAAAAAATCCAACCTGTGGGATTCGAACACGGGACCCTTGGATTGCAACGAAAAGCTTTAGCCGCTGCGCCACCACCTGTTGCTAGGAAAATTGATTGTCGGTGATATATATCTTTCGACATTCATACATATTTCACTTCTAAGAAATATTAGTAAACTTCATACACAAAAAAAATTTGTTATGGAAATAATATCTCGCGATGTCCATTTTAGTACAAGCCACAAAAATTAACAAAAAAAATTTTTTTTTAAATTAAATAATTAATAACCTTTTTATTTACTGATCGATTTTCTTCAAAAACAATAGGGTCTTCCTCTAGCTAACACTAACTTATTTTCTAAATTTCAATACAATCGGACTTTTCTTTCTTAAGTTATCGTGCTTACAAGAAACGTGACGGACGGACGGACAGACGGACATTTTGAAAGTTGTTCAGAATTCGTTCACTAACACAATGATATGAAAATTTTTTCTCTACGAGCGATATTTACGATTTTAGTAATGTGCCGATCAAATACAATATACTCTTCATTTTTGCGAAGAGTATAATAATACTGTCTGAGAGCTAAGGTTTTTTTACTGCTCTTGGTTACCGAAGGGTATATTGAAATCGTGAAAAAATCGCTCCGAAATATCTTCGTGTTTTCGTGTTTTAGGCTGTCTGTCAGTCAGTCTGTTGGCGCTATATCTACAAAATTATTTTACGGACAAAAATAATAGGGTATTTGGTAGATTTGACGCTAGCGACAACAAAGAAATGGAATATACAGGGGCGTAGCGAGCCAACTTTTTTGGAGGGTTATTTTTCAAATTTGCCAACTTCATAAGACTTAAGTAAATAATTAGGGAGAAATTCTAAAAAAAAATTTTCAGTAAAAATTGCCAACTTAAATCTCGAATTTCCAACTTTCACCCAATTTTTACTAAGTTCCCCCGAAATAAAAATTGATGAGCGGGGAGGAGAAAATCTAAAAAAATATCAAACTTTTACAAAGTTCCCGCCGAAATAAAAGTTGATGAACGAAGGGAGAAAATGTAAAAAAAATTTTCAATACGAATTGTTAACTTATGTCTCGAATTTCCAACTTTTGCCAAGTCTGACAAAGTTAGTTAGATTAGTTAGATTACCCCCCCACCATAGTCCCCTTCGCTACGCCCCTGGGAATATAATTTTATTGAAAGATGAGATGAAAAAGTATACGTACAGAGTGAATACAATGCCCTGAAAGAAAAAAAACGCTGCCTACTACTTCCACATCATATTTCCTTATAGTACAGTACCTAGAAGTAGGAAATATGTAAAAATTCGGAATAATCTCATATGTAATGATAATCTTTATTGGATAATATTGTAGTAAAAGGTATTATTTTCAGTTTATATATGGTCCAGACACTTGCTCTTACCCTTATAAGGTGTGAAAGTTACCGCTAAATTTTGATATTTAATATTTGAAAAAGAATTACTCATTTATTTTTGAGGTGTAGAATATTTATGTTTTTGGGATCGCTAATTACAAATCTAAAGTCAGAATTTAAAAATTCAAAATGGCCGCTCCAATATGGCGGATGGAAATTTGTTCTATAGCAAATGTTTTAAAATGACAAAAAAATTGAGCATCTAGGTGATGGTATATATTGGCAAATATATGATAGGTTACAGGATGAGCCATCTAGACAATTAGTAGGTTAAGCACCCACTGGTTTTATCATAAAACCAGTGGGTGATTAAAACCTATTAAATAGATAGCATTAGTTATTTACGTAACCAGTTATGAAAAGAGTAATTTTACACGACGAATGTAATATTTGCCAAAACGAGCGAGCGAAGCGAGCGAGTTTTGCAAATTACATGAGTCAAGTAAAATTACTGTTTTCATAACATGTTAAGTACAAAATTTTATCTAATCCCGCTCTAAATTAGAAAAGAAATAACAATTTATTTTGATATTATTTTGCGGTTACCATCATAGCTACGCTTGCAGCCGTACAAATAAATTCTGTGTTATCGCTTTACCTGAGCGTTAGTACGGATTGACATTTGTATAAACAAACCTTGTCAATCTGCTGAAATTTTTGAAGTAAATTAAGTCGAAAATAGTTGATTCAGATATGTATATTCCATCTGATATAGAAAAATTGATTAATTTAGCAGTAAATTCTATAATACCTGGTAAACAAAAAGCAGCCATGAAGAAGTATTTAACAAATTTGAAAATTGGTGTCAACAAATAGGTTCAATAATCAGTTACGTCATTTTTTTTTACATAACTAGTTATATAATGAAACTGACAGTTATGAAAAATGTGACGTTTCGTAACATCAAAAATGCATTTAAATTTTGACTTTTCATAACGGGATTAGATAAAAAATATTTATGCTATCTCGGCCCAGCCACAGAATAATGATCTTTAACCTGATTGTTATAAGATCCATCCAAGTAAATCGATGTTCCCTGAAAGAATTTGAACATTGCAATCTATGCTATTTATTTTCTATAAATTCATAAGAATATAAGATAAAGCATGACTGATTATTGTTAGTGGTTTGTATGTGGCGCTATCTAGAAATAATGTCTACAAACTACGTGGTAAGCAAACAAATTATGCATTAATATAGATGAGTAGAAAAACGTTAAAAAAACGTCGTCATCTACCATTTATTTCACCTGTAGATTTAGGATGCCTGCATTTTAATAAGTTGAAAGCATCAATCATTTTAACGTTGTATAAAAACGTTTTTTTCCTTTAAATAAAATTACTGTATTATATTAATGCAATAAAACACGTTAAATTTTTTCGTTTCACAAACGTTACATTTAGCGGGTTGTTAAAAGTTCTCATTTTATGAACATGTATTATGTTAATATATCAGTAAAATACGTTCTGATCAAAACGTTTTATTTCAGTAATCCCTTCCACTACTGGTTGGGAATGTGTGTAAGAGTAACGTATTTTATAGGTTTTATTTAAATATAATATTTTACAACCGAATTTTATGCGTTGATATAGATTCGTAGAAAAACGTTTAAAACACGTAACCTTCTACCATCTATTTCACCTATGGATTTAAAATTACCTTGCATTTAGTAAGTTGGAAACAACAGTTATTTTAACGTTGTAAAAAATACCTTTAATTTTTCTTTAAATAAAACGTTTGAATCGCCGAATTAAATATATGCAATAAAAAATATTAAACTGGTTCGTTTCGCAAACGTTAAAACTCCTTACATTATAAACGTGTTTTATACGTTATTACATATTTGTGAAAAAAACGAACTTACTAAAACGTTTCATTCCAGTATTTTCTACTACTAGTGGTTAAAATTGTGTGTAGTAGTAATGTATTTTAATCATATTTAATAGATTAGTAAGCGTAAAATAATAGCAAAGAAAATCAATCTAATCAACGTAAGCTAGGCTTAAAATTTATTTAAATTTCTAACTTTTATAATGCAACAAACAAGAGCGAGAACAAATAAAATATAAATGAAAAAAAAAACAAAATTTCACTCCAAATACAAGTCTTACACACATCTAATAACACAAATCAAAATTCGAGATGATTGTTCATAGTTTTTTCACTTCAAAACATTCTGTGAGCAGTATTAATGTTGTTGCAGTGGGAAAAAATTTAATTTTCATATGAATATATATCGATATTGGTTCATTATTTAAATTTTTAATATTTTTTTTACAATTTTTTGAGTTTATTATATCATTAATAAAAATTGACCGAGTCATTTAAAAATTTGCCTCGACAAATGTGTGGGGAATTTAATTACCTTTAATTAAAAAAAAAAATTATCCCGATCCGATGGATATTAGGGTTTCTAGAGATTTTTGAACAGTAAAATCCGGAATTTCCCCACAGTGAGGCGGTCTAGGTGGCGCGATCTGTAAATTGGATATAGTGTAAAATATCCTTAAAAAATGCCCTGAACATACGTGTGCCCATTGGGTATTAAATGGACTACTAATCAACGTTAGTTAATTGAGTTATTTTCACGCTTTTATTATTCGTCATAATACTACGTTTATCGGATATAAAATAAAAAACCTATAATCTATGGTTGGTTTTCTTTATTATATCAATGTTTCTTCATCGTCAAATATTGTCCCTTTTTTACGTTATAATATTATGTTTAATAAATGTTTATTAAATAATATCTAATAAGGGATAGTTGTAAAAAGTAATAGTTAATAGATTTTCTTACATCAACGTTTAATTGACGTCGAATTTAAACGATAAAATTTCCTTAGTACATCAATGTTGTGTCAACGTTGTTTTATTGCTCTTTTTCATCGTCATAATACTACGTTAATCGGATATAAAATAAACCACCTGTAATCAATATATAGTTGATTTTCTCTACTATATCAATGTTTCTTCATCGTCAAATAGTATGCATTTTTCACATCATAATATTACGTTTAATAAATGTTTATTAAATAATATGTAACAACGGAGAGTTGGAAAACGGGTCGAGGATATATGAGGATCAACGTCGCTTTTATAAGTGAGTTTAACGTGTCATAACTACGTTAAAAAAAATGTTGTAATTAAACTAGTGGTGAGTTGGAAACCGGGTCGAGGATATGTGAGGATCAACGTCAGTTTTATAAGTGAGTTTAACGTGTCATAACTACGTTAAAAAAATGTTGTAATTAAACTAGTGGTTACAATATTCATTATATTAACGTTATATTAACGTCGAAAAACAAACGTCTATTTACGATCAATAATCAATGTTGACTTTTTCAACGACTAACGTTATATCAACGCTTACAACGTTATATCGACGTTTAATAAACGTCAGTGTGTTTATACTGGGTGTTAAAGAAAAAGAGTATGTAATAATATTTTTTTAATTACTGACTACTTACATTTAAAAAAATGGCGATGTTTTTATTAAAAAAAAGTGTAAGGAAGCTAATTGTTTCTGTCATAACTTCTTTGTTTTTTATGGTAAGAATAGAAATAGTCAAGAAATCATTTGAAAGCCCAATCGATAGTATTTCATTACGGTTGTTAGCATTTCTGATGTAAGTGTTATAATTTCTGAGATAAATTTTTAATTAAATACCTCGTTTCATAGGACGCCATCTTTATACTCCTATGTTTCTGAAACCATTAATTTTACAGAAATTAGAGCGATATTCATCTCCAATTTAGTAGCGTTCATATTTGTCCTCTGGCATGTTTTAGCTCAAAATGTAATACCTTGCGAATTATTTAACGAAAATCGTGTTGAAATAGGGGGTGGCATCTACCCCCTATAAATTAGCAAGCCTTCGCAAAATATGGAAACTTTTCTTTGATGCATTTAATCAAATATAATTCAGGAATCATGCGTAAAAAAGTAAAAAATTTTTATTTTTAGAAAAGAACAACCAAATTTGATATCTGGATATAACTTCACATTATAAGCAACTTCTTTAAATAATATTTTTCGGTTGTTTACTCTTGAGGCAATTTCAAAAAAATTAATTTTTCGACCTAAGCGCCAGGACTAACACATTTTTTTCGTTTGAGAAAAGGTACTAACTTTTATCAAAAATAAAATTTTTCAAAAGTCAATAACAATAGGCTCCCATTGGTGCAGACTTTTTGACGGACACTGTATAAAATGAGCAAATTTATAGTTTTATAATTTTGTAATTTTTACATATTATGTGAATGGAATATAAAGACGATGAATCACACAAAAAAGTGTCCTTGCTTCATACCGACCGTACTGACGACACCGTGAAATGAAGCAATCTAATTGTAATTGTAGTCAGCCCAGAGCCATCTATAAGCTAAATGCCAAAATTCATTTATTAACATTCACTACATTTACATTAGTACTCTTGCAAACCAAAGCTTGCTTTATGGGCAGTTTGTCATGTCGAGTTTGTTGGAGTAGTTCGAGGATTTTTCAAAAACTACTGAATAAAAAATTGAAATTTAAATACTAATATGTTTCATATACCATAGCAGATGAGACCAGACTAATATCAATAAGATAATATCTTTTTTATTATTTTAAAATTAGGTTCAAAGTTAGAGGATGTTTAGCAGCTTGACAAGAAAAAATATTACTTTTCGTGAGTTTGCAATAGTCCAGTACCATTCTATCGAGTTTTCTCTCAAAGCCTGTGAAATTTCTTTTTAATCAGTTCAGGGATTTAGAAGAAATCCTCGAACTACGAAGTCATGTTTTTAAGTAAATTTAACCTATATTTCCGGCGCCCTTAACAATATTTACTAGCTTAGTCAGGGCCGTAGATAAGGTGGGGGTAGGAGAGGGTGGCACCCCCACCAATTTTTTGCCAGTTGGATTGAGGAAGAGTTAAAGTTGGGAATTTTCAGTTGGACTTAAAATGTTTAATATTTATGAAAGAAACTCTTTATTCTGTGTTCGACAATAATTAGTCGGAAATACAAGCTACACTCGCACCACACAATCTCACATTCATTAATTCCTGGAATTCTTTAAAAATAAACAATTAAACGACCAACAACCAACTGCAATTTTCAGAAGAGCCTTAGCGGCAAACCGGCAAGTAGACCGCTCAAGTATTATCACAAATCACCCACACCTATAGATGCTCAATAGGGTGTTTCATTTTTCCAAAGATATGATTCTCTTATGACTTTTCTTACGCCCCGAATCTCAGTGATGTAAAAGATATATATGCCAAATTTCAAGAAGATTGGATAATATTTGGGGGTTGTACACATTAATCACTTTTATCTGAAACTAGTGAAATTTCTAATATTGAAGTGCTTTGTACTAATGGGATTCTCATATATTTCTTTCATCTTTTGCAGGTAATTGAACTTTAAAGTGGGAACCAAAAGAGGAATATGACTGCTAGAAAAGGTGCCTAGTGGTGAGTTTTTAGGAGCTCGGCTCCCTTCAAAGGAACAAGTACTTTTAGTTTTTATTTACCATCACAAGGAAATGAAAGAAACACTTTCGGATGCTGCTAAATCTACCAGTACTAAACTACAGGAAGTGTGGAGGAAAGCCTTTCCTCCACACTGACAGATTCCACAGATTTAGCAGCATTCAAAAGCGTTTCTTTCATTTCCTTGTGATGGTAAATAAAAACTAAAAGTATTTGTTCCTTTGAAGGGAGTCGAGCTCCTAAAAACTCACCACTAGGCACCTTTTCTAGTAGCCAAATTCCTCTTTTGGTTCCCATTTTAAAGTTCACTTACCTGCAAAAGATGAAAGAAATACATGAGAAGCCCATTAGTGCAAAGCACTTCAATATTAGAAATTTCACTAGTCTAATATATAAAAATCTCGTGTCACAATGTTTGTTATCGAACTCCTCCAAAACGGCTTGACCGATTTTTATGAAATTTTTGGTGTATATTTGGTAGGTCTGAGAATAGGTCGTAGGCTATTTTTTATAGGGTGATAAGGGTGGCCGTATCCAGAAATTTTCTTTTTATTTTTTGGACAAAAATTTATAATTTATATGACAAAACAATGTTTGCTGGGTCAGCTAGTTTCAGATAAAAGTGATCAATGTGTGCAATGTGCAATCCCTTATCCAATCTTCTTGAAATTTGGCATATACATCTTTAACATCACTGAGACTCGGGGCGTAAGCAAAGTCTCCTGGTACCATCCTTTCACGAGGGTGGGGGTTGAGCACCTGCCAGGTGCGTCTCCAGGTGGCGGATAGGAGAACGGCCAGACTCCGCGAGGGGGTAGGGCTAATAACCCAGTCCACCCCGGCTAAAACCACGTCGCGGACCAGCTCACACACCGTAAACCGTTTGGAGTGGCAATGACCACCTGACCCAGGTCAGGGGTACGTCTCTCCGGGGGGCACGGGGGTCTTGCCTTCACTGCCCTGACCACGTGGATAAAGTACCACTATAAAAACTTCCCCAACCCCAAGGTATTGTGCGCGCCGATGGGACGCATGGTCGGATGGGAGTATGACCTCTAGTGACAAACCTCGGGGCACAGGCGCACCCCGTTGTATAAATGCCTTCCACATATGCAAGGGGCTCCGTGCATGGCAACCAACCTTTCCCCTTAATCGTGGAGAGGGAGGGGGTTCCTCAGCATGTCCTGTGCAGACCCCCCCCTCCTCAATCACAAAGCCCACGAGCGTAGTGCGGGAGGTGAAGGAGCTGAGGGAGGGGGTGTCCGTGACTTCGGTCAACACCAAGGACCTTCCAAAGCGCCCGAGTCTCTCGTCTGTGTTCCCGAGCCAGGGGATGGTAACTCTCAGGAAGGATAGGGAAAAAAATAGGCCCATTCCAGCTGAAGGTGCAGATAAACCTACATCCTTACTAAAGTGATGCAGGGGTGCGAAGTGAAACAACGTCTCAAGCGGCGAGGACTTGACTGGAGTGATGGACCATCAAGGAATGCCGCATAGCGAGGCTGTTGCTAACAAGGAGCATAGCCTGGAGGAGCAACCCTCAAAAGGTTGAAGGAATGGGAAAATAGGTCCATTTCAGATAAAACTGCATCACAATGAGGAGGCTACAGTGGTCCTCACTAAAGTGATGCTGGAGTGCGAAGTGAAGCAACGTCGCTAGCGGTGTGGACTTGACAGGGTTATGGGCCATTAAGGGACACCGCGTGGCGAGGCTGTCGCCGAACAGAACACCGAAGTAGAGCGACGTCGCGCGCGACGAGGCCTTGACTGGGGTGGTGTCCAGCAAGGAACGCCGCATAGCGAAGCCGTTGCTGACAAGGCATATTATACGACTGCAGGGTCTGGACTGCAGGATATAATATCAACGGGAAAAGATAATGGACCTGGTAACTACCACTCTGCCAATTTTCTCAGACCTGCTGCTAACGGCACAGGAAAAATGGGTAAAGTGAGTTATAATATCTACGGGCAATCACAACCAGACCCGGAGACCATCATAACTCGCCCATTTTCAGACCTGTATCACCTTGTCAGTGATACAGGAGTATTAAAATGGACAGTGCAAACTAAGACAGCAAGACAGGGAGAGCACAATAAGCCCAGGAGGCTGCAGTGCTGTCGGAGTACTCTTTACAGACGACCCCTAGGAAGGAGGGGTTTTAGTCAGTTAGAGGCTGACACTCGGACCCATTCCAAGTTGGGATGGGCAGCCCGTGTGGATTTCCCCTTCTCAAAAAAAAAAAAAAAAAAAAAGTCTGCAAAAATTTTACATCTTATTATTTGCCTTACAAAATGATAATGCTCAATCAACTACCGTACATTTAAATGGGACTAAAACTGACGCGCTTCTGGTGGTTGGAAGCGCAAGCGGTAGCAAAAGGCGGTCGGCGGGTTGTTTAAATAATCTTCAGTTTCAATTAAATGTTTTTTAAAGCAGTTAAAGTGAACTAGATGTACTTTTTAACAAGTGTGGAGAAGCAACGTCCATGAAAGAAATAGTCCAAAAGTCAGTTGATAATGGAAACGTGTAAGGATGCATGTTAAAAAGTATGAATATGGTATTATCGAATACTTTTGTGTTTTCTTTTTGGAATCTGAAGAGTAATGAATTGAAAAGATATATCAAGGATTTCCTAGTAGGCATTTTATACATTTTTATAAGGATATATTTGTACTTATTTTTATAAAACTATCAGTTTAGTTTATATAAGAATTTAATAAGGATTTATAGGGACATCTATTAAAAAGTATTAATAATGATTTACGACTATTAATTTAATAAGTGTTCATGGGGTTCCAATAGTGGTAAAACTAATAATGTTTCATCAGGAAACCACGGATGAATTTTATAACATTTAATAAGAAATAATTAGTATATGATTTTTATAAGATTTGAAGGGTTATTAGTTTAGTTTTATATCAGAATTTAATAAGGATTTCTCAGTACACCCATTGAAAAGTATTATTTACAACTATTAATTTGAAAAGTTTTCATGGGATTTCAGTAGTAGTCAACCTAAAAAATACTTACTAAACTAAACATTAAAATCCATTGTAAGATTAAAATCCATTGTAAGTATATACACATTGTATATTAGAAAACCCTCTTATTCCCATGAAAGCATAAAAGTCTTACAATAGACCTCAAGCGAGGAATATACATTAAAAACTCACACAATCTATAAAATGTTCGTGTTTTAAACGCCATAAAAACTTATAAATACTTACAGGCCTCGTACTGAGAATTTACATTAATATCTTTCAAATTCATATAAAAACCTATAAAACTTCGCAATTTAATTACCATAAATACTCATAAATATACTGATAGACTTCATTCAGGGAATTTACTTTAAAACCCCATTGCATATCCTCACAGAATTTTATAAAAACTTCGTGTTTATTATTAAAACGTGCAAGTGTTGATGGACTTCAGGCAAGGAATTTACATTCAAAACACATTTCAAATACTTCAAAAACTTAGACACTTCTGAACCTATAAAATCTTCGTATTTCAAACACCATATAGGAACTTACAAATACTGATAGGACTCGTATGGAGGATTTTCATTAAAAATACTTTTCAAATACATATAAAATATCTATAACATTTCATATTTCAATTACCGTGAAAACATATAACTACTGATAGACTCCATATAGGGAATTTACATTAAAAACCCATTGTACGCAGCAAATCTTATAAAAACTTCGTATTTCCTATTAATATATGCAAATGCTGATAGACCTCAGGCAAGGAATTTACATTAAAAACACATCTCAAATAGCCACATCAAACCACATTCAGAACTTATAAAAAACTTTGTATTTCAAATACTATAAAAATTTAAATATACTAATACATATAACTACTGAGACTCCATATAGGTAATTTACATTAAAAACCCATTGTACGCAGTAAATATTATAAAAACTTCGCATTTCCTATTAATATATGCAAATGCTGATAGACCTCAGGCAAGGAATTTACATTAAAAACTCAAATAGCCGCACATCAGATCACATTTAGAACTTATAAAAAAACTTTGTATTTCAAATACTTTAAAAACTTACGTATACTAATAGGTTTCATACGAGGAATGTACATTTCAAACACACTTATGAAAGTTTAGTGTTACATACTCCAGTAGAGGGAGCTGTTATACATGTCGCTAATTCATATCTAATCTAATGTGACCTAAGAAACTAGCGTGGGCTTGTTAAATTGAAAGTAAAGCAGTCTCTTTTACTGCTAATTTATTAGCTGTGTTTAGGCTAGAACGCTAGAGGAAACAAGGACTTTTGCAGTGTTTAGTGTTTACCACTATATTACTATTGATATTTGAAATATTAATAGTAAGTAAATAATATTTACTTACCTGTATGGCTGTATGTAAGTTCATGGGATCTGGCATTAAAAATATATTTCAAATACACAACCAAAATCCGTAAAAAAACCCTATCAATACCAGTGATGGGCATAATCGGATTCTACCGATTCGATTATTCCAATAATCGGATGATAATTCGAATTAATTTTAATTCGGTCTCGATTCTAGCGATTTTACAACTATAATAATCATATGAATTAAGAATTATGAATTATCAGTTCTTCAAATTAATTTTAAAATGCTGTTTCGTGGACTTGCGCTATAATAAAACTAGTGTCGATTCGACTACACTTGAACAAAAAGAACGGTATCATTCTTTTAAAATGTTAGGGTTACTCTGTTTTATTTAGTCAGTACACTGTGGGTTTTGGTTATTGGTATTATGGTATTGATTTGTTTTTTATTGTGGGTTTATAATTTCAATCAGTGTTTCCCGGTTCTAAAAAACTAGTGCTGGCTCACCAGGAATCAGAGAATCGAATCGAAATTCAAATGATTCAATCATTCAGTTCAACCGATTAAGGATTCGAGTTTTCATTCGTTCAGTAATCAGAAATCATTATTCGTATTTCGTAATTTATCACCTGCTTTTCGATTATTTTCCGATTATTTTTAATTCGAATTACGGAACTCTATGATCGAATTATGAAGGTTATTTAAATGATCGGATTACAGGTTATTTTTAATTCGAATTATCCCATCACTGATCAATACTAATACTAATAGAATTTCTATGGGAAATTTACATTCAGAACACTATACAAACTATAGAAACTTTTAATTACATGTGCTATAAAAACTCATCAATACTGGTAGATACACTATGAGAATTTACAATTAAAACACATTTCAAATACACACATCAAAAATTATAAAAACTTATAAATTTTTTTTTTATAAGTTTTTATAAAGATTTTTTGACAGCGATTGTATTCCGAGAAAGACTTAACCGAAAATATTAATTTATTAAGACTAGTTCAGTTGTGGACATCAGTGAAATGCAGAGCAATACGTGTGTTACCAAGTCCTAATTATTAAAGTATAAAGTTTGAAAACTTTTAGTTAGAGTTGGAATTTTTTTAACAACCACCCCCACCAATCCAAAAGATGTGCTACGGCATTGAGCTTAGTTCTCGATAAAACAAACCTTAATGTGATTCGAAAAACTGTACAGAAAACCTGTTCCCAACACTAATTTTACCCTCGATATGAATAATAATAATATATAAGAATGGATTACTATCGGCCTTCTAAATTCTATAAAAACAAAAAATAACTTATACAGGATGACGATTAATAACCCACTCGACATAAATGCAGCAAACCAATACAAAAAGTATAAAAACAAATTGAGTCAACTGTTGAAAAATACGAAAGCTAGATATTACAGAGATCAAATTAATAAAAACAATAACTATGCACAAAATTTATGGTCAACAGTAAATAAAATATGTAACAAAAATAGGAATCAAACAAATATTGAAAAAATAGAAATAAATAACGAAACAATTACCGACAAAAAAATAATTGCCGATAGATTCAACTGCCACTATAGCGAAATTGGGGAGTCACTAGCAAGGCAGATTACGCAAACAAATAATTATACACCAGATAGAGATAGTAAAGAGACAAATCTGAAGAACTCAATTTTTTTGAGTCCAACAAATGAGGAAGAGGTGAAAAAATATATACTTGAACTTAAATCCCACAAAGCACCGGGACACGACACTATAACGGCAGAAACATTAAAAGAAGTGGCTGCTGAAATTGCAGGACCACTTAAATATAGTATTAATAAAGCCATAGATCTAGGAGTCTTTCCAAATATTTTAAAAATTGGAATAATTAAACCCTTATACAAAAAAGGTTCAAAATTGGAAATGTCAAACTACAGACCAGTCTCTCTAATATCGAATATTTCAAAGCTATTCGAGAAAATTTTAAAAGTCAGAATAATAAATTTTTTAAACAAATATAGTATATTATCAAAAAGGCAGTATGGATTTAGGGAAAGCACGTCTACACAAGATGCCATAGCTCTCTAATATATGACTCATTGGATAAAAGCAAACCCTCATTATGTATATTTGTCAATCTTGCTAAAGCTTTTGATACCGTTTGCCACAGAAAATTATTATGTAAACTAAAAAATTATGGGTTTAGAGGAAAAGCATTTGATCTCATGAAAAGTTATTTGTCAGAGAGAGTCCAATATGTAAGTATTGATGGTATTGAAAGTGAAAGAATAGAAGTAAGCTATGGAGTACCTCAGGGCACAGTTCTAGGACCTATATTATTTATTTTATATATGAATAGTTTATTTACATTAAATACAACTGGTCAAATTCTAAGTTTTGCTGATGACACTGTAATATTCTACAGTGGGGACAGTTGGGAAAATTTGAAAACTACTGCGGAAAGTGACTTCAGTAGAATAAAACAATGGTTTGATCAGAACACCCTCACTATGAATATTGATAAAACTAAATATTTAACTTTCGCATCATATAAAAATAAATTACCTAATCTAGGGCCCCTCAAAATAAATGCTAATATTAACATAACAGAGGCTGATTCAATGACATATTTGGGCGTAATCATAGACAGACATCTGAAATGGGATCTGCAAATAAATAACATTATTAACAAAATAAGATATCTTCTGTCAAATTTTAAACACCTGAAAAACTACTTAGATATAAAAGAATTAAAAATCCTATATTTCGCATTAGTGCAATCACAGCTATCTTATGGAATAATAGCTTGGGGAAATGTGGTAGGCACGTATCTAAAAAAACTAGAGGTAATACAAAAATAGATCTTAAAAATTATATTCAATAAAGCTTACCCTTCAGAAGCTCTTTTTGAAGAATCCAAAGTATTTACCATCAGAAAATTATATTGCGTTGCACTACTGGTTCACCTAAAAAAAATGAACATAATATTAAATTCAACCAGCACATTTACAACACCAGACATAAATTGAAAATTACAGAAAAGCCTATAACTAAAAAAGCAATAGGACAGAAAAACCATACTTACCTCGGTCCCAAATTATATGATATTATACCCGATAATCTAAAACACATAAACAATATAAAAATATTTAAAAACAAATTAAAGATGTTGTTGCTCTCAATGCAAAATAGTGCAATAGAAAGTATAATTAAAAATTGATTTCTACACCGTGATACTGTTTATGTTTATTATTATTAAATTAAATTAAATCTCTAACCGATATTCCGTTTTCTTTTCTACAGAACTTATTTACCTTGTCTTAATAATGGTTACTTATCCCTTGTTTAATACAAGTCAGTATTAGTAATAATTAAAATTAAGATACCTTGAGTTACCTACTCCAATGTTACTACTACCGTTTTTATTTTACACCTTTTGTTTTGTACTTTGTACATCCTCACGAACAAGTATTTCAAATACTTCAGTGAGTATTTCAGTATATTTACAATTGTGTATTATTACATTACTTAAGATTAATAGGAAATCAGATTGATTTATTAGTATTTGCACTTATTTATTTTTTGAGTAAATAGTTTATTGATCTATTTGTATTTGTATCTGTATTTGTATTTTGTATTTATATTTTCTTTTTTCGTAAATATACTATTACTATTATTATTATTAATATATGTGGATAACAATAACACAGCCCCACAAAAAAAGAAAAGTATGTTGTACCAGAAAAGAGACCATCAGACCCCCACGTATTTTGGCGCGCTGAATCCGAATCTGAGGTCGAAATTAATTTCTACCCTGTCATTTTTTTGTAAATCGCGTTTTTTTCGCATTTTTCTGTAATCGTACCGAAAAATTTGTCAAATTGAGAAGATATCGAAAATTTTTATTAAGAAACAGTGCTTAGAATCATATTTCAATTTTGAACCAAATCTGAGAAAAAATGAAAATACAAATTTTTACCTCGACCGTTACGTATCTTTTTATTTATTTTTTATTTTTTCTCAGATCTTGTTCAAAATTAACATATTTATTAACAATAAAATTTTTCGATATTTTATCAATCTGAGCCATTTCTCTGTACCACCACAAATAAAACGCAAAAAAAACACGAGATTTACAAAAATGACAAGGTGACAAATGAAGTTAATTTTGACGCCAGATTCGGATTCAGCGGACCAAAATAAGTGAGGATACGATAGTCTCTTTTCTGGTACAACATCCTTTTTTTTATTTTGTGGGGCTGTGTAATCATTTGATGTTTGATAAATGTTGCCAAATGTTAAAGCAAAACAAGAATACAAATTTCTTTACACTTTGTTTTCATTCAGAATTTAATACTAGGTATGTTAATAAAAATTGAGAAAATTGATTTCATTATTTATATATTTTTTTAGTAATCTGGACCACATTTAAAAATGTGAAAGGGAAATGTAACATTAAATTATTTAATGAACGAAGGGAAGCTCAAGAATGGTCAAAAAAAGGACCTTTTCGGTTTTATTTTTTGGAGGCATATGATCACAAACATCATGCAAAAGCCGAAGTGCCAGAAGATGTAAGAAGAAATTTTAATTATAAGAAAGAAAGTAAGACATTCTCCAAATAAATTACTAATATTTTACATTTTTTGATTTTTCATAAACAATATTCAAAATATGACATAGACGATTTTGTAATGATCTATTTCGATTTCACATTGAACATATTATAATTTGTATTTTAAAATCATTTATATTCATATAGAATGTTTTAGTAATTATGTGATTAAAGTTCAACTTATCTGTTGGAAAAAAATGTTTTAGTATTTCCAATAAGAAATTAATAAAATTATAGAATTTAAAATCTCTTAGATGTAGTATAATATAAGATTATTGATAATATGAGAGTGAAATTACTTAGAAAAGATAACATCGTCATAGAATGCACAGAGACCGATATCGTTACTGCGTACTCGTTACCTAGGTAACGATCCTATTTTTACAGCTGCATTCGCGTCGCACTGCCTATTACCATTTATATTTAAATTAAAAGTGGATGGCACGGCACTGTTAGTATACCAACTGTTATACGCAAGGCGCGAAGCCATAACGTATGTTATCTTTTCTAAGTAATTTCAATCTACCATCAAAGCAAAGTAGGAAGGTCAATATTGTTGGCTAGATTTCAGTGGGTTAGAGTCATGGCATTTTAAACAAGGAGATTGATGGAGCATCTCCACTGTATAACAAAGTATGATTTTCCGGAGCGCTTCTTATAAAATCCAGATAGAAGGTTAGTTGTCTGGAACCCACATCTACAATGGTTACTGGGTCTATATAATTGGGCCGGACAGTCACAGGATGCAACTTTAGTAAAAGAGACTCTCAGTAGTAAGTAAATACAAAGCACTAGTTAGAAGCAACTCTCTGGGAAGAACAAAATGTCTGGAAAAAATTTGTTGGCAGTCCCTATTCTCTCGTACTCATTTGGTGTCCTTCATTGGATGATGAGCTATAGGTATTAGATACAGAAACTAGGGAAATTATGAACACGTGTCGAAGCCTGCACCCAAGATCTTCCTTAGAATGTATCTACCACCTACACGTTATGGGAGAGAAGGTCTTACAACAGAGCCTTCATTAAAGATCGAGATTGATGTCACACGAAATATAGGCAACCAGTTAGAACCACTTGATAATGAACAGACCAAAAATCCCTAAAGCCATTGGATACAGCTATTTGAACACAGGAGTAATAATTCACTAGCACAAATGGTTGTTATAATGAAAAGGAGAACAAAGGAACGTTCTCATTTAGAGCCTCTCTAAGAGTCACTAATAAACCTGGACTACCAGAACTCATGCTTGATCCTATGCAAGCAGGTGTTCCTCTAAGGCTTGAGAAAAATAGAAGACTTATAGCTAAAATCACAACGGCAGGGCATGAAAACTTGCTAAGATGGCACATGGACAAGCCAATTCACATCTATGGGATCAGGGAATGTCTAATAACTTAACGTTTGGTTTCCTGAAGTCAGTAGGCTTAAGGTCGGAGACCGAAAGTTTTGTATTGGTGTACCAGGCTGAAGTTTTAAATACCTGGGTATACCAGAATGTTATTCTAAAGGAAAATATTTAAAATGCATTCCTAGGGCCTTTTATGCATGTCGTCGTATATCACCAAGCACAACGCAGCTCTTAGGATGTTCTACTACTATATTATGGCATCAACCAAGATCCCATCATGTCGTACGTGCCCCAAGAAATTGAAGCAGTTGTAGGGAATAGCAAGTGCAGAATATATTGGAATTATTCCTTCCCAACGATCCAAAAGCTGGATGGCACCAAGCCAGATATAGTGTTTCTGGATTTGATTGAAAGGATAATGTATGTTATTGAGTTCGCTTGTCCAGAAAAGAGAAACGTTGCCATGAAAGAAACCCAGACGGGAGTTGAATACAGGGGCTTATTGTTCGAATTTAGTAAAAATATACCCAGGTTTTGCAATTAAATTAGTGGTCTTGATAATTAGCAGTTTTGGAGGTATCAGACCCTCTTTTCTTAAGAAACTTGACACCATTCCTATCTGTAGATCGGTCTCCACATCACTGGATGAAGTAAAAAAAAAATTGAGCTCTTTGGGTCTTGCACACACACTAAATCACAATTTTATTTTTTTCACCCCCTTTAACACGTTCACCTCCGATGACTCAACTGTTGGGTCAAGTGCATCTACTTACTACATTAGTCAGTCTTGCTAGTGTTTTATTTCATAAAAATTTAACTCAATTGTACGACTGAAATGTTGATCTATTCTTGATGAAACGGACTTTAGAGGCCAGTGACTCGACCCCTGAGCCATGGTGAATTTGCACCTAAAAACTTAACAAAACAATTCATAATTATATAAGGGGCTCTAAGACCCACTTTTTGTATGTGATTTTCGAACAATATATTTTGGCCTTTGGAAGAGATCCTAAATTTTTGTCGGCAGTGAACATATTAATAATGGGTGGTGGTAGTACTTGCTTGATTTACCCGTTTACCCCCATTTATCCCCCAACCATTCAACGTAATAAGATAAAAATATAATCTAGTTTCAGATCTCGTTGAACTACATAAGTATACCAAATTTCAAGTCAATCTTAAATGGTTCCGGAGTAATCCCACATAAAACAGTTACAGCCCGACAGACTGACCAATCGACAGACTGAAATTTTTTTTTTTTTGCTCAAACTTAAAATCTCAAAACATGCTAAGTCCATTTGAACAATAAAAATTTTCAACATTTTTTTTATGTTACCATACTTCCACTTGATGTGGAAGTAAAATATGTAAAATTTAGAAATAATCTCATAATGAATGTATAATGATAATTACTTCCATATCCAGTGGAAGTATAGTAATGACAAAAAAAATTTTGAAAATTTTTATTTTTCAAATAGGTTTAGAACGTCATGAAACATCGAGATTTTAAATTTGAGCGAAAACAAAATTTCTGTCTGTCAGTCTGTAACTTTTTTGTGAGCACGTTTACTCTGGAACCGTTTAAGATATTGACTTGAAATTTGGTACACTTATGTACTTTAATGGGATCTGGAACTAGTTTATATTTTCATCTTATTTCGTTGAAGGGTTGGGGGGTAAATTGGGGGTAAATAGGTAAATCAAGCAGGTAAAAGTCCATAAAATTAGTATTTGATATATATGTAAAAGAAGTTAAGGCCTCAAAAAAATTTTGACATTAGCCACCCCATTACTACCCCCACCCCATTTTTAAAGGGGGTGAAAAAAATGAAATTGTAATTTAGCATGTATACAAGAACCTAAGGCCTCAAAAATGTTTTTCTACTTAATCCGTTTTGTAGGTTTTTGGGGTATGCAATTTCAAATATCATGTTATTAAAGTTACCTCGAGTAGTATGGATGCACAGTAGGTTTCCTCGAGTATTATGGATGCGCAGTGGCTTTCCTCGAGTACCATTGATGCGCAGTAGGTTACCTCTAGTAGTATGGATGCGCAGTAGGTTACCCATAGTAGTTGGGATGCGCAGTGGGTTTCCTCGAGTCAAATGGATGCGCAGTGTGTTACTTCAAGTAGTATGGATGCGCAATAGGTTTCCCCGAGTATTATGGATGCGCAGTAGGTTACCCCAAGTGGTATGGATGTGCAGTGGGTTTCCTCAAGTAAAATGGATGCGCAGTGGGTTTCTTCAAGAAGTATGAATGCGTAGTGGCTTTACTCTAGTAAATCGGATGCGCAGTGGGTTACCTTGAGTAGTATGAATGCTTAGTAGGTTTCCCCGAAGAAAATGCTTGAAGTGGAGCCTTTACTTCTATCGTGTAATCCACGGCACATAATGATTTTTCATATCTTTGTCATGCCATTTTCTGCGTATATTACTTTCACATCCAGTTGAAGTATACTAACGCAAGAAAAATGTTTGAAAATTTTCATTGTTCAAATACGCTTAGAATGTCATTAAACGTCAATATTTTAAGTTTGAACAAAAACAATTTGTCTATCGAGTCAGTCTGTCTGTTGATCTTGTAACTTTTTGGTACCCATGATTATTCTGGAACCGTTTAAGATATTGACTTAATAAAATCTGGCACACATATGTACTTTAACAAGATTTGGAACTAGATTATGTTTTGATCTTATTCCGTTGAAGAGTTGAGAGGTAAATTGAGGTAAATGGGGGTAAATAGACAAATCAATTAATTAAGAGTGCATGAAATTGGTATTTAGTAAATATAAGAGGAGCTAAGGTCTCAAAAGAATCTTTGGCATTAGCCACCTCTATTACCACCCCCACCCCATTATTAAAGGGGGTGAAAAAAATATTGTCATTTAGTGTGTGTACAAGAACCAGTCATCAAGATGTTTTTTCACTACTACTGATGGGACATATCATTTTATGGGTTTTTGGAGTACATGATTTCAAATATTATACTATTAAAGTTCCATAAACAATTATTTCCACATAGTGGAGTGCAAATATAGTGTTTTCATTGTAAGAGACTTGGATAGGAAGTCTGGATGTGGAAGTAGTGATTCCTTAGGCAGCGGTTTTTTTCTTTATAGTTTATTATTGTAGTATCAGTATCATCTTCAGTTTCTACATGGTCCAGACCTTTGCTCTTACCGTCAAGGGTTGAAAACCACCCTTAAATTTAGATGTTTAATATTCCAAAAAGTATTAGTGATTTATTTTTGAAACAAAGGATATTTGTGTTTTTGGGACAAAAAAATTGAGTGATATTAACGAAGAACAGCATTTTTGGAAAAATAATTAATTACTGAATAATTGCAATAGCAAAATGGTGACATTGTGTTAAAGAAAATGTGGAAACGCACTTTGTTTCGGCCATAACCTCTTAAACAGAAATCATTTTAAAGATTGATTAATTATCTTTAATTCCTTTCCTTAGAAATTTTAATGGAAGTGTCATAATTTCTAAGATATTCAAAACTAAATATTTCATCCTACAAACATTCGGATGCCATCTATAAACTTAAAACAGCTCCGAAACTTTTAATCCTATATAAATATGTAAGAAAAATAAATTCATTCTCAGTTTATAAGCTTTATTTTTGATCTCCATAATTTTTTCGCTAAAACTAATATTTATTGAGATATGTGCAATGAAACAAAAATCTTATGTTTTGGCAATTTTTCTTGTGCTGTTAAGAAAATCAAAAAAAATTTTTTTTCATCCTCATCTCAAAATTGATGAGCAGGGAAGGACTAAAATCTAAAATTTGTTCGTCCTCATCAATTTAACTCGAAAAAAAAAGTATAGTAAGCTCGTGGCAGCCCTTGGGGTACGGCACCCTCGTGCGGGGCACAGCCCCCCCAAGGCCGACCCTGGAGAAGGATAATAAAAAAGCTTGAATAATTGATATCGGTGTGTCCCTCACTAATAACCTAGAAAAGACCGAACGTGAAAAGTACCGAATCTGGCAATGGAAGTCAAATGCTTACGTCTCTAGAAACACCTTAATTTGATAGGATTACCACATAGTCTTTTCTTGATCATACAGAAAGCATCTATCTTACAGACATTAAAATATAAAATTCATATTTTAAATTTAGATATTGCCTGTCTAAACACCAGTTTATATAGCATCAGTCAAACAGTCTCTTCTGCTTAAAGGATATAGTTTTAGGGGATGACTATCAGAATTTTATCCCAAACTTTTTTACTTATTTATAAAAATTATTATAGAAAATGTATTTTTATTGCATTTCAATATACCGAGTGCAGATGCACCGATTAATTGGTCTTGTTGGTTTCCTGACGTTACTCCTCTTGATTTCATATTGTGGAGTTATTTAAAATCCAGAGTTTATAATACTCAAATTGACACCATTGGAAGTTGAGAAAAAAATGTATCACGAATTCACGATGCTACAGAATGATACAGAAATTTTACAAGTTGTTCAACGTTCCTTAAAAAAAGACTTAGATTGTGCATGAGGGAAAATGGAGGACATTTCAAACAATTTTTATAATTGATAATTATTAGCAATTTTCTGTTTGATTTAATTATTTTATGTACTTAATATTTTAAAGCATTCTTTGTGTAAGAGGATTTCTTAATAATAAAATATAAATGTACATTGATTATTAAATACAAATTACTTGAGAATGGCTTGGTTTATTGAAATGCAATAAGAATACCTTTTTTATTTTTTCTAATAATATGAAAATGATTTTTTTTATGAGAAATTTTAGAAATGTGTAAAAAATAAAAAATTTAGCAGCCATACCCCGTAAAACTATCTCTTAAAAGCAGAAGAGAGGGTTGGACTGATACTATGTAAATTGGTGTCTAGAGATAGGCTATACATCTAAATTTAAAAGATGAATTTTATATTTGAAGTTTGAACGGTGGTCAGAAGATAATGCAGAAAGACTAATATTTTTTATCTCCTATTATCCATTTTCAGAAATAATTTTGTAATGAGTAAACGAGTTATTTTTAGATGTACTGTCAGCCACAGAAACATCGGAAGACAATTTTGGACCACTGCGTGTGTAATAACTCACATGAATACTATTTGTATATTATAACTTATTTGGCATCAAATTATATACCGGGTGAGTCACGAATTGCGCTCGCCCCGATATCTCCTAAAATATTTGGAATAGAAAATTGAAATGTGGAGGGCTTATTGCACGACTAAAATGCCATCTTTTCAATAAAAAATCAAGTTTGGTGCACATCCGGTTTGACCGGAAATGCCCACAACTTTCAATTTTTAAATGGAACACCCTATATATTTTTACATTTTTGGAATCTAGAGGAAATTTTGAATACAATACATCCATTTTGGTCACTTTTTGATAAACATTAAAAAGTTTATTAAAAAATCTATTTCTGAATCCAGAGTGCTGTGGTGCCCAAAACATATGTGCTACGTTACTATAAAAATACAAAGAGCAATATGATTGCATTACTTAATTGTCTAGAGGCGTTTAAAATTTTCAAATGTGATTTTTACCCACTAACTCGGTTTTTTTAAATGGGAAGTTAATCGTTCACCAACAATTTTAAATACCTCATTTTCATACGAATCTAACGATACCAAAATTTTGAAAATCCGCTCAGAAATATTTGAGATTTCAGCCAAAATACAATGCAACCAAGCTTTCATGTGTCATTTTAGTTTCCAAAGCCCACTAATCTATTATCTATTAGCCGCCGCATGTTTCTGAAAGCTTGGTTGCATTGTATTTTGGCTGAAATCTCAAATATTTCTGAGCAGATTTTCAAAATTTTGGTATCATTAGATTCGTATGAAAATTATTTAAAATTGTTGGTGAACGATTAACTTCCCATTTAAAAAAACCGAGTTAATGGGTAAAAATCACATTTGAAAATTTTGAACGCCTCTAGACAATTAAGTAATGCAATCATATTGCTCTTTGTATTTTGATAGTAACGTAGCACACAAACTAAAATATGTTTTGGGCACCACAGCACTCTGGATTCAGAAATAGATTTTTTAATAAACTTTTTATTGTTTATCAAAAAGTGACCAAAATGGATGTATTGTATTCAAAATTTTCTCTAGATTCCAAAAATGTAAAAATATATAGGGTGTTCCATTTAAAAATCGAAAGTTGTGGGCATTTCCGGTCAAACCGGATGTGCACCAAACTTGATTTTTTATTGAAAAGATGGCATTTTAGTCGTGTAATAAGCCCTCCACATTTCAATTTTCTATTCCAAATATTTTAGGAGATATCAGGGCGAGCGCAATTCGTGACTCACCCGGTATACCTCTTCTTCTTCGGTACAATACCTACTATATGATATAAAAAAAACGAATTTATTATAGATCTATTAAATGAAAAATATAAATTAAGAAGCAACCAAAATGATTGCGTCCAGACCAGGATTCGTGAAAAACCTCCAAAGTGGGAACAGCTTGAGAAACCTTTTAAATGTATGGATATATATGCTGGTTGTGGTGGGCTCTCTGAAGGATTGCATCAAGCAGATGTTGCCACAACTTTATGGGCAGTAAGTAATTAAACAAATCAATTGTAGATGAATAACATAATAATATAAATTCACACAGATGCTATCATGTGCACGTGTTAATAGCTGCTATTATTTTACAAATTAACAGCCCAAATAGCATTTTTCCGTCTTCCGACCAAATTTGTACTAATTGCGACGTCGGATTAAGTTAAATCAAGGTCGGCCACTAACTTCTAACCCAAAGTTGTATCATGACGTCTAAGCGATGGTAACTTGACGTCGGAAACTTTCCATTTGCCGCCATGTGCCGTAGTTTGAATATCACACCACAACCGACGTTTGTAGTACGTCATATTATGTGTAGGTATTGTAGTGCAACGTTGGTCCGACGTCGTTAACTTCTCACTAATCATACTTGCGCTACCCGACCACATCCAACGTTGGTTCGCGGTAACAACCGTTTAATTTTATGGTGATGGCAAGGTCAGCTGAACGTTGCTAATACTGACCACAAATTAGACACAAGAAATCCTACTACCCGTACGTCAAATAAATTGAGGTTATGAATTGAAAGCTCAACTTCAACTATACCAAGAAAATATAAATTGAACGAAAAAACAATATAACTGCCACAAAAACTGTGAAACAACAAACGCGGGAAACACGCATCGTTATGTTAGGTTAGGTAAAAACCAGCGTTGCCACATTTTTCGTGTGAATCTACTAATTTTTTTGTTTGAATCTACTAAAAATCTACTAAGCAACTTTTAAGAAGTTGTTAAATTTTTTATGTAATTATTTAGTCTAATTTAATTTTAAATAGATAAAAAAAAAACATAAGAAATTAAGGGGGAAAAACGACAGGAAGGGAAAGTACACCTCGCGCGTATCCGGGACAAAATCAGAAAACTGAGTTATTCATGTCAAAACTTAACATATTATGTCACAAAACATAATTATTGCCTCTTAAAACTAGCACAGAAAAAAAACAGAACCGATTCTGATATTGAAAACTTAATCATTAATAAACATTTTTAACAAAACATATTTTAATGCTAAAAGCAATAATAATATGTTTTCTTAAAAAAAATGTTTTCTTAACCGCTTCTCAAGTCACCGAAGTAACTCCTTGAAAATCCAGAATGATTTTGTGTTAGATCAAGAAAAACGAGGCCCTACAGCTTATAGTGGAGTCCGAACCACTTCTTGGGGATAATTTTATAATTAAAATTATTTCGCGATGAGCAGGGATTGAACCTGCTTCGCTAGGTACGCCAGTATGCAAGCTAGACGCGCTAAACCACTGAGCTACCGTCCTCTGATATATACCTACCAAAAACCTATCAGAAATCTACCAGCTAATTATACCTACCAAACTTTACAAAAAATCCTTAAAATTTTAACAAGGTAGCAATCTACCAAATGTGGCAACTTTGAGTCAAAACCATGAAGTTGGGTAGTATGGCTAGTCAAACGTTTGGTAAACGTTGCGTTCTGCATCTGGGGCGAGGTAATTCCGATGTTGTGACGTCGTACTACCGTGTTATAAATCCTTGTGAACATATTTAGGAGAGAAATCGCCACTAAAGGTCGGGTAAAGGTGTTATATTTTGAACTAACGTTACGTAAAGCCAATATTTTTAGCGTGGTAGTGCTAAAGTGTGGTTATCTAGTCACAATTGGGTTGATTGTATGGAAATTTCCCGACGACTCCATGTTCTAGAGAAAGATGCAAATAATTTCGTAGACTCATGTTTGATGAAATTTAGACATATCACTATTTTTTTGTAATTTTAGCCTAAAGTAGGTATATTATTTAAATATCGACTATATAATACGTTTTTATATTGAAATTTATATTCCTCAGAGAATTATGCATTTTAAAAATTTTAAACAAAATATAAATATTAAATAATTAAATATTAAATATGCTAAAATTTTGTGAGGATCGAATATTTTTCGAACTACCTCAGTCCTATTTATCAGTAAAGTTTAATGCGTTTGTCATCTTTCGCTAGCTACGTGAATTTATTTTATATTTGTAAAACACAACAAAATAAAACGCCATGCATCATTTCGTTGTTTTTATTGCCGTCAGGAAACTAAAAGTATAAGTTTGGCCATAAGTCACAAAGAGGGAGCCAGTTTAGAAGTATTTATGAAAGTAATATTAAAAATACTACAACCGGCTTCCTCGTCGCATAAAGTCAGTAACGATACACTACAGGCGACGTCCCGCTTAGTAGAAAAATGTTTACAACTAGGAAGTCAGTGACCAACGTCTGTCCGACTCGAATTTTTATTCCCCATTTTGGTGTAAAAACGGGTCGGAAAGTAGTCGGGTGGACGTTGGTTGCCGACGTCGGGTCGTTTATAACAACGTTGGCTCGACGTCCAAATGCTATTTGGGAGGTACTTTCATGAAACTGACGTCCAGATTAAGTAGTGATGATATCCAGTGGATGTCCATTCGACTGTAGGGTGGCCACTTTTTTGGACATCCATATAATGTCCCACTATAGCTATCCAATGGAAGTCCTGTGTGGACAATTGTGTCCGTTGCGGACGTCCATTGGACATCCATTGATTAGAAAATATTATTTAGGTATTAAGCAGATCATAACTTACGAACTTTTTATTTAATATGAAATTGCCTACTTTCTGTATATTGGTGCCTCAATCTCTGGTCACGCTTAGATACTAGTTAGGTAAACACTTTAAAACGCTTATTACTGGATAACCAATCAAAACAATTATTCTTCTAGGTAATACTGAAGAAGTATTGAATTACATAATAGGATTCCTAGCATAATCCTTTAGTCATTTATTTAAATTAAGTTAACGATTTAAGTGTTTTCTATTTTTTATTGCTTTAAAATGCTAGAAATCCTAATCCTAATTCAGTATTAGCTAAACGAGTAGTTGTTTTGATTGGTTCTCCTGTAATGAATGTTTTAAAGTGTTTACTTAACTATAGTACATTGGCGTGACCAGATTGATGCACCAATATACAAAAAGTAGGTAATTTCATTTTAAATTAAAAAAGTGTGTAAATTGTGATTTACTTAATACCTAAATAATATTTTCTAATCAAATGATAAAAGTAAATAAATAAAAAATAATTGTAAAAGACATCTATTGCTATTAGATATCCGAGTAAATCGACAGCACTTTCTCAAGACTCAAAGTTCCACCCTAAATAGTTCCTTCGTGGCTTCTACTGAGGCAAAACTGAACCTAAGTGATATTTCTTACCTGCATATTAACTTGTCCTTATATCAAAATCTAAACTACTCTCATAACCTAGCAAATATTACATGTTTTAGCAAGGAATTATATAATCATGTTTAATTGTACAGTTTAATACAAAATTAATAGGTACTCAATCATTTTAGAATACTTCAAAGAAATAATTAAGTTTCTAATGAGATAAGAAGACGTTTACTAAAAGAAAACCAGTAAAACATTTAATACATATTAATATTGTAGCGGTTTAAAAAGACCCTGTATATTAGGAAGTGTATGTCTTAAATTTTTCCAGCGTAGCTCATATGCAACCCTCTGTATATTGAGAAATAAACGGTTTGTATATCTGGTTGCATACTTAAGTAATTTAATTTTGTTTTGAAAATTCTTAAAAAAGGAATAAAATTTAAAATCGCTATAAATGTTACGATTAACAGATGTAATAACAGCGCTATTAATTTGCATAAAGACCTTCTTTAGCAAAAATTAATTTAGAAAAATGAAGCGTAAAGTAAAAAAAAGAAGCAACGGCAAAAAGTAAGGGGACAAAAAGTTGGAGGAGCTGTCCGGGCGATCGAGGTATCCGGGGTTTAGAGAGAGAGTAGATCCTAGTAATAAGTACGTGGTGCGTGCAATTATAAATTTTAACATCTCAACAATTTTCGAGTGCCCCAAAAGATCTAGGGTGAGTACTTTAAAAATATATATATTGCTTCATTGATCGCGTTAAATCCACACAAATTTGTTTAGACGTTTTGAATTTTTAGGCCTTTTTACTATCTACTCGCACCTCGTGGTAATTTCGTAAGGAATATAATTTCAAGAGGCCCCACGAAACCTAGGGTGAGTGTCTAAGCATTAGTACCTTATCTTTTGTCATATTAAATTGAAAATACCAGAGGTCTTAGTGTTATAAATTTTTTAGGCCTCTTCTTAAACTCGACGTGAACCCTGCACAACCTATTCCTAGGCTCGACCTAGAAATTGGAATTTTTACCCCCGTGCGGTTTTATTCATTAAATACTCAAGCGTCGGAGCCTACCATTATTTTCCATAGCAGCAAATTTGATTTTCCTTTGGCCAGGAAGTGAATCTTGGGACAGTGTGCTCCCCATACTTTTTAAATTTTTCCACAGAACTTTTACTGTAAATTAAAGTTTATTACATTTTGTACACCGACTGACAGCTGCCAATCGGGTAAAGAATTAAAGCTATATTATTGTGTAGATAAGAGCGGCTGCATATTTATAATTTATATCAAAGTTATTATTACCAGTGTTTTATGTTTTTGCACCAATATAATACGTTGCTGTCGTTAGTTACTGCAGTTATTGCGTATATGATCAAAGATTTTTTGAACTCTTTGTACCTTCCTTATCTACTTTCCTGTTGCTATTATACATTTTAAAATTATTGTTGTTAAGTTAGAAAGCATAGCTGTTTGGCTTTTCAAGCATTCATATACACGTTGTCTCTTACTTAACTGTAGCATTTTTATTTATTAAATTTACTTATACTACTTACGTAATTGTTTTTCTAAAACTTGTTTTTTGAGTGTCTTGATTCCCCTTTACCCTTATCGAACTATTCGGCTGGCGCCCAGGCAAAACTTACTATTATATAAGTGTTAAATAACATCTAAACGCTAAATTGAACAACTTAGTAAATAAATAAAAAAAAATCAAAATAATAATAATCCTTGCCCACGACCCAGCCTCCGAATTTTATGACTGCCGCGAGCTGATGTTTCCGGTATCACCGAAACATCATGTAATGTAAAGTTACAATATTGTTCAACAATTTAATCAAACTGTTCATCGTTTTTTTTGCTATGTTTCTTGTTTTTAAATACATTTCTTTCTTTAGTACGACGCAGATAATATTTTTTTCATCTTCCACATTCTTCTTGTCCGTCCTGAAATTGCACCTCTTGGCAGTTCCTGAAATATAAATTATAATATAAAGTGTGTTATTGTTTTGTGTCTGATATTCAAATAATTTGCAATGATTAATATACTGCCAGAAAAAATAATGGCACAACTGTCAAATCGTTATGGGTTCTCAGGAAGAGCTGAACATATGTACTCTTATTTTTATTAGTTTATGAAATATTATGTACTGCTACCTACCCAAAAGTACTGTATCTGACATCAGAAAACATATTTATCTTGTTTATCGAGTGATTACTTTTGCTGTCTCAGATACATACATAAGATGCTTGAATATAGTATCGGAAATTTTTACTTTTGGGATTGCATAGTTTCAATGACTTAACCGACCGCCCACAATAAAGGCGTCTACCAGTACTCTAGCAGAAGCAAAGTGTAACAAGCCCCTTCGTTCTCACTTGCTCTTATTGCCTGCACCAAAGCGAACATTTTCCGATAGTGTATGTCAGTATTTTTGTGCATACCAAAATTTATTATAGTTATGCGTTAACTTAACTTGTCAATATTATTCAACTAATTTTTGTTATACTAGAGCAACCAATGCTTTTGCGTGAAATGCCTCATTATTCAGGGAAAATAAAGTTAAACTTACCATCCATCACATTTGTTATATACTATACAATAATTTATTATTATTATTATTATTCAGTTTCCTGCTGTCAGACAGGGCTTCCGTAGCCTCCAACACTACAAGGTAGCCGCGTTGACTAATTCATTACATCGACTCTCTACGACCTGTGGAGTTAGTGACTGTAAAATCTTGAATTATGTGCCCTAAGTAAATGAAGGGACTCCAAGATAATCGCCTTCTGCATCTAGCCTGCCAACCATTCGTCAGAATTCTGACAGGCCGGTATGATATTCAATTTTGGAAGCAATGTAGGCTTCATACCTCCGAGTACACCGATTATTTGGATGACCATCTTGACTGAAGTTGGCTGGGTCCAGCACCCGAAGCTCGTACCGGTGATCACGATATTTGGTCTGTTTTTCCTCCTCCTTTAAAGCAACGTTTGTCTCAGCAGATGCTGAGAATTCAGTTAAAAACATTACCTTGTTCTGATTGCCAAGGAGGACTATGTCAGGCTTGTTGATTTGAATTAGCCTGACAGTGGAACGAGTAGTTTCAATCCAACTCAAATGGAACCTACTTTTTTATACCCTCGCTTGTCCCAAGTGGAGATTATTCTATAAAAACAAAAAAATTGGAAATATGCAATATTAATGTACAAAGTTGTACCGTAATTTTTGGAAAAGTTAGGTAACACCGTAAACGCTAACGGAGCCTTTAGGTCATGGATTACTTAATATAGTCTTATTTTTTTTTATGTTGTTATACTGATATTCCTTTTTTTTTAACTATCTATACTTACTTATAGAGGGCGTCAATTAGTTGCAACCAACAGTGTTTAAAAAATATAATCTATAGCTAACCAACCAATAAATTTAACTATAAGGTTAATAGATGGTTATGTTTGTTAAAATGAGATAGACAAAAAAATATTTTTGTTTGAGACTTATATTACTAAATAGACGAACACACACATATAGACAAAAAAGGATATTTTCATGATATACCTACATAGCATTAATTCCTTAGGGAAATCTAATAAGCAGGATTATGATATGTCTGATTAAACTTTAAAAATAGTATAAAAATATTATTTTGATTAATGATATATTAATTAATTATTATAAAGTATATGATTAGCAGTGGCATACGTATGTTTTTGCTTTACAGAAATTTTACTGTTTCAAAAAATTATGTAAATGAAATGTAATATCATATGAATATTTTTCAAAATTGTTTTTATATAAATATGTAATGGTAAATTTAGCATGTAATTTTAATCAAATAAAAAGTGTAATGAAATAATTGCTTAACTGAGATATCCTTTGGTGGAAAAAGAAATTTGCTCCTAGGAATGTTCTGGATTACATTTGGACATTACTCGTGGATAGCAACAATTTTCCAGGGGATGTAACCATGATCCATATATCCAACGACTATTTCATGAATTTTTACCAACAGTGGGAAAGGGAAACATCCAAAAAACATATATACTATAGTTTTTTTTTTAAACAGGAACAGGCACAGGAACAAAAAAATCGTCGTAACGGGACAAAAACCATATAACAAATCCTTACATATATTTTACTAGAGACGTAAAATTAAATGAATAAAGGGGAACAAAAAGAAAGGCCTAAAAGAGAAGGAGAAAAATCGAAATTAAAATTGGCAAACACTTACAAAAGTGGAAAAAACTCACCCAAGATGTTGTGTGGGCCTTATTAAAAATTTACTATTTTAAATTTGAGAATTGCACTAGACAAAAATGCCCTGTGGTTTTATTTGCAAAGCTGATAAGATATAATATTTAACCACAAGTGCAAACTATTTTTGTGTGCTCTCACATTAACATTCACAGAATAGCACCTTATTACATATCAGTTCTTTCACCTAATGTTCGTTTTTCTCAATTTCAAATTCTTAGTCCTTCAAGGTTATGGCAGAGGGCAGCTCAATGCAGAGACATTGGGAACGTTGAATACACCGCGTACTATACCGTATGGAATCCGAACGCAACATGTTTTACAAATAATTCCTTGATAATTCTGATCAATCTAGAAATTCGGTATACTTTAGATGTAATAAATAATGTGGCATTTTTAAATGCTACAAAGTATATCAAATAAAATCGATGAAATTAATATATTTGCGCAGTTAGAAAACCTAGATATTTTATGTATCACTGAACATTGGTTACAGAACAGTAACATTGAAAATTTAAATCTAACAAATTTCAAATTATCCTCTCATTTTTCTAGAAAGAAAAAGAGCCATGGTGGTACTGCAATATTTAGTAAAAAAAAATCTGATGTGCATAAATGAAATCACCAATATTACGAACATGTCTGTTGAGTGTCACATAGAATTATGTAGTGTCTTACAGTGGCGCAGCCAGAAAATTCATCTGGGGGGGGGGGGGGGGGGCAACAGAACCGGCCTCCCCAGAAGTTGAGGAAAACTTTTCAGAAAATGGTTGAAAACGGATGTGTATAGATGCCTCTACTAGATAATATTGGCATTACTTAATTACAAAATATTAATTTCAAGAGATATGAGGATACTGCTTTTAGCCCCTTCAAATTAGTCAAAAAATTGCTGTCTTATGGAAAATCTTCCCACAGTTATGAGACCTGCAAGAAGTGAAGTATTTGGGTTGTCTTATCATGATTTTCACACCCCCCGCAGTTCTAAAAAAGAGTGTTTTTGAGAAATATATACATATGTATGAATTTTAGCGTTTTTTCGTCTTTTTCTGAGGAAAAACTATGCATTTTGGGGAAAAATATCAAGAGAGCAAAGTTGTATAGCATAAAATTTCCTATAAGTTCTGCCTCTACCATTTTTTTTTTCGATTTCCGCTTAGTTTCGCCGTTAGAGGGCACGAAAGAAATAAATATACATATAGACTTTGCGCCTTTTTTTAGATTTTGACCCAAAATTATGCATTTTTATGAAAAATTACGTGAGTACGAAGTTGTAGAACAGTTTTTTAGAACTGCGAGGGGTAAAAATCACGTTTAGACAACCCAAATACTTAACTTTTTACAGGTCTCATAACTGTGGGAAAATTTTCTTAAATATTTCTTAATTTGAAGGGACTATTTGTACTAATAGTGATTATGCTCCTTTATTTTTTGGTTCATGGAAGAAGGCTTGGGGGGGGGGGGGGGGGGCATGGCCCCCTCCTGGCTGCGCGCCTGGTGTCTTATATAATGGTTTAACAATAATTTGTGTTTATCGACCTCCTGTTGGAGATATTGACATATTTTTCAATATAATTAATAAAGCCCTAATAACAGTGTCAAAAAAAACACACAATATTATATTATGTGGAGACTTTAATATAGATTACAAAAAAGGCTGTCGGATGTTTTAGACTCCTTCAAACTAAACATAACAACTTATGTAAGGATGCACAGTTACTAGATTATCAACCTCCACACCTAAAACTTGTAAATTATCCGGATAAAATAATGGAAAAGCTAAGCAATTTTCGAGTATTACATCAAAACATACAATGTATAAAAAATAAGATTCTAGAAATAGAACTTTTTTTAAACATGCAAGATGAGAAACCTGAAGCTCTATGTTTTACTGAGCATTGGCTGAAACCAGGAGAAGAGAATTTTATAAAACTAAGTGGATATGAAATGGTCTCATCATATTCAAGGAAGGAAATGATACACGGAGGAGCTTGCATCTACATCAAGAACGAATTGAATTTCGAAAAAGTTAAATGTATAGAAGATAATAGTGTGGAGGGACATATAGAGTGTGCATGTGTAAAAAATAGAGAACTTAATCTGATTATACTGTGTATATACAGAACAAATTTAGGAAATTTTGAGGTATTTATGGAAAAGTTAGAGGAGAGTATTGACTTAATTCAGAGTAACTATAGAAAGTATAAGTTGGTGTTATGCGGAGATTTTAATATTAATCTGTTGGAAAAAAATATTAAAACAAAAAGATTCTTAGACTTACTGAATACATACAATGTGTCTCAAACAATATTTGAACCCACCAGAGTGACTCAAAAAACAGCTACACTTTTGGATAACATTTTTACCGATTGTGAGAACTACGAAAGTTCTCTCATATATTCAGCATTATCAGATCATCACGGCCAAACATTAATTTTAAGTCATGAGAATAAAAGACAAACCACTAGAATAAAAAATCAGTATACTAAAAAAAGAGTCTTTTCAAAAACTAAGCTTCAACAATATCGAACTGAATTACAATCAGTAAGTTGGGATAAAGTTTTAAATACAAATGATGCTAATATAGCTTATGACATTTTTCTAAATGAAATACAAGGTCTTATGAATAGGGTATTTATTAAAAAAACACGTCAAACTTTAGGTAATTGTCGAAAGTCTTGGATGACCACGGGCTTAAGAGTATCAGCTAAAAAAAAGCGATACTTATATGAACAAAAAATAATTGGGCAGATAAGCAATGAAAACTATAAAAACTATGTGAACATTTTTAAAAAAGTCGTAAAAGCAGCAAAAAAAAACTTGAAAATACCAGGTATATATTGAAAGCCGAAAATAAAACTAAAGCTACATGGTCACTTATTAAAGATATAACAGGAAATAAATCAAATAAAAATGGTTTATTAGACAATTTTAAAACACCCCATTCTAACTTGGCTGTAATTCTAGACGAGATAAACAATTATTTTATAAATGCTTGTCCTAATACAAATTCAAATGATCAAGTTGACTTTAGTAAAGTTCAACAAGTCTCAAATAGTGTTTTTTTAAACTGGGTAAGTGCTGAAGAAGTATTGGAGTGTATAAAAAAACTAAAGAACAAAAAATCAATAGGAGAGGATGAAATACCCATATGTTTACTCAAGGAAGTGGCGGATATAATAGCGCATCCTCTTGCATACATTATTAATGTTGTCTTTTGCACAGGAGTATTCCCAGATCAGTTAAAAATAGCACATATCAAGGCGATTCACAAAAAAGACAAAAAAGATGATATCAAAAATTACAGACCGGTATCTTTGTTATCTAATCTAAGCAAAATCTTTGAAAAGCTGTTGTATACTAGAATCATAATAACCTATTTGGAAAAAAATCACATTCTGTCCGACTGTCAAAATGGCTTTAGAAAAAAGAGATCCACAATACAAGCCATATACCTTGCATTAACAAAAATATTAGATTCCATGAACAACAGTAAAAACACTTTAGCAATGTGTTTGGACCTATCTAAAGCTTTTGACAGTGTGGACCATGGAATTTTGATTAAAAAGCTTGAACGCTATGGAATTAGAGGCATTTCATTAAGGCTAATAGAATCATACTTGACAAATAGAAAGCAGTGTGTGGTCGACTATGATGAAAATGGGCAAATAGTTAAATCAAAACTGATTAATATAAAAAAAGGAGTCCCTCAAGGATCTATTTTAGGACCACTGCTTTACATTTTATATACCAATGACTTGCCAAGCTTTGTAAATCAGGACATGATTCTATATGCTGATGACACATCCTTAATATTTAGCGAAAACAGTGAACAGGTCTATCAAGAAAAAGTTAGTGAATCAATCACCAAACTCAATAAATGGTTTGGGGCAAATAATCTGGTCCTTAACGTCAACAAAACACAGATAATTAATTTTAATACTCTATTAAATGACCCCTTAACAATCAACATAAATAATACAAACCTTGAGCTGACAGATAGCGTGCTATTTCTTGGTGTACATGTAGATCAGAGGCTAGATTGGAAAGTTCATATTGAAAAGTTGTCCGAAAACATAGGGCGATACTGTTATGCTTTAAAAACAATAAATAAAAGTGTCGGATTGAATGCAGCACTGACTGCTTATCATGCTTATGTACATTCGAAAATGAAGTACGGAATTATCTTTTGGGGAAACTCGGTGGAAGTTCAGAGAATTTTGGTTTTACAAAAACGTTGTTTGAGAAACATTTTTAATATGAAACAAACAGAAAGTTGTAAAAGTATATTTAGGGAAAATAACATTTTAACTGTAGTTAGTATGTACATTTATGAAGCAGTTCTTTTTATTTATCAAAATAGAAATCTTTTTAACAGCAATGAGACTAGCCACAGTTATAACACAAGAAATAAAAAAAACCTTGTACCTGAACAAACCAAATATACTTTTATAAATAGAAATGTTCAAAATAATATTATGAGAATCTGGAACAAAATTAACTTATCAGTAAGAAATCTTGCCATAAACCAACTAAAAAAAACAATTAAAACACGTCTCATAAATAAAGTATTCTATACTATTGAAGAATTCTTCAATGATCATTGTGATATTTTGTATATGTAAGTATATATTTTATGTATATATATATATATATATATATATATATATATATATATATATATATATATATATATATATATATATATATATATATATATATATATATATATATATATATATATATATATATATATATATATATATATATATATATATATATATATATATATATATATATATATATATATATATATATATATATATATATATATATATATATATACATAAAATATATACTTACATATAAAATATATACTTTAGAAGTGTTGCATTCTAACTGAGTTTTATAACTGATTCAACAAGGCGTGTTTAGTCATATTTATAACATACAGAACCTGAGTAAGCAAAATATATAACAAAGGAATTGCAGTTCTGCAGTCTGCACAAGTTATGAGAAACAAAGGTGTAATATGATATCTTGAAGATAAGCAATTAATAAGAGAAGCTGTTATCGTGAAATACGATATACCTGTGAAGGTTTATTATGGCTAAGTCGCAATAAGATAGCGTGTAATATTATATAACAACTTCCCCCTTAATAAAAAAGTTGATGTTATGCAACAACTTTTGAAAATTGTTAAAACGTTAAATGAATATAATGCAAAAATAAATTGAAACAATGTTGAATGAATACAAAGCAAAATAATAAAATAATGTAAAAGTTAAAATTGGTAAGCGATAATAAAACATTACATAACATAATAAGGATAAAATACAATAGTCTAAATTAATAGACAAGGGTAAAACTCCACATGAAAGTCTATGTTAACTCGATGTCCTCTTCTTCTTGAGGTCTAATACCGGGTCGCTTTCTTGGAGGGATCAGTCTAGGAAATTTGGTAAATACTCTGCTTCGCTCTGAAGGAGGTGAAGGAGGGTTATCCGTTGAGGGTTGGATTCGCAATGCTCCACATCTTCTTCTTCTGCATTTACAAGTTATGTAAAGTAGAACTAATAGGATGATGAGAGTGATTATGAAATATGTGAACCAAGATATGTGTTTGGTCACAAAAGGTTCATTTATGAGGTCATCCAAGTCTTTGGAATATTGGTCCAATTTGTTTTTAGCAATATCTAGGTCTTCTACGTCGAGATTGTTTAATTTGAGAGGTTTTAATTTTGGAATTTCGATTTTGTCGGGCATGTGATTACAGCATTCAAAAGGAATTTGGATAGGATGTGAATTGTCCTTAATTTCGGAAAAGTCTTTGGCACTGGCTTGTATTCTAGTAATGCCTGCATAGGCGTAACATCCTGGTTGTAGTTTGATGATGGAATTTTTGTTGATTAACTCTGTTGTGGATTCTCTCTTTGGACAGTTGATGGTAATGTGAAGTGGTTCGGAATTAATTACTAGCCATGTGTTGTCTTCAAGTTCTTGGACGTTGTATCCCTGACTAATAATGAAGGAAGTTTGACAGTTCTCTGGAAGTTTTGGCAATGGTTTTAGTATTCTGGCTTCACATATGGCATTTTGGTCGATAGGATAGGCAAACAGGTTCGAACATAGTTTGGTTCCAAAATAAAGTGGTTTGCATTCTTTCAAATTTCGTATAGGTATGTACATCAAAGAATCATCATCTCTCGCGATATATTTTTGTGAAATAGATAAAATGTGATGTAGACCAGTTCTGTTATCAAGTATCGGGATAGGATATAGGCGATAGGTGTTATAATTTTGGGGTTCAACAAGTGGTATTGTTAAAACAAATACTAAGTTAGAATCCATTTGAAACGCTTGTAATTCAATAATATCCAAATACTTAGCAACTGCCGATAATTTAATGGGGAGAGGCAAATTGTTCCTTTGTAAGCTTTGTGAAATTTCTTGTAATGCTGTTACCAAATGATTAGGGGTTATGATTGACGTGTGAATGATTCCTAGTCTGGCAAATGTTATTGAATTTAGAATGTCGTTTAAATTATCTTCGATATACAAATAGCTTGCCATTAATTGTTCGGAAATGTATAAAAATTTTAGTTTTATGTGAGCAGCCTCGATAGCTTGAGTCATTGTTTGAATTGTGTGTTCTATTTCTTCGAGATCTTTGTTAAAGGTTTCCTCGTCAATTTGTAATTTTTGTATAGTCGAGTTGAAGTTTTTAATAACAGAAGTTGTAACTGAAATTTGATTTTTGATTAAGTTTTCCAATTGATGTTCGTCATTATTTAGTTTATTTATACAATTAGTATAGTACTGGCCATCTTCAGCATCTAGGTTACCAGTTATGGATTTGAATATTGTACCGATACCGTTAAGTATTCCTCGTTTATATCTTTTTGTATCTGAAAAGATTTCGTCAAATTTCATTTTTATAGAGTTGGATATTTGTGTTAAAAGGTTAAAGTCTGTTTTAATTTCACTCGTAAAAATAATTGACTTATGATCACCATTATGGAGAGTGTACAGGATTCTGTCTAAGATATTTTGATTTTTGTCAAAAGCTAGTTTGAGGGATGAAATGTTTTTATGCACTAGTAGAGTCCATTTGTCGTTTGTCACCACGATGTCTGTGTCTTGGTGGTAGTATACACCAACGGTGTTATTGATTGGGATAATTTTGTATTGACAGAGTGCTGATCCGAACAGCAGGAGAAACCTGAAAATAAATTTAATTTTCAGTATATGGTTTCATTCTATCAAAATTTACTTTGGTTTCTTGTTTCGTTTCGAGGTTTAATAAGGTAGCAGAATTTTGAAAAATTTCTTTTATTTTAAAAGGACCGTTAAATTTGTTTTGCAATTTGTTTTTGATTTGTGATTCTTTTACGTAAACTAAGTCACCTATTTTGTATTCGGGTCGTTTTTGGGGAACATTTCTATCAAAGCGAACTTTCGCTTTCTCCTTTTGAGCTTGCGTTCGACTACGGGCTATTTTATAGTAGTGAGATATTCTGTTGTTTAAATCCCTAACGTATTTGGTTATTAACTCTTTTTGGTTATACAAAGTTTCAGGTGGTCTGTTGGACGTATGTCCAAATACAAGTTCGAATGGGGTGAAACCGTGTGTTTTATTTACTGAATTGTTATAGCATATTACTGCATATGGTAAAATTGTGAAAGGATGTTCGTTCGGATTTTCAGTTTTATGAATTCTTATCATTTCAGCTAGAGTAGCATGAAATCTTTCTATGGATCCGTTCGATTGGGGATGTCCTACGCTTGAATACGTCAGTTTTATGTCGTAGAGGGTGCAGAGATCTTTGAGCAAACGGTTATCAAATTCGCCACCGTAATCGCAATGGATTCTTAGCGGGGTGCCGTAATGTTGAAAGTATAACAACAAGGTATTTACGACGGATTTTGCGGATTTGTCCGGGACTGCATAGGCTTGTGTAAATTTGGTTAACTCGTCGCGAATAGTTAAAGCGTAATTTCGAGTTGGGAATTCAAATAAATCGATATTAATTCTTTCGAATGGTGTTCTTGGGGTTTCTGTGACTACTAGAGGGTTGTTAAGGTTTTTCCGGCATACTTTAGTCTTTTGGCAAGTTTCGCAATTTTTTATAAAATTTTCAACGTCTTTAGTTAGACCTTGCCAAGTGTATTTTTCTCTAATTCTTCGAATCGTTTCATTTATTCCACGGTGTAGATTATTTTTACCAAAATGATTTTGCTCCAATATAATTGGAATTTCATCTTCGTCGGCAGTTCTGACGATATCTTGACAAATTACTACTTTTAAGTCTTTTTCCGCAAAAATGAATGATAGGATTTCAAGGATGGGGAGGTCTAAGTTATTTTCGACAAAGTATGTCTTAGAGAGATCTAGAACATCTTGGTTTTTAAATAATACCAAAAATAAATGTTCAATTACGGATTCGATATCAAACGGTAGGGGAATGATAAAATATCTCCTATGTCTGACTGTTTTGCTCGATACAATATTGATTTTATCGTTATGAAATTCGGGGTTTTCTTCGAATATGTCCTCAATAATTTTGTGATGTAGGTCTTGTAAGTTATTTTGTTGGAAGAAGGTTATAATATCTTTATGTTCTCGATACAAAAGTTGTTTGTTCGAGGCTTTGATTTTCGAATAGTCAATTAAAGATGTTGTTTTATATAGGTTGGTGAAAGTTTCAAATTCTCGGGAAATTTGTTCGTTAGTGATTTCGTTGTTATCGTCTGGGTTTTCGTCGTCGTCTGACTCTTCGTCATTCGCGGCTAGAACTTTTGAATAGAATTTGGAACATTCAGAAAAATGATTAATTTTGATTCTGGAAAGTGCGTCCGTGTTCTTATTGATTTTACCGGGTTTGTAAATTATTTCATAGTCGTACTCTTCTAATTTGAGTCGCCAACGGGCAAGTCTACTTCCTGGATCTTTTATAGAGAATAGCCAGGTGAGTGGTCTATGGTCGGTGACAAGCTTGAACTTTCTACCATACAGATATGGTCTAAAGTGCTTTACACTCCATACTATCGATAAAAGCTCGCGTTCAATCGTTGAATATTTAGTTTCTGCACTGCACAAGGTTCTAGAAGCATAGGCAATGGGTAAATCTTTGCCAATAGGCCCCTGGCTCAGCACCGAGCCGACGGCAAATGCGCTCGCATCAGTGGTTAGAACGAAAGGTTCATCAAAGTTGGGGTAGATTAATATCGGAGTGGTCGTTAATGTTTGTTTTAAATTTTGAAAAGAATTTATACAATCATTGTCGAAGAGAAATGGTATGTCTTTTTGTAGTAGTTTTGTTAAGGGCTTGGTAATCTTGGAGAAATTAGGAATAAAGCGCCTATAATATCCGGCTAAGCCCAGAAATGATTTAATTTCTTTTGGATTTTTCGGTTGAGGAAAATTTAAAATAGCGTCAACTTTCGAAGGGTTTGGTTTTATGCCGTCTTTTGTAATTAGGTGTCCTAAATAAGCGACTTCCTTACGGAGAAACTCGCATTTGTCTGGTTGAATTTTGAGGTTGGCTTTTTGAAGGCGTTTAAAGACTTCAGTTAGACGGGAAATGTGTTCGTGAATTGTAGGAGAGTAAATAATAATGTCGTCCATGTAGACGAGACATCGTTCATTTTGAATACCTAACAGGATGTTATCCATAACTCTTTGAAAAGTTGATGGAGCGTTTTTGAGTCCAAATGGCATTCGCACGAATTCATAATGACCGTTCTCAACTGTGAAAGCAGTCTTTTGAATATCTGCGGGATTAATTTCGATTTGGTGAAAACCAGAAGCCAAGTCTAAGGTCGTGAAATATTGGCATTTGCCAAGTTGGTCTAAAAGATCGGAAATGTTGGGCAGAGGATATTTGTCGCCGATTGTAACCTCGTTGAGTTTGCGGTAGTCGACTACAACGCGCCATTTCTGTTTACCAGAAGCGTCCAGTTTTTTGGGAACTACCCAGACAGGAGAGGACCAAGGTGAGATTGAAGGTTGAATAATACCTTGACTTAACATTTTCGATACTTGGGACTTAACTTCTTCTTTATGGACCTGAGGATATCGATACGATTTCGTAAATATTGGTCGGGAATTGTCGGTGTCAATAGGGTGTTTGATTTCGTTGGTAAAGGTCAAATTGTCTCCTTCTAAATAGAATATATCTTGAAAGTCTAAACAAAGCTGCGTTACTATTTCGGCCTCTTCTTCGTTTAGATGATCCAAGTGCAATTCGTTCCTGATTTCAAAGGATCTGTCTGTCTGTAAGTGTTGGTCAGAATTTTGAGTATTTAAATTAAAAATTGACTTAAATTTTTGTAAAGGTTCTAAATTTAAATTGGAAAAATCGACAGTCTTCGGGATGACATTAGCATTGATTATTGTTGTTAAAAATTCTCCGTTTTCGTTTACTTTAACAAGAGCATTAGGTAAACGGACTTTTTCATTCTCTTGCGCTTGCAAAATAGCGTCAGTGTTTCTAAGGTTACATTTTAGTTTATAAATTTTTTCGGTACGGCCATCAATTTGAATCTTATTTTGATTAGGGTTGTGGTTTGGTTGGATTTTGTCGCATTCGGGTTTCGACGAATCGTCGGTTACTTTGAAAAGTGGAACTGTTTTAAAATTGGTTATTAATCGTTTATTTCTTATGTCGACGATACAATGATAGTGCTCTAGGAAGTCAGCTCCTATCAGTCCATCAAAACTGATATCTAGGTCGTAGATGTAAACTTTATGTGGGTCGTTTTCCGTAAAGGGTATAAGAACAGATTCACTAATAGTAATTTTCTGATCGGTTATGCCTTGTATAATTACATTTTCTGAAAATCTCCGTTTGTAATTTTCCGCTGTTTTTGGTTTAAAAATAGAGATACCTGCGCCAGTATCGATTAGAATTTTGAATTTGTTTGTGATATCTTTAATGTAGTATAGATTTTTTGAATTTACGGTCAACAATGAATGTGATAGTGTTTCTACATGAACCCTTGTTCCGGGAAGTTCAGCGACGGGTCGAAACTGTCGTTGAGATTCATCGTTCGTATTTGATTTGTTATTTGGTCGAATTGGTCTGTTTGCTGTGTTGGAGTATCCGTGGGGTACTCCGGATCTATGCGAAAATCCTGAGGATTAACAGTATAATCCTCCTGTGGCGTTTGAGAATTAGCAGTATAATTCTCGTACTGTTCATATTGGGAATTAGCTGTATAATTCTCTGAAAAGCTTTGAGCGTTTTCTAAATCGTAATTTTCATAACTGTCACTTACATTTTGATAATCGGGTGAATAGTCATTGTATTGATTAAATTGATCGGCATAGTTATCGTAAGGTTCGTAATTTAAATGATGAGCTTTTTGCTGGTTAAAGCGGTTAAAATTCGGGTTAGGTTGAATAGCTGACGGTCTTTGTTGGTTAAAGTTTGGATTTGGCCTTATAGCTGAGGGCCTATTTTGGGGTTGATTAGGTTGGTTTTGAGGGAATGTCCTCTGACTAAATTGATTATTTTGTGAAAAGTTTTGGAAACTTGAATTTCCTGGGTAATTTGGTCGTTGAAAATTTTGTGAGGTTGACGGCATTGTTTGTGTTTGTTGCCTTGTACGGCATTCATTTATGACATGTCCGTTTCGTTTACAAAACGAGCAGAATTTCTGCTGAAAATTTGAAGTTGGTCGTTTTTGTTGCATACTAGGATTTTTGACCGGACTATTTTTGGGAAATTTTTGTTGCTCGAAATAAGAGAGTTGTAACTCTCTACGAATTCTGCTTACGGCTTTCAGTATGCTAGGAGGATTGCTAGCACGTATGATGCGGCCTAAATTCGGTTCTAAGCCTGTTAATAAATTGTTTAAGGTCATCGTTTCGATGAGATCTGATTGTGCAGCTCTTTGCGTTGTGGTTAAATTTTGCTTTTGCACTGCGGCGTGCATTTTAGCATTGTGCGTTTGTAAACGCGAAATAAATGTTAGAGCGGATTCACCTGGCAATTGGTGAATGCGCTGCAGGTCCTGAATCAGGGCCGTTAGATCTCTGGAATCCCCAAAGTGGGTTTCCAATAGTGCTTTGATTTCTGGCCAGGTGCCAGGGTTGCGAGAATTTATTAATTCGGCAGCTTTGCCTTTCAATTTATTTTTTATGTGGACGGTCAAAAGAATTTTTTGATCTCCAATTGCCATGCTTTGGGCGCAATGACAGGAGTTGAGGAATGTTTGTAAATTAATGGCATTGCCATCGAATTCAGGTATTAGAGAAAATATCTCAGAGAGCTTGTAAGGCTCAATTTGCTCTGGTTGAGGTTGTTGTTGTTGTTGTTGCTGTTGTAGTTGTTGTTCGGTTGGTGCCGGTGGCACTGGTTGAACTGGCTCTGGTTGAGCTCTATCTGGCATTTTGCTTTTTGTATTTAAATATTATTTGGACAAAAATTGGTTGCGTATCAGCAGTATGATACGATCTTAAATTAAATTAAAATTAGCTTGTTACGTTGCGTGCGTAAATGGATTGTATATTAGCTGTATAATACACAATGTTTCGTATTAGCAGTATAATAGGAAAATAAATAAACTTAAAATTAAATGAACTTGTTTCGTTGCGTTTGTAAAGGAATGGATTCACTTTGACAAGAGAACTGGCTTTGTACGCCGAGTGTATTAGCAGTATAATACACTTTTAATAAATAAGTTGCGAAAAATAATAAAATAGTAAAATGGTACGAGATGATTCTTAAATGACTTACGTTAATTTCATCTCCATGGGTAGGTTCTTCGTCCGTCGAGGGATTGGGATCCGCCACCACCAGTGAGGAAGGTCTCCTTGTTCTTGTAGATGTACACGCACTAGTTAGGCACCTTCTGCAGATGTTCTCCTTGTTCTCTTACGCTTCACTACCAGTTAGGCTTCTTGTTCTGATGATGTTTACGGATCCTACCGACTGCGCCAATGTTAGATCACGGTTCACATGAATGACTTTTTAAAAACTTTTATTTAGTTACATGGAGCCAACGTTGGCTCTTGGAGAAGGAATATAATAATAAATTAGAAGTGTTGCATTCTAACTGAGTTTTATAACTGATTCAACAAGGCGTGTTTAGTCATATTTATAACATACAGAACCTGAGTAAGCAAAATATATAACAAAGGAATTGCAGTTCTGCAGTCAGCACAAGTTATGAGAAACAAAGGTGTAATATGATATCTTGAAGATAAGCAATTAATAAGAGAAGCTGTTATCGTGAAATACGATATACCTGTGAAGGTTTATTATGGCTAAGTCGCAATAAGATAGCGTGTAATATTATATAACATATATATATATATATATATATATATATATATATATCCTCCTGAGACCCGAACTTGAGAAAATGATAATTTTGATATTTTTTTTGTATACAGTGGTTATAAATATGGATCTAAATAACACGTATTTTTTTGGAAATTTTTATTCAACGTTTTTTTACAAAAAAAATGTGTACATTTAGATGGACACTGGGTCCCTATCAAAAAATTTATTTTTTATGCAATTTATAAAAACAGTTATGCTCTCCTGTGATGCATATTGAACTGGTCACACTTTTCGCAAAAAAATTTGGTTTTCTTGTTGCACTTTGGATTTGTGCACCTTACTGAGTTTTTAAGCTCCGATTTCAGTAGCGGTAGGTGTTGCCTCTTGCTTACACTAGCATTATTGTTAGATGGCAGGGGTGGGGTTGAGCGGGGAGAAGATGCAGACGAAAGTAAAAAACCTTTTGGGTTCTTTCTGGTATGAACAGTTCTAGGTATTCCAATTCCCTCATCACTGTCTTCTTCATTCTTCGACTCTAAAAGCATATCAGCGATTTTGAGTTTGAAGTCAAATAGTTGCATGATTTCTTTGCTTTTATCTCCAAATGTTTGTCGGTCACTTCGATATAAAATCCACGAATTTGCTATGGCTAGGTCAAAAAAATGGAAAATTGTTTTGACAGTCCACTTGTTAGTCCTGGCATTAATTCTATAGTAAGCGATCATTCTGTCAATGAGGTCGATTCCTCCCATAGAATCATTGTACTTAGCGACCATGTTGGGCCTCTTGACTTTGATAAATTTTTTTTCTACTTTCGACCATCTCTTACATTCATCTGAAGGTTGTTCTTGCAGACTGGTGGACGCTAGTAAAACAGATTTCATGTCGTACCATTGAATTATATTTATTTTTTTGTCCGATCAAACACTTTGTCCTGTGGCTCCTCTTCCTAATCGTTGCAAAATTTTGTCTTTAGTCAGATGTACAGATTGTGGTACTCTCGACTTCATTATGGTCCCAGTACCATGAAGCTTCTTTTTTATTAAAAATTCAAGTAAGGGAATGGTAGTGAAGTACCTGTCCATAAAGACATGTGAACCCTCCTTCAATGAGTCAATAAGCCTAATTACTGCTGAAGGACCGACGCCCAGTTCCTTTACTGTATCAATAAGAAAAGTGTTTTTCCCTTGGTAGACCTCGAAATCCAGTACTAACCCGGATGGAGCTGCACATACAAAATTTTTCAATCCCTCAGGATTTGGCTTACCACGAACAAATTGTTTGACTCCACAGACACCTGTAAACGGAATCATTTGCTCGTCGACAGCAACAATATTCTCTCTTGGCAAGGATAAACATGTCTGTTTGACTTTATCCATAATGGGCCTTACCCTCCACAATTTGTGTATCTTTCGGTAATCTTCTGAGACTTCTCCATCAATCACATATTTTAGGTGGCTTCTAATTGTAAAAAATCTATCTCTTGTCATTGTTGATGCAATAGCATACACTCTAGTAGTTTTTGCCCAATACATTCTAATGCGAGGGTATTTTAGTACTGACATCAACATAACAATACCAAAAAATTGCTTGGTTTCTTTGAGAGTCAAATTCAAAGACTTGCTGTGCATAACCATGTATTTCACATTTGTACATTCACAAATTTTACTGAAAATTTCGTCATCAAAGTACATAGAAAAATAATCGAAAACTGTAAAATCTCTTCTTTCATCACTAGTGTCGTCAACTACCGGAGCATTGAATTTTACCCCAGGGAAATTATTAGATTTAGTCCATGTGTATTTTGGCTTAACAGACTTATTTTTCTTTTTCTTTGAAATTACCCCTGTTGCTTCTTTTAGTACTTTTTTTTGTTTATTAGAAGGTATTAGTAGACTTAAAGGTAAGTCGTCATCATCATCAGTATGCTCTTGTAAGTTGTCAAAATTCGCTTCATCCTCTCCCTCTACATTCTCCATTGCTTCAGTCCCGGGCTCATTTTCATCTTGCTCGCCTTCATTGTCACCTGTTTCATCCTCATCAGATTCTGCCTCAAATTCATTCCCTTTATCTACTTCATACCCATCACCTAAACCATCATCAATATCATCTTCGGAGTCTTCATTACGGCGCTCCAGGTCAGAAGTATCTGCTTCAAGTAACTGTAATATTTTATCATTGTCATCGTCAGGTCGTAAATATTTTTTTGTACCAAAAATACCTAAAAAACAAGAAAAACATTAAAATTTTTTATAAAAAGTGAGGTTAAGATTCTATCACAAAAATTCGTCATTTAGTCCTGATGTCCATTCTGTTGGCACTTTCAAAATAGGGTTAGTACATAGATATCAAGCTATTCTCTCAACAACCTGAGTTAGATTTATGTTAATAATAGATTATTTAACAGATTAATGTAGTTCAAATTAATAAAAACAGCTTAGAATAAATAAATATAGGTACTTACTATCAAGCGTAACTTTTCTAAATGTCGTCATTGCAATACTAAAAAATAACTCGATGAAAACTTCATTAGCTGCACTATTACCTAGCAGATGGCGTAGGTATAGGTTTCATTTAGATGGACAGTGGGTTTCCACTGGTACAACATGATGAATAAATTTCAAATAAATTCTAAACTGACTGTCCATTCAGATGGACACGGGGTCTCAGGAGGATATACAGTGTGTCCAACTAAGTCTGCACCATATGGAAAACTTTTTTATTATCGGTTTTATGAAAAAAAGTTATTCTTGATAAAAAGTTTTGCATGGCCTAAAACCCAAAATGAAATAATCAGATATCAGTTTTTTGCAGTCATATACGAGGTTTGTCAAAAAATGTAAATTTTGCTCAAGAGTAAAGTACCTTTATTTATTACAATATCGAAAATCGTTATTAAGAAAAGTTGATCCTAATTGAAAACTACGGTCAGATATCCAATATTATCCATCTACCATGAAAAAACGATTTTTAATAATTTTTGGGTATATCTATTTTTCATGGTAGATGGATAATATGGATATCTGACCGTAGTTTTCAATTAGGATCAACTTTTCTTAATATCGACAATCGTTACTAAGAAAAGTTGATCCTAATTGAAAACTACGGTCAGATATCCATATTATCCATCTACCATGAAAAATAGATATACCCAAAAATTATTAAAAATCGTTTTTTCATGGTAGATGGATAATATTGGATATCTGACCGTAGTTTTCAATTAGGATCAACTTTTCTTAATAACGATTGTCGATATTGTAATAAATAAAGGTACTTTACTCTTGAGCAAAATTTATATTTTTCGACAAACCCCGTATATGACTGCAAAAAATTGATATCTGATTATTTCATTTTGGGTTTTAGGCCATGCAAAACTTTTTAACAAGAATAACTTTTATTCATAAAACCAATAATAAAAAAGTTTCCCATATGGTGCCGACTTAGTTGGACACACTGTATATATATATATATATATATATATATATATATATATATATATATATGTTTGTGTATACTGTAGTGTATATTATTTTTAATAGGTACTTTAATGTGTTTATGTAGTAGTGTTCTAGTTCTTTAGCATCGCTATAAGTTTTTTATTACTGTGTACTGTGTTATATGTTAATTCCAATTTTTAATCCTTATGACTGCAATATTATATATTTTGTAAATTACTAAATGTTGACACGTTCTATACCCTAATAGGGTGGTATGTTGGAACAAATAAATCTTATCTATCTATCTATCTATCTATGAACCAACAAGAATTTTTACCAATTGCAATGGCATAACCAGCGCCAGCTCCATTGATTATTTAACTACTAACCTACCTCTAGATATGTATCGATGTAGAGTGGTTGATCCTTGTGTAGCTGACCACTTTGCTCAGATTATTGACATAAATTTGCTTGAATGTCATTTAATATTCGAGTGCAAGCCAAATATTAGCGATACAAATATTACATTTAGATGTAAGTCCAAAGAAAATATAAATGAGTTTAAACATCATATCAACAACACAGATTGGTCTTTCATCCATAGTACAAATGATGTAAATAAATTATTTAATCAATTTGTTGATAGTCTAGTATGGCGTCTGGATGTTAGTTGCCCTGGAGTAAATAAATCGATATGTAATAAAAATAAGGTAAATCCTTGGTTTAATAAGCAGCTAATTTGTGAAAGAAATGAACTAAAACAATTACAATGGCTTAAGAGTAACACAAAAGATGAAGTAAATATAACAAACTATCAAACTAAGAAAAAAATATACAAAAAAAATATTAAATTGGCCAAATCAAACTATTACTCTAACAAAATAAAAAATAGCAATAACAAGTCTCGTGAAACTTGGAAAATAGTATACGAGAATTTAGGTAAGGTTAGATACAAAAAAGACAGAATAGAATTAGTTATAAATAATGTAATAATTACAGATACAAATTTAATTGCAAATGCTTTTGTAAATTATTTCAGTACAGTATCAGGAATTAAACTTCAAAATCACTTTGGAGAAAATTTGTCTTTGCCTTGTAAACATACTTAAAATAGCGAACACCATACCGATATATAAAAAAGAAAACCCAAGTGATATTGAAAATTACAGACAAATCTCACTCCCAAGCGTTCTATCAAAGTTGGCAGAAAAACTTGTTTCTAATGTTATTATAAATTATTTAAATAAGCAAAAGTTATTTACACCCTATCAGCATGGATTCAGAGAAAAGAGGTCGGTAGAGACGGCAGCCTACCATTTACTAAATTTTGTTTATAAAGAATTAGATACAAAAAAATCAGTAATATCACTCATGTTTGACCTTTCTCGGGCTTTCGACACAGTTGATATCAGATTTATGGAGACCAAGCTGTACGCAATGGGCATTCGTGGAAACTTATTAAATTGGATTATATCATACATGTCTGACAGGAGGATGTTGGTTAATTGCAATGGAGCGGTATCTGACACAAGAAAAGTTGAAATGGGTGTCCCCCAAGGATCAGTTTTGGAGCCACTCTTATTTGCGTTATATGTAAATGATTTACCCCAACATATTACAAATGGTATGGTTATAAAGTTTGCAGATGATATCACAATTACTTTATCTGCAAAAAACCCAGAAGAATTGTCAACATATATTGCAGTCACTTGTGATGAATTAGAGGCTTGGTGTCAGCGAAATTATTTAATCTTAAATAAAAAAAAAGACCGTATATATGAATTTTCATCTAAGATCCCCTTTACCAGAAACCTTTATATCTCAAAATAATCTAACACTCTCGCAGACATCAAAATTCCTAGGTTTATGGCTATATGATAAACTGAACTGAAATAGGCACATTGAACATGTTTGTTCTAAATTAAATTTAGCATTCTATGCTACAATGCAATTGAAATCTTGCTTAAACACTGAAGGAGTCTTAAACATCTACTACGCTTTGGCCTATAGTCACATAGCAAATAATATTGTTTCTTGGGGCGGAGGCAATGACTTGCTTAGTGTATTCATTGCTCAAAAAAGATTAATTAGATTAATTTTTTCACTTCAGCCATTAGAGACCTGTCGAAAAGTGTTTAAAGATAAAAAAAATATTGACAGTTCCATCTATATTCATATTGAAGTGCATAATGCACGTTTATAAAAATAAAAATGATTTTGAAACACTTAATAATAATCATTCTCATAATACTCGACATGGTAATACTCTGTACATTCCAAGTCACACAACCACTTCTTTTAAACACTCTCCACTCCACAGATGTATTACTATGTATAATAGGTTACCAAACCATATAAAAAATATTCAAAATGAAAATAAATTCAAGAGGGTAACTAAAGATTTCTTAATTGACAATGTTTACTATTCTGTAAACGATTATTTAGATAGTTAGTTTTCATTTCTGTCGTTTTATACATTTTCTGTTGATTGTTTATTTTTGTTGTATATTATGTTTCTATGTATTTTAATAACATATTTGACTTGTCACATGTACAAAATCATGTATTACTTTTAGTGACCAATAAATATCTATCTATCTATCTATCAATAAATTCTGCACCTCTCGTTCTCGACAACGCACTCAATATTTCTGGAGTTGTAAGACAGCATTGGTGTTTGATCTACTCCATTCAAATGCCGCAGATGGTAGTACAGCATTCGTAATGCCGCATTAAGGCGATGGATGTAGGCCGAAATCGTATATACCGGACATGCTGGAAGCAAATGCATTGGCAATTCCGGCGTATAATGGCAGGTCCTGCAGTTGATACCTACACCCATTATACAGCTTTGGTAGACCAAGGTGTTAATTGCACCATCCTGGCAAGCCACAAGGAATCCCTTGGTCTCAGACTTAAGCCCAGCTGACCTTAACTCTTTCACTGCGGGTGCCATAGGGCTTTGCGGATTTTGTACGTCTCCTACAGCTAACATATGAATCACATTCGCGGATGTGTATGTTTCCCGTACGTTGGTGCGCTGTAATTGCATTCAAAATGTTAAATGTAAATATTATAAAATGTCACATTTTACAGATTTCTAAATAAATTTCGTTTTAGAATGAAGTATTCATTATAAAAACGTTGAAAATAGAAAATAGTGAATATATAAAAGCATAAAAGAGCATTTTTTTTTGTGGCTGTGTCAAATTGAAGTTTAGTACATATTATAAACATATTCACAAACGGTCAGTTCCCGCATTTAAGTATGCCTCTATTAGCCTTTTTCCTCTGAAGATTTAAAAAAGATCCACTAGAGGCAGCACTAGTGGGAGGAACACATGTTTTGATTTTCCTATTGACAGCAACGTTAAACGTACCTCTTATTATTATTAAAATAAATAAATACTGTGAATAAAAAAATTAAAAAAATGATTTATCATGCCCACTAAACATTGTGCATTCACGAATTGTACATCTGACAGTCGATACAACCAGGATAGGGTAAAATTTGTGCCTTTTATAAAACCGCAAGTTGACAAGAAAAAGTGTTTGGAGTGGATTCATTTATCGCGAAGAACAGATTTAACAATAGAAAAAATAAAAAAACATACTTATATTTGTACTAAACATTTTATGAATTCTAATGGTCCAACAATTGAAAACACTAATCCGTTATCAGCGACTGTATCAAAGGTTAATAATTGTTTATTTTATGAGGTTATATTATTACTTTTGTAATTGCCATGCTTGTTAATTTTCAAGAACCATTAGTAGTATAAATAATTAATATTATTTTAAAGTTAATAAATTAAAAATACAAAATTTATAATTTCTTTTACTGCTTCTGTTATAAATATTATTGTCATACAACACAAATAAATTTATCATATTCTTATTAATAACAATGTACCAATATAATCTATACCCATAATTTCTTACATAAAATTTGAAAGCACCAAATATATAATGTAACATGCATAAAGTTACTAACAATCAACAACTTTAAGATATTCATTCAACTGTAAAAATAAAAGTCAGGTTTTTCAGTCTCTGGTAAGTTGACTTAAAGAATTAAAAAAAAAATAGCAATTTAAAAATGTATGAATGTCAATCTTCGATTAGATAAAGTGACAAATTTCTTGGCAATCGCATTTCAAAAAATTCACCATCTTAAATTTTATACACTTTGACTAGCTTTTGTGTTAATGCGTTAATAAATATTTCATCTCGATTTATTCTTTCAGTAGCAAAACTATGAAGCCCAGACCAAATAATGAAGTCACAATAATACTCTAAACCTAATAGTGGTTCCTTTTTAAGTGAATTTGATTATCTTTAATAGTGTAACATAAATTTTTTGAATTATTTACTTTATTTAGATCGAAAGGAGAACATTTTTTTAATACTTGTGGACATTTTACTTCAATACAGGAAACGAGCTTATCATTTTCAAATATCAAACCATCTGGACTTCATCCCAAACCCGGAAATGAGGCGTTTACAAAGAGACCACACTTTTTAACAATCAAATCATTATTAATTTCAAAATCGATTATTGCGTTACCTTCATTTTCGCGGCCATACGCGATCTGAGGTAAATGACTTACGTCATTTTTACACTATAACTTGCTATTAATTAAATTTGTCAAATCTGTACTTGTAAAAAAATTTTTGCATTCCGATGCTGTGATTCTAAGTTGTCTTTCGATTAGCCACTTCAAACTATTTTGCTCTATATCGATTTCAACCGCTCCAGATTCGACCGGAGTTAAATTCATTACTAACTGGTCAATTTTTAATTTTAATGTTAATTTTTCATCAGGACTCAAGTCATAATTATCATACTTATTATTCCATTCTTTTAATTTTGAAGTGCATGTAAGAGCATCATAACCATAGCTATAGTGTAATCTTCAAGCTTATAAAGTAAAGCAACGATATGAGAACAATTCCTCGAAGCAGATGCTGGACACTGACACTGGGCATTAATAATTTTACTACTATTTTTATCAAAAGCTATGCTTGTTTTATATGTCACTGATGCTCTAAACGAAGATTTTACGTCTGCCCTTAAGAAGTATGACAAATCATCATCAGATAAGGGATCATTTGAGTCTAAACTATCACTATGACCAGTAGTAATATAATTATACATTGTAGCATAGCAAAAAGACGAGGAATAGCTGTGGATGGGGAAATTGACCAGTTTGATGAAGGAAAGGTGCAGGATGTTAAGCTTGGTAGAATTGGATTAAGTAATTTCATGCATTGCTGTTTATCTTCTAAACATTTACCACCATCAATTCCGATAAAAAAAATTTTACCATTACCATTCGCAATACAATCCTCAATTCTTAAATATAAAAAAAAGTATTAATAATAACAAAATTAACATAAAATATTTAAGCATTTAAGAAGAATAATCAACGACAACTAACCTTTCTACTAGTACATTTTTATTACCTGATGCAGGTAAACCACGACATGCAAGCCATCGTTTTAAATCCCGGATGAGATGGTCTTGTACTTTTGCAAGTTTCAGTTTTGCTCCAGGTACATCATCTTCTGTTAATTTAATTTTAAAAAAGTACTTTTAACGTTGCTGTCAATAGAAAAATCAAAAGATATGTACCCCCCACTAGTGCTGCCTCTAGTGGATCTTTTTTAAATCTTCCGAGGAAACAGGCTAATTCTCGCTTAATTAGCCAGTTCCCGCAGTGAAAGGGTTAAAAAGGCGAATGTCAGCTTAGATGGTAAACACAGTGTTTTTATAGTATACACCGTTCACCGTTTATTGACATGCTGCCTGAACAGACTTTCCTTAGCTCAGCTTTTATTTGGGCCTTCAAACGAGTTGGCTAAATAATTTATTATTATTATTATATAGACTTAACCAGCGGCACACTTTCTCAGCCGCAGCTGGAAACTATTTCACCGAATCCCTCACGTGCGATTGAAATTCGGCTCTGTTGGAGCCCGTTCCAGGTTTTTAGGCCTTTCAGGCGACGTTGGTGATGTCCACTCCAACAGCTAAGAATCCAGATCCCAACAACAGAGACTCCTAGTCCAGAACTTTCCTTAGAATATGCGCTGTTCCCAATAGTGCGATCTTCTGCACTTCTTGTGCGCTCGATTGACCAGGCAGTTGTTGTAGACTCCGGTCATGGCCCTTCTTGACAGTTCCTAGGGCTCCTACAATTACTGGCATGATTGTGGTCTTTGCATTCCACATTCTGCTAACTTCTATTTGGAGGTCTTTGTACTTGCTCAACTTCTCTGTTTCCTTGAGCATTATATTAGTGTCATTCGAGATGGGTACATCGATCAGCAAACAAGATTTCTCCTTTTTATTGTGTACGATGATGTCTGGTTATTATTATTATTATAGACTTAACAGCGGCACACTTTCTCAGCCGTAGCTGGAAATTATTCACCGAATCCCTCGCGCGCAATTGACATTCGGCTCTGTTGGAGCCCGTTCCAGGTTTTTGGGCCCTTCAGGTGACGTTGGTGATGTCGGCTCCAACTGCTCAGAGTCCAGATCCCAACAAGATACTCCTAATCCAAAACTTTCCTTAAGATATGCGCTGTACCCAAAAGTGCGATCTTCTGTACTTCTTGTGCGCTCGGTTGACCAGGCAGTTGTAGACTCTGGTCATAGCCCTTTTTGACAGTTCCAAGGGCTCCTGCAATTACTGGCACGACTGTGGTCTTTGCATTCCACATTCTACTAACTTCTATTTGGAGGTCTTTGTACTTGCTCAACTTCTCCGTTTCCTTGAGCATCACGTTGGTGTCATTCAGGATGGATACATCGATCAGCAAACAGGATTTTTCCTTTTTGTTATGTACGACAATGTCTGGTCGATTTGCGCGTATTTCTCTGTCAGTTATAACTGGCAAGTCCCACATAAATGTAACGTCGTTGGTGTTGACAACCTTCTCGGGGGGTATATTCATATTTTGCTGGTACTGGTATATCGAAGTGCTTGCACATGACCCAGTGGAGATATCTGGCCACTCTGTTGTGTCTGTGAGTGTACTCTGATGGTGCCAGTGTAGTACATCCCGCCACCACGTGGCTGACATGTTCTTCTGCTAGACCACACATCCTATACTTGCTGTCAACAGGCTGTTTTATTGTTATTATTACTATTATTATTATTATTATGCTCTTTTTTAGGTTGAAAAAGAAGAAACTGCTGCAAGAGCATTTCAAGCAAACAATCCACAATGTCATGTATATACTGATGACTGTAACAATATTTTAAAAACTCTTTTAAGTGGCAAAGGAAAGAATAAGGGTCTTCCTGAGAAAGGAGATGTAGAGCTACTTATTGGGGGCCCACCTTGTCAAGGGTTTTCAGGAATGAATAGATTTAATAAAGGGAAGAGCTCATGCTTCAAAAATTCACAAATTGCTACTTTTCTTAGTTTTTGTGACTATTACAGGCAAGTACCTAATTATGGTCCAATTTAAGAATTAAGTACTTCTGAGACCAGTTTACACAGCTACATTTGTCACAGTTTTAATTTGAATCGATCACTGTTCAAGTCGACTTATTCTCCGTTACAAAATCTTTCTATTATTTATTTATATACCGAGTGTCCCAGAATTATGTTAACAGGCGATATCTTCATTATTTGAAAAGATAAAAATATAAATAAAAAAACCTGCAAAAGGCATGGTAACACCAATCTGATAACTCCCCTGGAATTGTATTGCCTCTTGCAACCCCTGAGAAACCACCTCCAGATCCAGGAAGTATAGTAACGCCAAAAAATGTCCAAAATTTTTGTTGTCCAAATAGGCTTAGAATGTTATGAAACGAGATTTTAAATTTGAGAGAAAAAAATTTCTGTCTCTCTGTCGGTCTGTAACTTTTTTTCTGCGTACGATTACTCTGGAACCGTTGAGGATATTGACTTGAAATTTGGTACACATATGTATTTTAACGAGATCTGGAACTAGATTATATTTTGATCTTATTCCGTTGGAGGGTTGGGGAGTAAATTGGGGTAAATAGGTAAATCGAGCCAGTAAGAGTCCATAAAATAGGTATTTAGCATATATAATAGAAGCTAAGGTCTCAAAAAATCTGTTCGCATTAACCACCCCCATCCACCTATTGAAAAAAAATTAAATTGTGATTTAGTGTGTAAATATTATAAATAAAATTATAATAATAATATATGTGAATAGTGACTACTACATCATCGGTTTGGATTCATATATATTTGTTTTAGTCACGTAGATTAGTAATGGGGTTCACTCGTTTATTACATTACAAGTTAACTGAACTTAATTATGAAGTGAAGAGTAATGACTAATTCAATAACTGTTTAACATTCTTTTTTTTTTCACTCGAATACTCGTTGATGATAACCGAGTAATGCAGGTTGTTTCACTAGCCAGGTAACCGGTTATTTTTCACATGAGTAGTTAGCCTGGATACATATTTTCTCATAGGTTTCATTTAAATGTTATTTTTCATTTATTTCCCGTCGTCGTATTTCGAATAAGAGAGGCGGTGTTGTGGTGGTATTTTCTTTCTCTGTCTAGATGTGTCGTTTTGTCCAAGTAGGCCTTCATGCAGAAGTTTTTTTCGCAACCTTCTAGCTAGAGACGCTGAATGATTGTCTCGACCATTTTACCTTCATCACGTGTCAGGGAAAAGTTATACTACCATTTCAGATTTCCAAGAAGCCAAGTCCATCCAGGTAATCATCTTTTATTATTACATTATATAATAGATTTCGGAAATTCTGTACTTATATCATACTTACATCTCATTATAGTATTTGTTAAATTAAATTTACATGTTGAACAATAAATGTTGTAAATTCTGATTACTTTTTCATTTCATTTTCATTTATTTAAACAAATATCCTTCCTGGCCTTAGATCGCGTATAATAAAGTCAGTGGCGCCTCAGAAATCTAATTAGTAATTTTTAAAGTAATATCAGAACATCATAATTATTTAATTGAGAAACACACTGGAATCACCCAAATTCTCCAAGCAGTAGAGCTGCCGTTCGCCCTTATGTGTGAAAAGGAAAGTGGCCTTTCTAATGCTTCATATGTTACAGTTGTTTAATAGTTGCAAATAAGACGTTGCAAAATCATGACAAAAAATAAATATGCACCATATTAATAAATTAAGAGATTAAGACTAACAAATGTCCACTGGATGTTCAACTGGGACATCTCCGGCCTCCACAAAAGCTTCCAAGCGTCGCAGCAATTTTCGTGTCCAGGTTGCTCTAAGCATAGCTGGTGTTACTCTCTATGGTAAGTCTTACTAATCCAATCCATAAGATTCTCCAAACATCCCAAGTATGGTATATCACTGTGCTCAGAATGACGTGGAGATGCGATTTCAGGCTTTAGCTAGGGTCCCATTTGGAAAAAAAGTTGTAGGTGGTTTCTTAGAGGTTGCAAGAGACATAGTTCCAGGGATGTTATCAGTCGAAGTTTTTCATGCCTTTTACAGTATTTTTTTTATTGTTTTTGTCTTTTCAAATAACGGAGATATCGCCTATTAACGTAATCCAGGGACACCCTGTATATAATCACTTAGGCTGTTATAGTATAGTGTGAACACCAATAAAAAATAGATAATTTGATTTATAAGGTGAGACAATAAAAAGAAGTAGATATAAAACACAGCAATTAGAATATGAACAATTGAACAAGTGCAGATTAAAATTCATTGTCTGTATTCTAGCTCCAAATGTGGTCGAGAAAAAGTAGACTGCATTTTATTTAGCGTAAAATAATACTATAAAAGTTTAATGATGCGAATTTCATCTGATCAATTAGTAACATAAAATACCTGAACAAAAGGAGGCAGTAAGCGACTTACCCTTGGTGAATAAGGCTCCTGTGTCTCGACGAGGGTTGCTGGGTGAAAAGGCCTTTTCGTCGGACAACCCTGACTCCTTTCAATCTCATACTCCAGTATATTGTAGCAGTGCCAACAATCATTCACACACTCTCGCTAATACATTGTATTTCAAAAGATGCAAAACTGATATAAAGAAGTATTGCAATGCAAACAATAATCTAAAAATAATATTTAGCGTGATTCTGATTAAAACTTTAATTGAAAGCAACAGAGTGAGAGTTTTTTTTTTTCTTAATAAAAAGTGGCATGATTACACTTGATGATAACCTGAACATACTCAAGGCATGCTACACTCTGTTATTTAGTAAAAGAACATACTTTAAAATATTGAAGTAACCTAGTATAAAATTTGCATTGGCTCATCTAACACTCTTTAGCTCTCCTAATCTTGTTAACCTTTATAAATGTACGAAAAATGAATATGATATAAAAAATGCCAAGCATGAGTCCCACAGAACTTTAAATGCCCCAAATTCCATAAAGGTAGTATGCTTTGCTGCCTAGTGCCAAGAAATATAAGTAATAAATTCTAATTTTAAGGACTGGTCTATATGCAACCAGCTATACGGGACAGCACAAATATAAACATTTATCGAGTAAAAACTGTAAGATTAGATATGTATTTATTAAAATTATTGATGTTTCTAATCATATTAAAGGTAATTTGTTGTAAAAAGTAATACCAGAGTAATAACTAAAGCCTTTGACTGTATATCTGTTGAAATACTCATAGAAAAGCTGCATTACTATGGGTTTCACAATAATTCACTACAACTTATAAGCTCTTATCTCACCAACAGGAAACAACAAGTAATTGTTAATGGCATACATTCCAATGTTGAAATCATCGAACATGGTGTTCCTCAGGGTTCGGTGTTGGGTTCTATCGTGTTAATAATATACGTCAACGATATAACATCAAGTGTATCCAACAATGACCTTATACTATTCGCGGATGATACCACTGTAGTATCCAGAAATAAACAGCTTTCCTTACTGCTTAAAAATATGGAGGATGCACAGCCGAAGGTAACAAACTGGTTTGCAACTAATAAACTCAGTCTCAACACCAGTAAATCTGAGACCATTATCTTTACACTGTGAGAGGCTAAAGAATGGAATAATCCTCAGTCAGTTCTCTTTCTGGGTGTACACTTAGTTCCTAAACTTACATGGGAGGCACATGTGAATCATGTAGCAAAAAGCCTGACAACTAATATATTTGTCATAAGAAACTTGGTAGGAATTGTAGCCCATCCAGTACTTAAAACTGTCTACCATGCACTAATCCAAACTAAGCTAAGTTACGCAATTTTAGCCTGGGGCCATGCACCTTTGGCCTCAAGATTATTCAGTCTTCAACGCAGAGCTGTACGTTTAATTGATGGGCTAGGACATAGCGAAGACTGTAAAAAGAGTTTCATTGAGTTAAAGATTCCCATTCCTTTCCATGTTTATTTATACTTGAATGCCTTATGTACGTAAAAAATAACAGCGAGCGGTATCTAATGCATAACGAAGTACATAATTAGGGAACTAGAAATAATTTCAGTATTTACTTAGATTATCATAGAGTATATAAATCACGTACAAGCATTTCCTATTTTGGACCTAAATTTTTCAATCTTCTCCCAAGTAATATCAAAAACCTGCAAACCAAATCAAGGAGTATTTGCTCAATAAATGTTTTTATTCACTAAATGAATTTTGTAATAATAATTTTTCAGATTTTGTAAGAGGAACTTAAAAGTTACAACTATTTCCATTTTATATTTTACATTAATTGTTTATTGTTAGTTTGTTCACATCATCGTTATTGTAGTTTTATTACTTTTATTACTTTACTTACTAATTTGACATGTGTAAACATTTTATTGTATTAACACGAATAAAGAATTGAATTGAATTGAGTTGAAAATGAGGCAAGGCTAATAGGTCATCGTGACGAGTGTTATAGGTAATTATGATAACTTGCAATAGTTTTAAATTGATTATTATTACATTGAATATACTTTAACAAAGAAAAAATATATATGGACAGTAGTGTTAATTAATATCCTGTAACTTTTAAAAGAGTTTTTACAAGATGTGGTGAAATCAAGATTAAAAATTAATCTAATTATGCACTTTTAACAGATAAAAACCTGGTGCAAATTATTTGTTCATTCCCACATTGTAATACTATAAGAGATACGTCAATAAGCCATACAGTAATACAGTTCCAGTAAAACCGCTCCATCTAGAAAGTTCTTAAGCTTCTGCATGCAGTAATAAGCTTTGTTAAGCTTTTTGCATACTTTATCAATTTGAATATCCCAGCTTAGTTTTATGTCTATTGAAATACCTAAAAAATTTTTGTTTGGGCTAAGTGGTAGAGTTGTATTATTAAAATTTATCTGAGTGTTGGCAGATAATGATTTTCTTTGTGAGAAATACATTCACACAGTTTTCTCAATGCTTAATACAAGATTATTTAAGCAGCAATACTCGTCAAATTCCATCATTATAACTTTAGTATTATCAAGGAGCTCAGAATCGGCGCAGTTGTGCCAAAAGAGTTATCATCGGCGAACATGGTGATGGTACCTTTTGACATGAATGGAAAGTAAATCATCATTTACAAAAAGCAGAAAAATCAAGTTACTCCAAAAAAAAAAAAAAAAAAATTTGAAAAACGTTTGATTGACTTTTGCCTGAAGAGATCTGTCAATTAAGTAAGACATGATCCATTGTAAAAAAAACTCCTCGAATGACAATTTTTCTTTGATAAAAGACAGATTGAGCAAGCCAAATGCTCATAAGTCAAAGAATAATCCTATGACGAGGTTTCCTTTGTCTATTTCAAACAAATTGCAGTGGCGGCTGGTAAAATTTCAATATTTTTTTTCTCGTCTGTGGCGCATGGGACCCATACGAAATATGGAAAATAACATCTAGAGAAGCACTTCTCTAATGACCCCTAAAAAATTTTGAGAAAGCAGTTTGCAAAAAATTTTTTTAAATTCGGTAACCTCCCCTGGTCTAGGGACTCCTGTTTATTTATTTTTTTTTTGTCATATACATTTAACTTTTCATAAAAATACAACAATACGTTTTGGAGTTTATGAAAATATTTTCAATATTAACTGAAATACAATGAACTGAAATTTGGTAATTTACAATTTAACAAATCACAATATTTCAATTTGTTGTATCTCAGTTAGTAATGAAAATATTTTCATAAATTCCAAAACGTGTTGTATTTTTATGAAAAGTCAAATGTATATGACAAAAAAAAATAATAAACAAGTCCGAATTTTAAAAATTCTTTTCGCAAACTGCTTTTCGGTGACCAAGTGGAATAAATTTGCATTTGCTCACTCATCTCAATATGCAGTAATCAAACATTCCATTTTAATTGTTACCAGTTTTAGTGTGAATGATTTCTTACCTTAAACTAAATTACACTCTGCCCATATTGAATGAAAATTTATATTTATATTCTGTCTGCTACAATATTTATTATTACTTCCACATCCGGTGGAAGTATAGTAACGACAAAAAAATTTTTTAAAATTTTTATTGTTCAAATAGGCTTAGAATGTCATGAAACGTCGAGATTTTAAGTTTGAGCGAAAAAAAAACTTCTGTCTGTCGGTCTGTAACTTTTTTTTGTGCGCACGTTTACTCTGGAACCGTTTGAGATATTAACTTGAAATTTGGTACACATATGTACTTTAACGAGATCTAGAACTAGATTATATTTTCATCTTGTTCCGTCGAAGGGTTGGGGGGTAAGTGGGGGTAAATTTGGGGTAAAGAGGTAAATCAAGAAGGTAAGAGTCCATAAAATTGTATTTAGTATATACAAGCGAAGCTAAGGTCTCAAAAAAAATTTTGGCATTAGCCACCCCCATTACCACTCCCCACCCCATTATTAAAGGGGATGAAAATAATTTTTGATTTAGTCTGTGTACAAGAACCAGAAATCTCAAAATATTTTTTTTACTTCATCCATCGCCACCACCACCCCACTACGGATGTGGGTTATCGTTTTATTGGTTTTTGGAGTAGAGGATTTCAAATATTTTATTTTTAAAGTTCCATAAACAATTATTTCCACATACAAAATTTTTTCGTTGTGAGTGACTTTGATAGAAAATCTGGATGTGGAAGTAGTGATTCCTTGGGCAGAGGTTTTTTATTTATTTATTTATGGATCTTAGCCCATTTCTAAAATACAATTTAAAATAGTGCATAGAAAAATATAAAAAACAGTGCATGTAAAAAACATAAAAATTACTACATTAATATTTTGTCTGTATTTGTAATTCATATAGAGGTGGGAGAAAGGACAGTCCTCCGCATTATTGCCAAATTATGCCACCCATGTAACCCTCTCCACAATATATCGAAATGCCGAATTATCAAAAAATAAAAACAGACCCTATCCAATGTCTCACTAATTTACAACCAATATTTGCCAAGGCTCACACAAAAACTAGTCGAGTACTGCATAATATGAGATCACAACATTAGTATTAATAAATTTAAGACTCTCCAATACCCCTTATAACTGAGAAGATGAGACAACTACTATAGAAAACCAACATCTTTGTTTTTTAATTCTCACGCATAAATGAATACCCTCCAATTGTACGTAATCATGAAATACGATAACAATAATGTATGTAAATAATATAAAGACAGAAAGACTTCAGTCGATAAACGTTTGGACCGTTCCAATAAAAGACTCATTTATTTAGGTATATTTTTTTACACTAATTAAAACAAAATGTATATTTTTTAGACCGAAATATTTAATTTTTGAAAATGTAAGAAACTTTGTCTCATTCAGAAAAAGTATAATTCTGAAACTAACATTAAGATGTTTGTTGGCAATGGGATATCAAATTTCATTTGGTATTTTGCAAGCCGGAAGTTTTGGTGTACCACAAACAAGACGAAGATTCATTCTGATCGGTGCTGCACCTGGTTATCCTCTCCCCAACTTACCTGACCCATTACATGTTTTTAGCAGACCAGGAAATTTTCTGTCAATTATTGTTGATGGTCTGAAATACGATACTGGTAAGTTCTCGTTTTTGTTTGTAAAACAATAAAATGGAAAAGTACAGAATTCAATGGCTTTGAGTTTAACTATTTTTAATTACAATTACAATTACAAGCTATAGAATACAGACGCTACTGGAATTAGTTTCATTTTTTTTTAATGAATTTAATAATACAGGGTAATAGTGCATTTTCAGGTAAGAAGGTAATTTATTATGATCTATATCTAAAATTTCTTAATTTTTTTTTAACCTTAAATATTTAATTTATATGTTGGAGAAGTTCAAGTATTGTGACTTTTCATTAAGCAAATGATATTTGATAAAAATCCATAATACACTAATTTGTTGATTAGAATTTCATAAAAAACAAGTCAAAGGACTTACTTAAATCGCCGAAGGACGAACTTACAAACATTACTGATTTAAAGCCTTTGACTATGTTCCCAATTAGGTTATTTACAGAGCCCGTATTTTGGATGACATTGACGTAAAACGCAGAGTCGACGTGAGAGGGTAGTACAAAATTATAAAAATTCTTATCTCTTTTTGTAGTTAACTGCTCATCCAATTGGAAACATTAAATCAAACTGTTACATTGCAGATTAATACAACGTAAATAACAATAGATAATTAAATATTAGTCTAAATGGTAATAGTGCATCAAAGGTGCATAATATTGCACCTTTGATACTTGAGCTTTCCATCATTTAATATTAACCCGGCGTTTTCGCAAATCCACGATTGTACCGTTTGTATTATGACAATGGACGCGTCATTATTATATTAAATTGCCGAAATAGTCATTGGAAAGTTTCCTTTACCCATCTCTGGAAATAGTATATCAATGAGTAATTGACGCATAGTGAAGCACTGAATTGCCAACTGACACAGGTTAAGGGTCTATATAGAGATGGAATATGCCTGAACTTTAAGGAACTAGGAATATCCAAAAATCTAAGTATGAAATATGGGCACTTGAATATATGCTTAATACATACAGGGTTCGATATTTTCAAAGAAGTTATGTGTACACAATCGTTTGACTTTATTGTGTATTAACAGTGTAAACAGTTTATTGTATTAACACGAATAAAGAATTGAATTGAATTGAATTGGAATTAGTGAAACTTAGCTCCAAAAAGACTATCCTTCTGAGTATATCTCTTTACCCAATTATCATTTAATACGCACAGACTGACCTACAAGAGGGGGAGGAACAGCGCTTTATGTAAAACATGGTTATAAATGCACAATATATTATAAGACCGCAGATTTCACACGAAGTTTAGAGCAGTTATGGGTCAAAGTCAGTTTAAAAAACAAACTTTAAACCACCACATGTACAACCCGACGTATTAGACGACCTTTTAGAAGTATTGGAACAAATATACTTGAAATGCGATCGTATTATAGTAATGGGAGACCTAAATATAAATCTTATGGATTGTAATACTCGTGGATATAATCTATTTAATAATATTTTAATTCAGTTTAAATTAAACCAAATAGTTGATACTCCAACAAGAATACATAATGCTGGGGAATCTTTAATTGACATTATTTGTGTTAGTGATACCTTAGATGTAATTAAGAGTGACATAATGTATATGGGAGGTATTTCAGATCATATACTAGTATATTGTGAACTTAGTATAAGCTGTACTCTTCCAGAAACTGGTAAGACTCATTATAGAGACATAGATAATATTGAGATGGAATAGTTTTCTCTAGACGCTCTAAACGTAAATTGGAATAATGTATACAATAATAATGATATAGATACAATCACAATGAACTTAAATACAAATATAACAAAATTATTCAATAAATATGCACCTGTTAAACATGTTAAAAAATATATAAAACATTCCCCACCACAGTGGCGGATCTATCCGGGAGGCCAATGAGCAAATGCCACCTGGGCCCCCTGTGCAAAAGGGCCCTCAGGGCCCTTATACTGTAGATCATATAGGTTATCATGCGAAAAAATGGGCCCTTCAAAGTGTTTGCCATCTGAGCCTTTTACCTTAGATCCGCCACTGCTCCACCATACATTACATACAATATTAAACAAATGATAAATCTAAAAAACAAAGCGTATAAAAAATATAAGGAGACAAAAAATGCAAATGACTGACTATATTATGTAGAACTTAAAAATTACTTGAATAATGCTATTAGAAAAGAAAAAGATTGTTACATAAAATTTGAATTAGAAAGGAATAATCCTAAAATACTTTGGAAAAAAATAAGAATCTACGGAATAACAGGGAAAAAAACTATGCCTTAAACCCAGATGAGGAAATAACTGGCAACGATATAAATAACTTCTTTTTTAATATAGGGGGCGATCTGCATACGAACCCAAGCAACACACAATAGTTGAATAAACGTGTAATTTTCGTTTATACCAGAGTATAATTATGGTTGAATGTGAATCTCTCATAAACGATAAAATGTCCGCGCGATAAACGTTGAAATATAGTGTACAATATACAAACTAAGAATATTTATGATACACGTTGAAACAGAGAGTGCAATATGCAAACTAATAACATTTATGATACTCGTTGAAATAGAGTGTACAATATACAAACTAATAACATTTATAATACACGTTAAATATTGCTTGATGCAACACGGTTATGCTTAGTATCACTTAAAGGTATCTTATGTATATTGTATATACTATGAGTAAAGTAAGAAAAGGTCAGAATAAAATTGCGGAAAAAAAGGAAAAATATATTTACAAAAATTATATTGAACAGAACTAACAATAGTTATTGCTGCAATATTGTAATTATAATACAATAATATTATAAGAAATAAACTAATAGTAATTAACATTAAAAAAAGATATATAAAACAAAACTAATAATACATATCGCACCATTATTGGTTATCAGAAACAAAAAATTAAGATTAATTATTATTGGCATTTTGGTATCTGTGTTTTGACTGCTTCAACCAGTCCTGACAGGCAAGTCCAATCGCTTTATCAGTCAACTTCTCTAAAATGGTGCTCTGCTCCTTTCCTTGGACGCAGATCTTGGGCATAGATTTACCAATTTTGAACCTGTTTCAGTTGAAATTTTTTTGTGCATAATCAATATGAAAGTAACATTCTGAAAAAAGAATAAAAAAACTGAACCCGATGAAAGAATAATTTGTTCCAAACTTTATAGTCGCCAGTATACCTTTTCGATGATAAATAAAAGATGTATAACAATTAATATTCATTAAGAATAACTAATAAACGTTTGGTAAAAATTAATTGCAAACAAAAAATAATAATGCGGGACAAAAGTTATTTTTAATACCAAAATATATCATTTCACCGTTGTTTAATTTAATAATGTTAACATTCCTAGGAGTTCCAAGTACAGTCCTACCATCACCATTTAAAAATGGATATTAAGGTTTAATAAGTGCAACTAACTCATTGAGACAGCGGTGCGTAACATGATTATCTAAGGCCCATGACTTTAAGTTTTGCTTAAAGTCAATCTCATTGTATTTTTGTGGCAAACTTAGATCAACATTATCCTGACAAATTATACTTTGAATAGGTACACTAGTTTGAAATATTGGAATAAATTGGAGCAATCAACAGATACTTGATTATTAATGACATTATCAGTGTTCAAAAGTTCAGAACTTTCATTATCTGCTATGGCATTATGATCAATCGTACAGTTTACTGTTTGAGTCTCGGAATAAAATGGTACAGATACATATCCTTCAGCAACTGTTGCCGATTGAACGGCAATATTATCAATAGCTTTTTTAGAAGATATCACAATTTTTCGTCGAAGATGATGTATTGAAATTATTAATTTTGGCATTGTTCACAGCATACTCATTAAGATAAAGCCATCGATGGAACACAATACCTACAGAAAAACAAAGAAAAAACAGTACTAAAATTAATTTTTTTGCGTTACATAAATCAGGGGTTTAAATTTTAGGAAAAATGTTAAACGTGTAGTAGCGTCTTTCACATTTACTATCTGATTTTTTTTTTTAAACTCGATGTGTAACTTTCTAGTTTTCCTTGCTACACTTGACATAAATCAATAAAATTTGGTGTCCCTATATTAGACTAAAAATACCATGTTTTAGGCTTACAATATTAACAATGTCGACTTCAGGACCGGCGTCAGAGGGGGCAACAAAAAATTTTTAAATGGGATGAGAGGCCAAATTTTACATATTTTTTTACTTACTTTCAATACATTCAATTTTTTCAAATTTTTGGGCTACACCTAGTGCTTCTACAATTTTTTAAAATGGACCATAAATTAATAGAATTTATGCCAACTGTGAGACTATTAGTTGTCAGAAATAGTTTAATAGAGTTGACATAAATCAATGAAATTTGGTGTCCACAAATTTAAAAAAATTGAATGGATTGATAAAATTTGTCCCCAGATCCCGTTTAAAAATTTTGCGTTTCCTCCCTCCCCATGACGCCGGCCCCGAGGTCGACATTGTCAACATGTTAAGCCTAAAGGACAGTATCTTTAGTTTAATATAGGGATACCAAATTTCATTAATTTATGTCAACTCTCTTAAAATATTCATCTAATAGTCTCACAGTTGCTAGTTGGCATTTATTTTATTAATTTATAGCCAACTTTAAAAAATTGTAGGAGCATCACGTGTACCCCAAAAAATTTGAAAAAAAATTGAGTATAAAATATGTAAAATTTGGCCTCCCATAATGCAAGTTTTTGGTAATGTAGTCGTAGCATTATGAGAAGGGATTCGGACCAAAATGGAATACTGATTTAAAGGAATCCCGTTGTTAAATAGGCAACAATAAACGTTGGTTTTAGGTACACAATAAATTCCACCACAGCACGTTTCTAAATGTAAAGATTATAACCTGGACAACCTTAATATATGTTACATCAGTCAAATCGAAATCGTAGATGCAATAAAATCATTGAAACCCCAAGCTGCTATAGGTGTAGATGGGCTACCCTCCTACTTTTTTAAAGCCTATACCGACATACTTGCGATACCTCTGCAAATTATTTTTAATAAAGCATTAGAAGCTAATATTTTTCCCGATAACTTTAAAATTGGTCGCATAACTCCCATACATAAATCCGGCAAACTATCGACCAATTACAGTACTGCCATAACCATCTAAAATTTTTGAATGTGTCATATACAACAGGGCATATTCTCATGTTTCGCCAATACTTCTGGAAGAACAACATGGTTTTGTCAACAAAAAGTCAACCATCACAAATTTCTCTGTATTCAGTGACTATAGAGCAAAAGATATAAATACATCAAATTGATACCATATACACTGATCTAGCAAAGGCATTTGATCGAGTAAATCATAAAGTCTTGTTAGAGAAACTAAAGTCATTTTCTTTTAGTAACAACTTATTAAAATTTTTAGAGTCATATCTAACCAACCGTCCTAATTTTGTGAGATTTGACAATAGCAATTCAGACATCTTTATTTCCACCTCAGGCGTGCCCCAGGGCTCCATACTAGGACCATTGCTTTTTGTACTGTTTATTAATAATATATCTGATTATATTAGGTATGCCAAATTTCTGCTGTACGCAGATGATTTAAAACTCTATTGCACGATAAGGTCTAATAAAGATGTTGATAAGCTCCAATGTGATATCAGAGCCATTTCTGAATTTTGTAAGGATAATGACCTGGTTCTAAATGAATCTAAATGTAAAGTTGTATCTTATACAAGAAATAATTTTTTAAAAACCTGTGATATAGATATTTTTGATACTAATACAAATAGGCTACACTCCGATCTGTGACAAAATATTCTTTTGTCGTTAGGTTGATATATTTTTGTGATATTGTATATATACATATATTTGTTTTAAATTTTTTTCTCTTTATTCTATAGCACATGTATGTCAAATTTTTACCTAACACTGTATACATGTAAGTGGACTCTGTCTGTTTGTATGCAGTATAAATAAATAAATAAAAAGTTTGTCATGGCAACATAACATAATTTAATAATAAACAGTACTCACCTCATCAAAGCACAATTCCAGTGTCTACACTTCTCAGAGAGACAATACTTCTACTTCTACACAGAATCCCAGATAACAGAAACAATGATTCAATGCAATAATGGCAGCGAAGAGCAAATAGACGAGCGAAGCGAGAACCAAGGACACAAACATAAACATCCTTCTAGCCGAAAACGATGACACACGATGAGTAACGGGATTATCACGTGATGAAACAGTAAAACACTATTGGGTTTCAGCGAACAGAGAAATCCGAGTAATAAATACCTCGAGAAGCATGGCGCAGCCTACACGTTTATTCACGGTTTAATGTTTTTGTGTATATTCAGTATATCGTATACCTCAAGGAAACACATTTAATGTAATAAGGAGAGTTTTGTAACTCTTTTTGGCCCAACGGTGCAGCATGACAAAAATACTCACTAATCTGATAACAGAAAACGAAAAAACATAAAATTTACGCCGTGTGCGCAACAAATGGTAAACCATACACGTATATTACACAGCTAAAAATATAAACGTTGACCGTACACGTGTAATGAATATACCATAACTAAAAATTTACGAAAATATGGTTGAATATACATATATTAAACTATTGTGTGTTGTTTGGGAATGATAACATCATACAATTTTATAGTAATAATTAATTAAATGACACATTGTTATTTTCAATAGAAACAATAACCAGTGCAGATATCTATAAACACATCAGGGACCGTAACCGAAACTGTACCCGAAAATCGCACCGTAATTATGATTTTTTTTAACCGTAACTGAAAACCGAATTGAGAGATTCTGGAAAACCGAAACCGTAACCAAAAACCGGATTGGCGCGGCTTTGAAAACCGAAAACGAAATCGAAAACCAAATTAACACTGCTTTGAAAACCGAAATCGTAACCGAAAACCGAAAATGGTCTACGTTAAGTAATCGTAACCGAAACCGAGCCAAAATAAATTTCGTTTTCGATCCCTGCAAGCATTAATTTAATTTTAACCAAAGCCCTAACCGAAAACTGCACGGTAATTACGATTTTTTCCTAACCGTAACCTAAACCTAAAACCGGAATGTGAGATTCTGGAAAACCGAAACCGTAACCAAAAACCGAATTGACGCTGCTTTGAAAACTGAAACCGAAATCCAAATTAACGCTGCTCTGAAAACCGAAACCGTAACCGAAAATGGTGTATGTAAGTTAACCGTAACTGAAACCGAACCGAAATAAATTTCGGTTTTCGGTCCCTGAAACACATAAAAACAATCAAATCAGAAACCATAGAAATTGATGAAATAAGTGTTAAAATGTTGAATCTACTGTATGAATGCAATTGTAGACATAATTAATCTGTCATTGACCACTGGTCAATTTCCCAATATATGGAAAACTGCTCCTGTTCTTCCATTTCCTAAGATAGTTAACTGCACCGAACTAAAAGACCCCAGACCACTTAGCATCCTGCCAGCATTATCAAAAGTAATAGAAAAAATGATTGTCATTGACACTGGTCAATTTCCCAATATATGGAAAACTGCTCCTGTTCTTCCATTTTAGGGGGGAATTTATTCATATGAGACACTGGTATATACACGTCAAATTTGCCACATGGACAAGATACAATAAAAAGTTGAAAATCTTACAAATTAGATAGACATAATGCACATAGTAGCCAAATAAAATTTAACAATTTAACAATACAGTTGTGTAGACATTCACAGTACATATTAAAATTTAGGATTTAAACTATGTAAACATTCACAATACATATTAAAATTAGGATATAAAACTGTGTAGGCATTCATAATACATATTAATATTTAGGATGTAAAATAATTGTAAAATTCTTGTACATCATAAAATACATGTTTCTTCAGAAAACTTTTGACTTGCTTTTGAAACTTTAATACGCTTAGATCTTTCCATTCACGGGGTAGTAGGTTGTAGAATTTAATGGATAGAAATCTATATGAGGAGAGGAGATATTTTTTGTGAGCCGAAAATATGGAGCAATCAGAGGCTTATTGTCTAGTGTCATGTTTATTTACGATTTGGTAGTTATAAATATACTTTCTGCCATAATTTATACATTCATAAATATATTGATTTGTGCATGTTAAAATTCCTAGGCTTTTAAGTAATGGTCTACATGAGTCAGTGCTCTCAGAATTTGTGAATATTCTGATTGACGTTTTTTTAGGCGAAGTATTTTTATGGCATGTGCAGAGCCACCTCAGAGTATGATCCCATAACACATAACACTATGAAACAAGGCATAGTACGCCATTAAAATAACATTACTATTTACTGAGATGGTTAAGCTTTTTAAAAGGTACACACAGCTGGATAATTTTTTTTGAGAGAGAGAAATAATGTGCGGTTCCCAAGATAACTTGCTGTCTACGGTAATACCTAGACATTTGGCAGATTCACTGATAACCTCGTTGTGAGAATTAAGATTGAAAATGATGGTTTTAGTTTTCCCATTATTTAAACATAATTCAACATTATCATAGTAGTCATTGGCCTTAGACTGTATTTCGTGATCTATTTGAGTCAGGATGTCCAATTCTCTATTCGCTAACAACAAGGTGAGGTCATCTGCATATCCAATAGATTTAGTTGTGATAAAGTCGGCTATGTCATTTATGTAAAGTAGAAATAGGATCGGCCCTGGTATTGAACCTTGTGGGACACCATAATTAAGTGGTTTTTAAAGTGGATGTTTTCCCATTCATGTGTACACACTGATACCTATTGTTTACATAATTTTTGATAAATGACAAAGCTGATCCTCTGACTCCATACGTTTCCAATTTAGTTAATAACAAATCATGCGATACACAATCGAATGCCTTTGATAAGTCTAACATTGATGCCGCCATCATATTTTCTTTCTCAAACTCATCGTCAATAATTTTTTATTTTCCAAGTAACCTAATAATCTTATTTTGAAAGTGGCTTCTAATTTTGATAATATAGGAATTATAGATATAGGTCTATAATTATCAGGTACATTTTTGTTTCCTTTTTTAAATACTGGAGTCACTGTAGCAAGTTTGAAATTTTCTGGAAATATTCCTTTTTCGAGACAAATATTAATAAGATATGTTATTTGACTTAATAATTCTTTTTTAGCAAGCTTTTGATTGCTTCACAATTTAAACCATAAAGTCCCTAGATTTAGAGTTACTTAATTTGTCAATTAAATCACTAACTTCAGTTTCAGTGAAGGGTTCTAGATAAAAAGAAAACACAACTCTATTTCTTTGTAGATTCTCAACATATGTTGCATTATTAGGATTAACGTGAGCCTTTATATCATCCACAATATTAACAAAAAAAATATTAAGGTCTTCTACAGAGATATGGATGTTATCAGCATCGTCACTTTTTTTTATTTATAATGGACCAAGCCATTTTTTTGCTTATTACTTGCATTCGTGATAAGATTAGTATTATGATTTATGGTCTCTTGTTTTAATGTAGCTCTGTAGTGTTCTTTAAATTTATTGTAATTGTTTTTGAAGTTGTTATCATATTTACTGAAATCATGTAACATTATGAGTGTGTTTTTCTTATTTTTTATGTTTTCACTATATTTTATTTTTCTTTTTATTCGTTCTAATGGGGAAAGATGAATCGTAACTCTTGACCACATTATCTAATAATATTTCTGACAGTTAATTTACATCTCCTGTTTGATAGAATTGTGACCAGTCATGACAAAACAAGGAGATTTTGTCATGGCTTTCAAATGTAAAACAAAACTCAAAGCTTTATGATCTGATAAGTGAGGATTTAATTTAAAACATTAGTTATGTTCTGTCCATAATCTATGTTTGTGAAAATGTTATCAATTCTAGTAGAGGATGTGTTAGTTACTCTTGTGTAGTCATTACACATTCATGCATGCCAAATGACAAACTGGTTTGATAGTTGTCTCGCGTTATTTGAATTTAGAGAGGAATCCCAGACAGCACAATATAATCTTAGAATATTCCTGGAATATACTCTTGAGAATAAAGAATCATTCTTAGAATAGGCCGTGAATATATAAATTCTCCAGGGAATATTCTTAGAATCAGCCAATGGGAATATCCTACATAAACCTAGATTATTCCTTTAAGAATATTCACAAATTATTCCAGGAATAATCCAGAAATATTTATATGTTTCAAACATATTCACAGCTTTTGCCTGGAATATATATTTATATTCCTGGAATAATCTAGGTTTATATAGGATATTCCCTTAGGCTGGTTTCAGGAATATTCCCGTGAGAATGTGGTATACGTGGGTCACTTTTGGTAAAAGCAGAAATAAAACTGACACATCATCACAACACACCTGGATGAGGGAAGACGCTCGCAATTGTTTATAGCAGCTCCTTCAGCTTGCTGCTTGATTATCTTACTTTTCGATTTAAATTATATAAAAATTAAAATGTAAAATAATAACAGTAATCACCTGAAAACTTTCCACTCCTTGCATATTAGTGCCTTCTTCCTAAAAATTCTACAAATATGGGAAAATAAAATATTGAAAATATTGAAGAATTTTTAATTAAATTATTTATATTTAATGAACATATTTATATTTTGAATCTATCTTAAGACTAAACTTCTGTCCGTTTCATTGTTTCTAAAACAAAAGAAAATAGTTTAGAGGATTTTTATTCAGAATTTAAACTTAAATATTGAAGAAAGCTAGTGGTAAAACCAAGAGTCAACTCATATTTTTGTATTTTGTAATTACTTCCACGTCCAGTGATATAGTAGCGCAAAAAAAAATTTGAAAAATTGTATTGTTCAAATAGGCTTAGAATGCCATAAAACGTCGAGATTTTAAGTTTGAGCAAAAAAATATTTTTGTCTGTCGGTCTGTCTGTCGATTTTTAACTTTTTTTGTGCGCACGATTACTCTGGAACCGTTTAAGATATTGACTTGAAATTTGGTACACATATGTATCTCAATGAGATCTAGAACTAGATTATATTTTGATCTTATTACATTGAAGGGTTGAGGGATAAATTGGGTTAAATAGGAGTAAATAGGTAAATCAAGCAAGTAAAAGCCCATAAAATTGATATTTAGTACATATAAGAGAAGCTAAGGTTTCAAAAAATTTTTTGGCATTAGCCACCCCCATCCCCTTATTAAAGGGGGTGAAAAAAACAAAATTGTGATTTAGTGTGTGTACAAGAACCAAAGGATTCGGAATTTGTTTTTACTTCATCTCCTATCCTCTCACCAAAAAACACTAAATCATATTAGCGATTTCTTTTCAAATAGTTATTTGAAGTTGATTCTTCTTCACCATGCCATATGTCTCGATAGTAAGTTTCATCAAAATCAAAGAAAAAAAATACATTAAAAAAATCAAAATAGAAGGATATATCATATGTTTAAAAAAAAAATTGCTAATATGATTTACTGTTTTTGGTGAAAAAACGCTTCGCAGGAGGCCGTGTATGTGAATTAAAACCAAATTTGTCACCTACACATAGAATTTTTGCCACTCTACTTAAAAAATATATATATTCAAATCGTGCAAAAAATAGAGAGTTACTGGCTTATTCCTCATTTAAGCAAGTATATATCCGAACCGTAAACAAATATATTATGTTAAATAATTACCTGTAACTGTTGCGAAAACTGCTGTTTTCGAAAACACTTTTTTGTCTTTGTATCCGTGTAAACTGTAAAGCTTGGCTAAGTCCACACTCATTACTTTACTCATAAAGCAGCGTGAACATTCCTTGTAATTATTACCACCCAATCTACACATACTATCAATCTAGAAAAAAAAAATACAAACAAGTAATTAATATCCTGTTACAAAAAATAATAGAGAAGATTGATTAAAATGAAAACTTGTAATAAAAGTTACTACAAATTATTTGTCTTTGCCTCTAAGTCTAGGTATCATTTGCTAGTGCTAATCTAGGAAGTATAGTAATTTTATGTGCGACAGCCCAGTTACGTAATTTATCAATAATTTAATTTGAATTTTGATCGTGTTGTTGCACAAATGCTTGACTAGAAGTAGTGCTCGATGAAAAATTTGTATGTTATTGTCATGCTGCTCATCAAAACTAGCGCTACAATTCAAATTTTCGCCAGAATCGCTTTCCAATAAATTACTTTTACTGCCACTATTTGAAACATTACTTCTAACAATAGTCTCTAAATGAACACTACTTATTAAGTTCGTGGTGCCTGCAGTACTATGATTATAAGTTTGGGAATTATTTTGACTGATGCTACGATATAAGTACTTTCTTGTAAATGTGAAGAATTTGTTGGTAAGCTTTGGTTCAACTGCAATAACTGTCTCTGATTTATATCATCAGTATTATGGTCTAATAGAGTTTTAGAGTTCTATTAACTTCTCTATGAAGCTGCGCCAGTAGTATTTCTATCCCCTTTTTTTCTTTTCATTTTAGTAAGAAAATGTACAAGTGGCGTGATGCCCTGTTAAATTTTCCCTATAAAAAAGATTAATGTACTTACTTATTGTTCATCGGTCACTTATCACTTATACTACACATAAAAACACTTAGAGTATCTCAACAATATCAGTATCATTGTATATATACAATGTCAGTATATATAATATTTGATCTGCGCTCAACAATAACAAACGATTAAAGCACGTAAATTCTGATATTGAGGTTATGTTATGAAATACGTAAATAGGAAAAAATCGCGGGTAGTTTAAAACACTATATATGTGCATGGCTTTATTTCTGAAGTCTAATCTTGGCTACACTGCTCAAACCTGATAACCTGATAACAAAAATATGGATTGAGCTTTTGTTTAAAACTGGGAATAACATCATTGTATAATATAATCATTATAATCATATTAAATATTTTATATTGATCGAAATAAATAATAACACGCATATATTTATGTTACATTTTACAGAAAAAATTAAAAGCTTTTAAAAAACGTTGATTTGGTTGAGTAATAATTATTATTATTAATTATTACTCAAAGTATATTCATGGATTATTCTTGACCCAGGAGGGAATATATATATTCCAAAATGAATAATACTATCATATTCATGGTGAATATTCCAGGTATATATTTAAAATTATATTACTGAAATAATCCGTTATCTTATATATATTTCAGGATTATTCCAGAATTAATCAGAATATATTCATTCTTTTTTGCATAATTACAGAATATTCTTAGAATATACGGTGCTGTCTGGGATCAACATTGAAATCACCTATAATTGTAATTTTTTTTATCAATGTGTATATTGTCTAAGAATGACATTAATTTTTCATTAAAAATATTGATGTCGCCTGACGGTGACCTATAACAGCAACCTATGATTGATTTTGACTTACTTATTCTATAGCACATATTTCAATGTTTAACTCTTCACAATAGTCTTTATAGAACGTGCAAGTAGTGGAGTAAATTTCGGTCCGAAATGTTCCGTTTTTTTTTACTGGCGTAGAACCAGGTGACACCGATATATTCTTGTTGTGTATGTCATTAGCTATGCAAAATGGCTATTTACGACTTTTTTGGTCGGTACCAAACTTTTGTTAGAGAATATTATTTAGGTATTATGCAAATCACAACTTACACACTTTTTATTTATTATGAAAATACCTACTTTCTGTATATTGTTGCCCTAATCTGGGCACGCTAATATACTAGTTAGGTAAATACTTTAAAACACTCATTATTAGAGAACCAATCAAAACAACTACTCTTCTAGCTAATACTGACGAAGTATTGAATTACATGATAGGATTCTTAGCATTTTAAAGAAAAAAATATTGAAAATATTTAAATGATTTATTTACATTTAGTAGAGTAGTTGTTTTGATTGGTTCTCCAATAATGAGTGTTTTAAAGTATTTACCTAACTAGTATATTAGCGTGCCCAGATTAGGGCAACAATATACAGAAAGTAGGTATTTTCATAATAAATAAAAAGTGTGTAAGTTCCCTGCCAAAAATTCCACATAGAAACTTATAAAAAAAAAGTGATGCGGTTTTATCGTTCCTATAAGTTATATTATTATTATACAGACAGGATTTTATCTGTTTTATTAAGTTTTAAATCGGTTATGAAACAGTAATTCCGAATGAGCTATTTGGAATTATCATGTTGCCCTTTCATGAGTACTTATATGAAATATACAACAAATCTACAGTTTAGTGTCTGCAAATGCACCCTTGCCCTTATATCTGTAAACATATGGAATTACAGATACAACTTTAAAGAGATTCTAAACTTTTCTATAAGTAATATCATAAGAGTCCAGTCCGTCCTTTCTCCAGTATCTATCGTATATAACACACCATGTTTTTATTGTAAATTTCAACATTGTCTTTTTATTAGTATTAATGTGGATATACATGTCAACAAATGTACAGTTTCAATTGTATATTTTACAGATGTATTTTTATTGTAAACTTCCATTTTGCTTTTTTATTAGTATTAATTTGGATATGCATGCCGACAAATGTACAGTTTAAATTGCATATTTCAAATAGAAATACTAATATTGTGGTAAACACAAAATACTGCAAAGTCCTTATTTCCTCGGGTGTTCTTGTTCTAGCCTAGAAGCAATGAATTAGTTGGCAGTGAAAGAGACTGCTTTACTTTTAATTTAACAAACACACGTCAGTTCCTTAGGTCGCATTAGAGTAGATATGAATTAGCGACACGTATACAGCTCCCTCTACTGGAGCCTGGAGTAAAGCTGCTGCTGAAATTTCTATCAGTTTCTACCAGAATGGAGCAGTAAACATTTACTTATACCACATCAATGAGAATTTATGAGAACAGTATCTAAGGTAAAACGTGCGGCTTTCCGTGGTTAAATGGCAAGTGTTTCTATAAGAAACGAGCTGCATTAGGTTAGGACAGTTTTGACTTGCAATTGAAGATTACTAATTATAATGTTTGAATAGGGATTTATGAGATCAGTTTCTATGAGTATTAATGTTTTTTTTTCAGTAATATATTAAATGTGTTTTCATTTGTTTGAATGGTTAAAAAGAAAGGTCAGTTTTCAACTGCAATTACAAATACAAGTTTAATCACTTTGAATGGGGTTATATGCGATTAATTTCTAAAAGTATTTATGCTGTTTTCCGAATATAATTGTGATGAGGTTTAATCAGTAACAAATTGTTCACTACTTGTTATGATATGGTCGGAAATTCCAAGTACACATTTAGTATTCCTTCAAAAGGATTGATGAGAGCAGTTTCTACGAGTATCTATTTGTTGTTCCTCTAGTAAATTATAAAGTCTTTACATTTACTTATACTATCTCAATGAGAATTTATGAGAACAGTATCTAATGTAAAACGTACGGCTTTCCGTGGTTAAATAGCAAGTGTTTCTATAAGAAACGAGCTGCATTAGGTTAGAACAGTTTTGATTTGCAATTGAAGATTACAAATTATAATGTTTGAATAGGGATTTATGAGATCAGTTTTTATGAGTATTAATGTTTTTTTTTCAGTAATATATTAAATGTGTTTTCATATGTTTGAATGGGTAAAAAGAAAGGCCAGTTTTCAACTGAAATTACAAATACAAATTTAATCACTTCGAATGGGGTTATACGCGATCAATTTCTAACAGTATTTATGCTGTTTTCCGAATATAATTGTGATGAGGTTTGATCAGTAACAAATTGTTCACTACATGTTACGATATGGTCAGAAATTCCAGGTACATATTTAGTATTACTTCGAAAGGATTGATGTTAGCAGTTTCTACGAGTATGTATTTGTTGTGCCAATAGTAAATTATATAAGTCTTTATCAGTATGCATTCGGATCTAATTTAAATATGAAAATTATATCAGAATAAAGCAACCAAATATTTTAAACAGTATCTATTTGTAAATCCAGACATTTACTTATACTATCTCAATGAGAATTTATGAGGACAGTATCTAATGTAAAACGTGCGGCTTTGCGTGGTTAAATGCAAGAGTTTCTATAAGAAACGAGCTGCATTAGGTTAGAACAGTTTTGATTTGCAATTGAAGATTACAAATTACAATGTTTGAATAGGGATTTATGAGATCAGTTTCTATGAGTATTAATGTTTTTTTTCAGTAATATATTAAATGTGTTTTCATTTGTTTGAGTGGGTAAAAAGAAAGGTCAGTTTTCAACTGCAATTACAAATACAAGTTTAACCACTTCGAATGGGATTATATGCGATCAATTTCTAACAGTATTTATGCTGTTTTCCGAATATAATTGTGATGATGTTTGATCAGTAACAAATTGTTCACTACATGTTACGTGTGGAAATTCCAGGTACATATTTCGTATTACTTCGAATGGATTGATAATAGCAGTTTCTACGAGTATGTATTTGTTGTGCCAATAGTAAATTATATAAGTCTTTATCAGTATCCATTCGGATCTAATTTAAATATGAAAATTATATCAGAATAAAGCAACCAAATATTTTAAACAGTATCTATTTGTAAATCCAGACATTTACTTATACTATCTCAATGAGAATTTATGAGGACAGTATCTAATGTAAAACGTGCGGCTTTCCGTGGTTAAATGGCAAGAGTTTCTATAAGAAACGAGCTGCATTAGGTTAGAACAGTTTTTATTTATTTATTTATTTATTTAGAAGAAGAAACAAACAGGTTACAAACCTAATTACATGTTTCTTGAGGGGGGGCTACAGGCGATATAACCCGCTGGAGCCAACCCGGGGGACACGCTTCGAAGACCGGGTTTTGATTTGCAATTGAAGATTACAAATTATGATGTTTGAATAGGGATTTATGAGATGAGTTTCTATGAGTATTAATGTTATTTTTTTCAGTAATAAGTATATTAAATGTGTTTTCATTTATTTGAATGGGTAAAAAGAAAGGTCAGTTTTCAACTGCAATTACAAATAGGTACAAGTTTAATCACTTCGAATGGGGTTATATGCGATCAGTATTTCGAATATAATTGTGATGAGGTTTGATCAGTAACAAATTGTTTACCACATGTTACAATATGGTCGGAAATTCCAGGTACATATTTAGTATTCCTTCGAAAGGATTGATGATAGCAGTTTCTATGAGTATGTATTTGTTGTTCCAATAGAAAATTTGTCTTTATCAGTATGCATTCGGATCTACTTTAAATACAAAAATTATATCAGAATGAAACAACCAAATATTTTAAACAGTATCCACTTGTAAATCCAAACATTTAAAGATATATTTTAATGAGAACCAATCAGAACAGTATCTAATGTAACGCGTGCGGCTTTCCGTGGCTAAATTTTAAAAGTATTTTTAATAAATAGCTTTAACGGATTTGAACAGTTTTAATTTGCAATTCCAGATGAATAGTTTTAATTGTTAAATAGGGATCTATGAGATCAGTGTCTTTGTGTAATGTTTTTTTTTTAATAAAAACACATTTTATTTTGAAAAAAAAAAAACATTACACTGACCTCATGATCCCTAACAATTAAAACTATTTATCTGGAAATGCAAATGAAAACTGTTCGAATCCCTTAAAGCTTATTTATTGCAAATAATTTTAAAATTTAGCCACGGAAAACCGCACACGTTACATTAGATACTGTTCTGATGGATTCTCATTATAATATTATCTTTAAATGTTTGGATTTACAGGTGGACACTGTTTAAAATATTTGAGGTTTCATTCTGATATGATTTTTGCATTTAAATTAGATCCGAATGCATACTGATAAAGACTTATATAATTTACTGTAGGAACAACAAATAAATACTCGTAGAAACTGCTCTCATCAATCCTCTTGAAGGAATACTAAATATGTACCTGGAATTTCCGACCATATCGTATCATGTAGTGAACAATTTGTTACGGATCAAACCTCATCACAATTATATTCGGAAAACAGCATAAATACTGTTAAAAATTGATCGCATATAACCCCATTCGAAGTGATTAAACTTTTATTTGTAATTGCAGTTGAAAACTGACCTTCCTTTTTACCCATATTCAAACAAATAAAAACACATTTAATATATTACTGAAAAAAAAACATTAATACTCATAGAAACTGATCTCATAAATCCCTATTTAAACATTATAACTTGTAATCTTCAATTGCAAATCAAAACCGTTCTAACCTAATGCAGCTCGTTTCTTATAGAAACACTTGCCATTTAACCACGAAAAGCCGCACGTTTTACATTAGATACTGTTCTCATAAATTCTCATTGAGATAGTATAAGTAAATGTCTGGATTTACAAATAGATACTGTTTAAAATATTTGGTTGCTTTATTCTGATATAATTTTCATATTTAAATTAGATCCGAATCTTTACTGATAAAGACTTATATAATTTACTAGAGGAACAACAAATAGATACTCGTAGAAACTGCTCTCATCAATTCTCTTGAAGGAATACCAAATGTGTACTTGGAATTTCCGACCATATCATAATATGTAGTGAGCAATTTGTTACTGATTAAACCTCATCACAATTATATCCGGAAAACAGCATAAATACTTTTAGAAATTGATCGCATATAACCCCATTCGAAGTGATTAAACTTGTATTTGTAATTGCAGTTGAAAACTGACCTTTTTTTTTACCCATTCAAACAAATGAAAACACATTTAATATATTACTGAAGAAAACACATTAATACTCATAGAAACTGATCTCATAAATCCCTATTCAAACATTATAATTTTGAATCTTCAATTACAAATCAAAACTGTTCTAACCTAATGCAACTCGTTTCTTATAGAAACTCTTGCCATTTAACCATGGAAAGCCGCACGTTTTACATTAGATACTGTTCTCATAAATTCTCATTGAGATAGTATAAGTAAATGTTTGGATTTACAAATAGATACTGTTTAAAATATTTGGTTGCTTTATTCTGATATAATTGTCATATTTAAATTAGATCCGAATCTGTACTGATAAAGACTTATATAATTTACTATAGGAACAACAAATAGATACTCGTAGAAACTGCTCTCATCAATCCTCTTGAAGGAATACTAAATGTGTACTTGGAATTTCCGACCATATCATAACAAATAGTGAACAATTTGTTACTGATTAAACCTCATCACAATTATATCCGGAAAACAGCATAAATACTTTTAGAAATTGATCGCATATAACCCCATTCGAAGCGATTAAACTTGTATTTGTAATTGCAGTTGAAAACTGACCTTTCTTTTTACCCATTCAAACAAATGAAAACACATTTAATATATTACTGAAAAAAAAACATTAATACTCATAGAAACTGATCTCATAAATCCCTATTCAAACATTGTAATTTGTAATCTTCAATTGCAAATCAAAACTGTTCTAACCTAATGCAGCTCGTTTCTTAAAGAAACACTTGTCTTTTAATCATGGAAAAGCGCACGAATTACATTAGATACTGTGCTCATAAATTCCCATTGATGTGGTATAAGTAAATGTTTGGATTTACAAATGGATATGGCTTGACTCGTTTTGCTGGTCAATTCTGATATAAACTGATAACAATTTCAACAGCAACTTTACCTAACTCTTATAGAAACTTATTGACCATATAGGTTCTCATAGATACTTATTAATTTTTGATAATTTTCAATACGGATTGATGAGATTTTTTTGACAGGGTTGTGATTTGCATAATACCTAAATAATATTCTCTAATCATGATAAAAGCAAATAAATAAAAAATAATTAATTGTAAAAAACCAAACTTTTGTATTGATAAAAAAGTCGAAAATTTTAAAATCTAGGAAAACTGTTTTTTTTTTGTATAACACTCAATATTTCCAAAACTACTGGAGATATCGACTTGATTTTTTTTTATTGTAAAGCTAACGCCTAAGCGCTTCTATTGACATCTTTTTACTAACCCAAAGTTTATAAATTTGTTTGTAGGATAAATCAGAATGTGTCTGCTTATGTTTCTTGTAGTGAAATTTTCAGTAATTGACAAAAAATTTTATTTCAGAATTTTTTGTGTATTTTCAGTGAACAAAATGTAGTTAATACTTTGAAAAAGTTTTTAAAAAAATCATACCTCTCCTAAATGGCACAGTTTTTGAGATATTCATTTTTATTTAAACGGCGCGACCTGCATGTTAGTCATCTATGCTTGAATTACTATATTGAACTCTGTAGTACGTGGAGCGTAATCGACCTATAAATATCTCATTTATTTTTTTTTAACGTAGAACCAGATGAGACCCTGTAGATTTTGTAAAGTAGTTTTTTTGGGACCTGTAATGGGCATTTACGATATTTTTCTGTGGTACAAATATTTTTTATTTAGAAAAAAACTTCAGAAATTGACTGTTTAGAAGATTCGTGTTTTTTAACATTTGCACCGCCATATCTTCAAATCTAATCGAGCTATCGATGTAATTTTTTTTTAAATTAAAATACACACCCAAGCGCTTCCAATAGTGTTTTTATTTCTATCGATTATTGTTTATTATTTTCCTTAAATAACAATGAAATTATTACTTCACTGACAATGCATTCATATTTTCACTAAGCGACAAATTTTCATATACATACAGCGAAGCAATTGTAGCCAAAATATGGAAGAAGTTTTTGAAAAAAAAAACCATCTAGGACTTATAGTTATTTATTTATGAATATTTTTGTGACGCACTAGCAAATGGCTCATACACTCGGCAGGCGCGCGATTGTCACTGCATCATGAAATATCACGACTATAACAAAAATTTGGAAACAAGTAGAAAGTAACAATTTTAGTCAAAGGCCATCATCTTAACAGACATTTTTATTATTTTATAAATTTTTAAATTTTAACGATAATTAAAAAAATTCCTCATAATCCTCAAATTCATCCATACATTCTAGACAATTATTGCACACGACACATTTACACTGCACACAACATTTTAAACCTTCCTTCCCACAGTTACATTTTTTGTTATTGCAATTTTATCGGAACAATAAAGGCTTAAACGTTGCCGTACACATTAGCGCAACTAGAGAATTTTTCTGGCGGTGGTCAGGCCCCTTGTGTTTGAAACGCAAAGTTCAGTGGCGACACTTAGGTGTTCTGTAGATATGTGTACATGGGGCGGTTAGTGATAACGCTGTAGGCAAATTTTTTGTCATTTCAAGGTCATTTAATGAACTTGACCTCAACAAAAAAGTCTCTGGCAACACTGGCCAAAAGGCGAGCCGAGCCGGCCGCCTTTGGTGTATAGTAACATTTTGAAATTAATGTTACATTGAACTTGCGATGATCGAAGCCACCCCCCTGGAATTAGAACATTTTAAACATAATTATTAATGATTATGGTCAGAACTTTTGGTAGTTCTGCAGCTCTGCAGCACTTATGAAGAAATCGCCTCTGAATTACCATTATACCTAGATGGGAAATCCTATTTTAGCTATTTCATCGACACGGCCATATGCATAAAACTACTTTTCACTTTCAGTCAAATTATAAAATGAAAAAACTATACAAATATGTAAATATTATTGGTTTCGAATGATTTTATCGTGATGTTGAGACCATACGACGCTTAAAAGTAAGAGATTTAATAATTTAATAATTTTTATTCTTTCCTCTGGAGTGGGCCGTGGCTAGTTTGGGGTGGGCCCGGCCCACCCTGCCTCCCCTCTAGTTGCGCCAATGACTGTACAATATCTGGAATTGATTTTTGAATTGAAAAAATTGGATTCCAACAGTCATTTATTAAAGTTCACCCCCCAACCTTCTGTATCTTCCAACAGTGGATTTGGATTATTACTGGAGTACCATATCTTTAACTGATGCATACATCTGTAATTTTAGTATATATTGTTAAAGTTCCTTCTAAAGGATTTAAATCACTAACCTCAAGAAATGTTGGTAAAAGCATAATCAGTTGGTGGAAGTTCGGAAGATGGTTTATTAGATTTGATGGCCATTCGAAGACGTAAATTATTGAGAGTTCGAATATTGATATCCTTATTTTTGTATAACAAGAGAACATACTTTGCAGCTATTTTCAATGCTTCTTTCTTAGGCAGTAGAGGCAGTTTCGACATTTTCTCGAGGCAATCAACGTTCTTCCTCAGAACATCAAATACAGTCCTGTTTCCAATTTTATAAAATGCGTCCTGTCAAACATGAATTGATAGAAGACATGAACAAATTGTTATTACCAAATTTTGAATTATTTTATTTATCAATATGAATCTCTTGTTTGTACTATGTCCGAATGCATATAATATAATTGTACTCAAACTAGGAAGAGGAAGAGAAGAATGAAAGTGAATATGCAAAATCAGGACGTCAGTATCACTGATTTAACCAATATTATTTGTTGAGAGGACTTAGACTCACATACTACATGTAAAATTATATTATTCTGGGTCTGTCTACTACAGATTTGTCACTACGCAGTGTGTTTTTTTAAATATAATACATTCCATTATTAATAAATAGTAAATCTTAAAAAAAACTTCAGAAAACTGTATTACACACGACACCATTTACGATGTACACGAATTCACATTGTATTATTATTATTACGACAGCACAACCATATCGTATTTAGTGGTACTCGGTACCTGTAATCACGCGCTTGCCGGGTGTACATATGCTAATGCGTCAGAAAAATATTCATAAAAAAAGTCCTAGATGAAAAATTTTTTTTTCAAAAATTTCTCCCGTATCTTGGCTTCAATTGCTTCGCTGCATGTATATAAAAATTTGCAAAAATAAAAAAGTTTGTCGCTTAGTGAAAATATAAGTGCATTGTCGGTGAAGTAATAAGTTCATTGTTATTTAAGGAAAATAATAAACAATAAGCGATAGAAATAAAAACACCATTGGAAGCGCTTCGGTGTGTACTTTAATTTAAAAAAAAAATCAGATCAATAGCTCAATTAGATTTGAAGATCTGGCGGTGTAAATGTTAAAAAACACGAATCTTCTAGACAATAAATTTCTGAAGTTTTTTCGAAATATAAAATATCTATATCATAATAAAAAGTCGTAAATAGCCATTTCTCATGTAGAATTGTTCACTTTATAAAACCTTTAAGGTCCGATCTGGTTCTACGCTGATTTTTTTTTCTCGAGAACGGAGCGACTTTTATGGTCTATTTCGCTCCACTAAAGGTTCAGCATCAAAACCCTGTTTTGTGTAGAAATTAGATCGACAGTGGTATGCTGCAAGTTTATAGTTATTCAACCTGATATGATGTGCTTGCTTCTCACAAGACCATGTTTCACTAAAAAAAAGTACGTCATATTCATCATCTGAAAGAAACATGTTTAGTTCTAAAATGTTATTTGAGAGACATTGAATGTTTATATAGAAGATTGATATATTATTTTGATTGCTACTCTTAATTTTTCCTTCTGTAATTCGATGTCTACCTACGTTCACCTCTCCTTGATTGTCCCCGAAAAAAGTTATTTGATCGGAATGGGATGTCATTTGATCTGTGCCTAGACGTTTGCATCATGCTCTAGAACTCGGCCACCTTTATTCCCTCGAACCATGTATTTCCATTGAAAAGTTCTTGTTAACGATTTTGGAGCTCCAATTTTAAAAGCACTGAACATGGCTTCTTCAGGATTCCTCGTCAATTTTTTAACAATTATATCCTCTGGTTTTAGGCTTACTTTCAGATAATTTTCTAATTCGTCTGAAGACAACTGAGGTTGAAATTTGGATACATGTAGCCATATTAGGTCCTGTTGTTCTACAGGTTTGAATTTATTCTCAGATTGTATTTTTGTTCCAATGATGGTTTTGAATTGTCCTTGCGACCATTTATGATTATTACAACTAGTATTTTGCACCACCTTCACTTCCTATCATTGTTACCTAGGTCAATATATCGATTTAATAGATCTCTTGTTTGTGCCTCCATAATACCAAGCGATACTTGTTTTCCGCTTATTTGATTTAATTTATGTTTGTTGTTACAACTTGACAGATTGCCATTTTGTCACAGATCAAACAAACCAGATGTTTCACTTAATAGTATTTCCTATGTAACCAGTTTCATTTTTTGTCATGTGACGTATACCTTCCAGGATTCTGCGCAAGAGACATAAACAGAGGAACCTTGCGGTTGACATGGAAGTTAAGACCAGCGAGTATAATGTCACAGGAGGGAGTGTTTAGTACTGAAATCTCAGAGACGGAAGTCATCAGCTACACCGGTGATATTAATTATTTTGGAATGTGGTGTATTGTATTGAAGGTTAGAATTTTATTGTTATACATTTAAGTGGTTTTTTGAGTATTTATTAGGTGACTTTTAATTATTGTTACGTATCATAAGCTCCCTCCTGTGACTCTATACTCGCTGGTTAAGACTGATTGGTATAATGCGCAGATCACTGCACAAATTGGTACCTTCCACGAGTTGATTTATTATCTAAACCATGATACGTCATAAGTGAAATATCTGGTTTATTTAATCTGTGATTTTGTGATCCTATGCTTTTATCCAAAGTATTTTCCCCAGAAGAAGAAGAAGACTCATCTGAAGTGATACGATTTGACATGAATACTATAGACAAGGATAACGCATGCCGTGCTTTCAACATTTCTGTGAAACTGGAAGAAAGAAACAGGCGCAGATGGCGCAGCGCTCACGAGTACACTGGAGCACGAGCTGCTCATTGGCTAATGACATTAGCACACTGGAACGCGAGCTGCTCATTGGCTAATGACATTTTTGCTAGTGTTACTAGCACCATCTTCTTTCTTCACATTTTGCGGATCGGTTTTCATCGGAATTCCCGTTAGCGTCCGTAATCCTTGTCTTTATAATTCATGCGATTTGATTTCATTTTTTTAGTACCATCTTTAAAAACATCTGTGGATTCTCTATCTTTTTCCATAAGATTCGCTATTTTTTTTTCTAACTGTTTTATGATGTAATTTTTATGATTTATGATGGTTTTTAACAACTTGTTCTCAATTTTGAGAGTTTCCACTCCCGATGTTTCACTTATTTCATAGTCTGGTAATTCTAGGTTTTCATTTTCATAAACTTGGTTAGGTTTATCATCACGTGTATTCTCGGCATTGCAGCAAATTATTTCATTGTCACTAACTTTGATTATGTTTTTAACTCGTTTAACACAACTAGAGTGATAAACCGCGTTACACTTTGTGCACAAAACACCTTTTTGCACCTTTAATTTACAATATTTGCAATGAGAAGACACAGAGAGAAACTCATTTTCGACCATCTTGAATTCCGCTCAAAGTGTTAAATAAAATGTCACGATTAGCAATTCATCAGAAACTAAAAGTGGAGTCCCACAAGGGAGTATTTTAGGTCCTATCCTTTTCTCTGTATACACTTTTGTTTTACCTCGGTGCCTAAAATATTGCAAATATCATTTGTACGCAGACGATTTACAGATAGATAGATAGATAGATAATTCTTTATTAGTTCCGTAACAAGGAAAGTTACATATAAAAACCCAATCGGGTGTGGAACATGTCACAATGAAACAAAAACATTCTTACAACTAAACATATTTGTATATATAAAAGAAAGATAATATCATTATATCTAACACTGAAAAAGACATTTAAAAACACAAATCATAATAACTAATAAAAACTCATGAAAAATAGTATATTTTACTTAAATTTGTTTTCCATTATTCTACCTACTTCACTGTCATCATAAAATTCTTGTAATGTATAATAAGGTTTATTGAAAAGATAGTTTTTTAATAAAATTTTGAGTTTGTTCTTTTGGAGACTTCTAAAATTTATTGGGAATTTATTATATACTTTTATTATACTAAACTGTACATTTCTTTGAATATATGCATATTTACATCTATCCGCTATTAAATCATTTTTCAGTCTTGTATTGTACTCATGTTTTCTGTCACAGTCCTCAAAAAGATCCTTATTTTCACTAACAAATATCACAGATTCATAAACATACATAGCTATTATTGTTAAAACTTTTTTATTAATAAAAACTTCTTTGCAACTATCAGTTTGCTTCATATTGTATAAGGCTCTTAAACACTTTTTTTGTAATATTAAAATTCTTTGTACATCACTAGAATTTCCCCAAAAAATGATTCCATATCTAATTCTCGAATGAATGTAAGCATGATATGCAGAGAGCGCAGCTTCTGTACTGACATTATTTTTTATTACCCGCAGTGCATATGAATATCTTGCAATATTTTGAGCTAGTGAGTCAATATGCAGCTTCCAGTCTAATCTCCTATCTATATTAACACCCAAGAATAAAACACGCTCACTTGATACAACTTGGTCGTTTTTATAGTGTATAGTTAAACTTTCCTGATTTCTATTGCCAAAAAGTAATGATTGTGTTTTTCCAACATTGAATAAAAGATCATTTGCAGAAAAATATTCCTTTAATGAGTTCACTGTATTTACGACTTTTTGTAATAAGATATTTTGATCTTTTTCACTAAAAATAAGTGTAGTATCATTGGCATATAAAACCATATAATCATTTGATACAGTTGGTAATTCATTGGTGTAAATTATGTAGAATAGAGGTCCTAAAATTGAACCTTGCGGTACACCTTTTTTTATTCGAACTTTTTCTGATTTAAGTAACTTTCCATCTTTATCAGTTTCTCCCACATACTGCATTCGATTTGCTAGATATGATTTTACAAGCTGTAATGAAATACCTCTTACTCCATAAATTTCCAGTTTTTTGCAAAGAAGTTCATGATTTACTGAGTCGAAAGCCTTTGATAAATCTATACACATTGCCAACGTCACATTATCATTATTTAATGAATCCATTCCATCTTCTAAATCCATTTTGTTGTTCTGATAATATACAATTTTTTTCGAAAAATGATATAAATCTGTTATAAATAATTTTCTCAAATATTTTGTTTATATTTGATAGAACTGACACCGGCCTGTAATTCTTTTCGTCATCTTTTTCCCCTTTTTTATGTAATGCTTTTATCTGTGCTATTTTTAACGAATCCGGAAATACACCTGTAGTTAAAGAAAGATTAATAATATGAGACAAAGGACATGAAATAATTTCAGCACACTCTTTTAATAATGAAACATGAATTTGATCTTCTCCTACTGATTTCTTATTTTTTAAATCCCTTATACATTCTAAAACTTCCAATGGATTTGTTGGATTCATAAAAATTGATTTTTCACATCTTACAACTGTTTCTAGATTAACATCATTATTTTCATTTACATTTGGACATGCATTAACAAAGTATTCATTCAATTTATTAAGGGTTAAAAGTGAGTCTTCATATTTTTCTGAGAAATTATCTAACATAGTAGTTGTTTTATTTTCCTCTGTAATCTGTCGAACTAATGTCCATGTAGCTTTAGTTTTATTTTCTGCGCTCATTATAAACCTAGTATTTGAAATTTTTTTTGCTTCTTTTATGACATTTCTTAATATTTTATTGTATATGTTAAATTCTTCCTGACTAATTTCCCCATTTCTTTTTTTGTTATATAAATTTCGTTTTCTTTTGCAAGATATTTTTATTCCATTAGTTATCCACCCATTATGCTGTTTTTTTACTTTATATCTTTTACAAGGTATCACTAGATCCATTAAATTTTTTATTTTATTAACAAAATTATTATATTCTACATTTACATCATTCGAATTTAACACAGAATCCCAATCTAATTTATTTAGTTCTTGTTTATATTGTAGTAATTTGTTTCTCGAGAAGACTCTTTTGTTATAAAATCCACTTTCTTTAACTTCTGACTTTTCAGTTTTAATTGAGATTAATTGAGCATAGTGATCAGATAAAGCAGATTGTAAAACTTCACTCTCCGAACCTTCAAAATTAACAAAAATATTATCATATATAGTCTAGGTGCCCGCGTACATAAATGCAATTATACATATCCTCATATAACTTCTTGTACGGCATAATTGTGCCTAGTCTATCACTTTTTTCCTCTGCGAAAATTTTCGTAAACGCGGCGTTCCTCCTCGGCATGAAAAAGACGATTTCCACGCGTCGGGCTGGAAAATCGGCAAATATATTTTGTCGGACAATTTGAGAATTGGATTCTACGTATATATTCTATATATTTCTACAAACTGTCGGACAAAAATTCTGGAACGTTAAGGGTGTCTACCACCCTAAACACAACATAACATAACTTTGAAACATTTATTGATAACCAGCTGATTTTTTCAAGATTGCTTAATAAAAATATGTAGAATCCAATTTTCAAATTGTCGGACAAATTGCATTTATGTACGCGGGCACCTAGACTAATATATATTTCTTGCTCAATTGAAAATATAGCTGAAACAATTAATAAAGTAAACATCTATCTATATAATATTTATAACTGGTGTACAGAAAATGGGTTGCGTATCCAAACACAAAACTCAAAATGATACAAAGCCAATTTAGATTATTGCTCTAGTGTATACTATGATTTTCTGATGCAACAAAATAAAAATAGACTGCAAAAAATACAAAATGCATACATGAGATTTGTATTTGATATACCTTATGCTTATCATGTTACTCCCTTTATAAATAACTGCAAAGAACTAAAAATGAATAATAGGTTTATATATTTATATTGCATTTTCTTGTACAAATTAGTTAAAAATACTATACCAAATTATCTATTTAGTAAATTACAACTAAGATCCGTTGTTCATAACATAACGTAAATATACGGATGAACAATTATACTATACCACAATATGCTCTAAATAAATTTCAAGAATGTTTTTTCTTATAAAACACCTACCCTATTAAATAGTGTAACTACTAAATTTACTAAACCTATCAGAAAATAGTTTCAAAATTAAATTAAAAGAATTTTTGTTACAAAATCAATCATAAATACAGGTAATACTACACATTATACTCCTATAATAATAATAATATTTATTAATTTCAGAAAACAGTAGGTACAGTATGTACTTAAGTTTAAGAAATTTTGTCGATATCTTAAATATAAAGGTAAAAGGTAAAGTACAAACAAAAAAACATAACTTTAAAAAGTTTAAAGTCAATACTATCATATAAATAAAAAAATAAAAAGAGAGCAGTGCAACACAAATAAGTACTAACAAATGCAACTACAGTATATACGAAATGGGACTAACATCTTGATATAAATTCTTGTAAGGTAGCAGTTTATTTCTAAAAGAAAAAATTTCACTGAATTTTTAAATTTTCTAATTGTTGGGAGACATTTAATGCTTTCAGGTAAAAGGTTGTACAACATTAAAAAAAAGACTTTTTTGATACAGAGCAGTATCATGTTTTAGTGGTAACAAATTATCTTTTTTCCTGGTATTGTGGTTATGCTGTGATCTAGTGTTAGAAAATTTAAGTTTGTTTTTATAGACAAAGCAAGTTATTTCATACACATATATAGAGGTTAATGTGAGGATTTTTAGAGACCGAAAAGCCTCTCTGCATGATTCATTATAATTTAGTTTAGCCAATATTCATATAGCTCGTTTTTGCAGAACAAAAACACTATGTACTTCACTTGCTAATCCCCAATGTACTATGACATATTTAATAATTGAGTGGAAAGAGGCAAAATATAATTGTTTCAATATAGATAAACTGCAGTGCTTAGATGCAACAGCTAAGGCAAAACAGGTTTTTGATAATTTTGTACAAACATCATGTACATGACAAGACCACTTTAGATTACAGTCTATCCTTAAACCCAACAGTTTGGAGTTGTTTGAAAAAGTAAGATTAACTGTATTGTCTAGCATGATAGAATTATTAGGCTTAATGTTAGACCGTGATGTCTTAAAAACAATACATGTTGTCTTCTCATTATTTAACTCAAGTAATATAAATGGATGTAAGTTTATGCTAATAGCTAAATAACTGTACTCACAGTAGTTCTTAATATATGATAGGTGGTGTGGAAGATCGCAAGATGTGCGAACACCGACCAATTGTGTAATTATTGTTTAATATAACTACCAATGTAAACTCTGTAAACTCTTCCAAATTGAACAATAAACCGTATTCTATTCTGCTGGGGTTACACTTAGTGACAATTTATTTTAATGACGGACGATATTTCACTGCTGGTGATTAAACACCGTGATTAAGCAAGTAGCAACAGTGATGGTAAAACTAAAATAACTGCGATTAGTGATTTTAGAGCAAGCAAATAGTGGCTGTAACCTCGCCGTTCCCTGTAAAATGTTATAAATTTATATTACTTATTTATGTATTTGTGTATATATAAGTACGTATTTATTTCTTCGTAAATACGAAAAAGAAGAGTATATTACATTTGATCGGCACATTTCTAAAACCGTAAATATCGCTCACAGACAAAAAATTTTCATATCATTGTGTTAGTGAATGAATTCTGAACAACTTTCAAAATGTCCGTCTGTCTGTCCGTTCGTCACGTTTCTTGTAAGCACCATAACTCAAGAAAGAAAAATCCGATTGTACTGAAATTTGGACAGTAAATTAGTGTTAGCTAGAAGAACCCTAATGTTATTAATAATTTAAATTTGAAAAAAAAATTTTTGATTTTTATGTTTTTGTAATTGAGTAGAAATCTGGTGAAATGATATTTCATTTTAATATCTAAATATTTATATATTTTACAAATATACATTTCATAATGTAATATACAACCGTGAAAATATGATTTTAGCTCGTGTCTTATAATGTAAAAATTTACATTTTGTGTACGGTGGTTTTGTAGTTCTTACGCTTTTGACTCGGAATCCAAGGGTCCCGGGTTCGAAACCCAAATGGGGTATGGTATAGTTTTTTTTTAATTTTTACTTTATTTTACACTGAATTTTACCAACTAAGTTCGTACTATAAAATTAAAAATGTCTAAAACCAACATTATAAAATACTGCGAAGAGTATCCTATAGAATGTGTAACAATTATATAAAAAGTTCAATGAACAGGCGAAGACTACGTTTTTAGCTTGTTTATTTTCTATTATGTAAAATGTATCGATATAAAACTATTATTCACAATATTTTACTTTCAGTTTATATTTCTGCGGAGCGCAGGAGTATAAGAAAGTCACATCAAAATAACACCTGTGCAAATTCCATTCGCACTAACCGTGACTGGAATTACTGTTTAAAATCACCGTGAATAAAAAATCGCAGTCACCGTTGACAGAGAATCAGAAAAATCAGAAAATCAGAAATCTTTATTCATCACAAAATTGATACAATGTACAGCATCAATTATCGGACTAGTCAAACAAAAGCTTAAAACTAAAAGACAAATCACTAACAGAATATACATTAAATTTAAAATTGAAATTCAAGACATACAAGATAAAAGATATGGTAAAATACATAAGATGTGAATAAAATACATAAAAACGTGAATAAATAAATTACATACAAAAATATATTATTTTTCTTTAGAAAAATTTTGTTTAAGGAATTCATCCACAGAATAGAATGACTCATTTACTAGAAAAGCGTGTAATTCTTTTTTAAATAAATTTACATTATCAAAGTCTAAGATACTTTTTATCCTGTTGTAACATATAACCCCTATATAACTTGGATTACATTGGCTTATTGAGAGTCTAGAATATGGCTGATGTATATTTTCCATATTTCGAGTACAATATGAGTGCGTGTCACTATTCTTTAAGAAGGATGTTTCGTTCTCCTTCACATACATTATCAACTGATAAAGGTAGAGACTTGGTAACGTGAGAATATTATATGATTTAAATATTGGCTTACAATGAGAAAGTGGGTGAGCATTATTCATACATCTTAAGATTTTCTTTTGTACTATGAATATCTTATTGAGGTAAGGGGAAGAGCCCCAGAATATCAGTCCATATTGTAACACAGACTGTACAAGACCGTAATAAAGCAGTTTTAATGTGTCAATTGTGACCGTATCTCTCAGCATTCTTATTATATAACATATGCTACTTAATTTTGAACAGATTGTGTTTATATGATCTTGAGTTGAGTTTTTGGTCTATTGTTATTCCCAAAAATTTGATACTTTCAGTGGATTCTATTGTTTTTCCATCTATCATAATAAGAGGATCAAAATTTGGTTTTATATTTTTCGGTAAAAATCTCATATAGAGCGTTTTTTTAGCATTTAGATGAAGGCCATTCTGAATACACCAGTTACTGAATTCATTTGAAGCTATATTACTGTTTTGGATCAGATCACTTATATTCTTATTGGACATAATAATATTTGTATCGTCTGCATAGAGGATAATTTTGTTAGATGTAATACAAGTAGTTGGCAAGTCATTCATAAATATTATAAAAAAGAGAGGACCCAAGATAGAACCCTGGGGCACCCCTGATGTAATTCTTTGTAAATCTGATTTAAAATTGTCTAAGACTACAGTCTGTGTACGTTTTGTTAAGTATGAGGTAGCCCATTGGAGTGCCACACCTCGAACCCCTATATTTTCCAATTTCAGTAAGAGTAATTCATGGTTTATTGTGTCGAAAGCACGTTTTAAATCATAAAATAAACCTAGGGTGTGATTTTTGTCATTTAGAGCATTGTATACAAATTCCAGGCATTCAAAAATAGCATTATAGGTGGATTTCCCTTTCCTAAATCCATTTTGAATATTAGACAATAATTCATGAAATTCCAGAAATTTACATAACCTAATGTTATAAGCCAGTTCAAAAAGTTTGCCTAATTGGCTCTGCATACATATAGATCGATAATTGGTGATGTCATCTCTTGAGCCTTTATTTTTAAATATAGGTACACATTTTGATTCTTTTAGCAGATCAGGGAACTGCCCCGAGGTAAATGATTCATTTATTAGGTAGGATAATGGTTCAGCAATCAGATGACTGACTGACTTTAACATGTTACCATTTATGTCATCTATTCCAGCCGCTGGTTTGGAACAGGTTTTTTTTAACAGATCCATGATTTCATTTGGTGTTGTAGGAGTCAGGAAAAGAGTTGGAATATTATGACTGCTCTTATTATTGAAGTTAAGGTTTGGTGTTGTGTAAGAGGAAGAATTTGTGAAGTAGCTGTTAAAATGATCAGCCAAGACTTTTAAATCAGTAATTAATTGACCATCTGTATCACATATCTTAATGGAGGTATGGTTGTCTTTATATTTTTTATTACTATTTATGATTTTCCAGCTTTCTTGCATAATATTTGTAGCATTATTAATTCGTTTATCATTAGTTATTTTCTTTAAGGATTTTACATTTTGTTTATATAACTGTTTAAATTGGTTATATCTTAAGGTATATTCCGGATTGTTTAATTCTTTTTTGAGTTTTTCCATTTGACAAAGTTGGTCATGCATGTCTTTGATTTGAGGTGTAAACCATTTTTTGACTTTAAGTTCAAATTTAGTTTTAGTTATTGGAAAGGAACAGTTATACCAGTAGATAAGTGTATTATAAAATGCACGGAATTTATTATTAAAACTGTTGGCTTCATACATTTCGGCCCAAGTTTCCCTGGCAATATTATTTTGAAAAATTTGTTTATTATTGTCGTTGTAGTTCCTTATGTATTTAAACACAGGATTTTGCTTTAGTTGAAATGTATCGAAAGAACATATCTGATATGTGTGATCTGAAACAAATGAGTGACATACTCTCATATTGCTCACCTCGATATTTGAAAACATGTTATCTATACACGTAGAGCTGTGAGTGGTTATCCGGGTAGCGATATTGATGTGATGTTTAATACTGTATTCAGAAAGTGTGTTTATCAAAATTTCCTTGTTTGGAGAGTTATTTAAGAAATTAATATTTATGTCACCAACAATTATATATTGATCATTTTTGTTAAATATTTTGTGTAACAACAGATTAAGTCTATGGATAAAGTCCTTAAAATCACCATTAGGTGTCCTATAAACACAGATTATAAATATATTTGTTTTGTCAATATTTTGCATAACGGCTACACAAGCTTCAAAATTTTGTTCCACACATTTTCTATACTCCATGGGTTTTATATTGACATTACGTCTGGCATATATGCAAACTCCACCTCTAGATTTGTTCGTACGTGTAAAGTATGTTATTAGGTTGAAGTTTTCAATCACTGTGACTGTAAGTTCACTTTCACTTAACCAATGTTCACAAAGGCATAGGACATCTATCTTGTGTGATGTTAGTAAGATACTGAGTGAATCATATTTGCCCATCAGTCCTTGAATGTTGAAATGCATTACCTCTAGAGAATTTTTATAGTTTGTATTTCTTGATAGATGATTCAGTTTATTATTACTTTTTCCTAATGAGCTTGTAGGGGGTGGTGCGTTTGCAACAGATTTATTTGTGAGAAATTCAATCGCATTGCGTTGTGTCAGATTATTATCAATTTTATTTACTGGGTAGTTAGTAACTATCTTTTTGTTAGAATCTTTTTTATTTTGTATAGGTTCATCATTGATCCTGCCTCCATTTTTATTCAAAAATTTTCTTTTGTAGCTGTTGATTGTTCCCATTCTTGTTCGTGATTGTCATCCTGATTGTTTTTTGAGAAGGTGTATCTGCAGAAGCCAACCCCCTTAGGCCAGAAATTAGGACTGTATGCATCATCTTTTAATGCATAGTCTAATCCAACTTTAAATGCTTTAGTTCTCGTTCGTTTTAGTTGAAGCTCTTCAACAATTACTGTTCTATCTTTCATAGTTGGTTTCTGGTTTAAGTATTTACTTATTTTCTCGGTAGTGACGTGTAGTTTTACTCTAGACAAGAAAATCCAAATTCTTTTTTGTACGCCTTCAAAACCTTCATCTGTGCCTCCATCTCCAATTTGCATGGTAGTTTTAGATTTTGTTTTTCTGGTTTTTAAAATATCGTTATATGTTTGAGCATTATTTTTTTCTTCAACTGCATCCATTTTTATATCCAAATAACTATTTGTTGACGATTTTTTGTTATTATTTACTAGAGCTTGTTCATTTTTTCCTTCTAAATTTATAATACCTTGCATTATCTGTCTTTGTTTTTCTTCCATATCTGATAAATTTACATTTTTTTGTGCCTGTTGTTTGCTTGATTGACTAAATGTTTTTTGCTGTTGGTTTTTGTTCTTATTTTTACTGCTGGCAGGAGGTGTTTTTTGTATCTGCTTGTTATTTTCAGAGACACAATGGTTATTAACATTGATTATATCATAGTTGGATTCACTGTTTTCTAATTTTCTAAAGTAGGACTGCACCTCTTCCTGTATCAGAGATTTCGTAAGGTCATTGTTTTTTTCTTCTTTACTAGTTTGTTGATTTCCTGGTGTTTTTACCATACTAGTTTTCAGGCGATTTATTTCCTCTGTCAGGGTAAGTATTTTTTCCTTCAATAGGTCGTTTGTGAGTCTCAGTTCTGAATTAAGCTCCTTTAATAACTTGTTTTCACATTTTAATAGTTCCATTGGATTTTCATTGGTACTTCCAGTATCACTGTCATCACAGGTTATGTTTATTTGTATTTCTTTAGATATATCTTGTTTATTGCAACATTTTTTTCTTGAGAAACAACTTTTGTGGAATACTGCTCCACAGCTCACACATTTAACTTTGTTGATCACTTTTTTTTCACAATAATCACAATATTCACAGACACTTAATATAAGTGGGTCTGCTTCATCAACCATCTTGTGCTAAAAATCGTAATATCGCCCATCCCTAGTTAGACTGAATAATTAAGTAGAGGTTTCTTGTACTGTTAAATGGTAAACGTAAAGGAAAAAGTTCTCTCAGTTCGGTTAGAGCATATGTAATTATATTATTTATTACTCTGAATGAAAAATATATTTCATTTATAAATAATCTTTGTTTTCGTAGAAACATATTATTTTCATTCTTCCATTGTAATTAGGCTCTCTATTGACGGAGGGAATACGAGTTGGGGTCCCTAAATGTGAAGGGGTAAGTGTATTAGAATGCGTTTGGCAGTGTGCGCTGGGTGTCAGGCGGGTGAGCCACACAGTGTTGATAGGCCCAACACTCATACCTTTACTGTTAGTACTTTATAACCGATGAGTTAATGAAATGTGAAATGTTGAAATTTGTTTTAACCGCCTTCCATGTCACCTCAATGACCCTCTTAAGTCTAGAAGATCTAGATTTGTCTGAGTAAAGGAGACGGGGCCCTACAGTTTATGGTGGAATCCAAACCACTTCTTGGGGCTCAAACCCACTTCGCTAGGTACGCCCAGAGTGCAAGCTAGACGCGCTAACCCAGTGAGCCACCGACCCCCTAATGTTTACGCATGTAAAATGAATTTGACAAATTTATTTTAAATACTTTCGAGTCTATTAACATAATTATTATGCTTCGGGCTCCATATCACTGAACAATATTCAAGACAGCTAGTAAATGTTTTATATATAGTAGGAGAGCTGGCAAACATTATGGTGAACGATAAGTTTCAAAATTTTCACTGATGGCAGTCCATTCTTTGGTCTTTGGGTATGTCAAAACCGATCGTCTGCCGTTTCAAAGTGGCAGCATTAACTTGGGGGGGGGGTGTATTCAAAAAGGGGTGATTTTAGGTTTTAGTGAACCATATTGTTCAAGAAAAATTTTTGCAAAAATGGCAAAAAATAACATTTCGGTGAACTATATGTTCAAAAATAATTTTCGCGTCCTTATATTTGTCTACTTATGGTTTAATAAATAACGAATTGGCAGACGAAAAAATCGGTAGCATCGCCCTAGCAGACGCTGTCAAAGTGACAGATCCGGTTTTAATGAACGACATTTAGCAAGCAAAATTATGTAAGGAATGATAAATACAACAAGTCAAGATTACATTCTCGTCCAGGCAGACGATTTTTTTCGTAGCTATGTGTATGGCAGACGCCTGTCAAAGTAGCAAAAATCACGTTTCGGTGAACTGTAGTGATCAAAAATAATTTTTGCGTCTTTCGATTCGTCTATCTATGGTACAATAAATAACGAATCGGCAGAGGAAAAAATCGGTAGCATTTTCCTAGCAGACGCTGTCAAAGTGAAAAAAATTTTTTTTTTTTTCTTATATAAATAAGTTTAGAATGTTGCGACGAAATTTTAAGTTTGAACAACAAAAATCTGTATGTAGGTCTGTCTCTAATCTTTTTTGTGCGCACAATTACTCTGGAACTGTTTAAGATATTGATTTATGGTGTATCTATGTACTGTAACGAGATCTGGAACTAGATTATATTGTCGAAGCGTTGGGGGCAAATTGGGTTAAATAGGCAAAGCAAACAAGTAAGAATTAATAAAATTGGGATTTAGTGTATGTACGAGAAACCAAGGTCTTAAAAATTTGTTGGCATCAGCCATCCCCACCGTATTATTTAAATGAACCAAAGATCTCAAATTTTTTTTTGACATCAGCCACTGCCGCTACCCCCACCCCATATTAAATGAGCTACAGAAATAAAATTGTGATCAAGTGTGTGTACGAGAAGCAAAACTATCAAAATATTTTGCCATCGACCGGCAACCCCGTTACTTTCGTCCCATCATCAAATTACCCTCTTTGATGGTATGTGGAAATAGTGATTCCTTAGACAGCAGTTTTCAAACAAAGAATTTCTCTGCATACAAAAAATCGGTGACAGTTCGTTCGTTATATTTCCTGTGCGAATAAAACAAAAATAACAATCTGACTTTAAACAACAGATTTATTACTTCTATACAAATAAGAAATAACATAACAAAAAGCCTAGAATACATTATTTTCAGAACATAATAATCTAAAAGTAACAAATAATATGTATAGTCATAAGAATATCAATCTATCATATATGGCTATACCGTAACGGTAAAAACACAAAGAAAGCAGGCAACCTGCTTACTGGTAGTCAGCGCTTATAAGCGCCAATAATTAAGTACGCTTTTAAACGTTCCCGTACATAGACAAAGCCGACTACCAGTAAGCAGGCAGCCTGCTTTCTTTGTGTTCTTACTTTTTAAAAGCGTACTTAATTATTGGCGCTTATAGGCGCTGACTACCAGTAAGCAGGTTGCCTGCTTTCTTTGTGTTTTTACCCTAGAGGAACATACAAACGACTTATTGATAACAGTAACTTGTATTACCAAAAGGAAAATTAAATACGAGCAACTTATAACTTAAATATTCATTTTTAAAAAAATCAACATCCTTACTTAACAAAAAACATAAACTCTGATATATAAAAATGCCTATATACCTACAAGGTAGTATCACAATATGGTAATATCGCAATAAACAAATAAATATTATTTAAAAAGTAACAAAAAGATGGTCTTTTTTAACTCGCTACCTACAGATTGCATGGAATATGCTTTTGCTCCTGTACCATAGAAACTAATTATGGGATCTGAGGGGAATACATCTTTAAAGTTTCCCAAAATCGATGGACCCTTCGGGATATTAAATATATTTCCATCCTGATAGTTTGAAGTATCAAAATTCTGGCGGACAACTTGTATGACTTTATAATAGATAACCGACCTACAGGCAGATTTTTGTTATTCAAACTTAAAATTTCGTCGCAACATTCTAAACCTATTTATATAGAAAAAAAAATTAAAATTTTTCACTTTGGCAGCGTCTGTTAGGAAAATGCTACCGATTTTTTCGTCTGCCAATTCGTTATTTATTGTACCATAGATAGACGAATCGAAGGACGCAAACATTATTTTTGACCACTGTACTGCCGTCCTAAGCCAAAAACAGATCTCAAGTTTTGGCCAAAATGCATATTTTTATACCTTAGGATAGCTGGAGCTATTTTCTATATATTTCCATAACGAAATAAACGTATTTCAATCGTTAAGTATTTTTAAAGTGCTAACAAAGTTTGACGTATCTAAAAAAATATGAGAAAACCTAAGCGATTTAGCCAATTAGACGTATCTCATTGTAAAAACAAACTAGTAACCTAATTAATATAAATGCATAACTACACCACTATTTAAATTTAAATTTAAAAATAAGGTGTTCATTTTGAAAATTATATTTCTAAATTTAAAATAATTGATAATTTTTCTATTATTCGGATTATTATACTTTTTTTTGTTCAGTATTTAAAACAATTTTTTTTGGAAATATCTGAAAACATAGAGGATGTTCCATGCAAAAGAAATGCTACATTTAAATTTTTTGTTTTCAACATTAGGTATAATCTGCAAACCAATCTACAATACTTGTGAATCTAACCAATGCAACTAAAAATAACAAGTTAATAATAGTGCACATACAGAGGACGACATTAAAACCTTATTCATTTTTAAAATTTTTATTTTTCATCATATAGCAATGTTTTCGAGACATGGAAGTTACAGGACTATAAAATTTTTGACCAGTAAATACAAAAAAAGCATCCGTGGTCAAATGGTTCGTTTTTTGCCATTTATTCCCACATGAAGTTTTTTTTATTTATTGTTCATAAATTGAATAGGCTTGTAACTTCGAAACGAATAAAAATCGCACTACCACTTTTGTGTTTTTTAGTCTTACAATTAAGTCTATGCGTTGATTGAAGAGTCTATCACTTTTCACTCAACGGTCTATGCTCCCAAAATTTGAACATAACGATATGGGACACCTTGTATATACCTGCAACTTAATTAGGCCATAAGTAGCGACCCATTACCTTTTGATAGAATTTTTCTGTTTAAAATTTTTTTGCTAGTTTAAAAATTAAGTTACCACCAAAACCAAACTTCTTTTACATATTACCCATGTCAACTGACATATTTGGGAACGTCTAAATGAAACTTTGATTAAATAATTATAACGTGGTTTTTAGATTTGCCCCTTCTAAAAAAATTAAAACCGGTATATTTCTATGAAGTCTTGACACATTATTTCTTAAGAACTGAGTCCATTAGTCCAAGTTACTAAGAAAAAATTAAAATTTATTCAATATGTTAACATTAAAAATCATCAAAATGCATAACGTAATAAAATACATTTCATATTCTAACATATACTTATATCTTCTCCTGGTTTAATTTCTGTTCTCCTTTGCTTTTAATTACCTTCTTCCTCTTCTCGATTAGCAAAAGATCGTACCAAACCTGTTATGGTAGTTCCTATTTCCCATTGGATTTCCTCGTATTACAGCTGAAACAAGTTTTCTTACATAATATTTCCGGATTTATTTATTTTTTGACTTGATATAGTATGAAATATTAAGAAAACAAATCACATTTTTATTCTCGAGGACTTAAATCCTTAAAATTTAAAAAAACGTGAACATGTCCAGGTAGTCTCTATACCACATTTTTAGTCTCGAGGACTTCAATCCTTAAAATTTAAGAAAACGTGAACATGTCCAGGTAGTCTATATTACAGGTTCAAAGCAGTACGATCGAGAGTACGATTCAGAATATTTGTTTTAATGTTATGCAAGAAAATTTCAGACAATTAGGAATTGTTTAATATGCCTATCACATCACATATTGTGATTTTAATATATTTTGTACCTTATACATACATTCGTACTGTCCGTGTTGTACCTTTATATAATATTTACAATTTATATGACCTATACTTATTATAATATGTTACCCATATTTACTACTTTTGTATTAGTTTTGACTTACCAAATATGCATATTGTATCACATAATGGGTAATAAAGAATTTAATTTAATATACAATACACAAGTGTAGATCCGGCCATTGTAAAATCTGAAGTAACAAAAAAAACACCTCGAAAACAACACTTGGAGGGTCTAAATTAAAGTACCTACTTGTATATTCGTGCATATTATACCCTCATTTTGGAATTTTGGTAACCGCCATCTCAAAAAAATATACGGTAATGGTCATTAATTTTCAATGGCATGATATTGTTAAAAGAGTAATGTTTGAAAATTTTTCACGTGTGTTTTGTAAACATAACAAAAATTATTAATCAAATGTGGGAAAGCTACAGCAAGTAATTCTAATGTTATGTAATATATATACTCACTTGTAAATAATAAAAGTAGATGTATGTTGACTTCAGTTTTCTTTTTAATTTGAAAAACTATCTCATCTGTCTGCTGAAAATTCCAACAAATCAGTCACCACTATATTAGGATATATATTCCCGATGGATATTTTTGGGCTTCGACATATACTGAACACAATTTGAAAACTGACTAGGTACCACACATGATAGAAAGAAAATTAACTAAAAAGAAGTTAAGTATTAATTAGTATAGCAAACCTTCTATCAAACGGGGGTGACGTAATGGAGCCGTGAGTCTTCCCTTCCTGTGTAGACACGCTTGTCTCAATTTCAATTTTATCCTGCCAAAAGTGTAATTGACAGACCTTAAAATAAAAATAAATAGAAAATCATACCTAATTTCGTTTTGAAAATAAAATATAAAATTAAAATACTTATTATTAAATTAATCGAAAAATTATAAACATAACCTTCAAGCAAATCATGGCACAATTATAATTTATCCATAAACTGAACATAACATATATTTTATAAAGCCATCAATTACTTACCTCTTCATAATAATAAAGACTATTCATAATAATAAAGACTATTCAATAAATAAACAAGTAAAACTCCAAAACTCGAAAAAATAACCAATAACGCTATTTATTAGCCTTGTCCACGAACTTTGTCGTTATATTGATGACTCATCAATTGTGAATTTGCATTTGCCAGTGCTAGGTGGTGTTGGTATATATAATTCATATTTTTTGTAGTCTATTTTATGATTAAATAAAACATAATAGCTATATTACATACTGCAACAGATTAATTTTGAAATAATCAACGGTCAATTATTGGCATTTTATCGTTGTTGGACCATCAAAGCATATTTATCATCGCCCTATAGTTATAAGACACAGGGCCAGCATCATTACACGAGAAGCGACAGTTGCTCGGCAATAAATGCATTGGCCCGGCACTTTGCCGGACTTGCTATGTTTACTGGGATCGTCTTTGATCTGACCCATATCCACATAACATGGACTAGCCCATGACATCAAATAATGCGCATCAAATCCCAATAAATATGCGATTAATTCTAGACGTTTGATTTCGATGCCAATCTGCCGTTCAAGTGCCAATTTCGGGCCAACGTTTACCATAAACGTGACTTTTTGCCACCGCTAGAAAAACGTTGTTACTTAATTGGCATTTGATGCCACCGATTCCCCATCATTTCCATCATTAAACCGTATTTCGGCCGATGCTTGTGTGTTTGCTGGGTGACCATGGTGGCATGGTGGCAATTGCCACAACGCCCCCGCACTGTGGGGAAATTCTGGATTTTACTGTTCAAAAATGTCTAGAGACCTTAATATCCATTGGATTGGGATAATTTTTTTTTAAATTAAAGGTAATTAAATTCTCTACATATCTGTCAAGGCAAATTTTTAAATATATACATATATTTTTTATATTTTTTGTGTTAATTTTATATTTTCGACAGCTGTCAGCTGACAAATTATGTATTTGGCAGTTTGATTTTAGTACTATATAGTTTATGTACTAGGTGTGGATAAAAAAATTTAATTTTCATATGAATATAGCATATTGGTTCATTAAAATTTTTAATATTTTTTTTACAGTTTTGGAACAGTTTATTATGTCATTAATAAAAGTTGACCGAGTCATTTAAAAATTTGCCTGGACAGATGTGTAGGTAATTTAATTACCTTTAATTTAAAAAAAATATCCCGATCTCTCTAGAGATTTTTTAACAGTAAAATACGGAATTTCCCCACAGTGTCCCAGTCCAAAACGCCCCCTCGAGCTCTTAAATGTGCCCCCGCCTCCCCTTGGTACAAACCGCCACAATCGTTAACAAGTGTTAGTCCGCCACCGGGTACATGGAATTTCTACTCATCTGTAATTGAATCTAATTTTAATAGAAATATACTTAAGCCTGGATATTTAATCTGCAGAATAAGGTTTATACCAGAGATAAGCAAAAATCGGTACTTTCACCTACAATTAGTAATATTCATGAGATAAGTATGCCTTATCCCTAGGATAACGTATCCTGCACCTAAACTTTATGATAATGGTTTTATCTAATGGATAGAAATAGCCATGCCCACGTGGTTCCACTGTGATTAATAAAATTGCTATTTTATCTTCTAACCCACATTTTAAAAAAATTGGTTTGCTTTACATAGTGTTTTAACTTCAAATTTATAATTAGATACAGATAATCATAATTAATAAGAAAATATTTATAAAATGATATGATATAGACTACTTATATTGTAATATGCATATTTTAAATACAAAATATGACTATTTTTGTTGGTTGGAAATCTAACCTATAATAATCAGTCTATTTTATTAATCATCAATATTGAAAAATTATTTAAGTGAATTTTTAAATGTCTGCTTGGAACATTCAAAATTAAAATAGACTTGAAATCAGGAAATAAAAATCGACGTTTCCGAGAATCCGGAGAGATAATAAATTTTATATTTCCAAAAAACACAATTCTTTTGCTTCAAAATGCTTTTTAATCTTGTCATCCAAATATGCATTTTAAAAAAAATATGTTTGTGTCTTCTTCCTTTGGCCAAAATAAAATATCTCGAACAACAGGAAAGAAAACATAAAAAAGTCTTACGAGCCAAAGATATTTTCTTTTTTAGTTTATGGAACTCAGTCTTAATCATATTAAAAACAATTTTACAATAAATAAAATATACAATAACAGCATAAAAGTAAAAATCCTTTCTTCTTTTAACAAAAGTAAAAAAAATAATAATAATTCTTATGTATTTACGTTTTGCCAGATAACGTTACATTATTTAAATATTTGTCAGCTAGCCGATTTCTTATTTTTCGCAAAATTTCCCACCATGAATGAGAGAAGTCCACCGCGCGCACTCGGTAAAATTCGGTTGGTCTCTCTCTCTCTCTGTACTATCTGCGTCTCTGGTGATTCACTCATTGCAGAGGCAGCTTGCGTGATAAGAGCACAAAATTCTTCTAATATTCTTATAACTTCTTTTTATTCTCACGTGTCGGGAAATCCCGACTGTTATTTCCCGTGAACAGAACCTATAGAAACTGACATAATTCCCGGGAAATCCGTACCTGGGATCACCAGTACAGAAACTTTATGCACTCTATTTCAAACAATATGATAAACAATCATGAAAATGATGCAGATATCATAAACCGGCAACAAACCACAATAGGGGATCCTTTCTATATCTATTTGAGGCATAAAACTTCCTTACTACAGTATCTTAGTTGGCAACACTTACTTTGGGAAGTATATAGATCATATCTATCAGATAGTTAACCGAGAGTATATTTGGAATGAAAGTACACATGCAAGTTATTGTGCAGATAGCAAGATTCGGTTATCATATCTGTCAGATAGTTACTCACTGGATAAAGTCTATTTATACTTAAGTAAATGTACCAGCCCTTAGTGTATTCAGTGAATTGATTATAAATAATTTAAGATAGTCATTACACAAATTAAACCTCTAATAGTTAAATCGCTTAACCAATTTGCAGGCTCCAATTGGACTGAATCTTTACCTTATAGATCAATTTGTGTAAGAGATGCTATAGCAGACTTACCAGAAATAAAAAATGGTTCCATGAAAAGGACATTGCCCTATTATGGTGATGCAAAATCTCATTTCCAAAAATGTATGAGAAAAACGAATAAAACTGGCCATGTAACAGACCACGTTTGTAAGAAAATGTGTCCAATTGTAGAGGCAAGAATATCACATATACCTCCACTTCCATCTGGAGCCGATTGGAGAGATTTGCCAAATAAAGTTGTTACTCTAAGAGATGGTTCAAAGACTAAAATTTTAAAATACCCATATAAGTATAGAGTTTTGTAAACCGAAAAATAATGAATAATTCTAATTTTTTTAATAATATTTATAGGAAAAAGAATCAAAAGAAAACTGATCTTCCACGTGGAGTCTGCAAATGTGCAACTGGAAGATCATGTGATCCCTCTGATAGACAATATAATACGTTAATACCTTGGAGTCTTTCACACACAGCTGATCGCCATAATAACTGGATTGCAGTATACGGTCGATTAGTATGGGATGATTATTTTGGCACAACAGTTACTAATCCGGAACCAATGGGTACTCAAGGCAAAGGTAAATTAGATTCATCATTAGGGGGTTACTTAGTTTACTTACAGCCGGCTTCTCAGGGTCGGGTTAAAATTTGGATTAACTAACCGAGTTTAAATTTTAAACAGTATTTTAAACTAGGTTAGCGCCACTCATATTTTTCAGTATATTAAAGCTCATTTCAAAAAATTAGTTAAACTCAAAACAGTAGCGGAAACAATGGAGCACTGTACAAAATAATGATCTTTTATAACAAAAAAAATTTTTTTTATTTTTTTGTTTTTGCAGATTTCATATCTATGCAGTAGTTTTAAAAATGCCTCGATGCTGAAATTTGTACTGCACTTTCGGGTACTCTTTGTTTAAACAAATTCTACAACATTTGTTAATGATAATTTTGAGAATAATTGGGCAGCACCCGAATCTAGAAAGAATAAACTTTCCATTGGTTTTAAAATCATTAAGAAATGTTAAATAATAAGTCTGTAAATACGGTATAAATATTGAATTAATCAATTTTCTAAAACTATATCTTTGAGTGCAGACCCTGACATTTTAGGAACGTCGAGAGGTCAGATTCCCGACTAGTTCTCTCCCAACCCGCCTACAAAATAGAAAATCTGAGAAAATTCAAACTTTATTTTTATAAAAGTACACAGGGAAGAAATAGAAATATATTAAGTAGTTTTGCCAAATAAAATTTTAAAATTTTTGCCCCTAAGAATTATTGTGTGCCTGTGACAAATCTATCTACGCAATGCCCTAGTTATGGGGTCTGCATGAAATCAAGGTGATCTCTTATTGGATGGTATACAGACAATTAATCTGAAGATTTTTTTATGAGAATCTTTTTTTCTAAGAAATATTAAAACTATATTTTCTAAATCGCAAACCTAGTGTGTAGAAAATGTAGTAGATCTTGCTCTATAAATTTGACGTCCTATATTTCGCAAATGAAGCACTAGCACAGTATAATATGCTGTTGGAATTTAGTCAAGCATATCATCAAGTTTCTAATTATATATAATTCGTAACTATAGTTTTACTGGACACTCATATTTACATTTAATAATATACTTTTTAGTATTTCTTAGTTTGTTGGGTATTTTGCCACTGTAAAAATATTTAAAAATTTTGATGAAATAAACCTCTGCGCTAAAAGGATCAGACAGAGGTTGGTTTTTATACTTCTATTACAAAATGTCTCACACCTAAAAATATATAAACTGAAACAAAATTGTTAAATGATAAATTGAAAAATTAAAACGAAGGCAGTTAACGTTTCGGAAAATAGTTCTTTTTCGTTATCAAAACTTTCACTTTTGAGAATGTCAAACCAGACAGTTTGTTGTTTATGTATTTCCATAGTCACGTGAGACATTAAATTATATTTATTTTATTTTTACTTACTTCGTCTCTGAGGATCGGCAACCAGCTGGTACAGAAATCTACAGAATAATTAGAAACACATTTATCCTCATTTAATAAAATAATAGCGGATTCCTAGAAAGGGAGAATTTCAAAAATCAAAAATTTGTGAACATGCGTGGGATAACAATCATAGGATCCAGTGGGACTCCGCGAAAATTTTGGAAAAAGAAAGCAACTCAACTAAAAGAAAACTTAAGGAATCCGCTATTATTTTATTAAATGAGGATAAATGTGTTTCTAATTATTCTGTAGATTTCTGTACCAGCCAGTTGCCGATCCTCAGAGACGAAGTAAGTAAAAATAAAATAAATATAATTTAATGTCTCACGTGACTATGGAAATACATAAACAACAAACTGTCTGGTTTGACATTCTCAAAAGTGAAAGTTTTGATAACGGAAAAAGAACTATTTTCCGAAACGTCAACTGCCTTCGTTTTAATTTTTCAATTTATCATTTAACAATTTTGTTTCAGTTTATATATTTTTAGGTGTGAGACATTTTGTAATAGAAGTATAAAAACCAACCTCTGTCTGATCCTTTTGGCGCAGAGGTTTATTTCATCAAAATTTTTAAATATTTTTACAGTGGCAAAATACCCAACAAACTAAGAAATCATGAATATGCCACAAATAATAAATTATAAACAATATACTTTTTAGTACTTCATCCTGAAGAAAATAGGGTAGTAAGTGTTCGAGAATGTGCCCGTTCACAAGGGTTTCAAGATGAATATAAATTTTGTGGAAATATACTGGATAAGCACCGGCAAATTGGAAATGCTGTGCCACCCCCATTAGGTCTTGCTTTAGGTAGAGAAATTATTAAAGCTTACAAAATTACAACAAATTTTTGATTGGGAATATTTTATTTAAAATTTCTAAACAAAATGTTGTAGTGCTATTGCACTTTTTTCTCTTTTAGTTATTGCATATAAATCACTATTTAAATGTTTTTAGTTTTGATATTTTTATTTGTAATCTTTTTATTATTAAAGTATCTTCTTTTTGCAGAGCAAAAAATGTATACAAGTAAGGTTCATTTCTTTTTGAATTTGGTTTTTTTTTTTTACTTTTTAATAAAACACCCATTATATTTTACTTTATATATATTTTTTTATTTTAAGGATTTTTTTATGTTCATATATATAATTAATGTTTGAGTTCTTTGAAAGTTAAGTAAAAGTGTTAAAATCAATAAAGAGAATATAAAAGTAATAGGTGTCTGTTTATTTTCTACATTCTTACAAGTTTAAGCAATAATTTTTTCATAAATTATTAACATTGTTTTAATTTAATTAACAATTGTGAAAAAATCCAAATACTTACAGACCTCACCAACATATTATTTATATATTTTTATAAAGTACTCAACAAAAACAGCTTCAACTAACAAGTGTTTAGATTATTCTACATTTGACATCATAGTCAAAAATATTACTTTTAGTATCAGTGTTTAAAAAAAAAAATGGAGGTTCTATAATAAAAAAAAGAGAGTAAAAAAATCTTTTAACTTTCCAAGAAAAGAAATTTATTTTTACAATTAATTAATTTCTATTTATTTGCCTTCATCATGATTAGATTATATTATTTAGGTATTAAGCAAATCACAATTTACACACTTTTTTATTTATAATAAAATTACCTACTTTTTGTATATTGTTGCCCTAATCTGGACACGCTAAAATACTAGTCAGGCAAATACTTTAAAACACTGATTTTTGGAGAACCAATCAAAACAAACTACTCTTCTAGCTAATACTGACAAAGTATATTAGCGTGCCAAGATTAGGGCAACGATATACAGAAAATAGATAGTTTCATAATAAATTTTAAAAAATGTGTAAGTGTAAGTGTTAAGTGATTTGTTTAATACCTAAATAATATTCTCTAATCATGATGAAGGATGAAGTAGAGTTGGAACAAAAAGAACCGAACCGTTCTTGAGAACACTTTTAGCTGATCATTCAGTGAACCAGTTCTCTAAAATATATATATATATATATATATATATATATATATATATAGGTATAGACGGTATATTGTGTAGCCCGATATATCGACAGGTCGTTCATTAGCCCGGCATTTCCCGAATGTATAAATTAACAAATTTATTAAATATGTCAATTGTTATGAATCTTTTCTAATAGGAAGCCACTAGGGGTAGCTAATTATTATTTTTCTTTCAATTATATAAACATGGCATATTTCAGAGCCCGGATATATTTACTGATCCTTTCAAAGCCCGCTGTATATAAGAATATAGCTAGCGTTCGTTCTCCGTCCCAGCGATGTTGCCAATGTAATCGGGCCTCAGTAGGTTATATTTTTATAATATATATTTCTTTGATGCATGCATCGTCACGAAGCACAACATAATAGGAGTACTTGCTATACCGCGCCACTACCATTACTGTTTACAGTAGAGACGCTAATGGAGGGCCAGCTATTAAAGGAAATGTATTCATTCTTTGATCGCCAAAATAATATAACAGTTACGTTTTTTATTATTCATTGTTACGAATTTGAAGATATATTAGAAGAACCTAATAAAATATTAGGTAATTTTTTTATGCAAATAGACATTAATTATTAATAACTGATAATGTAATTACTCCGTGGTAGGCCTATAAGTATTTAAATATTTTGAATTTGTCCTCATTTTTTGTTTTCCACTTTTAAAGTATTGCCTTATTAACAGTAAAATAAAAAGATGCAAAGGGGTAGAAATTAAATTACGTTTATTTACCTAACATAGATATATCAAACGAATTGTTTTAATAGTACAGTAACATCAGGTATAATAGTAAAAGAATCCCTTGATGCAATTTTTCTTTTGAAAATGTACTTATTTTGAGACAGCAAGTGACCTTTGTGTTTCCGAGTACATGGGTCAAATATGAGCAAAAAATGATTGCCATCAAATAACAACAAAGCATGAAGTTCTCTTTGAAGTATTTATAAGTTTTTATTTAATTTTATTTCACTGTCACTATAATACTTATAGGCTTAATTTTGAAAAAGTTATTACAATGACCTTTACTATGTACCAGCTGTCCCAAGTTAACATCAATTGAAAGTTGCATTATATGAAATAAGTTTTCAGATTCAGTTTGTCCCACTGTGCAAAGAAATATCTTTAAAAATTAAAAAATATATATTTTCTTAAATTGCGCAGAACTCTTAAAGTGTACAGATAAACGTATAGGGACAAAAAAGTGTCTTCTTTACAAGAGCTCTCAAACAAAAAAAAAAGAAAATAGAAATCGAACCATTAGGAGCTGAGATAAAAAAACATTCATTGTGGCTAAAGGCAGCCATCTTTAATGGTCGCCATTTTGGTGTTGCACGGATTTTAAAGTGGCTCCCTATCTGGAAAGTTACCTTTTGGCATCAACTATGACCACAGAAAGTGGCACATCCCAATCAAAAAGTGCAGATTATTGGCTTATATAGCCATGTACCCGACGTACTATAAAGCACAAAGTTCCCTTTTAAGTATGGCAAGCAAAAATTTAATATTTTCTTTTATTGCTTATATGTTATATGCTTGCACTAATAAAAATAATAATTATTATTATAGTCTAGTACCTAGAGGTGAAAATATGCAAAACTTCGGAATAATGTCATATTGAATAGATTTCGTTCATTTTGGAAGTATAAGCTTCACACAAAAGTTTCTATATTGTGCGGGGGCTTGCTAATTAGGGGGTAAGTGCCACCCCCTCTCAGGGGTGGCACTTAAAAAATATATATATTTATTGGAGCTGAAGTATAATCAAATTTTAAGAAGAAAAGGTTCTATGCAATTTTTCACACAAATTGATATTTTTTAAGTTATAACTTCAAAATTGCGATTTTAGCTTAAAAAAAAGTTTTCCAAACGGCTTTCGTCAGGTATCTCGAGAAGTATTACTTTATCGAAAAAATGTTACAGACCAATTACATAAAGTACAAACTGGGAATTAATTATAATTTTTGTTTATTGGTGTAGGATTAATAATTTCGGAGATATTTAAGTTTACATTTGGCATCCAAGGGTTCATAAGATAATTATTTAGAGTGAGAGTTAAATATCTCAGAAACTGTGACACATACGTCAAGGATGCTAGTAGGTAGAATAATAGGTTATTAATTAAGCTTTCAACTGTTTTTTTATTTGTTTCTATAGCATAAAAAACAAAGAAGTTATGACCGAAGCAATGTGCGTCTACACATTTTTTTTTAAACAACGTCGCCATTTTGTTCCTGTAATTAGCCAGTAATTAAAAAAAGAAATTTCAAACACTGTTTCTCATTAATATATAGCATGACGTAGATGTCAAATTTTTTGGTTTGTATACAGCACTTGCTTTAGAAAAAAATACAGTTTAAACTATAAAGGTATTTTCGATAAAACGATATTTTGTTTTCCTTGTCCAAATGGGTATCTCAATAAATATTAGTTTTATTGAAAAATGGGTAGAGACCAGAAATAAAGCTCATAAACTGATAATGAATTTAGCTTGTTTATTTATTTACATAGATTTAATAGTTTCGGAGATACGAAAGTTTACAAATGGCGTCCGAACGTTTATAAGTCGTAAAATGCAGTTTCTAAATGTTAAATGTCTCAGAAATTGAGACACCTACGTCACGCATACTAAGAAATGAAATTAAAGACAATTAATTGCGCTTTCAAATTATTTTTTACTCGTTCCTGTAGCATAAGAAGTAAAGAAGTTATGATGTAAAAATGAGCGTATTTATATTTTTTTATATAAAAAGGTCACCATTTTGTTACTCTAATTAGCCAGTAATTTAAAGAAATTATCTCAAATACAGTTTTTCGTTAGGATGTAGCATTACCTAGATGTTCAAATTTGTTTGCTCATTTAAAGCAGTTGCTTTAGAAAAAAATGCATTTTAAACTTTAAAGGTAATTTCAAAACACTTGGATACCAAATATAAACTTAAATATCTCCGAAATTATTAATCCTACATCAATAAACAAAAAATATAATTATTTCCCAGTTTGTACTTTCTGTAATTGGTCTGTCACATTTTTTCGATAAAGTAATACTTTTCGAGATACTTGACGAAAGCCGTTTGGAAATACCTTTTTTTTAAGCTAAAATCGGAATTTTGAAGTCGTTATAACTTAAAAACTATCAATTTATGTGAAAATTTGCATAGAACCTTTTCTTCTTAAAGTTTGATTCTATTTCAGCTCCAATGAATATATGTATATATATATTTTTTAAGTGCCACCCCCTGAAAGGGGGTGGCATTCACCCTCTATAAATTAGCAAGCCCCCGCACAATATAGAAACTTTTCTGTCAAGCATTTACTATTATACCTCCAAAAATGAACTAAATCCGTTCAATATGACATTATTCCGAAGTTAAAACCTCTAGTTACACTGTACTATTAGTGCAAGCATATAATATACTTGTGCCCGACATTAATTAGTCTTCGCAGATACGTTTAAAAAGGAATTTGTGTGATATTCTTTTCTTTTCTTTCTTTTCGGGTTCAAAAGTTACTAACAATAATTGCAACAAAATGCAATGCTTTTTCGTCAATATTTTGAAAATTAAGCAAGATAAGGCAAAACAATATACGTAACTTTTCGGTAGAGCATAAAATTCTCTCGTATAATGGTTATAATAAAAAACGGTACATTTGATAGTTAAATTATCGTTATTAAAGGTAGTATAATATTTATATTTTATTTTATATAATTGTTTATAATTATATAAAAATTTTGTTTAATAGTTTTCTCAATCTAATGTAATACTGCGTATCGTCATAATATGTTTTCTTAATGTATATGGGGAAGCTAGTTTAGGCTGACCTCTTCCTTTTGTGCGTAAACTCTTTTGTGCACCTTTTTTTCTTACATTCTTCTACCTACATTCAACTTAAATCTGGTGACAGTTGCTTTCTTGCACAGAGCAATAAAACAAAGCGTCTCAAATACCAAAAGAACTGTTGCCAATGGTATACAAAATCTACTGTTTAAAGCAAGATAGAGTTATATTACAGTATTCAGCCATAAATCTAACTAAAAAATTATTAGTCCTAAATTACTATGACGAAAATAAAATGTATAAATGAAGTATAAAGAATTATGTTAGAATTTGTTAAAATTAAATAATCAAAACATTAGAATACATTACAACAAATTAACTGAGCAGTTGGAAATTTGAAATAAAATGAAAGTCATTGTTTATAAGAAGTGCTTTAGTACAGAAAAAATAATTTTCAATTCCGTAAAAATACATGGCGAAAACTGCAGTCCTAGAGGTAATGACGTATACTTCACGAAAAGAATTATTTGTAGAAGGTACAAATTTTTTCTTTATTTTTTGAATAGACACGTGATATTTTTAACTTCAATATTTTATAAACAACTCGAAAAATAAAGCAATAAAAGATATAGTTTCACTCACTTTCGTTACAGATTTATGCATTATTACACTATACTTAAATTATACAGAGACAGTAATTACTTCCACATCCAGTGGAAGTATAGTAACGACAAAAAAATTTAAAAAATTTTTTTTGTTCAAATATGTTTAGAATGTCATGAAACGTCGAGATTTTAAGTTTGAGCGAAAAAAAATGTTTGTCTGTCTGTCTGTCGGTCTGTCTATAACTTTATTTGTGCGCACGTTTACTCAGGAACCGTTTGAGATATTGACTTGAAATTTGGTACACATATGTACTTTAACGAGATCTAGAACTAGATTATATTTTCATCTTGTTCCGTCGAAGGGTTGGGAAGTAAATTGGGGTAAATTTGGGGTAAATAGGTAAATCTAGTAGGTAAGAGTCCATAAAATTGGTATTTAGTATACATAAGAGAAGAAAAAAAAATTGACATTAGCCACCCCCATTACCACCACCACCCCATTATTAAAGGGGATGAAAAAAAATGTGATTTAGTGTGTGTACAAGGACCAGAAACCTCAAAATATTTTTTTACTTCATCCACCCTCGCCCCACTACCGATGTGGGGTATCGTTTTATGGGTTTCTGGGGTAGAGGATTATTAAAGTTCCGTAAATAATTATTTCCACATACAAAATTTTTTCGTCATGAGTGACTTGGATAGAAAATCTGGATATGGAAGTAGTGATTCCTTGGGCAGCGGTTTTTTAATGGTTTTTATTTTCTTGCTAGTTAACAATTTATCAGAAAGTTTTTTGTCTATTTTTATTCAATGCTTAGATTTAGTTCAGGACTTCTTATTGCACTTGTTACCACACCAAAACCAAAAACAAACTGAAATAATAAAATCGCGGCAGAAAGAATTCCTTAATCACCTTTTTTGATGCTGTCATAAAGTTGTTTAGGGCAAACGCTCTGCTCTTTTCCCACTAATATTTTCGTTAGTGTTTTCTAACTGTGATTAAAATATACCTTTTTTATTTAAATATGTAGGTATATTATTTGCCTACATATAATAAAACAAGAATAGCAATAGGCTATGTTTTGATTCTAACATGTGTTAAATAAAATAGACATTTCGGACAGAACGCTTTGGTTATGCAGACAAAATTAATGTTTTGAATCTAGTTTTTGTCAATTTCCACGGCATACTTGATACGAGTATTTTCTCGATTTTTGAATTATTATTCACAAAAGAATTTTCTTGTTTATGTATACGGTTGTTTTTGTTATTTTTTTCTATCTAAAAAAAAATATAAACACATTCGGCGATTATTAATAACAAATTGTTTATTAAATAAACAAATAAATTCACAACAAAAAAAATTCTTTTTTCCACCTTTTGGATAATTGCAAATAATAAATTTAGGAATAAAATTTTTTCTTAATAACATGTTTAAATAATGAAAAAAGACAAAAGTGATTATAAACAATTAAAAACAATTTTTAAGAATTTTTTTTAATCATAATATTCTATAACAAATAAAATGGCAGAAAAATATTTTTCAAAAATACGTAATTTATATATTTGTTTATAAAATTTGTTTAAACAAGTAGCAATAAAAATTTTAAGTTTATGTAATCTTATAGTATTTTTGAATATAAAAACAGTAAGAGTAATTAAAATTAATAAAAAAAAATTTTTTCCATCGGGATATTGTTCCTTTAAGTGTTTAAATAATAACATAATTTTTATGAATTTTAAAATTAATATTTAATAACAAAAAATATTTTTATTTGTTTCGGACGATTCCAGAGCATCGTAACGCCTTAGTGTTCGCTGCGCGGAGCTCTATTTTCAACATTAAATTAAAATCATTAATAATCTCGTTAATAATAGATGTAGAGTTTCGGGAGTCGGGACTTTTTTATTGGGAATTTCTTCCTCTTTAAGAATCTTTCTTTCTTTAAAATTTTTAATAGTTTTCGAGTTATTTGCAAAAAACGGAACTCGTTATTTTTTCAATTTTCATTAGTTTATAACTTTTGCAATTATTTATGTGCGGGTTTAAAACTTTTGCACATTTTTCTAGACGTCATTCCGAATCCAATGCAATCAAGGTAGGTGCATGACGTCAGATGCACCATGCAGGGAGACCGACTAGAAATATAAATTCAAATAACCATCATAAAAATATATGTGTTCCTTAATAAAAAAACCGCTGCCTAAAAAATCACTACTTCCACATCTAGATTTTCCTGCCCAAGCCTTTTACAGCAAAAAAATGTCGATACTATATTTGCAATCCACTGTGTAAAAATAATTGTTCATAGAACTTTGATAATATAATATTTGAAATGGTCTATCCCAAAAACCCATAAAACGATGTGCAACATGGTAGTGGAGGTAGTAGAGGGGGAAGCTGTTGGCAAAAAATTTAGAGGCTCTTGTACACATAAATCATAATTTTATTTTTTTATTCCCTTTAATAATGTGGTAGAGGTGGTGGCGAGTGCCAAAAAAGTATTCAGGCCTTTTGTTCCTTTATACACACTAAATCACAATTTTATCTTTTTATTCCCTTCCATAATCACCTTCAATAATTTGAGCAAAAAAATTTTTTTTACGATTACTATACTTCAACTCCACTACGTGGATGTGTAAGTAATAAGTATTCCGCAGTTATGACCGTTGTTCTCTTTTGCACGTCCAAATAGAATAAAACGATTCAAGTTAGCCCATCTAAATTGTGTTTTTAGAGACCATGTAGGCTTAACAGGGAACCAAGACAGATCACGTCATGCAGTTAGGTGCACCATACAGTAAAGGGAACCTGACTTAAAAAACCACTTCCTAAAGAATCACTATTTCAACATCCAAGTCTTTTACAAAGAGAAAAAGTTGATACTGTATTTGCAGTCCATTATGTGGAAATAACTGATCATAGAACTTTAATAATATAATATTTGCAATCGTCTACCACAAAAGCCCATAAAACAAAATGCCATATCGACAGTGGGGATGGTAGTAGGGGGTATAGCTGATGCAAAAAAAAATTAGGCCTTTGGTACTTATACACACACAAAATCACAATTTTATTTTTTTTTCGTCCTTTAATAATGGGGTAGGGATGGTAATGGGGGTGATAGTGGAAGTGGCTGATGTCAAAAAAATTTTGACTAGGTACTTGGCTTCTCGTACATACACTAAATCCCAATTTTATAAACTCTCACTTGCTTGCTTTGCCTATTTATCCCCCCATCCCAAATTTCAACGGAATAAGATCAAAACATAATCTATTTCCAGATCTCGTTATAATACACAGGTGTCCCAAATTTTGAGTTAACATCATAAACGGTTCCAGAGTAATCGTGCGCACAAAAAAAATTTCAGACAGATTTTTTTTGCTCAAACTTAAAATACCTTTCGTGGCATTCCAAGCCTGTTTAAAAAAACATTTTTTTTACCTTTATTATACGTTCACTCCACTATGTGGATGTGGAAGTAGTACCAGCTTATAGTGATTATGGACAATGCCTATCTATCCTTATAATATGTAAAACATCATTCTGCATAATAATAATTATTGTTTAATGACCGATATTTCTCCATGAAAATTTTAGTACCAAAATTATAATAATTAAGTATAGTATTATTGAATACTGAATGCAAAAAAACACAATCCTAATTTAGGGTCAGATGCTACTATACGTCGGACAAATGGTAGAAAGTATTAGCGTAGAAAAGTAGCGTATAAGTGTAGAAAAAAAGTATTAGCGATTTTTTTACAAAAAAAAACTAGTAAGATGTTTTTAATCAGCACCTTTAGAAACCCATTTGTACAAGATTACATCGTAGTGAATTCAAAGATGTTTGAGACAGGGGCCGTCAAAAAAACTATTTTTTCAACTAAAAATAATTTTTATCTGTAAAACGGATTCTCAAATGAAACAAGGTATTCTACATTTTTTGTTCAGAATAATGTATTATAAAAGTATGAATTGATTTTACAACAAAATAATTGTTTATTTAATAAGACAAAAATTAAAAAGTAAAATAAATAAAAAATAAATAAATTAATTAATTAATTAATTCATTAAATTAAATTAATTGCCCAATAGCATTTGTTTTCATGGTTTACTTAGGTTTTTATTGAAGATTATTTGTTAGAAAAATGGTAGGTATAGTAGGTAGAATTTTTGCCTTATTAAATAAATAATTATTTTGTTGTAAAATCAATTCATACTTTTACAACACATTATTCCGAACAAAAATGAAGAATACATTTTTTTCATTTGAGAATCCGTTTTATAGATAAAAATTACTGTTTTTGACGGCCCCTATCTCCAACATCTTTGAACCCACTATGATGAAATTTTGTACAAAGGGGTTCCCAAAGGTGCTGATTAAGAATATCTTACTAGTTCTTTTCTGAAAAAATCGCTAATATATATTTTTTGAAAATCGACCTCCTCTTTCCATTCTAGAATCGAACGCCTCCGTCTAAAATTAAATGTGGTTACGTCTAAAGACTTACTCTATAGGTATATAGTCACCATTAAAATTTCAAAATATTCGGATATCAAATGAGCGAGATATGAGGGTGGCTCCATGAAAAGTGCGACACACTGTATATGTACCTTTTTGTCAGAGCATAAAATTCCCTAGTATAATGGTCATAATAAAAAACGGCACATTTGATAGTTAAATTATTATTATTATTATAAGTAATACAATATAAATAATTAGTTTTAAGTTAAAAATCTTAGTTTAATGTAATACTGCTATAGTAATAATATTTTTTCCTAATGCATATGGGAGGTCGAAGATAGTTTAGGCTAACCTTTTCCTTTTGTGTGTAAATTCTTTTGTACACAATAAACGTTCATTTATTTATTTATTTTATTTACTTAAAATTGTACCGGTCGCCAAATTATCAAAAATGAGGTACAGAGACGCTTGTCATTTTTTTTATACTCTCCTCAGTCATTTAAAATGCAATTAAAAATCTGAAAAAGCACACATCATCTGTAGGTTCCAGAAAACATTTTTCAAAACACAACGGATTTTTTAAAACTTATGTTGCTATTTAAATTTTAAAAAAATGTTTCCTATTGTCACCGCATTTTGAGGTTTTCGGATCTTGATATAATCTTATAGAAATATATTTTTAACCATCAATTTATAAAAATAAAAATTTTTACTCACGTAACGGGGTCATAAAATTATGAACAATCCAAAAAAAAATCCACGAATTTACTAGCTGATAAGTTTATGCATTCGTCAATTAACAAATAGAGCTTTTGATATGAAATTGGAACTGGCAGAATTTTTATTTTCACATGAAAAATAGTTACAATGATGTTAAAAAATTGTTTACATTTTGGTGAGCACGTGGTCATACGCTTCAAGCGATCTGTTTTATATTTATTGCCGTACGCCCCGCTGAGTTAAGCGGGTGTCTTTTCTCTGGTACCTTTCTACATTCAACTTAAATATATCTTACAATACAGCCCAATAAAACAATCAAAGCGTCTCAAGTGTCAAAAGAATTATTGAAATTATTGGCCTGTTTGAAGCACGATGGAGTTATATGACAGTATAGTACCTAACGGTAGGAAGAAATATGCCAATATGCACCAAAAAATTATATTTTGTAAACTAGTGCCTAAAGATTTATAAAAGAAACTACGGAAATAGCAACAAGAAAATATGGGGACAAGATAAATCGAGAAATATAAGTATATCATATTTTTGATGATGTATCTATTTTATTGATTCCAAAAAATATATGTTGTGATAATATGATATAGTAGTTAAAGATTGTACTAAAGACATGCAGTGAGTGTGTCAGAACAATGTGATATGAAAAGATAAAAATATATTCATTTTTTATTTTAATGTTCCCATTATCAAATGTCTTTTTCAATTCTCTAATAAGGACCTATTATATCTAATGCACATTTTTTCGAATTTAAATCGGCCCAGCCGTTCAAAAGATATAAATTCTTTTCGAAATATTGGTATTTTTGATTACCCCTAATGGTGGAGTCAAATTAAGCATCAAAATAGGTGAATAAGGAATTATCTGGCTGCAGCAGTCTTATTGTTTGAATTTGTTGCCAGTATATATAACAGAAAGTGTATGTGAAGTTTTGCATTAAATCAGTCCATTGCTGGTAAAATTTTAACAATTTATTTTTAAACAGTGAAATTTTCTGCTATTTTCTTTATTATCTCCGGTCCTAGAAATCGTATCGTAATAATAAAAAGAGCCATTTGTTCGCAATAAAATTTTAAATAAGGCTAGGCCTATGAAACACTTTCTGATAATTTGTTAATTTATAAAAAAATAATAATCACCAAAAAATTGCCTTTTTTGGTTATTTAAGAAATATAACGTAATAATGAATCAATTTATTTTTAAAAATGTAGGTTTTTAAATGTATTTTACAATGGTATTAAGAAAAAAAAATCTTCATTTAAACTATTTTTTTGAAATTTGTTTATAATTTTCAAAATTATAGTTATAAACAACTTCAAATAATCCTGTGGAATTTTTATAAAACTAAAAACGCAAACGAATTACGAAAATAGATGAAACATTTAACATTTTTCTAAAAAAATAATTATCTACTTGCATTTGGAGCTAGGATACGTCAGTTTTTGTAACTAAGTCGCTTATAAATAAACAAATTAATATTTCTTCTTAAAATTGAGCCCTGTTATTCTTTCAATACCTATATTTTTGTCTCATCTAGTTGAAAACAAACCAGAAGCACAATGTTTAAAAGATAATGTATAGAGGCCCGAAAGAGCCCGTTAGAGATCCGATAATTGTCAATTAGCTCTAAACGGTATATTACTGTTTTACAAATTAGACTTTAATATTTTAGACGATAGCACTTTTTACCAGGATGCGGACGTCTAGGGTTCAACTCCTGACCGCGAATATTGTTTTTTTTTTATTGTATCGGTGATATTAAAAATTTTACAAAGCTGTGTCCATGAACATAAGGATATTCGTTCAGATTAGATTAGTTCCTCCTTTTCGCGACAAAAATTCAATGTTATTTCAAAAATTGTAATTTTAGATTATTTTCAAATATCAGAGACAAAGATGTAAGCTTTAAAAAACAACCACTTCAAATTTCAAAAAGAAATAGTTTTTTGGTTTATTTATAAGTGACTTTAATGCAAAAACTGACGTATCTCGACTCTCGACCTCAAATGCAAGCAGACCATTACTTTTTTTTTTAAGAAATATATATATATATAAATATATTTCACGTATTTTCATAATTCGTTTGCCGCTTTTAGTTTGATAAAAAAGATCACAGGGTTATTTGAATTTATTTACAACTACAATTTTGAAAATCATAAACAAATTTCAAATAAACGGTTTAAATGAAGATATAATTTTTTCTTAATACCATTGCAAAAAACATACAAAAATCTACATTTTGAAAAAAAAAACATTTTCTCCTACGAGTCGATGCCCTTAAGCAGTAAGCGATGGAAATTTCGAATTTATTATTGACTTTTAGCCGTTTGAAAACATATTTTGGGTTAAAATTTCGCACGAGAGTTTAGTTCAATAAAATAAAATTGATTCATTATTACGTTGTTTCTTAAATAGCCAAAAAAGTACTTTTTTGTGATTTTTATTTATTTATTTTTAAATTAACAAATTATCAGAAAGATTTTTCATAGACCTAGTCCTATTCAAAACTCAATGCCCTATTTTTATTTTTGTGGCACGATTACTAGGATCAGAGATAATAAGGATAATAGCAGAAAATTTCACTGTTGAAAAATAATTTTTTAAAATTATACAAGAAACAAAACTGCCTATAGCACTTATACATAAAACAAATTAAAACAATAAAATAGCTACAGTTCCATTCAAAATTTATAAGCGATTTAATGCTAAAGACTAATATTTTATACCCTAAAACCCAATTTTATCGACTCTACAACAACCCTTCAACGGAATAAGATCAACGCATAATCTATTTCCAGATCCCGTTGTAATACACAAGCATACCAAATTTTGAGTCAACATCATGAAGGGTTCGAATCGTTTGCACAAAAACAAATTGCAGACGGAATTTTTTTCGTTCAAGCTGAAAATATCGATCTTTCATGACATTCTAAGAATATTTAAAAAAAAAACATGTTTTTTTACTGTTACTATCCACTAAACTACGGGGATGTGGAAGTCGTCATGGACAATGCCTATCTATCCTTATAATAGGTACGTAAAACGTCATTCTGCATAATTATTGTTTAATGTCCCGATATTTCTCCATGAAAATTTTAGCACAAAAATTAATAAAAATGAGGAATATTATTGAATCATGAATGCAAAAAACCACAAACCTAATTTAGGGACATGGAAACATTAATTTAGTACAACAAATGGACAAAGCCAATGCATTTTATACTCGATTTTATATTTTGTTATTATATTTTTTCTCTTTTGATATAAATGCTACCTTTTATCGCTCTATTTGAAATTATGTATTACAATTCAAAAAACGTTTTAAGATGTTTAAGATGCTACTATTTTGCTTTCATAGCACCGTACCACATAATTTATAATTCTTAGAACGTATATACAAATTTTTGAATTTAGAAAAATTATTCGAATATGAAGAAAGAACTTTCATTCAACGATTGTGACTTCATAAAGAAAGTATTTAAGAGGAAATAAGAATCGAACGCTATCGAGCCACTGCAACGATGCCAAATATCGGGCTATATAACGAGCGATGGATATCAACTGTATAAGAGTCTTGGATATACAGGAACAGCGCCGCCTGACTCAGAAGTGCTGAACTAAAAGTGTATCTCGGAACATGAAAATATGACTTTTTGAAGCCCACCTCAAAATTTTGCAGGGAGGAAACTAACATGATTTGCGACCATTTAGTGATGATATACACGGGGGTACGTTGATGAGCCCGACCCCGGGCTTCACAGGGTCAAATCGGGCTGCACTACAACCGCTCAGTGTATGAAACGGGCCTGTATATGACCATGCATATCTCTATATATATATATATATATATATATATATATATATATATATATATATATATATATATATATATATATATATATATATATATATATATATATATATATATATATATATATATATATATATATATATATATATATATATATATATATATATATATATATATATATATATATATATATATATATATATATATATATATATATATATACTCACACGCGACGGTAAGTGTGGATGACAGAATGAACAAGCTCAGCTCACTCAAGTCAAGTAGTTCTCCTAGTCATTCCCATTCCATTCCAGTCACAGTTTATCGGATAAATTACGAAGAATCGAAAATATTTTTTCAAATGCTTCCATTGCTTCCAAATAGTTTTTCAAATACTTCCACATTAAGATCTGTTTTATTAAAGACTAAGCCGGTAAATATTGTTCAAAATTCCAAGAATTGTATTTACAGTGTTCTGTGTGAGTGCAATAAACATTATGTAGGTGAGCCATCTAGACCTTTCAAGGCTTGGTGAACACATAGATTATGCTAGAAAGGGAAAATTCCAGCAGTCAAAAATTTGTGAACACGCGTGGGATAATAATCATAGGATCCAGTGGGACTCCGCGAAAATTTTGGAAAAAGAAAGCGACTGAAATAAAAGAAAACTTAAGGAGTTTGTTAAATGAGGATAAATGTGTTTCTAATTATTCTATAGATTTCTGCACCAGCTGGTACAGAGACGAAGTAACTAAAAATAAAATAAATATAATTTAATGTCTCACGTGATTATGGAAATACATAAACAACAAACTGTCATGTTTGACATGATTAAAAGTGAAACTTTTAATAACGAAAAAATAAATATTTTCCGAAACGTTAACGATTTAACATTTCTGTTTCAGTTTATATATTTTTAGATGTGAGACATTTTGTAATAGAAATATATTTCGGTGCAGAGGTTTATTTCATCAAAATTTTTAAATATTTTTACAGTAGCAAAATATCCAACAAACATAAGAAAGGTTAGACAGTACTTTATTAGCTTTTTAGTGCTGGCAAAAGAATACTTTTATATCTTTAATGTATCAATGACGGTGAAATAATTCCAAGTATACAATACCAAAAGAGCGTATTAAACACATAGGCCATCAACTTACCATTACAGGACAGATGATATAATGTTAAACAGTAGGTACTTTGTATTCACTTTTAAGCTATTGGCAAAAGTTGCCAACACTTTACCATCAGTCATAAATCTAATATCCTATTGCTTTGCCACATATAATGTGTTTGGTGGGTACATATTCGCAAAGTTACTAAGTCAGCACATTCTTGCTTAGGGTGACCATACGTCCGGAATTTCGCTGGACAGTACTCGAAAATGCTAGGACTTTCCAGCGAAATTCCGGACGTATGGTCACCCTATTCTTGCTAACTACCCAGGTAGCAAGGGTACGTTATAATGACGTCAAAATCTGGTGATTCTGGTCAAAAAGACGTCAGGGCACTAAAAATCGACTACAGAATGACGTCTTATAAATGACATTAAAATGATGTGCTACACATCACGTCATATTGTCGTCTTCTTTCGGTGTTAAATTTATTTATATTTTATCGGATTACAAACTTTAAAACTCGCTAATAGCATTTTGTTATTGTAAGCAGAGTGTAAAGTTTAAAAAAAAAATAAACCGTGTCGTGAGGGATAAGTATTGGCGTTTTTATTCGAGAATATAATGTTTTTTAACATTATCCAAAATAATTTATATTCGAAAGAGTTTGCAAAGATTGGGCAGTTTATTTGTTTAAATTATATTTCTATCTATTCTTTTAATAATAAAATTAGATTAAAATGCATTAAAAAGCAAAATCTATCCGTTGTTTGTTCCAACTATAAAGTCTTTAGGTAAGTAGCCTCAGAAAGGTTGGTGGCCGAGTGCTTAAGGCGTCGTCTTCCAAGTCATGAGGTCGGCGGTTCGGCCCCTGCTCATTCCGTTTTTTTTTTATTGCGAAAAAAATTTTAGTTGTTATTTTTTAAGGTAATAATTGCTTATTGGTTTTTTCAATTTTAGGTCTGTTTTAGACCATTCTATTTATGTTGTAGATGACGATATTACACCTTTACCGTTTTTTCTTCAACACGCTTCCCAGATTTGTATAAGTACCTCAACTTAAAACTTTAATTCTTAAAATAGTTGACTCCTGACTCCCCCTCCACTGCTCATCAAATTTGAGATAAGGAAAATTTTTTTTCGGATTTCTCCCTCTCTGCTCTTCAATTTTGAGATCTGGGGAAAATATTTTTTTTTTAACGAACCGCCACTAATACTAATTAATGTAATAATTACATTATTCAACAACTACTCGTAGTCAGGTGACACTGGTGACAGTTTAATTAAATTAAATAAGTTCTTCTTAATAATTATAAATAAATAAAAATACTAGTAACTCGAAGCGAGAACCTGAAAGATTTTCATATATTTTAAATAAGGCAAGAAATTCAATTTCACATAATAAAGACTTTCATTCACCACCATAAATACTGCTTTTAGCATCCGAAATAGCGGTCGCCAAGCTAACTCAGTTGGTTGAAGCGTCAGTACTATAATCAACTTTCTGCATTCCCTTTATATGTTCTATTTGTTTTTATCCTTTTTGTTATTTTGTCCTTTTTGTTTCTAAATTCTATCTTGACCAATAAATTTTCTAAACCAAAATATTTCGTACCATATCTTTTAAATTTCCACGACATTTTCCTGGCGGCAGGAAGACCACCAGGGTGGAATTGCTTCGAACGGGTTTTTTCGTTGAGTTCTGTTTTCCCGTGCCAGCAACCAAAATTAAATAAGTGCTTCGTCTAGTGAGTGATAGTTTTATAGTGTTTTTCTTTTAATTAGTTTTAGGTCCTTGTGGACACATTTTTAATGTCTATCTTAGTTTTTAAGTCTGCCTGCGGCAGACAGGAGCACTAACCTGTATATCATCTGTTGTTAAGCCAAACCGGACCTACTCCGCCCAGCCCTACAATCACCACGACGCTGTGCGACGTAGTTGTCTGGCTGCCTCCGGACCAGATTCCGGCGAGGCACATAAATGTATAAAAACTATTAATAAATTGTTATTGATTGATTGATTGTCAGTACTGTAATACGGACAACGGGAGACATGTAGGTTCGAATCCTACGAACCGCAATTGGTAAAAAGGTAAGTAAAAATGAATTTAATAACTTAATAAACATTATAATTTGCAGGCAACCCTTGTGAGAAAAAGTTGGAGTGATATGGTAAACAATATTAGATATGTTAATGTAAATAAAATTACGGATGGCTAACAAACAAATTCATTAGGACAAAACTTATTTATGCATTAATTATTTTATTTTTATCAAGTAGATTACTAACTAGTATGTAGTTTTATATGTTCCTATTACTAAAAACCTGTGGGGGAATTACCAAATATAACCTGAAAAGGACGTCATTCGTCTGAGACATTAGGAAGTCATTTTCACGTTTCATTTACGTCATCTAACTCGTCATTTCTCGTCACTCCTGGCCATTTTTTCACGTCATTTTCACGTGCCTTTGCCACCTGGGTATGATAACGAAAGTCTTTATATTCTATTACAAATGTTTAATAATCTATTACAACGTCTATGATTACAACATTTATTCCAGTTACAACCAGTTTCACAATCGTTGGTCATCTTTTTGGTTGACTAACCCGAACTTGAAAGTTATAATTATCAGTAAACACAACTTTACCAGACATTCTTACCTTTAGTAATAAATCATTGGTCAAATCCTAACTATTAATTAACCAACAATTGTAAAACTGGCTGGTTAAGTCATAGATTTTTATAATAAACCATTGGTCAAATCCTAACCAGCTAGTTAACCAACAATTGTCAAACTGGCTGTTAGTTAGATCGTAGCTGCTGTTTACTACTCATTTATAAAATTATTTTTTGTTTATTGAACGAATAAATAGTGTTCTAAATTTCGATTTTGTTCTTTAAAAATGAGATTTTTCATCCGAGAACCATTATTGGCGCAATCGGTAGGATTCAAGTCCTTTGGTTAGTGCATCTTGCAAAAATCGATGTAAAATTTCGATTTCTTTAGACTTAAAAGAACTCTACATGTCAGACAGTGCATTGTGCAATTTTTCGATCGAGGAAAAACGACAAAAAGACCTTTCGCACATTGAAATTAGTAGATTTACAAGAAGTGAAGGTGCGAAAAAAAGCGATCAACTCCAGAGGATAAGATGAGACCTACTATCAGTCAGAGCTGGGCAAATACTTTGAAAAATATTAAGTATTTTCAAAAGATAAAAGTATTTAAATAATAAATAACAAAAGTAATTAAATAGTTTAAACTTAGTATTTAAATACTTTCTGAATATTTAAATACTTATTTGATAACACTGAAATATTTTGAAGCATAGTTAAGTGTAAAAATAGCCTTTAATGGCTAAACTTCGCCAAATTGTATTTTCTATTTTTGTAGAAATCAATAAAGACTTAATATTATTATTAGTAGTAGTAGTAGTATTCGCAATATTGGCTTCGATTAATATTATCGATATCATTATTATTATTTTATTAAACACTATTTGACTCTTTGAGGTGTCAAAATTTTAGGTTTCATGACTTTCATGAACTTCTACAACACTATTTTAATACCTCTATACTTAATCAGTTCTAGTTGGGTATTGGACTTTTACTTATCCGTAGAGCTAGACCTTTGCGTCTTCTGCAAATAGCCAAATAAAGCACACAGACTGTGGCACTAGTTCAACAGTTCTCTGTCACAATCACAAAACATATACATGCAGAGTGAGAGGGAAATATGCTTTTATTTTCGGATTATTATAAATATTTAAAAAATCATAAAATAGTTTCAAATACTCCCCATTGCTCTAAGGAATACAACCATATAAAGTTTTTATCATAAACTTTGTATATAGTTAAATGCCATATTTTAATAATGTAATTAGAAACTATTTTCATTGACAAACTACGATATTCAAACCCACAGAGCACAGAAATATTCTAAGAAGGTGCACAGAATGTTTGCTCGGAACGTTTCAATATTCTGAGAATATTCTCACAACATGAAAATCATTACCATAGAATGTGCCATGCACATTACAAAGTGGAGTCTTTTAAATGTTCCTAGAACACTTCAGGTATGTTTTCCCAGGTAGCAAAGGCACGTGAAAGTGACGTGACTAGTTAGTAGTCTACTTGATAAAAATGAAGTAATTAATGCATAAATAAGTATTGTCCTATGAATTTGTTTGTTAGCCATCCGTATATTTTATTCACATTAACATATCTAATTAATTATCTAATATTGTTTACCATCACTCCAACTTTTTTCTCACAAGGGTTGCCTGCAAATTATATTGTATTAAATTATTAAATTCATCTTATTTTATTTACCTTTACCAATTGCCGTCGGCAGGGGTCGAACCGCTGCGCGTCCAACCTTCTGATTTGGAAGTCAACGGTTTAACTCACTCGGCCACCGAAGTTACACATGCTAGTACCTACTTAAAGACTATAATTATTATAGTTGAAATCCGAAACAATTTTTTTTCTGATCTCAAATTTGATGAGCGATGGGGGGAAGTTAGGAGTCAACTGTTTTAAGATTTTATAGTTGAGGTACTTATACAAACCTAGGAAACGTGTTGGAGAAAAAACGGTAAAGATATAATATCGTCATCTACAATAGTTAATGGTCTAAACAGACCTAAAATTGGAAAAAATATATTCGTATATCGGTTTTATAAGCAATTATTACCCTTAAAAAAACAACATTTTTTTCGCAATTATTTTAACAAAAAAAAAAACTGGCTGAGCAGGGGTCGAACTGCCGACCTCGTGACTTGTAGGACAACGCCTTAACTCAGTCGACCACTAACTTTTTGAGAATATTTATTTAAAGACTTTATAGTTGGAACACGCAACGGCTAGATTCTGCTTTTTAATACATTTTAATCTAATTCTATTTATTAAAAGAGCTCGATATCTGCACAAATAAATTGTCGAATCTTTGCAAACTCTTTCGAATATAAATTATTTTCGATATAATTACTAGTGTATTAGTCATTATTCTTATCGTAGTTGTTCATGATCCTCTTAGTCGTAGAAGTTTTTTATTACAAAAAAAGACATATAAATTAAGGTATCATTATTTCTGAGAAACAAATAGGTACTTAAATAAATATTTGTATTTAGTGTACCAAAATAATTATAATAATAGTTAAAAATAATAACCTCTGTTATAAAGGTATCGCATCAAAATTTTTTGTGGAACGTATCACGAACGTTATTTTAAAATATTATAGAAATATTTGATCAAAAATGTTTCATGAATATTCCAAACTAGATAAAAATATTTATGGAGGTTCTAGGAATATTTCAGGTAAATATTCTGTTCACAGAATATTGTCACTTAATAAGAATATTCTGAAAATATTCTGTGCTGTGTGGGAGTACAACAGAAATTTACAATTAAAAAAAAATAGTTGTATTCATTAGAACAATAGCAATTATTTAAAACAGTTTTAAAGATTATAGTATATTTGGTTATTTAATTATTTATAATAAACCGAAAATAAACGCATATTTCCCTTTCACTCTGCAAAAGCCTAACCTTAACAGTTAACACTTACTGTCTATGTCTGCTCTCAACCAACTTTCTGGGAATTAAGACGTGAATGACTGAAGACTCAATGATGCAATGTGTTTATTAACTACATAGTATAGTACATGTCTTGATTTTTGACGAGTATCTGTCTGTCTCCCTGGTGTATTTGATTACATTTGTTGTATTTATTTAAATATTTTTGAGATTCAAATACTTCTGAAAGTATTTAAATACTGTCAGAAAAGGATTTAAATACTTTTTAGAAGTATTTAAATACTTCTCAGTTATTTAAATAGTTTAAGTATTTATAAATACTTTAGTATCATTTTCACAAATACTAAGTAGTAAATATTTCAGATAAAGTATTTGCAAGTATAAATACAAATACTTGTTGCAAGAAGTATTTAAATACTTGGTATTTAAATACTTTGTAGTATTTAAATACTTATGAGGTATTTGTAAGTACATATTTGCCCAGCTCTGCTATCAGTGTAAGTCGAGTCCTAAAACTTGTATCATACAGATCTGAGTCAAAATTAATTGTAAGAAAATTAATTTTATTTCTTCTAATTTTAAACTGTCAACCGCACCACCATATAAATATAGGTATATTTTTGTAGACTAGTATTACTATGAGAAGATGCCAGGGCGGAGCCAAAATGCGCGAATATTTTTACCAGTGGCATAGCTTTATCTGGGGTATAGGGATGTGTAAATGTAATAAAAGTTTCGCGGTCAAGGAACTGTGAAAATGGAGTAGATTAAAACTTGCCAACTGTTACGAGTAACCTTTGTTCAGGAGAAGTGTAAGAATAGTAAGTTCTACTAAACTTTGCCGAATAAAGTTGTTTTATTATTATTATTACCGTTGCCGCCGCTCTACTGCAGGGCACCGCCGCCACTGGTGTTGACATTGAATGTCACGTAATTCTTTCTCATTGGCTTAGAATGATGGAGCGCACAAACTCGTTTCTGCGCATATTTTTTGCTGGCATCTTCTCATAGTAATACTACTTTAATAATTTCGTAGTAACATTTTGATTTAAATTTACACTTTGCTAATAGAGAGGTGGAAGGTCAGATTCCAACCGCACCAACAAAAAAATTAATATTATTCTGTGAATCTTGATTTTTGTTAGCACTTTGCAAATACTGGCGGAAGGTCATATTCCAACCACCCTAGAGTATTAGGTATTTTCTGTAAGTTTTATTTATTAATATTTTGCTGCATGTGACTAAGGTATAGGTTGCAAAGTACCAAATATTTAAAAACTTCAAAATTATACAGTGTCAGAAAATGTTTCATTTGGGTCGGGAATGAGAGCAAGCGAGAGCGAAGCAACTAGGCTATAACACATCCTACTCGTGCCACCTGCTTTCCCCACCACATGTGCATGGGCAGCTCTGTCTGCGGGAAATGTAAAGAATTATTTGACTCGTTTTGAAAGTAAAACGGGTTAAATAATTTCAGTTATTAAAGCACGTAATAATATTACCTATACTGAACAGAGCCAACTACATCCTTCCTTTGAATAAATGGTACTGAAATTTTTAATAGCAATGATGTACGTGTTTTGTTGATAGCGCGTCATTATTTGCTCCCTCTACTAGAGCACTGGTACACGCCTTTATTGTAGGCGGTCTGTCAAGCCGTTGAAACTATGCCTGCCACCCAAATCCAAAATCTTCCGATACTGTATGTATCTAATTTTATGAATGACATTGACCAATAACACAGGTCAACATCTGATCTAAGCGGGAACACCGCACGCAGCATAGGCTACAAGGGGTTTTTGGGGTCGCTGATTACGATGAGAGGGTCAGTTAACCGCCATCACGTCAGGTTCAAGGTCATTTGAAGGTCAAGTGCAGAAAAACCCATGGAAAAAATCTGAAAAAAATCATGCATGTGTTTTTGAGGTCAGGGAATCCGAATCCGAGGTCGGCTAAGCTCTTCTGAGGTCAAGGTCAACTAAGCCGGATAGTGAAACAACTCCGTTGCCCACCGTCACCGCGTGGAGGTGCCCTGGGTGCGCAACCACACATACATTTTCATGTAATCTTTTGTTTGGTTAATTTGGTTTAGTTTGGTTTACTTTGGTTACTCATCTGTGATATGTGCGTGAGTGAACTCGATGTTTCGAGCGAAAGTGCGTAAAATAAGTATGAATCATCTATCAGCTCGTTAAACAGTTCCATATACATAAAAATATATAGACACGGGCAAGAAGTAAAGGTGTGTATACAAAAAAAACATCAAGAATGACAACTAAAAAACGTTATCCGTTAAAACGTTTTTTCGCACTTGACCTATAAACACCTTCACCATGACCTAATGGAGCTCAGCTGACCTCAGATTCGGATTCTCTCACCTCAAAAATATACGTATGAATTTTTCAGATTTTTCGAACCATAAATGCCGACAACACCTCAAGTGACCTTGGAATAACCTACAAATGACCTTAACCTCACAGAGCTTAGCCGACCTCGGACTCGGATTCCCTGACCTCAAAAACATATGCATGATTTTTTTCAGATTTTTTCCATGGGTTTTTCTGCACTTGACCTTCAAATGACCTTGAACCTGACGTGATGACGGTTAACAGACCTTCTCATCGTAATCAGCGACCCCAAAAACCCCTTGTAGCCTATACTGCGTGCGGTGTTCCCGCTTAGATCAAATGTCTATAAATGACCTTGACCTCACAGAGCTTAGCCGACCTCGGATTCGGATTCCCTGACCTCAAAAACATATGCATGATTTTTTTCAGATTTTTTCCATGGGTTTTTCTGCACTTGACCTTCAAATGACCTTGAACCTGACGTGATGGCGGTTAACTGACCCTCTCATCGTAATCAGCGACCCCAAAAACCCCTTGTAGCCTATACTGCGTGCGGTGTTCCCGCTTAGATCAAATGTTGACCTGTGTAATCATTTAACTCATTGAGGTGTAAGTAATTTAAATTCTGCTCAGATAATAAAAATGCCTGAAATAAATACTAAAAGTTTCAAATAATATGCCGATACTACTCAAATATATGATGGATCCCAAATCGAGTTAGAGCCCTTCATTAATGCAGTAGATGAATTTTATGAACTTTATCATGACAACAATAAACTTAGAGAAGCTCATAGCGCTCGCATCCCAGATATCACAGAGATGTCTTAAAGACGCCTTCCTTAGACTCACTACGTCTTAAAGACGTCCATTTACGCTTTACAGTCGTCTTACAAACGTCTTAGAGACGTCTTTTCGAGGTCCATTGTTGGTCTAAAACAGAGCTAAATTTGAAAAAAATATATTTGCTTATCGGTTTTATAAGCAACTGTTACCTTTCTAAAAACCAACTAAAACTTTTTTCGCAATTATTTTAGCGAAAAAAAAAAAGCGGAATCAGTAGGGATCGAACCGCAGACCTATTGACTCGTAAGTGAACTACAATGCAATACAATCAAACTTTATTATTATTACCCAGGTAGCAAAGGCACGTGAAAATGACGTGAAAAAATGGTCAGGAGTGACGAGAAATGACGAGTTAGATGACGTAAATGAAACGTGAAAATGACTTCCTAATGTCTCAGACGAATAATGTCTTTTTCAGGTTATATTTGGTAATCCCCCTACAGGTTTTTAGTAATAGGAACATATAAAACTACATACTAGTTAGTAATCTACTTGATAAAAATAAAATAATTAATGCATAAATAAGTTTTGTCCTAATGAATTTGTTTGTTAGCCATCCGTAATTTTATTTACATTAACATATCTAATATTGTTTACCATCACTCCAATTTTTTCTCACAAGGGTTGCCTAGAAATTATAATGTTTATTAAGTTATTAAATTCATTTTTACTTACCTTTACCAATTGCGGTCCACCGCTTCAACCAACTGAGACGTCTATTTCAGATGCTAAAAGCAGTATTTATGGTGGTGAATGAAGTCTTTATTATGTGAAATTGAATTTCTTGCCTTATTTAAAATATATGAAAATCTTTCAGGTTCTCGCTTCGAGTTACTAGTATTTTTATTTATTTGTAATTATTAAGAAGAACTTATTTAATTTAATTAAACTGTTACTAGTGTCACCTGAGAAGTACGAGTAGTTGTTGAACAATGTAATTATTACATTAATTAGTATTAGTGGCGGTTCGTTAAAAAAAATATATTTTCCCCTGATCTCGAAATTGAAGAGCAGAGAGGGAGAAATCCGGAAAAAAAATTTTCCTTATCGCAAATTTGATGAGCAGTGGAGGGGAAGTCAGGAGTCAACTATTTTAAGAATTAAAATTTTAAGTTGAGGTACTTATACAAACCTGGGAAGCGTGTTGGAGAAAAAACGGTAAAGGTGTAATATCGTCATCTACAACATAAATAGAATATTTAATGGTCTAAAACAGACCTAAAATTGAAAAAAACCAATAAGCAATTATTAAAAAAAAAAACAACTAAAATTTTTTCGCAATAAAAAAAAACAACGGAATGAGCAGGGGCCAAACCGCCGACCTCATGACTTGGAAGACGACGCCTTAAGCACTCGGCCACCAACCTTTCTGAGGCTACTTACCTAAAGACTTTATAGTTGGAACACGCAATGGATAGATTTTGCTTTTTAATGCATTTTAATCTAATTTTATTATTAAAAGAATAGATAGAAATATAATTTAAACAAATAAACTGCCGAATCTTTGCAAACTCTTTCGAATTTTTCTAAATTATTTTGGATAATGTTAAAAAACATTATCCTCGAATAAAAACGCCAATACAATACAATCCCTCAAGACAAGGTTTATTTTATTTTAAACTTTACACTCTGCTTACGATAACAAAATGCCATTAGCGAGTTTTAAAGTTTGTAATCCGATAAAATATAAATAAATTTAACACCGAAAAAAGACGACAATATGACGTGATGTGTAGCACGTTATTTCAATGTCATTTATAAGACGTCATTTTGACGTCATTATAACGTACCCTTGCTACCTGGGTATATATTACAATATATCCCAGACACCTGTGTTCGAATACTGTCAGACATTCACTCTTTAACTCCGCGGCCACTGAGCAGTTATGATTTGTTCTCTTAAAAACTCAATAGTTAGCAAATGCAACGACTAGAATTTACTGAACAATTCGGCTGTTATTTATTGTGTTATCATTAATCTTTCATTTATATCTAATAATGTCATTAATAATTTATAAAAAAGATTAAAATTAAATTATTAATGACAAATTACTACAAATACACAAACAAAATACACTACACATTTTACAGAAATATCTGTCAAATATAAAGAAAAACATTGTAAAATTGAAAAAACATTTTTTTGCTTCTATTGGGCAATACTAACATTGACATCGTAATTATGACGTCTTTAAAACGTCTTAAAGACGTCTAAGGAAAGACGTCTTCAAGACATCTTTATAAGGAATAAGACGTTCAGGCCTAAATAAGACTTAATATGGACGTCTTGTGCTATCTGGGATGATGGTAAATTCCAGGCCAGACTTAAATTAATGGTCCTTAATTAAACTTTTTTTGAGACAAAATAGATATTCTCGAACAACAACTTTTTACTATGACTCTAATGAAAAATGAAACTCCGTTAAATTTTTCCAGATGAAACATACCGCTCGCAGTAAACCATGTATTAAACTAACTTCGCTACCAATTACGGAAATCACCCCAAACAGCACGCTATGTATTAAAGACGTCTTTTTGTGTCCATATTATGTCTAAAAACCTTAAAAGGACGTCTTAAAGACATCTTTTTATACATTTTTCCAAAGACGACTAAAATGGACATTTTTACGACGTCTTTTAAATGTCTTTTACGTGCATCCTCAAATAAAAGTTAGATTATATGAAATTGTAGCAAATATAGATTGTCTGATTGCATATATTTAGTTATTTATTTTATAACATGCTGATGCGGCCCTATATTTATAAAATTACTCTCACATATTGTTTATGACTCTTACTTTCACATCCAGTGGAAGTATAGTAACGACAAAAAAAAATTAAAAAATTTTTATTGTTGAAATAGGCACGAAACGTCGAGATTTTAAGTTTGAGCGAAAAATAAAATTCTGTCTGTCGGTCTGTCTGTAACTTTTTTGTGTGCACGTTTACTCTGGAACCGTTTGAGATATTGACTTGAAATTTGGTACACATATGTGCTTTAACGAGGTCTAGAACTAGATTATATTTTCATCTTGTTCCGTCGAAGGGTTTGGGGGTAAATTGGGGTAAATTTGGGGAAAATAGGTAAATCAAGCAGGTAAGAGTCCATAAAATTGGTATTTAGTATATACAAGAGAAGCTGAGGTCTCAAAAAAAATGTTGGCATTAGCCACCCCCCCCCATTACCACCCCCACCTCATTATTAAAGGGAATGAAAAAAAAATGTGATTTAGTGTGTGTACAAGAACCAGACACCTCAAAACGTTTTTTTTACTTCATCCACCTCCACTACCACCCCCTATATCACCACCCCCACCCCGCTACCGATGTGGGGTATCGTTTTATGGGTAGAGGATTTCAAATAGTATATTGTTAAAGTTCCATAAACAATTATTTCCATATGCAAAATTTTTTCGTTGTGAGTGACTTGGATAAAAAATGTGGATGTGGAAGTAGTGATTCCTTGGGCATTGGGCAGCGGTTTTTTTTATAGTTATCTATTTTATTATAATCATCAAATCTTAATTTTCTGTTCAACTCTATTTTTGTGAATGCGAATTTTAAACTAAAGATAAAAAACTTTCATCATGATAAATATTATATTATATAGATCATTACAATTTCAGTTAAAATAATAAATTCGATTTAGGATTTATTTTTAACTCAAAGCTTCCTTCGTATATCGCTCTGTCCTTATCTATTTTTTGTTGTTAGAAAGAGATGTATTTCGTACAATTCGGTGTCAAACTCGTCGTTATGCTCGCCGAGTTTATAAAGATCTTGCGAATATACGCCGTGGCGCCGATAATTTTCCAATTTTCATGAAAATAATACATTTTCATGTCTGGAGTGTCATGCTTGCATTGATTTCCATTAAATACCTCCTTTGCACGTAGTTGTAGTTAGTGTTTTGTGAAATACTGTCAATTTCGATCACGTCACGTTGTGAACAACTTGTAAGGTAATGTTTCACTTTAGACCAGGTCGACGATTTTCGATTTTGGATTACTTCTTTAAAATACTTAAGTAAATCATTCTAACAACCTTATCAGCGCACGATGTCCGCCGGGCGTCCGTTTTATGTCCATTTAATGTACTGACGTCCATGCACATAAATTGGACGTCTACCGGACGTTTATCATCGGATTTACTTTGAAATTGTACGGAATGGACGTCCTCTGAATGTCCATTTTATGTACGGGAAGTATGTACATTTTATATCCATATAGGGACAGGAGGTGTACGTCCATTTCGAGTCCGTTGATTTAATAATATTATATTTTTGTAATAAATGAAAATATCTCCATACCTCTTTCTATCCAACACGTTTCCGAGATATGTATACATACCAGCGAATACCACACTGAACGTCCAACATATGTGCCGCAACGGACGTCCTCTGGATGACCAATTTATGTTCGGCAAGTACGCACATTTTAGGTCCCTATATAAACAAAAAAACGCCAACAAAACTGGTTTTTCAGTTTTACAATGTTTTTGTTTATATTTGACCGTTATTTTTGTAAAAGTTTATTTTTTATAGTAAATTGTAATTCGTATAATAATTTCTTTCACTACAATTCAAAGATTAATTTTAAAAATATTTAGATCACGTAAACAAAATTCCACGTGTCTAATACCTATAACCAAAATGTACATAAAACGAAGCGTGTACAAGTATGTAGATTTCGCAATACACTCTTATTATACTTGGCCACAATTAAAAATTTTGTTAACAATTTGTAGGAGCATTTATTCACCAAAACATTCACAACCGCTGCATTGAGATATCGAGCATCTGCATCATGTAAGCAACATAACCTTAAATTTTAAGTTTTTCAAGTTTATTCTCATTTTTAATGTTTGTATACGCATTTTTATCTTGGAGCCGGTACTGGCTCTAAGCAAATATTTAAAAATTCGCGTAAATAATTTTTCAATATTGTTGATTAATAGAAACAGACTGCTAATTACAGGTTAGATTTCCAACCTACAAAAAGAGTCCTATTTTATTGGGACAAAGTATTTAGAACTTCATAAACATTACAAGTAGAGGTCCTTAGCCGACATTGGGCCTCCCCCCACCACTTTGTGACGTCATGACCTTGACCTTGGATGACGTAAGCGTCCTTGGGCTGTGCACGCTCTTGTATCATATCATTTGACCTTGAAAAGGTACGTTTGCCAAGCACACATTTTGTGCCTCCGTGGCCTTGACCTTGGATGGCGTAAGCAACCTTGAGATGTAGACACTGCCCGATCTTGTGTTAGACTTGCACCGCGTCGCTTGACCTCGAAAAGCATGTTTGTGAAGGATTGAATGTGTTGTGACGTAGCAGCACTTTGCTATAAAAGAGTGAGAGGAGTTAACATGTAATCATTCTTAACGTTAGACTCCTGTAGTAAAGTAGCAAAGATGTATACGTGTATTTGTGGTGCTAGTTTTACGCGAGGTGATAATATGCGACGCCATCAGAGGCAAGCATGTAAAAACTTAAATCAAGAGGGCCCTTCAGCAAAACGGCCAAAAGTGGATTCAAACCTTTCAACGTCTGCAAGCTTGCAAACGTGTAACAGCTGTAATGTGACTTTAACAGCTAATCAGATGCAATCTCATAAAAGAACATTGCAACATAGAACAAACTCATGTGTACCTTTGATGGATGGTGTAGAAATTGTTCGAAGTGCCTTCAAATATAGAATTATAACCTACCGAGTGCACAGTGAAAATGAGAAATTAGACTATATAATATTTTTCAACGAAATTAGACCTAAAATATTAAATTTATTAGAAGAAGTACTGTTACTTCACAAAACAGTAAAAATAAACATGGAGACGTTTGCCAAATACATATTGCAAACTCAAGAAATATCAGAAATGAAATCATTTAATACCCCCAATAAGATTTTGGACCAGAGTATGGATTTAGACAACTTTCTCGATACCTTTGTGGACATGATGGTGACACAAACTACAGAGTTCCAAGAACGTGATTCCGGTATGTAAATATCTATTGATGTGTAGAATAATGATTAATAACTGCATATTATTTTTTAGGGTGGGCCCTCGTGCAAATAAAATTTGTTGAAATAAATGTAAATAAGTACAGTCCACTGGGTGGTTCATCATACATCAAACTACCAAAGTTCATAGAAAATAAAAGGGCCATAGTGAATATAGAAAACCAGGATCAGTAGTATTGTTTTGCTTGGGCTGTAACTTCAGCGCTGTACCCTGCAAATGGTCGAACATCTGACATGTCATCTTATCCACATTATTCAAGAGTTTTAAATTTGACAGGTATGGATTTTCCAGTTAAATTGCGGGATATTTCAAAATTTGAAGAATTGAATAATATATCGGTTAATGTATATGGTTTAGAAAAGAAATTTGAGAATAATAGAGTAAAGTATGATGTTGTCGGACCTTTGCGTTACTCTGAGAAGAAATTGCGTATGCATGTTAATTTGTTATTAATTTCCGCGGAATGTGATAAGGATCATCATTGTACGGTAGACTGTGCCAAAACTCACTATTGTTGGATAAAAAATTTATCTAGGTTAGTTTCACATCAAATTTCTGCTCACGAGCATAAAAAATATTTTTGTGATGGATGCTTGCTGTATTTTAGTAATGAGCGTCAGTTAATGCTTCATCAGAGAAATGATTGTAATCATATTTATACAACAACACCATCGAGACAATTTCGGATTGATAAATATGGGAAACAGGTACCGGAAAATATATTAAAATTTGAAAATTTTGAAAGGCAAATGCAAGTACCATTCGTAGTGTATGCTGATTTTGAATCTATTCTGAAACCAATAAACACATGTGAGCCAAACCCTGAATTCTCTTACACTAACAAAACTTTCATACATGAGCCCTATTCCTTCGCATATTTCATAAAATGTTCTTTTGATAATTCAATTTCCAAGTTTGAACTATACAGAGGATCTGATGCAGCTAAAGTTTTTGTATCCCGTATAGAGTCTGATTTAAGAGAAATTTATAGTACATATTTGAAAGATATAGTTCCAATGACTCCTCTGACATCATCGGAGAGAGAAAATTTTAATAATGCAACTATTTGCGGTATATGTGAGAAACCCTTCGAAGAAGGCGATGTAAAAGTGAAAGACCATTGCCACGTCACTGGTAGAATAAGATTCGGTGCTGCTCATTCTATCTGTAATTTAAATTATAAAATACCAAATTTTATTCCGGTTATATTTCACAATATGAGCGGATATGATATACACCTATTTGTGAAAGAGTTATGTTCTCATAAAGACAAAATTGATGTAATACCACAAAACAAGGAAAAATATATATCTTTTACAAAACATCTTTATATGCATGATTATATTAACAGCAAAGGAGAAAAGAAAAATAGATTTTTAAAATTACGATTCATTGATAGTTTCAAATTTATGTCGGCATCATTACAAAATTTAGGAGAAAATTTAACCGATAACCAAATGGTTATGACTAGAAGCTTTTTTGCTGATGATGTAAAATTTAATTTAATGCGACGGAAAGGTGTATTTCCATACAGTTTTGTGGATAGTTTAGAGAAGTTAAATAATAGAAAGTTGCCTTCCAAGCAGGAATTCTATGACAACTTAAATGAAACACATATATCAGATGAAGATTATGAAAGAGCCAAAAATGTATGGAGGTTGTTTGAGTGTCAGAGTTTGGGCGATTATTCAGATGTCTATTTAAAATCAGATGTGCTTCTTTTATGTGACGTATTTGAAAATTTTCGCGAAATTTGTCTGAATAAATATAAATTGGATCCAGCTCAATATTATACAGCTCCAGGTTTATCTTGTGACGCGATCTTAAAAATAACAGGAGTAGAACTAGAACTATTAACAGACATTGACATGATTCACTTTTTTAAGAGGGGCATACGTGGTGGGATAAGTCAGTGTTCAGAAAGGAAGCATATTGCAAATAATAAGTTTCTACCTAATTACAACCCCAATGAGCCGTCATCATTCATTACTTATCTAGACGCCACGAATTTATATGGACACAGTATGTCAGAGGTAATACCTACAGGTACATTTGAGTGGTTATCTGAAAGAGAAATTATCGATTTAGATGTTACCAATATTTCAGATCAAAGTACACGCGGGTATATTTTTGAAGTGGATATACATTACCCTGAAGAGTTGCACGACTTACACTCAGACTTGCCATTCTTAGTGGAAAACGTTATACCTCCTGAATCAAAATCAAAATCATCGAAATTAATTCCAAATTTGAATGATAAAAAAGTTATGTTGTACACTACAGAAACTTGAAACAAGCCATTAGAAATGGTTTAATGGTATTAAAAACGCATAGAGTGCTTAAGTTCAATCAGTCACCGTGGTTAAAAAAATATATCGATTTGAATACAGAAATGCGAAATAAAGCAACCAATAAATTTGAAAAAGATCAGTATAAGTTAATGAATAATGCGGTTTTTGGTAAGACAATGGAAAATGTTGATAATAGGAAAGATATTAAGTTAGTTACTCACTGGGGTAATCAAAGAAAAACTATAGGTGCAAATACACTAATAGCTCGTCCAAATTTTAAGTCATGTACAATTTTCTCCGAAGATTTTGTAGCAATTGAAATGGGTAAATTGAAAGTACTGTATAACAAACCAATTTACGTGGGCTTTTGTATACTTGAATTGTCGAAAACTGTTATGTATGACTTTTTTTATGATGTTATTAAAAGTAAATTCGGTCATGATTCTTCGTTGCTTTATATGGACACAGATTCGCTAATTATTAAAATTTTTACAGACAATTTCTACGACTTTATTATACAAAATCCCGAAAAATTTGATACTTCTAATTATAATGAAGGAAATAAATTTAATATTCCAAAAAATCCATCAGTGCTCGGAAATATGAAAGATGAGTTCCCTGAGGATCCTATTATTAGCTTCTATGGTACTGGTGCAAAAGCTTATTACGTGCAATCAGTTCGTAATGAGCTAAAGAAAGCCAAAGGTGTAAAGAAGTCGGTGATTAAAAAAGAATTGACGGTAGACGACTACAAGAAAGTCGTTGAACAAGGGGGTTTAATATTTCGAAAAATGAACACATTTAGAAGTCATTTACATGATATTTTTACAGAAATGCAGAATAAAGTAGCTCTTTCTTATCATGACGACAAGCGTTTCATTATCCCAAATACGTCCAGGACACTCCCCTGGGGAAGATTCTTTCAAAGTGAGCCAAAGCAAAACTTTGAGTGATTAATATCAGCCGTAAATAGTCTCGAACGAGGTGTTGAAAAAAAACAATGACAATTTAGATGCTTTACTTGCAGCAATAGCAGAGTTAAGTCAGTCTAATAATGCTTTTAGTACTTAACGCAAAGATCGGCAAACATAATACAAAACTGGAAAATTCATCACAATATTTCACTTAATCAAAATAAATAGTGGTCAATAATTGTAACAAATGTATGTATTCTCTTATTATTCGTTAATAAAATTTATATGTAAATTGTTGTGTTTTTCTTATTATATGAGTTCTCTCAAAATAAATGGTAATCAGATAATGTAAAGCTATTCACTATTTAAGCTATTACGCCTCTTTTTACTGATAGTGTGTATAGTCAAAGTTAGCTGTTGGAAAATAACTCTACTAGGATAGCTAGCACCACCTTATTTCTAGCGGCTGCGCAAGGTAATTGCTGTATTAAAAGTTGTAGTGTGCATTAAAAGTTGTAGTGTCTAGTGTCAGCGCCGTCTATACTTCAACGGCAGCATTAGATCATCGAATTTAGCAAAAGTTGTAGTACTCTGCTATTGCATCTAATGGTACTTGCGCCAGCAGTGGCTAATTTCAACCAATAAGAAATAAGAGTGGGGTGAAGAGTGGGATTAAATTACAACCAATGAGAATAAGGGTGGGGTGAATTCCTCTACGCTAGCATCACTGATGCTGAGGAGGAAGTTCTTTTCGTCTTCAACTTTTAAGTCGATCAGACGTGTTCGTGCTTTAAAGCTTTAATTCTTCGAGTTTTTTATTCCTTTGTGGAAATTTATTTCTAAAATGGAAGGTGGAAGAAGGCCACCAATTGTGAATACCCTGACGGCGATGACATTCGTAGCCAACTATCGACCATCGCAGGAGGATATTGAAATACCGACGCTACCCACGCTTAACAATGGCGGCGGCCCCAACTGCAGTACCCACTTTGGCGACATACAGGTAATTTCTTATTTTAATAAAAAAAGTGTTGAGTTGTAATTTGCTTAATATCTAAATAATATTTTCTTACTTTGGCGATATAGAGGTAATTTCTTATTTTAATAAAAATAAAAGATAGTGTATAAGTTGTGATTTGCTTATTATCTAAATAATATTTTCTTTCCAGGCTGACATCCGTTTCTCTGGGGATGAGTTTTCCATGGTCAATCCGGAATTTATGCGTCTCTTGGACGAGATGGAAAACACCACGCCTCGGTCGATCAACCAGCCAGAGAACAGCAACAATGTCGGCGTCGGTGCAAATGTAGCATTTCTGGGTGAGTCGAATATGCCAAAAAAAAATGTTTCTCAATCTGTGCCTCCTACTCTTACGAAAAAATACATCGATGACGATGATTCTGATTCTGATTTTCAACCTTCAAAACCTAAGAAAATAAAATCAGCATCTTCGTCATCGAAGGATAAAGTTGGCAATTCACAGTCACGCCCTTCGAAGACTTCTCTACCTGCGAAGGATAGTTTTGTGGTCGAGGCGAAACCCTCGGCCTCAAAAAAATCCAACAAAGCTCAGGTGGCGAAATCTAAGAAGGGCGATAGCAATGAAAGCTCAATACTTCGTGATATTTTAAATGAACAGAAATATTTACCAGCCCTTGTAAGTCCTATTGGTGATCAAGCCGATAATGTAAGACATGAGACTTCAAAGAAAGGCAAGGGGCTAGTAAATAAAAGTGTTGTTAAAAAATCGGGTGTTAAAAAGACGGCTGTGAATCGTAAACTTCCCGGTAACAACGCTTTAGAACAAGGCACTTGTTCTAGAGCAGTGAGACCGGATATTCGTAAGAGTACTCCGGTTGTGAATCAGAATGATTCCGATTCAGAACCGGAGATTTATTCTCAAGCCGACCATAAAAATCTCGTTAGTAGTTTCGCAAAATATTATCAAAATCTTAAAAGGGAAAATGCGGATTTAATGGCGGCTCGGGAACGCGATGCTCACAGAGCTATTGCCGCGCAAGATATGATCTTGCGCGCCAATAGAATATTGCGAGAAGTTGAGCAAACCCGGACGAGACAAGAGAATATCGCAAACAGATTGAGGCACATTGAGAAAATATTGAATATGCGATGAGACTTTTGTTCATCACATATTCAATTTTTTCTCCGCGCGCATGTGTGTGTGTTTGTGTGTGTGTGTGAAATCGGTTAGGACAGTAATTTTAGGAATATTTTTTTTTTATATTGTAATTTTATAATAGTTTTAAGTCGATAAAAAAATTAGTCATTTTATGACAAAAAAAATTTACAGAAAAGAATTTCATAATAATAAGAAATAGTTTTTAAGTTATTGTTATTATTAGAGTAGTTATTTGTATATATAATTTTTTTTATTTTCTTTAATTCTTTGATAAATAATTGTGTAATTGTTTTTCCATATTTTATTGTGTATGTGTGTGTTTGAAATCGCGTAGGACAGTAATTTTAGGAACATTTTTTTTTATATTGTAATTTTATAATAGTTTTAAGTCAATAAAAAAAATTAGTCATTTTATGACAAAAAAAATTAACAGAAAAAAAATTTCATAATGCTTAATAAGAAATAGTTTTTAAGTTATTGTTATTATTAGAGTAGTTATTTGTATATGTAATTCTTTTTATTTTCTTTAGTTCTTTGATAAATAATTGTGTAATTATTTTTTCATATTTTATTTAAATTAAATATATAAAGTTAGGTTATAATGATGATTTTTTTTTATAGTAAGTAAAAATATGTGAATAAAAAAATTATTTTCCTAATATTGATATTTTATTTCTTATATACCTAATATAAACAAACTCCCATGGTGCCATGTGCAGTAATAGAGAAATACAAAATGGCAAACTGGCTCCTCTAACTGCACATGCCAGGTAAATGGTAATGTGTACATAGACGTATACTGCGGTAGCACTGCGTCAGAGATGCAGAGTAATGCAACTTTTGTTAGCTTCAATAAACCAACGCTGAGTGTAGTAGTTGAGCCCTACAACTTTTACTAGAGGTGGCGCTGAGTAGCAGATTTGCTTTCCAATACTACATAAAATTATCCGACGGATGAATAGCCACTGCCTTACAGGAGAGGCTATTCGTCCGTCGTAGGTTACAGAAAACTTTGATTGAAAAACGCTTCCACTAGACAATAGGTGGCGCTGAGTAGCAGATTTACTTTCCAATACTACATAAAATTATCCGACGGATGAATAGCCACTGCCTTACAGGAGAGGCTATTCGTCCGTCGTAGGTTACAGAAAACTTTGATTGAAAAACGCTTCCACTAGACAATAGGTGGCGCTGAGTAGCAGATTTACTTTCCAATACTACATAAAATTATCCGACGGATGAATAGCCACTGCCCTTACAGGAGAGGCTATTCGTCCGTCGTAGGTTACAGAAAACTTCGATTGACTAATGCAGCTGCTAGAGTATAGATGATGCTGAGTAGCAGATTTGTTTTCCAATATACACAAAACTTTTACGATAGGTGGCAGCACAAAGTTCGTATCAGTAAAAAAATGGTGTAATAGCTTAAATAGTTAATAACTTTTTATTTGAATACCATTTATTTTGAGAGAACTCATATAATAAGGAAAACAAAACAATTTGTATATAAATTTTATTAATAAATAATAAATAGAACACATACACATACAAAATAAATTAATGCTACTTGAGATAATTGAATAAAAAATAATTTACCTTACAAATAAACAAAATAATAAATATATATAAAATAAACAATATAAAAATAAGTTAATCGGAGTCGCTATCATCCATTGGCACTGTATCTACAGACCAAGCCGATGGTGAAGATGGTCTACTGAGCGATTCTACCTCGGAATCCGAGTCGCTGCCATCCATTGGCAATGTATCGAGAGACCAAGCCGATGGAGAAGCAGATCTGCTGGGTGGTTCGGCTTCCATGGACCAACTACGACTGTCTGGATCCTCTTGATGGGATCTTCGTGGTGGGACACTAACACCACCCAGCTGCTGCTATCAGGACCATTCCCATCGTAGGAGTGAGCAACTCTAACATCGTACTCCCAGAAAGACAATGCTGCTTCTGTAGATTCGCTGGAACTCACAACATTTTCTACTACTATTTCCTACTATTAAGTCGATTTACCCCCACTTTATTTTGCTTTTAAAATATAAAGTAAAAAACAAACATTTTCATAAAATAGATATTTATTTACAAAAAGAATCATATATATATAAAATTATTTACAAAACTGAAAAAAAAAAATGTACCTAAGGACTAATATATAAATCTATTTACTTAAACTAAACTGTTTACATATTTACAATTACAATACTAAACTATTTACAATTTCTGTTTCTTGCTATTATTGCAAATGTTACAGATTTCCACTGGTCTCATTTGGTGCAGCGGATCTCTGCAACATTTGCAATAATCCCTCTCCGCGTCCGTCAGGCGTGTTGTAGTGTGGCAATCGACATGCCGATGCCATGCTATGTCGACACGTCGCTGGTAGCCCATGTAGCACTCGTAGCACAAATTATATTCTGCACCACCCCTTGTATCCACAGCCACATACGTCATAGTGGTGCAGAATATCTCGTCCCCGGGGTGTCCTCTTAGGAGATACCTGTCATTAAACTCCACTTCATCCTCTTCATCTGAGGCATCTGCAATGATGCCATCATCGTCAGAATCAGCAGCCTTCCCTTCAAGTACGATACCACCATCGTCTTCCTCATCTCCTGCGAGAACACCCTCTTCGGCTCCAGCAGCTTCCCCTTCGGCTCCAGCATCTTCCCCTTCGGCTCCAGCAGCTTCCCCTTCGGCTCCAACAGCATCGACATCGACATCGCCTTCGACACCAGCCACATCTGCATCACCCTCATCGTCGCTCCACATGTTGTTTATGAGGTCCAGCTCTGCCAACCAATCCAAAAACTGCAGGTTGACACATCCCCTGGGTGCATCAACCATAAAATTTGGTATAGCAGCCATTGTTAATTGAAAAAAGTGTAAGGGTAAAACGTAAACGAATAAATCTGTTGAAGTGCTGAAAATCAACTGAATCGTATCACGTCTCCTCCTCGTTTATATGTAGCCGGCGACCTTGGTCTTGAATGACGTCAGCGCCCTCAACATCTATTAAATGGGAATGAATACGAAGAGGAGCACAGTTATTTTTCTGCTTTCGTACTGCATATACTATAAAGTATTAACAAGTGTTAAAATGCCTTTTCCAAAAGAGTGGGAATCCAAACCAACCATCGCCGCATACCCATATAGTACGTATAACCAAATTGTGTGTCATAATTGTTACGTGTCCTGGCCGAAGGAGTACATGAATTCATGTACGGCATTGTGTAGAAAATGTAGAGAGGCGAATCCTGTGCCAATTAAGAAAAGCCAAGGGGTTCGAGGAAGAGATTCAGGCGAACGTCAAGAAAATGAATGCCGCAAGTGTCTGCAGCTGTTAACTCGCACAAATTTCGGAGTAAGCAGAGATGTTTGTGATGTGTGCAAGGTGGACCATCCATTAAGGCAGCGGTGTCTCTCTTGTGATAGGTATAAAGACGATTGTTGGAACAATGTGTGTAGGATGTGTAGAGAAGATAAAATATTGTGCGAGAATGTTGGTCATTTTTATGGGAGTTTTGTGCATCACGAAAGAAAATGCTGGTGTTTTAATCAAGAAATCCAGTTGTTAAGGCATGAGATTAATTCATGGAATTAAGGCATGGAATTTTATGAAGATGTAAAATTTCTTTCTTTATTGTATTTGGATTTAGAATAATTTATATTTTGCCAATAAAATATATTTAAATAAATTTGTTTTTTTTTTCTTCTATTAACTTACTGATATATAAAATGTAAATAATGTTACAGTGAAATAAAGAAAATAATGAATTTTAGACATTTAAATAAAACACATTAATGTCGTATACATATTTTATTACTATACTACTGATACACAAGTAAATATATAATTGATTATGCATATTTTACAATGTTTAATATTTAATAAACTACACAACGTCCATTTTGTCAATCCAAGAGTTGTGTTCTTTGGAAAGTCCCATCCATTTAACAAATATTCTGTTTCCTTTTTTCCTTAACACCTTCTCCACTAGATATATATCGGGATATTTAGTTTTTTGTAACTCCATTTCATAAAAACATCCTTTAATTGGTTGGCCATACATATCTTGAAGCTGATAAGTTGTTGGGTTAGTTATGTTTATTTTTACAATTTTAAAAAGTTCAGTTGAAAAATTGACTGTAAAACCTTTTTCAAATACACCTTTGTATGCACTTATTCGAACTACGTCACCAACATGAAACTTAGGTTTTAAAGCAATCCTAATATTATCATAAGCACTCAATTTTGTGGATGGTTTTACATCAGCAGGCTTCATACCAATCGTGCGATGTACTTTGTTATTGTACATATTTGTAACGTTGGCTAGAATGTCGAACCATTTGTATTTACCTCTAGCTGAGAATTCTTTATATAACCAATTTTTTAATGTCCGTATCACTCTCTCCACAACGGCTGCTTTCTTTGTACTATACGTCGAGTAATGATTAATGGAATGTTGTTTCATTAAAGTGGAAAAGTGTTTGTTGTAGAATTCGGTACCCTGGTCGCTTTGAATATTCTTAGGTGAGTAGTTTGATTTTTGCAAAATGCTCCTCATGCCCTTCGTAATTTCAATTGCCGTTTTATTTCTTAAAGGTCTTGTCCACACATATTTTGAGTAGCAGTCAATCACTACGAGAATATATCGATAACCTTTATTCTCATTAGCATATGGCTGCATTTCAGCCAAATCAATTTGCCATAAATCACCGTAACCCTTGATGATTGTCCTTCGTCTATGGAAATTTTTACGGGGTAATCTGTGCAGCTCCTCCACAATGCCCCTTTTTGTACTACTAATTTCCATGATAACTTCTTGATTCCAATGGGGAGGATACACCTAACTGGTAGATGTTTGCCAATAGACTAATTTCTAATAAGTTAATTCTTCTAATTTAACAAGTTTTTCAATTAAATTATTAATCTGTTTAGTGTTTAGAGTAACTGCATTTTCAACTTCTTTATGTTTTTTGTCAGTATCTTTTTGTATTTGTTCATTAACATACTTTTTCATTGCTGCAATAACTTCTCCTTTTTTTCTTTGCATTTGATCATCAACATACTTTCTCACAGCACCACTAACTAAGCCAGCTTGATCATTAACTTTATGCATTTGCTCATTAACATACTTTTTCATAGCTCCACTACTTAAGTCAGCTTGACTATCGACATACTTTTTCATTGCAGCAATAATTAAGTCACTGATCTCATCCATAGCCTTGTGGATTTCTGCAAAGAATGTAGCAAAGCGATTTTCAACATAGTTACGTGTTACACCATCCTTACTATCTACTGGTTCTCCAATGTTCTTTAAACGTTTATTCTGGATATCAAAGTGATTATCTGTGGTGAGGTTAAAGCCAAGACCTGGTGGACCGCGTACGACTAATGATTTATTAGCGCCGGCTCTTCTACGTCCAAACTTGTCAATTGTGTTGTGAACAGGTAGCATTTCTGATTACATCTGATCTGATTTAAGTATTTCACAATATATTATACTTCCCAATCAGATATATTCACAGGGAAATTTAATAAAATCAATGTTTCTTTTTTTTATTTAAATTATTTCTTCCTACGTTGGACACTCCTTACTGGAATTAAATTTAATTTCGCTAAAAGATTATTTTTTCTTCTCTCATTTCCTCCAACAAACTAACTATTTCATTGTTAACACCACTGTTACCTGCCATTTTTGAACTATACAGCAGACGTAGACGATCTACCAACTCTTTCGGTTTATTCCAATAAACATAATCCACACCTCTACTATTGTATAATTTCTTAATAGACATACCCGATCCTTTTCTAGATCTTGTCATTACTGTAGGAGATAACAGTGGTTTTATAATTTGACTGAATTTCTTCCATTTCTTTTCATTCAAACCCAGACTTATATCATAACGGTTATACGGTGCTTTTGTTTTATTTAATATTTGCCGATATATTTCACGCTCTTCATCTCCAGTAAAAGTCTCATCACTACGTAGAACTGATGGATGTTTCATAAATATTACATCATACAACTTAGAACTACCAGGATACTTTCCTACTCGCTTATTACCATACCACAAGGTGATATTTCCATCAGAAAAGCGTATTTCGCTATTACCCATTAGTAGTTTATCTGTGTTGGGATCTAGACGCACACCGTATATAGTATCATATTTATGATTACCAGACTTTAAATTTTCTACATGTTGTTTGATCACATCACCCTTTTCTGCACTGCTAAGGATACGCTGTCTGCAGATCGATTGAAGTCCTAATTACAATTCCTTATGGATATATGAAACTATCAAGTCCTTTCCTGTATCTTCCCTCATTTACTTCTCTATCTTTGTCAATTACAAGAAATCCATATCTTTCTTTCCAAAATTCTGCACACATTTCTTGAAATAACTTAAAAGATACGTCTGGTGAGACATGATCAGAGAAAATGTGATGTAAATTCATGTCATCCTGCTTGAACAATGCTATAAAATTTGCGTTATCCCTCACTAACTGCTTTGGCACGCGAGAATATGTTTGTGCCAGATAAAAACAATCTACATTTCTATGGCGACCCATTGAGAAAAACGCACGAATTACATCTTGTTTTTCACATATAACATCATCAAATATAAATATAGAATCAGGTTTAGCATCGGATGGCTCCACTATATCTGCATTATTACTGAAGGTGTAAAATCCCAGTCCCTTAATAGGTTCTAATATCTTGCGCAAATACTCGTACTTGGGTTGATATAGAGACTTTGAATATAGGTAAATGTTTGCAAAACGAAGTCCAAGGGGGTGAGTAAGCAGAGATATAAGTAAATTTGTCTTTCCACAGGCACTTGGGCCGATTAATAGTCCACGAATAGTTGTGGGAAGTAATGGTCCATGGCGCGATTCGACTTGTAACCCACCTCCAACTTTTTCGTCTAAATTGTCTACAGCAAACTTCTGTCTCTGCTTTGCAATACGCATTGTAGCACGGTTGAAGACTATATAAATAGATGTATGCATTACAATTGTTATTTAAATGTTGTCAGTCAAACAGCACACAAGTAAAAACCGCCATTGTTTAAAGGCTGGTAGAGGGGTAGTAAATTCCTTAATAAATAAGCTTCCATTTGAACTGCATTTACCGGGAGGTTATCAGTACTGCGGCCCCGGTACTAAATTACAAAAAAGATTAGCGCGAGGTGATCCAAGTATAAATAAGTTGGATTCTGCGTACAAGCAACACGATATTGCATACGATCAAAACACGAACGATTTAGCTGCCCGACACAAAGCAGACTATCAGCTTGAACAAGCTGCTTGGAAACGAGTTAAATCCAAAGACGCAGGTATAAAAGAAAAGGCTGCAGCGTGGTTAGTTACTACCATAATGAAGGGGAAACAACGTCTCGGTATGGGATGTAGGTCAACAACATCTCGTACTACAAAAAGAAGGAATATAATTAAAAAGAAGAATAAAAACAGGACGAACGTTAAAAATGTAGCGTTCGGTGCTGGAATAGTGCGCAAGGTACGTGATGATCTACGTAAGGTCGGTGCCAAGCGGTCTATTGCTAATGATACAAAAAAAATTGCTCAAATGGCGCTTCAAGCAGCACGGCGTCACATGAGGGCGGCTGGTGGAAAACGCAATATTCGTACACCTCGCATAATACCGATTCCGAAAGTTGGTGGAATTCTACCTTTAATACCTATTTTTGCAGGATTATCAGCGTTAGGTAGTTTGGCTGGAAGTGCAGCTGGTATAGTTAAAGCTGTAAATGATGTTAAAACAAGTAGAGAGGAATTGGCCGAAAAAAATCGTCATAATAGACACATGGAAGCGATTGCTCTAGGAAAAAGTGGCAAAGGATTATATTTGAAACCGTATCGTAAAGGTCTGGGTCTTTATTTAAAACCACAAAGTTCAAAAAACTACTAGACACCCTACCTCGAAAACCTCTCACCGACATCGATCTTAAATATTATGTTGAGAAGATGAAGGTACCATATTTTCGAGGTATATTTATGCGTGACAATCTACCAAATTCTGGACCACATCATAATGAATCCTCCATCATAAATTTGGATAGTATAGATGGCCCTGGAACACACTGGGTGGCATATAAAAAACGTGGCAGTTTAGTTACATATTTCGATAGTTTTGGCGATTTACCCCCGCCAAGAGAACTAGTCCAGTACTTGCGCAACGGTTCAATGTCAAAATCTACTATAATTATGAGCGCCAACAAAATTTTAACACAGTGTGGTGTGGTCATTTGTGCTTAAAGTTTCTTTCCTCAAAAAATTAAATAAAAACTTTTCAAATGGAATCTGTAGCACCATCAATGGATCGAGAAGCAATTAAACGGATGGGCCACTCATTGATTGCTTTCTCTAGACTACGCAGCTTATTGAAGATGAGTAAACAGCAACTTTCAGATATGCCTAAAGAGGTAATGATTGCATGTGCCCCTAATGAAATTGCGTTAGTGTGGGATAAGTTACCCAGACATCTTCAGGATGATATTGACATTTTAAAATATCAGTACTGTCAAGAACATTATTCTAATGATGAAAATAATATCGATGTTAATGATGGCTCACCACCTCGAAAAATATTTTGCTGCTACTGTAAAGTGCACGAGGTCCATCACGCCCCAAAAAAAGAAGATTAATCCACAACAATTGCTGTAAATCACAATAAATTCATGCAGCAATCTCCAAAAACATCAGTCATGTCACACACCTTCACTTTATCAAGCCGCTCAAGCGTGCTCAGTGCAGAATTTTATCCACCCATCGAACTAGATATGGGTAGTCGATATGGACTGGGATTAATTGGATTTCATTCATACAACTCTATATTGAATGTAGACGAGACAAACAATCGTTTTTGTTATAGAGAGCATCCAAAACTACCCCTTGTATACAAGCATATACCATATGGAGCCTATGAAATTGATGAAATATATCGAGCAATACTGAAAGTTATACCAACTGATACAGAGGAAGAAAAAGAGAAATTATTCCGGCTACGAGCAAACAACAATACGCTGAAGTGTGAAATTTGGTCAAAATATGGAATTGACTTTTCACAAGCAAACTCGATTGGCAGTTTGTTGGGATTTGAACCAACATATTTACATCCAAACCAGAGCCATGAATCAACACTCCCTGTTGATATTATGAAAGTAAGAATGGTACGTGTCAATTGCAACATTATTTCCGGAGCGTATCTGAATGCCCTAAAATCCCACACACTCTTCGAGTTTGATATTGATGTTGAACCTGGATATAAACTTACCAAGGAGCCAGCTAACATCATATATTTACCTGTTAGACCTGAAGGACGTCAGTTTATCGACAACATTACTCTGCACATATTGGATGACAATGGAGATTTCATTAACTTTCGAGGTGAAAAGATTATTGTGAAGCTAGAATTGAAACAATTTTAATATTTCGAGCAAAAATGAGCTTTCGATATAATCAGAAACGATTGGCACATTGCCAATATAAAATGTTTAACGATAAAAAGAAGAGTCATTGTAGAAACCAATTCATTCAGCGTATACCTCTTAAACAGTTAAGACATAGGTTGTCGGCTAAGGACCGTGCATTTCTTCAATCTATTGGATTAAAACTGAGAGAAAATTAAATAACAATGGCAGCTTTTACATCTAGTGAAAAACTTGAAGTGTTCGACGAGCCCGTGTTTGATAAATCACTTTCCAGTTTACATGAGCATACGTATAAACCATACGGATCACCGTATTATAATAACTCGGATGAAATACGCATTCCTGTCAATTTTCAAGACCTTATACTCGACATTGCAGAGAGTTATATTTATATAGAAGGAAAATTTACTCCAAGTGATCTTACCAAGCGGTGTTATTTATCCAATAACACACTAGCTTTTCTCTTCGATGAAATCAGATATGAAATGGGTGGTGAACAAGTGGCTGTCGTTAGGAAGCCTGGTATCACTACCACAATGAAGACTATGGTATCATATGGACAAACACATCTCCGATCACTTTTAACTGCAGGTTGGGGTCTGACCGCAGAGAAGCAAGACATTTTAGATACTACCAGTCACGTATTCAGTGGTAGGCTGCCTCTTAAATACATCATGGGTTTTGCAGAAGATTACACAAAAGGTGTTATAAATGCAAAGCAGGAATTAATTTTAATCATAGCTCGATCTTTTAAAGATAGTTACATTGGTGAAGTTGATGCAGATCTAGAAATTAGCAAAATTGAGTGGAAGATAAAACATATTGTGCCTGAAGATAAACAAAAGCTTAAACTATTAAATAGAATTAATAAGGGTGGTAATTATGCCATAGCGAAGGTGGCTTACCGCATGTGGGATCTATATGAGCTACCTACTTTGCGTGATACATCGTCTGACATATGGGCTGTTAAAACCACTAGCAGCCTTGAGAGACCTCGATATATCATTATCGGATTTCAAAACAATGGCAATTCCAATGATAGAACCAAGGACGTCACACAGTTTATATCTGCAGATATTAATAATATTCGACTATATCTGAACTCTGAAGTATTTCCATATGAGCGTTGGAATTTGGATTTCGATAAGAAACTCGACTCCGCAGCATACTATGCATACGAGAACTTTCAACGTAGTTACTATGATAGAGATATGGCTGAACCATTGATGGATCTGGGAGAATTCTGAAAATCCCCATTATTTGTCATAGATTGCTCCTGCCAACCGGATGCAATTAAATCATCCACTGTAGACATAAAAATAGAATTTGAAACACGAAAGACGAAGTTTCCTGCACAAACTCGTATATATGCGCTTATACTTCACGATACATATTTAAGATATAGTGCACTGGATGGTTCAGTTCAGTCTGGAATTGCCGGCGCTAAATAAAACTTTCTTTTATGATGTCATCATTAAGCAACGAATTTCCTACTTTGATTATTGACTTACAAGGATTTCAATATCAAGAGAATGTGTTTACAGTAAAAGAATTGGCTGTGGTGTGCTGTAACACTAACCAGCAAGCACATTACTTTTTCAAGCCACCATATCCTTTTTCATCACTAACCCGAGATGAACAGAATCAATATCGATGGCTACAGAACTACTATCATGGCGGTGTAAAATGGAGTGATGGATATATTTAACTGTCAGAATTTCCGATGATACTTCTACGGCTTTGTCAAAATACAGCTAATAATTATGGATGTAATGTATCACCACAGGATGTTATAATTTTATGCAAAGGCAGACTAAAGAAAAACATTCTACTGCATCATCTAAGATGGAATAAAATCATAGACCTAGATGACTGCTCCCCCTGCATACCTAGTCTCAAATCTTTGAGTGTACCAAGATGTATGGAGCATATTCAGCCAAACAATAGTCATTGTGCTCTTGCAAATGTTCACTATCTTAATAAATGTATTGTAGATTTAGATATAAAATTTGAATAAATATCTTTAAGTTTATTCATATTTAGTATTAATAACACATTTTTTTAGATATGTAGCCAAGAAATAGGGAAATAAAAAATATAATCTAGTAATGTGTTTCATTTATTTCATATTTATCCTCACAATAAAATATAGTTCAATATTGCATTTTAATGTACATCATCAATTACAATTTTACAATAGTTGTGTAATTCTAATTACTATACATATTCACCTCAAAATGAAAAAAAAAAACAATAATTGATTAACTACTAATTGAGTTGTCTACAGCTTCTTCATCAGATTGGTCGAGTTGATATTTTTCAATAATTTTTTTAGGTAGATATTTTTCTATATCATATAGAAAACGTTTTAAATCTATTTGTACCATTTGCTCACAAAATTCTTCTAAATTTAAAATACCGCAGGAATATTTGCCACACAGGTTAGCACCAGTATTATACATTTCAGAATCCTCCTTAAGACGTTCAACTTGTTCAGCATCGAAGCAGAAATTTAGATCATAGTTTATAGCATGCAGAGAATCCATACTTAGATCACTCAGTTGACAAGACAGTTTTTCAATGGCCGAATCAATGTCTTCCGCCCTTGTCCACTTTTGTGCCGAATATTGCATCCACATATTTGTTGGTTGTGGTAAAGCTGGAAATTAAATAAATAAATTTAGAACAAATATAAAAGAGAAATTATAAAATTACTTACATGGGTGCTACTGATGAAAAGTAAATAAATTGAAACTAAATACTTGTGGTACAAGTATATGGTGACAAGAACCTACTACAACTATGCCTGATTCGATATGAGCTAATGAGTGATCTAAAATAAGATTATATTTTGTAATACTTTTACCGCAACCATTCTTTCACTATACCCTATTTACTAACTAGATAATATTTTAAAACATTTACATATTTTCTGATATATTTAATCAGTAAGTTTGAATTTTAATAGTGACCTCGATTTGGCACCGGCATATATGGGAGAACTCTGTCCTAAATACATCAACGCGTATTTACCGTTAGATGAATTTATTTCATCCATAAATGCACTTACAAGTTCTGCAATACGTTTAGGTAAAAATGATTTAAAAGTAGTATTTGTATCTTCGTCAAACAAATTTACTAAAATCGATTTACCAAACCGTGTATTAAGCATCGTCATTTTCTTTATGATGTAAACTTTATTTAAGGTTAATGATGAAATAGGTTTTAATTCTAAAACCTCCGTGTCTTCAATGATACGTTCATTAAGAACTGATAAATTGACATTGGTATTCATATTTAAACAATTGTATACAGTGAAAGAATGCCAACTAATTATATTACAAAATTTTTCTTACTTGAAATACTTAAGATCACAACACTACCAACTTATTAACTGTAGCCGAATCAGACTAAATATGAGTTTGCTCTTACAACGCATTCTCATTTATGGCAACGTGCTGCTACGTCACAACACATTTTATCCTTGACAAACGTGCTTTTCGAGGTCAAGCGATGTGGTACAAGTCTAACACAAGATCGGGCAGTGTCTACATCTCAGGGTCGCTTACACCAACCAAGGTCAAGGCCACGAAGGCACAAACCACTTGTGCTTAACAAACGTACCTTTTCAAGGTCAAGTGATATGATACAAGAGCGTGCACAGCCCAAGGACGCTTACGTCATCCAAGGTCAAGGTCATGACGTCACATAAAGTGGTGGGGGGAGGCCCAATGTCGGCTAAGGACCTCTACTATTACACTGAACTAGATTTTAGTTGAAAATATGGGAACCAGGCAGAAATTTTAATAATAGTTGCGTAATACTCTTAAATCTTAAGAAACACATATTTTTGAGGTTAGTTGTGACGTCACTCGCAGATGCCCTTACTGCCGTCATAAGGTGAAAAGCAGCATCTAGATATTTGTCATAATATAAGAGTACCCAAGAGTTCTGCAGTTAAAAATATTATTAAAAAATTATAAAGTACAAAAACATAAGTGGATAAAAAGCAGCTACATGATTTTCTTAATTAATATTTACTAGTTGGGAAAAAAAACAAACGCCTTTGTTACTTTCCTCGCCAACCGACAATTTACAGATGGGCTATTCTCCTTATGACTTATGACGGCAGTATAGATGTCACGTATACGCGTCTTGTAGGCAACGCAGCAGCTACGAAACCATTTTATCTTTGTCGTACGCATTCTTTATTTCTTTTCAGTTATGGTGACGTCACAAGAGCAGTGTCTTACGTTTGGAAAAAAATTAAACAGGTAAATAAATTCATACCTGCTCGAAAATGATGGGTAAAAAAAAATTTCAAAAGCAAATGTTCAATATATTAAATAATGAACAGAATGGTATAAAAAAAATTTCGTTTTACCGTTCAAAGTGGTTTTAATTGAAAATAAAAAAATTAAAATTTTTAAAACTTTTTTATTAACAATTTAAAAAAAAATCCATTTCTCTGAAACGAATGTTTATATTTTTCTGAGTAAATAGAAAAAAATTTTTTTAAATTCATTAACTTTTCAGCACGCTATGATTTTTTAAAGTTGTACATACCATCCCTTAATTTCTAACCAGCCTAACTCCGTTAATTTTAGTAATACCAAAAAAAGTCTAGAGATCATTTTTATATAAAATTTCATGCTTTACAATTTTTGTTTGAAACTTTTTTTACTAGCTTTTACACATTTTGAGTAATTTTGAAAAAACACTTTATTTTATTTTTTTCCACCCCTTCCCGGGGGTTCAGAAAAAAATTTCTTTCATTAATCGTGTTCTAATACATCAAAGTAAGTTATATCAAAAATTCAAATATTTACCTCAAAATTTTGATTTGCCGACTTATTTAATTGGACTAATTAAATATTTTTTATTAATTGAAATAAATAATAACACGCATATATTTAAGTTACATTTTACAGAAAAAATTAAAAGCTTTTATAAAACGTTGATTTGGTTGAGTAACAATTAATATTATTCTTTCATTCTCAAAGTGTTAGAATATTCTCGATCCAGGAGGGAATATATATATTCCAAAATGAATATTACTATCATATTCATGCTGAATATTCCAGGTATATATTTAAAATTATATTACTAGAATAATCCGTTATATTATATACCGGGTGACACAGGAGATATGTAACACCCCGTAGCATGTTTATTTAAAAAGATATTATTTTGAAATTTGGTAGACCTATATAATGTGTGATTGTCCTTTTTTTAGTACAAACAAGAAATGTTTTCCACTTCCGGATTCACCGGAAGTGGCATCCACTTTGTTATTTTAAATGGCACCCTGTATATATTTTTTTCCTATGTAGTTCTACCTAAATTTCTCTTTTCAACTATGTATAGCAAGGTGGCATTTATTTTTAAAATGGCTACTGAAAACCATTTTATTGCATTAAATCAAGTTGGCTATGGTATGAAATGTAGCGGTAATTAATGCTTAGTGTGCTGCAATATCAAAAGAACCGTGGTACACAATTTTGTGTTTCATATTTGTTTTGTTTTAATCAGTAGCCGAAGAAACTTTGTACAATTTTTATATTAGAAAAATCTCTAGACTAAATTCACGAAATCACAAAAACTAAGATAGAAACACTAATTTTAAATTTTACCCATTTGTAAAATATTTATTCATATTTCACTTTTACCAATTAGATGGCCCCCGAGGTGTCCGGATTTTACGCCACTTGATTTTTTCATATGGGGCCATCTCAAGGAAATGGTTTATAAAACTCCAGTGCAAAATAAGGAAGACTTAAAAATGAGAGTTAGGTTAGCAATAAATTAGTTTACTGAATTGCAGTTAGAAAATGTGCTTAGAGATACTGATTACAAGAATTCGACGCTGCAGGGAAAATAATGGCCAGCATTTTGAGATTCTTCGAAAACAATTTTATTTAAAAGCAAGCAAAATCAGACATAACAATGAATTGTATTGGGTAAAAGTGAAAGATGAATAAATATTTTACAAATGGGTCAAATTTAAAATTAGTGTTTCTATCTTAGTTTTTATGATTTCGGGGATTTAGTCTAGAGATTTTTATTTAATATAAAAATTCTACAAAGTCTCTTCGGCTACTGATTAGAACAAAACAAATATGAAACACAAAATTGTGTACCAGACTTTTTTTGATATCGCAGCACATTAAGCATTAATTACCGCCATATTTCATTCCATAGCCAACTTGACTTAGTGCAATAAAATGGTTTTCAGCAGCGATTTTAAAAACGAATGTCATCTTGGTATACATGGTTGAAAAGAGAAATTTAAGTAGAATCAGATAGGAAAAAAATATATACAGGGTGCCATTTAAAATAACGAAGTAGATGTCACTTCCGGTGAAACCGGAAGTGGAAAAAATTTCTTGTTTGTACCAAAAAAAGGACAATCGCGCATTATATAAGTCTACCAAATTTCAAAATAATATCTTTTTAAGTAAACATACTACGGGGTGTTACATATCTCCTGTGTCACCCGGTATATTCCAGGATTATTCCAGAATTAATCAGAATATATTCATTCTTTTTTGCATAATTACAGAATATTCTTAGAATATACGGTGCTGTCTGGATAATTACATAATAATTTAATTTTAACCTTTTTTGTAAATTATTAATGATAAATTATTATTTGATACTAAACATTTATTAAAGATCCAAATACCTTCTACATTTTAAAATAAATAGCTATATTAGTCTAATACCTACTTCCAACTATACGGTCTTTAAGTAAGTACTAGTATACAAGGTTAGTGGCTGAGTGAGTTAAAGCATTGACTTACCGACCTCCCAATTTGTAAGTCAACCATTACCATTTAATGGTAATGGTAATGGTTGACCTATAAATTGGGAGGTCGGCGGTTCGATCCCTACTCATTCCGTTTTTTTTTTTTATTAAAATAATTGACCATATTTTTGTGAAATTAGTTGCTACCAGCTATTTCACAATTTGATGTTGGCTATAAGTTATTACTGTTTTTAGTCAATTCGGAGTGGGCGACATCTACATTCTGGTAGAATAATATGTTCGGGAGTGAAAAACGAATCATTTTACTACTGATGTTAAATAGAAGTTTAACTTTATTGTTATTGTTTTTAACAGTACCACAAATATCTACCACATTAAATGCCAAAACTTTCTTGTTCACACCACTTTCTGATATTCTTGCGAAAATCTCGGAGTTAACGACATCTACATTCTAGTAATATAACAAACGTTTAGGAATAAACAATAAATCAGTTTACAGCGCCACCTATTGGTAAGGGATTTTCGTGAATAGTTGGCTATGCTGATTTTAGTTGAAAATATATAGCCAATATCAAAACTCTAAAGTTACTAGTAGCAACCATTTTAAGAAAAATATGGTCAATTGGGATGTACAAATATTGTTAAAGGTTGTGACATTGGACGTCTTTCGGCTGCCCGTCGGATGTACTTTGAACCAAAAACGAACGTCCATCGGATGACTTCTATGTCCGTCGAGAACGTCCTTCATATATCCATAGGATGACAATGTTGTGCTATTAGGAAAGTACCGAAAATATACTTTTGTGTGAAATAAATACTTCCGCAAGTATAAGGAACAACAAATTAATGTAAGTACCGTTATATAGCCATGGCGATTTGGAGAGTGACATTTTTAACAATTTAAAATCCAAATTTTATTTATAAATTTGCCATAAAATATAACTCTACTGCTCGAATTTCCATGACCGTTACCGTGCCTTAGGAAAAGACCTCGCAGAATCCTTATGGAAAATGGCTTTCGGTCAAACTCTTTGAAACTCTGGATTCTGGTCGTTCTTAATGTATAGAACAAAAGTTCCCGAGGACACTAAGTCCTAAAAACTCATAATTTTGAGATATAGCCTTCTGAAGTTAGACTTTACGTGCATTCTGCAGCATATCTCTGGGCTATATCTCAAAACCATGAGTTTTTAGGCCTTAGTGCCCTCGTGAACTTTTATTCTACACATCAAGAACTACCAGAATCAAGAGTTTCACCGAAAGCCATTTCCCATAAGGATTTAACTATGCTGTATAATGCATGTAAAGTCCAACTTCAAAGGGCTATATCTCAAAACCATGAGTTTTTAGGACTTGGAGCCCTTGAGAACTTTCGTTCTACACATCAAGAACTACCAGAATCCAGAGTTTCAAAGAGTTTGACCGAAAACCATTTCCCATAAGGATTTAACTATGTTGTAGAATGCACGTAAAGCCCAACTTCAGAGGGTTATATCTCAAAACCATGAATTTTTACTACTTAGTGCCATTGAGAACTTTTGTTCTACATATCAAGAACTACCAGAATCCAACGTTTCAGAGAGTTTGACCAAAAGCCATTTCCCATAAGGATTCTGCGGGTTCCTTTACCTGAACTGATGTAAATCGATATAAAATGTTTTTTTAGATTCAGTAGAGCAAGCAGGACTTCCAAAATCAACGAGGCACAGAAAACACCATACAGGTGTGGCTACGGGGGCATCTGACCGAAAAACAAATTTACTTAAAAAATTTTAATATTATTAATTTGTTCAAAATTATAATAAATATACTTCCTAATTGGGGAAGTGAATTATTTTATTTCAAATTCCCTAATAGCACACGATGTCCGCCGGACGTCCGTTTTATGTCCATTTAATGTACTGACGTCCATGGACAAACTGGACGCGTACCGGACGTTCATCATCGGATTTACTTTGAAATTGTACGGAATGGACGTCCTCTGTATGTCCATTTTATGTACGGGAAGTATGTACATTTTATGTCCATATAGGGACAGGAGATGGACGTCCTTTTCGTGTCCGTTGATTTAAATATTATATTTTTGCAATAAATGATAATATCTCCATACCGCTTTCTCTCCAACAGGTTTCGTAAAATGTATACATACCAGCGAATAGCACACTTAACGTCCAACATATGTGCCGCAACGGACGTCCTTCGGCAAGTACGCACATTTTAGGTCCCTATAGGGACAGCAGCAGAACGTCTATTTAATATAAAAACAAAAAAACGTTAACAAAACTGGTTTTTCAATTTTACAATGTTTTTGTTTACATTTGACCGTTATTTCTGTAAAATTTGTAGTTTATTTTTTATAGTAATTTGTAATTTATCATTAATAATTTAATTTTAATCTTTTTTGTAAATTATTAATGATATTATTTGATACTAAATATTTATTAAACATTCAAATAGGTACCTTCTACATTTTGATATAAATAGTTATATTAGTCAACTGTACAGTCTTTAAGTAAACACTAATAAGCCAAGTTGGTGACCGAGTGAGAGAACATCGAGTTACTAAGGACGAGGTCGACGGTTCGATCCCTGCTCATTCCGGTTTTTTTTTCTAAATTAATTGGAATGTACAAATATAGTCCAAAGTTGTGACATTTGCACGTCCCTCGGCTGCCCGTCGGATGCACTTTGGACCAAAAACGAACGTCCATCGGATGTACTGTATGTCCGTCGAGGACGTCCTTCAGATGTCCACAAGACAATGTTGTGCTATTAGGGTTCCTAGCAGAATCAAAAATTCCATAAAGAAACGTCCTGACATATTTAAAGAGGTCGTAATTAAGATGTATCTATCAGGATATCTTAATTATTTTTTTCATAGAAGTGAGAGAACATCGAGTTACTAAGGACGAGGTCGACGGTTCGATCCCTGCTCATTCCGATTTTTTTTCTAAATTAATTGGAATGTACAAATATAGTCCAAAGTTGTGACATTTGCACGTCCCTCGGCTGCCCGTCGGATGCACTTTGGACCAAAAACGAACGTCCATCGGATGTACTGTATGTCCGTCGAGGACGTCCTTCAGATGTCCACAAGACAATGTTGTGCTATTAGGGTTCCTAGCAGAATCAAAAATTCCATAAAGAAACGTCCTGACATATTTAAAGAGGTCGTAATTAAGATGTATCTATCAGGATATCTTAATTATTTTTTTCATAGAAAGTGAGAATTTTACGCAGTCACAATATTAGCCAAAACGCCACCACTACCAGGATCTAATTTTAATCCGTTTCTAAATTCAAATGCAAATAAATCTTTTAATAAAATGCAACGTTTTCAAAAACAAAACCGTCAATCACAAAATTTACTCGTGCCTCAATACCAAAACCAAAACTACTTCCAAAAACCGAATTTTCTCAGTTAGCCAATACTCATATTCAACCCCAAGTAATAAGACACTTTCCAACAAATGCAGACATTCGGGCAACAACTAAATATAAATGTGTTTAGATCGAACTCACAAAGACAAAATTTTAGCCAACCACAACCGATGTCTGTTCAGACCAGACACTTACGAATAATAATTAAAATTTCGTGCAACCAAGACTTACCCCAAATCAAGTAAGACAACAGTACTCTCGGATCAAACAAACCCAGGTACCAAAGAACGCCTTACAGGAACTGAATGCCATAAATAACGAACCGGAAGCTGTTTATGATGAATCGCAAAACTATCAGTTAACCAATGAATCACTCAACCCCGAAAATAATATGATGAATCCTTTAGAACACGGATATTGCGTAGAGCAACAGGATAACGAGAATGAATATTTTTAACCAGACAGACAGTCAGAAATAATATATATAAACGCGCTCCCCTATATTCAAGCTACAAATCCTAATTTAAAATTATTAATATATATTGGATGCAAAGTTTTGATGCTAAGACCCATATTCACTGAAAATTATTTTTCAAATTTCATTTATAAAGCTTCATCACTATTACAATCAATCAGTCAAGTGCGTGAAGCTACTTATAAAGCCCACATACCAGCTTCCAAAGAATTACAAACAAAAAATAGAATTTACCCTGTATCCGTTCTCAGACTATTTCGATTATCAGACTTGATGAACTTGGGGACTTTGAATACCAAATTCTATATAATGAGAAAATTCAAATTCCCTTCTTATACCGTGAGCAACACGGTGAAAATGTTACCTTATCTATCAATAAATCAGTTATTTTATGAATCCCGCCGACAGGGAGATATTATCGTTCCAGAGCATATTTGACTTGTTTATATCAAGAACCGCGATAGAAATTAAATCCGTCCTTGGATTGTTAGGATTTTATCGAAAATTCATTAAAGATTAAATTAAAGATTTCGCAAAAATAACTAAACCTTTAACTAAATGCCTGAAAAAGAAAAAGAAATTAACGCATAACCCGGAATTCTTGAAAATGTTTAACTTATGCAGACATTCTAACGAATCAACCCTTACTACAATTCCCGGACTTTAGCAATCAAACCGACGCTAGCAATTTTGCTATGGGTGCGGTTTTATGACAGGGCCCTATTAGCAACGATAAACCAGTAACGTACGCATCTCATACCTTAAATTATGCAAAAATAAACTATACCTAGTACAATAAAAAGCTTTTCGGCAGCAAATTCCTCATAATTACCTATCACAAATCCCTCAAGTATTTACATAATTTGAAGGAACCTAACAGTCGCCTTATGCGCTAGAGACTTACATTAAAGGAGTATGATTATACCGTTATTTACCGTTTACGGTAAATAGTCATCGAATTTATTCTCCTTATCTTTAGATAAGGAGAATAAATTCGATGACACCCTTTCCCGTGACAAAATTCACCCTATTGATAACGAAAATTAATGAGTTACAGGCAATATAGATCAGGCCGACGATGACAAGATTTACCCGAATTAACCTTAGACGACCTTATTACACTAGATTCTATATCATACTCAAAAATGTTACCTAGTGAGCTAATCAAACAACCAATTTCAAAAGTTACACCAAAAATCCTTAAGAGTAACGAAACCGTGTATTTAGCCCGCGAAAACCCCATCTTTGAGGTTCCCATCTCAGAAGACCCTATAAATAAATTAAACTCGCCCTCGCAGTAAATTTTTGCACCGCGATAAAAAAAATTAACAGTAGAATGGGACATCAAAGAAAAAATCGAAACAGACAAACCACAACGAAAAATTACTCAAACAAATCAATCTGTTTCAGATGACGCTGACATCGTTTCATCGCTAATCTGGATGATTATCTTGATCAACCTGACGACAGCTCAGATTTAAAAAAATGAAAATCAAAATGTACTTTATCATAGAGAGTAAAAACTATTGAGCAGAATCTGAATTAATTTACACTTCATCAAAATTCAGCACTTTCTAGATATAATGATTATAGATTGCATATCGTTGATAAATGTACTGGATAATCAAAATATCATTTTCAGCACCTCAAAACCCACAAAAAGAGCCAGGCCTGACCTTTCTTATAGTCAGGCAGCTGGTAAAGGGGTCAAGGTGGCGGTGGCTGCAACTAGATTTCCAGATATGCGGCTAACTGCTGAATTGGCCCTCAATCTGCAAGTGGCCCTCGATATCCGGATGGATGAGCTCCCCGCAGGGGGACCCCTCCTCGATATCGATGGCTTGAAGCTAACAGAGCAAGGAGTGGTGCAATTGTTCTGCAGGAATGAGATGTCCCTAACATGGCTGAGGATAGCCAATGGGGGTGTCTCTCCCGTGGACGGCGTGGCACTCCAGCTTTTGAAGGAGGACAACCTCCCCAAGTACAGGAAGATGGTGGCAACGGTCCCGGGCAAGCCTACGGATCAGGCCACCATCTTCAACAGATTAAAGCGGGACAACCCAGAGCTCCGAACGGAGCTGTGGAAGGTCCGCGACGTCCAGGTGGTCGAGGCCAAAGGGCTTCGGCTAATCCTGGGTGTCGATGAGGTCTCCGCAGCGAAGATAGAGGGCCTGGGTTACCGCGCCCAAGCTGGGATGGTGAAGGTGATCTTTTGGGATCTCAAGCACCGGGAAGAGGAGGCCGGCCCAAGTGGCGGCAACAGTGTTCCGGGCATGGCAGCAACAGCCATGGAGGGGCTGTCGGGCTCGGAACAATAGAGTAGAGTTAAAAAAAAATGGAAATACTCCAAATTAATCTGAAACACAGTGAGCCGCCTTCCGCAATTGTGAGTCGGCAGGCCGCTGTGCGACGGACACAAATAGCCCTTATACAATAGCTCCATTCGGGGTTTAGATAAACGGAATGGGGTTATTTACTCCTCCACTCATAACATACCTAGGGCATGTATTTATGTCTCGAAAGAGATACGGGCAACAGCAATTCCCGATCTCTGTTCCAGGGATGTTGCTGCGATTAAGGTGAGTCTTAGCTGGGGGACGACAGAGTAGAGATCGTTTTCGGCTCTGTCTACATCCCTTACGACTCGTCGACACCACCGCACCCTCAACTGAGCTTGAGGAGCTGGTTCAATTTTGTACTGATAGACAGTTGCCTCTCATTTTAGGATGTGACGCCAATGCTCAGCACACTTGCTGGGGCAGCACAGGGGTCAATCCTAGAGGCAGCAGTCTACTACAATACCTGTACACTACTGATTTAGAAATAATAAATCGAGGTAATGCGCCTACCTTCGTCACTCGACGGAGGCAGGAGGTCATTGACATCACGCTGGGATCCAGACTTGCGGTCCCACTGATTAAAAACTGGAATGTATCGACGGAACCCTCCTTATCGGACCACCGTCACACCAGATTCAAACTGGACTTGGCTAAGGACACCGACTGGGACGCCTACAGGCGAGCCCTCTCGAGCAAAATAACTAGGGCTATTATACCCAGGAACATAGAGGATATAGAATCTTCCACTAAGCTTCTCAATGGAGCGATCACTGCCTCGTATGAGAGCAGCTGTCCTCTTAAGAGAAGAAAGGGAAGGAAAAAGGTTCCCTGGTGGAACAGGGAGTTCCAAAATTTACGCAAGGAGACACGCAGGCTCTTCAATAGGGCAATGCAAACTCAGCTCCCAGAGGATTGGGAGAGCTACAAAAAGTCCCAACGCCTCTACAAAAGTTACATTCGTAACAGCAAGAGGGCAGCCTGGCAGGACATCTGCGAAAGCGTAGAAGATCTCCCAGAGGCCGCAAGGCTCTGCAAAGCCCTCAAAAAAGATAGCCCGTCACGAGTAGAGAATTTGAGGCTTCCCTCTGGTATACTAACGTCTACCACCGAGGAGTGCCTCAAGTATCTACTAGAAACTCATTTCTCCGAATCCGTAGTGGAGGCGGAGGAAATGCCAGCACCTCGGTCTCCCCGCGCTGCTGTCACGGTAGCGGATTGGAAAACGGCCTCAAGGGTGGTTATGTAGAAGAACGCACTACCGGGCGTCAAAATGACGCGACACCAATTTATTTCTCAGGGGGCGCCAGTCGCGTATTACCCCGTTCTTCTACCTCCCAGGCGGGTTCGAGATAAGATGCACTTCGGTAGCCGAGTAATGGGACCAAGGCGGCACTACCACAGATCGGAAACTACGCTCTCTCTGGACCCGAATTCCCTCGTTAGGGGTTTAGGCACCTCTTAATTTCCTGAATTTTTGCATAAAAAAATCCCAACCGAAGAATTTCTCTGCGGAGGGATTAGTTTTGGTACGCGAAAATCACGTTTTGGTCCATTAATAACGGAATATATTTCTCAAAAAACGCATAAAAAAATCCCTATCAAACCTTCGTAAAGCAACCAGAAGGTCGAACGTTAATGCGAATTAACTCGACACATCCGGCTTTCTCTACGAAAGTTCCAGGGATTATAGACCGTCAACAGGCCTCAAGATCAATTAAGAAATATTAGTTCAAAGAATCCGTTTATTTAACAGAATTGGTTATACAAAATTCTCAAGAAAGAATCGTGCCTTCCCCAATCAAGGTAGTGACTTTCAGACCATACAAGCGAGAGTGCTCACGCTAACGATCGATTAGGTAGAAAAGATTCATACGTACCTTCTCAGAATCAAGATGTGAGCTTTTAGAATCATTTCAGACTCTGGGTAAATGAATAATTAAGGCTGACTGAAATTAACTTAAAAAAGTTTTACTAAATGAATTTAGTTTCGCTAGAGACTACCTAGCTTTAAAGTTCTTGTATCGTGGAAATTCACGTACTCAAACACATTCAGAGGACTTATTACTGCATAAGTTGAGTGGCGTTCGATCAGTCCACGACTTACTAACCCTTATCACAGTCGATTAATAATATCGATTTGGCAGCGTCTCACCTTCGAGCGACTATTAGGCAAAATTGAATTTTTGGATTTTTATGCACAAGGCGTTTTCCTCTATAACTTTGTCATTTGAAAAGCCCCGTTAGTGGCTTTTCTACCATCGCTTTGTCTGGACTACTCAACGCGCTCGACCAAATTGCGAGCCGCTGGGTCAATCCAAACTCTTTCCATGCGAGAAACCGGCCTTGTACATGTGCATTGATTTTTATCAATTTTTGCTTATCGGCACTACGCCGGCTTTGACAAAATCTTCTATTTTGCCTTTTGGATGCAGTGCATCGTTAAAATTTTATGCTCATACTTTAGAATTGTGCTTTCAATGATCGTACCTCAAAGGTCAATGTCTTTGGTTGAGGAATAAAAAATAAAAAATAATTTAAAGTATATTTTCGTGGTACTTTTTAAACTGACTTCGTGGTACTTTTGAAAAATCCAGTTTAAGACCAATTTTAGCGTACTTTTGAAAAATCGATTTTCGAGCCAAATTTCAAGGTACTTTTGAAAAACTAATCTGCGGGTGAAATTTTGGCGTACTTTTGAAAAATCGATTTTCAAGCCAAATTTCAAGGTACTTTTGAAAAGTTAATCCGCGGGTGAAATTTTGGCGTACTTTTGAAAAATTGATTTTCAAGCCAAATTTCAAGGTACTTTTGAAAAGTTAATCTGCGGGTGAAATTTTGGCGTACTTTTGAAAAATTGATTTTCAAGCCAAATTTCAAGGTACTTTTGAAAAGTTAATCTGCGGGTGAAATTTTGGCGTACTTTTGAAAAATCGATCTTCAAGCCAAATTTCAACGCAGTTTTGAAAAATTAGTCTGCAAGTGAAACTTTGGCGTACTTTCGATAAATCGATTCCTGGGCCAAATTTTGACGCCCTTCCAAAAATATTATTTTTCAAAGTCCAATTTATGATACCTTTGAAAAAGTATACTATTCATAAATCTTTGTCATTATATACTTCTACTCTGATATTCTGAACCAAAAACATTTTTCCTAAGTGAAAATTCGGTGTTTCTTCGAATTTTCGCCTGGTCATTTCCAACGCCTTATAGAACCCAAAACGGTCCTTGTGGACTGATCTGCGCCTCTGCAGACTCCCAAAAATGTCTTTAAATGAAATTTTTGCCTAAGTCGAATTTTGATTATGTCTTCAACTTAGGACGATTTTGGAGAGTTCTACAACAGTTACAGTGGAAAGAGTCAAGTGGGCTATTTCCACCTTTGACCCGTTCAAAAGTCCAGGACCGGATGGAGTGTTCCCGGCACTTCTTCTGGAGGGATCGGAGACTTTCATACGTCCGGTCTATCACTTGCTGAGAACCTGTCTGGTCATGGGGTATATTCCCATGCCCTGAAGAGCCGTCAAAGTGGTTTTCATACCAAAAACAGGACCGCACATCGTACGATACTGCCAATTCTTACAGATAAATCAGCCTTACTTCCTTCCTGCTCAAAACATTAGAAGTTGGTTGAAAGGTTTGTTAAAGACGGGGCACTGACCTTAGTGCCTCTGCATTCGTCGCAAGATGCTTACCAGGCCGGGAAGTCAGTGGAGACGGCCCTTCATCCGATCGTTTCCAAGATCGAGAAGGCGCTGCACCACAAAGAACTTGCGGCCGGTGCTTTTCTTGACATCGAGGGAGCATTTGACAATACCTCCTTCGACTCAATCTGCGCCGCGGCTGCCTATCATGGCATCGATGATACCATCATCAGATGGTTGAGGGCCATGTTGGCGGGAAGGCATATTACAGCTGCCAACGAGGAAACGGCAGTAAAAGTCTCAGTAAGGAGACGCTGCCCACAAGAAGGCGTCCTCTCCCTTCTGCTATGGAACCTCATTCTCGATGGTCTACTCCAGGAACTCAAGAACGAGGATCTTTTTACTCAAGGTTACGCAGATGACCTAGCAATTATCATATCGGGAAAATTCCCAAATGCGGTTAGCGGGCTCTTGCAAAGGGCCTTGCAGATCGTACAGAGATGGTGTAACGACCAGGGCCTCTAAGGCAGAACTGGTAATTTTCACTAGAAGGCGCAGGCTAGACGGTTTCGTCGAACCAGTACTCTATGACACGACTCTAACGATCTCCAGGACAGTGAAGTATCTGAGTGTCATCCTGGACTCTAAGCTGACCTGGAAAGATCATATAGAGAGACAAATAGAAAGGGCCACTACAACCCTCTGGGTATGTAGAAGGACCTTTGGTAAAACATGGGGGTTAAACCCCAGGGTAACAATGTAGTACTATACTGTGATAGTAAGACCAATGATTACTTATGCTTCTGTTGTGTGGTGGCCTGCTACAACCAGCCACAGCAGCTCTGGAGGTTCTTCTGGACCTCGTGCCCCTTCATTTGGTGATTGAGGCCGAGGCTCGGAAAGCGGCCTACAGGCTGAGGTGCGGTGGTCAGTGGAGGAGAACAATTAGGGCACACAAGGGCCCTCTCCGACGCGATAGGGACTCACTCACTTCTGGAGGCCAGGAGTGATGATATAGTGCCCTTCTTCTCCTTCTTAGAACCCTTTGAGATTGTCATCCCCAAAAGGAAAGACTGGAACCCACTCGAGGACATACTCGGACCTGCCGATATCGTCTGGTTCACAGACGGATCGAGGTTTGAGGAAAGTGCTGGAGCGGGGATATATGGTGAAAGGCCCAGGGCTGAACTTTCTTATACATTTTGGTCTGCGTATAGGGGAATATCTGAAGGAAATATTCCAACAAGCACATATATATATATATATATATATATATATATATATATATATATATATATATATATATATATATATATATATATGAAAGGTTGCTGTGCTTCCGGGTGTTTTCCCGCGTAGTTGACAGGCTCCTGCTGGGGCTACGGTTGTCTAAACGACGTTTCGGCAGAATCCCATTTGCCATCTTCAGGTTCTCGCTGAAAGCTGCCTACTGCTGCTCCTCGTTGCTCGAACTGAACTGAACTCAGTTCAGTTCGAGCAACGAGGAGCAGCAGTAGGCAGCTTTCAGCGAGAACCTGAAGATGGCAGATAGGATTCTGCCGAAACGTAGTTTAGACAACCGTAGCCCCAGCAGGAGCCTGTCAACTACGCGGGAAAACACCCGGAAGCACAGCAACCTTTCATTTAACACCCGCGAAAACCTAAGGAACAACATATATATATATATATATTATATATGTAGCGACAGTCAAGCGCCCCTCAAGGCCCTTGCATCAGTCCGGACCAAGTCAATCCTGGTTCAAAACTGTAAACAGGCTCTCTGCGAACTTGGCTCATCGAACTGGGTCAAGCTTCTCTGGGTGCCTGGGCACAGCAACATCGAGGGCAACGAGCGGGCAGACGCTCTGACCAGAGTGGGCTCTCAAAGGCCCCTACTGGGTCCGGAGCCGGCTCTCGGCTACCCTAGATCAAATTCCAAGAAGTTAATAGAGAACTGGACACAGTCCCAGTTCTTTAACTTCTGGGCCTCCTACCCAGGACTCCGGCAAGCGAAGCTCCTGCTCACAGGGCCCTTGCCGAAGCGAGCAGAACAAATCCTGCGACTAAGCAGGAAACAGGTCAGAATCGTGATAGGTCTTTTGACTGGACACGGCTCTTTCAGAAAACACCTGCATACTATAGGGGTGGTTGACAACCCCGACTGCAGGTTCTGCGGGGACGAGGAGGAAACTTCCATCCACGTCCTTACTTCTTGCCCTAGTCTCATGAACTTGAGGCACAAACACTTCGGCATTGGTTTTCCGGTGCTGGGGGAAATAATTAAGGAATGCCCCTATAGGAAGGATTTTGGCCTTTGGGTTAGAATCCGGCCTGAATGGGGGCATTCAGTAAATACGTAGCGGTAGAACAATGGGCCACAAGGCCTGAGTGCGGCGACCTCTCTCGCCCTGCTAAAAGAAGAAGAAGAACCATACAAATGAGAGCTTGCGCTAACAATCGATTTGGTAGAAAAGATTCATTCAACTTCCGCAGAATTTAATGCAAACATTGTAAAAAAAAAGTCTAAATTTTGTGATTATGGTAATTATAGCTGACTGAAAATAATATAAAAATATTTTACTAAAAAATTTTGGATCGCTTATGATTAGCTTAAAACTCCTATATAACGTGATTTTATCATTCACAGAACGGAGTCCGACTAATACATGAGTTTACTAACTTTCGACCAGTCTTACGGCGTACTAGTCCCCATGCAGGTTCAATATAAGAAAAATGACACCGACTCGCCTCTGAGCGACTTTTTTGCAAAATGGATTTTTGAGTCATTTATTCACAAGGCGGTTTTCTCTATTATTTGGAAAGCCCTGCGTTTGGCTTTCCTACTATCACTTTATATTGACCATCCAACGCACTCGTCCAAATTATTAGTCGTTGGGTAAATTCAAACTTGTTTTATGCGAGACACCGGCCTTGTCCATTGTCTCTGATTTTTTTGACAATATTTGCCTGTAGACGCTACTCACCTTCGCCATATTTGGTAACATAGTTAAAATTTTATATTCAGTCTTTCGAACGGTATATATAATGACTGCACCTCCATGGTCATTATTGTCTTTGGTGGAGGAATAAAAAAATTAAAAATGATTTCATAAAAGTATATGGTTTATTTTTCCTTGATCAAAAAGTATACTTTTATTTTTGGTTCATTTTTCCATGACCACCAATACCACCATATACTTTCACTCTCAGGGCCTGGACCAAAACATATTTTTCTAAGTGAAAATTCGGTGTTTCTTCGAATATTTACCTGGTTGTGCCTAATGCCTTAACGAACTCATAACGGTCTTTCTGGGCTAGTTTGTGACTCTGGAGCCCTTCAGACCTGTATACTATGATCGAAAATGTCCTTAAATGAATTTTTTACCCAAGTCAAATTTTTATTTTGGGGTTCTACAACACCCCCCTTCTTTTAGTAAATCTTTTATACCAGTCGATTGCCTTTATTTATATATGTCTCAATTCACTTGTATATATGTAAATGAGATTTGATAATCTAACCGATGGTTCAGATGCCTACATTGCTTTCCTTAAATTGAGGTTGATGGCTGATTCGCCCATCTAACTTAAGTGGTAATAATTATACATTTTTCCCAAACAATATTTTCCAATTGATTGATGGTGTTTCTTTAAATTTTTATCGGATTGTGCCTAATGTCTTAACGAACTCATAACGGTCCTTTTGGGCTAGTTTGTGACTCTGGAGCCCTTCAGACCTGCATGCTATGATCGAAAATTCCCTTGAATAAGTTTTTTACCTAAGTCGGATTTTTATTTTGGCTTCGACTTAGGTCGATTTTGGGAGGTTCCACAACAGTCACTCTGAATATATAATATATAATTTCCGTCAGTCCCAAAACCAAAGTGTCTTCATACGCTTCAAAGAAGTTATGTGAAGCTTTTATGCCAAATCGATTGTTACTACACGCTCTCCATTTGTGATTGAGATACACGTCCTCTAAAGGAGGCGATAGTCCTTGCCCTGTTTGGGGAAGCGATTTTTTTAAAATAATATATTTTAGATAGGCTATTGCATATCCCTGTATAATTTTGGATCAAACCAATAAATGGTATTATTTGAACTGTTGCATTTTATTGATTGAATGATTAACTTTAAGTCTATCCGAAGGCTTTTGTCTGTTGAGTCGACACTGAACAACCTGTGTATCTGAAATTCAGAACACCGATCAGATCGCGAAAGGTGGAAGGAGGAATTCTATAAAAGTGATTTAAGAGATCTCGAAACAGAAGATCCAATACAGTGTTAAATATAACCTGAAATGCATCGAAAGAGAAGCCAGTCTTGGAGAGACAGAGAGCAGTTAACAATCCACGGTAAGTACAGCTTCTACCTTTCTCGTCTATCAAACATCTCAAAAATATTTAGAACTCATCTGAGAGTGGAAGTAATCAAACATAGTCAAAGGTGGGAGCGTGGCTGGCGCCCTTAATAAATAAATTAGTGTCACGTCCTTTAGACGATGTGTGGTAGGTTTTTTTTACATAGCTCCCAACGTGGGGCTTTGCTGGAGATGTTAACTGATGGTACGAGGACAGGCATGAGCGGTACTGAGGGAGAATCACAACCGTCCTTGGAAGTTATATTCGCTAAAATGGCAGAGGGTGTCGCAAAACCGATGAAAGACGCAGCTTATGCACATAAGGATAAGTCGTAACGTGGAATTCCACGGTCTTGACCGTGAAGATCCGGAGACGTTCATCTGTAACATTTGAGACTTCTTTGTCAGAGCTCGAACAACACACAAGTCTGATCGCCTGTACATAATTACAGAACAATTAAAATGCAATGCCAAACGCTGGTTTAACCAGTACCGAACGTTGATAACGAATTATCCTCTGTTCATTGAGCGATTCAGAAACCGTTTCTACTCAAGTGATATACTTATGCAAACAATGACAAAGCTTTGTAAAGATAAACTCCAATGAAGGTACAGCGGCATTTATTACCAAGAAGGTATGCTTATTCGACAGGATAGACCCCTTCAAACCTGAGTCGTTGAAGACCAGGATTATTATTGATCAACTCTTGCCTAAGAGGCGCCGTTATATTAAACTCGAAGATGTTGGTAGATACGACGACGAACATCGAAAAGGGCCTAACAGAAGAACAGTCAACCCTTGTTCGTTTAGTCCAAAGCCGTTCTCCTTACGTCTAAGGACCTCGGCCAAATATTCAACAAAATTCTAGTAGTTGGAAGATGGATCAATAGGCTCCAGTGCGACCTGCACAAGTCTTTAAAGCACAAAGAGTGCCCCTCAATTACTCTACAAGAAAAGATGATCCAACCGCACCAAAAGTGTATTTCGCAAACAATATTAACTCTCCTAGAAGAGAAACCGGCGATGGAGGAAATTTCCAAGTACTTTGTCGACCGTCAGTGCCTTGTTGGTATTTCTCGACCGAACAATGGCACTTCCACTTCCACTTAGAGAGTCCAAAAAATCTCTACCGCAAAATCCGTACGGAAAACCCCATGGAGATCAGAGACCTTGGTCAAGGTCAATCTACACAATCCCTCATTATCAGACCCAACCAAGCTCGAGACGGTCCAAGAGGACCTGAGGGAAGGTATTAAATAAACCATACCCAAATAATTTAGACGATCTTCCTGATCTCAATTGTCCTTTTCACGTTCACGAAGCCAACCTACCTGCAAACCACGATTCTACACCGTTAGAATCTTATATCCCCACCGGGGATTATACTTTGCTAGGCGGCAGCTCTCTCGTCGGAGGCATTGGGTTGAGTAAGGATCTTTGGAAAATTTAATTTTTAAAGTCTTCAATTATTTAAATAGGCGCCACTTAATCTTGTTTTAGTTAAGACCAAGAAAAAATGCCTATCCTAGCCTTTTGGGTTTGCGGGTGTTGCAAAAAATAAAGTCAAGGTTGGGTCCTCAAATTAGATTTAATAATAAAAATTTATTACAATAAGGTATCCTTATGGGGTAAGAACGTGCTCTACGAGCATCGAAATGCTTAATACTTAATTCATTTAATTTCACAAATGGTTCGCTTTTTTGCCCCCTCAAATAGTACTATTTGCGGTTCACAGTAACTGTGGAACTTATTAAAAATCGTAATATTAACGAAATTATCTGACTTAAATTAGGTGTAAAATTGGCTTAGTAATTTAGCAAACAAATTCTTTGAAAAGATTGGTAAATTTTATAGTTCAACGCCGTCGTCTCACACGACGTTTATTGTAAAATCAGAGGCTGAAATTTCACGTCGCCGTTTCTGAGTAAATAGAAAAAACAGTCTGACCTTATTTTTAATTTGTCGACACCTCACAGTGCCATGGACATCCAGGGCAATTCCTTATTGCATAACGTGTTACAACCATGTGTTCGCATCAAGGTAAGCGACCCAGCGGCCGGGCGGCATGCTTCACGTGCGACCGTGGTTATCCAATAGCCGGTTGAATAATCGAATCACACAGCGCTTCCAACCATATAACCGTATTTCAGCTCAAATTAACATAGATCCAGGATCATACAATCATAAAATATTAAACAGCAAGTCTACATGATACGAGTTATGAATGCGAAAATTCCAAATTGGCGAAAATTAGCGTAAACAAATGTTAACTGAGAAACTTATGACTTTCATGTAAATATATCCCAGGCATAAAGTGATTGAAAACGCACACAACGTTACGCGGCACCTAACTGCCTACATTTTACAATGCTGGGAAAAGGTTTCACTATCGCTTTGCCCTGTTTTAGACGCCCGCATACGCTGACAATTTATCAACAAATTAATTTAAGCAGTATGAGCCATGCTAATTACCAAACAAGCTCTGAAGGTTCCTAGTACCATGAGGGAGTCGAACATCCTTCCAAGGTATAGTAATAATAAGGTAACATGCTACTTCCTTAAATTAACCGAATCAAACTTTATACCATAACGATATAAGTATATATGCGTTGTGTCGCTCCTATGCGCTCAATGAAGAAATGTTCCTACCACTTACGTACAGGACAAGGTAAGGTATACCAAAAAGAACCACGCATACAGGGTTCGCCCCGAAAAGTACTATTTACCCATTACACAATCACCCCTGTTCAACGGTAGAAAAATAGGAATTGAAAATTACTATTATTAACCCAGTTAGACTGTTAGTAAACTTATCCTAAATAATCGAATCGATCGATCAACTACACCCTACCTAAACTAAGACTACAGCTCTAACTTAACGCTCCTAAGCTAACACGTCTAAGCTATCATATGTACAAGTTCCTACCTACCTATCGACTAGTATCTGCGCAGATTTAAACCTAACTTAGAACTAACATACGGTAAAATTTGCTGACTACAGCTTCCACAAACATTTAAATATAACGGCGCGAACGTCACATATAACAAACTTCCTGCTTCGGCGCCTAATTAACTCTAAAACAGGCAGACAGATTCACATCGAAGAAAATATACCGTCCCAAAATAACCTAGGGTAGCCCTAAAGTTTCATTAACCGGATCTGCAAAATGCATTTCTTCCACAACGGAACTCCGTACTGTGCGGAGTTAAACACAATTTAATATGGCGAAGGTGGAATCAAAATCTATGTCCCCTCAGAATCGGAACATTCCAGATCATAAGTCGGATAAAAATATGGCTTGAGGTCCTTGACGTGCCAATTCCCCTCCTTTGAACCGTCTTCGTATTCCAATGTATAGACTAACTTGGAAAGTTTTTTACGTACCGTACAAAGCACATACCGTGGAGCTAACTTCTTTGAGAAATTTTGTGCGGCGTCAGACAGCACCTTATTCCGCTTCCATACCCTGTCGCCAACAAAAAATTCCACATCGCGTTTCCTCAAATTATACGACTTTTCATTACGCTTATACGCTGCATTTAATTTGTCCTGAACCTTTTTATAAATTTCCCCGAGTTTGCCTAGGCCGAGCGCATAGTACGCAGTATCCCCAGGTTTTAACTTATCGAAACTCGAACGTCCGTAATAATCTGCAGTCGCGGGAACTACTCTTCCAAAATTTAGGAAAGCGGGACTGTACTCGGTAACCTCGTGGTTAGCAGTACGCAGTGCAAAACCAATCTTCGCAATGTTTTTGTCCCAATGTTTATGGTTTTCTCGGATATAACTACGGATGGCTGTGCCAACAGTGCGGTTATATCTCTCGACAAAATTGGCCTGTGCATGATATTTGGCGGTAAACCAAATGTTTGACTTATATTCCTTTACAAGATTTTTAAACTGGGTACCCGCAAATTGTGACCCATTGTCGCAAATGACATATTGTGGCACACCGTACACCAAGAATACCTCATTCTCTATGAAACGTACAATGCCCGGGGCGGTAGCTTTTCGCAACGGGTGCAAAAGTGTATACTTTGTAAACCAATCGCTTACCACCAAAAGATAGGAATGACCTGCGCTACTCCTCGGTAACGGACCCATTAAATCAACCGAAATGACCTGCCAAGGAAAACGTACTTGCTTTTCAGCTCCCATCAATCCAAACCTAGCAGTATTCGAAGCCTTTTGCGCATTACACACCTTACAAGATCTGACATAACGATATATGTCTCGGCGCATTTTTGGCCAATAATACGTCAGGCCGACTCGAGCGGCAGTCTTAGAGACACCTAAATGTGCCGCCTTTTCGTCATCATGACAGGACCGCAACACAGAAAGACGTTGTGTCTTAGGAACTAAGAGTTTCCACTCGGAAATATTCGTACTTAAAGGCACCTTCGAGGGTATCAACTTATACACATATTTATTTCTTACTGTCCATTGGGGAAAGTCATCAGGCCTACTTAAAATTTTCTCGCGCATCTTTTCATAGAAAGAGACTATATTAGATAAATCAATATCGAGCGAGATACAATCATCAATGTTAATTTCGGCACCCTTGTGACATTCTGACTCGATGGGAGGGGGATCTACGGGACTACGAGATAAGGCGTCGGGGACGACGTTAAATTTGCCCTTTCTATGGACGATCTCAAAATCAAATTGGCTCAGCCGAACACACCAACGTGTGTTCGGCCCGGAGAGGTCGCGTAGTTTATGCAACCACTTTAGGGATGCATGGTCTGTGATGACCGTGAACCTGACTCCCTCAATGTATGGCCTAAACTTTTCACAGGCGAAAATAGCTGCCAAACATTCCTTCATAGTACAACTATAATTTCTTTCGCTCTTTGAGAGGCTCCTACTGGCGAAAGCTATCACCCTTTCTTCGCCTTGTTGCTCTTGTGTGACTGAACACCCAAGACCTGTATCGCTAGCGTCGCACTGTATTGAAAAAGGTAGGTTAAAATCGGGGCTAGACAGTAAAGGTGCGGAAATAAGCGCCTGCTTGATATCGCGGAATGCATTGTCAGCGGCCTCAGTCCAAATTATTGGTTGTCCCTTTTTTTTACCGGCAAGCAATTCGTTGATGGGGCTCATAAGTGTAGAAAACTGTGGTATAAAGCGCCGATACCAGCTGCACATACCAGTAAACCTTTTTACTTCGGTTGTCGTTCTTGGCTGAGGAAAATTAACCATAGCCGAGATCTTCTCGGGATCGGTCCTCAGGCCTGCATTATCGACTATAAACCCGAGATATTTCAGTGAAGGACGAAAGAACTCGCACTTATCAAAATTTACCGTGAGGTTCGCGTCACAAAGACGTCGAGCCAGCTCATTCAATAACCTTAAGTGCTCCTCAAAAGTGGAGGACACAATTATCACGTCGTCCAAATAAACAAAAATGTTGGGTTCGAGCTCTGGACCGCAAATCGCGTCCATCAGACGTTGCTGACACTGCGCCGCATTGCATAGCCCAAAAGGCATAACGTTAAAATGAAATAAGCCCCTACCGGGTATGGCAAAGGCTGTTTTTTCTTTAGACGCTTGGTTTAAAGGGATCTGCCAAGCAAGCGAAGCATATTTAATATTCTATTCACGACAGGTAGTGGATACGAGTCCCTTTTCGTCACGGCGTTTAACCTTCGCCCATCGAAACAAAAACGAAACTCCCCATTTTGTTTCTTTACTAACAGTACAGGGGAAGACCACTCACTCATCGAGGGTTCAACAACTCCTAACTGCAACATTTTGTCGAGTTCCTTGTTAAGGTGACCCAACATGTAAGGGGATAACAAATATTGCCGCAATACAGTGGATCAACTTGTTGGTGCGCCCCAGTTTCCCGTCCTTATTAAACACATTAAATTTCGAAATTATCTCTTCAGCCTGCGAGATCTGTTCATCAGTAAGGTTGACTGAAGAAAGAACCCGACCATTTGGCTTACAATTTCCCGTATCTAGAGTAGATATATCGATATTATTATCGTCACGTACATGCCACGAATTATTGCTAAAGTCTATACTAACTTTGAATTCCTTACAAAAGTCGCTACCTAAAATAAAGTCATGCTTAAGTGATGGCACTACTAGAGGTGATATTACTTTACAAACACCGTTAACACAAAGCGGCAGGTCAACTGTACCCTGTATAGATTGATGAGCTCCATCGGCCGTGGTAACGGACTTATGGGGAGACTTCCTAATTTTTATATTAAACATTTTCAAAATACTTAGGCCTCCTACCCCAACTAGCGAGTTGGTTGCCCCGGAGTCTAATAATGCTACTAACTCCCTATCAAATAAGGTCACCATCACATAAGGTCTGTTGTCGTGATCCTTGTTCACTAAAACAGGAGAGGTATTCCTTGTCTCCGGTTTTCTGAAGTTATCAGAAAAAAACGTATTTACTTGTGCTAAAATTATATTTTGTTCACGAGTGCGCCTGCGGTTACTCTCTGTTTTGTCGGCCTGTCTACTAGCGTCGGGTTGAACACGACCGTGTTGTCCTACCCCCTGTCGGCGTTTCCCGAACAGCTACTACAATTTGAGGCAGTTACGCCCTTCTTCCCACACTTAAAACAAAACTTACTACGCCTCTGTCTGCAAGTTCGGAACGTATGATTTGGTTGGTTGCAGTTCCAACAACCCGACCGTGTGGTAACATTACTACTAATATTTGCGGCAGTATAATACTCGAACTCTGATTTACTATGTTTGCCCTTGAATTACTCCTATTATTATTCCTAGCGCTCTCACTCGTTTGAGAACTACCCAGCGCGCTAACATCATTAGAACACCTGCAACTACAAGTGCAGTTACGAGGTACGGGTAAAGTGTAAATCTGAACATTCAATGGGCCAATAGGCCAAAATATCACAAACAGTTCGCCGCCACAAAATATTAATACACTAAACAGTATAACAATTAATCTAAAGATTCTGTAGAGCCCCGAGCTAATAATTTATTCTTTTCTAAAATGGCTTGTAATGACTAGACAAGGACAACTGTCACCCTATTTACCTAAATTGTCCTACTATCACTGCACTGGCCGTTACTATTAACTACCCCTGTATATGACTAAATTCTAAGAAGCGTATGTTGTAATAAAGAATTGAAAAAAATATAAATAATACCGTGTATAAGGCTAGCTATATTGTACACCCTGTATATGGATAATTTTATTTCACCCTGTACACTGATAATAATTCTTCACCCTGTGTTAATGTTATTTTCCACCTTGTATATGGATAATTTTATTTCACCCTGTACATGGATAATAATTTTTCACCCTGTATGCGAATAATGTTATTTTCCACCTTGTATATGATAATTTTATTTCACCCTGTACATGGATAATAATTTTTCACCCTGTATACGAATAATTTTAAAGACAAAAGAAAATATCATGCAGATAAGAGAGACACAACACTTTGACTTGTGGCATAAAGTTCAAAAAACTCCAGGTGTTTCATTACCTTATCATTAAATATAAGATTTTTCAAAGTCAAATAACAATCATCGGTTTTTGTATAACAAAAAGCCTGTACAAGTATATCAGAATAAAATTGATAAGTGCTAATTTTCGAAAAAATTTTATCAGTTCATACAGCAATTCCTTGAGCCAAAATTATCTTAGACTTTATTTTTCGCAACCAATTTAATTTACCAAAATTCAAGACCCCACGTTCGGGCGTCAACTTCGTATATCCCCACCGGGGATTATACTTTGCTAGGCGGCAGCTCTCTCGTCGGAGGCATTGGGTGTGAGTAAGGATCTTTGGAAAATTTAATTTTTAAAGTCTTCAATTATTTAAATAGGCGCCACTTAATCTTGTTTTAGTTAAGACCAAGAAAAAATGCCTATCCTAGCCTTTTGGGTTTGCGGGTGTTGCAAAAAAATAAAGTCAAGGTTGGGTCCTCAAATTAGATTTAATAATAAAAATTTATCACAATAAGGTATCCTTATGGGGTAAGAACGTGCTCTACGAGCATCAAAATGCTTAATACTTAATTCATTTAATTTCACAAATGGTTCGATTTTTTGCCCCCTCAAATAGTACTATTTGCGGTTCACAGTAACTGTGGAACTTATTAAAAATCGTAATATTAACGAAATTATCTGACTTAAATTATGTGTAAAATTGGCTTAGTAATTTAGCAAACAAATTCTTTGAAAAGATTGGTAAATTTTATAGTTCAACGCCGTCGTCTCACACGACGTTTATTGTAAAATCAGAGGCTGGAATTTCACGTCGCCGTTTCTGAGTAAATAGAAAAAACAGTCTGACCTTATTTTTAATTTGTCGACACCTCACAGTACCATGGACATCCAGGGCAATTCCTTATTGCATAACGTGTTACAACCATGTGTTCTCATCAAGGTAAGCGACCCAGCGGCCGGGCGGCATGCTTCACGTGCGACCGTGGTTATCCAATAGCCGGTTGAATAATCGAATCACACAGCGCTTCCAACTATATAACCGTATTTCAGCTCAAATTAACATAGATCCAGGATCATACAATCATAAAATATTAAACAGCAAGTCTACAGGATACGAGTTATGAATGCGAAAATTCCAAATTGGCGAAAATTGGCGTAAACAAATGTTAACTGAGAAACTTATGACTTTCATGTAAATATATCCCAGACATAAAGTGATTGAAAACGCACACAACGTTACGCGGCACCTAACTGCCTACATTTTACAATGCTGGGAAAAGGTTTCACTATCGCTTTGCCCCGTTTTAGACGCCCGCATACGCTGACAATTTATCAACAAATTAATTTAAGCAGTATGAGCCATGCTAATTACCAAACAAGCTCTGAAGGTTCCTAGTACCATGAGGGAGTCGAACATCCTTCCAAGGTATAGTAATAATAAGGTAACATGCTACTTCCTTAAATTAACCGAATCAAACTTTATACCATAACGATATAAGTATATATGCGTTGTGTCGCTCCTATGCGCTCAATGAAGAAATGTTCCTACCACTTACGTACAAAAAGAACCACGCATACAGGGTTCGCCCCGAAAAGTACTATTTACCCGTTACAATCTCTTAATCAAACAAGCGACGCCTTCCCTCTGCCTCGCATCAAAATTATAGTGAACAACCAAGCCGTAAATGCATTAGTAGATACAGGTTCAACAAGTAACATTATGAAACCCAAATTTTTAAAAGATATATGTTGACCAGCTCACAGCTCCACAGACATATTCGTTATGGCATGTGGCGATGCCATATTAATCATTCATAAGGAATGGGTGATATTTTACCTGCAGATTCTAGAGCGGAAAATATATTAATTTTTTGCTTAATAACTAGAGGTCAAATATTAATACTTACTGAGATACAGCGTGTTAAAGTTATAAAAATAATTCAGTACCTAATGTTATATTTCAGTTATTTTTTCACACATAAACATAAAAGTCAGTACAATTAGCTTTCTTGACATGGGAAAATCGAATCAGCTATCATTTTTGGCGTATCACATAGAGGGCACTACGTAATCTATCTTGGTTTAACAAAATCCGTCATAAGTTTTTTGTACTTCGTTCATTTATAATCTCATTGCAAATTTTTTATTTAACCTTCAGATTTGGTATTAAAAGTTATTTTTGTTAAAATGAAGAATAGAATATTACATAATATGCATTTTTAGGAGGACTGTAAAAAAGTTAAAAAAATATGGGTACGCAGGATTTTCTAAAATGTAAATATCTCGATAAGGGTGCGTTTTCTGAAGATAAAACAAGTATCCCTTTTTTGTTTAAAAATAATGGTTAAATAAAAAATTTGCAATGAGATTATAGATGAACGAAGTACAAGAAAGTTATGACGGATTCTGTTAAACCAAGATAGCTTACGTAGCGCCCTCTATGTGATACACCAAAAGTGATAGCTTATTCGATTTTCTCACGTCAAAAAATCTAATTATACCGACTTTTATGTTTATGTGTGAAAAAATAACAACATTGCTGAAATAATTTTATAACTTAGTAAGTATTAATATTTGACACCCAGTTATTAAGCAAAAAATTAATGTTTGCCGCTATAGAATCTACAGGTAAAATATTACCCATTCCTTATGAATCACCCTGTATAAACAAAAACGTAGAATTAAAGAACAGTTTTGTTAACATTTTTTGTTTTTGTTGGGCAATATTAATATTTATATCGTAATTATCACGTCTTTAAAATGTAAAAATCGGATATCTCAAAGACGTCTAAGAAAAGTACGTCTTTAAGACATCTTTATAAGGAATTACGACGTTCAGATCTAAATAAGACGCTATTTGGGATATAGTTAGCGGGTATTGCGTTGTACGAATTAATTGTACTGTTAAACAGGCCCCCCCATATGGGGGGGTCTATTGGGTACTGAGTTTAGGGGCCCGGGCTTCCGAGGAGCCCGTAGCCGGGGCCTGCCAGAGATCTTGACAATTTTTTTTTCTAAACCCCCTTCCCCCCCCCCCGCTCATCAATTATTAAGCGCGAGGGTCCGTTAGTTTTCGAGAGGCCCGCCATAGATTTTGGCAAAAAATTTATTTTCAAATTTCTCAGCTGGGCCTGCTGTTAAACTGACTCATAAAAAACAAATTATCAAATAGCTCGTTCTTAAATAAATTTAACGCCTAAATATTGTAGGTACGTATGTTCCGCCACTGACGCTTGCTGTTTGGTGTCAATTGGTCACACTGTCGGCGGTGGTGTAACGAGTCCTTATATATGTATCTATCATTTTTCGAATCTATAAGGTAACCACCGTGTATTTTTTTTTTTTTTTTTTTTTTTTTTCATTAAAAGTACATATCCGTCTTTTTGCTTGACAATAATATGTCAACTGCAATCCAAATATGAGTTGGTATTTTATTAATAATTTTTATTGGCGTGATCATCCTGTATTTTTCACTAACAGTACAGCAGATTTCTCCCTTGACAATTGTGTTAAGTACATACATATGCCAACTGTCAAATATTATTGTACTACATTTTTTCATTAATTACACAGGTCTACAAAAAAAAAGTCTTGTCCTAATAATAATCCAGTGACACTGTCTTCAAAAAAAAGGGGGGGGGGGACGTCTAGTCGGGCATCTATGTTTTTTTTAATATGTTGTATAGGATTACAAATTAAGTTTACGATATCTGCAGACCTCCGGGTCTTGGTCAAAATTTAAAAAAACTGCGAGATTTTTCACTTTTTTCAGTTTTTGTCGATTTTAACCCCCAAGGCCTACTTTTTTGGTAAAAACAATTTAGTACTTTTTAAAATTAGACTAAATTTGCTACAAATTGGTACTAGAGCGGACTCTGTAGATCAAATAGTATCCGAACAGCTGTTCAAAGTTTTCATATTTCTGCATTTTTAGCGATTTTTCTGGTTTTACTTCATAAGATTGGCTTCAAAACATAAACAATGTTTTTCTGAAGTGTATCTACCTTCCACACAGCACATAATATTTTCAGAATATTCTCATTAAGTCACAATATTCTGTAAACAGAATATTTACCTGAAATATTCCTAGAACCTCCATAAATATTTTTATCTAGTTTGGAATATTCATGAAACATTTTTGATGAAATATTTCTGTAACATTTTAAAAGAACGTTCGTGGTACGTTCCACAAAAAAATATTGTACTGCAAAATTTTGATGCGATACCTATATAACAGTGGTAATTATTTTTTAACTATTATTATAATTATTTTGGTATACTAAATACAAATATTTATTTAAGTACAGTACCTATTTGTTTCTCAGAAATAATGATATCTTAATTTATGTCTTTTTTTGTAATAAAAAACTTCTACGACTAAGAGAATCATGCATGAACAACTACGAAAAGAATAATGACTAATACACTACTAATTATATTAAAAATAATTTATATTCGAAGGGGTTTGCAAAGATTCGACAGGTATCGAGCTCTTTTAATAGTAAAATTAGATTAAAATGTATTAAAAAGCAAAATCCAGCTGTTGCGTGTTCCAACTATAAAGTCTTTAAATAAATACTCACAGAGAGGTTAGTGGTCGAGTCAGTTAAGGCATTGTCCTACAACAAGAACGCGAAGCTCGCCGGCAGTTATCGACCGATCTCGTTACTGTCGGCGATCTCCAAGTCGATTGAGAAGGTCATCCTGATCAGACTAGACTCTGCTCAGGATGAACTCCAGATCGACGATGAGTGCCGGTTCGGCTACAGGCGGGGCAGGGGTACTGTGCAGCAGGTCGTCAGGATCGTGAATGACGTCAAGGTACAATGCAACCTCGAGAAGAGCACCGTCATGGTGCTCCTCGATGTTGAGAAAGCCTTCGATACCGTGTGGATTTCGGGGCTGCTTCACAAACTAAACGCACTGGACTTTCCCATGTACATAACCAAACTTATTCACTCTTTTCTGACAGATAGATCGCTGCAGGTTAGGGTGAATAATAAACTATCAACTCGGCGGGACATTCGCGCGGGCCTCCCCTAGGGGTCGTGCCTTTCACCGAAACTGTACAACTTGTACGTCTCCGACTTCCCGGAGTTCCCGAATTCTAATCTTGCCAAGTACGCCGACGACACGGCCATGTACGTGCATTCACATAATGCTCAAGCGGCTTATATGCTGCTGAAGGCACACATGGCTTGGCCCTTGCCACGGCGTATTACGACAAGTGGAAAATTCGGATCAACTCCGAGAAATCCGAGTCGATTCTCTTCACGCGCCGATTTACCGAAAATCGGATTTTAACGCCACTTTCGATCGGGGGTAGACAAATTCCTATCAAACGGTGCGTGAAATATTTGGGGGTTAACTTAGACAAACGACTGATGTTTAACTCCCATATTAACGAGACAGTACGTAAGGTCTACTCCATATCCAGGAGTCTGTATCCGCTCCTGGCCAGGGGTAGCGGACTAAACAGACAAAATAAAAAAATGTTGTACACAATGGTGATTAGGCCGGCAATCACATACGCGGCGCCGGTATGGTGCAGTATCCCGGCCACGACAATGAGAAATCTTCGAGTTCTTGAACATAAATTTATGCGCCTCATCTCTAGTTTGGACAGGAACACCTCCCTCAGATATCTATACGCAAATTGCCACGACATAACCCCACTAGCGGACTACGTCCAAGAAATTTCACAAAAATTCTATCAATTCAAACTGGGCGATAGTCCGCTAACCCGCAACATAACTCGAATCAGACAGCATAATGCAATACTTTTCGATATCAGACACCCTCTACCATACCAGGCGTTGCCTATTTTCCGGCAACTCCCTTAGCCAAACTTTCCTCTACCATAACTTATCTTTACCCTACTCTTTACCTTTCCTCAACTTTGCAACTTTACAACCCCCTCTTCTTTATCTCTGTTCAATTTTGTTCAATTTTGTTCTTGTCCTTTTTGTTCTTTTGTCCATTTTGTTTCTAAGTTCCGTTTGGCCCAAAAATTCTCTAAAAATCCAAATATTTTAAACCACACCTTTTATCCACCACATTTTCCTGGCAGGAAGACCAGGGTGGAATTGCTTCGAACGGGTTTTTTCGTTGAGTTCTGTTTTCCCGTGTCAACAATCAAAATTCCAAAGTGTTCTTCTGTGCGCGAAACCGCTAGTTTTTTAAAGTGCTAATTTTAATTATTTTTGTGTACTATTATTGATCCAAATTGTTAATTTTAAGTTTTATTCTTAGGCAGGAGTTTTAACCTTTTACATTCAGCTTTAGCCAAACCGGACCTGGCTGACTCCGGGCCAGATTCCGCGGAGGCACATACATGTACCTCTAATTACTTCTACGTCCAGTGGAAGTATAGTAACGACAAAAAATTTTTAAAAAATTTTTCTTGTCCAAATAGGCTTAAAATGTCATAAAACGTCGAGATTTTAAGTTTGAGCGAAAAAAAATTTCTGTCTGTCTGTCGGTCTGTCTGTAATTTTTTTTTGTGCGCACGTTTACTATGGAACCGTTTAAGATATTGACTTGAAATTTGGTACACATATGTACTTTAACGAGATCTAGAACTAGATTATATTTTCATCTTGTTCCGTCGAAGGGTTGGGGGGTAAATTGGGTAAATGGGTAAATCAAGCAGGTAAGAGTCCATGAAATTGGTATTTAGTATATACAAGAGAAGCTAAGGTCTCAAAAAAAATTTTGGCATTAGCCACCCCCATTACCACCCCCACCTCCTTATTAAAGGGGATGAAAAAAAATTGTGATTTAGTGTATGTACAGGAACCAGAAACCTCAAAATATTTTTTTACTTCATCCGCCCCACACTACCACCCCCCTATCACCACCCCCACCACCACTACCGATGTGGGGTATCGTTTTATGGGTTTTTGGGGTAGAGGATTTCAAATATTATATTATTAAAGTTCCATAAACAATTATTTTCACATACAAAGTTTTTTCGTTGTGAGTGACTTGGATAGAGAATCTGGATGTGGAAGTAGTGATTCCTTGGGCAGCGGTTTTTTAATAAACTTGTTATTGCTTGCTTGCTTGCTTGCGTTGTCCTATAAGTCACGAGGTCGGCGGTTCGACCCCTACTCAGTCCGTTTTTTTTTTGTTAAAATAATTGCGAACAAAATTTTTGTTTTTTTAAGAGTAATAATTGTTAAATATTGTAGATGACGATATTATATCTTTACCGTTTTTTCTCCAACACGTTTCCTAGGTTTGTATAAGTACCTCAACTATAAAATCTTAAAACAGTTGACTCCTGACTTTCCCCCCACCGCTCATCAAATTTGAGGCAAGAAAAAATGTTGTTTCGGATTTCAACTATAATTATAGTCTTTAAGTAGGGTGTAGCATGTGTAACTTCAGTGGCCGAGTGAGTTAAACCGTTGACTTATTTTTAATATTATTATTAGTTTTTAAGTTTGTTTATAACAAACAGGAGAGCTAATCCCCTCCCGTTAACCGTTAAGCCGAACCGGACTTGCCCCGTCCCACCTTACATTCACCACAGCACCACGTGCCGTGGTTGTTTGGTTGGCTCCGGGCCAGGATCGGTAAGGCACATAGTTGTACTAAACTTAAGAATAAAATCTGTTTTGTTTGCTTGTTTGTTTGTTTGTTTGTTTGTTGACTTACAAATCAGAAGGCTGGACGCGCGGCGGTTCGACCCCTACCGACGGCAATTGGTAAAGGTATAGTACAGTAACTAGAGGTTTTAACTTCGGAATAATGTCATATTGAAGGAATTTCGTGCATTTTTGGCAGTATAATAGTAAATGCTTCACAGAAAAGTTTCTATATTGTGCGGGGGATTGCCAATTTATAGGGGGTGGATGCCACCCCCTCTCAGGGGGCGGCACTTAAAATATATATATATATATATATATATATATATATATATATATATATATATATATATTTATTGGAGTTGAAATAGAATCAAATTTTAAGAAGAAAAGGTTCTATGCAATTTTTCACATAAATTGATAGTTTTTAAGTTATAACGATTTCAAAATTGCGATTTTAGCTTATAAAAAAGTATTTCCAAACGGCTTTCGTCAAGTATCTCGAAAAGTATTACTTTATCGAAAAAATGTTACAGATCAATTACAGAAAGTACAAACTTGGAATTAATTATATTTTCCGTTTATTGATGTAGGATTAATAATTTCGGAGATATTTAAGTTTATATTTGGTATCCAAGTGTTTCGAAATTACTTTTAAAGTTTAAAATGCATTTTTTCTAAAGCAAGTGCTTTAAATGAGCAAAAAAATTTGACCATCTAGGTAATGCTACATCTTAACGAAAAACTGTATTTGAGATAATTTTTTTAAATTACTGGCTAAGTAGAGTAACAAAATGGTGACCTTTTTATATAAAAAAAATATAAATACGCACAATTTTCCGTCATAACTTCTTTATTTCCTATGCTACAGGAACGAGTAAAAAATAATTTGAAAGCGCAATGAATTGTCTTTAATTTCATTTCTTAGCATGCGTGACGTAGGTGTCACAATTTCTGAGATATTTAACATTTAAACTGCATTTTTCGTCTTATAAACGTTCGGACGCCATTTGTAAACTTTCATATCTCCGAAACTATTAAATATATGTAAATAAATAAAGAAGCGAAATTCATTTTCTGTTCATGAGCTTTATTTTTGGTCTCTACCCATTTTTCAATAAAACTAATATTTATCGAGATATTTGGAAAAGGAAAACAAAATTACGTTTTATCGAAAATACCTTTATAGTTTAAACTGTATTTTTTTCTAAAGCAAGTGCTGTATACAAACCAAAAAATTTGAGCATCTATGTCATGTTATATATTAATGAGAAACAGTGTTTGAAATTCCTTTTTTTTAAATTACTGGCTAATTACAGTAACAAAATAATGGCCACGTTGTTATTAAAAAAATGTGTAGACGCACATTGCTTCGGTCATAACTTCTTTGTTTTTTATGCTACAGAAACAAATAGAAAAACAGTTGAAAGCTTAATTAATAACCTATTATTCTACCTATTAGCTTTCTTGACGTAGGTGTCACAGTTTCTGAGATATTTAACTTTCACTCTAAATAATTATCTTATGAACACTTGGATGCCAAATGTAAACTTAAATATCTCCGAAATTATTAATCCTACATCAATAAACAAAAATATAATTAATTCCCAGTTTGTACTTTCTGTAATTGGTCTGTAACATTTTTTCGATGAAGTAATACTTTTCGAGATACTTGACGAAAGCCGTTGGGAAATACTTTTTTTTTTTAAGCTAAAATCGCAATTTTGAAGTCAACTTAAAAACGATCCATTTATGTGAAAAATTGCATAGAACCTTTTCTTCTTAAAATTTGAATCTACTTTAGCTCCAATAAATATATATATTTTTAAGTGCCACCCCCTATAAATTAGCAGGCCCCCGCACAATATAGAAACTTTTCTGTGAAGCATTTACGCCAGAAATGAACGAAATCCGTTCAATATGACATTATTCCGAAGTTTTGCATATTTTTTACCTCTAGATACTGTACTAGTAAGTAAAATAAAATAAATGAATTTAATAATTTAATATAATAAATATAATTTGCAGGCAACCCTTGTGAGAAAAAAATTGGAGTGATGGTAACAATATTAGATAATTAGATATGTTAATGTAAATAAAATATAAGGATGGCTAACAAACAAATTCATAGGCGACAATACTTATTTATGCATTAATTACTTCATTTTTATCAAGTAGAGTACTAACTAGTCACGTCATTTTCACGTGCCTTTGCTACCTGGCAAAACATACCTGAAATGTTCTAGGAACATTTGAGAGACTCCACTTTGTAATGTGCATGGCACATTCTATGGTGATGATTCTCATGTTGTGAGAACATTCTCATAATATTGAAACGTTCAGAGCAAACATTCTGTGCACATTCTTAGAATATTTCTGTACTGTGTGGGACAATACATATTACAGTTTTTTAATGTGATGTGTTAGGGGGCGGAGCCCATGCTTAAACCCGGGTCGCTTCGCCGGTTGTTTTGTCGGGTGCAGTAGAAATAACTTTTTAAAATATCAATCTTGAATCTATTTAAAATCTATTTAAAAAATGGTAACAGAAAATACGCATGCACGCATTGCAGTGGACAGTCATGTGACAATGCTTCTGATTTAACTATAGACATACACTCCCCAGACCTCGAAGAAAAATCAGACGACGAGGTGTTGGATAATCGCTTCTAGGCTCAAAAAGAAGAAAAGGAGATAAGAGAGAACAGTAACACATACGACACTCCCGGACCGTCCATAAGATCTGTTTATAAACTCATTATAATTTTTTTTTAAATAATACTCCTGCCTGTTTTCCAATCCATTCAATATAATAATACTACATATGGGGGATTATTTTTTGGCCCCCCCCCGGGTGCCATTTGGGGTTTGGGCTCGGGTAAAATGAATTTTCTAAACTCCGGTATAGTAGTAGGTATTTCACAGATTCTTAAGTTAAGAATTGCTAAAAATAGTAAAATATGAAAACTTTGCAAAACTTTGAACAGCTGTATCTCGAATACTATTTGATTTGCAAAGTCCGCTCTGGTACCAAATTGTAGCAAATTTAGTCTAGTTTTAAAAACTTGTTTTTACCAAAAGGTGGGTCTTGGGGGACAAAATTGACAAAAAAGTAAATAATTTCGCAGTTTTTTTGGATTTTTGAGACCCGGAGGTCTGCCGAGGACGTAAACTTGGATTTATCATTAATTTATAATCATATACAACATATTGACGTCAGGTAGGATGTATAAAGTTACTGGACTAAAAGGTTCTGATCTAACTTTTCTATGTAGCACTGAAGCCGATTAAAGTTAAATCAGAATCTTAGGACAAGACCTCTTTTTGCCCTTTTTAGGGGATAATGGGGGTGGTAGCAACACCGCCTAGGCGGTGTTGGTGGTAGAGGGCAATTGACACGATAGAAAATTTTTTGCGTCCAAAGTTGATTTCATCGCGTAAATATGCTTCAGAAAGTTAGATTAGAACCTTAGGACAAGACCTTTTTTTTTGCACTTTTTAGGGAACAAAGGGGGGTGGTAGAGGGAAACTGACACGATAGAAACAATTTTTGCGTCCAAAATTGGTTTCATCGCGTAAACATGTTTCAGAAAAGTTAAATCGGTATCTTAGGACAAAAGACCTTCCTTTTACCTTTTCTAGGGGACAAAAGGGGGTGGTAGAGGGAAACTGACACGATAGAAAATTTTTTGTGTGCAAAATTGGCTTCACCGCGTCAAAATATTTCAGAAAAATTATATTAGCTTAGGAAAAGACCTTTTTTTGTACAAATTACATTTTTGTAGATCTGTTATTTTTTAGCATGTTTACCCTGTATATACTTAATTAAAAGTACCAAATATTATTTTTCCGTCTGATAGTTTTTTAGATATAGAGCCAACATACAAACGACATATTGACGGAATGAAAATATCTTAATTAAGTAATCTGCATAATCTGAAACGTGCAAATCCGAAGAAAGAAAAAATATCGAAAAGTAATTTTTTCACAATTATTATAATAAATGTTCATCTTTGTTGATATACAAACAGAATAGGCATTTTATAATTAATTTGTTATGATATGACACCAATATTTATATATCACTTTTCATTATACCTACTACAGTTTCAGCTGCTCAACGTTTTCTAAATCTCGACCCTCTTGCCCCCACCCCCGGCGTTGGGTCGCCGTACGCAGGGCCGTACTCAGACCGGTTTTCTCGGGTCATTTGTCTGGGGCCCGGCCCTATAAGGCCCGGGCCTACAAAAAAATTAAAAATCCTGACGGGCCCCTGTCAGGATTTTTATTTATTTTTAGGACGTACTTTGACGGGGCCCGCCAAAGCTGGGTACGGCCCTGGCCCTACGTATTGTTTAATTTATTGATTTAAAACTTTGTGTAGTTAAAGAAAGTAGGTACCTAAAATTATTTCTTAATTATACATTAGACCATGCCATTTATAAAGGTAGATGGGAATAATAAACATTTCGCCAAAAAGTGAATGTTTCAAATGCCCACAGAAAAAGAAGATAAATGAGTGTTGCAATACTTTCGTAAAAGTTAATTACATTGTTTGGGAGTCCCTGGAATTTCTACACGTAATTAAAGTGGACAAGGTTTGTGAGCACATGGCATGGGAACATATACAAACTAGCGGACGGAATGCAGAATTGAATTTAGTCGATTGTTGTGTTTCACTAACTACCTGTGCGTCCATTGTAGTTTGAATAACCATTGAAGTTGTAAATTGTATATATACGGCTCTGAAACGGATATAGTATGACATTGAATACGTAAATATAATTATTATAATATAAACCAGTTTTACATTACATCAATATAGCGTAATAACGTAAAATATTCAGTAGCAGATAATCATTTTTTTTTTCATTTGATAGGTAATTAAGGTAAGTCATTTACTTTTTACGTAGATAAATAACTAATGAATGTACGCATATAAATTTGATTCTCTACTGTTTGATACCTGTATGTGAGTTTAATTAGTTATTGTAATTATCTCGTCTATATTTTAAATGCCTTAGAAACATGTAGGTACCTATACCAATGTTTCAGCAATACCTATTTATATACAGGGTGTAATATCGTAAAGACACCTACAGCAAATTTTAACGATGACCTCTGTGGAAATCGAGATCGACTTTACTTACATTATTGATTCAGTCAAATAGGTAGTAACCTCCTATACTTTTATATCATAATCGGACAAAAATGCTTGATAATTTTCGTTTTTCGTAGAAAAATTCTTTTTATAGAGAAATCCGTTAAACAACACGCGCTGAGCTCGAATATAGCTAAAAGAACGGGGACGGCGCCAAGGTTATGATATAGGCGGATCATCATTTTCCCCAAGTTATTTCTCAAAGAGAATTATTTCTTATTAATCCTTATTAGCACATTTTAATTTAAATTAACGAAAATATGTTATTTTTGTTTTATTACAATCTCTACAACATGCAGATCTAGGATCTAGAAATGCAGCATTGGCTGGACTGAGAATTTGCCTAAAAACGTGACGATGAATCTGTGGCACCTGTTTTTATCCTTTTAGCAGTTATAGAGTGCAGTGCAATCACTGAACTACCTATACATAATATATATTTATTATATATAGTTCAGTGGGTGCAATTAGTAAAATCACTTACTTGCATTAATTTTACCAATGTGAAGTTGACAGCCAAAGCCAGCAGCTAAAATTTCCGAACATTGCCGATGTTCCATAGACGGCGGCGATGCTCGACGGCAGGAAAGGTATCAATTTTATAAAAATAATTAGACCTAAGTCATGTCGTTGACAAAGTAATTAGCATGAAGACAGTACATTTTGATTTAAGCTTTAAATTTCTAAGTATGGCATATAACACTGTAGTAGGTATTGGCAATTTACCAACATAAACACTTTTTGTGGAACGTAAGTAATAAAGAATATCACCATAAAAGTAGTAGCTCCGAGGGGAAAACTTTTGAAAACATATAAACACAACATCACATCCAAAGCCAAGGCTGTCCGGAAGGGGATTACACATTTGGAAAAACGCGGACATACATCCATACCCACCGGTGTTGTCAGCACCGGGGCTGAGCAGCATATTCGCCACTCAAATGCCTTAACCGACTGAGCTACCGTGTCGGTATATCATTACATTGATTAATTAGTTTCGAGAAAACTACTCAGCCATCAGGCCTGTAGCTAGAGGGGGGGCAGGACGGGCGACGCCCGTCCTGGAATAAGTTTCGCCCGACCTACGGTGGATCGTAATGGGGGGCAATTTCAACTGTCTTTTCAATATTTTGAAAGAGATTGGGTAAAAAAATATTTTTTTTAGGATTTCTCCAAAAATTTTTTCGGACAAAAGTTTTTTTAGGATTTTTCCCCCCGCTCGTCAAAAAATGTTTCGGACTAAAAAATATTTTTTTTGGATTTTTGCTCCCCGCTCATCAAAAATTTTTTTTGGTTTTCTCCCCCCACTCATCAATTCGGAATTCGGACTAAAAATATTTTTCTTTGGATTTCTCCCCCCCCCCCGCTCATTAAAAATTTGTTCGGGCTAAAAGAGTTTTACGCCCCCCCCCCCCCCCTGAAAAATTGTTTGCCCGCCCTTTCTAGCTACAGGCCTGTCAGCCATCCAGGTTCAATTTCTAACTTAAGATTACACGACTATTGCCCTTCCATGCCATTTAAATCGCTTCAAATGCAGGTTCACGATGGGGAGAATCCTTGACACCCCTTCAAATTAAATAATTAATTTCTAAGAAACTATAATCATCCTGCCAGGCAGAAACTATAGAATAATATTAATCAAATATTACCCTTCCATGCCATTTAGGTCGCATCGACTTGCAAGTCTCCGATGGGGAGAATTTTTGCAAAGACCATTTTAATAAAATAATTAATTTCTAGGAAACTAATCATCCTGCCAGGCTGAAACTGTAGAATAATATTAATCAAATATAACCTTTCCATGCCATTAGGTCGAATCGACTTGCAAGTCCCCGATGGGGAGAATTTTTGACAACACCCCTGTAAATTAATTAATTAATTTCTTGAAAACCAATCATCCCGCCAGGCCGAAATTATAGAAAGATATTAATCAAATATTACCCTTCCACACCATTTAGGTCGAATCGACTTGCCACTTAATTAATTTCTTGGAAACCAATCATCCTGCCAGGCTGAAATTATAGAATAATATTAATTAAATATTACCCTCCATGCCATTTATGTCGAATCGACTTTCAAGTTTCCGATGGGGAGAATTTTTGCAAAGACCCCTTTAAATAAAATAATTAATTTCTAGGAAACTAATCATCCTGCCAGGCTGAAACTATAGAATAATATTAATCAAACATTACCCTTCCATGCCATTTAGGTCGAATCGACTTGCAAGTCTCAGATGGGGAGAATTTTTGAAATTAATTATTTAATTTAGATGGGTGTTGTCAAAAATTCTCCTCATCTGAGACTTGGAAGTCAATTTGACCTAAATGGCGTGGAAGAATAATATTTGATTAATATTATTTTACAGTTTCAGCCTGGCAGGATGATTGGTTTCCTAGAAATTAATTATCCCCATATGAGACTTGCAAGTTGATTCGACCTAAATGGTGTGGAAGAGTAATATTTGATTAATATCATTCTATAATTTCAACCTCGTAGGATGATTGGTTTCCAAGAAATCAATTAACTAGTTTAGAGGGGTATTGTCAAAAATTCTCCGCATCTGAGACTTGCAAGTCGATTCGGCCTAAATGGTGTAGAAGGGTAATATTTGATTAATGTTATTCTATATTCGGTGTTTTCACAAATTTTAAATTCTTATTGACTGTGAAGGTAATACTTAATTATAACTAAAAACATTTGAATTTCCACAACCAGTTGAGTAATATCCAAGAAAAAGAATTTTTATATTTGAATTAAATTTTTACCGCCCAAAACACCAAGCTATATTGTTGACGTCATCGGTCATAAACACCCAACCTCAAAAATACATATCTTTTAAAAATTTCCGAGTAATATGTCACTATTATGAAACTTTCCGCTTGGTTCTCGTATTTTCAACTAAAATCTTGTTCAATGTAATTTTCATAAAGTTTTAAATATCTTCTCCCAATAAAATAAGGCGATTTTTGTAGGTTGGAAATCCAACCTATAATTAGCAGCCCATTTTTAGTAATCCACAATATTGAGACATTATATGCGTCAATTTTTAAATGTTTGCTTGGAGCCATACTGGTTTCAAATGAGAAGTGCGGACATAATCATTAAAAATGACAATAAATTTTAAAAACCTAAATTTGAAGTTATGTTAATACAACCGATGACGTCACAGCCCGTTTTGTATAATACCCGTTCAGTTATTCAGTTTTGATGTTTATTTGTTGAAATTTTAAATTGATAGATGAAAGGATGGTGTTTAAATATTAGTAAGTGCTTTAATGTATGTAGTACTTCATTTTAGTTATATCAAAAAAGCAAATTTGCATACAGTGAAAACACCTAATTTCAGCCTGGCAGGATGATTGGTTTTCAAGAAATTAATTAATTAATTTACAGGGGTGTTGTCAAAAATTCTCCCCATCGGAGACTTGCAAGTCGATTCGACCTAAATGGCGTGGAACGGTAATATTTGATTAATATTATTCCATGATTTCAGCCTGGCAGGATGGTTGGTTTCCAAGAAATTAATTATTTAATTTAGATGGATGTTGTCAAAAATTCTCCCCATCTGAGACTTGCAAGTCGATGCGACCGAAATGGCGTGGAAGAGTAAAATTTGGTTAATACTACTATTCTATAGTTTCAGCCTGGCAGAATGATTTCTTAGAAATCAATTATTTAATTGTCAAAAATTCTCCCCAACGGAGACTTGCAAGTCGATTCGACCTAAATGGTGTGAAAGGGTAATATTTGATTAATATTATTTTATAACTTCAGCCTGGCAGGATGATTGGTTTTCAAGAAATTAATTAATTAATTTAGAGGGGGTATTGTCAAAAATTCTTCCCATCTGAGACTTGCAAGGCGATTCGACCTGAATGGCAATATTTGATTAATATTATTCTATAATTTCAGCCTGGCAGGATGATTGGTTTCCAAGAAATTAATTATTTAATTTAGAGGGTTGTTGTCAAAAATTTTCCCCATCTGAGACTTGCAAGTCGATTCGAAATAAATCGCGTGGAAGAGTAATATTTGATTAATATTATTCCATAGTTTCAGCCTGGCAGGATGATTAGTTTCCTAGAAATTAATTATTTTATTTAAAGGGATCTTTGCAAAAATTCTCCCCATCGCACAGTGGGTCATTTTAAGAGATTTCTGGCCAAAACTCAAATGAACCAAATTTCACCAACTTCCAAAAAATGAGTAACAAACATGCTCTTTGGTAAGGGTGGACGTTATTCTTGGGGAAACAAAAGGTCTTGATCCCTATACCTGCCGCATTTGCATTCTTCAACTCGAGAAGGAAACACGTGTTCAAGTTCAAAATTGTGCAGTAAAAATTTAGCGTTTAGACGACTGTGAATTTTTGGTTTTTTTGCCTTCAATTGAACGAAACGGCCATGTCTGGCATAGAACAAGGCAAGAGCTTTATTGCAGGCAGTCAGTTGACTATTTGTTATTTGGTGTCCGAATTATAGCCTTTTAGCGAGTGAGCGGTTTCAGCCGCAAATTTTGATTAAAACGAAACTTTTCATTTTTGTTACACTTTACTTTTGCAAGCTTTACCTTTATAATTTTTTTTATAATATTGAATATAGTGTTCTCTATATATTCTGTGAATTGCAGCTGCCCCTAGTTGCCGTTTTTTGAGTTAAGGCGTTTTGAATACGTTAATGCAGGTTAAAAATACCCAATTTTAGGAGTAAAATAATTAGTGATATTGTAATTACTGATTTATTTCAATTCATGAAATCGTTCAATGGAATTTTTTTACCATTTTTTATCGAATTTGGAGGCAATATTCTAGTCGAACCCAAAGTTTCAAAATTTTATCTAATTATTTCAATTTCCACCCCCTGAAACCCAGCCTTATATATCGGTGGAATTTTTTAACCATTTTTCCTAAAATTTGGAGGCAATATTCTATTCGAATCCGAACTTTCACAATTTTATTCAATTATTTTAATTTCCACCCCTAAAACCCACCCCCATTTATCGATGGGATTTTTTTCATTATTTTTCCTCTCAGCGCCAGTTGATTTTGGGGCGTTTCCAGGAGTTTCAGAGTTTTGGCCAAAAAACGTTAAACCTGACCCACTGTGCATCGGAGACTTGCAAGTCGATGCGACTTAAATGGCGTGGAAGGGTAATAGTTGACTAACATTATTCTATAATTTCAGTCTGCAGAATGATTGGTTTTCTAGAACTTAATTATTTAATTTAGAGGGTGTCAAGGATTCTCCCCATCGTGAACCTGCGTTTGAAGCGGTTTAAATGGCATGGAAGGGCAATAGTCGTGTAATCTTAAGTTAGAAACTGAACCTGGATGGCTGAGTAGTTTTCTCGAAATTAATTAATCAATGTAATGATATACCTACACCGTAGCTCAGTCGGTTAAGGCATTTGAGTGGCGAATATGCTGCTCAGCCCCGGTGCTGACAACACCGGTAGATATGGATGTATGTCCGCGTTTTTCCAAATGCGTAACCCCCTTCCAGACAGCCTTGGCTTTGGATTTGGGGGGTTGTCTACTGTATGTGAAGTTGTGTATATATGTTTTCAAAAGTTTTTCCATCGGAGCTACTACTTTTATGGTGATATTCTTTATTATTTACGTTCCACGAAAAGTGTTTATGTTGATAAATTGACAATACCTAGTACAGTGTTATATGCCAAACTTAGAAATTTAAAGCTTAAATCAAAATGTACTGTCTTCATGCTAATTACTTTATCAATGACATGACTTAGGACTTAGGTATGAGCAGGATGCGAGTACTTTTACTTCCACATCCAGTGGAAGTATAGTAACGACAAAAAAAATTTTAAAAATTTTTATTGTTCAAAAGGCTTAGAATGTCATGAAACGTCGAGATTTTAAGTTTGAGCGAAAAAAAATTTCTGTCTGTCTGTCGGTCTGTAACTTTTTTTTGTGCGCACGTTTACTCTAGAACCGTTTAAGATATTGACTTGAAATTTGGTACACGTATGCATTTTAACGTGATCTGGAACTAGATTATATTTTTATCTTGTTCCATCGAAGGGTTGAGGGTAAATTGGGGTAAATTTGAGGTAAATAGGTAAATTAAGCAGGTAAGAGTCCAGAAAATTGGTATTTAGTATATTAAAGAGAAGCTAAGGTCTCAAAAAAAATTTTGGCATTAGCCACCCCCATTACCACCCCCACCCCATTATTAAAGGGGATGAAAAAAATCGTGATTTAGTGTGTGTACAAGAACCAGAAACCTCAAAATATTTTTTTACTTCATCCACCCCCACTACCATCCTCATCCCCTATCACCACCCCCACCCCACTACCGATGTGGGGTATCGTTTTATAGGTTTTTGGGGTAGAGGATTTCAAATATTATATTATTAAAGTTCCATAAGTAATTATTTCCACATACAAAATTTTTTCGTTGTCAGTGACTTGGATAGAAAATCTGGATGTGGAAGTAGTGATTCCTTGGGCAGCGGTTTTTATTATTGACCGCATTTATGGCTTTCTAATATTGTCTAATTATTTTTATAAAATTGATACCCTTCCTGTCGTCGAGCATCGCCACCACCTATGGAACATCGGCAATGTTCGGAAATTTTAGCTGCTGGCTTTGGCTGCCAACTTCACATTGGTATTAATTTCTGGTACCTATATTCGAAAAAAAATTTTTGTGCCATTAGATTCAGCTCGATGAGAATAGTGTTTGTGAGTATTTCTTCCTCATTTTATTTAAACAATTAGAAAAAAATGGTTGATATTTCGTGGATAGGGTTTTTTGACCTTTCACCGCTTACGAAGCGAGAACGATAGATGCGACAAAAATACACTGGATCTTTTTTGTACAGAACATCTAATTTCAAAAAAATCCGCAAGAGCATATTTTTACTTCCACATCCAGTGGAAGTATAGAACGACAAAAAATTTTTAAAAATTTTTATTGTTCAAATAGGCTTAGAATGTCATGAAACGTGAGATTTTAAATTTGAGCGAAAAAAAAAATTGTCTGTCGGTCTGTGTAACTTTTTTTTGTGCGCACGTTTACTCTGAAACCGTTTGAGATATGGACTTGAAATTTGGTACACATATGTACTTTAACGAGATCTAGAACTAGATTCATCTTGTTCCGTCGAAGGGTTGTGGGGTAAATTGGGGCAAATTTGGGGTAAATAGGTAAATTAAGCGGGTAAGAGTCCATAAAATTGGTATTTAACATATACAAGAGAAGCCAAGGTCTCAAAAAAAAATTTTGGCATTAGCCACCCCCACCCCCACCCCATTAAAAAAAACTGTGATTTAGTGTGTGTACAAGAACCAGAAACCTCCCCACTACCACCCCCTATCACCACCCCCACCCCACTACCGATGTGGGGTATCGTTTTATGGGTTTTTGGGGTAGAGGATTTCAAATATTATATTATTAAACTTCCACAAGCAATTATTTCCACATACAAATTTTTTTCGTTGTGAGTGACTTGGATAGAAAATCTGGATGTGGACGTAGTGATTCCTTGGGCAGCGGTTTTTCTATTATGGGTTACGAGCTATTCTCCAAGCGGCCTGCGCGCTAACTTAATTGAGAGTTGAAAAAAAAATGAAGGAAAGTCTTCGAAAAATTTTAAAAAATCATGGAGCTTCTGAATCGCATGTATTATTTTTTTGACGAAATCTTGGATCTATTTCGGATTTTCGATTTAGAATTTTGGCAATGTTAAACTTTGCATTAAATATTAAATCCCTATGAAAGCATTTTCAATGCAAAAATCTGTAAAACAGTAAAAGTATTTACCTCTCTATATGTAGCACCTTTCATTTATTCATTATTACATTTTCTGTAGGATGACTACCCTGTACATTTTTTTAACGAAAAGTATATCAGGTTTTCTTCCTAGCAATATAAAAGTATACATTCCAAATATTTCCCTCTGCCGTTTTTTAATTAGTTATTATTTAGAGTGATCACCATTATACCGTATACTTATAATTTCCACTAAAGGTATATCAAGTTTTATCCTCGGTATTTGTATCAACTACAGTCCAAATATTATTTCCACTATAATTCTTTTTTATATTTAATATACTCTGTATATTTTTCATATTTCTCTTGCCTGACAGATGTGTTAAGTTCATGCGAAATATTATCATCCGTCACATTTTTCCATTAATTTTTTTAGAGTGACCACCCACCCTGTATATTTTTTTAAATATTTTTCGTTAACAATTGTATTAACTGCATGCGAAATATTATAGTCCTCCGTCACATTATTTTCTTATTATTACAAGCTTTTATTTAACTTGCCTTGCATGTATGTATGTTAGATCACGGTTCACATGAATGACATTTTAAAAAAGGTTTATTTATTTAATGGAGCCAACGTTGGCTCTTGGAGAAGGAATTAGAATAATAAATTAGAGGTGTTGCATTCTAACTGAGTTTAATAACTGATTCTACAAAGTGTGTTTAGTCGTATTTATAACATACAGAACCTGAGTAAGCAAAATACAGAACAAAGGAAATGCAATTCGACAATCAGTATAAAATGTGAGAAACGAAGGTGAAACATAATATCTCTAAGATAAGCGATTAATAAGAGAAGTCGTTATCATGTAATATGATATACCTGTGAAGGTTTGTTATGACTAAGTCTTGGTAATAAGCGTATAATTTTATATAACAACTTCCCCCTTAATGAAAAAGTTGATGATGTTATGCAGCAACTTTTGAAAATTGTTAGAAACGTTAAATGAATATAATGCAAAATAAATTGAAACAATGTTGAATGAATACAAAGCAAAATAATAAAATACATAAAGGTTAAAATTGGTAAATGATAATAATAATAAGCGGGTAGTACATTTCATAAATGTGATAAGAATAAAATACAATGGTCTAAATTAATAGACAAGGGTAAAACTCCACATATGAAAGTCTATGTTAACTCGATGTCCTCTTCTTCTTGAGGTTTAATACCGGGTCGCTTTCTTGGAGGGATCAATCTAGGGAATTTGGTAAAAACTCTGCTTCGCCTCTGAAGGAGGTGAAGGAGGGTTGTCCGTTGAGGGTTGGATTCGCAATGCTCTACATCTTCTTCTTCTGCATTTACAAGTTATGTAAAGTACAACTACCAGGATGATGAGAGTGATTATGAAATACGTGAACCAAGATACGTGTTTGGTCACAAAAGGCTCGTTTATGAGGTCATCCAGGTCTTTGGAATATTGGTCCAATTTGGTTTTTGCAATATCTAGATCTTCTACGTCGAGATTGTTTAATTTGAGTGGTTTTAATTTTGGAATTTCGATTTTGTCGGGCATGTGATTACAGCATTCAAAAGGAATTTGGATAGGATGTGAATTGTCCTTAATTTCGGAAAAGTCTTTGGCACTAGCTTGTATTCTAGTAATGCCTGCATAGGCGTAACATCCTGGTTGTAGTTTGATGATGGAATTTTTGTTGATTAACTCTGTTGTGGATTCTCTCTTTGGACAGTTGATGGTAATGTGAAGTGGTTCGGAATTAATTACTAGCCATGTGTTGTCTTCAAGTTCTTGGACGTTGTATCCCTGACTAATAATGAAGGAAGTTTGACAGTTCTCTGGAAGTTTTGGCAATGGTTTTAGTATTCTGGCTTCACATATGGCATTTTGGTCGATAGGATATGCAAACAGGTTCGAACATAGTTTGGTTCCAAAATAAAGAGGTTTGCATTCTTTCAAATTTTGTATAGGTATGTACATTAAAGAATTATCGTCTCTCGCGATATATTTTTGTGAAATAGATAAAATGTGATGCAGACCAGTTCTGTTATCAAGTATCGGGATAGGATATAGGCGATAGGTGTTATAATTTTGGGGTTCAACAAGTGGTATCGTTAAAACAAATACTAAGTTAGAATCCATTTGAAACGCTTGTAAATCAATAATATCCAAATACTTAGCAACTGCCGATAATTTAATGGGGAGAGGCAAATTGTTCCTTCGTAAGCTCTGTGAAATTTCTTGTAATGCTGTTACCAAATGATTAGGGGTTATGATTGAAGTGTGAATGATTCCTAATCTGGCAAATGTTATTGAATTCAAGATGTCGTTCAAATTATCTTCGATATATAAATAGCTTGCCATTAGTTGTTCGTAAATGTATAAGAACTTTAGTTTTATGTGAGCAGCCTCAATAGCTTGAGTCATTGTTTGAATTGTGTGTTCGATTTCTTCGAGATCTTTGTTAAAGGTTTCCTCGTCAATTTGTAATTTTTGTATAGTCGAGTTGAAGTTTTTAATAACAGAAGTTGTAACTGAAATTTGATTTTTGATTAAGTTTTCCAATTGATGTTCGTCATTATTTAGTTTATTTATACAATTAGTATAGTACTGGGCCATCTTCAGCATCTAGGTTACCAGTTGTGGATTTGAATATTGTACCGATACCGTTAAGTATTCCTCGTTTATATCTTTTTGTATCTGAAAATATTTCGTCAAATTTCATTTTTATAGAGTTGGATATTTGTGTCAAAAGGTTAAAGTCTGTTTTAATTTCACTCGTAAAAATAATTGACTTATGATCACCATTATTGAGAGTGTACAAGATTCTGTCTAAGATATTTTGATTTTTGTCAAAAGCTATTTTGAGGGATGAAATGTTTTTATGCACTAGCAGAGTCCATTTGTCATTTGTCACCACGATGTCCGTGTCTTGGTGGTAGTATACACCAACAGTGTTATTGATCGAGGTAATTTTGTATTGACAGAGTGCTGATCCGAACAGCAGGAGAAACCTGAAAATAAATTTAATTTTCAGTATATGGTTTCATTCTATCAAAATTTACTTTAGTTTCTTGTTTCGTTTCGAGATTTAATAAGATAGCAGAATTTTGGAAAATTTCTTTTATTTTAAAGGGACCGTTAAATTTGTTTTGCAATTTGTTTTTGATTTGTGATTCTTTTACGTAAACTAAGTCACCTATTTTGTATTCGGGTCGTTTTTTGGGAACATTTCTATCAAAGCGAACTTTCGCTTTCTCCTTTTGAGCTTGCGTTCGACTACGCGCTATTTTATAGTAGTGGGATATTCTGTTGTTTAAATCCCTAACGTATTTGGTTATTAACTCTTTTTGGTTATACAAAGTTTCAGGTGGTCTGTTGGACGTATGTCCAAATACAAGTTCGTATGGGGTGAAACCGTGTGTTTTATTTAATGAATTGTTATAGCATATTACTGCATATGGTAAAATTGTGAAAGGATGTTCGTTCGGATTTTCAGTTTTATGAATTCTTATCATTTCAGCTAGAGTAGCATGAAATCTTTCTATGGATCCGTTCGATTGGGGATGTCCTACGCTTGAATAAGTTAATTTTATGTCGTAGAGGGTGCAGAGATCTTTGAGCAAGCGGTTGTCAAATTCGCCACCGTAATCGCAATGGATTCTTAGCGGGGTACCGTAATGTTGAAAGTATAACAACAAGGTATTTACGACGGATTTTGCGGATTTGTCCGGGACTGCATAGGCTTGTGTGAATTTAGTTAACTCATCGCGAATAGTTGACGCGTAATTTCGAGTTGGGAATTCAAACAAATCGATATTAATTCTTTCGAATGGTGTTCTTGGGGTTTCTGTGACTACTAGAGGGTTATTAAGGTTTTTTCGGCATACTTTAGTCTTTTGGCAAGTTTCGCAATTTTTTATAAAATTTTCAACGTCTTTAGTTAGACCTTGCCAAGTGTATTTTTCTCTAATTCTTCGAATCGTTTCATTTATTCCGCGGTGTAGATTATTTTTACCAAAATGATTTTGCTCCAATATAATTGGAATTTCATCTTCGTCGGCAGTTCTGACGATATCTTGACAAATTTAACTACTTTTAAGTCTTTTTCCGCAAAAATGAATGATAGGATTTCAAGTATGGGGAGGTCTAAATTATTTTCGACAAAGTATGTCTTAGAAAGATCTAGGACATCTTGATTTTTAAATAATACCAAAAATAGATGTTCAATTACAGATTCGATATCAAAAGGTAGAGGGATGATAAAATATCTCCTATGTTTGACCGTTTTGCTTGATACAACATTGATTTTGTCGTTATGAAATTCGGGATTTTCTTCGAATATGTCCTCAATGATTTTGTGATGGAGGTCTTGTAAGTTGTTTTGTTGGAAGAAAGTTATGATATCTTTGTGTTCTCGGTATAAGAGTTGTTTGTTTGAGGCTTTGATTTTTGAATAGTCTATTAAAGATGTTGTTTTATATAGGTTGGTGAAAGTTTCAAATTCTCGGGAAATTTGTTCGTTAGTGATTTCGTTGTTATCGTCTGGGTTTTCGTCGTCGTCCGACTCTTCGTCATTCGCGGCTAGAACCTTTGAATAGAATTTGGAACATTCGGAAAAATGATTAATTTTGATTCTGGAAAGTGCGTCCGCGTTCTTATTGATTTTACCAAGTTTATAAATTATTTCGTAGTCGTACTCTTCTAATTTGAGTCGCCAACGGGCAAGTCTACTTCCTGGATCTTTTATAGAGAATAACCAGGTGAGTGGTCTGTGGTCGGTTACAAGCTTAAATTTTCTACCGTACAGATATGGTCTAAAGTGCTTTACACTCCATACTATCGATAAAAGCTCGCCTTCAATCGTTGAATACTTAGTTTCTGCACTGCACAAGGTTCTAGAAGCATAGGCAATGGGTAAATCTTTGCCAATGGGCCCCTGGCTCAGCACCGAGCCGACGGCAAATGCGCTCGCATCAGTGGTTAGAACGAAAGGTTCATCAAAGTTGGGGTAGATTAATATCGGAGTTGTCGTTAATGTTTGTTTCAAATTTTGAAAAGAATTTATACAATCATTGTTGAAGAGAAATGGTACGTCTTTTTGTAGTAGTTTTGTTAAAGGCTTGGTTATCTTGGAGAAATTAGGAATAAAGCGCCTATAATATCCGGCTAAGCCTAGAAATGATTTAATTTCTTTTGGATTTTTCGGTTGAGGAAAATTTAAAATAGCGTCAACTTTCGAAGGGTTTGGTTTTACGCCGTCTTTTGTAATTAGGTGTCCTAAATAAGCGACTTCCTTGCGGAGAAACTCGCATTTGTCTGGTTGAATTTTGAGGTTGGCTTTTTGGAGGCGTTTAAAGACTTCAGTTAGACGTGAAATGTGTTCGTGAATTGTAGGAGAGTAAATAATGATATCGTCCATGTAGACGAGACATCGTTCATTTTGAATACCTAGCAGGATGTTATCCATAACTCTTTGAAAAGTTGATGGAGCGTTTTTGAGTCCAAATGGCATTCGCACGAATTCATAATGACCGTTCTCAACTGTGAAAGCAGTCTTTTGAATATCTGCGGGATTAATTTCGATTTGGTGGAAACCAGAAGCCAAGTCTAAAGTTGTGAAATATTGGCATTTGCCAAGTTGGTCTAAAAGATCGGAAATGTTGGGCAGAGGATATTTGTCACCAATTGTAACCTCGTTGAGTTTGCGGTAGTCGACTAAAACGCGCCATTTCTGTTTACCAGAAGCGTCCAGTTTTTTGGGAACTACCCAGACAGGAGAGGACCAAGGTGAGATTGAAGGTTGAATAATATCTTGACTTAACATTTTCGATACTTGGGACTTAACTTCTTCTTTATGGACCTGAGGATATCGATACGATTTAGTGAATATCGGTCGGGAATTGTCGGTGTCAATAGGGTGTTTGATTTCGTTGGTAAAGGTCAAATTGTCTCCTTCTAAATAGAATATATCTTGAAAGTCTAAACAAAGCTGCGTTACTATTTCGGCCTCTTCTTCCTTTAGATGATCCAAGCGCAATTCGTTCTTGATTTCGAAGGATCTGTCCGTCGTTAGGTGTTGGTCAGAGTTTTGCGTGTTTAAGTTAAAAATTGACTTAAATTTTTGTAAAGGTTCTAAATTTAAATTGGAAAAATCGACAGTCTTCGGGATGACATTAGCATTGATTATTGTTGTTAAAAATTCTCCGTTTTCGTTTACTTTAACAAGAGCATTAGGTAAACGGACTTTTTCATTCTCTTGCGCTTGCAAAATAGCGTCAGTGTTTCTAAGGTTACATTTTAGTTTATAAATTTTTTCGGTACGGCCATCGATTTGAATCTTATTTTGATTAAGGTTGTGGTTTGATTGGATTTTGTCGCATTCGGGTTTCGACGAATCGTCGGTTACTTTGAAAAGTGGAACTGTTTTAAAATTGGTTATTAATCGTTTATTTCTTATGTCGACGATACAATGATAGTGCTCTAGGAAATCAGCTCCTATCAGTCCATCAAAACTGATATCTAGGTCGTAGATGTAAACTTTATGTGGGTCGTTATCCGTAAAGGGTATAAGAACAGATTCACTAATAGTAATTTTCTGATCGGTTATGCCTTGTATAATTACATTTTCTGAAAATCTCCGTTTGTAATTTTCCGCTGTTTTTGGTTTAAAGATAGAGATACCTGCGCCAGTATCGATTAGAATTTTGAATTTGTTTGTGATGTCTTTAATGTAGTATAGATTTTTTGAATTTACGGTCAACAATGAGTGTGATAGCGTTTCTACATGAACCCTTGTTCCGGGAAGTTCAGCGACGGGTCGAGACTGTCGTTGAGATTCATCGTTCGTATTTGATTTGTTATTTGGTCGAATTGGTCTGTTTGTTGTGTTGGAGTATCCGTGGGGTACTCCGGATCTAAGCGAAAATCCTGAGGATTAACAGTATAATCCTCCTGTGGCGTTTGAGAATTAGCAGTATAATTCTCGTACTGTTCATATTGGGAATTAGCTGTATAATTCTCTGAAAAGCTTTGAGCATTTTCTAAATCGTAATTTTCATAACTGTCACTTACATTTTGATAATCGGGTGAATAGTCATTGTATTGATTAAATTGATCAGCATAATTATCGTAAGGTTCGTAATTTAAATGATGAGCTTTTTGCTGGTTAAAGCGGTTAAAATTCGGGTTAGGTTGAATAGCTGACGGTCTTTGTTGGTTAAAGTTTGGATTTGGCCTTATAGCTGAGGGCCTATTTTGAGGTTGATTAGGTTGGTTTTGAGGGAATGTCCTCTGACCAAATTGATTACTTGGTTGCGCGAAGTTTTGATATGAAAAATTTTGGGAGTTTGAATTTCCTTGGAAACTTGGTCTCTGAAAGTTTGATGTCGATGGCATAGACAGTTGCTGTTGCCTTGTACGAAATTCGTTTATTACATGTCCATTGCGCTTGCAAAATGAACAGAATTTTTGTTGGAAATTTGAAGTTGGTCGTTTTTGTTGTAAAGCGGGATTTTTGACCGGACTATTTTTCGGAAATTTTTGTTGTTCAAAGTAAGAGAGTTGCAGTTCTCTTCGAATTCTGCTAACAGCTTTTAGTATAGTTGGGGGGTTACTGGCACGTATGATGCGGCCTAAGTTTAGTTCTAAGCCCGTTAACAAATTATTAAGCGTCATGGTTTCTATAAGATCTGATTGTGCAGTTCTTTGCGTTCCGGTGAGATTTTGTTTTTGCACTGCGGCGTGCATCTTCGCGTTGTGCGTTTGTAAACGCGAAACAAATGTTAGGGCGGATTCACCTGGCAATTGGTGAATGCGCTGCAGGTCCTGAATTAGGGCCGTTAAATCTCTGGAGTCCCCAAAGTGGGTTTCCAGTAGTGCTTTTATTTCTGGCCATGTGCCGGGATTACGTGAGTTAATTAATTCGGCAACTTTGCCTTTTAATTTATTTTTGATGTGGACTGTTAATAAAATTTTCTGGTCGTTAATGGCCATACTTTGTGCACAATGGCATGAATTTAAAAATGTTTGTAAATTAATGGCATTGCCATCGAATTCGGGTATCAACGAAAATATCTCAGAGAGCTTGTAAGGCTCAATTTGCTCTGGTTGTGGTTGTTGTTGTTGTAGTTGTTGTTGTTGTTGTTGTTGTTGTTGTTGTTGTAGTTGTTGTTGTTGTAGTTGTTGTTCGGCTGGTGCCGGTACTATTTGTTGGGGTGCTACTGGTTGAGCTGTATCTCTATCTGGCATTGTTGCTGTTGTATTTAGAGATTACTTGAATTAAAGATTGGTTGCGTATCAGCAGTATGATACGAACTTAAATTAAATTAGCTTGTTACGTTGCGTCCGTAAATGGATTGTATATTAGCTGTATAATACACAATGTTTCGTATTAGCAGTATAATACGAAAATAAATAACTTAAAATTAAATGAACTTGTTTCGTTGCTTTGTAAAGGAACGGATTCACTTTGACAATAGAACTGGCTTTGTGCGCCGAGTGTATTAGCAGTATAATACACTTTTAATAAAATAAGTTGCGAAAAATAATAAAATAATAAAATGGTACGAGATGATTCTTAAAATGACTTACGTTAGTTTCGTTTCCATGGGTAGGTTCTTCGTCCGTCAAGGGATTGGGATCCGCCACCACCAGTGAGGAAGGTCTCCTTGTTCTCGTAGATGTACACGCACTAGTTAGGCACCTTCTGCAGATGTTCTCCTTGTTCTCTTACGCTTCACTACCAGTTAGGCTTCTTGTTCTGATGATGTTTACGGATCCTACCGACTGCGCCAATGTTAGATCACGGTTCACATGAATGACTTTTTAAAAAAGGTTTATTTATTTAATGGAGCCAACGTTGGCTCTTGGAGAAGGAATTAGAATAATAAATTAGAAGTGTTGCATTCTAACTGAGTTTAATAACTGATTCTACAAAGTGTGTTTAGTCGTATTTATAACATACAGAACCTGAGTAAGCAAAATATAGAACAAAGGAAATGCAATTCGACAATCAGCATAAAATGTGAGAAACGAAGGTGAAACATAATATCTCTAAGATAAGCGATTAATAAGAGAAGTCATTATCATGTAATATGATATACCTGTGAAGGTTTGTTATGACTAAGTCTTGGTAATAAGCGTATAATTTTATATAACATGTATATGTTAGGATGTTTAGTTCAAATCTTGCAAGTCAATTTTGAACCACTTAACGACATCCCCTCAAGCTGAAATTTTGCACACTCGTGTAAGTCCTTTAACAAAGCAATGTTATTGAAAAAAAATTGAAAAATCAAAATGGCGACGCCAAGATGGCGGACTATTTTTCTTCATTTATTGTCCGAAACGACTGAAAATCGATAGCTGTGGGATTTCGGGGACGCAGATTACTATTTTTTTAACAAAATCGAAAAAAAATGCGGCGCCAAGATGGCGCCTTTTTTTCATTTATGATCCGATACGACTGAAATTCGATATCTGAGGATTTTCGGAGATGCGGATTGTAATTTTTTTTATCAAAATTGAAAAATCAAAATGGCGGACAATTTTTTTCATTTATGATCCGATACGACTGAAAACAAGCGCGGATTTATGGGGGGGGGTAAGTTGGTAATTACCCCCCCCCCCCCCCAAGATTCTGTAAACCACCAACTTTCGTTTTAAAATTTCATGATTTTTATTATTTTATTTTATATTTTTGAATATATACTGTATTTACAAAGGCGTAACTAAGAATTTCTCTCCTCCCGCTCATCAAAAAAATTTTTTTTTCGGATTTCTCCCTCCCGCTCATCAGAAAAATTTTGGGACGAAAAAAATGTTTTTTGGATTTCTCCCTCCCCGCTCATCAATTTCAATTTTCGAGGAAAAACATTTTTGTCATTTTCAGCACGCGGCTGTGTCCCCCCTCCTCCTCAGATCCGCCCTTGACTGAAAATCAATATAAAGTGGTTTTTGGGTCGCGGATTACGATTTATTTTATCAAAATTAAAAAATCCGCCAAGATGGCGGACCATTTTTACTTCCACATCCAGTGAAAGTATAGTAACGACAAAAAAATTTTATTGTTCAAATAGGCTTAGAATGTCATGAAACGTCAAGATTTTAAGTTTGTCGGTCTGTAACTTTTTTTGTGTGCACGTTTACTCTGGAACCGTTTGAGATATTGACTTGAAATTTGGTACACATATGTACTTTAACGAGATCTAGAACTAGATTATATTTTCGTATTGTTCCGTCAAAGGGTTGGGGGGTAAGTTGGGGTAAATAGGTAAATCAAGAGTCCATAAAATTGGTATTTAGTATACAGGGTGTTTGGTACATCGATAGAAAGTTGGGTTCGTTTGGAACCTATATGACCATATTTACCCTTATGCAAAGTCTCACCGTTTTTGAGATATCGGTAGTTTTAGATATTTTTGCGAAATAGTTGAGTTGTCACTAAAACATGTTATTTTTTATGATACTAAATACTTCCAGTTTTCTTAAATATTTGTTTTAGATATCCTTAATATGCACTTTATCGAAACAGCACAAAAAGAAAAGCTGAAGTATTGGTATAAAAATTATGTAGGACAATTTATGTGTTGAAATGCAGTGGTTCGATTTTCTTTCTTATTTTAAGCAAAATTTTCTCAAAAGCGGCGCCTACTTCCAGACATTCAAATAGTTTTAAAAACTTCTCTATTGCTTACTCTTTCTAATGGTATACCATGTTATGGCAGAATTATATTTCATTAAACTAAAAAGGAAACATATTTGCAGACTGCATTTTTAATGAAGAAAAAAATCAAATAAGTATTGATCATTTTATTACTTTTATTTCCAGTTCTAACTAAAACAAATGTAACTAAAACTAATAATTAATTCATTTCGCTTTCAAAATGAGAACCTCCGTTTCTAACGCATTTACGTGTCCTCTTTCGTATTTGGGTAGTGGTGACGCCTAACCTCATTTCTTCCCTTAATCTGGCACCTGTTTCATTAATTCTCTGTACAAGGTGATCACGGTCGGTTATTTCAATCTCGAAAACTAATATTTCATTCGACCCCAGATATGAAAATTAAGGTGTGTCAAGTCTGGAGATCTCGCAGGCTACAATATTGGCCCATTTCTCCCAATCCAACGATTAGGAAATGTTTCATCAAAAAATTTCCTTGCAGTAATTCGATAATGAGCAGGACATCCGTCGTTTTGAAATAGCAAACTGTCTCTTACATTTAGTGGTATGTCGTCTAAGATATTAAGTATCGTAAATTATTCTGCAAAAACTCTAAATAACTGCCTCCATTTAAATTGTCTGCAAAATAATACGGACCAATCAAAGCTCTGCCAATTACCGTTGCCCATACATTCACGCTGAACTTCTATTGAAAAGACGTTTGTTTTTTCATGGGCGGGTTTTCGTCAGCATCAGCCCATTAATGAAGATTGTGAAAATTTGTTATTCCTTCTCGAGAATACTTCGATTTGTCTGTCTACAAAATACTTTTAAGAAAACGTTCTCTTCTTAAGAAAATCTTCCAGGTCAGCGTTCAACACAAAACGGCAAAAGGCAGTTCTCCGTATTGGGTCACCTTCTTCGAGTCCCTAAACAGGCCTGTAGTGGAATGGATGTTTTCCTTCAATCCTAAGAGTCGTCCAAACTTTCCATATGAACAAATTCAGTTGACGAGCTACTTTTCCAATACTGCTGGTAGGATCTGCTTCGAAAGCCTCCAAAATTTGCTTCTACTTCAAGACCTGTTGCACAATATGCACCCGTTCCTTATAATGAAGGTTACCCGTTTCACGTGTACGTCGATATGTGTTACAAAACACCTGGAAATTGGGAATTCTTCTTGTTGGAAATAGTTACCGATAAAGATCGTTAGCTGCTGCTTCATTTCTGTCGGCCATTCCGTACATAAACAGAATATCGGCATACTCTGCGTTAGAAAAAGATGCTATTGCAGAAAAATGTGACAACACTATGAACAATTAAGTAAAACAACGTTAGACACAAGCGTTCAAATGTGTCATTGGTGTTTAAGCAAAACAATTTTTTGCGTCTGGTCGCGTGATATTTACCTTTGTTTATTTCATTTCTTGTTCACTGTACGTGTAAATACGTTTGATTTTATTTCAGTATGTCACAGACCGAAAATTGTCTTTAAACATTATATTAGTAAATAAAATCACCGATTTGCGGCTGAAAGAATTTATTACGATTTTGTTTAATATTCTTTCCTTATTAAAAACGTAACGTCTACAAATATATTTCTTTTTTAGTTTAATGAACTATAATTCTGTCATAACGTGGTATACCATTGGAAAGAGTATGCAATAGAGAAGTTTTTAAAACTATTTGAAACTCTTGAAGTAGTGCCGCTTTTGAGAAAATTTTGCTTAAAATTGAAAAAAAAATCGAACGAATATATTTCAACACATGAAATTGCTCCACATAATTTTCATACCGGTACATCGGCATTTCTTTTTGTACTGTTTCGACAAAGTGCATATTAAGAATATCTAAAAAAACATTTAAGAAAGCTGAAGTATTTAGTATCATAAAAAATAACATGTATTAGTAAGAACTCAACCATTTCGCAAACATATCTAAAAATGCCGATATCTCAAAAACGGTGAGACTTTGCATACGAGTAAATATGGTCATATAGGTTCCAAACAACCTCAACTATCACCCAGTGAAAACTTTCTATCGATGTACCTAACACCCTGTATACAAGAGAAGCTAAGGTCTCAAAAAAATTTTTGGCATTAGCATTTAAAAAACACTGCTTTTAATATTTGTCAGCAAGGAATCGAACAAAGACCATGGCAGGTTAAGATAAGTGTCCGTGCCTTTGCAATCTTTTTGCGTGTGGTTCCTTCCAGTGATGTATCTTTGCGTAAGATACTACCACAAAAAGTTTTGGCCTCAAAAACTTCATGAGATCTGGGAAAAAATTTCTTTTCGAAAATCCGAAGACAAAAAAGTTTTTTTCTTAATCAAATGAACCAATTTGTTTTTATTTCACATATATTGTAAATCTACTCAAGATAATTTATTAATGACATTTTCAGGAAATCTTCTCACGAAGAAAACAAAAATTGATGCTTTTGAATTTTTTGAAAAATTTAAATACGTACTGACACGTTAGCGACCATCACCATTTTTTTTACTAATAATACACCATACAATAAGCTATAACATATATTTTTCACAAAACTCTATCGATGGGGTAACGTAGTCAAATTGGCAAAGATAATGTTACGTGCTTACACCCCCTTAGTAAACACCCTGTGTATCGTGGGTTCAGAAATTGTAACACCAGGGTAACACTAAACAATAATGTATTCAGTTACGTACTAATTACAATAAATAAATTAAAAAAGTATAAATTGGTTAGAAATTCGATATATTAATATAGTAGTTTGTGCAACAAGAGTGGATATGATATCCATATCACACGACGCCGTAGGCGGAGTGCTTCAAATCTTTTGAGTGCGATATGGATAATCCACTCGAGTTGTACAGTATACTTTTTTTACGACCGGCTTAAAAAAAATACAAAATTTATCAAACATTAATATATTACACAAATACACACTGAGAGTACACACTGACAGTTACTTTGACAGCTTACGCACTAATTTTATTTTAAAACGAATAGTTGTCTATGTACTTAATACACGAACTGTGATTGGTCGGTTTCATTTCATATCCATCCTAGAACTGATATGAATATATCCGTTCAGTTAACTGGAATTGCCGACTTATCCATTCTACAAACTGTACGAAAACAGTAGATTTACATAAGGGAGTAGAAAAAATATACATATAAATGAACAACAACTCTGCTTGGATTACACGTATTGAAAATTTTTTGGAGCAGCCTACGTATTTTTTTGAAATAACGAGATGTATTTTTCACAATACATAGGTACCTATATTTTCTACAAAATTCCATCGAAACGGTAATACATAAAAGAAAAATATGTGTTTATTAATAAGAATACAAAATAAAAAAACATGTTATGCTAATGATGTATTATAATATTAGTCGTCTTTATCACTGTGTAACGGTTTGTTGTCGGGTAGCTGGTTTGGAGATTAATCAGGGTCCAGATTAGTTAATAAGACAGCCCAATACAAATATAAACAACTTATTTTCTTCTTCAAACAGGTAATATGTGGTAGTGTTACATAGCATACAGGTACAGGTTATACAGGTCCGTATCTTTTACGGTTCTTAGGATAACATTTTCTATTATCAGAGAGAGAGAGAGAGAGAGAACGTAATGATGCGATGCGAAGTTAGTTGCTGCTATTGGAGTGGCATCGGGCGTCGGGCGAATATCGTCGACTCAAGAAGTTCCCCAGCTCAACACGCTGTAGGAGGTCTCCAGATCAGACTCATCCGTTCTGGTTCTGGCGGCGAAACGGCGTCGGGAATGATTAACAGCTCAACACTCTGAAGGATTCCCAGGGTCAGATTGCATTCTTTCCGTCGTGTTTGCGTCGGGAGATGCACAAAGCTGTAATATGTCCAGCTCACCACGCTGTAGACAGATTGACAGAATTGCTCACACTGAATTAGTTGGTTTGTGGTCGGCTTTTATATCCGAGAATCCTCGCTTACTGGTGACGTAGAAATGCGTATAGTTTAGTGCCGTGTGCAAATCCGTGCCTCTAGACGGGAGCTGGGTAGATTTGCGGGCCGTGTGCACAATGCACATTTGTGTTGTGTAAATCCGGAAACTTTAGTAATGGAACATGAATTTATGAATGCTTCATTACACTCCCCTCTTTCTTTACAAAAAAAAATCAAAAATCCATCAATGAGAAAATTTAACAACTTTAAACAAAATCAAGAATGGCCAATTCTTTCTTATATACCTGGTATATATACGTATATGTAGAGTAAAAACAAATTTTTAAATAACATAAACAGTATGTAAAACGTCTTAGAACTATGGTACAGGTAAAATAGTTAAAGTAAGCGAACTCTATAACAAAGAAATTAATAAAAGTCTATGCAAACCAGCGGCGGCTGGTGAAATTTCAATATTTTTTTTCTCGTCTGTGGCGCATGGGACCCATACGAAATTTGGGAAATAACATCTAGAGAAGCACTTCTCTAATGGCCCCTAAAAAATTTTGAAAAAGCAGTTTGCGAAAAAATTTTTGAAAATTTGCTAGCCTCCCCTGGGTCTAGGGACCCCTGTTTACTTTTATTTTTTTTTGTCATATGCATTTGACTTTTCATAAAAATGCATCGACAGATTTTAGAGTTTGTGAAAATATTTTCATTACTAACTGAAATACAATGAACTGAAATTTTGTAATTTACAATTTAACAAATTACAATATTTCAATTCGTTGTATCTCAGTTAGTAATGAAAATATTTTCACAAACTCCAAAATCTGTCGATGCATTTTTATGAAAAGTCAAATGCATATGACAAAAAAAAATAAAAGTAAACAGGGGTCCCTAGACCCAGGGGAGGCTAGCGAATTTTCAAAAATTTTTTCGCAAACTGCTTTTTCAAAATTTTTTAGGGGTCATTAGAGAAGTGCTTCTCTAGATGTTATTTCCCAAGTTTCGTATGGGTCCCATGCGCCACAGACGAGAAAAAAAATATTGAAATTTCACCAGCCGCCACTGATGCAAACTGGTACAAAACAAAATATGGTTTTTTGTGTAGTTTTTTTTTTCGCGCACTCGCTTGCCGTACACATTGTTATTCTCGCGCACTTTCGGACGTCTGGGACAGGGGGGTGATGGCGGACAGGCGGATGATGCTCGGAATCCTAGCGGCGACGGTGCCGTCGTGGTTGCGGCGCCTGAATTTCCGTTTCCGTTGCGGAGCAGGAACCGGGAGGGTTGCATCGTCGGCCTGGAAAAATGCCTGTAGGCAGGGAATAGACCTGCCTGGGGTCGCTGGCTTCGGGGGGCTGGGGCTGTCTCCGAATAGTTGGGCAAACTTATTCCTCATGGCGTGGGACAGCGGGGGAGGTGTGCCTGGGTTTGGGGACGGCGTCAGGGACGACAACTGGGTTGGCACGTCGCTGGCTGGGGGCGGCATCAGGGCTGGCGCGTGAGGCGACATCGGGGGTAGCATTGGGACGACACCCGGGATGGTATGTCTCTAACTGAAGACGGCATCAGGGTTGGCATTATGGATGGCACGTCTCTGGCTGGGGACGGCATCAGGGTTGGCATAGTTTCTGGCTTAGGCGGCATCGGGGCTGGCACGTGAGGTGGCATCGGGGGTGGCATTGGGGACGGCATCTGGGATGGCGCGTCTCTGTCTGGGGGCGGCATCGGGACTGGCGGTTGTGTGAGGCTGGGGCTGCCTCCGAACAGGGCCTGGAATTTGGTCCTCATTGCCTGGGACAACTGGGCTGGTGTGTCTGGACCTGGGGGTGGTGGTGTCTTTTCACCGTTTCTGCTTGAGGGGTGGTCTCGGGCTTCTGGCGTCGGGGGCAGGGGCGACAGCAATTTCGGGACCTAGACGTCCAAGTTAATCCTGGTCAGGACCGCGACTTCGGGATTTCTTGCCTCAGGAGGTGGGTAGTAAAAATGTAAATTTTCGTACCCTGGTCCGGGTGGTGACATCGGGCGTCTAGGGGATGTCGGGGTTGGATCGTGTGACTCCGGGAAGTAAGACGGAGATATCATCATCGTCAACATCTTTCTGATTGAATGGTTCTGGTCTGACTGGACACTGGATGTGAGTGTGTGTTCATTTATGTGACTTTAAACATGCGCCTGCTTCAAATCTTTCACGTGAACGACCGGTGGGGGGTCTAATTTCGACGACAACTGATGATATATTTCGTGCTACGATGTATTGGCCCGAGAATTTAGGTGCTGGTTTTGCGCTGAAATTTCGTATTGCTGAGGACAAGGGGTGTTCTCTTTTCATGACCTTGTCTCCTACACGTGGGGTCCATTCTCGGCGACGAAGGTTGTAGTGATGACTCTGTGTCTGGTATGCTTTGGCTAGATTTACTCGGACGAGTTCAAATATATCGGCCATTTTCTGCAATTTATGTACCTGGTTTCCCGGTGTATCCTCGGTTGCGAAGTTTTCATTATGATTTTCAATGTTTAGAGAGCTGGGTAGTATTAACTCTCTGCCGAAATTAAGCATAGCTGGTGTGAATCCCGCGGATTCGTGTCTGGACGAATTTATGGCTAATGTAAATTTCGGTAAAAATTAGTCCCATTTTCGGTGGTCATTCTCGGTGTATTGGGCAATCATAGTCTTTATTACCTTGTTTGTCCTCTCTACTGGATTGCATTGTGGTGAATACGGCGGTGTGGTACGGTGTGTAACTCCGTATTCGGATAACAGAGAAGTGAATTCATTGCTGGTAAACTCTCTTTCGTTATCGGTAATTATGTAGTTTTGACACCCAAATCATCCTTTAGTGCTTTGCCAACGGAGGCCGCTATTGCCTTTCTTACAGGGTGGCATTCTACCCATTTGGTGAATCTATCCTGGAATACGATGAGGTTATTGTTGCCTTTGCTAGACCTCGGGAGTGGTCCGACAACGTCGATACCAACATGTGCATCGTGATTTTCTATCAGGATTTGTTTGCATTGAGGTTGCGGAATACAAAGTTTCCAGGGGTTGGAAAATTTGGGGCCTGTAAAATTGCTACTGCTCCATAAATGGCGGTATAGGTTTCCGTCTATAATGCAGTAATCTGGTTTTCTTTCGGGCTTATTTTGTACCAGTCTAACGGTATCCTTGTACCAAGCACAATCTGTATTTTCGATCAAGAAAATACCTTCTTCTGAGTTATTTCCTTTCTCGGTCATGATTGGCTGGCGGGAGAGTGCGTCTGCCACTTTATTTAAAACTCCCTTTCTGTATTTTATTTCGAAGTCTTATTGTTGTAATTCCATTACCCATCGAGCCAGGCGTCCATTTGTGGGGTTTGTGGAATATAGCCATTTTAAACTCTGGTGATCAGTTACAACGACGAAATGATATCCCTGTATGTAACTTATATGCTTCCGTATGGCAAACAACATGGCGGCACATTCTAATTCTACGGCTGAAACTTTTTTTTTTTTTAACGTCTAATAAAGAGCGACTTGCGTAAGCTATAATATGATCCTGGTTATCGATTTTTTGTAAGAGTGCCGAGCCAAGGTCCTTGTGTCGATGCGTCCATCTGGAGGTAGAAAGTCTTCGTAAAATCAGGGCAGCTGAGTACAGGGGCAGTTGTTAGTGCAGTTTTCAGTTTTGTGATAGCCTCTTCTTCAACTGGTGTCCATTTCCAGCGGATGTGTTTCCTTAACAGTTTATTAGGGGTGCGGCAGTGTCCGAATACGATTTTATGAATCTTCTATACCAGGATGTCATGCCAAGGAAGCGTCGTAACTGTTTAACGTTCTTTGCGGACTGGATTGACACAATGGCACTCACTTTTTCAGGGTCTGTCTTAATGCCTTCTTCGCTTACCAGGTGTCCTAAATATCTTAGTTCTTTTCTGCAAAAGTTACATTTGTCTCGGTTTAACTGTAGATTGGCATGTTTTAAATGCCCGAATATTTATTGTAAGTGTTGTAAATGTTCGTTAAACGTCTTGCTGACTATGACGATGTCATCTAGGTACGCAAATGCGTACGTCATATCAGGGGTTATAATCTAGTCCAGGAATCTTTGAAATGTACTGGGAGCCGAATAGAGACCAAAAGGTAAAACTTTAAATTGAAATAATCCTCTTCCGGGTACTGTAAATGCGGTTATCGGCTTACTTTCATCAGTCAAAGATATTTGCCAATAGCTGGAGCGTAAATCCAGAGTAGATATGAAGCGGGCTTCCCGTAGTTTGTCTAAAATAGCGTTGATAAAGGGTAGTGGGTAAGCATCTTTTATTGAAACTTCGTTTACTTTCCGGAAGTCTATGCAGAACCTATGTTTGTTATCCTTTTTCTTTACCATAACCACTGGGGAGTTGCACGGGTTTTTAGACGGTTCTACTATACCTTCCTCCAACATTTTGTCTAACTCAGTATTAACAATTTCCTGCATGGCCTGGTTTAATGATCGGTACCTTTATTTAATCGGTATGTCGTCCAGGAGTTTTATTTTGTGTTGTGTTAGCGGTGTAACACCTTGAACTGTATCAAATTTTTGAAGTTCGACTTGTAGGAAATTTGACAGGATTTGTTTTTCGTCTATTGAGGGTTGAATTAGGGAGAGAGATATTTGTTCTTCTATTTTGTGTTTAAAATCTATCGAATTTCCCATTATTTGGCCCTTTTGCAAATTAAAATCGAGGACAACTTGACGTTTTATTGGGAAATCCATGCCCAAAATAATATCACAACTTAGATTTGGCAAGTAAAAGAAATTATCGGTTAATTTTAGTTCTGTTGTGTAGTAATTTAATTTGAACTCCCTGTTAGTTTGTGTTTCAGTTCCATCTGCCAGTTTAATATTTCGTTGGATACGGTTTATTTCTAACAAATTCGATTTGCATTTTGTGCATACAGCGTCACCTATGTACGAGCGGGCGGACCTTGTGTCTATAATAGCTGTGAAATTGTAGTTTCCTATTTGTATTGGGATCTTTGGACGTACTTCGTTTGTAGACGCGGGAGGAATTGTACTTACCGACTGGGTTGTCCACATGTCAACGCAGTCGTTCTTTCATTTCCCTGGAGCCTGTCAGGCTAAGCGCACTCCTACTATTTTTCAAAATCATTGTTTAGTTTTCCATTAGGTCACTCGTGCGCTACTTGTACTTGAATCATACGACGGCTGCGCAAATCTGCATCTTGCCTGACTGTCACTACCTGCGAGCTTATATGGGAAAATGGAGGTGCCTTTTCAATTTTACAACAATGCGTATGTTTGTTCTCAACGCATATGGGCAAGGGACGCGAGAGGCGTAGTAAACACCCACAAAACACAATAGAACACGAAAGTAAACAATACGCAAATTATACTAAACGCCATATTAGAGAGCATCCCCTACCGAACACATTGTTTAGGACCAGCCAAGAGAATCTGGGGTTAATAATTTCTTGTTTACAGTTGTGGGCCGAACAAACAAACGGCCGTTTAGCGATCTCTATTTTCCGCTATATCCTCGAAGGTCACTACTTTCAGCTTTCAGTTATCACGCCATTATTGTTTACATATGTGTGCTAATCCGTTTGCTTATTTGTAAATAACATGAATTTCCAATGAAATTGACTAGAAACGACGCTGTTCTGTTGAATATTAAAAACTGTAAGAGGTTTTAAGTGTTGTGGGGACGTGAAAATGCATATTGATTTGTAAAGAACGTGGCTCCCAAGAAATTGACTAAAAACAACTGTGGTACTGTTGAATTACTTCCACGTCCAGTGGAAGTATAGTAACGACAAAAAAATTTTTAAAAATTTTTATTGTCCAAATAGGCTTAAAATGTCATGAAACGTCGAGATTTTAACTTTGAGCGAAAAAAAAATTTCTGTCTGTCTGTCGGTCTGTCTGTCGGTCTGTCTGTCGGTCGGTCTGTCGGTCTGTCTGTCGGTCTGTCTGTCGGTCTGTCGGTCTGTCTGTAACTTTTTTTGTGCGCACGTTTACTCCGGAACCGTTTAAGATATTGACTTGAAATTTGGTACACATATGTACTTTAACGAGATCTAGAACTAGATTATATTTTCATCTTGTTCCGTCGAAGGGTTGGGGGGTAAATTGGGGTAAATTTGGGGTAAATAGGTCAATCAAGCAGGTAAGAGTCCATAAAATTGGTATTTAGTATATACAAGAGAAGCTAAGGTCTCAAAAAAATTTTTGGCATTAGCCACCCCCATTACCACCCCCACCCCCTTATTAAAGGGAATGAAAAAAAAAGTGATTTTGTGTATGTACAGGAACCTGAAACCTCAAAATATTTTTTTACTTCATCCACCCCCCCACTATCACCCCCCTATCACCCCCCTATCACCCCCCTATCACCCCCACCCCACTACCGATGTGGGGTATCGTTTTATGGTTTTTTGGGGTAGAGGATTTCAAATATTATATTATTAAAGTTCCATAAACAATTATTTTCATATACAAAGTTTTTTCATTGTGAGTGACTTGGATAGAGAATCTGGATGTGGAAGTAGTGATTCCTTGGGCAGCGGTTTTTAAAGACTGATAGGTTCTACGTATTGTGTTTCTACTTCTAAAAATTCTAATAAATAAGGACGTGAAAATGTATATCATTCAATTAATTGTATTACAGGTATTTTGATAAGTAGTTATACAATACCAATACTGGCGCAATTCAAGGTCAAGCTGAAGCTGTGGCTGGAGCTGTAACTGTGACGTCACGCCCGATACCCCGCGGGGGGCGCAGGTGATAGATGATAGGACCTATGATCTAGGTTCTAGTGTGAGGTGAGATCTTGCTAGATGATAGATCCTAGGACTTGTGTACTAGTGTGAGATGGGATCTTCTTAGATGATGGGTCCTAGGACCTAATGGAAGGGGAGAGGGGGGAGATGGGAGATCCAATCCCGAGCTTAGATATTAGATTATAGCTAAAAGGCTAAGAGTATACAGGGTGTAATAAAAATAAGATGGCCGCTGTTTATTGTTTATAGTTATTGACGAATAGTATTGCATGTTTACGTTAGAGGGCGTTAGAGGTTAAGAACTGGCTACTGGCATCTATCATTGAGATTAAATGGACAAGTCTTATATGAGATAAATATCATTTTACTTCTATATGTTAAAATTTGAATGTTAAAAACTGTGACCAAATGCAGAAGCGTTATCGGATTCCAGGAAATTGTTAATGTAAATAAATGTCGACCGTCTACGGCTATAGGTATATTTAGAGCGTGCTTAATTACCTTTAAATAACTGCGGCGGCTGGATCACAGGAAATATCGAGACCCAATATAAACGCTTTTCAGACAAGTCTAGACTTGTTAGCCTGAGTTTTATATAAGATAAATATTCATTTACTTCTATACGTTAAAATTTGCATGTAAAAACTGCGGTCAAATGCAGAGACGTTATTGGATTCCAGGAAATTGTTAATGTAAACAAATGAAATCATTTCTGATAGCCTACCGACATAAGATAAGTATACGGTAAAGATGCACGCGAATAATTTTGTGTCTTACAATACATGGTTTATTATGGGAATATGTAGCCACCCCGCAGCGATATAGCAAATTAACATTGTTTTATATGTAAAAGACGAAACAGATTATGAAAATTTGGGGGCCTTTTAGAAATCGTCCATTGCAAAGTCACGTGACCCTCGGCCGCCGAGTATAAAAGCAGCGTCATCTCCCCACCTCGATCATTAGCTGTTTATCTCCCGCGGCGAACGGTTGTCTAATTAAAAGAGTATGTCGTCTACCGAGACCGTATCTAAAATCAGTACTGATATAATTAATTTAACTAATAAATCATTGCTGCTCTTAAAGACCGATGATGAAATCGACCGTCATATTTCAATAATTAATAGCAATATTAAACTAGTAGCCAAGGCAATTAAAATCAAAATTCATATCGATAATAAAGGTGAAAACATATTTAAATTGGAAAATAATATAGCGCTTTTAAAATACTATCGAGAGCAATTGAAAAAATTAAAATTAAAAAATAAAATATTAGGCGGTTCCTTAAAGCCGGCAGCACGAAAATATTTAGTATATCAAGAGGTAGAATCTTGTTTTAAAAATCGTGTTAAGTCCGGTATAATAACTAACGTACAAATTAAAGAACCGTTATTATTTTTTAAAAAAGCGTTTAGGACCTTCTCTATTCAAGTTAAAAAATGTTTGAAAGATGAATTAATTAAAGTAAATGTTATTTTTGAATGTAACTTCCTACAGCCTACCAATGGCATAGTGGAATTAAAAAATTTTGCTACAAGGAACGCCGTGATAAACTTAAATACGGATTTAAAGGAATGGTATAGAGAAAATGTATCCGAACGATTATTGAAAAATCTTGAAGACTTTCAAAAAAATATTCAGGCTGGGCCTTATCGGAAATTATCGGGTTAAGAGTAAATACGCCATCTCATCCGCGTTTCACCCCTTTTGCGGGTTGTTTTTGCCAGTTTATGGGGTGGGGTCAACTCGAAAAAAGTTTAAACCACCGCTATCGTGTTCAGCATCCTCGAAAACGGGGTGTGACGCAGGTTTTGTCGGTATGAGACGCCGCATCCGCGTTAACCCATTTGGGGGGTGGTTTTTGGCCGTTTGGGGGGTGGGGTTAACTCGGAAAGAGTTTAAACCGCCACCATCGTGTTCAGCATCCTCGAAAACGGGGGGGAGACATAGTCTCCTTAAGCTATAAATTAGTTACACTTTTCGAGATTTTTTCCGACTCACAGAAGCCACTAATATGGGATGTAACATTAATTAATAAGATAGTCACGTGATTCCGGTTATATTTCATTGTTTATCAGGTTACCACGGCCACCTGATAATCAGACAGCTAGCAACGGCATTTGCGGGGAAATTTCATTATCACTTAATCGATTAATAAGGAAAAATACATTTCTTTCACTAAACGGGTTAGAGATACGAAAATTAAACTAAGATTTATTGATTCGTTTAGGTTTATGGCAGGCAAAATCGAAAAACTAGCTTCCTATCTCGACGATGACCAGAAACGAATCACTAAATCACACTGTAATAATGACGAACAATTTCAATTATTAACGCGGAAAGGTGTTTCTCCTTATGATTATTTAAATTCTTGGGAAAAATTAGACGAGACATCACTACCGGCTAAAGAAAAATTTTACAGTAAATTGACTGACGAAAACATAATAGAGAACGATTATAACCACGCTATAAACATCTGGAATAAATTCGATATTAAGACATTAATGGAATATTCCGATATGTATATTTAAAAACAGATGTATTACTGCTAGCTGATGGGGTGAAAATTTCCGCGAGACATGCATACAGACGTACGGACTTGACGCTTTAAATTATTATACTGCTCCGGGACTGGCATTTGACGCGATGTTAAAAATAACTAAAGAAAATTTAGAGCTTCTCACAGACATTGATATGATACTGATGATCGAAAAAGGCGTGAGAGGCGGTGTAGCGCAGGTATCGAACAGATATTCGAAAGCTAACAACAAGTACATGGGGGACGCGTTCAATCCCGATGAAAGAGAGACTCACATCATGTACTTTGACATCAATAACATGTATGGAGCCGGGATGTCCGTCCCGTTACCTACAAGCGCTTTCGAGTGGGTACCCATCGAACAGTTTTATGCCTTAGATATTCCAAATTTATCGGACGAGTCAGACATCGGTTATATTTTGGAAGTAGATATCGAGTATCCGCTTGAATTACACGAGCTACATAAGGAACTTCCAATGTGTCCAGAACATATGGTGCCGCCCGGTTCCAAACATTTAAAGTTAATGACCACTCTGTTAGATAAAACCCGATATGTAATTCATTATAGGACTTTAAAAAAATGTTTAAAACGCGGATTAAAACTCAAGACGGTACATAGAATTTTAAAATTTAATCAGCCACGATGGCTAAAGAAATACATTGATTTAAATACGGATTTACGAAAACAGGCAAATAACGAGTTTCAGAAAAATTTCTATAAGCTAATGAACAATGCGGTGTTCGGAAAGACAATGGAGAATATTCGCAAGCACAAATACGTTAAATTGGTAACTAAATGGGAGTTCGACTGTCTTCGGCGAGGATATGATTATTATTGAAATGAATCGACTAAAAATTAAATTCGATAAGCCGATATATGTAGGGTTCGCCATTTTAGATCTTTCAAAAATTATTCTTTACGATTTTCATTACGATTATATTAAAAAAGAATTTGGTGACCAAGCCAAACTGCTTTACACGGACTCAGACAGTTTAATTTACGAATTTAGCGACATTGATATATACAAGTACATTAAAAAAGACATCCATCTGTTCGACACATCGGATTATCCCGTAGACAATGTCTATGGAATACCTCATGCTAATAAGAAGGTACTAGGCGTAATGAAAGATGAATGTCAGGGACGTGTAATGACAGAATTCGTAGGACTCCGTGCAAAAATGTATAGTTATAAAGTGGAGGGTGTGTCGGTAAATAAAAAGATTAAGGGTCTCTCGCGTTCGGTAATCAGAAAAATTACATTTGAAGACTTTGCGAATTGTCTATTTAATAAAGAAATTTTGACCGAAAAGCAGCGATTAATTCGATCAAAGAAACATGAAATATTTACTATTAAACAGAATAAGGTGGCACTCAGTCCGTATGATGATAAAAGAATTATAAATTATATAAATACCGATACGAAACCTTGGGGATGTAATTTCCAACAAGTCTCAGCTTGTCAGATGACGTCATCAACGCAGTGAAGCGATTAGCAGTAATCGTTCGGATTCATTTATTTTAGAGAATTTGATCGCGATGGACGGGTTAGAAAAAGAATTGCAGTACAAGCTTGTAATTAGTACTCGCGAAATATATGAGAGTTACATTCAAAATGCATTGAATCGGTGTAATTATCAATTAGTTCATAAAATTTTAGAAAAGATTGTTATACCGGACAAAGCTTTATACTGGATGGCTTTAAGAGACAGTTCTAATTTCGATTTAATGAAAAAAATATTTACGAAAAAACTTCAAAACGATATTTTTATTTGTAGAATAATTACGCACATGTAATTATGAACAGAATTTATTCAGCTTCAAATTTCTTACATTATCCGCTAACATCTAAACTACTACTAAAAACATAGATTACCAATCGGCATCCCCCTTCCTATCTACCTTCCTTCTAGCCCCCTGGTACCCTTTTGCCTATGTGTATAACTGGTTGTATACCCATAACACCACATTCCCCCCTTTTTTGAAGGTTTTAGAAAATTGAATGAATGAATGGTTTAAAAGCAAAACAAAGCACCAGCGAACTTTAACAACATGGAATTAACACACATAATCTGATAGGTAAATAGGTTTTTGAATATGTTGTTTTTGCCTTAAAGGCAATTCAGTTTGTTTTTCAATATTCGGCGCATCTGAGCCACTTAAGAGAACTTTCTCTGACATCTCATAATGCACACTTAATGTTCGTGCGAAAAGAAGTTCTGATGGGGAAAATCCGCATTCCAATGGTGTAGTTCGATAAGCTAAAAGTGCTAGGTATATGTCATCCTTATTTTTTTTTATTAGCTGTTTAGCTGTCTTCACAGTTCTTTCGATTAGGCCATTACTTTGTGAGAAATAAGGACTACTGGTGATGTGAATAAAATTATAGTCGGAAGTAAACTTTTTAAAGAGATGAAAACTGTGGACCGTTGTCGCTACGTACTACCTCAGGTATCTCATATCTAGAAAGTAAGCTTTTTAATTTAACAATGATAGAGTTTTCGGTCAGAGAGTGAAGCTCAAAAATTTCAAAAAATCGGGAGTAGTAATCTACCACGATAAGAAACCATTTATCTAATTTATATAGATCAAGAGCAATATTTTGCCAAGGTCTTATAGAGATTTCCTCCCTATGCATAGTTTCCTTAATATTTTCTCGATTTTCAATGCAATAACGTACTAGGTTCTCGATTTGTGACGATAGGCCAATCCACCATATTGAAGCTTTGGCGTAGGAGTAATGAGTTGTCATCTCGAGCGTTTTGACTTGGCGATGGGCAGCAGGGGGTGTAAGAACACGTCGTAAGTCGTAAAATAGTAGTAGAAATTTTCATTATTGCAAGTTGGTTGAAACTTCGTATTTTGCTTGAATTAAGGTATTTGAATAACCATACAAATTGTCAGACAAAAATTTCAGGCAGCAGGGGGTGTAAGAACACCTCAAAGTCGTAAAATAGTGGTCGAAATTTCATTATTGCAAGTTGGTTGAAACTTCGTATTTTGCTTGAATTGAAGTTAAATAACCTTACAAATTGTCAGACAAAAATTTCAGGCAGCAGCGGGTGTAAGAACACCTCAAACATGTATTTTTTTACGTGAAATTTTTATTATTTGCTCCTGTCTGACAATTGAATATGTTATTCTAGAGACCTTTTTGACCGTGTGATTTAATTGTCAGGCAAAAATTCGGGCCAGCACACCCTGTAAATACGTTGCAAACTTTCCTCTCGGCCTGCCGCCAGTGACCTCAAACGCGTCATATATTTCAAAAAGAGATTTCGATTCCTATGGCGCAATGATTTTGTTTTTTTTTTATTTTGGAAGTGATTTTAAACAAAAAGAGCTCCCCCACTTCTCCCCTCCCACTCGTCATTCATACACACATGCATACAGAAATAAAAGCCAGTATGGTTAGCATATATTTGTTTATTCAAAAAACCTTATCTTTATTTACAATATACCATTGATATATCCAGTAGACATTCTGCCTAGAGCAGCGTAAATGATTATTAATATGTTTATGACAATGATATTCTAAATTATTTAACATTAAACTATTCATGGAGTATGGAGTATGGAATTAGCAGGAGGATGGTCAAAAAAACCACAGCACTTAGGCCCCATTGGACCCCTTGTACATCCTCCCTCTAGGCAGACACTCACCTAGGCCTTCAACCAACCTAATCTTTCGAAGTAGGTGGTGATGTTGCCTAGGGGCATCTCCCTTACATTGGCCAAAGTGGATTCTCTGGTTGATAAGACGGCTGAACAGTCACAGAGTACGTGTTGAACCGTCTCATCTTCTTGTTCACAACCTCTGCAAAGAGGTGTTTCGCTTAATTTTATATTGTATAGATGTTTCCTTAGCGGACAGTGTCCAGTCTGGATTCCTGTTATAGAACGTAGATTCCTTCTGGTCATTGCCGCATTGCTGCATTTGGCTGAGTTTGGCTCTCGCTGTAGCCTGTTTACTCTTAGGCCACCAGACCACAGCTCCATAGGTTATCATTGGTCTTATGATGGCAGTGTATATCCACATGACCACTTTGGGATTCATTCCCCAGGTTTTCCCCACGGTCCTGCGACACTGCTCATAAGAGATGTAAGCCTTTTTTAGTCTTCTGTCTAGGTCTAGATTCCATGTTAGTTTGGTGTCAAAGGTTACCCCAAGGTATTTCACTCCTGATGCGAAACTTAGTGTTGTATCTAGGAGAACTGGTGCTTTCAGTGCCCCTGGTTTCCTTTTTCTTGTGAAGAGAACCACCTCCGTCTTCCTGGGATTAACAGACAGCGAGTGTTCTCTGCACCATTTTTCAATTATTCTTAGGGCCCCCTGCATCCTTTCACAGAGGACTCCTTCAAATTTTCCGTTGAGCAGTATTGTTACATCATCTGCGTAAGCGATTGTGTGGAAACCCTCTGAGTTGAGGTGGCGCAAGAGGCTGTCGAGAACTAAGTTCCATAGCAGTGGTGATATTATACCTCCCTGCGGGCAGCCTCTCGCGACCATTCCTCGCACGGAAGCGTCTCCCACTCTAATTTGTACAGCTCTTTTGGAGAGCATGTTGGATATCCAGCTTCCCATAATCGCGGGGACGTTTCTCTCCACTAGGGTTGCCGTGATTTTTGGGAAGGTGGTTTTATCAAACACACCTTCTATGTCTATGAAGACACCTAGGGTGGACTCTTTATTGTCCAAGGATTTCTCAATCCGACTCGCGACCGCGTGGAAGGCGGTGTCGGTGGATCTTCCCAATGTGTATGCGTGTTGGTTGGGATGCAAAGGGTTGTCTTTCACTACGACATTCCTTATGTATCGTTCACATAGCTTCTCCATCGTCTTGAGCAGAAACGAGGTTAGGCTGACAGGTCTATATGCTTTGGGGGTGGTGTAATCCATCCGCCCTGTCTTTGGAATGAACACAACTTTCACTTCTCTCCATATCTCTGGAATATGAAGGTGCGCCAAGCTCGCCCTAAATACTTCGACCAGGTGCGGCAATAGTTCATCCAGTCCCCATTGCAGTAGGGCGGGATAAATGCCGTCAATGCCTGGTGATTTGAAAGGAGAGAAGCTCTGTATTGCCCATCTTATCCTATCTTCGCTCACTGTTTGGTTGGCCATTTGCCAATCCAAATCTGAGGGCTGAGTGTCGACTTCGTTTGGCTATTCCTTCCGTTCTGTTATCACAGATTCCGGGAAGTGAGTTTCCATAAGTAACTCTAGGCTTCCACGAAGGTCGGTGGTTCTTGTACCATCGTCCTTTTTTAATAGGCAAAGGTCATGGTCTTTATCTTTGGCGAGGATTTTGCAAAGCCTAGCGGTCTGTGAGTAGTCTTCGATTTCCTCACAGTAGGTTCTCCACGCTTCTCTTTGTCTTTGTCTGACTAGTTTCTTAAACTCTTTCAGGTTGGTTTTATATGACTCCCAATCTGATTCCTGTCTCGTTAATTTTGCTTTGTTGAACGAGGCCCTAGCATTCTTCTTGAGGTCAATCAGCCCCTGACACCACCACTCGGTGGCCTCGAGGACCTCAAGGGGCAGGATGTCTCAAAAGCTTGTCTCATTGCTGTTTGCAATGTTTTAACGTATTGCTCTATTTCACCACTACTTCCGGGTGTCCTTATGCTAACTCCTTCCAGGTTCTCCCTGAGTTGACATCGATATATGTCTTTGTCAGTCCTCCGGGGATCTCGGAAGGGTTTTTTCGGTGTCTTAATAAGGTTGATTTCAAAGTTTATCCATTGGTGATCTGATAGTGTTACGCAGTCAGACACATGCCAATTTTGGATTAGGCTGGATATATGCCACGTTGTTAGTGTTATATCTATTATGGTCTGACTTCTGGAGTTTATAAATATTGGTGTACAGTCCCTGTTGCTTACAATAAGGTTGTTGCCAGTTATATAATCATAAAGTGACTTGCATTGTTGTCTTCACTGCCCCAGGTCACATGGTGTGCATTGGCGTCACAGCCCATGATCAGTTCCCAGTTTTGATTGCGGCAGTGTGCTACCAGTTCCTCCATTTCTTTTGTTGGTGGGAGAGTGGCCGAGTCCTGGGGAAGATATACTGATGCTAAGACAACAGTTGTTAGTTTATTTGCTACCAAACATTCCACCTTAACGGCCGTTAGATCAGATGTTGAGTTGTTGAAGTGGCTGGGTTTTGATGTGCCGAGGGACGTAGATGGCTGTCCTCGGTCTCTCTGTTGTTGGTGAGCTGAAAATAAGTCCACTTAATCTTGACAATCCTGTTATTTTAGTTTGAACTATCCGGGGTTCCTGGATTAGTGCCAGTGTGTCCTGCTCCTCATCCAGGCGTCGGCACAGTATTGCCGTTGCCGTCCTGCTGTGTTGCAGGTTACACTGCACTATGCTTACCTTACTTACCTTGTTTAGTGTCCCAGCCATCGTGGGATACGAAAGGAAAGTTAGTTAGTCGTTCCCTCCTCTTCCGTTAGAGGGGAGACGACTTCCATCCTTGATGTGCTGGGAGTTGGAGTGGTGGCATCCATCTTACCGGATGGCTCATCCTCTCCAGCCTCCTCTTCCATCTTCTTTTGTGGTTGGGGTTGGGCGGCTTCTGGTTCCGCCTCCTGTTTTTCGGTTTTTACCCTTAGGGCGAGAGATTGAAAAAGGTAATGTACCCTCATCGATCTCGCCTCCAGGGTTTTGATGTCCTCGTCTCCGATGCCGAAGACGAGCAGGAGTCCTTTTGGGTTTTCTTTGGCTTCGTGATGGAAAAGGCACCACCTGCGGACGCTCAGCGCTGGGTTTTGACCTGCTAGGCGACCGATCACGACCTCTTTTTCCTCGTGGTCGCTTTCGGCTTCCACGGGGATCCAGAGGGTGGCCTTGGTCAGCCTTGGCAGTTGGTCAACGCGAACGACGGCAAGTGTCGCGTTTTCCCACGGCCTCAGGTTTTCCACCGAACTCACTAGCCAGCCCAGTGTGTTGTCGTCCTCGCAGACAATCCTGATGATTTCACCAGAATGTGTCCACGAGCGAAACATGGGTGGCTTCATTGTGCTTGTTCCGGGGGTGGACAGAATAGTTTTGTCCAACTCTCCCCTCAGCATTTTCTTGACAAGGACCTCCTTATCCTTTGGGATTTTCCCATAGGGGTTGTCCTTGTCAATTATCGCTACCTTAAGGTGACTTAAGGCAGCGTCCTTGTAGCTGGTCGGGGGAGCAGCTGCAGATCCGGGGATCTGCCTGGCCCTCTTGTACCCCCTCGGAGCGGATTCAGAAGAGGTTCCCGACCGGTTTCTCTTCTTAGAAGGTGGCACACCTTGCGGGTGCTCAGCCTTCCTGTTCTGCGGGATGCCCTTGGGGTGTCCAGCCTTCCTTGGGGGATTTGAGTTCCCTTGTGGTGGCTGGCACACCTAGAGGGTGCCCCTTTTTCGATATGGGCTGTGCCGGGGGGAGGTGCTCGGCCGGAGAGGTGCGCTGTAGCAGCAGCGCGTTCCTCCTCCTCGCGGGCTTTCCTCCTCATTTTGGCTTCAGCGCCACATATCCTTTTGCCTCTACGAGGCTTTTTCCATTCTCCCTGTGGGGGGATTGTTTGCAGCGAGCCTTGTGGCTCAGCCGCATTGTGTTGCGGTGAGCGTGGTTGCCCATCCGCTGGCTTTTGTGGCGGGCGTTGCCGCTCTGCCACAGGGTTTTTTTTGGCATTATTTAAACTATTCATATTATTACAATTATATAAGTCTATAATATTATTATTATTAGGCAGATAATGCTGAAGCCATCGTTTTTTTTCCAGCCCCTTGACAAAAACATTTGCCTCTCTCTCAAGTACGTGGCTCTCGATGAAGTCCTGCAGGTCACTGTACCGGAGATTATCATAGGGCGTGGACTATTGGAGACCATGCACATGATCAGTTATCCAATTAATTTGCTTCTTAATATTGTGTGTAAGAAGCCCGTAACTAACGGATGGTTTAATTATCCGATGTACACACGAGATATCGATAATATTTAAAATTGAAATTTCTTTACATGTAAAAGCTAAGTCCTTTTTATGCTGGAAGCCCTGAACGTCTATTATATACATATTAGTATGGTCGAACGCTACTGGTTAAAGGATTGTAATAAATAAATCTATCATGAATTATAAGACATGCCGCTCTTTCTCCATAGACGAATCCCTAGCAAATACACGCTTAAGAGCACGTTTTGCCAATTCTTTATCGGCAATATGCCGTCCTTTCACATCATTGACTTTAGAATATTGTATGTCGTGGTCACGGCACGCTTCATCTAAATCATTAATTCCGCGATCTCCTCGCGCCAGTCTTTTTTCTAATTTAGTACCTGGGCCACAGAAACGATAGCCAGGTATATGGGCTTCGAAAGGTAATTTATTTATGAAAGTGTTTAGAGCCATGTTACCTGTCGCACGTAAAAATAGACTGAGTGTTACAGGTGATCGAAAGCTATTTGTACTTAAACTCCAGGTGAAAATACGTCAATGTCAATCATGCGTTTCATCAAGACAGGTAACAGTCTGAAAATCGATAATCTCGATTTCGATAGTCATGTGAAAAAGATAGTAGACATGATTCTCTGTTACCCGACAGCATCAGGTGTATCATATGCGGACCTTCAAATTGTGGGAAAGCAAACATCGTGATAAGTCTGCTGACTCATCCACACGGCTTGCGTTTCAAGAATGTTTACGTCTACTCGAAATCTCTCTACCAGCCTAAACATGAATATCTTAGAAAAGTACTCGGCTCGATCGGGGATATCATGAATTCAAGGATAGCGATGTAATAATGACGCCTGCGCAAGCTAAAATTAATTCCATTTCTATATTTGATGACGCAGCTTGCGTCAATTCAAGTGTGATGCGTGACTACTTTAGCATGGGGCGGCATAAACCGATAGACAGCTTCTATCTCTGTCAGACATATACTCGCATTAAAAAACATCTGATAAGAGACAATGCAAATTTACTGATATTATTCAAGCAGGATGACATGAATTTTAGACATGTATATTCCGATCACGTTAATACCACTGACCTCTATATATTAAATGGATAGCCTATACCATAGGGATGCGCGTGAAATTTTAGCCAAAATTGAAGAATTCAATAAAGGCGAAAGTCGTCTGCTACGGGGCTTTACGTCTTGCGCAGTATACTTGTTTTTCGTTCTGAAGTTAGCAACACGTTGATGGCAACGCGTTGCTAACAAAGCAGTCCGGCAACGATCAGGTGGGAAATAAGTTTTGAGACATTATTGGAAAAATAAATCTATGATAAATACATGATTGCCTCAAAACTTATTTCCGTTGCCAAAAATTAATTGACAACGTGAAGTTGGCAACGTGTTTCCAGCAACGAGTGGCTAAGTTCACTCTTCCTACTGCGCAAACTCGGCAGCCCCGTGCGCAAATTGTATTTGTACCATTTTTCAGCTCACACATCGGCTATCCATTTAATATATAGAGGTCAGTGGTTAATACCGATATGAGAGGATTTCAAACATGTGTTCGTTATGTTGGAAAGATAAATACGGATTCCTAGTGATAGATAAAGATAGCGATATCAAACATGGTCGATACAGAAAGGGGTTTGATGAGTATATATATACCTGTGATTTTACTATCTCTCTCTCAGTTGATAATTACACATGTTATCTGACGCTGTCGACATGGACATTACTAATAAAATTATCGAAGCTCGAAAAGCCGTAAAGCGCAAAGTCTTTTGCCCCCATCACTGTACCTTTACATTCAATAGCTAAACATATCAAGCTTGAGACGGACGAGAATTTAAATATTAAGAAAAAAATCTGAACCCTTGGAGGATGAAAAAAATATTAATATTACATCGCCGACTGTCGACTCTGAAGAAGGCGTCCAGTCAGATGAGGACTAACTTGAGTTTGGTGATCTGCCTAAAACGTATACCGTGCGTGTAATTGTCCATTAGGCATATACATTCACGTAGCGCGAGAGATATGACAACACAGCGCTGTAAACTCGTCCGTTAGCGGAGTATCCCAGCTCTGTTATTTCATTTCAGCCAGGTGGCACACGCGATGTTGTAATTCTTACTACCTATGCCTAGCGAGCCGCTACACACACGGTATATTTGAGATGATGCATGATACTGAAAATACACATGATTTTCGATATAATGTAAGATATAATCCCGAAGAAGACAAATATTATATTGGAAATTCTGCAATTCAGTTTGACGTTGACAATTTAATAATAAATAATAAAGAGTATCAGGGTACTCGCGGTCTTTATGAATTACTATTTAAAAAACGTTCCCATCACTATAATGACGATGATAAGAAACAGTACATTGATATTGTAAAAAGCACTCACTAGCGCACATAAGAGAAATTATAATTCTGAGAAGCAGAAATCCGGTAGTAGGAGCTGGAAGTACCAGCATATTATTAAACCGATGCTTTACGCTCACGAACCTCGACGACGACGTGCTCCTGGTAAAGTAAGAGGCGGCGAATTAATGATGCAGGTCACGGATAATGCTATTGATTACGTCTATTGGGACGATCCTAATGAACTCGTCGACCATCTTAGGCTTTTGATAGCTTCACAGGAGGCAGGCAATTCAAGTCATACGAATGAAATAAATAGAATTTTAGAGGAACTATTAGAAAGTAAAATAATCGAACCGCTGGATTAATTTAACAGTACGTAAATTATTGTTGAACTGTAAACATGTCTGCTATAAAAAGGGATATTGTTAATGAAATACATAAGCCGGCTAGAATTAACTTTAAGAGACGAAAAGTCGTAGTTAGAGGTTTAAATGAGTTACTTCAGGCTGATTTAGTCGAAATGATTCCGTATGCTAATTACAATAAAAATTAAAAATATATTCTCATTGTAATTGATGTTTTTTCAAAGTACGTATGGGCTGAACCGGTTAAATCTAAATCTGGTGTAGATGTTACTCGAGCTATGGAAAAACTATTAGTCACAGTTAAACGATTCCCCGTCAATTTACAAACTGATAATGGAACCGAATTTTATAATATTAATTTTCAAAAATTAATGAAAAAATATAAAATGAATCATTATTCCTCGTATAGCACTAAAAAATGTTCAGTAGTCGAACGCGTAAATAGGACTATAAAATCTATGATGTATAAGGAATTTAGTATAAATGGTTCTTTTCGATGGTATAATTTACTTGCTGATATTATTAAGAAATATAATAATACTAGGCATCGTACCATCGGCATGAAACCCGCAGATGTAAATAAAAAGAATGAAAAAATACTCTTGAAATCCGTTTACAATTATCCTACAATTACATATTCACAATTACCTAAATTTAAAATTAACGATCATGTGATAATAAGCAAGTACAGAGGCGTGTTCGATAAAGGTTATACTCCTAATTGGTCTAATGAAATATTTACTATTTCAAAAATTAATTATACCAGCCCTATAACATACTTACTGACTGATGCATAGAAACAGCCAATAGAAGGATGCTTCTATACCGAAGAACTGCAGAAGGTTAAACATCCAGACGTGTATCTCGTTGAGAAAGTTTTGAGGAAGAAAGGAAATAAGGTTTTCGTTAAATGGCCTGGATTTGACAGTTCCCATAACAGTTGGATTGAAACAAATAGCATTGTTTAACTTTTTATGCACTTATATAATAATAATAATTATTTTTACTATTAATTATTTTTTATTTATTTGCTTTTATCATGATTAGATAATATTATTTAGGTATTATGCAAATCACAACTTACACACTTTTTATTTATTATGAAAATACCTACTTTCTGTATATTGTTGCCCTAATCTGGGCACGCTAATATACTAGTCAGGTAAATACTTTAAAGCACTCATTATTGGAGAATCATTCAAAACAACTACTCTTCTGGCTAATACTGACGAAGTATTGAATTACATGATAGGATTCTTAGCATTTTAAAGAAAAAAAAATATATTGAAAATACTTAAATCATTTATTCAAAATTAATCATTCACACTTTTTTATTTAATATGAAATTATCTACTTTCTGTATATTGGTGCCTGAACGGATCACGCTAATATACTACTTAGGAAAACACTTCAAAACACTCATTATTGGAAAACCAATCAAAACAACTACTCTTCTAGCTAATACTGACGAAGTATTGAATTACATGATAGGATTCCTGGCATTTTAAGGCAAAAAAAATATATTGAAAATACTTAAATTATTTATTGAAATTCAGTCATTCACAACAATTATTGAACCATACATTCTATTTCAACTCTAGAAAATTTGTACAAGTTTTTTCGAACTCGTTAGTTCTCATCAGTAGAGTATAGAAACATTCATTCATTATTTACAAGCCTATTCTTGATTTATTTTTACAATTAATTATTTTTTATTTATTTGCTTACACACTTTTTATTTATTGTGATTTGCATAATACCTAAATAATATTATCTAATCATGATAAAAGCAAATAAATAAAAAATAATTAATTGTAAAAATAAATCAAGAATAGGCTTGTAAATAATGAATGAATGTTTCTATACTCTACTGATGAGAACTAACGAGTTCGAAAAAACTTGTACAAATTTTCTAGAGTTGAAATAGAATGTATGGTTCAATAATTGTTGTGAATGACTGAATTTCAATAAATAATTTAAGTATTTTCAATATATTTTTTTTGCCTTAAAATGCCAGGAATCCTATCATGTAATTCAATACTTCGTCAGTATTAGCTAGAAGAGTAGTTGTTTTGATTGGTTTTCCAATAATGAGTGTTTTGAAGTGTTTTCCTAAGTAGTATATTAGCGTGATCCGATTCAGGTACCAATATACAGAAAGTAGATAATTTCATATTAAATAAAAAAGTGTGAATGATTACTTTTGAATAAATGATTTAAGTATTTTCAATATATTTTTTTTTTCTTTAAAATGCTAAGAATCCTATCATGTAATTCAATACTTCGTCAGTATTAGCTAGAAGAGTAGTTGTTTTGAATGATTCTCCAATAATGAGTGTTTTAAAGTATTTACCTGACTAGTATATTAGCGTGCCCAGATTAGGGCAACAATATACAGAAAGTAGGTATTTTCATAATAAATAAAAAGTGTGTAAGTTGTGATTTGCATAATACCTAAATAATATTATCTAATAATAATAATTATAATTATTATCATTATTATTATTATTACTGGTATTTTTTATAGGTTGTGTATTCCATGTACATATATAAGCTTTATTACTGTATTCAGATAAATAAAATATATTATGAAAATTATTTTTTTTTAAATTTTTCATCTGGGGTGGCTTATTTTTTAAGATTTAATTTTTTTTATTGCACATTTGAATTCAGCATTAAAAAACACAAAATGTAGCATGTACATTTTCATTACAATAAACTTAAAAAATCTGAATTTTTAATTTTTTGCCTGGGGCGGCTTTATTTTTTAAGATTTAATTTTTTTGACTGCATATTTGAATTCAGCATTAAAAAACACATAAAATGTAGCATGAACATTTTCATTACAATAAACTTAAAAAATTGGATTTTTTTTTTCATTTTTTGCCTGGGGCGGCTTTATTTTTTAAGATTTTTTTTTTTTTTACTGCATATTTGAATTCAGCATTCAAAAACACATAAAATGTAGCATGAACATTTTCGTTACAATAAACTTGAAAAAAATCTGAATTCTTCATTTAATTAGGAAATGGGTAATAATAATAGTCATCCATTTTTTTTAATTAATTTATTAGTACATATAAGAACGAGGTTACATGTTTTGTGATATAATAATAGAATATTTATGTTCAACGTCTTCTCTTAGTAATTTCAAATTGTTTATAAATTTCTGTAACCTCTTCTTATACGTTTCGGCATCCATCTTTAGGATTCGATGAATTCAATGTTAGTGGTCATGCCTGCTAGCCCTCTATATACTAAGTACACTTCTTTTAGTATAATTGTTTGCCTTAACGTCACCATATTATCATCGGAGATAATGCGTGCATCTCATACCTGTTACAAATTAACAGATACCGTTATTTAGCACCATCCCTACCATACGGTGAAAGTGCTTTGTATACCGGGTGACACGGGAGATATGTAACACCCCGTAGCATGTTTATTTAAAAAGATATTCTTTTGAAATTTGGTAGACTTATAACATGCGTGATTGTCCTTTTTTTGGTATAAACAAGAAATTTTTTCCACTTCCGGTTTCACCGGAAGTGACATCTACTTCGTTATTTTAAATGGCACCCTGTATATATTTTTCTCCTATCTGATTCTACTTAAATTTCTCTTTTCAACTATGCATAGCAAGATGGAATTCGTTTTTAAAATGGCTGCTGAAAACCATTTTATTGCACTATGTCAAGTTGGCTATGGTATGAAATATGGAGGTAATTAATGCTTAATGTGCTGCGTTATTAAAAAAACCCTGGTAGGGTACACAATTTTGTGTTTCATATTTGTTTTGTTCTAATTAGTAGCCGAAGAGACTTTGTAGAATTTTTATATTGAAGAAAAATCTCTAGACTAAATCCCCGAAATCATAAAAACTAAGATAGAAACACTAATTTTAAATTTGACCCATTTGTAAAATATTTATTTATCTTCCACTTTTACCCAATACAGTTCAATGTTATGTCTGATTTTGCTTGCTTTTAAATAAAATTGTTTTCGAAGAATCTCAAAATGTTGGCCATTATTTTCCCTGTATCGTCGAATTCTTGTAACAGTACCTCTAAGCACATTTTCTAACTGCAATTAAGTAATCTCATTTATTGCTAACCTAACTCTCATTTCCAAGTCTTCCCTATTTTGCAGTGGAGCTTTATAAACTATTTCCTTGAGATGGCCCCATATGAAAAAAATCAAGTGGCGTAAGATCCGGAGACCTCGGGGGCCATCTAATTGGTAAAAGTGAAATATGAATAAATATTTTACAAATGGATAAAATTTAAAATTAGTGTTTCTGTCTTAGTTTTTATGATTTCGGGGATTTAGTCTAGAGATTTCTCTTTAATATAAAAATTCTACAAAATCTCTTCGGCTACTGATTAGAAAAAAACAAATATGGAACACAAAATTGTGTACCACGATTCTTTTGATATTGCAGCACACTAAGCATTAATTACCGCTACATTTCATATCATAGCCAACTTGACTTAATGCAATAAAATGGTTTTCAGTAGCCATTTTAAAAACGAATGCCATCTTGCTATACACAGTTAAAAAGAGGAATTTAAGGAGAATCATACAGGAAAAAAATATATACAGGGTGCCGTTTAAAATAACAAAGTAGATGTCATTTCCGGTAAAACCGGAAGTGGAAAATTTTTTTTGTTTGTACTAAAAAAAGGACAATCACATATTGTATAAGTCTACCAAATTTCAAAATTTCTACCAAATTTTAAATAAACATGCTACGGGGTGTTACATATCTCCTGCGTCACGGTATATCTAGCACTTTATATTTTCTATCGACTTCCAACTCGATTTTCATGAATGGCGTGATATGAGCTTCAACATTAATTTTTGCAAAAGACATTGCTGCTGCTGCTGCTTATATATCGACTTTAAGATTGTGAATGAATGCGGTGTTCTCTGGTCTTTACTTTTATGCTATATTCCACCTATACTTTTTTTATAAAGTAAGCAGAAAAATATGGGAAATAATGTAAACAATTTCATTGTTTACATTATTTCTCTCCAAACCCTGAGACGCTCCTTATAATGGATCATATGACTTATTAGTCATTGTATTATAACAGCCAGCTGCTGTTATCTAAAGGCAATTAAGCATGTTCTAAATATACACATAGCCGTAGACGGTTGACATTTATTTAGCTTAACAATCGGGAATCTCTGCGTTTGGTCACAGTTTTACATGCAAATCTAAAACTTATTGAAGTAAATCAATATATTTTTTTATCCTATGTAAGATATAAACACTCGTCGAGACTTGTCTATTTAATGATGGAAGTCAGTAGCCATTTCTTAACCTCTAACGTTCTCTTACGTAAACATGCAATACTATTCGCCAATAACTATAAAGAATAAACGGCGGCCATCTTATTTTTAATTACTACTTTTAGATATAATCTTTAGCTATAATCTAATATCTAAGTTCGGGGATTGGATCTCCCCCCTCTCCCCTCTCATTAGGTCTTAGAACCTATCATCTAAGAAAGATCCCACCTCACACTAGTACACACGTCCTAGAATCTATCATCTAGCAAGATCTCACCTCACACTAGAACCTAGATCATAGGTCCTATCATCTATCACCTGCGCGCCCCCCGCGGAGATTTGGGCGTGACATCACAGCTACAGCTCTACCTCCAGCTTGACCTTGAATTGCGCCAGTATTGGTACTGTATAACTACTTTGATACATTAGTTATCTACTTTAACACTTTACTTATTTCAACGCAGCTTCAACATCTTAATACTTTTGTAAGAATTTTACTTACATTAGTTACTTTTTAAATGTATTTTTAAATGTTAATGCATTTATTGTAATGATTTTCCGTTAAGTTAATAAATGATCAATTTCTAGTTTCGAAATGACTTATTTAATTTTAATCAGACTATAAAAGTTCTTTGACAAAGATCTTTTATAAAAGATATTTTATGAGTAATTTGATAGATATTTTATCTCATAAAATATCTTTTATAAAAGATCTTTGTCAAAGAATTTTTATAGTATAATGATGGCCTAAGCAATTTGTTTGAAAATCGTTTAAAATTCCCGCCTATACCAACCCCGCCTGTATCAAAAAGGCGGGAATACAGCGCTGTCTACGACGTAATGTTTGCAGTTTGATAAAATACTGAGAGTTCCCTATCTATATATAATATATATGTCTTTAATCTATGGGCGTTTGTGCAACGTATAGGTAAATTCACACCTGAGGATTCTGCATTTTTCAGGCATGCAATTTTGAACAGGCACATGCAGTTTTAACGCAATGCTTTTAAATTACGCACTTCTCGCACTTGTGGGTTTTTATAGAAATAGTCACAGATCAATAAAAGACGGAAATAGTGAACAGAAGCACGTCCTATAAAACAGTTGGTACTATATTTTTAAGTCTTTTTAGTTTGTTGTGTGGCAGTTCGACTGGTAGAGTGCCAAAAGCTAATTGTAATACAGCTAATAATATATAATATACCTAATAATATAAAAATATAACAACACAATTTTAGATATGGCAAGTATATTTATTTATTTTGCAGGTACTGTACCATACCAATTGCATTTCTAGGGAATTTCGCTAAACTGCACGCTTCTCTGGGGGAAAATAGAAGCAGCCTGCATTCTTAACGCATGTGTAAGAACTCATAAGTGTGAATAAGACACGCATGCATTTTACATGCTGCGTTAAAAACGCAGAGTGAGGTGTGAATTTACTATAACATCTGATCAGGAGAACTCATTTGTGTTGGCGGGGGTCTTTATCCGGGGAGTTGTTACTTTCTTGGGCGACTCATTTCTAATATAGCTTTTTAGCCTGCTGGACAGTACTCCAAAATGCTGGACTTTCCAGCGAAATTCCGGATGTATGGTCACCCTATCCTACTGTGGTGTCCGCGACTTTTAGCCCACAAGCACCTTGTGTGTCTGACAGATCCATTTTTAAATAAATCCTTTGACTTTAATTATGTAGAAGTACTTGTAATATTTATTTCTCTATGAATAGACTTGGAATATCTTTTATCTCTCTCTCTCTCGTTCGTGAACGTCTCTTTTTGGGCTATCTGGGGTAAACTAAAGTCTTAAAATCTGCTCGGGCGCCAAATTATGTAACGGTTTGTTGTCGGGTGGCTGGTTTGGAGATTAATCAGGGTCCAGATTAGTTAATAAGACAGCTCAATAAAAATATAAACAATTTATTTTCTTCTTCAAACAGGTAATATGTGGCAGTGTTACATAACATGCGGTTCTTAGGATAACATTTTCTATTATCAGAGAGAGAGAGAGAGAGAGAGAGAGAGAGAGAGAGAGAGAGAGAGAGAGAGAGAGAGAGCGTAACGATACGAAGTTAGTTGCTGCTACTGGAGTGGCATCGGGCGTCATGCTCATCCGCTCTGGTTCTGGCGGCGAAACGGCATCGGGGAATGATTAACGACTCAGTCCCAGCTCAACACGTCGAAGAATTCCCAGGGTCAGATTGCATTCGTTCCGTCGTGTTTGCGTCGTGAGATGCACAAAGCTGAAATATGTCTAGCTCACCGCGCTGTAGACAGATTGACAGAATTGCTCACACTCAAGGGCGGATCTGGACCTTGCGCTTGGGGGGGTAACACTAAACCCAAAATTTTTTTATGAGCGGGGGGGAGAAATCCGAAAAAAAATTTTTTCATCCCACAATTTTTTTGGAAAGCGGAGGGGAACAAATCCCAAACAAAATTTTCATCCCAAAAAATTTAAAATGAAAATTTCTTGGGGGGGGGGGGTAATTACCCTATTAAAATTTTTTCCTTCCCAAAATTAACAAAAATCATACCAAATTGATGATTTACAGAATCTGGGGGGGGGGGGTAATTACCCCGTTACCCCCCTATAAATCCGCGCATGCTCATACTGAATTAGTTGATTTGTGGTCGACTTTTATATCCGGGGGAGGGGGGGGGGGGAAGCACGAAACATTATCGTTGCCAATTTGACTATGTTACCTCTTCGATAGAGTTTTGTGAAAAATATATGTTATAGCTTATTGTATGGTGTATAATTAGTAAAAAGATGGTGGTGGTCGCTAACGTGTGTAAGTACGTAATTAAATTTTTTTAAAAATTCAAAAGCATCAATTTTTGTTTTCTTCTTGAGAAGATTTCCTGAAAATATCATTAATAAATTGTCTTGAGTAGATTTACAATATATGTGAAATATAAAAAAATTGGTTTACTTGATTAAGAAAAAATAATTTTTTTGAAATTTTCGAAAAAAATTTTGTTCCCAGATCTCATGAAGTTTTTGAGGTCAAAACTTTTTGTGGTAGTATCTTACGCAAAGATACATCACTGGAAGGAACCACACGCAAAAAGGTTGCAAAGGCACGGACACTTATCTTAACATGCCATGGCCTTTTTTTTTAAATTTTAAAGTAATTGTTTATTTAAAAACACTATAAATGTACCTATGTTTCAAAAATATTTTTCAGAACTCGATGGAGCTTAAAAATGCAAAATCAAGTTTCAAAATATATTTATTGTTTAAATATATTTTTTTTTACTTCCCTCAGATTATGTAGATTACGAAATTAAAGCCCTCAGTCTGATGTCTGTCTGTTAGTGCTATATCTACAAAACCGTTTGACATAAAAGAATAATATTTTGTTGGTAGTTGACGCTACTGCCAACGAAGAACTGGGATGCATTTCCGATGAAAAATATAACAGTGGATCCCCTAAAAAATAATGAATTAAGAAATTATGGTGGAAATAATATTTGGAATGTAGTTAACACTATTATATTGAGGAGGAATCCTGCTATACCTTTAGTGAAAATTATAGAGGGTGGACACCACTAAAAAGTAATTAAAGAAATGTGACTGAACACAATAATATTTGGCATGTAGTTAACACAACTATCAAGGAAAAAACCTGCTCCATTTTAATGAAAAATATACCGGGTGGTCATCCAAGATAATTAATTAAGAAGCATTGTTGGAAAATATATTTGGAATGTAGTTAACACTATTATGAGGAAGAAACTTATTGATATACTTTTACAATTGTACAGGGTGGTCATTTAAAAAAAATGATTAAAAAGAAATGACGGAAGAATAATATTTAGGATGTAGTTGTCACTATTATTGCCAGGAATAGAATCTGATATGCTATTAATAAAAAAGTAGTCATCCGATGGGAAAAATAATCGGACCACAAAATGACTCTGCAGTTTTTATAAAAGACGGTCAGTCCTACGGTGTTTAACAAAGATGACCTTTTTTTTTTTTGTATAAATTTCATCAGGAAAAAACAAAAATATTTTGTATTATAAAGGAGGGTGTCCCCCTTTCCCTCATTACCCCTCTGGATGAATTTCAATTTAACCAATACCATGAAATAATAGCCCTTATTGATACTTAAAATATAGAGGTTAAATTGGAAATACACGTGAATATTTAAACCCGTTATTCAGTATAGCTTAATTAATTAATCCGCAGGGTTTTAAATTCAAAATTCCATAAAGTTTTAACAAACCCTAAAGCCGTCCCACAGGGAAAATGCTGACCGATAAACCTCACATTGACCTTCATGCCTACAAGCAGTATTTGCCGTGTTGCCATATTTTCTCAAAAGCACTACTAGGTATTTGCCTCAATTAATTCCATTGTCATTGTGAATAACTAACTAAAGCACTAAAATTTAAGAAAATGCAAAAAAATAAAAATGATTAAAACGAAAAAACGAAGTAACACGGATCTGTTCTATACACATCGAACATGTTAAACAAAACCGAGACTGAAACACTGCTGTTATTGTAGTCCTTATAGCCAAAAAACGCTTTACTACTTGGTATACTGGGAGATTTGTCTGTGACGCACTCACAGTTTCAATGACCGAACTGCGTTAGCCTTCAAATGATCAGGTGGGAATAAGAAAGTTTAGATGTATGTTCATGAGCGTTGTAAATATTTTAGATCAAAATTTCATAATTTTTATCTTCCTTATTTTTCACATATTTTGCAAGTGACTATTTTAAAGAATTTTTGGGAGTCATAGTGCTTATCAAGTTCAAATATTCACGTATATTTCAAATTCACCCTGTATAATAAAATAAAAATTAAATATAAGGGTTCTTGAAATATTATATAAAAATCTATTCCAGGGCTCCATCTTCGGAGAGCCCTAGCTCTTAGGAAGCATTTGTGGACATATGTTTATATGAACTTTTTTTCATATTTTAGCATGTAGAATTCGCACCAGAAGTTTGTAACCGGTATTTCCGGAGAGTGTAACAACACCCTTATGATTATTTTTGTTTATTTGTTTCCGATTTGAACAAATTTTTACTTAAATGAAGAACAAATTAAAATCTACATATGACCAGAAAAACGTTCACCTCCTACAAATACAAAGCCATCTACGAAACCATCTATCATTTTAGTGGGTTTTTCGTTTGGAAAGGCGTGCTGTGACAATTTTGTTTGAACTGTCAAGCAATTTGTAATTTCTTTTTCGCTTTTTGCGTATTCTGCAAATTTTTGCAATATTCAATATTTATTAATTTCCTCTTTTAAAAACAATTCCTGAAATGATTATTTTGGTACCGCAGGTGGCTTAGCATTTCTAAAAGGCAAATGCCCAGTGAACACGGATACATACCTGGTATGTTTCTCTTACGTAATCTATTCAACATGTTATATCCAAGGATATTGGATGTATGGTAAATGTAAGGTACATGGACCTTAAAATTTCAGCCACAAAAAAAGTTATAGCCATGTAATGGCAACATAACTTGTAACATACTCGTATGTGGCAAATATATAACATACATGTAAAAGACATATATTGTATTTCAAAATATTTACCTTAAAATATGTTCTGATGTTACATGTGTGCTATATAACATGCAATTTCCGCGGTATATGCACGAGGGGGTAGCAAATAATATACCCCCAAATGGGGTTACTTACCTAAACCACAAGTGGACCTAAATTTTAGTTTTTCGACAGTCACTATAAAAAATTTTGCTTCTTAAAGAAATACGATGTGTTAAGAAAATGTACTTTTTTATGCAGGGCGCTCAAAAATTTCAAAAATATGAATTTTACCCAAGAGCAAACTACCTTTATTTTTCTCATTTTTAAGGAAAATGCAATTTGAAAAAATTGTTTATTAGATCTTGTTTAATAGGTAAGTCTTTTTCCCCAATGCCTCACCTCAGTTTTCGTATTTTTCCGTAACGGATACTAAAAAATTTAGGATTATGAAAGAAAAGTATTTCAAATGGCTTTTTTATTAAAAATGAAAAACAAAGGTAGTTTACTCTTAGGCAAAATTCATATTTTTGGAATTTTTAAGCGCCCTGCTCCTTCATAAAAAAAAATAATTTTTTTAACATAAATCGTATTTTTTTAAAAATGCGGAAATTTTTATAGTGACTTTTTGTCCAAAAATTAAAATTTAGGTCATTCGTTGTATAGCTAATCCCATCCGGGGACACCTTGTACTACTGTTACAATATGGCTCAAGTAAGGAAAAACTAGATGTAAAAAAAGGCCAATCTAAAATAAATAATTTTTATATTCATAAAATACATATATCATAATAATATATTAATCAAAGTCATACAAGAATTGCACATTCCCTAAACTATATAGTTTGGTTTATTACAAGCAAACTTTTGGTTAACAGAAAACATAGAAGATAAAATAGCTGAAGGAAAATAACATATACAGAAAAAGTTAGCTGATTGCAAGCTATGTAATAAGGTAAAAAAAATAAAGAAAAGCCTGACAGTATACATGAATCATTTTCATTCCGCTGTAAATTACGAAGAAATAAACATTAGCATGATTACTATAGAGACTAGAAAAGTGTATAAGTTTTTGGTAAAACAGAACAGCTTTATCTTACATTGAAAGAAGTTTCAGGAAAATTAAAAGCTTAATGAAGTGTGTTCCAAATGATGCTCGAGCTTTTACAACATTTAAAAACTGTGGATTTTGAACGCTACAGTAACACTATTGATTTTGATGTAGACGTAAACGAACAGTAGAAACGAAAATAGCAGGCATATTAATGAGAAGTACGACACTGCATTTTCTAAGTGTCTATACACCTACATACACAAAATATACTATTTTTGACAGTCGAGTTATTATTATATTATCTATACAGTGTGTTTCACTTCTCGTGAAGACACCCCTGTATCTTTTTTATTTGTTGCCGAATTAATTTCAAATTTTTATCAGCCATGCAAGTCCATAAGGTGACTTTATTCAACATATAAATGCCGTCTAAATCTAAAACGCCGGCCTACTGCGATAAAAAGAAAATGTCAATTTTCGAGAAATCATAGTAGGCTTAGAGATAGACAAAAATTTTGTTAACAAAAGTTGTTCGGAATCACTTGATATGTCCCCCTGTAAAATTTTGTGAAAATCGGAATATTTTCAAAAAAAAATTTAAAAGGGCTTTTTATTTTTACATATCAAGTTGAATGTAATATCTTTTCTTTTTTCTTTTTGTTATCTCTCTTCTGGAGGAGTAACTCTCCATCATATCCTTCCTCCTTATCGGCTCAGAAATTTAGGAACATGGACGGTTTTATTGCGTTGAATGTAAAGAGTGCCGTGAAATTAACTGTCAATATGTATTGTTTTATTTATTTCGTCATTGCTTTCATGACAGAAGTGATTGTTGTTATTTTCTGTGGAGTTTGTTAGTTTTTCTTGTTTTAATAATTTTATTCATACTAAAGTTTCCTTATTTCATATCTTTTCTCATAATGGTTAGAATACTTTTAACTACTGATGAAAAAATTGAAATAATAAAGATAGTCGGTGAAAATGTACGGTCTTCAAGAGAAGCAGCAGAAGAATTTAATTTAAGACATCCTCTAAGACAACCAATACACCATGGTACCGTAGCAAGAATATGTCACTTGTTCAATACAACTGGCAATGTGCTTAAACCGAGAGTACATCTTAATCGAAATCACGGAGATGATAATGTTATATTAGCGGCGTTTAACGCCAATCCCACTACCAGTCTTCGAAATATGGCTCGTGACCTTAATTTGTCGGCATCAAAAATTTGGAGATGTTTAAAACGCCATAAGCTACAACCGTTTAAACCAAAATTTTTACATACCTTGGAGGAAGGTGATGAAGAGAGAAGATTAGAATATTGTTTATGGATCCAAGGTAATTATTTAAACAATAGAGACTTCTTGAAGAAAGTAATTTTCACGGACGAGGCAACTTTCTCCACCAACGGGGTAGTGTCATCACAAAACTCTAGGTTCTGGGCAGTAGAAAATCCTGGTTGGATAATAAATTGTAAAAGGCAATATTCCCAGAAAGTAAATGTGTGGTGCGGAATTTTTAACGAAACAATAATGGCCGTTTTTCTTTTTTCAAAATATAAATGCGTTAAATTTGCTAGAATTTTTAAATAATGATCTTTGGAATGCAATTGTTGATTTTCCTTTGGAACAATTGTATTTTCAACTCGACGGAGCATCTATCCACAATTCCGTAGTAGTGAGAGCATGGATGAATGAACATTTTCCCCAAAGATGGATAGGACGAAATAGCCCTTTAATACATTGGCCACCCAGATCACCTGATCTCACTCCAATGGATTTTTATTTTTGGGGTCACATTAAAAACAAAGTTTATATGACCATATGACATTTTCTTTTTATCGCAGTAGGCCGGCGTTTTAGATTTAAACGGCATTTATGTATTGAATAAAGTCACTTTATGGACTTGTATGGCTGATAAAAATTTGAAATTAATTCGGCCACAAATAAAAAAGATACAGGGGTGTCTTCACGAGAAGTGAAACAAAAATAATTTTTTTTTGAAAATATTCCGATTTTCACAAAATTTTACAGGGGGGCATATCAAGTGATTCCGAACAACTTTTATTAACAAAATTTTTGTCTATCTCTAAGCCTACTATGATTTCTCGAAAATTGACATTTTCTTTTTATCGCAGTAGGCCGGCGTTTTAGATTTAAACGGCATTTATGTATTGAATAAAGTCACTTTATGGACTTGTATGGCTGATAAAAATTTGAAATTAATTCGGCCACAAATAAAAAAGATACAGGGGTGTCTTCACGAGAAGTGAAACAAAAAATTATTTTTTGAAAATATTCCGATTTTCACAAAATTTTACAGGGGGGCATATCAAGTGATTCTGAACAACTTTTGTTAACAAAATTTTTGTCTATCTCTAAGCCTACTATGATTTCTCGAAAATTGACATTTTCTTTTTATCGCAGTAGGCCGGCGTTTTAGATTTAGACGGCATTTATGTGTTGAATAAAGTCACCTTATGGACTTGTATGGCTGATAAAAATTTGAAATTAATTCGGCAACAAATAAAAAAGATACAGGGGTGTCTTCACGAGAAGTGAAACACACTGTATATTAAACACAGGTAATTTTTAATTTTATTACTTATTTACTCTAGTGACTGAATAAATGCTTTTTTGAACTATATATTTAACATCCGAATAAAGTTTATTTTAATGTATGGTTATCCAAGTTTAATTGTACCAAATATCAACTAAAATTCTGAACGAAAATAGTTAATGAAAAAACAAGAATTCTTCAATTATTCAAAAAGGAGCTAAAAATTTATTAGAAACAAGAAAAATTCAACAAACGTGACAATAATACTCAGATAATGACGAAAACAAATTTCCTATATATAAAAAAAAATTAGTTACAGACAAACCTGTCAGCATGAATTTGCAAGCAGACTAATACTTAAAACTTAATTATCTTAAAACTAGTTTATGGCGCCTGGTTTCCTTTTTTCATACATATCTCAATAAATTATGGTACAATAACTGCTCCAGCTTCTTGTTTTCTCTCTGTAGCCTTTGCTTTGACAGTCTGAACCACTCACTAGCGATGTTCTCAAATTCTTTTTCACAATGTGGGAACGTTTCGTTAACAGCAGCTAGAACAATAGTTTATGACAAAATTTTATAACTTTTGTGTATTATTTACTTAAAAGCAATTTCTAACTTTTTTAGAAATTCTTTGTCTTTACCTTTACGAGATATTATTTTTAATTAGTAATTATACAAAATTAGACACAGACATCTATGATGACATAAATAGGTTAAATCCCTATAGCCGCAGCAGTTTATAGCAAGAGTGATAAAATATGACCAGTTTTTCAATATTTATATTAAGTTTAATGCTGGTTATAAAAGATTTAAGCTATAATAAAGCACCTATAATTTTTCTGTGGCTTGAGCTTAGTTAAATTTCATTAAATTTCAATCTCAAGTTTGGGCAACATGTCAATAAAACTCCAACAAATAAGTAGGTACCTAATAAGCGACTTAACACTGCACCGAAGTGCTAATGATTTACACTTTTACGTACTTACCTACAATAGTTTTGATCTCTGAACTTGAGTCCACACAAAAACAAAGACGATATTTAACATGTTAAAACGCACGCTAGAAGTCACGTTGCACCTCCTTCAGGGTCACTTAGGATTAGGTTATTTTGTTAGGTATAGTTAGGGATATTTGAGTTAATTTGGTATCCTTTTCTAGCACTAACTATGTAATACAGAGTGCGAAAGAGATGTCCTATAATAATTTTATAACCAGATTTACCGGGACATTTAAAACATGATGGATATTAAAACGTTATCCAACTATATGAAGATACGGGATTATCGAACTAGTTTATGATCGGCGAGTTTTATTTTTTGTTATTAGATACATAAATAAAAATAAAACGGCCGGTAACACTATTCACTATTTTAATAAATTTATAGAGTATTTAAACGAATAAGTCATCAAGTATTATATAGGCACAATTACATTTTCATTACCACTGAATGACAATTGAAGACACTTTTGTTTAATATCACAAGCGTTAATTGGTAAAAGAGCTTCTTATTTTCATTGGGAATGCTATTATTATGTTGATTAAACTACACTGGTCACTGATGTTATAACCTACTATAGCAGCACACTCACTACTACACCAAAACAATATACATAATATATATACTTAACGAAACTTTTTTGACATTCCATATGTAAGCTAGCTTGTTTCACGTTTGTAGTTTACCAAATTACATGATTAAATATATATGTGTAACGTAATTGTAGAAAAACTTAAAATGTCCATGATGATCACAAAATATATACATGTTATATCTGGTGTAAACATATAAGATGGGTTGATGTGTAATATGTAGCAATTATCTAAATATCACAAATTTTAATGTTATTATTTAACACACAAGCAATATAACTTTAAACGTACATACTGATTACAGAAATACATAAATGTTATATAGCTGATAAATACACATCATACTTGTTATTGTAATGTAGCAGTTACGTAAAAATCACATATTTTAATGTTATTATTTAACAAACAGGCAATATAACTTAAAATCTACATGGTGATAACAGACATACATAAATATTATATGGCATGTAAATATACAAAATACTTGTTATTGTAATGCAGCAGTTATGTAAAAACAGCGGCGGCTGGTGAAATTTCAATATTTTTTTTCTCGTCTGTGGCGCATGGGACCCATACGAAATTTGGGAAATAACATCTAGAGAAGCACTTCTCTAATGACCCCTAAAAAATTTTGAAAAAGCAGTTTGCGAAAAAATTTTTGAAAATTTGCTAGCCTCCCCTGGGTCTAGGGACCCCTGTTTACTTTTATTTTTTTTTGTCATATGCATTTGACATTTCATAAAAATGCATCGACAGATTTTAGAGTTTGTGAAAATATTTTCATTACTAACTGAAATACAATGAACTGAAATTTTGTAATTTACAATTTAACAAATTACAATATTTCAATTCGTTGTATCTCAGTTAGTAATGAAAATATTTTCACAAACTCCAAAATCTGTCGATGCATTTTTATGAAAAGTCAAATGCATATGACAAAAAAAAATAAAAGTAAACAGGGCTCCCTAGACCCAGGGGAGGCTAGCGAATTTTCAAAAATTTTTTCGCAAACTGCTTTTTCAAAATTTTTTAGGGGTCATTAGAGAAGTGCTTCTCTAGATGTTATTTCCCAAGTTTCGTATGGGTCCCATGCGCCACAGACGAGAAAAAAAATATTGAAATTTCACCAGCCGCCACTGTGTAAAAATCACATATTATAATGTTTGTATTTAACAAACAGGCATGTTTGTTAATAACTTAAATGTATATAGCATTTGAAGATGGTTTATATAATGGAGATATATTTGGTAATATGGTGTGTGTTACCTTGACAATCTCTCTTTGGTACGTAACAGCCATATGTGTGTTCACTGGGTGCTTTTTTGGCCATACCGTAGATCCTAATTTGTTTTATATTATTATCTAAGTAAAATTTGGTTTAAATTAGAAAAAAATAAGAAAGTTATAAAGGTGTTATACTCTTAAGTGCGATACTTGGTATATACAGAGCACAGGATATTTATGTATATTCTTATTTCACCCTTGCTACAAAATATTGCAGGTTTTGAATTTTTCTCTTTGCCTTGAAAGTAATATCTACATGACTCTTGAATGGGCTCATTTAATGAATTTCATTTAGTAGTCGTTACTTCTTGTGGATAAAGTATTACTTAAAATTAGGCAATATTGAAAATTTCACATGAATCATGAATCCGATATATGGTTTTCGAAATATACGACTTTTAAAGTGGGAATTGGAAGCGCGATGCGACCAACATCGTGACGTCAGAGGATAGTAATATAAATCGCTGAAAATAGTTGATAAACTGAAATTCTTCACAAACACGCATAAGTTTCAAAACACACTGCTTGAGTTAATGATTGATAATATTGTGAAACTATAATAACGCGCTGCAGCTAGCCACTTCGGCTGGCGGGTTCCTATCAAGCGACGTCACGGCCGATACTCGACAAGGCGAGTGCGGTCCATTTTTATGATTTTCTTTAGACGATTTATAGGTCTCACAAAATTTTAGTTTTTTGCACAAGGTCTTAAAATTATAAGATCTTTCTCATACCCAAGTAGCTCATAGTCATAAGTTTTTATATATAACTATGAAAAACGTTTGTACAACTTATATTATTTGAAATTATAAAACTAAAAAGTTAACGACGATTATACAACTATTTTAAGTTTTGTAGAGGGCATTTAAACGTTGTTTAATAAAGTTTTTGTGAGGACATTGTTTTTGAGTTATATTAAAATTTTATTAACGTTGTATAAGCGAGTTGTTTTATAGTTCTTGCTTGACATTGTTTTGAGTTTATATTAAAGTTTTATTAACGTTGTATAGGCGAGTTGTTTTATAGTTCTTGCTTGAAGTTGCTGCAGTTTATACCACGTGTTTTATAAAAGTTATTTATTAGTTCGATATGAAGTTGTTCTAAAGTGTATACAACGTTGTACAAGATGTTTATTATGTAACTGTATTTATAAGATGCTTACATTTTTATAGATGCCATAATAAATATGTAGTTTTGTAGTTTTCATTTGGAGTTTTATAATAGTTTCACCAACGTCCGAAGTGGGTATATTTTAGAATCTTTAAATAGTTGTATTAAATATATAATGTCATAAATACACATGTCGAACATAACCTCCGTGATAACCTGCCTCGTAATATAAAGTGTGTTATTTTCTAATAGAAAAAAAATATGCCTCGAGTACACAATAACATGTTTCTAAACCCTACAGCAGAGATTATTCATATATAGTCTCTGCCTACAGATATACTACTGATTATTATAGAAAAGTAAAAAAATATTTAAATCAATATCATTACACCAGCATCAAAGTGAAAAAAGTAATCAAAACTCCAAAGGCACAGTGCTTGCAAACTGTAAATCAAAATAAGAGTTCACCTTTATACCCGGAGAAAATAGTAAATATTATCGAAAACGAGCAAAACGTATTATATATCATATTGTAGAGTATTTTAACAACCTTACTAAAACTTTGCAAGTTGTAATATTTTTTTAATAACTCTGTACAACTATGCTTTATATCTACACATTAGTTGTAGAACAGTTTCAATTCAGTTTTAAGAACTCTTATACCACTATAATATAACTCTACAAAACCCAGTTGTATAAAGTTTCATTGTAGTTTTGCTAACTGTTAGACACTGTAATACAACTTTACATTTATTAATAATCTTAAAAGTTATAGTTGTAAACACTTAATACCAACTTTATAAATTTTGGTCATATAAATAGTGTATTGCAGTTTTATTGTAGTTATTAAAACTTTGTGGTTGGAAAATTTCAGAAGCCATTCCATCGTCCAGCTTGTGAATGTAGAAAGTTTAATTTTTTAAATAATTTTATTAATAGTTTTTCATGACTAGAAAAGTAATACTACCTAACATTTTCTTATTTTGGTGTATGCTTTGTAACGGGTAAATAGTACTTTTTGGGGCGAACCCTGTATGCATGGTTCCTTTTTGGTATACCTTACCTTGTCCTGTACGTGAACATTTTTTCATTAAGCGCATAGGAGCGACACAACGCATTTATAATTATATCTTTATGGTATAAAGTTTGATTCGGTTAATTTAAGGAAGTAGCATGTTACCTTATTATTACTATACCTATTGGAAGAATGTTCGACTCCCTCATGGTACTAGGAACCTTCAGAGTTTGTTTGGTAATTAGCATGGCTCATAGTGCAGTATTGTAAAATGTAGGCAATTAGGTGCCGCGTAACGTTGTGTGCGTTTTCAATCACTTTATGTCTGGGATATATTTACATGAAAGTCATAAGTTTCTCAGTTAACACTTGTTTACGCTAATTTTCGGACAGAAACAGCCATGTTAGTTGCTTACGTTTAGTTTAGAATCAGGTTATCGGCTAAGCGCACTGTCGGTATAGGGTGAGCGCGTCATTGCGCGGTGTATGAATTTTAAATACCAATTGTTTTTCATTACGGGTTTCCAACATACATGGATTCGGTTTCAGAAAAAAGGGTTTGGAAGGAAGTAACGGCCATTTAAGAAGCTGTTGGGGCACCGAGCACATGGCTTAGAGAATTTTGTTAAATTATAATTAAAAGAAGGGCCATTCTGCGAGAAGGTATGTCTAAATTTGTTTGCAGTAACGATAACAGTATTTCTTGTTTTGTAGATTTGCCGGCCTAACTTACGTTTGGCTAACTTGCATTTTGCAACTTACACTTTGGAATTTTCGCATTTAGTAACTCTTACCCTGTAGACTTGCTGTTTAATATTTTATGATTGTATGATCCTGGATCTATGTTAATTTGAGCTGTAATACGGTTATATGGTTGGAAGCGCTGTGTGATTCGATTATTCAACCGGCTATTGGATAACCACGGTCGCACGTGAAGCATGCCGCCCGGCCGCTAGGTCGCTTACCCTGATGAGAACACATGGTTGTAGCACATGGTTGTAACACGTTATGTAAATAAGGAATTGCCCTGGATGTCCATGGTACTGTGAGGTGTCGACAAATTAAAAATAAGGTCAGACTGTTTTTTCTATTTACTCAGAAACGGCGACGTGAAATTCCAGCCTCTGATTGTACAATAAACGTCGTGTGAGACGACGGCGTTGAATTATAAATTTACCAATCTTTTCAAAGAATTTGTTTGCTAAATCACCAAGCCAATTTTACACTTAACTTAAGCCAGATAATCTCATTGATATTACGATTTTTAATAAGTTCCACAGTTACTGTGAACCGCAAATAGTACTATTTGAGGGGGCCAAAAAGCGGACCATTTGCGAAATTAAATGAATTAAGTATTAAGCATTTTGATGCTCGTAGAGCACGTTCTTACCCCATAAGGATACCTTATTGTGATACATTTTTATTATTAAATCTAATTTGAGGACCCAACCTTGACTTTATTTTTTTGCAACACCCGCCAACCCAAAAGGCTAGGATAGGCATTTTTTCTTGGTCTTAACTAAAACAAGATTAAGCGGCGCCTATTTAAATAATTGAAGACTTTAAAATTAAATTTTCCAAAGATCCTTACTCACGCCCAATGCCTCCGACGAGAGAGCTGCCGCCTAGCAAAGTATAATCCCCGGTGGGGTTATAGCTTAACATTTTACAATAGTTTAAGAACCACATATTGTTAAATATAAATGTGGGTGTATTTTAAAAAATAATTTATTTTCTTCATTTTCGTTTATTTTCGAAGCCCATTGTTTTTTATCGAGGTAGAACAATTATATTCACGAGCAATGTTTGTTTGCACCGTTTTCAATATCATGTAATTCATATTAGCCTATTATATTTATTATTATACACCTCCATATGTCTAATTATACATAATAAGAATCGTGTCAAAAGTTATCATATAGTTGCATACGTTCACATTACAACTAGACAAGTTACAAATAAAGAAACATTATAACAGAAAGTAGTAAAAAGTTATTAGGTGGTGGAATGTTTCTTCTTTTGTAACTGATATACGTATATATATATATATAGTAGTTAAGTAAGGCCGATTCTGGACCAAACCCGTCAGTAGAGTAGCAATCGGAGTTCTGTGTGACGTCATCATTCCGGAAGCCCCGCGGGGGGCGCGCAGGTGCTAGATGATAGATCCTATTATCTAGGTTGTAGTGTGAGGTGGGATCTTCTTAGATGATAGGTCCTAGGACCTAATGGGAGGGGGGAGATGGGAGATCCAATCCCCGAGCTTAGATATTAGATTATAGCTAAAGATAAGAGATTATATCTAAGAGGGCGTGGATAAGAGTATACAGGGTGTGTCTAAAATAAGATGGCTGCCGTTTATTGTTTATAGTTATTGGCGAATAGTATTGCATGTTTACGCTAGAGGTTAAGAAAAATGGCTACAGACGTCCATCATTGAGTTTAAATAAACAAGTCTTATCTATGGAATAAATATTCATCTACTTCAATACTTAAGTTTTTAGATTTACATGTAAAACTGCGATCAAATGCAGAGACGTTATCGGATTCCCGGAAATTGTTAATGTAAATAAATGCCGACCGTCTACAGCTATATGTATATTTAAAACGTGATTAATTACCTTTAGATAACTACAGCGGCTAGATCAAAGGAAATATCGAGATCCAATATAAACGCTTTTCGGGCAAGACTCATTAGCCTGAGTTTTATATAAGATAAATATTCGTTCGTTTCTCTATGTTTAGATTTCAATTTAATAAGAACATAATGCATACCCGTTATCGGATTCCAGGAAATTGTTAATGTAAATAAATGCGACTGTCTACGGCTATATGTATATTTAAAACGTGATTAATTGTCTTTAGATAACAGCATCAGGCGGTTATAATACAATGACTAATAAGTCACGTGATCCATTATAAGGAGCGTCTCAGGGTTTGGAGAGAAATAATGTAAACAATGAAATCATCATATTTTTTCCCATATTTTTCTGCTTACTCGATACGAAAAGTGGGGCTGGAATACAGTATAAAAGTAAAGACCTGAGATCGCCGCATTCATTCACAATCTTAAAGTCGATATATAAGCAGCAGCAGCAGCAATGTCTTTCGCAAAAATTAATGTTGAAGCTCATGTCACACCGTTCATGAAAATCTATGAGCTGGAAGTCGATAGAAAATATAAAGTGCTAGATATATATAAAGCACTTTCACCATATGGTATCCAGGTCCAAGTAATCCTTGAAAATTGTAAAGTGAGTCTACCAGCCAGATACTCACGCATTATTTCTAATGATGATATGGTAACGCTACAACAAACCATTATACTAAAAGAAGTGTACTTAGTATATAGAGGGCTAGCAGGCACGACCACTAACATTGAATTCATCGAGTCCTAAAGATGGACCCCGAAACATATAAGAAGAGGTTACAGCAATTTATAAACAATTTAAAATTACTCAGAGAAGACGTTAAGTACGTTGAAGTTTTACGTACATTTCAACATGTCAGTATCCAGCCGAAGATGTCCAAGAACAGTTCAGTTCAGCGAGGATGTTAAAATTCATCACATTTACCATTGGAGCTATGCCCATAGAACTGCTAGATGTGGTAACTGGATGCAAGACGCCCGCGATCGAGATCGTTTTCAAATTAAAATATTACGATACGCTCAAATAATTAATCCAGTACTTGAACATAAATATTCTGTTATTATATCACAAAACATGTAACCTCTTTCTTATATGTATTAATAAATTAATTTAAAAAATGGTTGACTATTATTACCCATTTCCTAATTAAATGAAGAATTCAGATTTTTTTTTCAAGTTTATTGTAACGAAAATGTTCATGCTACATTTTATGTCTTTTTTAATGCTGAATTCAAATATGCAATCAAAAAAATTAAATCTTAAAAAATAAAGCCACCCCAGACAAAAAATGAAAAAATTAAGATTTTTCAAGTTTATTGTAACGAAAACGTTCATGCTACATTTTATGTGTTTTTTAATGCTGAATTCAAATATGCAATCAAAAAAATTAAATCTTAAAAAATAAAGCCACCCCAGACGAAAAATAAAAAAATAATTTAATTTTTATAATATATTTTATTTATCTGAACTCATAATACAGTAATAAAGCTTATATATGTACATGGAATACATAACCTATAAAAATAATAGCAATAATAATAATAATAATAATAATGTGGTGGAATACGTAACAACTGGCAAGGCATTTACGCCTAAAGTTCGGCGAACAGCAGCCGGACTGAGACGCCAGCACCACACTCTAAATCTGACAGTGATGCTCACTATTAAGCAGCACTGTTTAGATAGGATTCGAGCGCTTATGGCTATTAAGAAGACGCTAAATAGGCGGGTACGAAGTATGGAGCAAAACACATTGTTCCGTACGAATCCTTCCCGCCTATTTCAGGAGCCACAGCGAGTTGTCGACAATCCGCCGACTGTAGCCGATGTCGAAAGCTTCTGGAAAGGAATCTACGAAACGACACGTCCATTCAGGAGCGACACTCCAGCAATAGCACACTTTGAGACTCTGTGCCACAGAACCTTTGAAGATCCAGAAGAAGTGTGCCCGACAATCAGTTCGGAGGAAGTCCAACAAGCTCTTGTTGGCACCAAGAACTTCGCTGCTCCGGGGCCAGACGGCATAAATAATTGGTGGTGGAAAAAATTTCCTTCCACCCACCGTCGTCTGGCCCGAGTTTTCAACAAATGGTTGAACGAGGGGCAGCAGATTCCGGACTGGTTTGTCGAGGGACGTACTGTGCTCATCCCTAAAAAGGGGGATTTGTCTGATCCAAGGAATTATAGACCAATCGCCTGTCTGAACTCCTGCTACAAGCTATTTACACGTATCTTGTATGCTCGGACACTACGGCAGGTTGATCCGGTCTTCCAGCAGATATACGAACAGCGTGGCGCCAAGAAGGGCATGGCAGGTTGTAAGGACAGCCTGCTGGTAGACCGCTGTATTACACAGGATTCTGTGCAATACAAGCGGAATCTATAAATGGCCTGGATTGACTATCGTAAGGCATTTGACACAACATCACATGAACTTTTGTTACATTTGCTCAAATGTCTTGCGGTAGCAGAGCCACTAGTGAGATGTATTGAACAACTGCTGCCACTCTGGAAGACCCGCTTCACCATAACATCAGGTGCACAGCGGGTTACGACAGAGCAGGTGGCATTCCAAAGAGGAGTTTTCCAGGGAGATTCTCTGAGTCCCCTCCTCTTCTGCATCTCACTGCTGCCGTTGTCTGTTGAGCTCCGCCAAACCCGCGGGTACCTCTGTGGCCCACCCAGCAACCGGAGGCATAAGGTCACTCATCTATTCTACATGGATGACCTAAAACTGTATGCCTCCGGAGAGCGAGAACTTCAAAACGCTCTGAGGGTGGTCGAGGAGTACACGCGGGCCATTGGTATGGAGTTCGGATTGGACAAGTGCGCGGTCGTCCACCTCAAGAGAGGGCGATGCGGGGAATTTTCTGAGGACGCGCAGCTCGCAGACGGAAGCATCCTAAGACATCTGGATGCCGGAGAGACCTACACATACCTGGGTGTGCAACAACACCACATTCAGGATGTGCAACAAATCAAGAAGTCTCTCCGCGGCAAGTACGCCTACTCCGAAAGATTTGGTCGTCCGAACTTTCGGGGAAGAATAAGGCGTCTGCCACTAACATGCTTGCCGTTCCTGTTCTGCTCTACTCCTTTGGGGTAGTAAAATGGACGGTAGATGAGCTGCGCCAACTAGACAGAGATACCCGCAAGATGATGAACATCCATAGGAGTATTCATCCTAGATCGTCCGTTCCTCGTGTTTATCTCCCACGTCATCGGGGGGGGCGAGGACTCTTGAGTCTGGAGTGTATGCATGGCAGAGTAGCACTGAGTATGGCATGTAACATCCTCAGGAGCTCGGATCCGCTCCTGCTATTAGTGAGAGATCACGAAATCGCAGGGGTGGGCGCAGGATTGTTCAAGGCAGCAAAAAGAGCCGCAGATGAACTTGGTCTCGTATTCGACGTCAGACGAGGTGGCCGGCGCGGTGCTGATCCAGAGTCAGTCACCGAGCTTCAGCCAAATCGTCTGAAAGCCCAAATAAAAGCTGCCGAACAGGAGAATCTGTTCAGGCAGCATGTCGATAAACCCATGCACGGTGTGTACTATAAGAACATAGAAACACTGGGTTTATCGACTAGGCTGACATTCGCCTTTTTAAGGTCAGCTGGGCTTAAGTCGGAGACCGAGGGATTCATTGTGGCCTGTCAGGATGGTGTAATAAACACCTTGGTCTACCGAAGCCGCGTAATGGGTGTAGAGGTCCCTGATATCAACTGCAGGGCCTGCCGTCAGGCGCCGGAATCGCTGATGCATTTACTTTCAGCATGCCCGATATACGCGATTTCGGCCTACATCCACCGCCATAACGCGGCTTTACGAGTGCTATACTACCATCTACGGCACTCGTACGGGGTAGATCAAACACCAGTGCTGCCTTACATCCCCGGAGATATTGAGTCCGTTGTCGAGAACGAGAGGTGCCGAATTTATTGGAACTACTCGTTACCGACCGTCAGGCTAATTCAAGCCAACAAGCCTGACATAGTACTCCTCGACCATCAGAACAAAGTGATGTTTGTCACCGAATTCTCAGCACCTGCTGAGACAAACATCGCTTTGAAGGAGGGGGAAAAACGGACCAAATATCGTGATCTCCGGTATGACCTCCAAGTGCTGTACCCAGACTACTCGGTCAAGATGGTCGTCCTAATAATCGGCGTACTCGGAGGGATGAAGCCTTCGCTGCTCTCAGAATTAAAGATCATACCGGCCTGTCAGAATTCGGCAGAATGGTTGGCAGGTCAGATGCAGAAGGCGGTTATCTTGGGGTCCCTTCGTCTGCTTAGGGCACATGATTCAGGTGTTTACAGTCACTAACTCCACAGGTCGTGGAGAGTGGCTGTAATGAATTAGCCGGCGCGGCTACCGTGTGGTGTCGGAGGCCACGGAAGCCCTGTCCGGCAGCGGGAAACCGAAAAAAAAAAAAAATAATAATAATAATAATAATTAATATAAGTGCATAAAAATTAAACAATGCTACTTTTTTCAATCCAACTGTTATGGGAACTGTCAAATCCAAGCCATTTAACGAAAACCTTATTTCCTTTCTTCCTTAAAACTTTCTCAACGAGATACATGTCTGAATGTTTAACCTTCTGCAGTTCTTCAGTATAGAAGCATCCTTCTATTGGCTGTTTCTGTGCATCGGTCAGTAAGTATGTTATGGGGCTGGTATAATTAATTTTTGAAATAGTAAATATGTCATTAGACCAATTAGGAGTATAACCTTTATCGAACACGCCTCTGTACTTGCTTATTCTCACATGATCGTTAATTTTAAATTTAGGTAATTGCGAGTATGTAATTGTAGGATAATTGTAAACGGATTTCAAGGTATTTTTTCATTCTTTTTATTTACATCTACAGGTTTCATGCCTAGTATTATTATATTTCTTAATAATATCAGCAAGTAAATTATACCACCGAAAAGAACCATTTATACTAAATTCTTTATACATCATAGATTTTATAGTCCTATTTACGCGTTCGACTACTGAACATTTTTTAGTGCTATACGAAGAATAATGATTAATTTTATATTTTTTCATTAATTTTTGAAAATTAATATTATAAAATTCGGTTCCATTATCAGTCTGTAAATTGACGGGGATTCGTTTATCTGCGACTAATATTTTTTCCATAGCTCGAGTAACATTTACGCCAGATTTAGATTTAACTGGTTCAGCCCATACGTACTTTGAAAAAACATCAATTACAATGAGAATATATTTATAATTTTTATTGTAATTAGCATATGGAATCATTTCGACTAAGTCAGCCTGAAGCAATTCATTTAAACCTCTAACTACGACTTTTCGTCTCTTAAAGTTAATTCTAGCCGGCTTATGTATTTCATTAACAATATCTCTTTTTATAGCAGACATGTTTACAGTTCAACAATAATTTACGTACTGTTAAATTAATCCAGCGGTTCGATTATTTTACTTTCTAATAGTTCCTCTAAAATTCTATTTATTTCATTCGTATGACTTGAATTGCCTGCCTCCTGTGAAGCTATCAAAAGCCTAAGACGATTGACGAGTTCATTAGGATCGTCCCAATATACGTAATCAATAGCATTATCGGTGACTTGCATCATTAATTCACCGCCTTTTACTTTACCAGGAGCACGTTGCCGAGGTTCGCGAGCGTAAAGCATCGGTTTAATAATATGCAGGTACTTCCAGCTCTTACTACCGGACTTTTGCTTTTCAGAATCATAATTTCTCTTATGTGCGCTAGTCCTTTTTACAATATCAATGTACTGTTTCTTATCATCATAGTTATAGTGATGCGAACGTTTTTTAAATATTAATTCATAAAGACCGCGAGTGCCCTGATACTCTTTATTATTTATTATTAAATTGTCACCGTCAAACTGAATGGCAGAATTTCCAATATAATATTTATCTTCTTCGGGATTATATCGTACACCATATCGAAAATCATGTGTATTTTCAGTATCATGCATCATCTCAGATATATACGTTTTAGGCAGATCGCTAAATTTCTCAAGATACCTCTCATCTGACTGGTCGCCTTCTTCAGAGTCGACAATCGACGGCGACGGTGTAATATTAATATTTTTTCATCTGAGGGTTCAGACTTTTTCTTAATGTTTAAATTCTCGTCCGTCTCAAGCTTGATATGTTTAGCTATTGAATGTAAAGGTGCGGTGATTGGAGCAAAAGACTTTTCGATTTGCAGATCGTGCATTTTGAGTGCCTCTAATTTGCGCTTTACGGCTTTCCGAGCTTCGATAATTTTATTAGTAATGTCCATGTCGACAGGTGCATCAGATAACATGTGTAATTATCAACTGATTGAGATAGTAAAATCACAGGTATATATACTCGTCAAACCCCTTTCTGTATCGGCCATGTTTGATATCGCTATTTTATCTATCACTAGGAATCCGTATTTATCTTTCCAACATAACGAGCACATATGTTTGAAATCCCCAAAGCTCATATCGGTATTAACGTGATCGGAGTATACATGTCTAAGATTCATGTCATCCTGCTTGAATAATATCAGTAAATTTGCATTGTCTCTTATCAGATGTTTTGGAATGCGGGTACAGGTCTGACAGAGATAGAAGCTGTCTATCTGTTTATGCCGTCCCATGCTAAAGTAGTCACGCATCACACTTTGATTGTCGCAAGCTACGTCATCAAATATAAAAATGGAATTAATTTTAGCTTGCGCAGGCGTCATTATTACATCGCTATCCTTGAATTCATGATATCCCACGATCGAGCCGAGTACTTTTCTAAGATATTCATATTTAGGCTGGTAGAGAGATTTCGAGTAGACGTAAACATTCTTGAAACGCAAGCCGTGTGGATGAGTCAGCAGGCTTACCACGATGTTTGTTTTCCCACAATTTGAAGGTCCGCATATGATACACCTGATGCTGTCGGGTAACAGAGGACCATGTCTACTATCTTTTTTCACATGACTATCGAAATCGAGATTATCGATTTTCAGACTGTTACCTGTCTTGATGAAACGCATGATTGACACTGAGGTATTTCCACCAGGAGTTTAAGTATAAATAGCTTTCGATCACCTGTAACACCTCAGTTTACTATTACATGCGATAGAGGTAACATGGCTGTAAACACTCTCATAAATAAATTACCTTTCGAAGCCCATATCCCTGGCTATCGTTTCTGCGGCCCGGGTACTAAATTAGAAAAAAGACTGGCGCGAGGAGATCGCGGAATTAATGGTCTAGATGAGGCGTGTCGTGACCACGACATACAATATTCTAAAGTCAATGATGTGAAAGGACGGCATATTGCCGATAAAGAATTGGCAAAACGTGCTCTGAAGCGTGTATTTGCTAGGGATTCGTCCATTGGAGAAAGAGCGGCAGCAGCCGGTGTAGCAGGCATCATGAGTGCTAAAGTTAAATTAGGCTTGGGATGTAAAAAAAGAAAATCTGGCGGTACGATGACGTTTAAAAAAATATCCAATAAAATTCGTAAACTAGTACGTGGAGCTCCCTCTGTCGGAGATGCTATTAAAAAGGCCTCTCGTGCAGTACAGCGTATTAAAAAAGATAAAAAAATATCACCGATGGCTGCTCGCGTTATTCCTATACCGAAGACGGGTGGCGTTCTACCGCTAATACCAATATTTGCTGGACTTAGTGCTCTGGGAGCGCTAGCCGGTGGATCTGTAGGTATAGCGAAAGCTGTAAGAGATTCTCAGGCGGCAGCCTCCCAGCTTAAAGAATCTAAACGTCACAATCAGGCTATGGAGAGTATCGCCCTCGGTAAGGGACTCTATCTTCGTCCCTATCGAACAGGACTTGGACTATACATGAATAAAAACACCAACAGCAAGTGACTAGTAAAATTACCAAATCGAGCGCTCACCGACGTGGATCTGAAAAAATATGTTAAGATGTTAAATATACCTAATTTTCGAGGAATATTTATGCGAGACCGACTACCTAAACGCGTACATAAAATTGAGACGGGCATTGTGAACTTGGATAGTGATAGCGGTAATGGTACTCATTGGACTGCATACTTTAAGAACGGTTCGAAAGCCGTTTATTATGATAGTTTTGGTAATTTACAGTCTCCTCTCGAATTAATAAAATATTTAAATTGTTCTATTGAATACAATCACAAGCAGTATCAGTCTTATGACACAGTAAATTGTGGACATCTGTGTTTACAATTTCTATATAATGCGTCATGCTTTTAAGTCACGTTCATTCTCAGAGCTAACCTTGAAGCCGCAACATGTCTTGTACGTTTACATTATCCGGCAAATCATCTAATTTAACCGCGCACTTTTCCCCACCCATAGACCTTGAAGACGGCGCTGAATATTCGCTTGCTTTAATAAATTTCGAGGCGTATAACTCCATACCGAACATAGACGCTACAAATAATCATATATATTATGATACAGACGATAAGTTTATAAAAATTCCGGAGGGCTCGTATGAAATAGAAGATATAAATAATTACGTAAGAAAGCATTTTATTCTGAATCATGGTAACGATGGTCATATTTCTATAGTATCCAATAAAAATACGTTAAAAGTGGAAATAAAATCCAATAAGATGATAAATTTTGAAAAGGCCGGCGGTATTGGCAGTTTGTTAGGATTTACATCTCGTCGTCTAAAACCGCTCGAGAAACATATATCTGATTTCCCGGCAAAAATTCCAAAAGTAAACGCTATATGCGTGGAGTGTAATCTCATCACAGGCAGTTACATGAATGATAGATCTGTACACATTATTCATGAATTTTTTCCTAGCGTGCCTCCCGGCTATAAAATAATAGTGTCCCGCTAATGCAATTTACCTGCCGATTAATAAGAGGCATATAGATAGCATATCAATTAAGATAGTCGATCAAGACGGTGATCTTGTTAATTTCCGTGGCGAGGTCATCACGGTAAGACTGCACTTGAAGAAGAATGGGTCTTAGTTTCCGAAATAGTTTAAAAGGAACACCTGCTCGCGCTCGAAACAGTTCACCTGTAACCTTCAAGGTGTTAACATCTAAAAATAGACGTTTTCTTTACTCTCTCGGTTACAAAGTGCTAATATGAATCCGAATATTTTAAACGTGTTTGAGAAGCCTACGTTTGAAACCGCGATAACTAATTTTGAAAATCATAGTCATGGACCATATTCAATCAGAAATTTAAATAATAACGACGAAATTCGTATACCTATTCAGCAGCAAGATGTGTATACTGCGCCGTATGCTAGTTCGCTGTATATGCGGGGTCGGTTACTTAAAGAGGATGGTACGGTTTCGAACACAGCGGTCTTTGATAAAATGGGGTTATTGTATCTGTTTGACGAGATACGATACGAAGTGAGCGGTAAAATTGTGGACAGCAGTAGAAATCCAGGCCTCGCGACTGTTATGAAGGGATATGCATCATTCACTCCGAATGACGCGAATCACTTAGAAAATGCTGGGTGGACTGATGTGGATGATAATTTTGCAGACGAGAACGGTTACTTTGACGCATGTATACCTTTAAAAATATGTCTGGGGTTCGCAGAGACCTTTGAAAGAATTATTTTAAATGTCCGTCAAGAGCTGGTACTCGTTCGCAGTAGTATTGATACAAACGCAATCATAAATCTTGTAGCCGATGAAAAGATTAAAGTAGAATTGGAAATCGTTCAATGGCGTGTACCACACGTGACTGTATCTGACGTTGAGCGATTAAAATTAATGAAATATCTAGAGAGGAATATCGATTTGCCTGTACCGTGGAATATTAAAACTTCGTCTCTGTTAGAGACACCGCGATATATTATTTTCGGCCTTCAAACGGGTCGTAAAAATGTAGTCGCTAAACGTATGAGTGAATTTGATCACTGCGAGTTGACTAATTTTAAACTTTTTTTAAATTCGGAATCATATCCCTATGATAACTTGAATATTAATTTTGAGAAGAATTTCTGTGCTACTCTGTATGAAATGTTCTGTCAATTTCAGAAATCTTATTATGAAAAAGAAAATGAACCTCTGCTTACTAAATATAAATTTAAAACTAAAGCTCCTCTGGTAGTTATCGACTGTTCGTGTCAGAATGAGGTTGTAAAGTCGAGTGCAGTGGACATTAGGCTGGAATTTAGCACTAATAAAAATATTCCGAAAGACACTGCTGCATATTGTCTTATAATTCATGATAGATTGATTTATTACAATCCTTTAACCAGTATAGGTCGTCCATACTAATATGTATATAATAGACGTGCAGGGCTTCCAGCATAAAAAGGAGTTAGCTTTTACATGTAAAGAAATTTCAATTTTTAATATTACCGATGTCTCGTGTGTACATCGGATAATTAAACCGACCGTTAGTTACGGGCTTCTTACACACAATATTCAGAAGCAAATTAATTGGATAACTGATCATGTGCACGGTCTCCAATGGTCCACGCCTTATGATAATCTCCGGTACGGCGACCTGCAGGACTTCATCGACAGCCACGTACTTGAGAGAGAAGCAAAAGTTTATGTCAAGGGACTGGAAAAGAAGCGATGGCTTCAGCATTATCTGTCTAATAATAATAATATTATAGACTTATATAATTGTAATAATATGAATAGTTTAATGTTAAATAATTTAGAATATCATTGTCATAAACATATTAATAATCATTTACGCTGCTCTAGGCAGAATGTCTACTCGATATATCAGTGGTATATTGTAAATAAAGATAAGGATTTTGAAGAAATAAATTTATGCTAACCATACCGGCTTTTATTTCTGTATACATGTGTGCGTGTATGAATGACGAGTCGGGTGGGGGGCAGAGAGAGAGAGAGAGAGAGAGAAGTGGGGGGAGAGCTCTCGCCTCGAGTCAGAGCGCGGTGATCAGTTAGACGCTGCAAAGATGCATCATCAAACGGGGCTTAGAGAGCTGATAGCGGGCAATATTTGCCAATGTTCAATGTGTCAAGTCCCACCGGAGGGCTGGAGGTACCTGGGGCTGCCTCAGCCCCAGGACCCCGTAACGCAACCGCCACCACCACCGCCACCACAGGAGATGCCCCGGCTGATACTCTTAGCCGACATCATGAAAGGTATTTAAAATATTTTTTCTGTTTCGTATAACTCAATACTCAATAGATATTTTTTTAAAATTGTTACAGACTCCATTGAACTCAGAATTTCTTCGGAGATTTGGAGAAGTCGATCTGTCAGCCGGCGAGACCAATAAATTTCTTTTTTAATTAACATACGATCTGCCCTCCTGCCAGATAGCCCAGTGATTTTATTATTTTATTAATTCTACACAATTTTAATTATAATTTTTTTATATTAATAAAAAATGTTATTAATAATCTTTTTTTATTTCAATGAGTTGATAGCATCTCATACTTATTAAGTGTCTGAACAGCTCCAACAGCTCCAAAAGGTGTAACAGGTACCGTACCTGTTACACCTGTTGGAGCTGTTGGAGCTGTTCGAGCTGTTGGAACTGACCATATATAATACACGTATATGTATATGTATATGGGCTGCTTGAACAGCTCCAACAGGTGTAACAGGTACCGTACCTGTTACACCTGTTCGAACTGTTGGAGCTGTTCGAGCTGTTGAAACTGACCCTATATAATACACGTATATGTATATGTATATGGGCTGCTTGAACAGCTCCAACAGCTCCAACAGGTGTAACAGGTACGGTACCTGTTACACCTGTTCGAGCTGTTGGAGCTGTTCGAGCTGTTGGAGCTGGTCATATATAATACATGTATATGTATATGTATATGGGCTGCTTGAACAGCTCCAACAGCTCCAACAGGTGTAACAGGTACGGTACCTGTTACACCTGTTCGAGCTGTTGGAGCTGGTCATATATAATACATGTATATGTATATGTATATGGGCTGCTTGAACAGCTCCAACAGGTGTAACAGGTACCGTACCTGTTATTTATATTACAATACTTTAATACTAATTACAAAAAATGTAGACGAACTATGTCAAGCGTCTTAACATAATCTTCTAAGGTAGTCGATGGCCAGTGCCCGCTGTCTGGACCAGAGCTCCAACCAATCGGCTGCCCAGAGCGACCTTTGGATATATTATCCTCCAGCCATTTTATTAGCTGCTTATGCTCTTCATTGAAATTAATATCTAATTTGAAATGTATATTATTCCTACCAATTACTCGAAACAAAATTTCAAGAAATTCGTATTGTGTAAAGTAAGCTGCCTCGCAAAATGCTTTATTAATCGACCAATCAATACTTTTATAATTATCAGAAATATTTTTAACCGGGTACGATTTCGAATAAAAATCAATTGACATATAATCATCATTACACGTTAATAATTCTTCTAAAAAAATTCTAAAATAACTATTATTCGCAGCGGGATAATGTCTGTTAATTACTTCTCGTAATCGATACACTGTAAGGTGAGTAATACATTCTCTTTGGAAAATATATTCCAACTGTTGAATAAAAATATCGTTTTGAAGTTTTTTCGTAAATATTTTTTTCATTAAATCGAAATTAGAACTATCTCTTAAAGCCATCCAGTATAAAGCTTTGTCCGGTATAACAATATTTTCTAAAATTTTATGAACTAATTGATAATTACCCCGATTCAATGCATTTTGAATGTACCTCTCATATATGTCGCAAGTGATTAGTACAAGCTTGTACTGCAATTCTTTTTCTAACCCGTCCATCGCGATCAAAGTCTCTAAAGTAAATGAATCCGAACGGCTTCACTGCATCGATGACGTCATCTGACGAGCTGAGACTTGTTGGAAATTATATCCCCAAGGTTTCGTATCGGTATTTATATAATTTATAATTCTTTTATCATCATACGGACTGAGTGCCACCTTATTCTGTTTGATAGTATATATTTCATGTTTCTTTGATCGAATTAATCGCTGCTCTTTGGTCAAAATTTCTTTATTAAATAGACAATTCGTAAAGTCTTCAAATGTAATTTTTCTGATTACCGAACGCGAGAGACCCTTGATCTTTTTATTTACTGACACCCCCTCCACTTTATAACTATACATTTTTGCACGGAGTCCTACGAATTCTGTCATTACGCGCCCTTGACATTCGTCTTTCATTACGCCTAGTACCTTCTTATTAGCATGAGGTATTCCGTAGACATTGTCTACAGGATAATCCGATGTGTCGAACTGATGGATGTCTTTTTTAATGTACTTGTATATATCAACGTCGCTAAATTCGTAAATTAAACTGTCTGTGTCCGTGTAAAGTAGTTTGGCTTGCTCACCGAATTCTTTTTTAATATAATCATAATGAAAATCGTAAAGAATAATTTTTGAAAGATCTAAAATGGCGAACCCCACATATATTGGCTTATCGAATTTAATTTTTAGTCGATTAATTTCAATAATAATCATATCCTCGCCGAAGACAGTCGAACTGTGAAAGTTCGGTTTCGCGAGCAGAGACTTGGCACCATATCTCCCCTCCCATTTAGTTACCAATTTAACATCTTTGTGCTTGCGGACATTCTCCATTGTCTTTCCGAACACCGCATTGTTCATTAGCTTATAGAAATTTTTCTGAAACTCGTTACTTGCCTGTTTTCGTAAATCCGTATTTAAATCAATGTATTTCTTTAGCCACCGCGGCTGTTTAAATTTTAAAATTCTATGTACCGTCTTGAGTTTTAATCCGCGTTCTAAACATTTTTTTAAAGTCCTATAATGCATTACATATCGCGTTTTATCTAACAGAGTGGTCATTAATTTTGAATGTTTTGAACCGGGCGGCACCATATGTTCTGGACACATCGTGAGATCCTTATGTAGCTCATGTAATTCAAGTGGATACTCGATATCTACTTCCAAAATATAACCGATGTCTGACTCGTCCGATAAATTTGGAATATCTAAGGTATAAAATTGTTCGACGGGTACCCACTCGAAAGCACCTGTAGGTAGCGGAACAGACATCCCGGCTCCATACATGTTATTGATGTCAAAGTACATGATGTGAGTCTCTCTTTCGTCGGGATTAAACGCATCCCCCATGTACTTGTTGTTAGCTTTCGAATATCTGTTAGATACCTGCGCTACACCGCCTCTCACGCCTTTTTCGATCATCAGTATCATATCAATGTCTGTGAGAAGCTCTAAATTTTCTTTAGTTATTTTTAACATCGCGTCGAATGCCAGTCCCGGAGCAGTATAATAATTTAAAGCATCAAGTCCGTACGTCTGTATGCATGTCTCGCGGAAATTTTCAAATATATCAGCTAGCAGTAATACATCTGTTTTTAAATATATATCGGAATATTCCCCTAATGTCTTAATATCGAATTTATTCCAGATATTTATAGCATGGTTATAATCGCCCTCTGTTATGTTTTCGTCAGTCAGTTTACTGTAAAATTCTTCTTTAGCCGGTAGAGATGTCTCGTCTAATTTTTCCCAAGAATTTAAATAATCATAAGGAAAAACACCTTTCCGCGTTAATAATTGAAATTGTTCATCATTATTACAGTACGATTTAGTGATTCGTTTCTGGTCATCGTCGAGATAGGAAGCTAGTTTTTCGATTTTGTCTGCCATAAACCTAAACGAATCAATAAATCTTAGTTTAATTTTCGTATCTTTAACTCGTTTAGTGAAAGAAATGTATTTTTCCTTATTAATCGGTAATAATGAAATTTGTCCGTCAAATGCCGTTGCTAGCTGTTTGATTATCAGGTGGCCATCGTAACCCGATAAACAATGAAATATAACCGGAATCACGTGACTATCTTGATAATTAATGTTACATCTCATATGCGCCGGTCCCCTATAGTACCCAGTTAAATGATTGTGATCAGCTACTTTGATGTCCGTCTCTTTGAAGGGCCTCTCACAGATATGACAGACCTGCGCGAGATCGAATTCATTTTTTTGTGTCTCGTTTAACGACTCCATAGGTTTTATGTCGGACATGATTACATTAACTCGGTCTGAAATTTTTTCAAGTTCTTTAACAAACCAGTACTGACAGTCGGCGCCTCGGTACATTTTAAATTGTGATAGACTGTCATCGTACGAACATTTTAAGTAATACGCGACGCTAAAAGCTGTATGTTTCTGGTAATTTTGCGTATTTTGATTCGTGTTAGCATCACAGTCCTCTAAGATACATTCGAAATCAGCATAAATAGCGAACGGTACCCTTTCTTTATATCGGTAATTTTTAAATTTTAAAAACTTTTCATCCTCGTCGGGTAATTCAATTTTGCATGTATTAGTTTTCGAATTACAATCATTTGAATGTCGGTCTAGAAGTTCTTGAGTAGAGAAATGATTAAGACATCGGTTGCAGATAAATTTTTCATGTCCGTGTGAAGATAATTGTTTAGATAATAATCGGGACATATTCTTTATCCAAGCAAAATGATATTGCGTAGCATCAGTAAAATTATCGGTAGAATTCGTAGGAATAATTAATAAATTTACGACCCGTTCATAACTGTATTTACTTAAACATACCGGTAAAACTTCCTTTTAACTACGGTGTATACGTTTATCGAAATATCATTTAAGCGTTCGAATTTTTTAATATTTCTTAATTCCATCGGAAATTCGATGCCGCCATATTTTAAAACGTCTTCAAAATGAGGATATGAAACAATTCTATCAACATGATTTTTAGCGGGGTATAATGCCGAAACTACTGACCATAAGAAGCAATATTCATAATTATTTTTAACGTTAATAACACATTTTTTTTCTTTTATAAAGTTTGGCATTTCAGCGTATGTTGATAATCCCACTGTTATAGGACAATATTTATTAACATTTACTCTTAGCCCGATAATTTCCGATAAGGCCCAGCCTGAATCTTTTCCTTGAAAGTCTTCAAGATGTTTTAATAACCGTTCGGATACATTTTCTTTATACCATTCCTTTAAATCCGTATTTAAGTCTATCACAGCGTTCCTTGTAGCAAAAGTTTTTAATTCCACTGTACCATTAGTAGGCTGTACGAAGTTACATTCAAAAATAACATTTACTTTAATTAGTCCATCTTTCAAACATTTTTTAATTTGAATAGAGAAGCTCCTAAACGCTTTTTTAAAAAATAATACCGGTTCTTTAATTTGTACGTTAGTTATTATACCGGACTTAACACGATTTTTAAAACAAGATTCTACCTCTTGATATACTAAATATTTTCGTGCTGCCGGCTTTAAGGAACCGCCTAATATTTTATTTTTTAATTTTAATTTTTTCAATTGCTCTCGGTAGTATTTTAAAAGCGCTAAATTATTTTCCAATTTAAATATATTTTCACCTTTATTATCGATATGAATTTTGATTTTAATTGCCTTGGCTACTAGTTTAATATTGCTATTAATTAACGAAATATGTTGATCGATTTCATCATCGGTCTTTAAGAGCAGCAATGATTTTTTAGTTAAATTAATTATATCAGTACTGAGTTTAGATACGGTCTCGGTAGACGACATACTGTTTCAATTAGACAACCGTTCACCGCGAGAGATAAACAGCTAATGATCGAGGTGGGGAGATGACGCTGCTTTTATACTCGGCGGTCGAGGGTCACGTGACTTTGCAGTGAAAGATTTCTAAAAGGCCCCCGAATTTTCATAATCTGTTCGTCTTCTACATATAAAACAATGTTAAATTGCTATATCGCTGCGGGGTGGCTACATATTCCCATAAGAAACCATGTATTATAAGACACAAAATTCTTCGCATGCATCTTTACCGTATACCTATCTTATGTTAGTAGGCTATCAGAAATGATTTCATTTGTTTACATTAACAATTTCGCGGAATCCGATAACAGCTCTGCATTATATTCTTATTACATTGAAATCTAAACGTAGAGAAGCGAACGAATATTTATCTTATATAAAACTCAGGCTAACAAGTCTAGACTTGTCTGAAAAGCGTTTATATTGACTCTCGATATTTCCTTTGATCTAGCCGCTGTAGTTATCTAAAGGTAATTAATCACGTTTTAAATATACATATAGCCGTAGACAGTCGCATTTATTTACTAACAATTTCCGGGAATCCGATAACGTCTCTGCATTTGATCGCAGTTTTACATGTAAATCTAAAACTTAAGTATTGAAGTAGATGAATATTTATTCCATATATATGACTTGTCTATTTAAACTCAATGATGGACGTCTGTAGCCATTTTTCTTAACCTCTAACGTAAACATGCAATACTATTCGCCAATAACTATAAACAATAAACGGCAGCCATCTTATTTTTATTACTTGATACACCATATCACTAGATACACCCTATATACTTATTTTTATTACTAAATACACCCTGTATACTTATTTTTATTACTAGATACATCCTATATACTCTTAGCCACGCCCTCTTAGATATAATCTCTTATCTTTAGCTATAATCTAATATCTAAGCTCGGGGATTGGATCTCCCATCTCCCCCCTCCCATTAGGTCCTAGGACCTATCATCTAAGAAGATCCCACCTCACACTACAACCTAGATAATAGGATCTATCATCTAGCACCTGCGCGCCCCCCGCGGGGCTTCCGGAATGATGACGTCACACAGAACTCCGATTGCTACTCTACTGACGGGTTTGGTCCAGAATCGGCCTTACTTAACTACTATGTATATATATATATATATATATATATATATATATATATATATATATATATATATATATATATATATATATATATATATATATATATATATATATATATATATATATATATATGAGTGAATTTGCAAGGCTTATATATATTATTTGACTTAAATAAATGAGTCATATTGAAGTCTACATATTTTTATACGTAGGTTGTTGAGATGTTATTTTAATTAAAAATAAGATGATTTAATGTAAGTTGTTTAGTGGTGTTACAAAGAGTTTTTAAAACCACTTTGCAACGTTTCATAACAGTCTTATAGATTCTCCACTTAGTTGATATAAACGTTTATACAACGTCAACTTAGCTATGTTTTGGTTTTATTACGGTTTTAGTAAAAGTTACAAAGTTGTAAGAAAAGTTCCTTTTACGTATAACAAACCGTTATATAACCAGTCTGTGCTACTTGGGTAATCAAATAAAAAAAAAATGCTAAGTGAGCCCATTAGAGAAATAAATTGGTGTTATATTCCTTTTAGATCCTTGAATAGAAAGATGATGGCATTTTTCTAAAATTCCAATAACAAGGACTTAAAGGAAAATATATTAAATGATAATAAAACAACGATTTCCACTAGATGATGCAATAACTGTACTATTTTATGCAGGGCTATGCCTAGACGTTTGGGCGCCCCGTGCATGATAAAATTGGCTGCCCTGCCCTTAGAAAAAAATGGAGCGCGTCCATAAGTGCGTCAGAGCCGTTTTAACAGCTTTAACAAAATGACGTGATAGTATAGCATTTATGAATCACAAGCATAGCTGCACATCTCGGAGTTTGCAAAACTAATATTTTTGTATTGATTTGAAAATTACTTTGTACTTCGATTTCGATGCCTCTAAAAAGACATCAGTAACTTTGGTTCGGCCGCCCTGTGCGGCTACACGCTCGCACAGGCCTTTTGCACGGCCATGATTTTATGTACTCTCAAATTTGTTAGATATGAAAATTTCAATATCTTCTACTTTTAAATCCATGCTCGTCGCCCAAATAGTGGGGTATTAAAAAGCTTTTTATTATTTTTAACAGAATGGTGTTATACTGTTGTTGTTGAGGAAAATATTTCATATTCTCTGTTAGTAATTTAGAATCAAATATTGGTCTTCAAATACAATTTGCATATTGTAGGTATTTTGTTAAAATATTATGACTATCAACGAATTATAAATACGATTGGAAACCAAATGTATATTATTAGTATTACCTATACTCATTTAGTATTTTCGTACAAAAAATAACAAAAACTTATGAAAAATTATTTTCAGATTTATAATGGAAAATAACAATTTGACTGAACAGCTGACAGTTGAAGATAAAGATCATGAACATAAATCTAAAACTACAAACAGAAAGAGACCAGTCAGCTACTATGAAAATAATACTCCAGAAAATGGAGATATATCATCATCGAGTAGTAATACTAATAAAGAATGTAAGTTTGATAATAGTCCTACCCAAATGCATTGTTTAACTACGACCGTTCCTCAGAATATCGCATCAGAAAATTTAGCAGGAAAACATACTCCAACAAGAAACAGTTTGAGACACAGTAGAATGATAGTACTTAATAGATCTGGAAAAGGTAATTATAACATTATGCTCAACAGTCAATATCTATCTTTATTTTCATATAAAAGGTGATGTATATACCTATTTTACTATATTTTCAGTCATAGCATAGGTAAAGCAACGTGACCAATTGGTCATCATCATGAACATCATCATCAGTTAAATTATACGTTAAAGACAAATTAAATTGTAGGTATGTTTTAGTTGTAGGTACTCGTATTAACAATATATTTAATCTCATAGTATCAATTAATTCTATTTTAATTTAGTTGGCATGCTATAGAAGCTATTACTGCCAGTTTGTTTTATCCATCCTTAGTTGCCTAAGTTTTAGCGACAGTAATGTTTAAAATGTGATTTTCAGTAATTTCCATAATAAGTTATTCATTAATTATTATATTTTTTTATTTGTGTGTGTTTAAAAATACAGTACTGAATTATATTTCATCTCTTTTATTATCTTCTTGTGAAACTAATTGTGAGGACGTTTAATTTGTCATACTCCTATTTCTTTGTTATAGAACATTCATTTATAATGATTAAATGATCCACAACCTAACAAATAAAAAACTAAAGTTTTAAATGCTTTAAAAGGAATAAAAGTTTTCATCAACCACAAATGTAATACCGTTATTGAATTATTGTTAAATTAAATGTGACATCAGAGACCTGTTTAGGTACAGTCCAATCAAATATGTGCTTTACTAAAAAGACACTGTACAAAAACAACCTAGACTAATGAGTTACATATGCAAAATATATAGTAATCTAAATTAAATGACAATAGAAATTTTTATTAAGGTCGTGCCATAGAGGCTATCAATCTAAGACTTTCTGTCTTCCTTACATTTTTCGCATATTACATCATGATAATTTTTGATGAGAAGAAAATACAAATCTGTGACATTAAAAAATAAAAAATGAAACAACTATTTTTATATTATCTCTATCTAGGTCTATAGAAAACTTTCTCGAGATGAGTTCTTTTTGTTGTCCCATTAGTACAATCAATCTGTCATTCGACCAACAAATAATTCCTATAAGAGATTTCCCTTTTTTATATTATAGAGGGGCTTGCCCCAATCTTTAATTCATGTTTTCCACAAAAATATCGTGTCCGCTATGACAACCATGTTGAAAAAGAGACAGTTAAAATAGGTTTTCCTTAATTATCTCCTTTCCTGTAACTAGGTTTTACCAATACTATATAAAATGAAAAAAGCTACGACGTATTTAAACTATTTTTCTCTATTATTAATATTTTACGATTTACAGCCTTCGGAATTAATGGTTAAAATTTGTGCTTCGCAGCACATTTTAGCAATTATCTCCTCCCACGCCGTTCCTATGTAGTAATTAGCTATTATCAATATTGTAGATCATTTCCGAAATCTCTTGTTTAAATAATTTTTTTCCATGCTCAATTTTTAAAAAATTACAGCAGCTCAAAGTTTAAAAAATATTCTTGAATTTCGTAAAATTGTCTGCTCCGTTGTTTCGATTTTATTCAAACTTATTAATTTTTTATAATCAATAAAACTGACTTACGATAGTGTAGTTTCTTTAAAAGAATGAATTTTATTCGAGTTTTCACTAATCTGTCAATACACCAGTTTTATTTATTGCCAGGATGGGTAAAGGAAACTTTTCATATGAAAGTTTCTGGAACGATGTTTTGATAAAAATTATGTTTCCAATAAAATACTGAATATTCCGAAAGTTTTCAAGGGAAACTTTTCCGAAATTTTGGAAACTTATATTCATATATATTTTTTTTAATGCCTTATTTATATTAACATCCCGGCGAAGTTTAGCTAATGCTACTCTACCAGTTAACCAGGATGGCGAGATGAGATACGGTCACCAATCCAAGTGACGGACTCGCCCGGCATGCTTAACTTCGCCGATCGAGGTCCAGTCACTGAAATCAGTACTGCACCTCACCTCACTCACACACCTTTCATTTCATTTTTATCAAAATTTCGTTCTAGAAACTTTCAAATGGAAAGTTTCCTTTGCCCACCTCTCTTTATTGCTATGCTAATACTTTTCGATTTACACTTGCCCAAAAATGTAAAAATTCACTATGGATCTCTGTCCCCATTGCCTCTACGTAATAATTAATGATCAATATTGTAGATTACAAAATTTCCCAAAATTTTTGTTTAAAAAATTTTATTACACTATCAATTGTTTACAAGTTAGAGCAACTCAAAAGTTTTATAATTTTTTAAATTTTGAGCTGCTGTAATTTTAAACAGTTCACCGTGGAAGAAAATTCAATAAACAAAAGTTTTGAGAAATTTTATGATCTACAATATTGATAAATAATACAAAGGAGCAACAAGAACAGAGATAATTGCAAAAATGTGCAGCGAAGCACAAATTTTTACCTTTCTGACTGTAAATCATAAAATATTAGAAATAGAAAAAAATAGTTTAAAGAGCTTTTTTCATTTTCTACAATATTAGTAATATCTAATTTTAGGGTAGAACTAACAGGAAACGAAATAATTGAGAAAAACCTATTTTGACTGTCATTTTTTCAACATGGAGGCCGTAGCGGACTCTCTTGTAGGAATTATTCGTTTTTTTGCTCTACAGACTGTATTACATGATATATTGTTGTTTCGGAAGTTTGGGAGCATTTTTAGACGTCAAGAATGGATAGGTTTACCTTGTTTTTTTTTTTTAGGAAATTATTAGTAGGATTATGTGAGGAATTGTTAAGATGTCTAATCTTGAGTATAAACGCTTCTTTCTGCTGTAGCAATATTGCTACATAATTAGAAAGTGAAAACTCTACCATATCAATTTATTTTATAAAGCATTTTTTAATAATCGACCATTTCTGGTTATTATTTGGCAATTCAAAACAACATGAAGTTATGATACGCCCGCATATAATTTATTATGGGCCACAAGATGTAATGGGCCACAATTTTTGAACAATAAAAATAAAAAATATATTGGCTGTGTACTTAATCTCAGTGGCATCACGTAAAAGTGAATTATACCACCTTAAAGTAAAGTGTTCTAGTCAAATAGTTATTTGCAGACAACTGCGATCGATTTCTCTAATTCTTTTAAAACTTCAAATAGTTTTTCAATTATGTATAATTGCAACTTTAAAGTTACAATTATATGTACTCAATTGCCACTTAAACTTAAACTTGTAGATAATTGCAACTTTAAACTTGCAATTAGATACTTACATAATTGTCACTTTAAACTGGCAATTATTATAAAATATTTTATACATGTCCATTCTACCCTTTTATAGAATCAAGCTTTATTTGTCAATATAATTATGTAAACTATGAGATTGATGTCTTATTGATTTTAAGTCAGATAAGTTTAATAGAAACAATAACACTTCTCTGTAAGCTGTAGGTAATTAGTACTTTTATTCTTGTTATGATTCTAGATTATCCAAAATCCACAAATAAACACACACAAAAATTCTGTATAAATAAAATTAATATTATAGTAACTTGGTAAACTGCTTAATGCTACTTGTCTATCATAAAATTATAATAAATATTAAACATATCTACCTTTCATTGTATTTGTTGCTGATGCATAGCTGTAAACGTAGATTTATTCTTTCTTCTTGCTTTATATCACCCATTCTATCTATACTGCCTTATGTTCGAGCGGCCAATGTTTGCCTTTTAAAAATTTTGTTTGTTTAGGGACACGCTAATTTGCACTAAATTTAAGAGTTACATGCTCGCCCGTAAAATGCCTGATTCTTGTTTAGAATGATGTGTATGTATTTAGATAAATAAATATGATGGGGACAAATAAATCGAGCCTTATTTTTTTTATATCTTCAAATAATTAATATTTTCGTTTTATTTAAATGAACTAAGAAAGTAGCACATCGTGGGACATAGGCAGTTTTGCGCTACCTATTCTAAATTACAAATAAAACTAGTGTCCTTGTTTATAATTATTAACACTTTTTTTTAAACAGTATTGGCACAAGAGGGTTACATATGTCATATTAGATAATATAATACATTAACAAAACAGACAATTCCTACACCTTTTCTGTCTTTATCTACGTCTGCAAAAAAAATTCAATATTGGAGTAAGAGCTATAGATAGAGATAAAAGTCACATAAGCTGCAGGAATCATCTAATTTTAGTAATCGTGAGACATTGTCCTAAACGACATCTCTTGATGAACCTCGAGTACTAACATAAGTTGAATAGTTACATTCACACAACTAAGATTCCTGCAAAATTCGGGTTTTATTTTCAAGGTTTAACACAAATACTACAAATCTGTCCACATCATCAAATTCAAATGGAATTAATTTGTATTTAAATTTTAGATATAAAGTTATCGTAGAGGACAAAGAACGTAAATCTTGTCAAAATTATAACAATATACACACCCCACTGTTGTTTCTATTTTTTAAGAAGGGAACATGAGTTGGGTTATTTCACGCTGGCTACAAAATAAGAAGTATATTTGATAATTCCATGTCTACGTAAAAATCACATATACATCAGATATTCTTTTATGGTATGTATATAAACAACTGAACCAAGCATGTATATGATTTTTAATTTTAGTGCTGTTAACGTTTCTCTAGTACAATGTCTACAAAAGTATCATAATAAACAACAAAAATAATGTATCTGTCCGATGTTTCAGCACCTGCAGCATATGTACCACCAATTATAAAATACCACAAGTTTGTAAAATCATTACTACTATTAATAACATTTTTGGGGACTGTCTTGTGTACTTTATCACTGTTGATGCTACTATGGTCTCCACATACAAGGTCAAGAGATAATCCATATTGGAGTGCTGTTCCAGTAAGATTAAAATATTTTTACCTACTCTGTTATTATTTTGCTACATGATAACTTTTACTTAGGGAATTGGGTTACAGGGTATAGGGAATTTGCACTTGTTTAAATTTCCTCTTTATAGTAGTTAACTCAGGGCCGAATTATCCATAAGGCTAACTAGGCTATAGCCTAGGGGCGACAATACGTGAAGGGGCGGGAGCTTTTTGCGGTCTCTGCTTATTAAAAAAAAATATTTCACCGCCCCCTCCCACTAATCAATTAAATTTTTTTTTAGATTTTTCCCGCTCATCAATTTTGAAAAAAATTGTTTGGGATATTTCTTCCCCTGCTCATCAATTATTTTGAAATCAGGAAAAAAAATTTTTTTTTTACTTCAATTTTTTTCCATTATAAATAAGAAGACGTGTAAATGCATTATTAGCCTAGGAGCGTGCCAATCCTTAATCCGGCTCTGAATTAGCTAAAGCAAAAAGAGTGCTATATATAATATTAGTCTGTCGAATCAAGGAAATGCGTATAACAGGATTCTCATCAGGATTCCCACCAATATTGGAATTTTGTATTGTATTCCCTTCCAAAATTTCAATTTTCTAGGACTAAAATTTGAATATTTATCATATTCCAATAAAACCTGTACCTATAGATAGAAGTCAATATTAATGTACTTATTAAAATTTGCTTCAGATGAACATGGGAAATGGGAAAATATTAGAAACTCTTAAAGTCATTTTTTTCATTACATTCCCAAGTAGAACATATTCATAAGGAAGTTTTTATAACTATGAAAAACGTTTGTACAACTTATTTGAAATTATAAAACAAAAAAGTTAACGACGATTATACAACTATTTTAAGTTTTGTAGTCGGTATTTAAACGTCGTTTAATAAAGTTTTTGTGAGGACATTGTTTTGAGTTATATTAAAGTTTTATTAACGTTGTATAAGCGAGTTGTTTTATTGTTCTTGCTTGGACTTGTAGTGTAGTTTATACCATGTGTTTTATAAAAGTTAATTATTAGTTCGATATAATGTTGGTCTAAAGTGTATACAACGTTGTACAAGATATTTATTATGTAACTGTATTTATAAGGTTCTTAAACGTTTATAGATGCCATAATAAAAATGTAGTTCTGTGGTTTTCATTTGGAGTTTTATAATAGTTTCACCAACGTCCGAAGTGGGTATATTTTAGAATCTTTGAATGGTTGTATTAAAGATATAATGTCGTACACACGTCAAACATAACTTCTGTGAAAACCTGCTTCGTAATATAATGTGTGTTATTTTCTTATACATAAAATATGCCTCAAGTACACGCAATCAACATGTTTCTAAACCCTAAAAGTAAAAAAAATTTAGATCCAGTTGTATAAAATTTTGTTGTAGTTTTACTAACTGTTATGACACTGTAATACAAATTTACATTTATTAATAATCTTAAAAGTTGAAATATAGTTGTAAAGACTCTTAAAACACTTGATACCAACTTTATAAATTTTGGTCATATAAATAGTGTATTGCAGTTTTATTGTAGTTATTAAAACTTTGAGGTTGGAAAATTTCAGAAGTAATTTTTTTTGCAATTGTAAGAAATCCAGCGTCCATCTTGTGAATGTAGAAAGTTTAGTTTTTTAAATAATTTTATTAATAGTTTTTTAGGAGTAGACAAGTAATACTACTTAACATTTTCTTATTTTGCTTAACATTTTACAATAGTTTAAAAACCACATAATGTTAAATATAAATGTGGGTGTATTTTAAAAAATAATTTATTTTCTTCATTTTCGTTTATTTTCGAAGCCCATTGTTTTTTATCGAGGCAGAACAATAATAGGGAACTTGCCCAAAATATAAAATTAATTTAAAATACTCAAAATCGTAAACTAACATCATTAAAAACCCCAGACAACAAAAAAATTTTAAAAATTTCTTCCAGAAATATAAGCGATTAAAATCTGTCCGATTCTACCCCCTCCTGATGTGATGTCAGATCGAGAAGGTCGGATGACGGCGTCAAGCGACACCAATTCTGCTTTGGTTTTGATAATTCCGCATGCGCATTTGTCAGAAACAACTAGCAGTGGACGCAACCTAACCTAAAATTTAAACGTATTCGTTTTGAAAAACACCTTCAACATTCTGAAATGTCACAAAATGCTATTTTTGATTTGTTCATGCCGAGCCGAATTTCGCCGTGCAATTTACGATCAGGTTTATCTGGAAGACTTCCTCTTTACGTCGCGACATCGTATGGCCGTCTCAATGGTGTTTTTCGAAAAATATGAACATGTGAAGATTGCATGTTTCTGCAATTTTTTCGGCTCCGAAATGTAAGCTGTTATTTGCTGTTTTTCGCAAATATCTCCGATACGGTGGGAGTTAGCTCGAAAAAAAAAAATAAGGTCAAATGAGTATTTTCCACTACGAATCTTTTGCTTCCATCAGAATTTTGATTTTTTTTTTCGTTTCGGAGATACCTACTGAAATGTCGGCCATGTACAGCAAAAAATCGCAAATTTTGAGCTTCTACAGTTGGCAACTTTTTAATCTTGGCTCCTACACCAAAATACTACTCTAGCTAATTTAAATAGAATTAAATTTGCTAAAACTCCTTTTTATATTTTTTGAATTGCGACGAGAATGACGGAATTAGAGGGGCGGGATTTGGGACTTTTTTTTTTGTAAAATTTTTCCATTTTGTCATCGTAATTAATCGGTAATTATCTGAAATCGATCTCATATACAATGTTCACTTAATATCATGTACTACTTTGACGCTCCGTTAATCTCGGCCCTTCGAAACAAAGGTTTCTGAGAAAAAATATTTTTTTAAGATTTACATACACTCTATAGGAAAACGTGTAATTTCCTACATTTCCTCGAATATTTCAATAATTATCTTTTTTTTCGAAAAATTTGTAGACAGCTTATGTAAAGAGAATTGATTGCGCTTTCCGACACTTTTTTTATTTTTTCTCTAACATAAAAAACATGACTTATGACCGAATATGCGGACGTCTCAAAGCCAACCGCCGCCCAGTCTATTAATTAGGGTGAAGACGTGCTGCTCGGCTAAAGTTTGCCATCTGTGGGACACCAAGTGAGACTAGCCCTCTCGATCTGACGTCACAGTGCTTTTTGTGAGGAGTGGAGAGAATCTCTTTAATTATTTATTGCAAAGTAAGTACTGCGATTTAAGAGCTGATATTCGGTGTGGCGTGTTTTTATACATAAACACACTTTAATGAAATAAAAAAAAAAATGGGCAAGTTCCCCATTATATTCACGAACAATATTTGTTAGTTGCATACGTTCACATTACAAACTAGACAAGTTACAAATAAAGAAACATTATAACAGAAAGTAGTAAAAAGTTATTCACTAGGTGGTGGAATATTTCTTCTTTTGTAACTGATATACATATATATATTATATAAAATTATACGCTTATTACCAAGACTTAGTCATAACAAACCTTCACAGGTATATCATATTACATGATAACGACTTCTCTTATTAATCGCTTATCTTAGAGATATTATGTTTCACCTTTGTTTCTCACATTTTATGCTGACTGTCGAATTGCATTTCCTTTGTTCTATATTTTGCTTACTCAGGTTCTGTGTTATAAATACGACTAGACATGCTTTGTAAAGTCAGTTATTAAACTCACTTAGAATGAAACACTTCTAATTATTATTATATTCCTTCTCCAAAAGCCAACGTTGGCTTCATTAAATAAATAAATCCTTTTTAAAAAGTCATTCATGTGAACCGTGATCTAACATTGGCGCAGTCGGTAGGATCCGTAAACATCATCAGAACAAGAAGCCTAACTGGTAGTGAAGCGGAAAAGAACAAGGACAACATCTGCAGAAGGTGCCTAACTAGTGCGTGTACATCTACGAGAACAAGGAGACCTTCCTCACTGGTGGTGGCGGATCCCAATCCCTTGACGGACGAAGAACCTACCCATGGAAACGAAACTAACGTAAGTCATTTTAAGAATCATCTCGTACCATTTTACTATTTTATTATTTTTCACAACTTATTTTATTAAAAGGGTATTATACTGCTAATACACTCGGCGCACAAAGCCAGTTCTATTGTCAAAGTGAAATCCATTCCTTTACAAACGCAACGAAACAAGTTCATTTAATTTTAAGTTTATTTATTTTCGTATTATACTGCTAATACGAAACATTGTGTATTATACAGCTAATATACAATTCATTTACACACACAACGTAACAATCTAACAATCTAACAACGGCAATGGCAACAACAACAACAACAACAACAACCAGAGCAAATTGAGCCTTACAAGCTCTCTGAAATATTTTCTTTAATACCTGAATTTGATGGCAATGCCATAAATTTACATTCTTAAACTCCTGTCATTGTGCCCAAAGCATGGCAATTGGAGATCAAAAAATTCTTTTGACCGTCCACATAAAAAATAAATTGAAAGGCAAAGCTGCCGAATAAATAAATTCGCGTAATCCTGGCACATGGCCAGAAATAAAAGCACTTTTAGAAACTCATTTTGGAGATTCTCGAGATTTAACGGCTCTTATCCAAGACCTACAACGAATTCACCAATTACCCGGCGAATCCGCCTTAACATTTGTTTCGCGTTTACAAACGCACAATGCGAAGATGCACGCCGCAGTGCAAAAACAAACTCTCACGACAACGCAAAGAGCTGCACAATCAGATCTCATCGAAACGATGACCTTAAATAATTTATTAACAGGCTTAGAACCGAATTTAGGCCGCATCATACATGCTAGCAATTCTTCTAGCATACTAAAAGCTGTTAGTAGAATTCGGAGAGAACTACAACTCTCTTATTTCGAGCAACAGAAATTTCCGAAAAATAGTCCGGTCAAAAATCCTATTATGCAACAAAAACGACCAACTTCAAATTTCCAACAAAAATTCTGTTCATTTTGCAAGCGCAATGGACATGTAATAAACGAATGTCGTACAAGGCAACAGCAACAGTCTATACCATCGACATTAAACTTCCAGAGAACAAATTATCAAGGAAACCCAAATTTCCAAAATTTCTCTCAGAACAATCAATTTGGTCAGAGGACATTCTCTCAAAACAATCAGCCAAATCAATCGCAGCAAAACAGGCCCTCAGCCATAAGGCCAAACCCGAATTTCAATCAACAAAGACCCTCTGCTATCCAACCTCCAAATTTTAATCGCTTTAAGCGATTGAAAAAATTTTTGCTAAGCAACTAATATCCTTTTTAAATAAGTACAAAATAATTCTAGAGAATCAACATGGTTTTCGCCAGGGAAGATCCACTGAAACAGCTCTCGTATCTCTAGTAGAAAATATACTGTCTTCCATAGATGAAAAATTAAAGGTTGTGGGATTATTCTGTGATTTGAGCAAAGCTTTTGATCTCGTCGATCACAAGCTCCTGATTAAAAAATTAAATTCTTATGGTATACGAGGACTGGCGGGAGAATGGATCAACTCCTACCTTGAAAATCGGGCACAGGTTGTAGAAGTTAGTACTGAACGGGGTAGAGGCAGATCTACTAGTAGTAACTTAACAAGAGGCGTACCACAGGGCTCGGTGCTGGGCCCTATTCTTTTCACAATATACAACAACGACCTAGTGTACCAACTGAATACTAATACAGAAACAGTCATGTATGCTGATGATACCAGCCTAATTGTTACCTCCAATACTGAAGACAATCTTGAAGAGATAGTAAATAATGAAATTAATGTAGTTAACAGATGGTGTCAATCTAATGCTCTGCGAATAAATGAAAGTAAAACTCAGTATTTATATTTTAAAACAAGAAACTGTTTAAATTCGAACCTATCTATTTACATAGAAGATAAACAGTTAGCAGAGGCTAACAGCATTAAATGTTTAGGTATAACAATAACTGAAAACTTAAATTGGAGTACACATATTACCAACATCTGTAATAAAATAAGTAAACAGGAATATATATTAAGGCACCTTTCTTATAACTGCGATTTTGAAATATGTCGAACTTATTACTATTCAATGATGTACTCACATTTTAAATATTCAATTTTGGTTTGGGGATGTTCAGGGCAATTAAAACCATTATTAACTAGACAAAAAAGCTGTATTAGAATTTTGTTTAAGCTGAAAAGGAATGTTTCGTGTAAACAGTATTTCAGGGAATACAAAATATTAACTGTTCCATGTATATATATGTATCATGCTATAATGTATGTAAAACTTAATTTAAAAAAGTTTAATTCAAATGAGGGAGCAACACATTACTGTATAAGGAACCCAGTAATAACAACTACAAGAGCTAGGCTGGAATTGTTTAGAAAAAGTCCTTTGTCCACCGCAGTGCGGTTATATAATACATTGCCAAATAGGTTAAAAACCATAGAATCGATAGCTTCTTTCCAAGCAGCAACTTTGGCCTATTTCTGTGATAAGGCTTATTATAGTGTAGATGAATTTTTTAACTCACCTGATTAACCTGCCATGGTCAATGGTCAATGTTTTAATTTTTAATTTGTGATTTTATGCAATTGTGTTTAAGACTTATATTATTATATTATTTTAAGAATTTTATCGATATATGCTAATTATTGTACTGACAAGGCTGTGACATTTTTCTTGTACATAAAGCTGAATAAAGTTGTATTGTATTGTATTGTATTGTATTTAATCAGCAAAAAACGCATCATTTGAACTATGAACCTTATGACGATCAATGTGATTATAATAATCAATACAATGACTATTCACCCGATTATCAAAATGTAAGTGACAGTTATGAAAATTACGATTTAGAAAACGCTCAAAGCTTTTCAGAGAATTATACAGCTAATTCCCAATATGAACAGTACGAGAATTATACTGCTAATTCTCAAACGCCACAGGAGGATTATACTGTTAATCCACACGATTTTCGCTTAGATCCGGAGTACCCCACGGATACTCCAACACAGCAAACAGACCAATTTGACCAAATAACAAATCAAATACGAACGATGAATCTCAACGACAGTTTCGACCCGTCGCTGAACTTCCCGGAACAAGGGTTCATGTAGAAACGCTAACACACTCATTGTTGACCGTAAATTCAAAAAATCTATACTACATTAAAGACATCACAAACAAATTCAAAATTCTAATCGATACTGGCGCAGGTATCTCTATCTTTAAACCAAAAACAGCGGAAAATTACAAACGAAGATTTTCAGAAAATGTAATTATACAAGGTATAACCGATCAGAAAATTACTATTAGTGAATCTGTTCTTATACCCTTTACGGATAACGACCCACATAAGGTTTACATCTACGACCTAGATATCAATTTTGATGGACTGATAGGAGCTGATTTCCTAGAGCACTATCATTGTATCGTCAACATAAGAAATAAACGATTAATAACCAATTTCAAAACGGTCCCACTTTTCAAAGTAACCGACGATTCGTCGAAACCCGAATGCGACAAAATCCAATCAAACACCCTATTGACACCGACAATTCCCGACCAATATTTACGAAATCGTATCGCTATCCTCAGGTCCATAAAGAAGAAGTTAAGTCCCAAGTATCGAAAATGTTAAGTCGTATTATTCAACCCTCAATCTCACCTTGGTCCTCTCCTGTCTGGGTAGTTCCCAAAAAACTAGACGCTTCTGGTAAACAGAAATGGCACGTTGTAGTCGACTACCGCAAACTCAACGAGGTTACAATCGGTGACAAATATCCTCTGCCCAACATTTCCGATCTTTTAGACCAACTTGGCAAATGCCAATATTTCACAACCTTAGACTTGGCTTCTGGTTTCCACCAAATCGAAATTAATCCCGCAGATATTCAAAAGATTGCTTTCACAGTTGAGAACGGTCATTATGAATTCGTGCGAATGCCATTTGGACTCAAAAACACTCCATCAACTTTTCAAAGAGTTATGGATAACATCCTGTTAGGTATTCAAAATGAACGATGTCTTGTCTACATGGACGATATTATTATTTACTCTCCTACAATTCACGAACACATTTCCCGTCTAACCGAAGTCTTTAAACGCCTTCAAAAAGCCAACCTCAAAATTCAACCAGACAAATGCGAGTTTCTCCGCAAGGAAGTCACTTATTTAGGACATCTCATTACAACAGACGGCGTAAAATCAAACCCTTCGAAAGTTGACGCTATTCTAAATTTTCCTCAACCGAAAAATCCAAAAGAAATTAAATCATTTCTAGGCTTAGCCGGATATTATAGGCGCTTTATCCCTAATTTCTCCAAGATTACCAAGCCCCTAACAAAACTACTACAAAAAGACATACCATTTCTCTTCGACAATGATTGTATAAATTCTTTTCAAAATTTGAAACAAACATTGACGACAACTCCGATATTAATCTACCCTAATTTTGAGGAACCTTTCGTTCTAACCACTGATGCGAGCGCATGTGCCGTCGGCTCAGTGCTGAGCCAGGGGCCTATTGGCAAAGATTTACTCATTGCCTATGCTTCTAGAACCTTGTGCAGTGCAGAAACTAAGTATTCAACGATTGAACGCGAGCTTTTATCCATAGTATGGAGTGTAAAGCACTTTAGACCATATCTGTACGGTAGAAAGTTCAAGCTTGTAACCGACCACAGACCACTCACCTGGCTATTCTCTATAAAAGACCCAGGAAGTAGACTTGCCCGTTGGCGACTCAAATTAGAAGAGTACGACTACGAAATAATTTATAAACCTGGCAAAATCAATAAGAACGCGGACGCACTTTCCAGAATCAAAATTAATCATTTTTCCGAATGTTCCAAATTCTATTGAAAGGTTCTAGCCGCGAATGATGAAGAGTCAGACGACGACGAAAACCCAGACGATAACAACGAAATCACTAACGAACAAATTTCTCGAGAATTTGAAACTTTCACCAACCTATATAAAACAACATCTTTAATAGACTATTCAAAAATCAAAGCCTCAAACAAACAACTCTTATACCGAGAACATAAAGATATTATAACCTTCTTCCAACAAAATAACTTACAAGACCTACATCACAAAATTATCGAGGACATATTCGAAGAAAATCCCGAATTTCATAATGATAAAATCAATATTGTATCGAGCAAAACAGTCAGACATAGGAGATATTTTATCATCCCTCTACCTTTTGATATCGAATCTGTAATTGAACATCTATTTTTGGTATTATTTAAAAATCAAGATGTCCTAGATCTCTCTAAGACATACTTTGTCGAAAATAATTTAGACCTCGCCATACTTGAAATCCCATCATTCATTTTTGCGGAAAAAGACTTAAAAGTAGTAATTTGTCAAGATATCGTCAGAACTGCCGACGAAGATGAAATTCCAATTATATTGGAGCAAAATCATTTTGGTAAAAATAATCTACATCGCGGAATAAATGAAACGATTCGAAGAATTAGAGAAAAATACACTTGGCAAGGTCTAACTAAAGACGTTGAAAATTTTATAAAAAATTGCGAAACTTGCCAAAAGACTAAAGTATGCCGGAAAAACCTTAATAACCTTCTAGTAATCACGGAAACCCCAAGAACACCATTCGAAAGAATCAATATCGATTTATTTGAATTCCCCACACGAAATTATGCTTTAATCATTCGCGACGAATTAACTAAATTCACGCAAGCCTATGCAGTCCCGGATAAATCCGCAAAATCTGTCGTAAACACCTTGTTGTTATACTTTCAACATTATGGTACCCCATTAAGAATCCCCAATCGAACGGATCCGTAGAAAGATTTCACGCTACTTTAGCCGAAATGATAAGAATTCATAAAACTGAAAACCCGAATGAGCATCCGTTCACGATTTTACCATATGCAGTAATATGCTATAACAATTCGGTAAATAAAACACACGGTTTCACCCCATATGAACTTATCTTTGGTCATACATCTCATAGACCACCCGAAACCCTTTACAACCAAAAGGAGTTAATCACAAAATATGTCAGAGATTTAAACAATAGAATATCTCACTATTATAAAATCGCCCGCAGTAGAACACAATCTCAAAAAGAGAAAGCAAAAGTTCGTTTCGACAAAAATGTTCCCCAAAAACGCCCCGAGTACAAAATAGGTGACTTGGTTTACGTAAAAGAATCACAGATCAAAAACAAATTGCAAAACAAATTTAACGGTCCTTTTAAAATAAAAGAAATTTTCCAAAATTCTGCTACCCTATTAAATCTCGAAACAAAACAAGGAACTAAAATAAATTTTGATAGAATGAAACCATATACTGAAAATTAAATTTATTTTCAGGTTTCTCCTGCTGTTCGGATCAGCATTCTGTCAATACAAAATTACCCCGATTAATAACACTGTTGGTGTATACTACCACCAAGACACGGACATCGTGGTGACAAATGACAAATGGACTCTGCTAGTGCATAAAAATATTTCATCCCTCAAACTAGCTTTTGACAAAAATCAAAATATCTTAGACAAAATCTTGTACACTCTCAATAATGGTGATCATAAGTCAATTATTTTTACCAGTGAAATTAAAACAGATTTTAACCTTTTAACACAAATATCCAACTCTATAAAAATAAAATTTGACGAAATCTTTTCAGATACAAAAAGATATAAACGAGGAATACTTAACGGTATCGGTACAATATTCAAATCCATAACTGGAAACCTAGATGCTGAAGATGGCCAGTACTATACTAATTGTATAAACAAACTAAATAATGATGAATATCAATTGGAAAACTTAATCAAAAACCAAATTTCAGTTACAACTTCTGTTATTAAAAACTTCAACTCGACTATACAAAAATTACAAATTGACGAAGAAACCTTTAACAAAGATCTCGAAGAAATCGAACACACAATTCAAACAATGACTCAAGCTATTGAGGCTGCTCACATAAAACTAAAATTCTTATACATTTCCGAACAACTAATGGCAAGCTATTTGTATATATATTTAAACGACATCCTAAATTCAATAACATTTGCCAGATTAGGAATTATTCACACTAATCACTTAGTGAAAGCACTACAAGAAGTTCCACAGAGCTTACGAAGGAACAATTTGCCTCTCCCCATTAAATTATCGGCAGTTGCTAAGTATTTGGATATTATTGAATTACAAGCATTTCAAATGGATTCTAACTTAGTATTTGTTTTAACAATACCACTTGTTGATCCCCAAAATTATAACACCTATCGCCTATACCCTATCCCGATACTTGATAACAGAACTGGTCTACATCACATTCTATCTATCTCACAAAAGTTTATCGCGAGAGACGATGATTCTTTAATGTACATACCTATACAAAATTTGAAAGAATGCAAACCTCTTTATTTTGGAACCAAACTATGTTCGAACCTGTTTGCATATCCTATCAACCAAAATGCCATATGTGAAGCCAGAATACTAAAACCATTGCCGAAACTTCCAGAGAACTGTCAAACTTCCTTCATTATTAGTCAGGGATACAACGTCCAAGAACTTGAAGACAACATATGGCTAGTAATTAATTCCGAACCACTTCACATTACCATCAACTGTTCAAAGAGAGAATCCACAACAGAGTTAATCAACAAAAATTCCATCATCAAACTACAACCAGGATGTTACGCCTATGCAGGCATTACTAGAATACAAGCCAGTGCCAAAGACTTTTCCGAAATCAAGGACAATTCACATCCTATCCAAATTCCTTTTGAATGCTGTAATCACATGCCCGACAAAATCGAAATTCCAAAATTAAAACCTCTCAAATTAAACAATCTCGACGTAGAAGACCTAGATACTGCTAAAAACAAATTGGACCAATATTCCAAATACCTGGATGACCTCATAAACGAACCTTTTGTGACCAGACACATATCTTGGTTCACATATTTCATAATCACTCTCATCATTCTATTAGTTCTACTTTACATAACCTGTAAATGCAGAAGATGTGGAGCATTGCGAATCCAACCCTCAACGGACAACCCTCCTTCACCTCCTTCAGAGCGAAGCAGAGTTTTTACCAAATTTCCTAGACTGATCCCTCCAAGAAAGCGACCCGGTATTAAACCTCAAGAAGAAAAGGACATTGTATTTTATCCTTATCACATTTATGTAATGTACTACTCGCTTATTATTATTATCATTTACCAATTTTAACTTTTATGTATTTTATTATTTTGCTTTGTATTCATTCAACATTGTTTCAATTTATTTTGCATTATATTCATTTAACGTTTCTAACAACTTTCAAAAGTTGCTGCATAACATCAACTTTTTTATTAAGGGGAAAGTTGTTATATAAAATTATACGCTTATTACCAAGACTTAGTCATAACAAACCTTCACAGGTATATCATATTACATGATAACGACTTCTCTTATTAATCGCTTATCTTAGAGATATTATGTTTCACCTTTGTTTCTCACATTTTATGCTGATTGTTGAATTGCATTTGCTTTGTAACGTATATACAATGTCAACTTAGCTATGTTTTGGTTTTATTACGGTTTTAGTAAAAGTTTCAAATTTTTTAGAAAAGTTCCTTTAACGTATAACAAACCGTTATATAACCAGTCTGTGCTACTTGGGTTGTTTATCAGAATTTATTCAGATATTGAATAACCAAAACAAATATAAAGTTAAAATTTTATAATTTTTGTACATTAGAAAATCAAATTATTTTATAAATGATGACTAAAATTCCAGGACTTTACTCAAAATCCTTAGATTCCCTGACTTTTGGAGGTTTTATCCAGGACCAGTTTTTGGATTTTCCCAGGTTGGTGGGAACCCTGTATAAATTATATCACATTCTCATAATAGCCTGTAAAATGGCACCTCTATTATTCAACATGAGACAATAAATTTAAAATTGAAAAAAATCAATACATTGCCTCAACTGACAGAAAACCTATGATTATAAAAGGTTGTTTTACTTATTTCATTCTTTAAGATTGTAGTTTTCCTATAATTTACATATTATATGTTATATGAGTAAAATTTTTATAACGGGACAATTACTAAATTAAAAGTCAAAAACTAAAATTAGTTTTTGACCTGCAGCTCATATATTTTTTTAAATCTTCATGTTTCCTAAAGACATATGTACACGAAAGATTTCTAATAGTTAAGAAATTATAAATATTTATCACAAAAATCCTTATTTTCTGCAACGGTTGGAAATGTGCCTAAAATGGTTTGTTTAGTATAATTTCTGGAATAAAATTGTATAGAATTTATAGTATATTATAAGGAATTTGCAACTAGGATATAATTCTCCATTCATATGTTTAAGGCTATCGGTATTACTACAACAATCACTTAAAAACTTCCAAAGAAAAGAACACTATTATCAGCATACGTTTCCGAATTGATATGGGGAATAAAGGTATGCAAAAATATTCCGCCCTTCTAAAATTTATTTAAAAAAAAGCATAAATATTTACAAAAACTTACCGGCATTCCTGGACTTACCATAACACAAGCTACATTTAGGTGCACATGCGTAGTAATACCAGGTTCTGTTCAGGAAATATTCAAATATATTGGTTGAGTTTCTTGTATGACAAGTACCCTCCGGACATAAAACAATCGAATATTAAAACTTTATAACTATGATTGATCGGAAAAAGACTGGTATATATGAATAGTAGATACTTTGAAAATTACGATACTAATTTTTGTAAAACTTTAGAAAAATATATTAGGGGCAAATACCTTTTAAAGTTTAGAAATCGAGTTTAGGACTGTTACTGGAATGACGATTTCCATCATATATGTATAAATTCAAAAAAAATAAGAGTTATCATGATTTCCGTTATATTTGTACCAGTTAGATATTCATATGGGCTTCACAGAGGTATCCAATTTATGCTTTTAGGACTAATAGTTTACTAGAAACGGCTTCGGACATGCGATTGTCCAGATATAAAAATTTTACCCATATACCTCCGATCAAAGAACTTATCCCTAGATACCTTAACCACAGAAAAGAGAACTACCAGAAACGACATTATTGTTTTAGGTTAAAGCAATAACCGCAGATTTCTAAATTCATCCGTGGAGCGGACCGGTAAACAATAATATTATATGATTGGCTATTTTGAAAAACATCAATCAGCTTCGTATTCTATCTACCTAAGATCATAGCGGGGAAGTGTTGTGTTAATGGTAATTTTTATTAGCGACATAAATAAACTAGGTGGAACCGTTTGCACTGTTAAGGAATGTCCAAGTAGTACGACAGGAAAAAACATTAGTTTATTTAGGTTTCCTAAGGATCCCCAAAGGTATTTTATTATTGGTGTAAATTACAAGATATTTCCAAATTCCAAGTAATTGTGAACCTTTCTTCTTTTAAGCTCCGTATTGTGGTTGGAAGCATGCGATTGTGGGGATTTGGCAAGTAAAATTCAGCCAAACTTTATAACAATTTTAAGTTGTGCGCACAACAAATATGTATCAAAATAAATTGTTACCAACAGCACAGCACTACTTAGAATAGAAAAATATTTATTGTAAGCACATTGTAAATACAGTGTACAACACAAATGGTGACGTTCGTATAAACATTCTTCCACGCCACCTACTATTTTCCCTCAACTTAGGTAGTTTAAAAAGAAATAAAATTAATATTTTCCCAGAACAACCTCCCAGTAAGAAATTACAGATTTTCCCAGACGAGACATTGTATTGATTTCAATACATTTTATGACTTTATATTAAGAATACAATTGTTCATAGAGATAATTTTATCCAGTTTACTTTAATAGTTTTAATACCCATTATAAATAGAATAACGTAATTGTATTCAGCTTGTGTAAAGTTTGTTTATAAACATGCTGTTTAAATTTCCCACCAAAATGGCGAAGGTCACAAAAAACATCAAAGGCGGTGCTGAGAGTGCCGCTTCTGGTAGTTCCTTATTCTGTACCTTAACCATACCTAGATCCCCAGATCCCTTATAGCTATCTCTTCAGTACGTACCTTATTTGCTCCTAACATAGTCACATTATATGTTCATTAAAAAGGATAGATAAACATAATATTCCATAAGCAACAAAGGCGGGTATCACGTGTGTAGATATTTCTATCAAAGTGTAAATATTTTTATCAAAATGAATTATTGCATTACCTGCTATTTATACAACGTCTACATTACATTGTTGTATAAGTAAGATAATGCTTGATATATTTCAAATTTAATTAGCCCAAACTATGGAATACCTGTATCTTTTGTTACAAATCTATAAAATGTCTCTTCATTCATAATAATTACATTTCTTTATTCTTTTTGAAAGTTTACATATAATAAGATATTATATACATGTATTATACATATTTACACAGATCAATTGTTAATATTTTTATATGAATGTTGGTCATAATTTATTATGCATTATTGAAAGGCATATTTAATAAACATACCACAAATTAGATAAGCCTAAAATTGTCTGAGTAAAGTAAAAAAAAAATGATAAAAAATGTTAAAATATTAAAATTTAATTGCTATATACCTTATTACAACTGTGAACAGAACCCTATCATGTTACGACTATGAAGTTTATACTTATGAAACAATCGATTTACTTTGTTTCTAAACTGTCTAAAATGTTACGAATATAGAATGACTAGCTCATCAGGAACTTATGCACTGTAAAAAATGGATGTAAAAATACATTATGGATGTAAAAATACTTTGAAAGTGAAGCTAAAATTACTTTAATTTTCTATGCAATTATACATAATTTATTTATTTTTACAGAGACTTTCAGGGTAAAATTAAATATATTTATGGTTTTACAACAAATGGACCATCGATTTTCCATGTAATCACGATTACATGGATAATCGATGGTCCATTTGTTGCCAGCGATTATTCTGGTAATGGCACTGAAATGTATGAAATGTTTCGTGCTTTCTTGTAAAAATTCCATATAATTGTGTACAAAAGCACTTGCGCCGGCACGTTACTGATGTAATTCACCAGATTAACTATGTATTTATACATTTTATTATGTAATTTATACATAATTATATCAAAAATTACATTCATTGAAATAAAGATACATGAATGTATGTAGTTTTAATTTACTTTATGTAATAAACCATAAATATGTTTAACTTTGCCCTGAAAGTCCTGGTAAAAACAAATTAATTATGTATAATTTCATAGAAAATTGAACTAACTTTCAAAGCATTTTTACATCCATAAATGTAATTTTACATTTACACAGTGTGGGATGTTTGCAATTGAAGTGCATTAAACTATGACTATCTTGGCAACAAACAAACCAATACACATTATGTACCTAGAGATAAGTTCTTTGATCAGAGGTATAAACGATCTTTAATAGAAAATTTAATAACACAGTCGGTGCTATTACCAGTTCAGTCGATAAAATTATTGACCCTGTTTAACCTATTTTATCTATTCGTCTGTAGATAATCCCTTTAGACCCTTCTGTTCATGCAGGCTTATATATGAAAATTGATTAATTCGGCCCTGATTTTCATCAAGATCAAATAACAACATAGATCAACACTTGAGAATACAGTTAAACTTACGTATTTAGATTCATTGTCGCAGGGGAAACATTGCCTGGGGATTCCTTGTGATATTAAAAATAAAATCTGATAAACGTGTGTTCAAAATTATTTCTAAAGCAGCTTTATCTCCTCAAAAATGAACCCTAAATGATGGTTATTTATTAATAAAACTGAAGAATCATTTGCTATAGACTTTATATTTTATTGTAATAAGTAAATTAATTACTTTGCACCGTGGCTGGATGATTTCGACTACATGACATTGTTGAGAGAGCAGGTGTAATACTACATCATTTGTCTCTTGTACACACCAATTTCCCATTGAGGAATATTAAAACGAATAATTAACATTTGCTATAATCTTTGCACTGGAATTCATTTAAAAGCTAACCAGTTTTGTAGTATAAAGTTTTACGCTGTTTTTGTATATTTTGTTGTATATATAAGTGAGTGTACATGAACAAAAACTATTGAAACTATTATTGATTAAAGTTACTACAATAAAAAATATTCTTTTAAAAGTAGAGTCAACTTAGACGAATCAGTTACAAAATCACCAACACACAGTCAAACATATACATTAAGCACATAATGTCCGTTCTATCATTGGAGGTGCATTGGAGAATTAATTTTGATACCACGTTTTTTATACAAACAGAATTGTTTGACGATGCCATTTCATTTTTCAGGTAATTCTTTCTGGTATAATTGGATTTATATTTATATACATTTTCCCTATTGGTCATCGTGGCAGCAATCTCGATTATTGGATTAGTTCTATAAAGGTATACGTTTTTTTTTTACATTGGTTTTAGTACTTAATATAAATTTTTAATTACAATGGTAATAATTAATATATTTTCTTTTAGTATACATCAATAGCAACAAGTCTGATAGCTGCAATAGCTTCTTTTATTATATCTGGTTTTGCTGTGATACATCTAATAGCTCTAGCTACACTGACATGTTCACCACCTAATAAAGTCAATACTACCTGTACGTGTCATACTAATTCGACTGAAAACTCATCCTTTCTCACTAATTACCATTATGTTGACCTTATTTGTACAGAAGTATATGTATTACATATTATAATTACATTCACATGTGTTACAAATGTATTAGCAGGGGTATCTGAAGTTGTATACTTGTATTTACATTGGTTCTGTAAAATCTCCATATATTCTAGAGTTCAAACTAAGGACAGTGCAGATATAGTAAATAAAACTGATAGATAGCATAATTTTCATTTTAGTTTATAGGCACGCATCCAAAGAGAAATTCATTGTAAATTTGGTTCACATAGTATTTAATTTTGTTAACAATATTGTTAATTTATTGTTGGGAAACATACTTTTGTAAGTGTTACCATAAATCAATATTTTAATTTATGCCGTCCAGTTATAATGCATAACCAGAACTAAATGTAAGGCAGAGCTGATTTCCTTCTTTCCATGATTAACATCAACAGTAACATTAGTACACCTCATTTCGTACTTAAGGAACATCTAAAACCTTGGCCGGAGTTCCAAGTCCTGGATTTTTACCAAGGTTCAATTTTTTAACTTAGCCCCAGCCAAATGCTCTCTGGCTAGGACTTTGATGCAATGTAGTCACCTTAATATTTTTAAAGATAAAATTTTGTACAAAAATACAGTGTACTTCAGTTATTCTCTATAATTTACTTAATTAATCCATTCATATTTGCATTGGATGTTGTCGTATATTGCACTTCGATTTTCCTCAAAATAATTATCGTTACAAACCACCTGTAGATTGTTCTCGAATGGGGGATTGGATGGAAATGAAAAATTACCTGTCATTACTTCTCCACAGATGTACATACATAAGGAGCAATGGCTAAAAAAAACATAAAAAATTCATTTTGGATGCAAATATTCAGTGTCCAGAAAGTATTTATTTTCCTGGTAAGTGTTTTAGTATAATACTGAAAAATTTCGCAGAGATAAGCAAATGTACGTTTATAATGCCTTTTACAATTGCATCCATAATACACCTTTTATTAAATTCAATTCTCTAAATGGGAATTCGACTGTAAATACGGTAGTTGCTTTTTTTTTCTTTTCCTCCATTTCTAAGTTGTGTCCATGGAATTTAACACGTTGATTGCTGCTGTATATTTGGTCACCTACCTCTAATGCTGGCATACTTTTTTGATAAGCCTGGCAAAATCCCGGCGAAATTCAATTTAAATATGTTCAACAAAATTGTAAGTGTAAAAATTAGGGTCGAAAGGGCCATGTTGGCCAAAGCTGTCACACACACACTAAGCTCTGAGATCCAGTTATCAGTGCTAATGTCGGCTATAGCCGACATGCAAAACAGTAACCCCATTTTATATCTATATTTTATTGAGGCTACGGCGGTATGTCGACCAGAGCTGTCACGTGCACTTCGTGACATCCACAGATGTCGGCCAGAGCCAACATGCACACTGAACGTGTTAAGTAATCAGTGTTTGGTGTTTCCAATCTCTGTGCTGGCAATGTGAAATTTAATTAGAAAATGACAAATATGTATCATTATTATAAGTACCATTTATTTCATTACTGCAAGAACACATGATTTGTAACAAACAAATTTTCTTTTTTAATATCCCTTCTTCCACTAGCAATGTTTTCGACTTTTCCAAAATCAATAAAATCTTCGCCCTTATATTGATATTCATCACCTTTAATTAAGTTGATTGCACTACACTCTTAAAAATGGTTTTATTAACGAATTCTTTGGGGTGGCTGACACTTGAGAATTTTTGAACTGGGATCTGTAACGACAGCTATTTTGTAGAAACCGAAGTGTCATCATAACTCTATGATCTACTTTTTTACTATAAAATTTTAACTGGCCATTGCTACTCATCTTTTTAGAGCGACTATTATGGATGTACGAGATTCATACCGAAGTAATTAAAATTATGGTTAACAGACAATGTAAATTTGAATGAGAAGAAAATTACATCTGAGTGTGTAGTTGCCTGAGATTCCTCTCTAATTTAATGATAATATTTGAGAAACTGTTCCATCTGATATACTTTATTTTCATTTACAAATAAAAAAAAATTACTGACACTATGCCCAAAGAAGTAGTCTTTCTACCTTTTTAGGTAAATTTTTAACCTCAAAGGACAACTGAGATCATTGTTCAGTTGCATTAGTTGTAGTGACAGTACATTAAATATTAGTATATTGAAAAAAGGCTGTTAATACATAGAGGGCAAGTTGTAATTTTTTAGCTCGTTAATGTAATTTATAAAATTTAGAACACTATAAATGTAATTCCCGAATTTATTAAAAGTACTTAAATGACTTAATATAACTAATTGTGATATTTTATTTTTGTAATAGTTTACTACATATATAGGGCAACAAAAATGTAAGAATAGGTACAGTTTAATAAATAGTATAAATATATTTTTCTTAATAAAGGTATGTAAAATTTGTTAAACCCGATTACACTTTCACATCCAGTGGAAGTACAGTAACCCCAAAAAAAATTTCTGTCTGTCGGTCTGTCTGTACCCACATTTACTCTGGGACCGTTTAAGATATTGACTTGAAATTTGGTAGAATGGTATTACTATGAGAAGATGACAGCAAGAAATGTGCGCAGAAACGAGTTTGTGTACTCCATCATTCTAATGAATGATTATGTGATATTCAATGTTGCCACCAGTGGCGGCAGTGACCTGCAGTAGAGTGGCGGCGGTGTTACTAATAATAATAAAACAATATTAGGCAAAGTTTAGTACAAATTTAGTGCAGTGCAATTAGTCATTATATGAAAAATGACAGATCCCCAGCTATAGTGAATGGATTTGAATGATTTTTTTTATTAGATTTCTAATGCCATAAACTAAAAAGTTTACCAGTTGAAAATTACCACAATTTCGAAAATCCGTAAATAAAAAAAAAATTAAAATTTTTTGGAATCTCAACGGAAAAAAAATGATCGGAAATTTTAAATATTTATTTTAAGAAAATAATGATTGTTATAGTTTTCTAGGTTGTTTATAAAGAATTTATAAAAAAATGAAATTTTTTTTAAAATTAATTTGAAGATGGCAGAAGCTCCAAAAAGCGAAATAAATGAAAGAAACGTTAAATAATACAAATACATCGATTTTTTTATAGAAAATAATTTAACAACTTTTTATTTTTTTTTAATTAAAGAGCCCACCTTTCGATAAAAATTGGTCTGAAAAGGGTCAGGTTAATAGATCTTATTTTATTTTAGTTTAACATAAAAAATGAGCAAGCAGCGGAAACGCCGTCAACGACAATTTTGCGGTAAACTTCTATGTTAGATGTACTAGGGACTTAATTTTTTTTTTAAATTAAAGCTAAAGAACCCACCCTTCTATTAAAAGTGATCTAAAATGGGCCAGGCTATTCATTTTTTTTTTATTAACATATTACTTGAGAAATTACGCTCTTGCAGTGAAAACGCTGTCGTCTGATTTGCGGTAAACTTCTATGTTAGATGTACTAGGGACTTATTTTTTTTTTAAATTAAAACTAAAGAACCCACCCTTCTATTAAAAGTGGTCTAAAATAGGCCAGGCTATTTAATTTTTTTTTTATTAACATATTACTTGAGAAATTATGCTCTTGAAGTGAAAATGCTGTCGTCTGTTTTGCAATAAACTACTATGTTAGATGTACTAGGGACTTCATTTTTTTTAAAATTAAAGCTAAAGAGCCCACCTTTCGATTAAAATCGGCCCGAAAAGGTCCATTTTTTTTTAATACGAGTTTTACCTGAAAAATTCGTGGTAGCCAAAATTATTTTGACAATTCGAAGCTAATAGCCTTCTTATTAGCTCTTGGGTCATAATTTCTAGGTAGAAATGTTGATATTATCATTATTTACGAATATACAGTGTGTCCCAGGATAGATGTAACAAGAGGTGTAATGGACCAAAAATTTTGGAATTTTGGAATGATATTTGGGGATTGAGTCCTGCTTGTTGTAAAACTAAAGTATGCCAAAAATGACTTGATTTGGTGTTCTACAGGGTCTTTTGTAAGCAAAGTTGTAAAAATCACCACTAATAAAATACCTTTATTTTTCAAAATATGAAAAAATTCCACTAAGAAAAGTTATTTAGAATGCAATTTTATACCTCTATACCAAATTTCAGGAACATAAAATAATTTTTTTGAAACTTCCCATTTTTTGCGAATTAAGAGTTAAATTCATATTTAAAGTTGTGTAGGAGCAAATGTTAATCATCTCAAAAAGTAGGCTATTGGTAAATAAAAAATTGAATATACGAGATGTAAGAAGGTATAATGTTAATCGAACTAATTGTAAAACAAGAAACAATTACTAACAGAAGATTAATGAGGTTTAAAAATTATAACAAGTAATAAATGTCAAAAACATAACAGATTCACAAACAAATTAATTATTGAGCAATACAAAACAATGTTTACAATTTTTTTATTATTCGACGTAGCTACCACCCACATCCACACACATTTCGATCCTTTGCCTGAAGTCCTTAAAACTGTTTCGAATACGATCTAACGGTATGGAGTTTACGGGATTTGTAATTCTCTGCTTCAATACTGCTACATCGTTAGGAAGTGGTTCAGCGTAAACCAACTGCTTGAGGCGATCCCATAAAAAGAAATCCAATATTGATAGGTCTGGGGATCTCGTCGGCCACTTGATCGGTCCATTCCTGGCAATCCAATTTTCTCCAAAATTTAAATTCAACCACCGATTAACCATTTCTGTGGAGTGGCCAGGGCAACCATCATGTTGAAAATGAATTAAAGGCATATCTCTTAAAATATTTAAATGTTCTTCAGAAAATCTTTCAAGAAGCTGTAAATAAGTGTGCTGGTTTAACCTTCCCTCAATGAAATAAGATCCAATAACTCCAACGTGATAAGAAACGGCACACCACACATTCACTTTTTTATAATATTTTCTTCTACAATGAATTCTAAAATTTGGATTTTCAGAAGCCCAAAACCGACAATTTTGAGATGAAACAACACCATTGGTTGTGAATGTGGATTCATCTGAGAAAATTATGAAATGATGAAAAAATCTCTCTTCCATGATTTTTTCTCCAATGGTCAAACAAAAATCCAACCTCTTCAAGCGTATGTTTATAATTTGCTTTATATGCCCTAAATTCTTTGGAGTTCAGACTTGCTAATATTAATAAGAGCTGATCTCTCTCTTAGTGGCATCCTAGGATTTTCTATAACAGAGGCATGAGCTATAATAGCCCCAACATTGTCTTCATCTTATGCTTTTATTTTTCTTTTCATGTTAAGAACACTACCAGTAGCCAGAAACTTTTTAATTATTCTCATAGCCTGAGTACATGACAAAGCAGTGTTTGGAAATTTCAAATTAAATTGGCTTACCACTTCTCTTAGCGAGTTTTCACCGCCAATTCCGTAGCATTGCACAATATAAATTTTTTCAGGCACTGTGAGTACCATTTTCACTTAATTTTTTATGATTGGTTCGTTAATTTGAAACAGAAATTAAGGATAATATTGACTACGTTTGACAGATATGTCAATAATAAATGATAAATGTGTATCCACTGCTTTTCTCATAGCCTACTTTTAGCTTCTACATAACTTTTAAATATTAATTCACAAAAAATAATTTCTATACGGTTTTAATTGAATGGTTCAAAATAAAATACTAATTTATTGAAAAAATAGGAAGTTTCAAAAAAATAATTTTATATTCCTGAAATTTGGTATAGATGTATAAAATTGCATTCTAAATAACTTTTCTTATTGGAATTTTTTCATATTTTGAAAAATAAAGGTACTTTATTATTGGTGATTTTTACAACTTTGCTTATAAAACACCCTGTAGAACACCAAATCAAGTCATTTTACTTCCACATCCAGTGAAAGTATAGTAACGACAAAAAAATTTTTATTGTTCAAATAGTCTTAGAATGAAACGTCGAGATTTTAAGTTTGAGAGAAAAAAAAAATTTCTGTCTGTCTGTCGGTCTGTAACTTTTTTTTGTGCGCACGTTTACTCTGGAACCGTTTGAGATATTGACTTGAAATTTGGTACACATATGTACTTTAACGAGATCTAGAACTAGATTATATTTCCATCTTGTTTCGTCAAAGGGTTGGGGGGTAAATTGGGGTAAATTTGAGGTAAATAGGTAAATCAAGCAGGCAAGAGTTTGTAAAATTGTTATTTAGTATATACAAGAGAAGCTAAGGTCTCAAAAATAACTTTGGCATTAGCCACCCCCACCCCATTATTAAAGGGAATGAAAAAAAATTGTGATTTAGTGTGTGTACAAGAACCAGAAACCTCAAAATATTTTTACCCACTACTACCCCCTATCACCACCCCCACCCCACTACCGATGTGGGGTATCGTTTTATGGGTTTTTGGGGTAGAGGATTTCAAATATTATATTATTAAAGTTCCATAAACAGTTATTTCCACATACAAAATTTTTTCGTTGTGAATGACTTGGATAGAAAATCTGGATGTGGAAGTAGTGATTCCTTGGGCAGCGGTTTTTGATATACTTTAGTTTTACAACAAGCAGGACTCAATCCCCAAATACCATTCCAAAATTTTTGGTCCATTACACCTCTTGTTACATCTATCCTGGGATATACTGTATGTATTCAAAAATACAAACAATTTTTTTTTTATTTCACTGCTAAAATGAGTCTCGTAGGATGACTATAGGTCTATAGTTCTCAGTTGCATTCTTATCACCTTTTTTGAATATAGGGCAAATTTTTGGCCTACACCAAATTTGAGGAAATGTTTCTGTTTTAAGAGCTAGATTAAAGATAGTAGTCAGCGGTAATGCGAAGATAATTACGCAGTCTCTTAGTAGAAAAGATGAAATTCCATCAGGACCAGTAGTTAATTTATTTTTAGTTATTAACGAATGAAATCGAAAATGTCGGAGACAATTAGTTTACATGATTATCCTTGTAATAAAAATTTATAATTATTTATACCATTAAAATTTATAATAATTATTATTTAGTATAAGTCGTTAATAAATTATTTTCTATAAAAAATTGATGTATTTGTATTATTTAACGTTTCTTTAGTTTATTTTGCTTTTTGGAGCTTCTGCCATCTTCAATTAATTTTAAGAAGTTTAATTCTTTTACAAATTCTTTATAAACAGCCTAGAAAACTATAACAATCATTATTTTCTTAAAATAAATATTTAAAAATTCCAATAATTTTTTCCGATTTCAAATTTTTTTTTTTTAATTTACGGATTTTTGAAATTGCGGTAATTTTCAATGGGTAAACTTTTTAGTTTATGGCATTAGAAATCCAATAAAAAAAAATCATTCAAGGGTCCTATAACTCACTTATATTATTTGACGTATCTGTTCAGAAAACAGTGCTAGCATTTTTGTTTCTATAACTAAAGTTGTTTTTAATTTCCATATCAACCAAAAATTGAATAATAATAACGCTACACAAAAAATATAGTCATTTTTTCGGTCAACTTCAAAATAATAAAAACCGCTACTTATCACCACGCTAGTGTCTTGTGTACCTTGCCATATTCCCATATTGGAGACCTGGAGATTGTTGGGCCCAACTAGAAGAGAACAACACCAGGAAAGTGCCGCTAATACACAAGGTCACAAGGTATTTCAAATTCAATTATCAATGTTAGTTCAGTTTGTCAGCATTACGCTGACTGGTCCTTCGTCTGATTTATTCCCGTGTTAATAAACAGTATCAAATACATATTTTTGTCCAATTGATTTATCCTATATCATGTATAATGATCTAAAGGATTAATAAGGTATTATTATTATTTACTGGCATTTTGTTCTAAACGTGATTTTACATCGGACTAGGTAAAACTTGTTAAGACATGAATTTATACAAAAATCCATAAAACAATTGAGAATTGATCGTCATTTTTTAATAAATCTCGAATTGCGCTAATTTGTCATTAAATATGACCAATAACAGATATACCATGATACTTTATATCAGTGGAAATTTATTTCAAAGGGTTTTCCTTCAGTACTGGAGCATACAGGGTAGGGTGTCATTTGAAAAAAAATGAGGAAACAAACTTCATTAGACCTGATAACAATAGCAGTTTTTAACCAATTAAACTAGATTAAACTAGAGGTTTTTTTAATAATTTTTGGCACCAACTAGATCTCAAAATGCTGTTCCGTTACGTCATATTGAGCACAAAGTTGACACTTTTTTGGTACAAACTTACCTACCTATATCATGGTACTGGTACATGGTACATCAAATGGCATAACATTTGAATCATCTTTAAAAGGGGAATCCAAATATATAATATACCGGGTATTCCACATACAAAAGAATAAGTTTGTGATGAATTACCCTGTATATTTCAAGATATGTTTAAAATATACACCTTTATGCCCATTAACACCATTTTTGAAAAATTGTCCATATGTTTTAAAGGACGGCCAGGATAATTCGATGATGCGAGGCTGAGACATTCCGTAAGTATATATAACTGTAGTAATGAAGGGGTAGTTTTTAATTAAAATCTTTTCTTATTCACAAAAGTCTTCCCAGACGTTTTATAATGCTTTGTTCTAGTTGGCTTCCATTTGCTGTATATTGCGTCTGACGGCATCACGCCATCTGTCACGATTACCTGTTAGGCATGCAGCCTTACCAAAGCTCTTTAGCGAGATCAGCCCAATGTTTTGGAGGGCGTCCTCTTTGCCTCTTGCCATCTGGTTTTCCCTGAACTATCAACCATTCTATATTGTCCTCTCTCCGGTTGATGTGGTCAAAAAATGAGAACATTTGAGATAATTCGATGCTGGAAAGTGTTATGGACTGTCCAGGGAATTTGTAGTAAATGTCTCCAGACTCTCATTTCGAAAGCATCAGGCATTCACATTTCCTAAGGTTATTCGCACACTATGCGAGTCGAACGAATTCCGACACTTTGCCATTCACATGCACTCGCTGTCCATGTAGAAGAACCTTAGACACAGCGTCTGGTGGACATGACATTAATTTATTTATTATGGGTGCCACTCGCGTCCCCGTCTTAATTGTGTGTGGTTGTTTCCACTTCCAGTCGAGTTCTATGCTTAAGAGATGTTTGATAGCCGAGAAAGGTAAAATCTGTACTTGCCATAGATTACTAACTGCCTTCTCTCTCAATGTGGCTTCTCTGGATATGCACTTTAGCTTATTTATCTATCACTGTAATGGATCTTGTGCTTAGAGATCTCCGATTTACTTTTATAGAAAATCCCTCTCGAGTATTCGTGAGCGGATCGGCGTATTGAGTTACAGATTTGCGGGGTCAGGAGACACCCAATTCTCGAATAATATTGTATCTAACACACAAAAGCCCTCGAGGGAAAAACTTATAATCATTCAACCAGTAAAATGCAACAGTTCGAATAATACCATTTATTGATTAGAATCAAAATTAAATACAAAAAGGTTTATGTAATAACCTATCTAAGAGAATATATATTTTAATAAATCGCCTCCCCAAGCAGGGCAAGGACAAATGCCTCTTATAGAGGAAGTTAATAGAGAGCATGCAAAAGCTTCCTCAAAAGATTATGAAGGCACTTTGGTATTGGGACTGACTGAAAATAATATAAAAATATTTTACTCAATAAATTTTGGGACACTAGTGGTTAGCTTTAAAGTTCCTTTTAGTGATTATATCATTCACAAGAACAGAGTTCAACTGTAAATGAGTTTATTATGCTTTCCTGTCTCCTTTACGACGATGTACTGGCCCCATATAGGTTCGAATTTGGGTTTGTGACATGACCTCGCTTTTGAGTGACTTTTTTGCAAATGATCTTTTTATATTACTTATGCACAAGGCGGTTTTCTCTATAATATAGCATTATAGCAATATGGCATTTGGTTTTGCTACCACAGCTTTCTGCCAATTCTCCAACGCACTCGTCCAACTGACGAGTCTCTGGATGAATCTAAATTTGTTTTATTCGAGAAACCAGCTTTGACCATTTTTATTAACTTTTGTCTAATGATGTCATAAAGACGCTATGCGCCTTTGCTACATTTTTCGGTCTCGCCTTCTCAGTATGCCTCACAATTTTATTGTCATTCTTTTGAATGATATACACAATGACTGTGTCTCCAATTTCCATTTCGTGAAGTGATAAAAATTTTAAAAAATATGTTGAAACGATGAAATTCGATGCACTTTTGAATTTTACCCCTTTCGGTAAATGGATATGGTCATCGTCGAACGAAGTAAAAATATTTTTTGTGAAATTTTGGTGCGCTTTTGAATTGTGTGCCTTGTTCACTTTCGGCGTACTTTTGAATTGTTTGCCTGGCCCCCAAAATATTTACCAAGTGAAATTTTGGCGTACTTTTGAAATTGTGCGCCTTACGTTTCTGTGAACGTATATGAGTCCTTTTGTGCCAGTCTTCGGCGCTGATGCCTTAAATATGTTTAGTTAAGCTCTAATTGTCTTTTTAAATAATTTTTTTCTTCTGGGATGTTCTACAACATTACACACCTTTGGCACTCGCAATAACAGTGAGCGAACTTTGGGTGGTCGTGACGAATTCGCGTGAAGTTCTAACAGTTAGTATGTAGGTTAAGGTCGTGTCATTACAATTTTGGTTGTAATAATAATAATAATAATAATAATAATAAACTGCTTTATTTGCTGAATAACTACATTAGTTTTAGCATTGTCAAGAGTATAAGGTACATAGAAGTGTAAATACATACATCTTACAACAAACGGACAAAATATTCTAAATTGCACATGTGCACTTACTAGTAAAATGGGAATCACAAACAATTACAAATTACAATTACAAAGATGTAAAAAATAATGAAACAATAGTAATTTAAAAACTGATAAATAAAGTCAAAGCTTTGTATGTAAAGTTTAAAAGAATAAGAATGGAGCTCAGACGCATTAGATACTGCACATTTTTTATTTTTATATTTGACTTCTTATGTGTTCTCAAATATTTTATCAAAAAAGTCTTTGATACTGTATGGTACTAAGGTGGTGAGTAATTCTTTGATCTCTATTTTAAATTTAGTGAATGATAACTCCTTTATTTTGTTTGGCAGGTGGTTATACATTTTTATGGCTATATATAAAAAACTTTTATGTGTTGTTTCTAATCTATATTGGGGTAAAACCATGGTGTATTAAATAGGTAGTCCGACGTACGACACTTTCCTATTATAATAATGGCTTCATAAGTGCACAGTTTCTATTTACATTAGTAGATGGCGCGAGCAATAAGGTCCTACAATTACCTGGGCATGTGCATCGTATAACTGACATAACCTAAAATTTTAAGGTTTTTTCGTTTATTCTCATTTTTAATGTTTGTATAGGCATTTTTAGCTTGGAGTTATACTGGCTCAAAGCAAATATTTAAAAATTCGCGCAAATAATTTTTCAATATTGTTGATTGATAAAAATAGACTGCTAATTATAGGTTAGATTCCTAACCTGCAAAAAGTGTCTTATTTTATTGTGACAAACTATTTAAAACTTCATACACATTACATCGAACTTGATTTTGGTTGAAAGTACAGGAACCAGGCAGAAATTTTAATAATAGCTATGTAATACGTGTAAATCTTAAGAAATACATATTTTTGAGGTTAGCTGTGACGACACGTGCAATGCTGCATGTAGTGTTGCATATATTCTTTCAATGTTTTAATTTAGCTTTGTCAGATGTCACTGGACTCTTGTTTCACTAAATAAAAGGCCGGGAATGTATGCAACACTGTATGCACATGTGCACAGAACCTGTAAAATTATCTATCTATGCGTAAGTAATGAGAGAACTTATTGGTCCTGCCATCTATTACATTATGTACAAAGTAAGCACTTATGAAGCCACTGAGGGTTGTCGTCGCATCACCTATTTAATACACCCTGGGTAAAACTAATTCATTAGATTTTCTAGTCAGATGTTTATGTATAGCGCTTTGCTTTTGAAACTGTTGTATATTTTTCTTTATATAAACTAGACAATGATATATGTATAGTGCCGGGAATGTTAAAATTTTTAATTCAGCAAACAGAGGTCTACATGTAGCACGCGATGTATTATTATTCATGGCTCTAATTGCCATTTTCTGCAGTAGAAATATCCTAGTCCATTCTGTCGAATTTCCCCAAATGAGAACACCATAGGTTAATTGCGATTGAAAAAGTCCGATGTATGCTATTTTACTTATTTCTATTGGTACGTATATGGCAATTTTACGTAACAAAAAGACTAGGCTTGATAATTTACTAGCTTGCATACTTATATGGTCCTTCCATGTTAAACTTTTGTCCAGGATTATACCTAGGAATTTAGTGGACTCATTGTTCAGGCAATTTTTCAACATAAAGTTTAAACATATTGTTTTATCTTTGTTAAGCGATAATCTGTTAGCAGCAAACCAATTTTCTGCACGTGTTTGAGCAGAGGCATTAATTTCATTTAGTTCACCTAAATCTGTCCCTGTACTATAAAGGGTGGTGTCGTCGGCATATTGTATAGTATTTACCATGTTCATGTAGCTAGAAAAATCATTCACATACAAAAGAAACAGAAGTGGGCCCAGTATAGATCCTTGAGGCACTCCTGCACTTACTAACATCGTCGAAGATCTCTCCCCATTATAATCCACCGCTTGGGCTCTATTTTGAAGGTAGTGTATTATAAAATCAAGTGGGGGACCTCTAATGCCATAGTATGGGAGTTTATCATTTAGTATATTGTGGGATACGCAATCAAATGCCTTCGAGAGATCACAGAAGGTTGCCGATAATATCTCGTGTCTCTCAAAGGCATGTAATATATCTGTGACCATTTTTAAATTAGCGTCTATGGTTGAGCGTTGACGTCGAAATCCAAATTGAGTTTGTGTGAACAGATTGTTTTTTTGTAGATGTTCTGTAAGTCTATTGTTATAAGCTACCTCTATAGGTTTTGCAAATGTGGGTATAACTGCTAAGGGCCGGTAATTGTTCAAATCGTTTACGTCTCCTTTATTTTTATATACTGGAGATATTTTTGAATATTTCAATTTGTCTGGAAATTCACCGTTTTCAAAACATTTATTTATGATAATTGTTAGCGGTTTCAAAATACCATCTTTAATTAATTTAAGGAGCTTATTACTTATTCCATAAATATCCTTTGCGGCACTATTCGATAAATTTGTTATTATGTTGCCAATTTTCCTTTCTGTGACAGGTTTCAGATACAAAGACTTTTGATTTTGTATACTAATTGCCGTAATGTCGATGGGATTAATAGCTATTTTTGGTATATTGCTGTTTATATTTTTCGAGACATTTGCAAAATATGTGTTAAAATGCTTACAGTTAATTTCATTATTATCTTGCATTTCTTTTTTTCCCGTTTTTGCTTCATTAATTACTCTCCACATATCTTTTGACTTATTGGATGAATCCAACACCCTGTTGCATACATAGTTCGCTTTACGTTTATGTATTTCATTTTTGTACTGTTTTCTTAAATATCTTATATGTTCTGATAATTCTAGATTTTCGTTATTTTGTTTCGCCAATAGTGTAAAGAATTTCAGATTGTCCCGCATATTTTTTAAATCATTTGTGAACCATTTTTTCGTTTTATTTGTGTTTTTTATAGTTTTAGTTTTTATTGGAAAATAATAATCTATTGCCTTTATGCATATATCAAAGAAGTGATTAAACATGTCGTTAGAATTATGTATGCTATTTAGTTCATCCCAGTTGTAATTTTTTAGGTGATTAATGCATTCCTTTGCTCTAGTTTGTGAATATGGCCTGAATTTTATAATTTTAGTATTTGTACCATTAGCAGTAGCTCCAAGCGTCTGAACCTCATTTATTATTCCCATGTGATCTGAAATATTAGGGTCAACGACATAAGCTTTAAAATTATCAATAGTATTTGTTAAACAATTATCTATACAGGTTTCAGATCGATTGGTTACGCGTGTGGCGTCCTTAATTAGGAAACAAAAGTTATATGATTCAGTTATCGTAGTAAAATCTTTTTTTGCGTTTGAGTTGTTTATCAAATTTATATTGAAATCACCATATATGTAAACGTATTTGTTTATTTGTGTGAGTTTATTAAGTATCTGATTAAGGATATCAAAGAATATATTCAATTCTCCATTTGGAGACCTGTAAATACAGACAATAATGATATTTAAAGATTGTATTTCTATAGCGGATACTTCGCAGTGAATTTTTTGTGATAAACTAGACAGGTATCTCAATTGTTTTACCTTATATTTATCTTTAATATACAGTGTGTTTCACTTCTCGTGAAGACACCCCTGTATCTTTTTTATTTGTTGCCGAATTAATTTCAAATTTTTATCAGCCATACAAGTCCATAAGGTGACTTTATTCAACACATAAATGCCGTCTAAATCTAAAACGCCGGCCTACTGCGATAAAAAGAAAATGTAAATTTTCGAGAAATCATAGTAGGCTTAGAGATAGACAAAAATTTTGTTAACAAAAGTTGTTCAGAATCACTTGATATGCCCCCCTGTAAAATTTTGTGAAAATCGGAATATTTTCAAAAAATAATTTTTTGTTTCACTTCTCGTGAAGACACCCCTGTATCTTTTTTATTTGTGGCCGAATTAATTTCAAATTTTTATCAGCCATACAAGTCCATAAAGTGACTTTATTCAATACATAAATGCCGTTTAAATCTAAAACGCCGGCCTACTGCGATAAAAAGAAAATGTCAATTTTCGAGAAATCATAGTAGGCTTAGAGATAGACAAAAATTTTGTTAACAAAAGTTGTTCGGAATCACTTGATATGCCCCCCTGTAAAATTTTGTGAAAATTGGAATATTTTCAAAAAAAAAATTTTTGTTTCACTTCTCGTGAAGACACCCCTGTATCTTTTTTATTTGTGGCCGGATTAATTTCAAATTTTTGTCAGCCATACAACTCCATAAGGTGACTTTATTCAACACATAAATGCCGTCTAAATCTAAAACGCCTGCCTACTGCGATAAAAAGAAAATGTTAATTTTCGAGAAATCATAGTAGGCTTAGAGATAGACAAAAATTTTGTTAACGAAAGTTGTTCAGGATCACTTGATATGTTCCCCTGTAAAATTTTGTGAAAATCGGAATATTTTCAAAAAAAAATTTTTTGTTTCGCTTCTCGTGAAGACACCCCTGTATCTTTTTTATTTGTGGCCGAATTAATTTCAAATTTTTATCAGCCATACAAGTCCATAAGGTGACTTTATTCAACACATAAATGCCATCTAAATCTAAAACGCCGGCCTACTGTGATAAAAAGAAAATGTTAATTTTCGAGAAATCATAGTAGGCTTAGAGATAGACAAAAATTTTGTTAACAAAAGTAGTTCGGAATCACTTGATATGTCCCCCTGTAAAATTTTGTGAAAATCGGAATATTTTCAAAAAAAAAAATTTTGTTTCACTTCTCATGAAGACACCCCTGTATCTTTTTTATTTGTGGCCGAATTAATTTCAAATTTTTATCAGCCAAACAAATCCATAAGGTGACTTTATTCAATACATAAATGCCGTCTAAATCTAAAACCCCTGCCTACTGCGATAAAAATAAAATGTTAATTTTCGAGAAATCATAGTAGGCTTAGAGATAGACAAAAATTTTGTTAACAAAAGTTGTTCAGAATCACTTGATATGTCCCCCTGTAAAATTTTGTGAAAATCGGAATATTTTCAAAAAAAAATTTTTTGTTTCACTTCTCGTGAAGACACCCCTGTATCTTTTTTATTTGTGGCCGAATTAATTTCAAATTTTTATCAGCCATACAAGTCCACAAAGTGACTTTATTCAATACATAAATGCCGTTTAAATCTAAAACGCCGGCCTACTGCGATAAAAAGAAAATGTCAATTTTCGAGAAATCATAGTAGGCTTAGAGATAGACAAAAATTTTGTTAACAAAAGTTGTTCGGAATCACTTGATATGCCCCCCTGTAAAATTTTGTGAAAATTGGAATATTTTCAAAAAAAAAATTTTTGTTTCACTTCTCGTGAAGACACCCCTGTATCTTTTTTATTTGTGGCCGGATTAATTTCAAATTTTTGTCAGCCATACAACTCCATAAGGTGACTTTATTCAACACATAAATGCCGTCTAAATCTAAAACGCCTGCCTACTGCGATAAAAAGAAAATGTTAATTTTCGAGAAATCATAGTAGGCTTAGAGATAGACATTTTGTTAATAAAAGTTGTTCAGGATCACTTCATATGCCCCTCTGTAAAATTTTATGAAAATCGGAATATTTTCAAAAAAAGAGAACACATAAAGAGAACTTTTTCCAACAAATGAAAGTTGTGAACAAAAATCAGCATTCAATAAAACACTAAAAGGGCTTTTTATTTTTACATATCAAGTTGAATGTAATATCTTTTCTTTTTTTCTTTTTGTTATCTCTCTTCTGGAGGAGTAACTCTCCATCATATCCTTCCTCCTTATCGGCTCAGAAATTTAGGAACATGGACGGTTTTATTGCGTTGAATGTAAAGAGTGCCGTGAAATTAACTGTCAATATGTATTGTTTTATTTATTTCGTCATTGCTTTCATGACAGAAGTGATTGTTGTTATTTTCTGTGGAGTTTGTTAGTTTTTCTTGTTTTAATAATTTTATTCATACTAAAGTTTCCTTATTTCATATCTTTTCTCATAATGGTTAGAATACTTTTAACTACTGATGAAAAAATTGAAATAATAAAGATAGTCGGTGAAAATGTACGGTCTTCAAGAGAAGCAGCAGAAGAATTTAATTTAAGACATCCTCTAAGACAACCAATACACCATGGTACCGTAGCAAGAATATGTCACTTGTTCAATACAACTGGCAATGTGCTTAAACCGAGAGTACATCTTAATCGAAATCACGGAGATGATAATGTTATATTAGCGGCGTTTAATGCCAATCCCACTACCAGTCTTCGAAATATGGCTCGTGACCTTAATTTGTCGGCATCAAAAATTTGGAGATGTTTAAAACGCCATAAGCTACAACCGTTTAAACCAAAATTTTTACATACCTTGGAGGAAGGTGATGAAGAGAGAAGATTAGAATATTGTTTATGGATCCAAGGTAATTATTTAAACAATAGAGACTTCTTGAAGAAAGTAATTTTCACGGACGAGGCAACTTTCTCCACCAACGGGGTAGTGTCATCACAAAACTCTAGGTTCTGGGCAGTAGAAAATCCTGATTGGATAATAAATTGTAAAAGGCAATATTCCCAGAAAGTAAATGTGTGGTGCGGAATTTTTAACGAAACAATAATAGGGCCGTTTTTCTTTTTTCAAAATATAAATGCGTTAAATTTGCTAGAATTTTTAAATAATGATCTTTGGAATGCAATTGTTGATTTTCCTTTGGAACAATTGTATTTTCAACTCGACGGAGCATCTATCCACAATTCCGTAGTAGTGAGAGCATGGATGAATGAACATTTTCCCCAAAGATGGATAGGACGAAATAGCCCTTTAATACATTGGCCACCCAGATCACCTGATCTCACTCCAATGGATTTTTATTTTTGGGGTCACATTAAAAACAAAGTTTATATGACCAGACCTCAAAATATAGAGCAGCTTTGTGAGAGGATAAGGCAAGCATGTTTAGAAGTTACAGCTCAAGAACTGCGAAGAGTTGTAAAAAATAACAGAAAACGGATTGAGAAGTGTATTACACTTGAGGGTGGGTTAGTGGAAAGGGGCGCAATATAATAAATAAGTAAAAAAAAAACCATTAACTTCTTTTATTTTTGAACTATTCTAACACTGCGGCTTTTGCTTTATCTGTATTTTTTTTTCCGACAATATTATCATTCATTATTAGTAGTCTTCTCTGTAAAAACAACGGCCCTTTTCAGGGCCACCAATTTAATTCAAAAAGAATTCGTTATATGACAGCATCCTACCAACCTACATATTGTTGACAGATGTTAAAACTCATTAAAGTAATTAGATTTTAATTTTAATTATTCTAAGGCCGGCATTTTAGATTTAGACGACATGGGGCGTATGAAGTGATCCTGAACAACTTTCATTAACAAAATTTTTGTCTATCTCTAAGCCTACTATGATTTCTCGAAAATTAACATTTTCTTTTTATCGCAGTAGGCAGGCGTTTTAGATTTAGACGGCATTTATGTGTTGAATAAAGTCACCTTATGGAGTTGTATGGCTGACAAAAATTTGAAATTAATCCGGCCACAAATAAAAAAGATACAGGGGTGTCTTCACGAGAAGTGAAACAAAAATTTTTTTTTTGAAAATATTCCAATTTTCACAAAATTTTACAGGGGGGCATATCAAGTGATTCCGAACAACTTTTGTTAACAAAATTTTTGTCTATCTCTAAGCCTACTATGATTTCTCGAAAATTGACATTTTCTTTTTATCGCAGTAGGCCGGCGTTTTAGATTTAAACGGCATTTATGTATTGAATAAAGTCACTTTGTGGACTTGTATGGCTGATAAAAATTTGAAATTAATTCGGCCACAAATAAAAAAGATACAGGGGTGTCTTCACGAGAAGTGAAACAAAAATTTTTTTTTGAAAATATTCCGATTTTCACAAAATTTTACAGGGGGGCATATCAAGTGATTCCGAACAACTTTTGTTAACAAAATTTTTGTCTATCTCTAAGCCTACTATGATTTCTCGAAAATTGATATTTTCTTTTTATCGCAGTAGGCCGGCGTTTTAGATTTAAACGGCATTTATGTATTGAATAAAGTCACTTTATGGACTTGTATGGCTGATAAAAATTTGAAATTAATTCGGCGACAAATAAAAAAGATACAGGGGTGTCTTCACGAGAAGTGAAACAAAAAATTATTTTTTGAAAATATTCCGATTTTCACAAAATTTTACAGGGGGGCATATCAAGTGATTCTGAACAACTTTTGTTAACAAAATTTTTGTCTATCTCTAAGCCTACTATGATTTCTCGAAAATTGACATTTTCTTTTTATCGCAGTAGGCCGGCGTTTTAGATTTAGACGTCATTTATGTGTTGAGTAAAGTCACCTTATGGACTTGTATGGCTGATAAAAATTTGAAATTAATTCGGCAACAAATAAAAAAGATACAGGGGTGTCTTCACGAGAAGTGAAACACACTGTATATAATAACCCCACCATGAATACTATTTTTACGACAAAAAACATCCGCAATTTTATAGTTATCTAAATTACAAAACTTGACCTGGTTCTCTTCTAACCAATGTTCTGTTACGCAAATTATTTCTATATTATTCTCTATCGCGAAAATTTCCAGTTCATCGAGTTTGTGATATATGCATTGTATGTTAATGTATAAAGTTTTAACTATACCGGTTGTCTCAATATTTCGCTGTTTCGAAAATTTTCCCAATGCGGTGGCCTTTTTTTATTTTTCTTCTTATTTTGAATATCACTGCCATTCACACTTGCCCTTTCACTATTTTCGGAATCTTCAATAATGGCACAATCTTCGTTATTTTCCTCTTCAAGTTCGATGAACTCCTGAATTACGTTCTTTTCCCTGATTGGTGTAACATTCTGTTCTCGTCTATTTTTTATTTCTTCTTGGGTGGAGACATTATCGGTTAAGATGCTAACGTCAATGTTGTCCTTTAGTTCCACTTCTTTTAAATTGGAATAGTTTACAAACTTATTAGTGATTATACTTGGGTAGATTGCTTTAAATATCGTTGCTTTTGTTTTGTAATTTAGGTCAGGTTTATGGTTTACTATATTTTTGTCGTATAGCACTCGATTTGTTTCAAAATAATTTACATGGGGGTGCCTGTCTGCGATTGTCAGTAATTTCATGTTGAACTCGTATGTAATTTTATTCAGTATTTTCCGGTTTCTACAGTATGCTGCACTTATAATTATAATATTGGTATTTTTAAGTTTTTCAATTATGTTATTAATTCTTTCTATATCAATATCTCTTCCTCGTATGGTATTGCCAATGCCTGCAAATATAATTACATAATCCGTACAGCAGAAGTCTTTTGCTAAGTTGTCGACTGTTACAATAACGTCTTCTATTAGTGCATTTGGTTTATAAATTGACATAACTTCGTATTTTTTCTTACAATCTGGAATGCTTTTCATTATTTCAACACAGTCACGCCCATTATTATCCGCCAGAAGTAAAATTTTTGATTTTCCATTTGATGATCTTATTTTGAGTTGTTCGCCGTTCGATGTTACATTATTTATTTTATTGGATATTTTATCATTCTCCCCACTATTTCTTTCAAGAATTCTGCTTTCTTTCAATTTGTTATTGATAATTACCATCAGTACTTTGAACATAATGCTCAGTTACATTCAAATTATTATTACAATTAGTCAATTCAGATTTGAGTTTAACTATTTCCTGAGCATAAACTCTTGTCCAGAGTCAACATTCTAATACTTTCTAGCATATTATTTTTCAATTCATTAAACATAGTTAATTTCTCTTTTAATTCTTCAATGAACATTTGATTTTCAGCATTTTCCTTTTCCAATCTGTTTATTTCCTCCTCTTGCAATTTTCTTAATTTCTTTTACTTTTTTATTTTTTTTGTAAGCTTTTCTTCAACTTTGTTATTGTTATTATCTTCGTCCTGGCATTCTTTGGAACAATATATTATGTGCCCCTCCAATAGAGCGGCCCCCTTCCTTCTTGTTATACAGCTGTCATGAAAGATTCCCAGGCAAATTTTGCAACAGTAAATTTTTAGTTCCTTATTTTTGCAACACTTGAATGTTTTTTCCATGGTAAAATAACTATGCTACACCACTGGTCTTGACTATCTATCTACACATTATTTGAAATGATATCAGTTTTATTTTTTGAATCCACTAGTTTTTTTAGTTTATGAGGTTTTTATAATAATAAATTTAAATCAAATTGCATTTTACAACATAATCTGGGCACTTTTCTTTTTGGAGAATTCACTCAATTAGTGTATCAAACTTTAAGAAACACTTTAGTATACATTTTATAATTAACTTTGAAATATTTCCAACTTTAATTAACTTATTACTTAGAGAGTAATAAAACACTACTACTGGCTGATAAAGGTAATATATTCCATCAGAGTTCTTTTCTGACTCTCGGAGATTCTTCTCGCCACTGCTTTTTTTCAGGGAGAACTTTTGTAGGCACTACTCTATTCATTGTTATTAGACGAATGCTATTTTTGTGACGTTAAAAAAAACAAATCATATGTGAATGACACTTTTGGACACAATTGTGCTTAATACAGTAATTTTTTAATATATAAAAAATCGTGGAGGTGCTGCTATACGAGACCCTCTTCTTGGTGGGCCAGATCAGACTAGTCCTGAGTAGAATAAATGTACCAAAGGAAAACCCCAAGAGTGACAAGGAAATATTGATAATTTATATAATAAGAATAGAATTAGAGATTTTCATTCAATTATAACAGTTGATATAAGTATCGATAATGTTTATCAAATATATATGTTTATTTTCTTAGCAGTACGAGTTTTTTTGCAGATTTAATAGTGTTTTTGGTATAGTAGTACACTTTCTTCAGAATGGCTGATAAAATTTCTATTAGCTTTTAAAATCTTTTCCACACCTTTCACAGTTTTGTTTATAAGCAGTTAGTTATATTCAAAAATGATTTTTTTATATATTTAGAGTAAGGAACAAGGTCAATAAGATACAAAACTGACTTAATATAATTTATATATAAAATAGAAATATTCATATAAATTTAAAATAATATTGTATGGCTTATTGTCATAATTATAAAATATATGATAAAAACTATAATTCCATGGTAATATAAGGCACAATACTTTTTCGCAATAATTTGGCATAACTAGATTGATAATAAATTTGGTGGAGGGGCAAGATTATTTGGATACCTTGATTTCAACATCGCACTTAACCAATTTGCTCGTAAAGAAGCATCATTCCACACCAATATGTTACCAAAGTAAGGGGCATTTTTTGTTCTTTTTGGATGTGTGTTAATTTCTATAAAAGTTATTGTCCATCTAGACTGAGGATTTCTTTTAGGTTCATGACCTAAATACCAAACTATATCTTCAATATTCCACGAAAGCAAAATTGTTTCTCCCTAAAAAATAAATTAATTGCAAACAAATTTTTTTTATAAATCATGGAATCAAAACAAATATCATTTAGCATTTATCCAAGCAGTTATACCTACATAGTTTGTATTTATTAATATAATAATAATAATAATCTTTATTCTATAAAAGAGAAAACCATACAGGTGTAGAACATGTCAAATTAGGTATAGTATAGTCGACTGCACACGTTTTTGGTGTGTGGTATAGATTAAAGACGCCGACATTTTTTACATGCATAATAAGTCTGTAGTCAACTTTAAAAACATAATTAACAAGCAAAATATTTTACAAAGGTACAGTTGAACATTCCTTTAATTTGATTTATCAAGTATATTCTAAGAGCTGGCGTTAATTTGGTAAGGTAGTGAGCTACCGTCTTCCGCTCGGTAGCATAAAAGTATAGGCAAAATAAACACTTTTTTTATTAGGCCCTTAGCCTTATGGATAGAGCGTCATGGGGTAGGGCAGAGGTCAAAAATTTTAACGAACACCCAATCGAAATGCTCGGTAGCATTTACTAAACTTATTTGACCCAGCGAAAAAATCAATGGAAGACCCCACAGACCTGTGGCGCACGTGCGTGCAAAGTTCATTAAGAGGGCAAAGAAAATTTAGCAAGCTCCTTGACCAAACTTGGCGGAAATTGAACATTTGGATGTCCTTTTTTTCAATAACAACACAGACAATTCTATGCAGCCATTTTAATGTTCGCCAAAATTTACAAATTGAGTGCTTAAATTCAAAATGGCCAAAAATGGGTCTAAATCCATAATTTCTGTCTTCCAATCTATTGGATGGGTTCATTAATATTTTCTGTAGAGAAAAACATTTCATATAAAAAAAAATCTAAATGTCTCCATTAGACAAATAAAAACAATAACAACACAGCCACACAAAAAAATTAAATTTTATTTTCCAAATGTTTTTTGAGCCGCTGATTCCAAATATCACGTCAAAAATATGTTTCACCGTGATGTAAAGGAAATAAGATGTGCTTATGCGCAGCCTTCGGGATCAGCCAATAGAGTAACCCTTCCCGATCGCATCCATATTGAATTTTCGACGAACTAGAAAGAGGCATTAAAAAGCGGCAAATTTTAAATGTAATGAAATTTGTGGTTTTGTCATATGATTATGTTATTTTGGTTACATAAAGTTGGCAATGGCCAGAGACCGAGTTGACAGCTGATGTAATACGTAAGATTGTTAGGTTCAGTTAATAAATTATAAAAAGTAAAGTGTTATTACTAATAATAACTCATAAGCATAATATAGAACGTGACAAGTCTAATAAAACATTTATGAAACATTAATGAATAAAGAAATTCCGGAGTATAATAAAAGTTTATATTTGTGCTGTGTACTTTGGATAGCAGTGATGACCAAATGGGCAATATATTATAATAATACTAATCTTAATTAAACAGGAAACTCCTAATATAAATACATCCACATAACACATACATTAAATAAATGTAATTACACATTTGCCTAGTTATAAAATAAAATGCACAAACTGGAGAATATGAAATTGGTCAGTACCTATTTCTTAGGTAGATTTTTAAATCATGCTTAAAAGTGTTCAGACTACTGTCTTTAATTAGTTTTGGTAAGCTTTAAGTCACGAATAATCTTAAAAAATGTATTATTCATTGCTCTAAAATTATTAGTTCTGCTAATATGAAGATTATTGAGATCTAGTATTATATGAGTGAATTGCATGATTAAATGTTAAAAACCTATTCAAATACACTGCCATTAAACCATTTAAAATTTCAAACAAAAACTAGGTAATTCTTACAGATACAGGCCACCACTCTAGGATGGTTAACATACTTTGAATTAAAGTATACCTATATTGCATCTGAGAATTATCCTCGTGGCTCTAATCCGAAATTTTCACTGTATTGATCAATTAAATACAAAATTTGAAATAATTTATGAGCATTAAGGCTAGTTTTGGTGTTCCCATTCCAATTTTTGCAGGTTTTTACTGAACAATTAGGCATTTTCGACTATTTTGTAAACACAAACAAATAAATGACAATATGACATTACACATAGCATATGAGTCATGTGACATAAATAAATGAAATATTTAAATGCGGCTGCGTTTGGGAAGGCGCAGTAGAGGACCAAAATGAGACCTTCATCTGCACACACCTTATTTCCTTTACATCATGTGTTTCACTGCTCAGTTTTTTGCAAATTGACATTTCAACCCAAAATTCGGGATTAAATGGCTATTAAATCTAATAGAACGACACGCGTTGAAATGAAACTTCTGAATCGTTTAAAATGGCTCTAATCACATACTCCCAACGTTCTGTCGTACCACGGAAATGATAGTGATGTAATTTTTCCCCCAAAAAAACTGCTACTACCTCTTGTTCTGATTTTTCCATAATACGCTTGTGAGGGTTTGACAGATCGGGGTTATTACAGGGAATATTGATAAGTCGAGTATCTTTTGACCATCAGAAGACACTAAAACAACCTTCGGGCGTTATAACCACCCCCTCCCTGAATGACAAAACATTCGGAAAATACTGCGAAAGGGATGAAGAACGGTTTCCTCCATTTTTCGTTATTGATGTGACAAACACAATGGTTGCAATATTTTCCTCATCCCCATCTTTCTGTTTCATTCATCCCCCTTTTTCTGATTTATCCTTGCTACACTTGTGAGGGCTTGACAGATCGGGATTATTACAGGGAATATTGATAAATCGAGTATCTTCCAACCAGGAGACGCCAAAACAACCCTCGGGGTTTAGAACCACCCCTTCTCTGAATGACGAAACATTCTGAAAATACTGCGAAAGGGATGAAGAACGGCTTTCCCTCGTTTTCGAGGGCGAGGAACACGATGGCTGCAATACCTCCTCGCCCTCGACAACAAGGGGAAACTATTCCTCAGCCCTTTTGCAGTATTTTCGGAATATTTTTTCATTCAGGTAGGGCGTGGTTCCAGGAGTGTAATACGGGCAAAATCAAAGCAAGGGGTAGTTTTTTCAATTTGGAGGTAGTCAGAGAGGTGGGGAAAAAGCACTGCGACCATCGCCCTCGAAAAACGAGAGAATACCATTCTTCAGCCCTTTTACAGTATGTTCGGAAAGTTTTGTCATTCAGGGAGAGAGTAGTTTCAACCTCCGGGAGTTGTTTTAGCGTCTTCTGATCAAACGATAATTGATTTATCAATATCCCCTGTAATAACCTCAATCTGTCAAGCCCTCACAAGCATAGTACGAAAAAATCAGAACAAGAAGTAGTTTTTTCTCATTCCAGAAGGGTGTGGGAAATGCACTACATGTTCCTTGCCCTCGAAAACAAGAGAAGACCGTTCTTCAGCCCTTTCGTAGTATTTTCGGATTGTTTTGTCATTTAGCGAGGGGTGGTTTCAACCCCCGGGAGTTGTTTTGACGTCTCCAGATCAAAGGATACTTGACCTATCAATATTCCCTGTAATAACCCCAATCTGTAAGCCCTCACAAGCGTAGTATAGAAAAATCAGAAGAAGGGTAGTGTTTTTCATTTAGGGGTAGCTCCAGAAGAGTGGGGGAAAGTATTGCAATTATCGTGTTACTCTCCCTCGAAAACTAGAGGAAAACGTTCTTCAGCCCTTTCGCAGTAATTCCGGAATGTTTTGTCATTCACGGAGGGGGTGGTTCCAACCCCAGGGGGTTGTTTTGGTGTCTCCTGATCAAAAGATACTCGATTTGTCAAGCCCTCACAAGCGTATTGTAGAAAAATCAAAAAAAAAAGGGGGGGGTAAAGTACACCACCATCATTTCCGTGGTACGATAGAACGTCGAGAGTATGTGACTAGAGCCGGTTTTCGGCCTAATTTATTTTTGAACAAAAAAAACTGAAAAATATGTTTTTATTATTCTATCAATATTAAATCGATTCCATCCCAAACGAAACTTTCCCGCACTCACCTCCCCTTTTTATACCCCCCTAAACTATTACATAACCAGCATTAAGTTGCTGTTTTGCAAGTCATTGAAACATTTTAACATCACTTGCTGAATAAGGGTATTTTTGATTTTGTACGTGTATTTTCGTTATTTCGGAAGAGGTGGGATGAGGGGGTGACAGGGGGTAAAAACGGAGGGTGGGGGAAAGTTTTGTTTGGGGTGGAATCAATTCGATATTGATAGTTATTAGATATGCTCACTCAGTACATGTTACAAAAAGAAGAAAACAAACTATTAATATATATGTCTTACTCGGAACACGTGCGTATGTTTATATAAGCACACATAACTGCTGAATAGATATTAGTAAAATCTTAAGCTGAAATATTAAAGAAGTTATTTAGTTATAAGAATAAACTGTACCCGAACAGAACTAAATAAAACATCTTCTGGCTTATATTTAAATATTTCTATTATTTCGTTTAGCCCTGTTTCCTATATATCCAATAATAGTAGATAATAAAAACATGTTTTTCAGTTTTTTTGTTCAAAAATAAATTAGGCCGAAAACCAGCCTTATGGACTCTCCTTTTAAAATAATAGATACAATTATTTTTTCGTCTCTAACTCAAAAATGGAACAACGAATTAATTACAAATTTTTACCGTATTGTGACTCCATATCTGTTAACAAAATGTGTCAATATGAATGCCAAATTTTAATAAGTGTAGAGAATATGATTTTTTTTCTAAGGCTATGTCGATAAACTGAAAATTTACAAGTGCGAGAAACTTTTTTATCGTTCGAAATAGATACCAAGTATATCGAGAGCATACAGTGATGCAAAATTTCAAATTTCATTTTGAATGTTTCAATTTCAATTTGAAATTTCTGAAAGTTTCAACGTACCCTCATAAATTTCTGAAATATCTGAATTTTATGAAAGTTTCAGATTAATCTGAAAATTACAATGTTTTTGAAACTTTCATGAAAGTTTCAGTCACAAAATCTGTATTTCCCTTGTGTCAAACGAAATTTGAATTTCGAGCGCCTTTTTAGCTTGTTTTCAACCAATAAGGATTAAAGTCTGGTTTTGACATTTATTTTAGAGGTTAGGTTAGCTAAAAGTCGCAGAGAGGAAAGTGAAGAAACACCGTTAAAACACTGACCTCTATATAAACTGGACTGCCAATACTAACGGGCTACGTGTGGAAATGATAAGACACAAAGGAGCTCATGAAATAGCTATTGCGCATGCTCAAACCCATCTAAACTATCAAATTTAATCGTTTCTAGCATAGGCGTAGTGATAACTAATAATTCTGTGTTCAATCAAGTGGTGTAAATTGTTTACTAGTTTTCTTTCTTGTATATGCATTTAATTCACATAAATCTAAAAATGATTTTTTTGATTTATTTTCACTTAAACATTTCTGATTTTATTTTTCGTAAAATAAATGATAAGTGACGCTCATGCTTGTCTGTAAACAGTCTGTCGGTAATGCGCATGTGCGTAGAGTACTTGCGCAGTTTCGATTTGCTGCAGAAATTAAACTATTGCTTTGTCTATCCAGTTTATATAGAGATAAGTGCGTTAAAAGTTAAAACCAATAATAATTAACAAAATGAAACCAAAAAATGCTTCTTGGAAATATTTTTCGTGTTACCAAAATAATAACAATGAGACTTGTCAGAACTTAAGTTTCATCATTTCATGAAATATTGCAATGAAATTTCACTTAACTTTCATAATATTAGGAAATTATTCATTTAAATTTCATAAAATGAAAGTTTCATTGAAATTTCACGAAAGTTTCATGATACTTATGTTTAATTTTATATTTCAAAAATTTCGTAAATTTCAGATGAATTTCGAAACTTTCACAAAAATGCCATTGAAATTTCACAAATTTTAATTTCATGAAATTTTGCATCGCTGATTATGAATGTTATACAGACAGAACTTATGTTTCATCATTTCATGAAATATTTCAATGAAATTTCACTTAACTTTCATAATATTAGGAAATTATTCATTTAAATTTCATAAAATGAAAGTTACATTGAACTTTCACGACAGTTTCATGATACTTATGTTTAATTTTATATTTCAGAAATTTCATAAATTTCAGATGAATTTCAAAACTTTAACAAAAATGTCATTGAAATTTCACAAATTTTAAGTTTCATGAAATTTTGCATCACTGAGAGCATATAAAGATAAACAAAGGCGCTAACTTTTTTATTTGAATCTTCTTTTTTTGGGATTAACAGTTTTCGAGAAAATTGGAGTTAAGTCTAAGGAGCACCCTTGCGGACAATACAGGGCAGAGAACACGATGTAAAAACTATGTATGTTAGAGTGTTGTTGAAATCGAATTCAGATTTTAATACAGGATCAAAAAATGAATGAGATTTTTGAGCAAATATTTATAATAATTAGATCAGATAACACATTGTTATGTCTCGCACGTGAAAATGTATTTTCATAATAGAGACATTAAAGAATTCGGCAATTTATCTCGAAAAAAAAAATTGTTTAAATTACTTAATAATAGAATAAATATTTTTCATTCTTGACAGTTTGTCTATTTTCCTGAATTAACGTTATTCATAATTAAATTAATTAAAATAGTATATTATTTACTACTATTATTTATTGTGTTTAATTAAATGAATTAAAAATTGATATTAACCCTTTTAGGCATGGTGGTACACCGTTGGAACCATGCAAATTGACTTGTTTAATGCATGGTGGTACAAATTACGTACTGCATATTGTATATGCTTAGTGGACTGTATACACTGTATATACTGTGTACACTGTAATGTATATAGTGGAGTCAAATTAAGGATCAAAATAGGTTAATAAGGAATTCTCTAGCTACAGCAATTTTATTATTTTAATTTGTTGTAGGTATCATAACAAGTACCCTGAGCAAGACTAGGCATATGAAGAAACTTCTTGATAATTTGTAGATTTGTAAAAAAATAAAAACCATCAAAAATTGCCTTTTTTTAGAAGTTTAAGAAATTTATTATTTAATTTTAACGAACATTGGTGGAACCATGCTTTTTATTGAACTAAACCTCCGTGCCAAATTTTGGTGCAAAATATGTATTCAAACGGCTAAAAATCAACAATAATTTCGAAATTTCCATCGCATTTTGTTTAAGTGCATCGACTCGTAGTAGGACAATTTTTCTTTTAAAGTGTAGGTTTTTACATGTACTTTATGGTGGTGTTTAGAAAGAAAAAAAATTAAATTTAAACCAATTTTTTGGAATTTAATTCTTTATTTTTTCATAATATTTTCGGCCTTTGTCAAATCTGATTTTCTGTTTCTTTTTAAAATGTTTGTGTTTTGTGTTTATTTTCAATTTTTAATATATTGTAACGTAAAATAATTTGTTTATCAGTTATTTAATTAAAATGCATTGGAAATTTTAATCTAGGTAGATTATTTCTATGTTTAATAAAATGATTCAAGACAATATTGGTTATTTGCGATGTGTTATCTGAAGTACGAAATAGTTTTTGTAATTGAGCTACTTTTGCTTCGTTGCTTCAGAGTAATATGAAGAAATGTTGTTTTCGCTAGTGTGATATGAAATGTGGATTTCTAAGTGTAGTCCCGTATGACTCGTAGACCCCTAGAGGAGCTTTTCTGAAGAATCTTTTGCCATTTTCAGATTTTTCTCTGATAAATACGTACTACTACCTCTCATTGCTCGAACAGAAGTGACGTTCTCCTTGTATTCTCTGGTCAATAATACGAAGCTACTGCTGGTTTAAATTATTTTTTTTACATATTTATAATATTTTTATATTATTATATACTTAGCTTAATATATTTCTGAAATATCCATGCTTACAAAAAGATGTGCAAGTTTTTTACGATTGACAAGCTACAAAGGCAACGATATTTGCTGCTGGCATCAGTTGTATCATAGCACTGTATGGTTCAGATCCAATGAAAAACATATGTTTATACGTTCTACATTTTGAATGTTTTAAAAAATGCACTTCAAAAATATCATGCAAATTATCTGTTCTCCACCAACTGAAGAAGCCGCAAACGAGCATTTACTGAGATAATTTATTGAAGACTATTTGCTGTGTGTGTAGATCGGGTTGCAAAACAAAACTTTTTTCATGAAGAAGGATAGGGATTAAATGCACAAATTTGTGGCATTTTTTTAATGGAATAAATTGCAACAACAGTTCTGAAATAACATTTAAACAAACTGAGGACGAACTTGACAATGATGAAGACGATGTTTTATCGATTCCTGAAATGGAAACAGATGAAGCAGACTTTAAAAATTCATTTGTTACAGCGGAAGACATTGACAACAATGAAGTAAGCAATGTTTCGGAAAGTGAGGATGATTTTCAAATTGATAGTGAAGAAAGCTCCGTCGATGAAGATGAATCAGATGATTCAGATTTTGTTTGTAAAAAAAGGAAACTACAATAATATTTGTATGTATAATTTAAGAATATTTCTATTCTTCTTCTGTACCACAGCATCACATCTCTATCAATGTTCCCTTACATATGAAATAAATGGTACGGCTAGGCCGAACTTACTTTCTCGACTGACTTACAAATTATTTGTTTATCAGTAATTAACCTTTATGTCTGATCCCACAAAATAAATATTTTGAAACTAAAATTTCCAATGTATTTTAATTAAATAACGGCTAAACCAAGTATTTTACGTTACAATACATTAAAAATTGAAAATGAACACAAAACACAAACATTTTAAAAAGAAACAGAAAATCAGATATGACAAAAGCCAAAAACATTATAAAAAAATAAAAATTGTTGAATTTTTGATGAATAAAAACTTAAATCATATTTTGTTAAATAATAGAATTAGGCGAGCGGTGCACCCCTAAAAAGATGAATAAAAAAGTGACATAACCTCCCGAACAAAGTTGCCAGATTGAAACCAATTGGAATCGATTAGTTACGTTTTAGGGAACAAAAAACCTAAATAACATTTTTTTGTCGTGTGAGTGGCAGGTAATTTGTTACTACCAATGAAATTATAGAGAAAATAAAATGTAAAAAATCCATTTGAAAACACATTTTATAAGTTAATTGGGCAAAAATAAACACTTTTGTCTCTTGTAATGTTTTCGAAAAATGCTCTGTTTTTGAGTTACAGGCGATTTAAGCTCTGAAAATGGCCAAAAGTCGACAACTTCAAAAATTCTTATCTCGGCTTCTACTGGACTTTTTTTAATGTTTTGGGTCGTAAAATGATCGTTAATACTTATACTTAAACAAACTATTTTTTGTAATAAAGCAACTTTTCATTTTCATTCCACTTGGATGCAGACCATAAAAAAAGTGAAAAATTTGTTTTATTTTATCAATTTTTTCAAAATTTTTAAATTAAGTCAGGCTAGAAAAAAAAAAACAAAAAATAAAAGTGGGTGGGTGTTTCTGAACAAAAAATATTCTAATAAAATGTATCGCTAAAGCCACGGTTTTCCCGGAAAAAAAAGGAGCAAAGGATGGATGGAAAAATATACTTATATAAATTATCATGCCCGAACTCAATCGTCGCAATAAACAATATAGAAAAAAATAAAAGCCCCTTCAAAAAAATTTTTTCTTCATTGAAAACTGCTAAAAAGAATGTACACTTTATGATTATTATGGTTTATTAAGTTGTAGTAACGTGGATTCAAAAAAGTACATCTCAAATCATTTTAATTTAATTGCTTGATGATTTTCTTGATAAATATATTGGAGGCTGTAACCATGACAAGAAATTGCGATTGTCAAGATCTTATCCGTATAACTATGAAAATATCTTTGATAGTTTTGAATATAAATTCTGGAACTTTTCCAATACATTACATTTACATTTCCAATATTTTCCCTCCAGACTCACTATTTATCCTCTTAGTCACTAAGAAAAAATTTAAAAATGTGTAATCAAAAAGAGAAAATAGCTTTATTTTACTTGTTAGAACTGCTAAGAATTTTTAGAGGTTCCGTAGTATGCATTTAACCGTGCGCTTGTCCGAGCAGAGTGACAACGTTATTTCACTATTTTTTTCTGGGAAAACCGTGGCTTTAGCGATACATTTTATTAGAATATTTTTTGTTCAGAAACACCCACCCATTTTTATTTTTTGTTTTTTTTTCTAGCCTGACTTAATTTAAAAATTTTGAAAAAATTGATAAAACAAAAAAAAATTTTCACTTTTTTTATGGTCTGCATCCGAGTGAAATGAAAATGAAAAGTTGCTTTATTACAAAAAATAGTTTGTTTAAGTATAAGTACGATCATTTTACGACCCAAAACATTAAAAAAAGTCCAGTAGAAGCCGAGATAAGAATTTTTGAAGTTGTCGACTTTTGGCCCTTTCCAGAGCTTAAATTGCCTATAACTCAAAAACAGTGCATTTTTCGAAAACATTACAAGAGACAAAAAGTGTTTATTTTTGCCCAATTAACTTATAAAATGTGTTTTCAAATGGATTTTTTACATTTTATTTACTCTGCGATTTCATTGATAGTAACAAATTACCTGCCACTCGGACAAAACAATGTTATTTAGGTTTTTTGTTCCCTAAAACGTAACTAATCGATTCCAATTGGTTTCAATCTGGCAACTTCGTTCGGGAGGTTATGTCACTTTTTATTCATCTTTTTAGGGGTGCACTATATCAAAATATATTAGAAAAGACTAAAAATGTTAAAAAAAAGACTCGATATGATGAAAATGGAGTGATGTATACCATTAATTAAGTTAGTTACCTAGTTACAATATTAAAGGAGTGGGGAGATAATTTTTTTTCAAACGTTCGTTATGTCCTCAATGGTGTTTTATGGAATGTAATTTAAAAAATTTTAGTTGTGGATAATTTTCAACTAGGAGAGAGAGAAATATAATCATTTTGGAACAATATGGGCAAATTTCAAGAAAAAATATCAATATGTTTACTTATAATCGACCAAAACGCAAAAACTAACGTATTACGGATTTAAATGCAAGTAGAACATCATTCTTTTTTTTAAACGTTGCATATTTCATATACTTTCATAATTCGCTTATCGTTTTTGGTTTCACAAAAAAATCACGTAGTTATTTGAAATTGTTTATACGTGCAATATCCATAATTACAATTAAATTCCAAAAAATTGGTTTAAAATTAATTTTTTTTTTCTTTCTAAACACCACCGTAAAGTACATGTAAAAACCTACACTCTAAAAGAAAAATTCTCCTACTACGAGTTGATGCACTTAAACAAAATGCGATGGAAATTTTGAAATTATTGTTGTGTTGTGAAAATTGCTCAGAGCACTTGTTATTATACCTACGACAAATTAAAATAATAAAATTGCTGTAGCCAGAGAATTTCATTCTAATTTTATTTTGACTCCCTAATATACTTAAAACAAAAAATAAATTTCCACAAATGCAACTAAAGTATATTTTATTGCTTAGCAATCCCCAATAACAAAAAAAAAAAAAACGAATTAGAACAAAATATCCATGTAGCAAAGGCTATTTTTGTGCATGATTTTCTGTGCCTGAAACGGTTAAATAAAAACAAAATAAATAGCAACTAAAATACTGATAGCTTATAACCCGTTGAAAAATCAACGGTGCAAAAGATCATACGTGTTTGCATCAATTATTTTGAATGTGTTTTCATCAACATTTAAACAATAGCGGATTTACATAAGGGCACTTGAGACACGTGACCAGGGCCCCCACGTAATTGGGGCCTCCGAACGTATAAAAATGATAAAAAAAATAGGAATAAATGAAAAAATTACAAATGAAAAGAGATGAAAACGCAAGAAAAAGTTTATTTACAAATTAAAAAAATTAAAACTTTTCATTCAACTATTTCATAGTATCATGGATTATATATTATTTTTTCTGAAATCGCAATCAACATTGTTATAAATTAAGGAGTTATTGTTGTGATAATTGTCAGAGAGTCAGTGCTTATTTTTTACTGTCTAAAATATGTATAAAAAAACAGTCCAGGAATGTAACTTTCCCGGACTGTTTTCTGATAGCTGCTTAGCAACGGACTAAAATACTAGAACAGCGTATTTTGGGATCTGAAATTGCAGCCGAAAAAAATAGACATTCTTGATCGATTTCAGAAAAACAATATTGTAGGAATTATTCAATTCTTATGTTAAATGGCATACTGACTATACTAGATGTTCCATTCCATACTATGATCTAGTAGTGAATAAGTGATAAAAAAATCTAACTTTAATATATTTTATCATCGTTGTATTATGTTCCTTTTAAGAATTGCACTATTACTATTAATATTGGATAAAATGTTCTGTTCCAAAAAAAAAGTTATACTCACCGTCTTGTCTTTAAAACAAGTCAATTTTCCTTGCGAGAATTGGAATGTTAGAAGTTTAAACAACCTGGATTTATTATCAGCAAATTTTAGTTCTCCTGATACAGGTAAAGGTTTCTCCAATATAAACTCCCAATACTTTGATAAGGGTGCTATGGTCAAATAATTATCTTTTCTGTCCAGCTCATCCCAATAACCCCACTTTAAAACAACTTCCAAGACCTAAAATACAATACAATACAGCTTTATTCTTTTACAAAACTTACATAGGCAAAATACATCTAACATATATACCTAAAATACAATACAGTACAGCTTATTCTCTGGTTTACAAATTACAAAACTCACATGGGCCAAACACATCTAACATACCGTGCGTGTAATTTCCCATTAGGCATGTACATTCACGTAGCGCGAGAGATTTGACAACACCGTCAGCCGTAAATTCGTCCGTCGATGGAGCATTCCAGCTCTGTTATTTCATTTCAGCCAGCTGGCACGCGCGATGTTGTAATTCTTCTCCCCATGCCTAGCCCGCGACTACACACATGGTATATGTTAATAAAATTTACAATAAAATAAATAAGAACATTCCATTCCCTAGCCATTATCTCCACAAATAAGAAAAAAAAAAATAACATTCATTATTTACCAATTGCAAGCAATCTTAGCTAAGCTAAGCTAAGCTAAGTAGTTTTATGGTCAGTTTATTTATTATTATTATAGACACACAATATCCAATCAGATGTCCACTAGGCACAATGCAAGTACATTCGTTTTCCTTTGCATTATAGCTCGTTCAAAGAAGTGCCTAGTTGTCAAACTGTCTTGTTTGACATGCTTAAAAGTTAAAGTTTTGATAACGGAAAAAGAACTATTTTCCGAAACATCAGCTGCATTCGTTTTAATTTTTTGTATTTATCATTTAACATTTTGTTTTAGTTTATATATTTTTAGGTGTGAGACATTTTGTAATAGAAGTATAAAAACCAGCCTCTGTCTGATCCTTTTGGTGCAGAGGTTTATTTCATCAAAATTTTTAAATATTTTTACAGTGGCAAAATACCCAACAAACATAAGAAATTTAGTGCAATATATTTATTCAAACAGCTAAAAATCAATGATAATTTCAAAATTCCTATTGCTTACTGTTTAAATGCATTGACTCGAAGGACAATTTTTTTTTCAAAATGTAGGTTTTTACTTGTATTTTATAACGGTATTAAGAAAAACAATCATATCTTCATTAAAACCGTTTTTTTTTAAATTTGGGGCTGCCCATAAACGAAGCCACGCTTTTAGGGGGGGGGGTTCTGAAAGTTGTGACACTTTGTGACAGGGGAGGGTGGCTCAAGCAATTGTGATGTCACAATACAAGAAAATAATTTTATGCAAATAAACCAAAACCTGAGAAAGAATTTTTCTTTACAAAATATGTATCAAGGTTCAAATTAAAAATGTATAATTTTTATTAATTTACATAAAAGACATAAGGATAGTTGTTCAGGTTAAGTTGGTTTTCCTTTTTGTGGCAAAAATTAAGTTATAAAAAAAATTGAAAATGTGCGTTATATTCGCAAAGCTGCTTTATTCAATGTAATTTTAAGAATTGTAGTTTTGGATTATTTTCGAATAGCAGACAAAAATATAAGCATTGGAGAATAACCAGTCCAAAGGACCCCGCACCAAATGCATGGGTAATGTGTTGTCGATGGAATCGTTGCAAATTCAAGGCATAGAATCCTAGGTCATTTTCAGTGAAAACTGTTATATGGATAAAGTTCCAAAATATCTTTATTTTAAAAATACAGCAGGTCGAAGCTCCAAAATTCAAAATTTTAAAAACGAATCTTTTATCAAAACGGACTTATGTATTGATTTATATGAAGCAGTTACATGAATAATATATTGTGTACTTATGTAAATAAATATATAATTACTTTTGCCCTTATTTATATACAAGTAGGATACAATAGGCGCAAAAGTTATTAGTATGCAAAAGCTTACTTTTACTTTTATTATCTAGTTTGCATTAAGAATAAAATATTTACTGATATTCAGCACAATACAGGAAAAAACATTATTATAATACTCATAAAAAGGGCTCTTATAAAAATTAATACAATACAAGTGCTTACTAAATAAATTCTTTGATTCTAATGTTGGTATTATGCAATAAAAATATGTCAATTTTACTTTAAAATGCAGAAATTACATTTTTTTAAGCTGAAGAACTTTTGTGGCCTAGAATCATTAAAACAGAAGGAAAAAGGTATATTTATTTCCTGAGGTCCAACAAAAATACACTTTTTTCTCTCATGCATGCAAACTTTTTTAATTTTTAGTAATTTTTTATAAATATATTATCAGGAAAACGAATCATACGATCTCATTTGTATTTTGTTTGTTTTGCTGATTTCCATTGGAATCAAAATAGGATTCTTCTGATTTGCGTATGAATCTTTTATTTGTTTATTTGAATATTAGAATAACGTATTTTCCTATGTTACACTGTACCTAAGTATTATATTCTTAAAGCAAATTAAATATTAAAAGTATTTACCATTTCGATAAAAAATATGTAAAATCACGTTTTTAAAATTTTGAATTTTGGAGCTTCGACCTGCTGTGTAAAATAAATACATTTTGGAACTTTATCCTAACAGTTTTCATTGAGAATGACCTAAGGATCCTATGCCTTAAATTTGCAAAGATTCCGTTGACAACAAATTACCCATGCATTTCCCCCTGACCAAAATCAATTTCCCTGACTTTTCCAGGTTTTCCCTGTTTTCCAGGAAGTATACACCCTGTAACAAATTTTTGAGGACTGAGACTAAAAGTTAGGTTGGAATTGGTGGCAAATTCAAAAATGGGAAGAAACGTTTTTTTTTTTCGTTTTAACCCCCTCAGGAAAAAAACCATTTTTGGGAAAACTGCCATCTCTAGTTTATTCATAAGTGACCTAAACGCAAAAACTGACGTATCTTGGCCTTAAATGCAAAAAGTAGATCATTATTTTTTTTTTAGAAAAATGTTGATTTAATCTAATTTCATAATTTGTTTGTAACTATAATTTTGAAAATTATAAACAATTTTCAAAAAAATGGTTTAAATGCTTTGTTACTTATTTATTAATTAAAAAAAAAAAACAATAAACGATGGAAATTTCGAAATTATTATTGGTTTTTAACCGTTTGAATGCGCTAAAATTTGGCACGAAGTTTGTTCAATAAAGGGCATAGTTTCACCAACTTTTGTTAATTTAACTAAATAAACTGCACATTTACATTTGGCTTGCAGGTAATCCTTTTAATTTTCTCTTGAAGACAAGTAAGTTTCCAGCTTGTTTAATTGCCTCTGGTAAACCATTAATCTTTTACACCATTAAAAAGTACACTGTTCTATAGTACCTCCGTTTTAACTAAAGGCATATGAAAATGTTTGCCAGTTTTGGTGTAATGATCATGCTTTTCACAATTTGTTATTAGCAAATGCTTTAAAGTTAAATTATTATACACTTTAAAAATTAAAACAAGCACATTATATTGGCAAAAATGACTCACATTTAACCATTTCAGCGTATTCATGTCATTGATATGTGCATGGCAATTGGGTTGTTGCACTAAGTTAAAATTTTAGAAGAATCTGTGTTAAACAATAATATTCATTTATAAAAAAACATTAGAAACATGTAAAAGTTGAAAATGAAGTCTTATAACATTACAATATCAATTATAAAAATACATGCATTTAAAACGGAGATGAAATCATAAAAGCAGTCTGCAGAGAAGTGAGTTATAAAACGACGAGATTTAGAAACTACTTGATAACAATGTAGAAAAAAGAGAATAATGTCAGTTGAATCTGACATTATTGTATTAATGTCACATTCAATTGACGTTCATAGGTTATAATTCGGTGTAGGTTTGCAGTTTAACAGCTTTTAGTCCCTTCAAATTAGTAAAAAAAATAGCTGTTTTATGGAAAATCTTCCCACAGTTATGAGACTTGTAAAAAGTGAAGTATTTGGGCTGTTTAAACATGATTTTCACCCCCCGCAGTTCTAAAAAAGGGTGGTTTTTGGGAAATATATACATATATATGAATTTCAGCGTTTTTTCATGTTTTTATCTATTTTGAGGAAAAACTATGGATTTTGGTGAAAAATATCAAGAAAGTAAAGTTGTAAAGCATAAAATTTCCTATAAATTTTGTCTCTACTTCTTTTTTTTTTTTTAGTTTCTCCGCTAGAGGGTTCGAAAGAAACATACATATAGACTTTTGCACCTTTTTTTAGATTTTGAGCCAAAATTATGCATTTTTATGAAAAATTACATAGAAAAAAATATTACATTATATTATTATTATTCTACACAGGAATAGAATGTACTTTTTTTGCCAAAATTTAATTACCAATCTATAATAATAATTATCATCATAATTATAGATTAAAAATAAATTTATATATATATATATATATCTTTTTATTATAACAACAGTAAATTTTGTTATGCTCGTGCATGCATTAATTTTAAATTTAATAAATACACCAAAACTTTCCACTAAATTTAATAATCCTGATTTAATTATGCTCAATAACATATTTATATATATATATTTTTATGAAATATGTTATTGAGCATAATTAAATCAGTTGAATCAGTTAAATTTAGTGGAAAGTTTTGGTTTATTTATTAACTTTAAAATTAATGCATGCATGAGCATAACAAAATTTACTGTTATAATAAAAAGCTATATATAAATTTATTTTTAATCTATAATTATTATGATAATTATTATTATAGATGCATAATTAAATTTTGGCAAAAAAGTACATTCTATTCGTGTGTAGAATAATAATAATATATTTTTTTTGTGTAATTTTTCATACAAATGCTAATTTTGGCTCAAAATCTAAAAAAGGCGCAAAAGTCTATATGTATATTTCTTTCGCGCCCTCTAGCGGCGAAACTAAAAAAAAAAAAGTAGGGAAAAACTATAGGAAATTTTATGCTGTACAACTTTGCTCTCTTGATATTTTTCACCAAAATGCATGGTTTTTCCTCAAAATAGATTAAAAGGCGAGAAAACGCTAAAATTCATATATATGTAATATTTCTCAAAAACCACCCTTTTTTAGAACTGTGGGGGGTGAAAATCACGTTTAGACAACCCAAATACTTCTCTTTTTACAAGTCTCATAACTGTGGGAAAATTTCTTTAATTTTTCCTAATTTGAAGAGACTAATTCAGTTATGGATAAAATTTGATAAATATAAGTACAAGTGGCATTTTCTGCCGTACTGTGTAATTAATACCACCAACTCACCAAAAAAAAAAATTCTGAAATGTTCCAATAATGAATGCTGAAAGTAAAAATGATTCAAAGCCACCAGACAAGCACCAAGTCTCTTTGGGTTGTTGAACTAAGTTAAAATTTTAGAAGAATCTGTGTTAAACAACAACATTTATTCATAAAAAATCATTAGAAACATGCAAAAGTTGAAAATGAAGTCTTATAATATTACAGTATCAATTATAGAAATACATACATTTAAAACAGAGATGAAATCATAATAGGAGCCTGCAGAGAAGTTAGTTATAAGACGCCAAGAAAGAGGTACTAATTTAGAAACTTGATGATAGGTATGGAGAAAAAAGAGAATAACGTGTTGAATCTGCCATTATATTTAATGTGAAATTCAACTGATGTCCATAAGTTATCATTCGGTATAGTTTAACAAGTTGAGCCCCAGTGTATAAACGATTTAAGGGCCCCCCAGACTAGCATTTTTTTTTGCAAATACTACAATACATTCACCATTTTTTTTTATCTTGTTTTTTTCTTATATCTTATTGACATTTGAATTTAAATACCGTTAATACATTCACCATTTTTTTTATCTTGTTTTTTTACTTCCACATCCAGTGGAAGCATAGTAACGACAAACATTTTTTTAAAAATTTTTATTGTTCAAATAGGCTTAAAATGTCATGAAACGTCGAGATTTTAAGTTTGAGCGAAAAAAAATTTCTGTCTGTCTGTCAGTCTGTAACTTTTTTTTGTGCGCACGTTTACTCTGGAACCGTTTGAGATATTGACTTGAAATTTGGTACATATATGTACTTTAACGAGATCTAGAACTAAGTTATATTTTCATCTTGCTCCGTCGAAGGGCTGGGGGGTAAATTGGGGTAAATTTGGGGTAAATAGGTAAATCAAGCAGATAAGAGTTCATAAAATTAGTATTTAGTATATACAAGAGAAATTAAGGTCTCAAAAAAAAATGTTGGCATTAGCCACCCCCATTACCACCCCCAGCCCATTATTAAAGGGGATGAAAAAAAAATTGTGATTTGGTGTGTGTACAAGAACCAAAAACATCAAAATATTTTTTTACTTTATCCAGAAAAGAAAATTTAATTGCTTGCAACTGCAAGCAATTAAAAGAAATGATTTTAGAGTTATTTTTTAACTAGAAAATAATAGTTTACTATGATACTGCATACAAAATAAAAATGTGAACATACAAATTTCAATTAATTTGAATACCTTTTCTTCGTGATGAATGGGTCTTACTAATCTATCATTTAATACCACTTCTTCTAGCACCAATTCATGAACAGGCAATTTAACATGGCTACATAATTCAATACACACTTCATATGCAGTTTTGTTAGGACCCACCTAAAAAATTATTATTTGAGATTTAAATGATTATATGTATATTTGTCACTTACAGCCACATTATACGATTTTCCTTCCTTGTTATGTAAGAAAATCCAAATCCTCAGATCGCCTGCGGTCTTTTTAGTCACACCCTGAGGAGATTTAGTATATTTTTCTAATACCCTTAGCATATGTTGTTCCTTTTCAAGTTCCCCTGGATCTTCTGGGAATATATTACGATACATCCTTATAAGTTGACCTACAACTTCTGCATCCCGTTGATGATTCTGACTCACACCGGAAATACCATCTTTATCCTAAATATAAATCGGCATTAGAACATTTTTCCTCATTTAATATATTTGTATGGTGTCATTATTATACTCTTCACAGAAACGAAGAGTATTGTATTTGCCAGGCACATTTCTAAAACCATAAATATCACTCAGACAAATTTTTTTCATATTGTTAATCATTTGACCCACGAATAATAATTCTTACAAGAGATTTTCTTTTTTTATACTATAGAGTGGCTTGCCCCAATCATTAATTGATGTTTTCCACAAAAATATCGTGTCCGCTACGACCACCATGTTGAAAACATGACAGTCAAAATAGGTTTATTTCAATTATCCCCTTTCCCGTCAGTTCTACCCTAAAATTATTGTATTACCAATATAGTAGAAAGTTAAAAAACTACGACTTTTATTTAAACTATTTTTCTCTATTAATATTTTACGATTTACAGCCGTCAGAACGGTAAAAATTTGTGTTTCGCTACACATTTTTGCAATTATTTCTGTCCTCATTGCTCCTATGTAGTAATTGGCTATTATCAATATTGTAGATCATGAAATTTCCCAAATCTTTAATGTAGACAAGTCTCTTCCACGGTCAATTTATAAAAAATTACAGCAGCTCGAAGTTTGAAAAATGTGAAAATTTATGCTTCACTGTAGATTATTGCAATTATCTGTCCCCATTGCCACTATAAATTGTTTACAAGTTACAGCAACTCGAAAGTGTCATCATTTTTTAAATTTCGAGCTGCTGTAATTTTAAAATAGTTAAATGCGAAAGAAAATTCTATAAACAAAAGCTTTGGGAAATTTTAGGGTTTACAATATTGATAATAACCAACTTCTACAAAGGAGCAACGAGGACAGAGATAATTGCAAAAATGTGCAGCGAAGCACAAATTTTCACCATTCTGATGGATGTAAATCATAAAAATATTAACAATAGAGAAAAATAGTTTAAATAAAAGTTGTAGCTTTTTTCATTTTCTACAACATTGGTAATATCTAATTTTAGGGTAGAGCTATAACAGGAAAGGAGATAATTGAGAAAAACCTATTTTGACTGTCATTTTATTAACATGGCGGACGTAGCGGACAAGATATTTTTGTGGAAAACATCAATTAATGACTGGGGCAAGCCCCTTTATAGTATAAAAAAAAATCTATTGTAGGAATTATCCGTTTTTTTTTGCTCTACAGACTATTATGTATTAACTGTAGAATTCTGAATACTTTTCACAAAATGTCTGTCCGTCTGTCCATCAAGTTTCTTGTAAGCATGATAACTTAAGAAAGAAAAGTCCTGCTGTGTTAGCTTTAAGAAGAACCCAAAAAAAATCAATCAGTATAAATGAGTTATTAATTTTTTTAATAAAGAAAAAGTACATGAAGATGGTAGGAGCTTTTGATAGGATTATACAAAAACAAAAATACTGCATAATGTACTGATGAGGCAGTAACCAACTAAACATCAGGAAATAATTAAAATTAAAAATACTAACAAAAATTTACTTATTTTTAAAAAACGAGGAAGAGCACCCATCGTATAGAATGTTTAACAATTTGTAACGGGTAAATAGTACTTTTTGGGGCGAACTCTGTATGCGTGGTTCTTTTTTGTATACCTTACCTTGTCCTGTACTTAAGTGGTAGGAACATTTTTTCATTGAGCGCATAGGAGCGACACAACGCATTTATAATTATATCTTTATGGTATAAAGTTTGATTTGGTTAATTTAAGGAAGTAGCATGTTACCTTATTATTACTATACCTTGGAGAATGTTCGACTCCCTCATGGTACTAGGAACCTTCAGAGTTTGTTTGATAATTAGCATGGCTCATACTGCTTAAATTAATTTGTTGATAAATTGTCAGCGTATGCGGGCGTCTAAAACAGGGCAAAGCGGTAGTGAAACCTTTTCCCAGTATTGTAAAATGTAGGCAGTTAGGTGCCGCGTAACGTTGTGTGCGTTTTCAATCACTTTATGCCTGGAATTTAATTACATGAAAGTCATAAGTTTCTCAGTTAACACTTGTTATGCCAATATTCGGACAGAAACAGCCATGTTAGTTGTTTACGTTTAGTTTAGAATCAGGTTATCGGCTAAGCGCACTGTCGGTACAGGTTGAGCGTGTCATTGTGCGGTGTATGAATTTTAAATACCAATTGTTTTTCATTACGGGTTTCCAACGTACATGGATTCGGTTTCAGAAAAAAGGGTTTGGAAGGAAGTAACAGCCATTTAAGAAGCTGTTGGGGCACCGAGCACATGGCTAGATAAACCCCTTAGAGAATTTTGTTAAATTATATTTAAAAGAAGGGCCATTCTGCGAGAAGATTTGCCGGCCTAACTTCCATTTGGTTAATTTGCACCCGGGCTAACTTGCACCTTAGAATTTCCGCATTTCGTAACTCGTACCCTGTAGACTTGCTGTTTGGTATTTAATGATTTTATGATCCTGGACCTATGTTAATTTGAGCTGTAATACGGTTATATGGTTAGAAGCACTGTGTGATTCGATTATTCAACCGGCTATTGGATAACCACGGTCGCATGTGAAGCATGCTGCCCGGCTGCTGGGTGGCTTACCCTGATGAGAACACATGGTTATAGCACGTTATGCAATAAGGAATTGCCCTGGATGTCCATGGTACTGTGAGGTGTCGACAAATTAAAAATAAGGTCAGACTGTTTTTTCTATTTACTCAGAAACGGCGATGTGAAATTCCAGCCACTGATAATACAATAAACGTCGTGTGGGACGACGGCGTTGAATTATAAATTTACCAAATCTTTTCAAATAATTTTTTTGTTGAATTACCAAGCCAATTTTACACCTAATTTAAGTCAGATAATTTCGTTAATATTACGATTTTTAATAAGTTCCACAGTTATTGTGAACCGCAAATAGTACTATTTGAGGGGGGCCAAAAAGCGGACCATTTGTGAAATTAAATGAATTATTAAGCATTTTGATGCTCGTAGAGCACATTCTTACCCCATAAGGATACCTTATTGTAATCAACTTTTAAGCTTTATTAAATCTAATTTGAGGACCCAACCTTGACTTTGTTTTTTTTGCAATACCCGCAAGCCCAAAAGGCTAGGATAGGCATTTTTTCTTGGTCTTAACTAAAACAAGATTAAGTGGCGCCTATTTAAATAATTGAAGACTTTAAAATTAAATTTTCCAAAGATCCTTACTCACACCCAATGCCTCCGACGAGAGAGCTGCCGCCTAGCAAAGCATAATCCCCGGTGGGGTTATAAATTATATAAAAACTACTAGAAACTGGTGAAAAGTACATTTACATCTAGTTTCTATGGGAGATGAAAATGTCTCTGAATATCATGATATTTACACATTATACTATTTTTAAAAGGAATGGGGTTAAAAAGTTATACAACTAGCCTACAGCTTAAATTGATTTGATCAACTGCTGTTTATACAGGGTTACTCCGTTCATGTGAGTAATTCAATAGCATGTAGGTGGCATTAAAATGTTGTCTCAGGCTCAGGAAACACTGATAACATTTTAATTTTGAATAAAAACCTGATTATTTTTACATTTGGCTTTTTCTAAGTTTACTACAGTTAATCGTGGAATCCCAATTTTTTTAGGAACGGTCTTGCACATTTTAAATAGTAGAGTTTCTGTAATCTGTCAACTAGTAAACGACAACACTCGAGCAATCACGGGCTCATCTGACTGCAGGCATCAACTAAAAAATTGCTCCTTACAACAACATTGTTATGTGCACCCATGCATTTACGTTCATCATTATAAATTTTATAATTTTAGCAGATGTTATAAAATCTTGCTAATATTTTGACCAAATAACATAGTAACATGTTTTAAATTCAATTTTAAATCTGCTTATATAAGATAGAAGTTGGTCCTAGCTTCACAATTCTCTCTTACCATTTATCTGTGGAAAAGATATGTGCTTATGTAGTACATAAACTATTAACATAGCTTTCAGTATATTTTCTCCAAAATAAATTGGATATTCTTAAACGCTTAGTAACAGAAGTGAAATCGTACAAAAGGTATGTTTCTTTTATAAAAATAATAACTTTCTTTAGTACTTTATGGTTGGTAGAAAAGTAAATTAATAATTAATTTTTACACAAGCAATACTTTCTATTCTGAATATTAAAAGATATAATAAAAAGTTACATATTTTTTATATGTATTTAACTTAAAGTTCTTATCGAGTCAATTTTAATATTTTAAAATTAATAGGGATTGCAATACCGGTTAACCAGTTAACCGGTTATCAGGACAAAAAACACATGACGATAATTACCGGTTATTTTAATTTTTTACCAGGTATTTCGGTAAATTCCGAACTTACGATATGTCACGTATTTAACGTTTCTATTTATGTCAGTGACTAGTATTCACTAAGTACAGAGTGACTGTCCCAACACTGAGCACTTTTAACAATAAATAAATAATATTATAAAAAGTAAAATCCAAACACCAAGCTCTAAGAAATACAAGAGAGACATTGACAATATCTTGCGACATGAAATTGAAGATTTCACTGCCGTAAATATCTGTGAAATACATTTAGAAGTATATTATTATCAATTCTTATAACTTATCGACCCACCAATATCGATTGAGGAAGGGTATCTTCAGCTGGTGGTATTCTATGCACAAAAGTCAGACGACTAACAGATATAGCTTTGAAAAATTAACCCTTTTAACGGGCCATTTTTTTAAAATATTGTATTTTTAGATTAGGTATTCAGTATTTGAGTTTATGTTTATAATTTTTGTTATTTAAGTTGATATTTTTGTTATTTACCGAATAATTATTTAAATTTATTTCATTAAATTTTTTCCTTTTGATAAAAAACCTTTTGTTTGTTCATTATATTAAATATACGTATATAATAGTAGTTTGTGCAACAAGAGTGAATATGATATCCATATCGCACGATAAAGAAGTTTGAGCACGACGCCGTAGACGGAGTGCTTCAAATCTTTTGAGTGCGATATGGATAATCCACTCGAGTTGTACAGTATACTTTTTCTACAACCAGCTTAAAAAAACTACAAAATTTATTAAATATTATATATTACACAAATACACACTGACAGTGACTTTGACAGCTTACGCACTAATTTGATTTTAAAACGAATAGTTATCTATGTACTTAATACACAAACTGTGATTGGTCGGTTTCATTTCATATCCATCCTAGAACTGATATGAAATATATCCGTTCAGTTAACTGGAATTGCCTACTTATCCATTTTACAGACTGTACAGAAAACAGCAAATTTACATAAGGGAGTAGAAAAAAATGTGTTCTGTTAAATTTCGATAATTTTGTACATGGAAAAAGACAATTGCCATTTTCGCCACCCTAATCATTCATTCTAAAAATTACCGGTAAATACCGGTTAACCGGTTATTTACATTTTTATTTACCGATTTACCGGTTATTAAAACTTCCGGTAAATTGCAATTCCTAAAAATTAATAGAAAATATAAATCCTATATAAGTAATCCAAATTGTAATTGAGATATGATGTTTTGTTTCAAACTTTAATGCAATATTTTAATATTACTTATAAATGCTACCTCTAATTGGTATAAACTGTGGAGACAAAGTGTTAATATCCCTCCAAATAGTACAGTAAACGTAGCAGTAAAAATGGTAAAATTCCCGGCCCAAAAACAATGAAAGGAGTTTCCTTATTTTTTTTTTCAAATATGCTTTACAAAATACGGACCTCAAAATCTATATTGTCGTATTACCTGCTTTTTATTTTTAAAATTTAGGCGCCAATTTTTTCTAGTCTTATTGTTTTAATTTCTTATTAATTCAAAATTTTTAAATATCCTTCTAGATATTGTTAATGCATATTATTACTAACACGCTAAAATTTTTTAGAATTTCTAAAATAATTATTTTTCATTCTGTACTCATTTTCAATAATGAAAATTTTCATATATATTTTTTAAAAATCGGGTTTTTGGAAATTGCTCAGAAAATGTTTTTTTATAAAAAATAGTAAGGGAACAAAAATGAAGCTTATAAAAAAACGAATAGTTTGGTTTTTTTAAATTTTCCTACGATAAACTGTTCCAGAGTTATAAAGGTTTAAAGATGGCGCTTGAACGCATACGCAAGATAATTATGTATTTAAAATTGAAATGTCCCAAAAACTATAAGATTGATAAAAACAGGATATAAGAATGAGATGAAGCTTATAAAAAAACGAAGAGTTTGGGTCCTTATTCTTTTTTCTATGACAAACTGTTCCAGATGACAGTTTGAAATAATGTTGAAACTTTTCAGTTTGTACGCGCATTTTAAATGTCTATAGTAGATAGAGAAACAAGCAATAACCGTCTATTTTTAGAGGAATACGAAAATAATGTTGAAATTTTTAAATGCGCTACTTTTTTGTTTGTAAATTTTTTACTTTTCATTATAAAATTTTAATAGGTACCTTTAATTTTTACAAGAATAAAAATTGTTTCTATAGTTGTAGATTTTGAGTAATTTTAGATTTTTACTTCGTATATTTTTTCTGAACGTTTCTGCGCCATTTTTAAACTGCCATATTTCCAAAACTAAACATCGGAGAAAAGAAAAAGAAAAACCATTCGATTTGTTTTTATAAAAGCTTTAATTTTGTGCCCTAACCAAAAAGCAGGAAAAATGACAATATAGATTCTTATGCACATACTTTATGAAGCATGTTGAAGAAAAACATTTGGAAATTCATTACATAGTTTTCGGGGTGAGATTTAAAAGCTTCACTTACTGTACTAAAATCACAACTAATTATTTTCAATCACACACCAAACGACAGATCTACAGTTTTCATCAACAATGAAATGATACATCCCACAAGTGCTAAATATCTTGGAATACAATCAGACTATAAACTGAACCTGAATACTCGCACAACTCTTAGAAGAAAAGAAATTATTAGAAGAGATAGACATTTTTACAGTTTGACCTACAAAAAGAATCGGATTAGTCTAGTAACGGAAAGTAGAATATATAAATCACTATGCAGACCCATACTGGAATATGGCGGTTTTTCCACTGTTTATTTACAAACGGGGTAATGGTAGCATTTAAAATGACATATCAGGTAAGCTTTAAATGACAAAGAGATCATATTCAGGTTCACCTGGCTCCAATAATTGGTTTAAAAGTTATGGCCAATCAAAGAATAGTAAAATATAGGGAAACAAATAACAACAAATGGCTGCCAAAATTCGTAATCGAGTTAAAAAAAATTGCATGGAACTGTTTATAGATTTTTCTGTACATAATGATTTTTATAGCTAACATGTATTTCGTAAAGTTTTTCGAGAACAGGGAGTTTTGAAGATATTTTTCGGGGTTTTTTGGGACTCTCTCACCCTTCACATAATTTTGAAAAGGTGCCTCTTTCTTTTTGTTATAAATTCTTTCCTCTAAAAATTCGGTTACATGCAGATTATTATTACATGGGGATATGTAATAATAATCTCTAGCCGGGCATAATTTCAAAGACATTTTTTATTTTCTAGTCAAATGACAGTGACAGCTCCATTTCATTGGTTGTTGATTAAAGGAATTAATATCTACGATACACAGTTGTTCTAATATTTGTAAAAGTAATGTGCTTACCTCAAAATGCATTAATGTGGGACCCCAAATTGAAGCCAAATTTTCTACGGGCATCAAATTTTTCGAGCTCTGGGTACTTATAAAATGCAAATGTCCAAGTAGTTTTCTGGTAGTTTTATATGATACTGCAGGCAATTGATCCAAAGCTGCTTTATACATCCTTATTTTTTCATCCACATTGTTGTGTTCTACAATTATTATACAGATTGTATTACTCCTTAAATTAGAGGATTAATCGCTATGGTGAGAAGTACTAACGAAGAACTTACAAGTAAATGGAAAAACACAAAAAACACCACATAAATTAAACAAAGAAAAACTTGAGGAACTGTGAAATACTTTAAGCATTTAATATAATGATATATGTCACAGCGGTTAACCGCTTAAATATTTTTCTATTATTTTCATATTAAAATAATCATATTCTTGATACAATAAAAAAAACTATAAATGTTATACATTGTATTTTTATTTTATATCTAAACTCGATTTTATTTATTTATTCTTCTATTATTTTTATTCACAAGTTTTTAACAATCTGAACTCAATGCTAACAAAAACTTTAGAAAAGTATTAAAAATAACAATAATTTTCTGTTGAAATTTATACTAATTTTAATAAATTAGAATAAAGCAAAGAAATAACACAACTATTAAATATTTCAATGATGGGAGAGAAACATTCTCTAAGTGCTCCATAAAATCCATGTAGAAACAGCAGAAATACACCTTTTTAAGGCAGAGAATGAGAACAAAATTGAGATAAGAACAATAAAATCATTCTTGTCATTCTGTTCCTGAGAAAAAAAAATGAGAAAACGTGGGAACAAAATGAAACCACAACATAATTACCAGGAAGAACATTGGGCAGAACGAAATACATAAAGAATGACAAAGTGGGAATAAAAATGGGAGTGGAACGAATTGAGAACAAAATTTCCAAGAATTAAATAAGAACAAAATATCACGAACTAGAATATTTCTAGCCTTCAATAACTAATGTAACTAAATGTTTTTATTGCCTTCCAAGCGAGGGGCAAACTGGGAAGGAAATCTGGTGTACACTCAAAAGGAAGAGAGAGTGAGTTTTTCCTCCAGATTTCCTCATTTGGAGGAAATCTCAGGAAATTTTTCTTTTTTTTTTCGGATTTTCAGGTCCGGAATATCCAATAGACTAGCTAGGCTATAGTCAAAACTAACTAATTTTATCTTCAGAAGCCGATGAGCGACGTTTACAGTTTACCATCTGTTGGAAAATAAAATGTACAAGTAATCTCAATCCAGAAAAAAATTGGCATTTTTAAATCAATTTCCAACACAAAAAAATTAAATCTTTATTATTTCATCCGGAGAATGTACCGTATAAATTTTGCATCATATTTACGAATCCCCGTGTATGTATATACAAAAATATTTTCTTCTCTTTATCTTCCATTAATAGTACATTAAACAACAAGTTTAGAAAAGCAAAGTTTCACAAAACTATATAAGTTTAATAAAACTGCTTTTCTTACGAGATTTGTTTATACTATTTTTTCGCATTTTGTGTTAGTAGGTAATTATAAGCAAAAAGTGATAGATATAAAAGCATTACAAAGTTTGAAATTTAAAAATTTTCATAGTAGGCATTTGTTTATTTATACCAGCTAACAATTTAGGTGTCGACGACTTCAGCTAAAGGAAATTCGACCAAAACAGGTCGAAATTAGGTAATTTTAAAGTTTAATTGGTTAAGTCGCTATCTTCCCTATTAAGTACAGGTAAATTATTAGTGAAATTAATGCCTTAATAGGTTATGACAAATATTTTAGTAACTATTTTCACCCAATAGGGAGGAGTAGGTAAAAAGTGACCTATATGAAACAATTTGGTAATATAAATAAGGGGATATTTGTGACTTAATAAGTAGTATGTTCATTAAATAACTTATTAAGTAATTTTGTTGATGTTATCAATATACCCTAATAGGAGATATTAGTGAAGTGCATTGAAATGAGTAAATAGGCGATGGTATGTCTTGAAGAAAGCTTCTTAGCCACCTAATAAGGACCCTAAAAATACTTATATTTAAACCAGAAAGTCGAAATGACTTTATTATTCAACCAATAAGTTATTTGCACCTATTGGTCAAAATTATTAATTACTCATTTTGTCGAATTTTACCAATATAAGTGACACGCAGGAAATAGCGTATAGTATTAAGAACTTGCCGTCATTATTCATCTTTCTGTGGTCCAGTGTGACTGTGTTGCCATTTCGTTCATTTCACTTTCTCTGTAATAACTTTAAAACACTATGAGTAAAAGAAAAGTGACATACACGACCGATTTTTATCGCCAAGTTAAGAAAATAAAAAGTAAAAATGAAATACAGTGGAAAACTGTGCGCAGCAATAATTATTCTGTTAACGTCTCTTGTACACAAGCCGTGAAAGTTATACGTGAAACCGTGATAGGACAAACTGCAGAAAATCCACATGCTTCATCATCTCGTTCAGATATTGAAGATCCATCTACATCTACGTTTTTATGCCGCCGCGCCGCGTCGACACAACTGAGGTATTGGGCGGCACAAACTCATTCACTAGTCGCCTACTGTACCCATTATTTTATGCTCTAAAAAAAGACATACATTTTGTAAAACTAGTTAAAATTAGAACAAAATTACTCTGAACAAGTAATAATTTTGGTTTCAAGTTGATTGATCCATTGTTAAATTTTTTGGCACCTTCGGCGTCCCTGCTTGTATTATGGCGCCCGGGGCGGTCGCCCTGCCTCCTGCCTTAGAACCGGCACTGGTTTCATCGATAAATCAACTGAATTATCAAAGCACTTTTTAAAACAGTTTGTATTTTCCGAAATATCCAATTTGTATGAACAATATACATCATGTTACATGCATGACCATGGGGTTTATAAAATAAATATAACTTTATACTTTGATGTATAGAAACCTATTTTCCACGTAAAAAGCTGTTTTCTTTCGTGTTGAACGAACTAGTTGCAATCACTAAACAGCCAATCGAATTGAGGAATTTTTGAAATCCTCGATCTCTATTGGTTGCTTACTGATCTTGTTCAGTTTGTTCAGCTATCGGATAGATTTAACTGGAGATGAAAGTACCGGCCCTAAGGGAATAGTCTGAGCACAAATAAACACTAACAATCGAATAAAGTAACCTGCTGGTTCATGTAAGATCTAATAGGTGAAATCACCTATTATGTATGAAATAGCCACCAAAACGAGACTTGTTAGGTTGTAGAATAACCCCCAATAGGTGAATTTAGTGATTTACGTAGAATTAACGACATATTAAGTGTTAAGTAGATACATTAAAACAGGGGACCAATTGGTGTAACATAACGTAATTAGGTGAAATAATTACAATTATGTGAACAAATATTGGTAATATTAGACACTTATTACCTAATAGATGGCAAAAATAGCTTGTTTTTCACTGATCTCTAAAGATGAAGTCAAAAATATTGGTGGAAATTAAGTTCTTACACCTATTAAGTAACATTGCAAGGAAGTAGCCATATTTATTCGAAAATAGGAACGCCGAAAACTCGCCATGAAAATTTAAACTTGTTTTTGGAAATAATTAAATTCATAAGTATTCATTGAACATATTGAGAATTATTGAATTATTATAAGTTTGAAAAAATAGAATACCAAGTCAAAAATTGAAAATAAAAATTTTATATAGTTGTAATTTTTTTTTTCTTTATAATAATAGGTATTTTTAAAGGGCTTAGTAATATTTCAAGGTATAATGCCTAATTTCAACAGAAAAAAATTATTCCCTAGTAAATTCTCGCGTATATACAGTGCAAATTAAACAATAGTCAAGGATAAAAATATGTCTCATAAGTAGTTAATAAGTAGTTATTATTATCAACCATTATATGTGGGACGTAATAAAAAGAAATAATCAAGTCCTAAGCTCATCAGAAACTACAAACATCAGTGCAAACAATTTCAATAATTTCTTTGTCAATATTGCAGAAAACATAGTAAAATAATTACCTAAAACAGACAAAAATCCAGTAGACTATATTAGAACTAATGCCACAAACTGTTCTGGATCAAATTTCAATTTTAAGGAAATAACGTTTAACCAAGTAAGATCAATAGTAAGCAACTTAAAAGACAGTAAAAGCAAAGATCCATATGACATAACGGTACAAATGATTAAAACATTACTAAACGTTATCATTGTGCCTCTTACCAAAGTAATAAATATGTATATAAATAGCCACATTTTTCCTAAATGCCTTAAAATTGCAAAAGTTATTCCTATTTTAAAGAAGGGATCTATGGATGACGTAAATAACTACAGGCCCATTTCCCTGGTTCCTATCCTTGCAAAAATACTAGAAGCAGCTTTAAAAATTCAAATTACAGAGTACTTTGAGAACAATGCATTGTTTTCTCCATGTCAGTATGGCTTTAGAAATAATAGATCCACCACCTTGGCAATAAATAACCTGACACAAATAGTATTAAGGGGATTCGAAGAAAACATGTACACTCATGCATCATTTCTAGACCTAACAAAAGCTTTTGACTGTGTGTCCCACAACATCTTATTAGAAAAATTGGAGGCTTATAAGTTTGATAGCAATAGTACAGCATTAATTAAGTCCTACCTTTCGGACAGATTTCAGTATGTGAGCTATAATGCGGGCATATGGGCGGCAGTTGGTGAAGCATGGCGTACCACAAGGCTCCGTCCTAGGTTCCATTCTATTTTTAATTTACATCAATGATTTACCTAACTGTTACCCGGATGCTACATCCATTCTGTTCGCAGATGATACAACCGAATTAATTCAAAATCAGTCTTTAGACATTATTCGACACGATGTGTCAAACATACACTCGAATGTTAAGAGTTGGTTTACAGCAAATGTACTAAGCGTAAATGACAGCAAAACTCAAACATTAATTCTTACGCTGCGCAACCTATCAAAAGACAATTCAGATTTTGAGCCAGTCAAATTCTTGGGGGTTTATATAGGTCCAATACTGACATGGGAAAAACACATTGTGTATCTTTCAGGGAAACTTTCAAAAATTACTTTTCTAATAAGAAATCTACGAAATAGTGTATCGCAAAAAACCTTAATAACAGCTTACTATGGATTCTTTCATTCAACTATGTCATATGCTATATTAAATTGGGGCCACTCAACTCATACATCTAAAGCATTTAGCTTGCAACGAAAATGCATCAGAATTATGGCTCAAATAGGCTACCGTGAATGTTGTCGTGAGCAGTTTATAAAGCTTGGTATACTTACCCTACCATGTGTTTACATATTAGAATGCCTACTATATATAAAACAGAGGCATAACATATATATCAAACATAGTGATATCCACCAATATCCTACTCGTAATAAAGATAGGCTAGTTCATAACTATTTAAGACTCTCACGTACTAAAGATGGAACTAGTTACCACCGCATAAAAATGTACAATGTCCTTCTCATAAAGGTAAAAGATTTAGCCTTCAATCAGTTTAAAAATAAAATTAAATTATACTTTAAAACTAAAGCTTTTTATAGCATTGAGGAGTATCTTCTGAATGATTTCAGTGATATGTCATTGTAACATAGTGAAATTTTTTTATTTTAATGTGTATCTTCTCTTTTTTAATTATATGTACCGTAGAATATTCTGCGTATTCTTTTAATGTGTTTGTGTATATTTTTAGTACAACTCTGTTTTGTAAACTTATGTCAATTTTATATATTTGTAACGTGAATTTTGTTTTTTGACCTGTGTAAATACCTTGGTATAGTGGCATCAATAAATTATTATTATTATTATATAGGTATATAGTTTTACCTCTTTGACGAAGCAGTTTTAAAGCAAGTATGAAAGGTAGCAAATAAGTAATCTGCTACGTAGATTTAATGTATTTTCGACATAAAAAAGGTGTCTGACAACCTAACCTAATAGATCCTATTCAGCTTGTTTTCCACGTCGAATCGACGTGTCAAAAAACACCATTTAGGTTGATTCGACGTCGAATTTATGTCCTATTTCACGTATCGAAATTGGTGGCGTCACCTGTTCGACATCGAATCGACGTCGAATAACACCTAAATTGTTAGCTGGGATATAATAACAGTTAAGTATAATTTTTGTGAGTAGAATTAATTAATTATAAAAATGAGACTTGCTACTGAAAACAATTTATAAAATTGTAAAATTGTTCTATAGACATTTTAAAAGTCGCTCGAAAAGCATCATATATCATCATAACAATATTAAACTTTAAATGAAGACTGTATGAGCTTCCCATGTTAACCTACTATCCAAAGTGAGACCTAAACATTTTACTGGATTGTTATTTTCTATGCCAATCTGAGAGTTTAAATTGAAAATAAGCGTTTGCTTATTTTCAATTTAAACTCTCAGATTGGCATAGAAAATAACAATCCAGTAAAATGTTTAGGTCTCACTTTGGATAGTAGGTTAACATGGGAAGCTCATACAGATTGCCTATCTAAGAAGCTTTCAAGTTGCATCTATTTATTAAAAAACCTTCACAATGTAGTTAACCATAGTGTAATTTTAATGGCATATCATGCTCTTTTCCATAGCGTTATGTGTTATGGAATTTTACTCTGGGGAGGATCCACACATGCCTCTAAAATATTAAAATTGCAAAAACGAGCAGTAAGAATAATCACAAACTCTAGACCTTATGACACCTGTAGACCCTCATTTAAAAAATTAGGTGTACTTACTTGCACTAATCAGTACATATTTGCATGTATTGTTTATGCACAAAATCACATTAGTGAATATAATTTTCAAACTAGCTATAATACCAGACATAAACCAATAATAGCCCCATTCTTCCGTCTATCGATGAACATTAACAATTACAGGTATAAATCAGTACAATTATATAACCTCTTGCCAAATGAATGGAAGAATTTGAGTCACAAGAAATTTAATACAAAAATTAAAAGTTTTCTGAAAGAGGAAGTTTTTTATGAAGTCCAAGAATTTGTTGATTATTTTCGGCACACCACTTATAACTGACTAGCTCTGTATAGTGTTTTATTTTAGTTTCAATTCATTTTAAATTCATTTTATTACTATAGCATAAGTAATGTATTTTATACTTTTAATATTTAAATTTGTATGTTGTATTTTTTTGACGAGTGTATACATTGTATCTGTCTCACATGAATAAACTGTCTGTCTGTCTGTCATCTTCAAGCTTACTTCCTCTAAAATCCAAGGAAAAATACGAGAAGGTATATGAAATATTTTGTAAGTGAAGGATGACAAAAATATATAACAATGTTCCCAATATTTAAATAAACAATTTTCTGTCAAACTGTTTTTATTAACACTGACATTACTATATATTAAAGTGACATTTTCATGTGGTAATGTGTCATACTATTAAACGATTTTGAATTTAGTAAAATAGCATATTATCGGTGAAAATGTGAAAAAAATATTATGGCGTACTTTATTTCTTATTTACTTACTTTTCTATATTGTTGTATTTTACAGAAAATATTTTTGGAAATCATTATAATATATTTTCTATCTTTTCAGATGGTAAAATAACTATTTACGTTTATTAAATCAACCAATACTAACTTGAAACTTCATAAAGGTACTGACGCTGATTGCTACCCAAGAGAGGTTCCGGTAAATCTCTGAAAAATCGTTTCAACGCAGTAGCCACTTCATGTTCTGTACATGAATCATTTGTTAGCTGAACAGCATACGCATCTTTCCTGAATTTCATTAATATGTCTGAAACTAAAGATCCAGAGCCTGCACGCCTGTAAATGCCTTCCGACATACTTCCTAAAAGTAAAATAGTGGTTAATAGTTGGATGTCTACACTATTGTATATTATATTACCATGAGCATATATGAAGTTTATACATTTTTCTACAATTACAGGTATATCATTTTTAGTAAGCTGTTGCTGATCTAAATTAGCTCCGTTGTTATGGGCATCGAGTTTAACTATATGACACCATACCTGTAGTGAAAAACATAATTGATGAGCATACACACTGGGTTATATTATCGGTGTGAGCTAAGGTTATAATTTAAACAGAATTATCAAACAGAATAAGCATTGTCAAATAAATACTCAGATTCGGCAAATGTTGTTTTATATATCCTAAGATACACGAGAGAAAACTGAGAAATTAGGAAAAGAAAGATGGGTATACTGTTCCCAACATACTTCATGAAATATTATTTTTATCACCTTGTCGTATATCAACGCAGGGCAACGATACCTATTGCTTCTAGCCGTGAGGGCAACGTAGTGGATTAACATGCGTCTTTCTTTTTCTGATTTCTCTGTTTTCTTTCTTCTTGCGCACGTTCAACTTAGGATGCATATATAAAACTACATTTGTTGAATCTGTATAATCTGTATATAGCAAATTGTTTGTAGACTCTATTTCTAATGCTCTGAATCCATAGACATTTAAGAACAACCGAAATTCCATACTCTAGAGTACTCAGAGTAGACGAATGGGGAAGGTGAGAAAAGGTGTAGGCAATAAAAACTTGTTTAAATTATAACATTGAATCGCAACCAGCAGTACATTCACTCATGCAAGAAATTTGCATTGCAGTTTTGTACTACTATACAGTTAATTAACACGTTAACGACGGAGGTTATTTTTCAGAAACATTAATTTGGTACGGTTCTTGTCCTTGGGGTCAAGTACTAAGACATTATTTAATAACGTTACTTGACTCCGGCATCAAGAGTGCGTTCTAAGACTAAAATTATAGTAACTCTAAAATGGAAAACTGTAATCTCGGTATCATTACGATAAATAATTATTAATACTCTCCAAGAGCTGTCGCTAGCGCCGCACTTGACTTCGGAAACAAGAACTGTCATTGAGAAATGGAAAAATTTTGAAATGAAATGCATGTATGCTCACTTGGTTATATATTCCCGTCCACAACTAACGTACTATGAAATTGATCGTCGTGTGTAGAGAATGACCTGTTACTTGACCCTGGGGGTAAGAACCGTTGTTAACGTGTTAAATCGTTCTGTTAGCATTAATTTATTTCTCCAGCTTCTAACTCCTGCATAAGCTATAGCAAATGATTGAAAATAAATGAAAGTTTTAAAATATGTAAATTAACATTAGGATAATCGTTAGTAGTAAGTTTACAGGTTATAGTGGTTGGGGCAAGGGGGCGTAATCTAGATCACTAAGGATGTGCGAGGGCAGTCGCAACTAATTTTTATTGTATGAAATTTAGATCGTGAGGTAAACAGAGTATGTCCGCAGATGGGGTTTACAATAGGTGTAATGGCTAAATTTTTTAACTTTTCGAGAAAATGTAATTCTTTATAAAAGTTTTTGCTCGCCTAAAAAATAGTAATGACGTTGAGAAAAATTATGTTTTTAAATACGGTGTTCTCAAAAATTAGAAAAACTTAAAATTTCGTATTTTTTACTTTGGAACAAAATATGAAATAAAAAAGTTGTTTCAAATTATATGGTCTGTCCAAATTCAAAATTTCATTTGAATATTGCAATGTTTCGAAATAAGTGAATTTTTAGTAATACTTGTCAGTTTTTGTCAAATTTTTATTTAGCTAATGGGGTATTTTCCAATTTTTTAAAATTTAGTTTTGGTGATATATATCAAGTAATGTTATTATTTTAACAATTACTGCATAATCAATTTAAACCAAAACAATTTCTTAAATATAAATGAGAAATAAGAATACGCCCGTCTAGACACAGATTTCAAATGATTTTATTTGGCGGGAACTAATTTAACCAATCATAGACAACTTTCGCTTAGACTGTAACTATCTTATATGAATGCCAAATCGTGTATTTACTTTACATTATTTTACCTGTAACACTTATTTTTGCTCACTATCTTAAATATTAATAAATATTATATACATGTATTTAGAAGGAATTAAAAGGTATTTATATTTGTAGAAGTTATCTTAAAAATGTAAACATAACTCACGGCGAGGATTATGTGGAAACATTTCTTGCGTGCCGCCAGCTGTCCTTGGCCAGCTGTCACTTCTTGACCTTCTTGTCACAATACAAGTGAAAGGGATATATTGGTTAGATTTATTTGTTGTTTATGTGGCGTTTGATTTTGTTATTTTATATTTTATCAATAAACTATTAAGACGGAGTTGAATTTTGTGAAAGGAGATTCATCTAATTTGCTCAAAGTTGATTATGACATGATGGATTCTTTCTATAAACAAAATTTGGGTTTTTGAAGGGATGAGATCAGAAATACTAGAAGCTTGCCACCAAGTTCTTAGAATATCCATATTTTTCGGAACAGTTACAAAAAATTTTTCCGGAGCACTTATATTTGTTTCCACAACTTTTTAGAAAATACCTTTTAAATGACATCTACTATTTGTAAATTACAGCAAATACTTAGATGGAAGAAACTGAAGTGCTTCAAATCAACATGACAGCGACGTCTGTCATTTGACTAGCCGTTGACATTGTTGTCATGTTTTGATAAATATGTTTTTAAAAATCTAATCGGTATTAAAAATTATTTAAAATATTTAATAATTCACGGCTATTATTATTTTTTAATGAGAAAATTAAATTTCGTTGATAAATATATTAAAATTGATTTAATAAATAAGCTTTATTCTCCAGTTTTCTTAAATTATCTCTTACTAGAACTAGAGAAGGAATTTCAACTTGGCAACACCACTGTTGTTACTGTACTAATGATTGGTGACTATAAATGAGTAGAAAATGCTTTTATACCTGGTATTGGTGTTTTCTTTAATATAAATTGGTTCACTACAAAATACGTAACTCATACATCAAAAATATGTGAAATGTATCTCTGACAGATTTCAATACTGTCAACTAGTCAACTGGTGGATAATTAAATGTTTTACCTATTTGCAACATTCTCCCACCTTGTGTTACGACGATCCTGAAACTAAGGAGTAACAATAAATAAACAGAAAATTAAAATAATAAAGTTGTTTCAATAAGTCAGTCTATTGACGGGTTTCACCATACGGGTTCTTCTGGTGTGAACCTTTGGCAACTCTCTTTTGGCATCGACAGTCTCCAAATGACTCTCTATCCTAGCATGAGATCGCTCCAAACCTTTTGAAGAGATCTTAATAATTTGTTCTTCAGTAGAACAAGGAGTATTCTAACTTTTAGTACAAACTTCGTCAGTTTGTTTATTTGAGGGCGTCATCTCCAATAGGTAAAGTTTTTGAACTGGACGAAGGAGCTCCCCAGAAGCAGTTTTTAATCGAACTATTCTCAAGTGACCATCTTTTCCTGGGATGGTTTCAGTAACAAGTCCCAATGGCCAATCGATTCGTTTTTGGTTATCGTTACCTATGAGAACAACATCACCCTTCTGAATAAGTCTTTTAACCTCTTTACTATATCTTTTACGCGATAACTGTCCCAAATATTCCACTCTGAATCTCTTACGTAAGTCTTCTTGAATCTTGTGTCGATATCTAATTCTTCTATGAAGATTCTTTGTCTCTATATAATCGAAATCAGGTACTCCAACTTGAACGATTTCTTGGAGAAACATAGCCAGAGTCAGTGGCGATAGTTGTGAAGGATTCTCTGATAAAGGTTATTGGACGACTATTTATAATACATTTACAGTCGCACAAAACAGTTGCCATCTCCTCATATGTTAAACTGGCTCTCTTTAATACTTTCCTAAGTAACTCTTTAACAGTACGAATTAGACGCTCCCATCATCCTCCCCACAAAGCTGCAGTTGGGGGATTGAAACGCCACTCAATTTTTTGTAATGTACCATACTTGTTTACTTCATTCCAATCGATTTTCTTCAAAAGATTGCTTGTACCACAAAAATTCGTACCGTTGTCACTATATATGATACTGGGCCTGCCTCTTCTGGCTATGAAGCTTCTGATGACTTCAAGAAAATAAATGGTTGATAATGAAGTTACTAATTCTAAATGCACTGCCCGATACACTAAACACGTAAAAAGACAGATCCAGGCTTTCTGTCCCCCTTTTAGATATAGAGGGCCTGCATAATCAATTCCCGTTACCTCGAAGACCGCTGCATCTCTGGTTCTTGCCTCTGGTAGGGGAGCTGGAACTGCTTCTAAATGAGAAGTGTTATGCCGTTTACATGTATTGCTCCTCTGGATAACAGAGCGTATGGCACGTCTACTGGTGAGAATCCACACTTGTTCTCGTAAACAGTTCATAACTATTTGAACACCAGCATGATTCAATTTTTGGTGTTTGTATTCAATTAATTTAATGACCAAAGAATGTCAAGGATCCAACACTATGGTATTTCGAAAATTCAGTTTATCTTTACAGTTAGAGATAAGAGTTTTTAGGTGAATGAGTCCACTTTCATCCATTTATGCACCTAGGCAGCTTATTCTGGGATCTGTCACATCAACAAATGTATCCTGTTGAGTAAGTCTCATCAAAGCAGACTTTGCTGAAGTAATTTCCTGAACCGATATCTCACCAAAAACTCGATTTTTCGATTCTTCTTCCTTTAGTCGACTGTTTGAAACAAAACGCATTGTCCAGGCCATCATGCGTAATATCTTGGTGTATTTAGACAATTTTCCAAGATACCAATAAGAGGTCTCACTTGAAGGAATTATCAGTTTAGTTTCAACTGATCTATTTTGCTGCAGAAGCTGTTGACTGGAGATCACAGATTTTGGACTTTTACTGCTCGCCGTTTTCTTCACCTCAGCATTTATCTCTTCCTCATTAAATATTGTAATTGAACTAAGGATTGGTGACTACAAATAATTAGAAAATGCTTTTGTACCTTGTATTGATGTTTTCTTTATTATAAATTCGTTTGCTACAAAATACGTTATCATACATCAAAAATGTGAAAAATATATCTGACTGACTTTTAATAAATTGAAAACAAGTCCGGGATTTCTTCAGTTTTTCCATTTTTAGATTGAGATTTGTATTTTCTAATAATCACCAGCGTGTTTCCAATAATTGTCCTGTCACGGTGCCCAAATGTTGTTACTGTACTAACGATTGGTGACTATAAATGAGTAGAAAATGCTTTTGTACCTTGTATTGGTGTTTTCTTTAATATAAATTGGTTCACTACAAAATACGTAACTCATACATCAAAAATATGTGAAATATATCTCTGACAGATTTCAATGCTGTCAACTCGTCAACTGGTGGATAATTAAATGTTTTACCTATTTGCAACAACCACACTGTTTTGTATAAAACCATTTTATCAACAAATCCATAGTCTACCTACGTCATTGGCCAAACTACCTACGTCACCAATTTAAAACACCTGTTACTCCACTTATTTTAACTTCTGTTTTCTCAAAAAATTGATAATTATTTTCGCGTAATCTGTATTGGCTTGTTTGTATATATTCTATGATATTATTCAATAAAAAAAAATTTAAAAAAAATAGGAAAACACCCCATTGCATTAGAACAATGCGAAATAAATATCAGATAAACAATTCTGAATTTATAAAAGCAAATATATTTTGAAGGTTATGACTTTATTAAATATCCAATTCCTCTTCCACATTCAACGCATAATATTTCCGAATGTTGTAAAAACTACTTCTAACTTCTCCAATGGAAATTGATTGCACAGCTGCCGAAATGTGCTGCTTTAGAATTTCAATGTCTTTGTTTATGGGTTGTCGGTAGATAATTTGTTTTAAATGCCCCCTCAAATTGTCAAATTTGGATTTCTTAAGGGCGACAAAACTAGACCATTGCGACCAATACACCGTCGGTCGTCCAAATTTTCTATTAAGCCAATAGGGTGTTTTCCATATATAACAATTCACTTCAAATGATGCATTAATATGAAGTAATACATAAATGTGAAAGCCTAAACGCATTATTCATATTAATTATATCATCAGATTAAAATAAATATTTAATAAACAAATCGACTTAAAATTCAAATATTTGAATAATTTTGAGAACGTCACCTTATTGGGTAATGATACTGGTGACGTCGCTTCATATATCTGTCAGAAGACAAAATAGCTTTGTTCGTTTTTTGTTCAAACTTTCTCCACTATCTGCACCAGTGCAAATCTGTCTCTCTTCAACTTATGTAGAGTCATAATCTATCTCCTTCTAATATTTGCACTAGTGCAGCTAATGTAGAGTCCGAACGGACCCATTATTGTTTACATGTTTACCATATTTGGCTTGGATATTTGAAACCTGTTCCTAGTGTTTCTCACAAATTAAAGGAAGTGCAAAATGGTTAATGTCAATTTTGTGAAAGCTTCTACAAACAATTTACCTAGTTTAAATATTTTTATGTATTAAAAATGATGATCGATTTCATTCAACCGAGTTGAAGGGCGTAAAAACAGCAGCGTAAGTATTTAAAATAAATTAATGAATTAGTTGTTTGCAACTTGAGTCTAATAGTTATTAAATTTATGATTTAGTTTTTGTATTATTACACATTATTATATATTTAATTTGGTTTATTTACGATTATTTATATTAACAACATAACCTTAAAAGAAAGTAGAATTAAGAGTCTGTGCTAGAGATATAATTAAATGTTTATTTGCAGCTCATCTCGAGAACAACGTGAATAATGCTTTTGGGTATGTGGAGTTGAAACCAGAAGACTCATTATGCACTGTAGAAGAAAGAATTTGCCCAGAGCACTGTTAGACAAGAATTATTAAATATTGGGATAGAAAATCTTCTCGGTGTACAAATAATGAAATATAAGTCAGATGTATGGTTCAAGACAAATTTGCAAATTTGTCAGTTTATAAACTTTTGTTGAAATTTGCTTCTGATAGTAGTAAAAAGTGGTGATTTTTATAATTTATTAAAAATAAAATGTCAGAGAAATTGTGTGAGGAAACTGAGAAGGTAATCGTTCGCTAGCTGTTGAGTCTATAGTAGGTGCATACAAAATAAGGGATAATAAATATATGGAAAGGGGCCGCAATTTAGAGAAGGTGGTGGCCGTTGTGGAGGAAAAATTGAAACTTAAAAAGTGAAAGATTGTGGACTTTTCTTGTCGCCATTATATCTCGTTTTTGCAGCTTTACCTGACGGTACCTATTATTTCAGAGTATGTGGAGAACTATATAAAAAATGATCAAATTACAGACTTTAAAGCGCAAGCATATTTACAAATGTTATGTGCAAATCAACAAAAAGGACTTTTCCGTGTTGCGAACAAAAATTTTGAAAAAACCAAAATTGTGAACATTTTAAACATGGAATAACTATAAATAACTGTTGTTGACAATTAAAATTATATATATTGAAAATATGCCTATCTGAATAATAAAAACCAACATTTGTATTTTTAGTATATTGATTTTTTTCTTTATCGGGGAAAACTACAGTTTCATATTTACTACACAAACTACTTTATTTAATGATGGAAGGTTGTAAATTAATAACATCACATGCAATAACACTGTCTGTGTGGGCAATCAAATTATGATCTATTACAGAGTGAGATTCTAAATATTTAAGAGATCGTTTTGATGTAGACGCTGCTCCTTTTCTGTCTGGTTGGCAGTTAAATATGTGTCAAACTACATCTTCCTTCAGAATCATTTTTCCTCTCAAAATTTTGTATCGGATGTACCCTAATTTTCCATGACTTCCTCAAGCTGAAAATAATAAACAAGTATTTTTATATATTTGTGACGTCGAATATCACTAGCCATGACATGCATCGCTTGATATTTTGGTCATTTTAATTAATAATCATAACCTAACAAAATTTCATTACAAATGTTCGGTAATACTAGAAGCTATAATATATTACCTTCAATTCAAAATAAATCTCATACCATTACAAGCATAATTTTACGGTAAGTATATATGATCTATTTATAATATTGAATGTAATAATCCATCCATCTAGCTATCATCGGTTAACTTTTACCATGATGAGAAAAGATAAATTATACTTACATTAAAATAATCTTCACAACAATAATATGTCGATTTCGATTTGGGAAAATCGCGCCTCGTTTTAAACCATTTCACTTTCCGTGAATAATTCGCTATAGAAACACATGGGAACTTTTTATTTGGAGCATTTACTGAAGTATTTCTGCACCTTGGCACAAAACACCCCTCATTTGATGCACTACTCACGTTTTTGACTTATAATTTACAATGACAACAAAAGTCATTAAGTAAGGTTAGATTTTATAATCATTGACATATATAGGCAGTGACGTCACAGATGACCAGTAATACTAGATTTGTCTTTTTTGGCGGGAAATATTTAACTTGAATTTATATTTCTTTTAAAATTATAAAAAAACATTTTTTTGCCGAAAAATTGTTTCAGCTGTAATATTTACCATAAGTATTTTGTATTTTTCAACTTAAAAAAAAAGTGAAAACACCCTATTAGGTAAGATACAGGCATATGTGCCGGACATCCATCCTATTGAAAATACATTCTATTACGATATTCCAATAGCACATCGTCTATACCGACAAGTATTTTAATAAAAATTCACTTATTTCGAAGCATTGCAATATTCAAATGAATTTTGAATTTGGATAGACCATAATTTTGAAGCAACTTTTTTATTTCACATTTTGTTCCAAAATATAATTTTTCTCAACGTCATTACTATTTTTTTCGCAAGCAAAAACTTTTATAAAGAATAACATTTTCTCGAAAAGTTAGAAATTTTAGCCATTACACCTATTGTAAACCCCATCCGCGAACATACTGTATATCTAAAGTGCGCTGATGAACTTTGACAAAGTGCCGACTAGTGCTGAAATTAACAGAAATATAACAAAACATAAGAAAAGTCCAAATAAGGAAGAATAGAAAACACAAGCATCACAAGATAATTTTTTTATTTCTTTTAATTGTGTTACTTAAAAATGCACATTTTGTAGTATTCTAATATTGCATGTAATGTTTTTTGCTTTATACTATTAAAAAAATAAGTTTTAACAGAAAGAGTGTATAACAAATTTCTTAGATAAATAAGCTTCGATGTGTTTATATTAACTTTAGGTATGGTGTATTCTTAAAAGGGTCTGTCAGATCATAAATTTGTCATCCCACCACCACGTCATAAATTGGTAGGTAATAAATTCTTTTAACTAGACTTTAATTCAAGAGAAGAAAAACCCTCCTCCACAATTACTGTCAACAATCATTAATTGAATCTTTATTAAAACTGCAATAAGGCCCTATACATATACTGAGCTAGTATTCAATATTTTCAGGACTTCAGTGGAAAAGACTTGATACAAATTTATTTCAGAAAAATAATATCTTCTCAGAGCACAAGAACAAAATGTATCTATTATAGAATGTAGGGATGGAAACTAATGAAACACCAAATAATACTCAAAACAGCCACAGCAGGAAGAACTCCAAAAGAAAGTCCACGAGGAAATAGAAAAACTACTACTAGGAGAAAAACTATGAACTCAAAAATACAAATTGCAGCAAGAAAGAAAACTAAAAATATTATTATTATTATTATAAGTTAGGCAGCGAAGCTGTTTGAACTTTTAATTAGCTTAGAGTATTAATGGGAAGAGTCATAGCAGTTTTTAAATGATTTCGTTGATACAGCACAAACACAGTCATTCGATAGAGAGTTCCAGTACCTATTTACTCTGTTAGAGAGGAAGTGCTGGCGGCATAGTTTATGAAATTTGTTCCTAACTAGTTTGTAGTTATGTCCCCTTAGTCTTCTATCAGTGTTTAGTGAGAAAATTTGAAGATCGATTGAATAATGCCCATGAAGTATTTTGTAGGTTTCTATTAGGTCACCACGGAGCTTCCTATCTATTAGTGTTGCCAAGTGTAGTTTTTTGAGGCACTGTTCGTAAGTTAGGTGACAAATTGCAGGAGAGAGTTTGGTGATCCGTCTTTGGGTTTGTTCTAGTGCGTGGATGTCTTTTATGAAATGTGAGTTCCATACTGGTGCTGCGTATTCAAGCATTGGCCTAATATAGATTTTATATATTTTTTCAAGGAGTTCCGGTGAGATGTTCCTAAAGGCTCGAGAGACCATATAGGTGACTGAGTTTGCCTTTTTTATGATTTTTTCCTATATGAGGTGCCCATTTTAGATCTTGACTTATGGTGACTACTAGGTCTTCTTGTAGCTCTACATTTTTAATTGGTGTGTTATTCAGTAAAAACTGATGACGGGGGTTTTTTTGAGCCCACATGAATAACCGAGCACTTATTTTCGTTAAGAGCCAGCATCCAAAGAGTACACCATTCTTCGATTCTCTGTAAGCCAACAACTATCTCCAGGAAGTGAGTTAGTGGATTGTTGTATATTTTAATATCATCGGCAAATATGGATATATCGGATATTAGCCCTATTATAAGGTGACTAATGTAGACATTAAATAGGACGGGGCCCAGCACAGAACCTCGAGGAACTCCACTTGTCATTTGGTAGCTATCCGATAATTCTCCCTCAATTCTCACTCCACCGCTCCTGCCAGATAGAAAATCCTTGATCCAACTTAACAAATTTTCCCGTATGCCATAAAATTCCAACTTTTGAATCAGTCTATTGTGAGGAACCTGGTCAAAGCCTTTCTTGAAGTCGAGATAGATTATGTCTACTGGTTCATTTCTATCCACTGACAAAAGTCCAGGAATTAACACACTCCAGCAAATTTGATACTGTTGATCTACCAGGAAGAAACCCGTGTTGTTTCTTGGATATCACTTCGTTGTGAAGGAAAAATGTAGTAAGTTCCTCTACCAAAATTTTTTCCATCATCTTGCAAGGTATGGAGGTTAAGCTTACTCGCCTGTAGTTTCCAGGGTCAAAGGAGAAGGGTCTCTAAGGCCGGTTTTGGCCTAATTTATTTCTTGAGAAAAAAATTTGAAAAACATTTTTTTAGTATTTACTAACAATATTTAATCGATTCCACCCCAAACGAAACTTTCCCGCACTCACCTCCTCTATTTATGTTATATAATATTACACGCTATCTTATTGCGACTTAGCCATAATAAACCTTCACAGGTATATCGTATTTCACGATAACAGCTTCTCTTATTAATTGCTTATCTTCAAGATATCATATTACACCTTTGTTTCTCATAACTTGTGCAGACTGCAGAACTGCAATTCCTTTGTTATATATTTTGCTTACTCAGGTTCTGTATGTTATAAATATGACTAAACACGCCTTGTTGAATCAGTTATAAAACTCAGTTAGAATGCAACACTTCTAATTTATTATTATATTCCTTCTCCAAGAGCCAACGTTGGCTCCATGTAACTAAATAAAAGTTTTTAAAAAGTCATTCATGTGAACCGTGATCTAACATTGGCGCAGTCGGTAGGATCCGTAAACATCATCAGAACAAGAAGCCTAACTGGTAGTGAAGCGTAAGAGAACAAGGAGAACATCTGCAGAAGGTGCCTAACTAGTGCGTGTACATCTACGAGAACAAGGAGACCTTCCTCACTGGTGGTGGCGGATCCCAATCCCTTGACGGATGAAGAACCTACTCATGGAGATGAAATTAGCGTAAGTCATTTAAGAATCATCTCGTACCATTTTTACCATTTTATTATTTTTCGCAACTTATTTTATTAAAAGTGTATTATACTGCTAATACACTCGGCGCACAAAGCCAGTTCTATTGTCAAAGTGAAATCCATTCCTTTACAAACGCAACGAAACAAGTTCATTTAATTTTAAGTTTATTTATTTTCGTATTATACTGCTAATACGAAACATTGTGTATTATACAGCTAATATACAATCCATTTACGCACGCAACGTAACAAGCTAATTTTAATTTAATTTAAGATCGTATCATACTGCTGATACGCAACCAATTTTTGTCCAAATAATATTTAAATACAAAAAGCAAAATGCCAGATAGAACTCAACCAGAGCCAGTTCAACCAGTGCCACCGGCACCAACCGAACAACAACTACAACAGCAACAACAACAACAACAACAACAACAACAACAACAACCTCAACCAGAGCAAATTGAGCCTTACAAGCTCTCTGAGATATTTTCTCTAATACCTGAATTCGATGGCAATGCCATTAATTTACAAACATTCCTCAACTCCTGTCATTGCGCCCAAAGCATGGCAATTGGAGATCAAAAAATTCTTTTGACCGTCCACATAAAAAATAAATTGAAAGGCAAAGCTGCCGAATTAATAAATTCTCGCAACCCTGGCACCTGGCCAGAAATCAAAGCACTATTGGAAACCCACTTTGGGGATTCCAGAGATCTAACGGCCCTGATTCAGGACCTGCAGCGCATTCACCAATTGCCAGGTGAATCCGCTCTAACATTTATTTCGCGTTTACAAACGCACAATGCTAAAATGCACGCCGCAGTGCAAAAGCAAAATTTAACCACAACGCAAAGAGCTGCACAATCAGATCTGATCGAAACGATGACCTTAAACAATTTATTAACAGGCTTAGAACCGAATTTAAGCCGCATCATACGTGCTAGCAATCCTCCTAGCATACTGAAAGCCGTAAGCAGAATTCGTAGAGAGTTACAACTCTCTTATTTCGAGCAATAAAAATTTCCCAAAAATAGTCCGGTCAAAAATCCTAGTATGCAACAAAAACGACCAACTTCAAATTTTCAGCAGAAATTCTGCTCGTTTTGTAAACGAAACGGACATGTCATAAATGAATGCCGTACAAGGCAACAAACACAAACAATGCCGTCAACCTCACAAAATTTTCAACGACCAAATTACCCAGGAAATTCAAGTTTCCAAAACTTTTCACAAAATAATCAATTTAGTCAGAGGACATTCCCTCAAAACCAACCTAATCAACCCCAAAATAGGCCCTCAGCTATAAGGCCAAATCCAAACTTTAACCAACAAAGACCGTCAGCTATTCAACCTAAAACGAATTTTAACCGCTTTAACCAGCAAAAAGCTCATCATTTAAATTACGAACCTTACGATAACTATGCCGATCAATTTAATCAATACAATGACTATTCACCCGATTATCAAAATGTAAGTGACAGTTATGAAAATTACGATTTAGAAAACGCTCAAAGCTTTTCAGAGAATTATACAGCTAATTCCCAATATGAACAGTACGAGAATTATACTGCTAATTCTCAAACGCCACAGGAGGATTATACTGTTAATCCTCAGGATTTTCGCATAGATCCGGAGTACCCCACGGATACTCCAACACAGCAAACAGACCATTTCGACCAAATAACAAATCAAATACGAACGATGAATCTCAACGACAGTTTCGACCCGTCGCTGAACTTCCCGGAACAAGGGTTCATGTAGAAACACTATCACATTCATTGTTGACCGTAAATTCAAAAAATCTATACTACATTAAAGATATCACAAACAAATTCAAAATTCTAATCGATACTGGCGCAGGTATCTCTATTTTTAAACCAAAAACAGCGGAAAATTACAAACGGAGATTTTCAGAAAATGTAATTATACAAGGCATAACCGATCAGAAAATTACTATTAGTGAATCTGTTCTTATACCCTTTACGGAAAACGACCCACATAAAGTTTACATCTACGACCTAGATATCAGTTTTGATGGACTGATAGGAGCTGACTTCCTAGAGCACTATCATTGTATCGTCGACATAAGAAATAAACGATTAATAACCAATTTTAAAACAGTTCCACTTTTCAAAGTAACCGACGATTCGTCGAAACCCGAATGCGACAAAATCCAACCAAACCACAACCCTAATCAAAATAAGATTCAAATTGATGGCCGTACCGAAAAAATTTATAAACTAAAATGTAACCTTAGAAACACTGACGCTATTTTGCAAGCGCAAGAGAATGAAAAAGTCCGTTTACCTAATGCTCTTGTTAAAGTAAACGAAAACGGAGAATTTTTAACAACAATAATCAATGCTAATGTCATCCCGAAGACTGCCGATTTTTCCAATTTAAATTTAGAACCTTTACAAAAATTTAAGTCAATTTTTAATTTAAATACTCAAAATTCTGACCAACATTTACAGACAGACAGATCCTTTGAAATCAGGAACGAATTGCGCTTGGATCATCTAAACGAAGAAGAGGCCGAAATAGTAACGCAGCTTTGTTTAGACTTTCAAGATATATTCTATTTAGAAGGAGACAATTTGACCTTTACCAACGAAATCAAACACCCTATTGACACCGACAATTCCCGACCAATATTTACGAAATCGTATCGATATCCTCAGGTCCATAAAGAAGAAGTTAAGTCCCAAGTATCGAAAATGTTAAGTCAAGGTATTATTCAACCTTCAATCTCACCTTGGTCCTCTCCTGTCTGGGTAGTTCCCAAAAAACTGGACGCTTCTGGTAAACAGAAATGGCGCGTTGTAGTCGACTACCGCAAACTCAACGAGGTTACAATCGGCGACAAATATCCTCTGCCCAACATTTCCGATCTTTTAGACCAACTTGGCAAATGCCAATATTTCACGACCTTAGACTTGGCTTCTGGTTTTCACCAAATCGAAATTAATCCCGCAGATATTCAAAAGACTGCTTTCACAGTTGAGAACGGTCATTATGAATTCGTGCGAATGCCATTTGGACTCAAAAACGCTCCATCAACTTTTCAAAGAGTTATGGATAACATCCTGTTAGGTATTCAAAATGAACGATGTCTCGTCTACATGGACGACATTATTATTTACTCTCCTACAATTCACGAACACATTTCCCGTCTAACTGAAGTCTTTAAACGCCTTCAAAAAGCCAACCTCAAAATTCAACCAGACAAATGCGAGTTTCTCCGTAAGGAAGTCGCTTATTTAGGACACCTAATTACAAAAGACGGCGTAAAACCAAACCCTTCGAAAGTTGACGCTATTTTAAATTTTCCTCAACCGAAAAATCCAAAAGAAATTAAATCATTTCTGGGCTTAGCCGGATATTATAGGCGCTTTATTCCTAATTTCTCCAAGATTACCAAGCCCTTAACAAAACTACTACAAAAAGACATACCATTTCTCTTCGACAATGATTGTATAAATTCTTTTCAAAATTTAAAACAAACATTAACGACCACTCCGATATTAATCTACCCCAACTTTGATGAACCTTTCGTTCTAACCACTGATGCGAGCGCATTTGCCGTCGGCTCGGTGCTGAGCCAGGGGCCTATTGGCAAAGATTTACCCATTGCCTATGCTTCTAGAACCTTGTGCAGTGCAGAAACTAAATATTCAACGATTGAACGCGAGCTTTTATCGATAGTATGGAGTGTAAAGCACTTTAGACCATATCTGTATGGTAGAAAGTTCAAGCTTGTCACCGACCATAGACCACTCACCTGGCTATTCTCTATAAAAGATCCAGGAAGTAGACTTGCCCGTTGGCGACTCAAATTAGAAGAGTACGACTATGAAATAATTTACAAACCCGGTAAAATCAATAAGAACGCGGACGCACTTTCCAGAATCAAAATTAATCATTTTTCCGAATGTTCCAAATTCTATTCAAAAGTTCTAGCCGCGAATGACGAAGAGTCAGACGATGACGAAAACCCAGACGATAACAACGAAATCACTAACGAACAAATTTCCAGAGAATTTGAAACTTTCACCAACCTATATAAAACAACATCTTTAATTGACTATTCGAAAATCAAAGCCTCGAACAAACAACTTTTGTATCGAGAACATAAAGATATTATAACCTTCTTCCAACAAAATAACTTACAAGACCTACATCACAAAATTATTGAGGACATATTCGAAGAAAACCCCGAATTTCATAACGATAAAATCAATATTGTATCGAGCAAAACAGTCAGACATAGGAGATATTTTATCATTCCCCTACCGTTTGATATCGAATCCGTAATTGAACATTTATTTTTGGTATTATTTAAAAACCAAGATGTTCTAGATCTCTCTAAGACATACTTTGTCGAAAATAACTTAGACCTCCCCATCCTTGAAATCCTATCATTCATTTTTGCGGAAAAAGACTTAAAAGTAGTAATTTGTCAAGATATCGTCAGAACTGCCGACGAAGATGAAATTCCAATTATATTGGAGCAAAATCATTTTGGTAAAAATAATCTACACCGTGGAATAAATGAAACGATTCGAAGAATTAGAGAAAAATACACTTGGCAAGGTCTAACTAAAGACGTTGAAAATTTTATAAAAAATTGCGAAACTTGCCAAAAGACTAAAGTATGCCGGAAAAACCTTAACAACCCTCTAGTAGTCACAGAAACCCCAAGAACACCATTCGAAAGAATTAATATCGATTTATTTGAATTCCCAACTCGAAATTACGCTTTAACTATTCGCGACGAGTTAACCAAATTTACACAAGCCTATGCAGTCCCGGACAAATCCGCAAAATCCGTCGTAAATACCTTGTTGTTATACTTTCAACATTACGGCACCCCGCTAAGAATCCATTGCGATTACGGTGGCGAATTTGATAACCGTTTGCTCAAAGATCTCTGCACCCTCTACGACATAAAACTGACGTATTCAAGCGTAGGACATCCCCAATCGAACGGATCCATAGAAAGATTTCATGCTACTCTAGCTGAAATGATAAGAATTCATAAAACTGAAAATCCGAACGAACATCCTTTCACAATTTTACCATATGCAGTAATATGCTATAACAATTCAGTAAATAAAACACACGGTTTCACCCCATACGAACTTGTATTTGGACATACGTCCAACAGACCACCTGAAACTTTGTATAACCAAAAAGAGTTAATAACCAAATACGTTAGGGATTTAAACAACAGAATATCTCACTACTATAAAATAGCCTGTAGTCGAACGCAAGCTCAAAAGGAGAAAGCGAAAGTTCGCTTTGATAGAAATGTTCCCCAAAAACGACCCGAATACAAAATAGGTGACTTAGTTTACGTAAAAGAATCACAAATCAAAAACAAATTGCAAAACAAATTTAACGGTCCTTTTAAAATAAAAGAAATTTTTCAAAATTCTGCTACCTTATTAAACCTCGAAACGAAACAAGAAACCAAAGTAAATTTTGATAGAATGAAACCATATACTGAAAATTAAATTTATTTTCAGGTTTCTCCTGCTGTTCGGATCAGCACTCTGTCAATACAAAATTATCCCAATCAATAACACCGTTGGTGTATACTACCACCAAGACACGGACATCGTGGTGACAAACGACAAATGGACTCTACTAGTGCATAAAAACATTTCATCCCTCAAACTAGCTTTTGACAAAAATCAAAATATCTTAGACAGAATCCTGTACACTCTCCATAATGGTGATCATAAGTCAATTATTTTTACGAGTGAAATTAAAACAGACTTTAACCTTTTAACACAAATATCCAACTCTATAAAAATGAAATTTGACGAAATCTTTTCAGATACAAAAAGATATAAACGAGGAATACTTAACGGTATCGGTACAATATTCAAATCCATAACTGGTAACCTAGATGCTGAAGATGGCCAGTACTATACTAATTGTATAAATAAACTAAATAATGACGAACATCAATTGGAAAACTTAATCAAAAATCAAATTTCAGTTACAACTTCTGTTATTAAAAACTTCAACTCGACTATACAAAAATTACAAATTGACGAGGAAACCTTTAACAAAGATCTCGAAGAAATAGAACACACAATTCAAACAATGACTCAAGCTATCGAGGCTGCTCACATAAAACTAAAATTTTTATACATTTCCGAACAATTAATGGCAAGCTATTTGTATATCGAAGATAATTTAAACGACATTCTAAATTCAATAACATTTGCCAGACTAGGAATCATTCACACGTCAATCATAACCCCTAATCATTTGGTAACAGCATTACAAGAAATTTCACAAAGCTTACGAAGGAACAATTTGCCTCTCCCCATTAAATTATCGGCAGTTGCTAAGTATTTGGATATTATTGAATTACAAGCGTTTCAAATGGATTCTAACTTAGTATTTGTTTTAACAATACCACTTGTTGAACCCCAAAATTATAACACCTATCGCCTATATCCTATCCCGATACTTGATAACAGAACTGGTCTACATCACATTTTATCTATTTCACAAAAATATATCGCGAGAGATGATGATTCTTTGATGTACATACCTATACAAAATTTGAAAGAATGCAAACCACTTTATTTTGGAACCAAACTATGTTCGAACCTGTTTGCCTATCCTATCGACCAAAATGCCATATGTGAAGCCAGAATACTAAAACCATTGCCAAAACTTCCAGAGAACTGTCAAACTTCCTTCATTATTAGTCAGGGATACAACGTCCAAGAACTTGAAGACAACACATGGCTAGTAATTAATTCCGAACCACTTCACATTACCATCAACTGTCCAAAGAGAGAATCCACAACAGAGTTAATCAACAAAAATTCCATCATCAAACTACAACCAGGATGTTACGCCTATGCAGGCATTACTAGAATACAAGCCAGTGCCAAAGACTTTTCCGAAATTAAGGACAATTCACATCCTATCCAAATTCCTTTTGAATGCTGTAATCACATGCTCGACAAAATCGAAATTCCAAAATTAAAACCTCTCAAATTAAACAATCTCGACGTAGAAGACCTAGATATTGCTAAAAACAAATTGGACCAATATTCCAAAGACTTGGATGACCTCATAAATGAACCTTTTGTGACCAAACACATATCTTGGTTCACATATTTCATAATCACTCTCATCATCCTATTAGTTCTACTTTACATAACTTGCAAATGCAGAAGAAGATGTGGAGCATTGCGAATCCAACCCTCAACGGATAACCCTCCTTCACCTCCTTCAGAGCGAAGCAGAGTATTTACCAAATTTCCTAGACTGATCCCTCCAAGAAAGCGACCCGGTATTAGACCTCAAGAAGAAGAGGACATCGAGTTAACATAGACTTTCATGTGGAGTTTTACCCTTGTCTATTAATTTAGACTATTGTATTTTATCCTTATTACGTTATGTAATGTTTTATTATCGCTTACCAATTTTAACTTTTACATTATTTTATTATTTTGCTTTGTATTCATTCAACATTGTTTCAATTTATTTTTGCATTATATTCATTTAACGTTTTAACAATTTTCAAAAGTTGCTGCATAACATCAACTTTTTTATTAAGGGGGAAGTTGTTATATAATATTACACGCTATCTTATTGCGACTTAGCCATAATAAACCTTCACAGGTATATCGTATTTCACGATAACAGCTTCTCTTATTAATTGCTTATCTTCAAGATATCATATTACACCTTTGTTTCTCATAACTTGTGCAGACTGCAGAACTGCAATTCCTTTGTTATATATTTTGCTTACTCAGGTTCTGTATGTTATAAATATGACTAAACACGCCTTGTTGAATCAGTTATAAAACTCAGTTAGAATGCAACACTTCTAATTTATTATTATATTCCTTCTCCAAGAGCCAACGTTGGCTCCATGTAACTAAATAAAAGTTTTTAAAAAGTCATTCATGTGAACCGTGATCTAACATTTATACTCCCTAAACTATTAGATAATCAACATTCAGTTGATTTTTTTGGAGGCCATTGAAACATTTTAACATGATTTTTGCTGAATAAGGATATTTTTGATTTTGTACGTGTATTTTTGTTATTTTGGAAATGGTGGGAGGGGGAAGGAGGGGGGTGACAGGGGGTAAAAAGGGAGGATGGGGGAAAGTTTCGTTTGGGGTGGAATCGATTAAATATTGTTAGTAGATACTAAAAAAGTGTTTTTCAAATTTTTTCCTCAAGAAATAAAATAGGCCGAAAACCGGCCTTAGAGACCCTCCCCCTTTGCTACCATTTTTATATATTGGGATGATAGTGGACATTTTCCATTGGTTTGGTATTTTTCCTTCCTCTAATGACAGTCTCATAAGATTTGTTAAATGGCTCACTACTGAAGGGAGGCAAGGAATGCTGGATGTGTATCATCCGGTCCTGGGCTACAGTCCAGTTTAATGCCCTTGAGAGCACTTATTACCTTGTTTTCTGTTATGTCTACCATAATAAGAGAGTTTGCTACTTTTGGGCTCCACACCAAAGCTTTTCGTAAATTCCTTTGCAAACATGTTAGCTACTGCTTCAGGATTGCTTACTAAATCCCCGTTGCCATCACATAAGACAGGCGTGCTGACTCTAGATTGCAGAGTACTTTTGATGTATCTATAGAAACGCTTATTACTTTTATGATCAACTAGCTCATGTTCATATCTTGACTTGGCATTTTTTATTTCAGTTGGGACTCTATTGCAGCTGAGCCTATATGCATTATAATCCCCTTGTGAATTAGAAGACCGGTACTTATGCCAACATTTCTTTTTTTTGTTAATCAAATTTCTTAACTCAGACGTGATCCATGGTTTTGATTTGGACTTTTTAATATTATATTCAGGGATAAACTGATCCATGCAGTAATTTACTTCCCCTAGAAATGTAATCCAGCTCATTTATATTAGGGTCGTTTCCTTCAACAAAATTTACGAAATATTGTTATATGATCAAAAGGTATATTAAATATACATTGCATATATCATATTAAAAAAAGTTCTAATCATCTCATGCAAGCACAAATTGGTTTTGATAATAAAAAGGCGGTAAATGATGACGTATCTGATGATCATTCAATTCAATACATTGTGTGTTTAATGTTTCTTTATAATGGAACCTAATTTTGTGAAAGGTACTTCAGAGAACTTACCATAGTGGATTTTTATATGATACACGAGTTTTATGTAGACAATTTGAACTATTTAATGCCGAATCCCGAAATGTTAAAAATTTGAGGTTAGTATTTCTTTAAAATACAATGACACGTCCATTCTAACTTTAATCTATTAGTCCAGTCAACAGAGTGCTAAAATTAACAAAATCTCTAATTTGAGTGCTAATGGATGGATTTTGATAAAACCTTGTGCAGTGTGTTTGTAATGACGTTAACAAAAAAGCTGAAAAAATGATTAGAGTAGGAAATGATCGGAAAAGGTAGAAAATACCCCTTTTATCACAGGTTCCGTAACTTGTAGAATTAGGTCAAAAATGAAAAAGAAACAATTGGCCCAAAATAAGATGTTTTTACTCTTATGAATTTTTTCGAGAAATGCATATCTTCGGGGATATGGCCAGTCGAAAATTCCTAAAAGTGGAGGAGGTGAAATGCAAAAGTTGTAAACATATCTGAAAAAATTCAGGCGAATGTATCATCGAAATACAAGACTTTTTTTATTTGCAACTTTTCTGTAAAGTGCGTTTTCACCGAGTTATTCCAGAAAAACATAAAAAACTACCCCTTTCTTTGAAATTGTAGCGCTTTAAAAATATGTAGTTTAAAAATTTGAAAAATCAGACGTATGCATTGAGGCCTTCTAAACATTTTTTGTCTCTTGGAATTTTTTTGTAATTGCTAATTTTGCGAGTTACAGGCAGTTTTTCACGATAACTAATGTACTACATTTTTTGCACATTAAAAAATACATAAATTAAAAATTATATTGAATATTTTAAAAATGGTATAACTATATAGGTTTTATATTTTTTTATACAAATATACATAAATGACGTTCATTTTACGAATTTTCATGTATTTTTTGTGCAAAAAATAGTACATTATTTATTGTGAAAAACTGCCTGTAACTCGGAAAATTAGCAAGTTACAAAAAAATTCTAAGAGACAAAAAATGTTTAGAAGGCCTCAATGCATACGCCTGATTTTTTTCAAATTTTTAAATTACATGGTTTTATAGAGATACAATTTAAAAAAAGGGGTAGTTTTTCATGTTTTTCCGGAATAACTCAGTGAAAACGCACTTTACAGTCAAGTTGCAAATAAAAAAAAAGTCTTGTATTTCGATAACATACTCACCTGAATTTTTTCAGATTTTTTTTTTCAACTTTTACAATTTCCCCTCCCCCACTTTCAGGAATCTTCAAAAATATGCATTTTTCGAAAAAATTCACAAGAGTAGAAACATCTTATTTTGGGCCAAAAAAGGTAAATTTATTGTTTGTCTTTCATTTTTGACCTAATTCTACAAGTTACGGAACCCATGATAACAGAGGTGTTTTCGGTGTTTTCTACCTCTTCCGATAATTTCCTACTCTGATCCTTTTTCAACTCTTTTATTAACGTCATTACAACACATTGCACAAGGTTTCATCAAAATCCATTCAATAGCACCCAAATTAGAGTTGACTGGATTATATGCCCATTGACTGGACTATATGCTAACAGCAAACGACGCCCGTCGATTATTCCTTTATCTAACTGCGCATGCGCTCACATCTGACGCGGCGATGGGCGCGAATTCAAAATTTCTTAATTTAAATAATTAATTTCACTATTAAAATGACTTTAGATTGTAAAATAAAAAAATACGGGTCAAATAAAATTGAATAAAGTACTTGAATATAAAATTTTTTAAAAATGGTCAATGGCACAGACGTATTGTGGAAGTGTTGGTTGATTTCGTTGTAATTTCCTCACCTGAAGTTCTTCTTTGGAAATGATCTATCCAAGTTTATATTGCACATAACTTGGGAAGTTACAACAATGACTAGGTGGTCACTCAGACCAATTGGAGCATGATACTCCATGGTAGAGACAAGTTCTTCATCTGAGGTAAACAGCAAGTCTAGGGTTGAGGGTCTGTTGTTGTACCCGAAGCGTGTGTGTTGTTTTACATGTTGAACGAGGCTATTTGATAGGAATGCATTCATAAATATGTCTGCCGCTGAGTTATTCGTAGGGTTGTTCCAATCCAGCGTAGGGTAGTTAGTCTCCGAATATAAATAGATTTTCTAGGTTTGAGCCCACTTCTGTTAGTACGGTCAATAATAGTTCATCGTCTGTTTTTGACAGGCTTGGAGGTCTCTAGATGTAAGCTCCCTGAGCCTTATTTCTACCCAGCTTGATTGAAAATATGAACAGTTAAAAAAAGATAAACGCTACAGAAAAACAATAGATACAGGACATAAACAAAGAACTAAATGAAGAATTGAGAGAAAAGAGTGGAAGAGAGAATCCATGATGGGAAAAGTGCAAAAAATTCCTTGAAAACATATGCATCTTCCGGTAGGATAACGATGAAACCACATTGAAAAGAAACAATATGCACACAAGAGGAATACATATCACTGCAACACTGGACCAAGGAATTGGAAGGAGAGGACGCAAAGAAAGAATAAGCAGAATAAATACAAGAAACGGACCACTGATCCTTAGACGAGGATCATCAAAGGATCAATTGCTAGAAATAATTGTTGGGGTTCGAAATAGTAAACCTGGAATCGATAAAATAAACAACAAATGAACCAAAAGAACCTCAGAAAACATCAATAATAATAGGAGGAAAACAATAACAAAATACGATAGAAGCATACGAAATGAAAGATTAGGAGCATGCCCAAAGGAGGGGGCCGATGTATCTATTGAAGGAAACGCTAATACTAAACAGCAACAAACTAAAAAAAAAAAAAAAAGAAAACACAAAAGAGGAGCATGGCACAATGTGGCAGGGTGGATATGATTTAAATCAGTGATTTGAATAGTGTTTTAAATCATTTTCGAAATGTTGATTTAAATAAAAAAAATCATAAATAAGAAAAAATGGTTTATGCTTTCCACAAATCATAAAAAAACGTGTGTGTAAAGTGTAATCGGTGGATAAATAAAGACCTAACTTGTTGGGGCCAACTTAGGCGGTATGCCTTGAAGTTTGTCGGTACCTACCAGTCGGCCTAAGTTGGCCCCAACAAGTTAGGCTGTCTGTAGACTTCCTTTAAGTAGCGACACAATGCAACGATTCGCCCGCCTGCATCTCAGAAGCCACTAATATCGAGTATTCTATTAATCGCTACTTGACTTGGTATAGTACCGACGTAGATATAAGGACGGCCTCAGGCTATACCCGAAAGAATTAACGGCAATAAAAACTTCTTACTTTACTTTAAACGTATATATAGAGAGAGAAATTTATTCATATGAGACACTGGTATATACACGTCAAATTTGTCACATGGACAAGATACAATAAAAAGTGAATATCTTACAAATTAGATAGACATAATGCACATAGTAGCCAAATAAAATTTAACAATTTAACAATACAGTTGTGTAGACATTCACAGTACATATTAAAATTTAGGATATAAACTGTGTGAACATTCACAATACATATAAAAATTAGAATATAAAACTGTGTAGACATTCACAATACATATTATTATTTAGGACGTAAAATAATCGTAAAATTCCTGTACATCATAAAATACATGTTCCTTCAGAAAACTTTTGACTTGCTTTTGAAACTTTAATACGCTTAGATCTTTCCATTCACGGGGTAGTAGGTTGTAGAATTTAACGGATAGAAATCTATATGAGATATTTTTTGTGAGCCGAAAATATGGAGCAATCAGAGGCTTATATCTGGTGTCATGTTTATTTACGATTTGGTAGTTATAAATATACTTTCTGGCATAATTTATGCATTCATAAATATATTGATTTGTGCATGTTAAAATTCCCAGGCTTTTAAATAATGGTCTACATGAGTCAGTGCTCTTAGAATTTGTGAGGATTCTGATTGCATGTTTTTGGAGGTGTAGTATTTTTATGGCATGTGCAGAGCCATCCCAGAGTATGATCCCATTGACACATAACACTATGAAACAAGGCATAGTACGCCATCAAAATAACATTACTATTTACTGAGATGGTTAAGCTTTTTAAAAGGTACACACAGCTGGATAATTTTTTTGAGAGAAATAATGTGCGGTTCCCAAGATAACTTGCCGTCTACGGTAATACCTAGACATTTGGCAGATCCACTGATAACCTTGTTGTGAGAATTAAGATTGAAAATGATGGTTTTAGTTTTCCCGTTATTTAAACATAATTCAACATTATCGTAGTAATCATTGGCCTTAGACTGTATTTCGTGATCTATTTGAGTCAGGATGTCCAATTCTCTATTCGCTGACAACAAGGTGAGATATCTGCATATCCAATAGATTTAGTTGTGATAAAATCGGCTATGTCATTTATGTAAACTAGAAATAGGATCGGCCCTAGTATTGGACCCTGTGGGACACCATAATTAAGTGGTTTTAAAGTGGATGTTTTCCCGTTCATGTGTACACACTGATATCTATTGTTTATATAATTTTTGATAAATGACAAAGCTGATCCTCTGACTCCATACGTTTCCAATTTAGTTAATAACAAATCATGCGATCCACAGTCGAATGCCTTTGATAAGTCTAACATTGATGCCGCCATCATATTTCCTTTCTCGAACTCATCAGTTATAAAATTGATCATCTCTATTAAAGCTGTGATAGTTGATTTACCTTTCCTATATCCATATTGCGTTGGATTCAATAATTTTTTATTTTCCAAGTAACCTAATAATCTTATATGTAATTAAAATTATATCGCATTTTCTGTATTATTTCATTTCAAATCCTGAAAATTAAATATAAGTAAATAAATAGTTAGACATTTATAATTTTTAATATGAGTAAAATTACAAGATCTAACCAAAATTGTTACATAGAAAACATATTTTTATTGGAAAAATTTATACAAATTTATTAACTCCGGCCCAGGTAAGACAGTGGATAGGTAAAAATGCAAGTATTTTACTAGAAAGAAATGATGAAAAAGCTCGAGAATATTGTAACCCATGAAAAATTGCAAATTAAAATCAAAGAACGTTACAAAACAGCTGTTACCCCGTACCATTTAATAGCACTTATGATGAGTCCAAAACATGAATAATAGTCCCGACCCTAACAGCCAGCAGAAACTGGGACAAATAATGTTAACTCCAGTAGGAAAACATGTGAAGTACTATGTTATGCAGAAGAAAATTTTTCGTTGTGATTTTTTCAACTCATTTTGAAGTATCTTTCCAAATCTCAGCCGTTTGTTGGCTCATTAATGTCCAAACCCGCAGTAGAACGACTGCAAAATGATTCTGCATTTGTCATTTCGAAGTACACAATCCTGAAAAATTTAATAATAAAAGAAGAGGTTATGCATTTAACCACCGCTGTTGCATCTTCAACCTCGGTAGAAAGGATATTTTCGACATTTGGCTTATTCCACAGTGACTTGAGAAATAAATTGGGGGTGGACAAGGCAGCGAAGATGACCTTTTTAATGGAACAATTGAATAGAAATTAATATTCTGTGTATTTTTGTGGTGTTTTATCTACTGTACTCACTCACGTTATGTTTATTATACATGCTGCTGTTCTGTCTAATAGAAATGGATTTTGTTTTCGATATTTCCATATTCCTTATTACCATTTATAGTAAAGGTTTCATGACATTTATGGTTTGTTAAATTAAAAAAAAAAAAAATCTGATTAAATCATCTAAAAAACTCACGATTTTTTAAAATTTAAATGCGGCCTGCAATGCGGCCATGTATTTCATAAACACCTACACTTCCCATCCTATATTCCCATACCACGCATAATGATGTAGCTCACACTGCTGGCAACAAGCATGATCTACATCCAACCCACAGTAGACGTAGCCAGCCTGATGGAGTATTTCCTGTGAATGGCAGCAATGCCTACCGTACGCTGATAAGTAAAATCAATCAAAATCAAATCAATTTTCCTCAACACAAAAATTTTCCTAAAGTCATACTTCGGTAAAAACTTTGGCAATGGGAATTTGTATATGAACGAAAATAACGATATGGCGTGAAAAGTCTATGTATCTCTGGGTTGGGGTATAAGATAAATTTAAAAGCATTGAGTAATCTGTCCAATTTTCAAAACTTTCCTAAGCTTTATGTATTTTGAGGAATAAAATACACTCATTAATAATTGAATTTCAATATGTGCTTATATCAAAGGGCAAAAGAAACTGAACTCTCTTCTACTCCAAACAAGAGTGCCCTCATGCAGTAGGGGGTCAAAATTTACATTTAACATTATAGTAAGTCTAGATACGATATCATAATATAGAATATTGTTATTTATGCTAAAATGAATTAAATCAATTTAAACAAACCTTTGTTTCCCTTGAAGTCCACATGCGTAAATATAGCACTAAATCTGGACCGTCGATCAACATATTGGGCCCCCTATCATTTGTACGAGGATTATTTTCTGTATCTTGGTAAGACTGAAGTACAATACATCTAGCTTTTCTAAGATCCATTTTCTTGACACTTTGACCGTCGACTGCATAATAAAGCTCTCTTTGACTTAGAATAATCCAAGCACCCACCCATTTGCCACTAACTCCTAATGTAAAAGATATACCCAGTTTATATATCACAACAATTATAAATGAAACTTAATCCAATGAGGAAATAATACAAGAAATCATTTCATTTCACCCCAAGACTTAATGCTATTTTTGGTGGGATAATCAAAAGTTTCAAAATCAACCAATTCTTATACATTAATTTTGAAAAAACTCTCAAGACAGATAAAAAAAGACAATAGTTGCATTATTATATTATGATTATTATTTACATATGTATCTTACCTTCACGAACATAAGCCCAACCCATTCGTGTAAAATTTGTTGTTATTTTTGTGGCAAATCTATTTGTAAGGGATTCTGCAATAAGTTGCATCCAAATTCTTCTTTCAGATAAGTTACGTGATCCATAAATGTGACCCCCTCTACTTTTTCCAGTTGTATTTAATTCAAAACAATGAAGATCATCATTATCGTATCTACAACATGGAGAAATATTTTTTGAACAATATGTTTTCTAAATATATTTATAACACAATTTATTACAATTTTTTTTTTTTTGTTATTTTAAGATACTTTTTAAAATACGTTTTTGCTTTATATTCATCATTTAGATCGAAATTAATAGAGGCACATGTCTAGAAGTCTGTCTAGTCTCTAGATATTTTACGTACATATGGGAATAATCTCGGGAAGTTTAATAAGAAAATGAAGTCTTGTTCCAAGTCCTTATCAATGTGGCATGTGCAACACATGTCGCACATAACATCAAACTTTCAATCTAATAAAGTATTATTAATACAATCATTATTGAGGTTCGAACCAATACTATACTTAACAAAAATTTACCAGCCCTCAAAAAAGGTCGCTAAATATTATTAAATAAGATGTTACCGTCACCCAGCAATACAGTTTGTAGAATAAAAAACGGGAATACCTATCCGCGAATAATTTCTACAAGGAATTTTTTGCTTGCATAATGTAAACGTTAATTAATGTTTTCTAGAAAAATATTGTGGCCGCTATGACCGCTATGTTGAAAAAATTACAGGTAAAATAGTTTTTTCTCAATTATCTCCTTTATTCCTATCAGTTCTACCAATATTGTAGAAAATGAAAAAAGCTGCAACCATTATCATATATTGTTAATATTTTATGATTTACTCCGTCAGAATGGCAAAAATTGGTACTTCTCTGCACATTTTTGCAATTATCTCTGTTCTCGCTGCTTCTATGTAGTAATTAGTTATCATCAGTATTGTAGATTATAAAATTTCCCGAAACTCTTGTTTAAACAATTTTCTTCCACGGTGAACTGTTTTAAAATTACAGCAACTCGAAATTTAAAAAATTATTTTGAGCTGCTGTAACCTGTAAACAATTGATAGAACCTTGTTTAAACGAAAATTTTGAGAAATTTTATAATCTACAATATTGATGATAGTTAATTACTACATAGGAGCAATTGCAATAATCTACAATGAAGCATAAATTTTCACGAGTGTAAATCGTAAAGTATTAGCAAGAAGAAAAATTTTTGTGTTGAAAATTCGAATAAGTCATTTTATAAAGAAATAACACTATTGTAAATCAATTTTATTAATTATAGAAAATTAATAATAAGTATTTAATAACATCGAAACAACGGACCAGACATTTTCCCGAAATTCAAGAATTTTTTTCAAAGTTTGAGATGCAGTAATTTTTAAAGAATTGACCGTGCAAGAAAATTGTTTAAACAAAAGATTTGGGAAATGTTATAATATATAACACTGATAACAACCAGGGACCGAAACCGAAATTTATTTCGGTTACGGTTAACTGACATACATCATTTTCGGTTTTCGGTTACGGTTTCGGTTTTCAGAGCAACGTTAATTTGGTTTTCGGTTTGGGTTTTCAAAGCAGAATCAATTCGGTTTTCGGTTACGGTTTTCCAGAATCTCACATTCCGGTTTTTGGTTTCGGTTATGGTTAGGAAAAATTCGTAATTATGGTGCGGTTTTCGGTTAAAATTAAATTAATGCTTGTAGGGACCGAAAACGAAATTTTTTTCGGCTCGGTTTCGTTTACGGTTACCTAACGTACACCATTTTCGGTTTTCGGTTTCGGTTTTCAAAGCAGCGCCAATTCGGTTTTCGGTTACGGTTTTCCAGAATCTCTCATTTCGGTTTTCGGTTACAGTCCCTGAAACCACCAATTAGTACATAGGAGTAAGTAACGGGGGCAGAAATAATTACAAAAATGTGCAGCGAAGCACAAATTTTCACCATTCTGAAGGCTGTAAATCGTAAAATATTAATAATAGGGAAAAATAGTTTCAATAAAAGTCATAGCTTTTTTCATTTTCTGCAATATTGGTAATACCTAGTTTTAAGGTAGAACTAACAGGAAACGAGATAATTGAGAAAAACCTATTTTGACTGTCAACATGGCACACGATATATTTGTGGAAAACATTGGTTAATATGACTGTGTTATACTAACAAAAAATTCCTTGTAGGAATTATTCATGGGTTAAATAACAGATTGACTATACTACAGTTAATCGAAGTTTATTACCTAATATCGATGTAGGAATTAGCGTACGTTAAAGTAATAGTACATGAATACAAATAAATACTTTGCAGCTTAGTCCCTCACTTCAGCTATATTAAATGTTCATCTTTTTCAATAAATCCGGCAATCATAAACACACCCACAGCAGGTAAACTTGCAGAAGTTTTTACAAATCTGATATTAATCTTTTCTTTTGTAATCACATGTAAATTATAAATAGAGCGAATAAAATGCTGTGTTTACCTAGTTAAACACCATTTCAGCCAAATAATAAAGCCGATGATGTCACCGCCAATCAATCCATTCAATTACTCCAATTTTATGTTCTTCACTTGTTGAAATTTTAAATTAATAGATGATGCAATGCCATTTAAAAGTTGAAAAGTGTTTTAATACATCAAGTGCTTTATTTTAATAATACCAAAAAAGCAAAATTGTATTTAGTGAAAATACCTAATTCTAAAATAGAGAGTGGAATAAATGTGTGTATCATGCAAGTTCAGGAGAGCTTTACAATAGTAGCCTATTCTCAAAAGACTGAAAAGGTTTTATTTAAGGTTCACCAACTGTCATCATAACAGAAATAATGCAACACGTTTGTTACTAGATCAAGATATGAACCATATAAGTTCAAGTTTCCTGCAAAAATGCTACAAGAGATAATAACATTATCTGAAAATCTGAAAACATACTATTGTTTTTCTACGATTATTGAATAATTCATTTGTTATAGATACGTTTTTGAACGTGTAATGGGCTCACTACTCATGGCCGTTTTATTCATTACTCAATAGGCTAGGGACCAATCACGAGAGTTCATATTCATTATTCATTTATCGAATAAATCAAAAAGTATCACTTCTAGCAAAAAAATAAAAAAGATCATAAACCGAGGAACAATTTGCTGTTTTTTAAAATCTCCATAACTTTTTGGTTTTTCGGAGGTATGGAGGTTTAAAAATCGCGTCAAACGTTTTTATCAAAATACCTTTTTAAAAGTTAAATATCTCAGAAACTATGGCACTTGCGCCAAAAATATTAAAAAACCAAAATTAAGATTTTCGATTAAGCTAAAAAACTCTTTTTTTATTTTTTCTCTTTCTCTTAAAGTGCAACTTCCTATTGAGTAGTCGTTGAAAAAGTATAGTATTCTACTATTATTCACTCGGATGAATTACGGCACGAGCCGAAGGCGTCATCCTCTTGAGTAATAACTATCATTACACGCACTTTGAATAATATACTATTAATACTTAAGAAGGAGCGGTTCAAGGTAAATTCTCCACCCGGGGGGAGTACTTTTTGGAGCTCCTTTCTGAGATATGCACAGAAATTGAACATTACATTGAACAAGATTTTAGTTGAAAGTACTAGTGATGGGTAAAAGCTGTTATTTTTTAATAACAGGTTTAAACTACTACTGTTATTTTGAAATAACAGTTTAAAAATAACAGATCGCTGAGAAGTACTGGCATGTGCAAACAGCAGCGCGCAGTTTGCAAATGTTAATTCAGAGACGTTATTTTATACATCATGCTGCTGTCGCAGCTGCTTATCTGTTATTATTATTATATAACCTGTTATTTTCGAACAGAAATAACAGTCTGTTAATGCTATTTACTAATAACAGTTATAAAATAAGAGGTTGTTAAATAGCAACTCATCTCTAGAAAGTACGAGAACCAAGTGGAAATTTTCATAATAGTGACACATCACTCGGAAATGTTTAAAAGATATGTATTTTTGAGGTTAAGTGTTTACGACGGATGACGTCAACAATATAGCTTAGTGTTTTTGGCGGTGAAATTTTAATTCAAATTTAAAAATACTTTTTCTTGGATATTACTCAACTGGTTGTGGAAATTCAAATGTTTTTAGTTATAATTAAGTATTACCTTCACAGTCAATGAGATTTTAAAATTTGTGAAAACACCCAATTCCAAAGCCAACTAGAAATAGCAAATAAATGCCATTTTCAAGGTTATTTTTCATCCGATTTTAAATCTGAAAAAAGAGTTGGAAAGAGAAATTACACTTTTATGAGAAAAGTGACTTAAATATATAGGGTGCTATTTAAAATAAGAAAGTTGTGGCAATTTCCGTCCATACCAGAAGTGATTTTTTTACTACCGAATGGTCAAAATGTGGCTATTGATACCTATATTTGATTTCCCAAATTTCAGAATTTTATTTTTAAAACTGTAGAAAAAAGTGGGGGGGTAGGTACTTTATGAGTCACCCGGTATATTATTTGTGTATATTCTATATGTATACGTAGTAAATGAACTTTCGACTTTTAAGGCACATAGAATCAAGTTGTGTCTCTGAACCAGCCGATGCAGTAATTAGGCCATCCCAGTACCTGCAGATCCCGCTAAAAGACCATCTCCAAAAGGTGACGCTAAGATATTGTTTGTTTACATTACACACTAAATGGTACATTCTGTGACGTACTTTCCTGGTGAAACCTGAAAGCGTCACTTTTGGCACCTTAACAACGGCGGTATTTACGGATTGGTTGCTTGAGCGCCAGTTCCCTATATTACGTGGGAGAATGCCACGTCCCTAAAACAGCGGGAACAATAGGCGTCTGAATTTAAGATGCCAGCGCCAAAGTGGAGAACTCGTGAACTAATTATAGGCTTTTTATTTGTGTATCTGGCGAATACTTATATTGATTTTGTTCTGTTTATTGTTGTTTTTGGCGTTAAAAATAATAACATTAATAATATATGACCTAAAGGTTTGCAAGATTTTGTTGTAAGTGATTTGCAAGATGTTAATGGCATTATTCAGCAAAATTCATATTTTTTTAGGTTATCTAGTTTTTCCCTTGACAAGTACAGTTCTTCGACATAAACGGTGTCTGGCTAGTTAAATATTAATAAACTTAAATATTTCTTTAAATTTATATACAGTTGTAGTTTAAATCACTTTTTTTTTCAGGAAACATGAGTGACATTTAGGTTAAGCATATTGCAATGTATGGAACATTTGTGAAGCACTAAAAATGTAAAAATTCTAAGTGTGTGTATGAAGGGGAATATGTTTTAAATGCAGGACATATTATTTTGTGTGGTACAACCCATATTCAACACAAAACTTAAAAATGTGTATGCTCTATGTTTACAAACAAGTGTCTCAGATTCAAATACCCATGAAATTAGTGGTACATTGAATATAAGTGAAAATATATTTATTAATTCTTTAAGTAAAATAAATGAAACAGTATTTTGTAAAATATGAAACAGAAATATTCAGGGTTAAAACATAATAGTGCATGGTGCAATAGTATATATTACTTTTAAATATACTGGAATTACATATATTTACTTATTTCAAAAATTTCACTTACAATGTGTGATTGTCTAGGACATTATTATTGCTACTCGGGCCACGGTTATTTGCACCAGCTTTTCCCCTCTCAATGCCTGGTTAAAGGTGTCTACATTAAAGAGGGTATGCTTTGAACATTGCAGTGCAACTCAACTTTCACGAGTTGTCCCTGCAATCTACAAAGGACTAGGTTGGCTCCAGCCAATTGTAGCCCCTTTAAATGCTATCATATTTTTAATAACTTAGCATCTCAATTTATCATTTACTTATTGTTCTCATCGTACACTAAAGAGACAATGGTAGAAAAGCCCATAATTAATTTGACTATAGACCACCAGGTGGCGTACTCCTTATTTTCAGACGCCTATAGGGTTAGAGTAACTACATTGGAGAAACAAACGGTAAATTCCAGTGGGACAAATAGGGGAACTTAGACTTTTCACACACACAGCAGTAAAATGCACAATTCAGAATACAATAAATCTTTATTTCCTATATTCTAGAATACCAAGTATATTATGCGTACTAAAACTACCTATAAGAACACAGAAACTTGAGGCTATGATACAGTGGCGGTGATGTTATGATTTATGCCACGATGTTACTATGGCAGACGGAAGCAAGGCGGAGATAAAATGATTACTAGGTTTAGTGACATTGTTATACGGTTCCCGGTAAGAGATGACAAGTTAACAGAGCAAACGACGGAATCGGTTATGTGACAAACAGTGATTAGATACCAGGAAGGAGAAAGCAAAACAACAGGTAATTACATAGCAAAATATTTACACTACGTGTTAGACTTGGCTAATATGCAGTACTTATGGCACTGTAAAGAGATATGATTAGTTAGAACACCTTCTGGAACTGCTGGCCTGAAAAAATTTATGAAATAACACGGCCCATGCCCTGATCTCTTCACATCAACAAATACTACTGGGATCCCAAGAACGCTTACCATGTGTCCACAGCATGGATCAACAAATACTATGAATTAGTGCCCTGATTTCTCCTCATCAACAAATACTATGGGGATCCCAGGAATGGTTACCTTGTGTCCATAGTGTACTAGCATCAACAAATACTACGCATACCCTGAGAACACAAGAGCTAACGGTAAAACAATAAATAATAGTATAGCATAAGTCCCTAGTATCAGCTAAGTCGCCACCTGTCATTACTATTATTATTATTACTCTTACTCACTTTCTCCCTGCTCACGTCTTCTACGCTTAGTCGGTCTGGTGGAACTGTGGTGCTTGCTGACTGCCTGGACGAATTCTAGAAAAAAATATTCCTTCTGCGCACTGGTGATGACATAGGCTAGACGTGATATTTTCGGAATACAGATACTTGCACGACTTAGGAAATTTCTCCCATCAAACTTACTAGCTGATCCTGCTAAAGCACGTTTTCCACGGTCGGTCGGTCATGCGGAACTGGCACACTATTTTTATTTCCAACTGCTTGTTCTTCTGGCTTGAAACGGAAGTCAAGTGGAGGAATGACCAAATGTGATGCGTGCCAGTAATAAAATGACGTCAGTGGAACTTAGAATATTTCACCACTAGTTTGGTTTTCGGTGTTAAAGAAAATCACTGTCACACTTACTTGGTTCTGGATCCTGCTCGACTTGTCTGGTCAGTAGTGAAGCTTGTGTGGAACTCTCTGTTCATTTTCATCTCTACTAGTAGCTAGCCCATATCCACCACAGGCTGAGAAGTGGGAGAGATGACCACAACTCGATGCGTACAAGTATCAAGTAAGGTAGGCTGAACTTAATAGTTTCACGAAAGCAGATTTAGTTATAAAAATAATTTCAAGTGGTGACTTACTTTTGCGGCTGGTCTCTGGTGGGCGCACCTACCCATTCGTACAGACAGGGATTGACTCACTGCTTTCGCGACGGTAGCTGTTAGTATATAGTTGTTTGCGCATGCTTGGTGTATATTCAGGGGTGGCCCTTGCAAATTTTTCAGGTGGTGCGAGATCTCATTGTGGCGCCCCCCCCCGTATGCAATCGCTTATTCGTGATTAGGCTGTACATAGAGACCGAAGATAACATACATTTTTTACATCAAAAAAAATTTTTTTTACTCCGAAAACAGCGGGGGGGGGGGGGAGAAATCCGAGAAACTTTTTTTATCCAAAAAAATTGTTTGAAGGGCGTGGGGGGTAAAATCCGAAAGAATTTTTTGGAGAGCGATGGGAGAAATCCGAAAAAACAATTTTTTTTAGTTCGAATAAATTTTTGAAGAAAGGGGAGAAATCCCAAAAATAAACAGGCATACGTCAAATTTACGTCATAAATTAATTAAAAACTGAAACAAATGAATATAGATCTTTTCACGGAAATGGAAGTTGTAAGGTTAAGTGATATTAAGGTGCTTGGGTTTTATTTTTTACGCAGAAGAACTATCATTGCATTTTCGGCGCCCCCCCAAGAAGGCGCCCGGTGCGGCTGTACCGCTCGCACCACCCTAGGGCCGCCCCTGTGTATATTCGGAGATATATCAGAGTTTGTTGGTTTCACACTGCAGTATTGTATTATGTGGAAATTATATAAAATATTTACCCATAGCCTGCGGATTTTCAAGTAATATGTTAAATGATATAAACAAAACAACATATTATTATTGGGTACAACTAGGCTGGCCAAAATGCGTTTCGTTAAAATTCAATATATGGGATTTAAGAGTCAAGATTCAACTTTTAAGTCCTTGTAGAGCAATAACAGCACATAGAATAGAGTTATGTCCTTAACAACTTTTGATCAGTATGATATGAAGTAGCAAATTGCAAAGTTTCAGACAATTTGACAGAAAACCATTTTCCTAATAGTGGAGCGAAAAAGAGGTAAAATTGTGTCGTTTTTTTTTTATGAGCTTAGAACAAGATCAGACTCAGTGGGTATTACCAACAACATCATTTTACATATAAAAACACAAAATACGACATTTTTTAGTGGTCACAGATATTCTTATTTAAAAAAAAAGTGTAAAATTTAATTTTTTTTTAAATCATGTTTTTTTGTACATCCATTGCCATATCTCAAAAATGAATTGAACTATCGATGTGAACTTTTTTTTGTTATAAAACACACACTTAAGCGCTTCTCTCTATTCATAGAATTGCTAATAAAAAAAAATGTAAACATGCCAAAAACGTAGATGACCCTGAAAGTTTAGAGAATACGCCATCAAATTTTCACTAAGCGAGGAAATTTTTTGTTTTTGAAAATTTTGTGTAACATGCTGTGAAGAAAATGAAGTCAATAGACTAAAAAAGTTTTTAGAAAAAAAATATTTTCATTATTAGCAATAGTTTGCTAGTTACGGATTTTTTAGTATGGAGGAATTGTCGAAGCGTACGCGTGCCGTACTTAGAATAATAATGATTATGTATTGTATGTAACGGAACTTTTCATTACTATTTTTTTATGTTTAGGACTGTTTTATCACGTTTTAGGATCTGAAAGGATAACTTATTTTTTCCAGTGACACATTAAGGACTAAGGTTGAAGGCAAAAAGGAATTAAAAATCTTAAATGGAGTATGCATTGCATTGGGATCTCGGAAACGATGAAAAATAATATTATAGTAAAATGGAAAAAATGTTGCGCAACTAGGGGGTTAATAAAATCCCATAAACAGAAGTTTAGGAAAAGTAACAATTTTGGAGTGTTTTGATAAAAAGTAAACTATCGAGTTTTCCTTTTTTTGCGTTATTATTGGAGCAAAATAAAAAAGACAGTTTCTTAAAGCACGTGGCAATCTTAATATTTGCATCCGACATTTCCTCTGTCAGAGTCCCTATCCGAAACTCCCATGCATTGCATTTTTACCTTAGATCCACACAATAACACAGGTCGACAAAAAAAAATCTACTCCAAGGACTAAATCTATCATGCCTTAAGTATTTTTGTATGCTGAATCCGAATTTTCCACTTAGATTTCGAGCAAACGTCAAACATTATCAAAAAAATCGTATTTTGACGATAAAAACCGGGATTTACTCGAAATCTACGCGGTAAAAAAAATTTTAAATTGAAAATTCAGATTCAGCACACAAAAATACATAAGGAATGATAAGTTTAGCCCTTGGAACAGAACTTTTTTCTTGTAGATCTGTGGCACAGGTGCACTTTGTACACAGGTCTACAAAAAAAGAAATTCTGTTCCAATGACTAAATCTATCATTTCTTATGTATTTTTGTATGCTGAATCCGAATTTTCAATTAAAAAAAATGTTTAAAGCGTAGATTTCGAGTAAATCCCGGTTTTTATCGTCAAAATACGGTTTATTTGACAATAAAAACCGGAATTTACTCGAAATCTACGCGGTAGAAAATTTTTTTAATTGAAAATTCGGATTCAGCACACAAAAATACTTAAGGCATGATAGGTTTAGTCCTCGGAGAAGAATTTTTTTTTTTTTTTTTGTAGACCTGTGAATTGAGTAAACGTGTTATTTTCGCCTAAATTAGGTAACAAAAAAGAAAAAAACATCCTAAATTAAGTCTTTTTTAATTTCCTAATTATAGTCTCTAAACTCTGTTTCCATGGCTTGTGCACAAGTTTATCGTTTTCCTCTATTACTACGCCACATAAAATTCATTCCATTTTACAATGAAACTTAGATTGCTTATTTATCTTAAATATTTTTTAAGTAGATAATCCACGCACAATTCGCACAATGACCATACGTTCTACAATATAATACAAGTGGTAATAAGAGAAAGAATATCGTTACACATTTTACTTCCACATTCAGTGGAAATATAGTATGGACAAAAATATTTTTGAAAATTTGTATTATCCAAATAGGCTTAGAATGTCATGAAACGTCGAGATTTTAAGTTTGAGCAAAAAAAATTCTGTCTGTCGGTCTGTCTGTAACTTTTTTGTGCGCACGATTACTCTGGAATCGTTTAAGTTATTGACTTGAAATTTGGTACACGTACCATGTATTTTAACGAGATCTGGAACTAGATTATTCCGTAAAAGGGTTGGGGGTAAATGGAGGTAAATAGACAAATCAAGCAAGTAAGAGTCCATAAAACTGGTATTTAGTATATATAAGAGAAGCTAAGCTCTCAAAATTTTTTTTTGGCACTAACCACCCACATTACCAACTCCCACCCCATTATTCAAGGGGGCGAAAAAAATAAAATTGTCATTTAGTGAAGAACCAAAGGCCTCAATTTTTTTTTACTTTATCCACCACTACTACTTACTTTATTCCACCACCCTCAGCCTCACTACCGATGTGGCATATCGTTTTATAGGTTTTTGGGGTAGACAATTTCAAATATTATATTATTAAAGTTCCATAAAAAATGATTTCCACATTCAAATTTTTTTCGTTCTGAGAGACTTGGATAGAAGATCTGGATGTGGAAGTAGTGATTCCTTGGGCAGTGGTTTTATAATTTGACCTTCGACGAAAACGAATAACGTTAATAGTACACCGCCCTGAGACTAGTTAGTTTTAGTGGACGCGGACGTATTAATATTCAATTTCTGCAATTCGCGCGCTCTAAAAAAAATCACTGTACCTAAACTGTAAAAGACACAATAAAATTTATGCTATCAAAAACTTTTTTGGTCTTTTGGCTTTATTTTCTTCGCAGCATGTTATACAAAATTTCCAAAAACAAAAAAGTTTGTAGCTTAGTGAAAATTTGACTGCGTATTTTCTGAACTTTCAAGGTTATCTAAGTTTTTAACAAACTTAAAAATGTTTTAGTTAACAATACTATACACAGATAGAAGCGCTTAAGTGTGTGTTTTATAACAAAAAAAAGTTCATGTGGATAGCTCCAGTCGTTTTTAAGTTATGGCATTAGACGTTCAAAAAAACATGATTTAAAAAAAAAAAAATTTCACACCTTTTTAAAAATAACAATGTCCGTGACCACTAAAAAATGTCGTATTTCATGATTTCTAATGAACATGGACCTACTTAACGAAATGGTATATATCTAGATTTGTTCTAAGATTAAAAAAAAAACTCGAGAAGGAAGTGACTTTTCTCCTGTTTTTTACTCCACTATAATAAAATGTGTGGGATCCCTTGACTGTGGTTTCACTTTGAATGTTAGTCAAGATCATGTACTAATGTAATATGGACAGATTATTAAAATTTAAATACAGATATGTATACAAAAAAAGATTGGGTGTTCCATTAAAAAATCCCAGTATTCGCTTGTCACCACTCTGTAGATTTTAAAATAATTTTAGAATATGCTACTTTCGATCTCCCACGATTTCTATCTGAGACATATTTTGAAATTTCAAAAGGTTGGAATTATGGTCCGTCCACATGCTACTGGCTCACCCTGTATAGTCTATATGTATATGCATTATGAAAAAAAGTTATGGTGAAAAATAAATATTTCCCTGTTTCGTCTCTCTCTTGTGCATAGCCACCTTAAATTAACAAGTAGTAAATATATTCTGGATATATTCTGTACGCAATAATAATAAATACTAACCAAGAAAATTGATAAAACCTAATTCAAGCTTGAGTGGGCATATTATTATAGTTTTAACTCAATGACAATGTTATCTCTAGATTGAAACAAAAGAAATGCAAAATAAGCAGTAAACAATAAATAACAATGATATTTTGTCAGCAATTAGTTGAAATATGATATCTTTTCTGCCAACCATTTGTGCTATAAATTTATTTATTTTATTTCTTTATTTATTTTATCACATATTAGATACACATGGTATATATGAAGGTTATATTACAAAAACTCAGGATGCAAAAAAAATTTTGATAAGATGAAGATTTATACTTATAGAAAATTACAATAAATAGTAAAATAGTAAAAGATCACAATAAGTGGTGAAAAATCACAATAGTTAGTAAAAAAATCATATCACTGATTATGTTACATGGCAATTTGGTAGCATCACTGCGGCTCATAATTCATGTACTCTTTAATTGAGTAAAAACAATTTACAGCTAGAAAGTTTTTCAAACAACAAGTAAATTTATTATTTATAGAATTCATAGTTTTGATTTCTGGTGGTAAGTGGTAATGTACATTTTAATACCAACTTGATAGGGAGATTTTTTTATATAAAGTATTGTTGTAACTGGTTATTTTTAATAAATGTCCGTGTTTTGTGTTATATGAATAAGTTTGTTTCAAAGTTACTGAAGTTCTTTACAAAGGACCCTGCACAAAAGCAATGGAAAACGACTACCCGTCGATTTGACTGAAACTTTTAGAAAATGTTCTTCTCGGCATCCCGAACAAAAGTCTCCATGGGCACAACAAAATTCTATGATTAGTTTTTTTGAGTTATGGGACGTTGAAGTCCCAGATTTTAGGAGTGCAAGCGCATTTCAATGTAATGTATTTAAAATCGTGGATTTCGCATGAATTTTCAAGGGTTTTCCAACATTTTCCGACTTTTTCAAGCTTGGTTTTCAGTGAAAAGTCTTGCAATATCAAGAGATATAACTTTCATTGCGTTTGGAATTAATAATAACTCAATTATCAGCAGTATTATACCTACCCTATGCTACTTGCACTCCTAGGATCCCGTAAAATCTGGGACTTCAACGTCCCATTACTCGAAAACTAATCATAGAATTTTGTTATGCCCATGTTCGGGATGCCGAGAAGAACATTTTCAAGTTTCAGTCAAATCGACGGGTACTCGTTTTCCATTGCTTTTGTGCGGGGTCTTTTAATAGTGTTTAATATATACTGTGAATGGTCAAAGTGTTATTATTTTTAAATTAAGGTCAAATGTCAATGTCAAATAATAATCTGATGAGCCTCTTCTGCAGAATCAACACACCATTTATGCTTGAGGCAGTACCCCAAGACAAAATATTGTTTATTTATTTAATCCTCAACAATTAGAGTATAGAGTTGTAAATAATACGACATTAATTATTGCTTACAGTTAACAACAGTAAGATAACACAATATAACAGCAAGAATAAAACCTAATTCACAGACAGCCAGCCCCACTGCCAGCCCCTCAAGCAATGTCGAAAGCCCACCACACCACCAGACCGCATTGTGCAGCAAAGCAAGCCCCGCAGTCCAGCACGCATAATCGTATGTTACAGACTGAAATAGGCATTCGGGCCCACGAAGTATGACTTGTATGTTATCGACGTATCCTCACTTTACATCGGTAACATAAGATGTCCAATGCTATTCAGAATTCAGATTTATGTTACCGAGGTATCCTCACTTTACATCGGTAACATAAGACGTCAAATGTCATTCAAAATTCAGATAAATGGTGTGATAAGTGATACCGAAATTATTTGCAATTCATTTGTTTTTATGCGATTATACCTAACAATGAATACAAAATTACTACCACATAGTTTTCCATATGTGTTACAAGGTGAAACTATAGTTAATCTGAAAATTCATTCGAAATCTTGTGAGTGAGGTGAGTTAAGTTGAGTTCTTATTCATGTTTTAGGTTAGCTTTCTGTTGTTTTCGTCTCGATACTGCACTACTTCATTTCCAAAAGCAACAATTATTGTTACTATATTACTACGTTGACACGTGTAATGCGTTATTAATTAATTGACTATTTTATAAGATTATTAGATGAATCGTCTATATACTTTTAGCAAACAAAAATACATTTAGACCAACAAAAATGGTAAGAAAGTGTTGTCATAAATGTCGTAAACCACTGAAAAAGTTTTACTATTTTGAACATACTAACAGATTATTTTTCGAAAAATGCTTTTTTGATTTTATGAAAAAATGAGACCTGAGAGAAATAATTGGATATTTTAGAATTCAACACATCTACATATTATAATATTCTTATACATTTTTACTTTCGAGCGACACTAGGAGTAAAGAAAGTATTGTCATCGTCCAAAAATTCGAATTCGAGTTTTCGACAACAACTCGAATTTCAACAAATATCGACTTTATATATCACTCCCAGACACTAAAAAAGTGGTTTAGAAAAAATTTCTGTCTGTGTGTGTGTAACTGTCGCCTAACCTAGCGCCAAAACCAATTGACCGATCTCATTTAAATTCGATATCTAGAGTCCTATCACAAATATCTCGATACTGTTTTTTTTTTTTTCACCTACCCTTAAAATTAAGGGTAGTTTATTAATGAGCAAACTAAGAAAATCACGATTTTCTCAAAAACGGCTCTAACGATTTTGCTGAAATATTGTACATCATATTCCTAACAATATGCCCATTATTGGTTTTTCCCGGAAATTCAGATAAGGGTAGTTTATTGAAGCAATTATTTTTTAACTTTTAATATCTCATAATCCTCCTATCCTTTTTGAAATGTCAGTCATTCAGCACTTACTCAGTGACCCTACCTGCTTATGTTACCGATGTAAAGTAAGGATACGTCGGTAACATAAAAGTCATGCTTCGGGGGCCCAAACGCCTATTTCAGTCTGGCTATCTTATAATCACTATAGTTGCTCTACTAGAATTTTTTTTAGAGCTTTATGGTGTATTGAAAATAAGTCACAAGTCCCTTGGTTACTATTCTATAAGTTACACATTCTGTAAAGAGGTGAATTTAAATAATTATTTGTTTGGACATTATCCGTTAAATATAAAGTATGAAAAGCTCTAGTTGAGTGAGATGGCCCTTTAATATTAATGAGAGATAGACAACTTGGATCATCAATATATCCATGCAAAAATTTGTGCTGATAAATTATATGATTAATATTCCTTCTTTTTTCTAATGTCTGTAAATCATAAATACACGAAGGGGTAATGAACAGAGATTACCACTCTCGCGATTGGCTGTTGGTCAGGATTCGGCAAGTTATCACGGCATCATCTCTATAATCACGCAATCAGATTGTTTGGTAATGCTAATATAGTAATTATAATACCTTTAAATCTAACTTATTTAACTATTTATCGATAAATGCTTTTTATTCTGTGGAAGAAGAATTTTCGATTCTAGTCATTGGCGGATTCAGAGATGGGCGCTGGGGGCCATCGCCCTCCCGGGCCTTCGGAGGACTTTACTCGTCACTACACGTAAATAATAACACAGGCCTGCAAAAAAAATCTTTATTATCCCAAATTAGGTTTATTTACAACGAAAGACCCTGTTAATGTATTTTCAATTAATTTAATCCACATTGATGGCCCTGTACTTCCTTTCCCTATTCATGGAGAGCTCCGATTGTTACTTTTCCTTTTGTGAGTAACACCTGGATTGTTAACAGGGATGAAGTGACCAGCAGTAGCCTCAATACAAATACTCAAATACAAATATGTATGTATGTACCTCGGTGGTATTATGTTATTATTTTACATAAAAACATTGGCGTCTTTGAATGGCAGTACAAATTGTACCACCACTCAAAGACGCTGACGTTTTTTATGTATATAATGTCACCCAGGACTGAGGAGATCGATACACTTCTGAAAATGTATTATTTATTATTGTCAAATCCTAAAAATAATGTAAAAAAGGAAAAAATTATGTCCATTCAAGTTACAAAGTGTAAGATCTACAGTCGAGCAAATTTTTATTATTCTGATTTTGCCTGCCGCCCCTAAAAATCTGGCTAAAAAAAAGAAATAGGGAAATGTGTGAGGCTGCTTTTTAACTAAAAATTTCATACTGGCACCCAGAAAAAAAGAAATTTGCAAAAAAACTGAGGGTGATGGAATTTTTTTATTATTTCCCCCAGATTCAGTACCCAAAAATCAACAAAGATCACCTGTTAGTTTCAAATAAGTTTTTTGGTCGCAAGCCTGTGTAATTAATAACACAGGTCTACAAAAAAAAAGGTCTTGTCCTATGGTTCTAATCTAACTTTTCTGAAGTATTTTGAGCCGCTGAAGCCAGTTTTGGACAAAAAAAAAAATTCTATCGCGTCAATTTTTCATCCCCTAGAAAGGGCAAAAAAAATATTGTCCTAAGGTTCACATCTAATTTTTCTGAAGTATTTTGACGCGCTGAAGCTAATTTTGGACAAAAATTTTTTCCTCTACCACCCCCTTTATCCCCTAAAAAACTGACATGATAGAAAAAAACTATTAGAATTTGAAAGTATGGAGTTTTTATTAAAAGTGTTTTTAGTACTTTGATATATTGTTTTTTCTTTTAATTAAGAATGCGTCTTTTTACATTTAAAGGTTATTTCTATTTTACTTATTGTTAATTAACACACCCCCACATCCCCCGAAGCCTACTCTGAATCCGCCACTGATCCTAGTCTTTAAATGAATAAATTAGTACAATTTCATATTTATATCTATGTGTGTACGTAGCCTTATTGTGTGTGATTCGATGTATGTTTTATTTTTGTCTGTATGACTAGTCTAACAAGATTTATATCATTAATTTTTACAACTGTGATCAGGGCCGGTCTGAGGCCCATGCAACACATGCGGCCGCATGGGGCGCGCCGAGCCAAGGAGGTGCCGCTTCTCTTTTCTGTTTTCTCCACTGAAGTCTACTATATAAATAGAAGGTCAATATCCATACCAATTTTTACGTGAAATTGAACCTCGCGCAAGTATGGCGACCGTCAAGAGGAGCGCAAACGCACTACAAAATACGCCAGAGCCGGTCTTATTGTCATTGCTATTTAAAATTACCCAATTCTTGGCAAACAGTACCATACAAGATTGCACCTCATCATCTTAATTAAGCTATAATCAGTAATCACACAGTGTTTATAAAAGTCACAAAATATTACACAAAATAACCAATTTATAACAACTTTACACATAAAAAAAACGACAGAAATAATCAAAGAATGAAATGAGTGACACCGACTCTGGAAATTGCATCTAATCCAAGACTTACGCTACGGAATACGGAATCTATGGGAACCAAATAAAACACAATTGCGTCAGTGCATAACTCCCCGAAGACAGCCGTTTGGTTCAAGCACAGACATCAATTTCTCTACTACATCGACGCAGTAAATTGGAAATTGTTATCCTAGATAAAATTTTATTTCATATCATATTACATGCTATAAGTAAAAAGTAAAATAAAGAGTAGGGGGATATGACAGTATTTCAGAACGTTCGTGTTTGTTGTAAGGGGAATAAGGGAGCGCCAAAATCAGACCTCGCATGTGCCAAAAAAAAAACCCTTTGACCGGCACTGACTGTGATTGTAAGTTTTTTATAGATGAATAAATTATTATCATTTTTATTTTTTTATTTTTATATTTTTTTGCGTTCAAATGCTATATTATAATGAATTCTATCATAATTTAAAAATACGAACAATTTAATATTTATTTTATTTCTTTCAGTTATTATTTTCCTAACAGTTCTTGAAATAATAAACTATTTTATTTTTTTTTATACTTTTTCGTTATTTTTATTTGAATATTCGTCAAATATGGTTTATTTTTACTTGAAAAAAAATGTATGCCAGATTGACTAGCGATTTACTCTATTTAAAACTATTTATCCATATGCAAAAATTAGTGATGCAGCGAATAGTGATTTTGCCGAATAACCGAATACTGAATATTCGAAGTCCCTACTGGCCGAATAGCCAAATATTTGGTAGCATCTTCACCATAATTTACCAATATTAAATTTTAATTACAATATGCATTAATTAATGATTAACTATATAAATGTATTTGTTGTAAATTATGTTGCATTTACACATTATGTATAATATATGAATTAATATAACAAATTCTGTTTGTTTCGACACTACTTGTGATGTTGCGAAAGGTTTACTTTATCATTTTTTGTCTTCATCATAGACTTTTTGAAAGGCACATTAATCATAATAACTATTAGGGATTCGCCATTTGCTTTACATGGCATTCTCTAACAAAAAAAATTATTTACAATAATATACGATACTAACGATTATTCGGTTATTCGGCCGAATAGTGGCCAGCTATTTGGTATTTGGCCGAATAGTGGAAAGTGTGTCGAATATGCCGAATACTGAATAGTTACGGAATATTCGCTGCATTTTTAATAAACATCAATCTATTTTTATTGTGAAAATTTTGCACAAAATCTTCTGATATACAACACTTAGGGCCGGTTTTATAGGTACAGTTTAAACCAAAGTTTAACTAGAAGATTCTGTTGAGGTCCGAAATAAAAGTAAATAGCGTATTTAGCAAAGTGTATATTAAACACATTCATCAAACAGGAAATTAACAAGAACCTTTTAACAAGAACTCAAAAAGCCGCTTCTCACAGCAGTTTTTTTACTACTTACAAAAATCATTCGATGACTATCGATAATAACTATCAATAACAACTATCAATACCACAGAATCTTTATTCAAATTTATTAATAATTTCCTATTTGATGAATGTGCTTAAATACGCTATTTACTTTTATTTCGGACCTCAACAGAATCTTCTAGTTAAACTTTTGTTTAAACTGTACTTATAAAACCGGCCCTTAGACCCGGTACTTTAATCTCCAGTTAAACCTATTCTATATCCATGGAAACAATTATTGACACAATTGTATCTAACCAAATTATCTGGAGAATAAATTTAAGGGGAGATGAAAGTACCGGGCCTAAAAATAATTAACACTAATTCTACTTAAACACAACACATAATAATAAAAGTTAAACATACCTGTAGTTATATTTTTTATCCTGCAAAATTTGTATACTTAGTATATTTTGTGCAGGAAAATGTTCCTTTAAATTTTGGCAAGAATTGTCGGAATAACCTATAAAATTTGAGTTTTCTAATATACACCATCGACCACTATATTCACCAAACAAATCTTCTACAGGTCCACTTTGCACTTTATAAAGCATACCTTTTTTCTGAACAAATGACTTAACGCCTATCGGTGGCCTTTGGACGATATTATCTTTATTTTTTACACCTCTAACAACATCGGGCGCTTTTTCTAAAACTTCTTTGACCTGTTTAAACCAGCTGTACTTTTTATTTTCTACTTGGTTTTGCTTTGATGTTTCGTTTGTAAACCAATTCGTTCTAGATTTATGTGTACTTTTATCGCTTTGGTCTTGTTCTTCTTCAGGAAGGGAATCAACCCTCATAGGAGGTGTTGGGGGACTAATAACATCATCAGTTTCAGAGTCATTTGATATACTCCACTCATCAATGGTATGTGCATTTGTAATATTACCATATAAATCACCTTGTAGTAACTGTTCAAGCAACATCATATCATTGTTATGACCAAATGCAGCGTCTACAAAATTAAAATTCGGAAATATAATGAACAATATTGAAATATTCATTTCAATGACACAGAATTTTATGGAGTACTTAATTGTGAAAAAGACATGGACATCAAAAATATATTCCAAAAATACATCAATAATTAATTAAGATGTCATCTTGTTTGGAAAAGTAACAGTAGTACAGTAAGCAAAGCACTAGAAATGGTAAAATTCCTGGCCCGAAAACGATGAAAAGAATTTCCTTAATTTTTTTTGCAATATGCTTTATAAAATATGTACATCAAAATCTATATTGTTGCTTTTTGTTTTTAAGGAAACCACCCCTAGAAACTGAAAAATTAATAACTCTTCTAAAACTTATGAGACGAAAATATTGAGGGTTGAAATCACCCTTAAATACTGTTTCTCTAGCTACTATAGACATTTAATATGCGCGTACAAACTGAAAAGTTTCAACGTTATTTCAAACTGTCATATCTTTGGAACAGTTTGTCGTAGGAAAAAAAAATAAAGACCCAAACTCTTCGTTTTTTTATAAGCTTCATTTCATTCTTATATCATGTTTTTATCAATCTTCTAGTTTTTATGATATTTAATTTTAAATACATAATTTTCTTGCGTATGCGCTCAAGCGCTATCTTTAAACCTTTATATCTTTGGAACACTTTGTCGAAGGAAAATAAAAAAAAAACAGACTTTTCTTTTTTTTATAAGCTTCAGTTTTGTACTCTTACCATTTTTTATAAAAATTATTTTCTGAGCAATTTCCAAAAACCCGATTTTTTTCAAAAAATTATGAAAATTTTCATTATTAAAAATGGGTACAGAATGAAAAATAATTATTTTATAAATTCTAAAAAATTTGAGCATGTTAGTAATAATATGCATTAACAATATTTAGAACGATTTTTAAAAAATTTTAATTAATAAGAAATTAGAGCAATAAGAGTAAAAAAAATAGCGTATAAATTTTTCAATGTGCTACTTTTTTGTTTGTAACTTTTTTAGTTTTCATTATAAAAGGTCGTAATATGTCTCAATCGAAAGAAAATTTCAATACCTTTAATTTTTACAATTTTATAATTTTTCTCATACTGTAGATTTTGAATAATTTAACGTCGTATATTTTTTCTGAACGTTTCGGCGCCATATTTCCAATACTAAACATCAGAGAAAAAAAAGCAAAAAACCATTCGATTTGTTTTCGTAAAAGCTTGTAATGAAGCATTCACAAATTCATGTTCCATTACTAAAGTTTCAAATCTACCGAACTCCCGTCTAGAGGCACGGATTTGCACACGACACTAAACTATACGCATTTCTACGTCACCAGTAAGCGAGGATTCTCGGATATAAAAGCCCGGCCACAAATCAACTAATTCAGTGTGAGCAATTCTGTCAATCTGTCTACAGCGTGGTGAGCTGGACATATTACAGCTTTGTGCATCTCCCGACGCAAACACGACGGAACAAATGCAATCTGACCCTGGGAATTCTGACCTGGAGACCTCCTGCTGCATGTTGAGCTGGGAAACTTCTTGAGTTGACGATATTCGCCCGACGCCCACTGCCACTCCAGTAGCAGCGACTAACGTCGCACCGCATCGTTACACTCTCTCTCTCTTTCTCTGATAATAGAAAATGTTATCCTAAGAACCGTAAAAGATACGGACCTGTATAACCTGTATGTTATGTAAGACTGCCACATATTACCTGTTTGAAGAAGAAAATAAATTGTTTGTTTTATTGGGCTGTCTTATTAACTAATCTGGACAATGATTAATCTCCAAACCAGCTACCTGACAACGGCGACAACAAACCGTTACAAGCTTTAATTTTGTACCCTTACATTTTTTTTATTAAAGTCCACATTTTTCGAGTAATTTAAAAAAAAAACGTCTAGGAATACTGATTTTAGGGGGTGAAAATTGCAATTTTCAGTTCGCAATATCTCGAAAAATATGCATTTTAGCAAAAGTGTGTAAGACCTTTCTTTCTTATAATTTGATTCTCTATCAGAATATGTATATTTTTTGCAAAAAAAGCAAAAAACGATGTAATGAATTTCCAAATTTTTTTCTTCAACGTGCTTCATAAAGTATGTATATAAGAATCTATATTGTCATTTTTCCTGCTTTTTTGTTGGAGGTGGTCACCACCCCCAACAAAAAAGGAAAAATGACAATATAGATTCTTACTTTATGAAGCACATTGAAGAAAAAAATTTGGAAATTCATTACATCATTTTCGGGCTGGGATTTAAAACCTTCACTTACTGTGCTACAGGCACTTGCAGAAATTTGACCATATTAATATTTCAAATTTCAATTTCAACGACACAAAAACCAGGGACCGTGAGCAGAACTTTGTTCTATTTTCGTTTTTACTCTCAGGAACAAAGCAAGATAATAACGAAAACTTTTCTTCTTCAAAAAACAGAACAAAATAAAGAGAAAATAAAATACGAACAAAAACAAAATGCAAGGAGAAAGAAAAAGCAAGAACAAAACTATGAAAATGAAATAGCGGGAGCAAAAAACTTATAATAAAATGAGAAACCGTAAGGCCTCTAGACATCGTCATCAGTGCTGCAGCAAAGACACATATGAGAAAACAAAGATGGCCGCTTATAGAAAAAACAGTGGTTAAATAAAAAACATTCACAATAGGTCATTGGTGTTTAAGGACAAAAAATTTAATAGCTTGTAGAAAAACGCGCATCAAAAAGATGTTATAACTCGAAAACAGCAAAAGGTATTGAAAATATACCTAGTTGGAAAAATTTTCCAGCACACTGCTGATTTTTATTTGAGGGCCTTTACCGATAGAAAAAAGCTCCAAGTCCATTTGCCAAAAAAAAAAAAAACACAAAAAATTAGCGAGTGATGTCACACTAGAACCAAAAACACAAAATCCTTATATCCCTAAAATAGCTAGGACCTCGAAAAAATAATTGGAAAATGTCCCTGCGCAATCCTGGTTGTCACTGGCCTGTCAAAAATGAAAAAAATTTTGCTAATGACGTTACACCGTGACAAAAAACAAAGAGTCCTTGATAACTATTATCTGGATTGTTTAGCAGGGGCTGAGCGCTTACGTGCACTCAAGGCTCATGAATAGGCAAATTGTACTACTCCCTTAGGAGGTGACATTGACCACCCAGCTCTAATTCCTCAAGTCAACGAGCGACAAGAACTATCTTTTTGTGCTTATCTCAATTTTGTTCTCAGTCCCGGACAAAAGTAAATAATTATAGACTGATTACACTATATCAGAGTGATGAGAAGAAAGGTAGAAAAAAACATTAAATAAAAGAGACTGCTAAACATGATCAAAAATGCAATTCAAAAATATCAGTATTTAAAAATAATATCCTATCCGTTTACACATTATAGAATCTTGCACAGCACAGCACAGCACATGAAGGATTTTTAGTTTTAACGATAAAGCCAAATTCCAAATTTTTTTATGAACCTATTCATTCACTTTTTAAAAAAGTATAGTTAGTATTGTGTTCATATATATTTGAATTGTTATAGAGGAATTAATTTGAGTTTGAGTTATTAGAAGTCACCACCAAGTAAAAATCGATGAAGAATTTTTTTAACCAATTATGTAATAGTTTGTGCTGCATTTCAGAGAGTTTTCTTTTAACGTACTCTTGCAAAATAGAATGCATTTGTAATAAAAGCGAATTGTCGAAAATTCTGCAAATGCAATACTTAAATAATTTGCATCAATAATTATAGTAATAACTACAGGTTTCATTTTGTTTTATAACAAAAACAAAATTTTAATATATTAAATTATTTATCATGCAGATTTTTACAACTAGTGAAACTACTTAGTATTAATTAAACTCGCTCCACTTGGCAAAAATACCTGTGTCTTTCTTATTTTTAGAGATAATGGGGTAGACGAAATGCGATTTTATAGCTAAAATGTTGAACTTAGGGTATTCAATACCGGGATACCGAAATTTCGAGATCCCGGACTTTTTTCTGCGGTATTTGATTCCAGGTATTTATGTTAGATCACGGTTCACATGAATGACTTTTTAAAAACTTTTATTTAGTTACATGGAGCCAACGTTGGCTCTTGGAGAAGGAATATAATAATAAATTAGAAGTGTTGCATTCTAACTGAGTTTAATAACTGATTCAACAAAGCGTGTTTAGTCATATTTATAACATACAGAACCTGAGTAAGCAAAATATAGAACAAAGGAAATGCAGTTCTGCAGTCATCACAAGTTATGAGAAACAAAGGTGAAATATGATATCTTGAAGATAAGCAATTAATAAGAGAAGTCGTTATCATGTAATATGATATACCTGTGAAGGTTTGTTATGGCTAAGTCTTGGTAATAAGCGTATAATTTTATATAACAACTTCCCCCTTAATAAAAAAGTTGATGTTATGCAGCAACTTTTGAAAATTGTTAGAAACGTTAAATGAATATAATGCAAAATAAATTGAAACAATGTTGAATGAATACAAAGCAAAATAAGAGAATACATGAAAGTTAAAATTGGTAAATGATAATAATAATAAGCGAGTAGTACATTACATAAATGTGATAAGAATAAAATACAATGGTCTAAATTAATAGACAAGGGTAAAACTCCACATATGAAAGTCTATGTTAACTCGATGTCCTCTTCTTCTTGAGGTTTAATACCGGGTCGCTTTCTTGGAGGGATCAGTCTAGGAAATTTGGTAAAAACTCTGCTTCGCTCTGAAGGAGGTGAAGGAGGGTTGTCCGTTTTGGGTTGGATTCGCAATGCTCCACATCTTCTTCTTCTACATTTACAAGTTATGTAAAGTAGAACTAATAGAATGATGAGAGTGATTATGAAATACGTGAATCAAGATACGTGTTTGGTCACAAAAGGCTCGTTTATGAGATCATCCAGGTCTTTGGAATATTGGTCCAATTTGGTTTTTGCAATATTTAGATCTTCTACGTCGAGATTGTTTAATTTGAGTGGTTTTAATTTTGGAATTTCGATTTTGTCGGGCATGTGATTACAGCATTCAAAAGGAATTTGGATAGGATGTGAATTGTCCTTAATTTCGGAGAAGTCTTTGGCACTGGCTTGTATTCGAGTAATGCCTGCATAGGCGTAACATCCTGGTTGTAGTTTGATGATGGAATTTTTGTTGATTAACTCTGTTGTGGATTCTCTCTTTGGACAGTTGATGGTAATGTGAAGTGGTTCGGAATTAATTACTAGCCATGTGTTGTCTTCAAGTTCTTGGACGTTGTATCCCTGACTAATAATGAAGGAAGTTTGACAGTTCTCTGGAAGTTTTGGCAATGGTTTTAGTATTCTGGCTTCACATATGGCATTTTGGTCGATAGGATATGCAAACAGGTTAGAACATAGTTTGGTTCCAAAATAAAGTGGTTTGCATTCTTTCAAATTTTGTATAGGTATGTACATCAAAGAATCATCATCTCTCGCGATATATTTTTGTGAAATAGGTAAAATGTGATGTAGACCAGTTCTGTTATCAAGTATCGGGATAGGGTATAGGTGATAGGTGTTATAATTTTGGGGTTCAACAAGTGGTATTGCAATTCAATAATGTCCAAATACTTAGCAACTGCCGATAATTTAATGGGGAGAGGCAAATTGTTCCTTCGTAAGCTCTGTGAAACTTCTTGAAGTGCTGTCACTAAGTGATTAGGGGTTATGATTGACGTGTGAATGATTCCTAATCTGGCAAATGTTATTGAATTCAGAATGTCGTTCAAATTATCTTCGATATACAAATAGCTTGCCATTAGTTGTTCGGAAATGTATATGAATTTTAGTTTTATGTGAGCAGCCTCGATAGCTTGAGTCATGGTTTGAATTGTGTGTTCGATTTCTTCGAGATCTTTGTTAAACGTTTCCTCGTCAATTTGTAATTTTTGTATAGTCGAGTTGAAGTTTTTAATAACAGAAGTTGTAACTGAAATTTGATTTTTGATTAAGTTTTCCAATTGATGTTCGTCGTTATTTAGTTTATTTATACAATTAGTATAGTACTGGCCATCTTCAGCATCTAAGTTTCCAGTTATGGATTTGAATATTGTACCGATACCGTTAAGTATTCCTCGTTTATATCTTTTTGTGTCTGAAAAGATTTCGTCAAATTTTGTTTTTATAGAGTTGGATATTTGTGTCAAAAGGTTAAAGTCTGTTTTAATTTCACTCGTAAAAATAATTGACTTGTGATCACCATTATTGAGAGTGTACAAGATTCTGTCTAAGATATTTTGATTTTTGTCAAAAGCTATTTTGAGGGATGAAATGTTTTTATGCACTAGCAGAGTCCATTTGTCATTTGTCACCACGATGTCCGTGTCTTGGTGGTAGTATACACCAACGGTGTTATTGATCGGGGTAATTTTATATTGACAGAGTGCTGATCCGAACAGCAGGAGAAACCTGAAATTAAATTTAATTTTCAGTATATGGTTTCATTCTATCAAAATTTACTTTAGTTTCTTGTTTTGTTTCGAGATTTAGTAAGGTAGCAGAATTTTGAGAAATTTCTTTTATTTTAAAGGGACCGTTAAATTTGTTTTGTAGTTTGTTCTTAATTTGTGATTCTTTTGCATAAACTAAGTCACCTATTTTGTATTCAGGTCGTTTTTGGGGAACATTTCTGTCGAAGCGAACTTTTGCTTTCTCTTTTTGAGATTGTGTCGACTACGGGCTATTTTATAATAGTGGGATATTCTGTTGTTTAAATCTCTAACGTATTTGGTTATTAACTCTTTTTGGTTATATAAAGTTTCAGGTGGTCTGTTAGACGTATGACCAAAGATAAGTTCATAAGAGGTGAAACCGTGTGTTTTATTTACCGAATTGTTATAACATATTACCGCATATGGTAAAATCGTGAACGGATGTTCGTTCGGGTTTTCAGTTTTATGAATTCTTATCATTTCAGCTAAGGTAGCATGAAATCTTTCTATTGATCCGTTCGATTGGGGATGTCCTACGCTTGAATAAGTTAATTTTATGTCGTAGAGGGTGCAGAGATCTTTGAGCAAACGGTTGTCAAATTCGCCACCGTAATCGCAATGGATTCTTAATGGGGTACCATAATGTTGGAAATATAACAACAAAGTGTTTACGACAGATTTTGCGGATTTATCCGGGACTGCATAGGCTTGCGTGAATTTAGTTAACTCATCGCGAATGGTTAAAGCATAATTTCGAGTGGGGAATTCAAATAAATCGATATTGATTCTTTCGAATGGTGTTCTTGGGGTTTCTGTGACTACTAGAGGGTTATTAAGGTTTTTCCGGCATACTTTAGTCTTTTGGCAAGTTTCACAATTTTTTATAAAATTTTCAACGTCTTTAGTTAGACCTTGCCAAGTGTATTTTTCTCTAATTCTTCGAATCGTTTCATTTATTCCGCGGTGTAGATTATTTTTACCAAAATGATTTTGCTCCAATATAATTGGAATTTCATCTTCGTCGGCAGTTCTGACGATATCTTGACAAATTACTACTTTTAAGTCTTTTTCCGCAAAAATGAATGATAAGATTTTAAGTATGGGGAGGTCTAAATTATTTTCGACAAAGTATGTCTTAGAAAGATCCAAAACATCTTGATTTTTAAATAATACCAAAAATAGATGTTCAATTACAGATTCGATATCAAAAGGTAGAGGGATGATAAAATATCTCCTATGTCTGACTGTTTTGCTCGATACAATATTGATTTTATCGTTATGAAATTCGGGGTTTTCTTCGAATATGTCCTCGATAATTTTGTGATGTAGGTCTTGTAAGTTGTTTTGTTGGAAAAAGGTTATAATATCTTTGTGTTCTCGGTATAAGAGTTGTTTGTTTGAGGCTTTGATTTTTGAATAGCCTATTAAAGATGTTGTTTTATATAGGTTGGTGAAAGTTTCAAATTCTCGGGAAATTTGTTCGTTACTGATTTCGTTGTTATCGTCTGGGTTTTCGTCGTCGTCTGATTCTTCGTCATTCGCGGCTAGAACCTTTGAATAGAATTTGGAACATTCGGAAAAATGATTAATTTTGATTCTGGAAAGTGCGTCCGCGTTCTTATTGATTTTACCGGGTTTATAAATTATTTCATAGTCGTACTCTTCTAATTTGAGTCGCCAACGGGCAAGTCTACTTCCTGGATCTTTTATAGAGAATAGCCAGGTGAGTGGTCTGTGGTCGGTGACAAGCTTGAACTTTCTACCGTACAGATATGGTCTAAAGTGCTTTACACTCCATACTATCGATAAAAGCTCGCGTTCAATCGTTGAATATTTAGTTTCTGCACTGCACAGGGTTCTAGAAGCATAGGCAATGGGTAAATCTTTGCCAATAGGCCCCTGGCTCAGCACTGAGCCGACGGCAAATGCGCTCGCATCAGTGGTTAGAACGAAAGGTTCATCGAAGTTGGGGTAGATTAATATCGGAGTTGTGGTTAATGTTTGTTTCAAATTTTGAAAAGAATTTATACAATCATTGTCGAAGAGAAATGGTACGTCTTTTTGTAGTAGTTTTGTTAAAGGCTTGGTTATCTTGGAGAAATTAGGAATAAAGCGCCTATAATATCCGGCTAAACCTAGAAATGATTTAATTTCTTTTGGATTTTTCGGTTGAGGAAAATTTACAATAGCGTCAACTTTCGAAGGGTTTAGTTTTACGCCGTCTTTTGTAATGAGATGTCCTAAATAAGCGACTTCCTTGCGGAGAAACTCGCATTTGTCTGGTTGAATTTTGAGGTTGGCTTTTTGAAGGCGTTTAAAGACTTCAGTTAGACGGGAAATGTGTTCGTGAATTGTAGGAGAGTAAATAATGATATCGTCCATGTAGACGAGACATCGTTCATTTTGAATACCTAACAGGATGTTATCCATAACTCTTTGAAAAGTTGATGGAGCGTTTTTGAGTCCAAATGGCATTCGCACGAATTCATAATGACCGTTCTCAACTGTGAAAGCAGTTTTTTGAATATCTGCGGGATTAATTTCAATTTGGTGGAAACCAGAAGCCAAGTCTAAGGTTGTGAAATATTGGCATTTGCCAAGTTGGTCTAAAAGATCGGAAATGTTGGGCAGAGGATATTTGTCACCAATTGTAACCTCGTTCAGTTTGCGGTAGTCGACTACGACGCGCCATTTCTGTTTACCAGAAGCGTCCAGTTTTTTGGGAACTACCCAGACAGGAGAGGACCAAGGTGAGATTGAGGGTTGAATAATACCTTGACTTAACATTTTCGATACTTGGGACTTAACTTCTTCTTTATGGACCTGAGGATATCGATACGATTTAGTGAATATCGGTCGGGAATTTTCGGTGTCAATAGGGTGTTTGATTTCATTAGTAAAGGTCAAATTGTCTCCTTCTAAATAGAATATATCTTGAAAGTCTAAACAAAGCTGCGTTACTATTTCGGCCTCTTCTTCGTTTAGATGATCCAAGCGCAATTCGTTCCTGATTTCGAAGGATCTGTCCGTCATTAGTTGTTGGTCAGAGTTTTGCGCGTTTAAGTTAAAAATTGACTTGAATTTTTGTACTGGCTCTAGGTTAAGATTTGAAAAGTTTATGGTTTTTGGAATAGCGTTTGCGTTTATTATTGAAGTTAGAAATTCTCCATTGTGATCAATTTTCACAATTGCATTTGGTAAGCGTACTTTCTCGTTTTCCTGGGCTAACAGTATAGCCTCGGTATTTCGCAGGTTACATTTTAGTTTACAAATTTTTTCCATGCGAGGTTCAATAGAAATTAAATTTTTGATGTTGCTTAAATTTGAATTTTTTGTATCAGGATTAATGGTCGGTTGTAAAGGTAAATTTACTGCAGTTTCGTCCATAACTTTAAATAGTGGTACGGTTTTGAAATTTGTGACTAGTTGTTTATTTTTAAAGTCTACTTTGCATTCGTAATGTTCTAGGAAGTCTGCGCCTAATAATCCATCAAAATCTATATCTAGATTATAGACATAAACTTTGTGTGACTCATCTGAAAAGGGGATGAGAACAGATTCGTTGATATACATTTTTTGATCAGTGATACCCTGTATGATTACATTTTCAGGAGATCTACGTCTGTAATTTTCAGCTGTTTTAGGTTTAAAAATTGATATACCCGCGCCTGTGTCAATTAGAATTTTAAATTTACCAGTTGCATCCTTCATATAAGAGATTTTTTGAGTTTACAGTTAGTAGGGTATGGGAAAGCGTATTTACATGAACGTTTGTTCTGGGAAATTCAGCATTGGGTCGAAACTGTCGTTGAGGTTCATAGTTTGTATTTGAGTTTCTAGTTCCGCAATTGGTTCGAATTGTTCTGTTTGTTGTGTTGGAGTATCCGTGGGGTACTCCGGATCTAATCGAAAATCCTGAGGATTAGCAGTATAATCCTCGTACTGTTCGTATTGAGAATTAGCTGTATAATTCTCTTGGAGATTTTGGTTAGTCTCAAAGTTATAATTTTCGTAAGTATCTTCTGCAGTTTGGTAGTCAGAAGAATAGTCACTGTATTGATTAAAATCGCATTGGTTTTCATAAGGTTCGTAATTTAAATGATGCGTTTTTTGTTGATTAAAACGGTTGAAATTTGGGTTTGGTTGAATAGCAGAGGGTCTTTGTTGATTGAAATTCGGGTTCGGTCTTATGGCTGAGGGCCTGTTTTGTTGTGGTTGACTAGATTGATTATTTTGAGGAAATGTCCTCTGATTAAATTGATTGGTTTGAGAAAAATTGTGGAAACTGATAATTTGGTCTTTGAAAGTTCTGTGACGTTGTTGGCATCGTTTGCGATTGCTGCCTTGTGCGGCATTCGCTTATTACATGTCCGTTTCTTTTACAAAATGAACAAAATTTTTGTTGGAAATTGGGACCTTGTGGTCGTTTTTGTTGAGGAGGCATTGTATTTTTTACTTGGTTATTTTTTGGGAATTTCTGTGATTCGAAGTAGGAAAGTTGTAGCTCTCTACGGATTCTGCTAACGGCTTTTAGTATACTAGGAGGATTGCTAGCACGAATGATGCGGCCTAAGTTTGGTTCTAAGCCCGTTAGTAAATTATTAAGTGTCATCGTTTCGATGAGATCTGATTGTGCAGCTCTTTGCGTTGTCGTGAGAGTTTGCTTTTGCACTGCAGCGTGCATTTTCGCATTGTGCGTTTGTAAACGCGATACAAATGTAAGGGCGGATTCACCTGGCAATTGGTGAATGCGCTGCAGGTCCTGAATTAGGGCCGTTAAATCTCTGGAGTCCCCAAAGTGGGTTTCCAGTAGTGCTTTTATTTCTGGCCATGTGCCGGGATTGCGTGAGTTAATTAATTCGGCAGCTCTGCCTTTTAATTTATTTTTGATGTGGACTGTTAATAAAATTTTCTGGTCGTTAATGGCCATACTTTGTGCACAATGGCATGAATTTAAGAATGTTTGTAAATTAATGGCATTGCCATCGAATTCGGGTATCAACGAAAATATCTCAGAGAGCTTGTAAGGCTCAATTTGCTCTGGTTGAGGTTGTTGTTGTTGTTGTAGTTGTTGTTGTTCGGTTGGTGCCGGTGGCACTGGTTGAACTGGCTCTGGTTGAGCTCTATCTGGCATTTTGCTTTTTGTATTTAGAAATTGTTTGAATTGCAAGGAAATTGATTGCGTATCAGCAGTATGATACGAAAATTAAATTGAATTGGATTGTTACGCTGCGTGCGTAGAGAAATTGTGCATTAACTGTATAATACACAATTGTACCGTATTAGCAGTATAATACGAAAATAAATAACTTAAGATTAATAAAAAATTGTTGCGTTGTAGCTTGTACAGGATTTGTTTGATAATAGAACTGGCTTGTTTGCCGAGTGTATTAGCGGTATAATACACGTAAATAATTGTGATAAATAATAATTGTAAAAAAAAATGAAATGAAATAACGAGATGATTCTTAAAATGACTTACGTTAGTTTCATTTCCATGGGTAGGTTCTTCGTCCGTCAAGGGATTGGGATCCGCCACCACCAGTGACGAAGGTCTCCTTGTTCAAGTAGATGTACACACACTAGTTAGGCACCTTCTGCAGATGTTCTCCTTGTTCTCTTACGCTTCACTACCAGTTAGGCTTCTTGTTCTGATGATGTTTACGGATCCTACCGATTGCGCCAATGTTAGATCACGGTTCACATGAATGACTTTTTAAAAACTTTTATTTAGTTACATGGAGCCAACGTTGGCTCTTGGAGAAGGAATATAATAATAAATTAGAAGTGTTGCATTCTAACTGAGTTTAATAACTGATTCAACAAAGCGTGTTTAGTCATATTTATAACATACAGAACCTGAGTAAGCAAAATATAGAACAAAGGAAATGCAGTTCTGCAGTCATCACAAGTTATGAGAAACAAAGGTGAAATATGATATCTTGAAGATAAGCAATTAATAAGAGAAGTCGTTATCATGTAATATGATATACCTGTGAAGGTTTGTTATGGCTAAGTCTTGGTAATAAGCGTATAATTTTATATAACATTTATTGTTCAATACTGGAATTTTCGGTATTTTCGAGATTCATTTTATCTGTGTCGCATCGATGACCGATGACAAATCCACATCGCGGCGTGTGGTGGTACGATGCGAGACGTACGAATTTCAAGGTGTATGCGCTATGCGCTGGCGTCTGATTGATATTTTAGACGTGACCTGTAACAGTTAAGGGGTCTACACACGATCCAGCGGCAGGGACCAGACATTGTCGGTACGCTTTGAAGATAATTGGAATTCCAGCGGACCAGTTCACTTTTACGAATGAGTTCAAAGCATGGCGACATGGCTGGGTCCTTGCCGCTGGATCGTATGTAGACCCCTTAAGCTGTGTTCGGTTGTCAGTGTTGTCACTCTTGCGTTTTGTGTAATTTGATAGTTGGGAATCTCCAATCTAAGATATACATTTTTATATTTGTTAGTGGTACGTTAGTCTCATGATGTATTCTTATTTTTGATAGGTAAAATATATAATGGAAAAAGGCACGGACAAGTGTATTTCGTGTAAACGAAAAAAAGGCCACAATCCGCAACCGCAAGAACATTATGATCAAAAATTTCAGGACCAGGACGCTATTTTTGCTTTGCCTGATCCTAAAAGGAAAACAGTCAGAGATACAATTAAAACACTGATTGCGAGATTAAGTGGTTTGGTCGATATTCCGGAGATGGAGAACGAGGGTGATGAAGATGAAAATATACCAATTGCAGAATTGAAAGGAAACATATAACTGCAACTTCAGCACCGGAAGCGGAGACATCCTAAGTGCCCCTTAAAGTTGCTTTGCAAAAGACTATTAATGAAAAAATGAATGCGTTCTGACCCAAACTACAACAGTCTTTTAGATTTAAAGCAACCCAAAATCAGGAAATTGAATTGTTTGAAAAACAAGGTTGCCGGGGACATAATCTTAAGCTGGCTTATGAATACTTACTGTCAATTGCCCCAACAAGTGTGGAATCCGAACGCGCTTTCTCTGCCAGCGGTATATTTTATGTTCCAAAATTCGATCACGCCTAGGAGATAACACACTTGATGCACTTTCATTAAGGCCATATTTCAATGAAAAGTAAAATAATGTAAAGTTTAAGCATTAACGTTCTTTATTAACTACACCTTGTATTTACTTATTTAGTTTTTCAGTGACAGTACCCACTGCCCAGTGCTATTTGCCATTATTTTAGTTAAGTTAGAAATTAGGATGGCCGGTGACATCCTACAAATAGAAATTAATGTGTTTATTGTTGATTTACTTCTTTCTGCGATTAGTGTACTTGAAAAATAAATTGCCCATATTTACATTTAAAACAAAATTATTCCATCTATCTACCACCTTTTTTAATAGAGAATGAATCTAAAATTTCCAGAATCCCGATATTTTCTAGTCCGGTATTGGATACCCTAGTTGAATTACATCCTATATTAAAGAAATATTTTTAAAAACTTACAATGGAAAAACGTTGTGACAGTGTGTACCTGAAGTTTCGAACGTTCACTTGAACGAATTTTAGATGAAAAAAAAAAGACAAGAAAATAGAAACCACACATCGATTTAGGCGTAAACACTTCATTGCCACATTTGCTGAAAATAATATCCCGAGTAATATCCACAATACTGAAGTTTTTACACCTGAATCGAAGTGTGGTTTTTATTAATATTTCTTTTTCATATGAAATTCGTTCAAGTGAACGTTCGAAACTTCAGGTAAGTTGGTGTGGTGGTTGTGATTACAAAAATGATGATTGTTAATTTTTATTTCTTTTTATAAGCATCAATTTTTACTCTCATATCTTAAAGGGTACAAAAAACTTCTAGCTTTTATTTTTCTACGTAAAATTTGTAGTCGAACTAAAAAAACATTGGACCAGCGGTTGCGGAGATAGAGCGTCTATCTGATTTTACATAAAAACCAAGATGGCGAATTGCCTCCCACTTTCCAGAATGTCCACCTCATGGATTCCTGGCCTATGTATATCCCCAATTAAGGTTCTAAAATCAAACTCTTTACACTCCATGGGTCAATGAAAACCTTGTCAGGGAAAGGACTATAACAAACTATGGAATTTGCTCATCCCATAAGTACATACGTTCATGGAGCTACTGTCAGGATCATGCCAACTATTATAGGTGTAAGATTTTATGAACCACAAATTGGGTTCTATCTCGGGTTCTATTCAACACCCAGAAACTTCGATCAAAAACATTTGGGACAACACCCCCAAATTAGCAGTGGGCAGGGCTAAAAAACGGTTTTTTGCAAATATCTCAAAAACTATTGATTTCAATGTAAAATGTCAAGACATCAAAAAACTTATAAGTATCCTTCATCCAACACCAACTTCGTCTCATTTGCAGGTGACCTAGAACTCTTTTAAAAAATAATTCAGCAAAGTTTTTGTTGAGTCGTTGCTAAAACTATTAAAGACAAAAAACAACCTGTCAACACACTATACTGGTTCACGAATTTAGATTGTTGTTTCAAAAAACAAATGCAACGCAAACTGCAAGGTAAAAGAGTTGATGATCTGTAAGTTTCTCACCCAAAATAATTTCATTGCATTATTATATGAATTCAAACAGAAAACCTCGCAGGAAACATAACGAGACAATCATCATTGGTGCTAGTTAAGATACAATAGATATAACAGGACATTAATGTAATTATAGTTGCAAAGTATTATAATTTATCTCTATGATTCATGCTTACACAGATAAAAATAATGTTTTGAATCAAGGATCCTTTGTTTCATATATACGCAAATAAATATGTCCATTTTTTATGTAAAAAAATAGGTAATTTTGTTTCAAGAAATAATAACAAGTTGTTATAACAAAATAAAATGTATGACAATTTCTTGTGACAAAAGTATTTTGTTTTATATGAAGAATTTATTTGCGTAAGTACCCAGTAAACACACTCCGCCACATCCACATTATAGCCACTCACATTTTGGTGGATCTTGTGAATGGCAGAGCATCTCATCACTGTGATGACACTCTTTGGACCGTTTCAGAACGTACACATCATAACCATTTCTATGTGAGTGGAGATTGGGACGTCCACAATCACCACATCATTTTAATGAAAAATTTTATAACGTGGATGTAACTAACTGATCCACCACTCACTTTGATATCCCCATTTCATACTAAATTGTGACCATCGCCGCCAGCGCCACTACTCTAGTACTACTGCTGGCGTTTCCTCTCCGCACCTGCGCAGTCATCTCCAGTATCTGTGCTCCAAGCTCCAGTTTACACTTGTCTGTGTTGGGTTGTAGACATTGATGTCAATAACTTTTGTTTAATGCCTTTAGTTTTTGTTTGTTAAATATCAACACATTTTTACGTAAAGGTAAGTACCTGCTTGTTTTAACTTCACTGTTACTATGAAATTATGCATTTTTATTTTTATAATTTCATATTTCATGACACCGAATGGATGACGCCATTAAAATTTAAGGGAAAAAAGCAAGTTAAGCTACTTTATCATTTAATATGTTGGTTAACACTGGTTCTTTATTTTTTTATGTAGAGCATATTTAGCTTATTTTAGATTTAAATACTGGTAATTAAGTATTTTCCAATTTGCGACAAAATGCAATCACATTTGAATTAATTATTACCTATCAAGGTGTTTATAAAAAAAGTCCCAGTCCTAACTTATTCTATCTTAGTCTTAATTTTTTCCCTAAAAAGTTAAATGTACAGGTTACCCGTACTTATGCCGTTTATAAAAGTCGTAATCCTGTATTGTTCCTAACTTAACCTAAAATTTTTAGGTACATTTTTCCTAGGGGCTAATACCACAGAATAGATCAGAAATCAATTCCAATTGGCGTGAAAAGTTCGCGTATTTATTTTACGATCAACTTAGGACAAAGGCAAGTTTTTATAAACCAGTCTTAAGATATCAGATATGTTTTAGGGAAAAATTAAGACTAAGATAGGCTAAGTTAGGACTGGGATTTTTTGATAAACTCACCCTCATTTATTTTGCTCTAGTAGAGGTACCCTATATTATTTTAATACCCGAATATCGAATATCCCAGTTGGTCCAGTCAACGAAGCGCTAAAATCTCCAAAATCTCTAATTTGAGTGCTAATGAATGGATTTTGATGAAACCTTGCAATGTGTGTGTAAATGTGCAATGTGCAAATGTGTGCAATGTGTTTGTAAAGTTGAAAAAAAGGTTAGAGTAGGAAATGATCGAAAAGAGTAGAAAACACGGGTTCTGTAACTTGCAGAATTAAGTTGAAAATGAAAAAAAAAACAATATATTTACCTTTTTTTGGTTCAAAATAAGATGTTTTTACTGTTGTGAATTTTTTCGAAAAATGCATATTTTTCGAGACTTGATCACTCAAAAATTCCTAAAAGTGGGGGAGGGGAAATGTAAAAGTTGGAAAAAAATCTGAAAAAATTCAGGTGAATGTATTATCGAAGTACAAGACTTTTTTTAAATTTATTTGCAACTTTTCTGTAAAGTGTGTTTTCGCCGAGTTTTTCCGGAAAAACATGAAAAACCACCTCTTTCTTGAAATTGCAGCGCTTTAAAAAGATTTAACTTAAAAATTTGAATGTATTCAAGTGTGCATTCAGGTCTTCTAAACATTTTTTGTCTCTTGGAATTTTTTTGTAACTTGTTAATTTTCCGAGTTACAGGCAGTTTTTCACGATAAATAATGTACTACGTTTTTTGCACAAAAATACATGAAAATTCGAAACATAAGCGCGATTTTTTCAAACAAGCATTTGTTTCGTAACAATAAAGAAGATAAAATTCGTGATGTACCTTTTCGGATGCCATTTAAGAATAGAGTGCAGTAAACAAGCAGTGCATAAAAGTGCGTTATTTCATTATCTTTAAATGAGATTAAAAATCGTTAAATTTATAAAAAAATGTATCATGTAATTTTTTTCTTAAGGAATAATTATTCATCTGACGATAAGAATTCTTGTGGATGTGAGGCACGACAAAATAATTTAGTACATTATTTATCTCGAGAAATATGCATTTTTCGAAAAAATTCACAAGAGTAAAAACGTCTTATTTTGTGCCAAAAAAAGGCAAACAAGTATATTGTTTTTTTTTTCATTTCTGACTTAACTCTACAAGTTACGGAACCCGCGATAAAAGAGATGTTTTGTACCGATCATTTCCTACTCTAATCTTTTTTTTCAACTTTTTTATCAACGTCATTACACGTTGCACAAGGTTTCATCAAGATCCATTCATTAGCACTCAAATTAGCGTTGATTGGACTATGTCAAATTGGAACAAATTTCAACGTTTGACGGAAAAAACTGAAGTGTTGAAACTTGGCAAGGATGTTAGGATTTACTATTAAACATACTAAAAGTCCCCAGCTCAAACTGTTGCACTCGAGCGGGCATCTTGGAGAAATGGCGCTCCAATTCAGCTTATTTCTTATACATATCTCTCTAACCATTAGCGATATCAAAAGTATGTTTATGTAAAAAATAAAGGTTATAAAATTCTCTACAGAGTGTTATATGCCTTTTTTTCTAATCTATTATTATTGAGTGTTGTAATCTTTGATAAGATCGTGGATTTAAGTGACATAGGTACTTGCAATTTTAATGATTTCCCGATAATACCATCTTGATTGTCCAAATGGTCAGTATACTAAGTATGTAAGTATGTCAATCACCCCAATTAAATAAAAATTATGAAAATAAAACATCAAACAACATTTATAAAATTCCTGTGTTTGTAGAATCGTATCAAAGGTGTTACAACACACTCTTCACATGCATTTTTTTTTCATAAAATGTTTTATAAACCTTTATAATTACTAATCGATTTTTTCAAAATCAATAGGGTTCTTCCTTTAGCCAACATACTGTACTATACTGTCTGAATTTCAATAAAATTGGACTTTTCTCTTTTAAGTTATCGTACTCACAAAAGTGCTGTAAAGAGAGCCAGATGGACAAACCGACAGACTGACAGACGGATGTTTTAAAGTTATTCGGAATTCTAGAACCATCATAATATCGAGTTTTATTTTTTTCCCAGTGATATTTCCGCTTTTAGAAATGCGTTGATCAAATGTAATTTTCTTATTTTAGAAGATTATAATAACAGATATGGAAAAAAATTATATTACATTTTTTGTAGAGAATTTCATAAACTTTATTTTTTATAGGAGACAATTTCGATATCTCTAATTAAAAGTTTAGCGAGACATAAGCAAATAACTTAATATGAGCACCATTTTTTCAAACGCAAGAAACAGAGTTGGGGACTTTAAGTATGTTTAATAGTGGGCCTTAATGAACATCTCTGCCAAGTTTCAAAACTTTATTAGTTTTTTTCCATTTATTTTCCCTATTTGACTGGAATAATAAAGGTATTTATATATTTTTTTTCTATTTTAGAATGTAAAACAGACAATTAAAACTATGTCAGTTCGTGGAGTTACTGACAGTGGCAGTACAATTAGAAAAAATACGGTAAGTTTATATTTTAAGTTCTAAAATCTTAGACATTTTGCATTTGAATTTTGTGAAAACTGCTTTTTTTACCAATTTTCTTCTGTATATAATAAGGCTCGATAAGAAAGATTTTATTGTTTATTATTTCATATTGAAATACTTGTTTCGGTAATGAGAAACTTCACCTTCAGTTACTTTTTTTGCCTAATTACTTCCACGTCCAGTGGAAGTATAGTAACGACAAAAAAATTTTTGAAAATTTTTATTGTCCAAATAGGCTTAAAATGTCATAAAACGTCGAGATTTTAAGTTTGAGCGAAAAAAATTTTCTGTCTGTCTGTCGGTCTGTCTGTCTGTCGGTCTGTCTGTCGGTCTGTCTGTCTGTAACTTTTTTTGTGCGCACGTTTACTCTGGAACCGTTTAAGATATTGACTTGAAATTTGGTACACATATGTACTTTAACGAGATCTAGAACTAGATTATATTTTCATCTTGTTCCGTCGAAGGATTGGGGGGTAAATCGGGGTAAATTTGGGGTAAATGGGTAAATCAAGCAGGTAAGAGTCCATGAAATTGGTATTTAGTATATACAAGAGAAGCTAAGGTCTCAAAAAAATAAAGCATTAGCCACCCCCATTACCACCCCCACCTCCTTATTAAAGGGGATGGAAAAAAAATGTGATTTAGTTTATGTACAGGAACCAGAAACCTCAAAATATTTTTTTACTTCATCCACCCCCCCACTACAACCCCCCTATCACCACCCCCACCCAACTACCGATGTGGGGTATCGTTTTATGGGTTTTTGGGATAGAGGATTTCAAATATTATATTATTAAAGTTCCATAAACAATTATTTTCACATACAAAGTTTTTTCGTTGTGAGTGACTTGGATAGAGAATCTGGATGTGGAAGTAGTGATTCCTTGGGCAGCGGTTTTTTTAATTTAGTTTATACCTACTTACTGTTTCATTTTAAATCTGCCAACTCTCATCGAAACTTTGTTATTTTGCTAGATGAAATTCAAATTTTGGTGTTTTATAAGTCCACGAAGTTCAAATCATTTTAGAACCGTATTCTGCATGCCCTGCTAGAATCAAATTCTGAATTCTTATCTGTATTGCTAATTCATGCTTTGCAAAATAGTAGTTTATTTTCAATCGAAGTAGCCTCGGCCTCTTTTAAAAATATTTCATTAGTGTCAAAGAAATGGTTCCAAATTCAATTTAATTTTACTTTAATAACAAAAACAAGTGTGTGGTTGAACTTGAAATTCGATAATGTGATATATTTGGATACTTGTCTTGTTTGTTTTTATTATTAAAAATTATTAAGTACAGAACACGCAGTAGCAGGCTTAAAATGTTTAAGTGTACATTTCAAATGTTATTATGTACATAGTGTGACCATGCATAGACTTACTATTACTATTACCTAAGTAAAACCCAAATAAACAGATTAAACGCACTTAAACAAAATCTGAAATACTAATATTAATACTGCCACTTTTGACCTTTAGCTGTGGTGTTTTATTAGTAAGCAAAAATAATTGAACGTTTGTATTGTCCAAATAGTCTTAGAATGTCATGAAACGTCGAGATTTTAAGTTGTCAGTCTGTCTGCCTGTAGTTTTTTTTGTGCGCACGATTACTCTGGAAGCATTTAAGATATTCACTTGAAATTTGGTAACGTATGTATTTTAACGAGATCTGGAACTAGATTATTCGCTTTAGATTTGAAAATTACTGTTTCCATAATATTTTTTTTTATTGTTGCCTTGTAAAGTACACATATTAATACGCAACCTTGATCCATTTTAGTTACCAATGGGCCAGCCTCTCTACTACCAATACTCAACTTTAACATTATTTTTACTCACGATCATTAAACTGTAACGGTTACCTCATCCAGTAGCTTCTAGACGAAGGAGCGCGCGGGGGGGGGGGGGGGAACTTGGGTCTATCGCCTACGTCATGTAGCCACCTATATCTTTGTCTCTATCTTTTGCATGGGGATAGGATATCTGTCTCTCTTGCAGGCTTTATTTGTTTAATTATTCAGGTCAAGGTCAAAGTCTAGGTAGATCCAGAGCCGGCACTAGTTGCCACGTGTTGTGTTTTCAATTTGTCTGGCATACTACGACAGTGTGTTTATTTTTATATTGTTTGTTGCACTGTCACTGTTCGGTATAATAAACTAGTTTGCTGTCGTCCCAGTGTATACTATTCGTCTATATCAGTGTTCATTAATTGAGTGAGTAGCAAAATGTCTAGTGCCGGCCCTGGCTGGGTCTAGAGGCTACGTCATTTTCGGTTACTTCCCCCGCGTGCTCCTTCGTCTAAAAGCTGTGGGATGATGCAACCGTATAGTTTACTGACCGTGATTTTTACTGACATAAATGACATGACATCTTATTAAACATTTTTAAACTATGATAATTTATTTCTTATAAATTTTTAGATGTGGCATGAAAAGTAGTTCCAACCCGCAGACTTAATCCGTTATGGAGATCAAAGAAGATCAAGAAAGAAATAGCTAGGTGAATTTTTATTATAAGGCATATAACTGTAATCATATCTTGAATATATATAGTTTCGGAAATGTTTGTTTCATTGATCACTTTTTACATTTTTAAATCTAATTTTTATTATTTCACTTAGAGACATTTTTCTGGGGCCCCACTTTAGTGAGTAATATATAAAACAATTAAAATATCTAAGTATACGTGCAAGATTTATACGCAAATATCAAACAATTATGTTGCCTTTTTATATATTTTCCGAAGTCTCAAGAAAAATGTAAGGAAAGGGTAAGTAAAAAGAGTGTGAAATATACCTTTTGAGTAAAATTTCAGCAATATCAGGCTACTTTGATGAAATTTTTTTGTCTGAAGTAAGCCATTACTTTTAAAATGAATAAAAAGAATCTATTTTTCAACAAATAAGTCTTCTTTTATATTACGAAAAATTAACTCAATGAAACTCAAAAATCACTGATGAAAGATGTATATTTTATACCCCGCTCCAACAGAAAATGATTAATTTTAAATAAGTTATGTTTCCTCATATTGAATTTTTTGATACTGTTTTTTATCGAAAAAAATTATTTCATCAAAGTCGGCTGACGTTTTATACATAGTGTATGATTTTACATTCTGAACAACTTTTCTCCTTTTTTTTTTTCATTTTGAAAAATAAAGGTGTATTCATATTATTTCTTAAATATGTATTTGCAAATCACCCTGTATACTTAAAATTATATTCTCATATACAGCCACATAATTATATATGTAACTATATATATTATGCAATGAGAATAATTTTAGGTATACAGGGGGATTTTGAAAAAATATTTAAGAAATAATACACTTTTATTTTGAAAATGAAAAAAAAAATGAGAAAAGTTGTTCAGAATGTAAAATCACACACTACGTATAAAATGTCATCCGACTTTGATGAACTAATTTTTTTCGACATAAAACAACATAAAAAATTCAATATGAGGAAACATAATTTATTCAAAAATTCATCATTTTTTATTGGAGCCGATATAAAATATAGTGAAATCAGTGATTTTAAAATTTCAATGGAGTTATTTTTTCATAATATAAAAGTAGATTTATTTGTTGCAATATAGATTATTTTTATTTATTTTAAAAGAAATTGGGTGGTAACATTCAAGTTGTTATAATATATATTTTTTGTACACAATATGATCATATCTGCATCACAAATGGGTGGTGCTGATGTGGCTGAAAAGTGGAAAATAAGTAAGTCACTTTTGACGAAGTGGCTGAGTGCGGCCGTTTAGCGTCACTGTGACGGCATTACCACGTGGTTGCAAACAAGAATGACGACGTCACCGTTGCAAAAATCACATCATTATGATGTTAAAATGATGTGGTTTGGTTTGCTGGGTATATATGGAACAAAAGTTAATTGATTCAAAATATTATTTTTATCTGTGTAAGCACTTTTAGTGGCTGAAGGTAGGTAGTCAGGTATATATAAATAAACATTTGTTGATTGGGAATTAAAACTGAAAATAACTTTAAACTTCAGAAGAAAATATCTGTGAAAATATTGTTCAAAACTTATTATTATTTGACTATTCTGAATCCATTATATTTTTGTATTATTCTTATTCATAAAATGATATTGCCTATTGAGTAAATAGTAAATATAGTTTGAAAATTAAGTTCATTAGTACTTACTTTTTGTTTTTACTTATCACTTATTAACAGTAATAGATAAGAAATGAAATCAAATATTTCTTACCTTTAACGTTATTATTTGATGTATTAAGTAAAGGGTCAAATTGAAATATTACACTCTTTGAAGGTCTGGGTGGTACTGGCGATTTTGAGATAATTTCATGATTTTCATATGAATACTTCTTAGTTTCTACTTTTGATTCCGAACTTATGTTTAAATTATAATCGAATTCAGTTCTGTTATCCATATTTATGTTGGCTGATGTGTCACGTTGAAATGAAGTGTTAACCTCGGTATCAATATTGTTGTAAATACTGCTTTCATTTGCATTATTTGTAACAGAATCATAGAATTTCCAAGAACCTGATCTTGCTAAACTTACATCTTTGGCAATCGTTTCCCCAGTTAAATCTATACAACTTTCAGAGTCACTATTATATGGATATATTGGAAATACACTTTCATAATGGTCTTGTTTTTGTAAAGGGTTATTTGAATGACTCGAGTTACTACTTGATGCAATTGAATGTGGTGCATCATATATTGATTCATCAGGTAGTGGCGGAGGAGGATGTACTGGAGGTGGCAAACCAACTAAATCTTCATCCGATGAAATTGATTCACTATCGGTATTTACGTTATTGTAAATATTATCTTTTTGTGAAATAGGCGAAACAAATTTTATAGAATTAAAAATATTAATAGACTCATCATTCAGTTTAGATACTTCCTCAGGGCTTTGCTGCTCCTGTGAACTAGAACTAAATCTTCTTGTAATTTTACGAACACTTTGCCTAGTACCCTCAATAACAGCTTTTTTCCTGTCTTGCACTAATTGTCCAATATCTTCTGCTATTTGTTTTGAAGCAGTGCTAATAGAACTCACCCTTCTAGAAAATGTATTAGTATTCTCCTCCGAGGATGTGGAAGCAGATTCACTTTTTTTCTTTGAACCACCTGCTAATCGTCTTGGAGTAGGAATAGGCTTTTTTGTTTCCCCTGCAATTAATCGAGGGCTTGGTAATGGACTATTCATTGTTAACTTTTAAATCAGTTTGATGGTTTATTGTTGTTTCACATTTGATATTAAAATCGATAGGTTCCTACCATATTTATTATCTGTTAACTATCGCAAAAAATGCAATGGTTAAAGAGCCAGATAAGGATTAATTAATAAGAAAATTATTTGTTTATATATAATAAGCAAATAACCGATTATCACAGATCAAATTTCAACAAAAACGACGCATTAACGCTCATTCTTTAATCCCATCACTCACACCACGTAACTAATTAAATTACATTTGATTATTTATTATTCTTCTGATCTGAACACAACTCTGATGACTCACATTACAACAACATTTTCCATAGATAAAAGCATGGATAAAAGTATCATATTGGGTGTCATTTTTGTATTGTTATGATTTATGACTACGACAATTATGACCAAGATATTTAAATTTATTAGGTATGATGATCATACCTAGAAAATTTAAGTATCTTGGTGATGTCACAGCATAAAAAACAATCAGCAGACTAACTCCGAAGCGGCACCTTTGATGTATTGAAAATGAAAATTTGACCTCTGCGATGCCATTTCGGGCAAAATGTCAGGGCCGTATTTAAAAAATTCTTTATAATTTTAAAATACATTATTTTACTAACAGAATATTTTACGGATATTATCAAATAAAATTAATAAGTCTACCGATCCATGAATTTGCTGTAAAATACCTAATTAAAAGTGTAAATCCTACAATGTGTAGGTATTTCAATATGGCAGGTACCTACTATTAATATTTGCTTTGTGGTAAATACTGCACTGCTGAATTTACAAGGTTTTCACCCGGAATAGAGAGATGTTCGATGATATGCGCGTAATGTTCCCGCCAATACGAGTTAGTCTGCTGATTGTTTTTCATGCTATATAATATATAAGTCTTTAATCTATGTTTTATACATAATACCGTGCGTGTAGCGGAGCGCTAGGCATAGGGAGTAAAATTACAACATCGCGCGTGCCAGCTGCACAGAAGAAGAAACAATCAGAATATAATGTCATCAAAAATCCTTTGATCTCGTGTTGTAAATTTCTACCATACTTTTGTTGGGATAGTTCAGGAGAGTACTCAATTTTTTTTTTTACCTCTTTTAGGAACGGTCCGGTAGAGAGCATAGATTAGAGATTTATATCACTGAACTCTACTATATAAATGGAAGGCCAATATAGGTATATGCGCGTGAACAAAATGCGGCAATTACGGCACAGATTAAGTGGTAACGAATTCAAAAACTATAAGCCATGCGTCGACGCAGTAGAGAAATTAATGTCTGTGCTTGAACCAAACGGCTGTCTACGGGAGTTACGCGCCGACGCCAGGCTGACGCAATTCTGTGTTTTATTTCTTTTCCATAGATTCTGTAGCGTAAGTCTTGGATTAGATGCAATTTCCAGAGTCGGTGTCACCATTTTATTCTTTGTTTATTCTGTTGTTTGTGTAAAGTTGTTATAAATTGATTATTTTGTGTAATATTTTGTGACTGTTATAAACAAAGTTAATTAAGACAATATGGTGCAATCTTGTATGGTACTGTGTTGCAAGAATCGGGGCAAAGTCCCGGGTTTTAAACAGTTGCAGTAACAATAAGACCGACTCTGACGTATTTTGTAGTGCGATTGCGCTCCTCCTGTAGGTCGCCATACTTGCGCGAGGTTCAATTTGGCGTAAAAATTGGTATGGATATTGACCTTCCATTTATATAGTAGAGTTCAGTGATTTATATAGGATATAGATGGGCAACTCCCTCTCCATCGACCAATATATTGGTCGATGGAGAGAGAGTTGCCACCTGTTTGGGTTCGTACTATGAGCGCCTACGGCGCTAGTAGCGTTAGATTTACGCACTCTAGGCCCGGTGGGGAGAGGAGATTTAAATTCATCTTTGAGATTTGGGTAAAGACAGATTTAGACGATCACATTTTGTGATCCAATTTCTTGTTGAAAACTATGTTTTATCTTTAATTAAATACCAATTAGGTGTTTTGGCCCATCGTTACTAATGGCGTTAGAATGTAATTGGTAGAAACTGGTGATACCTAATAGTAGTAATTAAAGACAAAAAATATTTTTGAACAAAAATTTGTCACAAAATATGATCGACTAAACGTACGTACATTGTGTAAATAAAATAAGAAATATCCAATTGCGAAGTATATTTTAAAATATAAGCGTAACATTTCATCCTAAAGCATGCGAGTATATAAAATATGCTATTGACGGCTGGCAATTAGGCACACAACAAACAAACATCATAATGGTTCCTTGTTCCTGTCGGCACCAACAACAAATGCAGCAAATACCCTACAAACACAAAAGGTCGGCCCTCCATTGGGCCATCACAGGGCCAGAAGTTTCATTTCTGGGCCACTGATGGCCCGCTGATAGGCCGATCTTCTGTGTTTGTTGGGTACAGTTTAAAAGCAAACGTTATTAACATAACCATAATAACACTTAAATACATGAAAATAGAGGGATATGGCAGTCAGTGATACATCACGACGTTCGCTAATTACGTTACGTTATTGATACAAATAACGAGACTTTGTTTATTTCCATTCTAGCGTATACGTTATCTTCTTCGATCGATTTATTAATAACAGACTTAATTAAAACTGAATAAATAAACTAATTTCCTATCTTTTCTCTAAAATTGAAAAAAAAATAGCAAATAAACCTCAAATATATTAAAATTATCAACGTAACCTCAAAAATTTATAAACAAAATAACGAATGAACCCGGAACGAACTGACAAATGACATAAATACAGATCGGCTGATTTCGAGATTTATACTTTACAAATCTTGGGCTTCCCGATTTTCACCGAGATGAGGATAACGTCGTTTACTCGACGTTCGCTAAACGTACCGAAATTACGTCAGGCGCTAAGTTATTACCGCATGCCTTAACGCAGATTAAAGGTGCGCATGCTTAGATGTCAAATAACGCGATCCTGTAATAGCGAATGCCGTTATGTGACTATGCCCAAAGATCTTTAACTACTAGATGGTTTAACCCATAAGGAATTCGTATATGACAAAGCAGCAAACATCTCAACGGAGAGAGCAATATTAACACGCCTCAAAAAGCGAGACACCAATGTTGGAATTGCCGGACTTTACCATTGCTATTGTCGGGCCAGTTCGAGTTTCTCAACAAGATTTTACACTCTTAAAGCGCAAACGCAATCAAATCTCAAGCGGCACTAACAACTGATCGAAGCAACCAGCGGTGTTGCCGGACTGTCACCATTTTCTCTACATTTTCCGATCGCTCAACGTTATTGCGTTTGACCACTTCAAAATTCCTCGCTTTCAGCGACTTTTGTCTCTGATCTTTGACAACGTCGCGAAGGTTTGCGACAGGACACCAACTAGATGCGAGGCATGCGCATAGACAATACGAGTGTTTGTAGTTGGGCCCGGAGTGGAAGCAAAGTGGGAGAGATAATGGGCGGTTCTTTACTTGAAAAAGTGGGATATGATTTATACAAAATTGAGATAGGGTTGAGCGATCTAGGAGTTAAAACATCTTTGACTATGCCATATCTCTCTAATACCGCATTTATAGCTAGGGAACAAGTCATCGGCACATTTACTGTTTGAAGTTTGACACATGTGATGACAATGACGTGGCACATGGCCAGAATATATTCGACCTTGAGCAAGCAACTAGTCCCCATGGGCGTCACTTCAACTTAACGTTATGGAATTTGCGAATATTTTAAAAATGTATAGAACAGCATTTACTCCGTTTTTAATAATAATTTAATTTATTACTACTTCTGCAGTAATATGACTAATAAATTTGAGCTCAACTAATAATAGAACAGCAATAAAAAACAATATCCATTCATTAATTGTATCCCTCAAAGCAGTACTCCACTGCAAATCTTGGCAACTAGGGCCAACAAATGACCCCCCACTGCGTCCCTCGAGCGTTTATTCTTTGACCAAACAAACCGTATGTATACTGAATTGGGATTGCCCCTCTATACTTTAGACCTCGTTGATTTTATCCGTCGAGCCCATAGTGACTTCTACTAGTCTATAGTCGGGCCACGCCACAGATTAAATCAGAAAAGTGCCGCCAGCGCCGCTTGGAGTCATAGTATGAACCAAAAAGACTGATCAAATATTTTGCAAGTTACCATAGCCTGGTAGAGAGTTAGAAAACCTGTGAAACATTAGATAAATAATATTTGTTTTAGGTTTTCAATATTTCTTACTTAGTTAGGCGGCATCATGATACAAACTGTATCACGAGGCGAGATCACGCCACACGCCATTTGTCGCAGACGATCCGGTTACAGAAAAAATCCGTGATCCGGGCCTGGTGCAATTTTCTACATTTCCCTCCGAGATTGTCAGTGCGCGATATAGATGCGCGAACTTTTCCCGCCAATGAGAGATTGTATTCTGATTGTTTCTTCTTCTGTGCCAGCTGGCTGAAATGAAATAACAGAGCTGGGATGCTCCGCCCGACGGAGGAATTTACGGCAGCTGTGTTGTTAGATCTCTCGCGCTACGTGAATGTACATGCCTAATGGGAAATTACACGCACGGTATATGTCTTTAGTCTATGTTTTATGCTGTGGTGATGTGATGATGATGTTCCAGTTTAATCTGTGGTTCCAGTGTTGCCAGCATTGCATTATTTTTCGGGCTAAATCCTGGTCATCGATCCTAGTATAAATTAGGAAATTGGAGAAAAACGGGCTAAAATCAAACAACTAGAAGTACAAAACTCATAGATTAAAGTCTCTTACAGCCAGTTTCACAATCGTTGGTTAACTATGAGAATATTCTCACAACATGAAAATCATTACCATAGAATGTGCCATGCACATTACAAAGTGGAGTCTTTTAAATGTTCCTAGAACATTTCAGGTATGTTTTCCCAGGTAGCAAAGGCACGTGGAAATGACGTGACTAGTTAGTAGTCTACTTGATAAAAATGAAGTAATTAATGCATAAATAAGTATTGTCGCCTATGAATTTGTTTGTTAGCCATCGTATATTTTATTTACATTAACATATCTAATTAATTATCTAATATTGTTTACCATCACTCCAATTTTTTTCTCACAAGGGTTGCCTGCAAATTATATTGTATTACCCAAGCAGCAATTTTAGTAGTTTCTACGTAATAGTTGCCATTAGGGGAACTTTAAAGGTTTCCGCAACTAAGGACTGTTACGTAATGGGAACCATCCTTCTACCAAGTATTCAAGTATTCACCAAAATGGGGAATAATAATTACGTAGCAAATTACTATTCCGGTACTTCTACCATTACCGTGTTGAAGACTAGGTTATTACGTAAACGGGACGTAACCAAGTAGTAGAAATGACTAACTTTTGGAACAGCTCAGCTGACCGAAATGAGAGCGCAAACTATATATTTGGCTCTCTGTTATTCGAATAGCAAATTAACGACTTACTGAGTTTAAGCACATGACATGTCCAAGGTCCAAGTTAAGGTGATTATATACAACATGCATAAGCATATATTATAAATCATGATGTTTTGCATTTACCCTGGGTGTGGATATTAAAACCACCACTTGTTTTCTGTAAAATGTTATCATGGATGCTTCGATAAAAAAGACGCCCCCTCGAGAAAATGGTTTTTTCGGAAAAAAAATTTTTTGCAAAAATTATGTGTACGAGTAAAACTACAAAATTTTTTATGGAAAACGTTTTTTTTTTAAATTTCATATATTATAAAGTAATAATCTATTTAGAAAACATATTTGTAAATGACTATAATAAAAAGAAATTTTTTATTGAATTATATTTTTATCCGTGGCAATATGGCGTCTTCATTCAACAACAGAAAAATGACGATTTTAATTGCAGTAACTTAGAGGTTGAAAAAACCAAAATTATTTCCCTACAAGTTACATTTACTGTAAAGTAGCAGATGCCACCAACGTTATAGTTGTTGTTACTTTAAAAGTGGTGACGGCAACTGCAATAATTTCACTGTGTAGTTGTATTTACCTAGATGTAGCAAATGGGACCAATGACGCTATAAGATCTTAGTAACTGTTGCTACCAACTTATTTTCATGTTGGTAGAATTGGCAGAATCGATATAGGTAATTTTTTTTTTTTAATTGGCAACGCGGTAATAACTTAAAGTGTCACTGTCACTGTGTGCGATGGGAATATGTGGATTAGTGATGGGCGATATCGCGATTTTTCAATCACTCCGTGATCAGTGAATGCTATTTTTGAATCGCGGTGATTTTAAACAGTGACTGCGATCGCGGTTTAGCAAAAAAAAAAAAAAATCTGTAAATATCTGCGCTGCGTTTTAAACAGTGACGACTCGTTCGCGGTTTAGCCTGGAAAGTGAAAGCAATCTGCGAGCTTGATATCTACGACAACTTCTCCTTTCCCCACCTTTAATCTTCACCAAAACCTACAACCAACCCCTCTCTATTCCCTTTATTTGTTTTTACCTTTTTTGTTCCTTGTCTATTTTTTATCTCTAAATTCAGTCTCGACCAATAAATTCTTAACAAACTAAAATTTCACATAACATTACACACTTTTAACTATCCACGACACTTTCCTGGCGTCAGGAAGACTACCAGGGTGGAATTGTCTCAAACGGGTTTTTTCGTTGAGTTTTGTTTTCCCGTGCCAGCAATCAAAGTGTTCGCGTGTGCGCGAAATCGATAGTTTTTTACAGTTTTTAATTTTAATTATTTTTAAGTACCCTTGTGTACTACGTTATACGTTACCGTTAAATTTAAGCCTTTTTCCATTAGGCAGGAGTTTTAACTCAGCAAATAATTTTCGTCACCGCCAAACCGGACCCTACCCTCCCAGTCTCACACCCACCTCGGCGATGTTCGCCGTGGTTGTCTGGCTGGCTCCGGGCCGGACTCCGGAATGGCGCATTATTGTACCTTGTGAAACATTAATAAATGCTTGTTGTTGTTGTTGTTGTTGCGAGCTTGATATAAGTTTGCCGTGATTTGGCATATATCGCTGCTCTGCATAAATAATAGGAAACGGAAATAAACATGAATACATTTTACTATTTATGGCAACAACCACTGAACTCTACTATTATAAATGGAAGGCCAATATAGGTATATGCGCGTGAACAAAATACGGCAATTACGGCACAGATTAAAACTCAAAATATAAAGCCACGCGTCGACGCAGTAGAGAAATTGATGTCTGCGCTTGGACCAAACGGCTGTCTACGCAAGTTATGCGCTGACGCGAGGCTGTGTTTTATTCGTTTCCCATAGATTCCGTAGTGTAAGTCTTGGATTAGATGAAATTTCCAGAGTCGGTGTCACGCATTTTATTCTTTGTTTATTTCTGTCATTCATGTAAAGTTATTATAAATTGATTATTTTGTGAAATATATTTTGTGAATGTTATAAACAGTTAATTGAGACAATATGGTGCAATCTTGTATGGTACTGTGTTGCAAGAATCGTTGCAAAGTCCCGGGTTTTAAACAGTTGCAGTAACAATAAGACCGGCTCTGACGTATTTTGTAGTGCGATTGCGCTTGGCTTTAAGGTCGCCATACTTGCGCGAGGTTCAATTTCACGTAAAAATTGGTATAGATATTGACCTTCCATTTATATAGTAGAGTTCAGTGGCAACAACTTGTATAATAATAAAAAATAATAATAAATATTATAAATACAAAACATATAAAAATAAATAAAAATTTTAAGCTTATGAGTCAAAAGTATTAGAAATTAGAACAGGATTCATAATTCATATTTAAAAATAACAACAGCTTTGTTTTTTTTTTTGTCGTTTAATCGGCTTTTTCTGTGACGCAGTTTTTGCCAGTGTATAGAAGACTAGAGTATATGAGTCGTCCAGAATCAAAACTCACATTATCCAAAATCTGACTTTTTGGCTAGCACAGAAAAACTAGTTTGGAAGCAACCTTTTATCTGGGAAATATTCTATTGGTATATGCTTAAATGAATTTACAATAAAATAAGTCGATATTGTGAAAAACAACAATAAATGATTCCATAAACTTAGAATAAAATATTAAAGTTTGGATAATGTGAGTTTTGACTCTTATTTATGGATAATGTGAGTTTTGACAATTTAATAAATGGATTTTGTGAGTTTTGATACTGTGGTATGGCTCATCAGAGATTAAGACTATCATCTATTCTATAGGAGATTAAGACAGAAGCAAGGTTATCTTACCCTACTTCGGTAACTGAAAAATGTTGAAATAAGTTTTAAGCTGTAAAAGGTAATAAAACAATCAGTGCAAATTAATGGCTTTATTTTGAAGTAATTGTTTACAAACAATTGTTTGTAACACTGATTAAAGTTAAATTTGTTGTTTGTTTGTTTCAAAACTAACATTCTCCAAAGGATAATGTGAGTTTTGACTCCAACATCAATCTTTGTAAATTTTTTACGCAGGGATAATGGCAGTTTTGACCTTAATAAATATATGGCGTTATAAAGTTCAGGCAGCGTTGATAGATGGCCCTTTTACCTAAAAATTCGCGATTTTGGAGAATGTGAGTTTTGATTCTAGACGACTCATATATCATGTGCTATTAAAATCACTAATCGCCGTGACTTTGTTTCCTTCATCACTGTTGCTATCGGCGATTTTCTAATCGCGGTGATTTAATCGCAGTCAGTAAAATATCGCCCATCACTAATGCGGATTATTAAAAATAACAATTATTATACTTTTTAAGTACTTTTTATTATCTGATATTATTTGGAAAGAGCACTTATCGAACAATATTTGATGGATGCCCCTGACGGTGAGCATCTTATGTCGGAGGTAGGTGTTTTTTATGATCTTGCTTTTATATACATATTTAAATGTTTGGGTTTTTTAGGTTGCATTGATATTGGGAGTTTGCGGTGCCTCCCGTTGCGGTGAACTGACCTTCTTAAGCGTCGAAAATATGAGATAAAGAATAATATCTATATATATCCATACCAGATACCAAGACGAATAAATCAAGAAGTTTCACAGTTTTAAATGAAGGATTTTCGGTGAACCCACTTGATTCGATTAGGAAATATGTCTTTAAGACCGCAAAATGTGTCTCACAAAAGATTTTTCGTAAATTTTCAAAAGGGAAAGTGCACTGTCCAATGCGTTGGATTAAATAAGCTCTCAAAAATTCCAAGAATTGTAGCTGATTATTTGCAATTGCCTGATGCAGATTTATATACTGGCCATAGCATGCGCCGTTCCTCATCAACTCTTGGCCAATGCTGGGGGTGACACAACCACCCTTAAACGTCACGGTGTGTGGAAATCATCCACCGTGGCGGAGGGTTATTTGGAAGATTCAGTCTCAACAAGATTGTTATTGCTAAAAAAATTCAGGGAGAGCAGCACAACGAGTCAGGCAATAGACGTCGTTACTAGTATAGAGAAAAATTGTGTACAGAAGAGCAGTTTTCTTTGTGAAAAATCGAATATGATGACAATAAATGTTAACATAAATATAAATAAGTGTTAGTGCATGGATTCTTTGTTTTGTTAATTTTCCATATAATGGAGACAATAAATAAATTCCTTGGACTTTATTTTATATTAAAATTACTCTTTAGTGACTACATCACTTTACCTCATTTTAGCTTAGAGATTTTCGATACATATCGATACTTTTGGTGTCGATATTCGATATTTTTTATCGATATTCGAGCCGGTATTGATACGGTGTATCGATACGACTAATGCAATATCGTATCGAAAAGATTTACCCAATAGTTATGCAACACTTTTAGTTTTGCTACAATTTGTAAATTAATTTCAAATTTTACGGTCCCTGACGGTAAGTAAAAGTACTAAAAGAATAGTGAAACGGATCAGTTAACGTATGAATTAAAATTATATTTGCATGAACCATTACCACAGAAGACCTATACTCTTCTGTGCCATTACTGCAACTGAATGCCCGTTTCAATATTGGCTGACTTGTAATACCAATAGCAATATTTATAAGTTAGCTGTAAAATATTTATCGGTCGTGGTTACATCTGTGTGCCTTGTGAACGAATATTTTGCAAGGCTGGAAATATTATAACTGAAACTAGAACCCGACTAGAGAGTAAGAGGTTATTATAGTTATTAATAAAGTACCAAAGGTGTTATAAGGATAATAACCCACCGAGGTCGGCAGTGTACAATCCCGAGGGCCTCTGGCCCGAGGGAGTGTACGTCTACCGAGGGCGTCATTATCCTATAACACCCGTGGTGCCTTCAACGTTTAATGTCCTGCAAGTCTGTTATTTAATTCGAATTTTTTTTTGACATTTACGATTTATTAATTTGACATCTATTATGTTCAGAACGATTTGATTTAAAAGAGAGCAAAAATCAAAATTGTTTGTAAACGCCGCCATTGCATAGCAACGCATTTTGTTTGTCATTAACGCTATCATAATTTGCTTGTTTTGGGTTGTATTATAATTTTATAATGCCCTAGGGCGTTACAAATATTCATAACGCCCTAGGGCGTTATTTTTCATTTAATGTATCTCAAAATAGGGTGGTTATTGTAAAATAACAGACTTGTAGGACATTAAAATTATAATTCCTTAATTCATTTAGAAATGACAGATTGGCACCTGTAAAATACAGAGTACATTTCAATAGAATACATGTGCATCATTTATTTTTATTTGTTATTTATTATTATTATAATTATTACTAATAATTAATAAATGTTTTGATTTACACAAATTGTTTCTAACCAGTGAACACGCTCCTCATTTTGCTCTTTTGCAGTTTTCTTGGGTTTTCAGATAATTTGTATCGATACATTAAGTATCGATACTTTGGGTAACGATATTTTGACGTATCGATACTAAACTTTTCGATCCGCATCGATACGTAGTATCGATACTTTACCAAGTATCGAACATCCCTACTTTATCTTACTACTTTATCTCACTAGTGCAGTGTTGCCAACAGAGCTTTCTAAAATTCTCCGCCTACTGCCTTAAAATTCTCCGCAAATCGAAGAAATTCTCCGCCAAAAATAAAATATCAACATTTTCTATACAACAAAAAATATATTGATCTTTATTTGCTTCTCAATATGTAATCCATTAGTCCATTACTAATTTGCACAAATTGATATTTTAAATCATCAGTAATGAATTAATAAAACCTGGTTGTGATGAATAAGCACAACCAGGTTTGGAGCACGCTTGAGATTAGTGAACTCTATACATACTGGAATGAGTATGAACAATTAGGAACCTATTGTTCCCTTTCAAAGAAACTTTAGAGATAAGCTAAATTTGGAGGCACTCTGGCTCCCTCTCAAGGAAACTGAGACAGGTAATATGGCTTTATCTCTCTAAAGCTTCTTCCAGCTCCAGCCTATCGCTCCTCACTCCAATATCACAGAAGAAGAAACAATCAGAAGGGAATGTCGGCAAAAAATCCTTTGATCTCGTATTGTAAATCTCCGCCATACAATTGTTGGGCGAGTTCAGGAGAGTACTCAATATTTTTTACCCCTTTTAGGAACGGCCCGGAAGAGAATCAGAAAACCTGTGAAACATTAGATGAAGACAAATAATATTTGGTTTAGATTTTCAATGTTTCTTAACTAATTAGGCGGCATCATGATACAAACTGTATCACGAGCAGAGCTGGGCAAATACTTTGAAAAAGTATTTAAATATTAAATACTAAATACTTTCAGAAAATTAAAAGTATTTAAATATTAAGTATTTTCAAAAGATAAAAGTATTTAAATAATAAATAAAAAAGTAGTTTAATAGTTTGAACTTAGTATTTAAATATTTTCTGAATATTTAAATATTTTTATAACACTGAAATATTTTGAAGCATAGTTAAGTGTAACAATAGCCTTTAATGGCTAAACTCCGCCAAATTGTATTTTCTATTTTTGTAGAACTCAATAAAGACTTATTATTATCATCATTATTATTATTATTATTATATTAAATACTATTTTTGACTCAAAATTTTAGGTTTCATGACTTTTATGAACCTCTACAACACTATTTTAAAACCTCTATACTTAATCAGTTCTAGTTGGGTATTGGACTTTAATTATCTGTAGGCCTTTGCGTCTTCTGCAGATACTCAAAAAAAGTGCAGAGACTATGGCACTAGAATACCGCACTATTCTGTACAACTGTTCTCTGTCACAATCACAAATCATATACATTAACAGTTAACACTTACTGTCTATGTCTGCTCTCAACCAACTTTCTGGAAATTAAGACGTGAATGACTGAAGACTGAATGATGCAATGTATTTATTAACTAACTAGTATAGTACATACATGTCTTGATTCTTCACGAGTATCTGCCTGTCTCTTTGATGTATTTGATTATATTTTTTGTTGTATTTATTTAAATACTTTTGAGATTCAAATGCTTAGAGGGTATTCAAATATTTCTAAAAGTATTTAAATACTGTCAGAAAAGGATTTAAATGCTTTCTTGAAAGTATTTAAATACTTCCCAGTTATTTAAATACTTTAAGTATTTATAAATACTTTTAGGATTATTTTCACAAATACTAAGCAGTAAATATTTCAGATAAGTATTTGCAAGTATAAATACAAATACTTGCTGCGAGAAATATATAAATACTCGGTATTTAAATACTTTCCAGTATTTAAATACTTATGAGGTATTTGTAAGTACATATTTGCCCAGCTCTGATCACGAGGCGAGATCACGCCATTTGTCGCTGAGGATCCGGTTACAGAAGAAATCCGTGATCCGGGCCTGGCACGATTTTTTACAATTCCGTCCGAGACTGACAGTGCGCGATGTAGATGCGCGAACTTTTCCCGCCAATGGGGGAGTATATTCTGATTGTTTCTTCTTCTGTGATAAGACACAAAGGAGCTCATGAAATAGCTATTGCGCATGCTCAAAGAACAGGTAAACTGTCAAATTTAATCCAGAATATTAGTTTCTTGCATAGGCGTACTGATAACTGATAATTCTGGGTTCAATCAAGTGATGTAAGTTGGTTACTAGATTTCTTTCTTGTATATGCATTTAGTTCACAGAAATCTAAAAATAATTCTTTTGATTTATTTTCACTGATATTTTACTGTTTTAATTTTTCATAAAATAAATGCGATTATAAGTAACTCCTAACTTCGAAACCCAACAGTGACGCCCATGCTTGTCTGTAAACAGTTTGTCGGTAATACGCCCCAGACAGCACCGTATATTCTAAGAATATTCTGTAATTATGCAAAAAAGAATGAATATATTCTGATTAATTCTGGAAGAATCCTGGAATATATATAAGATAACGGATTATTTCAGTAATATAATTTTAAATATATACCTGGAATATTCACCATGAATATGATAGTAGTATTCGTTTTGGAATATATTCCCTCCTGGCTCAAGAATATTCCGTGAATATACTTTGAGAATGATAGAATAATATTAATTGTTACTCAACCAAATCAACGCTTAATAAAAAGTTTTTAATTTTTTCTGTAAAATGTAACTTAAATATATGCGTGTTATTATTTATTTCGATTAATAAAAAATATTTAATATGATTCTAATGATTATATTTATACAATGATGTTATTCCCAGTTTTAAACAAAAGCTCAATCCATATTTTTGTTATCAGGTTATTAGGTTTGAGTAGTGTAGCCAAGGCTGTAGACTTCAGAAATAAAGCCGTGCACCACAGAAGACAGGAACTATACAGAAGCGCAAGCAAGCCTTTCTGACGGTACCAAATTTGTTCATAGTCGCCATGACTCCAGGTAGCAAGGGTACGTTATAATGACGTCAAAATCTGGTGATTCTGGTCAAAAAGACGTCAGGGCACTAAAAATCGACGACAGAATGACGTCTTATAAATGACATTAAAATGACGTGCTACACATCACGTCATATTGTCGTCTTTTTTCGGTGTTAAATTTATTTATATTTTATCGGATTACAAACTTTAAAACTCGCTAATGGCATTTTGTTATCGTAAGCAGAATGTAAAGTTTAAAAAAAAATAAACCGTGTCGTGAGGGATAAGTATTGGCGTTTGTATTCGAGGATATAATGTTTTTTAACATTATCCAAAATAATTTATATTCGAAAGAGTTTGCAAAGATTCGGCAGTTTATTTGTTTAAATTATATTTCTATCTATTCCTTTAGTAATAAAATTAGATTAAAATGCATTAAAAAGCAAAATCTATCCGTTGCGTGTTCCAACTATAAAGTCTTTAGGTAAGTAGCCTCAGAAAGGTTGGTGGCCGAGTGCTTAAGGCGTCGTCTTCTAAGTCATGAGGTCGGCGGTTCGGCCCCTGCTCATTCAGTTTTTTTTTATTGTGAAAAAAATTTTAGTTGTTTTTTTAAGGTAATAATTGCTTATTGGTTTTTTTCAATTTTAGGTCTGTTTTAGACCATTAAATATTCTATTTATGTTGTAGATGACGATATTACACCTTTACCGTTTTTTCTCCAACACGCTTCCCAGGTTTGTATAAGTACCTCAACTTAAAACTTTAATTCTTAAAATAGTTGACTCCTGACTTCCCCTCCACCGCTCACCAAATTTGAGATAAGTAAAATTTTTTTTCGGATTTCTCCCTCTCTGCTCTTCAATTTCGAGATCTGGGGAAAATATATTTTTTTTAACGAACCGCCACTAATACTAATTAATGTAATAAGTACATTGTTCAACAACTACTCGTACTTCTCAGGTGACACTGGTGACAGTTTAATTAAATTAAATAAGTTATTCTTAATAATTATAAATAAATAAAAATACTAGTAACTCGAAGCGAGAACCTGAAAGATTTTCATATATTTTAAATAAGGCAAGAAATTTAATTTCACATAATAAAGACTTCATTCACCACCATAAATACTGCTTTTAACATCCAAAATAGCGATTGCCAAGCTAACTCAGTTGGTTGAAGCGTCAGTACTGTAATATGGACAACGGGAGATATGTAGGTTCGAATCCTACGGAGCGCAATTGGTAAATGTAAGTAAAAATGAATTTAATTAATAACTTAATAAACGTTATAATTTGCAGACAACCCTTGTGAGAAAAAGTTGGAGTGATATGGTAAACAATATTAGATATATTAATGTAAATAAAATTACGGATGGCTAACAAACAAATTCATTAGGACAAAACTTATTTATGCATTAATTATTTTATTTTTATCAAGTAGATTACTAACTAGTATGTAGTTTTATATGTTCCTATTACTAAAAACCTGTGGGGGATTACCAAATATAACCTGAAAAAGACGTCATTCGTCTGAGACATTAGGAAGTCATTTTCACGTTTCATTTACGTCATCTAACTCGTCATTTCTCGTCACTCCTGACCATTTCTTCACGTCATTTTCACGTGCCTTTGCTACCTGGGACGTTTCCTAGGTTTGCAGGTACTTATACATGCATGTATAAGTACCTCAACTATAAAATCTTAAAACAGTTGACTTCTGACTTCCCCCCCATCGCTCATCAAATTTGAGATCAGAAAAAGTTTGTTTCGGATTTCAACTATAATTATAGTCTTTAAGTAGGTACTAGCATGTGTAACTTCAGTGACCGAGTGAGTTAAACCGTTGACTTCCAAATCAGAAGGTTGGACGCGCAGCGACGGCAATTGGTAAAGGTAAGTAAAATAAAATGAATTTAATAATTTACCCAAGCAGCATTCAAAGTGATGGGAACTGGCATCTGAGGCATCGGAACTTTAATATAGTAGGAAATAACATAACTGTTACTAATTTTGCGACTTCAGGGTAATATTCACTTTGTGGTATGCATTTGTAGTGACAATTAAGTAGATTCTACTGAATTTAGGCACTGTATAGTTATAATACTTTCAAGTAACTGCTGGAGAATCTGCAACGTCGCGGATACTACTCTGCATTACTGTGAAGCATCCTCAACTGCAAAGTGAAAATTGGTAGTAATGCCGACTGCACAGCTTTACCAAAGGACCACTTGAAAGTAGTCTAACTTATTAGTGACATCTCGAGTAAAAATGAGGTTATTTCTACGAACATAGGGGCTTTGAAGTTATCTTTACTACTCCCCACTAATTGAAAATGACTTAAAAGTTACATATACCTTGAAAATCTACTATAGAGTAATATTAACTTTTAAGACAATTTATATAATTATTGGCATTGAATAAAATGGCGGCACCTGAAATGCTCAGTGAAAGCGAAATAAAGTTTATCAGCACTCATCCACGTTTTATAAAAAACTGAAGAAACAGTTAAACAGTAGTAGAGAAATAGTGATTCTTCAGAATATGATGCAAACATAGAGTATTTCGCCACAGCAAAACCATCATCTTTGGCAACAAGTGCAAAAGTGCTCCCATCAACACAAGAAGAGTAATCGAAAACTATAACAGTTGTAGTGATTAATGATACTGTGTACTGCTCGAAAATTACAACTTGTCTTTAATAAACAGATTGACCCATAGTTCAGTTAGTGATCCACTGAGCATATTAAATGAATTTGCCGATTAAAAACTCCAAATTTAATAAATATTGTGTCGATGGGGAACGGACAATGTCGGTATAACGGTATAAGACATTATTTATGTACAATAAATTGAATTGAATGAAATTAAATGTAAACTGATCACTAAATAAATATGAAAACAGTTATGTATTTTTTCCATTATTACACACCTTACGTTAATAAATATATTTATCCAACACTTTCATATAAAGTGATCTTTATTGATAAGACTTTGAAGGTATAAAGTGATCCATAAGTCACTAGTGCAGTGTTGCCAATTGCCGGATAATTCTCCGCTTTTCGGAGAATTTGACTGCCTGCGGGGAATCTGGCGGAGAATGCCTTTTTGACGGAGAATTGGCGGAGAATATAGGGTGACAGAATTATAATTATTTCTTTATTAAAACAAATAACAAAATAATATATTTCTCTGTTTTCTTGCAGTTTAGAAGTTTATCTAAATGATAACAGATGGCGATATGTACGTATTCAGTTTCATTAACGGCCGTATTCACCGTTTAAGGTTTAAGCGGTGCTTAGTAAAGCTAGGCTGAAATACAAAGCAGCGCTTAAATTGTGAAGTCTTGCACCGCAGTGAAGTAAAAGAAGCTTTGTTAAGCCTACAAACAATTTGGCAACGCCTGAAAAAGTGCTCTTCTTCTGTCAATTAGTCAAAAATTTCTAACCTAGAAAAGCCTAAGTTTTGTTTTCTGTGTCTAAAAAAAAAGGTTATTACCTACCTAGTTATTAGTTTTAAAAAATGTTATGAAAACAGGAAAAAGGAGCTGAGGCAAACATTAGCCGAAGAAAGAAAAGAAACCATTGTCACTGATGAGGGACCTTCCTCCAATAAATTAGAAAGGATGAAAGTGATGACATTCATAGATCGATTTTGAATGAAAATACTCTGGTGGGACGCCACACATTTTGAAACTTAATAAAAATACCTACAAATCGTTTTCAAATTCCAGGGCATCTTCTATCAATTCTAGAACGGATGCCACTGTACGCTTTGTTAATCTAAATCTTCGAAAAAAACTTAAATCGTCCATGTCTTCAATAAAACCTCTTTGGAAAATCAAAATCCATTATGTCTAATACGTCAATATCGTCCTCTAAAAGAATTTCATCCTCTATTTCTATGTTATTATTTTAAGACGATAACAGGCACAAAAGTAACTTTGACAGCAAAATGGCAAAATCAAATGAAACGCCCACAAACAACCCACACCTATAGACGTTCTACTCAAAGATCTTTAACTACTAGATGGTTTAACCCATAAGAAATTCGTATATGACAAAGCAGCAAACATCTCAACGGAGAGAGCAATATTAACACGCCTCAAAAAGCGAGACACCAATGTTGGAATTGTCGGACTTTACCATTGCTATTGTCGGGTCAGTTCGAGTTTCTCAACAAGATTTTAGGCTCTTAAAGCGCAAACGCAATCAAATCTCAACCGGCACTAACAACTGATCGAAGCAACCAGCGGTGTTGCCGGACTGTCACCATTTTCTCTACATTTTCCGATCGCTCAACGTTATTGCGTTTGACCACTTCAAAATTCCCCGCTTTCAGCGACTTTTGTCTCTGATCTTTGACAACGTCGCGAAGGTTTGCGACAGGACACCAACTAGATGCGAGGCATGCGCATAGACAACACGAGTGTTTGTAGTTGGGCCCGGAGTGGAAGCAAAGTGGGAGAGATTATGGGCGGTTCTTTACATGAAAAAGTGGGATATGTTTTATACAAAATTGAGATAGAGTTGAGCGATCTAGGAGTTAAAACATCTTTGGTTCTACTGCCGTACATTCAAATGGGATCAAAACTGAAGCGCCTCTGGTGGTTGGAAGCGCAAGCGGAGCTATATTGGCGGCCTCATTTAAATGCTTTTAAATGCAGTACTATGCCACATTTGATAATTAAATATCAAAATATGACTAGCACAGTTTCAAAGACACTGAAATTATGCTGCAGAAACAAAATATTTTGGGTAATAAAATTAATGATTCAAGAGGTTTGAATAACATATATTAATTAAAACTGAATAGTGGAAGCCCTTCTTTGAAATAATTAATTAATCATGATGATCTAATAAATCACTTTTTACATTATTTTTTATCACTAATTTATTGTAACTAAACGTTACTGCAGTTTCAACACTAAGCGTGTTATTTTCAAATATTTCACATTTCACAAGAGATCCTCGTTTCAAAATGGAACGCTTAATGTTGAAACTGCAGTAAAGTTTACTTACAATACATTAGCGATAAAAAACAAAGTAAAAAGTGTTTTATTAGATCACCATTGTAAAGCACCTTCCGCATAAATAATGCCGGCTTTCAAAATGTCGATGACAAACAGTGGATTGTTGATTACTCTTAACCACTTTTTAAAATCTATTGAGGTCTTTAGATGGATGAGGGAATCGATGCTTATGAATCATACTGTCCTCACAATTAATAACACAACATTTTATATCCCATTTCCAAACAATAAACAACTTTGACCAACGAGGTTTAAAGTATAGAGGGGCAATCCCAATTCAGTATACGTACGATTTGTTTGGACATACAATAAACGCCCGAGGGACGCAGTGGGGGTGCATTTGTTGGCCCTAGTTGTCAAGATTTGCAGTGGAGTACAGCTTTGAGGGATACAATTAATGAATGAATATTGTTTTTTATTGCTGTTCTATTATTAGTTGAGCTCAAATCTATTAGTCAAATTGCTGTAGAAGTAGTAATAAATTATATTATATTTAAAATCGGAGTAAACGCTGCTCTATACATTTTTAAAATATTCGCAAATTCCATAACGTTAAGTTCAAGTGACGCCCATGCGGACTAGTTGCTTGAATATGTTCTGGCCATGTGCCACGCCTACTTTTCCAGTCTCTTCTTATTATGTCGCTGACTTTGACCATAACTTTGACGTTTGTGACACCACGTCGCTGCTAACTATTTTTTTTGCTACCAACACTATTGATAAAATTACTCTAGAGCGCGACATCTCTGGGTTGGAAGCGCAACTACACTTACATCACGTGACCGTATAAAGTGATTCCATTTGCTTCCATATAAGTTGAAAGTCTATAGGTATGGGTGGTTTGTGGAAACGCCAAAAAAGTTAGGTTATAATTGGTAGTGATGGGTAAAAGCAGTTATTTTTTAATAACAGTTTAGACTGCTATTGCTGTTTTGAAATAACAGTTTAAAATAACAGTCTAAAAATAACAGATCGCTGAGAAGTACTGGCATGCGCATACTGCAGCGCGCAGTTTGCAAATGTTATTTCAGAGACGTTATTTTATACATCGTGCTGCTGCCGCAGCTGCTTATCTGTTATTTTCTTACCTGTTATTTTCGAACAGAAATAACAGTCTGTTAATGTTATTTACAAATAACAGTTATAAAATAACAGGTTGTTAAATAGCAACACATCTCTAATAATTGGGAAAAGCTAGGTTTAACGATTTTAAGCGGTCAAAATTGAGAGCTTAACTTTAGGCGAGCTTAAATAACATTTTAACTTCGGTGCATATGACAAACATAAGCTTAGCTTTTCTATGTACGGTGAATACGGCCGTTAGAGGCCGGTTGTCGACCAATGATTTCAAGTATTGAGCTCGACACTATATTGGCACAGAAGAAGAAACAATCAGAATATTCTCTCTCATTGGCGGGAAAAGTTCGCGCATCTACATCGCGCACTGTCAGTCTCGGACGGAATTGTAAAAAATCGTGCCAGGCCCGGACCACGGATTTCTTCTGTAACCGGATCGTCAGCGACAAATGGCGTGATCTCGCCTCGTGATACAGTTTGTATCATGATGCCGCCTAATTAGTTAAGAAACATTGAAAATCTAAAACAAATATCATTTGTCTTCATCTAATGTTTCACAGGTTTTCTGACTCTCTACCGGGCCGTTCCTAAAAGGGGTAAAAAATATTTAGTACTGTCTTGAACTCGCCCAACAATAGGCGTCTGAATTTAAGATGCCAGCGCCAAAGTGGAGAACTCGTGAACTAATTATAGGCTTTTTGTTTGTTTATATGGCGAATACTGCTTATATTGATTTTGTTCTGTTTATTGTTGTTTTTGGCGTTAAAAATAACAACATTAATAATATATGACCTAAAGGTTTGCAAGATTTTGTTGTAAGTGATGTGCAAGATGTCAATGGCATTATTCAGCAAACTTCATATTTTTTTAGGTTATCTAGTTTTTTCCCTTGAAAAGTACAGTTTTTCGACATAAACGGTGTCTGGTTAGTTAAATATTAATAAACTTAAATATTTCTCTAAATTTATATACAGTTGTAGTTTAAATCACTTTTTTTTTTCAGGAAACATGAGTGACATTTAGGTTAAGCATATTGCAATGTATGGAACATTTGTGAAGCACTAAAGTAAAAATTCCAAGTGTGTGTATGAAGGGGAATATGTTTTAAATGCGGGACAGATTATTTTGTGTGGTACAACCCATATTCAACACAAAACTTAAAAATGTGTATGCTCTATGTTTACAAACAAGTGTCTCAGATTCAAATACCCATGAAATTAGTGGTACATTGAATATAAGTGAAAAGATATTTATTAATTCTTTAAGTAAAATAAATGAAACAGTATTTTGTAAAATATGAAACAGAAATATTCGGGGGTAAGACAATAGTGCATGGTGCAATAGTATATATTACTTTTAAATAAACTGGAATTACATATATTTACTTATTTCAAAAATTTCACTTACAATGTGTGATTGTCTAGAACATTATTATTGCTACTCGGGCCACGGTTATTTGCACCAGCTTTTCCCCTCTCAATGCCTGGTTAAAGGTGTCTACATTAAAGAGGGTATGCTTTGAACATTGCAGTGCAACTCAACTTTCACGAGTTGTCCCTGCAATCTACAAAGGATACCGACTAGGTTGGCTCCAGGCAATTGTAGCCCCTTTAAACGTTATCATATTTTTAATAACTAACACGAGATCAAAGGATTTTTTGCCGACATTCCCTTCTGATTGTTTCTTCTTCTGTGGTATAGTATTGGCAGTCCAGTTTATGAGTCGCGTGCGCGTGACGTCACAATCTGAGACCTTAGGAAAAACAAACAAAAATTCTTTAACTGTCAAATGGCAACTGATTGAACTTTTTGTAATATTATTGTTTCTATGTATATTATACATACAAAATGACAAGTTTTTGGTTTATTATTAATTGTGGAAGTGTGACAATCCAAAACAATGCTAGTTTTGATAAAATAACCTCAATTTACAACCAGAAGAAGTTAGAGGTTAAAATACTGCAACTGATTTCAAACAATTAAAATGAATGATTTTACGAGTCTTCCAAGGATTTTTTTAGTGGTACGTTGTTGCATATTAATGTAAGAATTTGGTTTTTAACGTGGGTTTATGTTGTAGGAAAAATAGCCGTATTACAAGACCATTACGATACATCCAGTTTGGGCATCCTCTCTTAAAAAGGAATACAATTTAAAACCCATATGTGAAACTGAAAGTGCCTTTAATAATAATAACTGCTGCTCACATAAGCAATAAACAATTCATGGTAAAGCAAATTAACATTTTATATTGGTTTGTCAGTATTTTTAATAATTATTTCTTTTTTAAATTTTAGTTGAGCGAAAGGTGTGTAAAGCTGTGCCAAAGGAGAGAAAAGTGCAATGGTAGAAATTGTTTTAAATAAAGTACACTCCAAGAGGAAGCAGGCTTCATGAAGATATTTGATAAAGTAGGTGCATAAATTAAGAAAGGAAATTCAAAGTACCTGCGGCCGTCAACAAGTGCATGATGCAATGTGCCCTTTCAAAGTATATCATGTGGTGTTTAAAAACTCAGTGTTGGACTATTGAACACTGAAAAAGTTGAAAATTAAAACTCTGAAGTGGTCTACGGTCAGTGAACACATAAGCAAAGTCTGACTCGGCTTTGTTAGTATTGAATTGTATAGCTATAAAACCCCTTCGAGTTAAATGTTACTTACTGCTTAGATAGATATTACTATAAAGTATATATATTATGTTATGTTAGGTACCTACATTACAATCATTTATTTTTTGTTACAATATTAACCTCTCTTATAACTTTCTTGTCGATTCTTCTTAGAAGTACTAATGGACCTTGAACAATAAATAACTTATTTAGTAAAGATATTTTGTTTTACTTTCAGTTACAAGTTCGACGTAACTGACAATTTCAATTTACTGCTAACAATATATAGTAGTAGAAGTGATAAATAAAACATAATAAAAAGAGTATATTTAATAAAATGATAATGAACAAACGAATTACATAAAATTATGAAAGACATTACATAACAATATATGAAAAATAAAATTTTTATAGAAATTACAATGGATTGTATAGGATTGTATGGACGAGAAGAAATTATGCACGTCTTACTACATACTTCAAATAGTTTATAGCACATCAGTCTTCATTGCTTAATTTATATGGTGTCTTTTTCACAAAATTTACGGCAGTTAATACCTTGATCATAGCCATGTTTACTGCTAAAAAGGAAATACTTCCTCTCTCAAGTAGTGGACATGTTTTGTCTAAACTAGCAACACATTCACAGTAAGTACTAAGAAACCATCAGAATCTGGAGTCAATGGCTTTTTTTCATGATGCCACGACTTAACCTGAAAAATGAATTTGTATGTTAGCAATTATTTCTAAAGCAACATTTAATTAGGCAAGTGTATATGAAAAGAATGGTAAATCATTGATAACAATTCTTACCTTTGCAGCAAGGTTTTATTCTGTAAATTTCTTGCAGAATACTTCTTTCACATAACCATAAACAGCTTTAAGACTTTTAAATGCCTTGAACTCATCCTTCTCTCTATACACTTCTCTCAAAAACCAAGTAATTCGCAGTATCCCTATGTGTACTATTTGGAAATACATCAATATTTACACTAAAGCATTTTTTTTCTCAAAATATAAGGATTTAATTCCATGACAGCAGTATACCTAACCTCTACATCATGAGACAATTCTGCAAAATACGAACTAACCGTCATCCTGTCGAACAAAATTGAGCATATAAAAGTAATAAGAATAGCTGCAGATGTTAAATAATCCAACATTAAACTTTTAAATGGCACAAACACAGTAAAATTCACTTTAAAGAAAAACATTCAATACGGGATAATTCAATGACAGCTGTTTGTTTTTCCTAAGGTCTCAAAATCTGTGACGTCGGCGCACGCGACCCAAATAGAGGTCAGTGAGTGACAGTCGGGCAAGATGCAGATTTACGCAGCCGTCGTGTGATTCAAGTACAAGTAGCGACACAGCGACGTGATGGCCAACTAAATACAATGGATTTGTAAAACGATAGGAGTGCGCAGGGCCTGTGACTTCTGCCACAGAAGAAGAAACAATGTTATTTCTTCTTCTGTGCTTCTGCCATGTTTTAGGTTTTGACACGGTCTTTTGAAGTGTTTATTCTGTGATTTTAACTTCATACTTTTTGGGTTTTAGAATTTCGGTTGTTTTTCGTTTTGAGTTTTTCTTGGATAGCAGACGATAGCGTTTGACTGAATAACGTGAATTGTGAATATTGTCAAGATGATGTTGGTTGGTTCTGATAGTTTAATTTTGATAGAGACTTGTTTCTGATAGTGAAAACTAAGTTTATAAATTTGTTCTCATGATTAGTGGTTTAAGTGATTCATAAGTAAAATAAATTGCCTTTATCTAAAGTTTTAATTAAAACATTAATAAAAATGTCGAGTGCTAGTGTTGAAAATTTGGCTGCAGAAATTCAGGTACTTAAAATGTTTGTTTTTTAAAAAAGTTTAACAATTTAATTTTTTAGGATTATGATGGATCTAGCAACATGTGTCTAGAACTAGCGCTAGAAGGGGAACGTTTGTGTAAATCAGGAGATTGTAGGGCTGGTGTTGCATTTTTTCAAGCTGCAATACAAGCTGGAACAGATGATTTGAGAACTTTAAGTGCTATTTACAGCCAGTTGGGAAATGCATATTTTTATCTAGGCGATTATTCAAAGGCAATGCAATATCATAAACATGATTTAACATTAGCAAGGTATTAGTGAGCAGCACACGTTAACGAGAGAATAATAATATTCGCAGTTTATACAGATTTGCAAATGTAGTTTGACGATAGACGATATTATCTCATTACAATGCACTCGCGATTAGAAGTGATAGATACCGATGCCCTGTGTTGATACATGATAAGGTGATAAAAATAAGATTTCACAAAGTATGGAGTGTGTTGGGAGCAGTATATCCGTATTTCTTTTCCTAATTTCACTGTTTTCTCTCTTACACTTGTTTATCTCAGGACATAAAACTACATTTGCCGAATCTGTATATATAATATAGATCAAAGAGCTGGATCCGATCTAATTTATACATTTGGGTCTGGTAAAGTTTAGGTATCTCAGATTTTGCAAATTTTCTAAAAAGTAATGAATAGAATATGGTAAATAGAGCACATTTATGAAAAGAAAATTACGGATGAACCATACAATTAAGGGGAAAAAATGAAAAAGGGTGCTGGGTGTGGTTAGAGTGGATTGTAAATTATACAAATGAAAGTAAGTAGTAACCTGTATAATCAAGCAGTAAAGACCCTTTACTGCAACTATATGCATATCTTGATTCAATACAGGTAATCCGTACCGTATCGTCAGAGAGTTGATAGAGATGCTGTACAGATCCCAGTATAGAATTTTTTTATCCTACAGATACAGCATAAGTTAGTGACGTAGCCAGGATTTTTATTCGGGGGGTCCGAATATTTTGAAGGTATTACTCAGATACGAGTAGTAATCCAGTTGGAATATATGATAAAAAAAAAACTTTAAATTAAAATGTGCTTTCAAATTTCCACATTTTAAATGTCCCTTCAGTCGATTTATATTTTCGAGGCATCGCGACCCACAGTTCGTTGAAGATGATGAAATTCTATCACTTTGAAAAAATGCTAGTTGCTCCACCTTTTTACAGAATTCAAATATCTCCCATTTCTTTTCGAAAATTGGAGCTCATAGTTTTGAGTGAAAAACCCTGTATTTACAGTTCTGCTAAAAACCGAAATTATTTCAAATATAATATCACATATTGAAATACATTGTTTTTTTAATGAGCGGGGTGCTAATGTTGGTCCCACCCGCAGCGACCAAGCATCTAGAAATGGGCCCTGTGGTAAACTATTCAGAAACAATTTTCTTTACTTCTTCTTGTTCAGTTCTGTTTATTTTTTTGAAAAAAAAAATGTTATTGAGGAATCTTTGGAACGCTTCATTATAAAAAGGAACTAGATTTCCACATCCGTCATATTCATATGCTGCAGGCGCTGTTGGCTCTGCCCTATCAATATGGCTGCAATAAAATTGCAAGAAACCACACCACGATTTGCAACAGTGCTGGCTGGAATAGAAATTTGAAATCAACCTGAAAGATTTGCAACAAAAAGCGAAAATAAAATGAATATAATAATTTTAAATATCATGTCTGTCAATTATTTAAATGTCAATTTATTTCGGTTGTCCGGACCCTCTGGACTTCTTCCCTGGCTATGTCACTGCATAAGTACAAAATCTATATCAAATCTGTAATGTAACTGTATAGATGAGGTATGGGCCATAATTATGGAATTCGTTATTTCACTTTTTTTTCCATTTTATCCTCTGTATTTAATAAACACAACCGGCAGCTGGGTTCGAACCGTCAACCTTTAGAGTGGCAGTCAGGTGCGTTTCCACTGGGCTATTTTCCTCCATACAAAATGTTTTAAAAACAGTATTTACATAAAATAGTTATAACAGAGTATGCGGTCATATCTATACGAATCAGAATCAAGTGCAATAGCGAACTTCTGTACTGTATTTATGATATAAATTGTTTATGTATATTTCATATATGCGTCATAATGCCGAAACAAAACCTTCGATAATTTTTTTGTCATAAAGGTAATGAAATAGTCAGGTATTACACATACTAATAGAAATAAGATCATAACAGTTAGTCTCTGCACAACTAATATAGGGCTTGGGGCTCAAAGGTATGTAAAAATCATATTATAATGAATATTATGCCTTATATGTTGTATAATTTCATTTATAATTAATAGAGAACAGAATCATCTATTGGGGATAACAGATTCTTTAAGTTTTGTTGCCATTGTTTTTCGTTAGGTAAATTTGGGTTCTGAAAATGCAACTACGCAAACCCCTGACAGTTCTTGGATGGTAATTTTCAGGACCCGAATTTACCTGTTGTATATAATTCGCCCAGCGTTTTAAAATACATATGCGGCTCAATTCTGTTAAAGAGAAGTGAAGAGAAGTAAGGTTAGGTGTTGGTTGTTAAAGTACAGTTAGAATTAAGATAGCATGTACAGTTAAGATAGATATGCGGTATAGTTTAAATTTAAATGTAACTAATATCCAATAAAGGTAAAATAAAGATTACGCTGTATAGATGTAGTACATATGAGGTAAAGTTGAAATAAAAGAGTATTTATAGACTCAGTAAAGCTAAATGTATAAAGTTAACAAGGTATATCTACTGCATAGTAGCAATAAAGGTTTTATCAGTAAAGTTTAGAATATAGACTCGGCATAGGTGCTATAAATACACGACTGATAGCGACAAATATACAGGGTGCGCCACTTAAAACTCCCCAGACTTATAACTTTCTTGTTTTTAAGTGACGACCATGTTGGGCATATCCAACTGTAGATATTTCTAAGGCCTTTAAACATGCATACAGAGTGATTTTGAAAAAAAATTCTGGAAAAGTTGTTAATAATACAGTAAGTGAAGCTTTTAAATCCCAGCCCGAAAACGATGTAACGAATTTCCAATTCAACATGCTTCATAAAGTATGTTACATGAGAATCTATATTGTCATTTTTCCTGCTTTTTGATTAAGGGTGGTTCCCACCCCTTCTTGGGGGTTGTCAAAAAAAAAACAAAAAATACCTACACATAATCTGATAGAGTCAAATTACAAGAAAGAAAGATCTTATACACTTTTTTGCTAAAATGCATATTCTTCGAGATATTGGAAACTGAAAATTGCAATTTTCACCACCTAAAATCAGTATTCCTAGACTTTTTTTTTTAAATTACTCGAGAAATGTGGACTTTAATAAAAAATACAAGGGTACAAAATTAAAGCTTTTAATGCTGTTTTGTTACTTTGAATATTGTTCACGATATATATTCTGCAAATGCATAAAATTATTATTTACTTTCTTTTCAAAGTTATTTTAAAAAATAAAAAAGACAGCTTGAAGATAATAGGGTTTTCCCACTAATTTTATTTTAACATTTTATTTCGTGAAAATGATATAATAAAACATTCTATTCATTTACAACAATTTATTTTTCTAATAAGAATTACTTCTAAGAAAATATCGGTAAAACAACTTGCTGATAATTTCAGGGCTTTTTAAAACGGGCATTTTTACGCGCCAGAATGACGTATCTACCCGGAAAACCAATGAGATTATGGATATAACTTTGTGCTAAAGGAAGCTTTCCTCTAAAATTCTCAGAATTTTATTGCTTGTACTGTGATTGGTCTAAAGCAGTAGACTTATAAATATTGGCCAATCAGAATCCAAATAAAAAATGCCACACAAATTATTCGTAAAAGCGTCGGACGTTGATATTTTGTAGTTTGGGATTAACCTTCACCCGCTTCTGCTCTGACGGTTCACTTCAGATGACAGATGACTAACCTAAAACTTTATTTATATTTTGATGAAATATTTGTTTAGATTTTACAGCAGAAAACCACTGTTTTCGTCTTTCAATATCAAGTGGTACTGTCAAAAATAATATTGAGGGAGCATTTTCACTAGTATTATTACACAAAGGTACAAAACAAACTCTTTTAAGGCATTTTGATAATCCATTACAACTCATAATAATTAAAAAGTGCCGTCAATAAATAGAGGCTATGTTTTATATTTTTCACGGCTATCTTATGCCAAGATTGGTAGAGTAGAAGGTGGCCTCGTAACTCACGATCCCCACCAAAAAATGTCATTAGCCAATGAGCAGCTGGTGTGAAATCACACCAGATGCAGAGTCTGATTCAAAATATTGTAAGAATTTGTGTAATGTTAATAATTAAGCAAAGAATTCGTAACTGGAACGAGCTTGCAATGACGTGCCTGAGGTAGGGAGTAATTACCTCATATTTTGAGTCACTGTTTTGGATGGTGGTAATCAGGATAAGTTGTAGAATGTAACACTACCGGTCATAGTATACTTCTGGCCATTTTTCGGGCCAGTGCGGACCGCCCTTCTAGAAAGAGATAACTGCGCCGCTACTGCGCGTTTGAAGAACAAGGATAGTCTGACTGTTCACCCCCGCACATACTTCTCGCCTAAAAGCTGAATTCGAGAGAACCTTATGGTCTACAAATCTTGATCTTATGCAACAATGTAACCGACTTTTTATTGGATTTCAGGGCGTTGACGTCACAACGCGCTAATTTATGGCTGTTTAAAATGAACTCAATGTTTTTTAAACTCGTAAGTTTTTTTTTGTCACTATTAGTAAAATTAAAAAGATAATAAATATGCCATAAATCATTTTTTCTTCAAGCGTATTAAAATGTTTAAATTATGTCACCAAAAACAGAAGTAGAAGTAGGACATTGTTTTACTAGTAACGAAATGTTAGTACCGAACGCCACCGTAGTGGACATTGTTTTACTAGTAACATAATGTTAGTTCCGAAAGCGCCGCCGTAGTGGGTATTGTTTTACTAGTAACATAATGTTAATACCGACAGCTACCGGTGGCGCGCTATCCAGTAGCCACTTGTCATATTGTGTCAACATGTAAGACTGTAGTTTGAATATTTGTACATTTATGATAAATAAATGAATTTTTGCATTTTAATACGCTTGAAGAAAAAATAGTATATATTACACGGAGTAGAACGCCTTTTTTTGTGTTTCGCCCAGTTTGCAAATCCTGGGCTCAACACAAAAAAAGAGTGCGTTCTACTCCTAGTAATATAATATACTATTTTTACGTGAATTAAGTACTTCAGCAATAATTTTTTTTTCTGAGAAAACCCTATTTAATTCTCTACAACTTTCACTAGACCTTATGGGCATCCAATGCATAGGACATGAGATATTTGCAAAAAAACTTTGACCTTCAATATCATGGGTAGCCATGTTGGAATTTTTGTGATTTTTGTGGATTTGGGTTTGGGACACCTCAAAGAACGTCTGTGCAAAAATTCAGATTTTTACTAATTTTGTCCAGGTCAAATGCTAATTTCTCTGGACTATAAGTATATAACCAGAAACTAACAATAAAATGATGTAAAAGTATGCATTTATTTACTATTATCCACTGTTTTGGCGAGTATTTTTTTTTCCTTTTTTTTTTCTGGAAAGCAGTATAGGTTACAGGGCAATTGCAATACTTCATTGTAGCACTATATACTTTCATTTGCATTCCACTGTTACTTCACCCAGAACACCATTTCGCTCCTCGGTCCCGTAACTTTCTCATTTTTTTTTCTGTATGGTTCATCCGTAATTTTTTCGTAAATGTGTTCTATTTATCATATACTATTCATTACTTTTTAGAAAATTTGCAAAATCCGAGATAGGTACCTAAACTTTACCAGACCTGTACATTTCCATCTTTTGCCGTGTTATTTTTATGCTAGAGAGACTAATGAAAAGCAATAAGTATATCATCTACCACCATGATACTATGAAATATAAGATACACTCGGTACGAGTACCAGCTTTTGACCTGCTGTGCGCATAGCGTCATCCTCTCAGTGCCGAATTGGCCCACCGGGAAACCGGGAAGTTCCCGGTAGGCCGCAGGCCTAACGGGGCCGGTGGCCGGCGGCCAAGTAGTCAAAATTTTCAGTTTCTCGTTTTTTGTTAAAATTTAAATAATTAGAATCAAAATTAATACAGACCTGCTATTCCTTTATAAAATTGTATCATTCCGGTTTCCTAGAACAGTTTTGCAGACCGAGTATCAGATTACTGTTGTTGCAATTAAAATTTATTTTGTCTCTGAATTCTCTATATTATAACATGCGGAACATGCCGACAACTTATAATTGATATGAGTTTATGAATGGCTGCAATGCGGTACTTTTGAACAAATAAACTTGCATAATAATAATAAAACAATTCTGAGCTGATTAATTACGATATTTTAAGAAATGCAAAACTTGCAAAATATGAGTATTGAGTCGACACGAGACACGAGACAGGACAGGAACTTCTCAGTAGAGATAGGTGATGGGCCAATCTGCTACTTTTTAATTTTCATTCACATTCACCGCGACAAAACAAGCTGTGAGCTTTGACTGTTAGCTACCAAAGATCTTTAACTACTAGATGGTTTAACCTATAAGGAATTCGTATATGATAAAGCTGCAAACATCTCAACGTAGAGAGCAATATTAACACGCCTCAAAAAGAGAGACAACAATACTGAAGTTGTCGGACTTTACCATTGGTATTGTCGGGTCAGTTCGAGTTTCTCAACAAGATTTTATGCTCTTAAAGCGTAAACGCAATTGCATAAGATGTGTAAATGACGTACTAGAAAAGTACAACTTATATAGTTCAACGTATAAAGCCTTACACATGGCCTGCAAGTACATACTAACTCTATCTGTAACTCAAGTAGAGTGTGAAAGAAATTTTTCGAAGTTAAAAATCATAAAAAATCGATTAAGATCAAGTTTTTCACAAGATCATTTGGATCAATGAATGGTTATGGCCACCAAAAAAGCTGTCCTGGCGGACATTTCTAATGAGACTATCATAGACAAACTGTCTTGCAAAAGCAGTCTTCTTGCAAAGCTACTTTACCTAAATCTTAATTTTGATTAATTTTTTTTCTTGTTATGTAAACTAAACATCTAAGTAGTATAATATAGTTTTTCAAATAAAATATTCCAGTATTTAATTTTTGTATCATTAATTTTTTGTAGTACTTGTAGGGGGGCCGGTGGTCGGACACCATTTCCCGGTATAATATTTCCTGCCAATCCGGCCCTGCATCCTCTAGTCAACTTCGAATCGAGCCCGCGCCCGTGACAGTCGGGTGTCCAATATCTACCTAAAAATACATCGAAAACAGTAATACAAGACCTAGAAAGCTGATTGCAGGCAATTTTACTTTTTAATATTATAGAATTCTATGACTGCTTTTGTCAGCACTTTTCATTTTGCATAAGGTCGTTGTGGGTTTAAATGTTTGTGAAAACACCTCCAAAATAATTCATGCAAGCACATATGATCTTTTGCACCGTTGATTTTTCAACGTGTAAGCTATTTATTTTGTTTTTATTTAATATTAAATTTTAATTTATTTAATTAAACACAATAAATAGTAGTAGTAAATAATATACTACTTTAATTAGTTTAATTATGAAACAGTGCATTTATCTAACGTTATTCAGGAAAGTAGACAGTCAAGAATGAAAAATATTTATTCTGTTATTTCGAGATAAATTGCCGGATTCTTTAATGTTTCTATTATGAAAAACATTTTGCATCTACAAAATAGAGTTTTCGCAGTATGACTTGATTCAATAGCGCGGGATATATCAATGTATTCTCTCATGGTAATTATTACAAATATTTAATAACCCTTCATTGATTCCCAGAAAAATCTCAAGAAAACCTGAATTCGATTTCATTAAACAACACTAACGTACATTAGTTCTCATATCGCATTATCTGCGCTGTATCGTTCGCGAGGGCGTTCCGTATACTTAATTGCAATTTTCTCGAAAACTGTTAATCCTAGAAAAAAAGTTTCAAATAAAAAAGGTAGCTCCATCGTTTATCTTCATATGACCTCGATATACTTGATATCTATTTCGGAAGACAAAAAAGTTTCTCGTTAGTTGTATTCCCACCTGTTTCACACAGTCTTAGAAAAGAAAAACATATTTTCTACACTTATTAAAACTTGACCTTCATATTAACACATTTTGTTAACAAATATGGATTCATCACATGGTAAAAATTTGAGATTAATTCGTTGTCCCGTTTTTTAGTTAGAGAGTTAAACGAAAAAATAATTGTATCTATTATTTTACAATTTTCTCACATTTTTGGCTGTATCTTTTGTCTCGAATAACCAAAAGAGTCGTAATTTTACTTCCACGTCCAGTGGTATAGTAACGACAAAAAAATTTTTAAAAATTTTTATTTTCCAAATAGGCTTAAAACGTCATGAAACGTCGAGATTTTAAGTTTGAGCGAAAAAAAAATTTCTGTCTGTCTGTCGGTCTGTCTGTCTGTCTGTCGGTCTGTCTGTCTGTCTGTCGGTCTGTCTGTCGGTCTGTCTGTAACTTTTTTTTTGTGCGCACGTTTACTCTGAAACCGTTTAAGATATTGACTTGAAATTTGGTACGCATATGTACTTTAACGAGATCTAGAACTAGATTATATTTTCATCTTGTTCCGTCGAAGGGTTGGGGGGTAAATTGGGGTAAATTTGGGGTAAATGGGTAAATGAAGTAGGTAAGAGTCCATGAAATTGGTATTTAGTATATACAAGAGAAGCTGAGGTCTCAAAAAAAATTTTGGCATTACCACCCCCACCTCCTTACTAAAGGGGATGAAAAAAAAATGTGATTTAGTGCATGTACAGGAACCAGAAACCTCAAAATATTTTTTTACTTCATCCACCCCCCACTACCACCCCCCTGTCACCACCCCCACCCCACTACCTATGTGGGGTGTCGTTTTATGGGTTTTTGGGGTAGAGGATTTCAAATATTATATTATTAAAGTTCCATAAATAATTATTTTCACATACAAAGTTTTTTCGTTGTGAGTGACTTGGACAGAGAATCTGGATGTGGAAGTAGTGATTCCTTGGGCAGCGGTTTTTTATTTTATCGAAGGATAAGCGTAAGCTTCTAAGGTAATTTTAGTTTACATCTAAACTAAAAATTGACCGCTGAACTAGTTGACTTTTACGTGACGTCACAGCGGGACTGCAGTAAGGGGGGTTATGCGTGAGAGCATATCTCTATTTCATAGTATCATGATCTACCACCATTTAAGATAAAAACAAATTATACGGGTGCCACTAGAGTATGTAGTCTACCGGACTATGATGTTACTATTAGAATGAGATTTAGTGTTATGTTACTACTAGAATATGTGGTCTACCTTCTATATTTTAATTCTTGTATATTTTGACTGCAATAAAAATAAAACGTTGCATGGAAAAGAATATATTTTCAGGAAATGATGAAATAAACATTAGGTTGAAAAAAAATGAAGTAGAACATACATATTGTAAATGGTATGCACTTTTTTTTCATCCTTACATACATAAACCTGTCAGCCTATAAATCAAATCTAACATGGTTAGATGAAAGATAGATAAACAGAAACAGCGATATATTTACACAGATAGTTTTCTTTTGATAGAAATAATATTGCGCTTGTAATATTATCAAAAGCTTATGTTTGCCTAAATCATAATATTTATTAATTAAATTAGAAATGTATGACATTAGAGGAAATGCATTAGAAAGTCATCATGTTTATCATGTCAAAGATTTGTAGCAGGCAAAGATGCGCAAATCTGAAATAAAAGTAAATTCCCTAAGCATTCCACAATGTGGTATAACTGGGCCTATTTTGTTTTACCATGTATAAATTATTTATGTAATATAATAAAGGGCAGCGATTATCAAATTACCAACTATGCTGGTGATTCTAATTTATTATTTGTAGCTGAAGATTTTACTCGGCTCCTGATTTTCAAAAGCAAAGGTGTGATATTTAAAAATAATTTTTTATTAAATGTAGAAAAAACAAATACTTTGTTATTTCGAACAAAACAACTTCAAATTGAAACTCCAAATAAAATAAAAATTACTAATGAGAATGAGAAGTTATCATAAATGTCAAGTTTTTAGAAATGGATGAACATTTAGATGTGTAGGTTCACATAGAGCATTTGTGCCCAAAACTAATTCAATTCAATTTTTTTTTACTTACTTGGTTTCAATGACCGATAATGCTAATCCGTTAAGTCGTGTTTGAGTCTGCATATAATTACTTCCACATCCAGTGGAAGTATAGTAACGACAAAAATTTTTTAAAAAATTTTTATTGTTCAAATAGGCTTAAAATGTCATGAAACGTCGAGATTTTAAGTTTGAGCGAAAAAAAATTTCTGTCTGTCTGTCGGTCTGTCTAACTTTTTTTTGTGCGCACGTTTACTCTGGAACCGTTTAAGATATTGACTTGAAATTTAGTACACATATGTACTTTTACGAGATCTGGAACTAGATTATATTTTCATGTTGTTCCGACGAAGGGTTGGGGGGTAAATTGAGGTAAATTTGGGGTAAATGGGTAAATCAAGCAGGTAAGAGTCGATAAAATTGGTATTTAGTATATACAAGAGAAGCTAGGGTCTCAAAAAAAATTTTGGCAATAGCCACCCCCATTACCACCCCCACCCCCTTATTAAAGGGGATGAAAAAAAAATGTGATTTAGTGTGTGTACAAGAACCAGAAACCTCAAAATATTTTTTTAATTCATCCACCTCCACTACCACCCCCCTATTACCACCCCCACCCCACTACCGATGTGGGGTATCGTTTTATGGGTTTTTGCGGTAGAGGATTTCAAATATTATATTATTAAAGTTCCATAAACAATTATTTCCACATACCAAGTTTTTTCGTCCACATCCAGATTCTCTATCCAGAATCTGGATGTGGAAGTAGTGATTCCTTGGGCAGCGGTTTTTTTTATTAGCTTCAGCTTCGAAAATAAACGCTCAGCACTTGCTACTTTAACTGGCAGTCAAGAAAAGAATTAAAAGTCAATATTATTGTAAAACTAGAGCTTACATCTGAGTAAGTTACTAATACCAATTTGGCCTTCGACCAATTGTTTTTTACTTAAGGGAAAGAAGTTTTTGCAAGGATTGCTTGAAACTCCCTACAGTGGCAGGCCCTGCTGGTCCTTGGTTAGAGCATATGTGTGATTCATAAATATTTAAATGAAAAATCATTCAGGATAATTTATTTTACAAATTATGAATCAACAGCCAAATTTGGAATGATTTTTTGGGGGAGTAATATGAATATAAACAAAATTTTTATAATACAAAAAAGAGTCTTAAGACTCATACATTAAATGAAATATATGAATATTGCAGAAATTTGAAGTCAATATCTTAAACGGTTCCAGAGTAAACGTGCACACAAAAAAGTTACAGACAGACAGACAGCCGACAAACAGACAAACTTAAAATCTCGACGTTTTATGACGCTAAAAAATTTTTTTTCGATGAGGTTACGTATATAGAAGTAAATGATATAATTAATTCCTTAAAAAACAAACATAGCCGGGATATCAATGGATTCAATGTTGAGATTATAAAATCTATTAAAAATATAATAATAATACCTCTGACTAAATTGATAAATTTATGCTTTAAAGAAAGCAAGTTCCCCTTCATCTTAAAGCAGGCATTAGTTATACCTATTTTTAAAAAAGGAGATACTAAGGAAGTGTCAAACTATAGACCGATTTCCTTATTGCCAATAATATAAAAAATAATAGAAAAATGTATTGCAAACAGAGTGGCACACTCTTTTGAGACTAACAGCTTATTCACAAGTAGCCAATTCGGATTTCGAAAAAACCGCAACACTGTTTCGGGAATATTAGAACTGTCTACAAAAATATTAGAAGGCTTTGAAAATCTTAAGTACACATCAATAACTTTCTGCGATCTTAAGTAAAGCATTTGATTGTGTCTCACATGAACTTCTTATAAAAAAACTGAAATGTTATAATTTTGGGGATTGTAGCATTCAGTTAATAAAATCTTACCTCGATGATAGGTATCAGTGGGTTAGAGGGTAGGAAATGTGCTATCTGCAAAGAGACAGCTTACTGTGGGAGTCCCACAGGGGTCTGTACTAGGACCTCTGTTATTCTTAATATTCATCAACGACCTCCCATTTCGTGAAAACATAGAGAGTTATATTCTATTTGCAGATGACACAACGATATGCTCAACAGCTGATGACTTCAACGACGTTGTAACAAAGTCATGTGGAGCACAATCAAAAGTAGAAAAGTGGTTTAACTCCAACGAGTTATTTCTGAACAAATCGAAAACTCAGAACATGATATTTACTTTGAGAGATATTGAGAGCGATGTTAACCCCCAGAATAGTGCGAAATTTTTGGGTGTTCACCTTGACCCAAAACTAAAATGGGAAGAGCATATGAATTATCTCTCGAAAAAGCTAAGTAGTAATATATTTATTCTACGCAATTTAGCAAACTGTGTTTCAACTGACACACTAAGAACTGCTTACTTTGCACTCTGTCATTCAAATATTTCATATGCTGTTCTGGCTTGGGGACACGCTGCAGACTGTCATAGAATTTTCAACCTACAAAGAAAAGCTATAAGGATTCTGGATGCTCTCAAGTATAGAGATGACTGTAAGAACTCGTTCATAAATCATGAAATATTAACTTTTCCATCTATATATATATATTAGAAAATTTATTGTACATTAAAAGAAACTCAGTCTCATATGATACATATGACTCTGTACATAATCACTGCACGAGACATAGATCGAATCTAGTTGTTAAGTATTGCCGTTTGCCAAAATGGGCCATAAAATTCTTTAACAAACTGCCACAAAAAATTAAAGATTTACCTTTACAACATTTTAAGCGGAGGATCAAAAACTTTTTAATTTGTAAAGCCTTTTATAACTACAATTAATTCTTGGACTGTGATATTTCCGATCTGTCTTAAATTTTAACTATTATTACTTTAAGTTTTACTTGTAATATTTTTATTTTATTTAATTTGTAAGTTTTATTGTTAAATTCTCAATCAATGTTTGTACTATTCATTATTATTATAAAATGACAATTTTCTGTATGTGACTTGTGTAAATGCCAAATGGCATGAAAGCATTAATAAAGTACTTATACTTATACTTATACATTCTAAGCCTATTTGAACAATAAAAATTTTTTAAAATTTTTTGTCGTTAGTACTATACTTCCGAAGTAAAATGAAGGTATTAAGAGTTTTTTAATTAATTTAGAACCGTACATACCAATATTAATGAATATTTTTCCATCTAATTATGGTGATATTTTATTATTAGCGATTGTGACATCATTTCATTTTTTATTCTACTTTTTATTATTATAAATTGTAAAACTAGGCCAGTCAAATAGTACACTAGAAATCGCTAAAATCGCAAAGTAACGGCTAGTTCTCATTTTTTAATATGTTGTTAGGACCACTACCAGTAGTGTATATTCAAGTTTGCAGCTTCGAAAGACCTGTGCTAACTTCGTAGCACTCGAAAAACCGCGAAATTTTCGCGCTTGTTTCGGTTTTTTCACTATATCTCCTAAACTACGCGTTTGTTCATAAAACATGTTATTTACGTTTTTAAAGTAGATTAAATTTGCTACAATTTGAGACCAGAACCAGCTCTGTAGGTCCAATAGTTACTAAGATATAGCCAGGGTGTATTAAATAGGTGATGCGACGACAACCCTCACAGTGGCTTCATAAGTGCTTACTTTGTACATAATGTAATAGATGGCAGGACCAATAAGTTCTCTCATTACTTACGCATAGATAGATAATTTTACAGGTTCTGTGCATACGCGCATACAGTGTTGCATACATTCGCTGCCTTTTGTTTTTTGTTTAGTGACATCTGACATTAAGTAGCTAAATTAAAACATTGAAAGCATATATGCAACACTACATGCAGCATTGCACGTGTTGCCACAGCTAACCTCAAAAATATATATTTCTTAAGATTTACAAGTATTACGTAGCTATTATTAAAATTTCTGCCTGGTTCCTGTACTTTCAACCAAAATCAAGTTCAACGTAATGTGTATGAAGTTTTAAATAGTTTGTCACAATAAAATAAGACACATTTTGCAGGTTAGGAATCTAACCTATAATTAGCAGTCTATTTTTATCAATCAACAATATTGAAAAATTATTTGCGTGCATTTTTAAATATTTGCTTGGAGCCAGTATGGTTTGTTGTAGTAGATGGCGGTTACTTACTGCACAAGGTGATATGGCATCGTAACGACTCTGTGAGGGGTATTGTCGCAAGATACGTCAGCTACACCTTAAATCAGTTCGGACGGAACGTTGCTGTGGTCTTTGACGGATATCCTGAGGATGGGGCAGAGAAGAACACAAAAACTGCCGAACACGGAAGGTGCTATGGTTCTCTGCAGTACAACGAAGTCGTCTTTGAAGAGTCAACTATCATAAAAAAGGCCCAGGTGAAGTTGTTGGCCAACGACAGCAGCAAACGACGACTTATTGCTCTGATATGCTCTGCCTTCCAAAGCCAGGGAATTGAGACGAAGCAGGCAGTCGAGGATGCTGACTGCGACATCGTCAAGGTGCCACTTGACAAGAGCACCACCTCTTTTCAGTCAGTGCTAATCATTGGAGAGGATGTGGACCTCCGCGTCCTTCTCAATGGTTTGGGATCGGCTGTGAAGTACGTTTTTTCCAGAAAAGTGGCAGTGACGCTGGCCCCTTACAATATTCGTCAACCTCATTCAATTTCAATCGTGGAGATTTGGAAGTCCCCCCAGGATTCGAGTTGTTTCTCCACGCCTTCACTGGGTGCGACACCACCTCTGCCCTTTTCTGGTATGTGAAGAAGAAACTGTGGAGTGCCATCTAAAAATACCCTCAATTCATCACCACAGCTGAAGTGTTCCTCCAACCTACTTCAACCCATCAAGCCATCGCAGATGCCGGAGCGAAGTGCCTAGTAGCTCTATATGGAGGAGACTACAATGAGGATACCCTCCAGAACCTGCGCTATAATTTTTTTTTTAAAACAGCCGCCTCCGCTTGCCTTGTTAACCTCGCCCGTTTGCCTCCAACGGAAGATGGTGCAACATTCCACGCCTACCGAACTTACCACCAAGTTCAGAAGTGGTTGGGGCTAAATATATATTTCTTGTGGATGTATATGGGTTTCACTTTTATGAAAAAAATTGCCAATTTTTGGAGGGCTGTATCTTGGTAACTATTGGACCTACAGAGCTGGCTTGTAGCAAATTTAATTTACTTTAAAAACGTAAATAACATGTTTTATGAAGAAACGCATAGTTTAGTAGATATAGTGAAAAAAACCGAAACAAGTGCGAAAATTTCGCAGTTTTTCGAGTGCTACAAAGTTAGCACAGGTCTTTCGAAGCTGCAAACTTGGATATGCACTACTGGTAGTGGTCCAACAACATATTAAAAAATCAGAACTAGCCGTTAGTTTGCGATTTTAATGTATTATATGACTGGACTAAACATTCATTGAAATAAAGAAGTATTAGGTATTATTATTATTTTTCACATAAAATATTAATGTCATGTCATTATGATTTTAGGACAATGGGAGATAAATTAGGTGAAGCCAAATCATCTGGAAATTTAGGAAACACCTTAAAAGTAATGGGACGATTTGATGAAGCAGTAGTATGTTGTAAACGCCACTTGGAATTATCAAGAGAACTTGGAGATAGGTTAAGTGAAGGTCGGGCTTTGTACAATTTAGGCAACGTGTTTCATGCTAAAGGAAAGCATATTGGTCGAGTTGGTCATAAGGATCCTGGTGAATTTTCTGAGGAAGTTAAGGGATGTTTGCAACAGGCCGTTACTTATTATGAGTACGAATTTCATCAAATTGTTTACAGTGAAGCAAAATAGACCTCAAAAGTCTCTCCGTTCTCGAGAAAAAGCATTTTAGCATAGAACCAGATTAGACCTGATAGGTTTTATTAAGTGAACAATTCTACATAACAATGGCTATTTGTGATATTTTTGTAATCCAGGACTTTTCTATTTCGAGAAAACATGAAATTGACTGTTTATAAGAATCTCATTTTTTAATCTTTACGTCATCGTATCTCCAAATCGACCTGACTTTGTTTCTTTAATTAAAGTAAAAAAATAATATTTTTTTATTTACTATTCACAAATTTAATAGGCCTGTAGCTTCGAAGCAAATAACTACCTCTTTTGTGTTTTTTAGTCTTATAATTAAGTCTACTTTAGGCTCCCAAAATTTGAACATAATGATACGAGACACCTTGTGTAAAGATTTGCACAAATGAAAAAGTTTGTTGCTTAGTGAAAATATGTACACATTCATTGCGAAGCAACAAGTTAATTGTTATTTACATACATTGAAAAATGATATTCGAAATCGGCAATAATACCATTAGCGCTCTGCAGGTCGATAGATGAATAAGATGAAGAGATATGCAATGTAAAGTTTAAAAAACACAATTTTTAGAAATAATAATTTTTTAAAATAAAATCCTGTACCATAAAAAAATATCATAAATGCCCACTACAGAACCCAAATAACCTACTCTACATAACCCACGAGGTCTCATTTGGTACTATTCTGAAAAAAAAAAACGACACATTCTTAGGTCGATTTTGCTCCACTATTAGGAAATCTGATACTCGAATAGTATTTGTATTTTAGAGAAAATTTATGTTTAATGAGAGATCTTGGAGACGTGGCTGCACAAGGAAGAGCGTGTGGTAATTTGGGTAATACCTTTTATTTATTAGGAGATTTTGCCCAAGCTATTCATTATCACGAAGAAAGACTATCAATAGCAAGGCAATTTGGAGACAAAGCAGCAGAAAGACGAGCTCATAGTAACTTAGGGAACTCCCATATTTTTATGGGTCAGTTTGAAGATGCAGCACATCATTATAAGTACGTTTTTTTCTCCAATTTTAATCTTTAATAATTTTCATTTCTAGATCAACATTTTATTTTTAAGAACTATTAAACTTATAGGCGAAGAGCCTGCGACAAAACAAAATTGTACCCTCATAAACCATCAAGACGAAACAATTATGTGAAATAGAATCATAAAAAATATGAAATCACTGGCCTTCCTAAGCATTTCCTGCCTGAAGGATGTTTAACACGTTGAGCCCTGGTGTATAAACGATTTTAGGCATTTTTTTTCTTACAAATAACGTTAAGTACATTCTGAGATAACAATTGGCGCCATTTTTTTTTAAACCTCACGTGCTGGAGAGGTCCTGGACCGGTGAGGTATTTACGTGTGCCTCACAAATTCAGTCCTATATTACATCCAGCTATAAACACATGAAATATGTTGATGGTAGGAAAACTGCCCAAAGAAAGTGCCCAAAAACCAGGTATATGTGTTCTACCTGCAATATATATTATTGTGTAACTGGTTTTTTGTCACGTAAATCTGTAAAATAAATAGTTTTATTCATTACTTATAGTAAAAAGTTCATATAAACTGTTTTTGTAATTTATATGTCAAAATATAGTTATTTACGTAACAAGTTCCGAAAGTGGTCTGGCTGGCCTGGAAGCTTGTGAGTCTAGTAAAAGCACTTTTAGGGTGTGTTACGTACAATATTTTTTTCTTCAATCGTCCTCTTTAATGAAGCCAAAAATTGATATACTTTGACTATTTATAAATATTAATATTAATTGTACTGTCATCACTGTCCATTTTGAAATAACTATTATTTGACAGTTTTAAACGTCATTATTTTATTACCATAGCAACATGACTGTTTAGTGTCGAGTACGAATGTGATTAATGTGATTCATAGTAAAATATAATCTGCAAATTGACATTGACGTTTAGATGATCTGTCACTTTACAGTACTAGTACCCATACTAGCTTACTTTCGGGACTAGTACTAGAATACGCTACTTTTGGTACAAAAAATCGTACCGAAAGTACCTACTTTTGGAACGATTGAAGAAAAAATTAATTTCTCAGTCACCAATTTTTAACATTGAAAATGTGAACTTAATGTACAGATTTCCACAACCCGCAAATATTTGCCTGTCCTCCGGGACCGGCTTGTACACTTCCTAAGCATTTAACGTGTAAATGTGGGTTTATCCTTTTAATAGGGAGACATTTGGAATGAGGGTTATATTTTATCCACCTGGGGTTCAACGTGTTAATGAGGCTAATTATTGGATTACATTGAGCTTTTCACTGCCCTTGCAAATCATATCAATGAAATTTATGTTAATTGTAGAAAAATATATGTACTTTTATAATAATTTGGTCTGACTAGCCTCATTTTGCCGAAACTACTCAGCAGGAGGTGGACTTCGCTACTTTCATCGAAAGTCACCTTCATTTTTTTTTGTTTTTAAGTTTGAATCTTATAAATAAAAATAATGGTCTACCATTTTTTTTTTTTTTTTACCAGCATCGTCTCCATGTTTATAATATGCAAATATTATATTGTCCAATTAAAGCTATAGTGGGGTCGGGTAGCTGAAAATTATACCAAAATATTTCACATCTGGCAACCAATGCGCTCCTTTCGATTCAGATAGTACATGGGTAAACAAGTTTAAAAAGCCCGGGACACAAATTTTCCTCTAGCGGAGTTGATGACGTAATCAATATGGCCGCCAAAGTTTTGTGACACGCTTCTACATTTTCCTATATAACTCGGGTTTGTATTTTGATATTAACCTAAGTATTAGTGATTATTAATCAGGAGAAAACGTGCTTTTCAACGGTATATTTGACATCATTGTTTAGGTTCATAATACCAGAAATATTTGTAGTCCAGTGTTTGACGGTTTTTCGCTCAGAATTCTTTCGTACAAAAACGATTGACGTAAAATTTGCACAGTAATTAGGGAATGGCACAAGAAACAAAAGTTATATAGTGCCGATGTGTGTTTCTACACTGGGGGTGGATGCCACCCCTTCTCGGAGGTGGAAATTATTACATTCAAAGAAACCACAGAAATCGATAGGGGAATAAATTCTAAGCAAAAAATGTCCCATAAAGTTTTTTCGATGAGTCAATACTTTTTGAGTTATTCGTGATTGAAAATGTTGATTTTTCATCTAAAAAATTCATGTTTATGAACGATTTTCCGCGAATGACTCGAATACCTTGCGTTTTGTCAAAAAAATTATTATAAGCAAAAATGAAGCTTGTAAAATAATAAATCAATTGGCTTTTTTCTTTTTTCTGTAGATGTAATACGAACCGAGTTATGCTTGTTGAAGGTGACTTTTTGTTCGCCGAGAACTGAATTCGAACTTTTCAACGTTAAATAACGGAAAAACGGAAAATTTTTGGAGGAAAACATAGACATTTTTAAAAGAACGTGAGGTTTTTAAAATGGGCTTTGGTAAAAGTCGTTAGTATAAAAACTAACGGAGTTATGGTGAATATAAAATGGTTGTCTCGTTTTCCGGAGAAAAAATCAGCAATAAAACCAATGGCTTCACCGCAAGAATTCAAATTGAACGTAATCCATTTACAATTTACTTTATTTAAGTACTAACAATATGTTCTAGGAGTTCGACCGGTTTGGGATGCCTAGATTTGAAAAAAGGTTTGAAAATTTGAACTGATTTTTGAAATTTCTTAAAAAATTTTCATTCTTTCATAATAACTCCAAAACTGAAGAAGATACGTAAAAAATGCTAGAGTACAAAAATCAAGTTTTTCTTTTGCTGAAAATTTTATTTTTTTTAAATTTCTCTAGAATAAAAATGAATTGATATAACACCGTTATAAGTTTGCATTAGAGTACGAGGACCACCTTCCCCGAGCCCTTTAAACTTAAAAATCTCAAATACGAAGGGTTTAAGAAAGTTCAACTTTACATGCCTTGTAGCCCTTAAAATTCTCTGCAAAATGATTTTTGGAGCGATTGAATAGTTTAAAAATGAAGGAAGTTATCGTTGAAAAACTAATCGCCCTTTTTCGGTGAAATTTTCGGAGCATGTAAATTGTTTTATTCTTGACAATTTTGGAGCATTTATAAATACATGTAAACATATATGCCTGTATCTATATATGTATAAGAAATTTTAGAAGCCGGTAGCTATTGCGCAATAGCTACTATTACTGTACGAAGCTGCTAAGGAGATACAGTTAAAAAAATTGAGCCGTGTCGAAGACTTATCAGCATTTCTCTAGCAGCTTTATTAAGGCTACCACTAAAAACAGTGCTGTGCTTTTGTTTTTATTTTGATTTTTTTGAAACATTTTGCTAAATAACTTGGAATCCATTACATGTAGCTGAAAACATGTCCTATACTTTTTTGTTCGTCAATTACCTTTCGAACAGTATATATGACTTCTATTTTATCACAAATAGTAATTTTTTGACGAACAAAAAAAGTATGGGACACGTTTTCAGCTACATGTAATGGATTCCAAGTTATCTAGCAAAATGTTTCGAAAAAATCAAAATAAAAACAAAAATTTTAATATTTTTGGTATTATGAACTTAAACAATGTCAAATATAACGTTGGAAAGCACGTTTTCTCCTGATTAATAATCACTAATAATATAGGTTGATATTAAAATACAAACCCGAGATATATAAGGAAATGTAGAAGTGTGTCACAAAACTTTGGCGGCCATATTGATTACGTCATCAACACTGCTAGAGGGCCAGGAAAATTTGTGTCCCGAGCTTTTTAGACTCGTCTACCCATGTACCATCTGAATCCAAAGGGGCATATTGGTTGCCAGATGTGAAGTTTTTTTCAGCTACCCAACCCCACTACTAAGCTATTACATAATTTTTGTAGAATATTGATACATTAATATTTTCTATTTACCTAAAGATCATTTATCTTTTAGGCGTACTTTAGCCTTGGCTCAAGAACTTGGCGATCAAGCAATAGAGGCTCAGGCTTGTTACAGCCTTGGAAATACATATACTCTTTTACGTGATTACGAAACAGCAATAGAATATCATTTACGGCATCTACTTATTGCTCAGAATCTCTCTGATAGAGTAGGAGAAGGAAGGGCTTGCTGGTCTCTTGGCAATGCCCATGCTTCACTGGGAAATCATGAAAAGGCTTTGAGTTTTGCAAAGAAACACTTAGAAATCAGTAAAGAGGTTCGTATAATAAATAAATAAATAAGAAATTAATTATGTGCTCATTAAAAAAGACAAATACAGTGTGTGGGTTCATGTTTCCCAAGATGGATTTCACCCATCCAAGTACTAACCGCGCTGCATGTTGCTTCACTGGAGTATCGAAATAAAGTCACAGTGAAGACGCCTCCACACTCGCCCCCAAAAGTTTTCTTTGACGTAACCTTAACTATAGTGACATTTAGCAACTTAATTTACACCATTCATATTTAGAGAACTCGCAACAGTTGAGCACAATCAAAAAGTAATTGAGTGGAGTGATTATTCTCAGCGGTTTGATTTCCTAATGCACCCATTGTCATTATATTGATTGTAAATAGCAAGTTGCTAAATAAATATATACAGCGTGTCCCACTTTTAATGACCCTTTCATATCCCAGTTATTAGTCATCCAATTTCAACAGAATTTGGATTAATGTCAAAGACCTTTATTATGTCTTTTTTTTTTTCAGTAAAACAGAACTTATATTATTCATTGACTTGCAATTTTATTAAGAATAAAGGAGTCGATGTTTCTAGAAGTCATATTATGGATAATAAAGACTATCATTATTATTATTGGATATTTTTTTACTGAAATACTAACACATTACTATTGATCATTAAGGTACTTGTATACTAAAATGAACTTTTACAGTTTTAAATGTAATTTGGTATACTAATAAATAAAGTGATTTTACACATGAATTTTCAATAAAAATAAAATCGTCCGTTTAGTTTCGGAGTAATTGATTCGGAAAGTTTGACTTTTATAGGCAAAGATGCCTTATTTGACGTAGTAGAGATCGGCTCAAGTTAATTTTCGCTCTTATTAGCACAATTTTTGAGAAATTTGCTTTAAAAACTAACATAACATTAAACAGTTCCTTGTTAACATTTTGTTATAACCCTGAAAAAATAGTCCGTCTAGTATAAAAGTTATTAGAACTTTAATCAATTTTAAGCCCGACATTTGTGTAAATAAAACAGATGTTGAAATCGATTGGCAACGTTGTATATTTCGAAGATGGCGCGAATATTTAAATTCTTAAAAAGTATAAAATTAATAAATAAATTATAAAATATGGATAATCGATAAAAATAAGTTTTACAACACTTTATTAAATAAAGAAACATATTGTTTATTAATAAATTAGATAATTATAAAACATTTTAAATAAAATTTTCTTATAGTCCCTTGAGGTAAAGCTTTTACCCCAAAAGTTCTGTGACTGAACCGCAAGACATCTACACCCCGTTTTCGAGGGCGGGGAACACGATAGTGACAATATTTTCCGACCTACCATTCATCCACTACCCCTAAACATGAACAACCACCCCCTTTTCCGATTTTCCCTTGCTAGGCTTGCGAGGGCTTGTCGGATCGGTTTTTTTTTAGTAAATTCGAATAAAATAAGTAAATATTGACCACAGGGGAACTAACTCCACCCCCGGGGGTTAAACTACCCCCAATAACGAAATGCCATGAAAACAATGAAAATCAGCTTGAAGGCAGTATACCTCTGTTTTCGAGGTAGGGAACACGATGATGACAATATTTCCCTTCACCCTAAACCTGAAAAGCCACCCCCTTTTACGATTTTCCGGTGCTAGACTTGCGACGACTTGTCGAATAGGATTTTTTCTCATCAATTCGAATAAAATAAGTCAATAAGTCATTTTTATTTTAATTATATTTCCACATAGTGAAGTGAGAATATATTACCAAAATTTTTTACGTTGTGAGAAACTTGGATAGAAAATATGGATGTGAAAGTAGTGATTCCTTGGACAGCGGTTTTTAATAAAATATAAGAGCTTATTTTCGTTTTCTTCGTGGCATTTCGTTCACAAACATTATCTATTGGCATTCGGATGAAAGGTTCTTAGAGTCGGGTTTTTTATTTCTAATACCGTTGTTAAGTTTTAAATGTTTTTTTAGGACACTTTTTTTAATAATAATAGTAATAAAAGTTCTTTATTGAGCATAAACCCAAAAGGCCATCGACCGAAGTCCTTCAGCCTGTTTACAAAAATATTAAAGTTAAAATAAGTACTTGTACATTGTGTATTTCATGTGTGGTATTTATATAAAAAAAAAAAAAAATGTATATGTATTGAAAAACGTTGTTTATGGTTCTCTTAAGTTCTTAATGTGTTCCCACAAGGTTCGTTCTGGATATTTCCTGCGTCTTGGTGTCTGATGGTTTCTTGTTTTGCATAAGAGTTGTATTTTATCTATATTGTCTTCATTTTTGGCAAACTTGTTTGACAATTTTGAAAGTCTTTGTGAAATTGGTTCAGTATTGGTGATTTGGTACAGGAGGTCATTAGGCGGGTTATGGAGTGGATTGTCAGGGTGTCGGCATTTGGTGATCGTTCTGAGTGTTGATGTCTCCGCTACATTGATATTTTTCAGTGCCGGGTTTTTTGCATTAAGGTAGAGGGGATGGCTGTATTCTAGTAGCGGCCTACATATGGATTTGTAGATATGTACTGCTGTCTTCATACTGATACCTTTGTTTTTAAAGGTCAAACTACGGAAGTGTTTGCCTCTTTTTTATGATTTTGGTGTGATTATTAAAATTCAACTTGTGGTCAAGGTTACACCTAGATATTTGACTGTTGTACTGGGCGGGAGAGAGTGATTGTTGATGGTTATTTTTGGGGAGTTGATGTTGGGGGCATGGTTGAAGATTATGTATTGAGATTTTGTCGGGTTTGGTTTCAATCTCCATTTGTTGAACCATATCATTGTCATGTTCATTAATCTTTGTAGTTCATCCACAGTCTTTTTCATAGTGCAGTTATGACTAATTAATACAGTATCATCAGCATATTGTGGTATATATGGATTAGGGTTGAAGTGTGCTGGGTCATTTTCGAAGTTGTAAATATCAAAACAGTAGGTGTTGTATAGTAGTGGCGATAGCGGCGAGCCTTGTGGTAGTCCTTGTTGCATTTTAAATGTTTTAGAGTAGCTTGTGTCTATTTTGATTTGTAGATTAGATTAGATTAGATTGAAGGGAGGAGCTGGCCGCTTAGCCTTGGCCACCGCGACCCCTTTGGATCTATTGTGGCGCTCCTAATCTAATTCATTTAGAGTTCCTCATCCAGCTTTGTCTTTTGTACCAGACTCCATAGCCTTGATAGGGGCTCCTTAGTATAGCTATCCGCTCTTGGTTTTTCCTCACCAAGTATTTGGAATCTCAGTCTGGCTAGGCCTTCACAATGGCACAGCACATGTACTGAGGTTTCCTCTTCCTCTTGACAGAATCTGCATGTTGCATCATCTGCCAGACCCATTAGACTCATATGCCTATCGAGTCTACAATGTCCAGTTAGAAGACCCACTATTATCCTAATGGCCTTTCTACTTTGGCCTAGTAGATCTTCCGTGAATTTGGCCGACCGTTCTTTAATGAACTCTTTGGCCTGTCTCTGTCGCGGGAAACTTTTCCACCATTCTAGAGATTTGTCTTGTACCCATTTATTAATGGATTCTCGTTTGCATGGCTTAGCCACGCCACAAATGGGTTCGGCGCCTACCAGGGCATTAGATGTGCCTTCCCGAGCCAGCTCATCAGTCTTTTCATTTCCCCTGTGTCCCTCATGTCCTGGTACCCATGCCACGGTCACTTTGTTCTGACTTCCTAGGTCCATAAGGGCGTTAATACAATCCCATACTAGTCTTGAGTCGACCTGCATGGAATCGATTGCCTTTAGCGCCGCTTGGCTGTCGGAAAAAATGGCAATTGACTGGTTGACAGTTCCTTGCCTCATTATTTCCCTTGCACACCACTGTATAGCGGCCACCTCTGCCTGAAATACTGTGGCATGCATTCCTAGACTTATCGGGATTTCCGTTTTCGACCTTATCCCGTAAATCCCAGCTCCTGCTCCATGTTCTGTCTTGGAGCCGTCCGTGTACCAGACTATTTGTGCTGATATCGGAGGGCCATTCTTCCAGTCCCCTCTGTCTGGTATCTTGATTTAAAAGTTTTTATAGAAGTTATACTTTGGGACCATGCTGTCCGTGGGCATTCCCAGAATGGGGTCTGCCTTCAGCTCTGAGTATAACTTTTGGTGCTCTGTACCGTGTTGCTGCCTTATGGGGGTTGTGCCTTGCATTAGCCTGTGCAACACCGAACGAGCTTCCCCCTGGATGAAAATGTGTAGTGGTGGCAAATCTAGAAGGACCTCTAAAGCCGCCGTGGGAGCAGATTTTATGGCCCCTGTGGCGCACAGGCAAGCAAGCCTTTGTGCGCCACTTAATAGCCTTACTGCTCCCGGCTGCAATGTCTTGGTCCACCATACCACTAATCCATAGGTTATCATGGGTCTAACGACCCTAGTATATAACCATAGGGACATCTTGGGGTTTAATCCCCAGTTTTTTCCACACATCTGCCTGCACCTTCCCAGGGCAATCGTTGCTTTTTGTGTGACTTTTTGGATGTGGGTATTCCATGTCAGTTTTTGGTCAAAAATGACTCCTAGGTATTTAGCCTCACTGGCAAATGGAATTTCCACTCCATTGAGCCTTAGGGGTTTTAGGCCTCCCAAGGATCTTTTTCGTGTGAAAGTGACCATTGTGGTTTTGTGAGGATTTATTTATTTTGATTTGTAATGTTCTCTCTTTTAAATATGTGCTTATCATGTGTACTAAGTATCTCGGACAGTTCAGGTATGGTAGCTTGTAAAGTAGGCCCATGTGCCAAACACTGTCGAATGCTTTATTTATGTCCAAAAATATTGCCGCACTATGTTGACCTTCGAGCTTTGTCGTTTGGATATTTGAAGTGATTATCATCAGCGGGTGGGTGGTGGATGATTTTTCCCGGAATCCAAATTGGAAGGTGGGTATGTTGTGCCCGATTGTATCTGAAATGAATCTTTTAATAATCTGTTCCAAGTTTTTTGCTAGTACCGGAAGTAGTGTGATAGGACGATAGTTATTTGTTCTGTGTGGGTTGGTGTTGGGTTTGGGGATGGTGATGACAACACCGTGTTTCCATTCCTTAGGGAAGTACTGATTGTTCAAACAGTATTCATATAGTTTTATTATGTATAGGTGTACTTTGTGTCCGAGTTTACGGATGATATTTTTAGATATGCTGTCTTTTCCGGGGGCTGTGCTTTTACCTTTATTCAGTATGTCATAATAGGTTTCCTCGCTTATTGAAATGTTTTGGTTTGGTAATTCTTCAGAAATGAAATTGTCATGGGATGCGCTTCATCGAATTGGTTATCATTTTTAATTGTGTATACATTTTCATAATGTTCGACAAACAGATCTGCTTTTTCGGGGTTGCTATTATAAGGTGTATTATTTTCTTCTAGTGTGGCTATGGATGTCAACTGTTTATATCTGGATAATTTTTTTATTTGTTGCCAGTAATTTCTGCCTTGTTGATTGATTTCATTACATACTGTTAACCATTTATGTTCCTTATAGTCTTTAATTAGCCTTTGGATATTTTTGTTGTAATCGTTAATATGTCTTTTATATTGTGCATCTTTATTTGTTAGGTATTCTCTATACATTTTCCTTTTATGTTTTATTAATCTGATGTTGAATGGTGGTAGTTCATATGAGTGGGTGAGTTATGTATTATCGTCGCCGTTAGTTTTTCGTTGAATCTGGTTATTGCTTGTTCATCAATTGGAAGGTGTTGTTCTTCTACATAATTTTCTCTTGTATTGTTGACTTCATCCATGTAGGTTAATTCTTTTTTCTTCCACTTTCTCTTCCGTTGTTTTGTCTAGCTCTATGTTAATCTCTATCGCCAGGTGGTCGCACCCTATGTCTGGGAGAGTTTTTATTTTACATATATTGTTATGAATATTTTCGGTGTAGAGTATTATATCTGGCGTCGAGTCCGGGTTGTTTTCCATTAAGAATGTCGGGGGGGTGTCTGCCTTCCTAAATGTTGTGTTATTTATGAATGTTTGTATTTGCTTGTTTTTTGTTCTATTTACATTAAAGTCCCCTATTATTAAGCAAAATTTGTATTGTGCTGCTTTGTTGAAGATGGTTTCTTCAATGTTAGATGTTGGGTGTACATATATCAGAATTATATGCAATCTGTCTCCTTGGAATGGTATTGAAATGTGTGTGGCTTCGTTGAGTGGATTATTTACCCTCGGCGGATTTTCTTTTCTCATTTTCAAAATGGAATTTACTGTATTAGGTTTCCTCCTCTTGTGTTATTATTTACGATGTTTCCATTGTATTGTAGCACGTCCCAGTTTTGGTACTGAGTGTTGCTGTTTTCTTTGGTTTTGGTCTCCACGAAAAGTGAGCAATTGATATTATTTTTTTCCATTGTGTTGTTAATTAACTGTTTTTTAGGTGTATAGTTGTTTACATTGGCGTATAGTATTCTAAGCATCGACGTGAACTTGAACATTGGTCTTTCCAGGTATAGGTTCCGTTGGTGATACAGAGGTTCGTCTAGGTCGAACATTAAGATATATACTCTGTTACCAGAGAACGTTGCCACTGTGTCATGTTGTATAGTGTTGTAAATCTCTTTCTAAGTTTCCTTAATAGTTCTTCTCTATCTCTGTTCTTTTCTTTGTTTAGTTTTGTTATATATGTGTTGATTATCATGTCATGTACTGTAACTGGAGTTTTTTGTTATTCTATTGTCGATTTTGTGGCTTTGCTTGTTGAGTGATTTTATCTGTGCATTTGGAAGTCCCTGTATTGGTTGAGTCGGTCTTTTTGAGCATTTGAGTGACCATGCGGCATGGTCTTCTGATCCACACCCTGTGCATTTCATTGGTAGTGTGGAATTACATGTGGAGAAGTGGTGAGGTCCATTACATTTCGTACATTTTGGCAGAGTTGTACATTGTTCTTTAGTGTGCGTGAATTGTAAACATTTTGCACATGGTTGTGGAATTGGTGCTGGCGGAAGGCTCGGAAAGATGGGGTAGTGCTTGTGTTGGTAGAATATTCCCTCGTTTAGTAATTGTTCGCTAGCTTTTAGACAGTCCGTTATTATCCTAATCATGAGTGTGGGTTTGTTATTTGCTTGTTATTGTTTGTTATTTGCTTTTGCGATTATTCTTTTGCAGTATCTATGTGGTATACTAATTCCATTAAGGTGCTCGCTTATTTCTAGATCCGAAATTTCATGTTCAACTGATCCTATTATAACCGAGTATGAGCTTGACGTTGTTGTCCTGTTCTGACTAGGGGTGTGTGATTCTGAGGTTTCTTGATAATTTTTAATTTTTTTTATCAGATACTAGTTTATTTAAAGTTTCGGTTGCGATTTTCTTTTTCCTATTTGTTTTTATGAGGAATGCTTTTTTTGTTTATATTATGGTTTCGTCTGATTGAGGATGCATTTTTTCCCATAACTCAGACATATCCCTTCTAGTCATATCCTGTAATGGGGTGATGTAAAATAAGTATTTATATTTCTTATTTGTTAGTTCATACATTTTTGCTGAATGGTTTTTGTGTACCGGCATTGTTGTGTTTTTGTTTGGTGGGTTTTTTGTGGATGTATTTATCTGTGAGTTTTTTGTGTTATAAGAAGTTAATCCTATTAATGATGTCTTTTTGTGTTATTTTATTCTTTTTATTTGTATTTCCTGATGCAGTTTCCCCTGATTTCCTTTTGTGTTTCACTTCTTTCCATTGTCCTATGTCATCTATTTCCATTTCACTGTAGCTACCATCGCTTTCTGAAGTCATTTTAGATTAAATTATCACTTTTAACTGTGCAGTACTAGGAGTAAATATCAACAGGTGTTCACTCTGTCACTGTCAGTTAAGGACTGCACTTTTTTTAATAAACCTTCCTTTATATTTTAGCTGTTCTGACATTTTTAAATAAGTTGTATTATATTTAATTAATTCGCAGTGACAAGCAGATCAGTATATGACAGTTATGACAATCGTATTAAATACAGCATTGCCAAATCATTTTACTCTATCTCTCTCGCGCTTTAGTTTATTAAATTCACCACTAGATTCGCTCTTATCAGTATACAAGTACCTTAAAAGAGCGATACGCTGTGAATAATAATATCTTGTATATACAGAGTGACTCATTTAAAAGCTGAACACCTCTCTAAAATTTTTATGTACTGTGCGATTTGAATCGAATTTTATTCAAGTATAGAACAAATTAGGATCTAATAATGACTGGAAAAACATTCGCCTCTTACAAATGCAAAGCTACCTGCGGTACCAAAATATGCGGGAAAAATCAAAAAATCATATTAGGCATTTTTTTTATCGGAAAATTTTGTTAATGAAACTTGTTCGGAGTTGTCCAAAAACTATCAAAATTTAATCAAAATAAAAAAATATTGAAATTTTGATTAAAATAATGACCAAGTCCGAAAATATCATTTGATGGGTTTTTTAATTTAGAAAACTGTGCTATGACAATTTTGTTTGAAATTCAACCCAAGCTGCTAGGTGGTTGTCAAGTAATTTGCAGGTTTTTTTTTAAATAATTATTTTAAAAATTTCAATTTTTCAATTTTTTTATTTTGATTAAATTTTGGATTCAAGGTTTTTGGACAATTCTGAACAAGTTTCATTAACAAAATTTTTCGATAAAAAAAATGCCTAATATGATTTTTTTATTTTTTCCGCATATTTTGGTCCCGCAGGTGGTTTTGCATTTGTAGGAGGCGAAAGTTCTTCCGGTCACAATTATATCCTAATTTGTTCTATACTTGGTAAAATTTTATTCAAATAGCACAATAAATAAAAATTTTAGAGAGGTTTCAGCTGTATATACAAGATATTATTATATACAGCGTATAATGATCAATAGTAATGTGTTAGTATGTAGAAAATTCATAGATTAGTTTATGTTTATACATTTATATTCCAGTAATTGCAAAAAATAATATCTTATATAATATTTTCAAAAAATTAGGAGATAGTTCTACTCTATTAAAAATTGGTAAATAGAATTTTCAATCCGCTCTATTAATATAAATGTCTTTCTTACTTATTCATCTGAAAATAATTACAAGTGTGACCTATATTTTCAAAGTTTAATTGTTACAATAATTTGTCAATTAGTATAATTGTTACCTAAATAACTGACATTGATTCATGTTTCTCACTTTTGCATCTCTTGATTTGATGTAAATTCAATTAGCATGTTTCTTCTAATTTCCAAAGTCATCATCAATGTTTTACAACTTTTAATCTAGAAGTAACCAATGATAATGAAGTTAGCAACAATCATAAACAAATATTGTGTATAGATTGTTTTTTTTGTATCTGAACTTCTAAATTTCTATAAGTGAAAGTTAGGTTAGTTTGCAATATTTCTTTTATTAGTCTTAATAGAAAAAACAGGTGATGCTATGAATAATAAAATGATAGTAATAAATATAAAATTAATTCCTTTGTATACAATGATGTTTGTATTAGAATAATTAGTCATTTATGGTGTTCTAATTGTTCAATAAATATTTATTTAATAATGTTTTATAACAATACACCTATAAGGAGCAAGTAAATATACATTATTATTATTTCAGTTAGGGGATCCAATGGGAGAAGCAACAGCAAAAATGAACATATCTGATTTGAAGAAAATACTTGATATTCCTGAAAGTCCTGATAGTGAAATAGAGTCACCTACTTCAAAAACTCCTACGAAAGCAGAAATGCCGATAAATAATATAAGCCATCAACAGTTACATAGGGTGAGACGTGAAAGCATGGAACAACTTAGTCTTATTAAGGTAGTGCTTTTCTGTTTTTGTTTTTTTAATTTCATGCTTGAGAATTTTTAAATAATTTGCTATTAGCTTTGTGGGTTTCTGTTTTTAAAACTTTAAAATCGAGAGGCCATTTATTGAAGATCCGGAAAAACTTTAATTTTTTATATACAGGGTGTTCCAAGTAAGTGAACAAAGCAATTCTAGGGAAGTGCTCTTAGACAAAGAAAGTAAGTTATTAGGAAATCGACCTGAATGGATTTGCCTAAAAACTTTTTAATGGCTTTTTATTATCATAAATGAAGTTTTCTACCACTTTTCCTTGCCCACAATTTTTTTTTTTTTTTTGGATTCCAAAAAATGGCCTAATTTTTTGAGCGGGGAATGCCGGTTTTTGTGTTAACTAGTAATTGTAATTTTATATAGAAACATACAATCGATATATAACAAGAAGCAAATTCAGGATAATTTTATCAGATTCAATTAAGGTTAATTAATCTATATTTTTCAAGATATTTGCGAAAAATTCAGAATTATACAAAATCACCTAATTTGTCAAAAAAGTGATTCCCATATGTGTAGGAAAAAACCAAAAGGCGAAAAAGAAAATTCCTTTTTTTTTTGTTGTCAATTATACCATTTTATTTGTTTTTCCATAATTTTTATCAGATACCAGTGGATATAGAAGATGCTGTAATTAGGGTAACTAAATGGTTGGTCCCATTTGAAAGACAGTTGAATAAGCTAGATTTTGCAACAGAATGTAATATTTTGTTTGAAGATGATTGTTTATAACACTTTTTTTTTTTTTCAAAAAAAATTGATTGTTTAGAATATCAATTACACAGGCCCACAAAAAAAAAGTATCCGGGGTACTGACCATACCTACTCCTTGTATTTTGAGCCGCTGAACACGGATCTGACCATAGTTTTTCCCCGGCACATCAGGTTTTTCTTTTAACGCAAATAAATATATAAATATTACGATCCAACAGACTTTTTTGCTTTTGAAAAAAAAAACCTGACATCCTGGGGAAAAACTAAGGCCAGATTCGTGTTTAGCGGATCAAAATACAAGGGATATGGTCAGTACCCCGGCGCAGACAACTTTTTTTTTGTGGGCCTGTGTTATTTTTAAGGAAAATGATATATGCCATTTCATTCATTGTTTAAAAAGCTACAGAAAAGTTTAAAGTACTTTTTTCTTAGAATGTAATTTAAACAAATAAATTCGCAATTTCGATTTTCATAAAAACACACTATTTTAACAAGGAGCCTTGGCCAATTTTTACCACAGAGTGTAATACTAAAAACCAAATCGTAGGGAATTAAATTATCTCTGTAATCCAGTCAATGAGTGCTCAAAATAGCGGTGAAACACCCCCAACCCCAGTCGTATATTTATCTCTCTCTTTTGAGTGAGACAGAAATATACAATACATTTACGTGATCGTCTAGATTTTTAAAGTTAGAACCCAAATTTACGTTGTGATTGTATTTTTGTTTAACCATAGATTCTTTTCATAAAGTTTGATATTACTTGTTTCTATTTACTGATCAAATTTATTTATAGTAATTTTGACAACATTCATTTATTAGTTGATTTAACTTTGGTACCTTTTTATTTGACTGTACTTTATTTAATATTGATTTCACTGTAATTTCAAATTGCATTTGTAATTGATTTATTTTGTCTAAAGAATTATATTTTTATTTAATCTCACTTATTCCTGAAAAAGTAGAATATTGAAGGAAAACACAGAAAACGTTTTAATACGTTTATTTTAGACAATTGTTATAGTCATTTGTATCATTGTATTATATAATTGTTGGGGCAATTGCCACTGTTTACATGAAAGTAAGGAAAGTATTCGTTGGGACAATCGTCACATTAATTTGTAGAATAATCAGATCAGCTACGTAAACAATAACATGTATTGTTTACAATGACAATTGTCATTGTCCTGAAAGTTTTATAATTGACGGCGACATACATAAAATTTGACACAGCTCGGGAAATTTCCCAGTCATGATACGATGTTAAGAGGCAATCCACAAAATCCTATCAAATTGCCACGACAACTCGTAGATTTCGCAGTATTATTTTTAGCACAACCAGAATCCCGATTGTGGTACGTAGTTCGATGTTTCGTAGTATTTGCTAGTTACAATTGCAACTTAGCTGAGATCAATTGACCCAATTTCGTTGTATCGTTGTTATTTGTATTGTAATGAGTAATCACCCCCTTGGGGATAGGCAGCACTAAATACATATATAAAATACATGTTGTACGTTATGCCATCTGTGAGACAGTAGAAACAGTAGAAACATTCTGGAACATTAGAGAAAAGAGACTTCTAGATAACGCCGCGCCGTTTTTAGAATAATTCAGGAAGCAAACGCTAGAGGTATATAAGGCCGTATTCTCGACCGAAAGTGGAAGAGTTAAGAAGTTTTTGAATGTGACAAGTGAGGTTAAGATTCCAAAGTGAAAACAAAGTGATAAACATTGTTATTTTTAGTCAGTAAAGTTCATTTAAGTTAATAATAGAATTGTGAAGTACTCAGTAAATTATTTAATAGTGTGTTAGTAGTTATCTCTTGTTATAATTTTTGGAACCCACGGAATTTGCAAGGGTGGTTTCCTAGGGGTGGAAACACGTCACAGTATAGAGATGCAATGACAACCAATAAAACCTTGTGCTTGCCTTTCGAAAATCTTCGAAATTAAAATTGATAAAAAAAAGAGCTGTGTTCAAATCTTATCATATGTAAACGATAAACTTGTTGAGGTATAAATTACAGAGATGGCAATCAAGATTCCTTAACTGCAAATGCTGAAGAGTAATTAACTGCAAAATCTGCAATAAACCATTCGCGACTGTACTAAATATTATTTACATAGCTGAGCAGAGTATTAAAACAACACTCGTTGTAATAACATTTTAAAACCCAAAGAAAACTTTCCATTAATTAAACTACTAAAATAGTTACAAATCACAATCGTGAGTTAATTAATTTGAATACTGAAAATATATACTTTTAAATAAATAAATCATTATCAAAGTACCACAATGAGAACCTAAACGCAAATTACTTTCGAGTTGACTTCGTAGATATAGGGCCATAAATTTTAATGAGGAGCGGAAATAGCGATTAACGTTGTCATTAGGTTAAATTTAGTAAATTTAGAAAAATACTCTGAAAGTGTAATTTAATTAGCATTAACAATTAAGGCCAAACAAATGACAATGGAGTATTAATATTTAGGTAATTTTTTATACTTAGGTTCTGATATACGGCAATATCCCTTATAGATTCTCCCCTGGTCTCAGAATCCGGGTCTAGGTCCATCTTAGTGTAGTGTGCCTTTGTAGACGAAGTAATAAGTCGCCCGGCGTTTCCCACCTCCAGGAGCACGACAGACGATCCCTCGACAGATACTCGGGTGTCCGATTTACAACATTAGTCGCACAACAAAATATCTACGGCGATCCCAAGCCGCGCTGTATAGAAATGGCAAGCACCAAGTAACTGTTCGACTACAAGGGCAAATACTATGCCGCTCGGTGAAGGTACCGAACTCCAGCACAATATGCACCAGTGCAGTTAATTTACTTTCGTAGAATTCAACAACCCCAAATGTTCACTGCGTATCCCTTTAAACGAAACCGTAAGGTCGCTAATGGGGACGTGGGGATAAACACCGATGTGTGTTGAAAACTTTCAAAGGAATGCACAGCCCAGATGTTTAATCTGTAACTCGTTAAATGAAACCGTAAGGTCGCTAATGGAGAACAGAAATAAACACCCAAGATGTGTACTCCTCGAGCTGGTCAAATAAAAGACAATTTTATTCAATGAAATCCGAACTTTTATAGGCGATATGATAAAGAAACAAATCTACGTGATACGCGAGAGTGAGTGGAATAGCTAGCAGTTGGTTCTGCGTGGTTTCTCACGTAGGCATATAGTACTTGAAAACCACTGACCTCTATATATTAAATGGATAGCCGATGTGTGAGCTGAAAAATGGTACAAATACAATTTGCGCACGGGGCTGCCGAGTTTGCGCAGTAGGAAGAGTGAACTTAGCCACTCGTTGCTGGAAACACGTTGCCAACTTCACATTGTCAATTAATTTTTGGCAACGGAAATAAGTTTTGAGGCAATCATGTATTTATGATAGATTCATTTTTCCAATAATGTCTCAAAACTTATTTCCGACCTGATCGTTGCCGGACTGCTTTGTTAGCAACGCGTTGCCATCAACGTGTTGCTAACTTCAGAACTAAAAACAGGTATACTGCGCAAGACGTAAAGCCCCGTAGCTGACGACTTTCGCCTTTATTGAATTCTTCAATTTTGGCGCATCCCTATGGTATAGGCTATCCATTTAATATATAGAGGTCAGTGTTGAAAACCCTTTGCTTATCTAAATTACGCTCTAATAAGAAAATTTCGACCCTAACTATCTTATGGATATGGTTCTTTATTGATTATGTTGTTGACTTTACTTATTTACGTAACGAATTCCTCAGGAGATGCACTACATGTGAAACTCGGATTTCAACGTCGTTTTAAACTTAGTAAAATACTGTACGAAATATTATATAAAATAATATTTCTGTATTCGAGGGAATTATGAATGAAATCTGTTTAATTGTTATAGTAAAATATTTAATTTTGATTTGAATTATTTTAAAGTTTTGAAAAACGTAAATTCTATAAAAAATTTAGAAAATTAATTTATAAATACACGACCTAGATACGGGGTGTTTCAGCGGTGTAGAGTACATGGAATATGCAAGACTTTTCGACTTCAGGTCTTCGTTAGTAGTTAGTAGGTAAACATAGTAAAAGTCCCCGCCCCTGGGAGATTAGCTTACAGTGGGAGGAGGGGGAAAACGTCCCATTTTTGGGTTTTTCGATTATATCTCGGAAACGGTGGACTCTAGAAAAAATATGTTCTAAACAAAAATGAAAGCTAATTAAATTTTCACTTATAATATCCCTAGAGCTTAAATTATTTCCGGAAATTTTTTCGAGGTCATGAATATTTTGAAAATTATCCCGAGCCGCAGGCGAGGGATAATTTTCTTAAAATATTCATGAACGAGGAAAAATTTCCGGATATTAATTTAAGCTCGTGGGATATTCGGTAAGAAAATTTCACACCATTATTTTATAAATATTATGCCAAAATTGAACATTTTTATTACGAATGACAAAAATTCATTCATCATAGTGAACCATGGAATAACAACGGGTGGTTAAGTTCCACCACCTGTCATCGAGTCATTGTGTTTGTGCAATTCGCTAATTTATTAGATTGTGTTTTTGAAAACGAAATTTTTTAGTGAAATAACATACCATTCTCCAAGTTTAGTTACATGAACTTTTTATAAATAACATAAAAACATATTATATTTCCGTTTTTTATTAACTTTGGTCTACTAAAATTGGTGGAACATCATTTATTTTTGATAATTATTCTGAAGTACCTACCTACTTCAAGATTTATATGTTTAATAAAATAAGAAATTTCTTAGTGAAATAACATATCATTCTCCAAGTTTAGTTACATGAACTTTTTATAAATAACTTAAGAACATATTATATTTCCATTTTTTATTAACTTTGGTCTACTAAAATTGGTGGAACATTTATTTCTGATAATATTACTTAAATGCGAGCACAGGGAATGTATTCATTCTTGTCGCCGAGCCAATAATTAACAACTTCTAGGCGGCCATGGAATAATAAAAGGTAACAAGATAGTAATGGCTGCCGCACTTAAAGACGTCCATTAGATTAATTTTTACATTCTAATCATAACAAAATTTGATTATCAGCCAAAAAAATAAAGTGCGTGGGCATATATCACACAAATGACTCCAGGTTCTAAAACATATGGATTGTTATTTTGTGCAAAAAATATTCAGACATTGAAAAATATCACGTCAGCTTACCTACTTGTCACAATTGGTTGAGGATATTCATTATGAAGAAATATTGGATGTAAAGCTATTCAGAAGAATCCAAGAATATCTTCAAGTAAATTTAATAGACTATCTAAATTAAAATTAAATAAAATTGTGTCGAAATATTTCATATATTTTATTAAACATAGACATTTATGTTACTTACATGCGTTAATAAAATTTGTTAGTTTAATATATATTATTGTGATACCCACAACTTTATTTTTGTAAACAAAAAAATAAATATTAACATATTAATTTCTGTACTTATAATATCCTCGTGAATATCCTCCTTTGCGTCGCCAAATAAATTTAATTCTAAAAGCACTCCAGCTCCGTCGCGTCTTTACTTTGACATTTAAAATGACAGAAAAATTTCCACTTATTAATTTGACAGAATGTAAAAAATTTCCGGAAATTTTTTGGGTTGCCATGGTAACTTAACAAAAAACAAGCCTCTGATTGGTTAAAAAATGTGGTGTGAAATTTTCTATAAAATTGTTTCTATACATATTTGTCGAATTTTCAACGGTTTTCGAGATATACGTTATTGAAAATCGATAATTTTCGAAAAAATCATTTTTACCTAACTCTTTTTGTCAAACATTTGCTTCTAGTGCCTTCCACGATCGTTTCTCAGAAAAATTGTCTGAAACGAAGTTATAGAGCATTAAATTTCCTTCAATTTGATATACACTTAAAAAATAATTTTTTCGAAAATTATCAATTTTCAATAACGTATATTTCGAAAACCGTTGGAAATTCGACAAATATGTATGGAAACAATTTTATAGGATATTTAATTAGCTTTCATTTTTATTTAGAACATATTTTTTCTAGAGTCCACCGTTGGTACCTTCTACCCCCCCTCCTACCGTAAGCTCACCTCCCAGGGCCGGGGACTTTTAGTATGTTTACCTATTAAGTACTCCTAACAAAGTCCTGAAGTCAAAAAGTCTCGCATATTCCATGCATTCTACAATATATTCATTGACTGAACTACTGTGATTGTGATCAACTTTGTGTTTGACATTGTATCAAAAATTTTTTGGTAAAGCCTTAGTTTTTGAATTAATCACCAAAAACGTTGAAATTTGACTTTTGGAGAGGAGTAGAAAACACTAAACCTTGAATAATCATATATCAGTCAATTTTTGACTAAATTGAATGGGTTTTGTCTCAAATTTTAGTCTTCAAGTTGTATGTTTTAACACTATTTGATAAAATTTATAGTTTTCAAGATATTTGCAAAAAATCGTTTTCCCTCCCTCCTGGTAGGTACATTTTCAACTGGTTTTGGTTGACTTTTTTATATGTATATGAGACCCTAAACAGCAGTTGTTTGCAAAAAAAAAAATTCATATTAGTGTATGTGATCAGATCAAAATATGATCACTTAACCTAACTTACCCATATACCAACCTCTGAGGAGGCAAAACCCTCCGTTAAAATTTCGAAAAAAAAAAAAAATTTTTTTGGAAAATGACTCAAGATTTCAATTTGATATATTACAATTATTATTATTACATTACATACAATTTAGGCACGTTACAAATCTTATTTGATATATGTTCAAGTTAATTGTGTTTATTGGGATCACCTCTGAAATTTCATAAAACTTTTTCACCAACCCAGTAATCTGCAAGTTTTATTTTCAGTTAGATAGAATTTAATTTTGAAACGTTTTTATCAATTTTTATGTGAAAATTTATAATTTTGGAGAAAACGCAAATAAATTAAGCAAGGTTTTAGTTGCTTCTAATTCTGGAGAAATATATACAGTGTGTCCCACTTTCCACAGTAACACCTTCGTAGCTGTTATTAGTCATTAAAAAATGACCAAAAACGTTAAATAATTAATAACTTGGAAGTTAATTGCTTTAAGACAGAAAGTCATTGTTCGGTTTTTCTACCACCCACTGTCGTCAATGTTTTCAAATTCGGCAATCCTTAATGTCCAAGTAATTCACAAAATGGTTCAAAATTTTAGGTAATTTTTCAATGAAAATTGAAAATTGAAAGTATTGATGATGTGTTAGAAAAAGTGAATTTAAATAGAAAATGAAGAATTATTTTTTTTTCAAACCTGTTAATTATTTAATATTTATTTTGAAAAATGTAATTTTTCAGGTGGCCGTAATTCAACAACCATAAATTAAAATGAATAGAATAGAATTTATTCTACCATTTTTTTTTTTTTTGATACATAGATTATGGCACGTCTAAACAACAATATTTATTTAATTCACACGAAATTAAAACAAGCTAAAAACGTACTCTTCGCCAATTTACTGAGCTTTTTATATATAATTGTTACACATTCTATAGGATACTCTTCGCAGTTTTCTTGTAAATAATGTTAGTTTTTGGACATCCTAAATTTTGTGATATAAACTTTGTTGTGAAAAAAATTGTATGAAAAAAAAATGAAAAAAAAATCCAACCTGCGGGATTCGAACACAGGACCCTTGGATTGCAACGAAAAGCTTTAGCCGCTGCGCCACCACCTGTTGCTAGGGAAATTGATTGTCTGTAATATATATCTGTCGACATTCATACATATTTCACTTCTAAGAAATATTAGTAAACTTCATACACAAAAAAAAATTTGTTATGGAAATAATATCTCGCGATTTCCATTTTAGTACAAGCCACAAAAATTAACAAAAAAATTTTTTTTTTAAATTAAATAATTAATAACTTTTTTATTTACTGATCGATTTTCTTCAAAAACAATAGGGTTCTTCCTCTAGCTAACACTAACTTATTTTCTAAATTTCAATACAATCGGACTTTTCTTTCTTAAGTTATCGTGCTTACAAGAAACGTGACGGACGGACAGACGGACATTTTGAAAGTTGTTCAGAATTCGTTCACTAACACAATGATATGAAAATTTTTTCTCTACGAGCGATATTTACGATTTTAGAAATGTGCCGATCAAATACAATATACTCTTCGTTTTTGCGAAGAGTATAATAAACAATTTGTTTGTCCCGTTATAGCAAAAAAACATAAAATAAAACAGACAAATACACAAAAATACATATTAATAGAAAAACTTATAAATATGTATAAAAACAACAAGCTTCTTATAAAAACTCTTCTAATATTTTCGAGAACACACTTAAAAGAACAATTTGCCGGTAATTTTCAACATCATTTTTACAGCCCTTTTTAAAACTGGACGAGATTTTAAGAAAATCAGGAAATTCTCTGTTAACCAGTGACATATTTATGAAGTACAAAAGTGATGGTAGTATATTGTTAGATATGTTTTCTAATAATAATAATAAAAGTGCTTTATTGGCATCACCAAAAGGCCATCGACCGAAGTCCTTCAGCGGGTTACAATTAAAGTAATTTATATACACTTTTTATGTTATTACAATGTATTCGTATTATGTGAAAAAAAAAAGGAAAGTTTCATTGTAGTTCATTCAGTGTGGTGATGTGTTCCCAAAGTTAGCTCCGGATATTTTCTTCTGTTGGGTATTCCTTGTTCTCTTGTTCTGCAGAGCGGTTGGATGATTTCTATATTACTTTCTTCTTTAGCGAATTTTATGGATAAGAATTGTATTTTTTTTTTTTTAACTATTTAACATCGGCCTATTTCCGCTACCAGGGCCTATCACCGACGCCAGGAGATGAGCTACCCCCAACCTGGAAATTTTGCCAAACCTCTTCCCTTAAGAAGAGTAGGGATCTTTTACTTGCCTAACATTTAATAGACAAGGGACCGCCTGCTTTACATCCCCTCCGAAGTATGGTATATCCACTACGTAATCCTTGTCTGAAATTACGTAACTTCCGCGTATACACTGTTACACAAGCCACTAGAATGTGGGACGAGAACGCTGTATTTCCCAAGATGGGTCACCCATCCAAGTACTAACCGCGCTCAACGTTGCTTCAACGGAATATCGACCTGTATATTAGATGTGATGACTGTCAGGGGGTGTACAGTGGAACACTTTTCTCGAAATCCCAATTGATACCCTGGGATAACATATTCAACTTCATTGTGTAATATTGTTTTGAGTATTTTTTCGAAATTTTTTCCCAGAACAGAGAGTAATTTAATGGGACGATAGTTGTTAGAGCAGTATTACTGTGAGAAGATGACAGCAAAAAACATGCGCAGAAACGAGTTTGTGCACTCCATCATTTTAAGCCAATGAGAACGAATTACGTGACATTCAAAGCTGGCACCAGTGGCGGCGGTGGCCTGCAATATAATAATAAAACAACTTTATTAGGCAAAGTTTAGTAAAAATTACTATTCTTACACTTCTCCTGAACAAAGGTTACTCGTAACAGTTGGCAAGTTTTAATCTACTCCTTTACACAGCTCCTTGACCGCGAAACTTCCATTGCAATTACACATCTTTACACCCCAGATGACACTATGCCACTGGTAAAAATATCCGCGCATATTGGCTCCGTCCATGTCATCTTCTCATAGTAATACTACTTTAACATTTGTGTGGTCGGTGTTGGGTTTGGGAATGGTGACTAAGATTCCATGTTTCCATTCTGGTGGAAAATAGCAGTTATTGAGGCAGTATTCATATGTTTTTTTTAATAAATAAAGTGTATTTCATAGTTCAGTTTTCTTATTAGGTTTTTCGTGATGTCGTTTCCAGGTGCTGTATTTTTATCTTTGAGGAGTACTTCAAAATAGGTTTCTTCGTCCACTACTTTTGTGTTTGGTACTGGTTTTTCAGAGAAATATATTTCATACCAATTGTTGACGTCTTCATATTGTGCGTCATCAAATTGAGGGTTGTTGTTTTCCATATAGGTTTCTCTAAAATGTTCTGCAAATAATTGCACTTTTTCTTGGTCAGAATTATACGTTCTATTATCTTTCTCTAGGACAGGTAGTCTTTGGTGTGGTTTATATTGAGTCAGTCGCTAAATTTGTTGCCAGTATTTGTTGATATTCGTTTATTTCATTACACGTTTTCAACCAATTGTTTTCTTTATATTGCCTTATAAGTTTTTGAATGTCCTTGTTGTAGTTATTGATATGTCTTTTATAATCCTCACTTGGACGATTTAAATAGTCTCTGTACATTTTCCTTTTGTTTTTTGTCATTTTAATGATATATGGGTTGTACATGTAGTATCTCACTCGTTCTTTGGGTGTATTCTCCATGATTGTTGTCATCAGTTTTTCATTAAATTGTTTGATTGCGTCCTTGTTCTTTGGAACATGTTGTACTTCTTCGATGTATTTTGTCATTATATTGTTTACCTTTTCTGTATTATATTTGTTGCAGTTAGTTATTTTACTTCCACATCCAGTGGAAGCATAATAACGACAAAAAAATTTTAAAATATTTTTATTGTTCAAATAGGCTTAGAATGTCATGAAACGTCGAGATTTTAAATTTGAGCAAAAAAAAAAATTTCTGTCTGTCGGTCTGTCTGTAACTTATTTTTGTGCGCACGTTTACTCTGGAAGATATTGACTTGAAATTTAGTACACATATGTACTTTAATGAGATCTGGAACTAGATTATATTTTCATCTTGTTCCGTCGAAGGGTTGGGGGGTAAATTAGGGTAAATTTGGGGTAAATACGTAAATCAAGCAGGTAAGAGTCCATAAAATTGGTATTTAGTATTTACAAGAGAAGCTAAGGTTTTCTCTGTTTCTTATTGGGATGCTCTGCCACATGTATTTTCTTCTCAACAATGTCTGAAATCTACAAAATATTACAATTAACCAGTATTTTACTGGAAAATAACCTCTACGCCTGTGACTTTTATGTCAAGGGATCAGTTAGAGCGTGGTTTTTGACAAATAATGAATAAGAACAAAAATATAAAAATGACGTATTTTGCTGACGTTTCGGAAAACGAATCTGTTTCCTTTCTCAAAGCGTATTATAATGTTTGTGTGCTGTGTATATTAAATACACAGCTTTAAGAATATATTTGTTATATTCAGTATCCATAGATACTTACTGCTTACACAGAACTGTTGATATATCTAGGTGATAGTTTTATTTTAAACAATGTTGAGTTTGTTAAATTCTTCTTTTAACATCGGCAGCCAGGTTGTGCAACAATTTGACACGCATTTATCCTCATTCAATAGTATTATAGCCGCTTCTTTAATTTTTCTTTTCTTGCTGTCTGTCTCTTCTGTTAAAATTTTTGCCGAGGCTCAGTTTATTCTATGTCCGTTCTCCCAAGCATGTTCATAAATCTTCGATTTCTGAATCTCATTCTTCCTAATGTGACCCCTGTGCTCACCCAATCTAACACTGAATGGTCTGGATGACTCACCCACATAATGTTTATTACACTCGGCTTGACGTAAAAGTCACAGGCATAGAGTTTATTTTCCAGTAAAATACTGGTTAATTGTAATATTTTGTAGATTTCAGACATCGTTTAGAAGAAAATATATGTGGCAGAACATCCCAATAAGAAACAGAAAAATTAAGAAAATACCACAACCAACATTTAGACAATATTTAGAAGCTAAGATCTCAAAAAAATGTTTGGCATTAGCCACCCCCATTACCACCCCCATCCCATTATTAAAGGGGCTGAAAGAAAATGTGATTTAGTGTGTTTACAAGAACCAGAATATCAAAAATCATATATCAAAATATTTTTTTGCTTCATCCATCCCCACTACCACCCCCACCCCACTACCGATATGGGATATCGTTTTATGGGTTTTTGTGGTAGAGGATTTCAAATATATTATTAAACTTCCATAAACAATTATTTCCACATACAAAGTTTTTTCGTTGTGAGTGACTTGGATAGAAAATCTGGATGTGAAAGTAGTGATTCCTTGAGCAGCGATTTTTTCTTCTTGGTCCTCAATTTTCCTGTTTAAATTTATGGATATTTCTATTGCTGAATGATCGGAGCCAATGTTTGGATGTGTTTCGATTTTTTCTATGTTGTTTTTAAGATTATTTGTATAGAATATTAGGTCTGGTGTTGTGTCTGGATTGTTTGCCATGTGGAAAGTAGGAGGCGTATTTGCTTTTGTAAAATTTGAGTTTTCTAGGAAATTATTAAGCTGTTTTTGTTTGTTCCTGTTGATGTTGAAATCGCCTATAATGACACTATATTTGTACAGTGCTGCTTTCGTAAATATAGTTTGCTTGATGTTTGCGGGTGGGTGGATGTATACCTGAAATATGTGTAACTTGTCTTCCAGAAATGGTATAGTAAAATGGGTTGCTTCACATAGGGGGTTATTTACTTTCGGTGGATTGACTTTGCTCATCTTTAAACTAGTATGGATTTGCACACGGTTTCCTCCTCTCACATTATTGTTGACAATGTTACCATCAAACTGTAGCACATCCCAATTTTTATATTTTGTATTGCTATTAATTTTAGTCTTTGTTGCTACAAATAGCGCACAGTTGATACGATTTTTTTCTATAATGTTATTGATAACTTGCTTTACTTCCACATCCAGTGGAAGTATAGTAACGACAAAAAATTTTTTAAAAATTTTTATTGTTCATGAAACGTCGAGATTTTAAGTTTGAGCGAAAAAAAAAAATTTCTGTCTGTCGGTCTGTCTGTAACTTTTCTCTAACGTTTACTCTGGAACCCTTTGAGATGTTGACTTGAAATTTGGTACACATATGTACTTTAACGAGATCTAGAACTAGATTATATTTTCATCTTGTTCCGTCGAAGGGTTGAGGGTAAATTGGGGTAAATTTGAGATAAATAGGTAAATCAAGCAGGTAAGAGTTCATAAAATTGGTATTTAGTATATGCAAGAGAAGCTAAGGTCTCAAAAAAAATGTTGGCATTAGCCACCCCCATTATTAAAGGGGATGAAAAAAAAGTGTGATTTAGTGTGTGTACAAGCACCAGAAACCTCAAAATATTTTTTTACTTTATCCACCCCCACTACCACCCCCTGTCACCACCCCCTGTCACCACCCCCACCCCACTACCGATGTGGGGTATCGTTTTATGGGTTTTTGGGGTAGAGGATTTCAAATATTATATTATTAAAGTTCCATAAACAATTATTTCCACATACAAAGTTTTTTCGTTGTGAGTGACTTGGATAGAAAATCTGGATGTGGAAGTAGTGATTCCTTGGGCAGCGGTTTTTTTGGTATATAGCTGTTGACATTTGCATATAAAATATTAATTATTGATGTGAACTTGAACATTATTAATTCCTTGTATTGGTTGAGTTGGAGAAATTGTCAAAGGCTGTTCTAGATCAAACATCAAAATATACATTCTGCTTCCTGAAAAATGTGCAACTGTGTCAATATTATATTGTGCTACAAATCGTTTTCTAAGTTTAGAAATTAATTCTTCTCTATCAATGTATTTTTCTTTATTCAGTTTATTTAAGTAAGTATTGATGATCATATCATGGATGGTAATTGGCGAGTGTATCTTTGAATTTTTGGTGATTTTTGTATCTATTTCGCTTGATTTGAGAGATTTGATTGGACTATTTGGTATGCCTTCGGTTGGTTTTATAGGCCTTTTTATACATTTTAGTGACCATGCAGTATGATCTTCTCCTGTGCACTTTTGTGGAAGTTGTGTATTACATTTAGTATGATGTGGTCCATTGCACTTAGTGCATTTTATTGGTGTGGTACAGTTATCTCGTGTATGTGTAAATTGTTGACAGCGAGAGCAATGTTTTGGTATTGGAGCTGGTGGTGAACTTGGATAAACTGGGTAATCTCTGTGTTTATAAAAGAGGCCTTCATTTAATTATTCTTTCTGTTATGATTCTTATAAGGTAGGTAGGTAGCTTTATTAGTAGCTTTCGAAACAATTCTTTTGCAATATCTGTGGGTGATATGAGATTGCGTGAGAAATTCACTAATTTCCTCTTCTGTAACGTCATGTTCTACAGATCCGATAACCACTCTGTATGAATTATTGTGAATGAGTTATTGTGAACATTAGTGTTTGTTGGCGCAGTTGAGGGTTGCGTTTCTTTGCAATGTGTTTTTGGCCAATAAGCTGCATTAGTGTCTGAGTGATTATATTTTTGTTTTGATCACTTTTAAGGAGGAATCCCATTTTCATTTTCAGAATCATATCATTAGTATTCGGGTGTTCCTTGTCCCAAATGTCTGACATCATTTTTCTTGTTAACGTCTCAGATGCTTTTATATAGAATAGCGGTTTAAACGGTTTTTGTGATATTTCTTTCAAATATATTTTCTATTAAATTTTGGATATGCTGACCAATAATATTGCATCCGTTATTCAATAAGAAAAGTTAATATGATTTATCAAAATATCGCCCCTTTTTATTAAAACTCCACAAAATTGTGTGAGGTTACTAAAATTGGTCTAAAATCAAAAATTGAGATAACATCAGATCTTTACGTTTTGAAGTCCCAGGAACCCAAAAAAGTGGTTTTTGAAAAATGTCTGTGTGTAAGTGTGTTAGCTCCATAGCGGCGAAACTACTAAACGGATATGGATGAAACTTTGCATGAGGGTTTTTTTAGTACTACAGAAGATTGAAAAAATTTTGGTTGAGATGGGATTACGTTTAGTGCTGTTTTGGCACAAGTTGTTTATTTTATACTAACTTAAAATTTGAAAAGCCGATAAAATTCTGATTTCAACGATATATCACACAAGCATTTTTTCGATTTGGTTTCTGTGAAAAAAATTAAAAAACAAAATAACAATCTATAAATAGTCACGTTTCTTGTGTATCATATATTTTACAACCTAAAGTAACTATCTGAATAGAGTAGTGTGCTGAAGCGCGAGACTAACCACACACTTACCACGACGCTACGCGCTGTGGTTGTCTGGTTGGCTCCGGGCTGGAATCCGATGAGGTGCATTCTTGTAACAAGAAATGTCAAATAAATTTGTTTTGTTGTTGTTGTTGTTGTTGTTGTTGTTGTTGCGAGACTATAAATTTTAAACTGTAGATTCACAGGTTCAAATCCTATCAATTGCAAGGTTTTTTTTTTTTAATATGAAAAAATTATTTCAACTTAATATGAGATCGTTAATGTTTTGTGCTTTTTTCGGCTTTAAAGATCCACCGGATGGGGAGATTCCAGTTGCTTGCAGTAGCTGCCGATTTTTTCGAAATAAAAATGCATGTCAATGACTGAAATAAGTTTTGTTTTATTCAAAAAAGGTCTTTGACACCGACCCAAATTTGGTTGAAATTGGATGACTAATAACTGAGCTACAAAGGTGTTACCATGGAAAGTGGGACGTACTGTATATTTTCATATTTTAAAGTAAAGCTCAAAATGATGTCTATGTACAGTTATGCTGAGTTTGCTGGTGACCTTGTTTCTCATTAGAATATCTGAGATTATTATTTTATACTAAAGTGATAGTTTTTAATCGTCACACACTCTTTCCCTAATAAACTCAATGTTATTCGGGATCGATTTTCTATATCAGAAAATTTTTTTTTTATAGCTCACACCCGATGCAAAACGACCAGGCCTTTCACTGCCACAAACAAGAAACACAACGCCAATGAAAAATGAAGATGAAGATTCCTTCTTCGACTTATTATCTCGCTTTCAATCCAAAAGGATGGATGATCAGCGTTGCTCTTTAACGGTTGATAATAAGGAAAACACAAATGTTTCAAATTTACCTCAGAATGATGGTCCGGAAGATTTAATTGAAATGATTGCAGGGATGCAAAGTAAACGTATGGATGAACAAAGGGTTTCTCTTCCTCATTTACCAGGTTATAACATTTTTATTTTAATTATGTATATTCTTGTATTATTAAATGAGGAATGTGGATTTCATATCAAGTTTTGAATGCTTTTTTAACGCTGGTGCAACCAACAATATAGCGATGTCTTAGAAATATTCTAAATCTAAAGCAAACAGATATCTGCAGACATGTTTTTAAACAAAAAAATATACTTACTTTATAACTCTTTTTATATATGAAGCAATCATATTTGTAATATACTAAATAATATAAGCAATTTCTCATATATGCAGAAAAATGCATCATATACTATAATCAAAATAACAACTGCCTGAACCACTAAAAAATCTTGCAACTAAATTGTTAAAGCCCAGACTAAAGCAAATACTTACTCAGAAGGCTTACTATACTATAGATGACTATTTTTATGATAGAACTATAATATAAACGCACTCTCCATGCGTACACATTTTCCTTTTTTTTTTCTTTAAAAATGAAAAAAAAAACTTTCTTTTAACTATGTTAAATTATATTTATTGAATTTTTATTGATTAGGGCTAGCTTTTTAAAATGTATTTTATAGTATATAGTATTTTATAGTTTTGACACGTTCAACACCCTATGGGTATTTGCAAAATTCTCTCTTTTACACGAACAAATAAAGACATATCTATCTATACTTCTGGTACGAAAAAAAGTAAGTTTGTGTATATGTTGGAAATTTAAAATATACTCCAGTCAGTATGTCCGAAGAGGTCGAGAGTCACCCGACGCCAGCAAGTTTTTGGGGCTTGGTGGAGAGGTCTTTAGTGAGTTGTCGACGCATTGTGCAACTGGGGTTTGTCGCCATCTTGAAAAAAATGGTTAAGAACAGTTTTTCAGCTCAAGTATCAAGTATCTCAGCTAAGGCCCTTGCATGTCAGGACCAAGTCAATACTGGTTCAAAACTGTAAACAGGCTCTCCGTGAACTTGACTCTGGTTCAAACTTATCTGGATGCCTACACACAGCAACATTGAGGGAACGAGCAGGCAGACGCTCTGGCCAGGGGCTCTCAGAGCCCCCTACTAGGTCTGGAGCCGGTTCTCGGCTACCCTAGATCAAATGCCAAGAAAACTGGACTCGTTCCCAGTTCTTTGACTTCTGGGCCTCCTATCTAGGACTCCGGCATGTGAAGCTCCTTATCTCCCAACTTCCTGCCCTAGTATTATGAATTTGAGGCACAAACACTTCGGCTTTGGTTTTCCTTTGGTTTAGAATCTGGCCTGAATGGAGGAATTCCCTAAATTCATAGCGGTAGTACAATGGGCCACAAGGCCTGACTATGGCGACCCTTCGTTGCACCGTTAAAAGAAGAAGTGTCTTGGTTTCTGTTGAGGTTGCATAAAAAACAAATACATAAAATATACATAAAATTTCCAGTTTTATATACTATTAATTTTTTTTTTGTATTTTTCTCGATATGGATAATTCCTACAAGAAATTGTTGCACATGAAAATTGTAGAGCTGGAAAAAACCTACAATTTCGTTTTTTTTTTAAATTTTTATTTCCCAACAGAGCGCCTCAAAGGGGACATGTCAGTGTGTGATTGTATAGTAAAGCAGAAATGGATTCGGAGCTCCGATTAAAGAACTTATATCTAGATACATAATTGTACTGGTTTATATGTTGCTGAGATAGTTACAATCTAAGGCACTTCTTCCCATAAGTTCTTGATTGGCTAGTCGATCTATTCGCGACCGATTCGGGCACGATCGGTTCAGTTCGATTATCATAATCTCAGTTTGACACTTTTGACAGTATCCGCCATTAATGTTAATAAGTGTTTTTCGATCAAAATGTGGTGAAGAAGTCTTTTTATTTTAAGTTGTGATTTGCTTAATACCTAAATAATATTCTCTATTCATATTTACACAGTTTAGTGACAATATATTTAGTGCAAAGTGCTGTGCCGTTTGCAGAAAGCAGTTTAGAAAAGAAGAAAATCGATCGTACCATAGTCGTAACATGATGAAGTTCAGTTTACAGTTATAAAGTGAATACCAATTAAATTTTAATATCCTTTCAATACATATTTATCTTACTGTATTATCTTACTGTAATATCGTATGCCTACATCACGTTGTATAAAGAGCCGGTAATGCAGGAATTGCAACAATTCATTTTAATAAAAATATTTACCATTCTACACATTTTCTACGCACACAGCGCCACTGTTGCCTATGGGATGTGATGTTCATCTATCCATTTTAATGGACATATAATGTGACTATGTTAGGAGCAAACAAGGTATATAGTGAAAAGATAGCCTGTTATGTATATAGATATAAGTTCTTTAATCGGAAATCCGAAGAAATACGGATAGACAGGAAAAATTGTAGGCTAGATCTTTCAGAATAAGGTTGGAATGAAATGCTCCCTTTTATGTCAAAACTACAGCGGTAAAACTTGTGACAACGTTACAGAATTCCCGAAAATCTGTGGGCAGAACCATGATACTATGAAAGAAAGATATGCTCTGTCGCATACCACTTCTTACCGCAGTCTCCGCTGTTAACGTCACTTAGGGCCAGTTGTACGAACTAAGTTGAGCCAAGTTCAGCTTGAACCAAGATCAAAAGCCATGATTACGATTATTGTAACAATTGTAACCTTGGTTTTTGATCTTGGTTCAAGCTGAACTTGGCTCAATTTAGTTCATACAACTGGCCCTTAGGAGTTAACTAATTCAGCGGTCAATTTTTAATTAAGATGTAAACTAAAATTACCTTAACCAGAGTATTAGAAGCTTATCCTTCAATAAAATAAAAAACTATGATTCTTTTGGTTGGTCGAGACAAAAGATAGAGCCAAAAATGTGAGAAAATTTTAAAATAATAGATACAATTATTTTTTCGTTTAACTCACCCTAACTCAAAAATGGGACAACGAATTAATCTCAAATTTTTATCATGTTATGACTCCTTTATCAGTTAACAAAATGTGTTAATATGAAGGTCAAATTTTAATAAGTGTAGAAAATATGATTTTTTTTCTAAGGCTTTGTCGATAAACTGAAAGATATATAATCATTTTATATGTGTTACCTGTGCCGATGATATATTATTGAATTAATATGTTGCGAAATTTTAAAGTGTAATACTAATCATTTACTGTTTACAATCGTCAGGTTTGCAGACTAATTCCCTTCAAAGATTAGCAGAATCAAGAAATAATAGCGTACCAGATGACAACTTCTTAGATCAGTTAGTTAGATGTCAAGGGTCCCGCCTAGAGGACCAAAGATCTCCGTTACCAACCCCCGCTGTAGATGCCGAAACGGATCCTCCACCTGTAAATACCCAAAAGAGTGGGGCAACAGTTCCTGATGAAGATTTCTTCTCCCTTATTATGAGATTTCAGTCTGGCAGAATGGATGATCAGAGGGCTTCTGTGCCTCGGATAGAAAATAGGTATACAAATTAAAATTTTAAGACGGTTATTATGTCATCCAAATAAGACTATTTAGAAAAAAATATATTTTCCATATAGTATGTGGATTGTTCAGTAGGGTAGGCCGAAAAAAACTTTTTAAAATTTTTCTATTGCTATATCCCAGAAAAGTTGCCTATCACCCAGCTAAGCAAAATGAAGACAAAAATTTTCAAATAAAAAAAATCTTCTGTTCGCGCATCGCATTCAATGTTTTAAAAATGGCGAAATTTTGCTGTTTTTCGTCAATTTTGTATAATTACTAAACTCACTACTATGGAAATGCTATAATAAGTCCTAATGTGAAATTTGGGGCATGAGGAACACAAAAAAAATGTAAAACCTGTAATTTCAAAATATTTATTGTTCACGCAAATAGTTCAAGAGACAATTTTGTGTAAAAATGGCAATATTTCGTAATTTCTGCTAATTTTACTTTTTCATTTTCACAAAAAAAATGTGAAACCTGTAATTTCGAAATATTTATTGTTCACGCAAATAGCTCAAGAGACAATTTTGTGTAAAAAATGCAAATATTTTGACACACCGTTCTACAGCCTAGGCGTGACAAGGGAAGCTTTAGAAATACAGTTGCAGTGGTGTCTCTGTATTAGATTGGAAAAAAGTTTTATCTATCATATCGAATTGCATGTTGGGAGACCACTACAGAGGGCTATATGTCTCCTACACTTCAATGAACTGCTGTTCCGTCACCTATTCCATCACTTGGATGGTGTTACCACAGGGCCTAAATCCTGCAGTGGACTGAACGGAAAAAAACTGACTGGCTGTGAAAGACTTCCATTGGTTCGCTTTGAACGTGTTGAATGCCCCATTCCTCAAGGTGACAGAAAAGTGCTGAGCAAGGATCAGTTATACCTACTTGATATTTTTGCTGCCATAAAGTTACTATTTTAGAAGGTTCAGCAGCTTGTGATCCTGGGTCGCTTTCACACTCAGGATGGTTGACGACAGCAACCAGAGATCTGAGACTATATGTGAGCTTAGGAAACTTACAGATGAATTTAGGCAGTTGATACATTTTATTTTGAAATGTTACATGCCTGTCTGGTTCAATATTAAAACCAGCAAAAATTTCACCGATAGTTCAAAGACACTTTTTGAAGGCATCAAAACATAACAACCTAACTCAAAATTTACTGCGAGTCATCAATCCACTAACTGAGCGAAACGCTTTCTTTGCTCACCCCGAAAATCTGATCCTTGCAATGTTTGTGGCTGAAGGAAGACATATCAGAGAACTAGAACTGTACCGAGTGTTGAGAACTCGATCATTTTCTAAGGGAAATACTATTCAAAACCTCCCCATGCCAAAACTTAATTTCGAAGCAACAGACTGTCAATATGATTTGATGAGATAGTTGCAATCTCTCCTCCTCCACTGTTAAGGAACATCACGGATAAGGACATCAAAAATGTAATACAGACTGGCACACCGCTGCAACCAGATTTCCAAAGGTTCCCTTGTCACACCCTGGCTGTAAAACGGTGTGTCAAACTTGTGACCGATGCATTTAAAAAAGTCTGTGGCGCTGATGTAAGAGACGGCTTCATTAGGATGATCCTCCTATCAAGATCTATTATGCCAGAATTTTCCCAAAAATCTGACTTATATTGCCATTTTTAGAAAAAAAGATTTTGTTGAGCTTTTTGCGCAAACAATAAATATTTTGAAATTGCAGGTTTTAAATTTTTTTCGTGTTCCTCATGCCCAAACTTCACATTACCAACCTATACCGTTTGGATGGTAGTGAGTTTAGTAATTATAAAAAATTGACGAAGCAAAATTTTGCCATTTTTCAAAAATTTGAATGCGATGCGTGAACGAAAGATATTCTTGATTTGAAAATTTTTTTCATTTTGTTTAGCTAGACGATAGGCTACTTTTCCGGGGTATAGCGATCGAAGAATAAAAACAAGCTAAAAACGTACTCTTCGCCAATTTACTGAGCTTTTTATATATAATTGTTACACATTCTATAGGATACTCTTCGCAGTTTTCTTGTAAATAATGTTAGTTTTTGGACATCCTAAATTTTGTGATACCATCTTTATTGTGAAAAAAATTGTATGAAAAAAAAAATATCCAACCTGTAGAATTCGAACACGGGACCTTAGGATTGCAACACAAAGCTTTAGCCGCTGCGCCACCACCTATTGCTACAGAGATTGATTGTCGGTGATATATATCTTTCGACATTCATACATATTTCACTTCTATGAAATATATATTAGTAAACTTCATAAAAAAAAAAATTTATTATGGAAATAATATCTCGCAAGATTTCCATTTTAGTACAAGCGACAAAAATTAAGAGAATTATTTTTTTTTAAATTAAATAATAACTTTTTTATTTACTGATCGATTTTCTTCAAAAACAATAGGGTTCTTCCTCTAACTAACACTAACTTACTTTCTAAATTTCAATACAATCGGACTTTTCTTTCTTAAGTTATCGTGCTTACAAGAAACCTGACGGACGGACAGACGGACATTTTGAAACTTGTTCAGAATTCGTTCACTAACACATTGATATGAAAATTTTTTCTCTACGAGCGATATTTACGATTTTAGAAATGTGCTGATCAAATACAATATACTCTTCGTTTTTGTGAAGAGTATAATAAGTGTTTTTTCGGCCCACTCTATTGTTCAGTGCTCTGGTAAAGTAATGGATAAATTCGTTAACAAGTACAAATTTTTTTTTGAGAAAATCGCTCGGACATGTCAAAAGGTTCATACTGGTTGTCATCTTTTGATATTAGATATTATTTAGGTATTAAGCAAATCACAACTTACACACTTTTTTATTCATTATGAAATTACCTACTTTCTATATATTGTTGCCCTAATCTGGGCACGCTAATATACTAGTTAGATAAATACTTTAAAACCTCATTATTGGAGAACCAATCAAGACAAGTACTCTTCTAGCTAATACTGATGAAGTATTGAATTACATGATTGGATTCCTAATATTTTAAAGCAAAAAATATATCGAAAATACTTAAATCATTTATTTAAATTCAGTCATTCACACTTTTTTTTATTTAATATGAAATTATCAACTTTCTGTATATTGGTACCTTAACCTGATCACGCTAATGTACTACTTAGGAAAACACTTTAAAACACTCATCATTGGAGAACCAACTAAAACAACTACTCTTCTAGCTAATACTGACAAGGTATTGACAGGATTCCTAGCATTTTAAGGCAAAAAATATAGTAAACTATTCAAGTTGATTATTCAAGTTAGTTTAAAATCAGAAGATTATAACAATAAGAGATATTATTTAGTTCAGATTGGGATGGTTAAGTACCTGTTAACCCAACTAGCACCAAAGTAACAGTAACTGAAATGGGAACTTTGAATGGGTAACTACTACGAATCCGTGACTAAATTTACGACTTTGATGTGTAAATAACTTCATTTGACATATCCGTAGTCACTGTCTCATACTTTTTACCACTAGCGGTTACTTTAAAGTTATGTGACTTCTACGTAGCTTTTCCGGTTTATGGGGACGCGGTAGTTACCAGTGGGACGACCTTCGAAGTTGCAACCACTTTCAAGTAGCTTTGATAGTGGCCGCGACATTCTGGGAACCTTTACTATCCATTTTAAGTCGTGGACCTTGTCGTGTACCAATTTTGTTCCATTTATGTTTTGATCAATTTCAAGGTTTATTAATAAATTGTTATTTTTTATCTTACAATTAAATTTTTATTATTTTTGTTTGTGTCTGTCCGAATCACGACCAGACCTATCCTCAGCGGTCAGTTTCGCTATTTTACAGGTTAGCTGTAGCTTTAATTTTTCTGTGGAAATTTTTCCTAAAGGCAAATAGTGATGTTACATAGTTTAAAGGTGTACAAAAAGGGGAGTATGGGAAAGTTTCGGTTGGGGTGGAATCAATTCGATATTGATGGTAAATAATAAAAAAAAATCAGTTTTTTTTATTCAAAAATAAATTAAGATGAAAACCGGCCTTTTAAGATAGTTTTTCTTACAAATTTCCTCATTCAACCTTCATCGATATTTACTGTATTATGTATTTAAAAAAATATATATCAAAAGATGCATTTCAGTATGGCATATCTGAAGGATTTTCCCAAAAAAAATGTGTACACTTTTTATCGAATTTATCAACTACTTTACGAAAGCACTGCATATTACTGGAATGTTGTTAATTTAATAAACATTTTGTTTACAGAATTGCAAATGGTAGTGTACCACATCCACCGAATCCTAATAATGGAATCAATAATAATAATAATTTAAAAAGTTCTTCGAGTAAAAAGAAAAAGTAATGTATCTCTTAGTAATATATTTAATGATAGAGAATTTAACAAAGAACATGTATAAATACTTGATATATATATAAATAACATAGGTAAGTTCGAATTATTGTTCAAGAAATGTTAAATCCTGGAAGTGTTCAGAATAAAATATATGTACTGTATCCATTCATTTTGAAAAAGTTGGATATTCAGGATATATTGTGAAAGAAATTAACAGTTGATTCTTTTGTCTTGATATATATTTATTAGTCTTATGGTCCAATTCATTTAGATTTTTCTTTCGGAAATTCTCTGAACTCGCTGAAAAATGGTAAAAATTATAATCCGAAAAGTTTACCAAGTTAACCCTTGTGCAATTTTTTTTATTTGACAAATTAGGTACACAAATGTGGATAAAAAAGACAAAAGACAGAAAGAAACAGGAAAAAATTTTAAACGAAAAATATATACACCATGTTTTTCATTTTAGCAAAATTATTGGGGCTAGAGATTTTGCAACTAATGCTCAGAATGGAACTCAATGGCACTATCCGAGTGCCCTTTGACAGTGCGAGCTCGCACGTGCTATAACTGTTTACTGATAAGACCAAACAACAAAAATAAAAAAACATTTTAAAGTTAATATTATCATATAATTGGCGTATATTTCCTTTCCAAAATAACGCATTTTTTTCATTTAAATGCATTGGACTGTATACTGGACTATAATGGAATTAATGAAATTAATGTACACGTCCCATCCCAAGCAACACAGTTTGGTATAATAAACATATTAAAAACGTTAAGATTTTCTGAATATACGTTATATATACGTGAAAATGTCCGCTCGATAAACGTATACTGCCGGCATAGATTAAAGAATATTATATATGATATAGATAGGCAACTCTCAGAGATTTTTTAAACAGCAAAACTTACGTCGTGGGTAGCGCTGTATTCCCGCCTTTTTGATACAAGCTGGATTGGCATAGACAGGAATTTTAAATGATTTTCAAACAAATATCTTCTATAAAAAATCTTTGTCAAAGAACTTTTGTAGTCTAATGATGGTCTAATTAGACTACAAAAGTTCTTTGACAAAGATTTTTTATAAAAGATATTTTATGATGTAAAATATCTATTAAATTACTCATAAAATATCTTTTATAAAAGATCTTTGTCAAAGAACTTTTACAGTCTAACAGTGGCCTTAAAATTAAATAAGTCATTTCAAAACTAGAAATTGATCATTTATTAATTTAACGGAAAATCATTACAATAAATACAATAATATTTCAAAATACTTTTAAAAAGTAACTAACGTAAGTAAAATTATTACAAAAGTATTAAGATGTTGAAACTGCGTTGAAATAAGTAAAACGTTAAAGTAAACTAATGTACCAAAATACCTGTAATACAATTAAATAATAGTGGGTTAGCGCCAGTAGATATTGGCATGCCAGTAAAAAAATATTGCGCGTATAAACAGTTACTGGCGAGCATGTATCAATGCATGTAAAAGCTTGCTCGCCAGTAACTGTTTATATGTGTAATATTTTTTTACTAGCGTGCCAATATCTACTGGTGTCACTAAATCCATGCACGTATAAACCCGCTATAATATACATTTTCACGTCCTTTACTAATGGTGCGAATCAGTCTTTTAGGAATTTAGTCTTTTAGGAATTTAGATTTTTCATTATCATATAGGTTACAAAAAACTGACATTGATTGTGAAACGTCATAAGTAATGTATTTGAATAATGTTAATCCAGAAGAAAAACATATGTACTTTTGTTTTTTTTACTTTTTTACACTATTCGATGGGAATGATTTCGATTTATAACAAATGTAAAAACTGACGTTGAAAAATTCACAGATATGATTCGACTGCACATAGCTGCGATTGTATTTATTATGTAAATAATGTAACCTAATATTTTGTACATGTCCGTCATTACAAGACTGAAAAACTTTTTCATCGGTAAACCCAACATTGGTCCAAAACTCCAACGGGCGATAGACACAATTTAAACAAAACATAATGCGGGCTTGCTTCTGTTCTTCTGTTAATATGGTCTTCTTGGCACTTGTACAGTTTTTTATTTTCGATTTTCCTATCCTTCGGCTACCTGCTGACCTCGACACTAGAAAATGTGTCATGAACACAGCATCTCCTACTGTTTGAAACGAATTTTTCCTCAAATAGCCAAGGAGTGCTTCATCTTGAACGAGATTTGAACTTCTCGATAGACCTGAACCGTCTTTTCTCTTTACGCTACCTTCCTCTTCCCACTTTTCTTCACACTCATAACAGTACTTTTATTCAATTGATAATGGTTAGCAACTGCTCTGATAGACCATCTCTCTTTAATTTTAGAGAGAATTAAAATTTTTTCATGTTCAGTTAATTTTGGCATTGTGAAAATATGACACTGACAAATAAATAATGATTTAATAAGGCGAAAAATAGGTGTACGGAATTTCATTGCACAGAAGTGTTCAACCCGTCAGTCTTTCGTTTTTAGTCAATTTCTTGGGAGTCACGTTCTTTGTAAATCAATAATACCTATGCATGTTGGAATTTTTCGAAGTCGCGTCACGACGTGAACACAACACTTATAACCCATTACAGTTTTTAATATTTAACAGAACAGCGTCGTTTCTAGTCAGTTTCATTTACAAATAAGCAAATGGACTTCTGCTCTATGGATTTAATAATTATTAGTTTAATGTCCAAAACACAAAGCACAGACATGTAAACAATAATGGCGCGACAACTGACAGTCGGGCAAGATCCATAGAGGCATATTTTTGCGATCTCGCGTCTTACCCCAATGCTTTAAGCGCCTTGAAGCGCTACGTCATCATATATTTCTCCGCAAAAATGAATGTCTTTTTAGCTTTTTTTAACAGTTTAGTTCTAACCATCTCTAACGTTCTTATGTCATATCCCCACTATTTTCCGCTTACACATTTTCTAGCGCCCTAGTGAGACCACGCGATACCGCTTTAAGCGTCTTTAAGCGTGACGTCACAGCTTATTCGCTCGGATGGCTCCGCTTATCGCGGTTTGTAGCGTCTTATGCGCAAAAACATGCCTCAGATTTGCGCAGCCGCCGTGTGATTCAAGTACAAGTAGCGACAGATCGACGGAAGTTCAAACTAAACACGCTGTTTTGAAATATAGTGGGAGTGCGCAGGGCCTGACTGCCGGTATATGGTAAACTATTAAACGAATTAAAAAATTTAAACTTTGAATATCAATTAAAAAAATTTATTTGGCATAAAAGGAATTATTAAAACTATAAAAATTATATTTGAAATATTAATTATATTGTAACGTTGAATACACGTTTTTTTAAATTATCAATATGACGTATATTAAACGTTAAAGGGAAACGTCATGTAACAATCTTTTAAGATTTATTGAAAATCTTATAATAAACAAGATTTAAATGCCAAAACTCTAGGTTTCATTATTTAAAATTACCAAAAATATTGTAATTTTCAATTGGGTTGTTGACGAATTTTCAAAAATGGTGAAATATGGTAGTGGAGGACTTAATTTAGTTATATATTTAATTTGGAAGAAAAATTCTTAGCGCAACATATTTTAAAAAATTGTTAAACTTCGACTATTTGAATGTGCCGCGAAAACGGTAGTGACATCATAACGGCAGTTAGATGTGAACTTATAAGCAGAACAGATAAAGACGAATGAGTTGACATTGCTGACAAGAAAGAAAATAACCTCATATGTCAAAAGTAAATTTGACGTTTAGCTAGCAGTGATTGATGTTTGCAGTTATTGTTAATATTTTTTTTACAAAACGACTAAGGCAGTATATCTGTAAAAGCTAATTCTGACATTCTACTTGCGGTAGATATATTTATGGTCAGCGAATTTTTAAAAAGAGACGATCCTTTTGACATTGCAATGGTTGGAAGTGCAAAAGCTGCAAGGTACTTACGTTACAGCTGCTATAGACAGTACAAACTTTGTAATTTCTGCAAGAACTTCCTTTATCTTATCTTATTAAAATTACATAATATGTCTAATATGTATTTTATTATTTAATTTAGATGAATTTGTTAACTATACTTTGTATTTTATTGAATATTTCCTTTTCATTGTTTTATTTCCTATTAACTATATACATGCGTATCTAACTGAAAACAACATAATAAGTTTATCTACTAAAGAAATTATTTATTATCCATTGATACTCACTTCTAAGAAGAGTCAGAATGAGACATACGAAGATATCAAGAAAGGTCTGTATTATAACAAAAAATAATAAATAGGTAAGTACTTTATGCTAGTATCTATCTAAGCAATAAACAATTATATGTAGGTATTTATAACACATAATTCAAAGGGCATTTATAACTACAATCCAACGCATTCGTAGCCATTTCCGACTGATTGTGTTCACCGACTTTAGACGACTTCCACAGTTTGTTTCATATAGTTTTTCAACGGCGAGTTTTTAAATTTCCCTTCTTAATTTATTGATCATCCTAGTATTATGGGGCATCTAGGGAGCTTCATAAATAATCAATAGCTAACAACTGCACTTTATTCCAACATAAACTAGATAAAATTTCCCTCCTTTTAGGAAGTCAAAGCATGAATAACATTATAATCTAGAGCCGTTAAGAATACAGTAATACACCCTGTTTTATCCACCAGTTTGGCGGGTAATTTAAATTTGTAACAGCTAGAACGCCACACAAGTCTTGTAATGCGGCCGTTTTTCCTACAACATAAACCCATATTAAAAATCAAATTCCTACATTAAGATACAACTTACCACAAATAAAACGCTTAGAATACATTGTAATTTGTTACTTTACTTGACATTGAAATGGTCTCCACAATAAGAAGACTTGGTCCTTCTCTGGTGGCTTTGAATCATTCATTATTACGTTCAGCGTTTATTATTGGAACACAACAATTTTTCTGGTGAATTGGTGGTATTATTTACACAGTACGGCAGATAACACTATCTGTACTTATATTTATCCATAACTAGATGCTGTTAAACTATACCGAATTGTAACGTATGAACGTCAGTTGAATTTGACGTTAAATATACTGTCAGATTAAACTGTCGTGATTGTCTTTTTTCTCCGTCGCTATCAGCGAGTTTCTAAATTAGTACCTGTTTCTCGTCGTTTTATAACTAACTTCTCTACAGACTGCCGTTATTATGTCATCTCCGTTTTAAATGCATGTATTTTTGTAATTAATATTATAAGACTTTCTTTTCAACTTCTACATGTTTCTAATGATTTTTTATGAATAATTGTTATTGTTTAACATAGATTCTCCTCAAATTTTAACTTAGTGCAACAACCCAATTAAGGTTTAAGGACGTGATAAATTTTACGTATAAAAATGCTTATTGTATATACCATATATTATATACTTATACCAAAAATATACCCAATATATGTATAATACACCGTAAATATACCAATGTGTGTTGCTTGGGATAGTTTATGTTTTGGTGACTATTAGATAAACGATGTATTTTGAGATAGAAAGTTATTCTTTAAAGAATAAAGATGCTTTTGTCTTGCTTTAAAGCTGCCAAAAATGATGTTGAATATGTTTCGTGTTGTACAGGGTGTTGTCATATGCCATCAGGGTTTCAAGTTTTTTTGCTTTATGTTTTCCTCTTCTTACCCTGGTAGAATACTCAATCTTCAAATTATCGAAGACCGGCCTCAGAATATTTATAATTTGAAACTTGCGATGGCCTAAAATGGTAGAAATGAATTACTGTTATTTTCCAATAAAGAATATAGTACATGTATTTTTTACAATATAAAAAAAAATGTAGTCGAGAAATATTTCTGATATTTCTGATAACCAGTTGTGCATAATTTAATAAAAACAGCGAATTATAAAAAGATGTAATAACACTTCTCTTTTTGTAATTAAATCTTCCTAAAATAAATTAAATCTGCAAACAAATGGTTATGTATGTTTATCTAACATACAGAATCTTAACCGATATGTAGATTTGGATCAAGTCGAACAAATATAAAAATGAAACATCAAGCAAACACAACTAAAGAGATTTGATTGTAGACATAGTCAAATAAAACTGCTTTTTTCAATGATTGTTTGGGAGGAATTTTTTGTGTGTAAATGTAATTTGTATGTTGTTAGGAAGTTACAGTAAAGTTTTGTCTAAAAATTAAGTTTTAATTTTAAAATTTTTTTTTTGATCTTTTTTAATATCTTGGGTTCTGTTCATCGGATCAAGCCAAACAAAAAATCAAAATGTTTGTAAATAAATTATGAATAATACAGCATAGTGTGCATAGATCCAAATCTGATCTACCATTTTTTTTTTGCAAAAAAATTACAGCAAAATTAAAACACAATTTCTAATTTTACACAAACCTAAATGACTGAAAGAATAGATAAATCTCTTTTAATGAAACTGGTGAAATTATAGATCTTGTAGATGAAAAATGTTATGGAAAATTGCAAATAAAAATATTTTTCTTCCAATCTCAGAAAAGCATGACATTTCCTAACTCATTTCACGACATTAAAGTACTTTTTCTGAAACTGTGAGTGGCAGAAAAATTAATATCCATAGAATCGCATATTTTATTTAATAAGCCGGTCATGCGATATTAACACAATGCGTTTTTAGTGGTGAAATTCGACATTTTATATCTTTATTTTTTTTATACCTAATCGACGTATGAATTAACAAGTAAAATTGAAAATTTTTAAAAACCCCCGATCAATGTAAATGAGGCCCAAATCATGTTCGGCTACCATAATGGGGAATTTCAGCAATTTTTTTTTTTTTAATTCAAAATTGAGTTCTTTAGATTAAAAGAAGATTTTTTTTTAAAGCACAATAAACGAGAAAAAAATGTTAAAGTTTAGTTATATATTTTCCCCTAAAAATTTATGACGTATGTAAACATAGTTACAACATTTTAGGCTTACTATAAAAAGGATACCTACCCTGGCCAAGGAGTTGAGAAGAAGAAGATAACCTAAAATTCTTAATTGTCATGTGAATTTTAATATCGATTTGCTGAAATGTCACAAAATGTTATTTTTGATTTGTCCTTCCCGAGCCGAATTTTCGAATTTCACCTTACAATTTACGATCCAGTTTACCTGGAAGACTTTCTCTTTACGTCGCGACATCGTACGGCCATTCTAATGGTGTTTTTCGAAAAATATGAGCGTGTCAAGATTGCATGTTTTTGCAATTTTTTGGCTCCGAAATGTGAACTGTTTTTTTAATTTTTCACAGATATCTCCGAAATAAAAAATAAAGTCAAACAATTATTTTTCACTGCGAATCTCTTGCTTTTCGTTTCTGATATATTTACTGAAACGTCGACGATATAGGGCAAAAAATCACAACTTTTGTGCTCCACAAGTTGGCAACTTCTTTATCTTAGCTCCTACGCAAAAAGACTACACTGGCTAATTTACTTGGAATTAAATTTGCTAAAACTCTTCAACAACTTCTTTATCTTAGCTCCTACCAGTGATGCAAAATTTCATGAAACTTAAAATTTGTGAAATTTCAATGACATTTTTGTGAAAGTTTCGAAATTCATCTGAAATTTATGAAATTTCTGAAATATAAAATTGAACATAAGTATCGTGAAACTTTCGTGAAATTTCAATGAAACTTTCATTTTATGAAATTTAATTGAATAATTCTCTAATATTATGAAAGTTATGTGAAATTTCATTGAAATATTTCATGAAATGATGAAAATTTCATGACACTTAAAATTTGTGACATTTTTGTGAAAGTTTCGAAATTCATCTGAAATTTCTGAAATATAAAATTAAACATAAGTATCGTGAAATTTCAATGAAACTTTCATTTTATGAAATTTAATTGAATAATTCCCTAATATTATGAAAGTTAAGTGAAATATCATTGAAATATTTCATGAAATGATGAAACTTAATTTTTTAAACTTCCGAGGGATAATGACAAATAAATCCCACTTTTGAAACTACAGTGGGTTTAGTCTGTTGTCCTTGCTTCATTTTTGCTGTAGGAGATACAGGCGGAAATGACGCAGACGTGGTAGAAGTGGATGGAGATTCGGCAGCTCTGGATGCAGATGATAGAGTTTATTGCATTCTATTATCAAAGTAGAGAATTAATTTCTAATATTTGCTATTATGGTAGCTGAAATTTTATTACAACAGTTTAGGTGGTGTTTCATGCGCGACGCATTTTTGAAAAACGTTTTACTTATTACAAAATCCTTAAGTCACATTGTTATTATTTTGGGAAAATGCAAAATATTTCCGGGTAACATTTTTTGGTTTCATTTTGTTGACTTATGGGTTTTTAACTTTAACACTTTTAACTGCGTTTCTTCGCTTTCCCGCGACTTTAAACCTACCTATAACCTAACCTCTAAAATAAATATCAAAACCAGACTTTAATCCTCATTGGTTGAAAACAAGCTAAAAAGGCGCGCGAAATTCAAATTTCGTTTAACGCAACGGAAATACAGATTTTGTGGCTGAAACTTTCATGAAAGTTTCGAAAACATTGTAATTTTCAGATTAATCTGAAACTTTCATAAAATTCAGATATTTCAGAAATTTATAAGGGTGCGGTGAAACTTTCAGAAATTTCAAATTGAAATTGAAACTTTCAAAATGAAATTTGAAATTTTGCATCACTGGCTCCTACGCAAAAAGACTACACTGGCTAATTTACTTGGAATTAAATTTGCTAAAACTCTTTTTAAAATTTTTTGAATTCCGACAAAATTACGGAGTTAGAGGGGACGGAAGTTGGGAATTTTTTTTTCCAGTTAAATTTCGCCATTTTTTCACCTTAATTAATCGGTAATTAACCGAAATGGATCTCGTATACGATGTTCACTTAATATCATCTATTATCTACACACTCCATTATTCTCGGCCCTTCAAAACAAAGGTTTCATGCTACAATTAATTCACTAACAGGTTATTTACACTGAACTCTACTACATAATGGAGGTCTCACTGTATACACCTACACGGCGAAGAAGGAGAGGGAAACGATAAGACCCATATTGTATTACAATGGCATAGGCAATGCTAGCTAAGGTTTTAATGGTCAAGCAGTTATCGTTCCATTATGTAGTAGAGTTCAGTGGTTATTTATAAGCTTTTTGACAGCAACAAGTGTCAGTCTATGGCAGAAAATAACATGAAAGTAGATACAATTATGCAGTATTTTCAACCGTCGCCGGTAAATCAAAGAAATTCTCTGCTACGTTTGTCTACGTCACAAAACGTTTAGTGACTTTTTGAGACCAAACCTTATGGGGCTTTAAAAAATACAACGAACTGAAAATAATTGTTCAAAATATTACTGGTAAGTTCTGAATATATTATATCTTCATATTAATACTTGTTTTTAAATATTTAGACTGAACTGAAATTCCCCATTGTCTGCACATTTTCAATTTTACTTCAATCGGACAATTTCTAGAGAAGTTCAACATGGCGAATTCAAGATGGCGACCAAACATCAAAATCTAATATGGCCTATAACCTTCTCGACAAAATACTCTTTCAAATAAAAAAAACTGCACCAAAATCGGATCACCCGTTGAAGAGATATGAAGCCACAGGCAGACAGACAAACATACAATCATACGCGTCAAACTTATAACACTCCTCTTTTGGGGGTTAAAAATAGCAAGTTTTATTCGGAGTAAAAGCCACTTATTGTGACTCGTCTGTAATTGCCAGACTGACTTCGTTCTTCCGGCAAACCTACAGAGTCGTCACAAAAGTATAATTTTTACTCCTAATAAAACAATATACTATTATTTTTCCTAAAAAACGAGATTTTTAAAAAAGTTTTGGAGCTACATAGAAATTGCTATTTGGCCACACTATGACTTTTTTTATCTTAAATTGTAGCCTTGTGATTGCGCTTTACGATGATAATAAAAATAAATTTTTTTATGTCATAAAAAAATTATATTTCCTGCATTCTTGTAAATTCATTTTTTTTTGTAATTAATTTTTTTAACGAGAAAAATGTATCCAGCTAAAAACTTTTATAATCTTTAAAAAATGCTTCAAAAAATGAACAATTAAAAAAAAATCCTTCTATATTAAGAAAGAATTGGAGGTGCAATACTAGACAAAAGTACATGAAATTCGTCATCTTGGAATATCAGTGTTTACCATGTTGATAAATTGTATGTAGGCTCCGATCATTTAATTACTATTCCAAACCATTTTAAAGCAATTTTAATGATTTTTTTCCAATAAATTTATTCAATTTGCTGATCATTGAACGAAAACTTTTAGCAGTGAAAATGCATTGAATCCAACTTACCAAACTCAACCAGATCACTTTTTGGTAATAAAGGTGCATTAAAATGAATAAATATAATCTTAATATGACTATTAATCACAAATATACTCTTGACAAGTGAAATTTACAACACACTTAGTAACATAAATATTGCAAGACATTCAGGAGAAATAAACGTTGCAACAGCTCATTCTCGAGAGTCTCGATAATTCATTTTTAGAGTTGGTAGACAAAGGTGTTTTCGCTTAAATTTTGCGGTCCTTGTTTCACCAACTGAATGCCCAGTCACAGAATAAGAAACTACCAGAAGCGACACTCCGTACCGGAGAGTCCTAGACAAGGTGTAAAAAATAAGGTTACGTTGCACGATCCCATTCAGGGTGGGCACAACGCATCATCCCACATGTGCCCCAGCACGGTGGCATAAGCGAAGTCCTACTGTGGCATCAGCGGAGTCCTACAGGACAGCGAAGCCCAATGGGAGCTCAGTCTCGCCGACCCTTTACATAATACATAATTTATAATTTCATAATTTTGTACTTGGGTAATATTTTTGCATGTTCAATATTTATTGTAAAATAAAAGAATTACTAAAAATATTGTTTGCCTTCAATAATCTTAAATAATATCTCAAAAATGGTGTAGAAGTGGCTCAAGTTTGGTCACAAGTTTTACATTCACAAAGAATTCGAAGTTCTGGTACCATTTTGGTAATAGTTATCAACTTTTATGATACGCCTCCCATAAGAACACATGTTAATTAATATTATTGTAAATCATAAACAGCATTATGAATCGATTCAAACATTTTTCTGCATCCTTATACACTGTAATAGAACAAATGTAGGAAATTTCATTTTACTGGTACCATTTTCGAAATCAATTAATTAGAAACTGAGAGGTGGTATATTTTGAGTTAAAATTTGTACTGCTTATTCTTCCATGTGTAAGAACTTTGGTAATTAAATAAAATAAATTTTAATTGTTAATATACCAAAAATTGTGCAGGTATACTCGTGCTAGTTGGTCAGAGCCGCGCTGCCACCACCATCAATTTTGTTTCCTTATCTAAAATATTTTCAGTTCTATCATTTTTTTGCGATTTTTTCGTTAATGTTGTACGTGACACATGTTTAGGGCTTTGCATTTCAAAGCTGCTTTTAGTTGCAAAATTCGTTGTAAATTCTGCCCCACTTTCGATAAAATTAATGAAATAAAATTTATTTTAATTATAAATAAGAGAGGTATAATTTCGTAATAGTAATATAAATCTCTTTATTTAGCATATAACTAATTTGCACAAAAAAAAAACATTAATAAGAAACATATACGATGTAAAAGGAAACAATATATAGGTGTATATGCACGTCAATACATTAACAAATATCACTAATGATAAAATTAATAACAAGCTAAAAACGTTCGCCTGTTCACTGAACTTTTTATATTTGTTACACATTCTAGGGGATACTCTTCGCAGTTTTTTGTAAATAATGTTAGTTTTAGACATTTTTAATTTTATAATATGAACTTAGTTGGTAAAAGACTCAGTGTAAAATAAAGTAAAAATAAAAAAAACCATACCAAACCCCATTTGGGTTTCGAACCCGGGACCCTTGGACTCAATAACAACAACAATAACAATTCATTACAGATTTTATATACATTTATGCGCCTCGCCAGAACCTGTCCCGGAGCCAGCCAGACAACCATGGCGCTGAGTGCCGTGGTGATTGCAGGGCTGGGCTAGGCAGGTCCGGTTTGGCTTAACGACGGATGTCTTATGAGTTAGTACTCCTGTCTGTCACAGGCAGACTTAAAAACTAAAATAAAATTAAAAATGTGTCCACACGGACCTAAAGCTAATTAAAAGAAAACTGTAAAAAATTATCACTCACTAGGCAAAGCACTTATTTAATTTTGGTTGGTGGCACAGGAAAACAAAACTCAACGAAAAAACCCGTTTGAAGTAATTCCACCCTTCGTGCAGGCAAATCCAGTTTTAAGTATGAACTATCTGGGGACAGCTATTTCTTTATCGAAATGAATAGCTCTATTCATGTAGAATGAGGATATATATGTCCCAAAAAATCCCAATGGGAGCTAAAGCCACCATTTAGAAAAAATGGCCGCCAGAACAGTTTCTTTTAAAAGGACATATCTCAGTAACCATTGCTCCGATTTTAGATTTCTTTTTTTTGTTCTCTTCCCCTTTTCATGTGCAATCGAAAGTGTTATTACATCTTTGGGCATAAAATAGAAGATAACTGAAGAAAATAAGACTTGAGTTCTTGGAAATATACAAGGTGTCCAGTTAATGCTTTCTCGGAAGATTGTGCAAAAACGGGTAACTTTATAAAAAAACTTTTTTAACAAAACTTTCAATGTCTCATCTCTACTACAACGTGAAATTATTTTCAATTATACAAGGTGTTACAAAAAGGAGTTACACAAGAATGTATAATTTTTTTAATGGAATACCCTCTAATTTTTTAGCATCAGTTAAGCATCTAAGAGCCCTAAATTACACCGTAAGTTTTTTTGCCAATCGGATGCAGCGTTGCCAAGTTATAATTTTTTTCCTGTTTTTCTGGCAAATTACAAACATTTTTTTGGCTACCATATCTCCGCGATTTATTAATTGTTTTTTCTAAAAATGTAAGGTGTTATTCGATAATGATGCATTTACTGAAAAACATTTTTGAAATAAATTATTATTATACCGGGTGTCCAAAATATTTGTTTACATTTCTTGTTATTTAATTATTATTTTTCTCAAATTTTTTAAATGGAATGCCTATATTTTTTTACATAGATGAATAAAGCATAAAATTCCCCACATTCTAATATTATACACTTAATTTTTATTTCAAACCGTTTTTGAGATATGATTATTTCAAATAAGTTTTGCGTAAATTGAGGTGATTTTTATTTTAGCATTAAAATCTAGTATGGCTTTGGCCTTTTGTTTTGCGTTTGTTTTTCACTCTATGACAATTTTTAAGATATCTTAACTACAAAGAAAATGGAGAATATGATAATACCGTACCAAAAGAAGACCTTTTACTACAATACGATCTCAGTACACTAGAGAAACGCAGGAGAATAAGTTCTGTATTGTATTTACATAAAATTTTAAATAACGGCATAAATGATCCTTCCTATCTCTCACTAGTTCATCTGAATGTGCCGACTCATTCCACTAGAAATTCTAGAACATTTTACCTAGAAACACCTCACACGAACAGTCAAATTAATTCACCTTTATATCGGATGTGTTCACTATATAATAGCATACAAGATACTGTTGATATTTTTCATTGCACTCGAAGTAGGTTAAAAAATATATTAGAAGATGTGATGTAACGCCTGTGATATGTAGGCAACTATGTGTATTTTTATGTTAATAATATATGTATGTATAATTTGTGTAACTTGTGATATTAACGTTCTACATTTTTACTTAAATTTGTTATATTTATATTTTTTATTGTACGTTTCACAATACTCTGTAATGGGGCTGTGCCTGCTGAGTATTTATTACCAAGTAAATAAATAAATAAAATAAATAAATTTCTCTAATGTGTTTAAGATTATCGTGATTAAGTTGAATTAATATTGTTAATATTTAAAAATACGAATTATTGTCAATAGGATTTAATATCTATGGTAAATGTTATGTTATTGGTGAATGTGATGGAAATTGTTTATTGGCATCAAGAATGTATGGTCAAAAATATCCTTATAGAAGATATCCTAATGTGAGGTTTCTAGAAAATTTGAAAGAACGTTTTGAACGTACTGGAAATTTTGCATATGAAAAGAAGGCGAGACGACGAAATGTATTGTAATGAAGAAAATGAGCTGGCTATAACTAGCGGTAATCGAAAATCCTACAGCAAGTGTTCGGGAGTTAAGTAGGGATTTAGAGGTCAGTGAATCTAGTGTTTCCCTATGTCTTCGTAAAAATAAGTTTCACCACTATCGAGCTCAGCTGCATCAAGACTTTTGGGATGTGGATTTAAATCGTAGATTAAATTTTTGCCAGTAGGCTCAAAACTAAATTGGAGAAAATGAAGTATTTTTCAAAGTATTGTTCACGGATGAATCATTGCAACGGATTTGTGAATAGGCCCAATTCCCATTATTATGCCAGAGAAAACCCTCATGTTGCACAGAAAAATCAGAAACGGAGTTTAAATGTAAGGGGAGGAATTGTACATGATTATGTTATTCATCCTCGTTTTTTTGAGGGAAATGTGAATGGAGCAGTCTTCTTAGATTTTACGCAAAATAAGTTTCCACAAATAATCGAGCATATTCCTGATTACATTACAAATAATATGTGATTACAACTTGAAGGTGTACCACCACATTTTAGTAGAAATGTTCGTCAGGCCATTAGTAACCAGTTTCCTGAAAGGTGGATAGGAAGAGGAGGTCCAATATTTTAATAAACTGTTAAATAATATCTAATTTAGTATTCTATTAAATTATGTTAGGTCTCATTACATGGCCGCCTAAGTCACCCGATCTGACTTCAGTGGGTTTTTTCTTTGGGGATTTGTGAAGTCAGACGTTTATAAAGTAGAACCAACGACTCGAGAATATATGATGGAAAGGATTCGTCGGTGTTTCAATCGTATAAATGTTACACTGTGTAAGGCGCTCATTTATCAAGAGACCTCAGTTGTTACCTGAATCAAAATGGTGGACATTTTGAGCAGTTGTTAGGTTAGTTTCAATATCGTGAAAAAAAATTATTGTTCAAGAACCGTTCAGAAAAGAAAGTGTACGATATCAAAATGTGAGAAATTGTAAGCGTTACTCATCCGTATAAAAAAATATAGGCATTCCATTCAAAAAAATTGAAAAAAATGTAAAGTAAAATATAGATTTTAATGCTAAAATAAAGAGCACCTTAATTTACGCAAAAATTATTTGATATAATCATATCTCAAAAACGTTTGAAATAGAAATAAAGAGATATTAAAATGTGAGGAAATGTATGTTTTATTCATTCATGTAAAAAAGTATACCTAGGCTTTCCATTTAAAAAAATGAGAAAAATAATAATTAAATATCAAGAAATGTACGCAAATATTTCGGATACCCGATATAAAAAGATTTATTTCAAAAATGTTTGTCAGTAAATACACCATTATCAAACAACATCCCACATTTTTGGAAATAACGATTAATAAATCGCGGAGATATGCCAGTCAAAAATGTTTGTAAACTGCCCAAAAAAACACAAAAAAATAACTTGGCGAAATATTTTAGGGTGTAATACAGGGCCCTTGGAGGCTTAACTGGCGTTAAGGAAATATAGGCTGTTCTATTTAAAAAAATTATACTTTCTTGTGTGACTCGTTTTTGTGACACCTTATATAATTGAAAATAATTTTAAGTTGTAGTAGAGAAGAAACATTGAAAGTTTTGTTAAGAAAGTTTTTTTTATAAAGTTAGCCGTTTGGCACAATCTTCCGAGAGAACACTGACTGGACACCTTTTATACCTTAATGTACATTATTAAAAATGAATACAATTTTATAGATAAATAACTATCACTCCGTTAATATTTGAGTTAGTAACATAGGCCAAAAAACAAATGAAAGCTAATTGTGTGCTCTAGAACTTTTATTAAAATTATTTTTTCAAAAATTGACTAGAAATTTCAGTACAAACGTCTCAAGTTTACAAAAGTTTAAATTTCCGTAATATTTTAATTATTTTTTAATTTCCTAAGTTTATCGTTTAGTTTATCGTAAAATATATAATCATACTTTCTGTAAAATGTGAAGTGAGGAATGGAACAAAAAAAAGAAATCTAAAATCGGAGCAACGGTTACTAAGATATATTATTTTAAAGAAAATGTCTCTGGCGGTCATTTTTTCTAAATGGCGGCTTTAGCTCACGTCGGGATTTTTTGCGACTTTATGTACTTATCCTACATTAATAGAGCTATCCATTGCGATAAATAAATAACTGTCCCCAAATAGTTCACGCCAAACTCATTTTACACTGAGATTTGCCTGGTCTACCTGGTGGTCTTCCTGCCGCCAAGAAAATGCCGTGGAACTTTAAAAAGATATGGTAAGAAATATTTTGGTTTTTAAGAATTTATTGGTCAAGATAGAATGAACTCAGTCAAACGCGTAAGAACTACACCACCACCTTACATGTGAAAAAAAATTAATTTTTACATTATAAGACACGAGCTAAAATCATATGTTCACAGTTGTATATTACATTATGAGATGTATATTTGTAAAATATATAAATATTTAGATGTTAAAATGAAATACTATTCCACCTAATTTCTATTCGATTACAAAAACATAAAAATCAAAAAATTTTTCAAATTTAAATCATTAACATTTTTATTTACCGATCAATTTTGTTCAAAATAGGGTTCTTCCTCTAGCTAACACTAACTTACTGTCCAAATTTCAATACAATCGGATTTTTCTTGAGTTATCGTACTTACAAAAAACGTGATGGACGGACGGACGGACATTTTGAAAGTTGTTCAGAATTCGTTCACTAACATAATGATATGAAAATTTTTTGTCTGCGAGCGATATTTACGGTTTTAGAAATGTGCCGATCAAATGCAATATACTCTTCGTTTTCGTATTTGCGAAGAGTATAATAACATATTAATACAATTACAGACAGTAAGAAAGATTTCGATAATTCGACCATTAAAAATGTATGAAATAAAATAATTTTTATTAGTAAATAGCTATTTATGCACAGGAATTAAAAGTGGTGAATAAAACATAAGATTTGAATAAAATGTGTTAGATTGAAAGAAGTTTGTACTTTCGTTCGTTAGAACAATAAAATATGAATATTGAAACATCGAACAGTGTTTATTACTTAATGATTTTATACATTATCACAAAAATGTTTTATACAACTTGTTCTTAAAGGTTAATAAATGTTTTCGTGCATAGAATGAAAAGATTTGTGGTGTTAACAAATAATTCGTTGTTTTAATAAATATTTTACATTGACTAATGTACACAGTTATAAACTAATGAACAACTGTACATTGTAAAAAAATAGGTTCGTGGATTTAATAAACTTTTTGTCAATAATCGGCATTCATCAATATTACGAATGATATTGTTTTCAAAATTTCGTGTTGTGCTTTACCTGCCATAATTCATCAAATCCGCAAATGTTTTAAGACCATAGCCCAGTGGTTAAAGTGAGGATTCCCATGAGGAAATCTGCAGTTCAAATTCTGAACATATAAGTTCTTTTTACCTTTACAGCTTATATCCCAGGTTCTAATTAATGTAGAAGTGCCTATTTTTTTTTTAGTTGTTCGTTTTTTGGAGCACTTTTAACAGATGATAAAGGTATTTAGTTGGATACATTTTTTCGATAAAAAGATGCATTTTACAAATACTCGAAATGTAACTAATATTAAAAATTGATTTTTATCACTGTTGTAAAGCACATTCAAAAAGCGTTAAAAAATAAATAGTTTTACAGATAGATAGATTTTAACTAGCATTTTAAACTAGGTTAGCATGTTTCTCAGTATATTAAACTTCTTTTCAAAAAGTTGGTTAACTAACCTGAGAATTTGTGTGGTTGGCAACATTTTCAAGCTAATTTTTGCTGATTTGAAAAAGCTGACAAAACAGTTTTTTTCTGAGTAACTTAACAAATTTGGGTGGGCCAGGGCAGGATCAATGTGCTGCAGGCAAAATTTTTGTATTTCTCAAGGTCAAACGCTCTAAAATGAAAAGTTAGAAATTTGAGTTGCAAAAACATTTTCTTCAAAAAATAGGTTTTGTCAAACGAATTTTCCTTTTTTTCATGTAATTGCAAAAATTATTTAAAGGTTCCAAAGTACTAACACGTAGTCTGACTCAACCACAGTCTAGAGCAGACTGCTACTGTCTTGGTAACATTTTTAAAAACGCCACTAAACATCCATACTTTTTGTTAAAGTTTATTGACAATGAAAAACAAATAACGAAATAAAAAATTTAAATATTTTACCATTATAACAGTAGACAATAATCGATAAATTATTCATGATTTCACTATATTTACTATGTTGTTTCGTTTATTTGCTTATAGCTATTTTAAACTATTTTGAAATTGCACTGTGCAATTTTAAAATATGCCTATAAATGTATAAAATAATGGAAAGTCAATTATTTATTTTTTTAAATGAATCATACATTTTGTTTATACAGTCTGTTTCACTTGAAATGGTAACACCCCAATAACTTTTTTTATTTTTTTTTCCGATTTGAATCAAATTTTGCTTAAGTGTAGAACAAGTTAGGATCTACTTATGGCCAGAAAAACATTCGCTTCCTACAAATGCAAAGCCACGTGCAGTACCAAAATATGCGGAGAAAAATCATATTAGGCATATTTTTCTCGGAAATTTTTTTAATGAAACTTGTTCAGAATTGTCCAAAAACCTTTAGTCCAAAATTTAGTCAAAATAAAAAAAATATTGAAATTTTGATTATAATAATGTCCAAGTCCGAAAATATTGTAATAGGGTTTTTTGTTTAGAAAACTGTACTATGACAATTTTGTTTGAAAGTAAACCCAAGCTGTTAGGTAGTTTTCAAACAATTTACAGTTTTTTGAAAAATAATTATTTTAAAATTTTAATTTTTCAATTTTTTAATTTTGATTAAATTTTGGACATAAAGTTTTTGGACAATTCTGAACAAGTTTCATTAACAAAATTTTCCGATAAAAAATGCCTAATATGATTTCTTGATTTTCGCCGCATATTTTGGTACCGCAGGTGGCTTTGCATTTGTAGGAGGCGAATGTTTTTCTAGTCCTAAGTAGATCCTAATTTGTTCTATACTTAAATAAAATTTTATTCAAATCGGAAAAAAAAAATAAAAAAGTTATTGGAGTGTTACCATTTCAAGTGACATACACTGTATAAATAAACACAATGATTAACAAGTATATTTTAATTTATCTACATTTTTTTGCTTGTACCTAAGCGAGTTAACACTTTTTGTCAATATCGATCTATTTTGCAGCATTTGGGACAAACGTGGCCGAGTTTTTAAGATAGCTGCCTGAAAATCACATCTGAGATTTCTTTCGTTTTAGTAAGGACTAAGGAGGAAAAAGAGCTGCCGTTTAAATTTGTTTGGCCGTCGGGTTTTTTATCCACCAAAACCAACACCTATTTACCTCGGCTCGGTCCCAAAGCCACCACCCCGACAGGCATTTGCCCGTTTGCCCCCTTGTCCCATCCTCCCCTGAATTAATAACATACTGGAACATGCACTCGACTAGAGAAAGTGAATCAGAAATGGAAACTCACATGTACTTTTCCATTCTTTTTTCACTTGCGTACAGACAGTTAACGTTTCCATCCACTGGTTTCCTTCAACCAGTCAGTGTTTCCGTCAACCATTCAGATCTTGTTAGGAAAGGACAGAATAATTTGACAGAAAATTTGAAGTTGTCACATGTAATAAGCGTAAATAAGAAAATTTGGTTTAAACCATCAAGTCGACCTGGTTAACTTTGGCGCTCAAGTAAAACTCGTGTTACTTTGACTGTGAACTAAAAAACTGTTAAACCGAGAATAAAAAGTTTGAATAAAAATGTTCGATTTAAACCAATACTAAAATACTAGCCTTTAGTATGACCAAATGGCGTTTTTTTAATGAAGCTCCAAAAATTTTTCAAAAATCTCATTTTTTAGGAAAAACAAATATTTGTATTTGTAATTTTTCATAATAGTTTACATCTACATGACATAATTTTTCCAGGGTTCCATAAAAAATTGTTCCCTCAAACAAACGTTGGAATCATATTTTTGATGTTTAGTTTTATTTGACTAACATGAATATTTTCGATTTTCAGACTAGAGATGAGATGTAGTTTCACAGTGAAGAGGTTTTAAAATTGTTGTGGAACGATCAATTATTATTATTATTTTGTCTACTACAGGGACTCACATGTTGGTATAATTTCTCTACAGTGCAGATGATTAAGCATGCACCATAATCCTGGTGTTTGTATTTGCCATCCGTGTTGGTTCGGTTCCCTTCTGCATGGGGAAACTAATTAATTTAGAGAATGATTAATTAATACACACTTATTACAAGTCTTCAATTTGTACAATTTTATTCTCAAGTATCTGCAAACAGTGCTGTATGTTATATCTGTTGATTTTATACAATAAAACCACACATAAATACCAATATTTCACATGGGTATGCCCGTCACACGTTCATAGCTTCCATTGTGGTGGTTCCATATGGACTCTCATTAGCTGCTGTTTGATTTCCATTTTTGGGAGAGACTTGTACCTGCACCTTCAATCTAGAAATATGACACACCGCCCTTACATTAATTATATGTGCTAAGTAATTCTGTAATTATTTTGCCATGTTGTGCAACGTTAATTAGAGTTGCTTACAACATTTTTGTAACACATGGAAACTGTTAATTCATGTATTGTACCCAAACATGCACATTTCTCTGATGTAACATTTATCTGGTTTAAATGTAATTAACTGTGATGTACTGTATAGTAAGACAAAGCCACTTTTCCTTTTCCATAGAAACCTAGCATCTAGCAGTCCGGCACCGTTGCCTATAAGATATAAGGGAGACGTTACATATTTAATGTTAAAAACTCTTATAACATCCTGGACACCAGAGAAGTGCAGTTGTCACTTGCGATTGTTGATGATATTCTCAGCACTACACTACAGATCAAAAGGAATGCAAGTATAATGCGTTTTTAAATTTAAATATTTTCTTATTTTCTGCTTCAGTGAGGCTGTGCATCTAACAGGCAACCGCGAAGTCAACTAGAATAATTCTCATGAATCACAAAATGTCTGGAAGAACATTGTGAATTAGAAGATTGTTCAGTGGCTTTTACACACCTTTATTAGAAAGTATGCCTCCTTTAAGCGAGTAAAAGCCATATATACAACTAGAAAAAGAAGTTTAGTTGCGATATTTGTATCTTCCATTTTAAAAATAAATTTTTTAAAATGTATTTAATTCTTTTAAGGAATAAATTGACCGTTACAAGGATTACAGTGTCTAAAAAATGGTATATTTTTTGAAAAACAAGGAAAGACTAGCAGCTTTAAAACTTACCTCTTCATTTTTTGTTCCATTATTTGTTCACGATAACGGCGATTGCTCCTTTCTGGATTCCTTTGATTGTGTGGGTCTTGTTCAATTAAACGTTCAATAAAATGATAACATTATGCAAGCTTAGCGAGTTTTTCGGAGCAATGTGTGACAATCTACCATGTAAACAAGTTTTACTAGCAAATGGCGCAATACCAACTGAAGCGTTCCGTATAGGTCTACTGAATTTGCATGTTCATATAATTTTGAGTTGGAATAGAATATCACCAGTGATGACGTGCTATATTTCCTCTTATTTTTACCCATTTTCTGGTGGTTACTATTATACCCGACCATCTCCAGTACACGAAAATAGAAAATTGACAGCTGGAGTTTTTGTACAAGTGGGGCAGTAGGTTAGGAATAGTTACATTTCTGGTTGGTATTTGTGTCGCTATTCAGTGGACGATAATAAAACTACAATATTGACCACGAAAGTAAATCTATCAATAAAACCAACAGTACTTTAGAACCCAAATCTGCAAGATGTTTTCAAGTCTACCATAAAACCTTTTATAAAATCTTCTTAAAAACGTTAGTACTTGCAATCAAATTTTAAGCCTGCTTCAAGAACATCATAAATAATAGTGTCTTTAATAATTCTTTGTCGAAAACTTGTTGCACTTAAACTGTCTAAATCAGAAAATGTCGCCAAGTAATAAAATATGTCTGCCTCCATTGAAATATCTGCATGTGCTAACGTTTTAAAATTTGATATTGATAAACAACCTAGTATCAAAAAATTGTTAACGCAGACCACTTTATTGATAAAGTATATCAAAAAACTTTAAAAAAATCACGCGCCTTTCATTTGTCAGCTTATTAATTATTATTTACAATTAATAAAAAAAATTGTAACCCTAGTTTTAGCTTACTCAGTATGATTTTGGGCTTTTTAGGGGTTTATATGACATATTAGCACATTTTAGATAGTTGCAGGCTAAATGTAAACAGTAAGAATAAGAAAAATATAACTAAACTAGGGTGACCATACGTCCGGAATTTTGCTGGTTTGTCCGGAATTTTGGAGTACTGTCCAGCGAAAGTCCAGCATTCTGATCATATGTCCGGAATTTCGCTCTGGAAAGTATTATAAGTGTCCAGCATAAGTTCAGCATTTAGGTTATAGTGAAGTTACAGTATTACATTTTGTTTGTAAAAATTTTGCGATCCCCGCTCATCAAAAAAATTTTCGTTATTTTCAGCTCAAGTTGAAGGCCCAGATCCGCCCTTGGCAGAAGTGTCCAGCATTCATTTAACAAAAATCTGGTCACCCTAAACTAAACACTGTTGCCCCAACTTTGTTCAAACATGTCTGCTACAGTTAACAGAAAAAAACATGGCTGAAAAATTAATAAAACCATTTGTTTTAATAGAATACCCTATTAAGAGTTTGTGGCTTTAGGAAATATTTTTATAAAACAAAAGGTTTTGTTAAGTTCCAATTGCTCCACTTTATTACTATTTTAAAGCCTGTAAGACTTTACCCAGCTTTACTACTCTTCTTTAAAACCCTTAAGATTTGTCTTTGACAATCTCTAATCCGAATATACTTAGTTTAGATAACATAACCTAAAAAAACATTATTTATTTCATGTGTTTTTGAGTGTGCGATCTTTAATTTCTCGTTATTTCTATGATTATAGCGTTAATTGAGCAAGAAAAAGTGAAAAACTACAAGTAAGTAGATTTTAAACAGTTTGCTTATCATATCCTTTGAATACATGATGAGTGTATTAGGTATTGTCGCGTGTTTCCACCCTTAGGAAACTACCCCTTGCAAATTCCGTGGGTTCCAAAAATTATAACAAGAGATGTCCACTAACACACTTTATTAAATATTTACTGGATACTTCACAATACTATTATTAATTTAAATACACTTTTACTGACTAAAATCACAATGTTTATCACTTTGTTTATCCTTGAAGTCTTAACCTCACTTTCTATACTTTTTGAACTTTCTGAACTGCTCGCCGAGAATGCGATCGGTCTTTTATACCTAAAAATGACAGATCTCGATTGTTCTGTGATGACGCCACCATTCTCTCGATAATTCCAGATGTCACTTTGGAATCTTCTGGTAGGTTCTTTTTCGAGTAGGTGCAAATACACTACATTCATTCTGACATTCGATCTGTTGAAGTCTGCCTACTTTTTAGTAACCAACATAACCTTAAATTTTTAAGGGGTTGCAACATATTACACTGCCCCCTCCTTAAGCCTGAACGTCCCGGTCAGGCAATTCAGCCTCTTTCACATACTTCGCCAGTCTATCCAAGTGTACGATCTTCATCTTGGACTTTTTGTTTCGTTGAATACGATAGACGACATCATTAATTCGGGTAATAACAGTATAAGGTCCTTCCCAAGGAGGTTGAAGTTTCGGTGACTTCCCTTTCTTCCGCTGTGGGTTGTACAGCCAAACCAGATCTCCTGCCTTCTGAACTACCCTTACGGTCGTATCGAGCCTTCATTCGGTCACTGGCTATGGTGATTTGGTCTCTAACCAGCTCATGAACATTTCTTAGCCGTTCACTCATTTCATCCACATAGCTGTTCACAGGAAGCTGTTCTCCACCTGGTGTTCCGAAAATCAAATCACACGGCAGTCTGATCTCATGTCCAAATACTACACGGGCTGGTGTTTGTTTCGTAGACTCGTGGATAGCAGCTCTGTATGCCATGAGGAAGAACGGTATGTGGAGATCCCAATCGCGTTGATTCTTATGAACCACTTTAGAGAGATGTTCTTTCATGGTCTTGTTATGTCGTTCCACCATTCCATCTGATTGCGGGTGAAGGGCTGTGGTCCGTGTTTTGTGTATCCCCAATAACTTGCAGATTTGCTGAAACACCCCTGACTCAAAGTTCCTCCCTTGATCTGAGTGCAGCTCCAGGGGTACACCAAACCGACATATCAAATTATCTACCAAGACTTTGGCGACAGTGACTGCTTCTTGGTTTGGAATTGCATAGGCCTCTGGCCACTTACTAAAATAGTCCATTGCAACCAGTATGTACTTGTTCCCATCCTTGGTTACTGGGAATGGGCCGGCTATATCGATCGCGATCCTCTCGAAGGGAGCTCCGACGTTATACTGCTTCATTGCACCCCTACTTCTAGTCTGTGGTCCCTTACTGGCTGCACAAATTTTGCAATTGCGACACCAAGCTTCCACATCTTGACGACTATTTACCCAATAAAATCGTTCTCGTACTTTATTCAGGGTCTTATTAACGCCGAAGTGCCCACCGGATGCTCCATTATGCACTTCCTGAAGTACTTTCGGTACTCGACACCTGGGAATCACTAGACGCATAACAACTTCCTTGCCATCCGGGCTTTCCCAAGCTCTCTTTAGCAGCCCGTTCATAACTTTGAGTGAATCCCATTGGGCCCACAAAGCCTTCAATCCAACTGCCTTGTCCGAAACATCCTTCCACGCTGGTCGAATTCCTTTCTCCTTTGCTCTCAATATAGCCCCAATCTCTGTGTCATTCAGTTGTTCTTGTCTCAGGGCTTCAGTTGTCCAATCATCCGGAACCTCTATTTTGTTGTTTTCTCTGCTCCCTAAGATCATCCACTTTGTTCAATAATTTGGTAAACATTTTCTGCATCTCCGTCAACATAGGGTTCTGGTTCATTTCTGGTTGCGATTCTTCGAGAGTCACAGCTCGCACTCTCGACCTTGGAGTATCCCTGTAAGCGGCTTCTACTTCGAGTGCACGCACCAAAGCTTCGCTACTACTTTGGTGTCTCGTCAGCCTCAGAACTCGCCTGACCTCTTCGTCCCTTATACCATCTAAAAAGGCCCCCACGGCTAATTGTTCCTGGAATTCTTTAGGTGCACTCGGATACGCCAGGTGTGCCAGTCTCTCTATCGCAGCTTCAAATTCTTGTAAACTTTCCCCAGCTTTTTGCATCCGGGATTTCAGCTGAGCCTGGTATAATTGGGCAAGGTGTTGATCGCCATACCTCAAGTCTAATGCAGCTTCCAAGACTTTAAAGTCCCTTTGTTTCTCAAGTGGGATGGTTTGGAGTAACTCTGAAGCTTGGCCCCTTAATGCTAGAACTAATGCCATGGCCTTTTCCTCATTATCCCAATTGTTCGCACATGCTGCTGCCTCAAACTGCCTCTTGTACGTCGTCCAGGAACTTTGGCCATCAAAAGTAGGAGGTTTTAGTCGCTGTCCTGATGATACCACCTGCTGGCTTCCTCTATCTCTCAACTGTCGTTTAAGCTGGTCTATTTCTCCTTTGACTTCTTCTTCGAACTTGTTTACTTTTTCTTTAACTTCATTTACCTCCCCTTTGACTTCGCTTACTTCCTCCTTGATTTCACTCTTTAGTTCTTCATTGGCAGAAATGATTGCGTCCTGTTGTGTTTTTATTTGATCGCTCAGAATTTTCCTTAATTCTTCCTGGCGTTTTTCTTGTTCTTCTTTTTCTTCTTGGCGTCTTATTTCCAGATTTTCCATCATTTTCTTTAATTCGTCTCTCTCTTCTTGACGTCTTCTTTCTTGCTCTTCTTTTTCTTCTCGACGTCGCTTTTCTTGTTCTTCCTTCTCCTCTTGACGTCGTCTTTCTTCCTCTTGACGTCTTCCTTCTTCATCCTCTTTTTCTTTCTGACGTCTTGTTTCTTCATCCTCTTTTTCTTTCTGACGTCTTATTTCCTGATCTTCCATAATTTTCTTTAATTCGTCCCTTTCTTCTTGACGCCGTTTTTCCTCCTCTTGGCGTCTTCTTTCTTCGTCCTCTTTTTCTTTCTGACGTCGCTTTTCTTGGTCTTCTATAATTTTTCTTAGTTCGGTTTTTTCTTCTTCACGTCGTCTTTCTTGTTCCTCTTTCTCTTCTTGACGTCGTTTTTCCTCCTCTTGACGTCTTCTTTCTTGCTGTTCTTTTTCTTCCTGACGTTTTTTCTCCTGTTCTTCTTTGTCTTCCTGCCGTTGCTGCGCCATCATTTTTTGGAATTGTTCGAATAAGTCCTGTATTTGTTTATCGGATGCCATACTTCTTGTTGTTACGGGCATACGATGAAATTAAAATAAAATAAATTTAACTGTCACGTCAATATCGGTAATGGAACTTTCTAGACAAATCTCGAAATAGCACGAAAAAGTCTTATCCAGAGTCTTTTGTCACTATCCAGTTCAGAGAATTTAATAATCTCCACTAATGTCCAAATAGAAAAGTTCTAGAAATTTTCACACACTAAATGAGTCTTTTTCAGTGTCTCTATCACTTCTCAGTTCAAAGGATTTAATTATCACACTAATGTCCTAATAAAATGTTCTACAATGTCTCAAAAATGCACTTAAACATTATTTTCCTGTTCGAAAATAACAACACAAATGTCCAGTAAATTAGTCCTGTGTTAGCACTAACTCCCGAGAATACTTCTCGAACACTCCAACACAACTACAGAGCTCCTCTTGTCATAAAATCCCACTTCTGACACCAATTTGTCGCGTGTTTCCACCCTTAGGAAACTACCCCTTGCAAATTCCGTGGGTTCCAAAAATTATAACAAGAGATGTCCACTAACACACTTTATTAAATATTTACTGGATACTTCACAATACTATTATTAATTTAAATACACTTTACTGACTAAAATCACAATGTTTATCACTTTGTTTATCCTTGAAGTCTTAACCTCACTTTCTATACTTTTTGAACTTTCTGAACTACTCGCCGAGAATGCGATCGGTCTTTTATACCTAAAAATGACAGATCTCGATTGTTCTGTGATGACGCCACCATTCTCTCGATAATTCCAGATGTCACTTTGGAATCTTCTGGTAGGTTCTTTTTCGAGTAGGTGCAAATACACTACATTCATTCTGACATTCGATCTGTTGAAGTCTGCCTACTTTTTAGTAACCAACATAACCTTAAATTTTTAAGGGGTTGCAACATACTACAGTATTATATGCCCCCTCTCTCAAAGTTTAAAGGCATAAGTGGGGGAACCAAAGGATTTATAAGTGCTTTATAAAAACCAAAAAGTTTTAACGTAGCTTAATAAAGCTACCAAAAAAACTATTAAGTTTTAAGGAACCTTTACCAAATATCGTTAAAAGCAAATAGTATTTATGATAACATATATTAAGGGTAAGACTACTTAAGAGTTATTAGTTTTATTGCTTGATCATAAGGAGTACTTAAAGGCCATATTTTAAAACTCCCATAAAACCTAAATATTTATAGATGTCTACCACAAAACTTAAAATAAGTACATATTATCTGCAGATAAATAGGTATGCACAAAAGAAATAATAAAACCCAGTTCGGTTTATTTACCTTCTTAAATCTGTGATAAATCCTGAGAAATACTTGTTGGCATTTAAATTGTTACTTGGAACCTCATGTTTATTACCCTTTTAAATTAATGTTTAGTCATGGCACTGGCCCAGATTGTTCATTTTCATATAGGATTATCGGGGTGTATATTTTCTGGAAAACGGAAAACCTGGAACAGTCAGGGAATTTGATTTTGGTCAGGGAAATCAGGGAAAAGTCAGGAGATTTACAAATTTATAAAAAAAAACCCAGAGAAAATTTACTAAAACTACAAGTTGTTCCCATCTTGCGCCCCCTGCTTGTCAAAAAATGTCTTCTATTTTCCTCCCTCCGCTCATAAATTTTCATTTTCGAGTAGAAAAGTTTTCTGAAATTTTTATTGAAAAGTCCTGGAACACCTGGAAAAGTCAGGGAATTTCAAAATTGTGAATTGGTATACACCCTGGATTATAGAATGAACATCTCAAGTTAATTCTGAGATTATATTGAAATCAATTGAAAGATACTGCACTGTAGACGAATTATATCAATATGGACGCCCATGCAATACAGAGTGAATGCTATTATTTAAATATTATGGTCATTTAAGAAATTTCAAATTAATATTAAAGAAGTGGGTATAATCAACAAACATGATTTGTTCAGCAGTATTTACTGCAGAATTGCTACTAATAGTACTAATCGATATAATTTTACACGTCCGTGTTTACTTACATATCTTTGTTGTTTTAATAATAATTGTTGCTGAAAGGTTTTAAAAATGTCCTTCCTAATAACAAATGTGAGTTTATAACCTGAAAAACTCATTATCTCCTTATAAGCATATGTAAAATTAATTGTATTAATTTTTTTGATTTTTTCTTTTGTATAATGATAGTTATGTTTATATTTGTTATGATTTGTATATTCATATTGGTTTTAAGTACCTAAATATTCTGTCTTTGTAATCAAGCACTGCCTCTCTTAATAAACATTTTGTCGCAACTAATTTTTAAATGCATATTTTTTTACAATTATTCACAGTAATGAAATACAATTAAATATTAGTCATAGAATAATTATGTAAAGTAGTAACATACGTCTTTTCAATGAGATAAATGTTTTAATATTTGGAAAACAACTCACAGCAAACAATTTAACAATGATAATATTTCTCTTGTGGAATAGTAGTACGGGAGCCAGCGGCATTTTTAGTTGCTATATTTGTTTAACCTTGGTCTTTTTTTTTTCGATCATATTTATGTAACTTATTCACAAAACAAACTCCTGTCACTTCATTAGTAGGCCAACGCTTGGCAGCAGCATTTTGATTATTTAAAAAAAATGTCACTGCTATACGTGTTTAGTTGATATTTTTTGTGTCCTTTATTGATATTAAAGTATGATGGCAAATGATTTCCTGCCACCGTCAGTGTAGACCAGTGTGCTCCTATCATTAATATAAATATGTAATTAAAATAAAGTCAAATGACAGAAATGTTTAAAGCTGAATTTTTTTTTGCGAGTAGTTTATAACTTGAAATTGTTAAAAAACTGGTGTAGCCGGCCATTCGATGGAACATAGCTTTGCCAAGAGCAAAAAAGTCTTCTCAGGTGTTAGCCCACTGGTGCGCCTGCAGGAGTCGATTTTGTGTAAACAGCCTAAATATAACACAAAAATAAGAAATTAAGCAAATCTTACAAAAAATAGTGTGCTGGCTCCCGTACTATAGCAATACTGGCTCAAATTTTCAATTCTCAGTTTTGTGAGATCTCTCAGTGCATACTATTTGCATGCTGAACACTGGTTGGTAAGTGAACAGACTTAAAAATGCCGAGAGGAATATAACAGCATTTTTACATGTCTGTTGACTTACCATACAACATAATATACAATATTATATCAAATTACTTTTCTGATATAATGCAAGTTTCAAAATATCAAAAATATTGCTTGGAAAAAGAAGTGGATGTCAGTAAAATCTGGGGGTTTATAGGTTTAATCCTTAATATTAAGAAACTGATGAGTTCCTAACTCCAAAGGATGCTGAATGCTATTTTTTTTAGGAGTGTAAAGGGAAAAAAATTAGGTTAGAAATATCCTGAACAATATTGTTTTTTAAAAAAGATCTCTTATTTTGCTGATAGTGAAGCCAATTTGATTTTTACTGTCCTCTGCATGAGAAAAATGATAAATATACAGAGAGTTAAATGTGTATACTTTCACATCTTCATAAAAACTATGTTTTTCTGCCGAGTTAAGAGTACGGTGAGTATTTAATAATGCCGACTCCAATGCCGATGAAATTTAAAAACTGGTTCCTGCTTTTTATACTAATGGGCTCATTTAATGATTTTTATTTAGTAATTGTTACTTCTTGTGGATAAAGTATTATTTAAAATTAGGCAATTTTGAAAATTTCAGATCAATCCGATATGTGGTTCTCGAAATATACGCTTCTGAAGAGGGCGGTGCGACCAACATCGTGACGTCAGAGGATAGGAAATGAAACGGTCGCGCATCATATCAAAGCTCGTGCATTCCACTTGAGATCGTCAAGTCTTTCTCTGTGCAACTAGCGGGTTGCTATTAAGTGATGTCATGGCCGAGGTTCGACAAGGCGTGCGGTTCATGTTTATAATTTTTTTTAGACGATTTACAGGTCTCGCGAAATTCTAGTTCTTTGCACAGGGTCTTAGAATTAATAAGACCTTTACGATAATCAAATTAAAAAAAAGTGCTAAATGAGCTCATTAAGGACAGTAAATATTCGCTTGGCGAATATATATTATTATATTTGAAAAATCTGTATTGAAAAAAAAAATTGCAAAATTGGAAATATTACCTTCTACTTCTGCAACTGCTGCATAGAGAACCTATTATCGAGTGCAACAATGGCTTGGTAATAAGACGTTGCCAAAACAGTGGAGCTGGCCTAGATTAAATGGGTTCTTGTCACCTATAAGAACAACTTTAGAAACCACACCTGAATCCATATTAAATTTAATGTCATACCCTTGCACGGGAGATTGTACCACTTTAAGATGTGTGGAAGCTGGAGTATAATCTGCCAAAAGTATAACTGCTTTAACAACGAGCAAGATCAAGCACTCCATTTTATTGAAGCTAATGATTTCGATAATTCTAATGTAAGCGATAGAAAATGAGAGTTGATGTAACACTGATGCTGAGATGCTGATGGTGAAGAATATAATTATTTATATTTTTTAACTATATTAAATCCAAATGGTTTTTAAACAATTAAATATTTTGAGAATAATTATGATAAAATTTCAAACATACAAATATGTCCCTGATTTTTTAATGTATCATACATAAACAGTTATTGTGCCATTCACCAAAAAGAGAAAACTAAATTTGAGAGCTTCCATGTTATATAGAACAGTATTGGAACTTTTCAGTGAAGTCAAGTATCTAGGAGTAATATACAATTTTCTGAAAAGTTTTCCTCATCAGACCTACGCATCATGTGCATGGTGGCCAAAAACAAGAAAAACTAGCACAAGGAAAGTTGCAGAAACTGCAATGCCTTGCCTATCTAGGGACTACAAGAGCAATGTACTCCTGTCCCACAGCAGCTATGAAGGCAATGCTAGACCTACTTCCTCTGCATGCGAGGAAGGAGGCAGCACTTACTGCCCTGAGGCTGCATCAGGCATTTAAATTCAGACCAGGCGACCTGGTTGGTCACTTAAGGATTCTGGAGCTAATCCAATTTGAATTCATGACCAAACCCACTGACTCAATACCAATCAAAGGTGACTTTCACTGCCTGTATGGAGTGCCTTCAAGTGAGCAGGGTCGTAGCACTGCAGTTGGAGAGTCACTCATCTAGTACACAGATGGATCTAAGATGGTTAAAGGTAGGGTAGGGAACAGAAAGTGAATTAGCTGACAGCCTTGCAAGAAAAGGGACCCGAATCGTTTTGTGGCTTATCTAAGGGACACATAATGGAGGAGGTCCAAAAATGGGAAAAGGAACAGAAGTCGTACTGGATGTCAAAGACGAGAGAAAAAGTTTATAACCTATTCGACAAAGAATGCCACAAGGCTTCTTGAACTTGAAAAGTTCGACCTAAGGCTGATCACAAGCCTTCTAACTGTTCAATATACCTTGAGATACCATCTCAAGAACATGGGCATGGCAGAAGATGATAAATGCAGGTACTGCGATGATGCAACTGAGAATGTGGAACATAAACTCTGCGAATGCACGGTATTAATCCGCATTAGGCTAAAATACCTGGAACAGTCGGAATTAACACCTGAAGATAGGGAAATTAGGTCCCAGGAAATCCTGGGAAATATTTTTTCTTAAAAAACAATATTTTCCGAGATATTTTAAAAAACTCATATTTTATCCCTTTACATCCGTAGAAAATGCCCTTCTGCACCCTTCAGAGTTAGGGACTCATCGACAGGCGCGTGCTGGGACGATTTTGGGCCCCGAGAAAATACCTTAGCAAGGGCCCCAGGCAGAAATCTGAATTTTTTTTTATATCGAAAATGAAAATTGAAAGCTGTGGGGGAGAAAATCTCAAAAAAGGGTGGATCTCGAAAAAAAAATTTCCTCACTTGAAAAATCGATGAGCTGGAAAGAGCAAATCTCAAAAAGCTCCTACTCTACAAAATAAAAATTATTCAACAGGCCCACCGGGTATCCCGATGAGCCAGCACGCGCCTGCTCATCAGTTTCTTAATATTAAGAAAGAAACCTACAAACCCCAAATCCCTAATTTTTTCCTTTGTTTCCCCTGCTAATAGTTTGTTCCAACAGTAGCCACTGCCACTTTGAAGTTCACAAATTGTACTTACTAAGCTCATTGATTTTAGATCTTTTTAAAGGTACTGATTGTTATTTAAAAAACCTATAATCCGTCCTATTTTATATTTAAATGTTGATTCTAAGAAATCGTTGAAATAAAATAATAATATATAAAACAATTTGACTACATGTTTTATGTGCTTTGAAGTCAACTTATTATGGAAAGTTCTTTGTGGTATCAATAGGCTATGAATTAAATCATATTATATTCTCTTCATTTAATCGTTAATACTTTCGTCCTCTATATTTGCAAGTCTGTAAAAAGTGATTCCAATATATCAAATGGTGCACATCACTCTTAAACTGAGATCACAGTTTTACTTTGTATACATGATGACAAAGTTATTTCATATGATCTCTAATTGTACTATTCACAACAATTTTGAAAAAGACACTAGCTAAACTTTACCTAATTATAATACTTTCATTAATTAAACCAACAAACTAAAACATCAATTAAACGTATAATAAAGTGACAATACGATGCAAGCTAAATCGAATTATTCTAAGCAATGCGTGGCAATACACCATGTAAACATAGTTGTAAAGCAGTACCAACATAAATATTCTGTATGTGCATACGGAATTTGCACGCTGATATAATTTTGAATTGGTACTGGATGACATCAGAATATCACTAGGGATGACTTGCACCGCTTGATATATTGAAATTACTTTATTTGTATATATTCTTTCATATGTAAATATTCTACAAAACAAAACAGAATCATTCACTTGGTTTAAAAAAAAAAGATAATTTATATAATGTGGTTCTTTCTAAAACCACAAAAAGGAACATGTTTATCTATTGAAAAGTTGTGTAGTATTTAACTATTTAACAATGTTACCATTGTCGCATTCAATTTCCTGGGGCTGTTTTAGTATTTTTATAATATATGATGCCTCTAGACTCATTATTCAATATACGATGAACTAAACAAATCATGACTTGAGAATATTCCAAATTTGAGAAACTTTGTGAAAATGCGCAAATTTCTAATGTAGACTTAATAGACCATAAAATCACATTATAAATTACTTACCATGGGCTGTGTAAATTCAATCCAGAATTATGTGGGAAACACTAAATGAAATTTTAAGTGTGGTTATGGATGAATATTATGGAGGTAAGGTTTCCATCCTAAAGTATTGAAAACTAATTTTTCCATAAACTTCCGTATAAGCTTCCATATATTTATATACTAGTTATAAATAACTAAATTTAATTATAAAACATAAGTGCTCAAAGAGCTTTCAAAAATTATCTAACTAAAACTAATATGGAAATGATTAATTAGAGGTTTACGAGATCTGAAAGTATTGTTAAAATGTTTGTTCTTTAAGGAATTAAATAAACAATTATGTTTTAGATTTTAATGCATTTTTTATAAGTTTTAAATAATAACATAATCGATTTTGGAGAACAAAACAGAATTATATATTTTATATCTATGTATTATAATTTTTTATCTTATGAGAGTATTTTTATTGACATGATAAGTACCTTCTTTTCAATTTTCTGTGAAATATAAATTCCTTAATTTTCTTTCCCTATATTTTTATATTTTGTATATTATTTTGAAGATTATATTTATAATAACACATTATGTAAGTTTAGATTTTTTTATAGATTGTTTTATAATATATAATTGTATACGTATTTATCACATTGTTAGTGCCAATTAAAAATTTGTATCTTCTATAATATTATTTTTATTAAATCCCTAGTTACAAAACAAGTAATTAAAAGTGGATGAGATTTAACATAACAGTGGGATACATGACTGATGGATATAAAATGGAGATATTCTACCATATACTTAGTTATTATTACCCATCGCGCACATTGGGTAAGTTATTTGAGTTTCACTGTAATTACTTAAAATTACCACACATCAACAAAAATTTACTTTATTAAACATTCTTTGACAACAAATGCAAGAGATTTAAAATAAACATTACCCTAAATTAAATTTGAAAAATCCTCCATAATACTCTGGCACTGGATTATTTGCCATATACTTCTTATAAAGTAATCAGTTACATATCGGCACCAACACCAGTTAATATCCTACAAGATATATTATGATATATCATATCCTAAGATTTTAAATAATTTTTATTCTGGCTTCCATGCTTTTTACATTATCCGTTATTATCAGTGATCGGAATTTGGGTTTAATTCCAGTGGCGCATATAGGCATATAAAATTTTACATCAAAAACTTAAAGTTTAATAAATCCTTGTAACGACACATCTGAAATTAAACCCAAAATTCCGATCACTGGTTATTATGGTATCCAGAGATGGGTAAACTCTGGGAGTTTTGCTTACTCGGAAAGTTTCCAGGAAGTTTTACTGGAAACTTTCCATTGGAAATATTGATAACCTATTTTATGGCAAAATCTGATTCGCGATGATGCAAGCTTTTTTTGATTAGTGCATATAATTATATTATTAACTGACTTACCAAATAACTGATTCAGTTTATTTTATGTTATACAAGCAATTTACACATGTCAAAAGAAACAAATTGCAAATTATAGTAATAGTAATTCATGCAACAAGTGCATAAAGGGGTACTTTATGCATGTGTTTCATACAATATTTTTCTACGACTGCTCAATTTCCATATTTATATAAATAAGTTTCAAAATTAACTTAACCCTTTAAGGACGGTTGCCGTATATTAACGGCTTTCTTGACTTTGTCCCACCGCCGACTGCCGTATATATGTTATATAAAATTATACGCTTATTACCAAGACTTAGCCATAACAAACCTTCACAGGTATATCATATTACATGATAACGACTTCTCTTATTAATTGCTTATCTTCAAGATATCATATTTCACCTTTGTTTCTCATAACTTGTGATGACTGCAGAACTGCATTTCCTTTGTTCTATATTTTGCTTACTCAGGTTCTGTATGTTATAAATATGACTAAACACGCTTTGTTGAATCAGTTATTAAACTCACTTAGAATGAAACACTTCTAATTATTATTATATTCCTTCTCCAAGAGCCAACGTTGGCTCCATGTAACTAAATAAAAGTTTTTAAAAAGTCATTCATGTGAACCGTGATCTAACATTGGCGCAGTCGGTAGGATCCGTAAACATCATCAGAACAAGAAGCCTAACTGGTAGTGAAGCGTAAGAGAACAAGGAGAACATCTGCAGAAGGTGCCTAACTAGTGCGTGTACATCTACGAGAACAAGGAGACCTTCCTCACTGGTGGTGGCGGATCCCAATCCCTTGACGGACGAAGAACCTACCCATGGAAACGAAACTAACGTAAGTCATTTTAAGAATCATCTCGTTATTTTATTTCATATTACAATTATTATTTATCGCAATTATTTACGTGTATTATACCGCTAATACACTCGGCAAACAAGCCAGTTCTATTATCAAAGAAATCCTGTACAAGCTACAACGCAACAATTTTTTATTAATCTTAAGTTATTTACTTTCGTATTATACTGCTAATACGAAACATTGTGTATTATACAGCTCATATACAATCCATTTACGCACGCAACGTAACAAGCTAATTTAATTTATCGTATCATACCGCTGATACGCAACCAATTTTTGTCCAAGTAATTTCTAAATACAAAAAGCAAAATGCCAGATAGAGCTCAACCAGAGCCAGTTCAACCAGTGCCACCGGCACCAACCGAACAACAACTACAACAACAACAACTACTACAACAACAACAACTACTACAACAACAACAACCACAACCAGAGCAAATTTAGCCTTACAAGCTCTCTGAGATATTTTCGTTGATACCCGAATTCGATGGCAATGCCATTAATTTACAAACATTCCTCAACTCCTGTCATTACGCCCAAAGCATGGCAATTGGAGATCAAAAAATTCTTTTGTCCGTCCACATAAAAAATAAATTGAAAGGCAAAGCTGCCGAATTAATAAATTCTCGTAACCCTGGCACCTGGCCAGAAATCAAGGCACTCTTGGAAACTCATTTCGGGGATTCCAGAGATCTAACGGCCCTAATCCAAGACCTACAACGAATTCACCCGCCCGGTGAATCCGCTCTAACATTTATTTCGCGTTTACAAACGCACAATGCTAAAATGCACGCCGCAGTGCAAAAGCAAAATTTAACCACAACGCAAAGAGCTGCACAATCAGATCTCATCGAAACGATGACCTTAAATAATTTACTAACAGGTTTAGAACCGAATTTAGGCCGCATCATACGTGCTAGCAACCCTCCTAGCATACTGAAAGCCGTAAGCAGAATTCGTAGAGAGCTACAACTCTCCTATTTCGAGCAACAGAAATTTCCGAAAAATAGTCCGGTCAAAAATCCTATTATGCAACAAAAACGACCAACTTCAAATTTTCAGCAGAAATTCTGTTCGTTTTGTAAACGAAACGGACATGTCATAAATGAATGCCGTACAAGGCAACAAACACAAACAATGCCGTCAACTTCCCAAAATTTCCAACGACCAAATTACCCAGGAAATTCAAATTTCCAAAACTTTTCACAAAATAATCAATTTAACCAGAGGACATTCCCTCAAAACGGCCAACCTAATCAATCGCAACAAAACAGGCCCTCAGCCATAAGGCCGAACCCTAACTTTACGCAACAACGACCATCCGCTATTCAGCCTAATCCGAATTTTAACCGCTTTAATCAGCAAAAAGCTCATCATCTAAATTATGAACCTTACGACAATTATGCTGATCAATTTAATCAATACAACGACTACTCTAACGACGATTGCCAAAATTACCAAATTCAAAATGAATCATACGAAAACTACAATTCAGAGAACAACCAAAACTACACAGAGAATTATACTGCTAATTCTCAAAACGAGCAATACGAGAATTATACTGCTAATCCTCAGGATTTTCGCCTAGATCCGGAGTACCCCACGGATACTCCAACACAACAAACAGACCAATTCGAACCGATTACGGAACTAGAAACCCAAATACAAACTATGAACCTAAACGACAGTTTCGACCCAATGCTGAATTTCCCAGAACAGACGTTCATGTAAATACACTTTCTCATACCCTATTAACTGTAAATTCAAAGAACCTTTACTATATGAAAGACGCAACTGGTAAATTCAAAATTTTGATTGACACAGGAGCAGGTATATCAATTTTTAAACCTAAAACAGCTGAAAATTACAGACGTAGATCTCCTGAAAATGTAATCATACACAATCACTTTAAAATCATGTACTGATTTCTGAACTGTAATCATGTATCCAAGTCCCCTACAAGTTTTTAAAATTTTTTAAATTGTTTCTTTTTTATCTTACTCGACTTTTTAACTGTAAATGTGTTACACTTTAGTTGTTTTATATTGTAATTTTATCTCTAATGTTTCTGTTCATTGTATTGTATGTATTGACCTGTGTAAAATGTAATTTATAGCACCAATAAAGCTATCTATCTATCTATCTATCTATCAATATCACTGATCAAAAAATTTATATCAACGAATCTGTTCTCATCCCCTTTTCAAATGAGTCACACAAAGTTTATATCTATAATCTAGGACTTCCTAGAACATTACGAATGCAAAGTAGACTTTAAAAATAAACAACTAGTCACAAATTTCAAAACCGTACCACTATTTAAAGTTACGGAAGAAACTACAGTAAATTTACCTTTACAACCAATTATTAATTCTGATACAAAAAATTCAAACTTAAGCAACATCAAAAATTTAATTTCTATTGAACCTCGCATGGAAAAAATTTGTAAACTAAAATGTAACCTGCGAAATACCGAGGCTATACTGTTAGCCCAGGAAAATGAGAAAGTACGCTTACCAAATGCAATTGTCAAAATCGATCACAATGGAGAATTTTTAACTTCAATAATAAACGCAAACGCTATTCCAAAAACCATAAACTTTTCAAACCTTAACCTGGAACCAGTACAAAAATTCAAGTCAATTTTTAACCTAAACGCGCAAAACTCTGACCAACAACTAATGACGGACAGATCCTTCGAAATCAGGAACGAATTGCGCTTGGATCATCTAAACGAAGAAGAGGCCGAAATAGTAACGCAGCTTTGTTTAGACTTTCAAGATATATTCTATTTAGAAGGAGACAATTTGACCTTTACTAATGAAATCAAACACCCTATTGACAGCGAAAATTCCCGACCGATATTCACTAAATCGTATCGATATCCTCAGGTCCATAAAGAAGAAGTTAAGTCCCAAGTATCGAAAATGTTAAGTCAAGGTATTATTCAACCCTCAATCTCACCTTGGTCCTCTCCTGTCTGGGTAGTTCCCAAAAAACTGGACGCTTCTGGTAAACAGAAATGGCGCGTCGTAGTCGACTACCGCAAACTCAACGAGGTTACAATTGGTGACAAATATCCTCTGCCCAACATCTCCGATTTTTTAGACCAACTTGGCAAATGCCAATATTTCACAACCTTAGACTTGGCTTCTGGTTTCCACCAAATTGAAATTAATCCCGCAGATATTCAAAAGACTGCTTTCACAGTTGAGAACGGTCATTATGAATTCGTGCGAATGCCATTTGGACTCAAAAACGCTCCATCGACTTTTCAAAGAGTTATGGATAACATCCTGTTAGGTATTCAAAATGAACGATGTCTCGTCTACATGGACGATATTATTATTTACTCCCCTACAATTCACGAACACATTTCCCGTCTAACTGAAGTCTTTAAACGCCTTCAAAAAGCCAACCTCAAAATTCAACCAGACAAATGCGAGTTTCTCCGCAAGGAAGTCGCTTATTTAGGACATCTCATTACAAAAGACGGCGTAAAACCGAACCCTTCGAAAGTTGACGCTATTTTAAATTCCCCTTAACCGAAAAATCCAAAAGAAATTAAATCATTTCTAGGCTTAGCCGGATATTACAGGCGCTTTATCCCTAATTTCTCCAAGATAACAGTAGTAAAGAAATGACAGTTCTGTGACAATCCCCCCACCACTTTTCAATCCCCCCTCCATTTTTCCCCAGGCCCCGCCCAATCTCCCCACCACTTTTCGATCCCCCCTCCATTTTTCCCCAGACCCCGCCCAATCTCCCCACCACTTTTCGATCCCCCCCCCCTCCATTTTTCCCCAGACCCCGCCCAATCTCCCCACCACTTTTCGATCCCCCCTCCATTTTCCCCCAAGCCCCGCCCAATCTCCCCACCACTTTTCGATCCCCCCTCTACTTTTCTCACAATCCCCCCACCAATTTCTCAGAAACCCCCTCCATTTTTTCATAAGCCACACCCATCACCTCCCTACCTCATCACCATGGAAGGGGTATGTCATAGGTTAGGCAGTACATATTTTACCATTGCTCCAAACATTTAATCATTATGCCCGTCTGTGTATGAATATGTATCAGATAAGAGTGTATTAAAGGAATACATGAAAATCTTTCTCCCACCATAATTCAAACCCCCCACCTCACATCCCTACTATAATTCCCCCCCCCCCCCCTCCCATAATTACCATGGAAGAGGGTAATCTGAGATGTCATAGGTTAATCAGTACATATTTTACCACAATTCTAAACACCTTAACATTATTATACTAATCGTGTATGAATGTGTCGGATGTAAAAGTTTACTACATCACACTGTGTTCTTCGTGATTAGTTACCAGATCAATTGTAAGGATTTTTCGGAAAATATGGATTCAGCACTGAGCTGCCCACACTGTCAAAGAAGTGAATTAATAAAAGAGCACCAGCATGGTAAAAATTTGTATGATTTTACTGAGGAAGAGTTACAACATTTCCCATTAATATATCTGATTGAAAAAGTCAAACCCATTGAACTTCTTTATGCATGGTCTAAATTACCAAGAGTATATACACAAGATTTTAAACTAATGGTTCAACTACCTTGCTTTGTACACCATAACCGACCAGAATGGCATAGTCATGTGGATGGCCCACCAGAGTCGCAATCCAGATGTAATGTATGTAAATGGGGGCTTCAAAAATGTGGGTGATTTATGCTGTGTTAAATAATTGTAAATATTTATGATAATACCTTTTTATGTGGTGAAATAATAAAAAAACAAACAATAATGTGTGTCCTTTTATTTAAGAAATAAATTAATTTTTCATTGAACCACCCTGTATAATTAGAGTTGTAATAAGAAAACAAAAATACACATTTAATTTTATACATTTATTTTTGTAAATACAATTTATGAATATGCATATATTAATGAGTATTAACAATAATAATAATAATAATTAAAATAAATTTAAAAAGCAATAAAAAAATACTCTATTTAAATGGAAAATTTACTACAAAGTCTCTCACATATTCCAAACTTCCTTCAATTTCATTTTGCTTCGTTTTTATATGGGAGTGTAAATCGGCTAATTCTCGTTGTTTTTTTTCAATTTTTTTAAGTTCCCTATTTAAAGTATTTTGCTGATTTTGGCAGTGTCGAGTATACCTCCCTGACTCAACAATTAATACCTTCCGTACCTCGTGCAGGAATTTAGTTCTAGCTCCCTTCATTTCATCATCATGAGCATCACATTTCCTCTTAACTTGATGAATATAATTTGTGAAGAGCTCATCTTCCGAGTCATCCTCATTTTCCTCAGAACTACGACGAGCAACCTCACTTCTTTGATGTGATGCAGATGGGGCTGATGGAGCTGATGGGGCTAATGGAGCTGATGGGGCTGATGGGACTGCTTCAAAAATGGGGCGAAGAGTTCCAAGATCACCTTCAGTAATGCAGAACTCAGAATCTACAGATTCAACTGAACGAATTGAGTTCATTCGCTGACACACTTTTTCTTCAAATGATATGTCTTCATATAATTCATCAGGAGTTGCCGAACGTTTGTTACTTGAGAAACTTTTTTGTGCACACATTTTTAATGATTTTTTATAGTAGATAAATAACGCAAGAAAAGTGAGACTGAAACTAAATGTATTTCTGATAAAGTCAAGCTTTAAATATGGAAATAATGTGCTGAAATTGCAAGTGGATATTGTTTGTGAAGAATTGATAAGAATAGATGAGTACGGTAATAATTTACTAAATGAATTCATTGAAATGAAAAAGATATGTAAGCGTCTTTTATCTACATTGTTATTTATCATAATAATGAAAGAAGCATTGTCAAGTCATACAGAAACTATAAACACATACTACAGAGTAAGGAAATAATGTGCTGAACTTGCAAGCGGGTATTGTTTGTAAAGAATTGATATGAATAGATAAAAAAATATGTAGGCTCCTTATTTATCTACATTGTTATTTATCACCTCTTTCGAGGCATTATCAAGTTATATACTTTGATGGGAATGAAACAAACATGTAACGTTCTTATAAATAGAAGTAGTCAGCAAGTATTGAAGTACCATAATTTGTATTATTCATTGATATGACTCACTGTATTTACACTATATACCACAACCCCCCCCCCCAATCCCCCCCCGTCCCCTCTCAAAATTACCCCCCCCCAAAAAAATTACCCCCAAAAATTACCCCCCCCAAAAAATTACCCCCAAAAATTACCCCCCCCCCCCCCAAAAAAATTACCCCCAAAAATTACCCCCCCCCAAAGCGCCCCCCCAAAGTCCCCTCCCAAAATTACCCCCCCCCAAAAAATTACCCCCAAAAATTACCCCCCCAAAGTCCCCTCCCAAAATTACCCCCCCCCCCCAAAAGTTCCCCCAAAAATTACCCCCCCCCCCCAAAAAGTTCCCCCAAAAATTACCCCCCCCCCAAAAAAAGTTCCCCCAAAAATTATCCCCCCCCCCCAAAAAAATACCCCCAAAAATTACCCCCCCCCCCCCCCCCCCCAAAGTACTTACCACAAATATGTATACTACCTACAGTCCATATACCATTCTTATTACACAATTTATTATAATAACATTCCTTTATAAAATTATCAAGACAATAAAATATAACACCGTAGATAAAATATCAAAGCACAGTTGTGTAATCATATAACAAACAAAGGCTTCTTCATTCAAGATAATAAATACTTCCTCATTATAAAAACCAGCTATAAATAGAACAATGGGCTATTATTTTCGCAATTTATCAGTTACTGTTCATATATTATTTAAATAACACATAAGTAAATAAAAAGTATTTTATTATGATAAAACTTATTTTATTACAGCATAAATTTATTATTAATTAAATGAAATTTATTTACAATGAAATCTTAAATGATTAATATAACTTTATTCCACTATGCAATGAAGCGTTTAAACAATAGATAACTTCAGATGCACATCTTTTACACGGTGACCTATGTAAATTTAGTATGCTATTGCAGGTACCCCCACCACTTCTTCTGAGAGATATAAAGAGATGTGAACATTTCTGATTTTTAATACTAGAGTTTTTCTTGTATCGGAACGTACATTTCAACAATGCAGTGTCCTCAGTGCCTAAAAATGTTTACTTTAAAAGGTAATTTATTACGTCATCAACGGGAAAGTTGTCGCTATAGAGAGATCAGTGAAAGTCATACAACCAAAAAAATGAAAGTAAAAAATTCACAATGTGTTGAGGATAAATCAGTAAATCAACCTGGCCCTTCTTCCTCATCTAGCATAGAGTTTCCTACAAATTCACAAGAGACTCGTTGTCCAGTATGTGATAAAAAAGTGAAAAAAAAATGAATTAACTGGTCATCTAAGAAGTTCTGCACACAATAAAGGGATTGATATGTCTGGAGACGGAATTGAAAAGCTGCAGAATGCGTTTAAGAATCGTATTGCAAGTTTTCGTTTTTCTTCAAAGGAATGCAGTGTTGATATATCCCAGTTTTTGGATGAAATAAAAGAGAAAGTTTTCCGTTTGATTGAGGAATATATTAAAATGTACTCGAGCTTAAAAATTAATGTGGAATTATTTGGGTTATATGTTATTGAAGAGAAAGAATTGTCAGAAATAAAATCATTCAATACAAGAAATAAAGTTGTAACACTTTCAACCGATTTATTAAACTTATATAATGACTTTAAGGAGGAGATACTAGAGAAAGCCTCAACATTTCAGGAGCGAGACTCAGGATGGGCTTTGAAACATGTTAGTTTTCTCGAGGTCAACATTAATAAGTATAATCCACTATTTGCATCATCATACATTAAATTGCCGAGGCAAATAGAAAATAGAAAAGCTGTTTTAAATATCGAGAGTGGGGATGAAAAATGTTTCGCTTGGGCTGTCAACGCCGCCATCTTCCCAGCCAATGGAAATCCAAGGAGAGTTTCATCTTATCCTCATTATTCTACATTATTAAATTTTGAAGGTATAGATTTTCCTGTTAAACTTAAAGACATTCATAAATTTGAAAGTTTAAATAATATATCTATAAATGTATTTGGAATAGATACTCAATTTAAAAATGGTGAAATGGTCAGTGAGATTGTAGGTCCCTTATATTTTACACATAGTCGACAAAATACACATGTGAACTTATTACTAATTACGGATAATAAAGGGAACAGTCACTACACACTTATTAAAGACTTATCGCGATTAGTTTCTTCTCAGAGATCAAAACATGATGGTAGAAATTATATTTGTGATGGTTGCCTATATTTTTTTAACTCTCGTGAGAAATTAATGACCCACCAAAGCAATGATTGTAACCATTTATGTACCATATTACCAAACCCAGAACCTCTAATTAATAAGTGTGGTGAAAGGCTTGCTGGGAATATCCTGAAATTTACAAATTTTGAAAAACAATTACCCCTTCCTTTCGTGATATATGCTGACTTTGAAAGTTTATTAAAACCGATTCATCACAACGAACCATGCGATAGTAAATCATTTACTGTTAAAACATATCAGCATGAACCATATTCATTTTGTTTCTATATAAAGTGTAATTTTGATGATAAATTTTCCACACTTGAATATTATCGAGGTACTGATGTTGCGGAAGTTTTTGTTAAAAAATTGGAAGAACATGTTTTACAATTGTATCAGAATCATTTGAAAAATATAGTCGAAATGAAGCCATTGACAGAAAGTCAACAAACATTTTTCGACAACAGTCAAATTTGTCATATTTGTGATAAACCATTTGAGAATGATGAAGGAAAGGTCCGCGATCACTGCCACGTTTCTGGTAATTTTAGAGGAGCTGCGCATTCTTCTTGTAATCTAAATTTCAAAATTCCTAAATTTATACCAGTATTTTTCCACAACTTAACAAATTATGATTCTCATCTATTTATTAAGAAATTAGCCTTAAAGAAAGAAAAAATACAAGTTATTGCACAAAATAAAGAAAAATATATTACATTTTCCAAACACATTCTTGTTGATAAATCTAATGATGAAAAACCGAAAAATATTTACATTAAATTGAGGTTTGTGGATTCATTTCGCTTTTTACCCGCTTCATTAGATAAATTAAGTCAAACATTGGAACCACATCAATGCCTCGAAGTGAAAAAATATTACAGTGATGAGAAACAATTCAATTTAATAAGACGAAAAGGTGTTTTCCCATATTCATACGTTGAATCCATGGATAAATTGAATGACATTGAATTACCATCACTTGAACAGTTTTTTAATATTTTGAGTGGTGAATCAATTTCTCAGGAGGATTATAATCGTGCTTGTGATGTGTGGCAAACCTTTAATTGTCAAACTCTTGGTGAATATTCAGACATTTACTTGGTTTCGGACGTGCTGCTTCTTGCTGATATTTTTGAAAATTTCAGACAAATATGCATGCAAACATATAAATTAGATCCTGCACAATATTTAACGGCTCCGTCATTAAGTTGGGATGCTATGTTACGAAAAACTGGTATTCAACTTGAACTTTTAACTGATATAGATATGCTACATTTTTTTAGGAAGGGAATACGTGGTGGTGTCAGTCAGTGTAGTAATAGAAAGGCTGTGGCAAACAACCCATTTATTTTAAATTATAATCCATTAGAACCAACGTCATATATATTATATTTAGACGCCACAAACCTTTACGGTTGTGCGATGAGTCAATGTATGCCCACAGGAAATTTTAGATGGTTAAATGATTGTGAAATTGAAAACTTTGATTGTACTAATCTTGGTGATGATTCACCAAAGGGTTATGTACTTGAAGTAGATTTGGAATACCCACAACATTTACATGATAAACATAATGATTTGCCTTTCTGCCCTGAAAATATTATACCTCCAGACTCTAAAAATTCAAAATTACTATTAAATTTACATGATAAACATAAATATATAATCCATTACAGAAATTTAAAACAATGCATTGAACATGGGTTAATACTTAAAAAAATACATAGAGTCATTGAATTTTCACAATCTGCTTGGTTAAAAACTTATATAGATTTGAATACTAAACTTAGAAATTGTTCAAAAAATGCATTCGAGCGAGATCTTTTTAAATTTTTTAATAATGCAATATTTGGCAAAACTATGGAAAATGTAGACAATAGAACTGATGTGAGGCTAGTATCGCATTGGGCAAATAGTATAGGCAGTGTTGGTGCTGAAGGATTAATTGCAAAACCAAATTTCAAATCCTGTACAGTGTTTTCGGAAAATTTAGTAGCAGTGCAAATGTCTTTGTTAAAAATACTATACGATAAGCCGCTCTATGTAGGTTTTACCATTTTAGATATATCTAAAACTATAGTTTATGATTTTTTTTATAATTTCATAAAAAAGAAATATGATGACAAAGCTTCTCTATGCTACACCGATACAGACTCTTTAATTCTAGAGATTTACACTGATAACGTTTACGATGACATTAAGAAATATATAGATTTATTCGACACATCAAATTTTCCTATTCCAAATATACACAACATTCCAAAAACGGAATCAGTTGTAGGCAAAATGAAAGACGAATATGCAGGTGTACCAATAGATAGCTTCTTTGGCACTGGAGCAAAAGCTTACTGTGTTCAAGCAAATGGTGACGTCACAAAGAAAGCTAAAGGAGTCTCAAAAAGTATTGTAAAAAATCAATTACATTTGATCGATTATAAACAAATTGTTGAGGATGGTGGATTGATATTTCGAAAAATGTATGTATTCTCATCACATCTGCATACTCTATATACCGAACTAAAAAATAAGGTTGCACTCTCAGCACACGACGACAAACGATATGTTGTACCCGGGAGTACAAAAACTTTGGCGTGGGGGCATTACTCTATCAGTAATTTACACAATAACGCTGACCATAATACCGCTGAAGATAACCTCACAATTCTTTTAAGGCTAGCCGATGAAATTATTGAACAGGAAAATTTAGCAATGGACTTTGATTTATTGTAAATAATATGAATAACATCACTAACTTTGTCTAATAAAACACTATTATAAAAATTTTGTGTTTTTTTATCGTTTAATCATCCCATCTTATTACAGTTAAATCATATATGAATTGAAAGTGGATGTGTGTGTACAATATAATGAAACAACATTAATACTCTGATTATGTTTTTTATTAGATTTTGTGTATACATTCATAAGCTATTAGGTACAGTGTTTTGGGCTGAGTGATAATCGGTTGCAGGAGACGATCTTTATATTTTTCTTGTCGAAAAGGAGTTCCAAATTTCACAGGACCAAAATTACAGTCAACAAATAAAGCACTTTTTAAATGTAGGGCTTTCCTAACCAAGACACAATCAAAACACCACAGCAATTGGAATATTTCATGGCTCAGATGTATCCCTGGTATTACATTTATAAATTCTATAATTTGTATATTATATTTTCGATGGTTGAATACATTAAAAACATTGCGGTAGCTTGAGGATGGATGCCAATCAGCTTTGTCACATTTCTCACTAAATTCGTTGTTGAAATAAAATATGTCCATACCCCCACTGGTGTTAGTTAATTTTAATAGCAAACATATAAAACTGCCAGCTATTACCCAACGTTGACCTGGTAAATTTCTCAAAACTTCATATTCTTCAGGGAAGCGTTCTTTAATTATTTGCACCAATTTATAATTCCACGTGCAATAATTTACTGCAGGACTCCTGAACATATTACATACACACACTGTACTCATTTCAGATATTAAATTTAATTTGGGTTATATAAATTTTATTAAGCAACTGCCATTCACAAGCTTAGGTTTCCTTTTATAGTTGTATATTTTCTTTAGCTGGGTTAAGTGGAGGAATAGTTTTGCTGAACTTGCAATAACATTTATGTCTAGACTGTAAAGTGTCAACTATGCAAATGCTGATTTGGTAATTAAAAATAGAACTGCTGACTGTGTGGATAGATAATACAATAATAACATTATTCTGATTGTAAAGTGTTAACTATGCAAATGCTGATTTGCTAATTGAAAATAGAACTGCTGTCTGTGCAGCTGGGTAGGTAAATCAAGTGATAAAATTGTTTTCTTTGTATAGACATTTAAGAAATAGGTGGGGTATATGGTTAGGTGGGAGTTTCATTATAAAACTGGAGCATTAATTTAACACTTTAGTCACTATCAATTTAATTCGGGGGGGGAAATAAACAGTAAATTTCAAAATGTGGATGGCGTATGTGAAAGAAATCGAAATTGTTGATTTACAAAGTGGTGTGAATCATTTAAGACAATTATTTTCAAATTTGAGATTCGATGCGGAACATGAAGCGGTTTATGGAATGGGTAGATTTTATACAGAGGAAGAGTGTAACGAGGTAGCCAAGAAGTACGATGAAGGTCTTCAAAAATGTGACAAGTTTCTGGATGAAGAGATCTGTCAGCACTGCTTTGTACAATCTTTGATAGATTCGAATCTGTGTGTGTATTTGGATCGGATAAAACAATTTTTAAAACCGGATCTTGCCAGCAAGGTGATTGCTTATAATGGGGACTCTGACAGTGACAGTGGTGAAGATGTGTAGCTAAATTGAGTATATGCAACGATAAAATTATATATTTAGGTGGGAATTTCATTATAAAACACGGACACTTTAGTGACTATCAATTTAGTTCGGGAAGAAATAAACAGTAAATTTCAAGATGTTGGCGTATTTGGAAGAAGAAATCAAAATTGTTGATTTAGAAAGTGGTGTGATTTATTTAAGACATATATTTTCAAATATGAAATACAAAATAGTTTATGGAATGGTAATGTACGAAGAGGATGCGTGTAACGATCTAGCCTTGAGATTTGATGAAGCATATAGAAAATGTTGCAACTTTCTGGAGAGGGCGATCTGTCAGCACTGCTTTGTGCAATCTTTGATAGATTTGAATCTATGCGCATATTTGGATCGGATAAAACAATTTTTGGAGCCGGATCTTGCCAGCAAGGTAATAGCTTGTAATGGGGATTCTGACTGATAGTAGTGAAGATGTGTAGCTAAATTGGAATTGTATTTGTTAGTAGTTGTATTGTTATAAAATTTTTTAAATAAAAACAGAAATTCATTTATAGTTTTTTTATTGTTTTACTCATGACATTATAAAATTTTCATACAAATAATATACATTAGAAAGTGCACACATACAATTAGTATTTAAATGATAAAAACATTTTGCACTAGATTTTCGTAAAGGTGGCTGCTCCTCAAATTCAATAACGGGTTGTGAAGTGAACTGTCTAATGTAGTTCGCCTTTTCTCCTCCTTTTATGTAAACACAATCATCAGATGTGACCAAATTATCAATAATCTTTCCAAACATGTGTAGTGGTGTAAAGCCATCAGACCACTTAATGCAGTGATAATTTCCTGTTAACCAGCACACTTGTTTTTGTAAGTCTGGTGAAAGCATCTTAAATGGGTAGGGTGGTTTAAATATATAGTGACACGTTTTCATTCCATCATATCCTGCCAGTTCTTTAACAATAAACTTATTGTTTTCAATTCGAAATCCTTGAACATCGATAATAATTTTCATATCTTTAAACGTTGTAGTTCTCTTAGCATCTTCTCTTTTATACAGTATAATTCAATCGCTCTTCTTAAGTCACGTAATTTTTTTCTGTGTTCTTTTAACTTTTGAATATAGTCTGATCTCATATTCATACTAATAATTTACATTATAATTTTTTTATATATAGGTAAAAATATGTCATGCGCATTTTACTGCTGACGAACGATTTTTGTTAGAGGATTATAGGTGAAATGCTTCTCGTGCAGAATGAGACAATATGCATTAGTATCCGTGGTAGTAGGGGTGCCAGTCTCAAACTCTATTCTCATAACCACCGATCCTGTTTGTAAAGCTTCTTTTTGACGAGAACAATCAATATGAGCTATTGGTGCAAAATCTTTGAATTCAGTGGGATTGAAAATGGGTTGATTTATTTGGTGGGGGTAATAGGATTCTTGAAAATCGGCAAACATTTGATAGAGAGTTGCAAATTTGTTATTCTTGAAGTCTAGATATAAATCATTGTATGGATATCTTTCAGAATTCAAGAAAACTCTAATGCTTCTAAGATCACAATCATCAAATTTACTCATATCAGCCCTAATATTTCCTTTCTTATTTTTTTGGAATGCTATTATTACATGCCTAGGAGTTTCAACTTTAGTAGATGTCTTGACAGGCCACGTATGTCTGCTTGAGGCCGGTAGAGATGGATATTCAATCAGTTCCCTACTTCTAAATGTTATAGGAAGATCCACATTCCTACTTATAATTTTATTTAATCGAAGCTGCTCTGAAATACCCACGGTAACATGTGGAACTCTCCAAAATAATTTAGAAATCGTGATTTTCGGCTTTTCATCTATAGCAACACCATCTTTATCTACTTCATCCTTAGTATTTGTAATGCAGTCAAAATCATTACTATTACGTACCAGTACTAATTCTTGTCGCATGTTAATGATTATTTTTTGAAAATCTTCAAAGAAACCAACCAGGAATTTTAATGGAATACAGACGTTGAAATTTCCACTTGTATCTATCAAAATTTTAGGTTTTTTACCTTTTTTCTGTTTTGGGAACCATCCAGCATTTTCCATACAAACACTTTCATTTTGATTCAGTGATAGATAATTAAATAGAGTTGAAACTAAGCCAACATTTCTCACGGAATCTATTACTATTCCATTTAACTCATATCTAATTTCTCGAAATAAAAACGCAACACCATTATTGATAAACTCTAAGTTGGTAGGTGAAGTTCCATCCTCATTTGTTAATTTTCCTTCGATGTATAAATAGCTATAACATGGTGCTGTATAGGTATCTAAATCCTGAATGGTAATTCTCGTTTCATCATTATAATCTAGAGTTCCAGATATATTGGGTTGATATGAATGATACTGATATTCTACTACGGAGTTGTCAATTATGGGTTGCTCGGTTATATTAAGTAATTCCATTATACTAATACTTCGAATCCAAGTGATTTTAAGAACCGTCGATTTGCTGATGTTATTCTGTTGAGAGTGTTTTTAGAACTGTTGACTTTTTTCCTACGTATCCTTTTATAGTGTGGTTTTTGTGTATGAATGGGAGACCTTGAATTAAATATCAACACCATTTTATTATCGAATTGATTTTCTAAGATGTAGTCTAACAGTTATCGTTTCTTTTTGAAAATTGACAAGATGTCCTTCTTGATCAATCACTTTAACTGTGATGTTGTTGATGGTTTTAACGCTCACTGGGAAGTAAATAATATTTAGAGGTGATTCTACTATTTTATACCCAATTGGAACTGTTGGATAGAACTGATGAATGATGTGAACAGGTTTTCCATTAAAAAAAGAACCAACAGCAATGTTACAGTCAATGCAGATAGCATTCACTTTGGAAACCTTTACTGGATCATCGGAAATATTAGTATCATTAGCGTTTAACTCTCTTTTCTTGAAGCCTAATACTGGACCTATCGAATCCTCCACGTTAAAATTAATTATCCTGTTTGTTCTTATAATAATTTTGGATGTGTTAATATCTATATCAATCCTAAGAACTGCTTCATCATCTTCTTGAACTATTTTATTTGTCATGATTTTTAAAATATCATCAATTTCATAACAACCTACAGGTATTTGAACTATATGTTCATTATTTCTTCCCCACGCAAATTTATTATTGTTGTTGTCAATATTTGGGATAATATTATAAGTATCAAAATTAGTTAATCCAATTTCATAATCTGCCTCATCATCTAAATATATCGGTGGATTGAAATTGTAATTTAATACAGAAGATTCTCCACTGAGAGCGAATGTAAAAGACATAGTGATACTTTGAACGTTTATTAGAAAATGAATAAGAAAAACTTATTTACATTGATTATATAAAAATAATAGACATAAATGTCCACAGACATATGAATCATAATTTTGTACAGAATCATAATTATATTTTATTTCATTCAGGCTACCATCACTTAAAAAATATTTTCTCAACTCATCTGGGGGTCTTAAATTTCCATAACTGTCGAAATAAACTATTTCCTTATTTTTCTTTATATATGCAATCCAGTGAGTTCCATCTCCATCATTGATATCCAGATTTACTATACCAGATTCTTTTTTCCTAATTTTTTTGGGGAGTGTATCTCTCATGAAAATACCTCGAAAATTTGGAATTTTTAGAATTTTCGAGTATTTCATTAAATCTATGTTAGTAAGTGGACGGTGAGGTAGCCTAATTAGTTTTTTTTGCTGTTATACGTCTTAAGATATAATCCAGAACCTTTCTTATGAGGCCTAAATATAAACCCTTCCCCTTAGCGGCCTGTTCCATCGCCAAATTATGCCTCAATTGTTCAGCTATCACCTTACCATTTGACTTGGAATCGTTAACTGCTTTCACAATACCGGCTACACCCCCTCCAACAGCTCCTAATGCTCCCAAAAGAGGTAACAGAAGTGGAAGAACCCCCCCTCTTTTTGGAGTGTTGAGAATTCTTTTCCCTCGCTTCTTTGATTTTAATGTTTTTTTTACAGCAACCTTTACATTTATTTGTCCACCTCTCTTCCTCTTCTTCGTTGAATCACGATTTTTTCGTCGCTTAAGACCCATTCCCAATTTACTCTTTAATTTCATTACCCCACCAACTCCCAATGCAGCGACTTTTTCACCAAAACCAGAGTCGGGTGCTTTTACACGTTTAAATGCAGCTTCAGCTAATTCCCTATCTGCTTGATTCCTTTTTTCAACCTCTTCAAATTTGGAATATGCTATATCGTGTTCTCTACACGCTTCATCTAATGGGTTAATTCCTCTATCACCTCGTTCTAGGCGTTTTGTGAGTTTAGTTCCTGGCCCACAATAATTATAACCAGGTATATGTAGTTCCACGGGAAGTTTATTTATTATACTATTGAGCAGACCACGTCCTCTCTTTTTAGAGTTTCTAGTACAAGTAAGCTGTGAACTTTTGGTTCGACCCATTATATCCCAAATTATGGAATAAACTGATTCTTGGTTTTGTAGAATACCCTTTTATATAGAGTAGAGGGTTATGCTTGATCAGTTTTTAGCAGTTCTCTTTCTAATGCAGTTCGATTTCACACTAGTGTGATGTGATTATTTGAACACAATGCAGATTCAACAGCAAGCAACAATTTTACCAATAGTCAATCACGACAAAATTTCCAAGACAAAGACTTTTCAAAAACATGGTATTTTATTTGGTGGACAGTCGAAACGGGGACTTCTAGTTGGAAGTTCTGGGTCTGGAAAAACAAATGTAATGCTTAGTTTGTTGGAACATCCTAACGGTTTACGTTTTGAAAATATTTATTTATATTCTAAATCTCTATACCAACCGAAATATGAATATCTGAGGATGCTTGTGAAACCTATGAATGAAATTGGATATTTCGAATATAATGACGGGGATGCAGTGATACCTCCAGAAGAAATAAAACCGAATTCAGTCATAATATTCGATGATTTGGTATCATGTGATCAAAGTATTATTAAAAGCTATTTTTCTTTTGGGCGTCATAAAAACACTGATTGTTTTTATTTATGTCAAACCTACGCTGCTATCCCTAAACAATTATGTAGAGACAATGCCAATCTTCTTGTGATATTTCCTCAGGACCTTACCAATCTCAAACATATCTATGATGATCATATAAACGTTGATATGAGTTTCCAAGATTTCAAAGAACTTTGTGCATTTTGTTGGAATGATAAATATGGATTCGTTGTAATCGATAAAGATTGTCCAATCAACTCTGGGAGATATCGAAAAGGTTTTGATCAATTTTTTCATATATAAAATAGAGACATTAATATTATCAACCATTCACCATGGATAGTAGAGTGGCAGCAGAGCTGTTAAAGACGCGAGATGCCTTAAGGCAAAAGTATAGAAGTTTGAAAACTGATATTGCTAAATCTCAGTTAGCATTGGAGGAAACTTATAAACCGATAACGCGACCTCTTCGTGAATTAGTAACAACTATCGTTAATAATGAAAGTGATCCACGTAAATCTTTTTTGAAAACAGAAATAAAAAATGAGAGTTTAAACAGGCGATCAATTGATCCAGTCCCTCTTGAATTTTATCACACAGCACCCACTAATTTGGAAGATGAAACATTTCATTTTGACTCTACCCAAGAAAGACCTCAATATGTAGGGAGTTTCTTTGATGAAACTTTTCCATCACAGGTAGTAGATCCATCCGTACTATCAGAAAATGAGAGATACTTGCAACAATTTAATGCACCTCTACCGCGAGCATACATACAAGATAAAATTGAGGATTCACAAAACGAGTTTGATGATACCTTTGGTATTTACTTCGACCCATTTAAGAAGAAATTCGCTATTGGCACTGCAACTGTTGATTTTGATGGTGCTAATTTTATTATTGATGATCAGTTTCCATACAAAGGTACGCCAGGATTGTATGAATTAATGTTCAAAAAGCATCCAGCAGGGCATCGAGCATCTGATGTGGATCAGTATATTGATATAATTAGGAGGAGTAATGCTCATTACCTAGGTTATGATCCGGAGAGAGGTCTATCTACATCAAATGCGTCTAAATTTATAGATATTATTAAACCACGTGTTTCTACCTTGCACTCGATGAGTCAAGAAAGGGCTAATAAAAAAAGTGCATCGGCAATACCTGCTGTGGTAAGACCAAGAATAAATACATTTTCTTCAGAAGCTAAGCCACCCGTGACGAGATCGAGAGTGAGTTCACTTTCTTCACCTGAACAAATGAGAAAGACAAGGGAACAAATAAGGAAGGCAAATAATGAAAAAAAAAAAAGGTGGTGCATTAACACTGATGGAACTTGATAATAAAAAAATTGAATATAAACATTTTGATGATTATAATGAAATAATAGACCGATTAAGACTACTCATAGCTTCACAGTTGGCAGGAAATACGGGACATAATAACGAGATAATTTCAATAATAGAGGAATTAAAAGAGGCTAAAATAATAAGATAAATAGTGTATGTGGGAAGTTAAGGATTCATTTACCCTATCGATAAGTAAAGATGAGTAACATTAAAAAGGAAATAGTAAATGAACTTCATAAACCAGCTAGAAAATCTTTTAAACGAAGAAGAGTTATTGTTAAAGGTATTAATGATCTTTTTCAAGCAGATCTTGTACAGATGATCCCTTATGCTAAAGTAAACAAAGGTTATAAATATATTTTAGTAGTTATTAACGTATTCTCAAAATTTGTTTGGTGTGAACCTGTGAAAACTAAAGGCGGAAAAAATGTTACGGAAGCAATGAAAAAGATCTTATCAGATATCAAAGCTGTACCGAAAAATTTGCAAACAGATTTGGGTAAAGAATTTTACAATAAAGAATTTAAAAAATTAATGGATGAGATGAAAATTAACTATTATAGCTCTTATACAGATCTCAAAGCAAGTGTTGTGGAACGAGTTAATAGGACTTTAAAAAATAAAATGTGGAAACTTTTTAGTCTAAACGGAAACTATAAGTGGTTAAATTTGTTACCGGATATTGTTGTTGAATACAATAACACTAAACATAGGACAATTGGGATGCAACCTAAAAATGTTAAAAAGAAAGATGAAAAACGCTTATTAAAAACTGTCTATAACCACCCGAAAACAGTCGATCCAAGGAAAAAAAAATTTAAAGTAAATGATTATGTGAGGATTAGTAAATATCGACAAGCTTTTTCAAAGGGATATATGCCTAACTGGTCTAATGAAATTTTCAAAATTAGGAAAGTTCATAAAGGTAATCCTAGAACTTACCTTTTACAAGACCAAATGGGAGAGGAAATTTTAGGGAGTTTTTATGAGGAAGAAATGCAGAAAGTAAAGTATCCCGATGTATATCTCGTGGAAAAAATTTTAAGAAAAAAGAATAACAAGCTCTATGTTAAATGGTTAGGATTAAGCAATAAGCATAATTCATGGATTTCAAATAATAGCATTGTATGAATATAATCTATATTTTATTACTTTTTTCATGTATTATTTAATTTATAATATATTTTTACCTAATAAAACAAATATTCAAGCATAAATATGTTTTATTTCTATATATCTATTTCACATACATAAATACAAAAATACTACCTATGTGGTTATATATGATTAAGTATCATATAAATTACAAAATCTCTCATTATATACATTATATCTATGAGTACTGTCTAAAATGGGGTTTATAATATTTGAAGTTTGTTTTATTCTTCTATTAAACCGAACTCTATCGAGGGCTACAATTTCCCAATATCTCTTTCTTGATAATTTATACGCAAAATTCCACACCACCATAAAATTAATCTTATTGTCTCTTAAATTAAATGTCACTTTCTTCATCTTTAGATCCTACCACAATATTCAGCTTCCAATATATCTGGATAAATATAAATTAACTCCATAAGCATAATGGTATTTTCATTATAGCCATTTTTATTCTTTTCAATAAGATTTACTGCATTTTCAAATACATTTCCTTCTTGATGTTGTAGTTCTCTCACCACATTCCTGAAATAACTTTGGAATTGCAATCTTTTTAAGGTCTCAATGTTAGCCTTAATGAGTGGTAATGCTTCCCACAACTTGCAAATCGATTCATATCCCAAGTAAATGTAAGAGTTATTTTTTATTATTTTTATAACTCTGGAATAGGAAATTTGCTCAAATTTTATAAGAAAGTTATCAGTCTCTACTGGTTCAACTTTATCATTGGAGTATACATAATTAGTTATTACACCTTGATACGTGAGAAAATGAAGCCACTCCTTTTCGTTAAAAATTATTACATCAAGTTTGTTTCCACTTAGCTTCACACATGGGTTATAACAGAAGTCATGTGATAATCCCGTTGTCACATATTTACTTCTAGATTTATTCAGTTGGTACCTTCGCTCACCAAGTACTACTATTTCATTTTTGTCTTGCGGTGCTGGAGGTAAATTATTAATTAAATCATTAATACTCAGTTCAGGTAAACTAAATAAACTGCCACTGTAAGCCATTGTGAACACTTGAATTTCTTTAACTAGTTGACACAAAAAACTTTGTTACAATGCCTGTGTACGTCTCTTTTTATAATCAGAATAATTTGATATAGTGGGGGTGCTGAATTGCGGTGGGAGGTTTTGAGTTGTGGTGGGAGAGATGGGAGGTCCTCACCATACATATATATGTTGATGATCATATATATGATATGAGGGGAGGGAATGATCCTAAATTATGGTGGAGGGGAGGTTGAAAATCCACCACTACTTTCACTTATTAGTATGAAATGTGAAATCAATTATGCAGCAGGTGCCTTGATAGGTTGTATATCACAATTGTCACACACGGTGAATATTTTTTCATTTTTGAACGTACTGTATTCCTTTAATACACTCTTACATCTGATACATATCCATACACAGACGGGCATAATGATTAAGTGTTTGGAGCAATGGTAAAATATGTACTGCCTAACCTATAACATTTCCGATGAGGTAGGGAGGGGGTAGGGCGTGGCTTATGAAAAAATGGAGGGGGTTTCTGAGAAATTGGTGGGGGGATTGTGAGAAAAGTAGAGGGGGGATCGAAAAGTGGTGGGGAGATTGGGCGGGGCTTGGGGGAAAATGGAGGGGGGATCGAAAAGTGGTGGGGAGATTGGGCGGGGTCTGGGGAAAAATGGAGGGGGGATCGAAAAGTGGTGGGGAGATTGGGCGGGGTCTGGGGAAAAATGGAGGGGGGATCGAAAAGTGGTGGGGAGATTGGGCGGGGCCTGGGGAAAAATGGAGGGGGGATTGAAAAGTGGTGGGGGGATTGAAAAGTGGTGGGGGATTGTCACAGAACTGTCATTTCTTTACTACTGATAACCAAGCCCCTAACAAAACTACTACAAAAAGACATACCATTTCTCTTCGACAATGATTGTATAAATTCTTTTCAAAATTTGAAACAAACATTGACGACAACTCCGATATTAATCTACCCTAATTTTGACGAACCTTTCGTTCTAACCACTGATGCGACCGCATTTGCCATCGGCTCGGTGCTGAGCCAGGGGCCTATTGGCAAAGATTTACCCATTGCCTATGCTTCTAGAACCTTGTGCAGTGCAGAAACTAAGTATTCAACGATTGAACGCGAGCTTTTATCGATAGTATGGAGTGTAAAGCACTTTAGACCCTATCTGTACGGTAGAAAGTTCAAGCTTGTAACCGACCACAGACCACTCACCTGGCTATTCTCTATAAAAGATCCAGGAAGCAGACTTGCCCGTTGGCGACTCAAATTAGAAGAGTACGACTACGAAATAATTTATAAACCCGGCAAAATCAATAAGAACGCGGACGCACTTTCCAGAATCAAAATTAATTATTTTTCCGAATGTTCCAAATTCTATTCAAAGGTTCTATCCGCGAATGACGAAGAGTCAGACGACGACGAAAACCCAGATAATAACGAAATCACTAACGAACAAATTTCTCAAGAATTTGAAACTTTCGCCAACTTATATAAAACAACATCTTTAATAGACTATTCGAAAATCAAAGCCTCGAACAAACAACTTTTGTATCGAGAACATAAAGATATTATAACCTTTTTCCAACAAAACAACTTACAAGACCTACATCACAAAATTATCGAGGACATATTCGAAGAAAACCCCGAATTTCATAACGATAAAATCAATATTGTATCGAGCAAAACAGTCAGACATAGGAGATATTTTATCATCCCTCTACCTTTTGATATCGAATCTGTAATTGAACATCTATTTTTGGTACTATTTAAAAATCAAGATTCTTTGGATCTTTCTAAGACATACTTTGTCGAAAATAATTTAGACCTCCCCATACTTGAAATCCTATCATTCATTTTTGCGGAAAAAGACTTAAAAGTAGTAATTTGTCAAGATATTGTCAGAACTGCCGACGAAGATGAAATTCCAATAATATTGGAGCAAAATCATTTTGGTAAAAATAATCTACACCGTGGAATAAATGAAACGATTCGAAGAATTAGAGAAAAATACACTTGGCAAGGTCTAACTAAAGACGTTGAAAATTTTATAAAAAATTGCGAAACTTGCCAAAAGACTAAAGTATGCCGGAAAAACCTTAACAACCCTCTAGTAGTCACAGAAACCCCAAGAACACCATTCGAAAGAATTAATAGAATAGAATAGTATATTTCTCACTATAGATATACATAGTATATATATGAACGTCAACAGTATCTAAAATAGTTCAGGATAATAAAATAATAATAATTTACAGGTAATTTTAGAATAAAATAACAATAGTACACATTGAATAATATAAACATATAATCACAAACTGGTAAAAATACTTAATCTAGAATCATCACAGATAATGGTCAGAATTTTGCAATATCACTATGGCTCATAGTTTAGGTACTCATCAACTGAATAGAAACCGTTAGTAGCAAGAAATTTTTTCAGACAAAAATTGAATTTATTTACAGCTTTATTATTTATGGCTTTGATTTCCTGTGGTAACTTATTATACATTTTAATACCTGCGTGGTATGGAGATCTTTCGTATAAAGTTGTATTATGACTTTTACTTTTTAATAGATGACCATGTCTGGTATTGTATGTGTGGTTATCTGAATTTGTTTCGAATATGTTTAAATTCTTTTTAACAAATTTAATGGTGTTTAATATATATATGCTGTGGATGGTTAAGATTTTATTATCTCTGAAATAAGGTTTACAGGAATCTCTTGGCGCAATATCAAATATTAACCTGATGAGCCTTTTCTGTAGGATAAACACACGATTTATACTTGAGGCAGCACCCCAAGCCACAATGTTATATGATAAGTGTGAATATGCAAGTGCATAATAAATATTTAATAGTGACTTGATATTTAAGATACCCTTCAACTGCCTTAATGCGAAGTATGCATGATTTATCTTTTTGCAAACATTTTTTATTTGCTCTTCCCAGCAAAGGCTATGGTCTATTATAGTTCCCAAGAACTTGACAATTGGTGCAAAGTTTTCAGTAGGTATTACTTTGACGAGATCTTCTGAAGGCGATCTTCGTTGAGAGAAGTATACACATTCAGTTTTACCAATATTCAAGATTAGTGTATTACTGTGACACCAGTTTTGATATGAAAGTAGTATACTATCGACTTGACTTTGAAGTTTTACAGGGTCCCGTGCTGAGAGCAGCATCGATGTGTCATCGGCAAACATAACAACCAATCCCTCCTGCATAATGGCAGGAAGATCATTGACAAATAATAAAAATAGTAATGGTCCCAGCACAGAACCTTGAGGAACTCCTTGACTAACATCATAATTTTCTGACATTGTGCCATATATTTTTACGTGTAATTTTCTATCGGTCAAGAATGATTTAATAACGTTTAATGCAAGTCCCCTGATTCCTAACTTTTGCAATTTGTATGCAATAAAATCAACATTCAGAGTGTCAAACGCTTTGCTTAGGTCGAAGAATAAGCCAACAACATGATTTTTTCTGTCAACTTCATCATATACAAACTGCAGAAGCTGGATAGTGGCAGTTTCAGTTGATTTATTTTGTTGAAAGCCATGCTGGTTTGTAGTTATGATTTTATGTTTACTTAAGAATGATGATATCCTATTAAATATTAATCTTTCTATAACTTTAGATATTACACATAAGATGGAAATTGGTCGGTAATTTTCAAAATCAAGCTCATCACCTTTCTTAAATATTGGCAGAACTGAAGCGATTTTAAAGATACTAGGAAAATGACCTTCCTGGAAGCATTTGTTAATCAAATGTGCCAGAGGTGCTGCGATTTTCTCACATGCATACTTTAAGGCTTTACTGGAAATTCCATCTATACCTGTAGCAGGCTTATCTTTTAAATTTCTTATTATGTTCATAACTTCCTCAGGTGTTGTAGGAGTTAAGAATACTGTTTGTTCCACATAAGAGCAACTAGTACACTCAGTGGAAATATTATCCTTGAAATGCTCAGACATTTTCTCAGAGGCTACATTTGAGAAATAATTTCCAAAATGGTCAGCAATTTTTTGGGGATTTGTTGTAGGTGTGTTGTTTATTTTTATTGTTATTTTTCTGTTTTCAATATTTCTACCGAGTTGTTTATTAACCAAACTCCAAATTTCTTTTGAACTATTTGTTGCTTTATTTACTTGTTGTGAAAAATAATCTTTTTTGGTTTTTTTAATGTTGTTATTATATTGCTTTTTCTTGTCTTTATATAATTTGATTAGATTGAAATCATTTAATTGATTTGCTAACCAATATAAATTTTTCAATTCTTGACTCTCTTTGATTAACTCACAATTAAGCCAGTTCCTGCAACTTACTTTATTTGATTCCTTATTACAGTGAGTAACTAGAGGGCATGAGCCATCAAGACATTTTAGAAACAACTCAATAAAATTATTGAAATCTTCGTCAATATTTTCAGAGTAAATGCTATCCCAATCAGTTGTTTCAAGCATGTACTTGAATTTTTCAATATTTTCATCTGAAAAATGCCTAACATGATAAAAGGTGTTATTATTTTGTGTACTTATTTTTATATCCTTGCAGCAGATTACTTGAGCTGTGTGGTCAGCTATGCAGGGATTAGATACATAAGCTAAGTACCCATCCCTTGGTAAGTTTGTAGCTATATAATCAACGCCTGTTTTTGATGTTATATTATTTATGTTTGTTACAATACGAGTAGGTTCATTTATAGTTGTCATAAGATTAAAGCAATCAAATGTATCCCCTAATATATCTTTTTCTCTAGATTCTTTTAAGGAGTCTATATTAAGATCACCACAAAGTATAACTATTGGGTTGTGTTTACTAATAAATTGCAAGGTATGTGATAAATTATTTATAAATATATCAAAATTGCCTGTTGGAGGTCTATAAATTGCAATTATATTTATTTCAAACTGTTTATAGCATAACAATGCCACACATAGTTCTATGTTAGTTTCGGATGCAAAAGATTTAACATACTTCACATTTTTTGGTTTAAAACCATCTTTAATATCATTTCTTGCATATATAGCCACACCGCCGTGCTGGTGGTTCACCCTACAGTAAGTACTCACCAGTGTGTAACGTGGAATGCTCAAACTATTTAATTCAGTTTCATCAGCCCAATGTTCCGTGATACATAAAAGATGAAGATTCTGTTGATAAGAAAAAATTTCTACATTGTTTAATTTATTTCTAAGACATTGTACATTAATATGGCCAACGTTTAATATTGGTTTTAAGTCACTATTATCTGTGATTGATACTGTTCGTTTCATGCTGTCTATTAGATGAGCATTGCTAGAAGTCATTTTATCATTTGGTTCTTCTCCTCTCGATTTGGTGTGTTTATTGTTTGATTCATTTATGTTATTCCTAAAAAAGAAGCAGGTTGGGTGTCACCATCAATCTGTGGAATATGTCTTTTCTTGTATTTTTCATAGAGTCGAAAATCAAACCTTCCATAGCCAACACCTTTGGGCCAGAAAGACGGTTGGTAGAATTTGTCTTTATGTTTAAAATCCGCTGCCACCATATAACATTTAAGACCGTTAGATTCTGAATTTAGCTCTTTAACTATAATATTTTCTTCATCATCTCCAGTTCTTGTTTTCAAAAATGTTTTTATGTCTACTTCGGTCACGTCTCGTGTTACCCTAGATATAAACATCCAGACTTTTGGGCTGGCTCCTTTGAATTTTCCATTAGTTTCTTGAGATTGTCCTACATTTTTCTGACGAGATGACCTATTTCTTTGAGAGAGTTGCCAGTAGTTGTCATTTGGCTTATTTCCTTGGTCTGATGTTTCTACTGATGTTACTTTTTGGTTCTGATTTACTTGTGATGTGATCGATTTATTTGAATTCCCAACTCGAAACTACGCTTTAACTATTCGCGACGAGTTAACTAAATTTACACAAGCCTATGCAGTCCCGGACAAATCCACAAAATCCGTCGTAAATACCTTGTTGTTATACTTTCAACATTACGGTACCCCGCTAAGAATCCATTGCGATTACGGTGGCGAATTTGACAACCGTTTGCTCAAAGATCTCTGCACCCTCTACGACATAAAATTAACTTATTCAAGCGTAGGACATCCCCAATCGAACGGATCCATAGAAAGATTTCATGCTACTTTAGCCGAAATGATAAGAATCCACAAAACTGAAAATCCAAACGAACATCCTTTCACGATTTTACCATATGCAGTAATATGCTATAACAATTCGGTAAATAAAACACACGGTTTCACCCCATATGAACTTATCTTTGGTCATACGTCTAACAGACCACCTGAAACTTTATATAACCAAAAAGAGTTAATTATCAAATACGTTAGAGATTTAAACAACAGAACATCCCACTATTATAAAATAGCCCGTAGTCGAACACAATCTCAAAAAGAGAAAGCAAAAGTTCGCTTCGACAGAAATGTTCCCCAAAAACGACCTGAATACAAAATAGGTGACTTAGTTTATGTAAAAGAATCACAAATTAAGAACAAACTACAAAACAAATTTAACGGTCCCTTTAAAATAAAAGAAATTTCTCAAAATTCTGCTACCTTACTAAATCTCGAAACAAAACAAGAAACTAAAGTAAATTTTGATAGAATGAAACCATATACTGAAAATTAGATTTATTTTCAGGTTTCTCCTGCTGATCGGATCAGCACTCTGTCAACATAAAATTACCCCGATCAATAACACTGTTGGTGTATACTACCACCAAGACACGGACATCGTGGTGACAAATGACAAATGGACTCTACTAGTGCATAAAAACATTTCATCCCTCAAACTAGCTTTTGACAAAAATCAAAATATCTTAGACAGAATCTTGTACACTCTCAATAATGGTGATCATAAGTCAATTATTTTTACGAGTGAAATTAAAACAGACTTTAACCTTTTAACACAAATATCCAACTCTATAAAAATGAAATTTGACGAAATCTTTTCAGATACAAAAAGATATAAACGAGGAATACTTAACGGTATCGGTACAATATTCAAATCCATAATAACCTAGATGCTGAAGATGGCCAGTACTATACTAATTGTATAAATAAACTAAATAATGACGAACATCAATTGGAAAACTTAATCAAAAATCAAATTTCAGTTACAACTTCGGTTATTAAAAACTTCAACTCGACTATACAAAAATTACAAATTGACGAGGAAACCTTTAACAAAGATCTCGAAGAAATCGAACACACAATTCAAACAATGACTCAAGCTATTGAGGCTGCTCACATAAAACTAAAATTCATATACATTTCCGAACAACTAATGGCAAGCTATTTGTATATCGAAGATAATTTAAACGACATTCTAAATTCAATAACATTTGCCAGACTAGGAATCATTCACACGTCAATCATAACCCCTTACCACTTAGTGACAGCACTACAAGAAGTTTCACAGAGCTTACGAAGGAACAATTTGCCTCTCCCCATTAAATTATCGGCAGTTGCTAAGTATTTGGACATTATTGAATTGCAAGCGTTTCAAATGGATTCTAACTTAGTATTTGTTTTAACAATACCACTTGTTGAACCCCAAAATTATAACACCTATCACCTATACCCTATCCCGATACTTGATAACAGAACTGGTCTACATCACATTTTATCTATTTCACAAAAATATATCGCGAGAGATGATGATTCTTTGATGTACATACCTATACAAAATTTGAAAGAATGCAAACCACTTTATTTTGGAACCAAACTATGTTCTAACCTGTTTGCATATCCTATCGACCAAAATGCCATATGTGAAGTCAGAATACTAAAACCATTGCCAAAACTTCCAGAGAACTGTCAAACTTCCTTCATTATTAGTCAGGGATACAACGTCCAAGAACTTGAAGACAACACATGGCTAGTAATTAATTCCGAACCACTTACATTACCATCAACTGTCCAAAGAGAGAATCCACAACAGAGTTAATCAACAAAAATTCCATCATCAAACTACAACCAGGATGTTACGCCTATGCAGGCATTACTCGAATACAAGCCAGTGCCAAAGACTTCTCCGAAATTAAGGACAATTCACATCCTATCCAAATTCCTTTTGAATGCTGTAATCACATGCCTGACAAAATCGAAATTCCAAAATTAAAACCACTCAAATTAAACAATCTCGACGTAGAAGATCTAAATATTGCAAAAACCAAATTGAACCAATATTCCAAAGACCCGGATGACCTCATAAACGAGCCTTTTGTGACCAAACACGTATCTTGGTTCACGTATTTCATAATCACTCTCATCATTCTATTAGTTCTACTTTACATAACTTGTAAATGCAGAAGAAGAAGATGTGGAGCATTGCGAATCCGACCCAAAACGGACAAACCTCCTTCAGAGCGAAGCAGAGTTTTTACCAAATTTCCTAGACTGATCCCTCCAAGAAAGCGACCCGGTATTAAACCTCAAGAAGAAGAGGACATCGAGTTAACATAGACTTTCATATGTGGAGTTTTACCCTTGTCTATTAATTTAGACCATTGTATTTTATTCTTATCACATTTATGTAATGTACTACTCCCTTATTATTATTATCATTTACCAATTTTAACTTTCATGTATTCTATTATTTTGCCTTGTATTCATTCAACATTGTTTCAATTTATTTTGCATTATATTCATTTAACGTTTCTAACAATTTTCAAAAGTTGCTGCATAACATCAACTTTTTTGTTGTTGTTATATAAAATTATACGCTTATTACCAAGACTTAGCCATAACAAACCTTCACAGGTATATCATATTACATGATAACGACTTCTCTTATTAATTGCTTATCTTCAAGATATCATATTTCATCTTTGTTTCTCATAACTTGTGATGACTGCAGAACTGCATTTCCTTTGTTCTATATTTTGCTTACTCAGGTTCTGTATGTTATAAATATGACTAAACATGCTTTGTTGAATCAGTTATTAAACTCACTTAGAATGAAACACTTCTAATTATTATTATATTCCTTCTCCAAGAGCCAACGTTGGCTCCATGTAACTAAATAAAAGTTTTTAAAAAGTCATTCATGTGAACCGTGATCTAACATATATACGTTAAAGGTTATTTTTGCTCTCGGGACGGCCGCCGTTTAAATGCACTTAACTTTAAAAATTGCAACCTCGAGGAACGGTTGCCGTAGTTAAACGGCTCATTCAAACTTCTTCACCAGACGAATGCCTTATAAAAACGGCACTTCTGCGCGGCCAGATGCCGTACATAAACGGCGCATGTATTTTCGGAATGTTGAATAAAACTTTGTTTACTTTGTGTTTGTTTTTGACAATTAATAAAAGTAATATAATAAATCAAACTTATAAAATGCCATTTAAATATGGCACTAAATGCATTCGCACTTACAAAAAATACGCCGTATATATACGGCAACCGTCCCTACGCCACTCAAAATGGAGCCGCCTGGTATTTAGATTGGTGAAATAAGGAGCCGTACTTAAAGGGTTAAACAACGAAACAAATTCAAAATTTGACATTTCTAAAGAGAATATTGTGAGACAAACTTGTTTTCAATGCACTCCATGGATCCGGCTAGACAAAAGAGTGAAATAATGTTATTTTTTAATGCTTTTTACTTTTCTTCACAATTACCATTAATATATAATGAAAAAATGAGCAGTTTTTTTTAGAGTTGTAGAAAAGCATAATATAAAAATTACATGATTAAAAAAAAAAGATGACGTGTACGCAGAGCTGGGCAGTAACTAGTTACTTTTAACTAAAGTTACTAACTTAGTTATTTTTTCGGTAACTGTAACTATAACTTAGTTACTTTTATAATATGAGTAACTGTAACTTATCAACTTTTGCTGGAAGTAACCAAAAGTTACTCTGTTTTTATAACTAGTTATTTTTCTATAACTAAAGTTACTTTTGATAACTTAAGTTAGTTCTAGTAACTAAAGTTACTCAGAATAACCAAAGTTATTGAAAGTAACTATTCTCTAAAGTTACTTTTTATTTTGACATAAAATTATTCACTACCTTCGTGTGAATCCCTTCCCTATATCAGAGCTGGGTAATTACTTGTAATTGAAAAATAATTACAATTACCAGGCGCGGATTTATAGGGGGGACGCAGGGGGCGAGGAGGCGCCCCCCCCCCCCCGAGCCAGTAATTTATGTGGCTAAGGTTTGTAGATTTAGTTTTTTTTTAATAAAAAGTTCAAAATGCTATATATTTAGTTTAAATGTGCGCCCCCCCTCAAAAATTTTCTAAATCCGTGCCTACAATTACAAATTACTTTTTAAAAAAGGAACTAATTACATAATTACAAATTACTTTTTTCAAAAAGGAACTAATTATAATTACAAAGTACGTCTTTAAAAAAGGAACTATATTCATTTAATTACAATTACATGAAAAATGGATTTAGCAATTACTTTTCTAATTATTTTTATGATAAAGTAAATTATAGTGTCCAAACAGACAAAAAGGTGAGTTAAAAATTTTAATTAAGTGTTGTGTAATATTGCGTTTTAATATTTATTAGAATCGTTATTAGAATGTTTGACCTTAAGATTAATCAGGAAAAATTAAATAAATATATAGAAAAGGCAGCTTATGACAATGCCTAATAATAAGAATGATAATAAAAAACAGTAAACAACACATTTAATTTTTAAAAGTTTATTGAACAAAAATACAAAAGTTTGCGTACTTAACAATAAAAAACATAAATGTGCAGCAAACCACGGCAAAAACTCGTTTCTAGTCAGTAACTTTTTTGAGCTTTTCAGATTCATTTTAAACTATGCAAACTGTAAAATTCTTCTTTAATGTAGGTAGGTAATGTAATGTTTAATATTAATAAATAATTAATGTAGGTTTAGAAGTAATTTGTAATTAGATAGTTCAAATAATATAATTACAAATTACAATTCCTATAACAATTTTCCTGCAATTACAATTCCAAATTACTTTAATAAAAAAAAAGTACTTAAATACAATTACAATTACATGAAAAAAAAAGGAATTGTAATTGCTAATTACTTTTTCAAAAGGAATTACCCAGCTCTGCCCTATATTAACAAAACGACTGTGTTAGACAAGTTGACAAAAAAGTATTTTACAAAAATGTACACTTTTAGCTCAATTTGACTAATATCAGTTCTGAGGATGACTTTACGATTCATTTAGGGCCGATAGCGATAAAGATCCAGAGTATATATACAACAACGAACCTTCAAAATTTATTAGACTACTTTAACATGAAATAAAAGAAAATAACTAAATTATTAAATGTTGTGGAACTAAGTCAATTCATCATCATGCCGCTTGCTGCATATACCAGGTGACAACAAGACAACAGGATTGCAAGATTAGGTCTCATTACAATTTCTCAATTGTATTTGAGAATAAAAATAATCAATTTTGTGACATCATTTACGGTACAACACGCCATATTTTGTACCTTTAATCCAAAACTTTTTGCAATACTTGTAATTTGTAATGTTTACAAAAATTTCGAAAAAACTACATCTCCAAAGTGATGAAAATTTGTCGTTAACGTAGACAGAGCAGAGAAAAAATTGAAATTGAACTTTTAAATTATCTGGATGATAGTAGACAAAATTTAAATATGCTAGATGATTTTAAAATTATTAAAAACATTTTCATACGTTTCAACACTAATTTACCATCATCAGCTCCGGTTGAATGTTTATTTCCATTTGCAACTCATATAAATGCCCCAAGAAGGCATGCACTATTAGACTCGCTTTTTGAAAAACTGATGTTATTAAAAGCTAATAAAAAATATATTTATTATTTAGAAAGGCATTGTATATGATCTCTCCTATCCTCATTATTTCTTAATAATCGTAACTAACCTAAGATCCTATGAATCCAACTTACAAAAGTGCCTAGTAATACTGACAAGAATAGTCTTATAAATGTAACTAGTTACTTCTGCAAAGTTACTAGTAACTCAGTTACTATTTAAAAAAGTAACCAAGTTACAATGTAACGTAGTTACTTTTTTAATCAAGTATCTAACTGTTACTAGTTACGGCATGTATTAAGAACATAAACAATTACAAGTTATGATATATCCTAACCGCTCTATACGTTTAGTGTGCTGTATAAAAAATATGGAGCGATTGGGAGGTTATATCTAGTAATTTTGTTTGTTTGAATTATTAGATAATTAAATATAAACAAAATAAATAATTTAAAGAATTGATAAATACGTGGATTAATTATAAAATTTAAAATTGATACAAATGTCTTAAGACTCATAAGTCTAACTCCTTTTTTGTGCACAGTGTAGAAATGGAACATCCCATATAAAAATCTCAAATGAAAAGTCAAAACTTAAATAAATAAAATAATAAATAAATGTTTATTTAATTTTAACTCTTAAAAAATTAACAAGAAAATAATCACTATTAAAATTATTATTAATAATACAAAAATAAATTAGACTAATAAACTACAGAACACAATATAACATTCATCCTAATTGGTTTTAAATAAAAATGCTTCTTTTTTTAGTTTTTGTTTTTAATTTAACAAAAAAACCCAATGCTAAAGTACATTCATCGAAAAGCAATACTTTCCTGAAATTTTGGAAACTTTCGTTTTCATCAAAACTTCTTTTTACAATTAATTATTTTTTATTTATTTGGTTTGATCATGATTAGAGAATATTATTTAGGTATTATGCAAATCACAACTTACACACTTTTTATTTATTATGAAAATACCTACTTTCTGTATATTGTTGCCCTAATCTGGGCACGCTAATATACTAGTCAGGTAAATACTTTAAAACACTCATTATTGGAGAATCAATCAAAACAACTACTCTTCTAGCTAATACTGACGAAGTATTGAATTACATGATAGGATTCTTAGCATTTTAAAGAAAAAAAATATATTGAAAATACTTAAATCATTTATTCAAATTTAATCATTCACACTTTTTTATTTAATATGAAATTATCTACTTTCTGTATATTAGTGCCTTAATCGGGTCACGCTAATATACTACTTAGGAAAACACTTTAAAACACTCATTATTGGAAAACCAATCAAAACAACTACTCTTCTAGCTAATACTGACGAAGTATTGAATTACATGATATGATTCCTGGCATTTTAAGGCAAAAAAATATATTGAAAATAGTTAAATTATTTATTGAAATTCAGTCATTCACAACAATTATTGAACCATACATTCTATTTCAACTCTAGAAAAGTTGTACAAGTTTTTTCGAACTCGTTAGTTCTCATCAGTAGAGTATAGAAACATTCATTCATTATTTACAAGCCTATTCTTGATTTATTTTTACAATTAATTATTTTTTATTTATTTGCTTTGATCATGATTAGAGAATATTATGTAATTCAATACTTCGTCAGTATTAGCTAGAAGAGTAGTTGTTTTGATTGGTTTTCCAATAATGAGTGTTTTAAAGTGTTTTCCTAAGTAGTATATTAGCGTGACCCGATTAAGGCACTAATATACAGAAAGTAGATAATTTCATATTAAATAAAAAAGTGTGAATGATTAAATTTGAATAAATGATTTAAGTATTTTCAATATATTTTTTTTCTTTAAAATGCTAAGAATCCTATCATGTAATTCAATACTTCGTCAGTATTAGCTAGAAGAGTAGTTGTTTTGATTGATTCTCCAATAATGAGTGTTTTAAAGTATTTACCTGACTAGTATATTAGCGTGCCCAGATTAGGGCAACAATATACAGAAAGTAGGTATTTTCATAATAAATAAAAAGTGTGTAAGTTGTGATTTGCATAATACCTAAATAATATTCTCTAATCAAAACTTCGTTCTGAAAATTTCCTGGAAACTTTCATATGGAAAGTTTTCTTTATCCATCTCTGGCCGGGGGGCCTACTGTACTTAAACTTGGATAGGAAACCTGGATGTGGAAGTAGTGCTTCCTCAGGCAGTGGTTTTTCGGTTTTCCAAAAAAAATTTAATTTTTTTCTGCGAATCGCTTTTTGACTTAGTATGGTAGATATTTTGTTATCTTATGATTTGATTGTGGGAGTTTTTATATTATGACTGCTGGGCAGCTGCGAATACTACAGAACCTTCAGATTGTCTGCATTATATGATAATTTTGTCTCGATAATTTTATACACATTAAGACTACTTTTACACAAAAATGGGTAATAAAAAAGGATAAATATTTTAATAACTTTATTTATTTACAAGATATTTACAATAATGTAAGTTAAATAAGATAAAGAAATAGAAAACGTGTTCTACAGTTAAAATTTCACAAATTGATAAGTTTAGTGACCTCAATGACAAGCAAAAATACTCCATTAACACGTTGACTGCCGGAGCATTTTTTATTTTATTTTACGTTCGGGCCAGGGGCATATTCCATTTGTGGTCAAAATTTTCATTCTTTGAGCCATGATGCGCAGAGATAGATATCCACAAGTAATGAAGTCCCACAGAAATTTTTTTTAAATATTCGTCACCCCTGCGAAGAAAATCGTGGAAATGTGTCTCGGTCATATTGACGTGTGGAAGTTAGTAAATGTTCCACGCCAGCGCGGTCAACTCCTCGGTCAATGCGCCGAAGCCAAAACAGCTGTTGATAACTCGCTAGCTCGGTCAGTCTGTCCTGCACAGTGGATATGTGCGCGTGCTGGTTTTGTTTACATGTTATGTGTAGAAAAACATGTCGTGAAATCGAAATTCTAACAGAAATGAATCACTCACGGACCAGGAACTTTTGGATATGTTGAATAATTCATCTCACTTCGAAGGTATATATTGTTATTTTACATAAATAAAATGCCGTTATTTTCACACGCATATTTTCCTTGAAATAGGTGACGATATCGAAGATGAGACTCCTCCAAAAACAGTGAGGAGCCAATGACACATTCTAGTGAAGGTGAAATAAATGAAGCCCTTGGGCAAATTGATACTGAAGAATTTGAAGTTACACAGAACGACAATATTGATTTAGTGGAAAATGCGGATGAAGTTGAGACTGCAGAAACGCAAGAACCTGAAAGTGAAAGTAACAGCGAAGCAGAAACATCCTCTGATTCTGAAGATGACAGAACTCCAATTGCACACAGAAGTATTGATGGCCCTGAATGGAAAGTACCCCAAGGTAGGCAGTCAGTTCTTACTCCATTCACGAAAGAATCAGGAGTCAATAAAAATCTGTCCGAGTTTCTAATTAACGAGTAATCTCTTGAGTTCTATTCTGCGCTGGTTGATGATAACATATTTGAGTATATTGTCGAGCAAACTAATCTATATGCCACCCAAACCATTCTGAATGGGAACGATGTTACATCTCACTCGAGAGTGCACGATTGGTTTCCGACAGATATCTACGAGATGAAGCGTTTTTTGTATTAATTATTTATATGGGTATAGTTCGTCTACCAACTAGCAGATTATTGGAGCAAGGAACCAATATTCAAAAATGGATTTGTTCCTGCAGCAATGTCCCGGAACAGGTTCAAATTGCTTTTGAGGGTGGTGCACTTTGCGAATAATGAGAACAATCCCCAAAATAACAGACTCCACAAAATCCAAAGTTTGGTCGATAATTGGTCCATAATTTTCAGACAACACTCGATCCTGGCGAAACAATATGCATTGACGAATCACTAACACCATTCCATGGCCGGGTCGTTATGCGCCAATATCTAAAAGGAAAACGTCATAAGTATGGCATCAAAATATTTAAGCTCTGTTGTAATGGAGGCTATACTTATAACATAGAGATTTACGCTGGCAAGAATCTAGACCAAAACCGAACGACCCCATCCAGAGTAGTGATGAAATTAGCTGAGCCATTGCTGGATTGCGGAAGAACCATGGTCACGAACAATTGCAGCGGCGGCTGGTGAAATTTCAATATTTTTTTTCTCGTCTATGGCGCATGGGACCCATACGAAATTTGGGAAATAACATCTAGAGAAGCACTTCTCTAATGACCCCTAAAAAATTTTGCAAAAGCAGTTTGCGAAAAAATTTTTGAAAATTCTTTAGCCTCCCCTGGGTCTAGGAGCTCCTGTTTATTTTTATATTTTTTTGTCATATGCATTTGACTTTTCATAAAAATACAACAGATTTTGGAGTTTATGAAAATATTTTCATTAGTAACTGAAATACAACGAATTGAAATATTGTAATTTGTTAAATTGTAAATTACAAAATTTCAGTTCATTGTATTTCAGTTAGTAATGAAAATATTTTCATAAACTCCAAAATCTGTTGTTGTATTTTTATGAAAAGTCAAATGCATATGACAAAAAAAAATTAAAATAAACAGGAGCTCCTAGACCCAGGGGAGGCTAACGAATTTTCAAAATTTTTTTCGCAAACTCCTTTTTCAAAATTTTCTAGGGGTCATTAGAGAAGTGCTTCTCTAGATGTTATTTCCCAAATTTCGTATGCCATAGACGAGAAAAAAAATATTGAAATTTCACCAGCCGCCACTGAACAATTGATACACTAGTCTACCATTAGCAGAACAGTTACTGGATAGAGAAACACATCTAATCGGCACCTTGAGGAAGAACCGCAAAGGAATTCCGAGCAATGTGATAAAAAAAAACTAAAGTCCGGAGAATATATTGCAAAAGAGAATCGTAAGGGAATAACTGTTCTTTCCTGGAAAGATAAGCAGTACGTCCTGATGCTCTCTACAAAACACTCAGATTCTCAAATTGAAGTGCGAAATTGTCGGGGACAAACAAAGAAAAAACCGGAAGTGATAGTTGCCTACAACCAAGGAAAATCGCCTGTTGATCAATCTGATCAAATGACAGCATACCAATCACCACTTAGAAAAACTATCGAAAACTGGCGATTGAGATCTTGCTGAATACTGCTATGGTCAATGCGTGGTTGATGTACAAAGAAGTCAAATGTGTGAATACAGGCATTCTGGAATTTCGTAAATTAGTTGCCTATGGTTTTTGCAATGCGCGCCCTCCTCCAGCAGAAGAAATTGAAGCCGCCACTCCAAGCAGAAATCGTCGTTCACGTCATGAACTGTCTGAAAAGGAGGTCCGAAAACGCAAACCTTGTCAGACGTGTTACGAGATGGCGAAAACAAATCATGGCTGGCGTGTAGCGAGGAACTTGAAGAGGATTCGTACCTACTGTAAAGGATGTGAAGGAGAGCCTCATCTGTGCATTAACTGTTTTAACATCGCTATGGTGCGGAGTGAAATCCTACAGTATTCAGGATTTTGTTGCCCTTGGAAGAATTTTCAAACCAATCTTTGTAATAATGTAAGAGTTTATGTCTTTTTTTCAAATTTAGAAATATTGCGTTATTTTTTATAAATTTGTAAATTTATGATAATAAAGACTTGCCTTTTTTATGTATTTATGTATTTCACCTTTTATTTGCTATTTCTTTTCTGTTAAGTTTGTATGCAAGAAACTGGTACTGCGCAGCGTTTCTTCCAGGCCATAGAGTTGTTTAAACGTGTAATGCCAAGTTATCTGTCTCATTGACCACAAAATTTTGTACAAAAACAATATTTAGATCGAAATGAACTCTAGAGAAACACAGCAACTCACCTCACCTTTTGGCAGCTTACAACACACTTTTTGGTACAATATTATTATATTGTCACCAGAACTACACCTGTATGCAAAATTTCAGGACAATTGGACATAGTTAAGTGGTTCAAAACTGACTTGCAAGATTTGAAATAAACATACTAACATACAAACAAACTAATTAACATACATACAAGAAATAATCGCTTGTAATTACATTTAATGCAGATATCACAAACATGACAGAAACAGGTAATAACTCAAAATCGACACTACTATCACCACAAAATATGATAATTGAATTACATGCCATGTGCTTACATAATAGGTTGTTGTTAAATATCAGTAAATTAAATTTTATCGAAGTGGGTTCCACTAACACACCTATATGGACAGTAGGGTGGTCCTTAAAAACTAACTTTTAAAATTTACCCGGGGCACCCTCTTATTTTGTTCTATGATATAAAAAAAAGACTTCCATAAAAATTTTAGATTTTTAAATAATGTTTTAAGGGTCGCTACAAAGTTTTAAATTTTCAAGATAATCGAGAATTTTTGCAAAATTTTTATCAAAATAAATCAAATGAACATCAAAATGACATTGATCATCAATTAAATTAATAAAATAGGACAGTACATTGTCCCCCACTTTCATCTCAACTCAACTGTATTTTATTAACAACTTTTTCATTCATATTATTTTATATATATAACATTGTAATTGCTGTACAGTTGTACATATTAATTACATGTTTAATGAACATACTTTCTTTTGTAAGTGAATGTAATTATTAATTCCTAACTTTTTTAATTTTGAAACTTTACGGGGCAGTAGCGACCTCTAAAACTAAAAAATCTAAAAAATCCCAAAAAATTACAGTAACTCTTTTTAATAGAGTAGATCAAAATGACAGGGTGCCCCAAAGAAAATTAAGAAAAAAATTTTTTTTACCCTAATTTAAGGATCACCCTAACGGACAGCAGTAAACTATTAAAAATAAAAAATAAATCGATTACTTTGGGAGTTAACGTAGATAATAAACTGAGAGTCTGATCACACAGTATTTCTGTAGTAAATTAACTTTGGTGTGCTTTTTAATAAGACACATCCATAATACTGTTAGTAGTCACTGTTTCATAAGCTCTTAAAGTACAAGGGTAGATAAGGGACTCTTTTCACCCATTGGCCATGTCATATGCCAGGAAAAGTATGTCTACTGGAGAAAGAACTGATAGACTTGAACATCAAAACAGCAGGTCTTTCTAAGATGCATTATAGGCACTCCGGACACTTTACATCCACGTTGGGAAGCAAGATTAGACTTCTCCGGAAATAAGCACTGATTTAGAAATGATTAAAGAATGGTGCGATGCTAATTTGTTATCCTTTAATGTGCCTAAAACTAACATTATTACATTTAAGTGCAACCTAAATGAGGTGGGTATACTTGGAAGACCAAATTGTTAAAAATCAAACTGAAAGTAGATTTCTGGGCTTGCATGTTGATAACAAATTAAAATTCGAAAACCATGTCTCAATATTAGCTGCGAATTGTTATGCAATTAGAGTAGGATCAAATGAATTAAAATTAGACTCAGCCAGAAATGCATATTTCGCACTTATAGATTCTCATTTGCGTTATGGCGTTTGTTTCTGGGGTTGTTGTTCACAATATTTATTTAATAAAATCTTTGTTCTGCAAAAAAGGGCTATAAAATATATGAGTAAGGCAAATTGTAAGGGACCGGTGTAAACCTCTGTTTTTGAAACATGGAATTATGACACTTACATGTATTTTTATTTTTGAGACTGCATGCCTCATGCATAAAAAATTTAGACATGAGATAAACGCTAACCCAGTTCACTACACACGTCGAACTCATAACATCCTTCTCCCCATTCCATCATCAGCTCAGACAAAGAATTCTATCTTATATAACAGCAAAAAAATATTCAATCATCTTCCTATAAATTTGAGGCGAATTATCAACGAAATTAAATTTAGAAGAGAATTAAAGAAATTGTTACTTAGTAAAGCTTACTATTCAGTCGATGAATTCTTTCAGGACACATTTGATTGACTTTATATATTTGATTTTATTGTTTGTTTCTTTAGACTAAGTCCCTGTTTTATACAAAAATACAGGTTTTTGTGTCATTATGTTTGTATTTTATACTAGGATGTTTTGTTTTTATACATAGATTAAGGACTGGCTTTGTCAATAAAAATCTTTTGTATTTTTTAGACAATAAAGCATATTTGATTTGATTTGATTTTGATTTAATAACATCAGCCGAAATAGTCGGATTCTGGATCTTGAAAGAAATAACTGGTTCAGTCCTCGGATACAGATCTGTCAGTGATCTGATAATCTCCCTAAAGATCAACGCTAAGCTAACAATAGTAAATTTGGTGCAAGTATATGCACCTACAACTGCTGCTGAAGAGGAGGAGTTGGAAGCGTTCTATAAAGATCTAGAAACATTACTTGCTTACTATTCCAAACAGGGCGATTTCAACGCCAATGTCGGTTCCACACTGGAGCATGATCACCTGCGAGCTGTTGTTGGCAAATTTGGCATCGGACAACAAAACGAAAGGGGAGAAAGGCTAATTCAATTTAGCCTAGACAATACGGCATGTGCATCATATAACTAACATAACCTCAAATTTTAAGTTTTTCAAGTTTATTCTCATTTTTAATGTTTGTATACTCATTTCAGCTTGGAGTAATATTGGCTCCAAGCAAATATTTAAAAAGTGACGCAAATGATGTCTCAATATTGTTGATTAAGAAAAATAGACTGCTAATTACACGTTAGATTTCCAACCTACAAAAAGAGTCTATTTTATGAGGAGAAAGTATTTAGAACATCATAAACATTACACTGAATTAGAGCATAGAGTACGAGTGAACATAGAGTAAGATGACCGACAGTGGTATGGTGTCTGCCAAAGAGCTCTGCAATTATTGCAATAAACCAGCATCAAAAAAGTTTATTAAGTGTCCAAAGTGTAAAAATACATATCACAATAGCTGTGCCGTACGAGTTACTTGTTGTGATTTCAAATTAACTGACCAATTATCCACAAATAATATAGAATCTGAAGCAACAGACATACTGTCATTAACAGCATCAAATGAATTATTGATAAAAGAAAATCAGGACTTAAAACACCATAATATAATTTTATCACAAGAAATTACTCTACTAAAGCAAGAAATTTACAACTTACAAAAAGAAAATGAGGCTTACAAAAGGGAGAAGTTAATAAATAAAGTCGATCACCCACCAGAAAATAACAACACACTTGGTAAAGAAATTCAAGAATTCATCCTGGCCGAGATTGACAAAAAAATACTATCATACACAGAAGATTTAAATAATATTAAAATAACATTAAACAACCTGGGTAACAATGTAACCAAAAAATCTAATGTATCAAACAATCTTGAACAAAAAAGTTCCATAGATAAGGAGAGAACTCAGCAAAAAAATCCACAACACAACTCAACTAAAAAAAAGGACACACCTGACACTTCTAAACAAGCCCAACAAAAAAGTCTACATGACTTAGAGAGTAAACAAAGACAAATTATGGCGAAAATGTTGAACTTGGTAGAAACCCCTTCTAATGATGACAAAAATTATGATGCAATTAATATCACCAGCAAACCAATGCAGAACACCTCACCAACAAACAGTGAAAATAATGACACCCAAGAGAATAATACAGATGGATTTATATTCCCAAGAAACAACAGAAGGTTTAAACAAAAAACAATCATAGGACAAAATGAAAATAGCAATAATCTCAGAGCTGTCGATCCCTTAAGTTGGATTTTCATATCCCGTCTAGAACCAGATACTTCTGAGGAGGATGTCACTAAATATATGAGTGAACATGATATCAAAGTCTCACGGTGCTCTAAACTGAAAACTTTCTCTAATGAAATTGCAGCTTTCAAAGTCGGAGTCAGTCAATCAGATACGAGTAAAGTGTTCTCTGAAGAAATGTGGCCACGAAAAACAATTGTTCGGAAGTATGACCACAAAGGTCTAAAAAATTTTCAGAAAAAAACCGTTGCATCACTAAAAACATAGCAAATCAAAAAAATAATCCTATCAGTGCCAATGTGAACTCATTACAGGTAGAAAAATCTAATCTTAATCTGTTAAATTTAAACATACAATGTATCACAAATAAAGTAAACACAGTTGATCTCCTAGTAAATGAAATAAATCCTAATTTTCTGTGCCTTAGTGAACACTGGGCTTGCAAAACACAGATTGCACAAATAAATATTTTAGGATATCAGCAAATCAGCAACTACTGTCGCCAAAGACACATACATGGCGGTACAGTAATTTTTGCTAAACAAGACATTGCAAGCGAATGTAAAAACTTAAAAAATATTTGCGACTTATCAATTGAATTATCATTTGAATGCTCTGCAATGTCATATTTAAAAGATACCTGCATCATCTGCCTTTATAGATCCCCAAGCAGCGATATAAATACTTTCTTAGTGCAACTTTCAAACTTGCTAACAAGAGTAACAAACAGATATAAAAATATTTTTATATGCGGAGATTTTAACATCGATAGTAGGAATAAATCACTAAACACTTTATTATTAGAAGATATAATACAATCATATGGACTATTGTCTCTCTTTGATTGCCCTACGAGGGTCGCTAACTCGGGCAGCTATCTAACACAAAGCAGCATTGACTACATACTAACTAACATTGACAAAGGCAATTTACTATGCGACAACTTCGATCCAGGACTTTCTGATCACTATGCACAGGTAGTAACCTGGAGAGATGTTACTGATAACACAGCTCACAAGAACATCAAAGCCAGACCACAACTTAGAAAGGTCAATGAACTTTCCATATCGGAATTCAAAAACTCTTTAAGAGCGATATAGTTTTCACAAAAAACTTTTACAACACTGCATACATGGACATAAACGAGGCATACGGTTCCTTCTGGGAACACTTCCAGTGGTGCTTTGAGGCTGCCTTTCCAATAATCACAACAAAGAACATAACAAATAAACAGCCTAAAATCATTTTCACTCCTAACCTTACAACAAAATTACAAGATCTCAAACATTTAAACCACTTAAGAAAACAATACCCCTCTGAAATATTACACAACAAATATAAAACAACGAAGAAAACTATAGAAAATGAGATTAAAATCGAAAAACAAACATTCTACATGCGTAAAATCAAACAATCCAATAACCATAGTAAAGCATTGTGGAACCTAGTTAAAAACCCAAACCATAAAATAAATGAAAATAACTTAACTATTAACCATGACAACAAAACCATCACTGATGATATGGAAGTAGCACAAATTTTTGGTAAATACTTTTCCTCGATCGTAGAGGATAAGATAAAGATACACTTTAACGCCACTAAAAGATGCACGACGTCCTCCAATGTCAACTCCAATATGTACCTTACCCCAGTTACCCCAAATGAGGTTCTGAAAGTCATCAAGTCATTACCTAATAAAAAAAGCGCGGGATTTGACGAAGTATCCGTAAAACTCATCAAAGAATGTAGTAGCATACTCATAGAACCAATTGCACACATCGCCAATCTATGCATCTTACACGGACAATTTCCAGATTTGCTCAAACTTGCAATTCTCGTACCCATCTTAAAGAGAGGAGATCCTACAAATATTGATAATTATCGACCTATCTCATTAATAAGTATCTTCTCCAAAATCATCGAAACTATACTAGCTCAAAGAATAAATAGTTACCTTGAAGCTTTTCATCTCCTCACAGACAACCAACATGGCTTCAGACAAAATCACTCCACAGAAACTGCGACACTCTCGTTTGTTCAACACATACACAATCTAACCGACAATAGAGAAATTATTGTTGGAATTTTCTTCGACCTAACCCGAGCCTTTGACACACTCAACATCGGCTTTATGTCTGAAAAACTGTTAAACCTGGGCCTACGTGGAAACATAAACCATTTTCTGGTCTCTTATCTCACTAATAGACGCTTCCATGTAAAGCAAGGCAATATAAAATCAGAAATATTCTCAACAAATACTGGTACTCCGCAAGGCAGCGTTCTTGGTCCACTCATGTTTTTATTATACATAAATGACTTACCCAATTACATCACAAATGGAAAGGTATTTATATATGCAGACGACACCTCCATAATTTTATCAGGTAAAACTTCCACAGAAGTACAGCAGAAAGTCAACATCACCTTAAATGAGTTCAGCAATTGGTGCCTACAAAACCGTCTCATTTTATTAATCTAGGAAAAACAAAGTGTATAGAATTCGGAACGAGTCTAAAAACTGAACACAATTTCAATTTCCACTTTCACAACGAATCTCTAAATGCAGTCAATACAAATTCTTAGGCACAATGGTTGATGAACAGTTCTCTTGGCATAACCACATTGATCTTACATGTAAAAAACTAAACAAAATTTATTTTCTAATTAAATCTCTAAAAAACAAATTAGACACAAAATTCCTTGTATCAGTATATTATGCAAAATTCCACTCTGTCATGACCTACAATATCGCTGTCTGGGGGCAATCTACGAAGGCTAATAGAATATTTATAAAACAAAAAGCTATCCTTAGACTAATTTTCAATGTAAACCCTCGTACATCTTGTAGAGATATTTTTCAAGAACACAAAATTTTAACTCTAACTAGCACCTACCTGTTAAAAATTTTAACATATGTACATGATAACAAAAATCTTTTCCAAACTCATGCCCAAATACATCACTTCAATACCAGAGGTAAAAACAATTTTCAGCCCATAAAACACTCCTACTCAAAATATGAAAAATCACCAGTATTTGCAGGAACTAAGTTCTATAATCTACTCCCAACCTATATGAAAGAATTAACATCTCTCCAATTTAAAAAAGAACTGAAAAAATTTTTACTCAGCAAGTGTTTCTACACTATTAATGAGTTCACAGAGGCATTAAACGGCTTAGATATAGTATGAGCCATCATATTTTCATTTTACTCTTATTAATTTGTTACCCAATCATTTTATGTCGCGAGTTTTAAAAAATGTTAGTCTGAATATAATATTTTTTATCCTATGTTGTACTTCATATTTTAATCTGTGTATTTTTTTATACCCATGTACTGTTGACTTGTCTCATCCACTGTAACCAGTGGCCCAAAAGATTAATAAATTTTGATTTGATTTGATTAGATTTTAGTTGAAAGTATGGAAACCAGCTACGAAATACTCATAAATCTTAAGAAATATATATTTTTGAGGTTAGCTGTGACTTCACATGCACATGCCCTATACTTAAACGATAGTAAATATTTACATTCCAACAACATCCACGACGCCTTTACACTTGGCTATCACCTGGCAGTAGATATCGAAACCAGATTGACTATATTATGATAGGAAATCCGTGGAGATCTTCAATAAAGGTCTGCTGGGCTGACTGTAGTTCAGATCACCAGCTGCTCATGTGTACCTTCTCGCTGAAGCTAAAAACGTGTCAAATCCGAATACAAAAACGTTTGTCCCTCATAACCGATGGTCAAGCTTTCCAAAATCAATTGACGATTTGCACGAAAGAAAGTTTGGTAAAAAGCGTCACGCGGACAGTATATTGGTATCACTGTAATTCACTGCACATATTGACCAACTTATCTAATTTCCAAACTTTGCAACAATTAAAAACATCTAATATAATAATCATAACATTGTTCTCATTTTCTTTAATGTTAAATCTACTTCTATTGAATATAAATCATCTTTATTAGGTTGTTTCATAGTCTACTATATTTAAAAAATGTCGAATTCTCTGTCTTGGCAATTACCTTCTGAGCTTCTAGCAACCAGGCTTTGTAAAAGGACGCGATGCCAGAGAGCAAATGCTGAATTTGCGACAACTTATCGAGAAAACAAGTGAATATTAAGGTTCATGTACCTTTGTTTCTTAGTCTACCGTAAGGCTTTTAACAATGTGAAATGGGACAAATTGTGGACTGTATTATTGGAGATGGAGACTGGGGACTATATGAAGAAAACTCTGCTTTGGTGAAAGTAGGCAACACCAACTCCAATAAATGTAAAGTCGGCAAAGGCGTCAGGCAGGGCTGTGTTCTATCACCAATCCTCTTTAACATCTATAGTGAACACGTAATGCGACGGGTGCTGGAGCACTGGCACGGTGGAGTAGCTATGTAGCTATAGGCGGAATCAAGGTATCTAACTTAAGATTTGCAGATGATACCACATTAGTTGCAGCAAGTAAGGATGAGCTCGTAGACCTGTTGGACAGGCTTCAAACAACAATCTCTGATTATGGCCTCAGTGTAAACTATAACAAAACGAACATTATGATTGTAGACCGAGCAAATGATAACCACCCAGATATATTAAGGATAGGTGATTGTGAGATGATATACCTTAGCGCCTTTGTGGACAATACTGGTGACTGCGAATATGAGATTCGGCGAAGAATACAGATGGCAAGGTCGGCAACTTTTTTTTGGAAAAAGAGGTTCCAATCCATCCAATTGGAAGCGTCAGACTCTTACTGACCAAAGCCCACTCCTCCCGGGCTCGCCTGTATTCTACTCTGAGGGCACTGCAGCCTCCTGGGCTTATTGTGCTCACCCTGTATAGCCCTAGCAACTGTTTCGCTGCACGGTGCCCCTTAGATGGTCCAATCGGGAGCCATCACCCATCTCGTGATCGTGATCTCGTATAGGTCCGGTCCCATACCCACCTAACGTCTCACCAGGTCGGCAACTTGCTAGTTGACCAAAATTTGGTGTGACTAACGCCTTAGTTTTCTTCATCTTTCTTTATGCCTCTGAAACATAGACCGTTAGGGAAGCAGACAGATGGCGTATTGATGTTTTCGAAATGTGGGTCTGAAGACGTTTGTTACAGATTTCCTGGATAGTCCATTGCACTAATACTTCGATTCTCCAAGAAATACATCCCAAAAATCGACTCTCCAGCAACGTATTACACGAACACAAAACCAAATAATTTCACTGAGCATTTTTCCCCATGTAATTTCCAAATAAAAAAAAAAAGTTCTATTAAAATGTGAATAAACCTTTCCCCATTTTAAGTTATTTTTATCATCGGCATCAGAAGTAAATGGAATATTTTGGTCTAACGTTGAGGGTTTACGTTATGCACAGGTGTCGACCTGTAAACATTTCTTCTATTGCATGAAAAAAATATGCTTTATTTGCTTGACCCTACTACTTTAAATATGTTGCACAAGCATTATTTACACTAAAACAATACATTACCTATTTTAAGAATTTTTTATACCACATAAAACTTGTAGCACCACATAAAGTAAACCAAGTTAAAATATATGATAAATGTTCATTTCTCAAAGAAACCCTTGTTTGTCCACCTATAGGACCTCCTGGTAAATCAAATTCATTTGTGGCATCCAAGAATACTGGTAAACTCTCAGTTGCAGCAGACATTTGCTGCAAGTCCCTAAAAGATACATTCAGTAAATCAAAATGTTTTTAAATTTTTTAGGGAGAGCCGTATCAACAGAGTTTAAACTAAAATCAGCTTGATCAAAGATTAATTTGCAATATTGTGTTGTAACACGGTTAGTGACTGTCAGTTTTTGGTCTAAACCAATAACCAGTTGATTGTTCAATGGAATTGAATTCACTCATGATCAGTTGATTTGTGAAGTTATAATTATGTCTTATACTCGAATTTGTCTTTAAATTGTTATTTCAATTAATCAGTTGCTATGTCCTATGTGAGAAGAGAACTGTAGTGTTTTTAATAGATGATATAAAAGGACATATTTTGTGCCTTAAAAATATGTGACAAATAATAATTTATAGAAAACATACGAAACTTTAAAATGGAAAATAATAAAGTCTTGGAAAAACTAAATAATATAAAAGGTTACAGTTAAATAAAAAAACCATCTAATTGTGCTGAAAACCAATCAACGACAACATCCATCAACAAGTCAGTAAGTTGGATGGCTGGGTCTAGAGTTCACTAAACCAATACCGAGATATAACCAAATAAAACCTATTTCATTTTCTTGGGCAGGTTTTTTTACACAGGAAATCACTTTTAACGACACTCTCCATTGGTCGAAACTAAAGTTACCAGAAGAAAACTAAAAGAAAAAGGAAAATAAAATTCAAATTTAATCACGAATAACTTTAAAACGAAAGGAGGTAAAATACAATATATATTTTTTTTAGTTTTACTTCCACATCCAGTGGAAGTATAGCAACAACAAAAAATTTTTTTTAAATTTTTCAAGTTTGAGCGAAAAAAAAAATTTCTGTCTGTCTGTCGGTCTGTAACTTTTTTTGTGCGCACGTTTCCTCTGGAATCGTTTGAGATATTGACTTGAAATTTGGTACACATATGTACTTTAACGAGATCTAGAACTAGATTATATTTTCATCTTGTTCCGTCGAAGGGTTGGGGGGTAAATTGGGGTAAATTTTGAGTAAATAGGTAAATCAAGCAGGTAAGACTTCATAAAATTGATATTTAGTATAGAAAAGAGAAGCTAAGGTCTCAAAAAAAATTTTGGCATTAGCCACCCCCACCCCATTATTAAAGAGGATGAAAAAAAAAGTGATTTAGTGTGTGTACAAGAACCAGAAACCTCAAAATATTTTTTTACTTTATCCACCCCCCACTCCCACCCCCTGTCACCACCCCCACCCCACTACCGATGTGGGGTATCGTTTTATGGGTTTTTGGGGTAGAGGATTTTAAATATTATATTATTAAGGTTCCATAAACAATTATTTCCAGTAACAAAATTTTTTCGTTGTGTGACTTGGATAGAAAATCCAGATGTGGAAGTAGTGATTCCTTGGGCAGCGGTTTTATAGTAAAAACGATTCTCTTCAACCTCCCTAAAAACGCTACTTCAAATAGATTTTTTTCCATCAGTGGTTTAGTTTGTACACATGTAATTTTTTTTTGCTAATATATTCTGCATAACAAATTTTATGATAGTTTCCATTGGCCCAAATAAATCTGAATAAAAGTGTAACCTGCCTTGTATTTCTGCATCACTGTGAGCCACTGCAGCTTTAATATATTTTTTTCTAGTTTCTGTCTGTGTACAAATTACTACCAAAAATGTTCTTAATTCATTCTTAATTTTTCCAGATTTGCTACAAATCAGACAGATAATCCCTTTCTATTTTGAACTGATTTTTTTATCTTTTTCGTTATAACTACATGAAGGCTCACTTGCATTTTTTATCACATTATTAATATTATTCTTATTACAAAAAGATGTCCGACCCAGTGGCGGCTGGTGAAATTTCAATATTTTTTTTCTCGTCTTTGGTGCATGGGACCCATACGAAATATGGGAAATAACATCTAAAGAAGCACTTCTCTAAGGACTCCTCAAAAATTTTGAAAAAGCAGTTTGCGAAAAAATTTTTAAAATTCAGTTGCCCTCCCTGGCCCTAGGGACTCCTCTTTAATTTATTTATTTTTTTTGTCATATACATTTGACTTCGTACAAATACAACAATAAGTTTTGCAGTTTATGAAAATATTTTCATTATTAACTGAGATCCAGCGAATTGAAATGTTGTAATTTGTTAAATTGTAAATTTCAAAATTTCAGTTCATTGTATTTCAGTTAATAATCAAAATATTTTCATAAACTCCAAAACTTATTGTTGTATTTTTATGAAGTCAAATGTATATGACAAAAAAAAATAAATAAACAGGAGTCCCTAGGCCAGGGAGGGCAACTGAATTTTAAAATTTTTTTCGCAAACTGTTTTTTCAAAATTTTTGAGGGTCCTTGAGAAGTGCTTCTCTAGATGTTATTTCCCATGTTTCGTATGAGTTCCATGCGCCAAAGACGAAAAAAAAAATATTGAAATTTCACCAGCCGCCACTGGTCCGACAAGAATAATGAAATCGGTATTGAAGGGTGTTGACTTTGTTTCACAAAAATTTTAATGAAATAGCATCTTTTTTTTCCTTTGCACAATTTATAATAGACCTGATACCAGTAACAGGATTTTTTTACCATTAGATTTTCGCTGCTTTCAGCAGTTTCGCAAAATAAACATGTATTTGTCTTCATTGATAAAAATCAATCTACAATACCGGGTGATTTTTTTAGTGGGTACAGCACCTTTTCCTCGCTTATTATTAAAGATAGAATTTTGAAATTTTACAGGCATACTTAGTGACATTTTCTGCATCTAATGCACTTTTTTAAATTTTTCTGCTATTTCCCGTCTAACCGGAAGTGACGTCAACTTTCGATTTTCAAATGGAACACTATAGTTTTTCTTTTGGATTTCAAAACTAGATTTTTCTCTGAGTTAGAATATGTAAAAAAAGTATTAGGTTAGAGAGGAAAGTTTTTGAGATAATGCGATTTTAAGGTTTCAGGTGTTGAGAAGCACTAAACATCGAGTTACCTATGGAATGATTTTGTGGCAGATTAAAATTGCCGTCAAAACGCGTAGTAGGCGCATGTCAAGTCAATAGAAGTTTGCATTGTCGTCTTTGAATTTAGCATTTCAAACAATAAAAAACAAACCAAACAATAAACATTTTTATTTCAAACAGTGACAAAAATTTAAACATGAAGCTGCAATAACAAAGAAATTATCACAGTGTGCGTTATGTCGTTAAAACTCGTCACTCCAAATTACTTCGCGCCAAAACCCCGGATCTTCTTGATTTTTTATCATGAACCATTCGCAGAACGCAGTTCGTCTGGGAAAATCTCCAGAAAGTAACTTTTGATGTACCAAGTATTTTTAAGGATGCTGCCCGTATCGTTTTAATATTTTCTGGATGGAGGAATATGATATGTCAAATTGCACTTCTAGTTGACGAATTGAAATACCTGAATTTTCCGTAACGGCCAATAAAATATTTAATTCATTATTCTCTTGCCTCGTCACATAGAAGTTCTTAAATTTGCAATTTTTTTTTTTTAATCGAAGATCAAGTATTCTTTTCTCGGGATATTCTGCACTGAAACTACAACAAGTTGATAAATATCTTTGACCATTTTAGTTAAAAATCATAAGGATGTTTAAGAAATCTTCGTTTGTATAAGCATTTTCCATTTTTTTCACTATTTTTTTGTGAACTGACGCCAGAAAACTCTGAAATGCTAAATTCAAAAACGACAACGCAAAATTCTATCGACTTGACATGCGCCTACTACGCGTTTTGACGGCAATTTTAATCTGCCACAAAATGATTCCATAGGTAACTCGATTTTTAGTGCTTCTCAACACATGAAACCTTAAAATCGCATTATCTCAAAAACTTTCCTCTCTAACCTAATACTTTTTTTACATATTCTAACTCAGAAAAAATCTAGTTTTGAAATACAAAAGAAAAACTATAGTGTTTCATTTGAAAATCGAAAGTTGACATCACTTCCGGTTAGACGGGAAACAGCAGAAAAATTTTAAAAAGTGCATTAGATGCAAAAAATGTCACTAAGTATGCGTGTAAAATTTCAAAATTCTATCTTTAATAATAAGCGAGGAAAAGGTGCTGTACCAACTAAAAAAATCACCCGGTATACATAAACTGCAAGGAAATATATAACTTAATGATCACAAATGTACCTATCTACTTTTTCCTATGTACCTATTACCAGCAGTGTGCATCCATCTAACAAAAACGTGCTTTAATAAGTAACAACGACCAAAGAACTGGGATCTTAAAGTGTCCACTATCGAATAAAAAATGTACTAATACTTCAAAAACAACCATCAATAGCCTAAATGTAAATAAAATAGTATTATGTCAGTCGTTTGATGAAATAACGTCATTTCATGCAGTTCTTGAGGTTCCACAATCTGCCTAGGCATTTCGTGAAATGCCGTGGTTGACGTTTAAAGTCATTCTACACGATCTGCCGCAAATTAGACCGGCAGATTGTGTTCTATTACTTGCTGCCCTATTTGTTTTGTTTATTATGGAAAGTAAGAGTGAAAAAACTTGTCCAATGATCATTACAAAGAGTACTATGAAGCAAAGCTGAATAAATGATCGTATACCATCAGAAAATTAAACGAGGTGCGAAAAATGTTTAATTAATTTTGGAGTTAAAGATGTTATATTCGTAATTCGTAATTTCTTTAGCAATCTAAAACCCGAAACATACCAAATAATTCTGTATCTAACCTCAAAATTAATTAAACCTCCATCTTTCTCTCTTTGTAATAATCACTGAACAAGTCTTTTTCACTCTTAATTTCCATAAAATCCAAACCAAACAGCTCAACTTGGCTTCCGGGCAAATAAATCGACCGAAACAGCAACTAACCTAACCTCAAACACACAACACAACACAATCTGCCGGGTATCAGTCACTTCATGAACAGTCAACATCTAATTTGCGACAGATCGTGTCAAACGACTTTAAACATCATGTGCCGAGACGACCACGACGTTTCACAAAATGTCTAGGCAGATTGTGCAACCTCAAGAATTTACGTGACATGCCGGCAGTTCAGGCACTGCCTAGACTTTTCACGAAATGACATATTTCATCAAAAGAACTACGACATATACTTATTAAGACTTACCCAGACAATAATGAGGCCAGCAGCCAATAAGAAACTACAGTAAAAGTAACAGGTGCACTTTACTGTGATTCGCTCTTTGGTTCTCAATGGTGATTGGTTAACGTTTTGTATGACATTTGACATCACTGTCAATGTTAGAATGAAAATATTATTTAGGTATTATTTATGGAAATCCCAACTTACTTTCTGTCGGTATATTTGATTGTTTAGTGCTAGAATATCATTAATCATTATTTTTTAAAAAATAAATATCTTGTATTTCTGCTTACATCATTGTTATAAAATATTATTTTGGGTTTGAAAGTTATCTGCCGAATACCCAAAATAATATTTTATAACAATTAATCATTATTGTTTTGCAATCTTTGCATTATGTGGAGTGTTTGTGTGCAAAATAATCTTTTTTACGAGATCTGCTCAGAGATTTGTTATTATTGGAGTTGACGGGACTATTTAATTAATGATTTGTTAAAACAATTATATTTAAATAGAAAGAAAAAGGATTCAGAGGCCTCAAGAAGAACCATCAACATCATATGTGTACCCTTCAGCGTTGCCAGTGAATAAAAAATTAACGTACTGGTAATTAAATCTTTTATATGATATCCAAGAATTTCAATGAATGGTAAAAAATACTTCACGTCACTCAGAAAAACAAGTAACCGTAACCACAGAAGACCTATACCAGAAGCGTCACTGTCGGAGGTACGTTCGATGTTTGGGTGCGTTTGCACGCATCCAGTAATTTAGTCGAGTAGAGAGACGGTCCAGTAATTTAGTCATTGCTTTCCACTAAATTACTTGACTAAAACACGCTGCCCACATTGGTCGAGTACTAAATTACTAAGCGACTCGACTAAATTACTGAGTGCGTGCAAACGCACCCTTTCATTGGTAAATTGAGGTGACCTTTGGCCATCTTGTCGGTGGTATTGTCAACCTATAAATCCGCACTTTTCTAAATTCACCGCTGGATGCATTGGTAAATAAAATTCGAAGCTGATTTTGGCTTTGGTTTTCAAAATAGCCAATCATATAATGTTATTGCTTACCGGTACGCTCCACCGGTGAATTTAGAAACCTGCGGATTTATAGGTTGACAATAATACCACCGACATATGACATATGCGCATAAAATTCAATATTATATTCAATATTGGCGGGAAGGCCAGAGAGTCGTTTCTGGTATAGGTCTTCTGTGCCGTAACTATCAGAAATAAAACAACATTTACCTATAAAAATATAGATTAGTTCCGCCTTGATTTTTTGGTGTAAAATTAGGTCTATTTTCATGCAGTCTCCCTATACCAATTACATCTACGACACCCGTTGTTTGTCCTTCTTGACGAGTTTTAGGATCCTTATGCTTAGCTGGAACCCAACCTCTGTTTATTAGTATTGTTTCACTAAAAAAAAATGAAGCTAAATAATTATGATAACATTTATAAATATGTCATTACTCTCTGTCGGCCAGCTTAAATGGAGTTATAACCAAGTAACCACTACTTCTGTTTGTTTTACCAGTAACTAAGGAACTTTGCGTTGATGCATCTCCTTTTGTCAATAGGGAACGAGGCCCCAAATATAACTCTTTATCATGTAGAAACTCGCCTTTTACATGTATGGGTTTATATTCGAGTTTAACAATATCCTCCAATCTAAAAATACATATTTAGACGTGACATATATATAATTTTTTATAATAATGATAAAGATTTCATTAGGTAAAATTTTATTTAAGATTAATAATAATGAATTCATGTTTCAATATACAGGCTAAAAATACATATTTAGACGTGACATATATATAATTTTTTATAATAATGATAAAGATTTCATTAGGTAAAATTTTATTTAAGATTAATAATAATGAATTCATGTTTCAATATGCAGGCCCATACTAGAATACGGTCATGTATTATTTAAAAATTGTAACAATCCAGCTAAAAAGGATATACAGGTTGGTGAAACTTCAACAATAAGAAAAATCATGAAAATTCGTCGCCCAAGAAATCCTCTGCATAACCCCCAACGATACCCTTTATCAATCAGCTACAATAGACCCAATCAACATCAGGTTAAAAAAATCTCTCGACAAGATTTGCCAAGTCTACACAACAAGTTTTGCGTTACACCAGAGTCAAGGTATACAGTGTGTCCCCGGATTGTGTTTGCGACAGGTGTAATATACCAAAAACTAACTAGTACAGCTTTTCTGCAGTCTCAGTCTGCTTGACGTAAAATGGATTTTTACTAAACTTCAGTTAAAATGTGATCTAACCGTGGCCTACATAAGTGATTTCATCAGGCCACCGCATTGGATTTCAATGGCGGCCGTCGGAGTCCTAGCATTACGGTGCATACTGAAACCCTTAACGCTTTCTTGAATGTTTCTAATAAAATTATATGAACGAATACAACAAAGAATGTAAACGTATGCTTAAAAATTATTTACTTTATATAATTAATAATAAAATATATTATAGAAACATAAATAGTTTTCTAAAAATAAATAAATAATATGTAAATGATTAACAATCAGTATTGTACTATTAAATAAAATATATCTATAAAACTAAAATACACACTTGATACCTTATTGATTCAGAATAAAATAAACACTTCTAATAATAGTTAAAAACAAAACAAAAAATAATTACTTCTTTAATCTCTAACAGCAATAAATTGTGGATAACAAAAATTTAAAATGCCTCTCTAATAGTAAGTCACAACAGTTATTGTAATAAATATTAAAAAACCGGTACATACACGAGTATGTACAACATATTTATTTTAAATTTAATTCCTATCACAGAGATTGCAACTTTTCAACTTTTCTTTTACTTCCACATCCAGTGGAAGTATAGTAACGACAAATACATTTTTTAAAATTTTGATTTTTCAAATAGGCTTAGAATGTCATGAAATATCGAGATTCTAAGTTTGAGCGAAAAAAAAAATTTCTGTCTGTAACTTTTTTTGTGCGCACGTTTACTCTGGAACCATTTAAGATATTAACTTGAAATTTGGTACACATAATATGTACTTTAACGAAATCTGGAACTAGATTATATTTTCATCTTGTTCCGTCGAAGGGTTAGGGGGTAAATTGGGGTAAATTTGGGATAAATAGGTAAATCAAGCAGGTAAGAGTCCATAAAATTGGTATTTAGTATATACAAGAGAAGCTAAGGTTTCAAAAAAATTTTTGGCATTACCACCCTCATTAAAAAGGTTGAAGAAAATTGTGATTTAGTGTGTGTACAAAAACCAGAAACCTCAAAATATGGTTTTACTTCATCCACCCCCACTACCACCCCTCTATCACCACCCCCACCCCACTACCAATGTGGGGTATCGTTTTATGGGTTTTTTGGGGTAGAGGATTTCAAATATTATATTATTAAAGTTCCATAAACAATTATTTCCACATACAAAGTTTTTTCATTGTGAGCGACTTGGACAGAAAATCTGGATGTGGAAGTAGTGATTCCTTGGGCAGCGTTTTTTTTTATCAGACTTTATTTTAATCTTTCATTGTTAGTCATTTTTTTTCTTATTACTCCTCATTTTTTTCTTCCCTAATACGATTATTTTTCACTTTAGAATAATTGTTCAACAATATATTAGAAAAGTGTATCAAACAGAATCTTCAGTAATTAAAAAAAGGAATCACTACTTTCACATTCAGATTTGCCACTCAAGTCTCTCACAACAAAAAATTTTGTACGTGGAAATAATTGTTTATGGAACTTTAATTAATATTTGAAATCATCTACCTCCAAAAACCCATAAAACGATATCCCACATCGGTAGTGGGGTGGTATTGGGGATGGATGAAGTAAAAAAATATTTTGAGGTCTTTGATTCTTGTACACACATTAAATAACAATTTCTTTTCATCCCCTTTTATAATGGGGTGGGGGTAGTAAGGGGGGGGGGGGGGGGTGTGGTTAATGGTAAAATTTTTTTGGGCTCTTAGGGGCCCTTCATAAATGACGTTACGCCAATTTTTGAGATTTTAGACCCCCTCCCCCCTTCATTGTCACGTTTTGTCACGCTGGGTTAGACCCCCCAAAAAAAATTTTGATGAAGTGGGGGGGGGGGGGAGAAAAGAAATCCAAAAGAATTTTTTTTTGATGAGCGGGGAGAGAAATCCAAAAATCCAAAAAACAATTCCCCTCCCCCCTGGAGCGTGATGTCATTTATGGATGGCCCCTTACTTGCTTGATTTACCTATTTACCCCCATTTACTCAAATTTACCCTTCAATGGAATAAGATGAAAATATAATCTAGTTCCAGATCTCGTTAAAATACATACGTGTCCCAAATTTTCAGTCAATATCTTAAACGGTTCCAGAGTAATCGTGCGCACAAAAAAAGTGACAGACAGACAGATTTTTTTTTGCTCAAACTTAAAATCTCGACGTTTCATGACATTCTAAGCCTATAACAATAAAAAAATTTTTAAATTTTCTTGTCGTTACAAGACTTCCACTGGATGTGGAAGTAATTGCTTACTAAAGTGATTAACGCAGATTACTGAATTTTTATTCGGGATAAAATGTTTTCGGTGAATGCTGTGAGACCATTTTTTGCCAGGTTCTTGTCCGACGGAAAACGAAACAGAGTAGTATATCGTTGTCTATTGTAATTTGATTTGCACTGGCACACAACACCGACACCATGGACAGGGCATTCTTTTAATTGACATTTATTAATTAAGGGCGTTTTCATAATGTTCACAGTAAAAAGATACAGTAATAAATCAATATCTAATTTCAATAAGTGTTATGATTTTATTAAGTATTAGGAGGCTGAATCATTTATTTGTAGTATTTTTCACGATCTAATTTGAATTATTACTGTGTTAGGCACATTAAATATTTAAGTAATTCCCTTTTCATTCGACTTCAGTACAAATTGAAATCCAATTAGTTGGCACTAATCCATACTCAACTTAATACCAAACAAATTATACGAAGAAATAAAATATTAATCTTGCAAAAGAGCGCTAAATCCACCCGTAGCCGCAGTAACTTTGTAAAATCGAAGGACTCCTTTCGTGACGTCACACGCGGACTCGAGTGCAATGCGGTGGCCTGATGAAATCACTTACGTAGGCCACGATCTAGCTCCCGAAGATAATCTAAGAAGAAAACAAAAGAAAATAAATCATTGTAGGTAAACTAGTCTTTCTGGTAATTTTACGGAAAAATTTTATTTGGATAAAATATTTGGCATTGAAAGTTAGAGCCATATGCCAACTTTCATTGCATTTGAACAAAAAAAAAAAATACTACTTAAAGTAAATAGCTTTTTATTTTTTAACACAATTAACAATTTCAACGAATTCAACTAGAAACTCCGATTAAAGAACTTATATCTAGATACATAATGGCATGAATTTTATGATCCCGAAAGACTCCCATTCTAAGGCACTTCTTCCCATAAGTTGCTGATTGGCCCATCGGCGTATTCGCGGCCGCTCGAACACGATCGGCTTCAGTTCGATTATCATAATCTCAGTTGACAGTTCAGCCATTAATGTTGATAAATATTTTTCGTGTTCTCCGACCAAAAACTGGTGAAAAAGCAATTTTATTTTAAGTTGTGATTTGCTTAATACCTAAATAATATTCTCTATTCATATTTACACAGTTTAGTGACAATATATTTTGTGCAAATAAATAGTGAAGTGAGAAGTGCTGTGCGGCTTGCAAAAAGCAGTTTAGAAAAGAAGAAAATCGATCGTTCCATAGTCGTAACATGATGAAATTCAGTTTACAGTTATAAAGTAAATAGCAATTAAATTTTAATATCCTTTCAATACATATTTATCTTACTGTTTTATCTTACTGTAATATCGTATGCCTACATCACGTTATATAAAGAGCCGGTAATGCAGGAATTGCAATAATTCATTTTAATGAAAATATTTACCATTCTACACATTTTCTACACACACAACGCCACTGTTGCCTATGGGATGTGATGTTCATCTATCCATTTTAATGGACATATAATGTGACTATGTTAGGAGCAAACAAGGTATATAGTGAAAAGATAGCCTGTTATGTATCTAGATATAAGTTCTTTAATCGGAGACTAGAAACCTATTCAAATAGTACCCCACCTAAATGACTACATAATTCTACCCTTCTTTTAATTCTTTGTAACTTCTAATTTCTTCAGGATATATTTTTTTTTTTTGTTCAAATGCAATGAAAGTTGGCATACGGCTCTAACTTTCAATGCCAAATATTTCATCCAAATAGAATTTTTCCGTAAAATTAACAGAAAGACCAGTTTACCTACAATGATTTATTTTCTTCTTAGATTAACCCGAGTTAGATCCCATTTTAACTGAAATTTGGTAAAAATCCATTTTACGTCAAGGAGAACGAAACTGCAATTTTTTTTTCTTGGTATTTTAGACCTATCGCAAACAATCTGGGGACACACTGTATAAACAAAATATAAATTCTTGGAACAAACCACATGAAAACTTCTACACGAACTACAAAACGAAAACGTAAGTTTTTTTTCTCTCATTTTAATACATATATTTTATAAATATTTTGAAGTATCAGAAATATTTTATAAAAATTAAAATGTACTAATTTTTGGGCCGAAGGACTTCGGTCAATGGCCTTTTACTATACAGAGGTAATCAGTTTCATGTCATTAAAAAAAACTGGTAACGGGGACCGATTAGACGAACAAAAAACCTTTATGACTTTTTCCTCTAGGGGAAATTTGAAAAAAACTGACCTAGGTCAACAATTTGAATATTAGGGTAGGAAACATTTGAGAACGACTGCCTTTCTGGGTCAATGGAAGTGTAGTAGTTCCCAATTATATAACTTTTAAATTGTCATAAAAAAGTGCAAAGATTACCGACCGACTCGTTCTCGGCGGCCCGCGGTTCAAATCAAAGAATGGCGGCACCTTTGATGACCGCCTCAACCGAACCAATTATAAAAATATAAAAATTCGTTATCTCTTTTTGCAGAACTGCAAAAGCAAATGATGGGCGTAGAAGTTAAACACAGTATTTCTTTACATGTGTTTTTTAATTCAGAATAAAATATTGGAGCTTTTATTGTTGTTTATAATTTATCAGATTTAAATGTGATTTATTAATATTTGTAACCTAAATGAATGTTCTGGGTTAAAAGCTTAAAAAATGAATAATTATTGCATGACATTGGAAAATAAAGAGTTAGATGTCTGAAATACAATAACAGAATTATGTGTATTTTAAGTTAGGAAAAAATCTGATTTATTTAACGAATTGCCTATCAGGTATTGAAAACTAAAATTATTCGATAAATCTAGAACTTACCAATAAAGTTGATTTACATAAATTGTTTGAAATGGCTTCCGTCTGCTTTTCGCCACGTCGAACTAAGGACATACGCACTCCGTTCAACACATATGGTAAATTAGGATCATTTTTTATGGTTTCTATGCACATTAAAATACCACACTAAACTATTAACTAACGTTGTAAATAAAGAAATAAAGATAAAAACTTGGTCCAAAATCCAAAACAAACACAAAAAGAATGAACAAGTAGTGTCTGTACGTAATCAAGAACTTAACGACTTGAACGGTAAGTCAATAAAATGAGGTGTGTACTTAAAAAAGTGCCCACAGAAACTAAAAGACCGCACCGCTTAAGACCTTACCTGACCTACTTTTAAAAAGCCATAAAAAAGTGTGATTATCAACTTGTGCCCTCGCCGACGCGCGGTCTCTAACAAAGGACCGCGACACTTTGCGAAAGAGCCGTATTAGCGTATTTGATGGTTAGAGGCGCCGACATACCCGAAGATAAAACCCTATCCCAACATTCCAGCAGTGCTCAAACAATATTATTGAAAATTTTCGAAATTTCTGTTTTTTTTTTTTAAAACTATGGGTTTTAGACCCCATGTTATATAAGGTTTTTGTGTTCATTTAGTCCACTAGTTTTTTTTAATGACATGAAACTGATTACACCCTGTATTATTATTATTTATTTGGAATCATAACATGTCAGCGATGTTGTATTTTTGCTGACTTCTACATGCCCAATATTATCATTCTCCACCATTTTATTAATTATTTTTTAGAGTGACCTCCCTGTATATTTTTCTTCCTTCCTTGACAATTGTGTTAACTGCATGCGAAATATTATCATCCTCCGTCACATTTTTTATTTTATTTTTCTTCCTTGACAGTTGCATTAACTGCATGCGAAATATTATCACCCTGCGCAATTTTTTTTCACTATTTTTTGTAAGATGACCACCCTGTATCTTTTTTCATATTTGTCTTCTTGGACAGCTGTGTTAACTACATCCTAAATATTACTGTCCTCCACCATATTTTTTTATTATTTTTTTACGGTGACCACCGTGCATATTTTTCATATTATTCTTTCTTGGCAGTTATGTTAACGGCATGCCAAATATTAGTGTCTTCTGTTACATTTGTTTCCTTAATATCTTTTATTTGCATATTTTTCAACGGAAGTATATCCCAGTTCTTTGTTGGCAGTAGCATCAACTACCTACCAAATATATTCTTCGCAGTAATTTTGTAGGTATAGCGCCAACAGACAGACAGACTGATGGAATTAAATGGCATTAATTTTCATAATTTACATACTCTGAAACGTGAAAATCCAGAGAAATATTCAGAGGGAAATTTTTTCACGATTACAATACTTCCCTTCCGTAAGCGAGGGATGTAATTTTGAAATTTAGAAAAAAAGAAAAAAACATTTTTCTCAGGAAGCTTTATCCCAAATTACATGGGATTGAATTATATTATTGAGGTACTAAAGACTTATAAGTGGTATTTTTTTGTGATTTTCACTCTACAGGAAATATGAAAAATAGAGACAAATTTTTTTAAGAAATAAAAAAAATATCTTATACTTATAATAATATTTAATATCTATTAATCTCAAAATTGTAGGATTGGTATAACAATTTTAATATTTAGAAAAGTTCACACTCACCATTTTTAATAATAACAGCCATATGTGTTTATTTTTAAATAGTTTTATTAGGATTTCAGTAGATCTTATTACTTTTAATCAATATTGTGCATAAAATAAATAATACACAAATGAAAAATTGCATCATATACTCCAAAGAAAAAATAAAGCGGATTTCGGAATTATTGTTCCTTCTCGGCGTAGCATTGCTAAAAGAGGATCTGGGAAGGATATATCAGGAATTACAATAACAATAATAATAACACAGGTCAGCAAAAAGGGGGGGGCTGCGCTTTTGATCAGAACCATCCTATCCTATGTTTTATGACATGCTGAAATCACTTCCGATATTAAAAAAAAATCTATCATGTCAGTTTTTGTCTACCAACCTTTTTATCCCATAAAAAGGGCATAAAAAAGGGTCTTGTTTGTTCTAAGGTTTTGATCCAACTTTTCTGAAGTATTTTTACACACTGAGCCAAATTTGGAGAAAAAATGTTTTTCTATCGTGTCAGTTTTTCTCTATCACCTCTTTTATCCCTTAAAAAGGGTATTTTGATGTGCTAAAGCCAATTTTGGTCAAAAAAATTCTATAATGTCAGTTTCCCTTTAGGAGATAAAATAGGGTGGTAGAGGCAAACTGACACATAGACATTTTTTTTGGTCCAAAATTGGCTTCAGCGCGTCAAAATACTTCAGAAAAGTTAGATCAGAACCTTAGGACAAGACCTTCTTTTTGACCTTTTTAGGGGATAAAAGGGAGGTGGTAGACAAAAACTGATGCAATAGATTCTTTTTGATGTCAGAATCGGTTTCAGTATGTCAGAAATAGAATAAGATGGTTCTGATCAAAAGCGCAGCCCTCTTTTTTTTTTTGTTGACCTGTGTAATCAATAAATTTGTATTGATAGTCTAGTTCACACGTTCAAACACATGTTAATTCTTGATGAAGCTCGTAAAAATATGAGTCAGGGCTCATTGGATTCGGAATGACGTCTAGAAAAATGTGCAAAAGTTTCAAACCCGCACAAAAACAATTGCTCCTTTGACCTCTCTAATACCCCATCAATAAATTAAAAGTTTGACAAGATACAGAATGTTAGAAGAATTTATAGCTGTACCTCGGAAACTAGTCATAGAATCGAGTTGGGCCCAGTACAGCTTTTGATCAGAAAGTCGAAATCTACAACATATTAAAAATTCAGCCAATTTCACCAGGAGCCACTTCCCATAAGATCTGAGTGGGGTCCTTTGTTTGCACTTCTTTAATTGTACCATTTCTTAAAGTGTGGGTAAGTTTATTATAAATTTTTATTACAGTATATGGCATATTTTTTTGAATAAAAGTAAAGCTTGTTTTGATATTTAAAAGATCATTCTTGTTTCTTGTGTCATACATGTGATTTCTATCATGATTCGCAAACAGAGAAGTATTCCTCACAACAAAAATAATGGACTCATAGATGTAGTGACTGATTAAGGTAAGTATCTTTTTTTTAATAAATATTGACTTACAACTGTTTGTTTAATGTTTAAAATATTTCTGACATCTCTTTTGTACCACAAATATTCTATATATACAGTGTGTCTCACTTTTCATCACTACACCCCAATATCTCGGCCTTTTGTTGATCGATTTTGATCAAATTTGGAATACTTCTTTTGCTTCAGATTGTGATTAAAAAGTTATTTAAAATTTTTTTTTCCAAAATTAAATACGCCTACTATGATCAAAAAAAATTGGCAAAAATTAGTAATTTATATTAGCGATTGAGATAGGGTTTTTGTTTTTACAGAATCTTATTCGGCATGACCTAAAACTCTTGTATACCAAATTTCGTTAAAAAATATTCATTCCTCTACAAAAACATCATATCTAAGGTTTCAATAATAATCACCCTACTATTCGAGTTATTTATTGTCGGATATTTACATAACTTGGTAGTGGTGTAATAATGATGCTAATTAAGCATTAGGACACATTTTTTATCCAAAACACTATTATGAAATGAATATTTGAAAAATGGTGGCTATTTTTTAAAATACTTAGAACTCGGCATACCAATATCTTTGTTAACATGGAGTGCTTTGGAATGGATTTGACAATTCTTATTATTTCAATTTTATCAGCAATAATTAATTGTTGTGCAGCCATGTTTAAGTTTAATTTGACATTCGACGCAATTGTCAAATCTATTCCAAAGTACTCCATGTTAACAAAGATATTGGTATGCTGAGTTCTAAGTATTTTAAAAAATAGCTACAATTTTTCAAATATTCATTTCATAACAGTGTTTTGGATAAAAAATGTGTCCCAATGCTTAATTAGCGTCTTTATTACACGACTGCCAAGTAATGTAAATATCCGACAATAAATAACTCGAATAGTAGGGTGATTATTATTGAAGTCTTAGATATGATTTTTTTTTAAAGGAATGAATATTTTTAACGAAATTTGGTATACAGGGGTTTTAGGTCATGCCGAACAAGATTCTGTAAAAACAAAAACCCTATCTCAATCCCTAATATAAATTCCCAATTTTTGCCAATTTCTTTTGATCATAGTAGAAGAAAAAGAAATTTAAATAACTTTTTAATCACAATCTGAAGCAAAAGAAGTATACCAAATTTGATTTAAATCGATCAACAAATGGCCGAGATATTGGGGTGTAGTGGTGAAAAGTGAGACACACTGTATATGGCTTGTTCCGCCCCAGAAAATAATGCCATATAAGAGTGTAGATTTTACATAGGCATAATACGCTATAAAAGCTGCCTCGATACTAATATTTTGGTAGCAATTATATACATTTAGTCGAGGTCTAAGATTAGGACAAACTAGACATAAAGGAACAAACGAAAGTACAGTACATCTGTACTGTACTTTCAATCTGTTTTAATTGTGGTTCCTGATCTATCCTTTCCTAATCCTCTTCTTTAAGTTACTCTGTGCTGATGAGGAACGATAATTCTGAAACATGTGCCCGTAGCTGCTTTGTTGTTTCTTCTTTATAGTATATGGTGCAATTTTTTTTTTGTAATTATTTATATTATACAAGATATTTGTCAAAAACAATAAGACCTGCTGAAATTCTTACTAAACTGTTTAAAAATTCACACATACCTGTTATTAATTGAAAATTGAAAACAACCCCTCGGACACATTTAGAACGCTGCCAAACTGCCTGAGGTTACATTTATTATGAATGAAGAAGAGCCGACAGGATCGCAATTTGGAGGGAAACCCGTTTAGAGTGTATCAAACTGCCGCCAATTTTGCAAATGACAACAATAGTCCTATGTTACTGTGTAAATTTAAGTTTTAAAGTAAAATCGTTAAATACGAATCTGTGTCTATATCAACATTTTTAAAATTTAATGTCGCAATTTAAAAATAATTTGAAATAACACTGGAAGCTCTGAAGCAGTTAATTGTTTTCCATATTGCTCGGTGATAATTTGAGGAATCCATCCTGTTTCCATTTGTTCGTATCCATAGTCACGGGATAAGGTATACCTAGATCTTCTAATAGACCATAACATTGGTTAGCCTGTAAATATGCCCGCTTGAAGTGTAGCGTCGTACTAGATAAAGACGGTGGAAGCTTGATGAAGTCTAAAGTTTTCATTTGGTGGGAAAAATTCTTGAGTCATTAATTTTCTAAAGTCTTTAGATAACATCCTAAACTCTTCAGCATTTTCAATTATTGTATTTGACAGTTTTTCTTTTCCAAAGTCTTTTAACAAGTATGCGCAGTCTTCGGCCACTTTTAAAGCTGCGTGCTTTGTGCTAAATTTGCTTGTAGTGTCACATCCACTCAGTGAGTGAATAGCAGGAAGTACTTCAATGACATGGTTTGAAACAGTCTGATATACATCATGTACTGGAATAAATAAGTCTGTCCTACCCCAGAATAAGCCCAAAGTTCGTTCAAACCATTAACTTTAAACTCTTTATGAAGATAGTAAACGGCACACACAAATACATCTGTGTCTGATGATGCTATTATGACACTTTCAACATTTGAGTGCTTAACGGCATGATATACGTGAAAAAATATCCTTTCATCGGCTTCTTCAAGTGTACAACATAACTGAGGTTCTTCTGTAAAAATATCTGCTTCTACTTTGTGTGCTTCTTCTCCAGCTATACCACTCAAATAAACTATTGGACTTGATAGTCTGCCCCTACGTTGAATAATATAGTTTCGGCAAAAATGTTGAAACTCTGTTTTGTTTTGAATTGAAACCCAAAAAGCATCCATGTCTTTCGGTAAAGGTGTCACACTGCTTGAGATTGTCATGTTGATTGGATCTTTTGTCATGCGTCTCAATCTTTCTGCAGTTTTTATACTATTCTTGTTATATAGATCGAAGAAGATTATCAACCCGTTTGGCGGATTTTGACAGATATATTATTCTATTCAATATAATTTCTACAAAATCACCAAAATTTTTAATTGAACTTGCAGTAGCCGCAGCTATGGTGCGAGCATGAAGCATAAAATCAAAAATTAGGCAGGATGTATTGGGGTGACAATGGGAGGAACTCTAAAAAATACAAAATATATATTTCAATGTAATATAATGTTATTTATATAAACCTTAACGCATCTAATGTAAAATAATCTACTGATCAATTTTAGTCCTGTTCGATTTTGAGCTAGGAGTAATAATTTCCGAGATATAGGCCATTTTCTGATAAATCTACATATGGGCCAGGCAGCCATCTTGGCCGCCATATTGGGAGAAACCTCCCCATACCAGAAAAGCGTACCCAAGCTAAAACGTATCCTTAGGCTTATAGAAACTAAGTTTAGAAAAGAAATTCTCTATACACCTCCGTGCAACAGTCGTCACCAATGTGGCCCCTGCACTATATCAGGACTCAAAATTCCCTGATTTTTGCAAAATATTTAAAATTCTCTGAGATTTCCATGATTTTTTTCGGGTTTCCAAAATTCCCTGAATTTTCCAAGTTCTTCGATTTTTCATATGAGTCCGAACCCTGTATAAGGTGTATAGTTTATCCAATCCCCTCACATGGGGGGGGGTCTATTGGGTACATAGTTTAGAGGCCCGGACTTGAGGGGACCGTAGAGAGGCCACGACTGATCTACAGACGTGTGCTGGTCCATTGGGAAAATCTCTCCATAACGTGATTAACAGGAATTTGGTTACCTGTAGGTAAAACAGCAGGGGCCGTACCAGAAATGAAAGTTATACCTGGGCACGATTATAATAGTAAATGCTTCACAGAAAAGTTTCTATATTGTGCGGCGGCTTGCTAATTTATAGGGGGTGGATGCCACCCCCTCTCAGGGGGTGGCACTTAAAAAAATATATATATTTACTGAGATAGAATCAAATTTTAAGAAGAAAAAGTTCTATGCAATTTTTCACATAAATTGATAGTTTTTAAGTTATAACGACTTCAAAATTGCGATTTTAGCTTAAAAAAAGGTATTTCCAAACGGCTTTCTTCAAGTATTTCGAAAAGTATTACTTTATAGAGAAAGTGTTACAGACCAATTACAGAAAGTACAAACTGGGAATTAATTATATTTTTTGTTTATTGATGTAGGATTAATAATTTCGGAGATATTTAAGTTTACATTTGGCATCCAAGTGTTCGTAAGATAATTATTTAGAGTGAGAGTTAAATATCTCAGAAACTGTGACATCTAAGTCAAGGATGCTAATAGGTAGAATAATATGTTATTAGTTAAGCTTTCAACTGTTTTTTTTATTTGTTTCTGTAGCATAAAAAACAAAGAAGTTATGACCGAAGCAATGCGCGTCTACACATATTTTTAATAACAACGTCGCCATTTTGTTATTGTAATTAGCCAGTAATTAAAAAAAAGGAATTTCAATCACTGTTTTTCATTAATATATAGCATGACGTAAATGCTCAAATTTTTTGGTTTGTATACAGCACTTGCTTTAGAAGACAATACAGTTTAAACTATAACAGTATTTCCAATAAAACTTAATTTTTTTTTCCCAAAAGACCAAAAATAAAGCTCATAAACTGATAATGAATTTAGATTATTTATTTATTTAAATAGATTTAATAGTTTCGGAGATATGAAAGTTTACAAACGGCGCCCAAACGAATATAAGACGAAAAATGCAGTTTAAATGTTAAATATCTCAGAAATTGTGACACCTACGTCACGCATACTAAGAAATTAAATTAGACAATCAATTGCGCTTTCAAATTATTTTTTACTCGTTCCTGTAGCATAAGAAATAAAGAAATTATGACGGAAAAATGTACGTATTTTGTATTTTTTTATATAAAAAGGTCGCCATTTTGTTCCTCTAATTAGCAAGTAATTGAAAAAAAATATCTCAAATACAGTTTTTCGTTAAGATGTAGCATTACCTAGATGCTCAAATTTTTTTGCTCATATAAAGCACTTGCTTTAGAAAAAATTGCATTTTAAACTTTAAAGGTAATTTCGAAACACTTGGATACCAAATACAAACATAAATATCTCCGAAAATATTAATTCTACATCAATAAACAAAAAATATAATTAATTCCCAGTTTGTACTTTCTGTAATTGGTCTGTAACATTTTTTCGATAAAGTAATACTTTCGAGATACTTGACAAAAGCCGTTTGGAAATACCTTTTTTTAAGCTAAAATCGCAATTTTGAAGTCGTTATAACTTAAAAACTATCAATTTATGTGAAAAATTGCATAGAACCTTTTCTTCTTAAAATTTGATTCTATTTCAGCTCCAATAAATATATATATTTTTTAAGTGCCACCCCCTGAGAGGGGGTGGCATACACCCCTTATAAATTAGCACCCATTATAAATTAGCAAGCCCCCGCACAATATAGAAACTTTTCTGTGAAGCATTTACTATTATACTGCCAAAAATGAACGAAATCCGCTCAATATGACATTATTCCGAAGTTAAATCCTCTAGTTACTGTACTATATACTACGGGAGCCCACCCTAATTGTCCGTGCACCCCCCAATCTTTGGGGACAATGTTTTTCATAAAGATTAAAGCCTAAGGAACAATTTAAGACATGTCCTAAAAAAAAAAAATGGCTGCACTTTCAAAATGGCGTCCGTTAAAAAAAAATTGCAAACATGGTTTTTGTCATTTAACACAAAAACTAAAAAAGATGGAGAAAAACTTTCTGCACAAAAAACAAAGTGCATAAAATTTTCTACAATTTTGTTCCTATACAATATTTGGATAGGAGTTACCATTTTCCAGATAATTGATTCAGCTCTTATAATAAAATATAACATTCAATATAAAACGTAATACTACGGGAGCCCACTGTCCGTGTACCTCTCCGATCCTTGAGGACAATGTTTTTCATAAAGATTAAAGTCTAAGGAACAATTTAAGACGTCCTAAAAAAAAAAAACTGGCTGTACTTTCAAAATGGCGCCCGTTTAAAAAAAAAAAGCAAATATTGTTTTTGTCATTTAACACAAAAACTAAAAAAGATGGAGAAAAACTTTGTACACAAAAAACGAAGTGCATAAAATCTTCTATAATTTTGTTGCTATACAATATTTGGATAGATAGATATTTTCCAGATACTGTTTTCGAGATAAATGTCTGCAAATTATAATATTATTATTATTACTAACTTTTTTTTCAGTTTATTTTATTTTTTGTCATGTTAATAATATACAGTTATATTATATGCCTTACAATAATTGTCACAGTTATTTCCTCTAAATGATTTACCGATATATGAAATTCCATGTTTTCTTAAGTTTGGATTCATTTATCTGGAAAATGGTAACTCCTATCAAAATATTGTATAGAAACAAAATTGTAGAAAATTTTATGCACATTGTTTTTTGTGAAAAAAGTTTTTGTCCATCTTTTTTAGTTTTTGTGTTAAATGTCAAAAACAACATTGGCAACAGTTTTTTTTAACATATGGCCGCTATTTTGAAAGTACAGCTAGTTTTTTTTTTTAGGACATGTCTTAAACTTTTCCTTAAGCTTTAATCTTTATGAAAAACATTGTCCCCAAGGATCGGGCGGGGGGTGCACGTACAGCTAGGGAGGGCTCCCCGACTAATAAGTAATATGAGTAATGAAGTGTATTCATATTAATATCCAATTATCATTATCATTTATCAACTGCTGCCAAAGCCAGTACCACAGAACCAGTTTCTGATGGTGGATCACCAATCACTGGTTATATTGTTGAAATGAAGGACAAATACAGCCCCAGATGGGAAAAAGCTATTGAAATGACAAGTCCAAATCCCATTGCAATTGTTAATGGTTTGATTGAAGGAAACGAGTATCAGTTCCGGGTTTTTGCTGTTAAGGAAGCTGGTGCTCTGATTCGAGTAGACATTTATTGCTAAGCCTAGATTCTGTATGTACAAGGTTATTCATTACAAATTGACCCGGCTTTATTTCTGTTATTATTGGAAATTAAAAAAACAATTGCTTGCATAGGTCACGTGATATAACAATGAAGGTTGTTTTTTAAATGAAAAACCCTGTATGTTTTTACATATTATTTTAGATCTGTTTTCCCTGATTTTAAATATATATAAAAAAATAAAATTAAAAAAACAATAATAAAATAATTTAAAAAAATTCCATGGCCACCAAACAGCCCCGATTTAACACCTTCGGATGCATTTTTGTGGGGGTATTTAAAAAGGATAAAATAAAGTATAACCATATAAAATATCATCATCTCAGGATTTTATTTTTATTCTTATTATAATACATCAAACTTTTAATGTACGATATATCAAGAAATATTACAGCTGGACCTATCAACCTTATATATTTGAAATTAGGAAAAAAAATCTAAAAGAATATGTAAAAACATACGGAGTTTTCCATTTAAAAAACAATCTTCATTGTTATATCACGTGACCTATGATAGCAATTGTTTTTTTAATTACATTTAAAAAAAATTCCAATAACAACAGAAATAAAGGGGGCTTCAATACATAATGAATAACCCTGTAAAATGATAATTTATTCTAATAATAATTATTATTTGTTTTATTGGCACCCAAGATTGACAGAGATGTTACAATTTCTGCAGGATCTCCACTTTTTGAAGCTAACATTATCGGTGAACCAACACCGTCCATGGAATGGCGGTATTAATAGATCGCCATTCGACCATCAGTTGTGATTATACAGGAGAATATACAGTTACTGCCTCTAACAGCTCTGGAAAAGACATACACACTATGAACGTCACGGTTACCGACAAGCCTTCTCCTCCATTGCAAGTATCAGATGTTAACAAAAATGGATGCAAACTCAAATGGAAGCATCCAAAGGATGATGGTGGCACTTCAATCGAATACTATCAAGTTGGCAAGACGTATCCAGAAACCGGGTCTTTGCGGAAGATCGACTGATCCCGGAGAGTGTTGTAAATAGTTTTATTAATAATATAAAAGAAATATCTGATAAATAAATTCGCAGCACGTCAGGACAGTGCCTTCACTGCGGCTATAAGTGGTTCCAGTAGTTTAACCAAATCACCCAAGTTCATATTGCGTATCCAGTATCAAAGTGGCATTTTTAAGCCGATCATTGCCCTTTGAACGCAATTCCGGAGGTAACTAAAATATTGTAGAATTGAAAGACTATTCCATCTTGTTTTACAATCCCGACAATCCCGGGATCCAATCGACTACGATTCCGGGATTACAAACCCTACTACCCATTAAAAAATTTTGAAATTATTGTATATATACATATGCAAGGAATATTTGACAAAAAATTGATGATTGCCCTCGGACTACGAGATTTTTAAATAAAAAGAAAATCTCTATTTCCCATATTTCCTGTATAGTAAAATTCACAAAAAAAATTACCACTTACAAGTGTCTAGAAATTATCTTTATGGTTCCTGAAAATATATAAGTATATTTTATTTTGAAAAAAAAAATGTCCCAAGAAAACATGAAACATTTCAAAGCTAATATTTGGCGAGATCTAATATTAATTCTAAGTTACTAAGCAAAAATTAGTCAAATCGATGCAAAGGCACATACCTAAACCATGTGGCTTTGGCCTTTAAAGAATTTGTTTTTTAAAAATGCTACAGAATATTTTCGAATATATTTGTTAAAGATTAATTCCATACTTATAACTGACTAATGCACTAAATTTATTGCAAAACAAAATAGACCTAATACCTAAGGCGTTGTACTACATTATACTATATAGGCCAAGCAATGGGTACAAAAAAAGATCGGAAGAAAATGAAATTTGGTGGGATGGTAGACACAGGTCCCCCGACCTCGTGGGGTTGCGGCTCGAGGGGTAGGGGGATGAAAACTCTGCGTCGCGACGCTTTTCGGGAAATAGCGCCGTTATGGTAAGTGCTATCGAAAAAAAAGTTCAAATGAAATATGTAGAAAACAAAATTGTGCACAATTTTGGTCTTTGTATTTTTCGTCTACTACCAATAGTTTCCGCTCTACGGCGCGCCAAAATCAGAATTTCATCGCGGATTAAGACGAAGATCGCTATCAAACAATTCTGTAATATTTTTTTTCTGAAAGAGTAATGTTTTCCGAGTCTGCGGATGCCCGATTTGATACATTTGGTCGTATATAATAAATAATATGATTTTTTGAAGCGCACCCCTACATACTAGTACATACTCCGATATGGGCATCTTTTAATTATCAAATTGTGCACAATTTTGTTCTCTCCATATTTCATTTGAACTTTTTTTCGATAGCACTTACCACAACGGCGCTATTTCCCGAAAAGCGTCGCGACGCAGTTTTCACCCCCCCTCCCCTCGAGCGGCAACCCCTCGAGGTCGTAAACTCAGGTGTACTATCAGGGGACCTAAGTCTACCAACCTACCAAATTTCATTTCTTTCTGACCTTCTGCTAATAGAAACCCCCCATTGCTTGGACTCATAGGTGTATCTGCAGTTTTTAATTTTAATATTGAGTACCAATGACAGTAAAGCAAACACATTTAAGACACAGATCATTTTAGGATACACCCAACTGAAAAACATCTTGCTAAAGGTTGAGGTGTGATAACAATTTCGACTGATAACTATTTAAGTTAAATGACAAGGTTATTCGAAGTATTAAACAGTTAATCGAATTTGATATTAATCTGATCACATGAGCAATCTTGGAAAAATGAACCTGAGGAACCTAAGTCTTTACTCTAAGCATAATCACTGAATAAGCCTTTTTTATATTATAGAATGCCAGGCGAATCTTGAGAGATATTTCAGTTCACATAAATATAAGTAGTTCCTAGGTAAGAACCACTTATCTCCAGCCATTTCCTGAGTATACTATATGTGGATGGCATGAACACCTCTTACTATAAGGTAGAAACCGAATCAAAAGTTTTTAGACAGGTCTGGTTACTTATGACTTTCTAGTTAAAAAAAATTGTGGTAATTTATTACCTTTCTGGTAATGGTACTGGATCACTATTGATGCAGGTTTGCAAATCTGCAATAAGGTCCTCCTTCCATTTTTTTCGTTGTGTTTGCCACACTCCTAATGAAAATGTAGAGACAGGTATAACCTAAGAAATACACTTAATTAATAAAATTGCCTAGTATCATTATAACTATTCAAACCAACAAGAACCATCCCATAGGTCCAATAGTTTTGAGTTTACTTGTTGGAGACCTCAGCACTGGTTTCGATGATGTATGAAAATTTAATGGTGCTTTAAAATACGGCATTTTCTGTTTAAAGATGGTATTATTATATTTTATGAACCTAAATACCATGAAATACATTTTGAATAATGTTAATACGAACTAACTATAATAAGTGACTGTGAGGTTAAGATTGTCTTTAACAGCTGATAGCTGATATTTCGCAATCAGGGTTACCGTTTGTTTTCAGTTAACCGTATTCTACCAACATTCCGACCAGAATCTACTAAAATCTACTAACCTAAAATTAAATTCTAGAGGTGGGTAGTACTCGTATGATTCGTATCATTGGTACGAATCCTTGCAGTGGTACGAATGGTACAAATCCCACAAAAATAAAAGATTCGTACATTTCGTATCACCGATACGATTGGTACGAATATGAAATTTCGGTACCGGTATTGCGATGCGATACTGGGCCAGATATACCTATAAGGTATGGGGACGCGCGTTTAAACTGGAGATTTCAGATTTTAAAATACTCATAATTGAAAAAATTCCCTGTTTTTATATGTAATATGATGGATATATTCGAAATATTTGATTATTACTATACGATTATTATCAATGTACCTACTGCGAGATAACATTCATTTTATACAACATACTGATTACAAAATCTGTGATATATTACCCTTTTTTTGCTTTGTTGTTATTGTTTTTTGTTTAGTTGACTTACTACAAATCTACAAATATGTATATAATATGGTTAAATAAACGCTATCTATCTATCTGTTTACTGATGTCTAATGACGACGACGAAATTATTAATGTGGTGGTGCTCGAAATCCTAAGTTTAAACTGTACGGTTAATATAACATTATAATACTCTGGCCCTAACTAACACCACATATAATATTCTATAATCTATGCTGAACACTGTAGAGTGGAAGTGTGGGTATACGAATAGTACGAATGGTACGAATATGGTACGAAATCAGTACATGATACTGTTTCGTATCATGGAATCAGTAGTACGAAACATACGAATGGTCCGAATCGTAGGAATCTCTCGATACGAATCTTTTCTTGATACGGATTCATTTGGCACGAATCCTTAAAAAGAGTCGAATCGCCCAACTCTATTAAATTCTACTAAAAACTACTGCTATCTGGTCGGGCGGAAATTTTGTGAAACATTTAATTCCTGCCTAGTGGAAACCTATAAATTAATGTTTGTGAGTTAACACCGCTACCGCTAGATGGAGCAGTATTACTTTTAACAAACAATAAAAATAAGGAGTAATGAGAACTAAACATTTATTCAAATAAAACAGAAAATAAAATATAAAATAAAATGAAACTTTTATAAAAATAAGAAGTAAACAAAAATATTAAAACATTTTGAACGAAAAATTCATACTTAAACTTAAGTACCTTGTAATCCTGCTTGTACTTATGCGCGGATTTAGAAAATTATTGGAGGGGGGGGTGGGGGGTCGCACTTTTAAACTAAATATCTGATTCGACATCTATCGGAGAAAGACTGAACTTACCTAAATGACTGTCGATGAGGTGTCACTTAGGTTACTAGCTTAAATTACCATAGATGGCGATAAAATATAATTTCTAAACTGGTATTCAGAAAATCTACTAAAATCTACTAAAATTATTAATTCTACTAAAATTCTACTGCCCACCCTCATTTTTCTTGAAAATCTACTAATTTAGTAGGCAATCTACTGCAAACGGCAACACTGTATCGCAATTTCGCGAACTGTGATTTAATCGCTGATATTGAAAAATCACTGAAAACAACTTATTAATAAGTGTGTTCAAATTCCCTACACTGGCTGCACTAGTGCAGATAATAGAAGGAGATAGAGTGAGACTCTACATAAGTTGAAGAGAGATACATTTGCAATGGTGTAAAGAGTGTAGAATTTTTGAACGAAGCTAATGTTACGATTATTTCACTCATTAACGCTATAGCCAATGAGAGCCGGTTTTTTCACAACATTGCACCAATCAAACGTCATTATTAGTGGTAATTCAAGCTAGATCTGCTTTTGACAGGACCAACATGCAAAATTTATCGCTCTAATTTTTTAGGTCGCTGCAGCGGCAAATATTGCGAAAATTTTTTGACGTTTTGTGTAGTGACATGTTTTCGGCAAATAGGACAAATCGTGCTTTTAAATGTTATCTATAAATATCTTCTCTAGCTTATTACTAATTGTTAACGTAAATTGTAAATTGTAGTATTGTATTAATAACCTAAAAAGTCAATTAGGCAATCCAACGACCTGTCAAAATTATTTTTCAATATGGCGCTGAGGGCAAACATGGGGTTTATTTTAATTAACTCGCGGAAACGTAGCCAAGGGAACCGAAAAAAAACTCATTTAACGAATGAAAATAAAGGATTGCCGGATGTTTGCCCTCAGCGCCATGTTGGAAGTCACATGGTTTGGATTGCCTAATGCTGTGTGGAACTTATATAGGTTCGGGGCAAGTTATAGGTACACAGCTTTCAATGGCTTAATACCTAACATAATTACAAAATAATTTTCACAACTAAAATTAACAAGTAAACCACAACTTAACTATCAAACTTCTCAAATTAGAAACACGGATTAAATACATAAATATATATTAATAAACACTTTAATATAATAATTCAATTCACTCTTTAGGCTAGTAACTAAGTTAAGCTAGCGTTACTAGATGGCGGTACCATACCATCTGAGCCGGCACCCTTAGAACGTAAAAGAGATAGATTGGTAATATGCAATTTGTGTGATTTCACCCGTAATGTGATTGGTCGAAGCGTGCTTTGTTGTGATGACTAGTCTTATAAGTTACAGTACCTATGGTTTAACGTATATTGTTTTTCTTGATTGTCATAATTTAAACCTACTTTGTTTTTTATTAGATGAGTCCCTTTGGAAATGCATTTTTATGTGACGTAAATGATGAAATTGAAGATAAAAGTGAGTAATCTCTAAAAAGTAACAAGGAAACGTCTGAAGGCAATTAATTACTGAACATATAATATTGAAGATATACTTAATGAATTATTTATTCGTGAAATATTCTCCACAAATACCACTCGTGCTTTAAATTTTATCTAAAAATTTTTTCTCAAGCTAAGTTGCCCCTGGGTTAATATAACTCGTGCAAATTGGCAGTTTATTATCAAAGATTAAATCCCTCCCGCTAAAGCGGTCGGGATTTAATCAGATAATAAACTGCCAATTTGCACTCTTTATATTACCAGGCAACACGCTTTTGAAAAAATTTTCGATAAAATTTTAAGCACTAGTGATATTACATACGATAAAACATGGAGGTAGAATATAAATAAGGAGTAGCCATAAAGCTTATATCCTACAGTGAGAAAAGGCCGCAGAAGGCGTGGCTTGTGATCATACTGTCATGAACGGTTCGCCAGGTCCTGATTTAAAAAAAAGTTTATACAGCATTTGAGGAGATGCATGTTAGTTGACTTTACACATTGACACCACCATATATCAAGCCAGTAGAGTAGTAGAGTAATGAATGAGATGACGGTTTCACATTTCAAGCAAATATAATTTAATATAATCTAAAATACAATCTCGAATAAATAGAAAATAGTTTCAACATATCTTTTGAGTACAGACCTGCGTCTCTCTCGTCAACAAGCTGCTGACTGCTGATTGAGACAACCGTATGGTTTAATGACCGTGGTCCCTATCCACATATTGTTCGTTGACTTGTGGTGCCACCGCGCGGTGTTATTTTGCGCGAACCGCGAATAGAAACACTGGACGTTGATATGCAGCGAACGAGGGTACATAATATATTTATTAAAAGTTATAATTCTCGACGCAGGTTGTAAACCAGCGCAATCAGTGCCGGCGTCAGGGCATTTGGCACCTGTAGCAAACAGTTGCTTGCCAGGGGCGGCTTAAGGGCCGGGCAACCCGGGCGACCGCCCGGGGCGCCGGCTCAGAGGGGCGCCAAACTAAGGGCAAAAATTGTTTAATTACTTCCACATCCAGTGGAAGTATAGTAACGACAAAAAAATGTTTAAAAATTTTTATTATTCAAATAGGCTTAAAATGTCATGAAACGTCGAGATTTTAAGTTTGAGCGAATAAAAAATGTCTGTCTGTCTGTCGGTCTGTCTGTCTGTGCGCACGGTTACTCTGAAACCGTTTAAGATATTGACTTGAAATTTGACACACATATGTACTTTAACGAGATCTAGAACTAGATTATATTTTCATCTTGTTCCGTCGAAGGGGTAAATTGGGGTAAATTTGGGGTAAATGGGTAAATCAAGCAGGTAAGAGTCCATAAAATTGGTATTTAGTATATACAAGAGAAGCTAAGGTCTCAAAAAAATTTTTGGCATTAGCCCATTGCCAACCCCCACCCCCTTATCAAAGGGGATGAAAAAAAATTGTGATTTAGTGTATGTACAAGAACCAGAAACCTCAAAATATTTTTTTACTTCATCCACCCCCCACTACCACCCCCCCTGTCACCACCCCCACCCCACTACCGATGTGGGGTATCGTTTTATGGATTTTTGGGGTAGAGAATTTCAAATATTATATTATTAAAGTTCCATAAACAATTATTTCCACATACAAAGTTTTTTCGTTGTGAGTGATTTGGATAGAGAATCTGGATGTGGAAGTAGTCATTCCTTGGGCAGCGGTTTTTTGTTTGTAGCTTTTTTATTAGTTTTCTTTGGAAGAAAATATCAAATAGTGTCAGCATCTGTCAGTTAAAATGATAATAATGCAGGACAGTTGAATAAGATTAAAACCGCCTAAACCGTTCAAAAATGCAACACAAACATTCTTGTTTAGCTATGAGATAACTCACTACTCATACCTCAAGCTTCGCGCCCTATTATTGACTGAGACGGGTCGATCTTTAAAAATATTGCATAAACAACGGCCGGCAACATGTACTTTCATTCAGAAAAAAATCAGAATACTCAGAAGATTGTTATAGCAACATCAGCTGTTTGTACTTCATATCTTACGTAATTTACTGTTTATAAATAAATAAAATAAATAAATGGCAATTTATATTTTGTATGAAATATTAAAACAATAAACAAAAGTAAACTTGTGTCGGTGGTCCTCTCATTATAATAACAGCATTCAGATGTGGTGGACGAAACATTTTATATTACAAATTAATTTCACAGGTCTACAAAAAAAAGGTCTTGTCCTAAGCACAGAAGAAGAAACAATCAGAATACAATCTCTCATTGGCGGGAAAAGTTCGCGCATCTACATCGCGCACTGACAATCTCGGACGGAAATGTAGAAAATTGCGCCAGGCCCGGATCACGGATTTCTTCTGTAACCGGATCGTCTGCGACAAATGGCGTGTGGCGTGATCTCGCCTCGTGATACAGTTTGTATCATGATGCCGCCTAACTAGGTAAGAAATATTGAAAATCTAAAACAAATATTATTTGTCTTCATCTAATGTTTCACAGGTTTTCTGACTCTCTACCGGGCCTTTCCTAAAAGGGGTAAAAAATATTGAGTACTGTCCTGAACTCGCCCAACAAAAGTATGGCGGAAATTTACAACACGAGATCAAAGGATTTTTGCCGACATTATATTCTGATTGTTTCTTCTTCTGTGTCCTAAGGTTCTCATCTAACTTCTCTGAAGTATTTTGAGACGCTGAACCCAATTTCTGTCGGGTTAGCTTCCTTATACCACTTAATTTGCTTTTGCGCAAAACTGGTTTCAGCACGTCAAAATACTTCAGAAAGGTTAGATCAAAACCTTTGGAACAAGGCCTTTTTTTGCTATTTTTTATGGGATAAAATGGGTGGTAGAGGGATGACATGATAGAAAAAATTTTTGTGTCCAAAATTGCCTTCAGTGTCTCAAAACACTCTCTCAGGGAGAGGCGCCAAAAAGTGCTTCCGCCCGGGTGGAAAATTTGCCCTGAGTCGCCCCTGTTGCTTGCCGCCCTGATAAAAAACATTTACAAGTTACTATACTGTTAGGTCAAATTTATTAATAAAAACTTACAAAAGGTTTGTTCCAGCAAGGAGTCACAAACTAGTCACCGCCAATGAGCTTTATCTAATGTAGTCAGCTGATCAATTACGAACTGTTTTCAACCAATCGTATTGCGTCTAACTAGTTCGTGATTGTTGCTGGAACAAACCTAAAGAAAAATCTCAGATAAATAATTCTTCCACTAGTTTCACTTAAAATTCAAAAATAAGAGAAACTTTTCACTACCAATTATTGTCGCATTTCATCTTTCAAGTCGCCACGTTGTGCGCTATAACAATCGTGTTTTGTTTGAAATTGCAATTGACGATTTGCACGAAAGAAAGTTTGGTAAAAAGTGTCTAGATTGGTATCACTGTAATTCACTGCACATGTTGACCAACTCGTCTAATTTCCAAACTTTGCAGCAATTAAATACCTATGATATAATAATCATAACATTGTTTTCATAATCTTTAATGTTAAACCTACTTCCATTGAATATAAATCATCTTTATTAGGTTCTAATTATATTATATTATATTATATTATGTGGTAATGGGGGATGGCTAATGCCAAAAATTTTTTTGAGACCTTAGTTTCTCTTGTATATACTAAATACCAATTTTCTGGACTCTTACCTGCTTGATTTAGCTATTTACCCCAAATTTACCTTAATTTACCCCCCAACCCTTTGACGAAACAAGATGAAAATATAATCTAGTTCCAGATCTCGTTAAAGTACATATGTGTACCAACCCAGGTAGCAAAGGCACGTGAAAATGACGTGAAAAAATGGTCAGGAGTGACGAGAAATGACGATTTAGATGACGTAAATGAAAAGTGAAAATGACTTCCTAATGTCTCAGACGAATGACGTCTTTTTCAGGTTATATTTGGTAATCCCCCCACAGGTTTTTAGTAATAGGAACATATAAAACTACATACTAGTTAGTAATCTATTTGATAAAAATAAAATAATTAATGCATAAATAAGTTTTGTCCTAATGAATTTGTTTGTTAGCCATCCGTAATTTTATTTACATTAACATATCTAATATTGTTTACCATCACTCCAACTTTTTCTCACAAGGGTTGCCTGCAAATTATAATGTTTATTAAGTTATTAAAATTCATTTTTACTTACCTTTACCAATTGCGGTCCGTAGGGTTCGAACCAGGCATGTATCTGCTGTCCGATTACAGTACTGACAACAACAACAATATTTTATTTTAAGTTCAGGTACAATATATGTGCCTCACCGGATCCTAGCCCGGAGCCAGCCAGACAACCACGGCGAACATCGCCGATGTGGGTGTGTGGCTGGGTGGGGTAGGTCCGGTTCGGCTTGGAAATAAATTCAAGGGGGGTTGCTAGAAGCTCATGTCTGCCACGGGCAGACTTAAAAACTAGATTAAAATTCTTGATGTGTCCACATGGACCTAAAAGTAACTTAAAAATAAACACAACACTAAGAACACTAAAATCGTAGGCGAGCGCACTTCGTAATTTTGATTGTTGATACGGGAACACAACTAAACGAAAAAACCCATTCGAACAAATGACGACCTTGTGGTCCGATCGCCGACAAGGAAGGTAGGGTGGAAATAAAATTGTGGTTTAAAAAAATTAGGATTTAGGTAAGTTTTCGGCCTAGAGGGGAGACAAAAAAAGGAATGAAAATAACAAAAAGGATAAAAGAACAAAATTGTATAAACATAAATGGGGAGAAAGAGGGATTGGAAAGATGTAAGGTTGAGGAAAGATAAGAGTAAGGGTAGGAGTAAGTTATCGTAGAAGGAAGTGTGGCTAGGGAAGCTGCCGAAAGATAGGCAACGAGGCAATGCCTGGTATGGTAGGGGGTGTCATATCAAAAAGTATATCATTATGGTGTCTGATTCGGGTAATGTTGCGGGTAAGCGGGCTACCGTCCAGTTTAAACTGGTAGAATTTTTGCGAAGTTTCTTGGACGTAGTCCGCTAGTGGGGTTATGTCGTGGCAACGTGCATAGAGATTTCTGAGGGAGGTGTACCTACCAGAGTCTGAAATGAGGCGCATAAATTTGTGTTCTAATACTCTTAACTTCCAAGGGCGTAGATAAGGGGGGGGGTAGAGGTGGTAATTACCCCCCCCCCCCCCAGGGCTTGAACATAAAAAGTCAGGCGAGAGTTAGAGTGGCTTATTTGCAGATATAAAATTATATTACGCTTATGCTTTATTTTGGTTTGTAGCGTGCTTCCTCAAGTTAAATTTATTGCCACTTTACGCCTCGTAAAAATGAGAAAGTCAACCCCTCATAAATTGTAATTCTGTCCTGACCCACTTGATAAGGTACTCAGGTCAAACATTTTGTATAATGGTTTTAAAGTTATTAGGTTTAACCCTCGGCACGATTGACACATTTTGTAAACACCACTTTTATTTAAAGATTTTAAAACGAAATGAATGAATGTCAAGCGTCGACGTTTGAACTGTGCCGCTGTAAAAGTACCGTCGCTGTAAAAATCAACGTCACTTTTTCAATTGAGAAAAAATAGACTTTACAAATTTATTTTCGCTTCGATCCTTGGTATGATCGAATGGTTGTCTTTGACGCGTTCAGTCTCTCTAGTCTCTACTCGGTGTGCCTTTGAAATTTAAAGTTTGTGACCGAAACTTGCTGCTTTTTAGGTAGGTAAAGACAGTTTATTTTTATTAAGTTCTTGTATTTCAAATAATATTACTGTAGGTACGTGAGGAATGACAATAGGACAATGCTGTACACTGTACCTATACCTATTATTATTTACTGTACCGCATTGTCTTAATGATATTTTTTAATTAATTTAAACGTAGCCAGAAAAATATTTCCGGAGCTGATTTGTGGGTTCAAAAACTCGTATTTACTAGGTCGCTTTTAGTTTTTAGTTTCGTTTTCAACTAATTTAACACAAAAAAATTACTGTGGCTAAGAAACACGTTTAAAAATAATTGCAAAAAAATATTTCTCTGTTCCAATTATACATTATTTTGAATTGAACATTTCAACATACACAGTGTATCCCCGGATTGTGTTTGCGATAGGTGTAAAATACCAAAAAAAAAAAAAAAATAGTACGGCTTTCATTTTCTGCAGTCTCAGTCTGCTTGACGTAAAATGGAATTTTACCAAATTCCAGTTAAAATGGGATCTAACTCGCGGAGTTAATCTAAAAAGAAAATGAAAGAAAATAAATCATTGTAGATAAACTGGTTTTTGTGTTGATTTTACGGAAAAATTCTATTTGGATAAAATATTTGGCATTGAAAGTTAAAGCCATATGCCAACGTTCATTGCATTTGAACAAAAAAAAATACTAAAAGTAAATACCTTTTTATTTTTTAACACAATTAACAATTTCAACGAATTCAACTAGAAACCTATTCAAATAGTACCCCACCTAAATTACTACAAATTCCACCATTCTTTTAATTCTTTGTAACTTCTAATTTCTTCAGGAGATATTATTATTTTTTTGTTCAAATGCAATGAAAGTTGGCATATGGCTCTAACTTTCAATGCCAAATATTTTATCCAAATAGAATTTTTCCGTAAAATTAACAGAAAGACCAGTTTACCTACAATGATTTATTTTCTTTTATTTTCTTCTTAGATTAAGGTGGGCAGTTCCGTGAACGTAATTCGAAAATATCTCCTACATCCCTAAACTGATTGAAAACATTTTTTGGTAGGCTGTTAGAGACAGCTTTATGGAATGGTACTAGTCTGTTGAAAACTACAGAAAAAAAAAATTTACTGGTGCGAAAATCAAAAAATTATTATTTTTTTACTTTTCAATAGTCTGGTACCGTTATCTCTAAAGGCCTATCAAAAAAATTTCTCGAATCAGTTCAGGGATGTAGGAGAAATTCTCGAATTACGAAATCATTTTCTTAAGTACGGCCGGCACCTTTAAGTCCGCGAGATAGATCCCATTTTAACTGAAATTTGGTAAAAATCCATTTTACCTCAAGCAGACCGAGACTGCAGAAAATGAAAGCCGTACTAATTTTTTTTTTTTTGGTATTTTACACCTATCGCAAACACATACTGTGCGACATACTGTATATGAATATCATTATTTTTGATAAAAATATTCAGATCATTTTTTCAAATAGTAATTATTTAAAACAAGAACATATTTGTCTGCAAACTATTCAAAAAAATATTTCATTGATTTTAGTCATTTTTTCTCGGTTTATTTTAACTGTAACTACTTGTAACTGCTGGTGGCTACAGCCTTGTCGTGTCTCACAGTTGATAGGTACTTATTTCTTTTTGTAATACTTTAGAATGAGTAAACGTGCTGGGCAAAAGACATTAGACTTCTTTCTTACTAAGAAAACTAAGAAAAATGATGAGACCCCTGAAAATCCAAATCAACTCAACTCAGTCGATAAATTTAGAGAATGGACATGCTGATTCTAGTTTAAGCGAGGGCAGCGACGCTAGAGGAAATTCCGAAGATGTAATTCAGATTCCATGCAAGTTAGAAACAGAGCCGGATCCTGCAAAATATTCGGGTGACGTAGACATAGGACATTACGTAAATAAAAAAACTAGCATTACTGATATGGAAAAATTTAACATTTTACAGAATGCATTTGTCCCATCCGCAGAGTATAATTTTCCATATTCGGTGCATTGTAAAAACCAAAAAGATGTAAAATGTTTTTTATCTAAAAGACACTTTAACTCTTTTGCCTGGCTTACATATTCTAACAGTTTGCAAGGCCTGTTTTGCAAATTTTGCGTATTATTTGCAAAATTTGGAGGCATACATAAATTAACTCCACTGAACAAATTTGTAGTTAGTCCCCTTCAGAAATATTCTAAACTCTTGGGCAAAGACGGTGACTTAATAACGCATGATTTGTCAAAATACCACGTTGAGTCAGTAGTATTTGGGACCAATTTTCTCAAAACATACAAAAATCCTCAAAAAGAAATACGAAACATATTAGATACTAAACGTTTAGAGCAGGTTGAGAATAACAGAGAAAAATTAAAATCGATTATTAATACACTCAATTTTTTGGGAAGGCAAAACATTTCAATTCGAGGTCATAGAATTCACTCGGAAGTTACAGAACCTACGGGCATAAATGAGGGTAACTTGCGTGAATATATTCGCCACCGTATAGAAACCTGCGGAGATGATTTAACGTTAAAAAATCATTTTGAATCGGCTTCAGCACGTAATAAATATATAAGCCCGTCGATTCAAAATGAAATAATTAATTGTTGTGGGGATGAAATTTTAAACAGTATTGTTAAAAAAGTCAAAGCCAGTAAATACTACAGCATTGTTTTTGATGAAACAACTGACATAAGTAAAGTTTCACAGATGTCATTAATTGTTCGATATTTGGATGAACACTGCAGTATCCGTGAAAACTTTCTAGGTTTTCTTGATTGTCACCAAGAAAATTATGATGATTTCACTCAAGAACCTGTTCTTACTGGGGCAATAATGGGACAAACAGTTATTGCTTACTTAAACAAGTTAGGTTTGCCGTTGGATACTTGTGTAGGACTAGGTACAGGCACGTGCAGTGTCATGTTGTCTGATCAAAAAGGAGCTGTATCAGAAATTCAAAAAGTTTTAAAAAATGCAATTAAATGTCCATGTTATAATCACTCCCTTAATCTTTCAATTTCAAAATCCAGCAATATTCAAGATATAAGAAACGCTGTTGGAACAATGAAAGAAACTATTGCGTTTTTTAATGCCTCCGCTAAGAGAAACAAGGTTCTTAAATTTGTTAATTCAAAACAATTAACCAGTCTTTGTGTGATCCCAAAAACCTATGCGTGAATTTTTTCAGATTTTTTCAATCACTTTTTCTTAGTTTGACCTTCAAGTGACCTTGAAACTGACGTGATAGAGGTCAACCGGCATCGGATACAGACTCAGCGACCTAAAAACCCTATATGTAAATTTTTTCAGATTTTTTAACAGCTTCCTCTCCGTTTTTCTCAAATTAACCTTGAAATGACCTCCGGATGCCTTTTAAGGGTAAGCGAACACCGAATTCGGACTCAGCGACCCCAAAAACCTATGTGTAAATTTTCTCAGATTTTTTCAACCACCACCTTTTCTTAGTTTGACCTTCAGATGTCCTTGAACCTGACGTGATAGAGCTTAACCGACCTCGGCATCGGAATCAGCGACCCCAAAAACCCCTGGGTACCTAGGTAGAGTTCTGTGTATTTTTTTATACTAAATGTTGACCTGTGTTATTATTATTCTTTTATTTTCTGCTTTTTAGCCCCCCCCCCACCCCCCCCCCCCCAAAAAAATCGTCTTCTAATTTTTTTTTTCTTTTACTATATAAGGCCAGCAGCAGTGACAAATCGTGGATTAAGGGCAACTAGTTACGTTAAGGAATGTTCGTGTCCTGTTAAATAAATACCTTAAACAAATACCTTTTTTAATTTGCTCTAAGCTATAAAGGGGTACAAAAATATTTGTTTCTGAACAAAATAAACGTTTTTTTATTCCCAAATTGAAAAAATTTAAAAACCCATTGATCTCTAGAAAGTATTATTTCTGTGTATAAAAGTTATTTATATTTTGAGTAAGATAATTTTAGTTACCATATCTATAGATGTATTTAGGAATAGTATGCCTCTTTACTATGTTGCCAAGTTTAGGAGGCGATATCGCTACTTTATTGTAAGGAAGCATTTAATACCTATATACATCAAGTGTTTAAAACAGCAGCGCCACCTGGTAAAAAATGTAGTGGACTATGGTGTATGTTTACATATGTTTATAGGTATTTTCCGCCTCCAAAAAAAGTGTCGTTAAATGCTTCTATCTCTCTATCTCTTCCCTTTTTGTCATAATCTTATATGCGCACCAATAAAGCTGATCATTATTGATAATAATGAGTCATGAATTTACTAATTATCATGACATTCGCGATGAAAACAACACAAAACGTCTCCGCCTCCGAAATCGGAGGCGAACGCGTAAAATCGGAGGCAAACACCACCTAACCATATAACATTCGGAGGTGTATGAGTACTAAATGCATGTATATATATATATATATATATATATATATATATATATATATATATATATATATATATATATATATGAAATAGGATTTGAAGGAAGCAACTACTCAGCGGGCAAATACCCCGACCTGCATTGAATTACACCAGTAACCAACTATCATTTGTCTGTTCCTAACCAGACATAGACCGGTTTCGAACTTATTATGTTCTCCTCAGTATGCCATAGGTCATGGAACAGACAAATGACAGTCTTCAACTTGCTAGTCTTATACAAACCGAATCAAATGAAGTGACGGTGAGAGGTAATATATATATATATATATATAATATATATATATATATATAATATATATATATATATATATATATATATATATATATATATATATATATATATATATATATATCTCAAGTAGCACAGAATTCTTTAAGATATCTTTAAGAAGTTCTATTTACTGCCCGCGAGGATATCTTGTATTTATGTACTCTGAGAAATCTTTATATATGCTCAACTTTTATGCACTGGGGAAATATAAACTGGGCAATTTCAACTTTTGTTAACCCACAGACATATACTAGAAGTTCTAAAAGGGAATTACCATACAGCTCAATTTTCTAAGTATTATAGAAATCAAATAAAGTATTAAAAGGGAAATAGTATTATTATCCTCAACAGAATACTTGTAGACATCTTCTAGAAGTTCTAAAAGGTAATTACCATACAGCTCAATTTTCTATGTATTACAGAGATCAAATAAAGTATTAAAATGAAAATATTATTATTATCTCTAATAGAACACCTATAGAAGAAATTCTTTTAATGCATAAAATTTGTTTGCTTACCACGTAGTTTGTTACAGAAATTATTCCTAGATGACGCCACGTACAAACCACTGACGATAATCAGTCATGCATTATCTTATACCTACTCATTAATTATAGAACATTAATAACATTAATGTCCTACAAGTCTGTTATTTTACAATAACCACCTTATTTTGAGATACATTAAATGATAAATAACGCCCTAGGGCGTTATGAATATCTATAACGCCCTAGGGCATTATAAAATTATAATACAACCCAAAACAAACAAATTATGATAGTGTTATTGACAAACAAAATGCATTGCTATGCAACGGCGGCGTTTACAAACAAATTTAATGTTTACTCTCTTTAAAATCAAATCGTTCTGAACATAATAGATGTCAAATTAATAAATCGTAAATGTCAAAAAAAAAACTTCGAATTAAATAACAGACTTGCAGGACATTAAACGTTGAAGGCACCACGGGTGTTATAGGATAATGACGCCCTCGGTCGACGTACATTCTCTCGGGCCAGAGGCCCTCGGGATTGTACACTGCCGACCTCGGTGCGTTATTATCCTTATAACACCCTTGGTACCTTAATAACTATACTGCAACGTTCAAATTCTCTCAGGGATCATGGATTTATTTGGTTAAATCTTATAACGATCTCTAATCTTTGGTTTGGTTTGGGCCTGATGTCTCATACTGAGATTTTGATTAACCAACATTTCACCAGCTGCCGCTGGCAATTCTATAAGTGTGTGTTGGTACTTCTAATAAAATCCTATAAAGATGTTTTCAGTACCGTTTATATTGTTTATATTGGTAAGCGATAAAATACCCGAAAGATTACTACAGGAATTAAATCTGTTTGCAGGATCGATGCGGTACATCTAACAGAAATCCTATAAAGATGTCCTCGGGACCATTTATATTGGCAAGCGATAAGATATCCTAAAGATTACTATGGGAATTCTATAGGTATGCAAAAGGCTGCTCACAGGATTCTATACTAGTAGCTTTTTTCGATTACCATGAGAAGTACTATTTAATACTGATATGCTGACATTTGCCCATCTTAGGGAACTCTTACAGACCTCTAGAAGATATTTACTAATTCCTAAATTTTTGTCCTCGGGATATCTTAAGGAATTAATTGTGCTACTTGGGATGTAATATACGAAAAAAATTGAAAAAATCAAATTTCGGGAGATCTTGATCAGATCTAAACCGATTTGGCTGAAATTTGGAATGGAAGTAGTCTTTATTCACAAAACTCATTTACCAAATTTGAGCCAAAAATATTAAATAGTTTGGCTGAAATTACAGTTTCAGTCAAATTTTCTGAAATGTTCAAATTGAAATATCTCCGGACCTAAAAGACGGATCGGTAGGTTATTTTATGTACTTTTACGTGATATAAGTCAAGAACAGTGGCGGCTCGTGATATTGTCTGCAGAGGAGGCTTGATATTTTCAAAGACAATAACTTGCAATATGATTACAATTTGTACATTTCCCCACCACCCTCGAGGTAGTACAACGGATTTTTGGAAGATTCGAAGATATGCTGCTTCTTCCAAAGGGAGGCTCAGCCTCCCCTGCCTCTCCTGACAAGCCGCCGCTGATGTCAAGAATCACTTTTTTTTTACATTCGGTAGTTTTTTAGTCATTTGCACTATATATATATATATATATATATATATATATATATATATATATATATATATATATATATATATATATATATATATATGTATATATATAATATATGTGTACTCATTGACTATGTGTGCGCGCACTGGTATGTATAAATCAGAAAACAATTGTATTTATTATAAAACTTTAAAAAATATATATATTTTTTATTTGTATATAGTCGTGCCTACTGCTTTGATAGGTATAGATAAATGTATATTATATTAAATATGTGTATGCGTGCGTGTATTTATTTCTGTAAGTATGTGAATGTGTTACAATTTTTATTTTTTTTTTATTTTTACGTGACTCAGGTAGCCGCTTCATGTATAATCGAAGGGTAACCGTGGTCTATCTTTTACTTTTCAAAACGAGTATTTTGATATTGTACCACGCCTACCTTTTGCCACAAAGCAAATTTTGATCCGACTTTTAGGTCCGAAGATATTTCGATTTGAAAATTTCAGAAAATTTGACTGAAACTGCAATTTCAGCCAAACTATTTAACATTTTGACTGAAATTTGGTTAACAGTTTCTGTGTGATAAAGACTAATTCCATTCCAAATTTCAGCCAAATCGGTTGAGATCTGATCAAGATAGTCAAAATTCGATTTTCTCAATTTTTTTCGTATAAAAATATTTATATCAGGAGGGGGGACGGTCAGATATCTTCCCCAAATTTAAGCTGAATATTGAGAATAAAAGGATACCATTTTCTTTTCTTAACTAGAAATTAAAACAACAAATTTAACCTTTAAAATGTCCAAAATACCTCTTTTCTGCCAAAAAAAGCATGGTTCCTTCCTTTTTGAAAATCAAAATTTTAGGATTTTATTATACTCGTCATGACAAACAATTTCCGCAGGGTCTGCATCCATCTTAAAAATTTTCCCAATCCTTTCCTAAACCGACTCCACTATTAAGCTGCATTTTCATATATTTATTTAATTTTTCCTGATTACTCTTATGTTCAAACAGTCTAATAACGATTCTAATAAATATTAAAACGCAATATTACACAACACTTTTAATTACAATTTTTAACTTAGGTACCTTTTTGTCTGTTTGGTCACTATAATTTACTTTATCATAAAAGTAATTAGAAAAGTAATTGCTAATTCCTTTTTTAAAGACATGTACTTTGTAATTGTAATTAGTTCCTTTTTTAAACAAGTAATTTGTAATGGTAATTAGTTCCTTTTTTTGAAAAGTAATTGTAATTGTAATTATTTTTAAATTACAAGTAATTACCCAGCTTTGTATCTAATATGGGCTAAAATCTTGTAACGCGCTAATTTTGCTGGGTCTATTACAATTATTTAAGTTTATAAATTGTACCAGAAATTGTCTTTTATGATCTGTTTATTAAACACATCACAGATAGTAGACAACCCCCAAATCCAAAGCCAAGGCTGTCCGGAAGGGGGTTAAACATTCGGAAAAACGCAGACATACATCCACACCCACCAGTGTTGTCAATACCGGGGCTGGGGGTCGAACCCAGAGCGCGGTAGCGAGTCGATCAGCGTATTCGCCACTCAATACGCCTTAACCGATTGAGCTACCGTGCCGAAATTTGTCTGAAGCCAGCTCTGTGCTTATACCTGAACTTGTTTATCTCTAGGCCAGATAAATAAATTCTGCCGTGGAAGGGGATATGCCCCATATTAGGTCATGTGAAAAATAAGTGAATTGGATTGGTCACGCGAAACCGCTTCATGTTGGTTGGTCACCTTACGGGGGAAATGGTAAATATTCCAGTGGAGAGCCACCATGTTTAATTTCGGGGCTGGCAGCGGCCAGAGATGTTATGTGGCCTACGTTAGATATGGGAAAATCGGTTCCACTCATGTAGCGTTGCAAACGCGATCGCTCCAGAGAAATACCGCGACAAAATAACGTTACTTTGGAGCGACGCGACAGAAATAAAATGATATGGCTCGCTCTGCCAAACGCGCTTATTGAGTTCAAGAGATCGCGTTTGTTGTGTAACGTGTGGTATTTTCGGAACTCAAAGTTTTGGAGGGTAGGATATGTAATGTAACGTGATCTATTATACAGTGTCAGAAAATGTTTCATTTGGGTCGGCAATGAGAGCAAGCGAGAGCGAAGCAACTAGGCTATTCTTTTTTATCGTATAACACATCCTACTCGTGCCACCTGCTTTCCCCACCACATGTGCGTGGGCAACTCTGTCTGCGGGAAATGTAAATAATTATTTGACTCGTTTTGAAAGTAAAAATGGTTAAATAATTTCAGTTATTAAAGCACGTAATAATATTACATATGCTGGACAGAGCCAACTACATCCTTCCTTTGAATAAATGGTACTGAAATTTTTAATAGCAATGATGTACGTGTTTTCTTGATAGCGCGTCATTATTTGCTCCCTCTACTAGAGCACTGGTACACGCCTTTATTGTAGGCGGTCTGTCAAGCCGTTGAAACTATGCCTGCGACCCAAATCCAAAATCTTCCGATACTGTATGCAGTCGCTTGTTAATTTCTATAGTTATGTAGATTTATTAGATTTTTGCATTTTCTTACTAAACAATAAAAGTAAATACCAATAAAGATATATAGGTTGTAAAAAATATAGTACATTTATTTGTTGTATGAGTTGTTATTTTATATAAACTAATAGACTATATTACATAGACGTAGTTTAAACTTTGGGTGGCCATTTATAAAATCGCAGTTTTCTCTCTATTGTTGGTATGTATTTTTATTTTATAAAAAATATAAAGAATTATTTTGGTATTTTTTTTACCAGGTAGGTATATGCAGGTATAGTATTTTGGGTTGATAATTGATTTCTGTTGATATTTATGAAATATAGCCCCAAAAAAAAAACAATAAAGTCGTCTACCATTTGGAATTGTTTTTCTAATAAACAAAAATCAGATAAGATAGCAATTTGCAACGATTTTTATTATTGTTAATATATAATTATACGTATAATTATACATCCCTTGGCAACACTATAAACCTATCTTAGTATAAGGCCAATAAAAGAAAAGAGCTTAACGTTAAGTTCTATACTCTGGTATGGCATTGCATCTTTCCACCTTGTCGCTGGTCAAAGTCTACAAACTTTATGGTCGTCGGTAACGTTGACACACAGGGTTCGTTTGGAGTAACCGGTTACTTTAGCATTTAATAGCGCGACTGTACGTTACCTAAAAATACCGCGACAAAATAGCGTTACAGAGATAACGACCCATCTCTAGCCGACGTATGTCGGCCACTTAATTTGTATAAAGTGGTATTTTTGATATTTATCATGGGAGTGAAAATGGAATTATAAGAACGTAAACAAGCATGGCGTCGATCCAGGCAGAAATGTCAAATCGGCGTATTACTCCCGCCAACAAAAATTCAAAAATCTGTCACTCGTGCGTCTTTAACCTATAAATATGACGATGTCGATGAATACTTCGTTGAGTTCATTATAAAAATTGTAGTTGTTATTTGCTAGGTAGGTCCGTTTTTTGGTACTACATATTGATAAGCTTCACCTGTAATAAGTCAGAAAGTTATCATTTTAATTTGTCTTTAATTTTGCATTGAATTTTGGTTTTCCTTTTTCCAACCGGCTAAACAATTTTATATTTTTCAGGAGTACAATCCCCCTTATTTGGACCTACTATAGGTAATTGTAATGGCCCTGTATTGGCGTGCAATAATTTTAATTTTAATGGTGACCAAAAAAAGAAGTTGCAGCAATTCTGATCCAGATTAACAAAAATTTTGATTTTGTGTAGGTATGTTCGCACACAATTTACATTTTATTAAAATTACCACAGACTTTAACTTTCAGATATGGTGTGTGAAGACAATGATGCGTATAACTTACTTTGTGATCAATATCCCGGCTTAACTAATGATCAACTGTGATATATCTTTGTAAATGTAGTCCTTAGTTTTGTGAGGTAACCTTATCACTTGCTTTATTTTGAATTTGAGAAAACTTTACAATGAATAAACAAAAAAAATATTCGTGCAAATACCCTAGTTGCAAGAATAGTTATTATTGGACAAAAGGTGCAAAAAATGTTGAAAATAAACGGTTTTATAGATTTCCTTTGAATCATGAACGTGCCCTTGTTTGGAAAAAGGTATGCAAAATAGACTTGAATAAAGCCTGTAGAAACTTTTATGTTTGTGAAGAGCACTTTCGAATCAATGACTTTGTCAATGTCTCAAAACATTTGCTTCTTCCAAATGCTGCTCCATGTCCTATTAATGAAAAGGAAAACTTGGTACCTATTTCTACTGAGAATGTTATAACTGATGACAGTGCAAATAATAATAATAATACCGAGCAGTCAAATAGTGTCAATATAAGGTCAGTTTTTAATGATCATGATTATTTTACAAGTAATTCAAACAACTTTTCTGATAAGCAGACCAATTCACCCCCATTTACAGATAAAACGACATTGCATACGAATCAAGATTCTACAAATTTTTCAAATAATATTCAGCTAATGGAGCCACTTAATGATCACGATTATTGTGTAAATAATTTATATAATACTTTTGATGTTGATAATCAGTCTGATGTATCATTGAATGATTTAATTGCTCATAATTCTTCAAATAATCCTTCTTTAATTTATTCAACCCCAAAAAAAAAGAAAAGGATTTTTAACCCAAGCAGGTGTTTGTGAAAAAAGCAGTACACCACGTAAAAAAGTTATGTACAAAGTTCATAGGTTTACAACTCAAAAACTGTGTAAAATAAAAAAGCGACTTGCCAATACAACAGATAAGTTGAAATCTTTGAAAAAATTGTATGATGATAATGTTTTCCAAGTCATCAATGAACAGTTAAATACTGTGTCAAAAAATTTTATAAATTCACAATTGAGAAACATTGATCGCAGGTGGACTTCAGACGATAAAACTTTCGCTTTATCAATGTATAAGCGTAGTCCACGCCTCTATAGATATTTACAAGCACATTTTTATTTGCCTTCAACAAGAACACTGAAAAGCATGCTGTCAAAAATTCCTTTGACACCGGGTATAAATAAATTACTCCTAGCAGTTGAAATTGAAGGTAGATGAAATTAATTAGTGGTTTCGAAGATCTTGGTGAACTGGGTCGGCGTAATGCCGAAGCAAATCATGCTTTAGTTTTTATGATAAGAGGTTTAAGACGACATGGAAACAGGTAGTGGCTTATTATTTATTTTTTTTTTTTTAACTGTTTAACGTCGGCCTATTTCCGCTACCAAGGCCTATCACCGACGCCAGGAGACGAGCTACCCCCAACCTGGAAATTTTGTCGAACCTCTTCCCTTAAGAAGAGTAGGGATATTTTACTTGCCTAACATTTAATAGACAAGGGACCGCCTGCTTTACATCCCCTCCGAAGGATGGTATATCCACTACGTAATCCTCGTCTGAAATTACGTAACTTCCGAGTATACACTGATATACAAGCCTCTAGAAGGTGGGACGAGAACGCTGTATTTCCCAAGATGGGAGCCCATCCAAGGTAGTGGCTTATTATTTTACGAATACTACAATTTCCAGTGATAATCTTAAGGTAATCTTGAAAAATCTTATTATGGAGTTGCAGAGTATTGGGTTGCACGTAAAAGCCACTGTCTGCGACCAGGGTTCTACACAAAAAAAGGCCCTTACTGAATTAAGTAATGAAAAAATCAATGATCCTACTCCTTATACATTTTTGGTTAATGGAGAGTCTATTGTGATTATTTATGACATCCCACACCTTTTAAAATGTACTAGGAATGCTTTATCAAAGTATAAAATTGTATTTAGAGGAACCGGTGATCAAATAAAAGTGGCAAAATGGCAATACATAAAAACCGTGTTTGATATTGATCAACTACAAAACTATAAAATGCTGTATAAATTAAGACCTGACCATTTCAATATGAATGACAATCATGAAAATGCGAGTGAAAATTGCTGCTGCCCAGCTGCTTCCATAAATACTTATGCCTCAACAGATAGGCTCCCTGCTGAATCAGTTTATACAGCGGAATTTGTTGAAAATATTGATAATTTATTTGATTCCTTAAACGGTTCTACACAATTTCCTGTTGATGGTAAACCTTACAGATGTGCCATCAAAGAGGGATCACCGCATTTGGAATTGTGGGAGAAGTTGTTGCCACAGATTCGGGATTGGAAAATAATACAGGTTTTGAATAATGGTGTTGAGGTTGACATCACCAATAAGTTTAGTTTTATTGATAGTTGGCAAGTATCCATAAGATCTGTAAGGTATTTGTGGCAACAGCTGAAAGCCATAGGTTTCAAATTTCTGAATTTACGAGCTCTCAATCAAGATCCCGTTGAAAATTTGTTCTGCCTCATTCGTCAACATGGCATTTCTAATACAAATCCGACGTGCCATCAGTTTACTGCAGCCCTTAAAACTGTCATATTAAATAATTTAAGTATGCCTGCCACTACAGTATCAGGTAATTGTGAAAGTGATCAATGTCAAAATTTAACAGACCTGAAAAAATTTCTTTCTTCCAACAATGAGACTGAAGAGAACGCTCTTAATGGTGAAAATGAAATGTACATGGATATACCAAAAAATATTGTGAATTATGAGGGAAGTGATGAATATGCGGTAACATACGTGGCGGGATACTTGATAAAAAAAATAAAGGTACCACATTGTGATGTGTGCAAAAAAGATCTTTTAAGTCCAACTATAGAAAGATGTCATTTATTCACTAATTTTAAAGAATACACAGACAAAAGCAATTCTTTAATATATGCAAGTGATAAGGTTGTCGAATTAGTAAAAAATCTACATACTGTATTATACACTTATTTAATTGCCAATGGACACCTCACAAATTTGGAAACTGATTTTAAAAATAAGTTTCATCAACTATCTCGTCGAATTTTTGTCATCACCACAGGTGTGATAAATTAATTATTAATGAGGCTGTGACCCTTTTAATCTTCAAATATGTAAAAGATAGGAAAAAAAATAAGCAACGTTCCACAGGATTCTATGAAAAAAGCGAGCAATGGAATTCTCTGTAGTATCGTAGATTCAATAAGACTGCGTTATCAAGTTTGCTAATTAATTATTATGTTCCTAGCTGGTCAAATAAGTTACTCCCTAGTCACTAGAAAGTATTCCTTATTTTTATTTTGTGCTTTCCATACAAAAGTAGTCGGTAAGTGCAGTTTTATGTATCTGTGACTACAGTTTTATAGTTTATTAATTTTAAGTTTCGTTTTGTGCCCCTTGTTGACCAATGCACTTTTTTTTTGTTAATTTTATTTTTATATATTTTATTATTGATTATTTAATTATCGAGATAAGACTTCGTTATCAAATTAGCTAATTTATTATCATGTTCCTAGTCACTAGAAAGTATTCCTTATTTTTGTTTTGTGCTTTCCAAACAAAAGTAGTCGGTAAGTGCAGTTTTATGTATCTGTGACTGCAATTTTATAGTTTATTAATTTTAAGTTTCGTTTGTGCCTCTTGTTGATCAATGTACTTTTTTTTGCTAATTTTATTTTTATATATTTTATTGTTGATTATTTAATTATCGAGATAAGACTTCGTTATCAAATTAGCTAATTTATTACCATGTTCCTAGTCACTAGAAAGTATTCCTTATTTTTGTTTTGTGCTTTCCATCAAAAGTAGTCGGTAAGTGCAGTTTTATGTATCTGTGACCGCAATTTTATGGTTTATTAATTTTAAGTTTCGTTTTGTGCCTCTCGTTGATCAATGCACTTTTTTTTGCTAATTTTATTTTTATATATTTTATTGTTGATTATTTAATTATCGAGATAAGACTTCGTTATCAAATTAGCTAATTTATTATCATGTTCCTAGTCACTAGAAAGTATTCCTTATTTTTGTTTTGTGCTTTCCAAACAAAAGTAGTCGGTAAGTGCAGTTTTATGTATCTGTGACCGCAATTTTATGGTTTATTAATTTTAAGTTTCGTTTTGTGCCTCTCGTTGATCAATGCACTTTTTTTTGCTAATTTTATTTTTATATATTTTATTGTTGATTATTTAATTATCGAGATAAGACTTCGTTATCAAATTAGCTAATTTATTACCATGTTCCTAGTCACTAGAAAGTATTCCTTATTTTTGTTTTGTGCTTTCCATCAAAAGTAGTCGGTAAGTGCAGTTTTATGTATCTGTGACCGCAATTTTATGGTTTATTAATTTTAAGTTTCGTTTTGTGCCTCTCGTTGATCAATGCACTTTTTTTTGCTAATTTTATTTTTATATATTTTATTGTTGATTATTTAATTATCGAGATAAGACTTCGTTATCAAATTAGCTAATTTATTACCATGTTCCTAGTCACTAGAAAGTATTCCTTATTTTTGTTTTGTGCTTTCCATCAAAAGTAGTCGGTAAGTGCAGTTTTATGTATCTGTGACCGCAATTTTATGGTTTATTAATTTTAAGTTTCGTTTTGTGCCTCTCGTTGATCAATGCACTTTTTTTTGCTAATTTTATTTTTATATATTTTATTGTTGATTATTTAATTATCGAGATAAGACTTCGTTATCAAATTAGCTAATTTATTACCATGTTCCTAGTCATTAGAAAGTATTTCTTATTTTTGTTTTGTGCTTCTTATGGATGATTCTTTAATTGATCCCTAATTTAACCCAGGAAAAATCGATACCTATCCAATATGGAAAAAAAAATTGTATCGTACTGAATTTTTGCATGCACCTTAGTATTAAGGTTCTTAATAATGTGTGACAGTTCCTTATAGATTTGACCACTGCGGGGGTCAAAGTTCGCGAAAACATTATTTTGCAAATATCTTGAAAATGGTTACCCTTTCAAAAAAGAACATAATTTACTAATTTGCTAATTTGTAGCTGCTACAAAAACGAGTCCAGAAGTTCTTTTGTGGGAGAAACCATTCACGAGTTATAGTATAGGAAATAGCGTGCAAATTCGACGACGAGTGGTTACCGTCTGTCAGTCGGTAATTGAAGAGACCATATAAATTCAAAATTTTTTCCTCTCTGGAACTTTTTGGTATGGTGGGGGGATTGGGAGGGGGGGCATTTATTTTTAAATCGAATGATTATCGATGTCTGTCCGCATAGGTAGTTAGTATATGTACCTCACATACCCCAGTTACGCTGGCAGACGAAAATTCCGAACGGCGCGAGCGCTAACCGGAAAAAGAAAAAAAAAATTTTTAGTTTATTTTTCCGGTTAGCGCGCGCGCCGTTCGGAATTTTCGTCTGCCAGCGTAATTGGGGTATGTGAAGTACATATACTAACTACCTATGCGGACAGATATCGATAATCATTCGATTTAAAAATAAATGCCCCCCCTCCCTATCCCCCCACCATACCAAAAAGTTTCAGAGAGAAAACATTTTTGTATTTATATGGTCTCTTCGATTACCGACTGGCAGACGGTAACCACTCGTCGTCAATTTTGCACGCTATTTCCTAGACTATTATAGCGCTTCAAAGAATCGAGAACGTGTAGTGGAGGTTGAGTAACAGTTCTCTTTTACTTTTTGTTACTCAGCCTGCCTCTACTATGCTCTCTATTCTTTGAAGCGCTACAACTCATGAACGGTTTCTCCCACAAAAAAACTTCGGGACTCGTTTTTTGTAGCAAATTATCTCAGCTATAAATTAGTGAATTGTTTTTTTTTTTTCGAAAAGGTCACCGTTTTCAAGATATTTGCAAAATACTGTTTTCGCGAACTTTAACCCCGTGTAATTGACCCCGCGGCGGTCAAATCGATAAAAAACTGTCACACATTATTAGGAAACCTAATACTAAGGTGCATGCAAAAATTCAGCCATTTGCAGTTTTTTTCCAACTTGCAATACTTTTGTGTCGATTTTTCCTGGATTAAATTTCTTCACAAAAGTAGTCAATAAGTACAATTTTATGTACCTGACTATAGTTTTATGGTTTATTAATTTTAGGTTTCGTTTTGTGTCCCTTGTTGGCCAATCCAGTTAACCGGCCACGGCCTAAGAGGTTTTTTGTTAATTTTATTTTTATGTTATGTTGATTATTTGTTACAGCTGTAATTAGCTGCATTTGTGTACACAATTTTTTAAAATATATATTTATATATTTTTTATCTCATTTTTCCCTGTCTACATATTATATTTCGCAGGTACACACGCCATCTTTGACTTTTTATTAATTAACAGGCCAGATAGAAAGAATTTTTTTGAGAGATTTATGTTAAATTCATGAATAAGCTGAAGGTAATATTTTACTTAAAAAAAAAATTTTCTTTACAAGGTTGATAACAATGAAAATATTGAGATGCCGAGTATCTGTAATGCGATCGGGCACAAATTTCAAATTCAATATTCCCGCATATTGCTTAGTTCTTCCAGGCGACCACCAGATGGCGAGCCAAACTTTGTTGCCGCTCTTAAAGCACTGGCTTGCTTTTCTCTTGAGTATGTGTTCTATGATATTTATATCGTACCGTTTATTGAGATCCCGGTAACTAAGAGAAAGGTGAGGAGCAATATGTAAATGAAAAATTAAAGAAGAGTAAAATTTAGAGAAAGTTCGGTAGTGAAGTTGACTCGAGAATTAGTAAAGTTAATTCAATTACTTTTACGAAAATTACATATGAGGCCTCGTCAAGAATGCAGTTCTTAATACCAACGATCATATAGCTGTTTACGTTTTGCAGTTGGTTTGTAAATTAGATATACAGTGAGTGTGCTAAGGAGATTGCTTCCGTAAGTAAACATTAAACATTTTCTTCCGGCGTCCAGGGACCTGTTACTTCCATTTTCGACAAATCACTCAATACCCAAGGGTGGTTGTTGTGCAGTGTCTGTGTAATGATTTCGTTACCTTCCGTTCTTGAGTAAAAGAAATTTAACTTTTATCGATTTCCACATGACACAAACTATAATACTAGTGTTTATGTGCTAAAAGCTTTTGTTCAATACGCAGACGATGTCTGCCAATTTTATATATAAATGATAAAGTTTTTTGATTTACATTTTTTGTACCTACTTAAACTTTTTTAATAAGTACGTTATTATTAAATTTTGTTTAATGAATAAGTAAATTAACTTTCAGTTAATACGGGTTTCTGCAGGTCGGCCGGCCATTATTAATATTTTTGTATATTTTGTTTATCATATGGCATTATGTTAATATCTTGTGTATTTGTATCTTTATGGTAAAAGCGATATTTATTTTTTTCTCCCACACCCTGTTGTCCACTGCTCTTTGTGGTATTTTGTAATATATTCTTGTTATTAATTATGATTTTATTTCTAACTCCTTATAATTAATGAGCTAGTCGTGCAACCTTTGTAGAGTAAACATTATCTTTTAAAAATAACGTAGGGCTAATTATTAGCGTTATAACCTTCTCGACAAAATACTCTTAAAATAAAAATAAAAAAATAAAAAAAAGTGCATCAAAATCAGATCACCCGTTGAAGAGATATGAAGCCAGACAGACAGACAAACATACAAACATACGCGTCAAGCTTATAACCTCATTTTGGGTCGGGGGTTAAAAATTAACTAACTTCAAACTTTTGGTTATTTTTTGATGGTGCGTTAATTTCTTGGAGAAGTGTATATTCATTGCGTCGTTCCTATCCGATATAAAAGTTATAGTTTAAACCGAATTCTTCAGCATTTCTTAGAATGCAACGTATGAGCGAATACACTATACGATCAAATTATAGTGTTAAAACCAGCAAACCCTTTCATTCGATACCCATATCATGGGGGTGCATATAAAATAACTGGTCCGCCATATTGGATTTGGAATGACGACACTTAGATAACCATGCATTGTCATCTAAACTAAACGTGTATGCAAAATTTCAGCTCAGTTGGGGATAACTGTTTTAAAATTCAGTTGCGTCCGCCATATTGAATTTAGTGTGACGTCATTTTATTTTCGTATTCTTCTCAGCAAACCCTTCCATTTGATACCCATATCATGGGGTTGCATAAAAAATAACTGGTCCGCTATCTTTGGGAGTCCGCCATATTGGATTTGGAATGACGTCACTTAGCTAACCATACATTGTCATCCAAACTAAACGTGTATACAAAACTTCAGCTCAATCGGTTGGGGATAACTATTTTAAAATTCAGTTGCAAGATTTGACCCACAAGAACAAGGCAAGTTAAATAAAAGCTTGTAATCAAGATGGCGACCAAACATCAAAATCTAATATGGCAAAATATTCTCGACAAAATACTCTTTCAAATAAAAAAAAGCACCAAAATCGGATCACCCGTTGAAGAGATATGAAGCCACAGACAGACGGACAGACATACAGACAGACATACAAACATACGTGTCAAACTTATCTTTTTGGGTCGGGGGCTAACAAATTTAAAAGTAAAACTACTACACAACACACGTAATTGTCTTTGTATAATGAAAACTACATTTAAAACTGTCTACTTCAATAGTTGATAGCATACAAAAGTTAAAAAAAATTAAAGGAAAACTGTGAATTTCAAATTAAAAACATTGAAAAGATTGAGGTTGTGTGGCCTTCAATCTCGTCGGCTATCAAATGGTGCTCGGGCCCTACATCACAGTTTATCCATTAGAAATTAAATAAGTTTTTAATAATTATAAATAAACTAGCTGATGCCCGCGACTTTGTTCACGTGGAATTAAGAACATTGATTCACGGTATCTCGCACTAAAAAGGTATTATTCACTTGAAAACCGCTTGCTTAAAATTCCCTCTCTATATACGGAGTATTGTGCCTTTATGAAAGACTATCTTGTAAGTAATCATATGACACCAATAAAGTCTGAATCTCTGAATCTGTCCTCTGAGAAGATATATTATATTCCTCATCATGCTGTTCTAAAACCCGATAGTACGACCACCAAGCTTCGCGTAGTGTTCGACGCCTCCTTTAAATGCCCCATTTCACTGAATGACACATTATTGGTTGGTCCGAAATTGCAACAAAATATAATCAGTATTTTAATGAATTTTCGTCTTCATACATTTGTTTTCACAGCAGACGTTAAGCAAATGTATAGACAAATTTTAGTGACTGAGCCCCACCGTGATTATCAACGAATTCTATGGAGATTCTCTCCAGATGATCCTGTCACGGCCGACTCTTAGAGTCGGCCGTGATCCTGTTCAAGACTTCCATTTGAACACTGTGACTTATGGTGTATCATCCGCCCCCTTTTTAGCTATTCGATCTCTTATTCAGTTAGCTAATGACGAAAAGGACAGATTTCCCTTGGCCTCCGCCGTACTGTCAAAATATACATATGTGGATGACATCGTGTGTGGATGTGACTCTCTAGCTGAAGCAGCAAGTTTACAAACACAACTTACATCGTTGCTAAGATGTGGTGGTTTTGAGCTACGAAAATGGGCTAGTAATAACCCCGCCTCACCCGATAACATACCTCCAGACAATCGTCTGATAAATAGTCTCTCTTTTGACAATGACGACGTGACTGTCAAAATTCTTGGCCTAAAATGGCTTCTTACTTCTGATACGTTCTTCTATGAAGTTGCTCCTCTGGATAGACCATGTACAAAACGTACCATTCTTTCGAAATTGGCCCGAATTTTTGACCCTCTGGGCTTTCTGACACCCTTAACATTCCTTGCCAAACATCTTACACAAACTCTGTGGAGTTTGAGATTACAGTGGGATGAATCTCCTCCCTCTGAAGTGCTTAATCTTTGGATTCGTTATAAAACGGAATTATCATATCTCACAAAATTAACTATCTATTGTTGAAAGCAATTTTCTGAATTGTGAACTTCACGGATTCGCTACGCAGCCGCTACCTATGTGCGTTTTATACTTCCGAATGAACAAATGAAAGTTTATCGTGTATGCGGAAAATCGAAAGTTGCACCTTTGAAGACAGTATCTATCCCACGCCTCGAACTGTGTGCCGCCGTTCTTCTTTTCGAATTGATCAAACTTGTTATTGAGGCTTATTCGGAAAAATTAAAATTTTCTAACATTTAGGCCTGGACGGACTCTATGGTCGGCCTATCCTGGATAAAGTCGTCTCCCCATAGATGGAAGACCTTTGTTAGCAATCGCATAAGTTGTATTCAGGAAAATGTATCTCCTGAAAATTGGTATCATGTCACATCAATGGAAAATCCAGCTGATTGTGCTTCTCGTGGCTTGTTTCCAGCCGAGCTCGTTGACCATGATAATTGGTGGTCTGGTCCGACATGGTTAAATACACTTCCAAATAATTGGCCTAAACACCCTTTGATGTCATCTATTGAGGGTCATGAGGAAGAAAGGAAAGTCACCTTTTCTACCTTTGTTTCCCTAGATGCTTTAGATTTCCTAATCGAGCGATACTCTTCACTTTCTAAAATTAAACGCATAGTCGCATACTCTCTTCGTTTTATTCATAACATAAAACATCCTGCTGATAAAAAATATAACTCTCTCACGATCTTTGAACTTCATCAAGCCTTATTATGTTTGGTAAAACGAGTGCAACATTTAGTCTTTATTAATGAAATCTCTAATTTAGAGAATAAACTACCAATTACCTGAACATTTCGTAAACTTCACCCATTTCTGGATAAAGATGGTCTCCTTAGGGTGGGTGGTCGACTCTTTTTCTCAAGTCTCTCTTGCGACCATAAATTCCCTCTTATTATGCCCAGAAATCATCGTTTGACTGAACTCATAATTGAAGAAATTCATCATCAACATTTACATCCCGGTCCCCAAGCCTTGCAGTTTCTGATATCCCAACAATTCTGGATTTTATCTCCCAGGCGCGCTATTCGGCATATCCTCTCCAAATGCCACAAGTGCTTTAGGGTTAAACCTTCCGCAGTGACACCTTACATGGGTGATCTGCCTTCTCCGAGGGTTAATCAGGTGAAGCCTTTTCAGTGTGTGGGAGTGGACTTTGGAGGACCGTATTTTATTACATTAGGCAAACGTAGAGGTATCAAGTCGCAAAAGGCTTATATCTGTTTATTTGTCTGCTTCGCCACTAAGGCGATTCATTTAGAATTAGTCTCGGATTTATCATCCGAAGCCTTCCTTACGGCTCTACGACGTTTCACATCTCGTAGGGGTCGTTGTACTCGTATATTCACCGACTGTGGTTCAAATTTCGTGGGCGCTGCGAATGAATTATCACAGTTTATGAAAAGGGCCTCTGAATACGAAAATATTGAGTGGTCCTTTAACCCTCCAGCTGGACCCTATTTCGGAGGTCTCTGGGAATCCGGCATAAAGTCGGTAAAAACTCATTTTGTTCGTGTTGTGGGTACGCAGATTTTAACCTACGAAGAATTATATACTGTTCTCGTGCAAATAGAAGGTGTTCTCAATTCTAGGCCGCTTTGCCCTCTAATATTAACTTATGCCTATAAAAAAGTACTACATACTCAGTGAGCATTCATTGCACTCAAGGAAAACTTCTGCCCATCCATTGTAGTCGGGGAAACCACTGCGCATCCATTGTACTCGGGGAATACTACTATACATCCATTGTACTCGGAAAAACCCACTGCGCATCCATTGTACTCGAGGAAACTCACTGCACATCCATGGTACTCGGGGAAGCCCACTGCGCATCCATGATACTGGGAGAAACCCACTGCACATCCATTGTACTCGAGGAAACCCATTACGCATCCATAGCACTCGGGGAAACCTACTACGCATCCATTGTACTCTAGTACTCGGAAAAACCCATTGCGCATCCATTGTGCTCGAGGGTGGTCGACTCGCTGGTAGTGCTTGAACCGGCACTGGATACGGGTACCCTTTAGACCATCTACCACCCCCGTTTTCACCCCTTGAAAAAATGAAAATCGAAATTTCATCTTACTCTTGTCTAACAGATTCCAATAAAGGGTATTTCTGCCAAATTTCACGCTTCTAGGTCTAACCGATTCCGAAAAGCTTAAAAATCTCCCTTTCCCTGTTCACCCATTCGGGGGGTCTCTTTTTGAAAACCGTCGAATATATGTCTTCTTATTTCCTCAGAAGAGTCCATCTAATAATCACGTTTCTGACTTACGCGATTTCAAAAATACTGGTGCGCTTTAAACCATCTACCACTCCCATTTTTACCCCTTCAAAAAGTGAAAATCGAAATTCCGCCTTACACATATCTCATAGATTTCAACAAAAAATATTTCTGCCAAATTTCACGCATCTAGATCTAACCGCTTACGAAAATGCCTAAAGTTTCAACCCCTCCTTCCACCCTCTTAGGAGTCGAATTTCAAAAAAATTCCTTCTTAGTGGTTGCCTACGTCATCGAGGAACCTCTATGCAAAATTTGAAAGGGTCTCGCCGGTTAAGTATATGGAATTGGGCCCAGCGGCTTATTGGGCTATTCATTCACAGGAGTGTTGCTTACGACTAGGAATGCTCAATAAAATATATAATAAACCTCTATCCCCTATATTAGCAGAGTTAAGGAGGTAACAACCCTCAACTTTAAAATTAATTTTTTTCAAAACTATTGAAGATAATTAATTGAAATTAATAGGAGACGTTGATATAAATTAGCTTTATATTTTACATTTTTTTTACATTCCTATTACGTCATTTAGTATATAAAAAAAATAAAATTTTTGAGGGTGTTTTTATATCAACCCCTCGAGTGACACCTACCAAAAAATGTATATTATTTAACACTACTCTGTGTTCGTTATTGTATTGTACATATATATTTCAAGGTTTTGTATGTGTAAAGTAGGCTAATATTTTCCTGCAATTTTTCTTTTGTCCAAAATTGGCTTCAGCACGTCAAAATACTTCAGAAAAATTAGATCAGAACCTTAGGACAAAACCATTGCCCCTTTTTAGGGGATAAAAGGCAAAAACTGATACAAATTTTTTTTAATATCAGAATCGGTTTCAACATGTTAAAAAACAGGATTAGATGGTTCTGATCAAAAGCGCAGCCCTTTTATTTTGTTGTCTTGTGATTAATGATATTGCTTGTATCGCCATTAAAAAAAATGAATTTGATCATTATAAAACTACGAAGAAAACTAGAATTCTCTGAACCTTTATGGTTAATTTTGTTGCAATAAATTAAGACAATTAAGATTTGTCATTATTAAAAATATGCTTCTGGTAGAATTAAATCATCTTGGTAAAGGACCCCGCATATTTTCTTATATCAAATGGCTCTCGGTGAATGTAATAGTATAATATAATTTAATATTTATACAAAAAAAGCTTAAGAAACAGTAACAAGTTCGAAAATTGAATCGTTGATTGTTTACTTTTCAGTGGCGTTAATTAACAATTTGTTTATATGACTGTTAAAGAAACTACTTTTATCATGGAATTCTCACAAGATTGTGTAGTACACAGGGGTAGGGGGTGAAAGGGGAAAACTTTAAAATCCCACCCTACGCCCGCAATAATAGATAAAATGAATAATAAAATAAAAATACCTCCCTCAATAGGGGTTGGTAGTTTCGCTGCCACCACCCTGTATTAACAGGGAAAATTTTGAAAGGTAACGGTCTTCGAAGCGGGGTGTCGTGAGCCCTGTATGGTTAATTGGAGTGGGAGAGAACTTTCTCTGAGAATAAAACTAAGTTCTGTTAATTTAAATTGACTTTAATGAAATGAATAATAAACACAAAATACAAAAGAAACTTAGAGAAACACATCAATAGTTAACAAAACCTTACTAGACCGAAAATATTGATATGAGGGAAAATTTACAACCCAAAACATTTAATTCATAAAAATAAACTGCAGAGAGCATTTAACCCTCCTGCCGTGAGCATTTCAATGATTGCAGTACGGGGATATTTAATAATACCTGTGAAACACTAATATATTTGAAATCTTTACTCACCCCTGACTGCAACACTCACTTTATATTATGTCCGAGTTTCGCGGACGCGTCATAATCTTTTAATACCTAGTTTATTTTCAAAATTTCCAAGTGAAGGTTAATATTGTGACAATTAAAATTCACAGCCGTGGCACCGGGCCCTTAGATTGCGAAAACGCCAATCTCCATTATTAATAAGAATGAAAAGAAAATTCACTTGGCTAAACAAAAGATTATAACATATTTTAAACTTATTGAAGTTATTCGGGCTTGTCCATCCGCTCACGCTCGAAGCCACGGGACAAGTCGTCCCTTCCCTCTCCTGCAGGGTTTCAGCTGTGTCTTTTGCTGTGATAGCATATTTTCCAACTGGCAAACGTATGACATATATATATATATATATATATATATATATATATATATATATATATATATATATATATATATATATATATATATATATATATATATATATACAGGGTGTTACAATTGATGCACTCGTCTACAACTTATGCATGAAAAAAGTACTGCTTTGCACACTTGTTGCATAAATAAGTAGGTATTTTAAAATTATTTAAAACAATTTTTTGGCAATTATTTAAGAAATGCATTTTTTTCACGCTTCACGGCTCCCAATTGGCGTAGAAAACCCCGTTTTTTAAAATTGTTTCTTTTCTTGTGATCTTTTGAAGCATTCTAATAATTTTTAATTGTTTAATTCTGAGAAAAAAATTCTTTATAAAAAATTTAAAATGATTTTAAATAGTTTTAAAAAATTGTGTTAACACCACTGAAGAGTAGGAGAAAAATCTACATTCTAAAACAAATTGTTCTAGGACTTGATGCACTTAAACAGTCAACGATTCAATTTTCGACTTTGTTATTGTTTTTTTGGCGTTGTTATAAACATTTCCACTTGAAATTTGGTGTGATGATTTAATGGGCTTATTTAGCATATTTTTTTATTACATTTTGCAAAAAAATCTCTTAATTTTAGACGAAATTCAAAAAACCAGGATATTCTAAGATCTCTAGAGGCTTTAAAATTAATCAAGAATATAGACGCTGCGTGAAGTCATTCACTCCTAGTTGCATTTTCATTCCCCTTTTTTTTCGACAGTTATATGCTGCATACTCTTATGTTGAAATACTCCAATAGTCCTCAAATCACCATCTCTGGTAGATTAGACAAATCTGATTTTAAATAGCTGGGTTTTAACAGTGTAAACTCAACTTTGAGGCAGACTTTCGGATTGAATGACAGCACTTTGAGCACATCGGTTCATGTATAAAGCAGTATACTTCTGAAACTTATCGCATCGACCTCAAATTTTCCATTCCATTGGAAGCGTGTTTTCGTTAAGTTTTGTTAAAATATATACATTATTATTTAAGCTATCATAAATTGTTTAATTACTTAACAAATTGATCAAAATAGTTTGCATCTAGTTTTCTTCACAAAGGGATACAAGCTATTTAACCAGATTTACTACACTATACAGGGTGCGCCACTTAAAACTTCCCAGACTTGTAACTTTTTTATTTTCGAAGCGATGACCATGTTGGGCACATCAACTTGTAGACATTTTTAAAGCCTTTAAATATCCATACAGAGTGATTATTATTATTATTATTATTTTGAATGGTTAAGAAAGGAAACTTAATTTCTTTGAATATTTTTTTACCTCTTTCTTAACAATTTTTTCAAAATTTTTTTTTAATGCTTTAAAAATATCTACAATTTGATGTGCCTTAAAAAATAAGAAAATTATAAGCCTGGGGAGTTTTAAATGGTTCACCCCGTATATGAAATAGACTAATATTTCAATTATTTTCACACAGGTTGTGTAACTGATGTTCAAGTAGCAAATGTCAGAGTGACGAAGGCTGACCAAAGAACGAGTACAATCAGAAACGACCCGAGAAATGCTTAACACTTATTGTAGATACTTAGTTAACTTGAATATAGATTAGTTACACAAAAGACACTAGTATTAATCTCTCCTGAATCAACAGTTAATAAAATAAATTAAACGAAATTTGAGCTTTACTAGGAATGCAAGGCAAGGTAGGTAGGTGGGTATACATCATTGGAGAAGAAAAAATATCGTATAGCTGCTTTCTAAAGAACATATAGATGACAACGTCGAGGACAACGCCTAATGCCTGGTTTACCTACTGGGATATGTAGAGATTAAGATGGAATTCAAACTTTGTTGATACTAATTAACTTAGTTAAAACTGTCATTCAATTCGAGAATCTTTCCTAAGCTAATATATATTGACAAATCAGACAACCATATCTTGCATTATATACTTTTTATCTCTTTTTGATGTAGCATGTATTTGTTTTATATACCTACCATAATGTTCAAAATAGCACCCTATAGTACTTTTTAAATATTGATACTAGAGAACTGGATTCTTGGAGTTAAATATATGAATATAAATTCCTCATAAATTGTCCAGAAAAATTGATATTCTTTAGGAAATAACTGGAGTAGACATCAACTTTTATTTTTAAGTAGAATACCTCTGAATATTTTTAGAAAGTTAGATAGTTTTATATATTAAATATAACCATTTTTTACAAAAAAATTTTCATTCAAAATATAAAACTACTCGGCTCTCTAAATAAGGTGTCAACTTCGGTAATTTTCTAAAGAAATATATTTTTCTGTATAACTTATAAGGAACTTTATTCATATATCTAACTTTAAAAATCCAATTGTGTAGTATCAATATTTAAAAAGTGCTGGGATATGGTATTTTGAACATACGGTAGGTAGATAAAATATATACATGCTACATCATAAAGAGATAAAAAGTATATAAGTTACGTAGCATAAGGTCACTATCAAGTGGTTGAATATACATATATGCTACATCATAAAGAGATAAAATTAGTTACGTATGCTTTACATAGCAAGTGGTTGAATATACATATACGCTACGTCATTTGTTCCATACCGTGAGGTCACAGTGTTACCTCTTCACTATGTAAAAATCATATGCACATGTTGCTGACATTTCGCAGAGTATGCACATATGATTATGCGTCACATTTTACATAGCACGTTACTTCTGCGAAACTTAGTTTACGTAGCATTTACGTATATGCTATATATTTATGTTTGCTGGGTTCGCAGTTAATTTTTTTTTGTGTGCCTGTGTTCATTACCTAGATTTATATTTTTAAGCATCTTCTCCCAATTTGACCTTGAAGTAATTTTTACATACGATAATTATGTTAGTGTTAAATAATATATATATTTTTTTTGGTAGGTGTCACTCGAGGGGTTGATATAGAAACAGCACCCTCAAAAATTAAATTATTTTTTCTATATACTAAATGACGTAATAATAATGTAAAAAAAAATGTAAAATATAAAGCTATTTTATATCAACGTCTCCTATTAATTTCAATGAATTATCTTCAATAGTTTTGAAAAAAATTAATCTTAAAGTTGAGGGTTGTTACCTCCATAACTCTGCTAATATAGGGGATAGAGGTTTATTATATATTTTATTGAGCATTCCTAGTTATAAGCAACATTCATGTTAATGAATAGCCCAATAAGCCGCTGGGCCCAATTCCATATACTTAACCGGCGAGACCCTTTCTAGACCCAGCGGTTTGAGCTGTGCGTTGATAGATCAGTCAGTGAATGAGCGAGTCAGTCAGTTAGGGTATTCTTTTATATGCATAGAAGATATAAATTCTAACAGGAAAAATTTAAGTTTGGGAACACAAATAAAAAATAGAAAAAAGAGAACTTCCAGAATCGACCTAAGTCGAAGACAGAATCAAAATTCGACTTAGGCAAAAATGTAATTTAAGGACATATTTTAAGAGTCTGAGGGACTACAGAGCCACAGACCAGTCCATAAGGACCGTTATAAGTTTTATAAGGCATTAGAAATGACTAGGTGAAAATTCGAAGAAACACCGAATTTTCACTTAGGAAAATATGTTTTGGTTCAGGATATGAGAGCGAAAGTAGTGGCAAGGATTTAAGAACAATATACTTTTTAAAGGTGCAACAAAGTTGGACTTTGAAGAAAATAATATTTTTTAAAAGTACGCCAAAAATGGACTTGAAGATTAATTTTTCAAAGGTACGCCGAAGCTAGTTTAAAAAGTACTCCAAAAATGCACTTTGAAAAATATTAAAATATTTTCCATTTTTATTTCTCCACCAAAGACATTGACCATTGAGGTACGGTCATTGAGTGTCCTGTTCTAAAGTATGAGCATAAAATTTTAACGATGCAATGCATCTAAAAGGCGAAACCGATGATTTTGACAAAGACCTCGTAGCGCCGATAAGCAAAATTTGATAAAAATCAATGCACATGCACAAGGCCGGTTTCTCGCATAGAAAGAGTTTGGATTCACTCAGCGGCTCGCAATTCGGTCGAGCGCGTTGAGTAGTCCATACAAAGCGATGGTAGGAAAGCCAATAGCAGGGATTTCCAAATAATAAAGTTAGAGAGGAAAACGCCTTGTGCATAAAAAATCAAAAATTCAATTTTGCCTAAAAGTCACTCGGAGGTAGATCGTTGGTGGATCGATTGCTAATATTGAACAACTGTATAGGGGCAAGTAAGTTGTGGACTAATCGAACGCCAAACAAACTTATGCAATCATAAGTCTTCATGAATGTGTTTGACTACGTGAACCGCCACGATACAAGAACCTTAAAGCTAAGTAGTCTCTAGCGAAACTAAATTTATTTAGTAAAACTTTTTAAGTTAAAATCAGTCAGCCGTAATTTATTAAAATTACAAAGAGTCTAAGACTTCTCTAAAAAGCTCGCATTTTGATTCTGAGAAGGTATGCATGAATCTTTTCTACCTAATCGATCGTTAGCGTAAGCGCTCTCGCTTGTATGGTCTGAAAGCCGTTTGTCTTAATTGGGGAAGGCGCGATTCTTACAATAAGAATTTTGCTATAACCTCTTTTTTGTATAACCATATCTGTTAAATAAACGGATTCTTTAAACTATTGCATCTTAATTGATCTTGAGACTTGTTGCTAGTCTATAATCCCTGGAACTTTCGTATTGAAAACAGGATGTGTCGAGTTACTGCACCACACTCGACTTTCTAGTTGCTATACGGAGGTTTGATAGGGATTTTTTATGCGTTTTTCTCAGAAATCCTCGGGTGTAGAGTCCGTTATTAGCAGACAAATGCGTGATACGCACGACAAAAATTAATCCCATTGGAGAGAAATTCTTCGATCGGGATTTTTTTATGCAAAAATTTACCTTTTCAAAAGGTAACCAAAGCCTAAATCGAGGAATTCACGGCCAGAGAGAGCGCCGTTAATGATCTGAGGTAGTGCAGCCTTGATCCATTACTCGGCTATCGAAGTGCATCTTATCTCGAACCCGTCTGGGAGTAGAAGAACGGGGTAGCACGCGACTGGCGCTTCTGAGAAATAAATTGGTGTCGTGTCAATTTGACGCCCGGTAGTGCGTTCTTCTACATTCACACCAGATGTTCATTGGCTAATGACATATTTTGGTGGGGATCGTGAGTTATTAGGCCACCTCATACTCTACCAATCTTGGCCGCTCACAGCGTCAGAAAACAGTTATTTTTATACCAAGGCTGCGAAATTCCTTTTGCGTACCGAGACAAAAATTATCGCCGAGGCCGCTTGCAGTCGAGGCAAGATAATCTCGAGAGCGCAAAAAAATTTCGCGGCCATGGTATAAATACTATTTTTTGTGCAACCGTAAATTATAGTTAAATGGTGAAAATGACACCACCGTTTATGCTATATTTATTTCTATGGAAATGGTATATTCTGTATGTAAATGTCAATAATACCTAATACACTGTACAATTACTGTTAATACTTATCCTAAATAATGTATGCAATTATGCATCTCTTGTGAATTTGTAAATAATTACTAATTCTGTTTAATAAAAAATAACACTTTATGTTGTCATATTTTAGAAATGTCAGATTTTGAAGTGCCTTAAAAGTCAATTATAAAAGTGACTTTTAGTTTCGCCGCCGGTGCGCGGCGCCGTTACTAAGAGTAGCGGCCGCGAAATTGAATTTCGCGGACTGTTTTGAGAATGCGAAATACTCACTTCGCGTACGGCTGCACAAAAAGTACTTTTACGCTTTTACCTCCGTTGTTAATGGCAACGCATAGCCGTCTAAAAAGTCAAACTTTAATGTCATGAAATGAGTTAAGAAATGCCATTCATGTTTTTCTGACGTTTGAAGAAAAAATATATAATTAGTACTATTCTTATGCATACTTTATACTTTTTACATGCGCTATGCATATACAAAGATCATATAAAGTACCAAAAAATTGGAAACATTTGCAACTGAATTACATGTAAAAAGCTGGTCGTTCTTCAAAGAAAGTATAAACTAAAGTATATACTTTGCATGGGTACGTACTTTTAGATTTGTACTATAATCATACTTTGTATATAGGGTGTAACGCAACTTACCAGAAAAATTTCAACGATACATATGCACCTTTTTAAATAAGAAGTCGACTTCTTAAAAAAAAATTTAATAAAAGTCCAACACAGAAAAAGATACACATTGTTAAAGTTACAAATTAATGAAAAAGTTAAAATAACCTACTATTTAAAATTAAAATTTTTAATTGAAATTTTTAAATTTTTTTTTTTAAGTAGATAAATTACCATTTTCATCCATTTGTAACTTTAACAATGTGTATCTTTTTCTGTGTTGGACTTTTATTAAATATCTTTTTAAGAAATCGACTTCTTATTTAAATTAATATATTGTTAAAATTAATGTATGGTTAAAATTTTTTGGGTAAGTTGCGTTACACCCTGAATACCTACCTGTGTTATGTGCGCAGGTGTACAGCTTACGTGGTGTCATATATGTACATACTTCAAAGATGATGTGTTGAATTGTTTCTTCCTTTAAAAAAATATTCCCCTCCAAAGTTGGTGAAAATCATAAAAGAATAAAGATTATTGAGTTATTAAAAAAAAATCGAAAGAATAATTTCCACTTTGACACAAAGTTGGACGAAATTTATTCGACTGACGAATAACGAATAAAGATAGAAAATAATTATTTGTTATTCGTGAATGTAGAATAAAATTATTATTCGAATTCATTTCATTTTCACAAATAATATTTATTTGTAATCGTGATGCAAATAAGAAATTAAATCTGTGAATAATGCCAGTTTACCAAAAAATCACTCATATCGTGTTTTGATTTAGATTATGTTAATTATTGAGATTTCTATGGTAAAGGTAATGTATTGAAAATTGAAAGTCATAAAAAATCAAATTAAATTAAATCAAAATTCGTATTTTAGATAACTAAATTAACGAATAATAAATAAAAGATGTTTAATCGTATTCATATTGACGAATAGAAAGCTATTCGCGAAAAAAATTATTTGCAAATGGAATTATTTGCGAGGCCAACTCTGTTTTGACACCCTGTATCTAATCCACAACTATTGGGTAAAATCTCATATTTTTGTCCACAAATCTGTCACTGTTCTACAGCTCTTTAGTAAAGGTCCACCCTGTATAATTTTGGCCGAAAATAAGTTTTTTTAAAAATATTCAAGCCAAAAAATTCCGAGAAGAGAAAGTTTTCACCAGTTCTATTTTCACCGTCAAACTTTTTATTACACACCCTTATTTAAAAGGTGATCTTTGATGGGATCACAACAAATAAAAAGGAAGTTTTTCAATGAGCAGTTGGACTATTTTATTATTTTTATTGGTATTTTGGGGAGAATTTTGGCTTAAATAAAAAAAATATTTAGTATATTCAGCAAATTGCGACATTCTTTTTCTGCATTGTGATCCTAGAATGTTTTTATTGGCCTTTATCCTTTTTTTGTAAATAACACTTAAATTCAATAAAGTTCTAGTCTCAATAGAATAATAGATACTCCATTATTTAAATTTTTAGAAAGTGCTTAGTGGTAGTGAATTTAAAGCACGTTTTTAAAGTGCTTAGTAATCGCGAGCACTTTACTATTAACAGTGCTTAGTGCTCGCGGGCGCTTCTTGTCAGTGCTCGGCACAGCTCTGCTACAGGCCTGTAGCTAGGGGTGGGCCAGGACGGGCGCCCTGGAATAATTTCCGCCTGACCTACGGCGACCGCAGAAAATAATAAGGTAGCTATTTTTAAATGGAAAAAATGATTGTTTGGCCCACATGCCCCCTCTGAAGAATTATTTGTCCACCCTTAAAACATTTTCTAGCTACAGGTCTGGTGCTATAAGCACTTGTGATATGATATAAGTGAAAACTTACCACAGGAAATTGTTCGCAATTATAATTTCGAACTACAGTGATATATTGTTTCTAACACCTATATGCGCCTTAAAATAAAAAATATGCTTAAAAAAGTATTTTAAAATTTATTAAACATAAGTAAAATCAGTTGACATTTACTGAAAATGTTTGGACCTTCTGGTACTAATTTCTAATATATATCTTCAAATTCCCAACAAAAGGATCACTATATTGTATATTTCTTAATATATAATTAAATTTTCAATAACCGATATGTGAATATGATATTCCATAATTCTGACATGCCTATAAATCTATAATTACATTTTGTACTAATTTCACATAACTAAAGAATAAATTATTTTTTGAAGTAGGTATGCTTTAAATTCAAATTAAATAATATAAGAATAGATATTTAAAGGTATATTTTAAAATATATTATGAAAATTTTATAAATTACAAATATATATAAAATATTTTCCTGACTTGAATTAACAGTATCTTTAAATTCCTGGGAATATTTCGCTTTGCTATCATCAACAATCCATTCATAATCCTCGTTATGTATAACCTTACTTACAGATTATCCTCAAAAAATATCACAATATTGGAAATATATTTCATTATATCTTATATTTGGTATGTCTTTCTTTGGATGATCCATTTATATTTACGTTTTGAAATTGAGGATGTTGAATGTTTATTTTATGTTTAACTGTTATACCTGAATCACTACTAAAAGCACTTTCAGACGAAGTTAAGGAATTTGATATTTTTACGTTTTGAAATGGAAGAGCATTTGATATATTAAATAATGCCGAATTCTGATCATGGTTGAAAATATTTTCATTTTCATAGTTTGTCCTATTTTCAGTACTTGTTACATTGTTATATTTTTTTGAATTTAAATGTTTTTGCTTTTCTAATGGAATTCTTGGATCGATAGGGGGTTTATATGTAAGGTTAGATTTCTTTAAAGTGGACATTCTTCTTTCTTTTCTTGCAGCTATGTCACGCTGTTTATTCTGCTTCACAATATTATCTGATATTGGACCACGATGTTTTACACGTTCCCCTATTGGTCCATTTCTTTGATCGTGTATCTTTATATTTTCTTCATCAATTTCTTCTTCATCCTCTTCGTCTTCTTCTATGACGCTGTTTTGTATCCACTGTCTTATTCTATCTTTTTTAGCAACGCGATCTACGGTGGTTTCCAATCCATATTGGGTTAGAGAAAAGAGTAATTTATTTTTTTCTTCAGGACTACTATGAAAGCTGTACATCGAGGGACAAAGTCCTTCATCTTCTTTTAAAGTTTCGTTAGTTTTTTCCATTCCCTTTGACATCCATCTGTCTTCTAAATATCTATGGACCTCTGCCAATCCTGCAGGTCTTTTGTCTGGTTTTGGTTCTAAATATTTTTTAAACAAACGTTGAGCTTTAGATGAAACTAATTTAAAAAGTTTTGGTTGTCTCTTAATGGGTATAGTGGTATTCTGCCACGAGAGATATCTTGTATATCTGGGATCATCAGGAGCAGCTTTTTGCCAAGGTAAACAACCAGTAAGACATACAAATATTACTATACCGAACTGCCATACGTCATGTGATGTGTTTGCCCTGAAACAACAATATTGCATTAATAAAAAATGCATTTTTATGAATATATATTTTAAATATATAAATCACTAGTGGAGTGCACTTAGATTTTGACTTGGAAATCTTTGCGACCTGTTTTTTTTTCAGAATACTATTGTTTAGGATCTCACATACATGTAAAAAGTCGACCAAAATCGACTACCGGCTAAACTTTTGAAAAGGGAGGGAAGGGGTTAAAATCGGTTTTTGCATATACTTATCTTCAAAACTACGAATTTTATCAAAAAATATTGAAACATACAACTTGAGGATTATGAAATAACCTTGAATTTGAGCAAGTCGCATTCAATTTGGAAAAAAGTTACTGAGGTATGATTTTTTTTAAATTAGGTGTTTTTTCACCCCTTTCGAAAAATCAAATTTCAACGCATGTTTTCGGTGATTAACTTAAAAACTAAGGCTTTTCAAAAAAAGCCGATTCAATTCTCTTTCATTTATTATAATTACTGCCCCTCCTATAGCCATTTGAATATGATAAAAATTATGGAAGTAAGCAACATTTTATAATTATTGCAAAAAAATAAGACATACAAAAAAGAAAGTTAATGTGAGTATTTGAAGTATAGTTGAAGCAGTCTTAATAGTGTGAGAGGTTATGACGTTATGAGGGAAGAGGAACGAATAGGCGGCAAGTAGATCTCCCGTGTTTACTCCACTTACAAAGTGAGAGAGAGGATATCGATGTGATGTGAAGTGAAGAAGTGAATTTTGTTATATCCGCTGTATTATTTATTTCCGTTTTTGTGCTTTCGCAGTTCAGTGCTTCAGAAATATTATTTTTCAGTATTATTTACTAATGTTATTTTTTTTATTTTTGCAGTGATTAATCTTTCTGTTTTTATTGTAGTAATAACTTTACTATTACAGTTTATTTATTGAGAGAAATATTTGTTTCTGTTACTATTTTTAGAGTATATTTTTTGTTTTTATTTTGTTTTTAATGGTTTCTTGTTACTTTTTAAATAATCTCTTTATCCTATATTAATATTCCATACCCGTCCTTTCCTGGTGAGAAATGCTCACACCTCCTCGCGGTTCTTGCTGGGTAGTAACAATTTATATTAAGCGAACTGTATTTACTGTAACTACTATAATAGGTGTTAGTTAGTCACTACTTTTATTTCAAGTTAATACGTTTTTTGTATATTATTGTCAGTGGCGGCTCGTGATATTGTCTGCAGAGGAGGCTTGATATTTTGAAAGACAATTAGAGAAGTTTCTACAAGTAAAAGATATTAATTTGGAAGATTGGAAGATATGCTGCTTCTTTCAAAGGGAGGCTCAGCCTGTCCTGCCTCCCCTGACGAGCCGCCACTGATTATTGTTAGCTAAACTGAGCACAAATCCAGCGGCAACTTGTGAAATTTAGATTGGTCATATTTTAGTATTGACTCATAGGGATCGAAGCCATACTTTATGGCACCACTACCATGATAAAATGAAGCAGTTTTGCAAAGAAAAAATTAGAATTTTCAAAAGGAAAAGTTTTAAAAATGAATTGAACACCACACAACAAATGGGCTTTTGTAAAAAGACTTACTTAAATTCTACTAAATATTGTTTTCCTCCTTCTTCTGAAAAAAAAAAAAATAAAATTTAACAAAAACCCATTCATGTAATTTTTTTTTCGCAAAACTGCTTTATTTTATCTTGATAGTCATGTCACAAAATATGGCTTGGATCCCATGACTCAATATTAAATTTCACAAGCCGCGGCTGACAAATACCTACATTGAAAAAGTAAACGAGCGAACAATATAGTTAAATCCGGCTCTGCGTTCTGCAACCATTACGTCTCAACAACACCGCCTAGATAGGTGGTACGTCGATCACTATTGCGATTGCTTCAATTATATCTACAGCTAATCGATCACGAAGGAATTTTCTTTTTTACCGTTAACTTCTTTACTGAAATTGTTTGAAAATCATTTTTCTCTTTAAATTAGGGCGATTTTGCTTAATTGTCAATTATTCGCAAATTTCTTGAAAAATACATACAGTGTCAGAAAAATTTTCATTTGGGTCGGCAATGAGAGCAAGCGAGAACGAAGCAACTAGGCTATTCTTTTTTATCGTATAACACATCCTACAATCGTGCCACCTGCTTTCCCCACCACATGTACGTGGGCAGGTCTGTCTGCGGGAAATGTAAAGAATTATTTGACTCGTTTTGAAAGTATGACGAGTTAAATAATTTTAGTTATTAAAGCACGTAATAATATTACCTATATTGAACAGAGCCAACTACAATAAATGATACTGAAATTTTTAATAGCAATGTACGTGTTTTCTTGATCACGCGTCATTATTGGCTCCCTCTACTAGAGCACTGGTACACGCCTTTATTGTAGGCGGTCTCTCAAGCCGTTGAAATAACTATGCCTGCGACCCAAATCCAAAATCTTCCGAATGTGTATTTTAGCGATAGCCTTAATGCTGATAGCAGTAATGAAAATATTTTCATAAACTCCAAAATCTGTTGTTGTATTTTTATGAGAAGTCAAATGCATATGACAAAAAAAAATAAAAATAAACAGGAGCTCCTAGACCCAGGGAAGGCTAACGAATTTTCAAAAAATTTTTCGCAAACTGCTTTTTCAAAATTTTTTAGGGGTCATTAGAGAAGTGCTTCTCTAGATGTTATTTCCCAAATTTCGTATGGGTCCCATGCACCATACACGAGAAAAAAAAATTGAAATTTCACCAGCCGCCACTGCTGTATATGGTTAGATATAGTTGTTATAATGATAAAATATATACTGACTGCTAATGCGTCTCTTGGTCATATTTATAATATTATATTGTCAACACAGGCATAAGCATTCTGGGAATTTAGGCTATGCCAGCGTTTCACATGAGAACTCTTTGTTTGTCGAGGAAGTTTTTATCGCTTTAGATAAATTATATCCAATATCAGTGCTATTACCAGTCTCCATCGCTAAAAATATCGACCATCGATAACTTTTATGTAGATAATTTTTTTATCGAGTTTGTCCTAAAAGTCAATTACAGAACCAACATCGATAAATTCCACCGAGAGCGATTAATTTATATCTACTCGATAATAATGGAGTGAACTTAGCTCAAAATAATATGTAAAAAGAGTTATTTTTACCGATGCCATAAACTCATAATGGGGTTTCTACAGTTCTACAGACAAGTAGATAAAATGGGTTAAACAGGGTCGATAATTTTATCGACTGAACTGGTAATAGCACCGTAAGTATATCACATAACCAGATAAGAATATCAAGTTACTTATTAGATTAGATACTTATATGTTTGTTGTTTAGCATATAACATATCTATATACTGTTATTGTTAATATAACTTTATGTTTTACCTACTCTAAACTTTGACTTGTATTATACCAAATGTTTCGTCCATTGTGTAATGCCATTTTCCTTACTAATTTTTTAAGCAGCAGACTCGTAATTAGCCTCTTCTAAAACTTCTAGGTGAATATTTTCAAGCCAAAGTACCAGACATTTTTCAAGTTAACATTTTTTCAGTACAATTTTTCATAAAAAATCGATTTTATTAGCCGGCAAGGAAAAGTGGCAGCAAACGTCATTTATAATTATAGAAAGTTATTAAAAAAGCTTTTTGACAAATCATTTAGGTCAAATCGATTTCATAATAACTTATTTTTTTCGTCTAAGTGCACTCCATTAAACGGATAGTTACTTCCACATCCAGTGGAAGTATAGTAACGACAAAAAATTTTTTTTTAATTTTTATTGTTCAAATAGGCTTAGAATGTTATGAAACATCGAGATTTTAAGTTTGAGCGAAAAAAAAATTTCTGTCTGTCTGTAACTTTTTTGTGCGCACGTTTACTCTGGAACCGTTTGAGATATTGACTTGAAATTTGGTACACGTATGTACCTTAACGTGATCTAGAACTAGATTATATTTTCATCTTATACCGTCGAAGTGTTGGGGGGTAAATAGGTAAATCAAGCAGGTAAGAGTTCATAAAATTGGTATTTAGTATATACAAAAGAGGCTGAGGTCTCAAAAAAAATTTTGGCATTAGCCTCCCCCATTACCACCCCCACCCCATTATTAAAGGGGATAAAAAAAAATGTGATTTAGTGTGTGTACAAGAACCAGAAACCTCAAAATATTTTTTTACTTTATCCACCCCTATTACCACCCCCACCCCACTACCGATGTGAGGTATCGTTTTATGGGTTTTTGGGGTAGAGGATTTCAAATATTATATTATTAAAGTTCCATAAACAATTATTTCCACATACAATTTTTTTTCGTTGTGAGTGATTTGGATAGAAAATCTGGATGTGGAAGTAGTGATTCCTTGGGCAGCGGTTTTTTTTAGCTATTGTGATGTGAGCTGTATCTTCGAGTATATGGGGGAAAATAGAAAACAAACATATAGGGGAAAATAGAAAAAAAACAGCTGTTTGTTTGTTCGGGCTACAACTGTAAACACGCAAATTATTAATCCCCGATTCCTTGGCTGGTGCAAAATAATGATCTCATCCCCGTAGGGGATCCTTTCTAATATGGCGTTTAGTATCATTTGCGTATTTACTTTCGTTTTCTATTGTGTTTTGTGGGTGTTTACTACAGTGTGTACTATGCCTCTCGCGTCCCTCGCTCATATGTGTTGAGAACAAACCATACGCATTGTAAAATAGAAAAGGCACCTCCGTTTTCCCTTATATGCTCGAAGAGCTGTACCACGCCGATCCCGCGAATACGAGATCGCTTCACGGCCGCCATTTCTTTATTTTCTTTAATTGATCGAGATGAAACTAGGCATGTGTCACAAGTTACCAAATAGTTATTTATGTACCAAGGGTCGTAAGTGCATTTTTTTTGGTCGAGAATACAGTTTGCAAGTCGAAGCCCGTAGGGTCGAGGTTTGCGAGTATTCGAGACCAAAAAATTGCACTGTATGACCCGCGGTGCATATTATATTTTTCTTCATACCCATAAATTATTAAACTAGAAAAAACTTTAGAAAACTAGTGAAAAACTATAATTATTTGAGTCAATAAAATAAATTTAAGACGTGGCTTCTATCCAAATGACAACTACTGTCAAGATAAATTACATCATATTATAATAGCTCTGAACATTCTTGAAAATATTATCGGATATAGAAGATTTAGCAAGTAAGGCTTGTCTGGATTTACTTAAAAAAAGTTAAAACATTTAATACTTGTTATATAAAAGAGTAAATTTTTCAAAATTTATTTAATTTCTCTAGGGACGTTGCGAATGGCAACAAGCATATGGTACATAAAGCGTCACACGATCGACAAAACAATTGAATTAGAGTATACTTACGAGGGAGGTATGACGAAAACGACATTTTTTTATCCATCTGTCAAGTATTTACGCCACCCATACTTTTGATTGTTAAATGTTTTGTATTTTTGGAATCTAGAGGTTATTTTTCATATGACAGTATTTTGAAATTTTAGCCAATTTTAATTTTCAATCTAATGTCCCATGAGCAGCCAGAAATTGACTCACCAGGATGTATTTTGTGATACATCATACATCGTTAGATTGAAAAATTACATTTAGCTGTAGTATGAAAATGGTATACTTTGATTTGAAAATTTTGAGTAATTTCGGAGAAGTGATTTTACAACTTTCAACCTCCCTATGACACAAGTTAACAACAAAAATATTCAATACGTATTTTTCTTTATTAGAACAATTTCTGGTGGGCCACGGCACACTAGATTGAAGATTAAAATTAGCTGCAAAAATTTAAAAAAGGAAAGAGTAATGAAATTAGCACAGTCATGTGCAGAATGATCTGTAGATTCGAAAAATAGAAATATATACCCGGTGTTCCGTTTAAAAATCAAAAGTAGAGGTCAATTCTGGTGAAATCGTAAGTAGTAGAAACTTGACAGACAGATCAAAAAGTGTCGTTTTGTAACATCTGACACTTGTCTAGTTTCATCTTGATTCTTGATTCGATAAAAGAAAAATGGCAACCCGTGTGTCATGGACAGTAGTATACACTGTTTGTAGTGGCGGGCTGGGCATAGGGAGTTAGAATTGCAACATCGCGTGTGCCAGCTGGCTGAAATGAAATAACTGAGAACGGGAATGCTTCAGTGGTCTAACGCCGACTCTTTAATCTATGCCGCCGACGGGCGAATTTGCTGTTACCTGGGTTGTCATATCTCTTGCGCTACGTGGAGTACATATCCAGTCCGCAATTCCACGCACTGTATATAGGTTTCCTAATTTGTAACGTCACATGTCACAATTAATTGAGCCCATTAAATTATTTAAAGTAGTATATTATTTACTACCTACTACTATTTATTGTGTTTAATTAAACGAGTTAAAAGTTATATTACATAAAAACAAAATAAATAGCAACTAATATACTAATGACCCTTTGAAAAATCAACGGTGCATCAATTATTTTGAAGGTGTTTTCATTAACACTTAAACCCACAGCGGCCTTACTGCAAAATGAAAAAAATGTTGACAAACGCAGTCTTTGAATTCTATGATATTCATAAGTAAAACATCTGTCTCCAAATTTCAGCTTTCTAGGTCTTATTGTTTTTGACATTGAACTATACTACATAATGTAGTATAGTTCAATGGTTTTCAATGTATTTTTAATGACACGCTGGAACACGCACTCAATGCTTTAGTGTAAGAAACAACTGATGCAGATAGAGAAACTCAATTGTACTGCTCTGTCCTTGTCCTGGCAAGCTCTGATTGGCTGAAGGAAACCAGTGGGAGGAAACGGTAACCGTTTGTACGCTAGCGAAAAAAAGATGGAAAAGTACAATTGAGATTCCTTTTCCACTTTACTTTTACTTCCACGTCCAGTGGAAGTATAGTAACGACAAAAAAATTTTTAAAAATTTTTATTGTCCAAATAGGCTTAAAATGTCATGAAACGTCGAGATTTTAAGTTTGAGCGGAAAAAAATTTCTGTCTGTCTGTCGGTCTGTCTGTCTGTAACTTTTTTTTGTGCGCACGTTTACTCTGGAACCGTTTGAGATATTGACTTGAAATTTGGTACACATATGTACTTTAACGAGATCTAGAACTAGATTATTAACTATTTTCATCTTGTTCCGTCGAAGGGTTGGGGGGTAAATTGGGGTAAATTTGCGCGGTTGCCGCGGGCTCGGTTTGAAAGTGACTAAAGAGGATAGTTAAAGAGTGACGCTATGCGCACAGCAGGTCAAAAGCTCGTACTCGTACCGAGCGTATTTCCTATTTCACAGTATCATGAGAATATATTATTTTTCTTTATTTACAAAAAGACTAGCAAAAGTTTGTAACATTTTAGATGTTGAACACCTAAGTGAAAATTCATGTCGGTGGATAACACTACAAATGTTTATAGTGGCGAAATATATGTACTTACATGTAACTTCCATCTGTAGGTACCTGAAGTACTTCGGGAGCAGCATATGGCAACCATTCATTTCTGCGGAGTACAACGGATCCCACTCTGCGTGTTTCACCAAAATCACATAATTTTATACGGGAAAAGTCTGATTTAAACACTAAAATATTATCTAATTTCACATCTCGATGTACTAAATCTCTGGTATGCATATGTTCCAAAGCGGCAGCAAGTTGTTTTGCGACCCTTTTCGTGTGGAGTTCACCAATACCGATTTCAGATACATTGGAAGTTAAGTCACCTAAAATAAAAAATATAATTTTGATTTTAACGTACAAAACAAATGTTAGTTTGTTAAATTCTCAGAATTTTTTGTGCTACACATTTGACGTCATACGACAAAATGTATCAAGCAACCTGTTATTTTATTGACCTTGGTATATTCAGATAGCACATATTGACCGCATGTGCTATCTGAACATACCATTTTTTAAAACAATTTAAAGCCAGGCCACTCATCTATTTGAACTTTTTAGTAGATTATTTTTACATTGGGATTAAAACCTTTATATAGTATCCTATACTGTATCAAATCTTTTAATTGAAACTATGTTATCCAAATTTTCACAAAAAAATATTTGAACTTCCGTAATCCAACTTCCTCCAATTAGATTTTTCAGTTTTTGGATCTCTCTCAAGTTTAAGTTCATTATCTCATAATGTACCAGGTCTCAAGTGGTAGAGGGGGTGGCTGATACCAAAAAATGTTTTAAGGTCTTTTTGGTGCTCACACACACACGCACACGCACACGCACACGCACACGCGCGCCCACACACACACACACACACACACACACAAACACACACACACACACACACACACACACACACACACACACACACCCACACACGCACACACGCACACACAATTACAATTTTATTTTTTGTTTGGTGTTATGTGGTGGCGGCGACAGAGGCGGTGGCTAAATGCTAATTTTATGAACTATTACTTGCTTGCTTTCCCTATTTACCCCCATTTACTCACGACTCCTCGACGGAATAAGATCAAAATATAATCTAGTTCAATCTCGTTGTAATACATCGTAGGTATACCAAATTTCAAGTCAATATCATAAACGGTTCCAGAGTAATCGTGCGGCACAAAAAAAAGTTACAGGCAGAAAGAGCGACAGACCAATAATTCATATAAGAACGCTACTTAAAATAATTTATAAAGTCAGTTCGGTCAATTTGTCATATTAAAAAGATAATAAACCGCTAGCTATCATCCGCGAGTGCGAGTTTAGATTGTTGGGCCCAACTTGAAGAATACAACACCGGAAAGTGCCGCTATAATACACAAGGTGTCTGAATATATACGTATGTATGTGTAATTATGTATAGTGTATATATTGTATTTTAGGATAATATTGTCGTGGGTGTTTTGAGAAAAAAAAATGAAAATAAAAAAAAAGGAATAAAAACTAATAGAAATATATATATATATATATATATATATATATATATATATATATATATATATATATATATATATATATATATATATATATATATATATATATATATATATATATATATATATATGTTATATAGGAATTAACCCCTACATATTTAAAATATTATGTCCCAACTAATGCGTAGTTCTTGTGTCGCATGTACTATTATTGTTTATTCTATTGTTTATACTTTAAATTACCCTATATGTCAAACTTTTGTAAACATTATTTATTTGTTAATTTTGAAACTGCTGAGTTATTACTTTTCTTAATGTTTTTGATTATTTCGAACGCAATTCGATAATTACCTAAAGTCTATGAAATTTGATACTTTTCAACAAGGCCCTTTTATTTTTCAATACTAATTTATTACTTTGTTTTTTGGGTGTAATTTATTACTTTGTTTTTTGTGAACGCAATATTGTCGACATTGCAATTTGTCATCAGCAGATTCAAAAACATATAAAAGGCCAAATTTGTAAATTCGCATCATTCTATCTTGGTCAACGCTTAACTTAGTTATTAACATTTAATACTTTGTAACAGAGATCTCAAGCTTGAGAATCTCTAATATAAGTCTTGTACATAATAATAAAATAAAAATAAAGTAAAAAGTTTTTAAAAAGTGTTTTTCGAAATAATCCATATAACAATTTGGCGCAGTCGGTAGGATTCCGAAAACACTATTTTGGAAAATAAGAAGAATAGTGGTGGATTCCAATCCTTTGAAGGAGAACCTAGGAAAAAATTAATGAATAATTATTCCAATTATTACAAAGAAGAAACAATTGAACAAAAAGAAGAACAATCAACTAACTTTAACTTAATGGAAAAACGTACCAAAACTCAAGAATTCAAAGAAAAACAAAAGGACAGAAAAACCTTTGAAGGGAACAAAACGCAAACTTCAAAACAGAGGGAAACGGTCAGATCGGAAAAGAAAACCGAAACTGGTTCGCAAGTTACCCCAAAACGTTAAATTCCAGTTCCTGGTCTCGAAACTTGGTGTCTTCGACATTGAAGTCAATCCCTGTGGAAGAAATACCTGGTAACACCCCTGGCAGTGGAAACTTCGGTGGAGCAACGCTTACGGAGTAGCATTCAATTTTCAAAAGAAGATCTAGAACATGGCACTTTTAATGTAAGTGAATATTATTGAATTATCATCTTTATTAAAGAAAATATATTAATTTTTATTATTTAAGTTAATATTGAACTATTTACGAATTTAATAATTATATTTTTAAGAATTTTAAAACTAATTAACCTAAGAGCAAAATACTAATCACCGAGATAGAATCTAGTAAATATAAAAAATATTTACTATAAAAAATATTTATTTACTAAAAATATAATTCCTTTCTATTATCTAAAATTTAATTTAAAATGGCAACTGTCGAAATTGAACCGTATAAACTTTCAGAAATTTTTTCATTAATACCAGAATTTGATGGTGACCAAATTTTCCTCAATACATTTTTAAATGCTTGTAATCATGCTTATCGAATGTGTGTTGAAGATCAAAACATGTTATTAACATTACATATTAAAAATAAGTTGAAAGGAAAAGCAGCACAATTAATAAATTCTCGTGACACACAAACTTGGTCAGACATTAAACAATTATTAACTGTACATTTTGGTGATTCTCGTGACCTAACGTCTTTAATACAAGATTTACAGAGAATTCATCAATTGTCTAATGAATCTCCTTTAACTTTTGTTTCAAGATTACAAACACACAATGCAAAAATGCACGCTTGCATTCAGCAACAAAATTTAAATCCTGAGCAAAAGGCAGCCCAAGAGCAATTAATTGAAAATATGACTTTAAATACTTTATTAACCGGCCTAGAACCACGATTAGGACAAATTGTTAGAGCTGGAAATCCTCCAGATATTTTAACAGCCTCAATGAGAATACGTAGAGAATTACAACTCTCGTATTTCGAAAAACAGAAATTTCAAAAAACAAATGTTAACCCAAGTCAAGACAAAAAACCCAACACTTCATTTCAAAAAATGTGTTCTTATTGCAAACGAAAAGGACATACTGTAACTGAATGTCGGTCAAGACAAAGTCAAAGCTTCCAAAATTTTCAAAATTTATCAAGAAATTTTAATCCTCAATAATCTTTCCAGACAAGACAAAACTTTCCAAATAATACATTTGGTACAACTGCTCAAAATCAAAATTTTAGACCAACTAATCCACAATTTCAAAATAATTTTCAAAGAAAACCCAATTTTATGCCACAAAATAATAATAATAATAATCAACAAAGAAATCATCATGTTAATGAATACGAAAATTATGAAAATTATAATAACCATCAGAATGATCAAAATTGTTATGGTGATTTTCAAAATTATGATGCTCGAAATTATGATTGTCAAACTTATGGTTTTCCCATTGAACATCCAAATTCCGAACAAGTGGATTTTCAAACAGACGTTTATTTAGACGATCCCCCGGATTTGCAAGAACAAATTGCCAATTTAGAAACTCAAGTACAAACAATGAGTCTCGAACACAATTTTATGTAAAAAATCCAAAAAATTTATTAACCGTAAGTGCAACTAATTTATATTATATAAAAGATATCACAAATACTTTCAAAATTTTAATTGATACTGGTGCAGGAATCTCGATTTTTAAACCTAAAACTGTTGAAAAATATCCTCAAAGATTTACTGAAAATTTACCAATTCAAGGAATAACAAACCAATCAGTTTTAATAATAAACCAATCAACGAACATACCATTTAAAACTGGTGATCCACACAAAGTCTATATCTGTAATTTAGATATTGAATTTGATGGTTTACTAGGTTCAGATTTTCTTGAACACTATGATTGTATTGTTGATATTAAAAATCGTCAATTAATAACAAATTTCAAAACTGTACCATTATTTAAAGCTGAAAATCAGGAAATTGTGTTTAAATCCCAGGAAAATCAAACTCAACAAAATAGCAAAACTTTACCAGCCTATAATCAAATTCAACAAAATAACAAAATTTCACCAGACTATAAGTCAATAAAACCAAAACAAAATAATTTTGCAAATAAAATTTCAATTGAGCCCCGAACTGAACAAACAATTAAATTAAGATGTAATTTAGCTAACACAGATGCTATTTTACTAGCGCAAGAAAAAGAAAGAGTCTATTTACCAAATGCAGTAGTTAAAATAAATCAAAATGGAGAATTTTTTACCACTGTACTAAATGCGAATGGTATTCAAAAAACCGTAGATTTTTCTGATTTACAATTAGAAATTTTTCCAAATTCACAAACAATTTTAAATTTTAATTCAGAAAATAACATATAGTGTCAATCATATCATAGAAAAATTCAAATACAAGACTCGTTACGCTTGGAACATTTAAATGAAGAAGAAAAGGACTTAATTACAGAAGTATGTTTAAAATTTGCTGATATTTTTTATTTAGAAGGTGATGCGTTAAGTTTTACAAATGAAATTAAACATGTAATAAATACAGGTGACTCAAAACCAATTTATACAAAATCATATCGCTATCCACAAATTCATAAACAAGAAGTTAAAAAACAAATTTCAGAAATGTTAGATCAAGGAATAATTCAACATTCAGTTTCACCATGGTCGTCCCCTGTTTGGGTAGTACCGAAAAAAATGGATGCATCAGGCAAACAAAAATGGCGTGTAGTCATTGATTATCGTAAATTAAACGAAATTACCGTCAATGATAAATATCCTCTACCTAATATATCGGACTTATTAGATCAATTAGGACAATGTCAATATTTTTCTACACTAGACTTAGCCTCTGGGTTTCACCAAATTGAGGTCGATCCAAAAGATGTTCAAAAAACTGCATTTTCTGTAGAAAATGGGCATTATGAATTTTTACGTATGCCGTTTGGATTAAAAAATTCGCCGTCAACTTTTCAAAGAGTTATGGATCATATATTAGTCGGTTTACAAAACGAAAGATGTCTAGTCTACATGGACGATATAATAATTTATTCTGCAACAATACATGAACATATTTCTAGACTTACAGAAATATTTACGCGACTAAGACAAGCTAATTTAAAATTACAACCTGACAAATGCGAGTTTTTGAGAAAAGAAGTTATTTATTTAGGACATGTGATTACAAAAAATGGAGTCAAACCTAATCCAGCAAAAATTGAGTGTATACAAAATTTTCCTCAGCCAAAAACACAAAAAGAAATAAAGTCATTTTTAGGTTTAGCAGGTTACTATAGACGTTTTATACCAAACTTCGCTAAAATATCAAAACCATTAACAAAATTACTTCAAAAGGATATCCCTTTTAATTTTGACACAGAATGTGAAAACTCATTTCGTGAATTAAAAAAGGCTTTAACAACCACTCCAATTTTAATTTATCCTAATTTTAATGAACCATTCTTATTAACTACTGATGCTAGCGCATTTGCAATCGGCGCAATACTTTCTCAAGGCCCTATAGGTAAAGATCTTCCAATAGCTTATGCTTCAAGGACATTATGCCCTGCAGAATCAAGGTATTCAGTTATTGAACGTGAATTATTAGCAATATTATGGTCCGTGAAGTACTTTAGGCCTTATCTCTTTGGCAGGAAGTTTAAACAAGTTACTGATCATCGACCTTTAACCTGGTTATTCTCAATAAAAGATCCTGGCAGTAGATTAGCTCGATGAAGATTGAAATTAGAAGAATATGATTATGAAATTATTTATAAACCCGGAAAAATAAATAAAAACGCTGATGCTCTATCCAGAATTAAAATAAATCATTTCCAAAACGATTTAACTCATTTTCAAAAATGCATGACTTTTCATAATAATATGCAACAGCAAGAACCATCTACATCAAGAGAAATTGACACTAGCGACGAAAATCCTGAAGAAATTGAAGTTATTGAAAATGAAATATCTCCGGAAGAAATTTCTCGTGAATTCGATATTTTTCAAAATTTATATGAAACAAAATCACTAATTGATTATTCAAAAATTGTATTTTCTAATACGCAATTATTAGATAAAGATCACAAAAACATTATCACATTTTTTCAACAGAATAATTTAAAAGACTTTCATTACAAAATAATTGAAGACATATTTGAGCAAAATCCTAGTTTTGAAAACGACAAAATAAATGTTTGTTCAAGCCAACGCGTCAAAGGTAGAAAATATTATATAATTCCATTACCAGCTGAACATGACAATGCAATATTACGCTTATTTGTAACTTTTTACAAATATCAAAATGAAATCAATTCTTTAAAAACATATTATGTAGAAAACAATATCAATTTACCAATTCTTGAAATACTTTTTTTCATTTTAACTGAAAAGGAAGTGAAATTAATTGTTTGTCAAAATATTGTTCAAAACCCAGATGAAGACCAAATACCAATAATATTAGATCAATATCATTCAGGAAAAAGTCATTTACACCGAGGAATTAACGAAACCATTAGACGTATAAAAGAAAAATATAATTGGCCCGGTATATCAAAAGATGTAGAAAATTTTATTAAGAAATGTGAAATATGTCAAAAAGTAAAAATTTGTCGTAAAAACCTTGAAAGTCCATTAGTAATAACTGAAACTCCAAAAACCCCTTTTGAAAGAATTAATATTGATGTTTTAGAAATACCCACGAAAAATTATATTTTAACCATTCGAGATGAATTAACAAAATTTACACAAGCATATCCTATGAGTGATAAAACTGCAAAATCTATAGTAAATACACTTTTGCTTTATTTTCAACATTTTGGAACTCTCCTTAGAATACACTGTGATTCCGGACGAGAATTTGAAAATAATCTACTTAAAGACCTTTGTACACTATATGATATTAAATTGACATATTCAAGTGTCAACCATCCCCAATCAAATGGTTCACTTGAAAGATTTCATGCAACACTGACGGAAATGATACGAGCACATGTCACTGAAAACCCTCAAGAACATCCCTTAACAATATTACCTTATGCAGTAATATGTTATAATAATTCAGTGAATAAGACGCATGGATTTACCCCCTACGAATTAATATTCGGGCACACCTCTGGTAGAGCCCCAGAAACTTTATATAATCAACACGAATTGATTACAAAGTACGTAAGAGATTTAAATAACCGTATATCATATTATTATAAGTTAGCACGCGCAAGAACTAATTTGCAAAAAGAAAAATCTAAAATTCGCTTTGATAAACATGTTTCGGAAAATGTCCCGGACTATAAAGTAGGTGACAAAGTATATGTAAAATCTAGTCAAATTCAAAGTAAACTTGGAAATAAATTCAATGGACCCTATGAAATTAAAGAAATTTTAAGAAATTCAGCTATCCTGTATAATCCTGAAACTAAGCGAAATACTAAAATTAATTTCGATAAAATGAAACCCTATTTTGAAAATTAATTTATTTGCAGGTTTCTGCTTATTTTAAGCATTTCATCTATCCGTGTTATGGCCCTACCAACAAAGTTTTCGCTTAAACCAATAAATAATACAGTTGGACTATACTATCATCAAGAAGAATGTCTTAAAGTGTCAAATGACAAATGGACATTATTAGTATATAAGGATATGTTAACTTTAAAGGAAAATCTCGACTACAATGACAATATATTAAAAAGTTTAATCAATTCAGTAAGTTTTAATAAATTATTTTATTCAGAAGTACAAACTCATATTAGTTTATTAACCCATTTATCTGACTCACTTCAATTAAAATATGAAGAAGTTTTTGCTGATACTAAACGTTATAAACGAGGAATATTAAACGGTGTCGGAACTGTATGGAAAGCAATCACTGGAAATTTAGACGCCTCAGATGGAGAATTTTATACAGAGTGTATAAACAAATTATTAAATGATGAACATCAACTTGAAAATTTAATGAAAAATCAAATTTCAGTAACTACGTCTGTCATAAAAAACTTCAATGAAACAATACAAAATTTACGAATTGATGAGGAAGCGTTTAATAAAGACATTAAAATAATTGAAAATGCTATTTTGAATATTTCAGACACAATTGGACTTATAGAATCAAAACTAAAAGTAATTGAAATATGTGAAAATCTCATGGAAAACTACATGTACTTAGAGAATGAATTAACTGACATTTTAAATGCTATTACTTTTTCACGTTTAAAAATTATACATAGCTCAATCATAACACCAAATGATTTGGTCATATCACTTCAACAGATTTCTCAAAGTTTACATAAAAATAATTTACCTCTAGTTGCCTCTAGTGCAAAAATTGCTCAATATCTTGATATTATTGAACTCGAAGCTTTTCAAACTGAATCTAAAATTGTTTTCATATTAAAAATTCCCTTGGTTCAACCAGAAGCATACACCATTTATAAATTATACCCTATACCAATTTTTGATAATAGAACAGGACTTTTTCATATCTTAAGTATCTCTGAAAAATATATTGCTAAAGATGATGATTCGTTAATGTTCATATCTTTTTCAACTTTAAAAAATTGTAAAAATTTAATCCCTAGATTAAAATTATGTTCAAATATGGTGCCTTATCCAATTCCGATAGTGACACAATTTGTGAAGCTCAAATTTTGAAAAACCCAACAGTGTTACCTAAAACTTGTCGATCTTCCCTTGTACTTGCAAAGAATTATAATATTCATGAAATAGAAGATAATATTTGGTTAATTTCAATATCTGATCCTTTAACTGTTACAATTAAAATCAAGAAGCTTATACTCAAATTATTTATAAAACTTCAGTTTTACAATTAACAACGAATTGTAATGCCTACATAGGAAATACAAAGGTACAACCAAAATTAAATCAAGGATCTGAAATAAAATCTAGCTTTCACACTGTTACAATACCTTATGATTGTTGTCAACATTTACCTGATAATGTAAAATCAAAATTAAACCTACAACCGTTAAAATTAAATAATTTTAATACTAAAAATTTAGATATTGCAAAACATAAATTAGACCAATATTCTCGAGATTTGGATAAAATAATAAATGAACCTTTTGCAAGAAAACATATTTCATGGTTCACATATTTTATTATTGTATTAATAATAACTCTTATATTGTTATACTTATGTTGTAAATGTAAAAATCGCAAAAGATTTAAAATAGCGATTCAAAACTCTGGTGATCAACCCCCTAAACCACCAAGAAGTAATAGAACTTTAAGGAAAATTGTTAAGTTCCTTCCTAGTCGAAGACCCAGTATAGGAATTCAAGAAGATTATGAAGATGAGAACATTGAATTGAATACTAATAATTTTAATAAAAATTATGCTTAAAAAGTTGTCGCATTGTATAGCATCAACTTTTTATTATAAAGGGGAGTTGTTATATAGGAATTAACCCCTACATATTTAAAATATTATAAGTCCCAACTAATGCGTAGTTCTTGTGTCGCATGTACTATTATTGTTTATTCTATTGTTTATACTTTAAATTACCCTATATGTCAAACTTTTGTAAACATTATTTATTTGTTAATTTTGAAACTGCTGAGTTATTACTTTTCTTAATGTTTTTGATTATTTCGAACGCAATTCGATAATTACCTAAAGTCTATGAAATTTGATACTTTTCAACAAGGCCCTTTTATTTTTCAATACTAATTTATTACTTTGTTTTTTGGGTGTAATTTATTACTTTGTTTTTTGTGAACGCAATATTGTCGACATTGCAATTTGTCATCAGCAGATTCAAAAACATATAAAAGGCCAAATTTGTAAATTCGCATCATTCTATCTTGGTCAACGCTTAACTTAGTTATTAACATTTAATACTTTGTAACAGAGATCTCAAGCTTGAGAATCTCTAATATAAGTCTGGTACATAATAATAAAATAAAAATAAAGTAAAAAGTTTTTAAAAAGTGTTTTTCGAAATAATCCATATAACATATATATATATATATATATATATATATATATATATATATATATATATATATATATATATATATATATATATATATATATATATATATATATATATATATATATATATATATATATATATATATATATATATATTGGTATAAAGAAAAAGAAACACAAAAAGGGAACATACTAAAAAATATATATACTACTAGCTGACCCAGCAAACGTTGTTTTGCCATATAAATTATAAATTTTTGTCCAAAAAATAAAAAGAACATTTCTGGATAGGGCCACCCTTATCACCTAGGGGTATAAAAAATAGCCTAAGACCTATTCTCAGACCTACCAAATATACACAAAAAATTTCATAAAAATCGGTCAAGCCGTTTCGGAGGAGTGCGATAACAAACACTGTGACACGAGATTTTTATATATTAGATATACCTTTCCTGAACCCATAGTAACAAACATTTAAAAACAATCTAGTTTATACCTGATAATAATTATTACTTGATTGTAATTTTTAATTGAAAATGTATATTGAAAATGTATATTAAATGTATGTCACAGCGTGATCTACCAAGAAATGCGGAAAATAAAATGGTGTACTAGTCTTCAATGTGGGAAAGCCCCTGCAAAATTTTAGAGGAATCTGAGGTAATTTAGTATATTAAATTATTAGTAAATTTGCGAAGATACACTACTGAATAGGTCGACGAACTTACTTGTGAAAGAACATATTCGAGTTGTTTACACTTCCTTGGCATAAAAAGTGAAGCCGGCCGGCGAGACCAAAAAACACGATCCAGCGGCAGGGAGCCAACATTGTCGGTACGCTGTGAAGATAATTGGAATTCCAGCGAACGAACAATAGGGACACCGTCGCGCGCCGTGCCTTTGACCGGTTTAACTAAATATCTCGTATATCTGCTCGTCATATCAACATGAGGTCAATGCCTTCGATTTATTTCGCTATTTTTGTAATGTGATTTGATTAAAACCAAAAAGTCACTTCTATCTTATCCAGCTTTGCTGTCAGTAGTGTCAATCCCAAGTTTGATAAAGTGATATGGTTGTACCGCGTTACGTTAGATTAGTTAAAGTCATTTGCGGCGCATTTCTACAAAAAAAATAAGGTAATTTTTTTGGTCTTTTTTTTTAATTTTTCATTTTTTTTAACTTATTTCGGTGAGGACAAACTACTGTTAAATTTTCCGCATGTCATGGTAGATCACGTTGTATATATTAAAAGTGTAATTTTTATTCCACTTTCTCTTGATTATTTTTAACAATCCGTAGAATAGGCAACAAATGTCTGGCTATTTGGTTTATGACCAGTGCCATTTAACAGAACACACACACACAATACACAAGGTATTTCAATTTGTATCATCTATAGCTTACCATATTCAGTTAACTGAATATGGAGAGTACAATACCATCAGGTACATCAATTTGTATTAACTATAGATGATACAAATTGAAATATCTTGTGTATTAGCGGCACTTTCCTGATGTACTCTTCAAGTTGGGCACAACAACCAGGACGGGTCCTTATTCCCGCGTTTATGTCAAAATTTTTTTTCTCAAACTTCTCGAAAAATTATAGTGTTTTAATAATACTCAACTTTTGCGCGGCCATACTTATTATTGCAAGCAAAAATTTAAACTAGTGGAAGCATTATACTCTTCGCCGATTTACTGAGCTTTTTATATAATTGTTATACATTCTATAGGATACTCTTCGCATTTTTCTTGTAAATAATGTTAGTTTTTGAACATTCTAAATTTTGTGATACCAACTTTGTTGTGGAAAAAAAAATATATGAAAAAAAAATCACCATGTGAGGGATCGAACACGAGACCTTTGGATTGCAAGGCAAATGCTTTAGCCATTGGGCTATCTCATCTTACCAGAAAACTTGAATGAGTATCACCGGATTAGATAGATTATTATGAAATATATATATTGGTAAAATGTAAAAACAAAAAAAAATTATAGAGAATAACATTTCGAAAGATTTCTATTTAAGTACAAATGACAGAAATTTTGAAAAAAAAAATTTTTTATTTAAATGATTAATAACTTTTTTATTTATTGATTGATTTTCTTCAAAAACAATAGGGTTCTTCCTCTAGCTAACGCTAACTTACTTTCCAAATTTCAATACAATCGGACTTTTCTTTCTTAAGTTATCGTGCTTACAAGAAACGTGACGGATGGACAGACAGACGGACAGACAGACGGACATTTTGAAAGTTGTTCAGAATTCGTTCACTAACACAATGATATGAAAATTTTTTCTCTACGAGCGATATTTCCGGTTTTAAAAATGTGCCGATCAAATGCAATATACTCTTCGTTTTTGCGAAGAGTATAATAAGTAAAATCTACACAAATTGACAACTAAACGTTCATTCGGCAGTTGTTTGACACAATCCCGTGTACCAGTCGACTTATTGGTAATTTCAGAATTTTTATTTATCTCGAGAAAAATCCACAAATAGAAATATTTTTCACGAAATTGAGTGGTGTACTCAGATTGAAAATAAAAAAAAAATTGGTAATAAGAAAGCAAACACAGTAGGTCAGGCTTTTATGTTTTGTAAAATATAATGAGCCATAAGAATGCATTTTTCAAATATCTATATTATAAAAAAACTTAATCTAAATCTGAATCGGACCTAAAATAAACTTTTTATGAGGGTGGTTCCAAACAAAATGGGACACACGCCTGTCCCGTTTTGATTTCTTTTGTAAAAACTTTTATTTAACTTGCAATGTTTGTTTGTATGTTTGTTTGTTGGTTTAGGTCAAATCTTGCAAGCTGAATTTCGACTAGTTCTAATTAAGCTAGAGCTTTGAAATTTGGCACACGTGTATAAGTCCGGTGACAATGCAACATAGTATAGCCATTATCGGTCTAAATCCAATATGGCGGACGTCCCAAGATGGCGGATCGGCTTTTTAGTCATAACCCCCCTGATATGGGTATCAAATGAAAGGGTTTTACGAGTAAAATACGATAAACAATGTGACGTCATTCTAAATCCAATATGGAGGACGTCCCAAGATGGCGGATTGGCTTTTTAGTCACAACCCCCCCCCCCATCAAATGAAAGGGTTTGACGAGTAAAATACGATAAACAATGTGACGTCATTTTAAATCCAATATGGCGGACGTCCCAAGATGGCGGATCTGCTTTTTAGTCACAACCCCGTTGATATGGGTGTCAAATGAGAGGGTTTGATGAGTATAATACGATAAAGTGTGTGACGTCATTCTAAATTCAATATGGCGGACGTGGGAGAGGTGGGGAAGGGGTAGAAAGAGGTGGGAAGGGTGGAAAGGGGTGGGAAGAGATGGGGAAAGATGGGGAAGAGGTGGGAAGAAGTGGGAAAGGGGTGGGAAGAGGTGGGGAAGGGGTGGGCAGGGTGGTAAAGGGTTGGGAAGAGGTGGGAAAAGGTGGGAATAGGGTGGAAAGAGGTGGAGAGAGATGGGGAAGGGCAGGGGAAGTGGTGGAAAGAGGAAAGAAGTGGGAAGTAGTGTTAGAGGCGTGAGAAGACGGGAGAGGGGAGGGGTGGATGGCGGTGGCAAATGAAAAGGTTTTGTCTGTCTGTTTGTAAAATAAGTGGACTAAAAAGTAAAAAATAAAATTATATAAAAAAAGTATTTTTAAGAAAAAGCTTTTATCTGAAAAAACTACTAAAAAGTAAAAATTTTTTTTTTTAAATTTATACACATGGAAACCAAAAGCTTTGGGGGTGGTCAATTGAGCAAAGTAACTATGCAGTATCACTATATGACCGCCCCCAAAGCTTTTGGTTTCCATGTGTATGAAAAATTATTTTTACTTTTTAGTAGTTTTTTCAGAAAAAAGCTTTTTCTTAAAAATACTTTTTTTATATAATTTTATATAATACAGATCTTTGAAAAGCTCGAACTTCCGTGTAAGTCTAGTAACGGTAAAAAAAATTTTTTGGTACCCCCATGTATTATTTATTATATTTTGATGTTATTCCATTGAAGGATTGGGGAGTAAATGGGGGTAAATATCACTATCACCTCTAACTTATTAGGGAGGTAAAAAAATGAAATTGTAATTTAGTGTGTGTACTAGAACCAAAGGTCTCAAAAATTTTATTGGCGTTAGCCACCCTCGCTACCGTTGTGGCACATATTTTATGGGTTTTTGGGGTAGACAGTTTCAAATATTATATTATTAAACTTCTTTCTTCATATTTTTCTACATATGTAGTGATAGTGTCAAAATTATTTTCGTTGTTAACCTATTTATTAATACAATGTACAGTTATTCATTAATTTATAACTGTATTCGTTGATTCAATGTGGTAACATTTATTGTATTAATAAATACTTTTACATTAGTCAATGTAAAATATTTATTAAAACAATGAATTGTACCTTATTTCCATTGAATGCATGAAAACATTTATCAACTTCTCTACGAACAAATTCTATAAAATATTTTCGTGATATTAATGTATAAAATCATTAAATAATAAACACATTTCGTTGTCTCAATATTCGTATTTCATTATTCCAACGATGGTGGTCTACATTTTTCCCCTTTTCATACCATTTTGGCAATCGCAGTGTGTTGTGCTTGTGCATACAGACCGTCTACCTTTATAGGCCAGAGGTAAGAATATTTCTTTTCTAAGCATTAATTTAATAACACAGGTCAACATTTGATCTAAGAACAATCACCAGACTTCAAAAATATACAAAAACTTTTTCTCGGTTTGACCTTCAAATGACTTTGAATCCGATGTGATAGAGTCCATCCAACCACGGATTCGAGGTCAGCGACCCAAAAAAACCATGTAAGCATTTTTCCAGATATTTTAGTCGCTTTTTCTCAATTTGGCCTCAAAATGATCTCAAAATGCTTTGAAATTACCTCTAGATGTTCTTGAATGGTAAAAATAACAGCAGATTTGAATTCAACGACCTCAGAAACATAAACATAAATTTTTCCAAATTTTTTACACCACTTTTTCTCAGTTTGACCTTCAAATGACCTTGAATCTGATCTGATAGAGTCCAGTTAACCACGGATTCGAGGTCAGCGAACCAAAAAACTCATGTAAGCATTTTTCCAGATTTTCTTAGTCGCTTTTTCTCAATTTGACCTCAAAATTATCTCAAAATACCATGAAATGACCTCTAGATGTTCTGATGTTCTTGAAGGGTAAAAATAGCAGCGGATTTGAATTCAGCGACCTCAGAAACATAAACATAAATATTTTCAAATTGTTTACAACACTTTTTCTCAGTTTGACCTTCAAATGACCAAGAACCTGACGTGATGAAGCTTAACCAACCTCGGATTCGGAATCAGCGACCCAAAAAACCTATGTATACTCTGGTAAAGTCTGGTGATTGTTCTTAGATCAAATGTTGACCTGTGTAATTTAAACTATAGTTTTAAAGTACAAGCAAACATTTAATTTTGTAATTTATAGGTAGGTACTTCAATCTAATATATTTTATTAAAATGTTATGTTTTATTTACCACTTTTAATTCTTATACATAACTAATATATTAATACTAATACTAATAAAAATTGTTTTATTAACATTTAATTATGTCAGGTTATCCAAATCTTTCTTACTATTATAAAAACCGCTGCCCAAGGAATCACTACTTCCACATCCAGATTCTCTATCCAAGTCACTCACAACGAAAAAACTTTGTATGTGAAAATAATTGTTTATGGAACTTTTATAACATAATATTTGAAATCCTCTACCTCAAAAACCCATAAAACGATACCCCACATCGGTAGTGGGGTGGGGGGTGGTAGTGGGGGGTGGATGAAATAAAAAAATATTTTGAGGTTTCTGGTTCCTGTACATAGGTACACTAAATCACAATTTTTTTTTATCCCCTTTAATAAGGGGGTGGGGGTGGTAATGGGGGTGGCTAATGCCAAAAATTTTTTTGAGACCTTAGCTTCTCTTGTATATATTAAATACCAATTTTCTGGACTCTTACCTGCTTGATTGACCTATTTACCCCAAATTTACCCCAATTTACCCCCCAACCCTTCGACGGAACAAGATGAAAATATAATCTAGTTCTAGATCTCGTTAAAATACATATGTGTACCAAATTTCAAGTCAATATCTTAAACGGTTCCAGAGTAAACGTGCGACAAAAAAAAAGTTACAGACAGACAGACCGACAGAGACAGACCGACAGACAGACAGACCGACAGGCAGACAGAAATTTTTTTTCGCTCAAACTTAAAATCTCGACGTTTCATGACATTTTAAGCCTATTTGGACAATAAAAATTTTAAAAAAATTTTTTGTCGTTACTATACTTCCACTGGACGTGGAAGTAATTATACTTAATTATAATTAAAATCAATTTTATTTCAGGAATGTTATCGGAAGCGCAATCTGGGCAGAATTTACGGCTTTTGCAATTTAAAAGCAGCATTGAAATGCGTGTGCCCTGAACATGTGTTGCGTACAACATCAAAGAAAAAATCGTAGAAAAATTATAAAACTGAAAATGTTTTAGATAGGCGAACAAAATTGCGTAAAACTTAGTCCACAATTACTATGGTCTAACAAATTGAACTACTTTCGTCACCAACGACTCTGAAGAAGGACCGGGTACCTAATAGTTTTTCTTAATGTTCGCTTATTTAATGCCTGATTTTCCGATATCTACCATCGGATACCTTCTAGGGGGTATGTTATACGGGGCAGAACACTATTTTTTAGTATCATTTCGCTTCAAGATGTATGAGAGTTTTTTAATTGAGTAGTTTTTTTTTAGAGCCTTAGGATGACGATTGCACATGGATGACATACAACCAGTATCACCACAAATATACGAAAACTCTTAAAACATGGCAGCTATCATGGAAAATTGGCCGTTTTATAAGATACATATATATTACTTCTTTATTATGTTATGTTCACTGTAATAATTTTAATTCTTCCAGATCAATATGAATTTCAACGTGGTTTTTGAGAATGGAGATATGGGCTTTTAACGAATTGGCAACATGTTTCGAGAAGCTAAAATGTTCTCATCCAATAAATTATTTGATGAGAACTCTGTCTAATAAGCATAAGGGCGGGTCTCGGCCTAACATGGTAAACACAACTAAATAAAATATATATTCAAAAATATAAATAAAAAATATAAAATGAAATAAAAATAAAATGAAATATACAAATAATAGTTATAGTTTTAATAGTTTTTTTACTAGAGCAATTTTTTTTAAATGGCCGTTAATCCCGCCTCAGACCGAATTCGAAAATTGGTGCTTTTTAATACACACACACTGCCTTTTAAAAAAAGTACATAAGCTATCGCTTTGACATTTTACATGCTTGTGGGAAACTTTACAGCGCTTCGAATGGTTTATTTGATGTTACCAAAATTATCACCAATTAACCAGAAAATATTTATAAACTTGTTATTTGCAAAATTTCGTAGCTACAACTTCACTGTGCGGCTAGCTATATGAAATAATAAAAATTTCTATATACATTTTTGTGAATGAAATATAGCATAAAGAGTGAAAAAGTTAAAAAAAAAATTTTGGAGATAGTGTTATTAGTTTGCGAGTTATCGATTTTTAAGTTCTAAGAGTTCTGAAGTGACACAAATTGTTTAATAGTAATCCCGCGTCGGCCGGCGTGGCGGGCGATGCTTCGCTATTCACCGTCTCGCCTCTCATCAAACACTTCAACACCGTGTTTTGTGATGAACTTGTTTGATACAATATATTTGCAAAAAAGTTAATTGCTGTAGTTTTGTTAAAGTGTCGTGCAAATAGTTTTTGATAGTGTAATTATATAGCCGTCTGAAAATTTTAAATAACAATATCTTGGGTGTAAATATTACAACGTAAATATTATTAGGGCTACTGCATAGATAACATTCTCAATATCACACAATATAATCATTAATTTCAGTTTTGGCAACATGTCCGAAAATTGTCTAATTTGTGGAGATCCCTGTAATTCTTTTGAGAGAAATACAGTTAATAAACCAACACAAAAAGGATTATTAAAGTCAATAGACGTTAACGAAGATTGAAAAGATCGATTGGCGAAGAATATTCTGAAACAAAAAAATGCTTTTAAGTGGAAAAGGAAATTTTAAATATCACATTTCATGTCGGGCTTCCTATATTAACCAACCAAAGTCAAATTTAAGAGCAACCGATTTAGAAAGTGTAGATGGTAGTAATATGAATATAAAAGGACCACGGGAGCATTATACTCTTCGCCGATTTACTGATCTTTTTATACAGTATCGGAAAGTGTTTGTATTGGTACGGCAATAAGAGCAAAATGAGAGCGAAGCAAGCAATGATGTAAATTAAGGGGCGTGTCACACTTTGCCCTGCTAGAGTACTGGTAGACACCTTTACTGTGGGCGGTCGGTTAAGTCGTTGAAACTATGCAATCCCAAAAGCAAAACTTTCCGATTCTGTATACTTGTTGCACATTCTATAGGATACTCTTCGCAGTTTTCTTGTAAATAATGTTAGTTTTTGGACATTCTAAATTTTGTGATACCAACTTTGTTGTGAAAAAAAAACCATCCTGTCAGGGATTTGAACACAAGACCATTGGATTGCCAGGACAAAACTTTACCCATTAGACCATCAGACATCAGTATAAAAATTGAATGTCTGTAGTATATATCATTCGAGTATTATATTTTAACGAATTAGATATATTATTGTGAAATATATATATTAGTAAAATGTATAAACAAAAAAAATTATACAGAATAACATTTCGCAAGATTTCTATTTAAGTACAAATGACAAAAATTAAGAAAATATATTTTTTAAATATAAATGATTAATAACTTTTTTATTTATTGATTGATTTTTTACAAAAACAATAGGGTTTTTCCTCTAGTTAACGCTAACTTACTTTCCAAATTTCAATACAATCGGACTGTTCTTTCTTAAGTTATCGTGCTTACAAGAAACGTGACGGACGGACAGACAGACGGATATTTTGAAAGTTGTTCAGAATTCGTTCACTGACATAATATGAAATTTTTTTCTCAACGAGCGATATTTACTGTTTTAGAAATCTGCCTATCAAATGCAATATACTCGTTTTTGCGAAGTTGTCTAGAATGTACATGTTACAATTGTAATAATAATCTGCTGACAGATAATATTGAAGAAAATATAGAAGACATTTAGAATATTTTTGATTTCAATTTATTTAAAAAATAATTGTCCGTTTTGCTTTTAGGTAAGAAGCTCATCAAAGCATGGATTTGCGTCGCCTACTATCGCGGCCACTACTGCATGTATGTAAACGTCGGCGTCGCGCGTCGTCTGAGCTGCTATCTAGAGACTTCGCGTTTCTATAAATCGGCGCTGGCTGATTGAAAATTCGATAACTAGAGAACTATTCAACCGATTGACAATTTTCTTTTTTAAAAAACTTTTTAATTCTCTGGACTACATTTTATTCGCTGCATGTGTATACAAATTTCCAATATTTCGCAGAGTTTGTAGCAGTGTGAAATTTTAGGTACACAATTTTAGAAATTTAAAGTTTTGGAACATTTTTTGGTAAATCAGTAGATATTTTAAAAATATCAAACACATAATCCGAAACGCCCTAGAATTACCTATAACTGCATAAAAAAATCAAAACGATAGCCTGTATAGTTTTTTTTTAATGGCAATGTGTGTATTAAAAAACACGTATTTTCGAACTGGGTCGGCGGCGGGTTTAACTGTCATTTTAAAAATTTTGCTCTACTAAAAAATTTTCTAATTTTGCATTTCATATTGTCCTAAACATGTTCTACACGACTGTTTGGGTCTCATCTGGTTCTACGTCGATGGTCACATATATGCATAATTTCGATGGGATTTTATTCCACTACAAGGCACTCTTTTAAATGAATACACAATCCCGTGCAACAGAATTTTCATCGGAAATTTCAGAAATTTTGTTTCACCTGTGAAACATTTAAGGGATTGCCTAATCCAGTGGTCTCCTCAAATAAATAAAAAAATCGCTAATAAAATTTCTTCATTTTCCGACCCAAAAAAAAAACACAGAGTAAGGTTAGTTTTACTACATTTTAAGTCAAAATTATAAGAGAAACAATAATTTTCGTGTTGTGTTGAGTTTGACCTGTATATAATATATACCTACGTAATATTTATGACTGACTGCAACATATACAAGTATAATATAGTATTGAAGTATCAAAAACATTAAATTTTATATTTCCAGAAGTTTATCTTACCCAACGGTGCATATTCTTGTGAAAATACATAAAACCCCGCCGTTTCAAAGGTCACGTCATATGCTGTGATAATATTTTTGTGGACTCCCAAATGTAGGCCATAGTGAAATTCTCTGTAGAAATCTTTGATTGATGTGTATGGCTTGGGGAGAGCTTTCAGAACCATTTCAGTATCTGTCGCTTTATGTTCTACTAGAAGAATTTTTCCAAACCAGCCTTCGCCTACTATTTGAAGAATATCAAATTCGTCAGCTAAATTTACCTAAAATAAAATGAAATTATTAGGTAAACACACTGAACTCTACTATATAAATGGAAGGCCAATATAGGTATATGCGCGTGAACAAAATACGGCAATTACGGCACAGATTAAATGGTAACGAATTCAAAAACTCTAAGCCATGCGTCGACGCAGTAGAGAAATTGATGTCTGTGCTTGAACCAAACGGCTGTCTACGGTCTACGGGAGTTATGCGCCGACGCCAGACTGATGCAATTCTGTGTTTTATTTGTTTCCCATAGATTCTGTAGCGTAAATCTTGGATTAGATGCAATTTCCAGAGTCGGTGTCTCATTTTATTCTTTGTTTATTTTGTCGTTTGTGTAAAGTTGTAATAAATTGATTATTTTGTGTAATATTTTGTGACTGTTATAAACAGAGTTAATTGAGACAATATGGTGCAATCTTGTATGGTACTGTGTTGCAAGAATCGGGGCAAAGTCCCGGGTTTTAAACAGTTGCAGTAACAATAAGACCGGCTCTGACGTATTTTGTAGTGCGATTGCGCTCCACCTTATGGTCGCCATACTTGCGCGAGGTTCAATTTGACGTAAAAATTGGTATGGATATTGACTTTCCATTTATATAGTAGAGTTCAGTGGGTAAATATTGTAAGATTTTCCATCGACAGAATTTTAAAAAGGGTCTACTGCAATTTCGTTTTGCTTTTGCATTACATTCCTTTTATTAAATTAGAATCTAAGAAATTGTCCGAAAATGGCAAAGAAAGAGTTCAGCCTGTTGCCAGGTGGGTGCCAGGGGGTACTCGGCACTCCCCGGGGGATTTTTAGTACCCCCTGGGACAATTTTAGATGTATTTAAATTTGTGCTATAAAAAATATTGGCTTCCCCTGCAATTCCTTGAGCACTCCCTACAATTTCTTTCAGGATACATACTTGTTTTACTTCCACATCCAGTGGAAATATAGTAACGACAAAAAAAAATTTAAAAATTTTTATTGTTCAAATAGGCTTAGAATGTCACGAAACGTCGAGATTTTAAGTTTGAGCGAAAAAAAATTTCTGTCTGTCGGTCTGTCTGTAACTTTTTTGTGCGCACGTTTACTCTGGAACCGTTTGAGATATTGACTTGAAATTTGGTACACATAATAATATGTAGTTTAACGAGATCTAGAACTAGATTATATTTTCATCTTGTTCCGTCGAAGGGTTGGGGGGTAAATTGGGGCAAATTTGGGGAAAATAGGTAAATCAAGCAGGTAAGAGTCCATAAAATTGGTATTTAGTATATACAAGAGAAGCTAAGGTCTCAAAAAAAATTTTGGCATTAGCCACCCCCCTTACCACCCCCACCCCATTATTAAAGGGGATGAAAAAAAATTGTGATTTAGTGTGTGTACAAGAACCAGAAACCTCAAAATGTTTTTTACTTCATCCACCCCCACTACCACCCCTTATCACTACCCCCACCCCGCTACCGATGTGGGGCATCGTTTTATGGGTTTTTGGGGTAGAGGATTTCAAATATTATATTATTAAAGTTCCATAAACAATTATTTCCACATACAAAAATTTTTTGTTGTGAGTGACTTGGAAAAGAATCTGGATGTGGAAGTAGTGATTCCTTGGGCAGCGGTTTTTCATTAGTGGCAGTGGGCGCAAGATGGAGTTTTAGTGTGGTCTCCTTCTAAGAGAGAACGATGTAATCAGTCGAACGTCTACAGCGTGCGTAGTATGTGCCTCTTTTGGCTTTCCATCCATGGATGCTTGCCTTGGGTTATTATGTAATTGAATAACGGTGCTCGGAGGTGGGCTGATGAAGTTTAGTTTTTTACTTCCACGTCCAGTGGAAGTATAGTAACGACAAAAAAATTTTTAAAAATTTTTATTGTCCAAATAGGCTTAAAATGTCATGAAACGTCGAGATTTTAAGTTTGAGCGAAAAAAAATTTTTGTCTGTCTGTCGGTCTGTCTGTCGGTCTGTCTGTCGGTCTGTCTGTCGGTCTGTCTGTCGGTTTGTCGGTCTGTCTGTCTGTCGGTCTGCCGGTCTGTCTGTAACTTTTTTTTGTGCGCACGTTTACTCTGGAACCGTTTAAGATATTGACTTGAAATTTGGTACACATATGTACTTTAACGAGATCTAGAACTAGATTATATTTTCATCTTGTTCCGTCGAAGGGTTTGGGGGTAAATTGGGGTAAATTTGGGGTAAATAGGTCAATCAAGCAGGTAAGAGTCCATAAAATTGGTATTTAGTATATACAAGAGAAGCTAAGGTCTCAAAAATATTTTTGGCATTAGCCACCCCCATTACCACCCCCACCCCCTTATTAAAGGGGATGAAAAAAAATTGTGATTTAGTGTATGTACAGGAACCAGAAACCTCAAAATATTTTTTTACTTCATCCACCCCCCACTATCACCCCTCTATCACCACCCCCCACCCCACTACCGATGTGGGGTATCGTTTTATGGGTTTTTGGGGTAGAGGATTTCAAATATTATATTATTAAAGTTCCATAAACAATTATTTTCACATACAAAGTTTTTCGTTGTGAGTGACTTGGATAGAGAATCTGGATGTGGAAGTAGTGATTCCTTGGGCAGCGGTTTTTTTGGTTTTATTAGGGTTAGTGATAACGTCTACAGCGTAGCATGTTGTGGCTATAATATACTTCTACCAGTACTTTCTGTACTAGAATATGTTTGAGTTTGATGTGTAGTAGTAGTAGTAGCAGTAGTAATAGCAGGGGCGCAGCGAGCCAACTTTATTGGTGGGTTATTTTTCAAATTTGCCAACTTCATAAAAAAAAATTTCCACCGAAATAAAAATTGACAACTTATATCTCAAAGGGTCTCGCCGGTTAAGTATATGGAATTGGGCCCAGCGGCTTATTGGGCTATTCATTCACATGAATGTTGCTTATGACTAGGAATGCTCAATAAAATATATAATAAACCTCTATCCCCTATAATAGAGTTATGGGGGTAACAACAACTTTAAAATTAATTTTTTTCAAAACTGTTGAAGATAATTCATTGAAATTAAGACACGTTGATATAAAATAGCTTTATATTTTACATTTTTTTACATTCCTGTTACGCCATTTAGTATATAAAAAAAATGATTTAATTTTTGAGAGTGCCGTTTTTATATCAACCCCTCGAGTGACACCTGCCAAAAAAATATATATTATTTAACACTAACACAATTATCACGTGTAAAAATATAAATCTAGGTAATGAACACTGGCACACAAAAAAAAATTAAGTGCGAAGACTTAGACCACTTAATTCCTACTCATTTGGAAGCTAATAATCAAAAAAATATGCTACTAGTTTTAGCTTAGATCTCAATTATTTTTTTTTGCTTCAGAAGTATTGATTTTATTAGACAATATGGTTAGGCCATTTTAATTAATCCATAGTAATATTTCTTCAGGAAGGAACACTAGCGGAAAATGTTTTAGACAAAAGTTGTTCCGTTCAGAGGGGAGCATCTTTTGGGTAGAATAATTTTCCACCTCCCACCTCTGATGAGCTTGGGATGGGGGTACATTTTAAATTTTTAATGGCATTCTCCACTTTTGATTACGTATTCTAATTCCATGAAAAAAATTACATAACTTTTGTACCAAACATTTTTTTTCTCCCCCCCACCCTGATAAGCGGGGACGGAGGTGTAATTTACGAATTTTCAAAAACATGCAGAGAAACATCTCTGAACTAGGGCATTTTTAGATAAAATGTTTCAAACAAAAGTTGTTTACTTCAGAGAGGGGCATCTTTTGTTTGAGACATTTTTTCTAAAAATCCCCTAGTTCGCCTGCAGAATTTTGAAAAATCGAAAGTTACACCGCCATCCCCGCTGATCAGAGTGGGGGGGGAAATGTTTGGTACAAAAGTTATGCAATTTTTTTCGTAGAATCAAAATACGCGATCAAAAATGAAGAGTGTCATTAAAATTTCAAAAGGTACCCCATCCCCCGCTTATCGCGCGTGGGAGGTGGAAAATTGTTCTGTCCAAAAGATGTCCCCCTCTGAATGGAACAACTTTTGTCTGAAACATTTTTCGCTAATCTCCTTTCCTGAGGAGATATTTCTGTGGATTTATTAAAATGGCATAACCATATTGTCTAATAAAATCAATACTTCTGAAGCAAAAAAAATAATTGAGAGCCAAGCTAAAAGTAGTAGTATATTTTTTTGATTATTGGCTCCCAAATGAGTAGGAATTAAGTGGCTGCGCACTTAATTTTTTTTGTGTGCCTGTGTTCATTACCCAGATTTATATTTTTAAGCATCTTCCCCCAATTTGACCTTGAAGTAATTTTTACACACGATAATTGTATTAGTATTAAATAATATATATTTTTTTGGTAGGTGTCACTCGAGGGGTTGATATAAAAACAGCACTCTCAATAATTAAATTATTTTTTTTATATACTAAATGGCGTAATAGGAATGTAAAAAAAATGTAAAATATGAAGCTATTTTATATCAACGTCTCTTAATTTCAATTAATTATCTTCAATAGTTTTGAAAAAAATTAATTTTAAAGTTGAGGATTGTTACCCCCATAACTCTGCTAATATAGGGATAGAGGTTAATTATATATTTTATTGAGCATTCCTAGTCATAAGCAACATTCATGTGAATGAATAGCCTAATAAGCTGCTGGGCCCAATTCCATATACTAAACCGGCGAGACCCTTTCCAACTTTTGCCCAATTTTTGCCAAGTCGGATACACCTTTTTATCGGGTCTGGATATTTCGCTACGCCCCTGAGCAGTAGTACTAGTACCAAGATGATTTTGTTTTTTATTTTTTGGTACTTTCTGAGTCTGGCAAATATGAAGCTTTGGCTTATTTTATTCAGTTTTTGTTAATTTTCTGAATGTTACCAATTTTTTTCAATTACCCTCTAATTATTGTACTTAATGTTATTAATAGGAAAATTGTCCCCTTTCCCTGAACTACACAGCCCTCTAGTGACCTCGACTCTCACGGGAAGAGCGTAAGTTTTCTCTTCGCATTTCACAGGGCTCTGGTAACTACAGATCTCAAAATAGCGGGCCCTAAGTAGACAAAAAGACACTAATCGTTGTCTTCCTTATTTAGCTTGTCGACCACTTGACTAATTTTTGTTAGATAGAGAAGCACTTTTCTGTGGTCTATTTTCGTGCTCGAACCGTGGGCCAGTTAGTTCAGCTGATACACCCTTTTATCGGGTCTGGATATTTTTTGTATTTAGTGACCAGTTCTGTTGGAAGGTTGGAAAAGCCTGTAGCAAATTGTTGATGCTTTTTCCGTTGGGTTCAGAGACTGAAAGACATTAAAATAAAAAAATGAGTCACTGATATATAATGAAATAACAATATATATATTTAAACCACAAGACACTTTCTTCTGGCTCCCACCTGATCGATTTTGGTGATCTTTTTTAAAATTAAAGCTCCCTACCCACAAAGTCATTACTGATTTTTCTTTTTTTGCAAGCTTTTATTTAACTTGCAATGTTTGTTTGTATGTATGTTTGTTTAGGTCAAATCTTGCAACTGAATTTTCAAATAGTTATTTCCAACTGATTGAGCTGAAATTTTGCATACACATTTAGTTTGAATGACAATGCAGGGTTAGCTAAGTGACGTCATTCTAAATCCAATATGGCGGACTCCCAAAGATGGTGGACCAGTTATTTTTTATGCACCCCCATGATATGGATATCAAATGAAAGGGTTTGCTGAGAAGAATACGAAAATAAAATAACGTCATTCCAAATCCAATATGGCGGACTCCCAAAGATGGCGGACCAGTTATTTTTTATGCACCCCCATGATATGGGCATCAAATGAAAGGGTTTGCTAGGAAGAGTACGAAGACGTCATTCCAAATCCAATATGGCGGACTTCCAAAAACGGCGGACCAGTTATTTTTTATGCACCCCCATGATATGGGTACCAAATGAAAGGGTTTGCTGAGAAAAATATGAAAATAAAATGACGTCACACTAAACTCAATATGACGGACGCCCCAAGATGGCGGACAAAATTTTTTAGTTTTAACACTATAATTTGATCGTATAGTGTATTCGCTCAAACGTTGCATTCTAAGAAATGGTGACGGATTCAGTTTAAACTATAAGTTTTATATAGGATAGGAACGACGCAATGAATATATAAAACTAATTAAGGCGTAGCTAAAAATTTAAAAATAAAATAAAATAAAAAAAACATTTTTAAAAACATGCTTTTATTTAAATGCTCTAAAAATAAGAAAATACACTTTAAATAAATCAAACCCATCAGTTAATTTCATTATACAATTTATATGATATAAAAGCTTGTCGCGAGATTTACCTGTGAAAATAAACAAGAATACAATATGTAACTTGATCTTGACACAAGTAATAATTCTAAGAAAAATTGTAAGTATTTCATAAAATAAATGTAGAGGTAAATCTCGCGACAAGCTTTTATATCATATAAATTGTATAATGTAATAAATTGATGTGTTTGATTTAATTTAAAGTTTATTTTCTTCTTTTTAGAGTATTTAAATAAAAGCTTGTTTTTAAAAATATTTTTTTAATTTAATTTTATTAATTAGTGTTTTGATCTATAAATACAAAATAAGAATTTGACGAACATTGCCGCTGATTCTCGGTTTAGTATTTCTAGCGGCATCTACTTTAAACTCGCTTTAAAAAGATCAGAACTAACTGCACAGCGCCAGCGCATAGCATAAGTTTCTTATGCTGTAGTCAACGTGTTTGTTCAATGCTCATGTAATTTTAAATCAGTCTTGCGTTTTGCGTCGCAGTGGGAACTAAACTTTTCAAAAGCGTAGGTGGAGAGATATCTTGGATTTGTGGGCGTTACTTCTTACACTTACTTGGTTATATTAAATAAACGGTGGTCCAAAATTCCCCTATATCCCAATTTCATATACTATTACTTATTTACTTTATTTATTTAGCCCTAATCCTTCAACAGAATGAGATCAAAATACAATCTAGTTCCAGATCTCATTTTAATAGTGTATACCAAATTTCAAGTCAAAATCATATCGGTTCCAGAATAATCGTGCGCACAAAAAAGTTACTGACTGACAGGCAGACCGACAGCGGACATGGGTGCTTCATGGAGTACTTATATGATATTGGCAAGACTGACAGCAGAGAATGTGCATACTGTGGAGATGCCGATGACGTGGAGCACACCGTGTTCGCATGCAACAGATGGAGAGAAGAGAGACGAGACGAGACGGTGGGGCTTCGTTATTGTCTCCGGAAGATATGCTAGAAACGGAAGAGAACTGGAGAAGGGCGAAGGAGGAAATAACCCGCATTATCAAAAAGAAGGAAGAGGACGAAAGAGAGATGGATTTGAACCCATGGAGAAGCGCCAATTAACACCGACAATCTTAAATAATCGATGAAAAGCGAAAGCAGTCCCAGGCCAACAGGAAACACTGAAGAGAGGGAGGGGTGTTAGCTGGTTGGAGTCCAGCACTACCCGTTCGCGATAGACTCTAAGCGATGGGTGTCCATGATGATTTCCTCTCCCACAGAAAAAAAGGCAGACCGACAGACAGAATTTTTTGCTCAAATTTAAAATCTTGACGTTTCATGACATTCTAAGCCTATTTGTATAATGAAAAAATAAACTTTTTTTACCGTTACTATATTCCATTCCTCTACGTGAATGTGGAAGTAAAAGATAATCAGTCTTATTGCATCTCGATTAATCAAACCGTTCTCAAGTAATTATCTTTACAAATCAATGTGCATACTTTGAAATATTAAGTACATGAAATAATTAAGTTCAACATAGAAAATTGCTAATTATTCATTATCAATTGCAAAAATTGTTCGAAATGTGAAACGTGCTTTATTTTCCCTAATGCACAGCCTTATTTAGGCAATGTTGAATACCCTGCAAAATTCCTGCATCATTCTATAGCATCGTAAAATTAATGAACTTTAAATTTTTCCCGAATTCTCCCAACTGAAGCTTGAATTTCCCAACTCGACCACGATATTCCCCCATAGCAACATCCTTGAGTGCGCAGTCATGCATAAAAAACACGTCTCATCTCCATTGTAATGAGATATTACCTAATAATTTACCCAAGATATTTTCCCAAAAAAATCACAATTTAAATTTCCACGAAAATATGATATCCAACATTGATTCCCTAGAGTTGCTGTTCATACATTTATTTTAATAGTATAGACATAAAGAACGACAGACCAATAATTCAGATAAGAACACTACTTAAAATAATTTATAAAGTCAGTTTGGTCAATTTGTCGTAATAAAAAGATAATAAACTGCTAGCTACCATCCTGCGAGTGCCTTGTGAATCTTCCCTTATTGGAGACCTGGAGATTGTTGGGCCCAACTTGAGGAGTACAACACCAGGAAAGTGCCGCAAAGTATTTCAATTTGTATCATCTATAGCTTACCATATTCAGTTAACTGAATATGGAGATTGTTGGGCCCATAATGAACCATACGAATGCATTTTTCAAATATCTATCTATATTATAAAAACTCTATCAATGTGCATACTTTGAAATATTAACACAGAAAATTGCTAATTCATTGTAAAAGTATTTATTGTCAATTGTAAAAATTGTTCGAAATGTGAAACGTCATCTATTTTCCCTAATGCACAGCCTTATTTAAGTAATGTTGAATACCTTGCAAAATTCCTGCATAATTCTGTAGCATCGTAAAATTGATGAACTTGAAAATGGGTTTGTATTTTTGCATTCGGATTTTCCTCAGCCCAGAAATGCATATTACAACGAGAATTAAACATACCTTGTCAGTAAATAGAAGTTTATGTTAAAAATTTTGATTTTGCGTTTGTTTAAGCAATAATTCATTAAAATCATCTCATATTGGTATCTCTCGTAGACCAAGAGCTAGCGACACTCAAACCGAGCTGATTCCATTGTGAACAAAAAAATTATAGAATATAGTACTAACATTGTATAATATGAGATCGCGTGCCTGCCTGCTCGGATCGGTTGCGTTTATTAAAAAAAAAAAAAATGTGACATTTTCAAAACGTATTAATGGTCTCATCGCAATGTGGATAAAATTTTTCATACAGCTGCTAGACACACTACTAAATACGAATTCAAGTGCCTGCCACTTCTGCCAGTCGGAATCGGTTGCGAAACCCCGCCTGCCAATTAAAAAACCGGTTCCAAAAACTGCATAATTTGGCTCATCGCAATGTGCACGAAAAAAATTCACGAGATAGTAAAGCATTCAAAATTCATTTTCGAGTGCCTGCCTTGTCGATCATGTTGTCTAAGTGCCTGCCAGCCCCTGGAAAGTCGCGCGCTCGGCGCCGTGGAAAGTTGATCAGGGTCATTTCAATGTGCACCAAAATTGAAGAGAATCTAGAAAGTAACTTAGATGCGATTTAAAGCATCTGCCTCTCCGAACATAATGCACAATGCCGCCTTCCAGCTCTCCAAGGCCGCACGACCTCGCTCAGCCCCGGTGACATCTTCTTCCCTGTTAAATTATTTTGTTATTAATTTAAATGTGTAATATATGTTGGAATGGAAAATAAGGTATTTTGCATCAGAAAAAAAAAGAACTTCTCTTATCGCGTACTTCAGTGCATAAAAAGTAATGGGTGTTTTTTCCCCTTCAAAAAATATTATTTACAAACTTGTATCTTCATCAATTTTTGAGATACTACAAGAAGAGAAAATACGTTTCCATTTTGCAAGTTCTTATTTCTACAAAAAAAATTATTAAAAATTCATTTGCTCAAGTATTCCTCATCGGAAAGATTCTCGCTATCATCGCTTTCTACCCCATCGCTGTCATTCTCATTTTCTTCAATACTTGCAGCGTTTTCCGGCTGATCCGTTTCCCCTGTAAAATGAATAATTTATTAATATTACTTAATAGCAGCGCATGCGGAATGTAATACCTTCAATTGATGTCTGGGGCTGGATGATTATGTCTTGAACGAATCGTGGGACTTAGTCTCCTTCGAACCAGTTGAATGTGTACTTTCCATCCTTTTCAAGCCATCCGCAATCAGTAGGGCAAAGACCCGTTGGTATTTTCAAGTGCGCATTACTCCAAATATTTGCGATGTAGGTTGCTCTCAAAACTTGTTGTTGAAGCTCTGCCTTACAGGGAATAGTGGATCCATCGAAATTTATAGCATTTTTCATGAAAATCTCACACACATCATTGACCTTGAAATGTTTGAAGAAAATTGACAGGCGTGCCGCGTTAACATTTTGCACGCCTCTCACGCTGTACAATTTGCATACGAAATCTTCGATTTTTTCGAAAACCTCGTCGTCAATTTCCCCATTCAAATTCCCAAGCTTTGCAAAAGCTAATTGGTGTTCCTTTGAATTTTGCAACATTTTGAAACCTGTTCTTCCCCTTCCTGAAAAAAAATGGGTTGAAGTCACAACCGCTGAAAGTATGGAATCCAGGTAGCGACTTGCATAGATCGGGGCCCAAGTGTGAATACAATTTCGTTACATCAACGTAGCGCTGAGAATTCGATACGCCAACATTCATATAAATCTTTGTTCCCATTTTTACGTGTTCCATGTTTGCAAGCATTATTATAAGAATGTCGGTATCTGAACATGACGACGTTTGAATCTTGATTTGCATTGCAAACATGGTACACGACTTTCGTGTCAGCCTCCTCGTGCTCTTCGCACGACAATTCTTCAACAATTGTTGAAACGACTTTTCCGTTGACAACTTGAAATTTGTGGCACTGTTTTGCGTTAATATACAGCATGTTCGTCTTCAAATTTACCGCGTACCCGTCTTTCGACCACTCTTTGATAAAAAATTCAATCAAAATTTATGCTTCTCAAATCTTTTGTAAAATCGGTGCAGCGCTTTTGCTCAGGACCTGAGATTCTGAATTGGCGATCTTCTGCATTGTCTCGAAGCAAATATTCATTGTTTACGTTTCAGAATATTTGAAAATTACCCGAAATTGCACCCTTTTATCAAGTGTTAGAAAATTACCCCCTCGGAATTGAAATTACCCGCAAATCGGGTAATTACCCGCCATTTGGCAACAGTGACGCTTCTATTCAATCTATTATATGTGTGGAGACTGTATCAATTTTGAGGGAAGGGGCGAGCAAGGCTGCGCGGTCCTGAAGAGCTGAAAGGCGGAATTGTGCATTGTTCGGTCAACTTTCAACAGCGCCGAGCGCGCGACTTTCCCGGGGCTGGCAGGCACTTAGAGCAACATAATCGACAAGGCAGGCACTCGTAAATGAATTCTGAATGCTTTAAACTATCTCGTGAATTTGGATGAGCCAAATTATACAGTTTTTGGAACCGGTTTTTTAATTGGCAGGCGGGATTTCGCAACCGATTCCGACTGGCAGGTACTTGAATTCGTATTTAGTAGTGTGTCTAGCAGCTGTATGAAAAATGTTATCCACATTGCGGTGAGACCATTAATACGTTTTGAAAATGTCACATTTTTTTTTTTTTAATAAACGCAACCGATCCGAGCAGGCAGGCACGCGATCTCATATTATACAATGTTAGTACTACATTCTGTAATTTTTTTATTCACAATGGAATCAGCTCGGTTTGAGTGTCGCTAGCTCTTGGTCTATTGGTAATAATTTCTGAGTTTTTCGATAATGGAACGGATGTAATTGCTGTTCATGTAATACTCTTAAAGTGCTTTGGTGAGACACGTTCATTATTTAGCCTAATCTTCTGGTACATATCTTAGAATCATCTATTACAGTATCTAATATTTCTTCTTCAACGTCAACAGTTCTTGCTGTTCTTGGATAGCCAGCATCTCTGTTTCTCGCTTGAAGACTTCCTGTTTCCCTAAGCCACCTATCTTTACTTAAAAAAGTTTTGGTATCAGGAATATTTCTATTCGGTTCCATATAACGTTTCACAGCTGCATCAGCATTATGAAAATATTATCCCAAAGTTCAAATTACGTCTATTAATTCAGAGAATGTGCAATCAGTCATGTTTACATGTTAACAATAAAATGCATAAAAACAGCAACAAAGTCCAATAAGTTACCATAAATTAAGATAAGATTTAATGTCACTTGATTATAATAAAGCTGAATGTTTCAAGAAACGTTCAACTAATATTTTAAAACATTCTTTGTATAAAAGAATCTCTTAATTAAATAAAAATGCATGTTGATTTGTAAACATAAATTGCTTGAAAAATGCAATAAGAAAACCATTTTTATCTCTAATGATCTAAAATTTATTTTAACCTCCCCACAAAATTGTGGGAGGTTACTAAAATTGGTCCAAAATCGAAAATTGAGATAACATCAAATTTTTACGTTTTGAGGTCCCAGGAACCCAAAAAAGTGGTTTTTGAAAAATGTCTGTGTGTGTGTGTATATGTGTTAGTACGATAGCGGTGAAACTACTAAACGGATATGGATGGACCTTTGTATGAGGGTTTCTTTCGTGCTCCAGAAGATCTTCAGATCAGATTACGTTTAGTTTATGGATTTCTGGAGAACTTGGTAATATATATTGTACATTGTTACTAAAAACTGCATAATTATATTAGTTAAGGGAGAGGGTAGCAACGGCCCCTGTCGCCCGCCCCCTAACAGATGCCCCTGCGACATGGAGAGGAATTTTGCCATTTATTTTTGTTAAGACTGAGGACTTTGATAATAGTCAATATATTTTTCTTTAACACAGATTATACCTACGTATTTAATTTATTTAGTGAGTGATTTTTGAATTCTGAAATTTGTAAAAATTATTGAATGCACTTCCCACATTCTGGTGTGTTATATGACTCTTATGAATCTATAGTAAAATTCAATATGATTTAATTTCCGTTGCCGTTCTAATATACAAGGTGTAATCAGTTTCATGTCATTAAAAAAACTGGTGATGGGGAACGACTAAACTAACAAAAAAACCTTATATAACGTGGGGTCTAAAGCCCATAGTTTTAGAAAAAAAAATAAACAAAAAGTTCGAAAATTTTCAGTAAAATTGTTTGAGAACTGCTGATATGTTGGGATAGGCTTTTATCGCGCGTCGGCGAGGGCACAAGTTGATAATCACACTTTTTTATGGCTTTTTAAAACTATAGGTAAGGTAAGGTCTTTAGCGGTGCGGTATTTTAGGTTCTGTGGGCACTTCGTTAAGTACACACGTGATTTTATTGACTTACCGTTCAAGTCGTTAAGTTCTTGATTACGTACAGACACTACTCGTTCGTTCTTTTTGTGTTTGTTTTGGATCTTGGACCAAGTTTTTATTTTTATTTTCTTTATTGACAAAGTTAGTTAATAGTTTAGTGTGGTATTTTAATGCGCATAGAAACCATGAAAAATGATCCTAATTTACCAAATGTGTTGAACGGAGTGCGTATGTCCTTAGTTCGACGTGTCGAAAAGTGTATTGATGCAGACGGAAGCAATTTCGAACAATTTATGTTAAATCAACTTTATTGGTTCTAGATTTATCGAATAATTTTAGTTTTCGATACCTACCTGATCAACAATTCGTTAAATAAATCAGATTTTTTCCAAACTTAAAATACACATAATTCTGTGATCGTATATCAGACGTCTAACTCTTTATTTCTCAATGTCATGCAATAATTATTCTTTTTTTAAGTTTTTAACCCAGAACACTCATTTAGGTTACAAATGTTAATAAACCACATTTAAATCTGATAAATTATAAACAACAATAAAAGCTCCAATATTTTGTTCTAAATTAAACAAACATACATGTAAAGAAATGCTGTGCTTAACTTCCACGCCCATCATTTGCTTTTGCAGTTCTGCAAAAAGAAATAACGAATTGTTTACATTTTTATAATTGGTTCGGTTGAGGCGATCAACAAAGGGCCCGCCCTCCTTTGCTTTGAACCGCGGGCCGCCGAGAACGAGTCGGTCGGTAATCTTTGCACTTTTTTTTGACAATTTAAAAGTTGTATAATTGGGAACTACTACACGTCCATTGACCCAGAAAGGTAGTGGTTCTCAAATGTTTCCTACCCTAATATTCAAATTGTTGATCTAGGTCAGTTTTTTTTTCAAAGTGCCCCTAGAGAACAAAGTCATAAAGGTTTTTTGTTTGTCTAGTCGGTCTCCATTACCAGTTTTTTTAAATGACATAAAACTGATTACACCCTGTATTTGACTGTTATGCAAATCCATAGTAATATTTAATATGATTCTATAAAATTATATTGAATTTTATTCATTGTGTGACTTACCTTCTCTAATTCAAATTCTCTGATCCTATGTATGTTTCCACTTAATGATTGTTTTAAAAGACTACCCATCGCTACAGAACCATAACCTGAAAATAAAATTACCATAAAATTGTAATAGCTACTGTGGTTTGCCGATAAATGTAAGAAATGTCTTTAGATTTCCAATATTTGAATATGAAATGAACTGGACCAGAATAGAATAACATATTTTTGTATTGGAGGTCTAGAAAATCTACGAAAGTAGGTACTTTTGTTTTAAGTATATGTTGATATATTAAGTCTAATTTATAAATAGGTATAAGTAGCACTTATTTGCCTAAGTAACGTTTTTCCGATGTCCGACTGTTTTCACACTAATTGCAACGTCAGCATTAGTGCAAAATGCTACGGACGATGATTTAAACATATGTAAGTAGTGCTAAATCGAATGAACAACGTAGTAGCAACTTCATAAAACTATTGGGTTAATTTTAGTCATAGACGTTTGTTAGTCATATTTGGTATGTTTGAAAATGGTTCAACTTCGGTAATTAACTAAATATGGTTTGATTCTTATTCCACAAATGGTTGGCGTTAAGCGGTGCTACTGGCCATAGATCAAAATTATATTATATAAATTGCACAGTTTCTACATTTTTCTGAAACTCTTCTAACCATTCGTCGGTTTTAGGCAATTTAACACATAAATACCAACTTCACCATTTGTATTGACTTCTAAATGATCAGCCATATGGACAATTGGTCGAAAAAATTACAAATTGCTACCGTCTTCGGCAGAATTACTTAACAACATGTTTATGGGAGATTTTTCTACTACTATGAGGTTCACAGTTTTCCAAAATTCGAAAATAATGTTAGCCGACTTCATTAATAAGGTTAACCATTACTTAGACATCCACGTTGTGGAGTGGAAGTATGGTGAAGGTAAAAAAATATTTCTTTTTGTTCAAAGAGGCTTAGAATGCCATATCAATAAACTGTGTGCGGATGATTACTCTAAAACGGCTTATGATATTGACTTGAAATTTGGTACACCTAATGTATTACAACGAGATCTGGAACTAGACTATCTTTTGATTTTATTCCGTTGAATAGTTGAAAGGTAATGGGGGTAAATAGGTAGAACAAGCAAGGAAGAGTCCATAAAAATAGGATTTAGTGTACTAAATTGTACAGTGTACATTTTAGTGTACTTAAATTTATGTACTAGAAGCCAAGGTCTCAAAATTTATTTTCCATCAGCCACCCATTACCCTCCACCCCATTATTAAAGATGGTAAAAAAATATAATTTTGATTTAGTGTATGTGTACAGGAACCAAAGGCTTCAATTTTTTTGACATCAGTCACCCTCACTATTAACCTCCACGCCACTATTAAAGTAATAAATTATTAAAGTTCTATGAACAATTATTTCCACATAGTGGAGTACAAATATAATATCAAAATTTTTTTCGTTGTAAAAGACTTTTGGATAGAATTTTTTGATGTGGAAGTAGTGGCTCCTTAGACAGCGTTTTTTTGTTTAAATATACATTATTATTGAGGTGCTGTATCTTTTCGTCTCATCGCAACCTTATCAAGGAAGTGACCTTTGTTTTAGGTCCTGAACTCACCAAACGGGGCAAGCGTAGAGGCATCTGACTGTACACGTATTTCGATTACTATACTTATAACGCGAAGGACGAGGAGAACTATACTTTCGTCCTTAAGGGACTATGTCACGAAGTGGAACTCGGTGATGTGAAACAAGAATTACAAGACGTACACAAGATGGCCGTTGTGAAATTTGCACTCTAAAGAGTACATACTCCTACATACATGTTAATAACGAATAACGAGGTTACGCTGAATGATCTACAGGGAAAGGTGAGGCACCTTGACCATACTGCCGTTCGATGGGAGCGGCAGATTAACTCAAAGATCATAATACAGTGAAACCGGTGTGACGGTGGAGGTCACTTGACAAAAGCATGCGTCAAGGCACGCGATACACCTGCGAAATGTGACAATTGCGAGGAATCCCACCCCGCGAACAGCATGACCTGCGTGGTCTATCCTAGAAAAATCGAGATGGTAAAACAACGGACTACCAGAGTTTCATCACCCTCTCAGACCAGGTACGTGGCGGCAACACTGTCCAAGATCAAGACAAGTGCGTGGACGGAGCGCAGCAGCTCCAGCAGCAGCAACGCAGTCAACAACCATGAAACCAGGAGAAGTCATCACCATCACCTCAGCAGCGAACCAGTGGAGCCAGGAACCCGTGAACATGGACTCAAGCATGTCAAAGCTCCGCCAAGTTTGCGAACAAACAGATAGCATGGCCTCTCTGGTAAATTTAGATCTACTTTTGGCTGGGATGAATGAGATAAACGACGAGCTTGAGAGATGCTTTTCCGCCCTGGGAAAATTCTAGATCGTTCTCTCCTTCTTCCAAGGTCTCCCGAGCGATACCTTCTGGTCTGAAACTTTCTTCATGGAATGCTAATGGTATAAGTACCTAACAAAATTTCTTTTCTAATAAATTATCTACCGAGACTCAAAATCGACATTATGCTTCTGAATTAGACGAAACCTAAACGACGGAACAAGCTACGCGTCCGGGGGTATACCACCATACGAAAAAATAGGGCCGAAAATATCAGTGGAGGCGGCGTGGCCGTGCTCCTAAAGTCAGACATTGCGCACACGCACTGTACTCTGCGGAACATATCCGTGGAGAACGTATGTGTGACGCTGGATGGCGGCATGAGCATTGTCGCTGCGTATAATCTGCCCTGCGAATGGGTTCACAGAGGGTTCTCTTGACAATTTTCTTAACGCAGGCCCGCGCTGCTGGCTTATAGGCGATTTTAACACATGACATCGCACATGGAACTGCCACCAGCAACGCAAACGGCAACACTTTGACGATTATGTCAATAAATCATAATGTCGTGTTGCAATATCCAGACGACCCCACGCATTTTCTGGATAACGGTACAACGCTTACCACTCTGCCATAGTGGTCAATAAGGGTGTGAGGGACTCCACGCCGCCAGTAGCACTGGAGGAACTCACATCCAACCACAACTCTCCCCAGCTTCTGCTGGATAAAATGTCGAGGGAACACATGACATACAAAATCGCGTCTTACAGGGATGCCGATTGGCCTAACACTCGCAAACAACATCGCTACAGTCGCCGAGCTGGAAAATGGATAAAATGTCGAGGGGCATACATGACACACTTGACACATAAAATCACGTCTTATAGGGACGCCGACTGGCGTCTCTACAAGACACATAAACACAAACCTAACACTCACAAACAACATCGCTACAGTCGCCGAGTTAAAAAATGCCGTGAAGGAATTCACAAGAGTGCTACAGGACGGCAAACGGAATGTTGCCACAACCATAACTGTAACTTACTACAGAGACGGACTCGACGTAGCGGTCATGCAAGACATTCATGAAAAGAATCGAATAACACAGCGCGTTCTGTTAAACGTTAACCGCTGGAACCCAAAATTTATTAGGACTGGATATAAATTTATAACCATCAATTGCAATAATATCAAGTTCATAGACAGTCTGAATTACATGCCTCTACCTCTGTCAAAACTTCCGGGAGCTTTTAAATTTGACGTGGTGAAATGATACTTTCCACATTTATTTAATACGACAGAAAATCGAAGCTATGTCGGGCCGCTGCCTGATATATCTTTTTATGTGGCCGATTCCATGTTGAGTAAAGACCGGTGTGTTATTATCGAATGGTACAATGAACAAAAATCAAATAACGCGGTCTTTAACATGAGTCTGGACATTGTTAAATATTGTACAATAGACGCATAGCATGCATAACATTTAGGGTCTGATGCCAATAAAATAAATCCTCTTCAAGAGGCCGCGACAATAGCGAGCGCTTGTAATCTGGTTTTTCGGCGGAACTTTTTAAAGCCGAATACGATCCAACTAATCCTGTGTGGTGGACACAGGTTCGTAATAAACAGTCTGAGATCGCAAATGGCTTTTCTGGCTCGAACGGTCTCTACATTTAAATATTATTCACGACAAAAATGTTCGCGAGGTTCGCTTGCTCAAAACATCGATGGTTTCTGTGCCAAGACTAACACGTTCTAGGGGTGCTGGTATCACGCTGGCAAAGTGTATTTTTATAATCAGAGCGCGTCAGAGAATGTTAAGGACAATAACGACCTACTCTTTATCAGGCGCGAAAACACAGAGGCCAAGAACGGCGAATTTTGGAACTGGTTATAACCTTGTAAAAATATGGGAGTGTGACTTAAAACGCGTCTTAGAGACCGATGCTGAAATCAAAAACTTTTTAGATCAATATTTTGTTTATACCAGTAAGCCAATCAATCCGCGAGGTGGCTTTTTCGGAGGGCGGACCAAAGCCGTTAAACTTTATTACAAGTGAGCTTTAGAGGGCAATGAAAAAATATGCTATTTTGATGTCTGCTCACTGTATCCACACGTAAATAAATATGGAAGTATCCTATCGTACAACGACGGGTATACATAGGTGACACAGAGTGCCGACTTTTGAATTTAAATACTGTCGGGGGGCTAGTCAAATGCATCGTCTTACCGCTAAACGATTTATATCATCCGGTGCTACCTTATAAGTAAGTATAGTAAGCTTACCTTCCCTTATACAAGTCATATGTGAAAACATCGTTTCCAGGTCGGTGCACACACGCCGTCGACGAGCGTAAGCTTACCGGAACTTATGTAGCAGACAGCGGGAGAATCTGATGCAAACCTCGGTCATGCTAGAGCTCTTCAAGCTGTTAACGCACCCGCTGGTTATTGTACACAATATCGTCACTGTTGCGATGATGTTCTGTTGATTTGTTGGGCAAACACGAAGAGAGTATAACGCCCCTTAGACAGTAAATGTGGTACCGGCTGCGTATACTACCGTCATGACACGGTTAGAATTATACGGGTATCTCGAGAAGCTAGGGCGATACGATTTGATACCTACAGCGTGATATTTACACATAAATCGGGCGAGTGGCTGCCTAAGATTAGGGTTATCTTGGGCAGTTAACAGACGAGATTTCTGAACACGTGATCTGTAGCAAAATAGTAGAGTTTATCAGTGGCGGTCCTAAGAACTATGCTCTTAAAATTTCTTCTAGCCGTAAAAACATGTCACAACCTTAAAAGTATAACCATCAATTTTAAAAGTGAGATGATTGTTAATTTTGAAGCGCTAACGGCCATGGTGTGTGAGGATGCGGAATTCTCGTGGGTGTATAACGACCACAAGATATGCCAGACACCCACATACGGCATAATTTCAAAACCCGAGAAAAAAAATCACCTTGTAAGCTATACCAAACCACGCCGATTAGCAGACAGCTACGATACCTTTCCATACGGCTATCGGGATTAAAAATAAAAGCAGATAGTCATCATCATAATTTTTTCGCTCTGTGTGCTCCGCATGCTATATTAAATAATTAGGTTTTTCGTTTTCGATAACAAGTTTTAAAAAATTCCTGTAAATGGGGCATGGGTATTTCCACCAGATTTGATAGTACTATATAATTAGCAGTGTGCTTTCACTTTACTTCTCAAATCTGTACACTAGGACTTTTTGTCGGCCTATATATATGGTTAGGTGATAGATCTATGCCATTTACAGTCTGCATAAACTCACTATAACGTGTCTGACGTGATCGAAAAGTCTACTTTTTCCCTTTCCTGTGTGTACTTCGACGTATATTAATATATATAACCATTATGGCCAGCATAAGATCTATCCGGAAAGCAGTAGTAGTCAGTAATGGAGTAGTCCTTGGCTGTGCCACCCGTCAGCATGTGTGGCAGCGTAGCAGAAACCATCACCACTGCCACCTACGGCGGCTACGGCGGCATTGTGTCCGACACAGTTATCTACGACGTCGATATGGAGTCGGCGATATTAGCCTTGCAAGACAATACCGAGTTTTGACAGCAGCAAACGCATCCCGACATAGAGGTCATCATCAGGTAGCTGGACCTGGGCGCCACACCAGCCGCCACCGCTACTACTGCTACTGTTACACATAGCATTATTGATATTCCAAAGACATCGACATTGTCCGCAACCGTGGAGGAGATTGAGAGCCATAGCAGCAGTGCCAATGACTGACCACCACCACCAGCAGCATCACCACCACCACCACCACCACTACAGCGATTGCGAAACATGAGAGGCCGGCGTCAAGGAAGCGGTCCGCTACTGCCAGTACCACTACTGTGGCCGTGAATACGTTGTCCCCAGAGAACACTCCTAGCAAAGAAAATTTCAGAAAAAAGAGAGCACAGCAACACCCGGCGTTTATCGATGGTTACCTGTTGCGGTGCCCGCTCGTGGGTGGCGGTGGTAGTTTTGACGATCGAGATGGCCCACCTGGGGCAGCTGCTACACCAGCGCTACACCAGCCCAACGAAACACGGACGAAAAACTCAGCGGGTGCGGATCTTCAAGAATGCCGCGAGCGGCTGAAACACTGAGGGAAGAAAATATAGTACATTCAGGAGGTCCTAAGAAGGACATTGAATGCTGTGTAGACGTTGCATGTACACCTTATTATGTGTTTTTAACTATAGATATTTTCTCGGCCCGGTTTTATTATTATTATTTCTAATAAAACTTATTTTCTAATAAAAACATATAAATATTATTTATCGTATTTTATTTGCATACTTAAACGGTGAAAAATAATTATCATAATCGAGCTAGTGCAGGAGAGCGGTAGCTATTTTTAATTTATTTATTATTTTTTTTTTAACTATGGTGTAGATACATACACACCTATACGGGTGGCTCAGCCGATAGGGACACTCTTGTAATTTTTGAATGGACGTATGAATTTTTTTCAAATTTGGTGTAGTGATATGGGATGAAATTTCCAATAATTTAAAGAACCAAAATGGCAGACTTCCGGTTTCAATGCAATTTACATGAAAATCAAATTTTTAACTGGGACAACCTATATGTTTTTGCATATCTGAATCCCGCTGACCAAAATACATATATTGAATACATGATTTTCAAAAAAATTTAAAAAAAATAAAAATGTTTTTTTATTATAAATGTAGTACAAAAAGAAGGTAGATATTATGCATATCATTTTCTTCGTAATTTAAAGATCTAATTAAATAACAGGTTGTCCCTAAGAGTTCCACTTTAAAAAATATAGTTTTCATTGAAAAACCAATATCGTTGAATTTAATAAAATGTTCTTTACATCATATAATTAAAAATTTAATCTCATATCACTACACTAAATTTGAAGAAAAATTCATTCGCCCATCCAAAAGTTACAAGTGTCCCTATCGGCTGAGCCACCCGGTATATCTAAATTTTTATCTACCAATAAATGAAAGCTTATTATTTATAGTTAGACGGGTTGCTCCCCGTTTGTCTCGCAGCAGCACCGTGACCGGAAACCCTCAGTTAGCAGAGATAAGATTACGTAACAAAAAATTCCTTAAGCGCGCAGAACAAACCGTATACAGAATGGAATGCCAAACGCGTCGGTCATTCCGGTTTCGCGGGAAAACCAACAAAGGGAAAGTTGCCCCTGGAATACGTCAAAAAACTTGATCAACAACCAGCGTCCTCGTATACGCTCAAGGTCAGCAGGGTAAATAAAAAACGATTAGTGAGATCGTCGCCACTTCTACTGGCTTGTATGTCAGCGTACATGGAGGAGCTGAGTAATTTGTGGCGGGGATTACGTAGTGGATATTATAGGCGCCGGACACACGGAAGCTGAGGGGCGCTTGGCTCATCCTGCACAACTTAGCACGGTGCGGATCCCTCCTGCTGACATTTGAATTTTCTATGCATCTGAATAAATAATTAAACAAACCAAATCGTCAAATATTTAATTCGCCCTGCATTTTCAATGTGCCGAGGTGAGAATGAGGTTAATTTATATTTGACGTTTTTCTATCTTTTTAGGATTACTTTCTTCTCTTTTGAATATTAATACCTACTGAAGATAGCGGGGCATTGGAATTTTCGCAGCTTATGCAAAATATCATGAAATGTTGGTATCTCAAGACGTAACAAAAAAATAATTATACAAATACATATTTTTTTTAATGGCATTGGACATAATCCATTAGCCAATTACATATATTAAAAGCTAATCTAAACAGCGTAATGGAAAAATTACTTAAACAAGGACACCCTCTTCTCGCCCAGGAGTCTATTAGGGCATTTATAAAGACATACAAGCAGGATTAAGACCACGAATAGGTGGAAAATTTTACACCGGAATAGACACATAACTGAACAAATCTAAACCTACAATGCCCTGTATTAGCTAGTTTATATTACTCAGAAAATGCAATATTTCTATAAAGAAATATTGCCCGTTATATACCGGGTGACAACGGAATCATTTTGCAAGGCGCCATTTAATTGTCTTTTAAGGTGAAATTCGGTTTGTAGATATTGCTCATTGGAGCTCATATTTTCCATGAAAAAACAATTGAATACCACTTCGGGTTTTTCCGGAAGTTGGTCTAAGTCAACAATTTTAAATAGAACTCAACTTTCAACGACATTATCACATGTTGCCATTTTTTTAAATGACAGCATAGGAGCCATTTTTTCTAAATGTAATATGGTGATAGCCTGGTGTCATTAAGCAAACTGTTGCCAAACAACTTGTTAAGATAAAAAATAAAATGTGTTTTCTTATAATATTTTTAATTAAATTTGCTAAACTTTTAATTTGTCACAAAATGGGATACATTTTAGATATTGTTTAAAATATCAGTATTTTTTATAAATTTTCTCGAAAATTTTGAATGGGAACTACTACCTATTAAATGCTAACATTAAACTGTGTCACATAATGTACAGAAAAATTTATAGTACTTACTTTGGTTTTTGATTTTAGTTTTTAAAGATTTTTTTATTTCAAACAATAATATTGGCTTAATGAACTAATTACCTAAGTAAATAAATAAAATAAACATTAAATTGACAAAAAAAGTTATCCAATTAAATGTTCTATGCGTTTGTCGCCTTGTTCCCAACACAATCTGATTCCCCTAATATTTTCTCTGAGCAGGTTTTGTAAATGCTCTCGAGAGATGCCTTCTAGCTCTGTTTTCCAAAATTTCTAATGTTGGTGGAGGAGCTCTATACACTTTTTTGTACATAACTCCATATTGAGATAGACATAAAAAAATACAAGCTTTTAAGACAATTAATTTAATTTTTTATCGTTTTAGTAACTTTAAAATAAAAGGTTGTTTTTAAAAAGCTTTTTTTTACATTTCATTTTTTAGTGTTTTCATTGATAGAGAATGCAGAAAGTCATTTTTTTTTAAACCATGCATTTGCATTGAAAACTAATTCCAAGTTCGTGGTCTACCGCAGCAAATTAGCATATCCTAAAGAGAAATTCGCGACAATTTCAAAGTCCCGCTAATTTTAAGTATTAGCAAATATTTTTATTTATAGAAAGGATTGTTATTTTCAAGATATCTCGACACCCCCGATTCTCGAAAGATATATATCACAGACATTCAATTTTCGTAGCAATATGTGATGTTCCAGTGACTAAAGTTTTGCTTTGCAATCCCTTTTGTTCTTTTTGTCCTCTTTTTGTCTTTCCAAATCTCCTCTAAGCCGATAAGTTATATGATTTAAAAAGTTTAGATTTATAGGATTATAAATCTAAACTTTTTAAATCATATAACTTTCAACCTTCTCTACCTTTATCGACGGCGCGCGGCGGTCAGACCACGAGGTCGTCATTTGTTTGAACAGGTTTTTTCGTTTAACTCTGTTTTCCCGTACCAACAATCAAAATTTTCCAAAAGTGCGTTTGCCTAGCGGGTTTTTAGTTATATATAGTATATTTTAATTAGTTTTAGGTCCATGTGGGCACATGTTTTTAATCCTAATTAGTTCTTTAGTCTACCTGCGGCAGACAGGAATTGCTAACCCAATTGAATTACCGTTAAGCCGAACCCCGCCCAGCCCCACATTTACCACGACGCTGCACGCCGTGAATATCTCCGAAATTATTAATCCTACATCAATAAACAAAAAATATAATTAATTCCCAGTTTGTACTTTCTGTAATTGGTCTGCAACATTTTTTCGATAAAGTAATACTTTTCGAGATACTTGACGAAAGCCGTTTGGAAATACCTTATTTTAGCTGAAATCGCAATTTTGAAGTCGTTATAACTTAAAAACTATCAATTTATGTGAAAAATTGCATAGAACCTTTTCTTCTTAAAATTTGATTCTACTTCAACGCCAATAAATATGTATATTTTTTAAGTGCCACATCCTGAGGGGGTGGCATCCACTCCCTATAAATTAGCAAGCCTCCGCACAATATAGAAACTTTTCTGTGAAGCATTTACTATTATACTGCCAAAAATGAACGAAATCCGTTCAATATGACATTTTTCCGAAGTTTTGCATATTTTTTACCTCTAGGTACTGTAGTATGCAGGGTTGGTCAGATTAGTCGCGTAGAAGTGGCGGTTGTCAAAAATCATTAAGTATTCATTGTTCGGATAAAAATTGTAACAATCGAAAATGTGCTTCTTTTAAGGGAGGCCTAAAATGTTGCAAGGAGTGCAAATGTCGTTCCTGTAACAACATTATTAAAGATTTCGAGGCAGATATGAACGAATTAGAATGCTATTAATGTAGGGCCTACATAAACTACATACTACATATTTATCTATCCAAATAGAAAATTTATTTCAACAATAAAACTCATTTCATGCGTACGTTTTTACTTTCATTCATTTAAAAATGTCTAATAAACTTATTAATTAGATGGGTAGTTAGTAACATTGTTTGATATTTATAGATTAGGTATTTATATCTACCTACGTCTTTTTATTATTAAAAGGAGACTATTTAATATTTTTTGTACAATTTCTTAATATTAACAACATATGATCAATACTACTGTACAATATATGAAATATTGAACAATAATATTGATCCCCTAGATCTTTTGATCACTACTGGTTTTGTACCTATTGATATAAGTTAAACTACCACGTACACCCCGACCGGAACCGTCAGATCGTTGCAGTCGGCAGGCTTGCTACAGCCGAGCGCGCAAGAATATGACTTTGGCCCGTTAAAAAAAAATCGCTGACTCAATACTATCAACGGGACTTGAAAAATTTTTATCCTAAAAACTTTTTTCAACTATTGGCTTCAATTTGTACGCAGCATGTATATACAAATTTTCATAAATAAATTTTTTTCTCGATTGCCTAAAATTACGCTACTGAAAATAACAAGTTTGAGTTTCCTATTATTTTACCAACTTAAAAAAAAATAAATCGGGTTCACGTGGGACGTTGTTCGAAGCGCTATTGTGTCTACTTTAATCTAAAAAAAAAAATAGCTTGATAGCACAAATATTTTCAGAGATATAGCGGTGGAGACGTTAAAAAACATATTTCATTAAAAATCTATTTTTTTGAGTTTTTCCGAAATAAAAAAGTTCTCGAGCACCAAAAAATGTCGTAAAAAATGATTTCGTGTACACGATTATCTTACTAAAGAATCCCACTAAGTCTGGTTTGGTTCTACGCCGGTTTTTTTTTTCTCGAAAACTAAGCGACTTTACTTCCAGATTTTACTCTACTACACAGTGTGGCGTGATACGTCAAAATGATTCTTTCAATTATTTACTTGTTATAAAACATTTGCCGCTCATTATAAGACCAAGTCCATTTAAAATAGAGTAGAAGCAGCATTTACTTGTACCACATAGCACCGTGACACGATGCCACGTTATCTAGAGACTGCTGTGTAATAATCTATTTCATCCAATGTTGCCTAAAGTTATTACGTTCATACATTTTACCAGAAAAATTGGTCAATTTGTCGAATTTGTTGTCTGCATGTGTTATATGATTAAAATAAAAGTTATGAGAATTAATGACATGACAACAATTTCAGCCTGCATATCGAGCAGTGAAATTTAGAGTATGTCTTATCTCAGTGTTAGAACATGGCACCCCATCAAAACTTTTAAGACAACATTATATCAAGATAAAATGAAGAAAATTTACAAAAAGAATCTTGCAAGAAAAATGTAAAAAAATAACTTCAGTTTTTGCAAATTTCAGTTACGGATTTTTTCCAATTCATTGTTTTTATTTAGTTTTGATAGTGATGCCTTAAAGTTTTCCAATACTGGAATAAGGCATACCCTAAATTTCATCAACCACCACTGTAGTACGAGAAGAGGACATTCTAAAAATATTTTTTTGCAGTTTATACAGTGTGTCCCACTTCGTACTAAGCCACCCCTGTAACTTGGCTACTTGTATTTGGATTTGTATATATTTTTTATAGCACATAGTGAACTACCTTTGGAAGGTAGAATTGTTACTCAATCTCTATTTCAAAGCCAACTGTGATGTTTTTAAAATGGGAATTTTGCAAAAGTAACATTAGCGATTGAGATAGAGGAAAAATGTATTTGGAAAAGTCGTTCAGAAAAATTAAGTGAAAATATGAATTTTCATTTAAAAATATTGCAAGTCAGAAAATTTTTTTCTTTTAATTAAATAAATTATCAACATTATGTAAAATGGTTTATTAAATTAAAAATTTCCAACTATTTTCTAGAATTCATAGCAATCTGGATGCTCTAAACTAACCCAAACCTCGAATTTTTCTGACTTGCAATATTTTTCAAAAAAAAAATCAATATTTTTAAATAAAAATTCATATTTGAACTTACTTAATTTTTGTGAACAACTTTTCCAAATACATTTTTCCTGTATCTCAATCGCTAATGTTACTTTTGCAAAATTCCCATTTTAAAAACATCACAGTTGGCTTTGAAATAGAGATTGAGTAACAGTTCTACCTTCCAAAGGTAGTTCATTATGGGTATTATGTGCTATAAAAAATATATACAAATCCAAATACAAATAGCCAAGTTATAGGGGTGGCTTAGTACGAAGTGGGACACACTGTAGAATGTACCTGAAACATTTTTAAAATGTTTAAAAATATACAACAATGTTCTTAGGGTGTCCATTAAATAGACTTAAAACATTTTTAATATATTGAAGAATATACAAAAACATTCTTATATGTTTCCAAGACATCCATAAAATATACAAGAAAATCATATGAACGTTTTCAAAACATCCGAAGGGTGACAAACAAATGTTCTTAAAACATTCATAAAATCGCTACTACCTAATTTAGTAGATTCTACAAATATTGAATATCCACAATAAAATATTTTATGTATGTACATAAAACGTGTTTGTGCTATATGGGAGTTAGCCTCATGGATAATTCGACCCTGCCTTTACGACTTCGTTAGCATTTTAGGTGGTCTATTTCTTGACGTAGAGCGCCAGAATTGTAGGAGAGGCATTTCCGGGTTAGCGATATGAATATTTTGATTATACGGTAATAAGTGAACGGCAAAATGTCATACTGCCCAAGGCAGCAAAATGCCTAGACAGTTGCGTGGACTTCGGGAACAGCGGCCAGACTATTGTAATGAAGGGTCTGGCGTCTAGCCAAGAATAATGCAAATACCTGAATTTATTAAAAGTTCTTACCCACGTAGCATTTGATATCCTATGTATATACATCAGTGATACATAATGTGAAAATAACGTGATGAATTTGATATGTACTACTATATAATATACATACAGCTTACATAAGCTAATATGCGAGTATGGATATTCGTATGATGTTATAAAGACGTGCAGTAATTCTGACGCTCCTAAATGTATGTTGTCGGTACATACATAATTGAATGTTGTATAGACATCGCTCTATGTACTACACCCTACAGTACAAAGTGAATGATGAATGTACATTTGTTTTAAAATGTACCCGTCACATGGTAGGTACATGCTTGAATAGACATTTGCTAAAATTAAATAACTTCGGCTGTAATTAGTTCTGAATACACTACATAATACACTCGACAACCTATTTCGCCAGCCAAGCTGGCATCATCTGAAGAAAAACTTAGTAGTTAATCACTCAAGACACAAAATGCTAACTTGGTTGGCGAAACATTTATGAAGTGTTGTGTGATCTATTCTTATACCTATTCCAAGTTAACATACTCTTTAAGTGTTTTTTGGTATAAATTCTCAACATAACTAAAAGAAATAAAAGATGCAGGGCTGACACAATTTCTTTTCCCTCTGTGTATTGCTGCTGCGGTACTGGGCATGATTAAGATTAAACTGATATTACAAATAATCCAAAGATGGCGACACTTACTTATTATTGGTCAGGAACAAAATTTTACATTTTTTTTTTTAAATAGTGTATCTGAATTAAAATCGGAATAATATAAAATAAATAAATTCACTTAAGAAAAAAATAATTTTACTCATTAATAGTCCTTATACTAGTCATAATAATTCATTAATTTTTATAAACACATTTTTATGATTCTGCGTAAAACTATTTCTTACATGTGATCAATTTTAACCTATCAGAGAGATGGAAGAAAAATTATCCGATCATCATTCGTCATCGCACTCATCGTCCACCAAGATACACATGTTTTAGGTATATCAGTTGTAGGAATTCTGGCAGCTTTGAGTAGATAAAAAGAGAAAGACAGTTATATTCAACATAAGGCAGAGGGAGATAAACTACATTGTACTTTTCTGAAAGTTCTGGGTTCACAAATGAACAGACCTATTGTGTGTCTCCTATTGTGTCATTGTCTCGCGCCGATTCGCCTAGCTTCGGCCAGTGCCAGCGGCCATTTGTCATATTCTGTGTTGTGTACGTTTAGCAACGAAGAACGAAGTGCTTTTAGCAAACTTACAGTTTAAGTATACATACAAATATAATACATACAAATATACATCATCGTTTTCAAAGGCAAGTATATTTTACTAATAATTAATTTTAGCACATAAAATAGTAGGTACGCAAGCAGCATATGTCTAATAAATGTAGCGGAGTAGAAAGGCCCTTTAGGCAGGAAGCATATTATAAGAGAATGAATATGTCTTTGGCTTTCATTAATTATAATAACGCAGAAGCTAGTAATATTATTGACAATCCTCCTAATTTAAATTCAGATATTTTTGATACTGAAACTGTTCAGTCACAACTGTCAGGAAATTGAAACTTTTGAGGTTAGTAATACCTAATCTGAATAATAATTTAGGAAATGGCTCAATTTTAACAAAATCGTATAACACTCCAGATAGACTCGAGAATAATCTGTTATTTTCACCCGTTGCAAATAATGGAACAAATAATGAACAATTACGACAAAAAGTTACTATTAGTCGGGGAGCTCTCCCTAGCTGTACGTGCACCACCCTGCCGATCCTTGGGGACAATGTTTTTCATAAAGAATAAAGCCTAAGGAACAATTTAAGACATGTTCTAAAAAAAAAACTGGCTGTACTTTCAAAATGGCGGCCATATGTTAAAAAAAAACTGTTGCCAATGTTGTTTTTGTCATTTAACACAAAAACTAAAAAGGTTCGACAAAAACTTTTTTCACAAAAAACAACGTACATAAAATTTTCTACAATTTTGTTCCTATACAATATTTTGTTAGCAGTTACCATTTTCCAGATGAATGAGTCCAAAATTAAGAAAACATGGAAATTCATATATCGGTAAATCACTTGCAGGAAATAAATGTGACAATTATTGTAAGGCGTAAAATATAACTTTATATTATTAACATAACAAAAAATAAAATAAACTGAAAAAAATTTATATCATAATTTGCAGAAAACGGTAACAATGGTATCTGGAAAATGGTAACTCCTATCCAAATATTGTATAGGAACAAAATTGTAGAAAATTTTATGCACTTTGTTTTTTGTGTTAAATGACAAAAACAATATTTGCAATTTTTTTTTAACGGACGCCATTTTGAAAGTACTGCTAGTTTTTCTTTTTGGGGACATGTCTTAAATTGTTCCTTAGGCTTTAATCTTTATGAAAAACATTGTCCCCAAGGATCGGGGGGTGCACGGACAGTTAGGGTGGGCTCCCGTAGTATTACGTTTTATATTGAATTTTATATTTTATTTTAAGAGCTGAATCATTTATCTGGAAAATGGTAATTCCTATCCAAATATTGTATAGGAACAAAATTGTAGAAAATTTTATGCACTTTGTTTTTTATGCAGAAAGTTTCTTCTTCTGCATCTTCTTCATCTTTTTTATTTTTTGTGTTAAATGACAAAAACAATATTTGCAACATTTACGGACACTTAGGGTGGGCTCCCGTAATATATTGACTTTGCTTAGTTTCTAAGTTGTTTGTAATAAAAAAAATAGATATAGATAAACAGGGCATTCGAAAAGTAAGAAAATGACAAAATTGAGAAGGCTTAAAAAATGTGTAGAGAAGTTAGCAGCAGTCATGTAGAGTGATGTTCAATTTTTGAGATTCTTTATCAAGGATACTTTTATCTGAAATGAGTTTGTGTTTCTATTGACTATTTTTTTTTATCACAAAATAAAAAAATAAGGATGATTTTCTTGTCAACATTTTGACCATTTCTTACTTTCCGAGTGTTCTGTATATTTTACGTTACTTTTGATGATTCCAAATTAAACTAGGTTTTATCAAGAGTAACTTATTGCTTTAATTGTTAGGTGGGCGCAAAATATATACACTTTTCCATATATAGAATGAATATATTGTGCTTGGATTCTGGATTGTTTGGAGGGAGCAGAGCTTACGTTCATGTGTCCTTAGACCTCATATGGATACATTGTGCTACTTCTGCAGGTAGCGGCAAATCCACCGAGCCCCCGCATTCCTCAATCCAACCAACATTTGCGATATAAGTACTCAGTTCTTCTTCTATAATCATTAGAAATTTATTAAATTCATATTAATGTTAAAAAATTGTTAGTCTTTATATACTTATTTCGTTAACTCTAGGATCTGATGACGAAGTGCGAGGCATTTCGAAACCGGAAATCCATAAATAAAGATTGTGAGAAAAACTATAAGAATTATTTCCTCCCTTTGATTAAAATATATATATATATATATATATATATATAAATGTAAAAAATTTAGTGTTTGTTTTTTGTTTTTAGGAGATCACATAGAGGAGTTGGACTATAAAGAAAATTCACTGGAAAATCTACATAAATAATGTTTTTTATTTTTATTATTTATCAAATAAAATTAATTTTTGATTTTGTTATAATATACAGAGTGTCCCAAGAATATGGAGCAATATTTCGGGAGCGTAGAGTTTGGGTCAAAATAACACTAAAAGTACCTATAATTTTTTCTTAGGGCGTCTCCTTAGAAGCTATTCACCATTAAAGGTTAAATCGTCAAGGTTTTTTTGCTGATAGCTTCCAAACTACTCTGTTGATTGTAATAAAATTTGAACAGTACACATATTAGGTATATATCAGATTCAGAAATATGACGCTTTTCATGTTTTGTCTAGGAAGGCGGGGGTGCAGCACCTCCTGATGCTTTTTACCCGTAATTACTGACAACTTACATTCCGAAAGATGAGGTGACATTTTTAAATTACTTAAATAATTTTGTAAAAAAAGAACTCTTGTTTGACATCAATAACATTTTTAAGCAAAATTGATTTGAATACTTCATTGCATGGTCTAAAATGCATTATAGTGGAGCGATATTTGCGTTTTTTCTCATTAAATAATTTTTAAAGTACAACCAATAGGACTAAGTTTTTCAGGATTGGTTAAAAAAAATAAGAAAAAAAGGTACAATCTTTAAATTACGAAAAAAAAAAAAATTAAACTGATAAAAATCACTCTACTATAATGTATTTTAGACCACGTAATGATGTATTCAAATTGATTTTTTTTTGAAAACTGGTCACTTTGTTGATGACAAACAAGAGTATCTTTTTTTTAATTGTTTAGGGAATTTAAAAATGCCTCCTCAACTTTCATAATTCAATTTACGTCAGAAATTAGGGGAACAAGCATTAGGGATGCTTCACCTCTGGCTTCCTAGAGAAGGTATGAAAGGAAATCACAGACTTACATAACATGTATGCTGACTAAATTTTATTACAATCTATAGAGCAGTTTAGGAGCTATCAGCAAAATCCTTTTTGAAGATTTAACCTTTAAGGGTGACTAACTCAGAAGGAGGGGGGGGGCGCTCTAAAAAAAGTACTTTTAGTGCTATTTTGACCCAAACTATACGCTCCCGAAATATTGCCCCATACTCCTGCTTTGCTTTATTTTTGATATATTTATAAATAGTAAAGAGAAGCTGGAGCATAAATGAAAATTCACTGGAAAATTTTAATAAATAATGTATTTATTTTTTTAGTTTAGTTTAGTTTAGTTTTGTAAATTATGTATTGATATATGCAATAAAATATTTTATTTCCAATGTATTATTTTATTATAAAGCCGGGTGTATATGATAAGATTACATCTGTATATATGAGAAGCAGTTTGACCGAAGTTCACTTTTTTAGAAATGCTGTTTAAATTAATTTTGAACAAAAATATTTTGTTCAAAATTGATTTAACATTACTAAAAAAGTGTATTTCAGCCTAACTGCTTATTCTCATATACAGATATAGAAAGTACACAGAATGCATGTACTGCCAATATAATATGAACAAGAAAGGGAACTACCTATGAAGTACATGTATGCACATGAATATTTATTACATGTACCTGGTACATGAAAATAGTATGCATAGGAAGTACAACCAGTATATAGTGAAATTTACGTGCACTGCATGTACGTGGTACATGAAAAATACGTACATAGGAAGTACCATAGATAAATGGAAGTGACTATATTCAGTTTTCGTCCATATTACGTGAAATTTAGGTCCACGCGTACATGCCTTTCACGTGGTATGGACGTACATATGCCGGACAGGTGTATCTGTTATTTCACATTCCTACAATATACGTGAATAAATTATGAATATACATTAAAAATACATGTCTTTCTGATGAATATAACTAGTATGTACGTGGTATGTGACAATGCTACTTGGGAGTCCTTATTTAGTCCTAACGTAATTCTATTTTTTTTTCCTTGGGGTTAAGTCATACTATATAGAAGCACAAAATATGAATTATACTACGAGGAAAGTCGATCAAATGAACGTAATTTTATTTAATAAAAGTCTGTGATATAAAAAAGTTGCATTTCTGTTCACAAACACAACAACATGTAAACAAACATAAGGACAACGATCCAGCCTTGTCGACATGCTTTGAACTCATTCGTAAAGGGGTCTACACACGATCCAGCGGCAGGGACCCGACATTGTCGGTACGCTTTGAAGATAATTGGAATTCCAGCGGACCAGTTCACTTTTACGAATGAGTTCAAAGCATGCCGACATGGCTTGGTCCCTGCCGCTGGATCGTGTATAGACCTCTTAAAAGTGAACTGGTCCTCTGGAATTCCAATTATCTTCAAAGCGTACCGACAATGTCGGGTCCCTACCGCTGGATCGGGTGTAGACCTTTTAAGTCAATAAACTCAAAAGTACACTCATATTTATGAAGCATAAGACATGTACACTTATATTTTATTATTAAGTATCTGTTGTTTTAATTATCGTATTCACGTGTTTTATATTTAAAATTTCTATATATTTAAAAAAGACATGATCTCATTATAGGTTCCTCTTATAATTTATTTTGACTAATGGGAATCTCCGAAATTTAACAGGCGTGAAAAGTTGTATTAGGATGATAGTACATATGTATTTTTAGAATTAATTCACATCAGCTTGACTCCAATTAGATTGTCTAAACATAATTAACTCCATAAATCTCATGACCAAACTGTTGAAAATCAGATTTAAAGTAAATAAATATGTAATATATCTTATAAAAAATAAAGTTTAAAATGAATTACATACATGCAATCTATTATTGTAAGCATTATATTATTTGACGTAAAAAGCAGCGTCTATTAAACTATCAAGAGAACATGATATTGGCTTTCGTTCAGAACTATGGCATGACTTAAATCGCCGCCTGAAGTGAGTGCTCGTGAAAGCGCCATCATATTATATACAGGGTGTCGGAAAGTAAAGGGACCCAGCTTAACCATAGCTTCATCTTGAGGTCAAATGGGGCCAATTAAACTAAACATACTTTAGTCCAAAGATGCTTCCTTAAGAAGTTATAATATGCATATTTCAGAAACCAAACGACTAGTCAAGTTGAAAATATATTTTAGGGGAGTCCAAACATTGTAAACATAAACACACCACATATATAGTAGACCACCCCCAAATCCAAAAGCCAAGGCTGTCCAGAAGGGGATTACACATTTGAAAAAACGCAGTCATACATCCATACCCACCGGTATTGTCAGTACCGGGGCTGGGGCTCGAACCTAGAACGCGATAGACAGTCGGTCAGCATATTGGCCACTCAATACACCTTTACCGACTGAGCTACCGTACCGATGAGGGTATAAGTATTTCTGCATATCATAGTCGGCAAATTTTTTTATCAAAACTTTTTATTATTATCATTTTGAGTCCGTGTGATGAAACATTATGATACAAAAGTTAATTTGGCAAAAATAAAGTCTACTTGTTTCATGCCGACAAAATGCACCATTTTCGATAAAATTGCACCTAAATATTTCAGCGCATGCCAAGAGCCTTTATGCAACATGATATTCTCTCAAGTTATCGTTTGTCAAATAAACATTGAATCAGTTTAGTGACTAAACGTTGCCTTGGTCCAAACCAAAGTGCCTCCTTATGAAATTACGCGTTTTTAAAGAAAACAAATTTTCGCTTTGTTTAAGGTATATTTCAGAAACTTAACAAATTCACATATAATAATAACCATTTTAATAAAAACTAATTTTCCTATTATTCTTGTTACACTTGTAGACATTTAAAGAAGGTTATCTGTGCACCATTTTGTTCAATCTTTGAGAGCGTTTTCCAAAAGTTTGTCTAATACGAAAAAAATAATCATTATTATTTCACATTTTATTTCCTTCCACTCTAACGTTTCTTGACAATTCTTCCCTAGTAAGGCTGAAGTATTCGTACACATTGAATTTCATATGGCCCCAGATAAAAATCTAATGGATTAACGTCTCGGTTTTGTGGTGGCCAAATATGATTAGATGCACGCCCAATCCACCATTGTGCTGAAATGTTTAAGTGCGATTTTATTGAAAACGGTTCACTTTATCGACATGAAACGAGTAGACCTTATTTTTGCCAAATTAGCTTTCGTATTATAATATTTAGTCATACGGACTCAAAATAACAATAACAAAAAGTTATAATAAAAAATATGCCAAAAAAATATACCGACAGCGCCATCTATGATATACAGAAATACTGCTTACCCTCATAATGTTCGGACTCCTCTAAAGTATATAAGTACTAATTTTCAGCTTGATTAGTCGTTTGGTTCCTGGAACTTGCCCTTTACAAGATTTAAAAAAATGTTTTCAGGCCCTATAACTTCTTACGGAAGCACTTTTGGACAAAAGTATGTTTGGTTCAATCGACCCTAATTGATTTCAGGAAGCTACGGTTAAGCTAGGTCCCTTTACTTTCCGGACACCCTGTGTAAAAAACCCGCTGCCTAAGGAATCATTACTTTCACAACCAGATTTCCTAGCCAAGTCTGTTACAACAATAAACAAAATTGATACCGTTTTTGCACTCCGCGATGTGGAAATAATTGTTCATAGAACTTTAATAATGCAATATTTGAAATTGTCTATCCCAGTAACCCATAAAAGGATATGCCATATCTGTCGTGAAGGTGGTAGTAGAAGCGGGTGATGCCAAAAAAAATTTAAGCCTTTGGTTTTTGTACACATGCTAAATCACAATTTTATTTTTTACCCCATTCGATAATGGGGATGGGGTAGTAAAGGAGGTGTTAAAAAAATTGAGACCTGAGTTCTCGTACATACACTAAATTCCAATTATATGGACTCTTGCCTGGTTTCGTTACCTATTTACCTTAACCCCTTTATCTCCCGACCCTTCAAGGGAATAATATCAAAATATAACCTAATTCCAGATAGTGTCAAGTCAATATCATAAACCGTTCCAGAGTAATCGTGCGCACAAAAAAGTTACGGACAGAACGACAAACCGACCGACAATTTCTTTTGCTCAAACTTGAAATTTCGACGTTTGATGGCGTTTTAAGCCTACTTGAAGAAAAATAATTTTTTTTTTACCGGTACTATACGTACTTCCACGATGTGGAACTAAAACAACACCATGCGTAGGAGAGAATTTTTGTGTTTCAAGGCCAACCGCTTTAAATGAAAAGTAGGAAATACTGAGTAAAAATGGGCTACACTGAAAGCGGCTGAAGCCTCTTCATCAAATGTTTGCGAAAATTCGTTAATTTATTCAATAACCGAGCTCGTTATACCGCTAAGCCATGTGATGCAGGTCTCCGTTCCGCGGGTGCTAGAACTTCTACTTAACGACCCACCCTCGCGGTGGTACTCGGACAAGTCTTTTACTTTTATTACGGAAAATGAATGGAAAGGAGTGAAGTGTGAGATATCGTTGAAATCAGATTAACATTTACTTTCGAATGATACAATAAAAAAATGAATATTATTGTGACAAATAAGAAACTCTATGTGCCAAAAGGGCACTAAACGTCATCTCATCTGCATCAAAACCTTTTCATGTACGATACCTCGTATCAAATTTCATTATAATTGATTTGCTAGTTTCCACGCTATCGTGTCCACATATATGATATGGTGCAGCATATCGGCCACGACAATGAAAAACTCAAATTAATGCGCCTCATTTTTGATTCCGGCAGGTACTTCTCTCAGTAGCCAGCCAGGCAACCACGGCTCGTAGCGCCGTGGTGATTGTAGGGCTGGGCGGGGTAGGTTCGGCTCGGCTCGGCTTGACGACAATGGTAAAAAACAGAACAATTAAAATTCCTACCCACCTAGCGTGGGTTTAAAATTAATAATAGCTTTAAAAATAATGCTACCCGCAAAGGCCTAAAACTAATACATATAAAGCTTAGAACTAGTTACTTGTTGTAACACTGAATACATTTTGGCTGTTGACTCGGGGAAAAGCTAAAAGAAACAACCCGTACGAGAACTGCCGACCTGGTGGTCTCCCTGACATGACGTCAGGAAAATGTGGTGGAAAAGGGATAAGGTTTAAAATGTTTGAATTTTTTAAAGGTTTATCGGTCAAAATGGAATTTTTGGTGACAAAAAGAACAAAGAGAATTAAAAAAGGGACTAAAATAGAACATATAGAAAGAGAATAAAAAGGATTGGAAAGGTAAAGTTGAGGAAAGATCAAAGGTGGGGAAATGGCTAGTGAAGAGGTTGCCGGGGGGGGGGGGGGTTGATCTGGAATGGGGCATTATGCATTCTTATTTGGGTTATGTTGCTGGTTAACGGACTATCGCCTAGTTTGAAGGTGTAGAATTTTTGAGAGATTTCTTGGACGTAGTCCGCTAGTGGAGTTATGTCGTAACATTGTGCGTATAGATCTCTGAGGGAATCAGAAATGAGGCGCATAAATTTGTGTTCGAGAACTCGAAGTTTTCGCATTGTCGTGGCCGGAATGCTGCACCACACCGACGCCGCGTATGTGATGGCCGGCCTGATCACCATCGTGTACAATAGTTTGTTGTTTGTCCTGTTAAGTTCGCTACCCCTGACCAAGAGCGGGTACATGGAGTAGACGTTGCGTATTGTTTCGTTAATATGTATGCTAAACGTCAGTCGTTTGTCCAAGTTAACTCCCAGATATTTCACGCATCGTTTCATTGGAATTTGTTGTTTCCCGATCGAAACTGGCGTTCATATGCGGTTCCCTGGAACCTGCGCGTGAAGAGAATCGACTTGGACTTCTCGGCGTTGATCCGAATCTTCCACTTGTTGTAATACGCCATGGCACGGGCCATGTGTGCTTTCAGCAGCATGTTATCCCCTTGTGCGTTGTGCGAATGTCCATACATGGCCGTGTCATCGGCGTACTTGGCAAGGTTCGTATTCGGGAACTCCGGGAAGTCGGAGACGTAAGTACAAGTTGTACAGTTTCGGCAACAGGCACGACCCCTGGGGGACGCCCGCGTCCCAGATAGCATTTTTACATTCAGAGCATGTGCTCGGAACGTACTTTATGTACCATGGAACTAAGAATGAATATTCATTTTATATTCCATGTAGATAATCTGAATGTCAGAGAGACGTACAGATGACCGCCTCTCGATATACGAGTAAGATTCCTACAACATACCCATAGACCAAAACGGAACTTGATATGAACCAGAAACGTATATTGATATACTGATAGATACATGAGGTATATAGGAGGAAGGTCCATCCTACATTCACAATGTACACTGCATGTTCACGGTATATGAGTACTACCTTCGTAGGAATTAAACCGTAGGTGCCTGGTATGTTACACATGGATCATAAATCTATGATGCATGTATATTGTAGGAATGAACATTATGTATCAGTGGCAGCTATAAGTACTTTACTCATGCCATGTATTTTCTTCAGAGTTTAATTATTATAATAATTTATTACTTATAGTAATCATTGATTGGTGAGTCGCTGCTTCATTCTGAATATGTTCAGTATGACGCAGCGACTCATCTATGATTACAGCAAATAATAAATTATTATAATAATTAAACTCAAGAGAATACATGACATGAGTGAAGTACTTGCATATAATAAATCCAATATCTAATTTTAAAGTTTAATTGTTACAGTCAATTATTAGGTACTTATTCTAATTTTCCACATTTCACGTTCCTTGTGAAGAATATTATGTAAGTAAATGTGGAATATATGCACAGAAAATTTGTTTTTACCATTAGTTTTCAACTAAAGTCAAATGTTTTATTCATCAAATTTTATTGAATGGAGCACACAAATGCTAAGTAAACTTAAATAAAACTGTATTTGCTATAACAATACTTTACAAAGGTCCAAGAATATATGTAAAAAAAATAGTTTTACATTAATAAGATCTGTTAAAAACCATTTTAAAATGGATCAAACATTTATCACTCTAAAACTTCAGCTTAAAAATCATATTTAACGTGTTATTTATGAAAAAATCTGATGATCATATTACAGTTTTATCTATTTCAAATCGTGTTTTAAATTGCCAAGAACAAAACATGATTTTATTTTATTAATTACTTTACATTGTTGTAACAATTAAGTATGCATCTTAAATTATAAAATAGGAAGAGGTATAAATAAAACAGTTGTGTTACTTTAAATATATTTTTATTTTTTGTTACAAAAATGAATTGCAATAATAAAAAACAATTGTGACAAAAATTTCAATTGAGATTTTTTTTAACAAAAAAATTTTCTTTGCAACTTATGAACTGTCATATTTTACTATAACGAATTTTTTGTCAGTAAGTAAAAAATAGTAAAAATTGAAGGGCTTACATTTTCTAATCCACTTTTCATTCTCAACACATCATCTGTGACTGATCCTATTAGCTGAATACTTTCTTTTGGGTTTTCCAATTTTTAGGAGAAGGTATTTCCTTCCTGTCTAGAGAAGCAGATACACGTGCTACTCCCAACTACAAAAGAAAATACATTGCATTATATTTGAATAGGTACTTATTTCTCTTTAAAAACTGGCCATGATAAAGTTGAAAAACATAAAAACATCTTACAAAGATCTTACAGAAAAAATAAGACTGATCAAACATAAATTAAACAAATTGATATTATCATAAAGGACACGGCAGGCACAAAATAAATGGAAAAGAAGGTACAAATGGACTGAAAATGTAGTATGTTGTACTTCATAATATCCTGATCAAAAGTTTTCATAAGCACAATATCTGAAAATCGTCAGTTTTTGAGACATGAAATGTCAAAGATCAGGAATATCGGTACCTGCTGTCATAGTTGAGAGTATCATATTGTGACGAGGATTTGTTTAACGTTGTTATTCTAATGTGTTCGCACATATGAACCAAAGAGTTCTGACTAGAGGAGACAAGCCGTTGATTTGCTGGACGGACGAGCATCCTTGTCTTTGTCGCACACCTCGTACCCTCTCCTTTGCTCTCCACTCTGTTTTACAAAGCAACAACAGCCCCTCATGTACTGTGCGACAAAGAGAGAACGAACTGAGTGAGAAGGATGAGAATGCTCACACCGTTTGCGCGCTGTCCACTGCTTATACATTACGCTTATGCAGCTTGTATCCTCTATTTACAGAACTCTTTGATAGGAACACACTTTCACTCTTTCACACACGCTAAAAACCACCCCCCCCCCTCCTCCACTACTCACATACACACACACGCACACCCTCACTTTAAAGTAAGCATAGGACCTTAAAAAATATCACCACCTCATTCATGAAACCTGCGGCATTTCTGGTCTTATGAATATGAATAACAACACTAAACAACTTGTTGTCACATAATACTCTCAACTATGACATTAGTGGGTACCTTCATTGCCACATTTGCTGACAATAAATATCCACAATACTTATGTTTTTACACCTAAATCGAAGTGTGGCTTTTATTAATTTTTCTTTTTCATATCAAATTCGTTCAAGTGAACATTCGAAATTTTAGGTACTTGATTTTAAATGCCTACCAGAGTTATTAAAAGAACAACATATCTTCTTTCAACTTCTAGTAAGGACAAAATTTCTTGGGAAGTCGACGGCTTCCAATATGTTCTTCGATATCATTATGTTCATCTGACGGGAGGAATAACGTGCTTTTTGTACATAGTCCTTTGATTTGTTTTTGTTCACTCTGTACATCAGATGTGATCTCTGCCCTTTTAAATTAATTGCAGTTCTTCTGCAATCCTCTGAAATAGGTATAAAGCAAATTCCTACAAAAAATACCTATCACAACTCGTATGTTGTAATCAAATCCAATAATTGTGATTTAAATAACCAAAAGCTCCTTAATATTGAAATAGATCGAACATACCTTCTTGAAAATAAGATTTAAACACCCCATAAAGTGTCCACGTTTCATCTGGGGGGTTTTCTCCTGTTTTTCAATGATCAGTCAAATTGTTTCCGTTTGAATGGTGACCACCAAGCTTTCTTTTCGTGGACCGAGACCATTACAAAGACCACCTGTTTTTTTTCCAAAAATCGATACCTACAAACGCCTTAATTATTATAACTAATATAGGTGGTATGCTTAGTATAATATGTTCAAAGGGATACACATTAAACTTTAGTGTCTAAATATAAAATATCTGCAAATGACAACAAAACTATGTGGTAGTTATATTGTATACAATTGTAAAATACTTACTGCAATGCAATTAATGTATAGTTGGAATAATTATAATAAATCACGGGAAAACAAAAAACAAAACACAAATTGAAATCGACATTTGACTGCAGAAGCGTGACGTAGTGTGCTTAATAGTAGCACGATGAGCATGCGCACTAACCTAAGGACTGTGGCGCGCATTTAAATAATTCTTCAAGGGGAAATCTAAATATTAAAGATAAAACGTAATTAAATAACCATTCTAAGTCTGAACCATCTGCTTAAGAAATGCCGATAGTTACCGAGATAGTTACTAATTAATTGAATACAGTACATAAATTAAAAAAGGGTTATTATTCATTATTATTCATTATTATTTAATATTTCATTCATTATTATTTAATATTTCATATTCATTATTATTTAATATTCGATCACAAATCTAAAGTCTGGATTCAAAATTTAAAACAAATTTCATATATACAATATTGACGAATGATTTAAAATTTATAAAACGTCATACACCACACAGCGGATGATTATAAATGTACTTAAACCAAATCTATATAGATAGAGAAATATCATAATTATTTTTGCATTGCTGTCTCATCAGTTGTGATGCAGGTTTATTTTTATTAGTTCAAAAATCGAACCAATCAGCGTTCGCGTTAAAAGTGCTGAACTTTTGATGATATTATTGTCTGCGCGGCGCTCGGGCGATGCAAATATTTCTACAAAAAATATACTTGTATTATACAGATAAAATCATTGACGAATGTTTATACGATGTACATGAACACATATACGAAGAACGTTCCCTGATACGTGTACACAGTATATGCGACTGTGAACATAAACTTTTCTGTATATTCCATTTATATCGTATGTATAATCATATTGTATATGTGAAAATATTATTTATATGGGAATGTTGAACAAATTTTATGCATTAATAGTTATTTTTGTATCTAGGGTGCAAAATACTACTTTGGTGATCGAGAACGAAAGTTTTTTGATGAGGCGCAGCCGAGTCAAAAAATCGTTCGAGATCACCAAAGTATTTTGCACTCGAGATGCAAACAATATTTTTTCTACAACTCTCATTTGATTAAACTAAAACCATTAGTTAAAAAAATCATACTGGTTTTAAAATAAAATAATTTAAAAACTTCTACTTTCAGTTGATTTATTTGATAAAACAATAAATATTTTTGAACTAGATGTTTGTTTAATTCTCGTGTATACATTAAAAATTATAAAAAATAGGAAATAATAGTATGTGATGTGCAAAATATTTTGCACCCTAATGCGCAAAATATTTTGCGCACGGTGTCATAGTAACACAAAAAAAAATAATGTCAATGAAAAAATGTCTCATTTTAGACACTGACATTAATGCGCAAACATAGCCTTTTTTTTCAGTTGTAGAAAATTAGTAGGTATATTACATACCGAGGTGGAAAGTGTTTCATTGTTGTCGAGAGATAAGATAGCGAGACAGCGATGAAATTTTCCACCAAGGTATGTATACTATTTTATTCACAATCATCTCCCTTAAAGAACAAAAAGCCAAAAAAAATCGTTTACTAAATTTTTAACTAGCATTTTATGTTTTTATTAAGCAGGCAATGAACAAAAAATTCTTATGTCAGACGATAAATGTCAAAGTCGTTTGTGTTTGTCCCTTGCCTCTATTTATAGAATATGCAGGATAATAATACCGATAGTGAAATGGGATATACTCCTCCTAAACTCGGGAAGTTGCCGAGCGAGCAACAGAAAATTTATTGCCAGAAAAAAGTAAAGAACACAGGTTGGCAAATGCTCACTTTACAACCCGAAAACTGGTAAGAAAGTGGCTACTTTCCAACCTGAAATGTCACATTTCAGTTCAATTGTCGAATGAAGTAAAAATGTCATACTTTCCAACTTTTGACGTGTAAGACAATTTGATTATTTCTGTATGATTGTGAATAAAAGAATTTCTTCTTGCGATTTCTATAGGTGTTCTATTAGCGATAATAATAATATTTCCATTTTAATACTTCATTTGATCTCTCCCTGTCAAAAATCCTATTTCAAACTTATAGATAATTATACATTTTTTATGGGTAATCATAAGAGCCTATCTAGTTTATAAGGTTTTATACAGTACATTAATTTTGCCATATAGAAATTATATTGGGATGAATAAGTATCTAAAGGACTCTTAATTGAGTTGGAATACCCATGTTGTTATTGGATGTTTCCATAAGTGTTTATACTAAAAACAGATTTTATATGGCATTACAACTTTTAATTTGATAAGTTCTCATGGGATCTGAATAGTGTTGAAACTGAAAAGGTTTCATCAGTAAAATCAAATACTAGTTCTGTAATCTTTTATAAGAAACAATTAGTATATAGTTTTTGTAAGATCTGAGGGGTTGTTATCAGTTTAGTTTATATAATAATTTAATGAGGATTTATGAGGATACGTATTAAAAAGTGTTAATGAGGTATTACATCGAATATTTTTGTGGCTTTTTATGAGATCTGAAGAGTAATGAAATTGAAAAGATATACTAAGGAGTTCCTAGTAGACATTTTATACATTTTTATAAGGATATATTTGTACTATTTTTATAAGACTTCATGGGTATATATCAGTTTAGTTTATATAAAAATTTAATGGAAACGTGTAAGGATGCATGTTAAAAAGTATGAATAAGGTATTATCGAATACTTTTGTGAGTTTTTTGGAATCTGAAGAGTAATGAAATTGAAAAGATATACCAAGGAGTTCCTAGTAGGCATTTTATACATTTTTATAAGAATATATATGTACTTATTTTTATAAGACTTCATGGGTCCATATCAGTTTAGTTTATATAAGAATTTAATAAGGATTTATAGGGACATCTATTAAAAAGTATTAATAATGATTTACAACTATTAATTTGATAAGTGTTCATGAGGTTCCAATAGTAGTAAAATTAATAATGTTTCATCAAGAAACCAGGGATTAATTTTATAACATTTAATAAGAAATAATTAGTATATATAAGATTTGAAGGGTTATTTAGTTTAGTTTTATATAAGAATTTAATAAGGATTTCTCAGTGCACCCATTGAAAAGTATTATTTACAACTATTAATTTGAAAAGTTTTCATGGGATTTCAATAGTAGTCAACCTAAAAAAGTTATAATACTAAGGGCTAGTTGTACGAACTAAGTTGAGCCAAGTTCAGCTTGAACCAAGATCAAAAGCCAAGGTTACGATTGTTACAATAATCGTAACCATGGATTTTGATCTTCGATCAAGCTGAACTTGGCTCAACTTGGTTCGTACAACTGGCCCTTACTAAATTAAACTTACTAATACAATGGATTTCATATCATTTACATTAAAATCCATTGTAAGTATATACACATTGTATTTTAGAAAACCCTCTTATTCCCATAAAAGCATAAAAGTCTTACAATAGGCCTCAAGCGAGGAATATACGTTAAAAACTCACAAAATCTATAAAATTTTCGAATTTCAAACGCCATAAAAACTTATAAATACTTATAGACCTCATACTGAGAATTTACATTAATATCTTTCTCATATAAAAACCTATAAATCTTGGCAATTTAATTACCATAAATACTTATAAATGTACTGATAGACTTCATTCAGGGAATTTACTTTAAAACCCCATTGCATATTCTCATAGAATTTTATAAAAACTTCGTGTTTATTATTAAGACGTGTAAGTGTTGATAGACTTCAGGCAAGGAATTTACATTCAAAACACATTTCAAATACTTAAAAAACTTAGACACATCTGAACCTATACACCATATAAGAACTTACAAATACTGATAGGCCTCGTATGGAGAATTATTTTCATTAAAAATACTTTTCAAATACATATAAAATATCTATAACACTTCATATTTCAATTACCGTGAAAACTGATAGGGAATTTATATTAAAAACCCATTGTAGGAAGCAAATCTTATAAAAACTTCGTATTTCCTATTAATATATGCAAATGAGAATAGACCTCAGGGAAGGAATTCACATTAAAAACACATCTCAAATAGCCACATCAAATCACATTCAGAACTTATAAAAAACTTTGTATTTCAAATACTATAAAAACTTAAATATATACTAATACATATAACTACTGATAGACTCCATATAGGTAATTTACATTAAACTCATTGTACTCAGCAAATATTATAAAAACTTCGCATTTCCTATTAATATATGCAAATGCTGATAGACCTCAGGCAAGGAATTTACATTAAAAACACATCTCAAATAGCCACATCAAACCACATTCAGAACTTATAAAAAAAACTTTGTATTTCAAATATTATAAAAACGTACGTATACTAATAGGTTTCATACGAGGAATGTACATTTAAAACACACACACACACATAATTAAAACTTATAAAAGTTTAGTGTTACATACCACAGCCTCCAGTAGAGGGAGCTGTTATACATGTCGGTAATTCATATCGAATCTAATGTGACCTAGGAAACTAGTGTGGGTTTGTTAAATTCAAACTAAAGCAGTCTCTTTTACTGCTAACTTATTAACTGCGTTTAGGCTAGAACGCTAGAGGAAACAAGGACTTTTGCAGTATTTAGTGTTTACCACTATATTACTATTGATATTTGAAATATTAATAGTAAGTAAATAACATTTACTTACCTATGTAAGTTTATGGGATTTGACATTAAAATACACAACCAAAATCTGTAAAAAAACCTATCAATACTAAATAGAATTTCTATGGGAAATTTACATTCAGAAAACTATACAAACCTATAAAAACCTATAGAAACTTTTAATTACATGTACTTTAAAAACTCATCAATACTAATAGATATCATATGGGAATTTACATTCAAAACACTAGAAAACTTTTAATTACATATACTATAAAAACTTATCAATACTTGTAGACACCATATGAGAATTTACAATTAAAACACATTTCAAATACACACATCAAAAGTTATAAAAACTTATACATTTTTTTTATAAGGTTTTATAAGGATTTTTTGACAGGGCTGTAATACATAATGTAATTAATAATGTTTGCGGATGATAATTCTTACTTGTGTTGCAGAAAAACTTTTGAAGCAGCTATATCTAATGTACAAACTTCTTTAACAAAATTTGCCGACCGCTTTAAATCAAATAGGCTATTTTTAAACATATCCAAAACTGTTTTTATTATATTCTCTCCTAGGCGTAACGTACATGATAAAAGTCCCTTAATAAAAATAGCTGGTAAATCCATAGAACAAGTACACTCTACTAAATTTCTAGGAATTTATATAGATAATGCATTAAGTTGGGGTGAACATATTGACTTTACAGCAAAAAAAACTTTCTTCCGTCTGTTATGCGTTGTATAGATTATCTAAAATATCAAACAGATCAACTGTCATGGCATATTATTATACCAATTTTATTACAAAGGCAACATATGGAATTTTTTTTTGAGGCACTACATGCCACTTTGAAAGATTATTTAAATTGGAGAAAAAAGCTGTACGTAACATTGTGGGAGTATCTAAATATACGTCCTGTAGAAATCTGTTTAAAGACCTGAACATTTTGACATTGTCAAGCATTTATATTCTAGAGATACTCTTATATGTTAAAAATAATTTAAATAAGTTTTTACCAAACAATTACAATCATGATTATGGTACCAGGGAATGTAACAAGTTAAGCACACCATTACATAAATTATCAAAATATGAAGAAAGCCCAAAATATATTGGAATAAAATTCCAAATTTCTTTAAAAATATTGAAAATATAAATACATTTAAAAATGAAACAAAAAAATACTTAATAAATAAATGTTTTTATTCAGTGGATGAATATTTGGAAAATCAATAGCTCGCTTCAATATTTTACCTAAACTATATATATTTGTCATTTTATATGTGTTTAAAAAAATGTGTGTTTTTTATATTTATATGTCTGTTTTTTCCTAGTTACTTCCACATCCAATGGAAGTATAGTAACGACAAAAAAATTTTTAAAAATCTTTGAGATGTTAACTTGAAATTTGGTACACATATGTACTTTAACGAGATCTAGAACTAGATTATATTTTCGTCTTGTTCCGTCGAAAGGTTGGGGGGTAAATTGGGGTAAATTTGGGGTAAATAGGTAAATCAAGCAGGTAAGAGTCCATAAAATTGGTATTTAGTATATACAACAGAAGCTAAGGTCTCAAAAAAAATTTTGGCATTAGCCACCCCCATCACCGCCCCCACCCCATTATTAAAGGGGATGAAAAAAAATTGTGATTTAGTGTGTGTACAAGAACCAGAAACCCCAAAATATTTTTTTACTTCATCCACCCCCACTACCACCCCCTATCACCACCCCCACCCCACTACCGATGTGGGTGATCGTTTTATGGGTTTTTGGGGTAGAGTATTTCAAATATTATATTATTAAAGTTCCATAAACAATTATTTCCACATACAAAATTTTTTCGTTGTGAGTGACTTGAATAGAAAATCTGAATGTGGAAGTAGTGATTCCTTGGGCAGCGGTTTTTTAAGAATTAATGGTAGCACTGGATTGTAAGGTGCTTAACTCCTCTGTGACTAATCCTATACCAATGTGGTCTTTTGGATAATAAAGATTATTATTATTATTACATAGAAAATTGAGCTGTATGCTGTATGGTAATTCCCTTTTAGAACTTCTAGAAGATGTCTACACTTACAGGTATTCTGTTAAGGATAATAATACTATTTACCTTTTAATACTTTATTTGATTTCTATAATACATAGAAAATGAGCTGTATGCTAATTCCCTTTAAGAACTTCTAGTAGATGTCTGTGGGTTAACAAAAGTTGAAATTCCTATATAACGCCCAACTTACATTTCCCCAGTGCATAGAAGTTGAGCACATATAAAGATTTCTCATTTTGATTTCGGAAGGACTTCTAGAGTACATAAATACAAGATATCCTCGCGGGCAGTAAATAGAACTTCTTAAAGATATCTTAAAGAATTCTGTGCTACTTGGGCTTGAGGTAAAACTTTTACCACAAAAGTTCTGCGACCGGACCGCAAGACATGTACCCCCGTTTTCGAGGGCGGGGAACACGATGGTGACAATATTTTCTGACCTACCCTCCAACCACCGAAAAAACTACCCTTTTTCCGAGTTTCCGGTGCTCGGCATTTTTTTATCGGAAAATTTTATTAATGAAAGTTGTTCAGAATTGTCCAAAAATCTTAAGCCCAATATTTCACCAAAATAAAAAAATTGAAAAATTTAAAAATATGATAAATTTCAAAAAATATAAAAAAAGTTAATAATTACCTGACAACTACCTGACAGCTTGGTTTAATTTCAAACAAAATTGTCACGAATTTTTTTTTAACAAAAAAAACCATTTAAATGAGATTTTTGGACTTGGACGTTATTTTTAAAAAAATTTAAATATTTTTTAATTCTGGTTTAAGATTTTTGGACAATTCTGAACAACTTTCGTTAATAAAATTTTCCGATAAAAAAAATCCTCGCATCGGAAAATCGGAAAAGGGATGGTTTTCCGGTTTAGGGGTAGTTCTTAAAGGGTAAGTCGGAAAATATTGTCATCATCGTGTTCCCCGCCCTCGAAAACGGAGGGGGGGGGAATGATCTCTTGCAGAATTTTGGGCTTTTTGCCTTTTTCTGGTTTACCTCAAGGGACTATAATGATTTATTTCGTTTAAAAAATATTTGTTTCTGTTTTAACATAAGCGTAATTTGGGGGGGGGGGGGGGGGCAAGGGTAGGCAACTGCTCCCCCAATATTTTGAAAGAGCATTAAATTGTTTAAGGCAAATCTTGCGAATTCCGAAATCCTTCCGGAGAAAATAATCAGTACGACAATTACGCCAATCAAGTCAAAGGTTTTCAATACAAGGAGGCAAAATCCCTGCCTACGCAATAAAAATGCAAAATCCCTGCCCACTCAATAAAAATGCTGAAGCCTGAAATTACGCCAATGTGTTTTAACAAAGATCCGAGATCTATAAAAGAAGCCAAAAAGCCATTAAATTATTTAATATTTTGTAATTACATGTTTGTAATAATAATAACAAAAAGTTCATGCGTACGAACGTGTGATTCTAAGGAAAAGGTAACTATTTTTGTCGCAGACTACTTTGTAGACCGTCAGTAGTCATACCTACTTATTTCCTGTCTGTAATGTATAGAAATAATACAAAATGCTATGCGCTTGTGTGACATGGCAATGACTACTACTATATAAATCTAAAATATATTAAAAACCTACCTTCAGTAGAAAAATGTTGAAATTGTAAAAAGAAAATGATGTGCAGTTATAAAAAATACTCTGTACTGTCAAACACTTTAGCATAAAGTTCATGTGATACAAAAGGTTGTAAGATAGAGAAAGTTATGAGATAACAATTATCTGCATTGTTGAAAGATGTATTTGTAGCTTAAGCGTCGCGACGCTGACTGCCTGGGCTCGGCAGGGCCAATTCAGTGCTTCTTCTATGAACATAAATATTGGCATTCAAATGTGTGACAACGAAAGTATTTATAGATGTCGTGCTGTTTCACTAACACTTGTATTCAAGTGTTAAAACCATTTAGACTAAAATACCGGTCAGAATCAGTGGTATAAACACATCCATAATTTCATACTGTCTATAAAAGCATTCGTTATTTATCAATTAATTTCAGAATAATATGAATCGGTCAAATGATTGGTAGCCTGTTTAAAGTCTATTTAAAAACATAGTATCTTTATACTTATTTTCTAACGCATACTATTATATCGTTTATAAATCACATAATTGTTATACATTATACAGTTTGTCTGCGAGTCCCGGAAGCAATAGCGACCGCTGTAAATGACCAATAAAACCGCTGCCCAAGGAATCATTACTTCCACATTCAGATTTTCCATCCAAGTTTCTCACAACGAAAAAATTGGAAATAATTGTTTATGAAACTTTAATAATATAATATTTGAATCTTATAAAACGATATCCCACATCCGTAGTGGGGTGGGGGTGGTGATATGGGGGTAGTAGTGGGGGTGAATAAAGTAAAAAAAATTTTTGAGGTTTTTGGTTCTTGTACACACACTAAATAACAATTTTTTTCACCTCCTTTAATAATGGTGGTGGTAATGGAGGTGGCTAATGCCAAAAATTTTTTTAAGCCCTTATAGCTTCTCTCGTATATACTAAATACCAAAATTTTATGAACTCTTACATGTTTGATTTATCTATTTACCCCCATTTACCCCAACTATTCAACGGAATAAGATGAAAATAAAATCTAGTTCCAGATCACGTTAAAATACATAAGTGTACCAAATTTCAAGTCAATATCCTAAACGGTTCCAGAGTACTCCTGCGCACAAAAAAAGTTACAGAGAGACCGACAGAGAGAAAAAAATTTTTCTCTCAAACTTAAAATCTCGACGGCTTATGACATTCTAAGCCTATTTGAACAATAACAATTTTCAAATTTTTTCTTGTCGTTACTATACTTCCACTGGATGTGGAAGTAATTATCGAATTTGGGAATTATGTTTTCTTTTTATTTTCAGTATATGACTGTGGCATCGAAACAAAATATGCTTTTCCTCCTATAATCCAGCCATCCGGAAATATCTAGATTTGTTCACTTACACCTTTTATTTATTTGGCTTTTATTTTTATAGACATACAGATGTCTCATTTCAAAGTGATACACATATCTCTTTTAATAATCGACGGGTCAATCAATTTAGACCAGTAATAAATACTCTTAAAGCGACTATAATGACACTGTAAAAAACCGCTGCCCAAGGAATCACTACTTCCACATCCAGATTCTCTATCCAAGTCACTCACAACGAAAAAACTTTATAGGTGAAAACAATTGTTTATGGAACTTTAATAATATAATATTTGAAATCCTCTACCCCAAAAACCCATAAAACGATACCCCACATCGGTAGTGGGGTATCGTTTGGGGTATCGGTGGTGATAGGGGGGTGGTAGTGGGGGGGGTGGATGAAGTAAAAAAATATTTTGAGGTTTCTGGTTCCTGTACATGCACTAAATAACATTTTTTTTTCATCCCCTTTAATAAGGAGGTGGGGGTGGTAATGGGGGTGGCTAATGCCAAAAATTTTTTTGAGACGTCAGCTTCTCTTGTATATACTAAATGCCAATGTCATGCTTGATTTACCCATTTACCCCAAATTTACCCCAATTTACCCCTCAACCCTTCGACGGAACAAGATGAAAACATAATCTAGTTCTAGATCTCGTTAAAGTACATATGTGTACCAAATTTCAAGTCAATATCTTAAACGGTTCCAGAGTAAACGTGCGCACAAAAAAAAGTTACAGACAGACCGACAGACAGACAGACCGACAGACAGACAGAAATTTTTTTTCGCTCAAACTTAAAATCTCGACGTTTCATGACATTTTAAGCCTATTTGGACAATAAAAATTTTTTAAATTTTTTTTTGTCGTTACTATACTTCCACTGGACGTGGAAGTAATTTGAAATTCACCCCATAGGCGTGCGTAAACAAAGGTTTATTCAGATTTTTTGCTGCAAATTTGAATATCTAATAATACCTCTTTTAATAAATTGAAAGAACAGAATGCCGTCACAAAATAATAAGAATTGTTGTAATCATTGTAAAATTAAAAAAATGGCTGGTATATACTTAACTATTGTTGAAAAGGTTGATATAGTTAAACTTATTGGAAATAATGAACGTTCAACACGAATAGTAGCTCGAGAATTCATATACATCTAGGATGAACATCAACCAAGCAACTAAATTATAAAATAAAATTTTTTTGTCGTTACTAGACTTCCACTGGATGCGGAAGTAATTATTTGAAGAGACAAGATTCGTTTCAAGACGAAAAACGGAAGGTAATATACACTAGCACCCTATATAGCTTTATAAACTAACTATATTATTGTATAAGTAATTTGTTCTCGCAAATAAATCGCAAATATAGATATATTTTGCAGTGGCGACTCGTGATATTGTCTACAGAGGAGGCTTGATATTTTGAAAGACAATTAGAGAAATTTCTACAAGTAAAAGATATTAATTTGAAACACTGGAAGATATGCCGCTGCTTCTTCCAAAGGGAGGCTCAGCCTCCCCTGCCTCCCCTGACGAGCCGCCACTGATATTTTGTTAAAGTCATAACGAAGATATTTTTGTTTAGCAAACAAGACTGATACGATATATTATTTTGTTTTAAGAAACTTCTTAAAACAATTTAATAAAACAGTGATATTAATGCTTAAATATTAAATATAAATCTTATAAACGTTTTTACAGCTTAATGGCTTATAATGGATTTATGATAGTTCTCAAAAACATTTATAAAATAGTTATAAACACTTAATGTTTTGATTTCATAATAGTGGAGTAAAACTAAATCACCTAAAAAGTAATCGTCTTACAATAGCAATTTTTTGTTGGAACCAGAGCTGTGCAGTACTAGAGTAAATTGTACTCGTAATTGAACTGAATACCAAAGTACTCAGTAACAAGTACTCGCGAGTACTTTTATTTAGATGATACTCTGTACTCGAAATTTTCAAGTACTTTACATTATTAGGTACTCGAGTACTTTTGGCGGCCACAACTGACGAGTAACGAGTATGAGTACTTTTTTATTAAGAATTTAAAATTTTAAATAGGTTTTCATCTAATAACTCAAAAGGTATTACACTGAGCGAAAACATGCTAAAGAGAAATAAGAAAGCTACTAAATTGAGGTTGAATTTCGTTTTTTTTTTCCAGTTTCTGTAGAGTACTTTCGGAGATTTGGAAGTATAAACGTGGCGTCCGAATGTTTATAAGACGAAGTATTTAGTTTAATGTTAAATATCTCAGAAACTATGGCACTTACGTCAAAAGCGCTAACAACCAAAATTAAAGAATGTTAATTAGGCTTTCAAATGATTTTTTGTCTTGTCTATTTCTATAGGATAAAAAACAAAGAAGTTATGACAGAAACAATGACTTTTTCATTTCTCTTTAATAAAAACGTCGCCATTTTGTTAATGTATGTAGTCAGTAATTAAAAAAATATATCCCCATAGGTATACTGTTTTTCGTTAATATATAGCATGATCTAGATGCACAAATTTTTTCGTCCGCTTGCAACGCTTGCTTTAGAAGAAAAAATGCATTTTAAACTGTAAAGGAAGTTTAGAAAAAACGTAACATTCTTATTTCTCTGTGAATATCTCAATAAATATAAGTTTTAGAGAAAATATAGTGGATATCAAAAATGAAGCTTATAAACTGAGAATGAATTTATTTTTTTTATATACTTGTGTAAAGTTGATAGTTTCGAAAATATTTAATTTTATAGATGACATTCGACCGTTTTTAGGATGAACTATTTGATTTAAAATGTTGAATATCAGAATATCTCAGAAACTGTGACACTTCCATCAAAAATTGTAAGGAGCAAAATTAAAGATAATTAATCAACCTTTAAAATGGTTTTTTGTCTGTTCCTACATTACAAAAAATAAAGAAGTTATGACCGATTCAATGTGTTTTCACATTTTTTTTAACAAAATGTCGCCATTTTGTTGTTGTAACTGCTTAGTAATAATTTTTTTTTCAAAAATGCTGTTTTTGTTCATATATAACATCACCTAGATGCTCAATTTCTTTTGTCTGTTTAAAACACTTGTTTTAGAAAAAAAATTCCACCCGCCATACTAGAGCCGCTATTTTTAATTTTTTAATTTTGACTTCAGATTCGTAAAACATAACTATCCTATGTTTCAAAAATAAATTACTAATACTTTTTCAAATATTAAATATTTAAATTTAGGTGTGGTTTTCACCCCTTAGGGTAAGCGCAAGTATCTGGTCCATATTGAAACTGAAGACGATATCTTTTACTACAATAATAACCCATAAAAAAAAATATCATTACCTACATATGAAATTATTTTCCGAAATTTTGCATATTTTTTACTTCTAGATACTGTATACTATAAGAAGTGGTATTCTAATTTTTTGTCTATTACCTATTTCAATTTGGTATCTTTCGAAGTACTCATACTCGTTACTCATTTTTAGAAGAGTACTCTGCAAATTTTGCAAAAGTACTCATTTTTTAGAGCAGGTACTTCAAAAACAAGTACTCGTATAAGTACTCAAGTTTTCACGAGTACTTTTTATAGGTACTTGTTGTGAAGTATACGCGAGTACTTTAGTGCGGTACTCTGCCCAGCTCTGGTTGGAACTTGTCGAAAACATTACGAGGAGTGTGGCAAAAAGTTAAAAAGTCTTCAATTAAATCCTAATCCCGCAAGTCAATTGTTTAAACAACAGAATGTTCAAAATTCTGTTTTTTGCGGTCTTTCTTAAATATCTCTGGTAGTGTAGCTCGTATCGCAATAAACAAAAAAATAAATTATTCACAATGAAAGTGCGACGAAAACTAGGTTTGTCCGGACTTCTTTGAGAAATTTCTTAAGTTGCAACAAATAAAAACAATTGAGAGAAGCCATTTTTAAATAATTAATGATAACTTAAACAGTAATGCATATATTTTAACTAAACTTCAGGAGAGTATGCCCTTAATGGAGCTAAATCATCACACCAAATTGGAAGTTGGCATGTTCCCAGCAAACCAAACCACATCATTTTAACATCATAATGATGTGATTTTTGCAACAGTGACGTCGTCATTCTTGTTTGCAACCACGTGGAAATGCCGTCACAGTGACGCTAAACGGCCGCACTCAGCCACGTCGTCAAAAGTGACTTACTTATTTTCCACTTTTCAGCCACATCAGTACCACTCATTTGTGATATAGATATGATCATATTGTGTACAAAAAATATATATTATAACAACTTGAATGTTACCGCCCAATTACTTTTAAAATAAATAAAAAGAATCTATATTGCAACAAATAAATCTACTTTTATGTTACGAAAAAATAGCTCCATTGAAACTTAAAAATCACTGATTAAAGATTAATATTTTATATCCGGCTCCAAAAAATGATGAATTATTGAATAAATTATGTTTCCTCATTGAATTTTTTTATTGTTTTTTTATCGAAAAAAATTATTTCATTAAAGTCGGCTTGTGTGTGATTTTACATTCTGAAAAACTTTTCTCGTTTTTTTTTTCATTTTGAAAAATAAAGGTGAACTTATATTATTTCTTAAATATTTGTTTCAAAATCCTCCTGCATACCTAAATTATTCTCGTAGCATAATATAGTTACATATATAATTAGCTGTATATGAGAATATAATTTTAGATATACAGGGTGATTTGTAAACAAATATTTAAGAAATAAGTACACCTTTATTTTTCTAAATGAAAAAAAATAAAGAGAAAAGTTGTTCAGAATGTAAAATCATACACTAAGTATAAAACGTCAGCCGACTTTGATGAAATAATTTTTTTCGATTAAAAACAATAAAAAATTCAATATGAAGAAACATAATTTATTCAAAATTAATCATTTTACATTGGAGTCGGGTATAAATATAAATCATTCATCGTTATTTCATTGAGTTATTTTTTTCGTAATATAAAAGAAGATTTATTTGTTGCAAAATAGATTCTTTTCATTTATTTTAAAATTAACTTTAATAAGATTTGGTATCATTTATGTCAGTAAAAAGAATGTTAAAAGTTGAGTGTTGGTAGTGGTAATTTCAAGTTCAACCACACACTCGTTTTGTTATTAAAGTAAAAAACCGCTGCCCAAGGACTACTTCCACATCCAGATTTTCTATCCAAGTCTCTCATAACGAAAAAATTTTATATGTGGAAATAATTGTTTATAGAACTTTAATAATATAATATTTGAAATCGTCTACCCCAAAAACCCATAAAACGATATCCCACACGGTAGTGGGGTGGGGGTGGTGATAGGGGGGTAGTAGTGGAGGTGGATGAAGTAGAAAGAATATTTTGAGAGTTTTGGTTCTTGTACACATACTAAATCACAATTTTATTTTCATCTCCTTTACTAATGGAGTAGAGGTGGTAATGGGGGTGGCTAATGCCAAAAATTTTTTTTAAATCTTAGCTTCTCTTGTATCACTAAATACCAATTTTATGGACTCTTACCTGCTTGATTTATCGATTTACCCCCAAATCTACCCCCTATTTACCACATTTTACCCCTCAACTCTTCGACGGAATAAGATGAAAATATAATCTAGTTCCAGATCCTGTTAAAGTACATCCCAATGGGCACACGTACGTTCAATAAACGTTTTTAAAACATTATAGTCGTTGATTAAACGTTTTATGTTGAAATTTTCAACGTTGCATTTGGTTGAAAATTTCAACGTTTAATTAAGACGTTTAAAATACGTTACTACTACACACATTTTTAACCATTAGTAGAAGAAAATACTGGAATAAAACGTTTTAGTAAGCACGTTTTTTTACAAATTTGTAATAACGTATAAAACACGTTTATAATGTAAGGAGTTTTAACGACTCGCTAAAGGTAACGTTTATGAAACGAAAAAGTTGAACGTTCTTTATTAGATATATTTAATACGGCGATTCAAACGTTTTATTTAAAGAAAAAAAACGTACTTTTTACAACGTTAAAATAACTGTTGTTTCCAACTTACTAAATGCAAGAGAATTTTAAATCCACCAGTGAAATAGATGGTAGAAGATTACGTTATTTAAACGTTTTTCTATGAATCTATATCAACGTATAAAATTAGGTTGTAAAATTTTATATTTAAATAAAACCTATAAAATACGTTACTCCTGCACACATTCCCAACTGAAGTGGAAGGGAATACTGAAATAAAACGTTTTAATCACAACGTTTCTTTTACTGATAAATATATGTATAATACACGTTCATAATATGAGAAGTTGTAACAACCCGCGGTTATGAAATGAGAAAATTAAACGGTTTTTTATTGCATTATTAATCAAATATAGCAATTGAAATGTTTTATTTAAGGGACAAAATTTTTTTTATACAATATTAACATAACTGATGCTTTCAACTTATTAAAATGCAGTGACGTTCTAAATCTACAGGTGAAATAAGTGGTAGATGATGACGTTTTTTTGACGTTTTTCTACTCAGCTATATTAATGCATAAAATTGGCCTACTTACCACGTAGTTTGCTGCAGAAATTATTTGTAGATGGCGCCACATGCAAACCACTGACAATAATCACTCATGCTTCATCTTATATTCTTATGAATTTATATAAAATAAATATAACATAGATTGCAATGTTCAAATTCTTTCAGGGAACATCGATTTATTTGGATGGATCTTATAATGATCAGGTTAAAGATCATTATTCTGTGGCTTGGCCGAGATAGCATAAAAGAGTTTTATGCTATCTGTAAGTACCCACTGGTGTTATGATAAAACCTAGCGGGTGTTTAACCTATTAATTCTCCATTTATCTACATGTCGGTTCATCCTGTATATGTATATTGGAAAATGGACCTGTTTAATTTCGTTTAATTAACGTACATAATTGGTGAATATTTAACGTTATTAAAACCTTTAATAAAAAGTTTATATTCTACATTTACTTTCGTTTCATAAGCGTTGAATATTAACGAATATTTATCGTTTTTTTAATGTTATTCAATCGTTATCTATGATGTTTAAAAGACATTTATATTTGGTTAATAAGAACGTTTTTCCGCGCGACATTTTTTCGTTGAATCAACCGTTGCTAAAAACCCTAGAACAACGTGTGGTTTTCAATCCTTTTTTAACGTTTATTAAACGTACGTATGCCCATTGGGATACGTGTACCAAATTTCAAGTCAATATCTTAAACGGATTCCAGAGTAAACGTGGGCACAAAAAAGTTACAGATCGACAGACAGAAATTTTTTTTTCGCTCAAATTTAAAATCTCAACGTTTCATGACATTCTAAGCCTATCTGAATAATAAAAATTTTCAAAAATTTTTTTGTCGTTACCATACTTCCACTGGTTGTGGAGTAATTAAGTTTAATTTTAATAGCTTACATCTTTAGAACAACTTCATTCACACTATTGAAAATATAAAAAAAAAGGATGACGATTGAAAATAAACTACTATTGGGGGAGGATGAAGTAAAAAAATATTTGGAGGTTTCTGGTTCTTGTACACACACTAAATCACATTTTTTTTTTCATCCCCTTTAACGATGGGGTGGGGGTGGTAATGGGGGTGGCTAATGTCAAACATTTTTTTGAGACCTTAGAGTCTCTTTAATATACTAAATACCAATTTTCTGGACTCTTACCTGCTTAATTTACCTATTTACCCCAAATTTACCCCAATTTACCCCAACCCTTCGATGGAACAAGATGAAAATATAATCTAGTTCCAGATCACGTTAAAATACATACGTGTACCAAATTTCAAGTCAATATCTTAAACGGTTTCAGAGTAAACGTGCGCACAAAAAAAAGTTACAGACCGACAGAACGACAGACAGAAAATTTTTTTTCACTTAAACTTAAAATCTCGACGTTTCATGACATTCTAAGCCTATTTGAACAATAAAAATTTTAAAAATTTGTTTTGTCGTTACTATACTTCCACTGGATGTGGAAGTAATTAAGCAAAAAAAAAACTGAAGGTGAAGTTTCTCATTACCGAAACGAGTATTTCAATATGAAACAATAAAGAATATATTTTTTTATAGAGCCTTATTATAGCTACAGAAAAAATTGGTAAAAACAGCAGTTTGCACAAAATTCAAATGCAAAATGTCTCAGATTTTAGAACTTATATAAACTTACCATCTTTTCTCTCATTATACTGCCACTGCCAGAAGCCCCACGAACGAAGATAGTTTTAATTGTCTATTATAACATTCTAAAATAGAAAAAAATGTATAAGTACCTAAATTATTCCAGTTAAATAGGGAGGATTAGAGGAAAAAAACTGATACCTAAAGTTTTGAAACTTGGCAGAGATGTTCATTAAAGCCCACTGTTTAAACATACTTAAAGTCGTCAACTCTATCTCTTACGCTTGCGCCGCCATCTTGAAAAAATGGTGCTCAGATTAAGTTTTTTTTCTTATATCTCGCTAACCATTAGAGATATCGAAATTAAGTCTCCAATAAAAAGTAAAGCTTATAAAATTCTCTATAAAAAATGTAATATAATATTTTCCCGTATCTATTATTATCATCTTCTAAAATAAGAAATTACATTTGATCAACATATTTCTAAACCGGAAATCACTCGTAAAAAAAATTCATATTATTATGTTAATTCTAGAATTCCCAATAATTTTAAAATATCCGTCGAATATCTGTTTGTCAGTCTGTCAGTTTGTCCATCTGTCTCTCTGTACGACACTTTTTTTTAAACTATTTAACGTCGGCCTATTTCCGCTACCAGGGCCTATCACGGACGCCAGGAGACGACCCAACCTGGAAATTTTGCCGAACCTCTTCCCTTAAGAAGAGTAGGGATCTTTTACTTGCCTAACATTTAATAGACAAGGGACCGCCTGCTTTACATCCCCTCCGAAGGATGGTATATCCACTACGTAATACTCGTCTGAAATTACGTAACTTCTGCGTATACACTGATATACAAGCCGCTAGAAGGTGGGACGAGAACGCTGTATTTCCCAAGATGGGACCCCATCCAAGTACTAACCGCGCTCGACGTTGCTTCAACGGAATATCGACTGATATTCACATTGAAGTCGCCTCTACGCTCGCCCACGACACTTTTTGTGAGTATGATAATTTAAAAGAGAAGAGTCCAATTTTATTGAAATTTGAACAGTAAGTTAGTGTTAACTAAAGGAAAAAAATCGATTAGTAAATATAAAGGTTGTAAAACATTTTATGAAAAAAAGGCATGTGAAGAGTGTTGTAACATCTTTGATAAGATGCTAAAAATACAGAGATACTGCACAGTATACTGACCAACGTTTCGACAATCAAGATGGTATCATCGGGAGATCATTAAAATTGCAAGTATGTCACTTAAACCTACAATCATAACGTACTTACTGATCGATTTTTTTTTTAATTGCTGGGGCTTCTTATAGCTAACACTAATTTATTGTCTAAATTTCAATAAAACCAGACTTTTCTTTTTTAAGTTATTTAGCTTACAAGAGACATGACGGACGGAGAGGCAGACCGACAGACGAACGGGCTGACAGAAAAGACATTTTGAAAGTTGTCCCGTATTTTATGACAATACAATAATATATTTTTATTATATACGAGTGATATTCACAATTGTTGAAACGTGTCGATAAAATGCATATAACACTTTTTGTACAGAATTCTATTAGCTTTATTTTGTTTATAAACATAATTTCGATATCGCTAATGGTTAGAAAGATATAAGCAGTAAACTGAATCGGACCGTCTTTTCTCCACGATGGTGGCTCAAGCGCAACAGTTTGGGCTGGGGACTTTTAGTATGTTTAATAGTAGGTAAGCCTAAATGAACACATTTGCCAAATTTAAACACTTTATCAGTTTTTTCGTCAAACGTCGAAATTTGTTCTAATTTGACTAGAGTATTTATACTATAGATATAATTAGACAATCCTCGGATTCGAGTACTAAAATAATAGGTGTTTTCTTTCTACCAACAATCTTGTAAGAGATGGTGATACCAAAGTGAGTGGTGGCTCAGTTAGTTACATCCACGTTTTAAAATGTATCATTAAAATGATGTGGTGATTGTGGACATCTCCACTGACATGGGAGTGGTTATAATGTGAACGTTCTGAAACGGTCCAAAGAGGGTGATGTGATGCTTTGCCATTTACAAAATCCACTAAAATGTGAGTGGCTATAATGTGGATGTGGCAGAGTGTGTTTACTGAGTTGACAACAGCGCCTAAAAAACAAAAGCAAAGTCGCAAACTCAATCGTCGATTGTTTAAGCCCATCAAGTCGTGCAACAATTTTTTTTTCAGATTGTAGTTTTTTATGTTCTTTTCAGTGATATTAACAACAAAAATTTTAAAAAGTTATTAAACCATTTTTTTAATTTGTTTAATGCAAAATGTATTTTACTCATCAATATTTTTCCCAAAAATAAAAATTATTAGCATATATCAAAAGTAAATAAAAAAGGAAAATAAAAAGTTTTGTGTGCGCCATTTAGGAGCCGAGATATGACATTTATTGTATTTTAGCCATTTATGGGTCGCGTGCGCCGACGTCACAGATTTTGAGACCTTAGGAAAAACAAACAGCTGTCATTGAGAAATCCGCCGATTAAACGTGTTTCTTTAAAGTGAATTTTGCAGTGTTTGTGCCATTTAAGAACTTGTTGGATTATTTAACTTCTACAACTATTCTTAATACTGTTATACAGTAGTGGCAGCCAAATTTCTTGGGTCGATCCCCATAATAAGATAGAGTGAAATATAAAGAGGAAAATAATGTACTCGAAAGAGACCGATATTATAACAACGATGCCAGCCAGCAATTGTGCATGTTAAGAGTTCCGCCCTCTATCCCCTCTTATTGTCCCTCCTACAGCTTGAGACGTTTATGATGAAAACAGCGGTTTCCTAAAAATTGTTTAGTACATTTCAAGATGCGTTGGTATGTACTACTCTTGTCAAAAATGATGTTACGCGTATTGGAGTTTGCTGGAGGGTAGTTATTTGATACATTTTTTAATGCTCAAATAACTAAAATACTGTTTCATTTTTGCACATTTTTAGCCATGTGGCGTGAAAATTAAACTAGCATTCCGTAGGTACATAAATAAAATAAATAAAAATTCTTTAAATAAATAAGTACATAATAAATAAATAAAATAATAATACTATGAAAAATAAAAAGTAACTCTTTTAAAAATTAACGAATTATTGGTTCAAAAACATCGCCTTCTTGTGCTAGACAATATCCCAAACGATCATAGAATTCCGTCCTGACGTTTGTTACCATATCTGCCCAGTGAACACGGATACATACCTGGTATGTTTCTCTTACGTAATCTATTCAACATGTTATATCCAAGGATATTGGATGTATGGTAAATGTAAGGTACATGGACCTTAAAATTTCAGCCACAAAAAAAGTTATAGCCATGTAATGGCAACATAACTTGTAACATACTCATATGTGGCAAATATATAATATACATGTAAAAGACATATATTGTATTTCAAAATATTTACCTTAAAATATGTTCTGATGTTACATGTGTGCTATATAACATGCAATTTCCATGGTATATGCACAAGGGGGTAGCAAATAATATACAGGGTGTCCCCAAATGGGGTTACCTATATCACAAGTGGACCTAAATTTTAGTTTTTCGACAGTCACTATAAAAAAAATTTGTTTCTTAAAGAAATACGATGTGTTAAGAAAATGTACTTTTTTATGCAGGGCGCTCAAAAATTTCAAAAATATGAATTTGACCCAAGAGCAAACTACCTTTAGTTGTCTCATTTTTAAGGAAAATGCAATTTAAGAAAATTGTTTATTAAATCTTGTTTAATACTTTTTTTCCCCAATGCCTCACCTCAGTTTTGGTATTTTTCCGTAACGGATACTAAAAAATTTAGGTTTATGAAAGAAAAGTATTTCAAATGGCTTTTTTATTAAAAATGAAAAATAAAGGTAGTTTACTCTTAGGCAAAATTCATATTTTTGGAATTTTTAAGCACCTTCATAAAAAAAATAATTTTTTTTAACATAAATCGTATTTTTTTAAAAATGCGGAAATTTTTATAGTGACTTTTTGTCCAAAAATTAAAATTTAGGTCATTTGTTGTATAGCTAATCCCATCCGGGGACACCTTGTACTACTGTTACAATATGGCTTAAGTAAGCCAAAACTAGATGTAAAAAAAGGCCAATCTAAAATAAATAATTTTTATATTCATAAAATACATATATCATAATAATATATTAATCAAAGTCATACAAGAAGGATACGTTCATTTATATAATGAGTTAATCAAAAATAAACCAACTGCCAAATTAATAAAGGAACTAAATGCCAAATTGCACATTCTCTAAACTATATAGTTTGTTTATTACAAGCAAACTCTTGGTTAACAGAAAACATAGAAGATAAAATAGCTGAAGAAAAATAACATAAATAGAAAAAGTTAGCTGATTGCAAGCTATGTAATAAGGTAAAAAAAAAAATAAAGAAAAGCCTGACAGTATACATGAATCATTTTCATTCCGCTATAAATTACGAAGAAATAAACATTAGCATGATTACTATAGAGACAAGAAAAGTGTACAAGTTTTTGGTAAAACAGAACAGCTTTATCTTACATTAAAAGAAGTTTCAGGGAAAAAGGTAGACATTAAAAGCTTAATGAAGTTTGTTCCAAATGTTGCTCGGACTTTTACAACATTTAAAAACTGTGGATTTTGAGGGTGACGTTGAAGGCTACAGTAACACTATTGATTTTGATATAGATGTAAACGAACAGTAGAAACGAAAATCGCAGGCATATTAATGAGAAGTACGACACTTTCTAAGTGTCTATACACCTACATACACAAAATATACTATTTTTGACAGTTATTTTTCGAGTTATTATTATATTATCTATATATTAAACACAGGTAATTTTTAGTTTTATTACTTATTTACTCTAGTGACTGAATAAATGATTTTTTGAACTATATATTTAACGTCCAAATAAAGTTTGGTTTAATGATGGTTATCCAAATTTAATTGTACCAAATATCAACTAAAATTCTGAACGAAAATAGTTAATGAAAAAACAAGAATTCTTCAATTATTCAAAAAGGAGCTAAAAATTTATTAGAAACAAGAAAAATTCAACAAACGTGACAATAATACTCAGATAATGACGAAAACAAATTCCCTATATAAAAAAAAATTTTACTTACAGACAAACCTGTCAGCATGAATTTGCAAGCAGACTAATACTTAAAACTTAATTATCTTAAAACTAGTTTTTGGCGCCTGGTTTTCTTTTTTCATACATATCTCAATAAATTATGGTACAATAACTGCTCCAGCTTCTTGTTTTCTCTCTGTAGCCTTTGCTTTGACAGTCTGAACCACTCACTAGCGATGTTCTCAAATTCTTTTTCACAATGTGGGAACGTTTCGTTAACAGCAGCTAGAACAATAGTTTATGACAAAATTTTATAACTTTTTGTGTATTATTTACTTAAAAGCAATTTCTAACTTTTTTAGAAATTCTTTGTCTTTACCTATAGGTACCAACAATATGTTACATCGTTGCCCAAGGACTTTGTTTCCATTTATTACTTTTATAAATGTGTAGTTTTAATGATTGTGATTATACAATTTAAGCTACAATAAAGCACCTATAATTTTTCTGTGGCTTGAGCTTAGTTAAATTTCATTAAATTTCAATTTCAAGATTGGGAAATATGTCAATAAAACTCCAACAAATAAGTAGGTACCTAATAAGCGACTTAACACTGCACCAAGGTGCTAATGATTTACACTTCTACGTACTTACCTACAATAGTTTTGATCTCTGAACTTGATTCCACACAAAAACAAAGACGATATTTTTAACATGTTAAAAACGCACGCTAGAAGTCACGTTGCACCTCCTTCAGGGTCACTTGTGTTAGGTTAGAATATTACGATTAGGTTATTTTGTTAGGTATAGTTAGGGATATTTGAGTTAATTTCGTATCCTTTTCTAGCACGAACTATGTAATACAGAGTGCGAAAGAGATGTCCTATAATAATTTTATCACCAGATTTACCGGGAAATTTAAAACATCACAATATTAAAATGTTATCCAACTGTATGAAGATACGGGATTATTAAACTAGTTTTTGATCGGCGAGTTTTATTTTTTGTTATTAGATACATAAAAAAAATAAAACGGTCGGTAACACTAATCACTATTTTAATAAATTTATAGAGTATTTAAACGAATAAATCATCAAGTATTATATAGGCACAATTACATTTTCATTACCACTTAATGGCAACTGAAGACATTTTTGTTTAATATCACAAGCGTTAATTGGTAAAAGAGCTTCTTATTTTCATTGGGCATGCTATTATTATGTTGATTAAACTACACTGGTCACTGATGTTATAACCTAACTATAGCAGCTACTACACCAAAACAATATACAAAATATATATACTTAACCAAACTTTTTTGACATTCCATGTAAGCTAGCTCGTTTCACGTTTGTAGTTTACCAAATTACATGATTAAATATATATGTGTAATGTAATTGTAGAGAAACTTAAAATGTCCATGATGATCACAAAATATAAAAAAAATATATAAATGTTATATCTGGTGTAAACATATAAGATGGGTTGATGTGTAATATGTAGCAATTATCTAAATATCACATATTTTAATGTTATTATTTAACACACAAGCAATATAACTTTAAACGTACATACTGATTACAAAAATACATAAATGTTATATAGCTGATAAATACACATAATACTTGTTATTGTAATGTAGCAGTTACGTAAAAATCACATATTTTAATGTTATTATTTAACAAACAGGCAATATAACTTAAAATCTACATGATGATAACAGACATACATAAATATTATATGGCATGTAAATATACAAAATACTTGTTATTGTAATGCAGCAGTTATGTAAAAATCACATATTATAATGTTTGTATTTAACAAACAGGCATGTTTGTTAATAACTTAAATGTATATAGCATTTGAAGATGGTTTATATAATAGAGATATATTTGGTAATATGGTGTGTGTTACCTTGACAATCTCTCTTTGGTACGTAACAGCCATATGTGTGTTCACTGGGTGGTGTCACACTTTGTGCGGCAGTAACAATTTTCTCACGTAACTCATCAAGGTTACGCGCTCTTTGATGTTCGTGTCCATAAATTTTTGTTTTCATGTACCCCCATAAAAAAAAATCACTGGGCGTTAGGTCAGGAGACCTTGCTGGCCACTTAATTGTGCTTGTCCCACTTATAACGCGATCGTGAAATGTAGTGTCTAGGAATCTACGTATCACTATCGCGTTATGAGCAGGACAACCATCCTGCTGGTACCAAATCTCTTCGAGGTCAATGCCCAAAGTTCGAACGGTCGGAATAATTTGTTCACGTAACAAATTTAAATATTTTTGTGCTGTAAGGTTGCCGTCGATAAAGAAGGGGCCAACTATTGAATTACCTAAAATTCCAGCCCACACATTGACTTTCTGTGGGTACTGAGTTCGGTGTGGCATACTTAAATATTTATTTTCGCGGGACCAATATCTAGTAATGGATGAATTGTGACGACCGTGCAGCGAAAATGAACTTTCGTCAGCAAATAAAATATTTTTAATGAAAGTTTCATTTTCGTTCGCCTTTTCCATCATGGTCTCACAGAATACCATACGTCGTATAAAGTCATCGGGAAAAATTTCTTGTGTGACGGCAACTTTATAAGAATGATATTTGTTACGTTTTAAAATTGCCCGAACCGTACGGTCAGGTACATCGAGCTCGGCAGAGATTTGCCTGCTGGAACAGGGGGCATGTGCCTCCGCAAAACTACATACATTTATTTCCCTCTGTTCCCGTTCGTCACTCATCTGTCTGCCATCGTTGTCACCACCTTCATTATTACATTTTCTGCAAGATTTTACACATCCAGACGATTCAAACTTATGAACAATGTTCAAAACTGTTTGTTCCGTCGGAACGGGTCGATCCTCAAATGTAAAAACAAATCGGGCGACAACTTCTGCAGCCGTATTATTTCCAAAATACCATTTAATAATTTGCACTCGTTCTTCCGTTGTATAAATCGTCATTTTAAAAGAGTTACCTACGACTACGATAGTACTGTTTAACGCACACGCAATGGCTCAAATAAAATAAAAATCTGAAAGCTACTTGTCTTTCTGATTTCTCCCCTTTCCAGATCACAGAGATTTTAGGTGGGGATGTCTAAGCGAATACTCTGCAATGATGGGATAAAGTGGGGTAAAAAGAAAATGCGAAATCGGATGAAATTCAATTATTGATTAATACGGCTTTATTTGCAATTGGTTTCTTGTTAAAATAATTTAATTAATAGTAGCTCATAGAAACATCATGATTTGTTAAATTTATTTAGATTTATGCTGCGTATTTTAACATGGCGTAAAATAATTTACGTTCCCCAATCTCCCCCAATGTCAAATCTAGGCAGCTTTGTCGGCAACAGGTAAGAGGCTCCTCCCACAGCCTACACGTGCGCACCTCCCGTTGGGATGTCTAAATTAAACAGGCAGGCAAATATGGGCGTGCCGTTTTTTTTTATCCATAGTTCTCCCATGTCCTCAAAATATAATCTTTGTCTAATTATGAAGAAAAGACAGAAACAGAATGAGTTGACGCAAATGTATCACAAAGAAAATTCAGTAAAAGAGGAAGGATTATCTTGACGACTAAAAGTAGCTAGAGAGAAAAGTGGCAACAGCGTAGGTTAAATCTCTTTCTTTTCAGCATATTATTTGTCCATTTCTCTTCTCTTCTACCTTACATTGGCATCGACTCAATATTTTAACATGCCACTACTGTATAAACAATTTTGTTCGTCAGGATGACGGTTAGTTCGTATTTTGCAGAATTGTCTCCTGATGTAGAGGTTAGGTATACGGCTGCCATCGAATTAAATCCTTATATTTTGACAAAAAAAATACTTTAGTACAAATATTGATGTATTTCCAAATGTTACACATAGGGATGTTGCGAATTACTTTATTTTTGAAAGAGTTACGTAGACAGAAGGACGAATTCAAAGCATTGAAAAGTCTTGAAGCTGTTTGTGGTTAGGTGAAAGAAGTACTCTGCAAGAAATTTGCAGGATAAAAGCTTGTTACAACGGTAAGAATTAGTTATCAACCATTTTTTTCATATATGCTTGCCTAATCAAATGTTTTATAAATAATTACTAATGCAGAAATTAATTTTTCAGGATATGAACTCTTATGAACATCATGAATAAAAGCCATTGACTCCTGAGACTATTGCAGTTTCAGATGGTTCCTTAATGCTCACTGGGATTGTGTTGCCAGTCTAGACAAAAGATTTTCACCACTTAACAGGAAATCTTTCTTTTTAGTTTTTTAGCAATGAACATGGCTATGGTTGGAGATTGACAGCGGTAATTTTTGTGAAAAAGACACTTTATAAAATAAACAGTGAAAGACTGGCGTACCTACTGTAAACTATTTAAAGTATGTAATAAGATGTACACAATTTCTTCCACCTATAGATTGGACTAAGCAAACCGTTGTAATTTTTGTAAATTTTTTATTATAATATATTATATAAAATGTCTAACATGTATTTTACTATTCACTAGGTCAATTGTTAATTATGACTTGTATTCTCTTAAATATACTCTCCCTCCGTGCAGTTCATGCTTCGCTCAACTAAGATTTAAATAAGAAATAGTTATTAAAAATAGAGACAAACCAATATAAAACGTTAATTTTCTTTACCATGGATTGTTTATTGCTTGTTTGAGCAGCAGTTATTACTCTTACAATCATTCTTGCATTAACATGCAACAACTTAAAGCATTTATTTTAATTGCCTGGAATTGTTTAACCTAACCTCTTCTGGTTGTAAATCGACGTTATTTTATAAAAACTGATGTTGTCTCTGATTGCCCCACTTCCACAATTAATAATACAATAAAAACTAGCCATTTTGTATGATATAATATCGATTATTTCACTCATTAACGCTATAGCCAATGAGAGCCCGTTTTTTCAAAACATTGCACCAATCAAACGTCATTATTAGTGGTAATTCAAGCTAGATCGGCTTTTGACAGGACCAACATGCAAAATTTATCGCTCTAATTTTTTAGGTCGCTGCAGCGGCAAATATGCGAAAATTTTTTGACGTTTTTTGTCGAGCTTTTAAGTTTTATCTATAAATATCTTCTCTAGCTTATTACTAAGTAACGTACTTACCTTGTAAATTGTAATATTGTATTATGTAGTAGCAAACAAAAACACACCTCAATTCCAAAGCGAATCTTGTCTGAAATATATAGGCTGTAACTTTTGCCTATCTGTAACTATGTCAGTTTTCCTAGTGTTCAATCAGGTAACAATTACACACAAAGATTGTACTTAATATAGCTCATAATACAGGAACAAGTCAAGCACAGCTTTCAATAGCAAATCATTTATTATAAATGTCAAGTACACATTCGCTCTGGAACAAACTAAAAATGTATAGTACTTACATATGATAATCTACCAAAAAGTAACTCGTTGAGTCAAAGCTGTGCATCAAACATTATAATTTGTTGTATTTAAAATTCTCTTTGCTTAACAAAGCAAACCTCAACATAATTTATAAATTTCGTAAGTTAAAAGTAAGAATTAAATACGTAAATATGAGTCGATGAACATTTATTTATTATGGAATATAACTTGTAGCGCTAGATGGCGCTCTCTATGTCAATCTCGGAACCATGGGTGTACATTTTATTTGGGCGAGACATCGGTACTAAAGTAGTGCTTTCTCTATCGTTCCTCGTCGTATTGCACCTCAGAAACGTCTGAAAGGTGTTAAGCCAGTCTATATATTATAATATCTAAGGTTTCAACTCGTTTTATTTACTAGTTGCCATGGAAACGTCACTAGATTATTTTAAAATATAGCGAATCTCCGTTGTTTCTACTGCGTTTGTTTCAGATTTGCTGTTTTGACAACATGAGTCGGTTTGGAAATATTTCTGTATATCAAATTAGTGATGAAATTGAAAATAAAGGTCAGTAAACTCCAAAAAGTGACAAGAAAACGTCTGAAGGCAGTTAATGAGAAAACATAATATTGAAGATGTACTTAATGAATTATTTATTCGTGAAATATTCTCCTCAAATACCACTCGTGCTTTAAATTTTATCTAAAAATTTTTTCTCAAGCTAAGTCGCCCCTAGTTAATATAACTCGTGCAAATTGCCCGTATAACCAAACAGTAAAGACCCTTTACAGCAACTATATGCATATCTTGATTCGATACAGGCAATCCGCATCGTATCGTCAGAGAGTTGATAGAGAAATAATATCTCTACTGTACAGATCCCAGTATAGAATTTCTTTACCCTACAGATACAGCATAAGTACAAAATCTATATCAAATCTGTAATGTAACTGTATAGATTAATATAGGCCAAAATTACTGTATTATTCAATATCTCATTTTTTTTTTCTATTTTACACGTACCTACGCGCTGACGATGGGATTATATAAATACACATATAACACACTATTCACAATATTTAATAAACACAACTTACCTCTTGTCCGGCAGCAGGATTCGAACCGTGGACCTTTAGAGTGGCAGTCGGGTACGTTTCCACTGTGCTATTTCCTCCATACAAAATGTTAAAAACAGTACCTATTTATTTATACAAAATAGTTACAAATACGCGGTTATACTTATATATGATTCAGAATCGAGTATAATAGCGAACTTCTGTAGGTAGGTACTGAATTTATGAGATGTAAATTGTTCATGTAAATTTCATATATGCGACATAATGCCGAAACAAAACCTTCGATAATTTCGTCGTCATAAAGGTGTAATAAATTAGTCAGGTATTACACATAAGTACTAATAGAAATAAGAGCATAACAGCTAGTCTCTGCACAACTAATATAGGGCTTACGGCTCAAAGGTATGTAAAAATATTGTAGGTAGATAATGAATATTATGCCTTATATATGTTGTGCTATTTCTTTTATAATTTAACAGAAAACAAGAGAACCCATATTACAGATTCAAATAAGGTTGTTATTGCCATCAACTGTCAACATGATGTAACTCCGCCAGGATCATCTGTTGGGCATAACGGATTCTTTAAGTTTTGTGGCCATCGTTTTTTGTTTATAAATCGCCCGGCGTTTTAAAATACATAATAGAAGTGAAGAGCATGAGAAATGAGGTTAAGTTTAAGTGTCGGTTGTTAAGGTACAGTTAGAATAAAGATATCACGTACAGTTGAGATAGATATGCGGTATAGTTTAAATTTAAATGTAGCTAGGTATATATGCTGCACAGTAGCAATAAATGTTTTATCGGTAAAGTTTAGAATATAGACTCGGCATAGGTGCTATAAATACACGACCGATAACGACAAATATATATAGCATCTTTATCTATCTTTATCGAAAAAAAATATCTTTATCGAGTGGTTATACGGGTGGCAGTTTATTATCAAAGATTAAATCCCTCCCGCTAAAGCGGTCGGGATTTAATTAGATAATAAACTGCCAATTTGCACTCTTTATATTACCAGGCAACACGCTTTCGAAAAAATTTTCGATAAAATTTTAAGCACTAGTGATATTACATACGATAAAAACTCTAGGATTACGAAAAATTTAATTCTGAGGTTCAGTAAGTCGCCATTTGACAGCTAATAACAGCATTGACAGCGGTTTGTTTTTCCTAAGGTCTGGGACCTGTGACGTCACGCGCACGCGACCCATAAACAAAATATATGACATGACTTGAAATTTACACTGAACTTTTCTACTATTTAATACTCTTCGGTGATCATGTTAAATTTTTTTAATCACATAAATTGTTGAAAAAATATAGAATTGAAGTTACACAGCAGCGCGAGTTATGGATATCTCGACACCGTTATTCATAGAAGGAGCATATAATTTCACAAAGATAAATGGGAGTAGATAAGTAAAGCAAGCAAGAGTCCATAAAATTGGGATATAGTGTATGTACAAGAAGCTAGGGTCACAAAGTTTTTTGCCATCAGCCACCCCCACTATCACCTTCATGACCACCCCACCCCCTTAATGAAGGGATGAAAAAAATAAAATTGTAATCTAGTGTGCGTACAAGAACCAATGGGCTCAAAATTTGTTTCGAAATCAGCCCATTACCACTCCCATTATCACTCCAGCCCCATTATTGAAGGGTAAAGAAATAAAATTGTGATTTAGTGTCTGTACAAGAACCAACCCAAATAGCACAGATTGGTTACCTAACGGTTTACTAAACGTTAAAAAAACTTTATTTAAAACTGTAACTTTTACTAAGACTTTAATGAAACCAAAACATTCGCAGCAAACACATCCCTGTCAAAAAATCCTTATAAAACCTTATAAAAAAAATGTATAAATTTTTATAATTTTTGATGTGTGTATTTGAAATGTGTTTTAATTGTAAATTCTCATATGGTGTCTACAAGTATTGATAAGTTTTTATAATGTAATTAAAAGTTTTTATAGGTTTTTCTCTTAAATACTTGAAAGTATTTAAATAGTTCTTGCAACAAGTATTTGTATTTATACTTGCAAATACTTTATCTGAAATATTTACTACTTAATATTTTTGTGAAAATGATCCTAAAGTATTTATAAATACTTAAACTATTTGAATAATTGGGAAGTATTTAAATACTTCTAAAAAAAGTATTTAAATCCTTTTCTGACAGTATTTAAATACTTTCAGAAGTATTTGAATCTCAAAAGTATTTAAAAAAATACAACAAATATATTCAAATACACCAGGGAGACAGGCAGATACTCGTCAAGAATCAAGACATGTAGTATACTATGTAGTTAATAAATACATTGCATCATTCAGTCTTCAGTCATTCATGTCTAATTCCCAGAAAGTTGGTTGAGAGCAGACATAGACAGTAAGTGTTAACTGTTAATGTATATGTTTTGTGATTGTGACAGAGAACAGTTGAACTAGTGCCATAGTCTCTGTGCTTTACTTGGGTATTTGCAGAAGACGCAAAGGTCTAGCTCTACGGATAAGTAAAAGTCTAAACCCAACTAGAACTGATTAAGTATAGAGGTATTAAAATAGTGTTGCAGAAGTTTATGAAAGTCATGAAACCTAAAATTTTGACAACCTCAAATAGTCAAATAGTATTTAATATAATAATGATAATGATAAGAATAAGTCTTTACTGATTTCTACAAAAATAGAAAATACAATTTGGCGAAGTAGCCCAGACGACAGAGAACATTTTATAGTGAAACCTACAAAAACTTGCAAACTAAATAATTTTTTTTAATGAGTTCGTGAAAGTTTATAGAATAATATCCTGAAAAGTTTACATTCTGCTCGGATGCAGAACATACAAAAAAAAGGGGGAAACATTTTTTTTAAATTAAGTCAGGGTAGAAAAAACAAAAAATACAGGAGAATACACCACGTATTTCTGAACAAAAAATGTTCTAATAAAATATATCGCTAAAGCTACGGAACAAAATAATGAAGTAATTTTGTTACTCTGCGCGGCCAAGCGCACGGTTAAATGCATACTACGGAACCTCTAAAAATTCTTAGCAGTTATAACGAGTAAAATCTTCTTCTCTTTCTGATTACACGTTTTTAACATTTTTCTTAGTGAATAAGAGGATAAATAGTGAGTCTGGAGGGAAAATATATAATTATCAACGCATACACAAACACCACACATAGCCGCTGAATCGCTCGCATGAATTTTTACGTGCCTTTACCAGGGGCGGACTAACCGGGTGCGGGGCCCTGGGCTATTAATGCTTTGGGGCCCCTCCCACCTCATAAGACAGCATTTTTGTGAGATCAGGTCAGATCACGCACCACCAAGACACGTTTCACTTTGTTTTGGCTAAATACTGAACAAAACTATAATAATAATAGCGAGTAGCTGCATTACACTGGGCCTTGGTTGCTACTGGTCAAATCCAGATGCATACAGTGGCGCAAAGACCGTGAATTGCGATGCGGAAGCAGACAAGAGCAAAAAATGTTATATTTTTATATTTATTACAGAGGAAACTTTCCATATTTATAAAAGTCATGTATGCACTTATTTGGTATTAGAATGAAGCTTGCATCATCACGAATCAGATTTCTCCATAAAATAGCCTATCAATATACCCAATGGAAAACTTTCTATTGGGTATATTGATAGCCTATTCAGGAGTCAACTATTTTAAGAATTTAAGTTTTAAGTTGAAGTAGTTATACAAACCTGGGAAACGTGTTGGAGAAAAAACGGTCAGGTATAATATATCATCTACAACATAAATAGAATATTCAATGGTCTAAAACAGACCTAAAATTGAAAAGAAGTATATTCGTACATCGGTTTTATAAACAATTATTACCTTGAAAAAAACAACTAAAAGTTTTTTCGCAATTATTTTAACAAAAAAAAAAAGACAGTGAGCACGGATCAAACCGCGGACTTCTTGACTCGCCGATTAATAAACAAAAAAAAAAACAAAACAGATTTTATTCTTAAGTATAGTACAACTATGTGCCTTGCCGGATCCTGGCCCGGAGCCAACCAAACAACCACGGCACGTGGTGCTGTGGTGAATGTAAGGTGGGACGGGGCAGGTCCGGTTCGGCTTAACGGGGGGGGGGGGGGGGGCGCTTAATGCTTAACTCACTCAACCACTGACTTCTGTTTGAATACTTGCTTAAAGACTTTATAGTAGAACACGCAACGGCTAAATTTTGCTTTTTAATGCATTTAATCTAATTTTATTATTAAAAGAACTCGATACCTTTAAAACTGCCGAATCTTTGCAAACTCTTTCGAGTATAAATTATTTTGGATATTGTTAAAAAACAAAAATGCCTGCTATATGTGTGGCTATGACCACTCTTGTAGAGGAAAGAGGACACATGAGATACACATGCCGATGTAATGCCAATGTACATCATTTGTGTGACCAACGACATTTCACTGTAGGCGAACCTTATTTAAACATTATGTGATAGTACATAAGTCCAGCATTGGTAGTCAATCGTTACTTCTTCGAAAAATACAGAACAACGGCATCTTGCCTGAAGAGGACCATTAAGTTTGATGGGTTTAAGTCGGAATTTAACGTCGGGCCGCTTAAGTCGTAAAAATAGCGGCCGCCGGCGCATTTTGATTCTGGAGATGCATTGGAAGCCAGCATTGTACCAACGTTTCGTTTTCCGGCAAGGGGTTATTCCCCCGACAGCGGCCCAATGTGTTTGTTAGGATGTCGGTAAAAGCGTTAATAAAATACATTGTATATCAAAAATCTTAAGAATTCCTAGTCAAAATGGACTTAACACATCATTGAGTTAAGTCCTTTCTCCGTAGGAGGGCAGTATAGATCTCACAAAATTCTAGTTTTTTGTACAGGGTCTTAAAATTATAAGATCTTTCCGATAATCAAATAAAAAAAAATGCTAAACGAGCCCATTTAGTGAAAACTTTTATAAAAATGCCCATTTTTATTGATTTTTGAATCATCCAATATATTATCTACTGGTAGGTAGACAAAAATTAAATGTGAGTTGCGATCCAGTTGCCCTCTAGCGGCTCGTAGGTAAACATTACTTTCTAGTTACAAACCATTTAATACAATACAGAGTACGAAGTCTGAGTGGCAACGAAATAATCAGATAGAGGGACTAGAGGGTGCCCAGAGAGCTCAAGAAAATTAGATGTCCTACAGAACACAAGTCTGAGTTTTGTAAAAAAAAATATTTTTTGATGCAATGAAACATCTCTAGCGAACAAAAAGAATTTTGAAACTCCCCTCTTCTCTTATTTCAAATCTAGTGAAATTTTAGTAAGATCTAGTAACTTTTTAAAGCGTCGTCCGCGTCGTCTAATAACTTTTAAAATTTTGACCTGGCAACACTGACTTGGTAGGTCTTTCCGTTTCCGTAACGATTGAGGAACGTGGTGCCCATTTTTTTTCAAGTGAAGTTCTAGAGGGTAAGTATGAATATAGAGACCAATGTGTTATTACAACGTAATATACTTCTCGAAATGAAAAATTGTATTTAAAATTACATTATGGATTTATTACATTTACGACGACATAACCTATCTGCCATGAGTTTGTCATGCCTAAAAAAACATATTTACTTAGCTTATAAACAAGAACTTTTTATTTAATTTAATTTTAATTAGAGATTTGTCGTTGAAAATTATTATTAATTGCATTGCTGTTTATTTCACTAGGTCTATTTACTTTTTAAGTTAGTAATATTACAATCCTTTTTGTAGGTTATAAATATATTGTCATCTGTAAAGAGATTTTAATTGTTCTAATTTCTTTCAGATTAATATGTCGTCACATTTGGTTTGGGGAATTATCCGCAATAATAATGCTTTTCTTCTGAAAAAGCGAAATATTTCCAAGCCCTTTAGCACAGTAAGTACAATCTTAATATCATGAATGTTAATATTATACATAATTTTTAATACTATCTTAATCTAAGGCTAAATCATAAAATGTTCCTAAATGTTTAACCTAGGATGACCACATGCCGAAATGCCTCATTGCCCCCGTGGAGGGCACGATCACAGTCGCTGCCACATTGATGTCACTATTTGTGTAGCAATCATGCTTCATTATGGCAATTCACTCTCCCTGTTTACATTGATATCTAATAAGATATCAAAGTCGATATAAAAAAAATGTTTTTCCAAAGTTATAAAAAAGAAGGCTTCGTGGTAGCTTGTACCTGATTAGTTCAAATCTTGCTACTTGCCTGAACTCCACAAAATTTGATCATTGAAATGATAAATCTCACTGGTATATCCTCTCACCATCGACACCATGATCTTCATCACGAGCAATGTGGCATCTTCGGCATGTCCGGATCCCAAGAGAGTAATACACAGGTGCTGTCTTTAGTCAAGTAATTAATTTGTGACATGAGTATGGGTATAGTCTAGGAAATAATATGCATATGCGATGATGAAAGGTTACTGTCTGCCAGTCGGTAATCGAAGAGAACATATTACCAAAGATTTTCTCTCTGGAAATTTTTGGTATGGTGGGGGTGTGACATTTTTTTTAATCAAATGATCATTGGTATCTGTCCGCATAGGTAGTTAGTATATCTACTTCACATACACCAATTACCCTGGCAGACGAAGCTTCTGGTCGGCATGCGCGGTAACCTGAAATTGGAAAAAACCTACCAGTGGCCATTTTGATGGCAAATTGCTCAAAAACCAACCGATAGAAATGTCTGCCACTACAGTACAGTACTGTACACGCAAAAACAAACATTTTGCGCGAAATTTGATTTGATTTTTTTTTTTTTTCAATTTGCGGTCACCGCGTGCATCGACTGGAAGTTTCGTCCGCCAGCTTAATTGGTATGTGAAGTACAAATACTATGCGGACAGATATTGATAATCGTTCGATTACTTAAATAAAAATTGTCACGCTGAGTGTGCAGTGTACCACGTCATCGTGAACATGTTAATAACAGTTTTATCAGCCCCTATTTCTTCCTCTAACTAAAAAATTGTCCCTATTCATCTTACACTTAAATATGTTCTTATCAATTTGGTAGAGCACTCAATTCTCCACAGTTTAATCCCCATACAAGCCTTTTATATCCAATTAATAATTAACGGGGTGTTTTGAAATAGTAATTTATGCAGTGCATAAAATGGTACTTTCTTTCACAAATGGTAAGTTTGACGCATGAGCCGTAGGTGAGTGCGGCAATCCCATGAGTGAAAAAAGGTGCTTTATATGTGAGTTTCTTACAATATTTTTTCTACGACAGTCTTCAATTTCCATATCTAGATAAATATCTTTCAAAATTAGCTTAAACGTCAAAACAAATTCACAGTTTGTCGTTTCTAAAGCGAAGATCATTGGACGACTTCAGTTGTTTTCAATGCACTTATGGATCTGGCTATACATAAGAGTGAAATAATGTTACTTTTTTTCACTATTACCATAAACATGTTTTACGCGCTAAAAATAATGAAAAAAAGTACCGTTTTTTTAACAGTCGTAAAAAAAAATATTTTTTATAACTTTTCGAAAAAGCTTTAAATAAAAATTGTAGAGAACTTAATGCTATACAAATTTGCAACTACATATTTTTATATCCCACCAATAATTAACGAATATTTTGAATAAACTATATTTTAATAACTTCACAGACTATTAGTTCGACAAAATTGTATCTGTGAGAGAAATTGTAGAAAAATTACTGCTCTTTAAGAATTCTATTAGACATTTATTTTAATGCACGATCAACAGTTTATGGAATAATTCGCAAAATCTACTTTTTGAAAACTATGACATGCTCTAACTAGTAAACGTTTAGTTCTATGAAAATAAGCTGTGAAGTAAATTTGTAGAAAATTTAGTACTGAACAGAAAAGATCCTTACCATTTTTGTCGTAGCATCAATGGTTCTCGAGATATTTGCGTTCGACTTTTTGCGAAGATGGTTGCTAACCCCGTCAACTTGGCAAAATACTCAGGGGACACCCCGAACACTTTAAAAAATAAAAATTGACGTATGCTCTTTTTGCATTACCAACACATTTTTTTTACCTGTTGATCGGAGATCGGACTAAATGTGATTTACAGTTTGTAATATTTTAAAATATTCATGGTAATTTCACTACATCTGAGACATTTTTAATTTAAGTAATAGTCAAGTAGAGTATGTAGTTATGATGAACAAAATATCACCAAGATCGCTGAAGAGTGCTGACGATAAAATAAGCTGAAAATTTTGCATGTGAAATATAACTTTTAAATCTAAAATGACTGGAATTCATTATTTATGTCTATTTACAGGAGGCGAACAACCTGACAAATTTGAGTTCGTACAGGTATAATGGACTTATCCACAAAAAATCGGTTGGAATTGTAGATGCTCCTGATAAAAAAGGATTCACCGTAGTCTACAAGAAATCCAGGAAACAAGTATGTCAAGTCTGTTTTGAATAGATTATATTATTTTATAGATCCCATTCTTTTAAATTTCATAAAATACAAGAAAATTAAAATTTCCCGGAGTTCTTACTTTTTTAATTGAAGCGATATTGTAATTTGCTACATATCGGTGGTAGCTAAATCAAAACTCTTTTCAGGGGCCTGCTGAAAGTTAAAAGATAACAGCCCCACAAAGAAAAAAGTGGTCTATCCGGACTAGACCTATGTATTTTCACCCGTTGAATCCGAATCCAAACTCAGAACTTTCAGATTGACTTGTTTTTCATCCCTAACCCCCAAATTTAAAAAAAATGTCCAGTGGACCAGACCAATGTATCCTTATGTATTTTGGCCCGCTGAATCCGAATCCGATGTCAGAATTTTCAGATTGGCTTGATTTTCATCCCCAATCCCAAAAAACACCCATAAAACAAACAAAAAAATGTGGACTGTCTGACGGATCAGTCCAGTGTATCCCTATGTATTTTGACCTGCTGAATCCGAAGAATTGTCAGATTGACTCGATTTTCGTCTTTAATCTCAAGAAACATTCGTAAAAACTGGTTTTTCGCCTTTCACATTGTTATGGAATTGTAGGGTTATGGGGTTACAGTGATATGAGGTTATGAAATAAACATATTAAAAAAATTCTAACCACTCATTTGAATATGAAACGCGTTTTTTGAGGTTAGACATGAAAACTGTGCCAATCATACAATTCTGACTTCAGATTCAGTGGGTCAAAATACATAAGATTCTGATTCACCGTGCAGACCACTTTTTTTGTCTTAAGGATTAAGGATGAAAAGCAGTCCAATCTGACAATTCCGACTTTGGATTCGGATTCAGCGCGTCAAAATTCAAAAGGATACATTGGTCTGATCTGCCGGACAGACCACTTTTTTTTCGTTTTAAGGGTGTTTTTGGAGTTAAGGATGAAAAACGAGCCAATCTGAAAATTCTGACTATAGATTCGGATTCAGCGGGTCAAAATACATAAGGATACACTAGTCTGGTCCACCGGACAGACCACTTTTTTTTTTTTGTGGGATTGTGTAATTAAGAGTCAAAAAGTCGTTCCTTTATCAGTTTAATTTCAATGAAAAATAAATATAACAATATCATAATTACTTAACATAATAATTATATTTTACATTCAAAATTACTACCATTTGCAGCAATAAACAAATTGTAACATTTTATTAAATTGTTATTCACAACCTTCCTTAAGAAGTGTGTCATCTGGTTAACATTCAGATTAGAAAAGAGGAGTTGGCTAATTGGCTATGACCACCGTGACCGTGGATTTATGTAGCAGTGTTATCTGGTTGTATTGTATGCTTCCTCTTCACAGTTTTATGTCATCTATATTATGCGGTGGAGTTATAATTTCCCCGAAAAGACTGACCTACTACTGGATATCAATAATGTTACAATATCTCTTTAAATGAAGATGTTACTGGAGTTTTTATTTTTTCACAATCAGCATGGTCAGCATGTTTGTATGATTTTGCTACCTTTCTAATGTAAATAGTTTACTGTATGAATTTGTATGTAATTTATTGTCTGAGAAATTGCTCATATAGGACAGTTGAATTAGGTCCGGGCATCAAAATGTCATTTAGCTAGCATTTTCTCACTTTAAATGTTCGTCGTGATGTGTAGAAACATAACTTGGTAAGACATTTATCTAGTTTGTGGCGCAACACTCTTAAAAATAAAAAAATGCCTTTTTTCGAGTTTTTGATGAAAATCAAATGTTTTAAAGTAAACTTGCAAAAGTCAGGCTATAGTACGGAAAAAATAGATTTTAAAAGTGGAAAAATTGTGTCACCCTTAATATTAAGAAACTGACGAGGCTTTAACTCCAAAGGGTGCAGAAGGGTGTTTTTTAGGGGGTGAGAAATGTATTTTTTTAACACATCTCGGAAAATATTTTAAAAAAATGTATGCCGATAGGCTAAGTCAAAAAAAAAATTTCTAAAAACACTTATCTTATACGGAATCTGGTGAACTATGTCAGCCAGGAAACCTTAATAGCAGCGTACTATGGACATATTCATTCCAACATATGCTATGCCATTCTAAACTGGGGGCACTCATCTCATGCAACTAAAATCTTCAGGCTACAAAGACGATGTATCCGAATCATCGCCAAATTGAAATATCGAAACTGCTGTAGGCAGGCATTCATAGATCTGAATATACTTACACTACCATGCATTTTCATACTGGAATGCGTATTATATATAAAGAAATATGAATACTTGTTTGATAAGCACCGCGATGTGATGTACATAATCATGAAACGAGAAATAAAAATAATATAAAACCAAATTTTCACAGACTACTGAAAACCAGGGTTGGCAGTGGATACAATGGTATAAAATACTATAACGTCCTGCCTGCAGCTATTAAACAACTGGATTCAAATCATTTTAAAATAAAGCTGAAATCCTACTTTAAAAGAAAAGCATTCTACACCATTGAGGAATACCTCCAAAATAACTTCCATGATCTCTCAATAAATTAAGAGTTACTACTGTACCATATAAAATATAAATATATACTTTTATTCTGTCCTTTCTCTGCTGTCTTCAAATTGTATATGTCTCATTATTATAATAATACTTGTATTTTTATATTTTATCTTAATATTTTAATGTACTTACCTGTACTTTTATTTAATTGTCACTTTTACTTAGCTACCTAAATTTTATACTTTTTATATCTCTGTACCCATTTGAGAAAACCTGACCTGTGTATATACTTACAGTATTTTAGCACTAATAAATCATTATCATTATTAGATACCTACAACTGGTTTTTACTGACCTCTGTGTGATGAACTGACCTCTGTACGATGAAAATTGATTGAGATACAGTGAGTTAAAGGTGGGGTACCTTTACATCCCCGTGAAAAGCTAAGCTTTTTAATGAGTTTGGAGTGAGGTGGTACGCATGTGCATGTGTGACTCCATGTGGGCCCACACAGGTCTGTGTGTATGTGTTTTATAAAATATTAATAATGTATGACATAACAGAAAAGCAGGACATATTTGTATGTGCGAAATTTCATCATAATTGATTTAAAAATGATTATTTATTTACAGCGTTGGTAGTCTCAGTATCAGAGTTACGTCCATCCTAATTTTCATATTGTTTTTCATCATTGTTTACATGAATATTATTGAAGTCATTAGCTTCAATTAAATGGAGTACTTGACCCTGCTTGCTGTTTCAGCAATTACGCATTTGGTAGATTTTTTTTTACCATTACTATACTTCTTCCACTCCAGTATGTGGAGGTAGAATAAAACTGCACGAAAATATTATTTTCCAATCTTTGCATATTACTTCCACATTCACGTAGTGGAGTGGAAATATAAGTAGCAACGGTAAATAAAAAATATTTTTTTTTTAAGTAGGCTTAAATTTTAAAAATAAATATCTTATTTCTGCTTGCACGATTATTGAAAACATGATTTTGTGTATTGTGTATTCAGCAGATAACTTTCAAAGAAACCATTCGTTCGTTTCATATGCTATTGTTCCAAGTCTGATCACATTAGTATATCAACAAGAAGTCTCCCTTTCGAGACATCTTATCAGCTTTTTTCATACACTTGTTATCAAACATTCAATACGAAAGACAAGGAAATATCCATTCTTTCTATATACTGATGATCTAAGTCTGATCATGCTAATATATTTATATTATAAGAAGCTTCTAGCCCTACCTAGAGGATACCCCATCATAAATAAGCATTTGTTATGTTTCAGTAGAAGGAAATATTTTATTTATTAAGACAGACATGCATGCGATGAGTGAAATTTTATACTTATTTTGTTTTTGCTTTTAAATAATGCTTGGGTCTGAATCAAATGTGTTTTACAATGTAAAAATTAACATATATCTGATCTAGTCCTTTTATTTAGAGGGAATAGTTCATTGATATTAGGAAAAATAGGGAAAATAAATTGTAATTTTTTACCCTTTGTGTATTATGTACTTCATGGGGCTACCTTTAAGAAACAAAAGAGTTCTCAAGGCACAAGTGCATGTTTCGTGTATTTTCAATGTAGTGTGGCCAGGTATACATTTAAGTAGACCCTTAGACGCTTTCTACTCTACCTACCTACCTTAGTACGTATCTATGTTAATTGAGTATGTGTTTATGCATTTTCTAAACTAAAAACGTGTATTAATGTTATGATTAATTATTATCATTACATTGGAGAGGATGGGAGGTCACATTTGCGTCCTTTCTCAGGTAGTCTGTAGGGATGTCATTTTCTATTATTTCTAGTATTTTCAAAAGTAGCCTATAGTCTGCGCAAAAAGAGTCGACAGTAGACCCATTGGCATCCCAATTTACGAGCATCACAAATTTTATAATTTGGTTTGGCATTAAAGACCTATAGAGAGCCGGCCGTCGAATATCCTATGAATAAGATACATGAAAAACTTTTTGTGAGTGATTAGTACTACCACAGACCTAAAGGGAGCTTTTATACGAGCTAATTTTGCCCGCGTCATGGATTTTTGACCTCACTTCCGGTTACGATTTTTAATGTTTTCTTAAGTCATCAATAGTCCCTTGGGGTAAAGCTTTTAACCCACCGGACCGCAAGACATGTACCCCTCCCCGTTTTCGAGAGCGCGGAACACGATGGTGACAATATTTTCCGACCTAGCGTCCAACCGCTACCCCTAAACCAAAAAAAACCAGCCCTTTTTCCAATTTTCCAGTGCTACGCTGGCGAGGGCTTGCCAGGTCTGATATTTCTTGGTCAGATTGAATAAAATAAGTAAATATTGACCACAGGTGACCTAACCCACCCCCGGGGGTTGAAACTACCCCCACCCCCAATAACTAAATGCCACGAAAACAGCGAAAATCAGCTGGAAAATGGTATACTCCCGTTTTCGAGGGCGAGGCATACGATTTTGATAATATTTCCCAACCTACCCTTTACCCACTACCCCTAAAAATGAATACCACCCCCTTTTCAAATTTTCCGGTGCTAGGCTTGCGAGGGCCTATCATATTGTTTTTTTTGGTCAGTTAGAATAAAATAGTTAAATATTTACGCCAAGTGACCTAACCCACCCCCGAGGGTTGAATCTACCCTCCTCCCCAATAACTAGATGCCACGAAAACAATGAAAATCAGCAGTATACCCCCGTTTTCGAAGGCGGGGAATACGATGGTGGCAGTATCTTTCGACCTAGAAAACAACTAAATCGAAAAAACCACCCCTCTTCCCGATTTCCCTGTGCTACGCTTGCGAGGGCTTGTCGGATCGGATTTTTTTTGGCCAATTTGAATAAAATAAATAAATATTGACCACAGGGGTGAAAAAAAAAATTGAATTGTGATTTAGTGTACAAGAACCATAATCGCAAAAGGGGATGGGTTTTTTTCGATTTAGAGGTAGTGGGTATAGGGTAGGTCGAGAAATATTGTCACCATCGTATTCCCCACCTTCGACTGCTTTCCAGCTGATTTTCATTGTTTTCGTGGCATTTAGTTATTGGGGGTGAGGGTAGTTTCAACCCCCGGGGGTTGGTTAGGTCACCTGTGATAAATATTTAACTATTTTATTCTAACTGACCAAAATAAAAAACGATACGGCAGGCCCTCGCAAGCCTAGCACCGGAAAATCGAAAAGGGGGTGGTATTCAGGTTTAGGGGTAGTGGGTGAAGGATCGGTCGGGAAATATTATCACCATTGTATTCCTCGCCCTCGAAAATGGGGGTGAGGGTAGTTTCAACCCTCGGTGGGTTAGGTCACCTGCGGTCAATATTTACTTATTTTATTCAATTTGACCAAGAAAATTCAGATCTGGCAAGCCCTCGCAAGCGTAGCACTGGAAAATCGGAAAAAGGGGTGGTTTTTTCGATTTAGGGGTAGCGGTTGGACGCTAGGTCGGAAAATATTGTCACCATCGTGTTCCCCGCCCTCGAAAACGGGGGGTTACATGTCTTGCGGTCTGGTGGGGTAAAAGTTTTACCCCAAGGGACTATTGATGACTTAAGAAAACATTACTAATCGTAACTGGAGGTGAAGTCAAAAATCCATGACACGGGCAAAATTAGCTCGTATAAAAGGTGACTTCCTTTAGGACTGTGGTAGTACTAACCACTCACAAAAAGTTTTTCATGTATCTTATTCATAGGATATTCGACGGCCGGCTCTCCGTCTACTATATTATGTCCTTTTTGAATAAAAACTTATTTTAGTCATTGGTGTGCATTTTTATTAAGATAAAAACAGTCTATTTTTATAGAAGTCATTTTTTAACAAAAATACACAATGTTATTGATCAGCATGCCTTAGATTCAATTCATATTCAAAATTTAACACTATTTCGATTTACGGCCCCCTTAAAATTACATTTGTTAAACGTTAAATATCAATAACTTGGAAACAAATTGCTTTTCGAAAAAAAGTAATTTCTCATTTTTTTTTTTAAATTAACTTTTTCTACCAGTCTGTGTCATCGATACTTTCAAATTAAATAATTTTTAATGCCCGAATAATTGTATACCTTTTGTGACATGTATTTTTTGTTGCAATAAATCTCTATTTATTTATTTATTTATTTATTTATTAATTTACAGGGCTGCTGGCTCAAAATTTTTGGAAATTTGTCAATGAAAATTCTTGACCTACAAAATTTGAAAATATCAATGAGAAAAAGTGAATTTAAAGTGAAAGTGAGGAATGGTTTTTTTCCGAAAAACAAGTCATTTCCAAATTATTGATTATTTAATGTTTAAAAAACACAAATTTAACACATTTGCTGCAGTTTAAAAACATATGTTCGGTCCCAGAAGCTATCATACATTTTTTATTTAATATGGGAAAATAGCTGGCCACGTAAGTGACCGGAGGCAGCGAACGTTTAGAGAGGGCCGTAATTCGAAAACCATACACGAAAATGTGATTAAATTTTGAACATAGAGTATGCTGATCAATAATGTGTTGCATTAGTTTTTAAATTAAAAAATGCCTAATATGACTTTCCGAAAAATCAACCTTTTTTTTTTTCTTAATAAAAATGCACGCCAATGACTACAAAAGTTTTGTTTTATCCAAAAGGACATAATATAGGTCTTTGATACCAATCCTTATTTGGTTGAAATCGAATTTCTAATAACAGATATGGAGGAGGACACTAGGTAGACTGAGATACTAATTTTCTTTTTTCTCTTTACAATGCAGAGCTTATTGTAACATTGCAGCTCAATTTTATTTTAGTTTCTATAACAAAAACTGAAAAATGTGAATGTTTTATCTCTTTTCATCTCCTTCCTTTTTGAAATGAATTTTTCTGTTAGAAAATTGAGAAAGCTGTCAAAGAAATAGATTAAATGATACACTACACCTTTCATTTTATAGATAAACATAAAAATTAATATTATAGCTCGACTTTTCAAGTTCACTTTAGAAAAAAATACAATTTTTATACAAAAAAATGCGAAAATGTGTCAAAAATGGGCATTTTTCGCATTTTTAAGGATGGGTCCCACAAACTAGGTAAACTTTGTTAAATTGTTTTTAACATTCGGAAGAACATTTAAAAACAAACGAATTTTGTTTAAATGTTTTTGAAAAATTGCACTTTTTTTGTCTAATCTAACTGGATATTTTTATTACTTTCAATACTTAACTGTTATTTATTATTTTTCTACAGAATAAACCTCGACAGAACATTGTCAAAAGGACTATGAAGACTGGTCCAAGAAGATCTTTGTACAAGCTTAAACGCCTCTTGAATGCAAATAAGTATCGTACAGATCTTACTAAGGTAAGTTTTGCATTCTCTATATTTATGTAATTGCATATTATGTAAATACTTTCTTCTCCGTTTTAAATTTATCTAACAACTTACATACACAGTTATTCTAAAATAGACATATGTGCCAGCATTGGCGTAACTATGTTGATCTGTTGGTACTGTAGGCTTGGGTTTCGTCTTCTAAATATAATACCCTAAAGTAGCTTTGTGCAAAGTTTTCTTTTTAAACTATTAACCAGCATTTTAAACTTTGAAATAGGATGTTTCAAATATATACCTTTTGCTTTTCTCTCCACCATTGCATATGACTTCATAAGATCATAAGTTTTAATAACATAACCAGAGACCTGGACCAAAATAGAATAGTGGTTCTATTACTGTCCCGGTTTTAAATTAAAGTAAAATAAGTTCCGGTTTTAGGAAAAAGAAGATTCCTGTTCGGTTCCCATTCTTAAAATCAGCCCCTTGGGTCCCCTTCCAACATAGTTTTTTCGGTTTAACGTTTTTTTATATTTTTTACACCTTATTTAAACTAACATCCTGGCAGGATTTAGCCATAGCTATTCCATCACTTGACCTGAACAAAAGTACAATCAGACAATTACAAAATAACCATTTCTTGCACATTGCCAACTGCCGCAACTAAGACTCGAATCCAGGGAAATATTATAGAGTGAGATCCCAGAGCCGCCAGACCTACGTCATTTTAGCAAAGCTAATATTTTGACAACAAATAGTGTAATATCTAGTTAAGAACGTATGCGTATTTGCTAGTTTGAAAGCGGGGCCCTTTTGCAGAAAACAGGTAAAAAAAGGTACATAAAAATTTTACTCAGTACGTTAAAGTATGATAGCTGGATTATGTTACAACTGACACGCTAACTACATGGTGAAAGCGTCAACCTCCGAAACTTAAGGTCCGAGGTTCGATCCCTGAGCATTCTCAGTTTTTTTTTTCAAATACTACGTACTAAGAAAAAAAGTTATGGCCAAAAATAATAAATATTTCCCTATCGGTTGTCTCTTTCTTGGTAATCCCCACTTTAAGTTAATATTTGTTGAAAAAAAAAAAGATGAGAACGCTCAGAATCGAACCTCGGACCTTAAGATTCGGAGGTTGACGCTTACACCACGTCGTTAGTGTGTCACGTGGAAAATAAACCAGCTATCATACTTTAACGTACTGACTAAAATTTGTATGTACCTTTTGTACCTGTTTTCTGCAAAAGGGCCCCGCTTTCAAACTAGCAAATACGTATACGTTCTTAATTAGATATTACAACACTATTTGTTGTCAAAATATTAGCTTTGCTAAAATGACGTAGGTCTGGCAGCTCTGGAATCTTGGACTATTAGAGACTAGCCAAGCTGTCTCATTTAACCGCAGTCTAGCCCAGTGCTTCTTGGTAAAACATTAAAAATGCCATTAAACATCCATACCCTAGCCAGGATTCGAACCTGGGGCCCTTTTTCAAGCCGCTGAGTTGAGGTATTATACATACCAAAATTACAAGTCTAATTTATTAGAAAATTATAGGTTCATTTTAATGAGGAAGAGGTAAAAGATACAGTACAATACTCAAGTCACAAACAAATACCAACCATTGAAATGGAATCGAAAAAATCCAAAATGATTTTTAGGAATTCAGGTCCATTTTGTGATGCTAATGTAAAATAAAATAAGGGCTCGAAAAATAGTAGCATTCTGGTCTAGGTCTCTGACCTTAATTCTAATGACTCAGGAAATCAGTAATTTACTAATTTAACAATTTTGTAAACTTCAACGGTGACGGTCAGATACGTCTGTTCTAAAACATTACAAAATATTTTGAAAAAAGAAAATTTATATGGTTAATAAAATTTTTTTTTTACAATTTTAATCTTGTAGGTATATTCATTTTTGCAGGACAATTCCTTGGATTTTTTATTTTCATTACTCTGTTAATTTTTTTTTGTTTTTTTTTCTATTACTACCGAGTGCAGTATTTTTAACAGATATGTAATATAAAAGCATAGCACACTCGAGCATTTTTTGTAATTTTTTTGTACCATGTCTTTCTCAATTTGACTTTTATGGGAGTTATGACCAAATACCACATCTTAGAGAATAGCATGTCAAAAGTTATTAAAAAAAAATTGTTTTCAGGCTGCTCTTCGTAGAGCTAGTGCAGTTCTTAGATCCCAGAAGCCCTTACCACCTAAAAAACAGAAGGCTAAGAAAACTGAATAAGTTCTTGTTAAGAAAATAAAATAATTTTACAATGCATGGCTTCTTATTTTTAACCTTTAATATTATTCAGTAAATAACCATATCCAGATTATTGGATTCAAATAAAGTGCAATGAATATTTTACCTTCTTTGGATGTGGACAGGATGTGATCAGTCAACAAAATTTTCTACATATTGTGCAGTGGTACATTAATATTTTATTTTGGAGGTTGGGGCATCCAACTGGAAAAGGATACAGATGACATTTAGCCATTCAATTTAGTGTACAGAAAATTACCAAAAATAAGCTTTAAATATTCAACATAAGAAATAAACAACGAAAGTAAAATTAATTTAAAAAAAGGTACAGAATATTTTTATTAAATTTTAATTCATTATTTTAAATTACAAATTTTACTTCTCTAATTCTTTTATTTATCTGTATCTTTGTTCCTAGTTGGTATTATAATTGTTTTGACTATACTCAATTTGACGTGTTCTACACCTGTTTGGTTTTTTTTTTATAGAATAAAGATTATTATTATTAGTTATAACCCCCAGATACTTAATTTCATCAACTCTCCACTCGTTCATGAAAAATATTTCCATGTACAACTTTTTCCCTAGTATTATCCCGTTTGTTTTTGTCACATTTAATTTTAATCTATTCGCTTCACTCACTTTTCCTATTTAGCCCATCGGGCGGAGCGCGAAAAGCCTTCTCTTTCTTGACCTACCCAATACTGAAGTATAACCAGATGGGACCTTCACTACTTATTAAAGCATGTTATTTTACATAGGAAATCAAAATTGACGACACTCTCCATTGGTCAAGACCGAAGACATAAGAAAAAAACTAAAAAAAAAGAAATTTAGAAATTTAAGATTTAATCAAATATAACTTTAGAACTAAAACAGATAAAAATACAATTTTTTTTTGGTTTTGACAAATAAACATTGCTTTTTAATCTGAAGTATAATTTATTGCAATAATTAAAAAATTAACATAAAAAAACTAGCAAAATTCAAAAAGATACACAAATCAGCAACATTTTTCTAATTCTTAACTCGCCATAACTTGCTTATTTAACGAGGTATTCAATTTTTTCTTTCACCAAAAACTGACAAATTTAATAGGCTTCATTTTGTCTCCATTAATGCTGGATCTAATTTTTTAACTAAAAGCGCTACAGCCCTTGAAACACAACGAAGCACAGTACGGCGACGAAGCGCGAGGCTTCCTTTCCCGCCCCCGCTACTTTCTCGGCCCATCAAGAAACGTATCGGCTGCTGGCCTCATTATTGTCTGGATAAATATTAATAAGCATATACTATTTTACTTATATGTAGGCTATTACAGTTTATGTATATTGTAGATTCATTTTTATCAATGGAGAAAAACTACATGTTTGTTTTACGAAACTGCTGAAAGCAGTGAAAATCTAATGGTAAAAAACCAACTGTTACTGGCATCAGGTCTATTATTAATTGTGCAAACGAAAGAAAATATGCAATTTCATTAAAATTTTTATAAAACAAAGTGGTGGCACTTATTTGCACACCCTTCGATATCGATTTCATTATTCTTGTCTGACATCTTTTTGTAATAAATAACATTAGCAAAGATAATACGTACTGTCTCTGATATTGGAGTATGGAATTAGCAGGAGGGTGGTCAAAAACCACAGCACTTAGGCCCCATTGGACCCCTTGTACATCCTCCCTCTAGGCAGACACTCGCCTAGGCCTCCAGCCAACCTATTCTTTCGAAGTAGGTGGTGATGTTGCCTAGGGGCATCTCCCTTACATTGGCCAAGGTAGGCCAACGCTCTCCCAAGATGGATTCTCTAATTGATGAGACGGCTGAACAGTCGCAGAGTACGTGTTGAACCGTCTCATCTTCTTGTTCACAACCTCTGCAAAGAGGTGTTTCGCTTAATCTCATATTGTATAGATGTTTCCTTAGCGGACAGTGTCCAGTCTGGATTCCTGTTATAAAACGTAGATTCCTTCTGGTCATTGCCAGGTAGTCCATTGCTGTTTTCTTGTTGGGATACGTGAGTAGTTCCCTAGCAAGCTGACAGCTGCTTGTTTCATCCCACAGCTTCTTAAATTCGTTGTGGGTGTTCTCCTTAATTAATTGTATTATCGCCGTAATCGGTAACAGACTGGCCGGGCCTGGTCCAAAAATAAGTTGGCCTGCTGCCTTCTTGGCCAGTTTGTCGGCTTTTTTGTTGCCACTGCACTGTGTGTGTCCTTTCACCCACCATACCGAGATGTTGTTCGTACTGGAGGCACCCACAAGTGCTTGATGACATTCCTGTGGTTATTTTGTAACTTCTCAGGGCTAGTAGTGATTGTCTACAGTCTGTGTAGATCCTGATTGTTTTGCCCGTAGTTTGTCTGCGGACAATCTCTTTTGCGGCTATGGTTATGCCCGCTGTCTCTGATATTAGTAACGCGATAAAAAAATGCAAGTGAGCCTTCATGTAGTTATAATAAAGAAAAAAAATCAGTTTAAAATAAAATGGCATTGTCTGATTTGTGGAAAATCTAGAAAAATTAAGAACATCTCTAAGTACCAGTTTGTACAGGAACGGGTGCGGAAACTAGAAAAAAATATATATTAAAGCTGCAGTGTCGCATTGTGATACAGAAATACAAGGCAGGTTACACATTTATTCAGATTTATTTGGGCTAATGGAAATTATCATAAAATTTATTATGCAAAATATATTAGCAAAAAAAAATTAAATGTGTACAAACTAAACAACTGAAAGAAAAAAATGAATTTAAAGTAGCGTTAAATATTTTATTTAAGGTGGTTTATCTTGCTGTTTTGCAAAAAAGAATTTTTAACTCTAATATTTCTAAAAACACGCCTTAATGATATATTTGAAGAAATGACGGAAGAAAAATTAGATTATTATAGCAGTGGAAATATAAGAAAGAGATTAGAAAAGCATTTAAGCAAATAAAGTGTTTTGTGAACACAAAGAAAATACAACAGTTCATTTAAGTGATAATAAAGCTAAAAGGATTTTTGTTGTCAGTCACAAGTGAATCAGGCGAAGAAAACTTGGTTCATGAGAATGAATTGACAATTCCTGATAAAGCTGCCGGTATCTTAAGAGAAGCTATAGCTGGATGTTTTAAAACTATAAAAAAAACACGACTACTAATCTGAATGAACATAAATGTAAACAAGAAGTTTCAGATTTGTTATAAACATTTATGTCGTGGATACTAAATATGTCAGGACAGACAAATTTGATTTAAACGTTATTTCTATAGTAATGGAATTTATATTAATACTTATGGAAAAAAAAACAATCAGCTTAGGCCATTTTTTTAATCCTTTGCATATCACTACATGTGTTTCATGCCATCAGAAGAAAAAGAACTTAATGATATGCTTTATTCTTTTGGCTATGGTTATTCCTACGATGAAATACGTACATTTTTAACGTCTTTAACTAGTCACGTATTAGTAAAAACTGGTGACGACATTTTTATACCACCTGGAGTTCCTCCAGTAAGCATATTTAGATCGTCTATCCAATTTTAACCGATTTTAACCCTTCCAGTTTACATGAAAACAAAAATATAGTTATGTACAAAAATCCAACTAATCGTTCAGAGCCTGTACGAGTTAGTGAAAGCATGGCAAATAATTGTTTTGATTATGTGGTTACCTCTGACATTTTATGGAAAATATTAAAATATACGAAGCAAAGTAAAAACTTTACTAGAAACGTCGAGATTTCAAGTTTGAGCGAAAAAAAAAATTTCTGTCTGTCTGTCGGTCTGTAACTTTTTTTGTGCGCACGATTACTCTGGAACCGTTTGAAATATTGACTTGAAATTTGATACACATTCATCTTGTTCCGTCGAAGGGTTGGGGGGTAAATTGGGGTAAATTTGGAGTAAATAGGTAAATCAAGCAGATAAGAGTTCATAAAATTGATATTTAGTATAGACAAGAGAAGCTAAGGTCTCAAAAAAAATTTTGGCATTGGCCACCCCCATCCCATTATTAAAGGGGATGAAAAAAAATGTGATTTAGTGTGTGTACAAGAACCAGAAACCTCAAAATATTTTTTTACCTTATCCACCCCCCACTCCCACCCCCTGTCACCACCCCCACCCCACTACCGATGTGGGGTATCGTTTTATGGATTTTTGGGGTAGAGGATTTCAAATATTATATTATTAAAGTTCCATAAACAATTATTTCCAGATACAAAATTTTTTCGTTGTGTGACTTGGATAGAAAATCCGGATATGGAAGTAGTGATTCCTTGGGCAGCGGTTTTTACAATGATATATCTGAAAATCAGTTATATCTGTCTGATACCTACCTATTATTTTCACTTTATTAATGCACCACCCGTGTAGTACGACACCATATATAGCAGATTATTACAACTAATATCATATTATTCATATTATTCAATTTGATTTGTTAATTTTATCATCTTACAATAAAGGAAGATAATTCTAAAGCTTTTGTTACGGCCGCTGATTGTAGCCTTGCGCGATTTATGGTGAACGCGGGATGTATCGGGAACGACTCCGTTGCCGTAGCTTCGTTGTGTTTAAAAGGCTGTACCGCTTTTATTTACAGAGCTAGACCCAGCATTAATTGAGACAAAATGAAGTCTATGAAATTTGGCAGTTTTTGGTGAATAAAACATTCGAATAGCTCAATACATAAGCGAGTTACAATGAGTTAGACCTTGCAAAAAAATTGACAATTTGTGTACCATCTAAATCAACGTCAATTTTTTCATGTTAAAGTTATTATTTTTGTAATAAATTATCCATCAAATTAAAGAGAATCGTTTGTACTATAAAACTAAAAAAAATATATAATTTTATCTTTTTTCGTTTGAAAGTTATTCGTGATTGAATTTGAATTTTGTTATTTTCATTTTTTTTTTGTTTTTTTCTTGTAACTTCAGTCTCGACCAATGGAGAGTGTCGTCAAAAGTGATTTCCTATGTAAAAAAACCTGTTGAATAAAATAAAATAGGTTTTATTTGGTTATACCTCGGTATTGGGTTAGTGAACGATAGAGCCAGCCATCCGACGTACTAATTAGCGGAACTAGAAGTCGGGAAAGCAGCAAAAATAGACTATTCGAGAATGAAATGTGACGGACCAGGAGCTGAGGCTCTAACTTTAGCTGTAAAGGACCAAGTCATCACTCAGTCAGAGAACGACCGGTGTCTTCTCATCTATGGGTTTAATATTTTATATACAGTCATGTTTCCTAGTTGAGATGACTGTGAACCTATGCTGACATACACAGTTGCAAACCAAGGGATTGTATATCAGTGCCATTTGGCAAGTACCCTAGAGCGTATTTCATGCAGAGGTATATGCCATCTTACTGCGTGCAGTGAAAATCTCAGATGAGGTTATGTTGACAAACATATTTATATATGTAGCGACAGCTAGAAGGCTTTAAAGGCTCTTGCATCAAATAAAGTGAACTCCAAGTTAATATGCTGAACTGTCAGAATATCTTACATTAGCAATGTGAACACAAGTGGGGGATGAAACCATCATCATATTTTATAAAATTGCCACTACTTATCAAGTATCTCCAAAAATAATTTTTACAACTGAAGGAACTACGGGATCTACCCTGAATGGACTGTTGTTTTTTGTGGAGAACTAGTTTTTTCCAGAGACTTGTCTTGATGTAACGAATGTACAATGAGCTGACAGGCCTGAGTACTGCGGATCTGAGATCTGTTCGCCCTTGTAATAAATAATAATAATAATAAGAAATTACTAGTTGAACTTGAGACATAAGTTTATAAAATGTTATATACACTATAAGACTTTTTTTATCGCCTTATTTAGATTAATGTCCTGGCGGAGTTTAGCCGTAGGCTATTCTACCACACTTAGACAACATCACAACACCCATTCCCTGTGACATTGCCATCTGCCGCAACTGAGACTCGAATTCAGGAGAGGAGAGCGACTAGACCGTATTGTCTCTCACACAACCGAAGTCTAGCCCACTGGTACCATCTCGGCAACACGTGAAAAACGCCATTACACATCCATACCCTAGCCAGGATTCGAACCTGGGACCCCGTGGTCGCAAGCCTAACACCTTAAGCACTGTGCAGCAACTTTCTGTTGAATATTAAGTAAACTAATGAGGATCTTTTCTTCGTTAACCTTATATCTGATTTTTAAATTTCGAAAGAGTAAAATAAAAAAACCGCTGCCCAAGGAATCACTACTTCACATCCAGATTTTCTATCCAAGTCACGACGAAAAAGTTTTGTATGTGGAAATAATTGTTTATGGAACTTTAATAATATAATATTTGAAATCCTCTACCCCAAGAACCCATAAAACGATACCACACATTGGTAGTGGGGTGGGGGTGGATGAAGTAAAAAAATATTTTGAGGTTTCTGGTTCTTGTACATACACTAAATCACAATTTTTTTTCATCCCCTTTAATAATGGGTGGTTAGGGGTGGTTAATGTCAAAATTTTTTTTGATACCAGTTTCTCTTGTATATACTAAATCCCAATTTTACGGACTCTTACCTGCTTGATTTACCTATTTACACCAAATTTACCTCAATTTACCCCCCAACTTTTCGACAGAACAAGATGAAAATATAATTTAGTTCTAGATCTCGTTAAAGTACATGTGTGTACCAAATTACAAGTCAATATCTTAAACGGTTCCAGAGTAAACGTGCGCACAAAAAAGTTACAGACAGAAAATTTTTTTTCGCTCAAACTTAAAATCTCGATGTTTCATGACATTCTAAGCCTATTTGAACAATAAAAAATTTTTTGTCGTTACTATACTTCCACTGGATGTGGAAGTAATTAAAAACATTGTTGAGTAATATTTTGAGAAATATTTTTTTTTACATTTTTTTATATCTAAAATATGATTAGAAAAACATTCAAACCTAAATAAAAATTATCACTTTTTGAATTTTCAATAGAGAGATTTCATTTCAAAAACACATTGTAAACTATATTACTAGAGTCCAGTAAACTTTAACTTAGCGGGTCCAAAGGTTGCTTCATCATATAAACTGACTGACTGACATATGCGACTATTTCTCTCTGCATCCTTGCAATAGTTCTGTGCGCATCGCATATCAAATCGTACGTTGCGATACCAACCCATACACACGTCAAGTTAGATTTTACTTGACTATACATAATTTAATTGCTAAAACATTGGGAAACTCCAAACAATCTGCGACTTGAAAAAGTATTGTATTGTAAAAACATTACTGAATTTAAAATTACTTATATGCTTATTAGTTGAGAATCTACGGTCTCAAAATCGACAAAGGTAAAGGTTATACAAAAACGAAAACCAGATCCTTATGTTTAATTTCCTGCCGGATTCGAATTGGAGTTTGCCAATAATTCAATGTAAGAAACATAACATATAAACACACCACATATGGTAGACAACCACCAAACCCAAAGCCAAGGTTGTCCGGAAGGCAGATACACATTTCGAAAAACGCAGACACATCCATAGCCACCGGTGTTGTCAGTACCGGGGCTGGGGCTCGAATCCAGAACACGATAGACGGTCGGCCAGCATATTTGCCACTCAATAAGTCTTAACCGACTGAGCTACAAAAAACATAAAAATATGTATTTTTTTATCATTTCTCTCTCAATATCCCTCTTACTATTAAAAATATCGAACTTAATTTAAAATAAGAAGGCATTCTTCCATCCTTTTCCTTAGTTACAGTCAAATGAAAAGTTCTTTCGGCACGATATATTTTTTACAAGAAATATAAAACCTGAACATGTCGAACAAAAGTTGAAAAGTGTTAATCTTAATACCTAAGTATTCTTTCAACCTTTCCCATAGCTACAGTTAAATGAAAAGTTCTTTTCGCACGATATATTTTTTACAAAAAATATAAAAATCCGAACATGTTGAACAAAAGTTGTAAAATTATAATATCACAGTCCTTAACTGACAGTGATAGAGTGAACACCTGTTGATATTTACTCCTAGTACTGCACAGTTAAAAGTGATAATTTAATCCAAAATGACTTCAGAAAGTGATGGTAGCTACAGTGAAATGGAAATAGATGACATAGGACAATGGAAAAAAGTGAAACACAAAAGGAAATCAGGGGAAACTGCATCAGGGAATACAAATAAAAAGAATAAAATAACACAAAAAGACATCAATGAAATAATAGGAACAACTTCTTATAACACAAAAAACACACAGATAAATACATCCACAAAAAACTCACCAAACAAAAACACAACAATGCCGGTACACAAAAACCATTCAGCAAAAATGTATGAATTAACAAATAAGAAATATAAATACTTATTTTACATCACCCCATTACAGGATATGACTAGAAGGGATATGTCTGAGTTATGGGAAAAAATGCATCCTCAATCAGACGAAACCATAATACAAACAAAAAAAGGATTCCTCATAAAAACAAATAGGGAAAAGAAAATCACAACCGAAACTTTAAATAAACTAGTATCTGATAAAAAAATTAAAAATTATCAAGAAACCTCAGAATCACACACCCCTAGTCAGAACAGGACAACAACGTCAAGCTCATATTCAGTTATAATAGGATCAGTTGAACATGAAATTTCGGATCTAGAAATAAGCGAACACCTTAATGGAATTAGTATACGACATAGATACTGCAAAAGAATAATCGCAAAAGCAAACAACAAACCCACACTCATGATTAGGATAATAACGGACTGTCTAAAAGCTAGCGAACAATTACTAAACGAGGGAATATTCTACCAACATAAGCACTACCCCATTTTTCCGAGCCTTCCACCAGCACCAATTCCACAACCATGTGCAAAATGTTTACAATTTACGCACACTAAAGAACAATGTACAACTCCGCCAAAATGTACGAAATGTAATGGACCTCACCACTTCTCCACATGTAATTCCACACTACCAATGAAATGCACAGGGTGTGGTTCAGAAGACCATGCCACATGGTCACTCAAATGCCCAAAAAGACCGACTCAACCAATACAGGGGCTTCCAAATGCACAGATAAAATCACTCAACAAGCAAAGCCACGAAATCGACAATAGAATAACAAAAAACTCCAAAATACACTCACCAGTTACAGTACATGACATGATAATCAACACATATATAACAAAACTAAACAAAGAAAAGAACAGAGATAGGGAAGAACTATTAAGGAAACTTAGAAAGAGATTTACAACACTATACAACATTGACACAGTGGCAACGTTCTCTGGTAACAGAGTATATATCTTAATGTTCGACTTAGACGAACCTTTAACTGTATCCCCAACGGAACCTACACCTGGAAAGACCAATGTTCAAGTTCACGTCGATGCTTAGGATACTATACGCCAATGTAAACAGCTATACACCTAAAAAACAGTTAATTAACAACACAATGGAAAAAAATAATATCAATTGCTCACTTTTCGTGGAGACCAAAACCAAAGAAAACAGCAACACTCGGTACCAAAACTGGGACGTGCTACAATACAATGGAAACATCGTAAATAATAACACAAGAATAGGAAACCTAATACAAGTAAATCCCCTTTTGAAAATGAGAAAAGAAAATCCGCCGAGGGTAAATAATCCACTCAACGAAGCCACACACATTTCAATACCATTCCAAGGAGACAGATTGCATATAATTCTGATATATGTACACCCAACATCTAACATTGAAGAAACCATCTTCAACAAAGCAGCACAATACAAATTTTGCTTAATAATAGGGGACTTTAATGTAAATAGAACAAAAAACAAGCAAATACAAACATTCATAAATAATACAACATTTAGGAAGGCAGACACCCCCCCGACATTCTTAATGGAAAACAACCCGGACTCGACACCAGATATAATACTCTACACCGAAAATATTCATAACAATATATGTAAAATAGAAACTCTCCCAGACATAGGGTCCGACCACCTGGCGATAGAGATTAACATAGAGCTAGACAAAACAACAGAGGAGGAAGTGGAAGAAAAAAGAATTAACCTACATAAGTGCAACACGGATGAAGTTAACAATACAATAGAAAATTATGTAGAAGAACAACAACACCTTCCAATTGATGAACAGGCAATAACCAGATTCAACGAAAAACTAACGGCGACGATAATACATAACTCACCCACTCGAAGGATTAGATATTACTCATATGAACTACCACCATTCATCATCAGATTAATAAAACATAAAAGGAAAATGTATAGAGAATACCTAACAAATAAAGATGCACAATATAAAAGACATATTAACGATTACAACAAAAATATCCAAAGGCTAATTAAAGACTATAAGGAACATAAATGGTTAACAGTATGTAATGAAATCAATCAACAACAAGGCAGAAATTACTGGCAACAAATAAAAAAATTATCAAGATATAAACAGTCGACATCCATAGCCACACTAGAAGAAAATAATACACTTTATAATAGCAACCCCGAAAAAGCAGATCTGTTTGCGGAACATTATGAAAATGTATACACAATTAAAAATGATAACCAATTCGACGAAGCACATCACGAAGACGTAAAAAATTGGCATGACGATTTCATTTCTGAAGAATTACCAAACCAAAACATTTCAATAAGCGAGGAAACCTATTATGACATACTGAATAAAGGTAAAAGCACAGCCCCCGGAAAAGACAGCATATCTAAAAATATCATCCGTAAACTTGGACACAAAGTACACCTATACATAATAAAATTATACGAATACTGTTTGAACAACCAGTACTTCCCTAAGGAATGGAAACACGGTGTTGTCATCACCATCCCCAAACCCAACACCAACCCACACCGAACAAATAACTATCGTCCTATCACACTACTTCCAGTACTAGCAAAAAACTTGGAACAGATTATTAAAAGACTCATTTCAGATGCAATCGGGCACAACATACCCAACTACCAATTTGGATTCCGGGAAAAATCATCCACCACCCACCCGCTGATGATAATCACTTCAAATATCCAAACGACAAAGCTCGAAGGTCAACATAGTGCGGCAATATTTTTGGACATAAATAAAGCATTCGACAGTGTTTGGCACATGGGCCTACTGTACAAGCTAGCATACCTGAACTGTCCGAGATACTTAGTACACATGATAAGCACATATTTAAAAGAGAGAACATTACAAATCAAAATAGACACATGCTACTCTAAAACATTTAAAATGCAACAAGGACTACCACAAGGCTCGCCGCTATCGCCACTACTATACAACACCTACTGTTTTGATATTTACAACTTCGAAAATGACCCAGCGCAGTTCAACCCTAATCCATATATACTACAATATGCTGATGATACTGTATTAATTAGTCATAACTGCACTATGAAAAAGACTGGATGAACTACAAAGATTAATGAACACGACGATGATATGGTTCAACAAATGGAGATTGAAACCAAACCCGACAAAATCCCAATACATAATCTTCAACCATGCCCCCAACATCAACTCCCCAAAAATAATCATCAACAATCACTCTCTCCCACCCAGTACAACAGTCAAATATCTAGGTGTAAGCTTTGACCACAAGTTGAATTTTAATAATCACACCAAAATCATAAAAAAGAGGTGCATCTCCAGAGGCAAACACTTCCGTAGTTTGACCTTTAAAAACAAAGGTATCAGTATGAAGACAGCAGTACATATCTACAAATCCATATGTAGGCCACTACTAGAATACAGCCATCCCCTCTACCTTAATGCAAAAAACCCGGCACTGAAAAATATCAATGTAGCGGAGACATCAACACTCAGAACGATCACCAAATGCCGACACCCTGACAATCCACTCCATAACCCGCCTAATGACCTCCTGTACCAAATCACCAATATTGAACCAATTTCACAAAGACTTTCAAAATTGTCAACCAAGTTTGCCAAAAATGAAGACAATATAGATAAAATACAACTCTTATGCAAAACAAGAAACCATCAGACACCAAGACGCAGGAAATATCCAGAACGAACCTTGTGGGAACACATTAAGGACTTAAGAGAACCATAAACAACGTTTTTCAATACATATACAATTTTTTTTTTTTTTTTATATAAATACTTACTACACATGAAATACACAATGTACAAGTACTTATTTTAACTTTAATATTTTTGTAAACAGGCTGAAGGACTTCGGTCGATAGCCTTTTGGGTTTATGCTCAATAAAGAACTTTTATTATTATTATTATTTTTATAATATCACATGCAACAAACTTTTTTATTATTAAAGTTAGAAGGGTGGGGCATCGAAGTAAAATGAGGCTTAAAGTTCAAAGAAATCTTTTTATTTGAACAATTTTTTTATGTGATTGTTAGTTTTTCCACACTAGAGCTGGTAACGGAGCGAACGCTTGTAACACTGGAATTAACGTAGTTATCGCGGCTATTACAGGTCAACAAATATTTTTCTCCAGTTTTTATCAACTTATTTTGTAACGTGAGGCTTATATATGGTGTTTTATAGTAAATATTTTTAAATCATGGAAGATGACAGTAAGATTTTTAAATAATTATTATGTTATACCTATTATTTGATTCGAAAAAATTTTTGTAGAGCCAAAAATAGATTTCAGACAATGGCATTATGTGTCAAAAAAACAGTTCCGAGACATTACAAAATGTAACGAGGGAGGTTTTTGATCCTTTAAAAGAGGCATCTAGTACAAAAACGGACTTTTATTCAATAATATTGGGCACAAAATAAAAATTATTTTTTAGTGTCGGGGGGCCCTATAAGCCAGTGTTTTATATGAAAAAAAAGAGGGCCGTCTCCAAATAAGACTGAATTACTTTCCTTACGAACAAAAGCAGAAATGTTTATTTATACCATCAACAAGATGTGATTTTGTGCAACAAACAGGAATTCAAAGGGAAATAGGAAATTCATCCCAGTTAAGTCTTATAATTGACGAGCAAATTTTAAAAGGAGTTAAAGAGATACAATATAATTTATTACGATATGATAGCTCATGAACAGAAATATAATAACCGTTGTATGACAACTTTATGTTAACCAAACTCTTGCATAGAAGAATTTTTAAACATATAAATATGACAGATTTATTTGTACCATGTAATTTATATGCTCTTATAAACATTACGCATAATGAAAATTATTGAAACTTTGACAGTTTCAACAATCTTATGTTAAAATAATTTAGCAAAACCTCAAAATGTTAATATTTTTATAGAATTTTGTACCTGCCAAGTTATTCGCGAAAAATTCGTGTATTTGTTCTTAGGATGTATTAACATTTGAATCTTACTATGTTTATTATATGTAATAAAATATTTAAATATATTATTTATGTCTGTTTCATAATTAATAATGGAATGTAAACAAAACAATTTGCGTGCTTTTTCAATAAATTAATTCTTTGCATAGCACATTTATTCTCCTCAATGTAACTTATGTATAACTTGAGCGGGCATGTACTACGAGAACCCACAACTAAAATTTTTGTCTCATAGCATCCTGACCAAAACCGTATAAACTTGATAGATTAGATGACCCTAGACCCACGGATATGAATTTCAGACATTTTACGTACAGCTTCTGATCTGAGCGCATTTTTAAAAATATCAACAAATCTGACCAAACCGTATCATAGCATCCCATCTCATTACCGGAATGTAGTCCTGAGATACCGAGAACACGTTTTTCAGATGCCGATAGCGCAGCGCATACCTATAGGAGACCGTTTTGAAAAAAAGAATTATTTGAAAATCATTTTTATAAGTAAATTTGGGTTAGTTGAAGTGAAAAAATCAATTTTCAGAAAATAGTCTTACCGCCTTATCATTTCGAAAATGTTCACTCAACGGTATAGCATCTCCTTTGAAAATTGTTGGACATGATAAAATAAGTTGCCCAGATGTAGAAAAAATTGTTATCAGACAAATTGACTGAACTAACTAATCAGATAATTTTTCGTTACTCAAAAATCATCAAAAAAATCGTATTGAGACGTATTAGGATCTCCGTTATAAACTAATCAATAAGTTCTACCTCTCAAATTCTTAGATAACGATTAAAAAAGAGGTTACCCAAAACCGTCGAACTGGACTTTTAAAGGAAATTGTACAAAATGTTTTGAATGTTTTTGAAAATTTCATTACATTTTCGTTGGTTGGTTTTTGAACATTTGAAAAAAAAAAGATGATTACAATGTTTGGTGATAAATGTTTCGGTATATTCTTCAAAATTAAAATTTAGTTTGAGAATTTGGTTTACAATTTTATTCTGATAAATTATTCCTTCCCTATTTATTAGATTGACAATTTCGATTTTTGAAAATTTATAATGAAGAGAAGAAGCATTTATAATTGATGTGTACACTCTTAATCTATGAAAATTATAGGCTAGTAATAACATAACAATAATTATGTAAACCATAACAATTTTTCTTTTTCTTTTTTTTGTTAACATTTACAATTTATTTTTATTATTACTCAACAAATTTCAAATCCATTGCTTTAAAATTTTTTTTAAAATTGAGCTGTTTTCACGCTTCTAAACTGCAATGACCTCTTAAACATAGTTCAGGAGCACCATGTACAGAGCTCGGGAATTTTATCTCTGTGCCGTCAAAATCAGAGTTGGCTCTAAGTCAGCACGGAAAGATTTTTATACAAGTATGACACAATGTATCTAACCTTGTATTTTTTTTAGGGAATTCCATAATATCCAAAGTTGATATGGTCAGTTTATTATAATCACTCACTCGAAGAGGAGGTATTGGGGGATGTAACATTGAAGTAACACACACACTCACACACATGTATTTTTCACGAACTATAACGAAAAGTATATTATTATAGCAATAAAGATCAATTCCATCAAATTGCAGGAAAATCGGAATCCTCAAGTATACTACAGCCTGAGAAGCGACATTTTGTATACTGTCGACTCTGTATAATTTCACTCTAGGTTTTTAGATACATACATAGATAGACACATATGGCTAGATTTGTACTACGGATTGCGAAACTGCAATCTCGGATGATCTACCCTTTATTAAATGCTGATGTAAATGCCCAGAATTGCCGCAGTGTAGGTATAATAAAAGAGGTTTTGTCAAAGCAATGTTTTACAGATTCGGCGTCGCCTAATTAAAGGAGATAATAAAATCGCATTAGTTAAAAATATAAAAGTACCGCCCTACAGTGGAATCTAACGTTGACACTCGGTAGAGCTGAATGACTTCAACACTGCAATTGTAAAAGAATCAACTATGTCTTTAGGTAACTGTCAGTGCTTCTTACAAATGTAGAAGATTTCCGATAAAAGTAGGTTACGTATTAACATTTTAAAATGGAATAAACTTCACTTTATCACGTGTACATTTGTGATGCATAAGGTACATGGCAGTTTTATGCCATTAATCCTTAACCTTGTTTCTTATGTATGATTTAATATTATATAAAAATGGTTTATTTTATGTTGCCAGCAGCTTATTGGGTTTTTATATTTAATTATTATGAAAATAAACATAACAAACATGCCACACATATTAAACAGAACAGGAAAATATGTGTTTGATTCAAAATTGTTTTTTTATGTGCTAGATATGTATTATATGTTTTTGTAAGAACCATTACTGTTTTTAGGTTATATTTATTACCAAAAATACATTGTAGCTGGCAATGATGAACATTTCACCATTTTGTTGTTTTTCTGAATGTTTATTGAAACATTCAGAAAAACATTGAAACACCTATTGAGGTGTTGTAGGTGTTTGCAATATATTATGTCTATATGAGAGCCGTCTCTAGCGCTGAGATAAAATTCCCGCGCCCTGATCATGTATAATAAAAGCATGGGCGGATCCACAAGCTCCCTAAGGGAGGGCACTTGCACAAATTGACAAATATTGAAAAGTACCTGATAAAAAAACCCAAGTAGCAAAATAAATAATTTATTTTATAGTATAGTTTATACAACCTTTATAAAATTACGTTGCTACTTGGGAATGGTGTAAAAAAACATATGCCAGGTGACTTCGACAAAGCTGCGCCACCAGACCGGACATTTCAGATTTTCGCACAGCACAAGGAAGGCCCAAGGGGCAATTGCACCCATTGCCCCCCTCCTTGGATCCGCGCCTAAATAAAAGTAATTCTCAATTATTATTTCGAATATAAAAAATTCTATGAATTTCACTTATTCTGATAGCTACTTGGATTCATTAACTATTGATTGATAGTATTAACGATTTTTTTTAAAGCATTTTTCAGATTCATTACCTTCTTCTTCTTTTAGTGGGGCGACTGAGAGTCGCCGCACTCAGGCCTTGTGGCCCATTGTGCTACCGCTACGAATTTATTGAATTCCCCCATCCAGGCCGGATTCTAACCCAAAGGCCAAAACCCTTCCTATAGGGGCATTCCTTATTTCCTCCGGCACCGGAAAGCCAATGCCGAAGTGTTTGTGCCTCAAGTACATAAGACTAGGGCAGGAAGTAAGGACGTGGATGGAAGTCTTCTCCTCGTCTCCGCAGAACCTGCAGTCGGGGTTGTCAACCACCCCCATAGTGTGCAGGTGTTTTCTGAAAGAGCCGTGTCCAGTCAAAAGACCTACCACGGTTCTGACCTGTTTCCTGTTTAGTCGCAGGATTTGTTCCGCTCGCTTCGGCAAGAGCCCCGAGATCAGGAGCCTCGCTTGCCGGAGTCCTGGGTAGGAGGCCCAGAAGTCAAAGAACTGGGACCGTGTCCAGTCTTCTACTGACTTCTTGGCATTTGATCTAGGGTAACCAAGAGCCGGCTCCGGACCCAGTAGGGGCCTCTGAGAGCCCCCTCTGGCCAGAGCGTCTGCCCGCTCGTTACCCTCGATGTTACTGTGTCCTGGCACCCAGAGAAGCTTGACCCAGTTGGATGAGCCAAGTTCACAGAGAGCCTGTCTACAGTTTTGAACCAGGATTGACTTGGTCCGAACTGATGCAAGGGCCTTGAGGGCCGCTTGACTGTCGCTACATATATATATGTGCCTGTTGGAATATTTCCTTCGGATATTCTCCTGTGCGCAGACCAAAATAGCAAAAATTTCGGTCTGGAATACCGTGGCGAATTTGCCCAAGGCATAAGAAGCTTCAGCCCTGGGCCTTTCACCGTATATCCCCGCTCCAGCACTTTCCTCAAACCTCGATCCGTCTGTAAACCAGACGATATCGGCGGGCTTGAGTATGTCCTCGAATGGGTTCCAGTCTTCCCTTTTGGGGATGACAACCTCAAAGGGTTCTGAGAAGGAGAAAGAAGGCACCATATCATCACTCCTGGCCTCCAGAAGTGAGTGAGTCCCTATCGCGTTGGAAAGGGCTCTAGTGTGTCCTAATTGTTCTCCTCCGGCCTTCCACTGACCACCGCACCTCAGCCTGTAGGCTGCTTTCCGAGCCTCGGCCTCAATCACCAAGTGAAGGGGCACGAGGTCCAGAAGGACCTCCAGAGCTGCTGTGGGGGTTGTGCGTATTGCTCCTGTGACTCCCAAACAGGCGAGTCTTTGGAGTTGTGTTAGCTTCTGTTGAATGTAAAGCCTGGTTACAGCAGGCCACCACACAACAGAAGCATAAGTGATCATTGGTCTTACTATCACAGTATAGTACCACATCGTTACCCTGGGGTTTAACCCCCATGTTTTTCCAAAGGTCCTTCTACATACCCACAGGGTTGTAGTGGCCCTTTGTATTTGTCTCTCTATGTGATCTTTCCAGGTCAGCTTAGAGTCCAGGATAACACCCAGATACTTCACAGTCCTGGAGATCGTTAGAGTCGTGTCATAGATACTGGCTCGACGAAACCGTCTAGCCTGCGCCTCCTAGTGAAAATTACCAGTACTGCCTTAGAGGGGTTGACTCTAAGGCCCTGGTCGTTACACCATCTCTGTACGATCTGCAAGGCCCTTTGCAAGAGCCCGCTAACCGTATTTGGGAATTTTCCCGAGATGATAATTGCTAGGTCATCTGCGTAACCTTGAGCAAAAAGACCCTCGTTCTCGAGTTCCTGGAGTAGACCATCGAGAACAAGGTTCCATAGCAGAGGGGAAAGGACGCCTCCTTGTGGGCAGCCTCTCCTTACCGAAACTTTTACTGCCGTTTCCTCGTTGGCAGCTATAATTTGCCTTCCCGCCAACATGGCCCTCAACCATCTAATGATGGTGTCATCGATGCCATGATAAGCGGCCGCGGCGCAGATTGAGTCGAAGGAGGTATTATCAAATGCTCCCTCGATGTCCAAAAAAGCACCGGCCGCAAGTTCCTTGTGGTGCAGCGCCTTCTCGATCCTGGAAACGATCGGGTGAAGGGCTGTGTCCACTGAATTCCCGGCCTGGTAAGCGTGTTGCGACGGATGCAGAGGCGCTAAGGTCAGTGCCCCGTCTTTAACAAACCTTTCTCTAATGTTTTGAGCAGGAAGGATGTAAGGCTGATTGCTCTGTAGGATTTGGCAGTATCGTACGATGTACGTCCTGCTTTAGGTATGAAAACAACTTTGACGGCCCTCCAGGGTATGGGAATATACCCGATGGTCAGACAGGTTCTCAGCAAGTGATAGACCGGACGTATGAGTGTCTCCAGCCCTTCCTGGAGAAGTGCCGGAAACACTCCATCCGTTCCTGGACTTTTGAATGGTTCAGAGGTGGAAATAGCCCACTTGACTCTTTCCACTGTTATTGGAGGCCGTCCTCCAATCTGCTGCCGTGACAGCAGCGCGGGGAGGCCGAGGGGCTGGCATTTCCTCCGTCTCCTCAACGGATTCAGGGAAATGAGTTTCTAGTAGATACTTGAGGCACTCCTCAGTGGTAGTTGTTAGTCTACTAGAGGGAAGCCTCAAATTCTCTAGTCGTGATGGACTGTCTTTTTTGAGGGCTTTGCAGAGCCTTGCGGCTTCTGGAAGATCTTCTATGCTTTCGCAGAAGTCCTTCCAGGCTGCCCTCTTGCTGTTACGAATGTAACTTTTGTAGAGGCGCTGGGACTGTTTGTAGCTGTCCCAGACCTCTGGATGCTGAGTACGCATTGCCCTATTGAAGAGCCTGCGTGTCTCTTTGCGTATGTTTTGGAGCTCCCTGTTCCACCAGGGAACGTTTTTCCTTTCCTTTCTTCTTTTAAGAGGACAACTGCTCTCATATGAGGCAGTGATCGCTCCATTAAGAAGCTTGGTGGAGGATTCTATATTCCTGGGTATAATAACCCTCGTTAGTTTGCTCGAGAGGGCTCGCCTATAGGCGTCCCAGTCGGTCTCTCTGGGATTCCTGTACCAGTTCTCCTCTGAGGAGGGAGCTAAGTCCAGTTTGAATCTAATGTGACGGTGGTCCGATAAAGAAGGTTCCGCCGATACATTCCAATTTTTTATCAGTGGGATCGCAAGTCTGGATCCCAGCGTGATATCAATGACCTCCTGCCTGAGTAACGAAGGTGGGCACATTACCCCGATTTATTATTTCTAAATCGGTAGTGTACAAGTACTGTAGTAGACTGCTGCCTCTAGGATTGACCCCTGTGCTGCCCCAGCAAATGTGGTGCGCATTGGCGTCACATCCTATAATGAGAGGCAACCGTCTGTCAGTACAAAATTGAACCAACTCCTCAAGTTCAGTTGAGGGTGGTGATGTTGGCGAGTCATAAGGGAGCCGAAAACGATCTCTACTCTCTCGGATCCCCTCTTAAGACTCACCTTAATTGCAGCAACATCTCTGGAACAGAGATCGGTGAGCGCTGTTGCTTGTATCTCTTTCGAGACATAAATACATGCCCTAGGTATGTTGTGTGTGGAGGAGTAAATAACCCCATTCCGTTTGTCAGATTCATTACCAATTTATGTTTATTTCCTCCTAAAATGTGATCTCATATTTAAATATACTTTGAAATTTTCAAAATGTGGAGGCAGTTCGTTGGCACAAGCTGGCATTTTTTTCTTTTCGATTAAAAACTGTTGAAAATCAGTGGAAACATATGTAATTTTGAATTACAATCTAAGCAAGATATGCACAATTGAAATATAGAAAATTATTTGCAACGTAACTTTCAATATGTCCTCTATTCAGAAAAAATAATAAGTGTTTAACAAGCACCCGGATCCAACAACACAACATTAGTTTCATGCAGATTCTGGCTAGACAGAGTAATGTGCATGTGGCAATCATGACCGACAAAACAATGTTACTACTTTCAATGTACTCAAATTCGGTAGAGTAGAAGCTCGTACAGCTTATTTGTGTTATTCAATTTGTTGACTTTTATCCGGCTAGAATTGCATTCTCTCCCACTCTGCACCGGGCGACTCCGGAACGTTTTTTTTCCTTTTGGGAACTATAGCCGGTATTGAAAATGTCTGAAAACAGTATTTTGGTAAGCTTGGCAGCCATAAAAAAGATTTTTGAAATGAATTGAACCTGGATGTTGATACAGTTAGGTCAAATTTGTTGACATTTTTGAAAATGTGCTCAAGTCAGATGCTGTGTGCAAAATGTTTGAAAACAAAAATTTTAGTAATGAAATAATAAAATCTATGTACATTTTCAATATCAGACAGGATGTGATAATACCGTCAACCGATTTTTTTTGATATAGCAGAAATGGCTCCTCACGAAGCTGCTAGGTTTGTGATCGTTATACCGCCCACCTAGTTGGGTCTAGGGTCATCTAATCTATCAATTTCATACTGTTTTAGCAGAGATGTTATGAGACATGGTTTTGGTAGTGGGTTCTCGTACTATTATTCTAGGAGATAGCTACATATATGGGGCCTGGGATATAACATGTTGGCATTGTTGTTATATTTTAGCAAATATTTTTCTGAGTATTTTATCTTATGTGAGTCAGACCTCCCTCCCTGCCCGTTTGGCGCTAGCCGCCCCAGAAAATATTCAATTGTGGAACAGAGTATAACACCTTGGGGTTTGGTGTTAGTTGAATAGGGTATCTTGGCGATCAACATTCGATATATGTGTTGTTTGTTCTCATTACTATATTGTGTTAATTTATATTATATATTCGTTATGTATTTGTTATATATTTGTTATTATATATATATGTATTTTTTTTTGTTCTGTTGACTAATTAATTTTTAGTTTACAAATTATGTATACACTATTTATTTTTTCTTTGTATTTGACTTGTTCTATACCAGCCGGTAATTACAGAATAAAGATATTTACTACTACTACTTTACTATGCCAACATTTTTTCTCCGTGCAATTCGCAGCACTGGCGACATCAATTATGGCAAAAATTGGAACATAGTATGACATTTTCTGACCAGGCGTTGTCAATGCTCATTGCTGGAAAACTATATGCCAACATTTTCTGCTTGCCCATTTTCCAGATTTTTGGCCAAAAATTGGACTTTTGGCTAAAAACGAGCCAAAATTGGTGCTTAAAAAAAAAAAAATATTGGCACCTTCTCAAACTTGTAGTTTTTATACCAAAGAATAGTCTCTGTGAGTGCCAACATTTCTTTCTCAATGTAACCCCCCTCCCCCCCCAAAACTCCCAAACATTCAAAGACCGATTATTATGCCCAAAGAGGATACAAAAATGACGCATTTATATAGCGAGTAATGACAGAGAAATTATCCTTTTTAACATAACAAAGTATTTGAATGTTTGGGGGTTTTGAGAGGATTTGAGGAAAAAATGTTGGCACTCACAGAGACTATTTTTGGTGCAAAAACTACAAGTTTGAGAAGGTGCCAACATTTCTTTTTGAAAAGCACCAGTTTTGGCCCGTTTTAGGCTAAAAGTCCAATTATTGGCCAAAAAATCTGGAAAATAGGCAAGCAGAATGGCATATGGTTTTCCAGCAATGAGCATTGACAACGAAAATTTTCCGCCTGGTCAGAAAGTGTTATACTACGTTCCAATTTTGGCCATAATTGAAGAGTATAACTTCTAAAGAGTCTAAGTGCCAATTCTGCAAATATATATTTTTTTCCGTTAAAGTACTCTATGTGCCATCGCCAATGTCTTGTGAAATGCGCTATGTGCCAACACTATGTTTTCTAGTATAATCCCTGGCTCACAGATGTTGCATGTTGTAAGTCCACAATGTATTTACATCGAAATGGTCTAAGTGCCAGTGGTGCCACCGTACTACAACGTCATATTTGTTTCGTTCATTCGTTAAGAAAATCAGATCAAAGTTAGAAAAAACTTTAGTGAGGTGGCTTCATGGAATTCATTCGATATTTTAAAAAAGGAGAAAACGATAAATAACTATCGATTACAACCTTTTACACCTTTACAGTGCAAGAACCGAATCGAATCACTGCCGCCAAACTGGACAATCTGAAAGCTATGTTGAATTACATACCCTTGTCCTTTTTAAATTTCTATGAAAAATTGATTGAAGAAACTACCCATCAAGGCGTTGGGAATTAAACTTCACGTGGAGGCACTTAGGATGTCAAAATATACATTTAGGCACTTAGACCTTTTACAATGTATTTACATTTGGCACTTAAATCATTTACTAAATTTTGATAAAGATTATTTTTTTGTTTAAATTTGTTTTTGTATTCTTTTATTTCAACATTACAGTCCGTTTCATTTGTGATTTTTATAACTAATTAAAAATTATGTACAACCTGCGACTGTTGTTTTTCTTATTAAATAGTTTTTATCGATTATCTCCTTTTGAGATTTTCGGCACTTAGACCATTTAGAAGTTATACTCTTCAATTGATGTCGCCAGTACTGCCAATTGCACGGAGAAGAAATGTTGGCATATATCGAATGTTGATCGCCAAGTTACCCTCTTCAACTAACACAAAGCCCAAGTGTTATACTCTGTTCCACAATTGAATATTTTCTGAGGCGGCTAGCGCCTAAAGGTCCGGGGGGGGGGAGACTAGACAGCAATAAAAAGAAATATCAATTCCAAAAACTTCCTTGACTTTTAAACTTCACACTTTTTGTTGCCATATCATAGATATATATTTAATATTAAAAAAGTTTCTCGCTTACAATATCAATGTGTTTTCGCATTTTTACACAACATGTACTGGTTTACATATTTTTGTAAAACTGGTAAAGTAATTTTGCTTCATAGAGTAAACAAGAAGAAGGTCTGAGCAACATATTCATAAAATTTGAGAACAATATTTCTAATAGCGCATGAGATACTGAGAGAGAAATAAAAAAATAATAATTTTCATGTTTTTCTCAACTTTGTCAAAAATATGCTTTTTTCTCCAATTTTGCAATCCTGAATTAATTGACGAACTCGAAATTCGAATGTGGCAGAAAATTTTACAGAAGAATCTGTTTTTGTTTTAGTCGACCCTCTTCCTTTAAAATGCATCCTAGCAAGCGCTACATTCCCTATTATCTGTTTGCAACATTATTGTATTAAAATATATATCACATGAAGATTTGAGTCATTAATCAGACTGAGTACATTTACTAAATTCAAGGGGTATCTGTGGTATCCTCATCATAAAAAATGAAATTATTTTAGAATATCATTCTTCTCCCAATTTTTTTCCAGGATCAAAATTTGTTAATAATGATATCAAAATTATTTATTTTATCATAACACAAGAAATTATAATGGCAAGTCAAGCAAATAGTGAAATAAAAAATTATATTTGCAACATTATAGCCATAAAAGAGTAGGTACATTATAATAATGACTTTTAGACAAAATACATACAGGTTAATTGGTAGAGCGATGCCGACCCTAAACTTGAGGTACAGGGGATCATTTGGCATCTGTATGAACAAATAACATAGCTATATAAAAATACTACTTTTTTTTTCATGTTGTCGATTTTGTGCTTTTTAAAAAATCTCCAATTTTCTGCATTTATTTTATTATTCCGCACTGAGGTTAAGTTTTGATATTCTGAAATGTTTCTTTTTTCTTAATCTGAAATAAATAAACTTCTAAAAGAAAAATAATTTAAAAGTCTGTTTCAGAAAAAAAACGATAATTCAAGATGTCTAATTTCAAACTCTTATAATTTTTGTTTAAAAGTTGTATAATAGATGTTATAATTATTTTGAAAACTTCTCTATTGTATCCTCTTTTATTAGTATTATCATACCTACCATCAAGTTTTATCAGTTACTAAAAAAAAAGACAATGCTGCTGATAGGTATTCTATCAGCAATAATTTTCCATTTAATTGAAAATTAAATATGCGAGGTTTTTTAACAATCTTTTCAAAAACTTCATTTAAAATATCACAAAATTATTGTCTTTTAAGCTCGAAATGAGATCCATATTTCTAATGCATTTCCTAAAAGTCTAGTGGCATTAAATCTGGCGGATACTCAGTTCTCTACTGTGTGACAGTAGTATGCGAAATCTTAGATCGAACAAATTCCGATCGGTGAATTGGGCGTAGTAACCTGCACAGTGCACAGTTCCCAGATTTAATGCTACTGAACTTTTTCTTGTGGGGTAGAATGAAAGAATTTGTTCATACTAAGGAAATTCAAAGCACTAAAGGGAAAACCACTAAAGGGAATAACCAGCGACCAAGAACGAAAAATTCATTCCGATAAAATGGCCAGCGTCAGTTCATACCGGCTACGAGTTCCATCCTGCTTTATTTGTGTGCTGTATCATTAGTAAACGTTATTATTTATTGGTGCTGATCGGCGCCGGCTACCAGTATGCAGGCAACCTGCTTTCTTTCTATTCCTACCTTTTGGCAGCAAGGGCGCTATATCGGCCTAGAAGCAAGAGCTTTGCATTATCTAATATGGCAGATAAATATATATTTATATTACATTGCTTTCTTTGTCTGTTTAGTAGGTACAGCATTTGAATTGAACAAAAATGCAATCCATTAATAATGTCTAGCTTTAGATTGCCTATATTCAGTTCAGATTTTAAAACTATTTTCGTGTACTGTTTTGCCAATAATAAAAATTTTAGTATTCTGTGTGATAGCTTAGATCTAACCATCCCTTGTTTTTTAAATTTCGGCTTATATGAAATAAACAAAAAAGTCGTATAGGGGACGCCAAAATAGTCTCCCCCCCAAAGTGATTGACGTTGCTACGGCCCTGGTAGGGTATCTCCTTTGCCCTATTGCATTGTCTGCATTCTAGGTCCCCATTGAACATGCCCATTCTGTGTGGGTGTCCTTTCAGGGCACATTGCCCTGTTAGGAAGCCAGTAATTATGTGGAGCTGATTCCTGCATAGTAACAGCAGTTCTTCAGCCTTCTTTCGAGATGGCCCATTTAATAAAGGTTTTTCCATGTTGTTGCCCAGTTGTTTTATCCCAGTATTCTTTGTGCTGATTTTTGACCCATTCCCTTTGGCTCCATACTGTGGTTTTAGGCACTCCCAGGGCCGGTTCTGGGCCAATATAAGGCGTTGATGATCCCTTTCTTGCTAGCTCATCAGCTTTCTCGTTACCTTCGATTCCTGAGTGTCCCGGCACCCACTGAAGGGTTACCTTATTGTGATCCCCTAGGGATCTTAGGTCTTCTTGGCATTCCCACATCAGCTTGGATGTCTCCTTAGGGTTTGACAATGCCCCTAGACCCGCCTGGCTGTCTGTTAGAATACTGATCTGCCTATTTTTATAGGCTCTCCTATTATTTTCTGCTGCGCAATATAGGATTGCGTATATTTCTGTCTGAAAGACAGAGTGTATATTCCTAGTGATGCGCTGAACTGTGAGTTCCACATTTCACTATATATGCCGGCACCAGTACCTTCCTCGGTCCTTGATCCGTCTGTATACCATACAAGGTCCCGCAGTCTGGTGCTGTTGTCGGTTTTTCTTCATTCACTTCGATCTCCTATTTTTATTTTGAAGTTTCTGTTAAAATTGTATTTGGGGATCGTGTGGTATGTTCTCATCTGAGATATATTCACTCCCACTAGGTCCCTATTCAATTGTGTCCCATCGCCCCCTCTCCCATTACCATCAGGTGAAGGGCGGGGAGGTCTCCATAGCTGCTGTTGGTGTTGTTTTCATTACTCCCGTTACCACTAGATAGACAAGTCTTTGTATCTTGCTCAGTTCAGCGGCAGCGGTGCATCCAGTGCATCATGCTTAGTCTTATTCCCCATGTTTTCCCACAGGTGCGCCTAGCCAGCATGAGTGTCGTCTCTGACCTTTTTTTACATACATAAAGATTACAAGAAAAACAATTTGATACAAATAATATATATTACTGTAGTATTTAAAATACTTGCTAATACATGGCATAGTGAAAGATTATATCTCTGATTTTACACTTATTATAAAATGTCATATTTTTCGAGGAATAAAAACTATAGATATCAATCGATTGGAAATTGCTCTATAAAAAAGGTTTTTAGTGTATTTGAAAAGAAATTCAAGGTTTTTGAAAAAATGTCAAGAAACTGATGAATTGTATCTTTGAGGGTGGTTAGACCATTTGGATTATTTGGGACTTTTACCTAGCTAAAAAGTAGGATTGCAATCTCACTAAAATCAGTTTGTCCCAAATTTGTTTTAGGTCAAGTATTAATTTTACTGTACTATTAGGCAAAGTTTACAAGGTTAGTTGTTCAGGTCAGATTGGTTTTCATTTTTTGTGAGAATAAGTAATTGTACTAGTTATAAAGGGTGTTTTTGAAATACATCCACGTATTTTAATCTATGAATCCTCATGTAATGTGAAGACCAATGCCACTTTTTAAATTTAAAAATTCAAAACCAAAAAAATAATTTTGGACTCACCTTCATCCCTCCAATTTTGACGTCCACATCAAGTTGTTCACCTTTATTACAGCAATGCCAAGGTTGTACAAATTATAAAGAAAACTGAAAATACACACATAGCTCATATTTTACCTAGTTAAAGTAAGTGTCAGCCTTCGATTGAAAATGTCCATAGTCATTTAAATGTTACACAGCCAATACAAAAGTTTGTTCATCAGGAATACTTATTATTAGGAAACTAATTATCGTGTACAGGTACAGGTACAGGTTCCTCGTACAGGTACTTACCTGTTCGAGCCTGATGCATTTTCCCCATCCGCGTTATAAGAAAGCCGGAAAACTGGGCAATCTTCCGGAGTATGTTGCCCTACCACAGCAATGCAGGGCTCTACTGTGGCGGACCAACATTCCTTTGCTACTCGTGGGAACCATATGGTGAAAACGACTAACAAAAATAAACCAAACGAGAGGTGTACAACCCTCGATCTTCAAATCGAAGAACCTATGGAGATTGGGATAAATCCCACTCCGCAAACACGCCCGATCCCACCGGATCAGGAAAGGGAGCTGTTAAAGCCGATTCCTGAGTCCGAAGGAGAGGACAAATCAGAGAAGGAGGAGCCCAAAGCTTTGGGCAATCTCTCTTCTAAAAAACCCAACGAGAGGGGTAAACCCTCGATCTTCAAATTGAAGACCCCTTGGAGACTGGGATAAATCCCACTCCAAAAGCACGTCCGATCCCGTCGGATCAGGAAAGGGAGCTGTTAAAGCCGGTTCCTGAGTCCGAAGGAGAAGACAATTCAGGGGAAGAGGAATCCAAAGCTTTGGACAACCTCTCCTCTGAAAGAGAACAGCTAAGGGAGGCTGCAACAATGCTCCTTAGCTCCTCACTCAAGAGCGGAATACCATATGAAACCGCCTTGCAGTCAGTGTTGGAACGACGTGACACCAACCAGCCGCCGGAGAGGGTTCAACAAACTCTCTGAGCGAGCTGAAACGGGAAAACGTCTACAGTCCAACGGCAGTTCACATGACCAGCGGGTAAAGAATCCCTGTGAAAGTGAAACTGTCAAACCCTCCTTTAAGGTAGTCGCAGAAGGAATCAACCTAAAGTCTACGCACATCAGGTGCCTACAGGCGAATCTACAACATGCCAAGGCCGCCACATACGTCCTTGGTAGAAGATTCAAGGAAGGGCAGATTGACATTGCCCTTATCCAGGAACCTTGGACAACCAATACAGGCCGAGTAAACGGACTAGGAAACACTTCTGGCAAGATAGTATCAGTCGGCTCTGGAGAAAGACCCAGAGCCTGTATCTTGATCAGAAATAACATCAATTACTTTGTACTCTCAGGTTACTGCACCCAGGATGTTGTAGCCATCCGCTTATCGCTACCGGTGGGGGAAGGCAGAATGGACATAATAGCCTGTTCTGCATACTTCCCGGGAGACAGGGGTGGTGATCAACCTCCTCCACCTGCGGTTAGGTCGTTAATCGCCTACAGCAAGAGGAACAACATTCACCTTGTTATTGGATGTGATGCAAATTCCCACCATACGGCATGGGGCAGCACAGACATTAACCAAAGAGGTGAGTCACTTTTTGAATACATACTAGGTGAAGGGCTAATTGTGAATAACATTGGAACGGAACCAACCTTTGTCACTAGAAATAGAAGAGAGGTACTGGATTTAACAATCAGCTCAAGCTTTGTGAGCAACAAGATTACTGATTGGAAAGTATCCTCTGAACCCTCGTGTTCAGACCACAGACACATTCTATTTAACATAGAAACTGGACCAAGACCTGTGGTGACGTACAGGGATCCTAGGTGTACTAACTGGAGTGGGTATAAACAATCCCTCCAGGCACACCTGCAATCCACTCTCACCACAATCAGGAATCGTGATGAAATAGAAATTGCGGCGGAACAGACCCGGAGCGCAATTATTTCAGCATATCATGAAAACTCTCCACTAAAAACGAAAAAAGACAACAGAGGGGCATCTTGGTGGAACAAAAAATTAGATAAAATGAGAAAAGAAGTTCGACGCCTCTGTAATCGAGCTAAAGATTCGGGCAACTGGGAACAATATAGATCTGCGCTAACAGACTATAATAAAGAAATCAGAAGGGCAAAAAGGGAATCTTGGAGGAGGTTCTGCGAGAGTATTACTGACTTACCTAGCAGCACTAGAATCCACAAGATCATTTCCAGAGAGCCGGCAAGAGAATTTGGTATGGTAAAACGTCCAGATGGCTCATTTGCTGAATCTGGAAAGGAAACCCTTGAACTCCTTACACTGAACCACTTCCCAGGGAGTTCGATCCTGGATAACCAACAACCACCACCATCGGGAGGCCGAACCAAACGACCTCACAAAGACGACTGGCTGGTGGCCAAAAAGGTTATCACAGCACCAGCGATTGAATAGGCGATCAAATCTTTTCAACCATTCAAATGGCCTGGTGAGGATGGCACATTTCCAGCGCTGCTACAAAACGGGCTGGAAATACTGCTACCTTTCCTCATCAGACTATACAGAGTTGGTGTGTTATGGAACTATATCCCATCCAGTTGGGCGGCGGTAAAAGTGGTATATATACCAAAAGTGGGTCGGACAGAACCAGACCCCAAATCGCTAAGACCCATCAGCCTGACATCATTTCTGTTGAAAGGCCTAGAAAAGGTTCTGGATGGACATATCAGGGGGAACATCCTGAGCACCTATCCTCTGAATGTTCACCAGTATGCCTATCAACCCGGCAAATCAACAGAACTAGCACTAAATAACCTGGTCGGGAAAATCACACAATCTCTTGAGGAAAAAGAGATTGCGGTGGCAGCATTCCTTGACATCGAAGGAGCATTCAACAATGCATTGCCCAACTCCCTATATACAGCTGCGGCTGCTAGAGGTGTTGAGCTAACTATAACTGGCTGGATTCAAGCTATGCTTGAAAACAGAATCATAACGACTTCTCTACAGGGAGAAACGGTCAGATTCAGGGCCGCAAGAGGGTGTCCACAAGGTGGGGTTCTTTCCCCCCTTTTATGATCACTGCTTGTGGATGATCTGCTGGCCATTCTCTCTGTGGGAAGCCGAGATTCAAGCATATGCGGACGATCTAGTCATTATGGTTAGAGGAAAATCTGAAGAGGTACTCTCTAATACCCTTCAAGAGGTGCTAAATACAGTCCATATTTGGTGTGAGAGGGAGCAGATGACTGTGAACCCCCACAAAACTGTAATAGTACCCTTCACCAGAAAAAGGAGGCTGAACAATTTAGTGCCGCCCTCCTTAGCAGGTGAAACTATTCCATTTGCGGGGGAAGTGAAATATCTAGGGGTTACACTAGATAAATCACTCAACTGGAACTCCCATCTGGAAAAGGTAATCCACAAGGTGCGACTCTCCTTGTGGACATGTCGCAGAATTTGTGGAAAAACCTGGGGTATAGGTCCCCAACAAATATACTGGCTATACGTTACGGTCATAAGACCAATGGTAGCGTATGCCTCCATAGTTTGGTGGTCGAAAGGGCTACAACAAACGACCAAAGCCAAACTCTCTGGTCTACAGAGACAAGCATGTCTGGCAGTAACTGGTGCGATAAGTACCACACCGTCAGCAGCTCTGGAAATCCTCCTGGATCTACCTCCTCTCCACATCTACTTGGAGAGAGAGGCCAGGTGGGCAACATACAGACTTCAACAAGCGGCAAATAATATGCCGCAGGCTAGCATCATGGAACGCAACAGACTGTCAGATGACATGGAGTGTCATGGCATCCTGGGAATGCTTTCAGATGTGATGCCTACCACGACCAACTATGAACTGCCTTTTACCGTCCTTTTTCCTGGAAGAGACGAATGGGATCGGAATAAAACTGACCTACAAAGAGCAGACATCTGTTGGTTTACAGACAGCTCCAAAACCCCTGAGGGAGTTGGAGCTGGAGCATACAGTCGCAACCCAAAGGTAAGAATCACTTTGAGCCTGGGTAACTATGCGACTGTCTTTCAGGCAGAAGTTCATGCCATTGAACTGTGTACAAGGAGGCTTGAGCAGATGCATCCTAGACACAGATCATTAAAAATCTTTTCAGACAGCCAAGCAGCTCTTAAAGCTCTTGGCTCACATCGCTGCAATTCTAAATTGGTCTGGAATTGCCAAAAGGTTCTAGCCCGATTGGGCAGATACAACAAATTAACTCTGGTCTGGATACTGGGCCATTCTGGCTTGGAGGGCAACGAAGTAGCCGACTTCTTAGCTAGGGAAGGTGCGGTATCAAAATTTATCGGACCGGAGCCAGTGCTTGGCATATCGGCAAGCACTGTGAAAACCACCATCTTGGCCTGGACTGAGGGGAAAATCCTCCAGTACTGGCAAGAACTACCAGGATTAGTTCATTCAAAGGAGTTCATCACATACCCCTTGAAATCAAGAACTAAAAAACTATTAGAGTTAAATAGGTTACACCTAAGAACTCTAGTTGGCCTATACACTGGGCACTGCAGACTTAACCACCACCTACACAGACTCGGAATAGCGGACAACGCTGAATGCCGACTGTGTCTGGAGGAGGATGAAACGGCAGCGTACATTTTATGTACCTGTCCTGCTGCAGAAAGAACCAGATTCTCACTTTTTGGCAAAGGGCAACTGCTGCCAGAGGATCTGGACAACCTCTCACCCAATAAGGTAGTCGACTTTATCAAAAAGCTGAACCTATTGGGTGAAATATAATTAGGAGTGAGCCACAATAGACCAGATGGTCGCGGTGGAGGGTCTGTTACTAGCCCACTCACATATCAACCTAACCTAACCTAACCTAACCTATAAGAAAGCACAAGGATTATCCATTCATCAATGTTTGTAAAATTCGTCATTATTAAAAACGTAAAATACAATAATTCCATTACATTAGATATCACCATGTATGCATAATGATCAGTACATATTTTGACAGCGGTAAACACTAATCATTTGCTACTACCGTACCTGTTGAAATTCTTTTTGTGGTTTAACATCTGCGCTGTGAGATATAGTTCAAGGTTAGGCTAGCCGTGCAAAGATTACCACATCAGTAGCGTACTCAATGTTTCAAAATTTATTTTCTCGGTTCTTTTTAGGCATTTTGCTAAGTAAATATTTTTGCATATATCAGGAAGATGTGAGTATTCATAGATCTGAATATATGGACGTATTTCAAAAACACGTATTAAAAGTTTTAAAATGTTGTGTATATAGACTTAAGGTTAGTTGTTCAGATTAGATTGGTTTTCCCTTTTTGGGAGTATATCACTACATAAAAATAATTGTTGCATCATTAGTTAAAATTCCAACTTGTGGAACTTTACTAGTTTATGGATGATGTTTATTTTACTACCACATCCAGTGGAAGTATAGTAACGACAAAAAAATTTTAAAAAAGTTTTATTGTTCAAATAGGCTTCGAACGTCACGAAACGTCGAGATTTTAAGTTTGAGTGAAAAAAAATTTCTGTCTGTCGGTCTGTCTGTAACTTTTTTTGTGCGCACGTTTACTCTGGAACCGTTTGAGATATTGACTTGAAATTTGGTACACATATGTACTTTAACGAGATCTGGAACTAGATTATATTTTCATCTTGTTCCGTCGAAGGGTTGGGGGGTAAATTGGGGTAAATTTGGGGAAAATAGATAAATCAAGCAGGTAAGAGTCCATAAAATTATTATTTAGTATATACAAGAGAAGCTAAGGTCTCAAAAAAAATTTTGGCATTAGCCACCCCCATTACCACCCCCACCCCATTATTAAAGAGGATGAAAAAAAATGTGATTTAGTGTGTGTACAAGAACCAGACACCTCAAAACGTTTTTTACTTCATCCACCCCCACTACCACCCCTTATCACCACCCCCCACCCCACTACCGATGTGGGGTATCGTTTTATGGGTTTTTGGGGTAGAGGATTTCAAATATTATATTATTATGTTCCATAAACAATTATTTCCACATACAAAATTTTTTCGCTGTGAGTGACTTGGATAAAAAATGTGGATGTGGAAGTAGTGATTCCTTGGGCAGCGGTTTTTTAATTTTAATTGCTATAAGTGACATTTAAAAATTTGCCAAATATTAGCTCTTAATATTTAACCGTTTAGATATAACAAAGATTACTAAAAATATTGAAAATAATTTATATCTTATTGACTGATTAAAATATATATATATGTTGTAGATATAATTCCTGCACCCTTTGTCTCTATTCTCCGTCTAACTTCTTATTGGCAGTTTCCAGTGTTCACAACCTCACACTCGTCAATGCTTAACATGGTTGGATGATGGAAACATCGAAAAAAATATATATTTTTGTCTAGATTTTTTTTTAGTTATCACATTGTTCAGGCACACTCACTATATTTTTTTAGTAGAACATTTAAATACTAATTGACAATATATAATTTCTTGGAATCGATAAAATGGGTAGATAGATCTTCCTTAAGAAAAATTAGATAATTTTCTTGATTTTTTTTGTTCTCATATTCTTCTGGTACTATTACCATATATATATTTTTTAGTAAATCTTTAAGCAATAGTTTACTAAATATGTTTTTTTTTTCTTTTTAGCGAGGGTAGATAAAAAAAATAATGGGGGCATAAGTATTAAAACATATTTAAAACAGCATATGTATAAATAATAATGGCCAAATATGAGCAGCATCCTCTGATTTTATGTCTATTAGAACACTCGCAAAAATATTTACTAATTACTTCGCATCCATTTTTTAGGCATATGTTCAATAAAACACGAATACGACTTTCTTGATAAAGGCCTACATCTCACCTAGTTTTAAAATATTTGATTGTTCTTTAAATAAATACTTTATTAATAATAATAATAATAATATGCTTTATTTCAATTGCCAAAATACATTGGATATGAAATGTCACAAATGAATAATTGTAAACTGTGGAGACATTGACACTACAGCTATTAAGTAAAACATATAAAGTAAAATAATTTTAAATATAATTTTGTAATATAATGACAATAACATATAAGGTAAATATACAAAATAGTATTTTATAGAAAAAATTTAATTCCACCTGTGCGCCTGATCAAAGTACTCGCCTAGTGAATAAAATAAGCTTCGTTTTTAAGTAACTCTAGTAATTTTTTTTTAAGTTTAGCTCTACCTAACTCTTTTAACGGCTGAGGGAGATTATTATATATATTGCTACAGGTGTATTTTGGGCTTTTTTTAAAAGTACTTAGGTTGAATTGGTCTATTTGAATATTTGTGTTATTTCGTGTAGTGTAGTTGTGAATATCATTTCTGTGACTATATAACTCTGGCTTTAGCTTGGTGAACATTACTGCTTCTAATATGAGGATGCTCGGTAAAGTTAATATTTTGTTATCTTTAAAAGTAGATTTACAAGACTCTCTTGGTGATAGCCCAAAAATTATTCTTATAATTCGTTTTTGTAAAATAAAGACTCTGTTCCAATCAGTTCCCTGTCCCCAATATATGATTAAGTATTTTAGATGTGGATAAATTAATGCATAGTAAACATTAATCAGATATTTTCGATCTAAAAAGGATTTGAGGTTTCTAATGGCGAAATATCCACTGTTGAGTTTACTCACAACATTGTCAATATGATTTGACCATGAGAGTGTCTCATCTATTGTAATGGAACTTAGTACGTTTTGATGGTGATATTATTTTTTGATTTATGAGAAGCTTTATTGGTTCTATTACTTTTTTTTTATGAAATGTGATATATGTGGTTTTAGATACATTAACTATTAATTTATTTCTAATACACCATTCCTCGAATCTGATGAGTAGATTCGTTGCGTTTTTATGAAGAGTCTCTAGAGATGTGGCTGATATCAGTAAACTTACATCATCAGCGAACATGACTAGGAGTGAGTCTGGGTTCCTCATATGTGCATCTAGATCATTGATAAAAATTGTAAATAGTAATGGAGACAGCGCCGCTCCTTGTGGAACACCGAGATTCATTTCCCGACTGTGAGAGGTACTATCATCTAATTTAACAAATACCTTGCGATTTTTTAAAAATGATTATCCAGCCATTTAACTGGCCTCTAATTCCTATTTTATGGAGTTTGTCTATTAAGGAGTCCGGAATTACACAATCAAATGCTTTTGTTAAGTCGAAGAAAAGGCCTAGGACAAATTTGTTTTTATCCAATCCTTCATATATAAATTGCAGAACGTCATAAGTGGCAGTATTTGTTGAGTAATTTGGTCTAAATCCATGTTGTCTTGAACTAAGTATCTTGTAGTTTTCTAAAAATGTCGTAATTCTATTGTGTATAATTTTTTCTAAGATTTTACTAAAGATAGACACCAGTGTAATAGGTCGAAAGTTTTCAATTAATTCATGGCTTCCTTGCTTAAAAATGGGAATGATAGAAGCTATTTTCCATTTATCGGGAAATGTGCTTGTTCTAATCGATAGGTTATATATGTAACAAAGGGGTTCTATTATAATTTCTAAGCAGGATTTCACTACAGAGATTGGGACACCATCTGGTCCGCTAGATTTTTTATTGGGCATTATGTTTATTACATCTCTGATTTCTTGAGTAGTTATGTCGTCAATAAAAATTGAATGCAATATTCCATTTATTTCACTGTTGTCATAATCAAGGACCGCGAAGTGATTGTACAGAGTAGTTTCAGCAACCGTTGTGAAGTATTCACAGAATGCTTCACACAGTTCAGTGGGATTATCTATTGTATTTCCTGAGATATTTAATGAGCTAATTGTGGGTGATATTTTCTTATGATCTAATTTGTCATTGACTATTTTCCAAACCTCTTTACATGTTATATTTGCCTTTGAGATCTTTGAGTTATAATAGTCTCGTTTCTTTGTATTTATCATGTTAGTAAATAATCGCTTAGCATTCTTATAATTAGTTGTGATTTCATTATTGTTCAAAGACTTACTTAGCCAATATAAATCTCTTAGTTCACTACTTTTTAACTTCACCTCCTCGTCTACCCATACTGATTCCTTAAACTCATTATTTTTTTTGACATTAATTATGGGGCAAGCAGTGTCAAAGCAAAAATAGAATATTTCCCAGAAGTAACCAAATGCATCATTTGTATTGTTAAGGTTATATACATTATTGAAATCAGAATTTAATAATAAATCGTACAAAGATGTTAAGTTGTGTTGACTGAATATTTAATGTCTTATCGTTGAAACTGAATAACGAAAGATGGGATAGTAAATCAATGTCATAAGAATTTGTTAAAGAACAATCAAAGATTGTAAAACTGCAGGCGAGATCCAGAAAGTCGTATCAGTGTTTTATTGGATATACACGTGAAAAATGGACGTGAAATATTAATAGAAATACTAATAGATATTTTTACAAGTGTTCCAGTGGATGTAAAACCGTGAGATGTTGCTCACATCTGGACACTATTATTTACTGCTTATCATATTGACGATATTTATCTAAAATTCCATGTCGAGCTGAATAATTGAGCCGGCTCTTCATAAGTGATAGCAATTGATTATGTATATATGAAAATATGTATGCTTTAATACTTAAGCAAGTCATATTTGTCAATTTTTATTTTTCTTCTACCCTCACTATAAAAATTATATTTTGTAAACTAGTGTTTAGAGGTCTATAAATTATTATTATTATTATAAATTATTAGGTTTGTCATATTTCAAATAAAGATTATTATTATACGGTTCAGTAGCGTATTAATAATAATAATAATAACTTTATTGCCGTATCATCTTATAAAGATATTGACAATGTCATTAATTAGGTATAAAAGATAGAATAGCATCAATTAATAGACAAGCATAACAATAATAAACACTAATTGTAAAATCTTATGAATTAAATGATTAAAATAAATAAATAAAGCAGAGAGGAAAAGATTTAAAGGCACCAAAGGAGCCAAAGTCATAACTGTCAATATTGATAGGGTTAAACCGGCTTTTGTATTAGTTGACAGATGTGACACTTTGCCTACCCCGATTAAAAAAGTACGTTTTGCAATCGACACGTTGATTGATTGACTATTTTCTTTTTTAACGAGGGGGTGTATATAGCGACTATAGCGACTCACACTTCCAAAAGCGAGAAGTTTCCATGGAGTCGCTAAGAAACAAAAAGGAAAACTCGATCCATAATGGAGAAGTTTCCATGGAGTCGCTAAGAAAAATAAAAAACATTCGATATAAAAATATAATATCAATATACTACAAAATACTAATATCACATAAAATATGAACATGTATTAAAAACAATATAAGTATATTTACTTCCATTTTAATTTTATTTATAGCGATAACGCTATAAATTTGGTGACCCTCTAAAAATGTAAAAACATAATGCAATAATGCAGTTTAAATTACTAATTGTAGTATTCTTGGATAAAGTAAAAACAGTTACCTTATATATTTTTTAAATTTGCTTACCGAATTAATGTGTTTAAAAGAGTTAGGTAGGTGATTGTATATATCACTACAGAAGTAATAAGGACTTTTTTTATACATAGACAACATAAATGTTAGCATTTGACCTAGTGTCGTGATGTACCGAGTTATTTTGTGGAAACTTTCCTTCGTTCATTTTTACAAAAATTAGTGCTTGATAAATGACTATACAAGGGAGTGGCAAAATATGGTGCATTTTGGAAATAGGCTTACAGGATTCAAGTGGACCAATAGAAAAATTCTTGCGTATTATTCTTTTCTGTATCACAAAAATGCGATTAAGTTCAGTTGTCTGGCCCCAGTAAAGTACCAGATAGTTTAGTTGTGAATAAACCAAGACATAATAGATATTCATTAGATCTGTAATATCTAAGATGTTTTTACGATTAACAATAGCAAAGTATGCACTATTTAATTTACTGACCACAAAGCCAACATGTTCATTAGGGTGGGCCGAAACAAATGAAAATTTGAATTTGCAAATTATATAGCTTATAATTTGTTGTATGTATGTATCTATGTATCTAAAACTAATTCAGTTATATTTTTAGCCAAATCGGTTAATATCTATCCGGACCCCCCCACGGCCTTGAAAATGAAGGAAAATGCAAATTTTTCGATGTTTAACATTTTTCAAATTTCTTTATGACTCTTTATTAATGTCTAAACGTGTATGGCAAAAGTTTTCCGAATAAAATATTTTTAGTTCCGGAAATTAGAAATTTGTCATTAAAAAGTAGAATTTGACGAAAATAAGGTTTTTTGTACAACATATCTAATTTCCCTGGAACTGAAATAGTATATTGTGTATTTAGGTGCGAAAGCAATACATTCCCGGACGACGATGCAAATTGTTGGCCGAGGCGCTAGCCGAGGCCAACAAGCATCGAAGTCCGGGAATGTGCTTTCACACTGAAGTACACATACTATTTTTTCTGAAATCACAATCAATATTATTATAAATTAAGGAATTTGTATTAATGCATAACATTTCTTCATCACAATATAACTGCTTACTAATAAATGCAATCTTAATGTGAGTTGGTTTGTTTGCGTGTATTTATTTACTGTCTAAAATATACATAAAAACCGTACGGAAATGTTACTTTCCCGGCCTAGGCCGGGAAAGTAACATTCCCATACAGTTTTGTTGATTGTTGCTTGGCAACGGATCTTTTCCGGTCTGTTTTGTGATAGTTTCTTAGCAACGGACTAAAACACTGAAATTGTGCATTTTTCGATCTGAAATCACGCCGAAAATGTAGACATTCCCGATCGATTTCAGAAAAAATATTTTATTGGGAAAACTTTTGCCACACACATTTAGACATTAATGAAGTCATAAAAAAATTTCAAACGTCAGTTTGAAAAATGTTAAAAATCGAAAAATTGGTATTTTCCTTCATTTTAAAGACCGTGGGGGGGGGCCGGCTAGATATTAACCGATTTGGCTAAAAATTTAACTGAATTAGTTTTAGATACATAGGAACAAATTATAAGCTATATCATTTGCAAATTCAAATTTTCATTTTTTTCGGCCCGCCCTAATGTTCATCCCAAGTTAATTGATAATCGATGTAGAGACCCAAGAATTTGCAATTGTCTACTCTTTTTAGCAAAGCGTCATTGAGTTTTAGTGTTAGTTCTGGAATTTTACGCCTTTTAGAGAAAATCGTACAATGAGTTTTTGATGGATTAAGAATAAGCTTACCTACTACCAACCAAGAAAGAGAGTGACACTTTTAGAGATTGAAGAGGGAATATTTGCAAAACTTATTTAATGATAAAGAGACCATAAAGAACGCGGAAGTCTAATAGCAATTAATTGCAGTGCCAGGCCAACAATCACTGATTTGCCATTTTCTCAAAAACTGCTAATGCTAGAAAAAAAAGTTTCAAATAAAAAAGTTACGCCAATCTTTTATCTCCATATGCCCTCGATATACTTGATATCTATTTCGAAAGATAAAAAATTTTCCCGCATGTTACTTTTGAGAAAGCAAATTTTCGACATAGCCTTAGAAAAAAAAAATAATGATTTCTACACTTATTAAAATTTGACCTGCATATTAACATATTTTATTAACAAATATATAGTGATAAAAATTTGAAAGTAACCCATTGTGCCGTTTTTGAGTTAAAGCGAGTTAAAAGGAAAAATAATTGTTTTATATATCCAATAGACACCTCAAACTAGAGAAATGGGCCGCGAAAATTCTTAACGGCGTTAAATAATTATTTGTAATAAGTTTAATATTTGATAAAGGGTACATTGACAAAATATTAAGATGGAAAAAGATTTATATTGCCGAATATCAAGGTCCGAATTCCCTATCCTTTTTCCTAAACCCTCTATTCCTGAAAACGCATTATGCCCCTTCCATTCCTATTGCTTGGATTGCGTTAATTTTTTTTTAAGTAAACATAAAAAAGATCCTCACTTACCTGTAAAAAAGTTTCTCCTCTGAACCCTTTCCTACTTAAAAAAGGTGCATTTGAAAAAAAAAAAGCAAAAAGTTTTTCCCCTCCCACAAATTTGTTTACTTGAAAAAAAAAAATAAAAAAAATTAATCAGTCAAATACTAGAGATAACAGCGAACAAATTCCATTTTGGTTTTTCAAAATCGCACGACAGGGAAAAAAGTTCGGGGGGGGGGGTTTGAATAATTTTCCTTTCTCTACCTCCTCCTCCCCTAATTGGCCCACCATCTCCATCCTCCGACTCCATCAATTTTTGTCTATTTCACCTACCTCAAAAAAATCTCAGCACCCTAACTCCTTTTTTTCGTGAAAAAATTAAGGAATTACTTTTTTGTATATTAGTGTTACGGCAAAAAAACGTATATTTTAAAAAAACAATTTCACGAAAAGTTACTGACTGATTTGAGAAAAAATACCAGATTATGCGCTTCCGCGAGGTCTTCAATTTTTGACTTAACATTTTTTTCGTCAAGTCAATAATATCAAAGTTATTGTGAAAAAACTTGTTTTTGCGAATTTTAAATGCGAATTCCTACCCCACCTCGTGTGATCAAGCTGAACTAACTTGATAACACGATAAAAGAGAACGCGTGTAACCGAATTGTCAAAAAAAAAAAATTAAAAAAGTTGGTTTCATTTCAAAACCAGATCCGCTCCGCTATAAAGAACTGTTAGTAATAAAATTTGAACAATCACCCAATTGACATATATATCCAACCGCAGTTTATGTCGCTACCACTACCGAGAATTTTTGCAGAGAGAAAAGTTGGGCAACTCGTCAAAATGAAGCTACTGATGAAAATTCAGCCTGTTAGTAATGAAAAAAAAAAGGGGCGCTTTACTGTGGACTAAAACCTATCCTTTTCGAAGACAATATAATTTTATATAAAATTTCTAACTTTTAATTTCAAGCCGCTTGACCTTGAAAAATGTTTCGTCTGCGGCGCATTTTGGGACCCCATAACCCCATCTATGAATAAAAGGAAATAAATATTTCATTAGCTTTGGGGCGCGCCAATCCTTAATCCAGCCCTGCAAACAAGTAAATACCTTCATAAAAATATGTAATGTTTTTATTAGTATTATGGATATAGCGATTGGGGCGTCATTCGAAAGCATGGCCTCACCTTTGAAAAAGGCACCGTACGGACCTGTCGGTTACCAACAATTTTTTCAAGAATTTTTGAGAACATCATTAAGCCAGTTATAGATCTATAGTTTTCTAGTAATTCAGGATCTCCTTTTTTATAAACTGGTATGATTTCGCCCATTTTTCAAATTAATCTAACTCTCATCCTCTACCACTCTCTACAACTCTACAAAAAAATCATTGAAATCGGCAATGTAAATAAATAATATAATAATTACTTTTGATTTCTATTATTTCAAGACACACACTAGCTACACCGTAAACAATAAGCGAATGTAACCTTACACGGTACTGACTCCACGAGTTTGAATGTCTCGGACGGTTCCGCAATTACAGCACATAAAATCTGTATGATGTCTTACCATATCTATAGTGGCCGGAGGAAGCAGTAACATATAAGTATATACCTACTACCAAACGTACATGTACGGGCCCTGTCGTTAACCGTCTCGGAAATCCTTGAGTTTATTCACGGTTCCCGCAGTGAAGGTTAAACCAAATTTAGAATATATATTTTTTCAATGTTCCCATCATCAAATTATCTTTCTCAGTTTTCTAGCAATTTTATCTACAACATGTATTTTTTTAATTTAAATCTGCCCAGATGTATAAATTATTTTCGGTATTTTTAATATTTTTTATTATATTTAAACAGATAAATATTAAAGGCTAATATTTGGTGAAATCGTTAGTGCTGTTGATAGCAATCAAAATAAAAAAATAAACATCCACGTTGCATCTGATTGGCCATTCTTATCCCGCTACTCTTTCCAGTAGTGAAAATTTTGTATAAATTAACTAACAATCCAATGCAAATAACTTCTCCAATTACTAAAGGAGGAAATACCTAAATAAAATTAAAATATGTGGTTAAGTAATTATAATAATGAGACTTTGGTTGGGACATATTTGTAATAATTTATATAAATCCAATATGTTGTTAATTATAAATAATCTTATAAATAAGTATTTTAACATTTCATCTTGACGTTTTTAATTAAAATTTAAAAAGCATACACGTAAGCAATTTTAAATTTAAAATAAAAATATACATAACAATAACAATTACTATGAAAACATTATAATAATTAGTTAATAATTCAATTATTCTTTAAATCTGAGAATAATTATATTACATATTTAAATTATTTTTTTACCTATGATAAAAACAATGAAAATTGATTATGCAATGACAATTTTAACGTGTAGGTATATGAAGTAGGCTCTAATTATTTAGTTACCTAATACATATTTCAATACAATGTTTTTTTCTCTATAAAGTTTGTGTCGATAATTATAAAATAATTTGTTTCATACCAGTTTAGCCTAACTAGCTACTTTTTTGGTCATTTTTGTTCAAAGATAATGAAAGCCTTTTCCGAGAAGTGTCCCCACAAACAGATTTCCTGCGTGCCGGACCTTCTGAAGGAGTTGGAGTACCTTTTCTTCTCTGAATTCCTACATTTCCAGTTTTTCTTCCAGTATTTGGTGTTTTAATTAAACCTGGTTTATCACAATTTATTGGTAAATTTCCACTTCTGGACCAATTGTCCATTTGGGCTTCTCTCGATTCTTTAAGAATTGTACGTATAGCCCCAGTTTCTCCAACTATTTCTTGAAGTTTCTGAATTGTTGTATACAAACACACAGCACTAACTAATCCAAAGTCAAATAAACTACACATATGAGCTACAAAGTTTTTATATAAATTTTTTAATAGTAATTCTTTCCCTTTATGCTGGACAAACATTTGACAAGCCAAAGGAATTTGGCAGTCGCCTACAAATCCATATTTCATAACATGCAAGTTCCACATTTTCATTAGTTCTTTTTCTCCCTCATTTACATCTGTGAATTCATCGATCATCATCATTGTTTTATTTTGTAACCATTCAGGGTCATTTTCTCCTTCAGAATCAACATCCATTTCCTTAGGATAAATTGGTAAGCAAGTAGTTGTATGGTGATACAATCTATTGTGGCCAGTGATAAATGGTCTCTGTCCGTCATATTCACAGTCATCTAATTCTAAAAATTCCGATAAACTAGGCTTTGATCTCTTTGGATGACATACCAAAATATGTGTTACAGATGCTCTACGGACTGGCCCATTCCTCGAAAAAGCACAAACAGAAGGTTGCGATATTAGATCATGTGGAGATCCCGTATACGAGCCATCATACATTTCATTAATTGCTACGTCTATTCGAGCCCCTACAGAAATAGGAACATAAGTAAATGTGAATCGAGAATGACACAATTTTAAATGTTTTAAAAGTGTATAAAGCTGATTACAATTTAAACTACACCACGGGCAGTGCAAATCCTCACAAGCTTCAGTTTGTTGACGTGAATTATTATTATAGACAAATTGATATACAATCTGTAATTTTTCTATATTATTATTGCTGCCATTCATCATCAGGGGAACGTTTTCTTTATTCTCCTGTAAGGGGTAAGGTTTGGGCCGGTCAACGATTCGAGCACTGGCCTCTGGAGACCAATTAAGTTTGAATTTTAAAACTGCACCTTTCATGAAGGCATCCAGATTTCCACAAGTTTCTACTAAATCATTAACATTTTCCCAACTAGAATGCTTTTTGGGTGAATTCTTTGAATTTGCCGAAAAATCTTGTACAATGATATCATAATCTCCGTCACTTAAATAACATCTATTATGTTTATCGTAAACAGTTAGTTCGGCACCATACAATTTTGTATTATCTAAAGTACTGCCGTTTGACTTCCTCTTCTTTAAAGCTGGTTCATCATCATCATTATCTCTATCAGGAGTAATTTTTACTCTAAATAACAAAATATATGACTTAACTAATGGGCCACTCGAAGGATTAAATGATTCGGTGGGGATACTTATTGTAGGCGCTGTTAAGGGTAGATGCTGTTCGTTTGGATTTATAGGGACATCGGCAGTTCCAAGAGTAACTTGCATGCTGGGTGCAGAACTATCTTTACGTTTTTTATGACTAATTTTTAAAAGCACTGTTTCTACTTGAGCTATTTGAGCGTTATAGTCTAAAGATTTATTGTTAAAACCCAAAAAGGTCAGATTAATATAACCAGGTTGGATAGTCAGTGCATCTCTTCTAGAATTTACCTTTTCTAGTAGAGTGTCCACTTTGAATTTTTGCCTATTTCTATGAGGTCTTGACATTCTATGTTTCATATAGGTTAACGTTCTATTAAGAAAGATAGGCTAAAAAAAAGTTATTAACTAACATATTCACAGTCAATATAAATAACTTACTGAACACATATTTCTGGTACGTAAATATCGGTATATTTGGGTAGGTTCTGAAAAATAAATAATAATTATTAACAAAATTCAATAGGCATAAAGAAAACAGCATTTCTTACTCTCAAAGGCCTGTAAAAATAATTCATGATCAGCTTGGATGTGGTCAATTCTTGGAGTCTTTGCTGTGTCAGGATCCTTTTCTCTTTTTTTTGGAGGCATTATGTAAATAATAATATACTTTTAATATTAAGTACCCGCGAAAACAAGGCAACCGTTTACTTCTTTCTCATATGGCGTGCTTTTCTCACTCTGTTCTGTTTGTAGCTTTTGACAATTTTGACATCTACACCCAGTGTAGCCAACGTGAAGATATTGCAAACACATCAGCCGTATGTGCACCAAATCTCCTAGGCAGTAATCTGTGTTTCTATTATTCATGCCTACAGCCTCTGTGAATTTTACCTAATCGCACTGAAATGAGACAAATCTATAGATTAAATTTATGCATTCTAATATCATTAGATATGAACTGGAGAGGAAGTTTTCTATATAATCACTTTTAATCATAGCTTTTAATCGATTCATTTAAATTCTTTAGAATGATTGAAAAGTGTAGAAGAAGAAGAAGAAAAGTTGATGGGCAATCATTATGGAATCGTGTTGTGTTCTACTAATGGCAGTACTGCAGGTAGTGGTGTTGATTGGTATGGAAAGGAAACGTCAAGACGACGTCAAAAACTAGGGATTAAAAAAATTTAATAATATTATATTAGAACAAAACAAGATGGAGTTCTTAGGTAAGTTAGTGTATAAATGTTAAAATATTTTCTAGTTTGTAGAAAGTTGTGTACGAATTCTTTTTGCACCTATATTTTATAACGTTGAAAATATTGCAATTCATTGTCTCAAATTCATGGTATGATTATTAATTTAATTTTTTTGATTCCAACAATTGAGTACTTAATGTGTTTTAGGCGGTGAAAGTGAAAGTATTGATAGTAAAGTTTTAAGTGCTTCTGAAGAAAACTGTACCAAAGAAGAAAGTGATAATGTAACAGAACCCTCAGAATGTAAAATACCTAAAACAGATTTGAAAGAAGAATCAGCAATTTCAAATTCATCAAGTAATGCTGAAGATATTGTTGAAGTGAAAGTAATTTATAATAAGAAAAAGTATGACGTTAAGGCTCCTTCAGATTCAACTATCTTGGAATTTAAGAAACAATTGCAGGGTTTGTTAGGTAGGTACTCTGAAACAGATGAGGTAGAAATAATTCACGTGGTTTACATTATGCTTTATTCAGATATATTTCTGTGACAAACTGCAGTAATAGCAGTGGAGTGTAGTAAATTATAATAAATGGATGTGAATGCAAACAGAACATTCATACAATGATGTAATTATTCTCTCATCAATACATCATATTCATAGATAAACTGAGAGATGAATGCGATAATATTAGAACATGTAAATCATTGTCACTATTGTCACATTGTCCCTATCGCTTGAGTCACTGTCCATCAAATTAATTAGTACTACAATAGACAATAGTAGAAAAAATATTGTATCAAATTCACGCATAAAGTGTCTACTTTATAACATGGGAAATTTGATACGCAAGCCATAGGTGAGTGCGGCAATCCTGAGTTGCATGAATTACTAATCTCGCCTTTTTAACAGATAGAGGCATTTCTTTCACCACTTTTTAGGTGTAATTAGGGAATCCAACCTGTCAAAATTGTTTTTCAATATGGCGTTTTGGGCAAACACAGGGTTTATTTTAATTAACTCGCGAAAACGTAGCCAAGGTAACCGAAAAACGAACTCTTTAACAAATGTTTGCCGGATGTTTGCCCACAACGCATCATGTGGTTTGGGCTCTGCAGGTTTTTGGGCGTAATATAATTTATATGTAATATTTTTTTGCAGCTGCATTATTTCTTACGACAGCGAATATTAATGAGGTCATCTTCCATGTTTTATTTTAAATTGTGCAATTTCAAAAAAAAATCCCGTATTTTTTTATTCTCTTATTACATCGTTTATATAAAAAAAAATAATAAAATGTTTGCTCACTTATGATGTGGCAAACACGTGATGAACTGATTCTTAAAAAATTAAATCATATTGTAAACATTCTCAAATAATGTAAAAACTACGAAATGACAAAATTTTAATGTCTGAATATTTTTATCGTCATTTTGAATCATCAACTTTATGTACGCACTTTTTACTTGTTTTTTAATCAATCTGTTCAGTCTTTTGATGGTCTCTATTTATGTATTTTCGAATACCTGTGCTTCAATTTTGAAAATAAAGACCTCAAATTTTGTGAAAATTCTAAACCGTCGGTTTTATGTACAGGGTTATTCATTATATTTAGTCCACCCTTTATTATCGTTATTATTGCAGATAGAAAAAAAAGTTTCGGACAAAAGATATAGCGCTGTATCTGAACCCCTTGAATAAGTTAATAGAAGCACAGTGGCGTGCAGAAAGAAACAATAATATATTTTTAATGGAATATCCTGTGTATTTTTGAATTCTTGCATTATTCTTTTCTTTCTGATTTCAGAAATATGACATGACATTTAAGCTATTTATTATACGAAGGGAAATTACAAATATTAAATAGTCTATGAAAATGACAAGTATTCTGTTATAGGGCATCTTCACGTGACGTCACAGCTAACCTCAAAAATATGTGTTTCTTAAGATTTAAGAGTATTACCCGGCTATTATTAAAATTTCTGCCTGGTTCCCGCATTTTCAACTAAAATCTAGTTCAGTGTAATATTTTAAATATTTGCTTGGAGCCAGTACGGCTCCAAGCTAAAAATGAGTATACAAACATTAAAAATGAGAATAAACTTGAAAAACTTAAAATTTAAGGCTATGTTGGTTACAAGATCCAGATGCCCTATTATATGAAACGCTGACAGATTTAATAACAGAATACTTGTCAGTTTCATAGACTACTTTAATAATTGTAATTTCCGTTTGTATAATAAATAGCTTAAATACGATTTCCAATCTTCAATATCTCGAAAACAGTTAAAGATAGGACTATCATATGTCATATTTCTGAAATCAGAAAGAAATGAATAATTTAGAAATTCAACAATACACAAGGGCGTTCCATTAAAAAATATATTTATCGTTTCTTGTACCTCTCAATTTTTGCACGCCACTGTGTTTCCATTAACTTATTAATTTCCATTAACTTATTCAAGCAAAAGTTACAGCCCTACAACTTTTGTCCGAAACTTTTTTTGCTATCTCCAATAATAACGATAATAAAGGGTGGCCTAAATATAATGAATAACCCTGTATACACTTGTTTTTTTTTACTCATTACTTGTTCAGAGCCTTTTGATTCGCTTCTCCATTTATGTATTTTTGAATTTCGGCCAGCATATTGGTTTCGTCATGTTGAAATATCAAAGAATGATTCAGTCGCAATGAAATTGAAAACATCTATGTACTTTATTACTTCGAACACGAATTCGAGTTAAAAAAAAAAAGATACTCTCAATTGCTCGTTTCCTGACATGACATGAGATAGACCTCGTTCCCCTCTTTGTGACTTTTGTCATGCTTTGATGAATATCTGGGAAATACTACATTTTATTCTGTTGAAGAATATTTAAATTGCCATTTTAATGTGGTGTTTTTAGTTTAACTCTAATCTTTTATAACGCAGCACATGTTAAGGCGTGTGAGTGACGAGCATGTTTGAACAAATTGTCTATCATGGGTTCAATCCCCAACTCCAACATTGGCAATGTCGGTGGGTAATGGATGCTGTCTGCGCTTTTCAAATGTGTAACCCCGTTCCAAACAGCCCAGGCTTTGGATTTGGAAGTTGTCTAATATACGTTCAAAAATTACGTAACGCAAAATTTGATCAAATTTGGCCCCCTCCCATCCCCTTGTTACATGTTGTCACGTTTGAAGATGAATACGTCACAAAGTTCACCAAACTAAAAATAAGAAGAGAATGAGAATGAGAAGTTAAACTTCATTCATTTAAAAAAATGCAAGAGTTCAAATAATACCGTTTATTGTATAAGGGTTATATAATAGGGTCATCTCGCACATCTAATTGTGATATTCTAATGCATGTGGTGAACACTTTATAAGTTGAAATTAATAAACACAGTGATGAAGTTTTAGTTTATCATCTATCAGTAATTTATTTTTATGTTTAAAGTTTGAATTCCCACGATGTGACGTATATGGCCCCATTTTCAAAGATCGTGCACGAGTTGACCCGATGTTAATGGTCGATTTTTTTTATTAACCGGTTTTGGCTCTAGGTGACGTGCCATCACGTAAATATTCTCGTACACATATTAGAATATTTATTTACTGTCTTGCACATTTTTTTTGGCGAAACATTCAAAAATAATACTATAAAATTCAGTTGCACCATAGTAGATAGATAGATATAGTGGAGTCAAAATAAAATTTGAATGGAATTCTCTGGCTACAGCAATTTTATTGTTTTGATTTGTTGTAGGTTTAATACCAAGTGCTCTGAGCATTTTTTTTACAAAATCCGTCCATTGCTTCTTGTAGAATTTTAACAATTTATTTTTCAACACATAAATTTTCTGCTATTTTTCCTATTATCTCATGTCATAGTAATCATATCGCAATAATAAAAATATCAAATTGTTCGCTATAAAATTATGAATAAATTGTATAAAAATAAAAACCACCAAAAATTCCCTTTTTTTTAAGTTTAAGAAATATGATGTAAATAATCCATCAATTTTAACGAAAGTTGGTGGCACCATGCGCTTTATTGAACTAAACCTCCGTGCCAAATTTTAGAGCAAAATGTTTATTCAAATGACCAAAAATCAACAATAATTTCGAATTTTCCATCGCATTTTGTTTAAGTGTATCGACTCGTAGTAGGACAATTTTCTTTTAAAGTGTATGTTTTTACATGTACTTTTGGTGGTGTTTAGAAAGAAAAAAAAATTTAAATTTAAACTAATTTTTTGGAATTTAATTGTAATTATGGATATTGCACGTATAAACAAGTTCAAATAACTACGTGATTTTTTTGTGAAACCAAAAACGATAAGCGAATTATGAAAGTATAGTTTAAAAAAAAGAATGATGTTCTACTTGCATTTGAATCCGTGATACGTTAGTTTCTACGTTTTAGTCGATTATAAGTAAACATATTGATGTTTTTTTTGAAATTTGCGCATATTGTTCCAAAATGATTACATTTCTCTCTCTGCCAGTTAAAACTTATCCACAACTAAAACTTTTTGAATTACATCGCATAAAGCACCATTGAGGAGATAACTCACGTTCGAAAAAAAAATTATCTCCCCTCTCCCTGAATATTGTAACTAGGCAACTAACTTAATTAATGGTATACATCACTCCATTTTCATTATACCAAGTCTTTTTTTAACATTTTTAGTCTTTTTCGTATATTCTGATTCTTTTATTTAACAAAATATAATTTGTTAAGTTTTTATTCATCATAAATTCAACAATCTTTATTATTTTATAATGTTTTCGGCTCTTGTCATATCTGATTTTCCGTTTCTTTTTAAAATGTTTGTGTTTTGTGTTTATTTCCAATTTTTAATGTATTGTAACGTAAAATAATTTGTTTAGCCGTTATTTAATTAAAATGCATTGGAAATTTTAGTTTCAACATTTATTTTGTGGGACCAGACTGATATCTGATAAAGAAAATTGAAGACAACATTTACATAAATGATACTTAAAATAATTTCTATTTATAAAATTAACGTGATTACTTTTAATTGGTATACCCGACGGGTAAACCGCCATCTAAAACCATTACCTGGTTTAAATTATTTTTTTTTACATAATTATAAAGTACGTAAGTAGCTTAGTATAATTTTGAAATATCCATGCTTATAAAAAGATGTGCAAGTTTTTTACGATCGACAAGCTACAAAGGATAGGGATTAAATGCACAAATTTGTGTCATTTTGTAATGGATTAAATTGCAACAACTGTTCTGAAATAATATTGAAACAAACTGAGGACGAACTTGACGACGATGAAGACGATGTTTTATTGATTTCTGAAATGGAAACAGATGAAGCAGACTTTAAAAATTCATTTATTACAGCGGAAGACATTGACAACAACGAAGTAAGCAATGTTTCGGAAAGTGAGGATGATTTTCAAATTGATAGTGAAGAAAGCTCCGTCGATGAAGATGAATCAGATGATTCAGATTTTGTTTTTAAAAGAAGGAAACTACAATAATATTTGTAGGTATAATTAAAGAATATTTCTATTCTTCTTCTGTACCACTGCATTACGTCTCTATCAACGTTCCCTTACATATGAAATAAATGGTACGGCCAGGCCAAACTTACTTTTTTGACTGACTTTCAAATTATTTATTTATTATTTTTTTACCGAAAAAACAAATAATGGGTATGTTTTTAGATCAATTTACAAAATCGTTAAAGACGTTTTCTAGAAAATCGTTTTTCCATATGAGATATCATTCGCAGCACTATAAGGCTCAAAATTGGGACCACTATTATACTGTTCCTACTATATGTTAACAGCATATTAGCTCGCATATTATATAATAGTACTTCAGAAAACATGTTTGTTGATCAATTTACTCTAGTTCATCATTGAATATTGTATAATGTCTGAAATAATTGTTTGATGATGACATATTCTGTACATTATGTAATTTTAGAAAGACTAATATGTAAAGAATAACAATACAACTTTTAATTTTTTTTCCTAATTTTATAAACAGAATCTATTTTAAGTATTGTCACATATAAATCCCATATCCTTTCCCACTCCTTTCATGTTGTTGAAACGCCGCATTTGACCTCGGAAACAGTTTAAATGTCCAACAACGTTGCCAAGTTTATATTTCTACAGTAAAAATGTGGTAAGACACTGTTGCCATTTTAAAATTTACTATTATTGTTTATTTGCTCAATATAATATAGAAGTAAAGTAGTTTATATTAGACAATTTGAGTCACTTAAAAATATTAATTAGATAATAAACGTACCTTCTCATTTTAATTATTTTTATTATATTTAATAACTTCTCAAATATTATATGATATTTTGTTGTTGTATTGTCAACATGAAGTATTTTATTTATATACAGTGTGTATTTTTTTAGATGGATTCACCAAAATAAACAAAACAACAAGAAAATTCAAAATCAAACGACACGTGTAGGTTATACGATGACAGCAGTACTAACGCTAACTCTCTTTGATAAAACTATATATTGCTCGGAATAAGTCGGTTCAAAAGTGTATGGCGGCAACTACACGCGACAATGTAATCTTTACATGTTCATGTACAGTCAAATTTTATGACTGTCCAGATTAACTGCGCAGGCGTCTGGTCCCTTTAGTAGGGAGCAGAGGCTGATCGTGCCACACAAATAGCTCTGTAATGCTCTGTGTCGCTTATGGGATTTATATGTGGTATCGTTTATGTAAATGTTGTCTTCAATTTTCTTTATATTCAGATATCCAGTCTGGTCCCACAAAATAAATATTTTGAAACTAAAATTTCCGATGCATTTTAATTAAATAACGGCTAAACAAATTATTTTACGTTACAATACATTAAAAATTGAAAATAAACACAAAACACAAACATTTTAAAAAGAACCGGAAAATCAGATATGACAAGAGCCGAAAACATAAAATAATAAAGATTGTTGAATTTATGATGAATAAAAACTTAGCAAACTATATTTTGTTAAATAAAAGAATTAGAATATACGAAAAAGACTAAAAATGTTAAAAAAAAGGCCTTGATATGATGAAAATGGAGTGATGTACACCATTCATTCATTCATTAAGTTAGTTGCCTAGTTGCAATATTGAAGGAGTGAGGAGATAATTTTTTTTTCGAACGTGCGTTATGTCCTCAATGGTGCTTTATGCGATGTAATTTAAAAAATTTTAGTTGTGGATAATTTTTAACTAGCAGAGAGAGAAATATAATCATTTTGGAACAATATGCGCAAATTTCAAGAAAAAATATCAATATGTTTACTTATAATCGACTACAATGCAAAAACTAACGTATCACGGATTCAAATGCAAGTAGAACATCATTCTTTTTTTTAAACGTTGGCTATTTCAGATACTTTCATAATTCCCTTATCGTTTTTGATTTCACAAAAAAATCACGTAGTTATTTGAAATTGTTTATACGTGCAATATCCATAATTACAATTAAATTCCAAAAAATTAGTTTAAATTTAAATTTGTTTTGTTTCTAAACGCCACCGTAAAGTACAACACTTTAAAAGAAAAATTGTCCTACTACGAGTCGATGCACTTAAACAAAATGCGATGGAAATTTCGAAATTATTGTTGATTTTTAGCCGTTTGAATAAATATTTTGCTCTAAAATTTGGCACGGAGGTTTAGTTCAATAAAGCGCACCAACTTTCGTTAAAATTGATGGATTATTACATCATGTTTCTTAAACTGTAAAAAAAGGGGAATTTTTGGTGGTTTTTATTTTTTTACAAATTTACAAATTATCAAGAAGTTTCTTCATATGCCTAGTCTTGTTCATAATTTTATAGCGAACAGTTTGGTATTTTTATTATTGCGATACGATTACTATAACATGACATAATAGGAAAAATAGCAGAAAATTTATGTGTTGAAAAATAAATTGTTAAAATTCTACAAGAAACAATGGACGGATTTTGTAAAAAATTGCTCAGAGCACTTGTTATTATACCTACAACAAATTAAAACAATAAAATTGCTGTAGCTAGAGAATTCTTATTAACCTATTTTGATCCTTAATTTGACTCCACTAATATATTTATTTTCAACAGATATGCACACACATCATAAAAATCTTATATATTCATATTTGAAGTATATCAATCAAATATAAATCTTGATTGTTCAGGTCTGAAAAATGATCTTCATATCAATTCTCTCAAAGTTCGCCGGAAACAGAGATCTTAAACTATTATATAACATAATTAATTCGAATATTTACTACCCATACTATGGTGGTCCTTATTTTGCGACATTGGATTTTTTTTTCCCTAAAGTTTTTCCAATTATTTTAAAAATGAAGAATACAAAATTTTAACTCGATCGGATAACGCTAACCTGTGCCTCAAGGCAATTAAAATTCACCATCAGACACAATTTTTATCGATGGTTTTTTCTTACAATTTTTTTGGCTTCACCCCCTAAAGTGGTTCCAATTATTTAAAAAATGAAGTATATAAAATTTTAACTCGATCGGATAATGCTAACCCGTGCCACAAGCCCATTAAAAGTCACTAAAATACGCAATATTTACCTATTTTCAAAAGTATCTCGTTACCGGTTGATCACATCGAAATTTTCTACATTTTTAATAGAATGGAACTTTCATTTTCTAAAACTTCGTTTATTTGTATTTTTCTCGTACAATTAATACTTTTTGAAATAATGGAGTTTTGATTGCCGTAAACACGTACTAGAACATTCATATTCTCGCTATTGACGTCTTAGCGGATATTTTAGATCCCATGAATTATTCGTTTTGGCTTCTCAATAATACCTTATAATCGAAATTTTGTACTACTGGCCATATAAAATGGGCCTCTCAAATTTTCATAGTGTAATTTTGGCTTTAAACATTATTTGCTCGTTTTCTACGTTATTTCCAAACGACCTCAAACTGATCTTTTCAAATTTGTATTGCTTGAAATTAAAAAAAAATCTGTTTTCAGATATTTACATCAAATCTAACTCTGAAGTATTACGCACAAACACGCACACCATAAACGCACACCACATATAACTAGACAACTCCCAAAGCCAAAACCAAGGCTGTCCGCAGATATACATCCAAACCCACCGGCCTTGTCAGTGCCGCACAACCTTTCCAAAGTTTTTCCCATCAGCTCCTTGCTGACATCAGCTCAACGTTCAGCAGATGGGCCTCTTCGCTTTTTGCTGAACTCTGAAGAGATCAAAATTAAAATATAAAAGGTGTATAAATAAAGTCGATGATTCAGAATTTCTGTAAGAATATTCAATTTCGACGGCCCTTGATTTTTAAAATCGGAATGCAGATATTTGTAAATATATAATCGGAAAAAAATAAAAAACCAAACATATTGCGATTAAAAAACATGTAAAAAGTGTGTAGATAAAGCCGTGACTAGCTTTATAGTTCCTAATAATGATAATATCATTCACCAGAACTTGAAAGGTTTTTTACACAATATATAATATGTTATATAAAAATTTCCAGATCTTTGCAAAACATACCGGCGACATATATCAATCAATCAATCAAAATTTATTAATCTTTTGGGCCACTGGTTACAGTGGATGAGACAAGTCAACAGTACATGGGTATAAAAAAATACACAGATTAAAATATGAAGTACAACATAGGATAAAAAATATTACATTCAGACTAACATTTTTTAAAACTCGCGACATAAAATGATTGGGTAACAAATTAATAAGAGTAAAATGAAAATATGATGGCTCATACTATATCTAAGCCGTTTAATGCCTCTGTGAACTCATTAAGAGTGTAGAAACACTTGCTGAGTAAAAATTTTTTCAGTTCTTTTTTAAATTGGAGAGATGTTAATTCTTTCATATAGGTTGGGAGTACATTATAGAACTTAGTTCCTGCAAATACTGGTGATTTTTCATATTTTGAGTAGGAGTGTTTTATGGGCTGAAAATTGTTTTTACCTCTGGTATTGAAGTGATGTATTTAGGCATGAGTTTGGAAAAGATTTTTGTTATCATGTACGTATGTTAAAATTTTTAACAGGTAGGTGCTAGTTAGAGTTAAAATTTTGTGTTCTTGAAAAATATCTCTACAAGATGTACGAGGGTTTACATTGAAAATTAGTCTAAGGATAGCTTTTTGTTTTATAAATATTCTATTAGCCTTCGTAGATTGCCCCCAGACAGCGATATTGTAGGTCATGACAGAGTGGAATTTCGCATAATATACTGATACAAGGGATTTTGTGTCTAATTTGTTTTTTAGAGATTTAATTAGAAAATAAATTTTGTTTAGTTTTTTACATGTAAGATCAATGTGGTTATGCCAAGAGAACTGTTCATCAACCATTGTGCTTAAGAATTTTGTTGTATTGACTGCATTTAGAGGTTCGTTGTGAAAGTGGAAATTGAAATTGTGTTCAGTTTTTAGACTCGTTCCGAATTCTATACACTTGGTTTTTCCTAGATTAATAATGAGACGGTTTTGTAGGCACCAATTGCTGAACTCATTTAAGGTGATGTTGACTTTCTGCTGTACTTCTGTGGAAGTTTTACCTGATAAAATTATGGAGGTGTCGTCTGCATATATAAATAACTTTCCGTTTGTGATGTAATTGGGTAAGTCATTTATGTATAATAAAAACATGAGTGAACCACGAACGCTGCCTGCCTTGGGGAGTACCAGTATTTGTTGAGAATATTTCTGATTTTATATTGCCTTGCTTTACATGGAAGTATCTATTAGTGAGATAAGAGACCAGAAAATGGTTTATGTTTCCACGTAGGCCTAGGTTTGACAGTTTTTCAGACATAAAGTCGATGTTGAGTGTGTCAAAGGCTCGGGTTAGGTCGAAGAAAGTTCCAACAACAATTTCTCTATTGTCGGTTAGATTGTGTATGTGTTGAACAAACGAGAGTGTCGCAGTTTCTGTGGAGTGATTTTGTCTGAAGCCATGTTGGCTGTCTGTGAGGAGATGAAAAGCTTCAAGGTAACTATTTATTCTTTGAGCTAGTATAGTTTCGATGATTTTGGAGAAGATACTTATTAATGAGATAGGTCGATAATTATCAATATTTGTAGGATCTCCTCTCTTTAAGATGGGTACGAGAATTGCAAGTTTGAGCAAATCTGGAAATTGTCCGTGTAAGATGCATAGATTGGCGATGTGTACAATTGGTTCTATGAGTATGCTACTACATTCTTTGATGAGTTTTACAGATACTTCGTCAAATCCCGTGCTTTTTTTATTAGGTAATGACTTGATGACTTTCAGAACCTCATTTGGGGTAACTGGGGTAAGGTACATATTGGAGTTGACATTGGAGGACGTCGTGCATCTTTTAGGGATAGTGGCGTTAAAGTGTATCTTTTATCTTATCCTCTACGATCGAGGAAAAGTATTTACCAAAAGTTTGTGCTACTTCCATATCATCAGTGATGGTTTTGTTGTCATGGTTAATAGTTAAGTTATTTTCACTTATTTTATGATTTGGGTTATTAACTAGGTTCCACAATGCTTTACTATGGTTATTGGATTGTTTGATTTTACGCATGTAGAATGTTTGTTTTTCAATTTTAATCTCATTTTCTATAGTTTTCTTCGTTGTTTTATATTTGTTGTGTAATATTTCAGAGGGGTATTGTTTTCTTAAGTGGTTTAAATGTTTGAGATCTTGTAATTTTGTTCTAAGGTTAGGAGTGAAAATGATTTTAGGCTGTTTATTTGTTATGTTCTTTTTGTGATTATTGGAAAGGCAGCCTCAAAGCACCACTGGAAGTGTTCCCAGAAGGAACCGTATGCCTCGTTTATGTCCATGTATGCAGTGTTGTAAAAGTTTTTTGTGAAAACTATATCGCTCTTAAAGAGTTTTTTGAATTCCGATATGGAAAGTTCATTGACCTTTCTAAGTTGTGGTCTGGCTTTGATGTTCTTGTGAGCTGTGTTATCAGTAACATCTCTCCAGGTTACTACCTGTGCATAGTGATCAGAAAGTCCTGGATCGAAGTTGTCGCATAGTAAATTGCCTTTGTCAATGTTAGTTAGTATGTAGTCAATGCTGCTTTGTGTTAGATAGCTGCCTGAGTTAGCGACCCTCGTAGGGCAATCGAAGAGAGACAATAGTCCATATGATTGTATTATATCTTCTAATAATAAAGTGTTTAGTGATTTATTCCTACTATCGATGTTAAAATCTCCGCATATAAAAATATTTTTATATCTGTTTGTTACTCTTGTTAGCAAGTTTGACAGTTGCACTAAGAAAGTATTTATATCGCTGCTTGGGGATCTATAAAGGCAGATGATGCAGGTATCTTTTAAATATGACATTGCAGAGCATTCAAATGATAATTCAATTGATAAGTCGCAAATATTTTTTAAGTTTTTACATTCGCTTGCAATGTCATGTTTAGCAAAAATTACTGTACCGCCATGTATGTGTCTTTGGCGACAGTAGTTGCTGATTTGCTGATATCCTAAAATATTTATTTGTTCAATCTGTGTTTTGCAAGCCCAGTGTTCACTAAGGCACAGAAAATTAGGATTTATTTCATTTACTAGGAGATCAACTGTGTTTACACAACCCAAGAAGGTAGTGTGATTTGGCTTGAATTTTGGTTATCTCACTAAAACAAAGTTGTCAATGAAGGCTAATACAGCACTACTACTACTAATGTTATATACCAAGTCCGGTAAAAATTCATTTGCAATATTGTAGTAATAGTAATATAACCAGTATTTTGGGTTTCTGCATTTGTAACCTGTTCAGTGTATTTATCTACTTAATCACTTCAGCTATTTCAAATAGGTGTAACCATAATATAAGTGTCATATTTAGTATCATAAATTTTTTTAAAAAAGTGTAAAATATAACAATGAAAATATAAAATGAAACAACACGAATTCATTGCTTGATTAAATGAGGCGCTCGCGCGCAAACCCCGATAAATCCACAAAAAGTCAATTTTGAGTTTGTAATAGTTTCATGTATGTTAGACTAAACTCTACAAGCCTATATAATCTTTGGTAACCAAAACGCCATAAATCCCATATAAATCTAATGTTAAAGTTGACCGTTTCGAACAAAACTAGATAAATCCAATATTATCGGGATCAAAAGCAGATAAATCCATTTTTATACAATACAGTGTCATCCATTGTGAGGTAGAAAAGTTAATATTGATTGACGTTTGAAAAAGTTCTCTGTAATATGACTATTTACTGTAAAAACCTACTTCTCTTCTAGAAATAAAGAAGACAACTGCAAGACATTTTATTACCAATATATTATAACGGTTTTATCTGAAATTTTAACAGATATTGAGAATTAATTTTTGTTAACAATGAATGTTTTTATTTATTTTTAATAAATTATTAATGTTGTCAAAATTTATTTTTCTGCATCTTTAACGTTTTATTTTAAAGCAAAAATCGATAAATTCGTATTTACATAGCAAAATCCGATAAATCCAGCAAGAAAAGTTAAAAAAAAATAAATAAATAAAGTAGCATTGTTCTTATTTTTTGGTCTTATATTCTACAGCCTAGAAGATATTTTTTGACTTAAAAAGAACAAAAAAAGACTTATTGGTTTTTGCTTGAGAAGTTTTTTGTAATTTCCCACAACTTTGTGTGTGTGGATTTATCGGGGTTTGCGCGCGAGCGCCTCAAATGCATGCATCAAATAAAAAAATTTAATGCTAGTTTTAATGTTTTAAACATGATACAGTTATAACGCCAGTTTTTTATAAAGAGAGTGGCTGATATATTTTGCTGTTCTAAATTTTAAAAGAAATTATTGTGGCCCTTAAGGTGGGTTGTATGGACCATATTCAAATGAAAATTGGTTCGATAGAAGGTCAATATCCAAAATTTCTTACTGTTTGTTGGGTATTTTGCCACTTTCTCTAAAAATATTTAAAAATTTTGATAAAAGAAGCCTCTGCTCCAAAAGGATTAGACAGAGGCTGGTTTTTAATTCTTCTAGTACAAATATCTCACACCTAAAAATATATAAACTGAAACAAAAATGTTAAATGATAATTAAAAAATTAAATAAACGTTTCGGAAAATTTGATTTCTTTTTCTGTTGCCAAAACTTTGACTTCAAGTAAAGACATGGCAGTTTTACTTGAAGTCAAAACATTATTTAATTATTTTTTTGGGGGAGCCTGCCTGATGATAATAACTATTAATCAAAAACTTATTTTTATTGTTGAAGACAAACAAATTTCCAAAATTTAAAATTTTTTTATTGTTTGTCTGTATGTAACTTTTTTTGTACACAAGTTACTCTGGAACCGTTTAATATATTGACTTGAAATTTGGTACACGTATGTACTTTAACGAGATCTGGAAGTAGATTATATTTTCATCTTGTTCCGTCGAAGGGTTGGGGGGTGAACTGGGGTAAATGGGGGTAAATAGGTAAATCAAGTAGGTAAGAGTCCATAAAATTGGTATTTAGTATATACAAGGGAAGCTAAGGTCTCAAAACATTTTTTGGCATTAGCCACCCTCATTACCACATTATTAAAGGGGATTAAAAAATTGTAATTTATTGTGTTTACAAGAACCAAAAACCTCAAAATATATTTTTTTACTTCATCCACCCCCACTATCACCACCCCCACCCCACTACCAATGTGGGGTATCGTTTTATGAGTTTTTGGGGTAGAGGATTTCAAATATTATATTATTAATGTTCCATAAACAATTATTTCCACATACAAATTTTTTTCTTTCTGAGAGACTTGGATAGAAAATCTGGATGTGGAAGTCGTGATTCCTTGGGCAGCGGTTTTTTAAAGGTTTTAAAAAGATCTTTACATATTGTGTGAGTGCTGGGTATATCAGCGATTCACCACAAAATTCGTTTTTTAACCACAAATGTCATGTGAGACGGTTGAGTCCTCCTAAGAGTAGTTACCATATCTCAGGCAACTTTCTACCCGAGCGTAATATAGGTAATGTGATTAGTTGGTTCTCCATAAAAATAGATTTTAGATTTTAATAAATAAAGAATAAAAAATAAATGGAGAATAATTTTGGAGATAGAAATTTGCATTGTGTCTTCCAATTTAGGCATGGTTCAATGTGCAGCCCTATAAAGGGCCTTGGCGCATAAGGGGGAGGTGATCGGCCTTTTTACTTTTTGAAATCTCACCCAGCTAGGTTTGTTGAGAACAAAAAGACGTGCTCTTTCCCATATTTTGATTTACTTAGGTGCTCCAGAAACTGTTTTATTGGATCACGAAGATTTTTCGTTTGTTTCACGTATCTCAGCCGCATTAAAAGATTTTTCAGTTTTTCTTACGCCAAATTGAAGGTCTTCAACGCGTGCATGAAGTACAATTTTTTTCAAAATTTTTGGCGGGTTATTCAATTACTAAAAAATGGAGGCTAATTTTTTAAAAAATCCGTTTTTACCGGTTCATCTTAAATCTTTTCAATCTAAAAATTATTTGAAACCTCTATTCTTTAGGAAAATAAAAAAATAATTAAACTGAAAGTTTTTTCTGAAAAGAATATGGAAAAATAGCGAAAAAATTTAATTCTTTGACCCCCTATCACCCCCACAAAAATTATGAAAAAATTCATGAAGATAGATCTGATGAAGACACAACACATATTTTTTTCATCCATAACGTAGGTCAATAGGTTTTTTTTTTAAATATTAAAAATTTTTGAAGCCTCAGAAAAAATTGAATTTCCCTCCAAAAATTTTGAAAAAAATTGTACTTCATGCGCGCGTCGAAGACCTTCAATTTGGCGCAAGAAAAACTGAAAAATCTTTTAATGCGGCTGAGATACGTGAAAAAAACGAAGAATCTTCGTGATCCAATAAAACAGTTTCTGAAGCACCTAAGTAAATCAAAATATGGGAAAGTCTTTTTGTTCTCAACAAACCTAGCTGGGTGAGATTTCAAAAAGTAAAAAGGCGGATCACCCTTATCCTGGAGATAAGCAAAAAATCGATATTTTCGCCTACAGATAGTGATATCCACCAGATAAATATGCTGTAAACATTCCTAGAATAACCTATTCGGCACCACTTAATTTGGGAAGTATCTAAAGTCATCTATCGAATAGTTAACCTAGAATATGTTTTGAATGAAAGTTATTCTAGCAAGTTCCAGTATCCATCGAATAGGTATTTGCTGGATAAAGTCTATTTATAATTAAATGAAAGTACCGAACGGGTGTGAAATCATCCACATCCACATTTTAAAGTAGGACTATAATCGATAAAGTCGTGGGCTTAGAAAATAATTTGATATTCATTGTAGAGTTTTAATTTCAACGTGGTGTCATTATGTAACAAAGATCATGAATCAGAAAAATGTACTGAATTTATTCACGAGCCCGTCTAGTAGGGTGGGATAGGGTTGAAATTATTTAAAAATTAGCTACTTATTTTATCAACTCTTTAAAAATTACTTATTTTAGCAACAGTTGTCGAGATTTAATCTTGACAGGGTTGTATTAAGAATGAAGAAATATATTAGACTAATACATTGAAATCATATTTCAGCCCGTCAAGGGGGGGGGGGTGAGTGGGTGTTGAAATAACTTAAAAAATTACTAATTTTAGCAACACTTCTTGTCGAGCTTTAATTTTAATGAGGTTTTGTTAAGAATAAATAAGTACATCTGACCAATGCAGTGAAATCATTTTTCAGCCCGTCTAGGGGGGTGAGCGGGGGTTGAAATACTTAAAAAATTACTTATTTTAGCAACTGCCTTTGTCAAGTTTTAACTTTAACGTGATATTGTTAAGAATAAAGAAATACATCTGGCCAATGCATTGAAATCATTTTTCAGCCCGTCTGGGGTGGTGAGATGGGGTAAAATTCTTTAAAAGTTACTAACTTTATCAACAGTTGTCGAGCTTTAATTTTAACGTGGTATTGTTAAGAATAAAGAAATACATCCGACCAATGCATTGAAATCATTTTTCAGCCCGTCTAGGGGGGTGGGCGGGGGTTGAAATACTTTAAAAAATTACTTATTTGTTGTCGAGCTTCAACTTTAACGTGATATTGTTAAGAATAACGAAATACATCTGACCAACGAATTGAAATCATTTTTCAGCCCGTCTAGGGGGGTGAGCGGGGGTTGAAATAACTTAAAAAATTACTAATTTTAGCAACACTTCTTGTCGAGCTTTGTTTTTAATGAGGTTTTGTTAAGAATAAAGAAATACATCTGGCCAATGCATTAAAATCATTTTTCAGCCCGTCTAGGGGGCGAGATCGGGTGAAATTCTTTAAAAATTACTAATTTTAGCAACACTTCTTGTCGACCTTTAATTTTAATGAGGTTTTGTTAAGAATAAATAAGTACATCTGACCAGCGGGGTGAAATCATTTTTCAGCCCGTCTAGGGGGGTGAGCGGGGGTTGAAATACTTAAAAAATTACTTATTTAACAACTGTTGTTGTCGAGTTTTAACTTTAACGTGGTATTGTTAAGAATAAAGAAATACATCTGGCCAATGCATTGAAATCATTTTTCAGCCCGTCTGGGGTGGTGAGATGGGGTAAAAGTCTTTAAAAGTTACTAACTTTATCAACAGTTGTTGTCGAGCTTTAATTTTAACGTGGTATTGTTAAGAATAAAGAAATACATCCGACCAATGCATTGAAATCATTTTTCAGCCCGTCTAGGGGGGTGGGCGGGGGTTGAAATACTTTAAAAAATTACTTATTTGCTGTCGAGCTTCAACTTTAACGTGGTATTGTTAAGAATAACGAAATACATCTGACCAATGAATTGAAATCATTTTTCAGCCCGTCTAGGGGGGTGAGCGGGGGTTGAAATACTTAAAAAATTACTTATTTTAACAACTGTTGTTGTCGAATTCTAACTTTAACGTGGTATTATTAAGAATAAAGAAATACACCCGACCAATGCATTGAAATCATTTTTCAGCCCGTCTAGGAGGGTGGGCGGGGGTTGAAATTCTTTAAAAAATTATTTATTTTAGCAACTGTTGTTGTCGAGCTTTAATTTTAGCGTGATATTATTAAGAATAAAAAAATGCATCCGCCCAATGCTTCGAAATCATTTTTCAGCCCGTCTAGGGGGGTGAGCGGGGGTTGAAATACTTTAAAAAACTACTTATTTCCCCAACCGTTGTTGTCGAGCTTTAATTTTAACGTGGTATTGTTAAGATTAAAGAAATACATCTGCCCAATGCTTTGAAGTCATTTTTCAGCCCGTCTAGAGGGGTGGACGGGAGTTGAAATACTTTAAAAAATTACTTATTTGTTGTCGAGCTTCAACTTTAACGTGGTATTGTTAAGAATAATGAAATACATCTGGCCAATGCATTAAAATCATTTTTCAGCCCGTCTAGGGGGGTGAGATCGGGTGAAATTCTCTAAAAATTACTAATTTTGGCAACACTTCTTGTCGAGCTTTAATTTTGATGAGGTTTTGTTATGAATGAATAAACACATCTGACCAATGCATTGAAATCATTTTTGAGCCCGTCTAGGGGGGCGAGCGGGGGTTGAAATACTTAAAAAATTACTTATTTTAGCAACTGTTGTTGTCGAGTTTTAACTTTAACGTGGTATTGTTAAGAATAGCGAAATAAATCTGGCCAATGCATTAAAATCATTTTTCAGCCCGTCTAGGGAGGGTGAGATCGGGTGAAATTCTCTAAAAATTACTAATTTTAGCAACAATTCTTGTCGAGCTTTAATTTGAATGAGGTTTTGTTAAGAATAAATAAATACATCTAACCAATGCATTGAAATCATTTTTCAGCCCGTCTAGGGTGGTGAGATGGGGTAAAATTCTTTAAAAATTACTAACTTATCAACAATTGTTGTTGAGCTTTAATTTTAACACGAAGTTTTGTAAAGAGTGATGAAATACATTAGACCAATGCATTGAAATCATTTTTCAGCCCGTCTAGGAATGCAAGGTAGGGTTGAAATACTAAAAAATTAACTATTTTAACAACCGCTACTGTCAAGTTTTAATTATAACGTGGTTTAGTAAAGAGAAATGCATCACATATAGAAGGGGGTGATGGGTTGAAATGCTTTAAAATTAATTATCTTTCCAACAGCTTATGTCGAGTTTTAATTTCAATGTGGTTTCATTAAGAGTAAATAAATGCAACAGAAAAATATAGTTATTGATTTTATTTTTCAGCCCGTCTAGGGGGTGAGATGGGTTTGAAATACTTTAAAATCAACTATTTTTGCAACGGATTTTGTCGAGTTTTTATTTCAACGTGGTTTCATCAAGAGTAAAGACATGCTTCAGAAAAATGTTTTGAATTTATTTTTCAGAGCGTCGAGGGTTTAATAATTAACTATTTTACCAAGCTCTTGTCGTGTTTTAATTTTAACGTGATTTCATGAAGAGTAAAGAAATGTGTTGGAGAAATGTATCAAATTTATTTTTCAGTTCGTCACGGAGGGTGAGATGGGGTTGAAATGCTTTAAAATCAACTATTTTTCCAATAGCTCTTGTCAAGATTTAATTTAAACATGGTTTACTTAATGATAAAAAATGCACCAGGAAACTGTTCTGAGTTTATTTTTAAGCCCTTCTAGGAGGGTGAGATGGGGTTGAAATACTTTAAAAATCACTCATAATTAACAACAGTTATTGTCAAGATTTAATTTGAACGTGGCTTTATTAAAAATCGCTGCCCAAGGAATCACTACTTCCACATCCAGATTCTCTATCCAAGTCACTCACAACGAAAAAACTTTGTATGTGAAAGTAATTGTTTATGGAACTTTAATAATATAGTATTTGAAATCCTCTACCTCAAAAACCCATAAATCGATACCCCACATCGGTAGTGGGGTGGGGGTGATAGTGGGGGGTCGATGAAGTAAAAAAATATTTTGAAGTTTCTGGTTCCTGTACATACACTAAATCACAATTTTTTTTCATCGCCTTTAATAAGGGGGTGGGAGTGGTAATGGGGGTGGCTAATACCAAAAATTTTTTTGAGACCTTAGCTTCTCTTGTATATACTAAATACCAATTTTATGGACTCTTACCTGCTTGATTGCCCTATTTACCCCAAATTTACCCTATTTTACCCCCCAACCCTTCGACGGAACAAGATGAAAATATAATCTAGTTCTAGATCTCGTTAAAGTACATATGTGTACCATATTTCAAGTCAATATCTTAAACGGGTCCAGAGTAAACGTGCGCACAAAAAAAAGTTACAGACAGACAGACCGACAGACAGACAGAAATTTTTTTCGCTCAAACTTAAAATCTCGACGTTTCATGACATTTTAAGCCTATTTGGACAATAAAAATTTTTAAAATTTTTTTTGTCGTTACTATACTTCCACTGGACGTGGAAGTAAAATAAAGAAATGCATCTGAAAAATGTATTGAATTAATTTTTGAGGCTGTTTTGTAATAACTATATTATTGCCCACGTTAAAGTTGAAGCTCGACAACAATTAAGTAATTTTTTAAAGTATTTCAACCCCCGCTCACTACCATAGACGGGCTGAAAAATGACTTCAACGCATTGGGCGGATGTATTTCTTTAATCTTAAAAATGCCACGTTAAAGTTAAAACTCGACAACAACAGTTAATAAAATAAGTAATTTTTTAAGTATTTCAACTACCACTCACCCCCTTAGACGGGCAGAAAAATGATTTCAATGCATTGGTCACCTGTATTTCGTTATTCTTAACAATGCCACGTTAAAGTTGAAGCTCGACAACAAATAAGTAATTTTTTAAAGTATTTCAACCCCCGCTCACCCCCATAGACGGGCTGAAAAATGACTTCAAAGCATTGGGCCGGTGTATTACTTTAATCTTAACAATACCACGTTAAAATTAAAGCTCGACAACAACAGTTGGGGAAATAAGTAATTTTTTAAAGTATTTCAACCCCCGCCCACCCTCCTAGACGGGCTGAAAAATGATTTCAATGCATTGGTCGGATGTATTTCTTTATTCTTAACAATACCACGTTAAAATTAAACCTCGACAACAACTGTTGATAAAGTTAGTAACTTTTAAAGAATTTTACCACATCTCACCACCCCAGACGGGCTGAAGCATGATTTCAATACATTGGTCGGATGTATTTCGTTATTCTTAACAATACTACGTTAAAATTAAAGCTCGACAACAGCAGTTGCTAAAATAAATAATTTTTTGAAGAATTTCAACCCCCGCCCACCCTACTAGACGGGCTAAAAATGATTTTAATGCATTGGCCAGATGTATTTCGTTATTCTTAACAATACCAAGTTAAAGTTGAAGCTCGACTACAAATAAGTAATTTTTTTAAATATTTCAACCCCCGCTCACCCCCTAAGGCGGGCTGAAAAATGACTTCAAAGCATTGGGCGGATGTATTTCTTTAATCTTAATAATACCACGTTAAAATTAAAGCTGGACAACAACTGTTGATAAAGTTAGTAATTTTTAAAGAATTTCACCAGATCTCACCCCTTACACGGGCTGAAAAATGATTTTAATGCATTGGCCAGATGTATTTCTTTAATCTTAACAATGCCACGTTAAAGTTAAAACTCGACAACAACAGTTGCTAAAACAAGTAATTTTTTAAGTATTTCAACCCCCGCTCACCCCCCTAGACGGGCTGAAAAATGGTTTCAATGCATTGGTCAGATGTATTTCGTTATTCTTAACAATACCACGTTAAAGTTGAAGCTCGACAACAACAGTTGGGGAAATAAGTAATTTTTTAAAGAATTTCAACCCACGCCCACTCTCCTAGACGGGCTGAAAAATGATTTCAATGCGTTGGTCGGATGTATTTCTTTATTCTTAACAATACCACGTTAAAATTAAAGCTCGACAACAACTGTTTATAAAATTAGTAACTTTTAAAGAATTTTACCCTATCTCACCACCCCAGACGGGCTGAAGAATAATTTCAATGCATTGGTTAGGTGTATTTATTTATTCTTAAGAAAACCTCATTAAAATTAAAGCTGCACAAGAATTGTTGGTAAAATTAGTAATTTTTAGAGAATTTCACCAGATCTCACCCTCTTACACCCCCCTAGACGGGCTGAAAAATGATTTAAATTCATTGGTCAGATGTATTTTGTTATTCTTAACAATTCCACGTTAAAGTTGAAGCTCGACAGCAAATAAGTAATTTTTTAAAGTATTTCAACCCCCGCCCACCCCTCTAGACGGGCTGAAAAAGAATTTCAATGCATTGGTCGGATGTATTTCTTTATTCTTAACAATACCACATTAAAGTTAAAACTCGACAACAACAGTTGCTAAAATAAGTAATTTTTTAGGTATTTGAACCCCCGCTCACCCCCCTAGACGGGCTGAAAAATGATTTCACTGCACTGGTCAGATGTACTTATTTATTCTTAACAAAACCTCATTAAAATTAAAGCTCGACAAGAAGTGTTGCTAAAATTAGTAATTTTTAAAGAATTTCACCCGATCTTACCCCCCTAGACGGGCTGAAAAATGATTTTAATGCATTCGCCAGATGTATTTCTTTATTCTTAACAAAACCTCATTAAAAACAAAGCTCGACAAGAAGTGTTGCTAAAATTAGTAATTTTTTAAGTTATTTCAACCCCCGCTCACCCCTCTAGACGGGCTGAAAAATGATTTCAATTCATTGGTCAGATGTATTTCGTTATTCTTAACAATATCACGTTAAAGTTGAAGCTCGACAACAAATAAGTAATTTTTTAAAGTATTTCAACCCCCGCCCACCCCCCTAGACGGGCTGAAAAATGATTTCAATGCATTGGTCGGATGTATTTCTTTATTCTTAACAATACCACGTTAAAATTAAAGCTCGACACCTGTTGCTAAAGTTAGTAACTTCTAAAGACTTTTACCTCATCTCACCACCCCAGACGGGCTGAAAAATGATTTCAATGCATTGGCCAGATGTACTTATTTATTCTTAACAAAACCACGTTAAAGTTAAAACTCGACAACAACAGTTGCTAAAATAAGTAATTTTTTAAGTATTTCAACCCCCGCTCACCCCCCTAGACAGGCTGAAAAATGATTTCACTGCATTGGTCAGATGTACTTATGTATTCGTAACAAGACCTCATTAGAATTAAAGCTCGACAAGAAGTGTTGCTAAAATTAGTAATTTTTAAAGAATTTCACCCGATCTCACCCCCCCTAGACGGGCTGAACAATGATTTTGATGCATTGGCCAGATGTATTTCTTTATTCTTAACAAAGCCTCATTAAAAACAAAGCTCGACAAGAAGTGTTGCTAAAATTAGTAATTTTTTAAGTTATTTCAACACCCACTCACCCCCCCCCCCCCCCCCCCTCCCCCTTGACGGGCTGAAATATGATTTCAATATATTAGTCTAATATATTTCTTCATTCTTAATACAACCCCGTTAAGATTAAATCTCGACAACTGTTGCTAAAATAAGTAATTTTTAAAGAGTTGATGATAAAATAAGTAGCTAATTTTTAAATTATTTCAACCCTATCCCACCCTACTAGACGGGCTCGCGAATAAATTCACTACATTTTTCTGATTCATGATCTTTGTTACATAATGACACCACGTTGAAATTAAAACTCTACAATGAATATCAAATTATTTTCCAAGCCCACGACTTTATCGATTATACTACTACTACTTTAAAATGTGGATGTGGATGATTTCACACTCGTAAGTACCGAGCCTAAATGTCATACTGTAGGCATAAAGTACAATCTGTCCACTTTTTTGTGGAAATATTTCAAATTCTGAGATTTATTGCTTTTTTGAAACTTTCATGACAAGTAAATTGCCTGTTGCCTATTTCTTGAACGTACGGAATTATTTAAAAATTAAAATTCATATACCACCATGTGAAATTAATTACATTTTTATGTTGTTTGAATTAGAACACCTTTCAAATATATTAAAGTTATGCAGCCATTTCCACAATATATTTCAGTGTAACTATATGAACATATTGTTAATTAGAATTGAAATTATTGCAATAATAATCTAGATAAGACTTAATTTTATTTCAGGGGTACCAGATTCTATGCAAAAATTAATGTATAAAGGACTCCTTCAAGATACGCAAACCATTACAAGTTCTGGTATTACAAAAGGTTCTAAAATTATGTTAGTGGGATCAACGTTGAATGATGTTTTAGCTGTCTCATCTGTTAGTAAACAGGTAAGTTTGTGGTACAATATTTACTAGGCGTGCAGATCACCCCCAACAAGTGCTCTAGAAACTGAGTAACCGATTTGGTCGAGGTAACCACTCCTAACTCGGTTTTTCTTAAAGTTAACATCGAAGAGTACTTACGGTAAAAAATTAGCCAAAGTTATTCTTTAAAATATTGAATTGGTCCAAACCCTGATTTATTTCACAGATGAAAATAGTAATTTTTCAAAAAAATTTTTTTGTCAAGCCTAATTTTTTTTTTCAAACACAAAAGTTGTGTGACGAACTTTTAATACGATAATTTTTGACAAACTTATATTAAAGTACAATATTTAAAGAAGTTTTCTGTAAAGTTTCACGTATTCATATTGTATATATAAAAAGTTATCGCACTTTGAAGTAGCGTCTCCGCGCGCAGCAGATGTATTGTTTACGCGTGGCATGTTTCATTGTGGTGGTTGCCATAGTTCAAGCGTTTACTGTCATATCAATGCAATGTTTTGTTACATATTCCCTTTTTACAGGTTACTGTAAAGTGGAAATAAATAATACTTAATTAATTGTTGATAAATTAAAAAATACATAATACATTGCAGTTATCCACCCAGAGGTTATGATCAGGAAGAGTTGAGAAACATTTTTAATTATAAAAGCTTGGAATTTAGAAGATATGTAGCGTGTATAATGTTTGTATTAAAATTAACCCTTTCACGACGGGATAGGGATTGCAATTTACCGGAAGTTTTAATAACCGGTAAATCGGTAAATAAAAATGTAAATAACCGGTTAACCGGTATTTACCGGTAATTTTTAGAATGGATGGTTAGGGTGGCGAAAATGGCAATTGTCTCTTTCCATACAAAATTATCTAAATTTAACAAAAAATATTTTTATATACCTATATTTGATATAATGAACAAACAAAAGGTTTTTTATCAACAGTAAAATCACAAGAGTTTTTTTTTATCGCATAAATTTCTCTTTGTAACGAAATAATTTTGCCAATCAGTGATCTTATAAGAAAAACTGACATGAAAAAATCGCGAGACCGGAGGTCGAGCGATTTTGTCAAATGTCAGTTTTTCGAGCAAAATTACTTACTGATTGGCAAAATTTTGAGTTAAAAAGAAATTTATCCATAAAATAAAAGCTCGAGTGCTTTTTGGCAAGATAAATTAACGACATATGAATGTGAACTAACAACAACAATAATTTATTAAAAATAATTATAATTTTCCCAAAACGACTCATATCGTACAGTATAGTTTCCACAATACTTAAAAATTATAGCTGACAGTACAGATTTCAAAGTGACGTGCGACTACTAGGTGTACTCTGCTTTTGAGAAACAGGCATTTTTATCGGTGATAAAAAACGATGCACCTTTTTTATCGCTGTCAAAGTGACAAAAATGTGACTGTCAAATAGACTTTTTTATACAGGAGTTAATTTATCAAAATGAAATAAATTTAAATAAATAATTATTCTGTAAATAACAAAAATATCCACATAAATAACAAAAATTATAAACATAAACTCAAGTAGGGCATTTACTGAATACCTAATCTAAAAATACAATATTTTTTAAAAATAGCCTGTTAAAAGGGTTAGTTTTTCAAAGCTATATCTATTAATCGTCTGATATTTGTGCATAGAATACAACCAGCTGAAGATGCCCTTCCTTAATCGATATTGGTGGGTCGATAAGTTAATAAGAATTGGTAATAACATACTTCTAAATGTATTCCACGGATATTTGCGGCAGTGACATATTCAATTTTCTGTCGTAAGATATTGTCAATGTCTCTCTTGTATTTCTTAGGGCTTGGTGTGTGGAATTTACTTTTTATAATATTATTTATTTATTGTTAAAAGTGCTCGGTGTTGGGACAGTCACTCTGTATTTAGTGAATACTAGTCAGTGACATAAACAGAAACGTTGAATACGCGACATATAGTAAGTTCAGAATTTACCGAAATAACCGGTAAAAAATTAAAATAACCGGTAATTATCATCATGTGTTTTTTGTCCTAATAACCGGTTAACCGGTTAACCGGTAATGCAATCCCTACGACGGGAGCCGCAAAAACGCGCAAATCTCTGATTGACATATGTGCAGGAGATGCATATTTTCGAACATCGTGAATACTACTTAAAATCGGAACGCCCAAGATTGTGGTCTGATATTCGCTTAAAAGCATTTTCAAGCTGTAGATTGTTAGTTGCAGAAAAGCTGTGGTCTGAAAAACAGTTGTATACTCGCAGTTTATTCTTGAGTGTCAGACAGTCTATTGTGTATAAACAGCTGCGAATTTTTCTTAAAATAAATTCATTAACAAAATGAACAGGAAAAATATATATTTAGAGATGATGAGCTTGAAAAAAATTTTTTTAGATGTAAAAAGGCTTGGATGTTATTATGGTGTGGGGATATGTGGTGTTGGAATATTGATGCAACTTGTATTAGTTCTTCAGTATACAAATTCTGTATATACCAAATAAAAATGCACGCGAACAATAATTAAAAAAAAAACAACTTTTTTTTTATATTATTAATGAAGTAAGAATGTTGTATACTTTTAACAATTATACATTATATGTTTGCATACCTATTAAATAAAACGTTTATCTTCTATCTTCGTTTATTTCAACTTGCGCATATAAGCGCGTGTGTCTTTGGAGTCGGGAAGCACATTAATGCACGAAACTAATAAACGGGAGACACACGATTGCACGAACGCAAAAAATCCCCGTTTGTGAGGCCAGTCGCCTAAAAAAACGCCCGATGCGAAAGGGTTACTAAAAGGTTTAATTGGCAACACAAACTTTCTTGCTCAGCTTCCATTAGAATCAATAATAACAAGAAATAATAATAATAATAATTTATTTAAATGTTCCCAGGACAAATTTGTACAAAAACAGTTCACTGTTTAGAATGTGTTCATTGGTCAATACGTATACTAGCAATGTTGACCCCTTCAGCTGTTTATCTAGTCTTAAAAATGAAGTAATTAATCATCTTGAAAATGCTAGCTAAATGTAATGTATTTCATGTGTGCATTATTAGTACAGTGAATGAAGGTAAAAATCAACTATTACCTCCGATTTCGGTGAACCTCCATCGATTTGCATGAAAATTTGGGATTGAGTATATTTTACCCTCAACTTCAAAAGTGACATATGCTCGACTTGCGCTTTTTGCATTTTGGGGGTGAAAATGGGAAAAAATGCAGATTTAAGCATTCTGGCGTAAGTAATCTCATTTAATTAGATAAAATAAATATTTTTCAACACTTATATGCATAATTTATGATGTTAATTAATTTTTCAACCCTTTTAGCAACCACCCCTTAAATCGAAAATCATGAAAAAATCATTTTTTGTATTTCTGAAATATGAAATCGCATATTAACATTACACAAACGGTTTGTTTAATGTCTATGATATAATTTTTGGTTGACTGTGAAATTTCAACCCTTAAAAACCACCTTAATGCAGAATCATTGAAAAAATTGGTTTCAAGAAACATTAATCATTTGAATAATACATTACTGAAATGAAATCTCATTTACTGAGTATTAAAGTAATTATTTATTTATTGCGAAATTTTCCACCCTTAAAAACTACCACTTGTCATAAAAATAATGGAAATTTTTTTTTATCAGCTTTAATAGCTTTAATTATTTACAATCTTTTTTTATTACTTATGATAAACTTTATTAATATATTTCAAACTTTATTAATATTATTCTTTCCACATTCCCCAAACTACCCTTCGTGCACAAATTGATGAAAAAGCATAATTTAACGTTGGAAACAATTTTTTCAGTGCTTATGTGACTTACAAAAATTTAATTTATTAATTAAGACACACAGCATACTAGAAAGCCCCACTATGTTTTCGAGCAGATGTTCAGAATTCCTTTCACTTTTTCTATCGTCAAAAGAAACATACACACACTCACACATGTATATTTTGTGAGCATGTACCTATCGACACGTCTACTTTTTACTATCTATCTTTTTTCCTATATATGCATACAAAATCTCTGCTCAAAAAATTTTTCCAAAAAAATGTTATTGGTTTTTTTACAATAACTCCGTTAATTTTTATGATATCAGGTTCATCCAAAAACCATTTGAAAGGTAATTTCAAGGGCTATAAGATCGTATTAAATTTAATCTTTTAAAACCCTTATTTTTTAAGAGATAAAAGGTTAAAGAGCCCCGGTTACATGGTTCTCGCAGTAAAATTTAGGCTTTAAACGTTTCTATCTCTGTTATTTTTTATCCTACAAAAATAAAAAAAACGAAAATCTTTGTTAAAATAAAAACTCAAATTTCGTTCTTTATTATTTTTTACATATATCGAGTATTTTTGGAGTTATTATCAAAAGAAAATGAAATTTACGAAAATTTGAAAAATTCTGATTTTTTTAAATCATATATATTTTTTTTCAAAAATATGCATTCAAAACCGGTCAAAATTTTTAAAGTCATTACTTATGCTAAAATAAAGAAAGTCTTATAGGGATTACTATAAATTTTAATTTTTGTGGAAATGGCGTAGGTTTTATTTTTCACTTTTTCCTAAAAAATTCGAAAGGGTCCTCTTATTTTCATCATAACTTGCTTAATTTTGATGCTATCAACTTCTTCTACAGCTCATTTGATAGGTATTTCTGAGTACTTTGAAAAGTGTTCAGTAAGTATATTTTATAAAATGCATCGTTTTCCCGTTATTTAAGCTTGAATACTTAGATTTGAGTACTCGCCGAAAAAAAATATACATTCAATTACCTATAGCTCACTTTGAATTAATATTAAAAGGTTTTTTAAGGAAGGAATTTATTCGTTTTTTTATTAGCTTCAATTTTGGTAATGACAACTTTTTTGTAAAAACTTATAGTTTTTGAGTTATTTATGAAAAACCGCTTTAAAACATGCATTTTTTTCACGAAAAATCAAAATCTTTGATCTTTAATAACTCAAAAAGTATAGATTTATTTTAATAACTTTATATAACAAATTTTGCTTAGAATTGGTCCCTCTATCGATTCCTGGGGTTATTTTTCATAAAATAATTTCCACCCACGAGAAGGGGTGGCATCCACCCCCAGGGTAAAAGCACAAGTTGGCACTATGTCACTTTTGTTTCTTGAGGTATCCTCTAACTACTCACAAATTTTCATGAAAATTGATGGAGGTTCAACGAAATCGGAGGTGAAAACCTTCAGTGACTGTACTATATTAGGTTAAGGCAATTTTACATGTATGTTTATATGATTATGTATGTGTGTAGGTGTCTGCATACATATGCTTTCATGTAGTCTTTTTTTTAAAGTATATCTGTAATTGGTCATATGTACTGTTGATACAAACGAATAAATAAATAAATAAATAAATAAATAGTATTTTTAATCTGAATCAACATCTATAGGCTGCAACGAACAATTTGATGTACAGTTACAAATGAGACAGCATTTTATACTAGCAGCATAGCACGAACAAAATTCATTATTACCAGATGTTTATTTTTGATCTGCAATTACAAATATACTTTTGAAGCAGCTCCAAACTTGTTGGTCCTTCAAAATATATTGGCAAAAGTTCTTCATTTTCAAATTTCCAGCCAAAATCAGTCAGATTGAGTGCTTCAAAAATGGGTGTGTGAGCATTATACCATACGTTCACTTGCCAAAAACAGCGTTTCATATGTTGAAGGAGGTAATTTTTCAACGGAGGAGTTTTTTTTCGAGCTAACATTATTCTCACGTCGTTAATATTATCTTGTTTACTTTTGAAGTCATAAATTCCAATCACAAATTTTGTCCAAACAACAATTTCAGGTGTTAATTTATTCTCAATTTGAGACATCTGGACTAAATATTCCGTGCTCATTTTTTGTGCTACGTTGAGAGCTTTTTTCTTACCAATTCTGTAGAAAGCGGAAGTCGTATCGTATCCGGTTAATGCATGAATTATTGGTAATGCTAAACAAATACTACTTCCTAGTTCTTGGCATATAATATGTGTTGGTATAAAGCGCCACAAATCCGTTTTGATGCTATTTTTTCCAGTTTGAAACCATACTTGAATCTATGTATTTATTTTAAAATAATGTGCGATTAAAAGAATAAACTTATCTGTATCTGGGGACTTAACGATCACTATCATGTTCTGAGTGTCTAAGTATTGTTTAGAAATGTAGATCAGATGACAGGAAATTCTAGAGTCAGCCTTCGCAACAAATGAAACATTGTTTTTGCCAATTAAACTCTGATTCATCACTCTTTGCAATTTTTTTCACTAGCTTAATCTGATGCATGAGACTCATAACTTGGCCGTTTCAACGCTTCGCGTTTCTTTTTGTCTATATATGAAATTCTGCAGTTTTTATGAAATTTTACTTTGTCCCATGTGTTCTTCTCTTTAGCGTTGAGCAGTTTTAGCGCCACTTCATCATTACAATTAGTTGCCGACTCGAGAAGGGCGAACGCCTAAACTAATATACGGCAATCATCACAATGAAACATGCCGCGCGTAAACAACATGTCTGCTGCGCGCGGAGACGCTACTTCAAAGTGCGATATCTATTTATATATACAATATGAATACGTGAAACTTTACAGAAAACTTCTTTAAATATTGTACTTTAATATAAGTTTGTCAAAAATTATCGTACTAAAAGTTCGTCACCCAACTTTTGTGTTTGAAAAAAAAAATTAGGCTTGACAAAAGAAATTTTTTGAAAAATCACTATTTTCATCTGTGAAATAAATAGGGGTTCGGACCAATTCAATATCTTAAAGAATAACTTGAACAATGTCGTGCTGAAATTTCATCTAAAAATATTCATTATTTGCCAAGATATCTCGAGTTGTAGATGAAATTCGACAAAATTCGTGATATAAAAGAATTATAATAATAATAATACCATTTATTGTATAAAACGAACGATACAAAACTAGATTGTACGAAATTACAAGAAAATGCCAAAATTATTTTTAGTGATTGATTCATACTGATATCTTGAGTAAAACGGAAGATATGATTTTTTTAAAATTTGGCTGTCCTGCGATCGAACTATGAATCGAAACCGATGGATGCGGGTACTAGTTTGCGTTATATTTACTTATTTGGCAACGTTTCAGTAGGTACAATATTCCTGTGTTAGATTTTACCGTCTCTGTTTAGTTTAAAATATGTAGTTATTAATATAGGTGTTTATAAAATGTCATAGGTTTAGTTTTCATCATAACTTTAGAAACATTTAAATTATTATACATGCAGGTATCTAACCTTTCTAAATGAAATTGTCTCTAAATGTGATAGATATGAATATATTTATATCAGCTAAGCGAAATACATTACGATTAATAATTAGAAAATACAATAATTAAAATCAGATCATATCATAAAAAATGCCCGGATTCATAAGCATTAGGAAGGCGATCAGTCATATTCTCCAAGCTAGAATTTTGTGTTTTGACAAAGCAACCATTGTAGCAAATGACAGATATATTTTTGTTGTCACTGTTTTTTGCACCAAAATGAAAGTAAAGTTGTGGCTTCAGATGTTCGCTTCGTATTTGTTATGCAATAAAATAATTGAACACGCAGCAACAGGCACTCATACCTCTCCTCTACACAGCGACCTTTTTTATGACTATCTATGTACTTAGTGGGTGGGATAACACAAGTTACATATTTAGGAAGAGACAAAAGTCAGCATTTAAGACGGTATTTGAAAGTTGGGAAACACTCAATCCTTTGGGACAATAATACATAAAATGACTTGGACGATTGCAACGTCATGGAATTTATAAACACTGCCTCCATATTCTTTAAGTGTCTGTATGGTCGCTCACATTTTCACGGAAGCCTTAAAAAACTAAGGGAACATTTATTTTTAAACTGCAAGAGCGATATTAGAATTTTACCACCTATTGAAGAAGCATTTTATGAACATGCCAAGAGAAGTGTCTATACACTTCTTATTTGAAAAAAAAATAGATAACATGTCTCCAAAACTACCAGATGTTCTTCAGAATGATTAGACATTGACAGAAGGTGTACTGATACCTAACCATGCATAAGAAACAGTCGAAGTCACTTACTTCTTAAGTAGTCATTTGCTAGTGTAAGAATAATATTTGCAACAAGAGGTGTTTCTGCAAGCTAACTGGAGTGTCTTGCATTATTGGTTGTAAGTGTTTAAATAAATGTATTAATGAAAACTTATAATTAAAATAGTTTATAATTATTAATTGTAATATATTTCGCTTAGCTGATATAGATACATTCATAAACCGGGTCATTTTTTTAGTTGGTACATCACCTTTTTTCTCGCTTATTAGTAAAGATAGAGTTCTGAAATTTTGCAGGCATACTTAGTGGCATTTTTTGCATGTAATGCACTTTTTTAAACTTTTCTGCTGTTTCCCGTCTAACCGGAAGTGACGTCAACTTTCGATTTTCAAATGAAACACTATAGTTTTTCTTTTGGATTTCAAAACTAGATTTTTTTTTGAGTTAGAATATGTAAAAAAACCGCTGCCCAAGGAATCACTACTTCCACATCCAGATTCTCTATCCAAGTCACTCACAACGAAAAAACTTTGTATGTGAAAATAATTGCTTATGGAACTTTAATAATATAATATTTGAAATCCTCTACCCCAAAAACCCATAAAACGATACCCCACATTGGTAGTGGGGTGGGGGGTGGTGATAGGGGGGTGGTAGTGGGGGGTGGATGAACTAAAAAAATATTTTGAGGTTTCTGGTTCCTGTACATACACTAAATATCAATTTTTTTTCATCCCCTTTAATAAGGAGGTGGGGGTGGTAATGGGGGTGGCTAATGCCAAAAATTTTTTTGAGACCTTAGCTTCTCTTGTATATACTAAATGCCAATTTCATGGACTCTTACCTGCTGGATTTACAAATTTACCCCAAATTTACCCCAATTTACCCCCCAACCCTTCGACGGAACAAGATGAAAATATAATCTAGTTCTAGATCTCATTAAAGTACATACGTGTACCAAATTTCAAGTCAATATCTTAAACGGTTCCAGAGTAAACGTGCGCACAAAAAAAAGTTACAGACAGACAGACAGACAGAAATTTTTCGCTCAAACTTAAAATCTCGACGTTTCATGACATTTTAAACCTATTTGGACAATAAACATTTTTAAAAAATTTTTTGTCGTTACTATACTTCCACTGGACGTGAAAGTAAAACTAATTGCACCCTTATTTTGCAAATGGCGGCCAAATGACCCCGTTTAACACTCATGACCAGACCTGCTACGAAACCCAAAAAAATATCGCAAGCTACTCAAAATGCATGGTTTCATGTCGTATTGATAATCTTTATTAAAAAATAGGGGAACATGCAACTAGACTCATTAAATAGTTTATATTAAACAATGGTTTAAACGAGTAGAATAGAAAAAAAATACGTATACACACACACATGCACACCCATATACACTTTTCTTTCAATACTTAGGACTGCAGCTGTGTGTGTATAGACATCCTGTATATACATTAATTCATATAATTAGATTAAATTTTTTTTGGTTGATTTAAAAGTAATAATTATGTAATTGTTTTACTCAACCGATATTAATCGAGTAATTCAATTTTAGGATGTAGTGGAAATGGAAAAAGCAGCAACCACTAAGGAACCTTTATGTAGGCAAAAGATACACAGGAAAGTTTTAGACAAAGGATTACCTGAAGATGTTACGCCAGGAATAAAAAACCTTAAGGTTTGATTAGGTAGCCATTAAAGACTTTAATTTTTCAACACTCAAATTTTAGGAAAGTTTACCACCAGTGCCATTATCGGGTATGTTAAATAAACATGGCGGGAAAGTGAGACTGACTTTTAAATTAGAGAGTGATCAATTATGGTTAAGTACAAAGGAACGCACTGAAAAGTTACCCATGGGATCTATTAAAAGTGTTGTTTCAGAACCCATTGAAGAACATGAAGAATATCATATACTGGTAAATATGCTTTAATAATATGATATACAGTGTGTTTCACTTGAAATGGTAACAGCCCAATAACTTTTTTATTTTTCCGATTTGAATTAAATTTTACTTAAGTATGGAACAAATTAGGATCTACTTATGACCAGAAAGAGATTCGCAAACAACAAATGCAAAGCCACCTGCGGTACCAAAATATGCGGAGAAAATCAAAAAATCATATTAGGCATAATTTTATCGGAAAATTTTGTTAATGAAACTTGTTCAGAATTGTCCAAAAATTGTAAGTCCAAAATTTAATCAAAATTAAAAAATATATAAATTTTGATTAAAATATATTATTTTTTTTTTTTTTTTTAGAAAACTGTACTATGATAATTTTGTTTGAAATTAAACCCAAGCTGCCAGGTAGTTGTCAAGCAATTTACAGTTTTTTTTTTTTTTAAATAATTATATTTAAAATTTCAATTTTTCGTTTTTTTAATTTTGATTAAATTTTGGGCATAAGGTTTTTGGACAATTCTGAACAAGTTTCATTAACAAAATTTTTCGATGAAAAAATGCCTAATGATTTTTTGTTTTTCTCCGCATATTTTGGTATCGCAGGTGGGTTTGCATTTGTAGGAGGCGAATGTTTTTCTGGTCATAAGTAGATCCTAACTTGTTTTACTTAAGTAAAATTTGATTCAAATCGGAAAAAAAGACAAAATTATTGGGCTGTTACCATTTCAAGTGAATATAATGTGATTTAATATTTCAATTCCCTCTTATTTTGAAATGCGTTGACAAATTTATTTTTTTATAAGGGCATTGTATTCGATAAGCTCTATTGACCACATAGAAATATTTTAAATTTTCATTTTTTCAATATCTACTATATAATGCTCTAAATTTATGCAAATTTCACATTTGATTATTAAAGTATATTCATTTCCAAGATGCAATGCGAGTAAACAATAATCAGAGCGCGATATGTACATGATGCACTGGTATCTCTTACTATTAATCGGCAATTAAACATTGGAAATAACATAATGAGTGATAATTTTTAACAGATATTCAGTTGAATGTGTATCGTTGCTCACGGAGTTGCATCACATTTTATAGTATTATTAAGTGTTGGTTAAATGACAGTGTATAGTTTGACTATTGTGTATTGTTTGAATATTTCGAATTGTTTTATTTCTTTCTTTTAATAATTCCGCCATAATTCTTAAGTATTTACAGTAATCATTTTCACAGTAATATCTATTAACACATTCGCGGACAGTAACTGCTATAGCAGTAAATTTCAGATGATGTTATAGGACACTACTGCTATAGCAGTACATATTTGAGAGGCCAGAAAACACCCTACTGTTGTAGCAGTACATTTTTAGGTAAAAATAAGTTAAGTTCCCTATTTACTGTTCCACAGCAGCATTATACAATTTTGGGCACTGTCCTCTTAGGTCTTGTAAATGCCTCATTGGTAACAAGTCATTTTCGAACTACGTGGGTATATCGCAGGGCAGCTACTGCATATGCAGTAATATTGCCATCGTGATCTATGCAAGTGTAGCGGGTAGTGTCCTCTCGTTTGTACTCACTTTATTTTTTATGCTTATAAGTTATTCAAATTTGCTAAGCTAACGTAGTTGAGATAGTATGGAGTTTTTGTAAACTTATGCTAATACAACTGTATTGAATAACTTGAAGTATTTTACGTTAGTTTATGCAATTTATATTTAGCCAGGACCATTGTGCAAAATGATGTGAAAAAATTTTCATAAAAATCGCACCAGTACTTATTTCAAAAGTGTGTTTCTGAGTTCCTCCGCAATTTCAGTACTGTCCGCGAATGTGTTAAAGAACATTATTGCAAATAAATATATTAGTGGAATGATACATTTTTACGAATGTGAAGACAAAACCAACGAATTAAAACAAGTATTAAACCTATGCATCCTTAACCTTTTCAAGACCGAAGCGGATTAGAGCGATTTACCTGTGGGAAATTAAAAAACTGGTAGGTACGTACTGCGCGATAGATTTAGGCAAACTGACGTGTTTTTTTTACAATTAATTATTAGGTATTTTCATAATAAATAAAAAACCGCTGCCCAAGGAATCACTACTTCCACATCCAGATTCTCTATCCAAGTCACTCACAACGAAAAAACTTTGTTTGTGAAAATAATTGTTTATGGAACTTTAATAATATAATATTTGAAATCTTCTACCCCAAAAACCCATAAAACGATACCCCAAATCGGTAGTGGGGTGGGGGTGGTGATAGGAGGGTGGTAGGGGGGGTGGATGAAGTAAAAAATATTTTGAAGTTTCTGGTTCCTGTACATACACTAAATCACAATTTTTTTTCATCCCCTTTAATAAGGGGGTGGGGGGGTGGTAATGGGGGTGGCTAATGCCAAAATTTTTTTTTGAGACCTTAGCTTCTCTTGTATATACTAAATACCAATTTCGTGGACTCTTACCTGCTTGATTTACCCATTTACCCCAAATTTACCCCAATTTACACCCCATCCCTTCGACGGAACAAGATGAAAATATAATCTAGTTCTAGATCTCGTTAAAGTACATATGTGTACCAAATTTCAAGTGAATATCTTAAACGGTTCCAGAGTAAACGTGCGCACAAAAAAAAGTTACAGACAGACCGACAGACAGACAGAAAATTTTTTTTTGCTCAAACTTAAAATCTCGACGTTTCATGACATTTTAAGCCTATTTGGACAATAAAAATTTTTAAAAATTTTTTTGTCGTTACTATACTTCCACTGGACGTGGAAGTAAAAGTGTGTCAGTTGTGATTTGCATAATACCTAAATAATATTCTTTAATCATGACGTGCTTTGTTGGCATGTTGACATAAAGAAAATTATAAATTGACAATTGCCAACTCGGACTGGTCATATTTCTTTGACATCAAGGATGTTATTATAATGTCTGAAATCTTAATTCACAACATCACTAACTCATTTGATACTTATTTTCTCCTCAAACAGGACAAAACAAGACAAAATAAGGTTAACTACAGTGAACAGATTAAAGTAATGAAAAACAACCGTATTATGTTACATGACTTTAGCAAGTTTAACAGCAATATTAAATAATCCTACCTATAACATGCTAAAAAGGGAATATAAAATGGCACTAAAATCGGAAACTATAAATTATAACACTGAACTTATAGCAAACACTTTTAACAAACAAAAGGTGGTATGGTCTATTATAAATCAAAATAAATACAAAGAAACTCCTCTTAAAATATCCGTTGAAGATTTAAATAATTATTTTGTTAATATTTCTAGTGAAATCATAAATACTTTAATCCAAAAACTGCTACTGAGATTGAAAATATATTAAACAACACAACAAGCAAAGCTGCCGCAGGTATTGACGGAATCCATAGCAAAGTTCTTAAGTCTGTAAGTAGCCAAATTGCCCATCCACTCTCATACTTAATAAACCAATCGTTTATATCTGGAGAATTTCCAGAACCACTAAAGGAGTCAAAATGTATTCCAGTCTACAAAAACAAAGGTTTAAAAACCGACATTACAAATCATCGATCAATTTGTGTTCAAAGTCAATTAGCAAAAATTTTCGAGTCATCTTACAGTATACACCTAATAGAGCGGGAGCTAGGTGGCTTTTTCGGCAGCTCATCGTTTTATGAACTTTGAGATATTTTTTGGTTTAATGGATGATAACGATTCATAAAATCGACTTCTGGCAGGGCACCTCCTGTCACGAGCGTCACGAACACTGTTTAAAAATCAGTGAAATCATGTCATCGTTACAAGGCTCATTTTTTTTTGTATGTGCACATTTTATGTTTAGAATGAATAAAATAAGATCGCCAGAAAGTGTGGGCCGTCAGGAGGCGCAGCCAGAAAGGTAATAATTATACAATACATCTGAGGCACGGTACGGAGTCAAGTTAGCCGAAAGTGTTAAATTCCTGTATATTTAAGAGCCTATGGTTCTTTTGTTGACACTAAGAACTTTACGGGGAGGCTACTCTATTGTTCAAGGAGCTTATATTTACGTTTTAAAAAGGAGTCAGAACTTGTAATGATGAGTTTCTGAGATGAAATATGCGAAAAAAAATCCAATTTTCTTCAAAAATCCTAAACATTTTCTTTCTGGCTAGCCTTACTGACGGGAGTTTCTTTCTGGGAATTTTTTTCTGTGTTCAAAACATTTAAATAAACATGCTCAACCTTAAAAAAGTTTGTAATGATCATGTTATATAACTTCGTTTTTTACCTCTTTGACCTTTCTGGTTGCGCCCCTGACGGCCCACACTTTCTGGCGATCTTATTTTATTCATTCTAAACAAAACAAAAATTGGCTTTGTAACGATGATATAATTTCACTGATTTTTATATCTTGAACCATGGCCAACTCGACGGGCTGACATATGCCAGAAGTCTATTTTGTCGTTATTTAAGTTCGATAGAATTAATCAACGCATAGAAAATGCTTGTAACAATGAATGTCCGAAAAAGCCACTTAGCTCCCGCACCTTAATAAACTTTCTAGAAACGTTCAATTTGTTAAACAACAATCAAAATGGATTTAGAGGGAAAAAGGTCTACAAATACGGCAATTCTACAATGGCTTGAATTTATTTATGATGCTCTCAACGATCATGAAGACATTCTGGGTCTTTTTTATGACCTTAGTCGTGCTTTCGATACTATTGACCACAATTTATTAATTCAAAAGTTATTCATTATCGGTGTTCAAGGAGTCGCACATGAGTGGGCCCTATCATATTTACACAACAGAACCCAGACAGTAGTATTGGATGGTAATAAATCTGACACCATAAATTACTTTACTTACTAATTTGACATGTGTAAACATTTTATTGTATAAACACGAATAAAGAATTGATTGATTGATTGGTTTGGGAGTACCACAGGGCTCTATTTTAGGTCCATTATTATTTATTATTTTCCTAAATGATATAACTGCATACTTTATGCAGATAACACAAGTATATTAATGAAAGGCAAAAGTGTAAAAGAACTTATACTTAGAAGTAACGAGGCAACATATGAAATTATAAATTATTTTACAAACAATGGTCTTATCTTAAACGCAAGCAAAACCTCTTACAGGCAATTCTTGACGTTGAGTGAAGAGTCCTTATAGAGATGCAGCCGTGTACTTAATATCATACCCCGCGCATGGTCTGTGGTGTAGTTAGGCGCCACCGGCATTGTGGTCTAGAAATCTCGTCAATCTCAGTCCCTCAGTCGGCTGATAGCACTCGCATGGTTCGTGTCATTTGTTGTATTAGTGCACCGTAAAACGAGGAAAAAGTAGCTTCCTTCTTGAAAAAAAATTTTTGAAGGTACAACCACATGGGACCTTCACAGCATGATAGATTAGGTCCTTGGCCATCTGTAATGTCCAATTACAACATTTTTTGGGAGGTCAAACTATTTTTATGACGAAAAATGTTATAAATCTGTCAAAATTAATTTTTCTTACATTTTCACACATCCCTCGTGATATCTCCGGAACCAATTGAGATAATTATACGTATTTTTTTTTAATTGATGGAGTAAATGTGGGCGAAGGTCACTGCTTAAATTTTGTTTTTATGGAAAATCTAATTTTTCTGTAAAACGAGGTAAAACTTGAACATTTACTTCCCTTGCAGCGCTTTTTTCAGTAAGCGAAAAACTTTTTTATTTTAAGGAATTTTGACATACCATCTGCGTATGAAATAAAGTCTACACCTCAAGGAAGTTTTTAAAACAAAAATCAGGTCTCTACGACTTATAGTTTTCGAAATTTTGTTATTTAAAGCTGAGTTTTTCGATCCTAGATGCCTAGATGTCCGGCAAGTGTGGACTATTTAATACAAGTAATCTTATATTATATTATGCCAGTTAGAAACAAATTTTTCTTTATATAATGTGAATGCAAATGAGTATTAGTTATTTTTATTCAGTTATTACATATTATTTAGTGCTTAACAATGGAATGTTTATTCTGTGGTCAAACTTTGAAAGATAATGACAAATTAGTGAGACAAAATCCTGGATTGCGAGGAGTAAAAACAATTATATATGCCACGGTAAAAAGGCGAGACATTTGTGTCGAAAAGATTTTGCAACAAGAGGAAAATATTTTAAGTGGAAAAGTCAAAGTGAAATTTCATATAGCCTGCAAACAAACCTATATTAGTTTGTAAAATCTTAAAAATCTTTCCCAATTCAGTGAAATTGAAAATGTATCTTCGTCTTCGGTAAGATGCAATAAATTTAATATTCAGACAATGTGTTTAATATGTAATACATCGAGAAAGAAAGGCGTAATATGGTATACGATAATTCTCTGTAGACGTGATTTATCTTTATATTTCTTTGCCACCTTATTATTAGTCTAGTCGATACATTGTTGACAAGGGGCCGATGCGACATTTTTATTGTTAATGATGGGATTTTGGAGAATGAGAGGGGAGTATGCGTTTATTTTCGATTTATCGCAAATATTTGAGAAACCAAACATAGTATAATTTTTCACATCCAGTGGAAGTATAGTAACAAAAAAATTTTTAAAAATTTTTATTGTTCAAATAGGCTTAGAATATCACGAAACATCGAAATTTTAAGTTTGAGCGAAAAAAAAAATTCTGCCTGCCTGTCTGTCTGTCTGTCTGTCTGTCGGTCTGTCTGTCTGTCTGTAACTTTTTTGTGCGCACGTTTACACTGGAACCGTTTGAGATATTGACTTGAAATTTGGTACACATATGTACTTTAATGAAATCTAGAACTAGATTATATTTTCATCTTGTTCCGTCGAAGGGTTGGGGGGTAAATGGGGGTAAATAGGTAAATCAAGCAGGTAAGAGTCCATAAAATTGGTATTTAATATATACAAGAGAAGCTAAGCTCTCAAAAAAATATTTGGCTTTAGCCACCTCCATTATCACCTCCACCCCATTATTAAAGGGGATGAAAAAAAAATCTGATTTAGTGTGTGTACAAGAACCAGAAACCTCAAAATATTTTTTTACTTCATTCACCCCCACTACCACCCCCTATCACAACCCCCCACCCCACTACCGATGTGGGGTATCGTTTTATGGGTTTTTGGGGTAGATAATTTCAAATAAAGTTCCATAAACAAGTATTTCCACATACAAATTTTTTTCGTTGTGAGTGACTTGTATCTTGTACAAAAAAGTCCCTGAGAGCATATTTTTATCTATTATAGCTCACAAGCTAAAGGCGCCCTCGCGCAAACTTCAAAATAACCTTTTTGCGCTGTTCTCTAAGCAGCCCGTTAAAGCAGTTGAATATTAGCTGCCCTATGAGAATTTGTGGTCGATTTTTTTACTTACGAATTTTTGGTCGCTCTACACGATGGCATCCTTTATTTTTTTCTTAAATATGTATTTTTTAACGCAAAAAACATTAAAAAAAACATAAATTTGGACTACTTTTCGACCCCTTGTAGGATGTAATTGATTGATTTAAAAAAAATGCTCTTTGCATATGCAGCGAAGAAATTGATTTACAAAAAAAATATTTAAAACTTGTTATGTTAAGTAATTTATAAATAATGAACCAATTGTTTTAATGTATTTTTTCAGCAGTCGATGAAGTTTAATGACACAAAATCAAGCCCAATGTTTTTTCTTAAAAAAATGTATTTATTGTTGACATATCATTTTATTTATCGCATAAAAACAATTAATGTTAGGTACCGAAAAGTGTAATTTTACTTCCACATACAGTGGAAGTATAGTAATGACAAAAACATTTTTAAAAATTTTTATTGTTCAAATAGGCTTAAAATGTCATGAAACGTCGAGATTTTAAGTTTGAGCAAAAAAAAAAAATTCTGTCTGTCTGCCTGTCTGTGTCGGTCTGTCTGTAACTTTTTTTTGTGCGCACGTTTACTCTGGAACCGTTTAAGATATTGACTCGAAATTTGGTACACATATGTACTTTAACGAGATCTGGAACTAGATTATATTTTCATCTTGTTCCGTCGAAGGGTTGGGGGGCAAATTGGGGTAAATTTTGGGTAAATGGGCAAACCAAGCAGGTAAGAATCCATAAAATTGGTATTTAGTATATACAAGAGAAGCTAAGTTCTCAAAAAAATTGTTGGCATTAGCCACCCCCATTATCACCCCCCACCCTCTTATTAAAGGGGATGAAAAAAAATTGTGATTTAGTGTATGTACAAGAACCAGAAACCTCAAAATATTTTTTTACTTCATCCACCCCCCCCACTACCAGCCCCCCCCCCACTACCAATGTTGAGTATCGTTTTATGGGTTTTTGGGGTAGAGGATTTCAAATATTATATTATTAAAGTTCCATAAACAATTATTTCCACATACAAAGTTTTTTCATTATGAGTGACTTGAATAGAGAATATGGATGTGGAAGTAGTAATTCCTTGGGCAGCGGTTTTTCATTTTCATCGATTTTTAAATAGCTAGAACTTGCCGCATATTTTTATTAAATAGTGTTTCTTTTTTCTATAAATACATTTCAATAACAAAAAATGTTTAACTATTTTTTTTTATTTCAACATTTTTTTAATGCTTGCCACTCCATTATTAATATTATGCATTGTACAAAAAACAGTTTTAAACAAAAGTTACTCAGTATATTTTGTGTAATTTAAATTTGACTATTTAGCGTGGCTAAAATTCGAGAAATGTCGTAAATCGATTCAAATTTCTCCAAAAAATCATGCATGCGATTTAGAAGCTCCCTGAAGTCTTTAAAATTTTTCTGACGTTCTCTTAATTTCTTTTTGTTAATTAAGTCGGTCCCCTCCCGTGCCGCTTGCAGAGTAGCGTAAAAAAGTCATTTTTATACTTACTTACTTAAAATTATAACAGATAAAAATATGCCCTCGTGGACATATCTGTAGAAAATCCGATGTACAAAAAAAGTGCAATGCATTTTTGCCGATAATTATTACAATTTTCGCTACGTAAGCGCTGAAAGGCCAAAAACACCATTCTCGACATTTACATTTTCTTTTTTTTTTTAATTGTTTAAACACAATTGGGAGGTCTTAAAAGTACTAAGTACTCATAAATAGGAGCTGAATCGAACGACACAATAATATATTTTTTTCGCGTATCGGGAAATAAATGTAAGTGGTTAAATCACAGACCGTCTAATTGCACTGGTCTACAATCTGCGTATAGAATTAGTATTTTATTTGTACCCTCGTTCGCTCGACATCAACGCTGAGAAATCTCGCGAGATTATTACTGCTTCTGCTAAGTGCCGATGGTGGCAGTGGTGGCACCACCATTCAACGCACAACATGTGGATAGAGACGTGCGGGGGCTGAGGTGAGAAAGAAGGAAATACGGGAACGATAATTCGCATAAGGGCAGCACCTCTTTAAGGATTCTTCACTCAACGCTCTGGACTATGATCTACTTTTGAAAGTTCAAAATAAATCTATAAAGAGTACAAATATTATAAAAGTTTTAGTGTTAAATATAGACCAAAAGTTAACGTGGGAACCACATATAAATGAAATATGCTCAAAGATAAGCACAACTTGCTACATTATGAAACAACTAAGAGACACTGTGAGTTAAGACATACTAAAACATCTTTGTCATGGATTGGTACAATCAGTACTACAATATGGCCTGATATTTTGGAGCTCTTCATCCCACATGAATAAAGCATTTATAATACAAAAACAGATTTTACGATGTATGAGTAAATCTCACCCTCTTTCAAGTTGTAAACCATTATTTAGAATGGCATCTTAACACTACCTAATTTGTACATCTACCTATTACTACTATATACAATTAAAAACAAAAATCTACTTATCAAAAATAAAGAGGTGCACTCATATTACACTCGTAGAAGCGAGGATATATATCAACCCTACTCAAGACTCTCAATTGGCCAACACTCTCCAAAATACATGGGTATAAAATGCCTCAATAAAATAAATTCTGTGATAAAAGTAAACAATGCCAGAAATATCAGGACTAAGGCTTATGATATTTTATTAAGTAACATCTACACGGTGAACGAATTCTTTCAATATTGTGGAAATAATGAAACAATTTTAAACATTTAATTTTATAAAATATGTTCTTTTGTTTGTTTATATACATCTTTTTAAATGTGTTTTGTGTCACGTCCTGGACTTTTAATGGAATTTTTTTGAGAGACGTGTTCTCAATGACTAGTCTGATAAGTTGATACTTGTAAATTGTAACAACTTTTAAAGATGAATAAATACGATAGTCTAGGTGCCCGCGTACATGAATGCAATTTATACATATCCTCATATAACTTCTTGTACGGTATAATTGCGCCTAGTCTATCACTTTCTTCCTCTACGAAAATTTTCGTAAACGCGGCGTTCCTCCTCGGCATGAAAAAGACAATTTCCACGCGTCGGACTGGAAAATCGGCAAATATATTTTGTCGGACAATTTGAGAATTGAATTCTACATATATATTCTATATATTTCTACAAACTGTCCGACAAAAATTTTGGAACGTTAAGGGTGTCTACCACCTTAAATATAACATAACATAACTTTAAAACATTTACTGATAACCAGCTGATTTTTTCAAGATTGCTTAATCAAAATATGTAGAATCCAATTTTCGAATTGTCGGACAAAATATATTTGCCGATTTTCCAGTCCGACGTGTGGAAATCGTCTTTTTCATGCCAAGGAGGAATGCCGCGTTTACGAAAACTCTCGTAGAGGAAAAAAGTGATAGACTAGGCGCAATTATGCCGTACAAGAAGTTATACGAGGATATGTATAAATTGCATTTATGTACGTGGGCACCTACACCCCAACTAGCACAATAAGTTGCTGGAACGTAGCAACGACTATTGTAGGTACTTTAAAGTGTTCTGTCACTAGTCACAAGAGCATAATAGGAACGTTCCCATTATGTAGGTACAACCAAAATGGGGAATATTTTTTCGGTTACCGCAACATTCCGGTTACATTCCCGGAACTAGTCCGGTTACGTTCCAATGGTATTGTGGTTATGTAGCGGTGACGTCGCGGAGTGTAAACCGCGACTTTCGGGGAACTTTACCATGCTCCACTCTATCAAATGAATGTTGCCTGCTTTGTCTTGCAACTGATTTTATTATACTTGTGTTTCATTCTTACATGATTATTACTATCCATTTCCCTAACTCAGAAACTTAATAGAATACTAGAATAGTAAAATATTAGAAGGCAAAACTTGTACAATTTCCCAATGGCTAAGCATCAAAATTAAAACGAATGCAAGTTTATTGTCAAACATAATGATAAAACGTCTGAATCTGGCAGGCGCCTTTATAATTTGCATTTTTTAATTAAAATATTGTGTTTAAAATATTTAATGTCATGCGAGAACGTGTCAACCTGGATGCTGAAAGCTATTTTTTATTGTTCTTTGAAACTTGAAAATAATTTTTATCCATTAATTTATTATATTTGGTGCAGAAATAGTGATAAATTAAATTTTTAAATTATTTATGAAGTTATGGTTCATGTCTTGTAATAATGGCGTCATAAGTCTTGGCCATCAAGATGGCGTATTTCAGAAAGAATCACTTTGAAGTCGTTTTTACTAAGAAATGCGACTTGAAAGTAATTGTTACTTGAGGATAGTGACAGGAACTGAAAATATGTGACTTTAAAGTTACATTTATTACAAAGTACCGAATGGGACTGTAACGTCACTTTAAAGTGGCGGCAAGGTTCCCGTTGCCACTTCATAGTTACATTTTTTCCAACATTGATTTTGAACGCCGCGCCCTGGTGTGCTGCTATACGTCCGACGCGAGACGTTTAAACTGAACGCGCCGCCCCTCATTTTGACTTTTATCTATAGGGGAAAATCACATCAGCAGATGGTATCAGTGAATTTCAATATTTTCAATCAATATATCGGAAATTGTGACGAAAACATGTAGTTGTCATAACGTTATGTCTGTTATTTTATTAATTTTCTTACATTTGTGAACTGTTTTCAAATATGCCAAAGGTAGAATTAGAATTGTGTGATATCGCATGCAGAAGTAGACCCATCAAGGAAGGTGAAGTGGTATTTAGAGCCAGGGGCGGATTGGCCCACCGGGATACTGGGACGAATTCCGGTGGCCCGCTCCAATAGTGTGCTGCTGGCGCCGGCTGCTTGGCAAGATGACCGGCTAATAGAGTAATAAGTGGTCTGCAAGTTCTAAGATCCAGCGCCGCTAAACTGTTGTCAGTCCGCACCTGTTTAGAGCTGGACATGTAATTCTCTGCTAAGTCGAAGACACCGTGAAAAAACAAATCTTTGCCCTTTGTTTGCTCCCATGAAGAATGAATTTATAAAGTGATGTTGATAAATGAAAATGCGTGTGTAGTTGTACAGCAGGCCAATCCGGATATTATATGCAAACTAGGAATTATTTTAACTATATGCACATGTATATTGTGAAAAAGAAGAGAAATTTGAATAAACGATTTTTTTTTAATTATGCTTTATTTCAGTGCTATTGTATTTGTTTACCTGTTTATGTTTCTCAAAAAACAATAAAAGTTTAACAGAAGTAAGAGTGCAAAATTACTTCACAACATCAATTAAATTTCTGAAATGACTAGTAAGTGTAAAAGATAATGTTCAGTAACAGTGCATGTTTAAAAGTCGTGTCAATGCACAGTTTTCCAAATAGGTAGAAAACTTTGCAGTAAGTGGCCAATAGCTTTGAAAATTGGAAAACCATCTAGCAAATTATGTTATGTGAAATAAATTCCAACCCAAAAGATTATTATAGGTATTTTGAAGCATATCTATAAATGCATATACAAATATGAATAACTTACTTTAGTGAAAAAATCATCCTGTAGAAAATGTTGACTATATACACACATACATTTGCTAGGTGGTTTTTCAATTTCTTAAAGCTATTATCCACTTACTGCGAAGTTTTTTTGTCTTTAGGCACTGAATAATAACTTACTCTTACCAGTTATTTTAGATTATTAATTAATAATATGGAGCAATTTCGTACCCTTACATATTACCTATATAGAACATTTATTATCTTTTGAAAAACATTAAGGGTAAACAATCCGAAAAATACCTAGTTGTTTTCCTCACTTAACGAGTTGTGTTAAACGAAAAAGATAAATGTATGAAATTCAACACAAAATAGCATGTTATTATCTTAAAATTTGGAAAAGATAAAAGCCACAAGACAAACATAAACTATATAGGTTAGGTATTTATTCCTCTCATTATCGTCCCTCCTTTCCTATATATGGTTAACAATGGGAACTAGATGGAGAAATTTACTTCATCGTGAATTTAAGAGGTAATACTTACTTAGTAGTAGCCGTGCATGGTGAAGTTTAGTTCTGCAGGTAGCAGTAACGTCATTACTGAATTTGACATGAGAAATCATATTAACGAACCGACTCGTATCACACATACAACTAAAACATGTATTGATGTGATATTCTCTAACATGACCATAAACTCAAGCTTAATAAAAAACACACACTTATCAGATCATACCTTTCAACTATGTAGATTTGAACACCTATAACCTGTGAAAGTGAAACCATTTTTAGACGTGATTTTTCAGAATGCAATTTAATAACATTCCAAAATTTATTAAGAAATGAAAATTGGTCAGATATGTACACGTCCTGTGATTTAGATAGCAAATTTAATGCATTTTACTTAACTTTTAAATTCCATTTCAATAATGCCTTTCCACATAAGAAAATTAAAATTAATAAAAATAAAAAACCTTGATTTACAAGAGAAACTAGGGAATTACATCAAACTCTATGTGAGATGTCAAAAATATGTAAAACTACCAATAATGATATCATAAAAATCAGATATAAACAGTTAAAATCAATAGAGAGAAAGTAAAGCATGCAGCAGAAAAAATTATAATAACAATAGTCTGAAAAACACCACAAATGTTATGAAGGAAAGCTGGAAGATTATAAACGAAATGAAAGGTATTACAAATAAAAATAACTGCAGTCAGATAAACATTAATAATGAACAAATAACAGACATGAACAAAATATGCAATCTTTTTAACGAGTAATTTGTGAGTGTGCCAAATGTTAAACCAGTAATGGATAATATAAAACTACCACCTCTCTCCAATGTTAGCTTTTATTTATTTCCTACTACACCGGATGAAATAGAAAAAGCCATTATTAAAACTACTTCTAAACCAGCAGCTGGTATTGATGAAATCTATGGCAAAGCTTTAAAAGCAGTAAACAATATTATAAGTATTCCACTTTCTTACATAATTAATGAATCGTATTGTGAGGGGAAATACCCAAATGCACTAAAAATTTCAAAATCAATCCCAATATTCAAGAATAAAGGATCCAGAAATGAGACAAGTAACCCCAAGCAGCAATTTTAGTAGTTTCTACGTAATAGTTGCCATTAGGGGAACTTTAAAGGTTTCTGCAACTAAGGACTGTTACGTAATGGGAACCATTCTTCTACCAAGTATTCACCAAAATGGGGAATAATAATTACGTAGCAAATTACTATTCCGGTACTTCTACCATTACCGTGTTGAAGACTAGGTTATTACGTAAACGGGACGTAACCAAGTAGTAGAAATGACTAACTTTTGGAACAGCTCAGCTGACCGAAATGAGAGCGCAAACTATATATTTGGCTCTCTCTTATTCGAATAGCAAATTAATGACTTACTGAGTTTAAGCACATTGTCCAAGGTCCAAGTTAAGGTGATTATATACAACATGCATAAGCATATATTATAAATCATGATGTTTTGCATTTACCTGGGTGTGGATATTAAAACCACCACTTGTTTTCTGTAAAATGTTATCATGATGCTTCGATAAAAAAGACGTCCCCTCGAGAAAATGGTTTTTTCGGAAAAAAATTTTTTTGCAAAAATTATGTGTACAAGCAAATTTGCAAAATTTTTTATGGAAAACGTTTTTTTTTTTAAATTTCATATATTATAAAGTAATAATCTATTTAGAAAACATATTTGTAAATGGCTATAATAAAAAGAAATTTTTTATTGAATTATATTTTTATCCGTGTCAATATGGCGTCTTCATTCAACAACAGAAAAATGACGATTTTAATTGCAGTAACTTAGAGGTTGAAAAAACCAAAATTATTTCCCTACAAGTTACATTTACTATAAAGTAGCAGATGCCAACAACGTTATAGTTGTTGTTACTTTAAAAGTGGTGACGGCAACTGCAACAATTTCACTGTGTAGTTATATTTACCTAGATGTAGCAAATGGGACCAATGACGCTATAAGATCTTAGTAACTGTTGCTACCAACTTATTTTCATGTTGGTAGAATTGGCAGAATCGATATAGGTAATTTTTTTTTTTTAATTGGCAACGCGGTAATAACTGTTAAAGTGTCACTGTCACTGTGTGCGATGGGAATATGTGGATTATTAAAAATAACAATTATTATACTTTTTAAGTACTTTTTATTATCTGATATTATTTGGAAAGAGCACATATCGAACAATTTTTGATGGATGCCCCTGACGGTGAGCATCTTATGTCAGAGGTAGGTGTTTTTTATGATCTTGCTTTTATATACCTATTTAAATGTTTGGGTTTTTTAGGTTGCATTGATATTGGGAGTTTGCGGTGCCTGCCGTTGCGGTGAACTGACCTTCTTAAGCGTCGAAGATATGAGATAAAGAATAATATCTATATATATCCATACCAGATAACCAAGACGAATAAATCAAGAAGTTTCACAGTTTTAAATGAAGGATTTTCGGTGAACCCACTTGATTCGATTAGAAAATATGTCTTTAAGACCGCAAAATGTGTCTCATAAAAGATTTTTCGTAAATTTTCAAAAGGGAAAGTGCACTGTCCAATGCGTTGGATTAAATAAGCTCTCAAAAATTCCAAGAATTGTAGCTGATTATTTGCAATTGCCTGATGCAGATTTGTATACTGGCCATAGCATGCGCCGTTCCTCATCAACTCTTGGCCAATGCTGGGGGTGACATTACCACCCTTAAACGTCACGGTGTGTGGAAATTATCCACCGTGGCGGAGGGTTATTTGGAAGATTCAGTCTCAACAAGAGTGTTATTGCTAAAAAAATTCAGGGAGAGCAGCACAACGAGTCAGGCAATACAGACGTCGTTACTAGTATAGAAAAAAATTGTGTACAGAAGAGCAGTTTTCTTTGTGAAAAATCGAATATGATGACAATAAATGTTAACATAAATATAAATAAGTGTTAGTGCATGGATTCTTTGTTTTGTTAATTTTCCATATAATGGAGACAATAAATAAATTCCTTGGACTTTATTTTATATTAAAATTACTCTTTAGTGACTAAATCACTTTACCTCACTTTAGCTTACTACTTTATCTCACTAGTGACTTATAGGTCACTTTATACCTTCAAAGTCTTATCAATAAAGATCACTTTATATGAAAGTGTTGGATAAATATATTTATTAACGTAAGGTGTGTAATAATGGAAAAAATACATAACAGTTTTCATATTTATTTAGTGATCAGTTTACATTTAATTTCATTCAATTCAATTTATTGTACATAAATAATGTCTTATGCCGTTATACCGACATTGTCCGTTCCCCATCAACACAATATGTATTAAATTTGGAGTTTTTAATCGGCAAATTCATTTAATATGCTCAGTGGATCACTAACTGAACTATGGGTCAATCTGTGTGTTAAAGACAAGTTGTAATTTTCGAGCAGTACACTATCATTAATCACTACAACTGTTATAGTTTTCGATTACTCTTCTTGTGTTGATGGGAGCACTTTTGCACTTGTTGCCAAAGATGATGGTTTTGCTGTGGCGACATAATCTATGTTTGCATCATATTCTGAAGAATCACTATTTCTCTACTACTGTTTAACTGTTTCTTCAGTTTTCTATAAAACGTGGATGAGTGCTGATAAACTTTATTTCGCTTTCACTGAGCATTTCAGATGCCAATAATTATATAAATTGTCTTAAAAGTTAATATTACTCTATAGTAGATTTTCAAGGTATATGTAACTTTTAAGTCATTTTCAATTAGTGGGGAGTAGTAAAGATAACTTCAAAGTCCCTATGTTCGTAGAAATAACCTCATTTTTACTCGAGATGTCACTAATAAGTTAGACTACTTTCAAGTGGTCCTTTGGTAAAGCTGTGCAGTTGGCATTACTACCAATTTTCACTTTGCAGTTGAGGATGCTTCAAAGTAATGCAGAGTAGTATCCGCGACGTTGCAGATTCTCCAGCAGTTACTTGAAAGTGTTATAACTATACAGTGCCTAAATTCAGTAGAATCTACTTGATTGTCACTACAAATGCATACTACAAAGTGAATATTACCCTGAAGTCGCAAAATTAGTAACAGTTATGTTATTCCTACTATATTAAAGTTCCGATGCCTCAGATGCCAGTTCCCATCACTTTGAATGCTGCTTGGGACTATCGGAATATCTCTTTGCAAAGTCAGCTAGCAAAAGTTATTGATATCAGTTTTAATACAAGATTATACATTCTTAGAAGCACATAATCTCCTATCAAATTTTCAAAATGGTTTTAGGCTTAATAGATCTACATCAACTGCTATAGCAGATCTATGTACAAGTGTGTATGACTGTTTAAACGACAAACAATATCTAGTTGCCTTATATTTCGATTTAACTGGAGCGTTTGATACTGTTGACCACAATTTGCTTCTGGAGAAACTGTATCGCATTGGTGTGCGTGGCAATGCGTACAACTGGGCTGCATCATATTTGCAGAACAGAACGCAAATTGTGGTCTTAGACAAATTTAAATCTAGTCCAAGAGAAGTCACTGTGGGAGTACCTCAAGGCTCAATTTTGGGTCCTTTATTCTTTATTATTTTTATAAAAGATATATTTTACTCGTGCACCTCTCCATACAAAACAATAATCTATGCTGATGACACTAATCATAGCAGAAAACAATTTATTAAATTCAGTGATGAAAGCAAATATATCTGTTAATGAATTACATACATGGTGCCAGAATAATGGACTACTTCTTAATATAAGTAAGACATTTTTTATGCTTTACCAACAGAAACACATGAACTACAATTTTAGCCCCTTTATTAAGATAAATCACAAGTCAATCGAACAAGTGAACTCAATCAAATTTCTAGGAATTACAATAGATCAAAAACTAACATGGGAAAAGCATATTGACAATATATCATCTAAGTTAAGCGGTATATGTTTTATTATCAGACAATTACTTAAACCGTTTCCATGGAGATACTTAAACTAGCATATCATGGACTTGTTCAGTCAATTCTAAGTTATGGCTTAATTTTCTGGGGTAATTCAGCGCACATTCATAAAATTCTGGTCATGCAGAAAAGAATTGTTAAATGTATGGTGGGCGCAAGTATGCAAACATCATGCAAACCAATATTTATTAATTTATCAATATTAACAGTTACTTCTCTCTATATATACCTAATTGTTATAAACGTAAGAAAAGAAGAACACTTATTTATAAGAAACAGTGCAGTTCATAATTATGATACAAGAAACAGCCATAAAGTGTACCAGCCATTTTCAAGGTTAACCGTTGGTAAAAATTCTCATGTTTATCAAGGTATAATATGTTTTAATAAAGTTGTAAGTATTGTAGGCGAAATAGAAAACTTTAACGATTTTAAACATTCATTGTATAATAACTATTTAGTAAATAAGGCTTTTTATTCTGTGGATGAGTTTTTGCACTCCTAATATATATTTTATTTGTGTAAGCCTGCTTTAAATGTTTTGATGTAATGAGTATGCTGTGTATGACCAGTCTGATAAATTGTATACATTTCTGTGTAAACTTATAGATGAATAAAGAAGAAAAAAAAAATGTTACTAACAAGGTCACCAACTTTAAACGGATAGTAAAGGTTCCCAGAACGGCGCGGCCACTATCAAAGCTACTTGAAAGTGGTTGCAACTTCGAAGGTCGTCTCACTGGTAACTAGGGTGTCCCCATGCACCGGAAAAGCTACGTAGAAGTCACATAACTCTAAAGTAACCGCTAGTGGTAAAAACTACGAGGCAGTGACTACGGATATGTCAAATGAAGTTATTTACACATCAAAAAATTTTGTATGTGGAAATAATTGTTTATGGAACTTTAATATTTGAAATCCTCTACCCCAAAAACCCATAAAACGATACCCACATCGGTAGTGGGGTGGGGTGGTGAAGTAAAAAAAAAATATTTTGAGGTTTTTGGTTCTTGTACACAGTACACACACTAAATCATAATCTTTTCTCATCCCCTTTAATAATGGGGTAGTGGTAATGAGGATGGCTAATGCTAAAAAATTTTTTGAGACCTTAGCTTCTCTTGTATGTTCTAAATACCAATTTTATGGATTCTTACCTGCTTCATTTACCTATTTACCCCAATTTACCCCCCAACCCTTCGACGGAACAAGATGAAAATATAATCTAGTTCCAGATCTCGTTAAAATACATACGTGTACCGAATTTCAAGTCAATATCTTAAACGGTTCCAGAGTAAACGTGCGTACAAAAAAAAAGTTACAGACAGACAGACAAAAATTTTTTCCATTTAAACTTAAAATCTCAAGGTCAAGAATACCAAAACTATTAATATGCGTATATGCTTGAAAAGCTCACTTGCAAATGAAATCAAAATTATTGTGTTCTAAGATTAACAATATCTGTTTATCATACAAATTAAGTAATAATTCTCAAAAAATATTTATACTTAGAAGTGTGTTCTGTTTTCTAAGTACTTAATATAATAACTATAAATAATTTTTCAAAAGTTCTAATCGTGAGTATACAGGATGATTTTAAGATTCTGATTCTAAAAATGTTTAAATTTGTTTCTCCCAGTTGTCTAGCGCATAAACAAGTGGAAGCATCACTTTAGCGCTGAGCTATATTTCGGTTATCTCTAGCGCCACCTTTAGAATTGTTTGACGTGAGGCAAAGATCCCACACTAGCCTCTTAATACAGCCTGTTGCAGTAGGGCTGGGATAGACTCAGTGAAGAAACAGTTATGTCCAGGGGTCAAAACGGCAGATTAGATTTTCACTCACATTCCACAGTAAAACACAAAATTCGGTAAATAACAACGTTTATTAAAATATAAAATAGGTAACAGCAATAAAATAAATAAAAAAAATGTGATAAAAAATCGGAGACACTCATAAGGAGTTTGTCATTGATAAAACTTAAAAATGTTTCATTTGACAATATACAAAGTTATACGGTTGACTAAATCGGACGAGGGAAGGTCGTAGATTATTTACTAGGTTACATTTGACTACTAGCAGTGCCTAATCAAGTGATACTCAAGCAGATAGTTGAGAAAAAGAAGTTAATACAGGAATGTTGCAGCGGTAAAAAAATTGATAAGCGATAGTAAAGTAAGCAGTAAAACAACAAGCAAAAAAAAAGATAATAATCAGCAAAACAGGCAGTGCTCAAATACCAGGCAATAGAAAGCAATTATTTATAGCAAAATCATGCGTAAAAGAAGGCAAAGAACCTGGCAAAGCTACATAAAGCAGATTTTAATAAAACAACAGTTAAATAAACGGTTGTCGACGTATGTATGCCCTGGGTTATTTGTTGATACAGACGGACGGAAAAATAACACAGGTTTACAAAAGAAAAATGTCCGACCAATGGGATTCCATTACCGTATCCCGAAGGATTTTGATGTGCTGAATACGATGCCGTACTCCGTTTTGCGCCATCACGTCAGAATTTCGAGAAAACTTAATCTAAAAGTGCTAAAAATACCTTTTTCGCCTTCGTTCATGCACAAATTAATTCATTTAAGCTTAAAAACCCCCAAGTAATAAGTTTTGTATCACAATTTTAAAATTTTGATGAATTTTTGGATTTTAGCATCTGCCATATTGGATCCGCCATCTTGGATTTAGAAATTATTAAATTCTGACTTCAGATTCGTGATCAGCGACCCTAAAAACAAAATTCAGGCCAAAATATTGAGTGAATTAATTTGTGCATGAACGAAAAAGGTATTTTTAGCACTTTTGGGTTAAGTTTTCTCGAAATCCTGACGTGATGGCGCAAAACGAAGTACGGCATCGTGTTCAGTACGTCAAAAACCTTCGGGGTATGGTAATGAAATCCCATTGGTCAGATATTTTTTTATTTGTAAACCTGTGTAATCATAATGTTTTACTTCGTTCCGGAAATATAACGGAGAAGTTACATTTAATTGAATCGGTATTAATTTGCCAAATCCTTCAAATCTCGCTGTTAAGTGAAATCACTTACTACTGGTTGTCTGCGGAGAGCACGGCATGGCTTATTCGATCGGGGGTCGGAACGGTTCTCTCCAAACCTGCACCGCTCTGTCTCACAGGTTGCTTGTGAAAATGAATTCGACTTGGGGGGGGGGGGAGGGGGTGAACACACAGCGGTTGCATGTTGACGCTATCAGCCAAGCGGTATCTTATCAGAGTTTAAGTAAAATGACCTTATTAGCAAAATTATTATAATAAATAATTTTTACGGAATTTCAGTCTCCGGACTATGACAAATTTTACAAAATTTATGGAAGTTACAGATTTTACTCTAGTTCGTAGAACTATGATCAGAACAAAATAAAATGAACTTAAAACAGGTTCTTATCTCTCCAGTAAGATGACTCGGTAAAAGTTTAACAATGGTTTAAGTTAAAATAAAATGAATAAAAAGAACAAGCTTACTAGCATTCTCTTGAAATATCTACTACGCCCTTTTTATCATGTACGGTTCTACAAAAACAATTTCTTGCACATAGTCGTTTGGATATAAACCTCGGGAATGTAATCATTTAGAACTGCTTTGAAATAAAATTGAACGGTGCAAAATTGGGAATTATATTTTATTCTTTTAACGTAAATGGTTTTAAATAATCACGTTTATACACTGATTCATGTAGTTTTATGTAGTAAATTGAGGAACTGTTGATAAGAAGCCGGTGGTTGAATGAGACAGTAACGGTGTTTGCTTTTTGCGTTTTACCTGGATGCAGCTCGGGACGGTAATGAATGATAAATTTTGGTATTCTGATCACGGAACTGTCGCGCTTGTCATAGCAGTAGCTAGCGAAATGCGTATTCCTCCTTTTAATTAGATTTAATTCCAAAGAACCTTCCCAAGATAGAATTCTATATCACAGCTCTAACTATTCAATTTTAATTTCGCCAACATACAAAAGTCGGCAGCACAATGATTAAATGAATTTGACTGCTTATCTGAAATAATTCCCGTGAACACGGTTTTCAATGATTTGAACAAACATATTCGAAGGTAAGCAGCGTTAGTAGCGAAGTTTATCATGAATTAGATGCATTTTAGCATTAAAAAAAAACCTTCGTTACAGATTATTGTCCAGATGACAAAAATTGTAAAAAACATGTTTTAAGTACCAAAACTTAAAGGTAATAAGTAATGAATTATCACTCAATTCTTTTCGTATTAAGAAAGTTCCAAAATGACACATATCAGTCTCCATTTTGCAAATTCAGCTGTCATTTTCTGTTGGAGAACTGATGTCTCAAGCATTTTATTTGTTATATGTTTCAAATTTCGCAGCAATATCCCAAATAGAAACGTAATAAGAGACACGCAAAATCAGTGTGTCCCTTGGTACGTGATATATAAAATAGAATCCTACCAACATCTTTCTCGACCTCCTCCCAGTTTCTCACTACATTGCCACATTTCTAAAAAAGAATGTGCACTACTGCTCTGTCTGAAATAAATTTTAATATTAATTTTTAACACTGTTTTAAATACCCAGCAAGTAAATATTATATATATTTTTAAGGCTGATTGATAACTTACTAATACAGAACTGTAATATTACAGAGGACTCGTTTCTCTGTTCAAGCACAAATTAGAATCTGGTGATTACGCTATTACGTAATAGCCAATAGAATAGCCCGAAAATTGGCGGCAATATCTAACCGTTTAAACACAGATTAAACTTCATGATTTTTTTTTTTACTATAAGGCATTATTTAAAAAATGAGACAAAAATTACGGGTCAACTGTTTTTATCTGTAGATGTTAATAAAATTATTAAAAAAAAATTGTATACTTGCCCATTATGTGTAGCAATTATTTATATTCATGAATTATTATTCGTTCTTATTTATATCTTAGCCTTAGGATTAATATTTGTAAAATTTAAGTTGTAAATAAATATTATGTTTATAAAGTAACATATGGTAATTAATGTGATCCTGTCCAGTTGTAGTGTTCATATGCATTCACTGCATCTTGAAAGTGAAAATACTTTAGACTATTTTGTCTTCAAATACTGGGCAATAAAAGCAATAAAAGCTATAATAAAATATAATATTCCATTTCAAAAGATTTATTTTTGATTTTTAAATGTTTATTTGTATATAATGAATAATAAATATTTTGTGTTATTATTTTTATAACCACAGCGATAGTATGTAAGTGAATACGCTACAGGGTGTTTGAGCTGAATAACTGACTTTAAAAAATACTTAATATATTTTTTCACTTACTGTGTAAAAGTCCGTTATATTTACAAAGAATACTTTCTTTGTAAATAAATAAATTAAAATAATTATAAACATACTTATTTTAGGGATTACAGTTAGGACCGACAGAGGCCTCACGTTATTGGATATATTGGGTTCCCGCACAATATGTAGATGCTATTAAAGATGCTGTATTGGGTAAATGGCAGTATTTCTGATTTATTTGGATATTCTCTGGAACTGCAAATACCATTAAACAAAGTGGGTTCAATAATGACTGCATGTTGAAAGATAATCAATTTTTTCATGCATATTACTCAAGGGAATCAAACATTATGTTTTATTTTCAAATTAAAAATTGTAGTAGATTTTATAATTTTATACATTTATAAGTTTCGCTTTTGTGATAAAAAGCCTTTAAGATTTGTTATAAATTTTCTAAATAAGTTGTGATTACTTATAATTATTGTGTGTCGTAAGTTATAAATTATTTAGAGGGAATTTTTAATGTTTTAACCACCAAATGTATATGCGTCCTATATTTAATAATCTTCAAAACGTATATATAAACAATTTTTTGACATATAAGTACCTTCAAGAATATTTCTTTTTATTTGCAGGAATTCTGGTTTGCAAAATTTTATTTTATTTTGGAAATAAAACGTACTTAAGAATCTTGTTAAATGACTTAAATGATGTTTTTTTTTTTTGTACAATGACCCTTACTTCAGTTTTTATAAGCAAACGCTCTGTATTTTTGATATTGGGTAAGTTTATTGCTATGATACAGACGTTTAAGCGACTTATGATAACTCAAGAACGGTCAATATTTAAATAATATTTTTGAGTGGGTTGTACATTAAAAATATAAAAAATCACTCTGGTTGCAAAACTTAATAATCTATTGAAATTTTCTAACAATAGTTTTTTAAATACTACCATATTTTGATGAGCACCTAAAACATTACAATTCCATTTTGTATGTCTTGATTTTTTTTCTTCATTTAAAATATAGAAATTTTTTTTATGAAAGGTGCAGAGGACTGAATTTGGTATGTCACACTTATGTAAGAGACTCAGTATAAATGAAAAAGAAGAAAAAAATGTTGGTCCATGATAACTTTTATTTGAAATCTTTCTGAATTGTAAATAATAATTATGTAGTGACCATTATCATTTTGTTGTCTCATCCTGTATAAAATGTGTCTAAAACTCTAGGTTCCCTATCGGTACATTTGTTATTATGCAAGATGATGACACAGGCAAAGTTTTGAAAAATTTCATGACAAAATTAGCTTATTTACAAAAATTATTCATCCGCTCTGTATTAAAAAAAAAAGGCGAAATTTCAATATTTGTTATTAGAGACTGTATGATGATATCTTTCAGTAAATAAGAGATAACAACTTAAATGATATCTCAATTAAGATGTTATCCTGTATTTTATATTAAATTGCCAACTTGCGATACAATTGAAAAGGGAATAAAACGAATTCCCGTTAAAAAAATGTCATCAAATAGGAATTACATTACAATGAATTAGTCTTTATTTTTATTTAAACTCCGTATTTTCAAACCAACGAAATATCTAAACCAGAATTCCCCGCCAAATAGAAATGGGATATGAATTTAATGTTATAGACGTTAATAAAGTTTTTTTTGTCATTCAAATGAATACCTAAATCAATTTGAATTGATTTCTATTGTTAGTCTGGATTTTATTTATTTTTGTAATTTAAAAATATTTCATATTGTACATGTCATAATAAAGTGAGCATGATGCATATATGTTGTTATAATTTTAACGTGGTAAAAATAGTAAAAACTTCCATATTTTGGTATAGTTTTATAGTCTCATTTTTTAAAGATAATACCTACCTTTAATCTTTATTTATATAATTTTCTGATGAAAAAAATTAAATATAAATATTTTTTTCTAGACAAAACTGCCTCGATTCATTTTTTTCTGCCATCTGTAAACATTTAAAGTATTCATCGTACTTTAATAAATTATTTTTTGCCCACTGTGTTATGTGCTGTGATTTTCATGTTTGTTGCTTGTAAAATAGAAGTATTGTGTATTATGTGTGTTTATAACATATTACCTTTGTTCTACATTTACACCATGCCTAATCAAATTTTTATTCTGTAAAACTTCGTCTGTAAAATATTTTTTTATAAGATGATCTCTTTAAAATAAAAAATTTTAAACGCTATTTTAACTATTCAATATACACAAACCAAAATTCATAATATATAGAAAGATGCCTAGTTGTTTACTTCCAACTTCAAAGAGAAATTCGTGCTAAAACAGGTGTCTGGATATACATACGAATATTTTGCATGATAATATATTGGCCCAAAAGAAGTAAAATGTAAAAAAAAAAATTTCCTTTCCTTCGACAGTTTTGCTTAAATTAAATGTTCTCTAAAAATATGATATTTTCAGGCCAGATAGCAATATTGATTTTGATTTATTATTAAATCATGAGCTCAGCGCCATGTAAAAGTTGACGTGTTGTATTTAATAATCAGCGTGACACCTCAATGCCCGAGTATGTTACTTAATATGATTACTTCCTATAAGAACAAGAATAAGAATAGTTTATTGGTGTTAAATAAACAAAGTGTTTACGCACGTCAAAATACAACATACAATGATAAAATGGTTTATAGAACAAAATAATGACTGTTAACATAACACAATGTACACGTCACAAACAACACGTATTAAAGTTTCTAGAAACTAGCTATTATTTAAAATATACGTCTTTTTACATGTAACATAATAAAAGATTACATATTCAAAATCTATATGAAAAATCAATATGAAAGAAATATTTAAAATACAAACTAGTTAAAAAGTACAAGCCAATAGTTATACCTTCATATCACAGAAATCGTTGCTGTCATCAATGGAATAAAATGCTTTTCTGTTGAGGTAACCTTTTATAACTTTTTTAAATGTTGTAGTAGGAACTTCTTTGGTTTTATTGGGGAGGAGGTTAAACGTTTTAGGACCATAATAACACAGGCCTGCAAAAAAAATTTTTATGAAAACTTTTTTTATTATTTAGGGTGATCTAACAGATTTGAAGGATGCTAAATTCGAAAATGACATCAGTTTTTCTCCATCACCCACCGTTTTTCCGCAACTCGACCCAATATTTTGAACCTATTAGGTATGAATATGGCTATTTTGGCAAGTAGAGATGTGTTTTAAAAATTTTTAAAAAGGTTTTATTACTACAAATTAAGTGCAACGAAAGACACTTAACCCTTTCGTATCGGGCGTTTTTTTAGGCGACTGGCCTCACAAACGGGGATTTTTTGCGTTCGCGCAATTGTGTGTCTCCCGTTTATTAGTTTCGCGCATTAATGCGCTTCCCGACTCTTATATGCTCGTATATACGTTGAAATAAAGGAAGATAGAAGATAAACGTTTTATTTAATAGGTATGCAAACATATAATATATAATTGTTAAAAGTATACAACGTTCCTACTTCATTAATAATCTAAAAAAAAAAGGTTTTTTTTTTAATAATTATTATTGTTCGCGTGCATTTTTATTTGGTATATACAGAATTTGTATACTGAAGAACTAATGCAAGTTGCATCAATATTCCAACACCACATATTCGCCACACCATAATAACATCCAAGCCTTTTTACATCTAAAAAAAAATGTTTCAAGTTCATCATCTGCTAAATATTTATTTTTCCTGTTCATTTTGTAAAAAATGCAATTTATTTTAAGAAAAATTTGCAGCTGTTTACACACAATAGACTGCCTGACACACTCAAGAATAAACTGCGAGTATACAACTGTTTTTCAGACCACAGCTTTTCTGCAACTAACAAGCTACAGCTTGAAGATGCTTTTAAGCGAATATCAGACCACAATCTTGTGCCCCCCGGTTTTAAGTAGTATTCACGGTGTTCGAAAATATGCGTCTCCCGCACATATGTCAATCAGCGTTTTTGCGGCTCCCTTCGTGAAAGGGTTAATGTATTTTCAATTAATTTATTCCACATTGATGGCCCTGTACTTCCTTTTCCTCTTCAAGGGAAAGCTGCGATTGTTACTTTTCGTCTTATGAGTAACACCTGGATTCAGTGGCGCAGCCAGAAAATTCATCTGGGGGGGGCAATAGAACTGGCCTCCCCAGAAGATGAGGAAAACTTTTCAGAAAATGGTTGAAAACAGATGTATAGATTCCTCTACTAGATAATATTGGCATTAATTACAAAATATTTATTTCAAGGGATAATTTGGATACTGCTTTATACTGATAGAGATTATGCTTCTTTATTTTTTGGTTCATGGTGCCCGGTCCCCATGGCTCCCACTGGCTGCGTGCCTGCCTGGATTCTCTCAATGAAGTGACCAGCAGCAGCCTCAATACAAATACTCAAACACAAATATGTATGTACCTATATAGTTCTAGGTGATATTATGTTATTATTTTACATAAAAAACGTCAGCGTCTTTGAATGGCCGTACAAATTGTACTGCTACTCAAAGGCGCTGACGTTTTTTATGTATATAATATCATCCAGGACTGAGGAGAATGATACACTTCTTAAAACTTATTATTTATTATTGTCAAATCCTAAAAATAATGTTAAGAAAAAAATTATGTCCATTCATATGTTACAAGTTACAAAGTTATAAATACAAGTGAGTGAATTTTTATTATTCTGATTTTGCCTGCCGCCCCTAAAAATCTGCCGCTTTACGCAGTGCTTAATTATCGTATAGGGTAATCCAGCACTGCTCCCATTTCAATGAAACCATATTCCAATAAGAAAAAGAAATAGGGAAATGTGTGACGCTCCTTTTCAACTAAAAATTTCATACCGATACCCAGAAAAAATGAAATTTGTAAAAAACTGAGAGTGATGGAATTTTTTCATTATTTTTCCCGGATTCAGCGCCCAAAAATCTACAAAGATCACCTGTTAGTTTCAAGTAAGTTATTTTTGGTCGCATGTCTTGTAATTTTGGCTCCGTTTCTTGTCTTTGTAAGTCTGTGGAAATTCAACTGAATATTTTGCTCTCATAACTGCTCTCATTGGTTTTTACCTGGACAAGGCACTGATATAAATATAAACAAGGTACTGTTAAAATATTGAATTTAGCAAAACTTGGTCCACATTCATCCCGATATTTTAGTCCATCTATTATTCTTATGGCCCGTCTCTGTAGTGCAAATATTCTTGCCGCTGAAGCCGCATGTCCCCATAAGTGATGCAAAATTTCATGAAACTTAAAATTTGTGAAATTTCAATGACATTTTTGTGAAAGTTACGAAATTCATCTGAAATTTCTGAAATATAAAGTTAAATACCAGTATCATGAAACTTTCATGAAATTTCAATGAAAGTTTCATTTTATGAACTTTAAATGAATAATTTCCCAATATTATGAAAGTTAAATGAAATTTCATTGAAATATTTCATGAAATGATGAAACTTGAGTTCTGTGTAACATTCATAATCAGTGATGCAAAATTTCATGAAACTTAAAATTCGTGAAATTTTAATGACATTCTTGTGAAAGTTTCGAAAATCATCTGAAATGTACAAAATTTTTGAAATATAAAATTAAACATAAGTATCATGAAACTTTCGTGTTTCAATGGAACTTTCATTTTATGAAATTTATATGAATAATAAGTAAGTAAAGTATTTATTTAGCAAACTGCTATTTATAAACAATACTATGACAATGTAACAGTGTACAATATAAATGAAAACAAAAAAAAAAATACCAACAATATTATGAAAGCTAAGTGAAACTTCATTGAAATATTTCATGAAATGATGAAACTTAAGTAATGTTTTAAACTTCCGAGAGATAAAGTTGAAACAAAAGAAAACAAATTAGGTATATAATTTTGTTATCTACAAAAAAACACCACACTCATATTTGTTGTAAAAATTAATATTTAAAAAATGTTTACGAAACAGCACGCAAAAATGCACTTCCTACGTCCGACATAGGTATGTGATTCACTTAAACAACTGTCTTTTCGTAAAGTGTATGGGTACGTTAGGTATTTTATTATTAGGTTTGTTCAAAGACCCTGCACAACCTGCACTCGTAGATATAATAGAAGGAGATGGTGAGACTATACAAAAGTTGATTTGGATTTTGGTACAGATAGTGACAAATTTTTTAACAAACCTATTGTCTGTACTGTTTCTCGTTTGCCTTTGAGATTTGCATTTGAACAGAAAGCAGTAAGTGACTCGGTGCTGAACTCTAAACCTAACCTCTAAAATAACCAGACTTTAATTCTTATTGGTTGAAAATAAGGCGCGCGAAATTCAAATTTCGTTTGATGTAACGGAAATCAGATTTTGCAGCCGAAATTTTCATGAAAGTTTCAAAAACATTGTAATTTTCAGATTAATCTGAAACTTTCATAAAATTCAGAAATTTATGAGGGTACGTTGAAACTTTCAGAAATTTCAAATTGAAATTGAAACATTCAAAATGAAATTTTGCATCACAGGTCCCCATATAAGCAGTGCATATGAGATTAGTGACTGTATCACTGCGTGGTAAGCTGCCACAAGTACAGGCTGTGAAACAGATTTTGGGATTAATAACTGAACTTATGTCTCAGGAGAATATAATTTTTTGTGTCTTGTAATTATTTTACTTTAGCTGGTTTGCTGTAAACCAGTTATACCTGACTGTGACTCCCTCAGCATTGACTGCAAAACATTTAAGTTATTGTTGGTTCTCACAACAGTTGTGTCATCTGCAAAGAATATTGCATCAGTGCTAGGATCAGGTCATTTATGTATATCAGGAATAGCACTGGTCCCAGCACTGATTCCTGTGGTACGCCATAATTCACGGGCAGTACGTTAGAATTTATTCTGTCTACAGTTACAAGCTGGGTTCTATTTTCCAGGTAAGACTTGATTAGCTTTATGCTCTTTGTGCTAAACTTGTAGTGTAACAGTTTTTCAAGTAAAATGCTAGGGGAGACACAGTCGAATGCCTTTGACAGATCAGAAAACAGAGACGCGGTATGCCCACCTTCCGCTTAGCCTTGATTTATAACGTCAGTAAGGCATTGTATTGCCATAACTGTAGAATATGACTTTCGGAAACCAAACTGTCGTAGGTTAAACAGTTTGAAATTTTCGAAATATTCGGTAAGTAATTCGTTTTTTTAGGGCTTTTTCGAATATTTTCCCGAAAATAGTTATTATTGAAATAGTTCTAAAGTTACCTAATATGTCTGTTGATCCTTTCTTGTGTATTGGCACCACACGTGAAATTTTTTGACAAGTTGAGAACACTCCCGCATTTAGGCATTTAATAGTTTTGTTAATGGTACATAAATGTTATTAGCTATGCTTTTGATTATTTTGGTATTTAAACCATAGATATCCCTGCTTTCTTTATTTGTTAAGCTTAGAATAGTATCTCCGACCTGTATGTATGTTAGTTCTGTGAATTCGAACTGTTCAGTAACACTGTTAGTATTAATGCTGTCTGAGTCTTTTTGTTGCAAGTATTCTGCGCTAGTCTTAACCACATCTGGCAGCCCATTTATAATATTTTTGACTTCAGTTACGAAGAAACTTTTAAAATCCTCGGGAGATAAATTTGTAGATGTATCCTTTTTAGATTTATTGTTGTACATTTTCACTACTTGCCACATGAATTTGGAAGTATTAGAGAAATTATTTATAAAGTTTTCATTTGCTTTAATCTTGGCCTCTTGTATTGCCTGCCTTTATTTAGCCCTAAAATCTTTGATAGTTGTTGTAAGTTCGGGAGAGGCCCTTGTTTTTGAGACATCAATCAGAAAGTGGAGAGTATCTCTCATACTTCGTAGATTATCACTAAACCAATTTATGTTTAAATTTTTGTTTACAAGTTTTACTTTTTGGGGGAAAAGCTGTTTCAGTTGCTTCTTGGATTTTGTTAGTGAAAATATCGAATTTTTCGTGAACAAGTATATTATTACTTTCAATAAAATCCCAGGTAATATTTTTAACTAAATTGTTAAGAATAAAGAAACCTTCTTGAGTGATAGGCTTAGTTTTAACAAACTCTTTTTGGTTCTTAAGATGTATAAGCGCAGGAAACATAATTGATAGACCTAGATGGTCAGATAGACCATTTTGTCTTGTACTTCAGCCCGAAAGTTACTTATGTTATGATGTTATCAATACATGCATTTTTCCTAGTATTTTCATGAATCGTGGGATAGAGATCAAATGTTGAGAGTAAATCACGAAAATCTATGGTTTTTTTATTCTTTACATTAACGTGGATATTAAAATCTATTAGGTTTATATATGTGATTCAGTAGTTTTACTAAAACTTCCATGAAAATGTTGAACTCTCCGTTAGAGGACCTGTAGATTGATATAAGAAGTAAATTAATATACCCAAAATCATTATATATAGTTACAATTTAATTCTAAAAATATATCTCTACCTATCCGTTTCCTATTTAAATTTTATGTTATACATATACTGGGTGGCCACGAGTCAATGTACGCCCCCCCTAACAGGAACGAAAATAACACTTCGGTTCAATCAGAAGTGACATCTACTTTTTTTTTCTTAAATAGAATGTCTATATTTTTTTGATGGTTTCTTATTAAGCATAAAATTATATGTACTGTCGTGAGCAAAAAAAATAGGACAACAATTTTTTTCTAATGTAAATCTGTCTCTATTTGCAAACTTGCAATGAATTTTGACAAATAACTGACAATGTGACAAAAATTAAAGTTAGATGTACACAACTAGATTTTAGCAAAAATACGTTATAAGACTTGTCCCATTTTTTTTTGCGGACGACTGTACAACAGTTTTTTCCGATTTAAAAAAATTACAAAAAATAAGTGAGATACGGGCGCGTCAGATGAAAAGATGTTAAATTTAAAGTGTATAAAGTAGAGAAAGTTGTGCTGAATGTGTTCTAACCTGTTTATATGTATTTGGTAATAAGGTCCCAAGTAGCACTAGTAGTTGTATTTTGGTCATCATGTTACAGTAGCTAAAAAAGATGGCTATTTGGTTATAGTGGCGATTATTAAAACTGAATTATTACGTAAATGAAGACGTGCTGATGACTAAAATGGGGAATCATATCTTGGTCATCAAAACGCAACTGAAGCCAAATGGCCATAACGCATGTGCAACTCATTTGCCTCTCTTTTTGATTTTTGTGGCTGCTTTATTACTATTATTACTAGTGGCTCTTATGGCGAAAGAGGTAATGTATCTACTTCACCGTGGCTAAATCATGACTTTTAGGCATAAAATAAAATGAGAACACTATTATGGCCATTGGCTTTAAACAGGTGTTATTAGATAAAATGGACGTATACTTTGTCAATGTTTAAAATTATATGAACATCATAATTGTATACATGGTCAATCAAGAGTGTCAAATTTTATCAACGTACAAATTTTTTCTGTAAACTTATATAAAATACTCATAAAAACAAAGGGGTCTCCAGAAATCTCTAAATTTTAGGTATAATTAAATTAATTTGAAATATATACATATAAACATTTTGTAATTTCAAGAAGCACTATCGATGGTAGTTATTAAAATAACGAATTAGTAAGTCAAAACTTTATTTTATAGGTATAATTAATAAAGTATTGACAATGAACTTAATGGCCGTCGTTCCCGTTCTTCTTGATTGATAGAAAACATGGCGGCAAGTTGTCATCATTTGGCATATGCTTTCGCTAATGATGCTAAAAAGAAGCCAGAATATGACTAAAAGATCTAATAAACTTTTTTCGTCAAATGGCAGATTTAACCTGTCATATTTGCCCAAACTATTACCAGAAAATTGGCTGAAGTGGTTAGTGAGTTTTCGCATCAAAATATGGCTAAAGTTAAACTATGAAAGACATAACTTCTCTTTTTACGTTTGTTTTCACTGCTTTTGTATGGAACTGGTTACTTTGTATTTTGACCTATGTTTCTCCAACGTTTTTACATTTCCTTTCTCCAACCAAATTAAAATTTGTTAAGTACTAAAGTTTCTGAAAATGTATTGGGTGGACGAAACCATCGAGGAGCAAATTTGTCTTAGTGCAGTGGATAGTATTCTTGGACACTAATGCAGAAGATATGTTGACACTTTCACTTTAATAATCTAAATATTTATACGTATTAATGCATAAGCTTTTGTAGACACAAACGTTAACGAAAACATCTACCTACGTACCTTTGAACTTACTTTTAGGCGAAATTCCTTTTCCAATAATATGTGGAACTCTGCCTATATTTTCTTTTACGTTTCATTCTTATTTTTCTGTTGATATAAAACTCATTTGCGTATGTATAGTTTTCAACATTGTCAATACTTGTTTTTAGGTTATATTTTTATCTTGCCGTTTGGCCCCAATTTACTTCTAAAATAGTCATTTAATATGGATATTTTTTCATTAATTGTTTCAGTCATGATTGGAAAATAACAGCTAAGAAAACCGCCAGAATAAAGCCTAACTAATATAGTCATGTTTAGGCTAATTTTTTAGTAATAGTTTGGATATCAACACTATATTAATAACAAAAACCATGTCAACATATTCTAGCCATTTTTTATACCTAGAATGGCAGTATTAGGACTTAACATTGTTGCCATTTAATTACTTGCTCATATATGAGCAGTATATAGCTAAAAAGAGATCATCATGACTATTTCGTTTCTAAATTTAACGCTAAACTACAACTAAAATACGATGACCAAAATATAACTGAACAAGAGCCATTGAAACGTTTTAGTGGCTGCATTTTGGTTATTTAAGCTAAATAGCATATTTGTGCTACTTGGGGTGTACAGAAGTTATACTGATTCAATATTTCTAAAGTCAACAGAATTTTTGTTTATAAAGCCCGTCATTTTCCAAACCCTAGAGACCACATGCATAATATGTGGTGTGAAGTTCAATGTGTCGTCAACCAAGACACCAAAACCTTTAATTTCCTTAACATGAGATAAAGTGATCATTTATTTTGTTTGTGAAACTTATGGCTTTTTTACTGCGACGAAAAATAACTGAGTGGTAATTTTTGCATTAAGCTCCATTGCATTTTGCTCACACCAATACTAGACTGTCAAGGTCCGCTTGTATGATGGTACAGTCATTAGTATTATTGATGGTGTTATAAAATTTAAAATCATCGGCAAAAGACAAAAGTGACTATTAGAAGAACCAGTGCTAATGTCATTAATAAATACAGAAAAAGTAAGGGCCTCAAGTGAGATCCCTGTGAAACAGACCGAATCTCCTATGACCTAAAGTTGTTAAAACGGACAATCTGGGTTCGATCTTGAAGGTAGCAACACATCCATTCTAACAAGGTCCCACCTACATCCATCAGTTCAAGTTTATGTAGTAGCAATTGATGATTTACCTTTTTTGTTTTTTTTCTTATTTAGGAAGTTAACGAGGAAAGAAATGAATGTGTCAAGTGGTCCTTCATGATGATTTAAGACGTTACTGACGAGACCATGCTCAGTCATAGGTCTGTTTATCGCTGGACAAACTAAACCAAGTTCAAGGTCTTTTTGTGACCTATATCTCCCTTTTTATTATGTTCATTGTATAGATAATAAAAAAAAAAGCAAAGAAACGCCAGATAAGTCCGCCTGACCTATTTGAATATTGCCACTGTCTTGTATAATAAGAAATCCTCCGTTATCTGTGCCAGCGGCTTAAAGAGGCAGTTAATGTATTTTCCATCTGTGCATTGTATAGCCATAGGCTAGGCCGCCCACTTACCAATCAGTGTTGTCAATGTATTTGATTTGTCTAGTTTTAAGGTAAATTTGCAGTAAAAATAATGAAACTAGCTGTAACGAACGAGGTGATGAATTAAGTAATTGAAATTAAATTAACCGGTATTCATTTAATTACTACAGTGGTTAAACAAATGTCCATTATAATAAACAAAAAAAAAATGTGTCTCTGCTGATAACAGTAACGCGAACTCATTACAGAGCTGGGCACTACTTCAAGTAAAAGTAGTATAAATTGTACTTCAATGACTTTTATTACTTGAAGTATTTTATTTCAAATACCCGAAGAAATGAGTACTTGGTACTTGATATTTTAGAATAGTACTTAGTACTTGTTAAACGAAATGACAGTACTTAAAGTACGTTACAATTTACTTCAAGTATTTAAAGTACTTGATCACTACTTCAAGTACCTTAGGTAAGTAAGTTTACAATCCAGTTGAAACCTGCAGAGACTGGTAAGAGCAGTTATTCGTTATTGCTAAAAAGAGTATTTGCCTTTAGACAGACATAGTGTGAGGATAATAAACATGTAGTCCTATATTGGGAGTGTTGATATTAATGTTAATGTGTTCAGGTATTCTTTGGTACCGAAACTACAAGTTTGAGAAGGTGCCAACATTTTGAAAAGCACTAGTTTTAGCCCGTTTTTGGCCAAAAATCTGGAAAATGGGCAAACAGAAAATGTTGGCATATGGTTTTCCAGAAGGTGTTATACTATTACTACGTTCCAATTTTGGCCATAATTGATGTCGCCGGTGCTGCCAATTGCACGCAGAAAAAATGTTGGCATATATCGAATGTTGATAGGCAATATACCCTCATCAACTAGCAGCAAGCCCCAAGGTGTTATACTCTGTTTCACAATTGAATATTTTTTGGGGGCGGCTAGCGCCAAAACGGGCAGGGGGGGGGTAGGTCTGACTCACATAAGATAAAATACACAGAAAAATATTTGCTAAAACATAACAGTAATGTCAACATGTTATATCCCATGCCCCATATATCGAGCTATCTCTTAGACTATAATATTCAAGAAATTTTGTCAAACCTGAAAAATTATTTAAAAATTTTTACTTTTAGTTATTTTAGAATACAATAATGAAATGGAATGTTATGTTTTTTAGGAGCAAAATTTTCTCATTTAGTAAATAAATAAAACAACTTCAAAAAACTATCATTATTATACTCTTCGCAAATCGAAAACGAAGAATATATTGCATTTGATCGGCACATTTCTAAAACCGTAAATATCGCTCGCAGACAAAAAATTTTCATATCATTGTCTTAGTGAACGAATTCTGAACAACTTTCAAAATGTCCGTATGTCCGTCCGTCACGTTTCTTGTAAGCAGGATAACTCAAGAAAGAAAAATCTGATTGTACTGAAATTTGGTCAGTAAGTTAGTGTTATCTAGGGGAAGAACTCTATTGTTTTTGAACAAAATCGATCAGTAAATAAAAATGTTATGATTTAAATTTGAAAAAAAAATTTTTTGATTTTTATGATTTGGTCATTGAATAGAAATCTGGTGGAATGGTATTTTATTTTAATATCAAAATATTTACATATTTTACAAATATACATTTCATAATGTAATATACAACTGTGAAAATATGATTTTAGCTCGTGTCTTATAATGTAAAAATTTACATTTATTTACGTGTAAGGTAGTGGTGTAGTTCTTACGCTTTTGACTCGGGTGTCTGGGATATATTGTAATATATAATAATAATAATAAAGTTTGATTGTATTGTATTGTATTGACTCGAGAGTCCAAGGGTCCCGGGTTCGAAACCCGAATGGGTTTGGTATTTTTTTTTTTAACTTTAACTTTATTTTACACTGAGTCTTTTACCAACTAAGTTCGTACTATGAAATTAAAAATGTCTAAAACTAACATTATTTAGGAAAAACTGTGAAGAGTATCCTATAGAATGTGTAACAATTATATAAAAAGTTCAGTGTACAAGCGAAGAATACGTTTTTAGCTTGTTTAAGGGCGCCGGAATTATAGGTTAAATTTACTTAAAAACATGACTTCTAAATCCCTGAACTGATTAAAAAGAAATTTCACAGGCTTTGACAAAAAACTCGATAGAATGGTATTGGACTATTGCAAACTCACGAAAAGTAATATTTTTTTCTTGTCAAGCTGTTAAACATCCTCTAACTTTGAACCTAATTTTAAAATAATAAAAAAGATATTATCTTATTGATATTAGTCTGAGCTCATCTGCTATAGTATATGAAACATATCGATATTTAAATTTCAAGTTTTTATTCGGTAGTTTTTGAAAAATCCTCGAACTACTACAACCAATTCATTGAAAATAAATAAGACAAATTGCCGATAAAGCAAGCGTTGGTTTGTAAGACCAATAATGTAAAAGTCATAAATGAACTTTAGCACTTGGCTCACAGGTGGCGCAAAGCAGGGCCAATATATTCCCTGACTACAAATACAATTAGATCGCTTTGTTTCACGATGTCGTCAATACGTAATGAAGGTCACTTTTTTTATGTGATTCATACTCTTATATAGTATATTAGGATTTTATATCCCATTCACATAATATGTAAAAATTACAAAATTATAAAACTATGAATTTGCGCATTTTATATAGTGTCCGTCAAAAAGTCTGCACCATATGACTATTGTTATTGACTTTTTGAAAAATTTTATTTTTGGTAAAAGTTCGTGCCTGTTCTCAAACGAAAAAAGGACTGCAGAAATGTGTGTTAGTCCTGACGCTTAGGTCGAAAAATATATTTTTTTTTGAAATTACCTCAAGAGTAAACAACCGAAAAATGTTATTTAAAGAAGTTGCTTATAATGTGAAGTTATATCCAGATATCAAATTTGGTTGTTCTTTTCTAAAAATAAAAATTTTTCACTTTCCTGAATTATATTTGATTAAATGCATCAAAAGAAAAGTTTCTATATTTTGCGGAGGCTTGCTAATTTATGGGGGGTAGATGCCACCCCCATTGGAGCTGAAAGACAATCAAATTTTGAGAAGAAAAAGTTCTATGCGACTTCTTATTTAAATTGATAGTCTTTAAGTTTATAACGACTTGAAAATTGGGACATTTACTTAAAAAAAGAGGTATTGCAACACGATTTTCGTCAAATAATTCGCAAGGTATTACATTTTGAGCCAAAACATGCCAGAGACAAATATGAACGCTACTAAATTGGAGATGAATATCGTTCTAATTTCTGTAAAATTAATGATTTCGGAAATATAGAAGTATAAAGATGGCGTCCTATAAAATGAAGTATTTAATTAAAAATTTATCTCAGAATATAGCACTTGCATCAGAAATGCTAACAACCATAATGAAATACTAACGATTAGGCTTTCAAATGATTTCTTGACTATTTCTATACTTACCATTAAAAACAAAGAAGTTATGACAGAAACAATTAGCTTCCTTACATTTTTTTTTAATAAAAACGTCGCCATTTTTTAAATGTAAGTAAGTAGTCGGTAATTAAAAAAATATATTATCATATACTGTTTTTTCGTCCGTTTACAGCATTTTCTTCAAATAAAAATTGTATTATAAACTATAAACGGACTTTCTAGAAAACGTAATTTTTTTTTTCAATAAATATTGGTTTAAGCGAAAAAATGATAGACATCAAAAATAAAGCCCATAAACTGAAAATTAATTTGTATTTATTTAATATTTACGTAGAATTAATCGTTCCGGAGATTTTTTAGTTTATAGATGGTATCGGAAAGATTATTGGATGAAGTATTTAGTTTAAATGTTGAATATCTTAGAAACTATGAAACTTCCATAAAAATTTCCAAGGAACAGAATAAAAAATAATTAATCAACCTTTGCAATGATTTTTTGTTTGTTTCTGTATCATAAACATAAAGAAATTATGGCCGAAACAATGTGCCTATTCACATTTTTTTTTAATAAAATGTCACAATTTTGTTATTGTATTGGGGTATTCTCACTCGGTGGCACTTAAAAAATATATATATTTATTGGAAGTAGAATCAAATTTTAAGAAGAAAAGGTTCTATGCAATTTTTCACATAAATTGATAGTTTTTAAGTTGTAACGACTTCAAAATTGCGATTTTAGCTTAAAAAAAAGGTATTTCCAAACGGCTTTCGTCAAGTATCTCGAAAAGTATTACTTTATCGAAAAAATATTACAGAGTTAAATATCTCAGAAACTGTGACACCTACGTCAAGGATGCTAATAGGTAGAATAATAGGTTATTAATTATGCTTTCAACTGGTTTTTTATTTGTTTCTGTAGCATAAGAAACAAAGAAGTTATGACCGAAGCAATGTGCGTCTACACATTTTTTTAATAACAACATTTTGTTACTGTAATTAGCCAGTAATTAAAAAAAAGGAATTTCAAACACTGTTTCTCGTTAATATATAGCATGACGTAGATGCTCAATGTTGTTGGCTTGTATACAGCACTTGCTTATAAAAAATATACAGTTTAAACTATATTTTCGATAAAACGTAATTTTTTTTTCCTTTTCCAAATATTAGTTTTATTGAAAAATGGGTAGAGACCAAAAATAAAGCTCATAAACTGATAATGAATTTCGCTTGTTTATTTATTTACATAGATTTAATAGTTTCGGAGATATGAAAGTTTAAAAATGGCATCCGAGCGTTTGTAAGACGAAAAATGCAGTTTAAATGTTAAATATCTCAGAAATTGTGACACCTACGTCACGCAAGCTAAGAAATGAAATTAAAGACAGTTAGTTGTGCTTTCAAATTATTTTTTATTCGTTCCTGTAGCATTAGAAACAAAAAAGTTATGACGGAAAAATATGCGTATTTATATTTTTTTATATAAAATGGTCGCCATTTTATTACTTTAATTAGCCAGTAATTTAAAAAAATTATCTCAAATACAGTTTTTCGTTAAGATGTAGCATTATCTAGATGCTCATTTAAAGCACTTGCTTTAGAAAAAAATGCATTTTAAACTTTAAAGGTAATTTTGAAACACTTGGATGCCAAATATAAACTTAAATATCTCCGAAACTATTAATCCTACATCAATAAACAAAAAATATAATTAAATTCCAGTTTGTACTTTCTGTAATTGGTCTAACATTTATTCGATAAAGTAATACTTTTCGAGATATTTGACGAAAGCCTTTTTTTTAAGCTAAAATCGCAATTTTGAAGTCGTTATAACTTAAAAACCGCTGCCCAAGGAATCACTACTTCCACATCCAGATTCTCTATCCAAGTCACTCACAACGAAAAAAACTCTGTATGTGAAAATAATTGTTTATGGAACTTTAATAATAAAATATTTGAAATCCTCTACCCCAAAAACCCATAAAACGATACCCCACATCGGTAGTGGGGTGGGGGGTGGATGAAGTAAAAAATATTTTGAGGTTTCTGGTTCCTGTACATAGATAGGTACACTAAATCACAATTTTTTTTCATCCCCTTTAATAAGGGGATGGGGGGTGGTAATGGGGGTGGCTAATGCCAAACATTTTTTTGAGACCTTAGCTTCTCTTGTATATACTAAATACCAATTTTATGGACTCTTACCTGCTTGATTGACCTATTTACCCCAATTTACCCCCCAACTCTTCGACGGAACAAGATGAAAATATAATCTGGTTCTAGATCTCGTTGAAGGACATATGTGTACCAAATTTCAAGTCAATACCTTAAATGGTTCCAAAGTAAACGTGCGCACAAAAAAAAGTTAAAGACAGACCGACAGACAGATAGAAATTTTCTTTTCGCTCAAACTTAAAATCTCGACGTTTCATGACATTTTAAGCCTATTTGGACAATAAAAAATTTTAAAAAATTTTTTGTTGTTACTATACTTCCACTGGACGTGGAAGTAAAACTATCAATTTATGTGAAAAATTGCATAGAACCTTTTCTTTTTAAAATTTTATTCTATTTCAGCTCCAATAAACATATATATTTTTTAAGTGCCACTCCCTGAGAGGGGGTGGCATCCACCCCCTATAAATTAACAAGCCCCCGCACAATATAGAAACTTTTACTATTATACTGCCAAAAATGGACGAAATCCGTTCAATATGACATTATGCCGAAGTTAAAACCTCTAGTTACTGTACTATAAGTCCAGAGACGGATAATATAATACATAATTACTATTACTCTATCTTGAAACGGTTCAAATTAGATTGTATGCATTCGCATTGTTGATTCAAGGTCACTACCATTTTCATTTGTTTGGTTTTTGCGGCCTCCACCTATCTCGTAGAAGAGGAATTACAAAATGCTTCTACTGCTACTTGCACTGAAATTATTGGTTGATATCCGCGATGTAATATTGCCAAAAGCTACAGGCAGTTCCATCTGTTCAAATTTGTAAGGTTGGTGATGCATGCCGGCAGTCTTAAATATAAAAACCGCTGCCCAAGGAATCACTACTTCCACATCCAGATTCTCTATCCAAGTCACTCACAACGAAAAAACTTTGTATGTGAAAATAATTGTTTATGGAACTTTAATATTATATTTGAAATCCTCTACCCCAAAAACCCATAAAACGATACCTTACATCGGTAGTGGGGTGGGGGTGGTGATAGGGGGGTGGTAGTGGGGGGTGGATGAAGTAAAAAAATATTTTGAGATTTCTGGTTCCTGTACATGAACTAAATCACATTTTTTTTTCATCCCGTTTAATAAGGAAGTGGGGGTGGTAATGGGGGTGGCTAATGCTAAAAATTTTTTTGAGACCTCAGCTTCTCTTGTATATACTAAATACCAATTTTATTGACTCTTACCTGCTTGATTTACCCATTTACCCCAAATTTACCCCCCAACCCTTCGACGAAACAAGATGAAAATATAATCTAGTTCTAGATCTCGTTAAAGTACGTACATATGTGTACCAAATTTCAAGTCAATATCTCAAACGGTTCCAGAGTAAACGTGCGCACAAAAAAAAGTTAGACAGACAGACAGACCGACAGACAGAAATTTTTTTTTCGCTCAAACTTAAAATCTCGACGTTTCATGACATTTTAAGCCTATTTGGGCAATAAAAATTTTTAAAAATTTTTTTGTCGTTACTATACTTCCACTGGACGTGGAAGTAAAAATATGTCAATGTATAGAAATATTTATACATTAGATAAAAATAAAAAATTTAAAGTACTTGAAGTAGTTGAATGTACTTGTAAGTGTTTTACTTTTAAACAGTACTTGATACTTGATACGACAAGAAATTACTTGAAGTATTTAAATGTACTTGTTAGAATTAAATGACTAATTGAAGTAGTACAAGTAGTACTTACACCCAAAATTGCAAGTACTACCACAAAGTATTTGATACTTGAACTATTCTGCTTTTTGAAAAGTAATTGATACTTGATGCAACAAGTACTCTAACTATTTGGTACTTGATACTTGAAGTAGTTTAAATGAATACTTTGCCCAGCTGATTACAAAAAAAAAAAATAAATGGTGGAGGTCATCTCCAGCTTGCTTTGAGATTAAAAATATTTTCAATCAATGTAACTTGACAAAGATCTAATACAATCTTCGAAATTTTGCATTATTTATGATGGGGGCAACATGGTAGAATATACCATTATGATTTGAGTATTTTCATGGATCACTTATTACGGATACTATTATTTTTTGACAAGCCTAGATAAATTCTATCATGTTTTGTCCTTTCAATTACCTTACGATTTTTATCATTCAAATTGTAATAAAAAATCTGAAAAATCATGGGTCATCTGTGGGCCCCTAAAAAACTTTTTTTTTTTTTATTTATATTGCATTTTAATAAGTGTGGCAACAAAGGTATTGGTTCCAGTATAGCTATCTATTAACTATAATTTCTACTTACCAGTTGTTTTAACCTGTTGTACTTGTGTTTTACACAAAATCATAAACAATATTTTAATTACATAACACTAATTGTTACATTGTAAACATAATTACGTATAGTAGTCATATATATAAGGAATGGCGAAAAATCAGTCATAAAATCTTATTTGGATAACGAGCACAAAAAATTGTTTAAGAAAGACAAACATAAAAAGCTTTTGTAGGGCTGTCTTACCTGGGCCAGGGTCGAGGCCGGAGTAAACAAAGTTGGTATAAGCCTCTTAGTACAGTAAAGTCAACCTTCTCTATAGGGGGTGCTCACAAATAATTCCCGGCAAGCTGATTTTTTCAGGGTCGATGGAGAGGTGTCTCCCGAGTATCCAACCAAAGTCACAGTCCACACCCTTTGTAGGGTGTTGCAATAGGTTCTTATTTTGATTTTTGACGGTCCAGCGCCCATTATATGGGAAAACATTCACCATATTTATTTACTATGGTTCATGAAACATACAAACAAAAGGCTGAATAGCTGGTTTTTGCAGGGTTGATTGAGAACTGTCTCCCGAGTCTCCAAAAAAAAAGAAAAAAATGGTTGGAGATTCAGGAGACAGTTCTCAATCATCCCTGCAAAAACCAGCTATTCAGCCTTTTGTTTGTATATTTCCTGAACCATAATAAATAAATATGGTGAATGTTTTCCCATGGGCGCTGGACCGTCAAAAATCAAAGTTACAAAAAAATTTTATTAGGCAAAGTTGTAGAGAATATTACTATGTACAAGCTGGAAAAAGAAAATTTAAAAAAAAACAAAAAAATAAGAAACCACCCCTATTGCAACACCCTACAAGGGGTGTGGACTGTGACTTTTTGGTCGGATACTCGAGAGACACCCCTCCATCGACCCAGAAAAAATCAGCTTGCCGGGAGAAATTTTTTTGAAAAATGATATCTTTATTGGACTATCTCCATTAAATATATGTATTTTATGTAAATATTTTTTTACATTCTAGAATTAAACTCATATACCTAACTAGTTATTTACTTATATTTAATTTTCAGATATCAGGATCTGAGAGAAAAGTAAGTAAAATGATAAAAAAAAATACGTAATGATTTTAAGTACAGTACTGTACGTACGTTTACAGTAATTATCGATATCTGAAGCTTTCATTGCCATAATCCTTTCCCACATAACACAGTTTGTGTTATGTGGGTTTGGATATAGCCTTTATATCTATGACGATACTATACTTCAGCTTCAAGAGAAAATGAATACAATGTACTAAATTTTAATTGGTATAAAAGGAAAACTTTATATCCACATTTAATCAGCAGTTGGACAGTTTTTCAAGTTCTTTTTGTAAAATAAAATAAAATTTTGTGGTTAATAATAAGGTGGATAACACAGCCACACAAAAAAAATATAGTGTCTTGACCCCAGAGACTGACTAGGTAGATTTTATGTTTTTCGGGTCTCTGAATCTGAATCCGGGGTCCATTTGATTCCATGTCATCAGGTTAAAGGTCATTTGAAGGTCAAATTGAGACATGACCGTGAAAAATTCCGTAAAAAATTTATGTTTATGTTTTTGAGGTTTCTGAATCCGAATCCGGGGTTTACTTGATCCCATGTCATCAGGTTTAAGGTCATTTGAAGTTCAAATTGAGATATGACCGTGAAAAATTCCGTAAAAAATTTATGTTTATGTTTTTGAGGTTGTTGGATCCGAATCCGGAGTTTATTTGATCCCGTGTCATCAGGTTTAAGGTCATTTGAAGGTCAAATTGAGATAGGACCGTGAAAAATTCCGTAAAAAATGTATGTTTATGTTTTTGAGGTTACTGAATCCGAATCCGGGGTCCATTTGATCCCATGTGATCAGGTTTAAGGTCATTTGAAGGTCAAATTGAGATAGGATCGTGAAAAATTCAGCAAAAAATTTATGTTTATGTTTTCGAGGTTGCTGAATCCGAATCCAGGGTTTATTTGATACCATCATGTCAGAATCAAGGTCAAATGAAGGTCAAACTCATGAAATTCAATAATACAATCTTTTTTGACCCCGGATTCTGAAAAAGCAGAAAATTTTACGTCCAAATACATTCAGAACGGTTCATGGAACCGATTTCTTAGGTCATTTGTTGGTTATCAAGCGGTCAAATGCTTATTTTCCATTTATTAGCTGATATATCGATTGTAAATCGAAAACTTGCGTCTATGAGTGACCTTCAAGTTTTTGTGGTCGCTTATCACGATCCCGGTATCCATTTGATACCATGACGTATACACCAAGATCAATCGAAGGTCAAACGCCATAATTCGAACGATGCATTTTTTAACCCCGTATTCTCAAAGAACAAAAAATCTTACGTCCAAATACGTCTTGATCTGAGTCGAACCGAACTTTGGGTTTCATATGGAGGTATTAAACTATTTTGAGATGTTTTAAACTACATTTTTAAGTCCAAAGACCTAAATCCAAATCTGCTGAATTCAATAGCCTCAAAATTCAATAACCCAATAACCTAATAGCTCTAAAAACCTGATCCCGTAGCTATAAAATGGGGATTACAGACGATGAAAGCTGATGAATCCGTTTACTCGAATAACCACATTGCTCAATAATCCCATAACCGAGTAATCCCATAATTGTATTACTTAGTTTCTCATAGCAAAAATTCTGTTCTTTATAATTAAAGTTGTTGAGCTTCACAACTCCAAACCATGCCACTGTAATTATGGAACTCATTTTCTCGCTCTGCAACTTATCACGAAATTTCTTTGCATGGAACAACTTTTACACCCAAATCAGCATAGCACTTGTGTCTGCATCCAGGGCACCTCCTCGCGGTGACGGCGGGCAACGGAGTAAGCCCGTTATGATGTACAAAATCCGTTCACGCAACCTCCTCGTGGTGTACATCGGGTAACGCTAATGCTGACGGTTTCACAATTCAGTTGAAAGATTCAAAAGAAATCTGTATTTGACCTGCAGATGATCTTTCAGGGTCCAAAAAATTATAACATTCGAATTATAGCGTTTGACCTTAGTTTATACATCATGGTATCAAATGGATACCGGGATCGTGATAAGCGACCACAAAAAGGTCACTAGTCATAGACGCAAGTTTTCGATTTACAATCGATATATCAGCTAAGAAATAGAAAATAAGCATTTGACCGCTTGATAACCAACAAATGACCTAAGAAATCGGCTCCATAAACCGTTCAGGATGTATTTGGACGTAAAATTTTCTGCTTTTTCAGAATCCGGGGTCAAAAAAGATTGTATTATTGAATTTCATGTGTTTGACCCTCATTTGACCTTGATTCTGACATGATGGGATCAAATAAACCCCGGATTCGGATTCAGCAACCTCAAAAACATAAACATAAATTTTTTACGGAATTTTCACGGTCATATCTCAATTTGACCTTTAAATAACCTTAAACCTGATGACATGGGATCAAATAAACCTCGGATTCGGATTCAGCAACCTCAAGAACATAAATATACATTTTTTACGGAATTATTCATGGTTATATCTCAATTTGACCTTGAAATGACCTTAAACCTGATGACATGGGATCAAATAAACTCCGGATTCGGATCCAACAACCTCAAAAACATAAACATAAATTTTTTACGGAATTTTTCACGGTCATATCTCAATTTGACCTTCAAGTGACCTTAAACCTGATGATATGGGGTCAAATGGACCCCGGATTCGGATTCAGCGACCCGAAAAACATAAAGTCTACCTAGTCAGTCTCTGGGGTCAAGACACTTTAATTTTTTTTGTGTGGCTGTGTAATTAATACTAATAAAAAATATATATGGTAATTTATTAATTTTCCTTTCAACTCACCATTAGTGGCGACTTAACATATACAGTAAATCATCTACATTAAACCAAAAATAAAAAAAGCAACAACAAATAGTACGGTAACAAAATAACTACAACAGACTCTCAATTTCCTTATTTAAATTAGAATTCGTCCAGTCTAAACTTATATTATCTAAATGATTATCAAAATCTACTAGTTCATTATATGTGGAATTCTCCAATAATGTTATGCAAGCATTTATGGAATCATTACTAAAAGAAAAATTGGGTTTTTCACATGGTCTATAGCTTCCATCTACATGCTGGGCTATTTTCAAAGCAATTTTCCCCATGTGGATGCTGGTGTTTGTGCTGTTTACCTAAAAGAAGTTTTTCGTTTTAATTTGGCTATTATTACATCTTAAAAATATTAAAATTTAAAATAACATCAGTAGTTTTAATTTTAAGTTGCAAGGAGAAATTAAAATTTAACGTATATATAATTGTATACCATGTATACCAGTGTCTCCAAATAATAGTGCATACCATTTTCCATATAGATTGTTAGTAGTATGATGTTAGTAATTTGAACAAGTGATAAATTGGACCAAAGGGAACAAAAATGGCGTCGAAAATTAAAAGGTTTTGCCAAAAGAACTAATTTAACTGATTTTTTAAAGTTAATTTCTCGAAAAATTCAAAGAAATGCTAGTATTTTTTTTGCTCTTTACCAGGCTCGTACTGGCCCACCGGGATACCGGGAGATTCCCGGTGGGCCCTCGAGGCCCCTTTATCGATAAAGGGGCCCTTTATGAAGGGCCTTCCCTGTTGAATAATTTTTATTTTGTGGGGTAGGAGTTTTTTTGAGACTTTCGAGATAAAAAATTTCAGATTTCTGTCTGGGACCCTTGCTAAGATATTTTCCCGGGGCCCAAAATTGTCCCAGCACGCGCCTGCTCTTTACAGAATAAAGTATATTAAAAACATGTCTAATGCCAGCAACTATGAGATAAAAGTGTTCACAGATGGAGGATTGGGAAAAAAATATTGCAGATATCTCAAAAAATATAGCACATTTTTATTTTAAATATAGGTACTATCAGGGGATATACCAACAAATCTCCACCACCTCTGCCACAGACATGCAAAAAATGCGTTATTTAACCATTCGTCAAAACAATGCAATAGTTCACTGATATATCAAAAGAGCTTTGGGATTACTACTGCAGAACTATTGTCCGAATTTCTTAGCAACTGTTTAAACATGGGAACAGCATATACAGAATGGAGTACCCCCAAAGACATGAAAGATATACAGCTGGATCAAGTATTTCAGTATTATTTATTACTTGGTACATTAAACTTTCCAAGTAAGTACAATTTTGATATTAGGACTGTGTTCCCAACTTATATATGTTGGAGCCCTCATGATCAATAGCGAAGAATACAGACGGCGAGATCAGCAACTTGCCAGCTGAGCAAAATTTGGCATACAGAAATATCATGAAACGCACAAAGATCGGACTTACTAACAACTTCTTTTTCTCCATCTTATTCTACATAGGGTATTAGGGACGCAGACAGATGGCATAAAAATATAATTTTTCTTTTCATTTCAAAAATTGTTTACAAAGCCAACAAAGTTGAACATATCGTTCTTTATCGAAAACTTTTTTTTTCAAATGAGAAGGTGATGGCCCATTGTGGTTAATAAATTATAGAATTTTTCCGATTTGACTGATATCCATTTCACATCCGTGTTATTTATTTTCAAATTTTCATTTATTTAATAATATGAAATTGTGTCAAAATAATTTTTATTGAACATTAACATAGTTATCTTTGCACTAAGAGTTGATACATTATAAAACAAGGGAATGAGATGACATTTGTAAACATGTAACTATGACTCTTGCATTTCCAGCAAGATGGAGAACCGCTCCATAACAGCCGTGACCAGGGTCACCTAATCTAACCCCATTAGATTTTTAACACTCTTTTAGTACAGTCAAACTGGTTTAATTCAACTTTTTTCAGCGACAACATTCCATTAGAAATTTTATTGTCGATTCTTATGTATTATGACTTGCTGATTACGAAAAAAAATTTGCATCCAAAAATTCCTGGTGCGTTAAGTTATATGCACTTTTTTACGCATTTTCACGGATTTTCTACTTATCTGCTTAATATATCTTGTACCAGTAATTGAATGGGTATTTTAAAAATACTGGTTTATTTGAAATAAAATTCTTAAAAAATATAGACCTGCCCGATATGTAATTATAGTCAAATATAATTCAGCAACCCCCGACCCTGTAATAGACCGTGGGATAGTGACAGATTTTTTTAAACATTTGATTCCTATCTGGCCTTTTGGGAGCCTTTTGTGCCTGATTTGTACTAACCATTTTCGTGTTTATCAAACGTTTATCCACGGCCCCTCAGCGGAAAACAGAAAAGAAAATTTCATGAAAATGAGCAATTTCAAACGTTTTGTTCCTATCTGGCATCAAGTTAGACTTACGTTTTAAAGAAAAACATCCGAAGGAAGCTTATCGCCAGACAAATTCCGTGGGCCGGAAGGCCCGAAATTTCAATCCGAAGTTGTAAGAAAAATGGTCAAAATCAAACAATTTGGTTCTTATCTGGAAATTGTATACATAGGTAAATAGATTATAATTATCGCGATATAATAAACGCCAGACAAATTCTGAGGGCCCAACAGTGAAAAAATTATTGTTCAAGTTGTCAACTATTCCGCGAAAATCAAACGGTTGGTTCTCATATGAAATGATTTTTTTTGTAAAAATTAACCGAAACGAGAATGTATTGTATCATTCACAGACATTTTTAGTGGGCTAAACATATTTTAAATCTTAAAAGAAGTGCACGAAAAATAGCCATTTTTTCAAACGATTTATTCCTGTCTTGCATTTGGATTTTAAAAAGATATGGTAATAAATAAACCATATTTCAAGTCCCAGACAAAAAGCGTGGGCCAAACATATTTTAAATCTTAAAAGAAGTGCACGAAAAAAAACCATTTTTTCAAACGATTTATTCCTGTCTGGCATTTGGATTTTATAAAGATATGGTAATAAATAAACCATATTTCAAGTCCCAGACAAAAAGCGTGGGCCAAACATATTTTAAATCTTAAAAGAAGTGCACGAAAAAAAGCCATTTTTTCAAACGATTTATTTCTGTCTGGCATTTGGATTTTATAAAGATATGGTAATAAATAAACCATATTTCAAGTCCCAGACAAAAAGCGTGGGCCAAACATATTTTAAATCTTAAAAGAAGTGCACGAAAAAAAACCATTTTTTCAAACGATTTATTCCTGTCTGGCATTTGGATTTTATAAAGATATGGTAATAAATAAACCATATTTCAAGTCCCAGACAAAAAGCGTGGGCCAAACATATTTTAAATCTTAAAAGAAGTGCAGAAAAAAAAACCATTTTTTCAAACGATTTATTCCTGTCTGGCATTTGGATTTTATAAATATATGGTAATAAATAAACCATATTTCAAGTCCCAGACAAAAAGCGTGGGCCAAACATATTTTAAATCTTAAAAGAAGTGCACGAAAAAAAGCCATTTTTTCAAACGATTTATTTCTGTTTGGCATTTGGATTTTAAAAAGATATGGTAATAAATAAACCATATTTCCAGACAAAAATCTTGGGTCCAGCCGTAGATATGTTGAGTGAAAGTATCAAAAAATCAAAAAACAGTCATGTAAAAATCGATGCATTTTCAAACGATTCACACTCATCTGGCATTTCATTAGCTTGTCATTGTAAAAGAGTATTATACACAAACAAATTTGTTTCGCGTCACTACTTAAATGCCGCAAGCGCGGATTTATGGGGGGTAACGGGGTAATTACCCCCCAAGATTCCGTGATTCCGTAAACAATGAATTTTCATTTTAAAATTTCTTAATTTTTATTATTTTATTTTATATTTTTGAATATATATTCTATTTAGTTGTTTATAATTTTTTTTTGAGATTTTCAACACGCGGCTATGATACACCCCCCCCCCCCCAGCTCAAGGTCCAGATCCGCCCTTGAAATCTGCCGTTTTTTTCTCACTTGAAACTCATTGGAATTTGATTTTCTTTATCACTGGAATCAATATAACTGTCACTTTCATATTCATAATCCCTCGATCGAATAATATTTACAATAAATAAGTTACATACTAGCAAAAAGACAAATATAAATTATTACATATTAATATATAATTTACACTACACAATATCTGTGTTGGAATTATTTACAAAAATTACATCAACTTTGTTACGCAGTCTTTCTAATCTGTGTAACGAGATACTATAAACTATAAACTATTGACTAAGCAGAACGCATAAAAAAATAAAGTCAAGTTAGTCCTATATACTTACTCTTAGTTAGTTTTCTGTAAGCCATTGTCCGAACAATACTAAAAATATTAAAGCTGCGTAATTAGACTCGTTTTGTGTTTAATTTAATTTACCACTGCCCTAAAGGTTATGGGCCCAGATACAGTGTTAGTTAAAAAGTACTAATTAAATGAAAATTTCAAGTGCGAAAATTTTTCAAGTCCGAAAACTTTTCAAGTACGAAAACTGATCAAGTGCGAAAACTGAAAAACAAAAATGTCCAGTGAAAAACATACAAAACGAAACATTAAGCCTTTTAATGGTGATAACTATTTAGTGTGGAAATACCGATTACGTGCTATCGTTGAACAGGAAGGGGCGTTAACTGTGTTAGATGATGAACCGCCAGAAATCCTAACAGATGAATGGAAGAACTGAGAGAGATTTGCAAAAGGACAAATCATCGAAAATGTTGAAGATTCGATGTTAGGTGAAATACCAGATGGTGCGACAGCTAGCCAAATTCTTAAAAAATTAGACTCCACCTACGCCTGTAAGAATCTTGCCACGCAGTTAAATGTCCAGGATAAACTATTTAATTATAAATTACGACCTCAGATGCCTTTGAAGAAACATCTCGTCGACTTGGATGAAATGATAAGAGACCTTATTGCATCTGGAAATAGTGTAAACGAGATGACGAAAGTATGGTATTTATTAAACACACTACCTCACTCATATGATGGCATAGTGACAGCAATAAAAACAATGTCAGATGATCGTCTCACTTTAGCTTTTGTTAAGAAGTTGCTACTGGAACACGAACAAAAATTGAAGAAAGACAGTACCGATACAAGTATGAAAGCACTGCAATTTCAACCAGTAAATAAATATTCAAATAAACGCAAGCAAATAAATAAAGGAAATAATTTTCGTAAACCATATACAAAACCTACATTTAAAACTGAACAAAAATGTTATTTTTGTGGTCGCAGAAACCATGTAAAGAAGGACTGCTATTATTATAAGCAGGAACTGAAAAGACAAGAACATCGGCAACCAAAAAGGCATGAACAATCCCGCAGATCTGAGGGCACTCCTGGAATGATGACTGTTACGTTACCCTCTAAAGAAAGGGAGGATAGTTTCGCTTTTATGATGCATACTGAAGAACAAAGTGAACAGCTCGAAGGGAAATTAAAATTTGTATTGGATTCTGGAGCAACAGAACATCTCGTAAACGACTTCAGGTTCTACAAGGACTACGAGGAATTGAAGGAACCGATAAAAATTGCGGTTGCGAAAAAGGAAGAGTGTATTTGGGCAACACACGTAGGCAACATTGAAATAGTCACTAACTTGGGCCATGTTGGAGTCCTTTATGCTCAAGAGGTCCCGTTGAATCTTCTGTCAGTAAGAAGAATGCAAGAGGCTGGGGCTTCCGTGATTTTTAATCACAATGGTGAAGTAATCATCAAAATTGGCCAGAAGACCATACTAACAGGTAAGCACATGAATGATTTGTATATTTTACATTTTACTGTTCAAAATGCGTTATTAATGCAAATAAATGGTCAGGCTGCTATAATTAGACTAGAAAATAAAGATAAGCTATGGCATGAACGGCTAGGCCACATAAGTAAAAATAAATTTACTCAAATAAAAGTAAAAGTTCTAGCCGAAGATAGCAATTATCTAAAAGAAATTAATCTCCTAGATTCTGTTAATAATACGTTAAATTAACTTGTTTATTGTAAGCTAGTGACACCTATTGTGTTTTGTAATGTACTTATGTTAATAGAAAATCAAGTAAGTTTTTGATCCTGTAATAGTTGTCTGTCAATATAGTTTTTATGAATTTATTGTTGTCCAAGTTAATGTTTTACTGTAGCTGCTGGCTGTGTGTATTTACTAACAGGTTATGGGCCCAGGACGTTTGCTGTGAATCTGGTATTTAAAATTAAAAAAAAAAATAAGACAAACATGGCCAGTGGAGGTGCAAATGCGTTAGCGGCTATTGAAAAGCTTAGCGGCATGGAAGATTACAAAACTTGGAAGTTTGCTATGACTATGTTGTTAAAACATGAAGACCTTTGGGATTATGTAACAGATGCAGTAGAAACTAAAGATCCAAAGAAGGATGAGAAAGCAATGGCAAAAATTTGTTTGATGGTTCAACCTTGTTTGTATGTTCATGTGCATACTGCAAAAAGTGCCAAAGAAGCTTGGGATAATCTAGCAAAAACCTTTGATAATCGTGGTTTAGTTGGTCGATTGTCTTTGCTAAAGAAATAGTCCATTTAAAATCAAGGTAAAAGGTCCTGAAATTGCGAAACGGATGAGACCACTTGTCCCCTACGTATTTTGGGCCGCTGATCACGAAAATGAGGGTTAAAGCTACCGCCAGTGGTTGGAACACCCTTAAAAATGCAAAAAACACCCCTAAATAGGTGTGTTTTTCGAATATTTTCGTTATTTTGCAAATTTAGTCATCCTATATGTTTTTGGGGGCGGTGATTACGAAAATGAGGGTGAAAACTTGCATTACAGGGTGGAACCACCCCTAAAATTGGGGAAAAAACACCCCGAAATGGGGGTGTTTTTCGACTAAAAGTGTTTTTTTGCCAATTAAGACATCTAATATGTTTTTTGGGGCGCTGATTACGAAAATGATAGTTACAACTTGCCCCAATGCTCGAACCACCCCCAAAATCGCACAAAACACCCCTAACAAGGGGTGTTTTTCGACTAAAAGTGTTTTTTTGCCAATTAAGACATCTTATATGTTTTTTGGGGCGCTGATTACGAAAATGATGGTTACAACTTGCCCCAATGCTCGAACCACCCCCAAAATCGCACAAAACACCCCTAACAAGGGGTGTTTTTCGACTAAAAGTGTTTTTTTGCCAATTAAGACATCTTATATGTTTTTTGGGGCGCTGATTACGAAAATGGTGGTCAAAACTTGCAGCAATGGTCGAACCACCCCCAAAATTGCTCAAAACACCCCTAACAAGGAGTGTTCTCGACTGTACTTTCACACATTCATTGATGTGTAACTCTCGCCCGGGCCCTCGAAACAGTTGATCCAGTCCTCTAAAAATAATCTCCGGCTAGATCTCCAAACTTTGACGAGCGGCCTTTCACTTTTCTCCCAACGCACTGAAACTTCTCTCATTGTGTGAGGAGTGAACAAAAGATTAAGATAGCGCTCGGGTGGAGTCGCCGGCAGTCGTGAACGCTCGCTCAATTCACATCCGTTACAAAGAGACTCAAGCCTCCACCTTTCTCTCCTCGACTTACTTCCCGCTCGTTCTGTTCTTGTACAATTTCGGAGCAGTTTATTAATTTTGTATACCATCATACAGTGCCTTTAAAGTGAATAATTTATCTGTGTAATTAATATGTGTACACAATTTCGTTTGGAGTGTTAGTTATCAAGATTTGGAAGAGTGATTAAGTGTTAACAATTTGGCTATTATCTTCCGGAAAGCGACAGGTACATTGATATTATTATATTAATTTAATGCTTAGACATTTTCTGTAATGAATGTAAAACGGCATATAAATATAAAAATATGTAGAATTCCTTAAATTTTTTAAAGGCCGCAAGGTTTTCAAGCCTACACTCTTGATATCATTTGAAAAATAAGATAATTTATTTCTGTGATTGGACACGTGGGTTTCCACATATATATAGTATTACAACATGGTGTTCTTTATTAATAGGTAGAATAGAAGTGTGCATCCTATTGCCGGGGATCAGGAGGCTGATATTGAAAGCGCGGCAGATTTGAAAAATCTTGGAATTTTCTGATATCTCAACAAGGTAATATATCATACTTTATGTATACGGCTCATTCCAGACCATTTTTCATATGTGGAAAAATTTTGTCTGATTGTATTGTCAGGGAGAAGACCAGAAAATTTGTCTTTTTCTCTATTTTCTGTCAAGGGATTTAATGGGTTATTTTTTTATCCAAATAATTTTTTTATTGAAACTTTTTGCTGTAGACCACTTGTATTTTCCAAGACCACTCAGCCTCTTTCACGGTGAATTTTTTTCTAGATGGAGAGCAGCTCAACATGTTTAGTTTGTGAGCAGCCTGCGATACGGGATTTTACCTACCTGAGAGACCCTGAGATGAGAAGGATGGTTGTTCTTAGTAAGGTACGAATGGATAGTAAACACGTAAAATTTGAAACTGCTCTCCGGAAACAAGGGCACTATCGCATTCATGGACAATGTTTCGAATCCTATTATTCTTGGAAAGACGCGATAATTGCAAGAAATGAGGTTGAAAGGCAACTTATATCAGGCACAATTGAAGAACCACAAAATTTTCCATATAAAGATCAATGCATTTTTGGGTGTGACAACGAGGCATCTGATGAATATATTAACGGGAAATGGATGAAAAACAAAGCGAAGTATCCTAGAGTATTCAAATATGACGACATTGACAAAATAATTCAATTGAAAAAGGATGTAAAAAATAATGATACTCAGAAGTATGCCCAATTAATGAGCCGTTTCGAGTTTTTGGAAACTCAAAGTTCTCCACATATGAGATTTCATAATCATTGTCGAAATTTTCATACTGTTGTTAAAGCACGGGGCCCTGATATTGATTATGTAAATACTATTCCAAACAGAATCTATAAAATTGGCAAATATGTATTTGAACGGGAAGAAGTGAACCAATTCAACCTAACAAAGATTTTTGCTGATTTTAATATGGATGGTAAACGCACAGAGTTGAGAGATCATCTAAAAATATTTTTCGAAGATTCAATGATTTATCATGGTAAAATGCATAGAAGTGGATTGACCATTTTATCTAGGAAAGAAATTGTTCATGAAGCTTTAAACAGTTACTGGGAAGGCAACACCTCTTTCGTAAAGAAAGTTGCAGATGGAATAGTCGATGAAATTGAATCCCTCAAGGTTGATACAAACAATTATCCTAATCCTGGTAATTTCTTATCGGGTATTGACGATATGATCCCACCAACATTAAAATCATTACTGGAGTTGGTAATTGATCATAATAGACATGGATATATTTCTGAGGATGAAAAACGACTTAAGCTTCGAAAACAAAAAAAGGTTTCTGCACTTTGCCACGCTATAGTTAGTTGTGCAAAGCCCTCAATAATTTCGCCCCTTATGCTTGGGCTTGGTATATTAATATACCGCAAATATGGTTCGAGTGATTTGATCAAAATTTTATCGAGTCTTGGTTTTTGTTGTTCATATTACAATGCGAGAAATTTAGTGACGTCTATAGCAGGTTGCAGTGAGGGACCGACATTTACGAATTCGTATGTTCAATTAGTTTTTGACAATGCTGATCATAATACAGCAACAATTGATGGGAAAAATACTTTTCACTGCATGGGAGGAATCGAAATTGTAACACCTTATAACTCCGTTTCTTTTGATCACCCAATACCCAAATTGAAAAACTTAGAGGGAACAAGTGCCTCTCAAGATCACGGTTTTATGAAATTAGTACAATGTGACCCTCCAAATTGCAAGGCATTAGAATCAATAAGAGCTATTAATCTATTGGATGGTGATGCAGGAGATATGTCAATCAGCGTAACAGAAGGTGATTTCTTTTGGCTTTTTGCAAAACATGCGACCAATTTTGAATTCAAAGGTTACAAAGCCTTTTTGCATGATCTGTGTGGGAATAAACTTTGTGAGAGATCCCGTGTAATTCCTCTCCCATTTGTAAACCATCCTGCTACGGATAGACAAACTATTTTAACGGTACTTTCTCGCAGTCAAGAAATATGTACACAATTTAAGCAAAAAAAAATTTTTGTCACTTTTGATCAATCATTATACATTAAAGCCCGTGCTATTGTTGCTCAATATAGTAACCAAAGTGATCAGGACATAGGCGATGAGAATAATGATGAGAATGATGATGATACCGGTGATGGAAATAATGCTGAGCGAAAGACCAAACTGAAAATTGACAAACTTATTATCCGGTTAGGAGGATTTCATCTGCAGATGTCTTTTATGGGCTGCATAGGATATATCATGGGGGGCAGTGGAATCAAAACGATCTTGTCAGAAATTTATGCTCCAATTTCCATCGATAAAATATTAGATGGACATCATTATAGTCGTGCTATGCGAGCTCACGTATTGCTGAATGCCGCTGTAGCCGATAATTTGTTTAAAAAAATGCAAGCAAGTGACTATCGTCTAACAGATTCAGAAAGAGAATTCATGAACGGAAAGCTGGATTATAATTCAGACACGCTCGGAGAAACCCTCATAAATAATAAATTTATCAGAATACAGAAAAAATTTTCTGACTTTATTGATGAGGTGGAAAAACGTGGACCCACTGCGAAACTGTGGGTGCAATTTTTCAAAATGACTACCCTTTTAAAACAGTTTGATCAAGCGGAAAAGGATGGTGATTGGGCTTTGCATTTACTAACCATTCGCAAAATGATCCCATTCTTTCACGCTGCAGGCCATAATAATTATGCAGAAAGTGCTCACTTATACTTGCAAGATGTTTTATCCCTCGAAAAAGTCTTAAGCCAAGACGAATATGCTAAATTTATTACAGCTGGGTTCTTTACTGTCAGACAGTCAGGAAAGCACGCCTGTGGCACCTATAGTGACCAAACTATTGAACAACAACTAATGAAGGGGATAAAAGTTAAAGGCGGGTTTGTGCGAAGAGGAATAACAGAACCTGTAGTTACTGCATGGATAGGGTCTAATGTCGCTTTATTAGACATTATAAACTCTCTAACTGAGTATTGCGCTGTAGACTTGTCTACTTCTGAACAGCATCCTGAGGACAGGGACAGTCGGATAGAAACTGATCGAAAACATCTTTTAAAATTAAGGGCATTCTTTGATATAAATGATCCCTTCCCTTACCACCCTTATGTACTTTCTTTAGATACAGGAGCAATAGGAAATAGTACTATTAATTGTCACTTGGCTCAGGAGGTAGGCATAGAACTTTTAAGAGGTGTAACAAACAAATATTTCGGTCAGTTGTCTCTGAAGAGAAAAACTAAAGTACTTCCCTTGTCAGCTATGAGTTCATTCACAATTAATGATGAAAGGATTGCTGTTGATGCGAATGACGTGTTTCGTCGTATTGTACTTTCCAAGAATGAAATTAATCTGGAAGATTATCTTGATTATGAACTGGCTGCGTTCCCAGCTTCGATCTTTGATGGTATAGGATTTCATAAAACAGAGAAGTCTAAATTATATAGCTGTTTTAAGCCTCTAGAAGACTGCATAATACCCCCAAATGCTATAACTGTAATTGATGGCGGATTTTTACTACATAGGGTGGTGTGGAAAGCGACGGACACTTTTCAAATGATCATTGAGAAATATAGAAACTACTTGCAACATTATAAACAATGTGTTGTAGTTTTCGATGGTTACCCGCCAGACAACAGCACGAAAAGCTTCGAGAGAGCAAGACGGGCAAAGAAACGCTACTCTCCGTCCATGCTATTTCTGGCTGGAGAGCAAGAATGTGGAGTTTCTCAGGAAGATTTTCTGAGCAATGAAGACAATAAGAAGCTTCTTATCAGCGCTCTGACTGAGCATTTTCAACGTGCAAATATTAACGTTTTTCAAGCTCAAGAAGATGCTGATATCCACATTGTAATGAAAGCCATTGATGAAGCAAAAAAAGGAAGTTTCGTCCAAATAATTGCCGAGGACATCGATGTACTTGTCTTACTCACGCAATTTTATGAAGGACTGAATATTGTTTTTACTAAAATGAACAGAGGTCGATCCTCAAATGACATATACAATGTAAATAGTTTTAAGTACCCGCATTTGAAAAAAATTATCGCATTTCTCCACGCTTTTAGCGGTTGCGACACAAATTGCGCATTTTATCAAAAAGGAAAAGAAACCATTTTTAAATCTATTGATGAAGATAAGGACTTAATTGACAGAGCTCAGATATTTTATAAACCTGAAGTAAATAAAGACGATTTGTGGAAAGTTGCCTTAGATATTGTAAGTACAGTATACGTGCGAAAGACAGTTCCTGTGGATAATTTTAATGCAATAAGAGTACAATGTTATGCGAATATGAAGACCGATATTAATATAAGAAGACTTCCACCGACAGACCTGGCAATCCGAGAACATGCCTTACGCGTATATCTCCAGTGTCAGGATTGGTGTTTGAATATATTGAATCCAACTGACTGGGGTTGGAAATTAGTCGGAAATAAACTCGTCCCAATTTTTACTACAAAACCATTATTACCTGATAAGTTTTTAAAAAAGTTTACATGCAGTTGCAAGACGGGATGTACGAGGAAATGTTCTTGCAAAAAAGTGGGATTGCGTTGTACCAAATTCTGTAAAGCATGTAGAGGCACCGACTGCGATAATAGCGAAAATGTGTTGACTATCCAAGATTTCGATGAAGACGAAGATTTAGAAGAGGAAATACAATTAGAACTTGAGCCAGAAATATTGATTCAGGAAACTGGAAATCTATGGGATACGAGCGATTTTTGCGATTCGCAGATAAGTTCAGAAGTTGATTGGGACGAAACAACAACAGAATTTGACGAGGATGAAGAAATTTCTTCTCGCAAAATACCAAGACTAGATTTAAATACAACTGTATAGCGATATCTTGTAAGGAGTTTGATACTTGTCATATTTCATATTGATTAATAAAAAAAAATTCCATTTGTAGTTTTTGTATTTTGTATTTCATTTTTTACCAAAATCCAACGGTTGACAGGGGTGTTTTGAGCAATTTTGGGGGTGGTTCGACCATTGCTGCAAGTTTTGACCACCATTTTCGTAATCAGCGCCCCAAAAAACATATAACATGTCTTAATTGGCAAAAAAACACTTTTAGTCGAAAAACACCCCTTGTTAGGGGTGTTTTGTGCGATTTTGGGGGTGGTTCGAGCATTGGGGCAAGTTGTAACCATCATTTTCGTAATCAGCGCCCCAAAAAACATATAACATGTCTTAATTGGCAAAAAAACACTTTTAGTCGAAAAACACCCCTTGTTAGGGGTGTTTTGTGCGATTTTGGGGGTGGTTCGAGCATTGGGGCAAGTTGTAACTATCATTTTCGTAATCAGCGCCCCAAAAAACATATTAGATGTCTTAATTGGCAAAAAAACACTTTTAGTCGAAAAACACCCCCATTTCGGGGTGTTTTTTCCCCAATTTTAGGGGTGGTTCCACCCTGTAATGCAAGTTTTCACCCTCATTTTCGTAATCACCGCCCCCAAAAACATATAGGATGACTAAATTTGCAAAATAACGAAAATATTCGAAAAACACCCCTTTTTAGGGGTGTTTTTTGCATTTTTAAGGGTGTTCCAACCACTGGCGGTAGCTTTAACCCTCATTTTCGTGATCAGCGGCCCAAAATACGTAGGGGACAAGTGGTCTCATCCGTTTCGCAATTTCAGGACCTTTTACCTTGATTTTAAATGGACTAAAACTTTTTGGAGTGAAACTGGCAAATTTTGCAAATATGTCGCAATATGTGTCAGAAATAATGACATTATCTCAAAAATTAACTGATATGGATGCAGCTATTGATGATGAGTTTGTGGGTGTTATACTTCTTAGTGGGCTACCATCGTCGTTTGATCCGTTGGTTATGACACTTGAAAGTAGTGGACAAAAAATAACTAGCGAATTTGTTAAAACGAAACTTTTGATGGAAGATCATCGTAGAGATAAGGATGTTAAAGAAACAGCGTTTGTAGCTGATGGACGTTCTAAAACATTTAATGGTAAATGTTATAATTGTCATAAACCTGGTCACATAAGACCTGACTGTCCTGAACTTGCAAAACATGATAGCAAGTATAACCGTACCAATAAAAAGTTCAACAAGAGGTCTGGATCTTCTGCTATGTTGTGTGCTTTGGGTGTTAATAATAATACCCCAAGTGAGGGTTGGTATGTGGATTCGGGAGCAACATGTCATATGTCAAATAGACAGGATTGGATGAAAAACTATCAAGAGAATTTAAACTTAAAAGTTACCGTTGCCAATAACGAAAACGTGTTCACACAAGGTACTGGTGAGGTATCTGTGCATGTAAAGGAAGGTATTAAAACAATCATGAACGTAGTCTACGTTCCGGAACTTTCAACGAATCTTTTGTCAGTGTCAAAAATGACTGAAAGGGGCCATATAGTTGTATTTTCTGATAGTGGTTGTAAAGTATATCACAAAAATGACTTTAATGTATATGGTGATGTCAGATTTACAGCTACAAATGTAAATGGTGTTTATAAATTAGACGAACTAGAGAGAAAAGATATTCAAAGTAAAGTGCAGATCAATGAACCTGAAATTGCTGCGTGTGCATCTACAACGTATTCATCGCAAGAATTATGGCATAAACGTTTAGGTCATTTGAATCGAAAAGCTATGGATCAAATTAAAATGATTGTAAATGGTGTGAATTTCAGTAATTCGAATACTAGCACGTGTGTGTCTTGCGTTCAAGGAAAGCATACTAAACAATCCTTTAAACGAAGTGGTAAGCGAGCTTCTGATCTGCTTCAATTGGTACATACTGATCTTTGTGGACCTATGGAGGAAAAATCATTTGGCGGATGTCGATATATGCTTATTTTCATTGATGATTTTTCAAGAAAAATCTTTGTGTATTTCCTCAAAGAGAAGAACGAGGTTTTTAAGAAGTTTGTTGAATTCAAAGCTGCTGTTGAAAATGAAATTGATAAGTCGATTAAAGTATTGAGGTCTGATAATGGCGGTGAGTACATTAATAATCAGTTTAGAGAATTTCTTCTTAAACATGGCATCAAACATCAAACCACTATTCCTCATACACCACAGCAAAATGGTGTAGCGGAGAGAACTAACAGATCTATTTGTGAAAAAGCGCTAGCTATGATGCAAGATGCTAAGTGTTCTAAACAATTTTGGGCTGAGGCTAGCAACACTGCAGTATACTTAAAGAACCGTTCTCCTCATGCTGCTGTTTTAGGAAAAACCCCCGAAGAGATGTGGACAGGTGTGAAACCGGATTTAAGTCATCTGCGAATTTTTGGCTCTAGGGTGATGGTACATATCCCTAAAGTAAAGAGACGGAAATGGGATGCAAAAAGTGAGGAACACAAAATGGTTGGATATTGTACGGAATCAAAGGGTTATCGATTGTTGGATAAACATAACAATATTATCAAAGCACGTGATGTTATATTTCTCGAAGATCACAGTAAACAAGTATCAAAATCAAATGAATGTGACAAGTTGAGTACTTCTGTAACACCTGTAGATCATTGGTTGTCTCCAGATGAGTTGGTACAAAGTAGTTCAAATGATAATATCCAAGGTAAAAGTGACAAATTAATCGAGAAAGAAATGATTTCTGAAATTGAACTGGACTCGGAAGAATCTGAAGAAGTCGAAAATGCGGCAGCTCCCAGAAGGTATCCTTTGCGTGACAGAAAGAAGACGGACTATCATGGTCTTTTGTCATATCATACTGTCAGTGATGCTTATAATGTTTATAGTGATCCTACTTCTGTTTACGATGCTATGACAAGAAGTGATCGTGAACAATGGCACGAAGCCATGTTGGAGGAGTATGATTCCCTTCTAGAAAATAAAGTCTGGGTATTAGTTGACAAACCTAACGATCAAAATATAGTGTCTTCAAAGTGGGTTTTTAAACTAAAAAGAGGAGTTGATGGAAAATCAAATCGATATAAGGCTAGACTCGTAGCAAGGGGATTTACACAGCAAGCAGGTGTAGACTATGATGAGACTTTTTCACCGGTGGTTAGACGAGAAACAGTTAGACTACTGTTCGGGATGGCTGCAAAGATGAACTTGGATATTAGTCATCTTGACGTAAAAACTGCTTTCTTAAATGGTTTCTTGGAAGAAACCGTATATATGTCTCAACCTGAAGAATTTGTTCAAAAAGGTTCCGAAAATAAAGTTTGTCTTTTAAAGAAAGCTATTTACGGTTTAAAGCAAGCTTCGAGGATGTGGAACAAAAGAATTCATAATGTCTTAGTCGAATTAGGTTTGCAACAGTCGGAACATGAACCATGTGTCTATTTCAAGATATCAGAGGACAAAGTTTTAATTGTAGCATTGTATGTAGATGATTTTCTTGTGTTCTCGAATAATAATGAAGAAGCAAATTTTTTAAAGCAAGAACTAATGAAAACATTTGAAATGCAAGATCTAGGTGAAGCCAAATTCTGTCTGGGTATGAAAATATCTAGGGATAAGTCAACAGGAACGATTTATGTGAGTCAGAGTCGTTATATCATGGAACTATTAGACAAATTTAAAATGTCAGAGTCGAAGGTAGCAAGAACTCCTATGGAAGCAAATTTAAAATTGTCTAAATCTGATGTTTCAGTCAAGCCTGATGTACCTTATCAATGTCTCATAGGATCACTGATGTATCTTGCAACATGCACACGTCCAGATATAGCTTATCCGGTCAGTATGTTAAGTCAGTTTAATTCATGTTTTACAATAGAACATTGGAAGCACGCTAAGCGCGTTTTAAGATATTTAAAGGGAACAATGGATAAATGTTTGTCATTTAAATCAACCGAAGATTCTATGACTGGTTTTGTAGATGCAGATTGGGGCAGTGATGCAACCGACAGACATTCTTATAGTGGATTTGTTTTCAAGTTTGCTGGCACACCAATTTCCTGGGGTAGTAGAAAGCAGAAATCAGTTGCACTATCAATTACAGAATCGGAGTACATGGCCTTATCTGAAGGAGTAAAGGAAGCTATTTATCTCCAGAATTTGATATGTGAATTACAATGTATTCAGAAGCCGATTATAATTTACAACGATAATCAAAGTGCTATTAAATTGTCTGAAAAAGCAATCTTCCATAATCGTACTAAACATATTTCAGTGCGTTATCATTTCACTCGTGAAGCAGTTGAATGTGGCAAAATTACATTGCTATATATGTCTACAAGTGACATGATTGCTGACGTTTTAACAAAAGCACTTTGTAATGTCAAACACAACAAGTGTGTTCGAGATCTTGGTTTAGAAGATAAAATTCTCGAATGATATTGAACTAAATTTAATTGGTATATTATTTATTTTTGAAGTGTCCCTAGCTTAAGGGGGAATGTTAATAATACGTTAAATTAACTTGTTTATTGTAAGCTAGTGACACCTATTGTGTTTTGTAATGTACTTATGTTAATAGAAAATCAAGTAAGTTTTTGATCCTGTAATAGTTGTCTGTCAATATAGTTTTTATGAATTTATTGTTGTCCAAGTTAATGTTTTACTGTAGCTGCTGGCTGTGTGTATTTACTAACAGATTCATTGTGTGAATCTTGTATAAATAGTAAACAAGTTAAAAAGTAAAGTTAAAAATAAAAATCACATTCAAAGACCATTGTATATTGTACATTTGGACGTCTGTGGTCCGATAACTCCACCCACAATTGACGAAAAAAAATTATTTTGTAAATTTTATTGACGAATATACTCACTCTACGGTAACATATCTGATGGCTCATAAATCAGAAGTAATTACCTATTTTAAAGACTATGTAGAGAAAAGTGAGTCACATTTTAATTTAAAAGTGGTCTATTTATATTGTGATAACGGAGGCGAATATTTATCTGGAGAGATGAAAGAATTTTGTAACCAAAAGGGGATCACGTATCATTTGACGGTGCCGTACACTTCGCAACAAAATTCTGTGGCAGAGCGTATGAATCGGACATTGACAGAGAAAGCACGTGCAATGGTGCACAGTGCAGGTTTAAATAAGCGCTTCTGAGGCGAAGCAGTGTTAACTGCTACCTACTTAGTAAATATTATCCCATCAAAAGCGATTAAAATAGAAAAGACACCGTACGAAATGTGGCACAATAAAAAACCGAAATTAAAATTTTTAAGAGTATTCGGTTGCACTGCATATGTGCATAATAAAACAAGAAAGTATAAATTTGATGATAAATCAATAAAAGGAATTCTTGTAGGGTATGTACCTAATGGATACAAAATCTATATTGCAAATACGCGAAAATTTATTGTAGCTCGTGACATAATTTTCGACGAATTACATTTTAAAACATCCAGAAAGGAACTTGATGACACGATCGAAATTGATAGATATTTAGGTGAAAATACGGATACTTTGGTACAAAATTCAAGTACTGAAGAGGTCTCAGCAACAGGGGGTGCTGGTGAAAAATTCGTAAAAGAAATCCATCCTGGTAAAACAGATAAAATAAATAATAAATACAGTCAAACCCTGAATAAACAAGGTGTCACTGATAAATGTATTCCAAATAACATAAATACTCTAGAGTCAGAAGGGCAAGGTCAAACATCTCACACAAGAGACGTCCCTGAACAAAATGATAGAAATCTGTCTTCTCCTTCTCCAAGGTGAGAAAAAGAGATGAAATACAGGATGTGAGACGGAGCGAAAGGCTCAAAACAAAATCTCCAATTTCATATAAAGATCGTGATTTAGAAATAAACAATTATAATATTTTAAACATTCAAGTCTTAGATGAAGTAATTCCCACATGCTATCAAGAAATAGCTAAAAATCAAAACAGGGTCAAGTGGGAAAAAGCAGTTGAAAAGGAACTTAACTCTTTAATGCAAAATAAAACTTGGACGTTGGTGCAAAAGCCTAAGAATGTAAATATTTTTGATAGTAAATGGGTGCTTACAATAAAACATGATGAGAATGGAAATTTAACCAAGTATAAAGCACGTTTGGTAGCTCGGAGCTTCAATCAATTGTATAAATTAGATTATTTTGAAACTGTAGCACGAATTAGTACTTTTCGATGTCTGATAGCCTTTGCTAATCAATATAAACTGTTAATTCATCAAATGGATGTAAAGACAGCTTTTTTAAATGGTGATTTAAAAGAGAATATATTCATGAAAGTACCCGACGGCATAAACATTAAACATGAAAACATAGTATGCAAACTCAGAAAAACATTGTACGGTTTAAGACAATCGGCTCGTTATTGGAATGAGTGTTTTGATAAAACCCTGAAACAGCACGGTTTCATAAATTCTTCTGTCGATCATTGTTTATATTTCCAAGATCAGGGTCACATAAATAAAAATATCTATGTTATTTTATACGTAGATGACATAGTAATTGTAACGCGAGAAACAGACACAATGAATGCTTTTAAACATTTTTTAATGACTAAATTTCAAATGGTTGATTTAAAAAAAATAAATTTCTTTCTTGGTATTAGGATACAGAGAACGGAATGTGAAATTTCTTTAGACCAAAGTACATACTTAAAATCTGTCTTAAGAATATGAGCGAGTGTAATGCAGTAAGTACACCGTTACCAATTAAATTAAACTATGAAGCTTTAGAGTCAGATGAAGACAGCGGCGCACCCTGTCGAAATTTAATTGGTTGTTTACTATATGCAATGCTTTGTACACGTCCAGATTTATGTACTTCACTAAATATGCTGAGTAAATATCAAAATAAATCAAACAAGGAATTGTGGCAATCCTTGAAGCGTGTTTTAAAATATGTAAAAGGTACAATAAACATAAAATTGATTTATAAAAAATGTGACTTTGTAGAGGAATTAATTGGATATGTTGATGTAGATTGGGCAACTGATGAAACTGACTGACGAAGCACAACAAATGTTTAAAATGTTTGATAATTGTATAGTAACTTGGAATACAAAACGGCAGAATTCAGTTGCAGCATCGTCAACCGAAGCAGAGTATATGGCCTTATTTGAAACGGTAAAAGAAGCTCTGTGGTTGAAATCATTATTAAAGAGCATAAAAATCCAAATTCTACATCCAATTACTTTGTTTGAGGATAATCAAAGTTGCATAGCGATAGCGACTAATCCGACAAGTCACAAACGCTCAAAACATATAGATATTAAGTATCACTTTACGCGAGAGCAAATAGAGAACAAGATAATCTGCCTGAAATATGTTTCCACAGGTAACCAGGAGGCTGATCTGTTCACCAAGTCGCTACCAGCCCCGCGTTTCAAGGAGTTGCGGTGCAAGCTGGGATTACTGGATGAAAGTCATTAAGCAAATTGTTTAAAATTTATTATATTCCTGTATGGTATTATTATAAGTTATTTTAGAATGGTTTGACTAGGTTTTTGAATTGGGGTTTTCCCTATTCCTCGCAGCAAATGCTGAACCATGTTAAAATCCCGGTAAAACGCAGTAATTAGTTAAAGTTTTTTTTTTTTTGATGTTTGTATCAGCCTAGGTTATAAGTTGATAAATTTTTGAGGGGGTGTGTTGGAATTATTTACAAAAATTACATCAACTTTGTTACGCAGTCTTTCTAATATGTGTAACGAGATACTATAAACTATAAACCATTGACTAAGCAGAACGCATAAAAAAATAAAGTCAAGTTAGTCCTATATACATACTCTTAGTTAGTTCTCTGTAAGCCATTGTCCGAACAATACTAAAAATATTAAAACTGCGTAATTAGACTCGTTTTGTGTTTAATTTAATTTACCACTGCCCTAAAATCTGAAACTGAGAGTCCTCGTAAGTCCGTACCTGTTTCATTCTCCCTTGGCGTAGGTTGTCAACCACCAAAAGTGATTTCTTCTCTCATTTGAATGCACGCGACATAAGACGCGTAAGATGTGATGTGGTAGAAACATATGTGGTATGCATTGCTTGCGAGAGACGCTGCTTTTTATACTCCCCGCTCGTCCCGGAGTGGTTTTTATTTATCGTTTGCTAATGAGGAACTTGCTCATTTTTTTTTTAATTCCATTAAAGTGTGTGTTTATGTTTAAAAACACGCCGCACCGAATATTAGCTCTTAAATAGCAGTACTTACTTTGCAATAAATAATTAAAGTTGAAATCCTTGCTACTACTCACAAAAAGCACTGTGACGTCAGATCGAGAAACTAGTCTCGCGTGGGGTCCCACAGATGGTGTACTTTAGCCGAGCGGTGCGTCTTCATCCTAATTAATAGACTGGATGGCGGTTGGCTTTGAGACGTCTGCATATTTGGTCTTTTGCTCTTTATGTTAGAGAAAAAATAAAAAAAGTATCGGAAAGCTCAATCAATTTTCTTTACATAAGCTATCTACAAATTTTTCAAAAAAAACAATAATTATCGAGATATTCGAGGAAATGTAGGAAATTACACGTTTTCCTATAGTGTATGTAAATCTAAAAAAAATAATTTTGGGAGTGTCTCTGCATCGAGTAGATTCTGAAATAACAAAGTGGCGTAAGTCGACTTACGCCACTGTCATTTCCAATATTTTCACTGTTTTCATCGCGGGACATACGCCTAATTCATATATAATACTGATTGTAACATACCTATTATATCCACCTACTTTAAAATGTGTGATTTTATGTTCGGAATTTATCGTTATAAATCGTGAACAAACGGGCGACTGGAAGCAACACGCTGCAGAATACAGTGCTTGCGTTATGCTTTGTGTATTAAATGTTGACTTCAGGTAAAATTAATATAGTTTTCTGTGTTTTTGCGGTGTTGATCGTTTTTTTGCCGTATTATTTATTTGTTGACCTAAATCGGTAAGTAATGTCCTCAAAGTAAAACAATTATAAATATTGAGGGATAAAAAACAATGTAAACAGTGTTCTAACAAGCGTTCGGATGAAGAAGGATGCTGCAAAATTTGACATGAATGATAAAACAGCTTACTTAGTATTCGACTTGCAACAAGTAATATTCTTACCTAAATGCAATGAAAGCAAGCTATTTTATAAGAGAAGGCTCTCTAATTATAATTTTACTGTATATAACATCAAAACAAAGCAATGTGACTGTTTTTTGTGGCATGAAGGACTAAGCAAGAGGGGCTCTTCGGAAATTTCCACTTGCCTTTTTCTTCATCTAAATATGTTAAATGAACAAGGAGTAGAAAAAGTAATAATATTATTTGCTGACGGATGCAGCGGCGAAAATAAAAATTCCATTGTGGCCGCAATGCTTCTTTATTCAGTGTATTCTCTAAAGAACATACAATCTATTTCATTACCATTTTTTGTACCGTACCATGGGCAGAATGAAGGTGATTCGGCCCATAGTGCGATTACCACTGCTATGGAAAAAATTGGGGAACTTTATCTCCCATGTCAGTTGGTGCCAATTATTAAATTAGCCCGAAAGAAAAACCCATATATATATATATATATATATATATATATATATATATATATATATATAGATATATATATATATATATATATATATATATATATATATATATATATATATATATATATATACCCACATATCTTACATCGCAAGATTTTCTTAACTTCAAATCAGTAGCACTGGATTTACGCATACTTTCTGCAAGACAAGATGATAGTGGGCATGCAGTGGATTGGACAAAAATGGTTGAAGTGATGGTAAAAAAAAGTAATCCCAAAATATATTTTAAGGACAGTCATTTGCTAGAAACTTACCGTGTCATTACATTAAAACAAAGAAGAAAATATGAATTGAATATAGCACCACCAAAGCTTAACAATCAACCTCCAAAAATACAGCAAGAAAAGTTCAAAGATCTTGTTGCTTTAGGTGAAGGAGATACTCCAGTGATAAAGCTAAAAGAGCACAAAGATTTTTATGCGAACCTTCCTCACTGATTTACAAGACGTTTTGTTTTTCTTTTTAAATTTTTATAATAATTTTAGAGTTGAAATTGTACGTTTTTAAGGTGCATTTGTTGTATTATTGTATGCCTTACCTCCTTATCTAATAAAATGACAAATTTTGTTCAAAAGTCATTGTTTTATTTTAAATATACAGATTATGATTCGGCGTAAGTTACAGCTATTAGATTAAATTTACAAGACAAAGAGGCGTATCTCTTTCAAAAATCGATTTTTCCTGAACTAAACAAATTTTAATAAGAAAATGTAATTTGACAGAAACTGCACAACCCAATACACAACATAAGCATAAAAGTATTTAATTATTATAAAAGGAATGAATGTAGTGAACTCTTTAACATAGGTGAAATCTTAAATTGCCTCTCCTGAAAAACAAGTAAAACGGAGTTACGCCACTTTGTCTTTCCAGCGACGAATTATGGTGACAAAATGGAGAAATTTTACCGAAAAAAAAAAGGTCCCAAATCCCGCTCCCCTCTAATTCCTTCATTTTTGTCGGAATAAAAAAAATTTTAAAAAAGAGTTTTAACAAATTTTATTCTATTTAAATTAGCTAGAGTAGTCTTTTGGCGTAGGAGCCAAGATTAAAAAGTTGCCAACTGTAGAACCTCAAAATTTGCGATATATCTACAGCTGCACGCCAGATTTTTGTCTGGCACCTGAAATATGGTTTGTTTATTAACATATCTTTTTAAAAAAACAAATCACAGACAAGTGTAAATCGTTTGAAAATGCATCGATTTTTACACGACTATTTTTTGATTTTTCGATACATATCTACGTCTGGGCCCAAGCTTTTAACTGGGACTAGAAATATGGCTTATTTATTAACATATCTTTTTAAAATCCAAATGCCAAACAGGAATAAATCGTTTGAAAAATGGCATTTTTTTCGTGCTTTTCTTTTTGTCTGGCTATCCAGGGGACCCAGCCATTTCGTCTGGGAATCTTAAATTGAAACTACTTGTTGCCTAATATTAACAAAAAAACAAATGCCAGACGAATGTAAATCGTTTGATTTTCGCGGAATAGTTGACAACTTGAACAATAAATTTTTCACTGTTGGGCCCTCTGAATTTGTCTGGCGTTTGTTATATCGCGATAATTATAATTTATTTACCTTAATGAAAATATTACATTTAATTATCAGGTACATAACCATTTCACTAGAAACCATAATGATTTTTATATTGCCAAAACAAATTTTAAAAAATCAATGAACACATTATTTTTCAAGGGTCTTAATGAATACAACAACCTACCTAGCATTGTTAAAAATAGTAGCAATCTTAACAACTTTAAACATAATTTGCTGGCTTATCTGAGGTCCTAGTCCTGTAATACAGTTCTTTCTTTTGTTTATCTTCTCGTTGGGATGGTTACGATTGAATTCACTATAATTCTTTGGGAGTGCTATTTAGGGGGGGGGGGGGGGGGGTATGTTTCTCAATGTATATGATATGTCTAATTTAGATTTATATGTGTTTTTTAACATAGTTTTAAGTTTTTATAAGACCAACCAGTTTATATTATATTTTATATTACATTTATATTAGGGTGTCCTATTTCCAATAAAGTTATCACTTATCACTTATATATACAATTCCCAGATAAGAACCAAATCGTTTGATTTTGACCATTTTTCTTACAACTTCGGATTGAAATTTCGGGCCTTCCGGCCCACGGAATTTGTCTGGCGATAAGCTTCCATCGGATGTTTTTCTTTAAAACGTAAGTCTAACTTGACGCCAGATAGGAACAAAACGTTTGAAATTGCTCATTTTCATGAAATTTTCTTTTCTGTTTTCCGCTGAGGGGCCCTGGATATCCGTTTGATAAACACGAAAATGGTTAGTACAAATCAGGCACAAAAGGCTCCCAAAAGGCCAGATAGGAACCAAACGTTTAAAAAATCTGTCACTATCCCACGATCAATAAGTCAAATAGAATAGTCAAAGATAGTAGACAAAATAAAAATTTTTAAGTCTTCGTCAAGTGTCAAGGAGGCATTGTGTGTCACTTTTTTTTTCTTCGATTGTAGATTTTTTTATTTAGGTAGTTTAATTTTTTTTATTTTCAAGAAAGTACCTTTTTTACAATTTTCAAAAATGCATTTTCTTAGATCCTCCTTTTTTCACCCAATTTTCCTCGAAATAAAATGAAATATACATATCATGAAAGAACTTTTCAAAATCATTCATTTTGTATTAAATTTTTGAAGTTATACGAGACTTTCTATAGTATATTTCATTTTGTTTCGATGAGAATTGGGTGACAAAAAGGAGGGTCAAAGAAAATGCATTTTTGAAAAAAAAGTGACGTTGATCCCCTCAAAGTACCTAAAACAACCTACAATCGAAAAAAAAAGTGACGCACAATGCCTCCTTGATACTTGAAGAATTAATGATTTTTATTTCGTCCGCCATCTTTGACCGTTCTCTTTGACTTACAGTGTCCGGGTTTGGTGCATTATATTTGACCATAGATGAGTTTTAACTTTGGTGAAATTACTCCTTTTTCTCAAAAAGATATTCAATTTTTTGTTTGGCTATTTTTGTTGTTTTCTATTTTCTTATAAGATGATGGATTGATCTACACATATTGGACAGGTCTATATTTTTAAAGAATTTTATTTAAAATAAACCAGTAGAATAGAATAGAATATTTATTTATCACGTAATATCCCAACATAGATTACTATCCACAATGGTACCAAGAAATTTACATTTTTAAAATTCTCATTTGATTACTAATACAAGATATATTAAGCAGATAAGTAGAACATCCGCGAAAGCACGTCAAAAAGTGTATATAGCTTTTGACGCACCAGGAATTTTTGAGCGCAAATATTTTTTTGTTATCTTGAGATCATAACACATAAGAATCAACAATAAAATTTCTAGCGGAACGTTGTCGCCGAAAAATAATCAATTCAGCTGTGTACTGTTAGCTTGACCTGTAACTTCCTAACATTGTAAGCAAATCTTATAACTCACTTTTCACCCACTTCTAATTGTCATATCGAATTGAAACTTATGCAATTCTGGTGATAGTACTATAATATGGTACCATCGAGCTTGCATGATGATGGAGGTGGGAGAGAAACTGTATTTTTAGTGTTTTAAACTATAATTTTTTTATTTTCTATAGGGTTATATAAAGGGACATGTTTAAAATTTTCCCGTTATGACTGTCAAAGATCTCAAAGTCGGAATATGAAGAGCGTTTAATAGCATTACTCCACAAATGTTGAGGAACGTAATGAGTAACATAACTGTACGAGCAAGATGTATTTTTATTCATTTATATTGAATAAACAATAAATCTAATAACATATATAGTTAAGCAGAGTTATTTCACACCTCTAACATAAACTATGTATAATATATAAAAAAAATATTAAAACTATCACAGCTAATAAATACAGTTTGTAGAGCAAAAAAATTAATAATCCCTACAAGAGATTTTCTTCTTTTATACTATAGATGGGCTTGCCCCAATCATTAATTGATGTTTTCCACGGCTACAGCCGCCATGTTGAAAAAATAGGTTTTTCTCAATTATCTCCTTGTAGTTATCTAGTGCGTAAAGCGAAATAATAAAATAGGAAGGTAGTTGTTGCAATAAAAATTGCAATATCAGCATGGCCAACCTAATTTTAAATGAGGGAAACTAATCAACAGACTCGGCGGCGCAGTGCTTAAGGTGTTAGGCTTGCGACCACGGGGTCCCGGGTTCGAATCCTGGCTAGGATGTGTAGGGGCATTTTTCACGTGTTGCCGAGACAGTAGCAGTGGGCTAAACTGCGGTTGTGTGAGAGACAACACGGTCTAGACGCTCTCCTCTCCTGAGTTCGAGTCTCAGCTGCGGCAGATGGCAATGTCGCAGGGAATGGGTGTTGTGATGTTGTCTAGTGTGTGTGTGTGTGTGTGTGTGTCCGTCCTGGTTGAGTGGTAGAATAGCCTAAGGCTAAACTCCGCCAGGACATAAATATAAATAAGGCGATTAAAAAAATCTTAAGAATATAAGTGAAAAGTCAATATTATAAATAATTCAAGCATTATTGTTAAATAACACTGAAAATAGGTATATTTTATAATAAAATGCCCAGTGATAGTAAATAAATGGACTATATAAAATTTAATAATTAGTTTTTGACCTTTAAAGGTAAGATATTATTGTTATAGACAATTTTCAACTTTTTCACTTCAGTAGTAGTAGTAGTAGTAGTATAAAGAAATAATTTTAAAACAGCATTTTTGATTTTTAAATGAATGAAACAAAATTGAAAAACAAATAGCACAGATATGAAATGGATATCAATGAAATCAGAAAAAAAAATTATACACACTAAATGTAAGTATCTACTATCAAACATACAGGCCCCGCAGATAACCCTTTCGAAAATCCTTGTCTTTATATGTGGTTCCTGCAAGGAAAGGGTTAAACACTATGAACTGCCAGTACCTGCTCATTTGAAAAAAAAAAGTTTTTGATAAAAAAGTGACATGTTCAACTTTGCTGGCTTTGTAAACAGTTATTAACAGCGTCGGATTATACCACCGGGAAACTGGGAAATTTCCCGGAAGGCCCTCGACTTACCAGTTTTGGGGCCCCTAGGCCTCTGGCGTCAAAAGACCGTAATATTGTTATTATTCTTATTCTTAATAATAAAAATAATATTAAAGTTGAAAGTAGAAAATATATAAAACGTATTTTTTTAAGACACGCGCAATGTGGCAAAAAGCTGTATTATCGCCGTCGCTTGACAGGACTTCAGTTCACACTTCTATTTGCTTGGTAATGTATACTTGTTCCTAAATTGTGTTTAACATGCGTGTTTCGCTTGGTTTAGTGTTTAGTTGATTTTTCGCAAAGACAAAGAGCAACACTCGAAGGGCCGGATTATCCTAGGCTACAGCCTAGAGGTGACAATGTGTGAAGAAGCGCGGGCAATCAATTTTCGTTTTCGAGAAAAAATATTTAAAAAAAAAATTTTCTTTAGATTTCTCTCACCTAAACACACCACAAGTAGTAGACAACCCAGAAATCCAAAGCCAAGGCTGTGCGGAAGGGAGTTATACATCGTAGACGCATCCACACCCACCGGTGTTGTCAATACCGGGGCTGGGGGTCGAACCCAGAGCGCGGTAGACAGTTGATCAGCATATTCGCCACTCAATACGCCTTAACCGACTGAGCTACCTGCTCATCAATTTTGAAACTCGGACGAAAAATTGTTTTTTTTCATATTCAAATCTGGTACACATGCATATCACGTATTGTATATTGTATTTGTATACAAGTGAAGAAAGATTCATAACCATGTGAATGTTATGATTATAACTATTTTAATGACAGGTAAAAATAAGGATAGTTTTTTATCCAGTAAATAGCATATTGTGTATTTAGGTGTAAAAGCAATACATTCCCGGACGACGATGCAAATTGTGACGATGCATCGAAGTCCGAGAATGTGCTTTTACACCGAAGTACGCATACTATTTTTTCTGAAATCACAATCAATATTATTATAAATTAAGGAATTTGTATTAATGCATAACATTTCTTCATTACAATCTAACTGCTAGATAATAAATTCAATGAGTTGGTTTGTTTGTTTATTTACTGTCTAAAATATAATAGAAAACCGTACGGGAATGTTACGCAAAACAAATGTTTTATGCTGAGCGCTGATTTCAATCTCAAGAACGACCTTTACAATCCGAGCACCTGGCCAAAAAGTGTTGCTTTTCGGAGATTTGATTTTAAAAAATATAACTCGTACCAAAGACGCCTAACGGAGAGAAACCAGGATTTTTAATAAATGACATCGACCTCAGTACTTCTCCCACCACCAGTACGAACGCTACTCCAAGAAGAGAAGAACCAGATGGCAAATATCCCCAAAAAACAAAGGCTAGCGAAAAGACCCCCGATTCGCTAAGTATTATGCATTTAAACACCCAAGGTATTACTGCAAGTAAGGCACTACAGCTCGAAGTGCTTTTGGACACGATATCAGCGGACATCGTATGCATGTCAGAGCACTGGCTTACAACGGAAGAAATAAAACATCTTAATCTAAATAATTACACACTAGTGCATAATTATTGTCGCACAGAACATGCTCACGGAGGAGTTTGTATTTTCTCAAAAAACCATTTAGACTTAAAACCTGTTCATATTAATAAATGTATAGAAAAATCCTTTGAAGTAGTTGTAGCTACATTTAACATGTCAAAAGGCAAGTCACTATTCATAATTACGGTGTACAGAACCCCCAACAGTATTCTTAATTTATTTTTGGATGAAATGTATGCTCTGATGTGCAAAATCTATAATGTAAACTGCTACTACGTGGTATGTGGTGATATAAATGTTGATCTCCTAGTTGATACCAATGAGGCAAAAAAGATTTTAAATATATTTAGTGAATTCGGGATGCAAAATCATATTGATAAACCCACACATATTACAAAAGGCATTGACGTAATGTTCTCTAATATCATTGTTAACTCTGTCTACGTCGGAGATACACACTTATCAGACCATACATTTCAGGTTTGCAATTTTAAACTACCAAAGTGTAATACCAAAAGTACAAGAGTTGTCTACAGACGTGATTACTCAGATGGTAACTTGATGACATTTAGGAACCTGGTAGAAAAGGAGACATGGGCTGATACATTCAAACATGATAACGATGTAAATGCGGCATTTACTGCTTTCTACACAACATTTAACTTTCATTATATAAACGCCTTTCCCGTCAGGAAAATAACCATCAGGCAAAATAAAAAACCGTGGTTTAGCAACGAGATTAGGGAACTGAATCAAACTCTCTGCAACTTATCTAAACTTGCAAGAACAACAAATAATCACATAATAAAAGCAAAACACAAAGAACTAAAAACAATATATAAAAAATCTATTAGTAAGCACAAAGCGGAGTACAATAACAGAAGAATAGTCAATGCGAGCAATGTAAGTAGAGAAAGCTGGAAAGTTATAAACGACACAAAAAACAACTTAAACAAAAATTCAACATTAGAACTTACAATAAACAATAAAGTCATCACTGACCAAAGTATATTGTGTAACCACTTTAACGAGGTATTTTTAGATATAAAAATAAATAAACCTAATTTTGATGAGTTGAAACTGGCGCCGTTTGCAGCGCCTACTTTTTTTCTGCATCCTACCACCCCATGTGAAATTCAGAATATTATCAATAAGGTCACACAAAAACCAACTCCAGGAATCGATGAAATTCACGGTAAAACCTTAAAAGTAGTAAGCGATATAATCTCCTTCCCTATAGCACACATAATAAATGTATCATTTTGTACCGGTGTGTACCCTGACGCATTGAAAAAATCCAAATCTATACCAATCTATAAACACAAAGGGTCTAGAAACGAGTCCACAAACTATAGAAATGTGAGTCTGCAATCACAATTTTCAAAAATTATAGACTATAGCTATAATGCAAGACTAACTAGCTTTATAGAACAAAACAGACTGATACCAAACTGTCAGCACGGGTTTAGACAGAACAGATCAACTGAAACTGCGATCAAAGAACTCTGCGAAAGCATATATACAAACCTCAATGATAAACAGACTCCGATAGCTCTTTACTTCGATCTGAGTAGAGCTTTCGACACCGTCGACCACGATCTACTTCTGGAAAAACTATACCGTAATGGTATCAGAGGCGTCACACACGAATGGGCCTCCTCCTATTTAAATGATAGGTCGCAGATCGTAGCTGTAGATAAGTATAAGTCACGGCCAGCACCGGTTACTACAGGTGTACCCCAAGGATCGGTACTGGCTCCACTATTTTTCTTAATATTTATGAGCAATATTGTACTTTCATGCTCATCTTCAGACAAAATGATACTTTATGCAGATGACACAAATCAAATTATTTCTAAAAAAGACCTTGCTAACTCAACTGTCACGTCAAATCGGTGCGCAAATGAAATATATCACTGGTGCATTAATAACGGGTTAGCGCTCAATCTGAACAAAACATTTTTCATGTTATTTCAACAAAAAAATATAAGCTACAACTATAGCCCACTAATAAAAATAGATCATAAATCAATTGAACAAGTTGCGGAAACCAAATTTTTAGGAGTGATCATAGACCAAAAATTAACATGGGAAAAGCATGTAAACAATGTAGTTTCAAAATTAAGTGGTGTCTGTTTTGTTATTAGGCAACTGCGTCTAACGGTTTCATTAGACGTATTAAAATTAGCCTATCATGGTCTAGTCCAGTCCTTACTCTCGTATGGCTTGATATTCTGGGGAAACTCAGCCCATATGCATAAAGCATTTATTTCGCAAAAAAAAAATAATTAGGTGCTGTGTAGGAGCAAGCCCTCGCGAACCTTGCAAACAAATATTCAGAAATCTAGGAATACTGACGTTGCCATGTCTCTACATTTACTTAATAATCTTGGACATAAAGAAGAACTACACACTATATACTAGAAATAATATGATACACAACCATTACAGCCGGACCTGTAATGATTTAAGATTACCTTTTTCACGTTTAGGAATAGGCCAAAACTCACCTTCATATCAAGGTATCATCTGCTTCAATCACTTTGTTAGAATATACAACGATATTGGGAATTTTAATACTTTTAAGAACGTACTGTTTGAACATTTGAAAAATAATGTGTTTTACTCTGTAGAGGAATTTTTAAATTATTTTAATATATAGTGTTTGTAACTTAGTCTAATTTTAATATAATTTTTAACATATCTTAACAAAATATTGAGGTCTGTACCTACTGTATGAATGGAAGATTGAACGAATAAATGTGCGATTATATGTATCTATAAATGATGAATATGTGGGGTTATTCGATTTGACTAGTCTTATAAGTTTGTGCTTTGTAAAACCTCAAACTTGAACTGACGAATAAATTCTATTCTATTCTATTCTATTCTACTTTCCCGGCCTGTAACATTCCCGTTGCCATCGCTTGGCAACAGATCTTTTCCGGTCAGATTTGTGATAGTTTATTAGCAACTGGAATTGTGCATTTTTCGATCTGAAATTTTTTAAATTTATTTATTTTATTTTTTTATTTTAATGCCTTATTTATTTTATATTTATATATTTCGCGGCGAAAATGTAAACATTGCCCAACGATTTCAGAAAAATAATATTTACAAGTCTAAACGCAACTAGTGATGAGTATTTTGATCAACCCCCGTTTTCATTCCTTCGAAGGATCGATAGGATGCGAGTAAGATTATAGGTGAGATCAGCATCAAGAAACCCCGAAGAACTTTTGATCACTTAAACTTTATTTCACTTGAATCTCGAATTTTCACCACTTTAAACCTTTAACTCTTCTTTCAACCCCTTAAAAGTGATATGGTTTATACTTTAAAAATGATTCAAGAAACTTATGGTCTCATAAAAATGAATTTGGTATCCAATCTACATGAATAATACTTCGTTTGTTTGTGACTCTTGACCAAGAAGGTAAACGCGGAATAAAGAGAAATGTCTGCGATTTTTAGGTTAGGTTAACCCAACGGCACTTTGTCGCAGCACTACTTTAAGGTACAATGTCTTAAGGGTATTTTCCATTTTTTTTTAATTTAAATTGACTGATATATCTACTGTCGGTAGATTTTTGTTAAAGGAAAAGGCACATTTTTCCCACTGTACGCTGGGGGGGCCCTTCTACATATTTTTCCCGGTGGGCCCTTGCGTCCACAATCCAACGCTGGTTATTAATAGAATGAAAGGAAATATTATATTTATCTCCCGCAGAACGATTTTTGAGATTCCAAAGTACTTTAGACGAATATTATGTTAAAATGCGCAAAAATTCTCGAAACTGTAGATTATTCCATTTCTATAGTGTACATCAAAAGGCTGAAAAAACTGCCCATAAAAATATCAAATAGACCAGTGCCAATAATTTTTGAAAAAAATAAAATTCTTAGCAGTATTTGGGTGGTGGGAAAATTTAAGATTAATAGTATATAAATTGGGAAAAATCGATTGGACCACAACAGATGGAAGTGGGGTGGGGGTGCGAAAAGGTGTGTTTTTAGGTGTAAAACATGTCTTTTTACGATTTCTGACAAAAGTACTCCCATCGAAAAAAGTTTAATGTAAAAGTTGTAGATAATTGAGAGATCTACAACTTTTATTTGAACAATTTTTTTTACATACCCTTAAAAATATTGAGAAAAACGCCAAAAACCAATTTTTTGGTTTTTTATTTTTATCTTCCACAAAAATAATTTGATTTTGATGAAATTCGATGAAAATGTATATTTTTATGCCTCAAAAAAACTGTAATTTTTTTTGAGACATAATATTCATTTTTTAATTTTTTTGCGAATTTAATTTGAAAAAAAGGCCTAATTTTCAATCAAAAAACATCAAAGTTTTCAGGACGGTATTTTTTTAGTTGAAACCTCTACTTTAAGATGGTGTAAAAAAATCATAACGTTACTGTGGAAAAATGGAAAAAACCAAAAAAAACACTTTTTTCAAGACCGATTTTTCCATAAATGTCACTAATTCTTCATTGTAAATGAAGTGTTGAAAGTGGTGCAAAACGGTAATTTCAATGTAATATGTAATATGGGAACTTTATTTAATTAACCGTTTAAGGTTCGGACTGCTGAAAATCGAAGTGTTTAAATAATAATTTTACCTAAGAAATTGCTAAAAATTTTTGGGCAAGAAAAAAACTTTTTTATGCTTTATGGGCACTCTCACATTAAAAATAAGTTTATTACGTATTTTACATTAAATCAATTTACAAAGTAGAAATACATAATCAAAATTTATAATCTCATTTTTTTGGAAAGCTGCTCTGCATCATCAGACTCAACACATTGTTCGGTTTCTTCAGGATCTTCGATAAGATGTTCGACTTCGTCAAGGTCCTCAAGTTCATTAAGAGCTTTATTTTCAATATTATTTTGAACATTTACTGCTGCTTCGTCATACATCTCTTCCGAATCGCTGATTTCTTCTAATGGTTGTATTTCAGAGTTAGAACAGTTTTCGGCCCCGTGACAATTCGAGCATAGAATGGAGAATTTTATTCTATGCTTTCGACAGCCGCATCTTTTACTATCACAACCAGTTTCACAGCTGCAGCAGATAGATTTCAGCAAACTTTCAGGAATTAATTAAGTAATTCAGCCCATGGCGACTCTAGGACTCAAAACTTCGCTGTTGAACAAGTCATCAAAAAAACCGTTTTATTAGGTCATTAGCTTACAACAAATACACCATGACATGCAGTAACATAAAAGGGACATTTGATACGTATCATGGAAATGCAGCAAATTATATGTGAGGAGAAACACAGAAGTTAATATTGAAAATTACGATGAATAACGGTGTAAACAACGACGTGCCAGTTGTGAACGCGTGAAAAGGCAAGGACAGGTGGGTTGCAAGCGAGCTGGAAGAAAAGAACGAAAAAGAAGTGCGCGCGCACTCGAGAGCGCGTAGTAGAAAAACTGCTCCGCCATAATTCAACTTTCCAACTTTGAATAATTTGAAATATGTATATCACTAATATTGTTTCAATGTATGTGTGCCCATAAAGCATAAAAAAGTTTTTTTCTTGCCTAAAAAATGGTCATTTCTAGCAATTTCTTAGGTAAAATTATTGTTTAAACATTTCGGTTTTCAGCAGTCCGAACCTTAAACGGTTAATTAAAGAACCCTTATTACATATTACATTGATATTACCGTTTTGCACCACTTTCAACACTTCATTTACGATGAAGAATTAGTGACATTTATGGAAAAATCGATCCTGAAAAAAGTGTTTTTTTGGTTTTTTCCATTTTTGACAATGTTTTTCCACATTAACAGTATGATTTTTTTTACACCATCTTAAAGTAGAAAAAAATACCGTCCTGAAATTTTCAAAAATCAAAACTTTGTTAATCAACTTTTTTGATTGAAAATTAGGCCTTTTTTTCAAATTAAATTCGCAAAAAAATCAAAAAATGAACATTATGCCCCAAGAAAAAATTACAGCTTTTTTGAGGCATAATAATATATATTTTCACCGAATTTCATCAAAATTGAATTATTTTTGTGGAAGATAAAAATAAAAAACCAAAAAATTGTTTTTTGTCATTTTTCTCAATATTTTTGAAGTTATGAAAAAAAAATGGTTCAAATAAAAGTTGTAGATCTCTCAATTATCTACAACTTTTACATTAAACTTTTTTTCGATAGGAGGTCTACTTTTGCCAGAAATCGTAAAAAACACGTTTTACCACTAAAAACACGATTTTTCCCCATTTATATACCATGAATCCTAAATTTTCCCACCAACTATATACTGCTAAGCATTTTTCAGACCTTTGGCCTCTGAAAACCGGTTTGGCACTGGTCTAAAAGACGATGCTATTACATGCTACAAGAGTACTACAGAGCCTTACTTCAAATTTTTGCATGTTACAATGAACACAATAATACTAGAGTTTTAAAATAGTGCTTTCGGTATAGACTTAATCCCGTTTATGGTAAATTAAAAATTCTTACTCGATTTTGCTTGTGTCAAAATAGGATATCTTATACACTGCCCGAACTTCACGACACTGAGATAAATTTGAAGTAAGACTGTTACTCTAGGTTTAACGCAATACATGGGACAATAAAGACCGCGCCTTTCATTTCCAAAAATACAATTTAAAATTTAGAATTTAGAATAGTGTATACAAAAGCATAAAAAATAGTGTATACAAAATATAACAAATATAAATAGCCCACAGAAATTAGCATTTCACCTAGACAAAATTAGTAAAAATCTGAATTTTTGCACAGAAGTTCTTTGAGGTGTCCCAAACCTAAGTCCACAAAAATCCCAACAAGGCTACCCAAGATATTGAAGGTCAAAGTTTTTTGCAAATATCTCGCGTCCTATGCATTGGATGCTCATGAGATCAATGTGAAAGTTGTAGAGAATTAAATTATCTACAAGTTGTCTTTTTTATTTTTTTCCACCTCCACCTTTTCGAGATATTCAAGGTCAAAGTTTAAAAACTTGGTTTTTCGCGAATATCTCGGGTCAAAAAAATCGGGCGGCAGCAATAAAGTTGACATGAAAGTTGTAGAGAATTTAATTATCTACAAGATTGGTATTTTGCATTTTTTTCCCAAAACCTAGCCCTTTTCGAGATATTCAAGGTCGAAGTTTTAAAAAAAAGTTTTTTTGCATGTAGACTTCGTCGCGGTCTAATGCATAGGGAGCGAGATATTCGTGGAGTCTACATGCAAGAAACAGTTTTTTTACAATCTCGAAAAGGGCGAGGTTTTGGGAAAAAATGCAAAATACCAATCTTGTAGATAATTGAACTCTCTATTTATGTTAACTTTATTGCTGTCCGATTTTTTTGACACGAGATATTCGCGAAAAATTACGTTTTTGAAACTTTGACCTTGAATATCTCGAAAAGAGAGAGGTAGTTGGGAAAAAATAAAAAAGAGAACTTGTAGATAATTTAATTCTCTACAACTTTCACATTGACCTCATGGGCATCCGATGCATAGGACGCGAGATATTTGCAAAAGACTTTGACCTTCAATATCTCGATTTTTGTGGATTTGAAAGAACGTCTGTGCAAAAATTCAGATTTTTACTAATTTTGACTAGGTTTCGTCGTTTTTTTGACTAATTTCTGTGGGCTAAAAATAAAATAAAAATAGGTGCCTAAAAAATATAAAATTTACAATATACTTATACTAGACAAACACAAATATTTAAAGTAGACTTATACAACACAAATGTATATGTAAAGGTATATGACAAAGTAAAGCAAACAAACATCACATCAAGCGTTAAAAGAACAATTTGCTAATTGCAACGACAAGGTTGTTGATTTGGTAAAAAAAACCAATGTGATTACGGTAATTATTAGTTCGTCTAGAAGACCTAGCAACAAACGAATTGAATCTGTAATTTGTTCTATGAGCTGATTCATAAAATGTTTTAACTCATCGGGTAGTTTCTTGATGGAACATGAGTGCCAAATCTTTCCAGCAAGTATAGGAACGAGGAAACATTCGAATTGATTAAGTTATATAATAGTTTAAGATTTCTATATTTCCAGCGAACTTCGAGAGAATTGATATGAATATCATTTTCCAGACTTGCCTAATCAAGATTTATATTCGATTTAAAAGCGATATAGCAACACTTTATGTGTTATTATTCTAATTTCTAGATGTGTATGTTATAATATGGACTCCAAACACATTAAGCTTATTCTAAATGTGGCCTTACTAGTGAACAGTAGAGTAGCTTAATGGAAGTAATATCAGTAAAGTCACATGAAGTTCGTTTAATGAAACCCAACATTTTCAGTGGTTGGTAACAGTTTGAGAAATATGAGATAACAGAAACATTTGTTGATGTAGTACACATATTGGAGTCGATCATTACGATAGAAATACATAGTTTGACATTTACTTGCATTAAGTTCCATACAATTATGATGACACCATGTCAGAAGTGTATTAAGATCTGCCGTGGTTATTTTAGAAAACAATTCAAGATCGTCGGCAAATAAGAGGAAACTACCATTAGTAAAACATTCATGGATGTCATTGATGAATATATTAAAGAGCAAGGGTCCCAAATGAGAGCTTCGTGGTATACCTGATGTACACCTAACTCGAACAATCTGTGTCCGATCAAGTAAATAGTTTTCAAAAGAGAACCATTTATTCCCATCAAATTCAATTTGTTCAACAAAGACTGATGGTTGACTCTGTCGAAGGCCTTTGCGAAGTGATGGTGATGTCAATTTGTAATGTCAAAAAATCAGTAACAAGGCTTTCAAATAGTTTGGGAATGGTACTCAAAATGCAGATGGATCTGTAATTAGTTACATTTTCTTTATCTCCAGATTTATGAATAGGTGTAATAAAGCTGACTTTTCAGAGTTCTGGAAATTCACCAGTTTCAAGTGATAAGTTAGATATGATAAATAATAGTCAGGATAAGATAAAACTACAATACTTAAGGATAGTTGGTGGTATGTTGTCAGGTCCAGGACCTTTATTGGTATCCAAGTTAAACAATTTTTGATAAATATCAAAGATACTAATAAAACAATTAGAAATGTTCAAAGTGTTAGTTGAGAGTGGTGGTGTAAGTGTCCCATTAGATTTTTTACTATAAACAGAGAAGTATTTGGCAAACATATCTGCAGTATCAAAAACAGAATTACGTGTTAATTTGTTATAGGATAGCTCATAAGGAAGAGTACTAGTATTACGTCGTGAATTAACAATGTTTCATAGACCCTTCATATTACTAGGTATGAAAAATTCAGTTAAGCGAAAATACTCATTGTAACAAACTACAGTCAATTTTTTTCAAATTGATCGCAGATTTGCAAATACATTGTAGTCTTCAAGCAAATGAGTTCATTTATATCGTTTATGCGCGTTTTTCTTAGCTAAAATGTGGCTTTACCGCTTTACCATTGAGGAAACTTTTTTGAAGAGATTCTCTTAATGGATCAAATATATCAAATGCTGTGTACATTATTTTACAAGTGTTAGAAGTCTTAATTAAAAGAGGTGTGTTTCTGTTTATTTCTTATTTTAATTATCCCAAAACATACTTTACACAAGAATAATGATGTTTTATCTATTACGTAATACATTATATTTATTATTTAATATGGTGTAAAAAAATAAAGCATGTCCCCGGTCTTCCCTTATATTAGCTCGGTCGGCAGCTTTGAGTTTTTCACGTTTCCTGTTATGAACTATACCATGGTATACTCAGAATGTTGCCCTGAATACAAATATGTAAAAATATATACGTTCAAAAATCAAGTTGAGGTAATTTCCAGGTAAAACTGAAGTGATATATTGTTTGCTATGTCCATAAATACATTTTTAGCAGTAGTTTATGCTCCTCAAATTTCAAATCGCTAAATTAAAAAATAAATGAAATACCTATACGTATAAGTATCCTGTGGCATCCTGCATACTAGTTAGGTATTTCTGCATGAGTATAAGAAAATAATTTAAATCAGTAAGTAACAAAAATGTATTGTATAAAAACAAAAGATGTTTTTAATATTGGGTTACTGTACAATGAGTAATAAAAAAAAATAGCTGTCATGGTTCCTGAGGCACTTTTTGGGAGGGGATACTTTAAAAAATATGGACTCAAATTTACAACAAAAAAATAGGGGAAGGGTGGTGTTCATGTTTCTCCATCTTACTAGTCTAATGCATAATTTTTACTTTCTTATACTTCAATAAGGAAAGTGCAAAAATCATGATTTTTTTGATTGTGAAATTTTAACTGATATTTTCGGCCAGCGTGTCACCGTGTTTCCATGATATATAAAGGACTGTACTTTGAAAAAGTGTCTGTGTCCAGTCCATTTTTACAAGTGTCCGTTTTTTTGGAAATTGTATATTAAATATTAAAAAAAATTCACATTACAGAGAACAGACACTATCAATTCAAAAATGGATTAGCATTTTTAATCATATAAAATATAATAACGTTTATAAAATTGTTCATGAATTTATATTCTGCAGCAGCAGAAAGGGTATTTTCTCTTATGAATAATATTTGGCGATGTGAAAGGGGATGATTGAACGTTTCTATAGAAGAGTAATATATCAGTTAAAATACTGTTTATAGAAATTTAGTGTGCCATGCTTTTTACAAGTTAAAACGTAACATGTTTTTTAAGAAAAAGGCTGTAAGTTCAGATAGTACGATTGATTTAAGCAAAAATCAGCATAGCCACTGCCCTCTACTAGCATTAGTGAGAGGTTCTGATGGTAATAAAAAAAGATAAAACATTCTTCTCGTTATTTTATTTCCGTGAATATGGCAACTCTAATCAATGATAACTTAAAAATTCTCATTGGATATTTAAAAAATGTTTAATAATACTGAGGGAGACATTAAATTTAATTTAGTGATAATCATTCTCTTTAAGTGTATCACTATTGCTACTTCAAAAAATGTTCAGTTGTACACATCACATTTTGCAAAGGCAGGGAACTTGACTAGAAGTATTGAATATTTCTGCAGTACTGTTTGTTACACAAATAAACAGTTTGCTTATTTTAGAGTAAAATTTTTTATTTTGGACGTCGGTAATATATATAACTTCTCTTTGCAAATTTTATTATGCGTATTTTACAATGCTGTGTTTATTTTGTGTTCCTTGCTAATACTATCAATAAACAAATTTCTAAAATGAAGAGTAAAAATCGTGAATAGAAGATAAATTTAAATCTAATCCAAAAGAAGTCACAGCAGGAGTACCTCAGGGCTCAATTGCGAATCCTTTATTCTTTATTATTTTTATAGACGATATACTCGTGCACTTTCTCGTACAAAACAATAATATATGCTGATGATACTAATCGATTGATAGCTAAAAATAATTTGTTAAATTCAATGTTGAAAGCCAATAATTTACTCTGTTGAATTGCATGAAGGGTGCCAATATAATGGACTACTTTTTTTATGATTTATCAACAAAAAAACATTAACTACAATTTTAGTCCACTTATTATTTTTTAATATTTATCAATGTATCAAAATTAACAGTTACTTCTCTCTATATATATCTACCTAATTGTTATAAGCATAAAAAAAAGAAAATTTAATTTATAAAAAATAGTGTGGTTCATGATTATAACACAAGGAACAGCCATAAAGTATACCAGCCAATTTCGAGGTTGAGTGTAAAAATTCTCATGTTTATCAAGGTATAATATGTTCTAATGTTCTGTAAGTATTTTTGGCAAAATAGAAAATTTTAACGATTTTAAACATTCACTGTATATTTATTTTATTTGTGTGTACTTAAGCTTTACTGGTTTAATTAAATAGTTAGATGTAATGGAATATGTATTGTAAAAGTGATTATTTCTAAACATTTTCTTGATCATGGGGTAGTGATGTTTATATTACGATAACTTGACTAACTTTTTGAAGATATTTATACTCTTCTGCAGAGGCAGTATCTAAACGCATTAAACGTAAAACAAACGGATACATAAAGTTTCAATGGTTAAGCACTACTAAACAATGCGTCGTAACAGTCTATTTTTTTTAATTATGGCGCACCGCTTCAAAAAATTTGAAAAAAATCTAGAATAAACTACTCATAATAATGTATTTTTGGTAAAAGTTTTGTGTATGCAAATCATTATTTTCATGAAAAAATAAATATTCTAATTTTTAAATATTTTTTTTTATTAGGAGGTAGCAAAATCAGCTGATTTTTTTCCTAAGATGCATTTAAATTACATGTACATCGTCTATTCTTTTCATAATAATTAACGCACAACTTGCAGAGATAAAAAATGAAAACGAAATGTCATGTTTATTAGGGTACAGGGGGCTAAAACTCGAGAAAAACATTTCTTTTCCTATTGTCGATCTACTGATGCAGAATTAGGCCTAAACGCTTCTGGGGCCAGTTTACCGTGCTTATTCTACTACACTCTTTGACTGGATCAATAAAATATTCTAATCTATTCTATTCTATGTGGTGTGTTCTTGTAATTGACTAGTCTGATATGACGGAGATCCTTCTGCCTTGTTTTATATTGGTATTTATCACTTTATAATGGAAATTTTACCCTTTCCACATACAGGGGTGTTTGTCTATATTTTGCAATCTAATACCAAACAAAGATTATTATGAAAAATTGACAACTATCTAGATACGTACAATAACCATATATGAGGTACTACAGTTGGAGGCTATTTTATCAGCTATTCGATGGTGAACTTTCTCAAAGGTGTTATCTCTTAAATAATTATCTGGTGCTACATAATAACCTGCTATTGTTAACCCCTTCTTTGATGCTAGTTCATCTATCTAAAATAAAAATAGGTTTTATATAAAACAAAATTTCCTTAAAAATATACTGCGTATACCTGCATTAATGCAATTTCTGCCATGGGCGTAAGATTAAGAGTAACATGGAATAATGGAACAGCATCAACAAATTCAATCTCTTTACTACCTAGAGATGTTTTAGCTAAAAGAACTCCATTTACAGAACAATGTGGATATTTTGCAGCATGCAAGATCATTTTACAGTAAGCTTTTCCACTAAACTTGACGTTAGACATTTTTAATTAATACAACCAAAATAAACAATGTTTAAAATTTTATCTGCAGCTTGCGTTTGCACACTTTGCAGCTACGTTTGCAGATAATTAGAAATACTTTTTGTTTGATGAATGTTGAATTAATGATGATCATAGATTAGAGTAATATTTACTAATATAGATGCGTCACTCAGAGCCTATCTGTCACTACTGTTTTAGTTCGTGACTACGTTCCCCTGTAGCGCTGTATGCGCGGGATTTTTAAATTCTCATTTCCCTCAAGGTTCTTTATAAATTTTAGGCGATGAGTTTTTTTATTGGGGAAACTAATTCAAATTTAGTTTTACTTTCAAGCAACTGGTTAACTGTATTGTATAAATTAACATTAAGTATAGGATTTTGCAGAGTTTGCGTTTATTTTCGGTTTATTATAAATAATTCAAAAATCATAAATGGTATAATCTTTAAAATAGTTTCCGGTATTTCCCATTGCTCCAAGGAACCCAACCATATACAGTTTTTATCATAAATTTTGTATATAGTTAAATGCTATGCTCTAATAATGAAATTAGGAACGATTTTCATTGACAAACTACAATATTCAAATACAACAGAAATTTACAATAAAGGACAAATATATATATATATATATATATATATATATATATATATATATATATATATATATATATATATATATATATATATATATATATATATATATATATATATATATATATGTTAGATCACTGTTTGCGTGATTGACTTTTTAAAAACTTTTTATTTAGTTACATGATTCCTGAATAAAAGATACAATTTATGTATGATACATTTAATATGAAGTGAGTATGATAACTGAAGGTACAAATGCTCGTTAGTCTTATTTATAAGTTTTCAAATGATGTGTCAGCCAAAGTTGAACAAAGGAAATGCAAGCTAGCTAATCAGCATAATATTGTGAGAAGTTAAAATGAAACTTAATATCTAGATAAGCAATTCAAAGGAAGCTGTTATCTAATACTGTAATATGATGCTATCTGTAATGTCGCTTTATATCTTGATGATATAGCGTATAATTTTATATAATAACTTCCCCCTTAATAAAAAAGTTGATGTTATGCAGCAACTTTTGAAAACTGTTAGAAACGTTAAATGAATATAATGCAAAATAAATTGAAACAATGTTGAATGAATACAAACCCTGTCAAAAAAATCTCATCAATCCGTATTGAAAATTATCAAAAATTAATAAGTATCTATGAGAACCTATATGGTCAATAAGTTTCTATAAGAGTTAGGTAAAGTTGCTGTTGAAATTGTTATCAGTTTATATCCGCATTGACCAGCAAAATGAGTCAAGCCATATCCATTTGTTAATCCAAACATTTACTTATACCACATCAATGAGAATTTATGAGCACAGTATCTAATGTAATTCGTGCGGTTTTCCGTGATTAAAAGACAAGTGTCTCTTTAAGAAACGAGCTGCATTAGGTTAGAACAGTTTTGATTTGCAATTGAAGATTACAAATTATAATGTTTGAATAGGGATTTATGAGATCAGTTTCTATGAGTATTAATGTTTTTTTCAGTAATATATTAAATTTGTTTTCATTTGTTTGAATGGGTAAAAAGAAAGGTCAGTTTTCAACTGCAATTACAAATACAAGTTTAATCGCTTCGAATGGGGTTATATGCGATCAATTTCTAAAAGTATTTATGCTGTTTTCCGAATATAGTTATGATGAGGTTTAATCAGTAACAAATTGTTAACTACTTGTTATGATATGGTCGGAAATTCCAAGTACACATTTAGTATTCCTTCAAGAGGATTGATGAGAGCAGTTTCTACGAGTATCTATTTACTGTTCCTATAGTAAATTATATAAGTCTTTATCAGTACAGATTCGGATCTAATTTAAATATGAAAATTATATCAGAATAAGGCAACCAAATATTTTAAACAGTATCTATTTGTAAATCCAAACATTTACTTATAATATCTCAATGAGAATTTATGAGAACAGTATCTAATGTAAAACGTGCGGCTTTCCGTGGTTAAATGGCAAGAGTTTCTATAAGAAACGAGCTGCATTAGGTTAGAACAGTTTTGATTTGCAATTGAAGATTCAAAATTATAATGTTTGAATAGGGATTTATGAGATCAGTTTCTATGAGTATTAATGTTTTTTTTCAGTAATATATTAAATGTGTTTTCATTTGTTTGAAAGGGTAAAAAGAAAGGTCAGTTTTCAACTGCAATTACAAATACAAGTTTAATCACTTCCAATGGGGTTATATGCGATCAACTTCTAAAAGTATTTATGCTGTTTTCCGGATATAATTGTGATGAGGTTTAATCAGTAACAAATTGTCACTACATGTTATGATATGGTCAGAAATTCCAAGTACACATTTGGTATTCCTTCAAGAGGATTGATGAGAGCAGTTTCTACGAGTATCTATTTGTTGTTCCTCTAGTAAATTATATAAGTCTTTATCAGTAAAGATTCGGATCTAATTTAAATATGAAAATTATATCAGAATAAAGCAACCAAATATTTTAAACAGTATGTATTTGTAAATCCAAACATTTACTTATACTATCTCAATGAGAATTTATGAGTACAGTATCTAATGTAAAACGTGCGGCTTTTCGTGGTTAAATGGCAAGTGTTTCTATAAGAAACGAGCTGCATTAGGTTAGAACAGTTTTGATTTGCAATTGAAGATTACAAATTATAATGTTTAAATAGGGATTTATGAGATCAGTTTCTATGAGTATTAATGTTTTTTTTCAGTAATATATTAAATGTGTTTTCATTTGTTTGAATGGGTAAAAAGGAAGGTCAGTTTTCAACTGCAATTACAAATACAAGTTTAATCACTTCGAATGGGGTTATATGCGATCAATTTCTAACAGTATTTATGCTGTTTTCCGAATATAATTGTGATGAGGTTTGATCCGTAACAAATTGTTCACTACATGTTACGATATGGTCGGAAATTCCAGGTACAGTATTCCCTCAAGAGGATTGATGAGAGCAGTTTCTACGAGTATTTATTTGTTGTTCCTACAGTAAATTATATAAGTCTTTATCAGTATGCATTCGGATCTAATTTAAATACAAAAATCATATCAGAATGAAACCCCAAATATTTTAAACAGTGTCCACCTGTAAATCCAAACATTTAAAGATAATATTATAATGAGAATCCATCAAAACAGTATCTAATGTAACGTGTGCGGTTTTCCGTAGCTAAATTTTAAAATTATTTGCAATAAATAAGCTTTAACGGATTCGAACAGTTTTCATTTGCATTTCCAGATGAATAGTTTTAATTGTTAGGGATCTATGAGGTCAGTGTAATGTTTTTTTTCAATAAAATGTGTTTTTATTGGAAAAAAAACATTACACAAAGACACTGATCTCATAGATCCATATTTAACAATTAAAACTCTTCATCTGGAATTGCAAATTAAAACTGTTCAAATTCGTTAAAGCTATTTATTAAAAATACTTTTAAAATTTAGCCACGGAAAGCCGCACGCTTTACATTAGATACTGTTCTGATTGGTTCTCATTAAAATATATCTTTAAATGTTTGGATTTACAAATGGATACTGTTTAAAATATTTGGTTGTGTCATTCTGATATAATTTTTGTATTTAAAGTAGATCCGAATGCATACTGATAAAGACAAATTTTCTATTGGAACAACAAATACATACTCATAGAAACTGCTATCATCAATCCTTTCGAAGGAATACTAAATATGTACCTGGAATTTCCGACCATATCGTAACATGTGGTGAACAATTTGTTACTGATCAAACCTCATCACAATTATATTCGGAAAACAGCATAAATACTGTTAGAAACTGATCGCATATAATCCCATTCGAAGTGGTTAAACTTGTATTTGTAATTGCAGTTGAAAACTGACCTTTCTTTTTACCCATTCAAACAAATGAAAACACATTTAATATATTACTGAAAAAAAACATTAATACTCATAGAAACTGATCTCATAAATCCCTATTCAAACATTATAATTTGTAATCTTCAATTGCAAATCAAAACTGTTCTAACCTAATGCAGCTCGTTTCTTATAGAAACTCTTGCCATTTAACCACGGAAAGCCGCACGTTTTACATTAGATACTGTCCTCATAAATTCTCATTGAGATAGTATAAGTAAATGTCTGGATTTACAAATAGATACTGTTTAAAATATTTAGTTGCTTTATTCTGATATAATTTTCATATTTAAATTAGATCCGAATGCATGCTGATAAAGACTTATATAATTTACTATTGGCACAACAAATACATACTCGTAGAAACTGCTATCATCAATCCTTTCGAAGTAATACTAATATGTACCTGGAATTTCCACACGTAACATGTAGTGAACAATTTGTTACTGATCAAACCTCATCACAATTATATTCGGAAAACAGCATAAGTACTGTTAGAAATTGATCGCATATAACCCCATTCGAAGTGATTAAACTTGTATTTGTAATTGCAGTTGAAAACTGACCTTTCTTTTTACCCATTCAAACAAATGAAAACACATTTATTATATTACTGAAAAAAAACATTAATACTCATAGAAACTGATCTTATAAATCCCTATTCAAACATTATAATTAGTAATCTTCAATTGCAAGTCAAAACTGTCCTAACCTTATGCAGCTCGTTTCTTATAGAAACACTTGCCATTTAACCACGGAAAGCCGCACGTTTTACCTTAGATACTGTTCTCATAAATTCTCATTGATGTGGTATAAGTGTAAATGTTTGCTGCTCCATTCTGGTAGAAACTGATAGAAATTTCAGCAGCAACTTTACTCCAGGTTCCAGTAGAGGGAGCTGTATACGTGTCACTAATTCATATCTAATCTAATGTGACCTAAGGAACTGACGTGTGTTTGTTAAATTAAAAGTAAAGCAGTCTCTTTCAGTGCTAACTCATTCGTTGCTTCTAGGCTAGAACAAGAACACCCGAGGAAATAAGGACTTTGCAGTATTTTGTGTTTACCACAATATTAGTATTTCTATTTGAAATATGCAATTTAAACTGTACATTTGTCGGCATGCATATCCAAATTAATACTAATAAAAAAGCAAAATGGAAGTTTACAATAAAAATACATCTGTAAAATATACAATTGAAACTGTACATTTGTTGACATGTATATCTACATTAATACTAATAAAAAGACAATGTTGAAATTTACAATAAAAACATGTTGATAAATGGTGTGTTACATACGATAGATACTGGAGAAAGGACGGACTGGAACTCTTATGATATTACTTATAGAAACGTTTAGAATCTCTTTAAAGTTGTATCTGTAATTCCATATGTTTACAGATATAAGGGCAAGGGTGCATTTGCAGACGCTAAACTGTAGATTTGTTGATGTATATTTCATATAAGTACTCATGAAAGGGCAACATGACAATTCCAAATAGCTCATTCGGAATTACTGTTTCATAACCGATTTAAAACCTAATAAAACAGATAAAATCCTCTCTGTATAATACTAATATAACTTATAGGAACGATAAAACCGCATCACTTTTTTTTTATAAGTTTCTATGTGGAATTTTTGGCAGGGAAGCAAAATAATAAAATACATAAAAGTTAAAATTGGTAGATGATAATAATAACAAGCGAGTAGTAGATTACATAAATGTAAAAAGAATAAAATACAATGGTCTAAATTAATAGACAAGGGTAAAACTCCACATATGAAAGTCTATGTTAACTCGATGTCCTCTTCTTCTTGAGGTTTAATACCGGGTCGCTTTCTTGGAGGGATCAGTCTAGGAAATTTGGTAAAAACTCTGCTTCGCTCTGAAGGAGGTGAAGGAGGGTTGTCCGTTGAGGGTTGGATTCGCAATGCTCCACATCTTCTTCTTCTGCATTTACAGGTTATGTAAAGTAGAACTAATAGAATGATGAGAGGGATTATGAAATATGTGAACCAAGATATGTGTTTGGTCACAAAAGGTTCGTTTATGAGGTCATCCAGGTCTTTGGAATATTGGTCCAATTTGTTTTTAGCAGTATCTAGGTCTTCTACGTCGAGATTGTTTAATTTGAGAGGTTTTAATTTTGGAATTTTGATTTTGTCGGGCATGTGATTACAGCATTCAAAAGGAATTTGGATAGGATGTGAATTGTCCTTAATTTCGGAAAAGTCTTTAGCACTGGCTTGTATTCGGGTGATGCCTGCATAGGCGTAACATCCTGGTTGTAGTTTGATGATGGAATTTTTGTTGATTAGCTCTGTTGTGGATTCTCTCTTTGGACAGTTGATGGTAATGTGAAGTGGTTCGGAATTAATTATTAGCCATGAGTTGTCTTCAAGTTCTTGGACATTGTACCCTTGACTGATGATGAAGGAGGTCTGGCAGTTTTCTGGGAGTCTAGCTAGTGGTTTGAGGATTCGGGCTTCGCATATGGCATTTTGATCGATGGGATAAGCGTATAGGTTTGAGCATAGTTTGGTTCCAAAATAAAGAGGTTTGCATTCTTTCAAATTTTGTATAGGTATGTACATTAAAGAATCATCGTCTCTCGCGATAAACTTTTGTGAGATAGATAAAATGTGATGTAGACCAGTTCTGTTATCAAGTATCGGGATAGGGTATAAGCGATAGGTGTTATAATTTTGGGGTTCAACAAGTGGTATTGTTAAAACAAATACTAAGTTAGAATCCATTTGAAACGCTTGTAATTCAATAATATCCAAATACTTAGCAACTGCCGATAATTTAATGGGGAGAGGCAAATTGTTCCTTCGTAAGCTCTGTGAAACTTCTTGTAGTGCTGTCACTAAGTGATTAGGGGTTATGATTGACGTGTGAATGATTCCTAGTCTGGCAAATGTTATTGAATTTAGAATGTCGTTTAAATTATCTTCGATATACAAATAGCTCGCCATTAGTTGTTCGGAAATGTATAAGAATTTTAGTTTTATATGAGCAGCCTCAATAGCTTGAGTCATGGTTTGAATTGTGCGTTCGATTTCATCGAGATCTTTGTTAAACGTTTCCTCGTCAATTTGTAATTTTTGTATAGTCGAGTTGAAGTTTTTAATAACAGAAGTCGTAACTGAAATTTGATTTTTGATTAAGTTTTCCAGTTGATGTTCGTCGTTATTTAGTCTATTTATACAATTAGTATAGTACTGGTCATCTTCAGCATCTAGGTTTCCAGTTATGGATTTGAATATTGTACCGATACCGTTAAGTATTCCTCGTTTACATCTTTTTGTATCTGAAAAGATTTCGTCAAATTTCATTTTTATAGAGTTGGATATTTGTGTTAAAAGGTTAAAGTCTGTTTTAATTTCACTCGTAAAAATAATTGACTTATGATCACCATTATTGAGAGTGTACAAGATTCTGTCTAAGATATTTTGATTTTTGTCAAAAGCTACCCTGTCAAAAAAATCTCATCAATCCGTATTGAAAATTATCAAAAATTAATAAGTATCTATGAGAACCTATATGGTCAATAAGTTTCTATAAGAGTTAGGTAAAGTTGCTGTTGAAATTGTTATCAGTTTATATCCGCATTGACCAGCAAAATGAGTCAAGCCATATCAATTTGTTAATCCAAACATTTACTTATACCATATCAATGAGAATTTATGAGCACAGTATCTAATGTAATTCACGCGGCTTTCCATGATTAAAAGACAAGTGTTTCTTTAAGAAACGAGCTGCATTAGGTTAGAACAGTTTTGATTTGCAATTGAAGATTACAAATTATAATGTTTGAATAGGGATTTATGAGATCAGTTTCTATGAGTATTAATGTTTTTTTTCAGTAATATATTAAATGTGTTTTCATTTGTTTGAATGGGTAAAAAGAATGGTCAGTTTTCAACTGCAATTACAAATACAAGTTTAATCGCTTCGAATGGGATTATATGCGATCAATTTCTAAAAGTATTTATGCTGTTTTCCGAATATAGTTATGATGAGGTTTAATCAGTAACAAATTGTTAACTAGTTGTTATGATATGGTCGGAAATTCCAAGTACACATTTAGTATTCCCTCAAGAGGATTGAGGAGAGCAGTTTCTACGAGTATCTATTTGTTGTTCCTATAGTAAATTATATAAGTATTTATCAGTACAGATTCGGATCTAATTTAAATATGAAAATTATATCAGAATAAAGCAACCAAATATTTTAAAGAGTATCTATTCGTAAATCCAAACATTTACTTATACTATCTCAATGAGAATTTATGAGAACAGTATCTAATGTAAAACGTGCGGCTTTCCGTGGTTAAATGGCAAGAGTTTCTATAAGAAACGAGCTGCATTAGGTTAGAACAGTTTTGATTTGCAATTGAAGATTACAAATTATAATGTTTGAATAGGGATTTATGAGATCAGTTTCTATGAGTATTAATGTTTTTTTACAGTAATATATTAAATGTGTTTTCATTTGTTTGAATGGGTAAAAAGAAAGGTCAGTTTTCAACTGCAATTACAAATACAAGTTTAATCGCTTCGAATGGGATTATATGCGATCAATTTCTAAAAGTATTTACGCTGTTTTCCGAATATAGTTATGATGAGGTTTAATCAGTAACAAATTGTTAACTAGTTGTTATGATATGGTCGGAAATTCCAAGTACACATTTAGTATTCCTTCAAGAGGATTGATGAGAGCAGTTTCTACGAGTATCTATTTGTTGTTCCTATAGTAAATTATATAAGTATTTATCAGTACAGATTCGGATCTAATTTAAATATGAAAATTATATCAGAATAAAGCAACCAAATATTTTAAAGAGTATCTATTTGTAAATCCAAACATTTACTTATACTATCTCAATGAGAATTTATGAGAACAGTATCTAATGTAAAACGTGCGGCTTTCCGTGGTTAAATGGCAAGAGTTTCTATAAGAAACGAGCTGCATTAGGTTAGAACAGTTTTGATTTGCAATTGAAGATTCAAAATTATAATGTTTGAATAGGGATTTATGAGATCAGTTTCTATGAGTATTAATGTTTTTTTTTCAGTAATATATTAAATGTGTTTTCATTTGTTTGAATGGGTAAAAAGAAAGGTCAGTTTTCAACTGCAATTACAAATACAAGTTTAATCACTGTGAATGGGGTTATATGCGATTTATTTCTAAAAGTATTTATGCTGTTTTCCGAATATAATTGTGATGAGGTTTAATCAATAACAAATTGTTCACTACATGTTATGATATGGTCGGAAATTCCAAGTACACATTTGGTATTCCTTCAAGAGGATTGATGAGAGCAGTTTCTACGAGTATCTATTTGTTGTTCCTCTAGTAAATTATATAAGTCTTTATCAGTAAAGATTCGGATCTAATTTAAATACAATAATCATATCAGAATGAAACCCCAAATATTTTAAACAGTGTCCACCTGTAAATCCAAGATAATATTATAATGAGAATCTATCACAACAGTATCTAATGTAACGTGTGCGGTTTTCCGTGGCTAAATTTTGAAATTATTTGCAATAAATAAGCTTTAACGGATTCGAACAGTTTTGCATTTCCAGATGAATAGTTTTAATTGTTAGGGATCTATGAGGTCAGTGTAATGTTTTTTTTTTCAATAAAATGTGTTTTTATTGGAAAATAAACATTACACAAAGACACTGATCTCATAGATCCCTATTTAACAATTAAAACTATTCATCTGGAATTGCAAATTAAAACTGTTCAAATCCGTTAAAGCTATTTATTAAAAATACTTTTAAAATTTAGCCACGGAAAGCCGCACGCGTTACATTAGATACTGTTCTGATTGGTTCTCATTAAAATATATCTTTAAATGTTTGGACTTACAAGTGGATACTGTTTAAAATATTTGGTTGTGTCATTCTGATATAATTTTTGTATTTAAAGTAGATCCGAATGCATACTGATAAAGACAAATTTTCTATTGGAACAACAAATACATACTCATAGAAACTGCTATCATCAATCCTTTCGAAGGAATACTAAATATGTACCTGGAATTTCCGACCATATCGTAACATGTGGTGAACAATTTGTTACTGATCAAACCTCTTCAAAATTATATTCGGAAAACAGCATAAATACTGTTAGAAACTGATCACATATAACCCCATTCGAAGTGATTAAACTTGTATTTGTAATTGCAGTTGAAAACTGACCTTTCTTTTTTACCCATTCAAACAAATGAAAACACATTTAATATACTTATTACTGAAAAAAAAACATTAATACTCATAGAAACTGATCTCATAAATCCCTATTCAAACATTATAATTTGTAATCTTCAATTGCAAATCAAAACTGTTCTAACCTAATGCAGCTCGTTTCCCTGTCAAAAAAATCTCATCAATTCGTATTGAAAATTATCAAAAATTAATAAGTATCTATGAGAACCTATATGGTCAATAAGTTTCTATAAGAGTTAGCTAAAGTTGCTGTTGAAATTGTTATCAGTTTATATCCGCATTGACCAGCAAAATGAGTCAAGCCATATCCATTTGTTAATCCAAACATTTACTTATACCATATCAATAAGAATTTATGAGCACAGTATCTAATATAATTCGTGCGGCTTTCCGTGATTAAAAGACAAGTGTTTCTTTAAGAAACGAGCTGCATTAAGTTAGAACAGTTTGGATTTGCAATTGAAGATTACAAATTATAATGTTTGAATAGGGATTTATGAGATCAGTTTCTATGAGTATTAATGTTTTTTTTCAGTAATATATTAAATGTGTTTTCATTTGTTTGAATGGGTAAAAAGAAAGGTCAGTTTTCAACTGCAATTACAAATACAAGTTTAATCGCTTCGAATGGGATTATATGCGATCAATTTCTAAAAGTATTTATGCTGTTTTCCGAATATAGTTATGATGAGGTTTAATCAGTAACAAATTGTTAACTACTTGTTATGATATGGTCGGAAATTCCAAGTACACATTTAGTATTCCTTCAAGAGGATTGATGAGAGCAGTTTCTACGAGTATCTATTTGTTGTTCCTATAGTAAATTATATAAGTCTTTATCAGTACAGATTCGGATTTAATTTAAATATGAAAATTATATCACAATAAAGCAACCAAATATTTTAAACAGTATCTATTTGTAAATCCAAACATTTACTTATACTATCTCAATGAGAATTTATGAGAACAGTATCTAATGTAAAACGTGCGGCTTTCCGTGGTTAAATGGCAAGAGTTTCTATAAGAAACGAGCTGCATTAGGTTAGAACAGTTTTGATTTGCAATTGAAGATTCAAAATTATAATGTTTGAATAGGGATTTATGAGATCAGTTTCTATGAGTATTAATGTTTTTTTTTTCAGTATTATATTAAATGTGTTTTCATTTGTTTGAATAGGTAAAAAGAAAGGTGAGTTTTCAACTGCAATTACAAATACAAGTTTAATCACTTCGAATGGGGTTAGATGCGATCAATTTCTCAAAGTATATATGCTGTTTTCCGGATATAATTGTGAAGAGGTTTAATCAGTAACAAATTGTTCACTACATGTTATGATATGGTCGGAAATTCCAAGTACACATTTGGTATTCCTTCAAGAGGATTGATGAGAGCAGTTTCTACGAGTATCTATTTGTTGTTCCTCTAGTAAATTATATAAGTCTTTATCAGTAAAGATTCGGATCTAATTTAAATATGAAAATTATATCAGAATAAAGCAACCAAATATTTTAAACAGTATCTATTTGTAAATCCGGACATTTACTTATACTATCTCAAGGAGAATTTATGAGAACAGTATATAATGTAAAACGTGCGGCTTTTCGTGGTTAAATGGCAAGTGTTTCTATAAGAAACGAGCTGCATTAGGTTAGAACAGTTTTGATTTGCAATTGAAGATTACAAATTATAATGTTTGAATAGGGATTTATGAGATCAGTTTCTATGAGTATTAATGTTTTTTTTCAGTAATATATTAAATGTGTTTTCATTTGTTTGAATGGGTAAAAAGAAAGGTCAGTTTTCAACTGCAATTACAAATACAAGTTTAATCGCTTCGAATGGGATTATATGCAATCAATTTCTAAAAGTATTTATGCTGTTTTCCGAATATAGTGAGGTTTAATCAGTAACAAATTGTTAACTAGTTGTTATGATATGGTCGGAAATTCCAAGTACACATTTAGTATTCCTTCAAGAGGATTGATGAGAGCAGTTTCTACGAGTGTCTATTTATTGTTCCTATAGTAAATTATATAAGTCTTTATCAGTACAGATTCGGATCTAATTTAAATATGAAAATTATATCAGAATAAAGCAACCAAATATTTTAAACAGTATCTATTTGTAAATCCAAACATTTACTTATACTATCTCAATGAGAATTTATGAGAACAGTATCTAATGTAAAACGTGCGGCTTTCCGTGGTTAAATGGCAAGAGTTTCTATAAGAAACGAGCTGCATTAGGTTAGAACAGTTTTGATTTGCAATTGAAGATTACAAATTATAATGTTTGAATAGGGATTTATGAGATCAGTTTCTATGAGTATTAATGTTTTTTTACAGTAATATATTAAATGTGTTTTCATTTGTTTGAATGGGTAAAAAGAAAGGTCAGTTTTCAACTGCAATTACAAATACAAGTTTAATCGCTTCGAATGGGATTATATGCGATCAATTTCTAAAAGTATTTACGCTGTTTTCCGAATATAGTTATGATGAGGTTTAATCAGTAACAAATTGTTAACTAGTTGTTATGATATGGTCGGAAATTCCAAGTACACATTTAGTATTCCTTCAAGAGGATTGATGAGAGCAGTTTCTACGAGTATCTATTTGTTGTTCCTATAGTAAATTATATAAGTATTTATCAGTACAGATTCGGATCTAATTTAAATATGAAAATTATATCAGAATAAAGCAACCAAATATTTTAAAGAGTATCTATTTGTAAATCCAAACATTTACTTATACTATCTCAATGAGAATTTATGAGAACAGTATCTAATGTAAAACGTGCGGCTTTCCGTGGTTAAATGGCAAGAGTTTCTATAAGAAACGAGCTGCATTAGGTTAGAACAGTTTTGATTTGCAATTGAAGATTCAAAATTATAATGTTTGAATAGGGATTTATGAGATCAGTTTCTATGAGTATTAATGTTTTTTTTTCAGTAATATATTAAATGTGTTTTCATTTGTTTGAATGGGTAAAAAGAAAGGTCAGTTTTCAACTGCAATTACAAATACAAGTTTAATCACTGTGAATGGGGTTATATGCGATTTATTTCTAAAAGTATTTATGCTGTTTTCCGAATATAATTGTGATGAGGTTTAATCAATAACAAATTGTTCACTACATGTTATGATATGGTCGGAAATTCCAAGTACACATTTGGTATTCCTTCAAGAGGATTGATGAGAGCATTTTCTACGAGTATCTATTTGTTGTTCCTCTAGTAAATTATATAAGTCTTTATCAGTAAAGATTCGGATCTAATTTAAATACAATAATCATATCAGAATGAAACCCCAAATATTTTAAACAGTGTCCACCTGTAAATCCAAGATAATATTATAATGAGAATCTATCACAACAGTATCTAATGTAACGTGTGCGGTTTTCCGTGGCTAAATTTTGAAATTATTTGCAATAAATAAGCTTTAACGGATTCGAACAGTTTTGCATTTCCAGATGAATAGTTTTAATTGTTAGGGATCTATGAGGTCAGTGTAATGTTTTTTTTTTTCAATAAAATGTGTTTTTATTGGAAAATAAACATTACACAAAGACACTGATCTCATAGATCCCTATTTAACAATTAAAACTATTCATCTGGAATTGCAAATTAAAACTGTTCAAATCCGTTAAAGCTATTTATTAAAAATACTTTTAAAATTTAGCCACGGAAAGCCGCACGCGTTACATTAGATACTGTTCTGATTGGTTCTCATTAAAATATATCTTTAAATGTTTGGACTTACAAGTGGATACTGTTTAAAATATTTGGTTGTGTCATTCTGATATAATTTTTGTATTTAAAGTAGATCCGAATGCATACTGATAAAGACAAATTTTCTATTGGAACAACAAATACATACTCATAGAAACTGCTATCATCAATCCTTTCGAAGGAATACTAAATATGTACCTGGAATTTCCGACCATATCGTAACATGTGGTGAACAATTTGTTACTGATCAAACCTCTTCAAAATTATATTCGGAAAACAGCATAAATACTGTTAGAAACTGATCACATATAACCCCATTCGAAGTGATTAAACTTGTATTTGTAATTGCAGTTGAAAACTGACCTTTCTTTTTTACCCATTCAAACAAATGAAAACACATTTAATATACTTATTACTGAAAAAAAAACATTAATACTCATAGAAACTGATCTCATAAATTACTATTCAAACATTATAATTTGTAATCTTCAATTGCAAATCAAAACTGTTCTAACCTAATGCAGCTCGTTTCCCTGTCAAAAAAATCTCATCAATCCGTATTGAAAATTATCAAAAATTAATAAGTATCTATGAGAACCTATATGGTCAATAAGTTTCTATAAGAGTTAGCTAAAGTTGCTGTTGAAATTGTTATCAGTTTATATCCGCATTGACCAGCAAAATGAGTCAAGCCATATCCATTTGTTAATCCAAACATTTACTTATACCATATCAATAAGAATTTATGAGCACAGTATCTAATATAATTCGTGCGGCTTTCCGTGATTAAAAGACAAGTGTTTCTTTAAGAAACGAGCTGCATTAAGTTAGAACAGTTTGGATTTGCAATTGAAGATTACAAATTATAATGTTTGAATAGGGATTTATGAGATCAGTTTCTATGAGTATTAATGTTTTTTTTCAGTAATATATTAAATGTGTTTTCATTTGTTTGAATGGGTAAAAAGAAAGGTCAGTTTTCAACTGCAATTACAAATACAAGTTTAATCGCTTCGAATGGGATTATATGCGATCAATTTCTAAAAGTATTTATGCTGTTTTCCGAATATAGTTATGATGAGGTTTAATCAGTAACAAATTGTTAACTACTTGTTATGATATGGTCGGAAATTAAAAGTACACATTTAGTATTCCTTCAAGAGGATTGATGGGAGCAGTTTCTACGAGTATCTATTTGTTGTTCCTATAGTAAATTATATAAGTCTTTATCAGTACAGATTCGGATTTAATTTAAATATGAAAATTATATCACAATAAAGCAACCAAATATTTTAAACAGTATCTATTTGTAAATCCAAACATTTACTTATACTATCTCAATGAGAATTTATGAGAACAGTATCTAATGTAAAATGTGCGGCTTTCCGTGGTTAAATGGCAAGAGTTTCTATAAGAAACGAGCTGCATTAGGTTAGAACAGTTTTGATTTGCAATTGAAGATTCAAAATTATAATGTTTGAATAGGGATTTATGAGATCAGTTTCTATGAGTATTAATGTTTTTTTTTCAGTATTATATTAAATGTGTTTTCATTTGTTTGAATAGGTAAAAAGAAAGGTGAGTTTTCAACTGCAATTACAAATACAAGTTTAATCACTTCGAATGGGGTTAGATGCGATCAATTTCTCAAAGTATATATGCTGTTTTCCGGATATAATTGTGAAGAGGTTTAATCAGTAACAAATTGTTCACTACATGTTATGATATGGTCGGAAATTCCAAGTACACATTTGGTATTCCTTCAAGAGGATTGATGAGAGCAGTTTCTACGAGTATCTATTTGTTGTTCCTCTAGTAAATTATATAAGTCTTTATCAGTAAAGATTCGGATCTAATTTAAATATAAAAATTATATCAGAATAAAGCAACCAAATATTTTAAACAGTATCTATTTGTAAATCCGGACATTTACTTATACTATCTCAAGGAGAATTTATGAGAACAGTATATAATGTAAAACGTGCGGCTTTTCGTGGTTAAATGGCAAGTGTTTCTATAAGAAACGAGCTGCATTAGGTTAGAACAGTTTTGATTTGCAATTGAAGATTACAAATTATAATGTTTGAATAGGGATTTATGAGATCAGTTTCTATGAGTATTAATGTTTTTTTTCAGTAATATATTAAATGTGTTTTCATTTGATTGAATGGGTAAAAAGAAAGGTCACTTTTCAACTGCAATTACAAATACAAGTTTAATCGCTTCGAATGGGATTATATGCAATCAATTTCTAAAAGTATTTATGCTGTTTTCCGAATATAGTGAGGTTTAATCAGTAACAAATTGTTAACTAGTTGTTATGATATGGTCGGAAATTCCAAGTACACATTTAGTATTCCTTCAAGAGGATTGATGAGAGCAGTTTCTACGAGTGTCTATTTATTGTTCCTATAGTAAATTATATAAGTCTTTATCAGTACAGATTCGGATCTAATTTAAATATGAAAATTATATCAGAATAAAGCAACCAAATATTTTAAACAGTATCTATTTGTAAATCCAAACATTTACTTATACTACCTCAATGAGAATTTATGAGAACAGTATCTAATGTAAAACGTGCGGCTTTCCGTGGTTAAATGGCAAGAGTTTCTATAAGAAACGAGCTGCATTAGGTTAGAACAGTTTTGATTTGCAATTGAAGATTCAAAATTATAATGTTTGAATAGGGATTTATGAGATCAGTTTCTATGAGTATTAATGTTTTTTTTTCAGTAATATATTAAATGTGTTTTCATTTGTTTGAATGGGTAAAAAGAAAGGTCAGTTTTTAACTGCAATTACAAATACAAGTTTAATCACTTCGAATGGGGTTATATGCGATCAATTTCTAACAGTATTTATGCTATTTTCCGAATATAATTGTGATGAGGTTTGATCCGTAACAAATTGTTCACTACATGTTACGATATGGTCGGAAATTCCAGGTACATATTTAGTATTCCTTCAAGAGGATTAATGAGAGCAGTTTCTACGAGTATTTATTTGTTGTTCCTACAGTAAATTATATAAGTCTTTATCAGTATGCATTCGGATCTAATTTAAATACAAAAATCATATCAGAATGAAACCCCAAATATTTTAAACAGTGTCCACCTGTAAATCCAAGATAATATTATAATGAGAATCCATCACAACAGTATCTAATGTAACGTGTGCGGTTTTCCGTGGCTAAATTTTAAAATTATTTGCAATAAATAAGCTTTAACGGATTCGAACAGTTTTGCATTTCCAGATGAATAGTTTTAATTGTTAGGGATCTATGAGGTCAGTGTAATGTTTTTTTTTCAATAAAATGTGTTTTTATTGGAAAATAAACATTACACAAAGACACTGACCTCATAGATCCCTATTTAACAATTAAAACTATTCATCTGGAATTGCAAATTAAAACTGTTCAAATCCGTTAAAGCTATTTATTAAAAATACTTTTAAAATTTAGCCACGGAAAGCCGCACGCGTTACATTAGATACTGTTCTGATTGGTTCTCATTAAAATATATCTTTAAATGTTTGGATTTACAAGTGGATACTTTTTAAAATATTTGGTTGTGTCATTCTGATATAATTTTTGTATTTAAAGTAGATCCGAATGCATACTGATAAAGACAAATTTTCTATTGGAACAACAAATACATACTCATAGAAACTGCTATCATCAATCCTTTCGAAGGAATACTAAATATGTACCTGGAATTTCCGACCATATCGTAACATGTGGTGAACAATGTGTTACTGATCAAACCTCATCACAATTATATTCGGAAAACAGCATAAATACTGTTAGAAACTGATCGCATATAACCCCATTCGAAGTGATTAAACTTGTATTTGTAATTGCAGTTGAAAACTGACCTTTCTTTTTACCCATTCAAACAAATGAAAACACATTTAATATACTTATTACTGAAAAAAAAAACATTAATACTCATAGAAACTGATCTCATAAATCCCTATTCAAACATTATAATTTGTAATCTTCAATTGCAAATCAAAACTGTTCTAACCTAATGCAGCTCGTTTCTTATAGAAACTCTTGCCATTTAACCACGGAAAGCCGCACGTTTTACATTAGATACTGTTCTCATAAATTCTCATTGAGATAGTATAAGTAAATGTCTGGATTTACATATAGATACTATTTAAAATATTTAGTTGCTTTATTCTGATATAATTTTTATATTTAAATTAGATCCGAATGCATACTGATTAAGACTTATATAATTTACTATTGGCACAACAAATACATACTCGTAGAAACTGCTATCATCAATCCTTTAGAAGTAATACTAAATATGTACCTGGAATTTCTACACGTAACATGTAGTGAACAATTTGTTACTGATCAAACCTCATCACAATTATATTCGGAAAACAGCATAAATACTGTTAGAAATTGATCGCATATAATCCCATTCGAAGTGGTTAAACTTGTATTTGTAATTGCAGTTGAAAACTGACCTTTCTTTTTGCCCATTCAAACAAATGAAAACCCATTTAATATATTACTGAAAAAAAAACATTAATACTCATAGAAACTGATCTCATAAATCCCTATTCAAACATTATAATTTGTAATCTTCAATTGCAAATCAAAACTGTTCTAACCAAATGCAGCTCGTTTCATATAGAAACTCTTGCCATTTAACCACGGAAAGCCGCACGTTTTACATTAGATACTGTCCTCATACATTCTCATTGATATAGTATAAGTAAATGTCTGGATTTACAAATAGATACTGTTTAAAATATTTGGTTGCTTTATTCTGATATAATTTTCATATTTAAATTAGATCCGAATGCATACTGATAAAGACTTATATAATTTACTATTGGTACAACAAATACATACTCGTAGAAGCTGCTATCATTAATCCTTTCGAAGTAATACTAAATATGTACCTGGAATTTCCGACCATATCGTAACATGTAGTGAACAATTTGTTACTGATCAAACCTCATCACAATTATATTCGGAAAACAGTATAAATACTGTTAGAAATTGATCGCATATAACCCCATTCGAAGTGATTAAATTTGTATTTGTAATTTCAGTTGAAAACTGACCTTTCTTTTTACCCATTCAAACATATGAAAACACATTTAATATATTACTGAAAAAAAAACATTAATACTCATAGAAACTGATCTCATAAATCCCTATTCAAACATTATAATTTGTAATCTTCAATTGCAAATCAAAACTGTTCTAACCTAATGCAGCTCGTTTCTTATAGAAACACTTGCCATTTAACCACGGAAAGCCGTACGTTTTACATTAGATACTGTTCTCATAAATTCTCATTGAGATAGTATAAGTAAATGTAAAGACTTATATAATTTACTAGAGGAACAACAAATAGATACCCGTAGAAACTGCTCTCATCAATCCTTTTGAAGGAATACTAAATGTGTACTTGGAATTTCCGACCATATCATAACAAGTAGTGAACAATTTGTTACTGATTAAACCTCATCACAATTATATTCGGAAAACAGCATAAATACTTTTAGAAATTAATCGCATATAACCCCATTCAAAGTGATTAAACTTGTATTTGTAATTGCAGTTGAAAACTGACCTTTCTTTTTACCCATTCAAACAAATGAAAACACATTTAATATATTACTGAAAAAAAACGTTAATACTCATAGAAACTGATCTCATAAATCCCTATTCAAACATTATAATTAGTAATCTTCAATTGCAAGTCAACCTAATGCAGCTCGTTTCTTATAGAAACACTTGCCATTTAACCACGGAAAGCCGCACGTTTTACCTTAGATACTGTTCTCATAAATTCTCATTGATGTGGTATAAGTAAATGTTTGCTGCTCCATTCTGGTAGAAACTGATAGAAATTTCAGCAGCAACTTTACTCCAGGCTCCAGTAGAGGGAGCTGTATACGTGTAGCTAATTCATATCTAATCTAATGTGACGTAAGGAACTGAAGTGTGTTTGTTAAATTAAAAACAAAGCAGTCTCTTTCACTGCTAACTCATTCATTGCTTCTAGGCTAGAACAAGAACACCCGAGGAAATAAGGACTTTGCAGAATTTTGTGTTTACCACAATATTAGTATTTCTATTTGAAATATGCAATTTAAACTGTACATTTGTCGCCATGCATATCCAAATTAATACTAATAAAAAAGCAAAATGGGAGTTTACAATAAAAATACATCTGTAAAATATACAATTGAAACTGTACATTTGTTGACATGTATATCCACATTAATACTAATAAAAAACAATGTTGAAATTTACAATAAAAACATGTTGATAAATGGTGTGTTACATACGACAGATACAGGAGAAACGACGGACTGGAACTCTTATGATATTACTTATAGAAAAGTTTAGAATCTCTTTAAAGTTGTATCTGTAATTCCATATGTTTACAGATATAAGGGCAAGGGTGCATTTGCAGACACTAAACTGTAGATTTGTTGATGTATATTTCATATAAGTACTCATGAAAGGGCAACATGATAATTCCAAATAGCTCATTCGGAATTACTGTTTCATAACCGATTTAAAACTTAATAAAACAGATAAAATCCTGTCTGTATAATACTAATATAACTTATAGGAACGATAAAACCGCATCACTTTTTTTTTTATAAGTTTCTATGTGGAATTTTTGGCAGGGTATTTTGAGGGATGAAATGTTTTTATGCACTAGCAGAGTCCATTTGTCATTTGTCACCACGATGTCCGTGTCTTGGTGGTAGTATACACCAACAGTATTATTGATCGGGGTAATTTTGTATTGAGAGAGTGCTGATCCGAACAGCAGGAGAAACCTGAAAATAAATTTAATTTTCAGTATATGGTTTCATTCTATCAAAATTTACTTTAGTTTCTTGTTTCGTTTCGAGATTTAATAAGGTAGCAGAATTTTGGAAAATTTCTTTTATTTTGAAGGGACCGTTAAATTTGTTTTGCAATTTGTTTTTGATTTGTGATTCTTTTACGTAAACTAAGTCACCTATTTTGTATTCGGGTCGTTTTTGGGGAACATTTCTATCAAAGCGAACTTTCGCTTTCTCCTTTTGAGCTTGCGTTCGACTACGGGCTATTTTATAGTAGTGGGATATTCTGTTGTTTAAATCCCTAACGTATTTGGTTATTAACTCTTTTTGGTTATATAAAGTTTGGGGTGGTCTGTTGGACGTATGTCCAAATACAAGTTCGTATGGGGTGAAACCGTGTGTTTTATTTACTGAATTGTTATAGCATATTACTGCATATGGCAAAATTGTGAAAGGATGTTCGTTCGGATTTTCAGTTTTATGAATTCTTATCATTTCAGCTAGAGTAGCATGAAATCTTTCTATGGATCCGTTCGATTGGGGATGTCCTACGCTTGAATAAGTTAATTTTATGTCGTAGAGGGTGCAGAGATCTTTGAGCAAGCGGTTGTCAAATTCGCCACCGTAATCGCAATGGATTCTTAGCGGGGTACCGTAATGTTGAAAGTATAACAACAAGGTATTTACGACGGATTTTGCGGATTTGTCCGGGACTGCATAGGCTTGTGTGAATTTAGTTAACTCATCGCGAATAGTTAACGCGTAATTTCGAGTTGGGAATTCAAACAAATCGATATTAATTCTTTCGAATGGTGTTCTTGGGGTTTCTGTGACTACTAGAGGGTTATTCAGGTGTTTTTCGGCATACTTTAGTCTTTTGGCAAGTTTCGCAATTTTTTATAAAATTTTCAACGTCTTTAGTTAGACCTTGCCAAGTGTATTTTTCTCTAATTCTTCGAATCGTTTCATTTATTCCGCGGTGTAAATTATTTTTACCAAAATGATTTTGCTCCAATATAATTGGAATTTCATCTTCGTCGGCAGTTCTGACGATATCTTGACAAATTACTACTTTTAAGTCTTTTTCCGCAAAAATGAATGATAGGATTTCAAGTATGGGGAGGTCTAAATTATTTTCGACAAAGTATGTCTTAGAAAGATCCAAAACATCTTGATTTTTAAATAGTACCAAAAATAGATGTTCAATTACAGATTCGATATCAAAAGGTAGAGGGATGATAAAATATCTCCTATGTCTGACTGTTTTGCTCGATACAATATTGATTTTATCGTTATGAAATTCGGGGTTTTCCTCGAATATGTCCTCGATAATTTTGTGATGTAGATCTTGTAAGTTGTTTTGTTGGAAAAAGGTTATAATATTTTTATGTTCTCGATACAAAAGTTGTTTGTTCGAGGCTTTGATTTTCGAATAGTCAATTAAAGATGTTGTTTTATATAGGTTGGTGAAAGTTTCAAATTCTCGCGAAATTTGTTCGTTAGTGACTGCGTTGTTATCGTCTGGGTTTTCGTCGTCGTCTGACTCGTCGTCCGACTCTTCGTCATTCGCGGCTAGAACCTTTGAATAAAATTTGGAACATTCGGAAAAATGATTAATTTTGATTCTGGAAAGTGCGTCCGCGTTCTTATTGATTTTGCCAGGTTTATAAATTATTTCGTAGTCGTACTCTTCTAATTTGAGTCGCCAACGGGCAAGTCTACTTCCTGGATCTTTTATAGAGAATAGCCAGGTGAGTGGTCTGTGGTCGGTGACAAGCTTGAACTTCCTACCATACAGATATGGTCTAAAGTGCTTTACACTCCATACTATCGATAAGAGGCTCGCGTTCAATCGTTGAATATTTAGTTTCTGCACTGCACAAGGTTCTAGAAGCATAGCCAATGGGTAAATCTTTGCCAATAGGCCCCTGGCTCAGCACCGAGCCGACGGCAAATGCGCTCGCATCAGTGGTTAGAATGAAAGGTTCATCAAAGTTGGGGTAGATTAATATCGGAGTTGTCGTTAATGTTTGTTTCAAATTTTGAAAAGAATTTATACAATCATTGTTGAAGAGAAATGGTACGTCTTTTTGTAGTAGTTTTGTTAAGGGCTTGGTTATCTTGAAGAAATTAGGAATAAAGCGCCTATAATATCCGGCTAAGCCTAGAAATGATTTAATTTCTTTTGGATTTTTCGGTTGAGGAAAATTTAAAATAGCGTCAACTTTCGAAGGGTTTGGTTTTACGCCGTCTTTTGTAATTAGGTGTCCTAAATAAGCGACTTCCTTGCGGAGAAACTCGCATTTGTCTGGTTGAATTTTGAGGTTGGCTTTTTGAAGGCGTTTAAAGACTTCAGTTAGACGGGAGATGTGTTCGTGAATTGTAGGAGAGTAAATAATAATATCGTCCATGTAGACGAGACATCGTTCATTTTGAATACCTAACAGGATGTTATCCATAACTCTTTGAAAAGTTGATGGAGCGTTTTTGAGTCCAAATTGCATTCGCACGAATTCATAATGACCGTTCTCAACTGTGAAAGCAGTCTTTTGAATATCTGCGGGATTAATTTCGATTTGATGAAAACCAGAAGCCAAGTCTAAGGTTGTGAAATATTGGCATTTGCCAAGTTGGTCTAAAAGATCGGAAATGTTGGGTAGAGGATATTTGTCGCCGATTGTAACCTCGTTGAGTTTGCGGTAGTCGACTACAACGCGCCATTTCTGTTTACCAGAAGCGTCCAGTTTTTTGGGAACTACCCAGACAGGAGAGGACCAAGGTGAGATTGAAGGTTGAATAATACCTTGACTTAACATTTTCGATACTTGAGACTTAACTTCTTCTTTATGGACTTGAGGATAGCGATACGATTTCGTAAATATCGGTCGGGAATTGTCGGTGTCAATAGGGTGTTTGATTTCGTTGGTAAAGGTCAAATTGTCTCCTTCTAAATAGAATATATCTTGAAAGTCTAAACAAAGCTGCGTTACTATTTCGGCCTCTTCTTCGTTTAGATGATCCAAGCGCAATTCGTTCCTGATTTCAAAGGATCTGTCTGTCTGTAAGTGTTGGTCAGAATTTTGAGTATTTAAATTAAAAATTGATTTGAATTTTTGTACTGGTTCCAGGTTAAGATTTGAGAAGTTTATGGTTTTTGGGATGGCGTTTGCGTTTATTATTGAAGTTAAAAATTCTCCATTGTGATCGATTTTGATAATGGCATTTGGTAAGCGTACTTTCTCGTTTTCCTGGGCTAACAGTATAGCCTCGGTATTTCGCAGGTTACATTTTAGTTTACAGATTTTTTCCATGCGAGGTTCGATAGAAATTAAATTTTTGGATGTAAAGGTAAATTTACCGTAGTTTCTTCCGTGACCTTAAATAATGGTACGGTTTTAAAATTCGTGACTAGTTGTTTGTTTTTAAAATCTACTTTACATTCGTAATGATCTAGGAAGTCCGCGCCTAGTAGTCCATCAAAATCTATATCTAGATTATAGATATAAACTTTGTGTGATTCATCTGAAAAGGGGATGAGAACAGATTCGTTGATATAAATTTTTTGATCGGTAATACCCTGTATAATTACATTTTCAGGAGATCTACGTCTATAATTTTCAGCTGTTTTAGGTTTAAAAATCGATATGCCTGCACCTGTGTCAATTAAGATTTTAAATTTACCAGTTGCGTCTTTCATATAATAGAGATTTTTTGAGTTTACGGTTAGTAAGGTATGCGGGGGTGTATTTAAAAGAACTTCTGTTCTGGGAAGTTCAGGGACGGGTCGAAACTGTCGTTGAGATTCATAGTTTGTATATGAGTTTCTAGTTCCGTAATTGGTTCGAATTGGTCTGTTTGTTGTGTTGGAGTATCCGTGGGGTACTTCGGGTCTAAACGAAAATCCTGAGGATTAGCAGTATAATCCTCGTACTGTTCGTATTGAGAATTAGCTGTATAATTCTCATGGAAATTTTGGTTAGTTTCAAAGTTAAAATTTTCGTAAGTATCCTCTGCAGTTTGGTAATCAGAAGAATAGTCACTGTATTGATTAGAATCGCATTGGTTTTCATAAGGTTCGTAATTTAAATGATGCGTTTTTTGTTGATTAAAACGGTTGAAATTTGGGTTTGGTTGAATAGCAGAGGGTCTTTGCTGATTGAAATTCGGGTTCGGTCTTATGGCTGAGGGCCTGTTTTGTTGTGGTTGACTAGATTGATTAGGTTGAAGGAATGTCCTCTGATTAAATTGACTGGTTTGAGAAAAATTTTGAAAATTTGGGTTTACTTGATAATTTGGTCTCTGGAAGTTTGATGTCGATGGCATAGACTGTTGCTGTTGCCTTGTACGACATTCGTTTATGACGTGTCCATTTCTTTTACAAAATGAGCAGAATTTCTGTTGAAAATTAGAGGTTGGTCGTTTGGGTTGTAAATTGGGATTTTTGACCGGACTATTTTTCGGAAATTTTTGTTGTTCAAAATAGGAGAGTTGCAGTTCTCTCCGAATTCTGCTAACAGCTTTTAGTATGGTTGGAGGGTTACTGGCACGTATGATGCGGCCTAAGTTTGGTTCTAAGTCCGTTAACAAATTATTAAGCGTCATGGTCTCTATAAGATCTGATTGTGCAGTTCTTTGCGTTCCCGTGAGATTTTGTTTTTGCACTGCGGCGTGCATCTTCGCGTTGTGCGTTTGTAGACGCGATACAAATGTTAATGCGGATTCGCCTGGCAATTGGTGAATGCGCTGCAGGTCCTGAATCAGGGCCGTTAGATCTCTGGAGTCCCCAAAATGAGTTTCCAAGAGTGCTTTGATTTCTGGCCAGGTGCCAGGGTTGCGTGAATTAATTAATTCGGCAGCTTTGCCTTTTAACTTATTTTTGATGTGGATTGTCAGTAAAATTTTCTGGTCATGGATTGCCATACTTTGTGCACACTGACATAGGTTTAAAAATGTTTGTAAATTAATGGCGTTGCCATCAAATTCCGGTATCAATGAAAATACTTCAGAGAGCTTGTAAGGCTCAATTTGCTCTGGTTGTTGTTGTTGTAGTTGTTGTAGTTGCTGTTGTTGTTGTTGTTGTTGTAGTAGTTGTTGTTGTTCGGCTGGTGCCGGTACTATTGGTTGAGCTGTGTCTGGTTGAGCTCTGGCATTTTGCTTTGTATTTAAATTATTTGGATTGCAAAAAGAAATTGGTTGCGTATCAGCAGTATGATACGAACTTAAATTAAATTAGCTTGTTACGTTGCGTGTGTAAATGGATTGTATATTAGCTGTATAATACACAATGTTTCGTAAATACGAAAATAAATAAACTTAAAATTAAATAAACTTGTTTCGTTGCGTTTGTAAAGGAATGGATTTCACTTTGACAATAGAACTGTTCACTTCAATAGGTTATGAATAAAGTAAGCGAGATGATTCTTAAAATGACTTACGTGAATATTTTCTTCATCTGGTTAGTAGGTTCTTCTAATTAAAGGATTGGGATCCACCACCACGGCTAAGAAGTTCTCCTTGTTCTAATGGTTCTTTTCCAATGGTTACCCTGTCAAAAAAATCTCATCAATCCGTATTGAAAATTATCAAAAATTAATAAGTATCTATGAGAACCTATATGGTCAATAAGTTTCTATAAGAGTTAGGTAAAGTTGCTGTTGAAATTGTTATCAGTTTATATCAGAATTGACCAGCAAAACGAGTCAAGCCATATCCATTTGTAAATCCAAACATTTACTTATACCACATCAATGGGAATTTATGGGCACAGTATCTAATGTAATTCGTGCGGTTTTCCATGATTAAAAGACAAGTGTTTCTTTAAGAAACGAGCTGCATTAGGTTAGAACAGTTTTGATTTGCAATTGAAGATTACAAATTACAATGTTTGAATAGGGATTTATGAGATCAGTTTCTATGAGTATTAATTTTTTTTTCTGTAATATATTAAATGTGTTTTCATTTGTTTGAATGGGTAAAAAGAAAGGTCAGTTTTCAACTGCAATTACAAATACAAGTTTAATCGCTTCGAATGGGGTTATATGCGATCAATTTCTAAAAGTATTTATGCTGTTTTCCGAATATAATTGTGATGAGGTTTAATCAGTAACAAATTGTTCACTATTTGTTATGATATGGTCGGAAATTCCAAGTACACATTTAGTATTCCTTCAAGAGGACTGATGAGGGCAGTTTCTACGAGTATCTATTTGTTGTTCCTATAGTAAATTATGTAAGTCTTTATCAGTACAGATTCGGATCTAATTTAAATATGAAAATTATATCAGAATAAAGCAACCAAATATTTTAAACAGTATCTATTTGTAAATCCAAACATTTACTTATACTAACTCAATGAGAATTTATGAGAACAGTATCTAATGTAAAACGTGCGGCTTTCTGTGGTTAAATGGCAAGAATTTCTATAAGAAACGAGTTGCATTAGGTTAGAACAGTTTTGATTTGTAATTGAAGATTCAAAATTATAATGTATGAGATCAGTTTCTATGAGTATTAATGTGTTTTCTTCAGTAATATATTAAATGTGTTTTCATTTGTTTGAATGGGTAAAAAGAAAGGTCAGTTTTCAACTGCAATTACAAATACAAGTTTAATCACTTCGAATGGGGTTATATGCGATCAATTTCTAAAAGTATTTATGCTGTTTTCCGGATATAATTGTGATGAGGTTTAATCAGTAACAAATTGTTCACTACATGTTATGATATGGGCGGAAATTCCAAGTACACATTTGGTATTCCTTCAAGAGGATTGATGAGAGCAGTTTCTACGAGTATCTATTTGTTGTTCCTCTAGTAAATTATATAAGCCTTTATCAGTAAAGATTCGGATCTAATTTAAATATGAAAATTATATCAGAATAAAACAACCAAATATTTTAAACAGTATCTATTTGTAAATCCAGACATTTACTTATACTATCTCAATGAGAATTTATGAGAACAGTATCTAATGTAAAACGTGCGGCTTTTCGTGGTTAAATGGCAAGTGTTTCTATAAGAAACGAGCTGCATTAGGTTAGAACAGTTTTGATTTGCAATTGAAGATTACAAATTATAATGTTTAAATAGGGATTTATGAGATCAGTTTCTATGAGTATTAATGTTTTTTTTCAGTAATATATTAAATGTGTTTTCATTTGTTTGAATGGGTAAAAAGGAAGGTCAGTTTTCAACTGCAATTACAAATACAAGTTTAATCACTTCGAATGGGGTTATATGCGATCAATTTCTAACAGTATTTATGCTGTTTTCCGAATATAATTGTGATGAGGTTTGATCCGTAACAAATTGTTCACTACATATTACGATATGGTCGGAAATTCCAGGTACATATTTAGTATTCCTTCAAGAGGATTGATGAGAGCAGTTTCTACGAGTATTTATTTGTTGTTCCTACAGTAAATTATATAAGTCTTTATCAGTATGCGTTCGGATCTAATTTAAATGCAAAAATCACATCAGAATGAAACCTCAAATATTTTAAACAGTGTCCACCTGTAAATCCAAACATTTAAACATAATATTATAATGAGAATCCATCAGAACAGTATCTACCCTACAAACACAAAAGGTTGGCCCTTTAGCGCACCATCACTGTGCCAGAAATGAAACTTCTGGCCCAGTGATGGCCCACTGATGGGCGTTTGTTGGGTAATGTAACGTGTGCGGTTTTCCGTGACTAAGTTTTAAAATTATTTGCAATAAATAAGCTTTAAGGGATTCGAATAGTTTTCATTTGCATTTCCAGATAAATAGTTTTAATTGTTAGAGGTCAGTGTAATGTTTTTTTTTTTCAATAAAATGTGTTTTTATTAAAAAAAAAAACATTACACAAAGACACTGATCTCATAGATCCCTATTTAACAATTAAAACTATTCATCTGGAATTGCAAATTAAAACTGTTCAAATCCGTTAAAGCTATTTATTAAAAATACTTTTAAAATTTAGCCACGGAAAGCCGCACGCGTTACATTAGATACTGTTCTGATTGGTTCTCATTAAAATATATCTTTAAATGTTTGGATTTACAAGTGGATACTGTTTAAAATATTTGGTTGTTTCATTCTGATATAATTTTTGTATTTAAAGTAGATCCGAATGCATACTGATAAAGACAAATTTTCTATTGGAATAACAAATACATACTCATAGAAACTGCTATCATCAATCCTTTCGAAGGAATACTAAATACGTACCTGGAATTTCCGACCATATCGTAACATGTGGTAAACGATTTGTTACTGATCAAACCTCATCACAATTATATTCGAAATACTGATCGCATATAACCCCATTCGAAGTGGTTAAACTTGTACCTATTTGTAATTGCAGTTGAAAACTGACCTTTCTTTTTACCCATTCAAACAAATGAAAACACATTTAATATACTTATTACTGAAAAAAATAACATTAATACTCATAGAAACTCATCTCATAAATCCCTATTCAAACATCATAATTTGTAATCTTCAATTGCAAATCAAAACCCGGTCTTCGAAGCGTGTCGCCCGGGTTGGCTACGGCGGGTTATATCGCCTGTAGTCCCCCCTCAAGAAACATGTAATTAGGTTTGTAACCTGTTTGTTTCTTCTTCTAAATAAATAAATAAATAAATAAAAACTGTTCTAACCTAATGCAGCTCGTTTCTTATAGAAACTCTTGCCATTTAACCACGGAAAGCCGCACGATTTACATTAGATACTGTCCTCATAAATTCTCATTGAGATAGTATAAGTAAATGTCTGGATTTACAAATAGATACTGTTTAAAATATTTGGTTGCTTTATTCTGATATAATTTTCATATTTAAATTAGATCCGAATGGATACTGATAAAGACTTATATAATTTACTATTGGCACAACAAATACATACTCGTAGAAACTGCTATCATCAATCCTTTCGAAGTAATACGAAATATGTACCTGGAATTTCCACACGTAACATGTAGTGAACAATTTGTTACTGATCAAACATCATCACAATTATATTCGGAAAACAGCATAAATACTGTTAGAAATTGATCGCGTATAACCCCATTCGAAGTGATTAAATTTGTACCTATTTGTAATTTCAGTTGAAAACTGACCTTTCTTTTTACCCATTCAAACATATGAAAACACATTTAATATATTACTGAAAAAAAAACATTAATACTCATAGAAACTGATCTCATAAATCCCTATTCAAACCTTATAATTTGTAATCTTCAATTGCAAATCAAAACTGTTCAAACCTAATGCAGCTCGTTTCTTATAGAAACACTTGCCATTTAACCACGGAAAGCCGTACGTTTTACATTAGATACTGTTCTCATAAATTCTCATTGAGATAGTATAAGTAAATGTAAAGACTTATATAATTTACTAGAGGAACAACAAATAGATACTCGTAGAAACTGCTCTCATCAATCCTTTTGAAGGAATACTAAATGTGTACTTGGAATTTCCGACCATATCATAACAAGTAGTGAACAATTTGTTACTGATTAAACTTCATCACAATTATATTCGGAAAACAGCATAAATACTTTTAGAAATTAACCGCATATAACCCCATTCAAAGTGATTAAACTTGTATTTGTAATTGCAGTTGAAAACTGACCTTTCTTTTTACCCATTCAAACAAATGAAAACACATTTAATATATTACTGAAAAAAAACATTAATACTCATAGAAACTGATCTCATAAATCCCTATTCAAACATTATAATTAGTAATCTTCAATTGCAAGTCAAAACTGTCCTAACCTAATGCAGCGTTTCTTATAGAAACACTTGCCATTTAACCACGGAAAGCCGCAAGTTTTACCTTAGGTACTGTTCTCATAAATTCTCATTGATGTGGTATAAGTAAATGTTTGCTGCTCCATTCTGGTAGAAACTGATAGAAATTTCAGCAGCAGCTTTACTCCAGGCTCCAGTAGAGGGAGCTGCCCAGTAAACACACTCTGCCACATCCACATTATAGCCACTCACATTTTAGTGAATTTTGTGAATGGCAAAGCATCACATCACCGTGATGACACTCTTTGGACCGTTTCAGAACGTTCACATTATAACCACTCCCATGTCAGTGGAGATTGGGATGTCCACAATCACCACATCATTTTAATGATACATTTTAAAACGTGGATGTAACTAACTGAGCCACCACTCACTTTGGTGTCGCCATCTCTTACTAAATAGCGGCCACCGCCGGCAGCGCCACTAGTCTAGTACTACTACTCTCCAGTCATATGTCATCTCCAGTTTATACTTGTCTGTGTTCTATTAACGACGTTGACGTCAATAAACTTTAGTTTTAATGTTTTTGGTTTTTGTTTGGTAAATATCAACACATTTTTACGTAAAGGTAAGTACCTACTTGTATTAGCTACATTGTTACTATGAAATGTTGTATTCTTATTTTATACCTTGCCTGTAATTTTCATGTTTGTTGATATGGGTCTGGTGCACTTTAGGCACAGAAGATCTTCTGTGCTTTAGGTAAGTATCTCCGATTTTTCATATTTCCTAACAGGTAATGAATAGAATATAGTGAATAGGGCACATTTAAGCAAAAAAATTTATGGATGAACCATAAATTATGAGAAAAAAAAATGTGAAACTTACGAGACCGGGGAGCGAAAAGGTGGAGTAACAGTAGATTGTAAATCATGCAAATGAAAGTAAGTACTAGCACAATAAAGTATTGCAATTGCCCCGTAACCTATGTTGCTTTTCAGTATTAAAAAAAAGGAACATAACACAACCTTAACCTAACCTAACTTTACAGAGCTCACACATAAATCATAAATTTTAGGGAGCCGAAACATACTAATGCATATATTTAAGTAGTATATTGTCCTTGCCCTATATAATTTTCGAAATGGCAATACATTTACTTACCTCGGCAATATATATACTACTTACTTAAATATATGCACCAATACGTTTCGACTCCCTATACTCCTTTACAATCCACTATTACTCCACCTAGCACCTCTTGTCGCTAACTGGTCCCGTAACTTTCACATTTTTTTTTTGTCAATTTATGGTTCATCCATAAATTTTTTTGCTTAAATGTGCTCTATTTGCTATACTCTAGGCATTACTTGTTAGAAAATTTGAAAAATCGGAGATAGGTACCTAAAGTGCACCAGACCCGGTACCTTTTGTGTGCTATCAATTAATTGGTAAAATATAGGTACACTTATATTTAAATTTCATTACATTTATAAAAACAGTATAAAAGAGAGATAAATAAATATATAGAGAGCATATTTAGGTTATTTTTGATTTAAATACCTACTGATAATTGTTTTATTACCAATTGACGACAAAATGCAGTCATATTGTATGGTATTTGCTTTAATTATTACCCATCATTTTATTTTGCTCTAGTATATTATTTTAGTACCCGAATCCGAGGATTGTCTAATTATATCTATAGTATAAATACCCCAGTCAAATCAGAACAATTTCAACGTTTGACGAAAAAAACTGATAGAGTGTTTAAATTTGGCAAATATGTTCATTAAGGCTTACCTACTATTAAACATACTAAAAGTCCCCAGCCCAAACTGTTGCGCTTGAGCCACCATCTTGGAGAAATGGCGGTTCGATTCAGTTTACTGCTTATATCTTTCTAACCATTAGCGATATCGAAATTATTTTTATATACAAAATAAAGCTTATAAAATTATGTACAAAAAGTGTTAGGTAGGTATACGCATTTCATCGACACGTTTCAACAATTGTGAATATCACTCGTATGTAATAAAAATATATCGTTGTATTGTCATAAAATACGGGACAACTTTCAAAATGTCTTTTCTGTCAGTCCGTTCGTCTGTCCGTCTCCCTCCCCGTCCGGCATGTCTCTTGTAAGGTAAATAACTTAAAAAAGGAAAGTCGGATTTTATTGAAATTTGGACAATAAATTAATGTTAGCTATAAGAAGAACCCCAGCGTTTAAAAAAAAATCGATCAGTAAATATGTTATGATTGTAGGTTTAAGTGACATACTTGCAATTTTAATGATCTCCCGATGATACCATCTTGATTACCGAAACGTTGGTCAGTATACTGTGCAATATCTCTGTATTTTTAGCATCTCATCAAAGTTGTTACAACAATCTTCACGTGCCTTTTTTTCATAAAATGTTTTATAACCTTTATATTTACTAATCGATTTTTTCAAAATCAATAGAGTTCTTCCTTTAGTTAACACTAACTTACTGTTCAAATTTCAATAAAATTGGACTCTTCTCTTTTAAATTATCATACTCACAAAAAGTGTCGTACAGAGACAGATGGACAAACTGACAGACTGACAAACAGATATTCGACGGATATTTTAAAGTTATTGAGAATTCTAGAATTAACATAATAATATGAATTTTTTTTTACGAGTGATTTCCGGTTTAGAAATGTGTTGATCAAATGTAATTTCCTATTTTAGAAGATGATAATAATAGATACGGGAAAATATTATATTACATTTTTTGTAGAGAATTTTATAAGCTTTACTTTTTATTGGAGACTTAATTTCGATATCTCTAATGGTTAGCGAGATATAAGAAAAAAAACTTAATCTGCGAGCACCATTTTTTCAAGATGGCGGCGCGAGCGTAAGAGATAGAGTTGACGACTTTAAGTATGTTTAAACAGTGAGCCTTAATGAACATCTCTGCCAAGTTTCAAAACTTTAGGTACCTATCAGTTTTTTCCTCTAATCCTCCCTATTTAACTGGAATAATTTATATACTTATACATTTTTTGATATTTTAGAATGTTATAATAGACAATTAAAACTATGTTCGTTCGTGGGGTTTCTAGCAGTGGCAGTATAATGAGAGAAAAGATGGTAAGTTTATATAAGTTCTAAAATCTTAGACATTTTCCATTTGAATTTTGTGCAAACTGCTGTTTTTACCAATTTTTTCTGTAGCTGTAATAAAGCTCTATAAAAAAAATATATTCTTTATTGTATCATATTGAAATACTCGTTTCGGTAATGAGAAATTTCACCTTCAGTTTTTTTTTGCTTAATTTTTAATTTAGTGTATACTTAGGGCCAGTTGTACGAACCAAGTTGAGCCAAGGTCAGCTTGATCAAAGATCAAAAGTCATGGTTACGATTATTGTAACAATCGTAACGTTGACTTTTGATATTAGTTCAAGCTGAACTTGGCTCAACTTAGTTCGTACAACTGGCCCTAAGTGTCTTATTTTAAGTCTCATCGAAACTTTATTATTTTGCTAGAGATAGAATTCAAATGGTGTCCACGAATAAAGAGTGATACAAAGTTCAAATAATTTTAGAACCGTATTCTGCATGCCCTGCTAGAATCAAATTCTGAATTCGTATCTTTATTGCTAATTCATGTTTTACAAAATAGTAGTTTATTTTCAATCGTCATCTTTTTTTTTTTATTTTTTCAATAGTGTCAATGAAGTTGTTCTAAAGATGTAAGGTATTAAAATTAAATTTAATTACTTCCACATCCAGTGGAAGTATGGTAACGACCAAAAAAATTTTTGAAAATTTTTATTGTTCAAATAGGCTTAGAATGTCATGAAACGTCGAGATTTTAAATTTGAGCAAAAAAAAAATTGTCTGTCGTTCTGTAACTTTTTTTTGTGCCCACGTTTACTCTGGAATCGTTTAAGGTATTGACTTGAAATTTGGTACACGTATGTACTTTAACGGGATCTGGAACTAGATTATATTTTCATCTTATTCCGTCGAAGGGGGATAAAGGGGGGTAAAATGTGGTAAATAGGGGGTAGATTGGGGGTAAATCAGTAAATCAAGCAGGTAAGAGTCCATAAAATTGGTATTTAGTGATACAAGAGAAGGTTTAAAAAAATTTTTGGCATTAGCCACCCCCATTACCATCCTGCCCTATTATTAAAGGAGATGAAAATACAATTGTGATTTAGTGTGTGTACAAGAACCAAAAGTCTCCAAATATTTTTTTACTTCATTCACCCCCACTACTACCACCCTTATCACCACCCCTAACCCACTACCGTGTGGGATATCGTTTTATGGGTTTTTGGACGATTTCAAATATTATATTATTAAAGTTCTATAAACAATTATTTTCACATACAAAATGTTTTCGTTATGAGAGACTTGGATAGAAAATCTGGATGTGGAAGTAACGATTCCGGACAGCGGTTTTTTACTTTAATAACAAAACGAGTGTGTGGTTGAACTTGAAATTACCACTACCAATACTCAACTTTTAACATTATTTTTACTGACATAAATGATACCAAATCTTATTAAACATTTTTAAATTGTGATAATTAATTTTTTATAAATTTTTAGATGTGGCATGAAAAATAGTTCCAGCCACAGCAGACTTTGACTATGAGATAATTGTGACACTTAATCCGTTATAGGGATCAAAGAAGATCAAGAAAGAAATAGCTAGGTGAATTTATATTATAAGGCATACCTGTAATCATATTTTGAATATATATAGTTTCGGAAATGTTTGTTTCATTGATCACTTCAAATTTATTTAATACTTTTTATATTTTTAAATCTAATTTCTATTATTTTACTTAGAGACATTTTCTGGGGCCCCACTTTAGTGAGTAATATATGTGCTATAAAGCGATTAAAATATCTAGGGATGTGTGCAAGATTTATAAGCAAATATCAAACGATTATGTATGAACTGCCTTTTTATATATTTTCCGAAATCTCAAGAAAAATTTAAGAAAAAGGTAAGTAAAGCGAATGTGAAATATACTTTTTTGTGTAAAATTTCAGCAATATCAGGCTACTTTGCTGAAATTTTTTGTCTGAAGTAAGCCATTAAAATAAAAATGAATTGTGAATAAATTATATGGCTTTATAATGTATATTATAATAACTTGAATGTTACCGCTGAATTAATTTTAAAATAAATGAAAAGAACCTATTTTGCAACAAATAAATCTCTTATATTATGAAAAAATAACTCAATGAAATAACGATGAAAGATTTATATTTATACCTGGTTCCAATATAAAATGATTAATTTTGAATAAATTATGTTTCCTCATATTGAATTGTTTATTGTTTTCAATCGAAAAAAATTATTTCATCAAAGTCCGCTGACATTTTACACTTAGTGTATGATTTTACATTCTGAACAACTTTTCTCTTTATTTTTTTTCATTTAAAAAAATAAAGGTGTACTTATTTCTTAAATATTTGTTTACAAATCACCCTGTATATCTAAAATTATATTCTCATATACAGCTAATTATATATGTAACTATATTATGCAACGAGAATAATTTTAGGTATGCAGGAGGATTTTGAAGCAAATATTTAAGAAATAATATATAAGTTCACCTTTATTTTTATAATGAAAAAAAAAATGAGAAAAAGTTTTTCAGAATGTAAAATCACACACAAGGTATAAAATGTCAGCCGACTTTATTGAAATAATTTTTTTCGATAAAAAAACAATAAAAAATTCAATGAGGAAACATAATTTATTCAAAAATTCATCATTTTTTGGAGCCGGATATAAAATATTAATCTTTAATCAGTGATTTTTAAGTTTCAATGGAGCTATGTTTTCGTAATATAAAAGTAGATTTATTTGTTGCAATATAAATTCTTTTTATTTATTTTAAAAGTAATTGAGCGGTAACATTCAAATTGTTATAATATATATTTTTTGTTCACAATATGATCATATCTATATCACAAATGAGTGGTACTGATGTGGCTGAAAAGTGGAAAATAAGTAAGTCACTTTTGACGACGTGGCTGAGTGCGGCCGTTTAGCGTCACTGTGACGGCATTTCCACGTGGTTGCAAACAAGAATGATGACGTCACTGTTGCAAAAATCACATCATTATGATGTTAAAATGATGTGGTTTGGTTTGCTGGGTGTATACGTGTCGCTAATTCATATCTACTCTAATGTGACCTAAGGAACTGACGTGTGTTTGTTAAATTAAAAGTAAAGCAGTCTCTTTCACTGCCAACTCATTCATTGCTTCTAGGCTAGAACAAGAACACCCGAGGAAATAAGGACTTTGCAGTATTTTGTGTTTACCACAATATTAGTATTTCTATTTGAAATATGCAATTTAAACTGTACATTTGTCGGCATGCATATCCAAATTAATACTAATAAAAAAGCAAAATGGAAGTTTACAATAAAAATACATCTGTAAAATATACAATTGAAACTGTACATTTGTTGACATGTATATCCACATTAATACTAATAAAAAGACAATGTTGAAAATTACAATAAAAACATGTTGATAAATGGTGTGTTATATACGATAGATACTGGAGAAAGGACGGACTGGACTCTTATGATATTACTTATAGAAAAGTTTAGAATCTCTTTAAAGTTGTATCTGTAATTCCATATGTTTACAGATATAAGGGCAAGGGTGCATTTGCAGACACTAAACTGTAGATTTGTTGATGTATATTTCATATAAGTACTCATGAAAGGGCAACATGATAATTCCAAATAGCTCATTCGGAATTACTGTTTCATAACCGATTTAAAACTTAATAAAACAGATAAAATCCTGTCTGTATAATAATAATATAACTTATAGGAACGATAAAACCGCATCACTTTTTTTTTATAAGTTTCTATGTGGAATTTTTGGCAGGGTAGGCACCTTTTGCAGATGGACTCCTTGTTCCGCTGGATACGTTTACCACTAGTTAGGCTCCCGAACACGCGATGTTAGTTAGATCCGTACGACTGCGCCATTTGTTAGATCACTGTTTGCGTGATTGACTTTTTAAAAACTTTTTATTTAGTTACATGAGGAATCAACGTTGATTCCTGAATAAAAGATACAATTTATGTATGATACATTTAATATGAAGTGAGTATGATAACTGCAGGTACAAATGCTCGTTAGTCTTATTTATAAGTTTTCAAATGATGTGTCAGCCAAAGTTGAACAAAGGAAATGCAAGCTAGCTAATCAGCATAATATTGTGAGAAGTTAAAATGAAACTTAATATCTAGATAAGCAATTCAAAGGAAGCTGTTATCTAATACTGTAATATGATGCTATCTGTAATGTCGCTTTATATCTTGATGATATAGCTTATAATTTTATATAACATATATATATATATATATATATAAAAACATACATACGAGTCGAATTGCGAACCTCCTCCTTTTTTTAAAATTTTATGAATTCACTAAAAAATATATATAGATGTATTCATTAGAACAATATCAAGTACCTATATAAAACAATTTTAAAGAATATACTATACTTGGTTTTTAAATATTTATAATAAATCGAAAATAAAATATTTCCCTCTCACTCTACAAAATCCTATCCTTAATACAAAAACTAAATTTGAATGAGTTTGCATAATGCATAGTGATAAAAAAATAATAAATTAGAACATAATCTGGTAAGCACTATTTTTATTTATAATTATTTATTTATTAACATTACTGTATGAAATCTGATTATCGAAACGCCAAGCTCTAAAATTAATGACTATTATTTCTAATCAATACATGATAAGATAACACTAAAAGTTTTAATAAAAACTAAACTAAAATTCATATGGAAAGCAATCTTTACTTTCCAAATTATTTCTTGTTCGCAGGCTTTTTTAATTAATAAATTTTTATGTATTTATTTCAATAGTTTCGCTGTAACTGCCATCTTCAATGGACTTATCTATAATAAATTTTTATTTATATTAAAATTCATTCATACTAATATAAATTGATAATCACTGCAAACAAGAAATAAATTAAAATATGAAGGTCAATAAAAAAATAGAAAAGAAACTTAACAGAATTCATGAAAATATGTTGGGAAACAGGCCCAGACAGCGAAGCAGATATTTCAGGCGACATTTTTTTAAGGGCGGCATTTTAAGACTTGATTATTACCCTTTTATAAATTTCAGAAATTCAAAATTGCACAAAAATCTCAAAAAAAAAATTTTTGACCTCGAATGGGTGTTTTATTGTGAAGAATTACATATTCGAATCCGTACTCCGTACTTATTCGTTTACTCATACTAATCATGCGTGCTAGCCGTTGGCCGCTTTTGTTACAAATTGTCTAAAATGGTTTTTAATTTACTTATTGGAATGTTTCTTTTATTTTGTATAAATTTTTATTAATAAATTTGTTCTAACAGTAGTAACTTGTAAATGTTTTTTCTTAGGACGGCTTCAGGTGCCAAATACCCTGGCACCGGCACTGTAAAATGTTAATGTAGAGATGCATAAAAAATAAAAATGAGACGTGTAAAAAGTGTTTATACTGCTGTTACAGTTTGCTGCTTAAATATAATCTCTGTATTGCCCTTCATATTAAAGTCTGTTCGCTGTGAATAAGTTAGTTCCGACTTTTTCATCAATTCAAGTTTCAAATTAAAAATCAAAAAAATAGGCTTAGAAGTTTAATGATTCAAGAAAAGTTGAAAGCATTTACGTTAATGTCTGTACAAGAACACTTTTAAACAAACTGAAAAATGTTCCGATATTATTGAGGGCGTGGCAGGAATAGCTATATACTCTCTCCCATATATATTGAATGTTACAATCCAATAGGCCAGTCCAACACACGGTCAGTAAACTATACGGTTGCATCATCCAGCAGCTTTTAGACGAAGGAGCGCGCGGGAGGGGTAACCGAAAATGACGTAGCCTCTAGACCCAGCCAGGGCCGGCACTAGACATTTTGCTACTCACTCAATAAACACTGATATAAACGAATAGTATACACTGGGACGACAGCAAACTAGTTTATTACACCAGACAGTTACAGTGCGATGTGAGATAAACAATATAAAAATAAACACATTGTCGTTGTAGTATGCCAGACAAATTGAAAACACGACACGCGGCAACTAGTGCCGGCTCTGGATTTACCTAGACTTTGACCTTGATCTGAATAATTAAACAAATAAAGCGTGCAAGAGACATATATCCAATTCCCATGCAAAAGATAGAGACAAAGAGATCGGTGGCTACATGATGTAGGCGCTAGACCGAAGTTCGCCCCCTGCGCGCTCCTTCGTCCAGAAGCTACTGGATGAGGTAACCGTTATAGTTTAATAACCGTGAGTCCAACACGCTGTCACTTTGCTTTGTTTGTACTACAGCAGCCATCTTTTGTTGGTAAGTTAGGGTTTTCGACAGGCCTAAAGGGCACCATACACGTTCAGTAATCTCATTACCTGAATTTTCGCGTTTTTTCAATCATACTTAATTCAATAATTATAGCTAGATATGCTTTTTTCTTAAATAATGGACATGTAAGGTGTGAAAAATAATGACAGGGAATGACGGGGAAATTTTTAGTAATGATGTATCTGTAATGATCTGCTGGAATGACATTATTGCTGAACGTGTATGGTGCCCTTTAGGCCTAACAAAAACCCTAACTTACCAACAAAAGATGGCTGCTGTAGTACAAACAAAGCAAAGTGACAGCGTGTTGGACTGGCCTATTGGACACACCGAGAGAAACTGCCTTTTGTTTTAAAAACTTCACACTTCTTAAAACTGTTAAGGCTTCATAGTAAAATTTATGATGTGGTGATTTTCTTTTATGGCCCACCTTAAGGTCTTGCCTTGTACTGAATCCACACTGGAGCTATTACAGCTGTCAAACAATTTGTCAATAGGCCAGTCCAACACGCTGTCACTTCACGGTCATTAAACTATATACTGACCGTGCTGTCACTTTGCTTTGTTTGTACCACAGCAGCCATCTTTTGTTGGTAAGTTAGGGTTTTGTCAGGCCTAAAGGGCACCATACACGTTCAGCAATAATGTCATTCCAGTAGATCATTACAGAAACATCATTACCAAAAATTTCCCCATCATTCCCTGTCAGTATTTTTCACACCTTATATGTCCATTATTTAAGAAAAAACCATATCTAGCTATAATTATTGAATTAAGTATGATTGAAAAAACGCGAAAATTCAGGTAATGAGATTACTGAACGTGTATGGTGCCCTTTAGGCCTGTCGAAAACTCTAACTTACCAACAAAAGATGGCTGCTGTAGTACAAACAAAGCAAAGTGACAGCCATGAATTATAAAGACAAGGATTACGGACGCTAACGGGAATTCCGATGAAAACCGATCCGCAAAATATGAAGAAAGAAGAGGGCGCTACGAACACGAGTGCACCAAGTTCCAGCTAAGTTCGCGAATATTGTCAATTGTCTCAATGTAAAGGTTATGTACATGGAAAAAGTTGGTGTCATCGAATTAAATCCTTTATATTTTGAGAAATGATGACTTTAGTACAAATATTGATGTATTTCATAATATTTCACATTAGGATATTGTGAATTGCTTGGTTTTTGTGAGATATAGATAGACAAAAAGGTGAGTTCAAGGCATTCAAAAATATTGAAGCTCTTTGTGGTTGGGTGAAAGAAGTACTCTCCAAGGAATTTACAGGATAAAAGCTTTTTGCAAAGGTAAGAATTAGTTAGCAATAATCAACCCTTTTTTTTTCAATATATGCTTACCTAATTAAATGTTGCTTAATGAATAATTACTAACACGCAAATTCTTTTTTCAGGTTATGAACTCTTAGCTTAGAATCTTCAACAAAAGCCATGGCATTGATTACTTGGACGATTGCTGATCCAGATGATCCTTCAGTATTCATTATGACTGTGTTACTAGTCTAGACAAGATTCGTTGATTACCCAGTCTATCTCTTCAATTTTTTAGCAGTAAGCAGTGGCTACAGTCGAAAGGTTAACTGTTATGAATTTTGTGAAAAATACCATATAAATTAAACAATGAAGGACTGATGTACTGTGAACTAGGTACTTAAAATATGTAAAAAGGTGTACAGAATTTCTTCCAATGGTTGACCCCTCGCCTATGATATACCTATTGACTGAACTATACAAACCATTTAATTTGTGCAAGGACTTTTTCTTATCGTGTCTTATTGTTATATATCTAGCACGTACTTTATTTTTTTCATGTAAGTAGGTTAATTGTATTGTATTTTATTAAATATATTAACTTTTTATTTTACATTTTATTTATCAATTCTATTATTGTTAGCAGTAAATTGAGGTAGTCGATTATGTTGATCTTCTATATACATGCATCTAACTGAAAATAAAATAAAATATACTTACTAAATATCCAATTATTTATTATGCAAGGTTTCATTAGTACTCAGGAAGAATCAATAAGAAACTTGAGAAATACAAAGAAAGATCTATATTGTAACAAAAAATACATGAAAATAATACATACATAATTCAAAGGGCATTTTTATAGCTACAATTCAACATTTTCATGGCTCGTCCGAACTCTCACTGAAGTATTTCGACCAATTTCATAGCTTTTGAATATTAAACAATCCAACATTGAGTTTTTAAACACAACACAATACACTAAAACAAGAAATTCTGTTGCCAGATCACTCAGTGACAGCTGTACTTTGAATTTTTTTAATTTATGCACTTCATCAGATATCTTAACATAGCTTGCACATTTTCCTCTGGTGTGTACCTCCTTTAAAACAATATCTACTATTACACTTCTTTATTCCTCGGCACTAGCTCCATCTTCGCTCAACTAAAGTATAAACACAAGAAATACTTATTACAAATACTGGCAAATCAATATGGTGTTTTTTTTTACCACAAATTGTTTATTGCTTGCCTTAACAGCAGTTACTATTATCACCACCTTAAACTTCACATCTGATGGGTTTTAAGTTGTACAGTTCATCTCAAACTTATAGCAACATGAGGCCCAGTGTTTCAATGCAAAGTTAAGCACTTTATCCTACAAATAAATTAGCTAGAAGTTTAGAATATGCTTTTATTAAACATTTTAATATTGCAACTTCATATTCTAAACTTCTAGCTAATTTATTTGTAGGATAAAGTGCTTAAATTTGCATTGAAACATTGGGCCTCATGTTGCTATAAGTTTGAGATGAACTGTATCTCATATTAAAACACCAAACTGAATGGATCGTCGCATGTTTTTGTATTACGGCCGTTGTTCCTACAACAAAATCCACATTCTTACATTAACAGGCAACAACTGACCACCAATAAAACCCTTGGAATGCCCTTGTAAAATAATTTCTTTAAATTGCTTGGGATATTTTAACCCTAATCTCTTCTGGTTGTAAATCGACGTTGTTTTATAAAAACTGATGTTGTCTCAGATTGCCACACTTCCACAATTAATAATACAAGAAAAACTTGCCATTTTGTATGATATAATGTCCAAAACTTAATATTGTGAAAAGTTCAATCAGTCGCCATTTGACAGCTATAATGACACAGCGGTTTGTTTTCCTTCGTGCTTGTTAATCACAAAATAAAAACTATCAAAAACTTACCGTAAATTCATAAATATTGCACTTAATTTTTTTAGTCGGAAAAAGAAGTATATGCGGCGACGGCTACAACACAATATACCGCAAAGATTAAAGAATATTTGATACACTGACATTTTTACTATTTTTACTGACAATGATGGTTGAAAAGTATATTGTAATTTTTTCGGCCGGCAAATTCAAACAGCAGATGAGTTACTGCGGGTGGCTGAATGTTACCCCCTTTCCTGTATGTACATTTTGAAATGTAATGATTACAAATATTTTAAAAAACGAGGCAATAAAATAGTTGCTAAATATTTACATAATTTCAATTTATTTAAATTTTTGTGTTCGTTATTTAAATAAAACAACTAGAATTATATCGAAATGATTTATTATTTTAAATAATGAATAGCGCTGCCAACAATAAAATCATCTTTCATCACAAAGACTCTTTATATAATAGTCACGAGTAACGATAATCAAATAAAGCGGTGCGTATAAAATTCATATTTTACCGCGCTCCAGTGCACTCGTGAGCGCTGCGCCATCTGTTTCTTTCTTCCAGTTTCACGGAAATGTTGAAAGCACGCGTGCGTTATCCTTGTCTATAGTATTCATGGTGACAGCGAAGAACTGATAAATCATAATTCATATGATTATTTCACTCATTAACGCTATAGCCAATGAGAGCCCGTTTTTTCAAAACATCGCACCAATCAAACGTCATTATTAGTGGTAATTCAAGCTAGATCGGCTTTTGACAGGACCAACATGCAAAATTTATCGCTCTAATTTTTTAGGTCGCTGCAGCGGCAAATATGCGAAAATTTTTTGACGTTTTTGTCGTGAAATATTTTTGGCAAATAGGGCAACTCGAGCTTTTAAGTTTTATCTATAAATATCTTCTCTAGCTTATTATTAATTGTTAACGTACTTACCTTGTAAATTGTAATATTGTATTATGTAGTAGCAAACAAAAACACACCTCAATTCCAAAGCGAATCTTGTCTGAAATATATAGGCTGTAACTTTTGCCTATCTGTAACTATTTCAGTTTTCCTAGTGTTAAATCAGGTAACAATTACACACAAAGATTGTACTTAATATACCTAGCTCATAATACAGGAACAAGTCAAGCACAGCTTTCAATAGCTCAATAACGTAGTTATAAAGGTAAGCAAATCATTTATTATAAATGTCAAGTACACATTCGCTCTGGAACAAACTAAAAATGTATAGTACTTACATATTATGGTAATCTACCAAAAAGTAACTCGTTGAACCAAAGCTGTGCATCAAACATTATAATTTGTTGTATTTAAAATTCTCTTTGCTTAACAAAGCAAACCTCAACATAATTCATAAACTTCGTAAGTTAAAAGTGAGGATTAAATACGTAAATATGAGTCGATGAACATTTATTTATTATGGAATATAACTTGTAGCGCTAGATGGCGCTCTCTATGTCAATCTCGGAACCATGGGTGTATATTTTATTTGGGCGAGACATCGGTACTAAAGTAGTGCTCTCTCTATCGTTCCTCGTCGTATTGCACCTCAGAAACGCCTGAAAGGTGTTAAGCCAGTCTATATATTATAATATCTAAGGTTTCAACTCGTTTTATTTACTAGTTGCCATGGAAACGTCACTAGATTATTTTAAAATATAGCGAATCTCCGTTGTTTCTACTGCGTTTGTTTCAGATTTGCTGTTTTGACAATATGAGTCGGTTTGGAAATATTTCTGTATATCAAATTAATGATGAAATTGAAAATAAAGGTCAGTAAACTCCAAAAAGTGACAAGAAAACGTCTGAAGGCAGTTAATGAGAAAACATAATATTGAAGATGTACTTAATTAATTATTTATTCGTGAAATATTCTCCTCAAATACCACTCGTGCTTTAAATTTTATCTAAAAATTTTTTCTCAAGCTAAGTCGCCCTTAGTTAATATAACTCGTGCAAATTGGCAGTTTATTATCAAAGATTAAATCCCTCCCGCTAAAGCGGTCGGGATTTAATCAGATAATAAACTGCCAATTTGCACTCGTTATATTACCAGGCAACACGCTTTCGAAAAAATTTTCGATAAAATTTTAAGCACTAGTGATATTACATACGATTATTATAGTTGTAAAATCGCTAGAATCGAGACCGAATTAAAATTAATTCGAATTATCATCCGATTATTGGAATAATCGAATCGGTAGAATCCGATTATTGAAATCATCCGATTATGCCCATCACTGGTCAAATCATAGGATGTCAAAAATTTAAACAATCACGCACTTGGCAGATGACGAGTAACGGCGGAAATTGCCGACGTTAAACGAAATCTGACTACGAGCGCCGCTCGGGAACGGAGTCAGTCATTAAAGTCTCTCCGCACCACGGTCAATAAACGATACGGTTGCATCAATCAGCAGCTTTAGGACGAGAGAGACGCGGGGGGCGGGAAATCGAATGAAAGAGATAGACATATCTGATTTCCGTGCAAAAGACAGAGACAAAGATACTTGTAGTGTCTACAGGTGACGTAGGCTGTAGACCCTACCGGAGTCTTTGTCTCTGTCTTCTGCACGGAAATCAGATATGTCTGTCTCTTTCATTCGATTTCCCGCCCCCCGCGTCTCTCTCGTCCTAAAGCTGCTGATTGATGCAACCGTATCGTTTATTGACCGTGTCTCCGCACCCCACTTCCAATTTCCATTTCTGATATTTATCAGCTGTGGTGGCCAAAAATTGTTTGGTGGTAGCGTGACAGTTGACAGATCAAAAACATATTTATGGGTCGCGTGCGCGTGACGTCACAGTCTCAGACCTTAAGAACATTGTTACCAATTGGTGGGTATTTACCCGAATTACGGAGATTTTAGTGTTGTGTGGGCATTTTGGTGGGTAATGGCTTCATGTGGGTAAAATGCGGATATTTTGAGATCTGGAACCAGTGAGCTTTATACATACTGGAGTGTGCTCGAAAATGAGGAGAAGCTCGCATCCGCAGGTTCTCTGTCTCTGTTGCCTAATACATAGTTTAACAAGTGCGAGGGAGATACAGAAACTTTCCCCTATTGTTCGAGTTCACTCCATTGGCTATTTTCTTAGAGATCAAGGATTTCAAAGATACCTCGATTTGATTGGCTGTTTAGTGATTGGAATCAGTTCGTTCAGCACGAAAGAAAACAGCTATTACGTACAGATGAGCTATAGAGATGGGCAAAATCACTCCTTGGAGTGAGTTGACTCAGTGAGTTGAAGATTCAGCTCATCGAGCTGATTCCAAAAGAGTCAAATATAATGTATTTGGATTGGTAGATTGGTACACATGCGCAGTGTTACTATATGTTCACGTATTCCACGGTTATTAAACTATAACGGTTACCTCATCCAGTAGCTTCTGGATGAAGGAGCGCGCAGGGGGGAACTTCGGTCTAGCGCCTACGTCATGTAGCCACCGATCTCTTTGTCTCTATCTTTTGCATGGGAATTGGATATATGTCTCTCTTGCACGCTTTATTTGTCTAAAAGCTGCTGGATGATGCAACCGTATAGTTTACTGACCGTGCACGTATTCCCACTTCCTAATACAGAGCCGCAATTAGCCCAGGTTGTCATCGGATTCCGGCTGACTTGCTGCTATTGCTATTTTGAATTAACAGTTTAAATTAACAGTTTAAAAATAACATATCGATGAGAAGTACTGGCATTCGCATACCGCAGCGCGCACACTGAGCGCGCAGTTTGCAAATGTTATTTCAGAGACGTTATTTTAAACCCACCGCTCGTTATGATTAAAATTAAATAATTTAACTCGCCGATCGCCTACCGTCAACAAATAGCCAAACACGTCAAACCCAGCGTAAGTATGCAATGACAATATTGGATTGGAGATGCAGGTAAACGAAAATATATACGTATGGAGAAGAAAATATAAAAGCTTTAAACATATTTATGATTAAAAAACAGCTAAAAGTCAATATATAAAAGCGGATGGCTCGAGATTTCTACAAAAATATTCAACTCTAGCAGCTCTTCATTTTTACTTCCACGTCCAGTGGAAGTATAGTAACGACAAAAAATTTTTTAAAAATTTTTATTGTCCAAATAGGCTTAAAATGTCATGAAACGTCGAGATTTTAAGTTTGAGCGAACAAAAAATTTCTGTCTGTCTGTCGGTCTGTCTGAACTTTTTTTTGTGCGCACGTTTACTCTGAAACCGTTTAAGATATTGACTTGAAATTTGGTACACATATGTACTTTAACGAGATCTAGAACTAGATTATATTTTCATCTTGTTCCGTAGAAAGGTTGGGGGGTAAATTGGGGTAAATTTGGGGTAAATGGGTAAATCAAGCAGGTAAGAGTCCATGAAATTGGTATTTAGTATATACAAGAGAAGCTACGGTCTCAAAAAAATTTTTGGCATTAGCCACCCCCATTACCACCCCCACCTCCTTATTAAAGGGGATGAAAAAAAATTGTGATTTAGTGTATGTACAGGAACCAGAAACCTCAAACTATTTTTTTACTTCATCCACCCCCCACTACCACCCCCCTATCACTACCCCCACCCCACAACCATGTGGGGTATCGTTTTATGGGTTTTTGGGGTAGAGGATTTCAAATATTATATTATTAAAGTTCCATAAACAATTATTTTCACATACAAAATTTTTTCGTTGTGAGTGACTTGGATAGAGAATCTGGATGTGGAAGTAGTGATTCCTTGGGCAGCGGTTTTAAACTTGGTATGCGGATAATCGAAAATGTACACACGGAGAAGAAAATTCAAAAGATTTGAATATACTATGATTAAAAAAACAACTAAAAAGTGTGTACATAAAGCCGATGGCCCAAGATACCCACAATAATATTCAACTACATTTTCTTTTATTTCACATAAATCTAAGCGGTTGCGTTGCGATTTCATTATCTGCTACTGCTGTTTTCGGAATAACAGTTTAACAGAGCAGTCAGCAAAAACATTTTTACTACGTCGTGTTTCTTATCTGTTATTTTCGAACAGAAATAACAGTCTGTTAATGCTATTTACAAATAACAGTTATAAAATAACAGGTTGTTAAATAGCAACTCATTTCTAGATTTTACTTTAATTTATTATTTGTTATATACCTAGGTACCACATGTTAAACTATTTTAAGTTCATGCTTTATTTTTTGCAGAACTGATATATATTTTATTTATTTATATATTTATATTTTTATAAAAAGTAAAGTGCATTTTAAAAAGGAAAAGGTCCGTAAAATTGTTTTAATATGTTTATTTTTTTTAATTTGGTAGGTACCTACTTTATAAATTTATTGGTGTACTATAACCTTGGGTATACTAAAAATATACCTACTAAATAACTATTATTTAACGGTAATAAATATGATTAATTTTGTACAATATAAAATAAAAAGTACTGAAGTAAATAATACATATAGTGACTATGGTTAGCATTTTTTTTAAATACTATTATGCTGCCTTGAATTTGTTGAAGTATTTTCGTATTCTATATCTTTCTGTCAAATATACGTATTATAAAATTAAATTAAATTCATTATTGGGTACGGCATTGGATTGAGCTTATTGGAATCCTTCACGATTTGTGACTATAACGGAGGATTCGGTCTCACAAATTCACCTGAATCCGCTGCTGGACGGTCATCGAATCCTTACTGAATCGACTCTTAGAATCAACTCTCCCAACTCACTCTCGGAATCAGCTCTTGGAGTTGAATCACTCGCGAGTTACACATCTCTAATGAGCTACTGGCTGGCGCTGTGTCAATACTCATTATATTTATAAATTCACCGGTGGAGGGAACCGGTTAGACACATTTTTCCCCGGTAAATATTTGGATGCATGCGGTTAATTAAACATTTTGAAACGCTTCGGTGAGGCTTTCCGGTTTACCCAGCGACATAATAAGGAGAGACTGGAAAAGTAGGCGTGGCACATGGCCAGAACATATTCAAGCAACTAGTCTGCATGGGCGTCACTTTAACTTAACGTTATGGAATTTGCGAATATTTTAAAAATGTATAGAGCAGCATTTATTCCGTTTTTAAATATAATATAATTTATTACTACTTCTACAGTAATTTGACTAATAGATTTGAGCTCAACTAATAATAGAACGGTAATAAAAAATAGTGATGGGCATAACCGATTAATTTCAATAACCGAATACTAGGTATTCAAGTGATTTCAATAACCGGATAATCATTCGAGTGATGGTCACTTGAATGCTACGCCTTACAAGGCTATTTAACAATTTTTGTTCAAATTCCAATTCATAAAATTTTTTTCGATATTTTCATGTGAAAATCAATCAACCAATCAATTTTTGTGAAAAGGAAAAAATTATTCTTTATAAAATCGCACGTAGTTTGATTATTCTTGACATAATAAATAGAAATAGAAATAAAATAATTATAAATAAGAGGTAAAGTATATATGGATACTGGTTACTACCATTACTACATTAATCAGTTCGAATTCATATACCTAATATTTATTTAAAAAACGTAGGTTAATAATGATGTTCACTCATTTATTATATGATACGAGTTAACATTCAATTTATTTGTAAGAGTGATGAGTGATATGACTACTTCAATAACTGTTTAACATTCGGTTATTTTTCACTCGAGTACTCGTTGACAATAACCGAGTAATGCAGGTTATTTCAATAACCGGATAACCGGTTATTTTTCACTCGAGTGATCCCATCACTAATAAAAAACAATATTCATTCATTAATTGTATCCCTCAAAGCAGTACTCCACTGCAAATCTTGGCAACTAGGGCCAACAAATGCACCCCCACTGCGTCCCTCGAGCATTTATTGTATATCCAAACAAACCGTACGTATACTGAATTGGGATTGCCCCTCTATACTTTAGACCTCGTTGGGTTTACCAGTAGATTTGCTTTGGTTCCAACTTCGCGGGCAGTTCCCATCATGCGCAATAAAGAAACAGCCATGCGCAGTGTATTGCTTTTATTTCTTCTTGACATATTCACCGAAATTCCAACTCAAAAACCTGGTGGATATGGTACCTTACCGGTTCAAACAGCTGATCACTAGTGTTGGGCGAATTCGAATTAAAATACTCGGTTAATCCGAGTATCAAAATACTCGCTTGATTCCGAGTATTAAAATTTCATCCGAATAAAATATACTCGGATTAATTTTAAGTACAAAACAAAAAAGAACTGTCAATCGTGCACTTGGATAATAAAATGTTTTTTAGATTTCTCCCACCCGCTCATCGATTCTGAGATCTGGGGAGAAAAATTATATCCTCAGTGCCATTTGCATTCGCTTTAACCACGATCGCAATTGCTGTTGACAGAGTGATTGAAAAATCGCTATATCACATCACTAATACCTATATAGTGAAAATTTAATTCGACATCGGATGATTAATCCGAATACTTGTCATCCGATTTCATGTAATCCGAGTACCGAAATCATCCGAATATCTGCATCACTACTGATCACACCGGTGAATTTAGAAACATCTTATTTTAGGTGACTGGTAATTTTGAAACGGTTCGGTGAGAAACCGATCGAGATCGGTGCACTCACCGGTGAATTTAGAAAAGTGCCCTATCTGATCTGACAGTGACAGTTCATAAGTGACAGTTCATAAGTGACAGTTTGACAGTCGGAAATCTGCACTTTTAAACAATTGAAAACAAACGAAAATGTTGGCTCAGTCATGTGTATCAATAAAACTAATAAAAAAATATTAGAAACCAATAAATCATTTATAAAAGTTAATTTAGATTACATAAATTTAGGTTTCAGCGCAGAAGAATTAGAAAACGTATACTGTTGGAAACAAATACCATATAATTCGGTATATTTTTGTTTATTTATTGTGTTCATAATATTTGTATTAACTTCTATTCATTTATATCAATTAGATGGATTTCGAATGTTTATAAACTATTTTTTGGGAATAAGATGTATTGTTCGTAATAATTATTTTGTGTGGGAAGCTACTCGACCATTATCGAATTGTAATTTTTGCATCAATGTATCAAGACCGATAATATTATCAAATATTACGGAGGGTGAATTTGCTTCATATGCTTTTAGTTCGAAGCCAATAATAGTAAAGAAAGCATTTTTGCATTGGCCAGCAAGACAAGTATTTTCTTTACAATATTTTCAAGACTTGTACAATAGTGTTGAAGATTCATTTAAAAGCGTAGATGAAGAATGTCAGTTTTTACATTTTAAATCTGATTTTATTTCGATTCGTGATGTTTTCGCCATGAGTAAGGAAAGAATTAAAAATGGTCCGTCGCAAAAATCGTGGTATGTAGGTTGGTAAGTATTAATAACTTAATGACCATATTTTTCTAAACCTTTTTTTATAATTAGAAGCATTACAGAATTATAGATATTGATGTCCTGTTGACACACTGTTTGTATATAAATAAAATAACTATTATTCACGCCAAATATTTTTTATTCAGTCTAAGTAAGCACACCTAAAATTTAAAATTTCACAAGAAATAACGTCAATTTTAATATGTAGCACCCTGCGTATTACAGATTTTGTAGGTTTAATGACGTTTTTAACTTGGAAACAGTAGTATGAATTTACCTAATCAAAGTATGACTATATGACTTGATTTATTTAGGGCTATTTTTATTTTTCATCTAGAGTACTTACAGTGAATACACTCAAATCAATCAAATGGACCAAAACAATAAGAGAAAAATGTAAACGTTAGATTTTTCGAATTGGTTTGGTAGCTACGACATTTTAATTATTATCCACCAAAGAACTTGTGTATTTGGGTTAATATCAAACCGATTTTCGATTTGAAGGTATTAATGGATTTTGGTTTGTCGTAGCTACTAAACCAATTCGAGAAATCTCATGTTTTTGGTATATATTACCCCTGCCAAATTTAAGACATATCTTGAAAACTCTGGAAACTATGGCTTGTCTAATGATTCTGTTGACACCCGGTATAGTAAGGAACTGAATATTGATTTGATAAGCCCTTGTAAAATTGATTTTGAATTAGACCCCTCTCTAAATTTAAACACCAATAGAATCTGTTGCACACACTGATCACATGCATTTATTACTAGCCTCCTTTTAGAATAGTGCAAGACATGGATACTATCTTTATTATGAGATATATAGAAAAGGATCATATCAAACCTATGTTGTGAAACAATTCTTTCATAAGATCCATTAATAAATAACACATCTTTTTTTTCCCGGGGTGGAAATCCTTTATGGACACCTGGACGGTAGTGTGGGACTCACGTCTAGGCATACCCACTAAAACCACCCCTCTTCGGTGTATGATGTATCCTGGAACCGCTGTCGCTTCTCTTCAGGATACACATCAATCGTTATTCGATGTATAGATGTTGTTTTTTTTTTCCCGTGTCTTTGTTCCCTGTATTCCCTCTAGTTGTGCAACGGGTATAGGTCAGAATTCCTCTTGTCTTCTCCTTTATGCACGACGATCCGTGTAATAGCTGTTTCGGCCTTTGCCCAATTGTCTTCAGATTGCAGCATGAATTCCACAAGCTCATCCGGCCCTAGACGATTTATGCCTCGTCTCTCCTCCACCCATCTGTTGCAGTGGAAGACTGAGTGCTCTGCATCGTCTATTTCGCCACAATATGCGCACTCTCGAGAGTTCAGCTTTCCTATTCTCAACAAGTCGGCAAAGCTGCCGTGACCTCTCAGGGCCTGCGTGAGATGGTACCCTACTTCTCTGTGTTTCCTTTCCACCCACTCTTTGGCTGTAGGAATCATGCGGTGAGTCCATCTTCCTTTATGGGCGTTCTCCCATTTGTTCTGCCATCTTTCAAACAGTCTTTCCCTGGTGGTTCCTCTCTCGACTCCTTCATACACTTCTGCATTTCCTTTACCAGTAAATCCACTGGAGGGATCCCTGCTACCACCAGCACTGCCTGGTACGAGACTGTCCGATAGGCGCTACATACCCTCAGTGCCATCTGCCGTTGAATCCTTGCCAGGCTTACTTTGGCATTAGCCTTTTCTTCTAAGGCGTATCCCCAGACCGGGGCGGCATATAATATGACTGAATGCACCACGCCACAAAGCACTCTTCTTTTGCTGGCCTCTGGCCCGTTCGTGTTGCACATCACTCTTCCCAGAGCGGTTGCCGATTTCTCCGCTTTTTCCGCCGTTTTTGTTACGTGACACCTGAATGTTAGCTTCGGGTCCAGCCAGATTCCCAGGTATTTAACCCCATTCCCCGGTTAATTTCCATCTGTACAACCCTGATGGTGACAGGCTGGACAGTTTCCTTGTGATCATCACTGCTTCGGTTTTTTCCGGGGCAACTTTTAATTTTATGCTCCGCAGCCATTCCTCTATTCTCTCAATAGTGGCATTCGCCTTCTCCTCGATTAGTCCCGTCCAGTTTCCAGTCACGGTTAGGGCAAGATCGTCGGCGTAGCCCATTTGCAAGGGGAATCCGTAGGACGTTGTTGAACATAATGTTCCACAGTGTTGGTCCAAGTACCGAACCCTGTGGTACACCGCAGGTCACGTTTCTCCATTCAGTGGTATTATTTGCGTCCATCGCCATTGGCCTATCCCTGAAGTAACTCTTAATGATATTATTGATATAAGGTGCCACTTCCAATCTCTCTAGTTTGCTAATAGTCACTCCCCATCCTGCAGTGTTAAATGCGTTCCTGATATCAAGGGTGACAATTAAGCACATTCTCTTTGCCTCCATGGCCTCTCTTGCCTTGCTCGTGATGCGGGTCACAGCATCCACCATCGACATTCCTCTACGGAATCCGAACTGGTAGTTCGACAAGCCATCCCTCCTGTCAATTTCTAGCTCTAGCCTTCCCAGGATTAAGTATTCCAGCACCTTTCCCAAGGCATCCAACAAGCAGATGGGCCTGTAGGAGGATGGTTCTTCAGGTTTTCTGTTCCCTTTAATAATGACGAGCCTCGCTTTCCTTCCATCGTGATGGAAAGTCTCCTCTCTCCAACGCTCGATTCATGACCTCTAAAACCGTTTCGGGGGATTCTTCGACGACTATTTTGATCACCTCCGGGAGGATATTATCCAGACCCAGAGATCAGCCGCTCTTTAGCCTCTCGATTGCCCCCTTCAGTTCATTTTCTGTGAATGGGGGGACATCCGCTACATCCATGTCATCCCACCTTTCTTCCTCCCTGTGGGGAAAGAGCACGTCAGCTATCTCCCTCATCCTTTCCAGTGGAATCGTTCAATCGGCGCGTAGCTATTTTGTAGCCATCACCCCATACATCTTCATCTATGCTTGCGCACAGCTCCTGCCATTCTTTTTGCATCTCATATCACTTCTCTAAGCTCCTTCTTTGCTTCTTTGTAGGCTCGGGAGGCCTCATTATCATCCTGCCTGCCCTGTCTCCGGATTCTCCTGGAATACTGTCTCCTGGCAGCGATGCATACATCTCTGAGTCTTGCTAGATCTTCGTTCCACCAGTAAATGCCTCTATGTACCCTTGCTGCCCTTTTCTTCGGCATGGCCTCGTCACAAGCACTGGTGATGGCCTGTGACAGGGTTGCGTCAGTATGGTTGGAGTTGTTTCCTACCTGCTCCCTTATAGCTCTTTGGAATCTGGGTCTGTCTAGTCAGCTGAGTTTCCATCCTGTCGGCCTAGAAGTCGCTGGGGGGGGGGGGGGGGGGTGCCCTACCTCGAAGCAGATATACCTGTGGTCACTTAATGTTTCCTCGTCGCTTGCCACCTTCCACCCTGTGATTTTCCCCGCGATCCCCGCAGAGGCAACCGTGATATCGGGTATGGGTCTGCTGTCCCCTCTAACGAAGGTGTGTTCGTCTCCTTCGTTCATCACGAGGAGATCAAGCTGAGAGATCCATTGGGTCACAAGCCTCTTGCATTCATTTCCCTCATTCCCCATTCTGGGGCCCTGGTGTTGAAGTCTCCTGCCATGATGACTTTTTTCCGGGTGTTGCTCCTCATTTCTCTAACTACTTCCTCCAGATCCGATAATGATTCCTCGAATTCTTCCATCGTGCTATTTGGGGAGAAGTAACAGCTGACTACATACACCTCCTTCAGCTCTAACCATACAAACCCTTGGTTCTTCCCGTGCCTGTAGATGCTGATCTTGTTATTAATCAGCCCGATGGCTGCGTCCAGGTTCTCATCCGTAAACCAGTTGGGTCGCGATCTGCTCGACACCGTTTTGTTCGGTTCACTGATAATCAGTACGTCCTCCCCTTTCCTCCTTCTTACCGCCCATACAAGATCTTGGGCGGCCCAGCATCTATTGAAGTTTATCTGCCTTACTTAGAAGATGCCGATAAACCTCAATAGAGGCCGGGCCGCCTAAGATTTTGTAGGAAGGAGGAAAGGGGAGGACGTACTGATTATCAGTGAACCGAACAAAACGGTGTCGAGCAGATCGTGACCCAATAACACATATCTACAAAAAAAAAGTCTTGTCTTAAAGTTCTCATCTAACTTTTCTGAAGTATTTTGACACGCTGAAGCCAATTTTGGACAAAATTTTTTTTTTATCATGTCAGTTTCCCTCTACCGCAACCTTTCATCCCCTAAACTGGCTTCAACATGTCAAAATACTTCAGAAAAGTTATATGGGAATATTAGGACAGGACCATTTTTTTTTTGGACAATAAATTAGTGTTAGCTAGAGGAAGAACCCTGGCGTTTTTGAAAAAAATCGATCAGTAATTAAAAAGGTTATGGAAGGTGATTGCCAGCAAATGTCATTTGCCTTATCAATTTTATGATCATATAAACGATAAAAATTGAAAATGAAATATGAGGATGAATCAGTATTTTATTAATATTTAGAAAGAAAGAAAGAAAGAAAGATTTATTGGTGCTAAAAAACAGAGATTACATAAGTCAAGAAAGAAGGTTTACAAGACACATACTTAACACAACGAATCACAATACTTGTATAAATACATTACTTAGGACTAGATCATAAATATTTATGAAATTCTTATAAAAATTGTAATATAACCTATCTTGTGATAACAAAGTCTCACGTATACATAAAGTTTCTATTCTACAATTTCGAAATAAGAACTACGTAATTAAAATTGACTAATCAGAAGATCCACTTTTACAATAAATATGACAATAATTAACTTAATTATACGTATAAGATCACAACAAAAACGACATGCTGTACATATATATCAGCACTTTAAGTGGCTACAAATAATTGAGAACAAATAATAATCTTTGTTGTTTCCAGACCTTTAAGTGTATATCTTTTCAACTGACAAAGAAGAATTAAAACATGTACATGTTAAGGTACCAGATTTACCATATCTGTAAAATCATGATTACAAAAATATTACCAAAAAGACCGTCAGTTGAAAGAAACAGAGAAAAAAGTTAAAAAAGCGTTGAAGAATTAATAGCTATAGAGCAACATAAAAGAAGGAAGCAATGGAAAATTAATTCCATGAATTATAGAATTCGGCAGAAGAGAGGTTACAAGCAACAAAACTTACTAGAAAATCTTACTCCTCCACCTTCTGATCAAGAGAATGAACCGCCTAGGGAAGTTCTTTTGCAGTCTAGACAGGACTCTGGGGAAAAAAGGGCAAACAAGAACAGGGTTTTTACCCTGTGGTATTTTCACCACCGGGAAAGAAAAGAAATGACCCTAAAATTAAAAAATCTAGAAAAAAAATTGAGTAAGTACAAAAAACGATGTCAGCGCCTTAAAAAAGGAGAAACATGCAATTAATTCTCGAACCCCCACCGGACCGGACCGATAACTCCGAATACTAGAACTAATATAATACTAAACAAAACCAAGACGAGTCAGTCCAAAACTAAGGAAGTAAAAAAACAGCTTCTTTTTGGAGAGGTGATTAAAGACCAACTCTCAGAAACCTATAAACATGAGACAAACCAAGAAAAAGAAATATTCAAAAAAATTATGAGAATGATTTATCTCATGTGACTATCGAACAAATTTTATCCGTTCTGCCTGATCCAAATTTAATACTCAAAGGAAATAGAGTGTATCACAAATTTCCTAACGTTATAGACGCGTTTGAACGTGCTTAGTTCTACACTTTGTTTTCAGTTTGTAAGCATATAATCTGTACCTGCAAGTAATACAAGACTGTTTATTTTGTAAGAATATACATTTTATTTTATACTATTTTACTTTTATTTTTTTTTGTTTTTAAATACAGGTATAATAAACACTAGGGTGGTCCTTAAAAACTGACTTTTAAAATTTACCCGGGGCACCATCTTATTTTCTTCTATGATCTAAAAAAAGACCCATAAAAATTTCAGATTTTTAAATAATGTTTTGGGGTCGCTACCAAGTCCTGAATTTTCAAGATAATCGAGGATTTTTGCAAAATTTCTATCAAAATGATGAACATCGAAATGACATTGATCATCAATTACATTAATAAAATAGGACCATTGGCGCAACTAAGGGGATGGCACTGGGGCACGTGCCCCCCCCCCCAAGGCCCCAGCCCTGTCCTGTCACTGATGATTGGCGCAAAACAGTAGGTTGGCGACAGCGTTGCCAGGTGTCCAATAATTATCGTTTTGTAGGATAATTTTAGCTTCTGCACAATGTACGATAGTACATGTATGATAATCGTTATAATGTTAGTACTTTGAATCTTTTTGCAATTAGGTACATAAAAAAGGAAACTTATTTTGACGAAACCTATTTTTCGAAGAAAATGTTTTTACAATTCGAATTTCTAACTTTCCATTTTAGAGCGTTTGACCTTGAAAAATACCAAATTTTCGCCTGCGCCGCATTTTTCACAATTAGGAAGTTTCCTATTTTAGAAATATCATGTACATTCAACCTCATTTAGTAGTCTTTCATATAACTAGTCAAACAAACAAAAAATTATCTCGATATCTGAAAAACTCATTAACTTATTCAATTTCTTATTTGAATACTTCGCCTCGGCTGAAGTCAACCGTGACGTCACAATACACAACGCGCTGACTTGCCATGCCGGCAGCGCGCCGTATGTTCCCTTTATTTAGTGTATATGCTCGATTTTCTGAAATGTCACAAAATGTCACTTTTGATTCGTTCGTGTAGAGCCGAATTTTCGAATTTCGCCGTGCAATTTACGATCAGGTTTATCTGGAAGACTTCCTCTTTACGTCACAACATCATACGGCCCTCCCAATGGTGTTTTTCGAAAAATATGAACGTGCCAAAATTGCATGTTTTAGTAATTTTTTCGACTCTCAAATGCAAGCTGACTATAAACAGCCGGTGCCTGCCAGCGAGTATAGAGATGCCCGCGCCCGCTCGCTGTTGGCGGAATCATGTATTGTGACATAATCGAGCCTCAGCCCAGATGATCGCTGCATTTTAAACTTGGAAGGACCATAACTTTTTTATTTATAGAGATAATTTAAAAAAAAAAATACAGATATTTTTTAGGTTTTTACGAGTATTTATTACGAGAAAATGAGAAAAATGGAAACTTCCTAATTGCACCCCTTAATGTGTCCCGATATCATTTTCAAAAATTATGATAACCCTACTTGTGCCCCTCCCATGAATAAATCCAGGTTGCGCCACTGAATAGTACATTGTCCCCCACTTTCATCTCAACTCAAACTGTATTTTATTAACAACTTTTTCATTTATATTATTATATATATATATATATATATATAACATCGTAATTGCTGTACAGTTGTACATATTAATTACATGTTTAATGAACATAATTTCTTTTGGAACTGAATTTAATTATTAATTCCTACTTAGTTTTTAAAAATTTTGAAACTTTACGGGCCGATAGCGATCCCTAAAACTGAGTTAAAAAATCCCAAAAAATTCAGTAATTCTTTTTAATAAAGTAGATCAAAATGGCAGGGTGCCCCAAAGAAAATTAAGAAAAAATTTTTTTACCCTAATTTAAGGACCACTCTAATAAACACTAATATTGACACCCGATTTCTTCTCCATAGATTAGATTAGATTAGATTGAAGGGAGGATCTGGCCGCTTAGCCTTGGCCACCGCGACCCCTTTGGATCTATTGTGGCGCTCCTAATCTAATTCATTTACAGTTCCTCATCCAGCTTTGTCTTTTGTACCAGACTCCATAGCCTTGATAGGGGCTCCTTAGTATAGCTATCCGCTCTTGGTTTTTCCTCGCCAAGTATTTGGAATCTCAGTCTGGCTAGGCCTTCACAATGGCACAGCACATGTACTGAGGTTTCCTCTTCCTCTTGACAGAATCTACATGTTGCATCATCTGCCAGGCCCATTAGACTCATATGCCTATTGAGCCTACAATGTCCAGTTAGAAGACCCACTATTATCCTAATGGCCTTTCTACTTTGGCCTAGTAGATCTTCCGTGAATTTGGCCGACCGTTCTTTAATTAACTCTTTGGCCTGTCTCTGTCGCGGGAAACTCCTCCACCATTCTAGAGATTTGTCCTGTACCCATTTATTAATGGATGCTCGTTTGCATGGCCTAGCCACGCCACAAAAGGGTTCGGGGCCTACCAGGGCATTGGATGCGCCTTCCCGAGCCAGCTCATCAGCCTTTTCATTTCCCCTGTGTCCCTCATGTCCTGGTACCCATGCCACGGTCACTTTGTTCTGACTTCCTAGGTCCATAAGGGCATTAATACAATCCCATACTAGTCTTGAGTCGACCTGCATGGAATCGATTGCCTTTAGCGCCGCTTGGCTGTCGGAAAAAATGGCAATTGACTGGTTGACAGTTCCTTGCCTCATTATTTCCTTTGCACACCACTGTATAGCGGCCACCTCTGCCTGAAATACTGTGGCATGTATTCCTAGACTTATCGGGATTTCCATTTTCGACCTTATCCCGCAAATCCCAGCACCTACTCCATGTTCTGTCTTGGAGCCGTCCGTGTACCAGACTATTTGTGCTGATATCGGAGGGCCATTCTTCCAGTCCCCTCTGTCTGGTATCTTGATTTGAAAGTTTTTATAGAAGTTATACTTTGGGACCATGCTGTCCGTGGGCATTCCCAGAATGGGGTCTGCCTTCAGCTCTGAGTATAGCTTTTGGTGCCCTGTACCGTGTTGCTGCCTTATGGGCGTTGTGCCTTGCATTAGCCTGTGCAACACCGAACGAGCTTCCCCCTGGATAAAAATGTGTAGTGGTGGCAAATCTAGAAGGACCTCCAGAGTCGCCGTGGGAGCAGATTTTATGGCCCCCGTGGCGCACAGGCAAGCAAGCCTTTGTGCGCCACTTAATAGCCTTACTGCTCCCGGCTGCAATGTCTTGGTCCACCATACCACCGATACATAGGTTATCATGGGTCTAACGACCCTAGTATATAACCATAGGGACATCTTGGGGTTTAATCCCCAGTTTTTTCCACACATCTGCCTGCACCTTCCCAGGGCAATCGTTGCTTTTTGTGTGACTTTTTGCATGTGGGTATTCCATGTCAGTTTTTGGTCAAAAATAACTCCCAGGTATTTAGCCTCACTGGTAAATGGAATTTCCACTCCATTGAGCCTTAGGGGTTTTAGACCTCCCAAGGATCTTTTTCGTGTAAAAGTGACCACTGTGGTTTTGTGAGGATTTATGGATAGTCCTTCCTCACTACACCACCTGTCGACAATGTTTATGGCTCTTTGCGACCGCTCAGATATGGTGTTCGTAAATCGCCCCTTGACTACTATTGCTAGGTCGTCAGCGTATCCTAGGCAATAAAAGCCTTCTGCGGAAACTTTCCGGAGGAGTTCGTCAACGAGGGTTGCCCACAGCAGTGGAGATAGTACTCCTCCTTGAGGGCAGCCTGTACTCACCTTCGCCTCGATGGTAGCCTCGCCCAGATTGGATACTATTACCCTCTTATCTAGGCTGGCCTTAATCCACTGGCAGAGTACTGTTGGGGCTCCTCTATTTGACCACGAGTTCGTTAATGACTGCGTTGTCGCGTTGTTGAACGCTCCTTCAATATCAAGAAATGTTGCCACTGCTATTTCTTTGTCATCCAATGACTTTGACAGTAGCCTGTTCAAATCATCCAGCGCGAGGTCTGTTGACTTTCCCGGCTGGTATGCATATTGACGTTCACTAAGGGGGTTTTCCCTTAGTACCTCGTCTCTAATGTACCTGTCCAGTAGTCTTTCCAATGTTTTAAGTAGGAAAGAGGACAGGCTTATGGGTCTGTATGACTTGGCCGTTTGGTCTGATATCCTGCCTACTTTTGGTAGGTAGGTGACCTTCACCTTCCGCCACATGTGTGGTATGTATTTCCAGGCCAAGCAGGCTCTGAATATTTTGCACAGATGTGGTACTATTATATCCTGCCCTTTTTGGAGCAGAATCGGGTAAATTCCATCCATACCAGGAGATTTGTATGGTTGGAACTTGTTAATTGTCCATCTGATTTTGTTGGGTTTCGCTACCTCGTTGGCTAGCCTCCAATCCTCAGGTCTGGGCCGCTCTGGCCTTTGATCTGGGAATTGCACGGTCTCCGATCCCTTCACTACCAGTGAGCCCGGAAAGTGTGCCTCCATGAGCAATTCAGTACTTCCGGTCAGTGTTTCCGTGTAGGTTCCGTCCTCCTTTTTAAGGAGGCCTACTTCATTTGCAGTGCAACCATCCTTGGCCAAGACCCTGTGGATTATAGAGGCTGCAGGGCCATCATCGACCTCTTCACAGAACCTCCTCCATGACTCTCTTTTGGCCTTACGGATTTCTTTGTTGTACTGCGCGAGTTTGGCTTTGTAGGTATCCCAGTCTTGTTTGGATTTGGCCTTATTGAACAGTTTTCTCACTTCTGTTCTGAGGCCTTCCAGATGTTTGTTCCACCAGACTGTTTTACCTCTGTTTTTCCTTGTTTTCTCTGGACAGTTTTCCTGGTAAGCAGCCATTATGGCCTCGCTTACCTGTTCCACTGCTACCTCAAGGCTCCCTACATCCCTTCCAGATGCTGTCCCTCCCTGCAGGTGCCTTCTGAGGGACTCTAAGTAGCCTTCCCAGTTGGTCTCTCGGGGATTTCTGAACTTTGTCTCTGTCAGGGATGGGGTCGTAATGTCAAATCTTATGTACATGTGATCGGAACCTGATGGCTCTTCTGACACATGCTAGTTTATAATGTTAGCGCTTGTATTACTCGTACATAAGGTTATATCTAAGACTTCTTTACGTGCCGAAGTAACAAAAGTAGGTTTTTTGCCTGTATTGGCTATTAGTAACCCTTCACCTAGAATGAACTGTAATAAAGACTCACCCCTTGTGTTGACGTTGGTGCTTCCCCATACCATATGGTGTGCTTTGGCATCACATCCCGTTATCATTGGAAGGTTCTTTTCTCCGCAATAGGCAACTATGTCGCTCAGTAGTTGCGGAGGGCAGAACCTTTCCTCGCCTGGGAAGTAGGCGGAGCATATAATCCAGCTCTTCATCCCCTCCTCCGTAGACGCTGTTAGGGTAGCTGTAACAAAGTCATCGGTGCAAAGCACCGGAATTAATGTGCAACTTACTCTACTGCTATATACGATACATGCTCTAGGTCTAGTTGAGGATGCATTGTACAGTAACTTACCTTGCAATGGTTTTAGGCCTCCAGGCCTTCCTTTGACAAGCCAGGGTTCCTGCAGTAGGGCAACATCTATACCTTCTTCCTCGAATCTTCTACATAAAATGGCCGAAGCGGCCTTGGCATGATGGAGATTCGCCTGATTTCTTCTCTTCTTTTGGTGAAGATCCTAGGTTTACTGGTCCTCCCCAGCAAGTTCCTCCACCTCCATGAGCGTCGTCCGCTCCCGGGCTGAAAGCCTCTTAAGCGGACTTAGCCCACTTTGGCTCGAGGAGCTTCCTTCCTGGGAGGGGAGGGCCTTTTCCTTGCCTTCTCCCTTCTCCCTCTGCGTTCCACTACCCGGGGCCGTTTGACTGCCTTCCGGGATTTGTGTTACTTTTTTGGGTCCCTGCTCCTTCGGGCGGAATTTTATCCTTCCCATTCCGAAGTAGGGACTCATATCAAGTTTATGGAGCTCCTCCATGGACTGTTTGTCCATGGAGAAGGTCCACAATTGCCCTTTTTCGGACGGTGTTTTCCCAAACACCGTCCAGTGCTCTGAGGCTTGCGCCCTCCCAAGGCTGGAGCGTGGGAACGACATCCCGCAGCCACCCTGTGCTCGTTGCATCTGCGCACGTCACCAGGAGGTAGCCTGGCCTATGTGTGCACCTGGCAAAGCGCACCTGAGGTCCTTCCAGTGGAATCCTCTCAAGCCTCCATTATGGAGCTTTGGACGGCTTTCAGCCTTTCCAGCTCCATTGTTTCCAATGGGAAACCGTCCTGCACCACAGCGACCTTCTAGGCAGATAGGGCCTCCTTGAAGGATAAATCCTCCAATTTGGCCTTTTTCTTACGTCGCTGGCCACTGGGGGGCGTGACGGTTTCTTGGCGGGGCCTTTTTTGGGCCTCATGTCGGCCTTCTTGGCTCTCCTTTTTTCCCCCTTTGGGCCTTTGTTTGGCCTTCCTGGGGTCTTTAGCCTGTAATTGGCCTTTTTGGAAGCTGACCAAGTTCTCTTCGATTACGGCCCTTTTGGCCTGTATGTAATCTTGACCTGCCTTGGTCCGATCCTGGAGCTTCTTTCTGGCGACTCCTGACAGACGCGCGAAGTGAACTTCGTCGTCTGACATTAGGTCAACCTCTTCAAGCGAGTTGACCCTGAGGCTACCCTTGGATCGAGATGTGCTTGGCTCTTCAGCCTTAGCACTGCGTTGATCTTTGGGTTTGGTGATTTCTGGGCTGTTGGCCTTCGGCACGACCATTTGGCCTTCTGATTGCGCTTCTGGCTCTACAGCCTGCGCAGCCATCTGGCCTTCTGGTTGTGCTTCTGGCCTTTTAGTCTGCACTACCTTGTTTTTTTATTTTTCTTTGAACTTTCCATTTAGTTCCCACGAGTAGCTAGGGAAGTATAGGTCCACTCGGTCAGAGCCCCGCATGACCGAGTAAGGCATGGGATACAAGGGGGTTCCGCCTGGTGCCCCCAGGGAAACGTTTGCGACCGCATTTAACCCTGCGGCCATTCAGCCCTCGGCACGTTATCTTCCACCTTGGCTTGGGTTGAGTCGTCCTTAGTTTTCGCCGCTCATCTTTGACCTTATCGGCATGGGTGACCCTACCAGGAGTACCAGACTCCCGCCGGTATCGCTCTCAGAATCATTGCGGTTACTTAAGCCCCTCCACCACGACAAGGTCACACGACTCCTCGGAGGGGTTCTCCATAGATACCAAGTTGAAATTTTCTGATAAGATTTTAGGTTTATGTGCCATACTTGCAATGCTATTCTCAATGATACCATCTTGACTGTCGAAACGTTGGTCAGTATACTATGCAGTATCTTTGTGTTTATCTGTGACGGTCTGGGTGCCTAAGACTTAGTGGGCAAACAAAGCAAGCAAGAATTTTTTTTTTCGGGGGGAGGGGGATTTTTTGGGCCTCGCGCCAGCCATTTATTCGGGGGATGAGAATTTTGTACTAAACTTTAATGTTCAATAAATATTTTTTTTTATTATAATGTTTAAGGGCCAGTTTAAGGATAAATGAAATCAGAAAACGATTAATTTATTAAAATAAAAAAACAAACTCAACTCATAAAAATAAAAACCTTTATAAAAAACAAATACTATCAGGAACAAAGAACAATTTAACGAATCTCAAACTAGAAAACTAAAACTGTGAGAACAGGACGTGAACGAGAATTATAGAAATTAAATTAATAAAGCTGTCAATTCTTCAGACGATTGCGCTATCTGCTTCAAGATTGCATAAAGCACAAAATTCCATAAAATTTTATTTATCACACCTATCCTTAAGATATTTAACCTTTTAACGGCTCCAGACGTATCAGTACATTTCGTTCGAAACTGCTCTGGGCGTACATATACGTTTCTCGTGCGTAAAAAAATTATTTACAGTGGTAGGCTGCTATCGCCGTATACATACAATAAATCAGCAGATATATACGAACTAATTCCAGCAGAGCAACGCCCCTTAACAAAAGAACTTTTCATCAAACTCAAAGTACTTACCTTACCATGCATATATGCTTTACAAAGCATAACACACATTCATGAGAACGTAAAAAGTTTCACAACACATGCAGACACACATCAGTACGATACACGTCACAAAGATGATATATATCTGGAATTTACAAGGCTTACTAGGGGACAAACTGGTGTTAATTACCATGGTGTTAAACTTTATAATCTACTAAGCAATAGCGTGAAAACCCTACCACCAACAAAATTCAGGTCTACAATTAAGAATTTCCTACTTAAGAAAGCATTCTTTTCACAAGAAGACATTGAGAGAGAAATTGCAAATGTTACGTGATATTATTAAACACCACCTCCTCTCTGTCTACTACTTTATTATTTTTAGCTAACTTTTTTATACCTTCTGTAGTTTACCGGTATGTACTTTACATTATTTTTATTAACTATTTTAAAATGTCCTAAATTTACCTCTTTTGTAAAATGTTTTGACGTATGTACAATTTTATATTTTTAACATAAATAAAGTCTAAGTCTTATTCAAGGTAATGTGGGCGTGTTTTGCGCCAACAGGTTTCTGCAAGCGGGAATTGCAGTGTACAGCGAAAAGGTTAAAGTTTTGTTTTGAATGTCTATAAATCTATTTGAATTAAAATAGGTCAATGCTTGATTAACATATTTATTTTTTAGAAATCTGTCATCAATTGCGTGTAAAAATTTGTCAAATATGACTCAGTAGACGTTAATCATATATATATAAACTTGCAGTGGATAATTCGTCACCGGTCGATTCATCAGGCATTTCGTTTTACAGATTTCAGGAAAGGTTTACTCAATATCAATATTTTCAATTTCAGAAAGTTTCCCTTGAGTTACTTCCGTAAATTTCTTTGTGAAACATAAACCTGATTATCAAACGCAGTTTGTCTGCGATTTTAATGTTTTTGCTTCGCATGTATATAAGTACATTAGATACTTAAAAGGCAAAAGGCCCAGTCGGCATTTGCCGATTCGCAGACTTGGCCAGACCGCCACTGGTGTTTATAGAATCTTATCAAAGGTGAGAGAAAAAAAATCTGTGTATCTGTGCATGAGAAGTTAAGGCCTCAATTTTTTTTTTTTTTTTTTTTTGACATCAGCCGCCACCCCCGTTATCACCCCCATTGCCACCCCCTCTCCATTATTAAGGAGGATAAAGAATAAATTTTTGTGATTTAGTAAGTATGTGTACAATAAGAACCAAACGCCTAAAACTTTTTTTTTTACATCAGTATTGCTGGTTGTTAAAGAGAGACTGGTATGTAGTTGGACTTCTAACCCATTAAATAGGTCTTATTTTAATAATAATAATAATAATAATAATAATAATAAATGGACTTTATTTTATAAAATAATTACATAAAGTTTATAAATGAATTTGAAAGGGCGAAGTTCAGGAATTGGTCCTGTTCTACCACTTAACCCTAAAAAAAGAGTTCTAATTAACATAACCTTAATTAACCTAACCTCCGTTTAGCCTAAGAATTAAAATAATAACAAAAAAAAACAAACAAACAAAAAAAATAATGCCTACATACAAAATTAGAAATTTAGAATGGTACCTATACCCCATCATATTTTTAATTTGAATAATGAATTTAATTTTCGTTTACTGACTGCGCAATATAATTTTTCGCATCTCATTTTATTATACAATTTACAGATAGTATAAGAATAGGACCGTTCAAATAAAGCAGATCTATGAAAAGGTGGAGTGATTAAAGATTTTCTACGTACATTAATATTATGAATATCTGTACGAAAACGAATTTTATTATATAGATAAGGCGGCGATTTGGTAGTCACAATCTTCCAAAAGCAGACATAGGAGTGTAATAACCTTCTATTTGCCATATTTAGCCAATTTATTTCTTTAATTTTATGAGAGATGTGCTCTCTTCTGTTTATATTACAAATTAGACGAACACAAGAGTTTTGAATTCTTTGAATTCTACTTGAAGTGACAATATCCAAACAGGGACCATACACAACATCACAATAATTAAAATGTGACAACACTAAGCTATTGCAAAGCAACTTTAGAGTATTTTTGTCTAACAAATCTCTACTAGCATAGATGTTCCTTAAACTACTGAAAGCTTTCCTAATACAGTTCCTTATATGGTCTTTAAATCTTAGATCCGAGTCGATAGTAAGTCCCAAGTTTTTTGCCTCATTTACACAAGTTATAGAGATATCATTGACTTTTAATTTTAAATCCTCAAGATACCTATTTCGCTGAGTCGTCCTACCAAATAACATTATCTTTGATTTACTAGGGTTTATACATAAATTATGATTAGCAGAAGCAGTTATTAATTCAGCAATATCATTATTGATTACATTGTTAGCATTGTCAATGCATTCCGTATTAAAGGAATAATACAATTGTGTATCGTCAGCGTAACAGTGTACCTTGCAAAATTTAAGTACTCTGTGCAGTCGACTTGTATAAACAGAAAATAGCAAAGGTCCTAAAATTGACCCCTGTGGTACTCCCCGATCCAAATCACTCTCTAGAGATAAATTATTATTTAATTTTACAATTTGCCTCCTATGTTGTAAGTAGTTCGAAATGAACTGAACTGCCTTATTTTCAAAACCTACAAAATGCAATATACTTAATAAAATTTCATGATTTATACAGTCAAAGGCTTTAGAATAGTCTAATAATAGTAAGGCCGTTAATTTATTTCCATCTGCTGCGCTCAATATATCGTCAATAATATGAGTTAATGCAGTGGAGCAGCTGTGATTAGATCGAAAACCAGATTGAAATTGTGGTAAAATTTCGTAAATCTCTAAATGTTCTTTAATTTAATCCGAAACTACCCTCTCAAGTAACTTGGATAAAGGAGACAAAATACTACTTAAATCCTTATATTCTGTAGGCATGTCAACTTTGGGTAGGGGAGTTACTAAAGCAATTTTCCATATATCTGGAAATGTATTGGTCAGTAAACAGCAGTTTATTAGATGTGTAATGAAAGGAACAATAAAAGGGCAGCAGTATTTTAGCATTGTTAAATTTATTTTATTATAACCCAAAGCATCACTTGACATTGACTGTATTATTTTCAAAACGTTTTCATTATTTGTTAATTTAAGTTCAAATTTATGATCAAAATTGGTTTTTAAATTATTTGAGTAATATAATTTAGTTTCCAGTATATTTCCTGTGTTTAAAACTTTAGCAGAATTTATAAAAAAGTTGTTAATTTCATTCACGTTGGATAAATTTGGGGGTATTTCTTTATTTCTTTTTTTTGAATACATATTTAATTCGTCCAAATCTCTCCACAAAGTTTTAGTTTTGCTAGTTCTAATTCTAAAATTTAAATACGCTTTTTTCTCATTTTTTACCGCTGTATTTGTGAGATTTCGTAGGTTCTTGTAATAATTATAATGTTCGGGGTTACTGGTGTGTTTAAATCTTGCCAATGCCTTTTCTCTTAATTTTATCATTGCTCTGATATTATCAGTTAGCCATGGTGCTTTGGGCTTAGTGCACCTTATCGTTTTTAAAGGAGCGTGCTTATCAAACAAGGATATCAATAAATTATTAAAATATGTAACTTTTTCGTTAATATCATCAATATATAAAATATTTTCAAAAGGGATTGATTCTAAATCACGATTAAATAAATCTAAATTAAAAATTTTTTTTAATACAAGAAATTGTACAAAAGTTCATCAGTAGAAAATTGAATAATGCATCTCCGTGCATTTACCAGTTTCGATATTAAAATATTTTCTCTGTTAATTGTTTGCTTGTGATTGCTAGTTAGTTTCTTTCATTTGTTAGGTGCTATTTATAGAAAACCACAGAGTGCATGCATGCAATCTTCAGTGCTGAATTTGTTTGATCGTATATTACTACAAGAAACTCACTAAATACATTTTTATTGGTTTCCACATCACAATAATTCTGAAATCTTTCTGACTATAATAGAAAAAAATCAGTAATTTTTGCCAATGAATTTTTCGTTTCACAAAAAGTACAATTTTCAAATAAAAAGTTTTATCACACAGAGTATTGTCAAACATCGCACCTATAATAGTAAAAAGTACTACTTTTACTTCTTATTGCATAAATAGCTATTTTGACTATAAGCTTGCAAAATTTCATTGGAATCGATTTATAGAACAAAGAAGGTGGATGTTAGGTTAACTTATTTTCGGGTTATATAAATAATTAATAAATCTATCACTTTTTTAAAAATATTCTTTAGTTAGCCATGAGAGAACAAACTGAAAATGTTAAATATTTTCCGATAAATTTTCTTTGTTTATGAACTCTCCCCCCCACGGTTCATTATTATGTCACATTTTCAATACCCTCACCAAAGAGACATATTTATTGACTGGCCCCTAAATTAATATATGTCTAATTTAATTTTTCTTCTTTTAGGGGAAATTGCCATCCTGTCATTTTGGAAGAAATGCGCAAACATTACCCTAAGCCACATTTTTTTCCAAAAGATGTTGAAATTCCATCAAAGGAATATGTTTTCATGGGTTATGAAGATGGAGCCACCATGCATGTAAGTTTATTATTACACAAATACAAATATTTATGTGTTTTGTTGCTCTTGAGTCTTATCTTGTGTTCTCAATCTTGAGACTACTTTTTTCTTCTGAATGACTATATAAACAAACACAGCATTATATTTATAATATAAAGTATCATCATCGTTCGTCATGGAAAAATATATTATGAGCCTTCTGAGACCCAGAGTAATTATCTGTAAGAATTTACCAGCTATTACAACAGAAAGTGTATGCAGAAAAAACAGAAAAAGAGAAAAACATACTTACCTTACCATCTTTATACATATACCAATGTGCATGCTTTGTGAAACAAAACTATGAAGAATTATTCACCAGATATGAAAGCAATCACGCTTTTAACATCACTTTTACGCAAGTACAAAGAAACTTAGTAACACAGTCAATCAAGACTTATAACAAAATACCAAATCAATATAAAAATTTGTTAACAAAGGACTTATTAGGAGTACATATGAAATATGTTTCTTCTGTACTAAACCTTGAACCTGTAGGCTTTGATACCAAACCTGCCATTGACATTCTAGGAGTAAAAATTTCGATCGATTACACAGGCCCACAAAAAAAAAGAACTGGTCTGCGCCGGGGTACTGACCATACCTATCCCTTGTATTTTGAGCCGCTGAACACGAATCTGACCTTAGTTTTTCCCCAGCACGTCAGGTTTTTTTTTAAACAGCAAATAAATATATAAATATTACGATCCAATAGACTTTTTTTGCTTAAAAAAAAATCTGGCGTGCTGGGGAAAAACTAAGGTCAGATTCGTGTTCAGTGGCTCAAAATACAAGGGATAGGTATGGTCAGTACCCCGGCGCGGATCACTTTTTTTTTGTGGGCCTGTGTTATTTATCAATCCCTTTATATATTCGTCATTTACATACTGCCAACTGTGTCTGTTGCCAACTATGAATATTTATTTGAGACTCTAAGTCTTTAAGTTATCTGCAAAATAATGATGGCATAGTCATAGGTGACCTTAATATCACCAAATATGTATCTTATGAAGAATACTTACGATCCAACAGTCAAATTAGAGCCATGAATAATTTTCTTGATGCTAATAATTTATTCCATTGCAACTTAGTTCTCAATTCCAATGACAATGTTCTTGACCTTGTGTTGTTTAACAAAAATTGTTATGTAACTCGTTCTATCGATCCTATAACAATCGAAGACATGCATTGCCCTGCCCTGGACATATCAATAGATATGAACACTGCCAAGAACCTCAGTAATAACTTTCCTACTAACAGTTATAATTATCTTTCCAAATTGTATGATAACCTTCTTGGCATCATCTGGACATTTCTTTCCTCTTTTAATGACGTCAATAGCATATGCACTTAATTTTATGATAAACTTGACGTTATGTTTGCATCTTGTATACCTAAGAAATTAGTTTCTCGTAATGGGAAATACCCACCCTGATTCAATAGCACCATTGTAAAAAAAAATCAAACTCAAAGAAAGCCTTAGAAAGCAGTATGCAAGAACCCGCGATCTCCTTATTTATGATGAGTTTAAAAATGTCAGGTATGAAATAAAATGTGATATTAATATAGCATACAGAAACTTCGTGAAAGATTCAGAAAGAACAATAAAAAGTGATCCTAACAAATTTTGGACCTTTATCAGCAATAAAAAAGTACTCGGAAGAAATGTATTTAGATGGAGCTTCTTTAAAAAATATTGATGACATATTAAATGCTTTTGCTAAATATTTAGTCAATCCTATACTGACTCATTGGACTCTAGGAATATCTACACTGAAAGTGACTGCCCGAACAGTAACCTGTTGTAAATATAAATTCATTCCGACATTCTTATTGCGGGATTGTGCAATTATATTTGGATATCATATTAAAAAATTGTCAGTCCCCAGACTTATGAAAATATTCCAAAATGTGTCCTATTTAAAAAGGAAAATAAATCAGATATTCAGAACTTCTGTAATATGCAACTTCTGCAAAGCCTCTGAAATCCTACTCCATGACAGAATATATTATTCAATCCGCAGCAAAATTTCTGTTCACCAACATGGATTTATGAAAGAGCGTTCAACTACAACAAATTTATTCTGTCACTCTATATATTTCTGAACCCTTAGATGAGCATAATCAAATAGATGTTGTATATACGGACTTTTCCAAAGTGTTTGACAGACTTGATCACTGGTTACTACCGGATAAATTAGATAAAATTGGTCTCTCGTATTCTCTACTTCTCTTATTTAAATATTATTTAATGAATAGTACTCAATGGATTCAAGTGAGTCGAATTTGTTGCCACCTCCGGAGATCCCCAGGGATCCATTCTGAGGCCCTTGTTATTTAACACATTCACGACACTGTGTACCACTGGTGGTACATTGCTATGTTCTTTTGTAGTGTACCACTGGTGGTACACGCCTGATCTCACATTGCATTGCACATAATTTAATTTATTGGTACAGTTACAACAAACTTACAAATCTAGGCACAGGATAATGACAGTGGAAACCATGCATGTCGTGAATGTGTTAATATACTTATTAGTGACGTAACAGGCGAAATTGATTTGCCTTGGGTGCTATATACCCTGATGACCTAAAAGTATTCATAGTTATAAATAATATTGATGATTGCTTTCAACTTCAAGCTTGCTTTAATAAAGTAAACAATTCAACCAATAAATTCATCAATCAATTATACTTGAATGCCGGTAAGTGCAGCGTGGTGTCCTTTTCTTTAAAAACATCGCCAATTACTTTTGATTACCACTTGGATGATGCCGTACTTCAGAGACCCACAACGTTTCGTGATGGCATAATTTTTGACAAAAAGCTATCTTTTACTGCTCGGCATCGACACCGTTATCTCTGATGCCTTTAAAAGCCTTGAATTCATAGTTCGCACTAGTCGTGAATTCATTAGTCGTGAATTCACTAATGTTTATATGTTGAAAATTCTGTACCAATCATTTGTCGTGTCGAAATTTGAGTATGCATCACTTATTTGGTGTCCTAGCTATGATGTACATAAAAATAATCTGGAAGCAGTGCAGCATAGATTTGTCAAATTACTCTTTCTCAAAATTAGATGGTACCCTATTATTGGTTTTCCGCAGAGAGATCTGCTTGAAAGGTTTTTCATGTCTACTCTTGAAGACAAGTGAATATACTTCTCTCAAGTATTCTTATTTAAAGTATTACACAGTGATTTTGACGTACCTGAGGTAGTCAAATTAAATTTTCAAGTCCCTAGATTGAGTTTTCGCAATGCTCAAGTTTTCTAAATGTCCACCTCTCATACCAACATATTAAAAAGCTTGCCTTTGTTTACTCTCTGTAATAATTCAAATAAATTGGCCAGTGACCTTGATATTTTTAACTGCCGCCTGAAGGATATAAGATCTCAAATCTTAAATTAAATACTTGGTTGTTTGTTTACCTATCTTTGTTTTTCTTATTGGTTAGTTTTGTTGAATTTTATTACTCTACATTTGCCGCTTATATTATTAGTAGTTAGTATGTCTCTTATAGTTTACACAGTCTGTAATTTTATTGTACTTCTGTTTCCTTTTGTTATATATCCTGTTTTATGTATTATACATAAATTATGTTTTGTGTTCTGTTATCCCTGTTCTGTAATTGAGTACCTGTACCTGTTGAACAATGTATGCAATAAATACATGGATAAATAAATAATAGGCTTACTTTTGCTGAAAGATCCCAACACGTTTGTATGTATAATAGCAAATAATGTTAATATACTAGTTTCTATGCTTAGTCAATATCAGTAGGTGTTTCTATACTTAGGTTAAGTATTTTGATTTGATTTATTGTTTAATTTATTTTTTATATTTGAATTTTTTCTTATTTTTTTTATAAATGGGAAGCAAATTTTTATTTATACTACATTACTTTCACTCACTGGAAACCATCCATCAATGAATTTTGATTTTTTACTCATCTTTACGTGTACGTGAGACCACTGGGCGACTGCTTTACATACTCTCTGAAGGATGGTATATGCAATACGTAATCTCGCCTTTAAATTACATAGCTTCTGCTGATATACAAGCCGCTAGAGTTTGGAATGAGATCATTGAGTTTCCTAGGATGGTCACCCATCTAAGTACTAACCATGGTGAACGTTTCTTAACTATATATCAAAATACGAAGAAGAAGAAGAAGTTTATTTTAAATTAATAACTACACACATGCACCTTCCCGGAGCCAACAAACAATGTAGGGTTGGGCGGGGCAGGTCAGGTTCGGCTAAAACAATAATTGAGGCAAAACGTTAAAACTTCTGACTAAGGAAAAAGACTTAAAATTTACAAAAGTCTCTTGCTGGAGCTAGCCAACCTTGAGTTAAATGAGCATTTTAGTACTTTTAGTTTTTTTAAGGCTTAATTTCATTTGAACACGTAACAATGTCTCAATATTGTTGATTACTAAAAATGGGCTGCTAATTATAGGTTGGATTTCCAACCAACAAAAATCGCCTTATTTTATTGGGAGAAGATATTTAAAACTTTATGAACATTACATTGAACAAGATTTTGGTTAAAAGTATGAGAACCAAGAGGAAATTTTCATAATAGTAACGTATTACTAAGAAATTTTTAAAAGATATGTATTTTTGAGGTCAGATGTTTACCATCAATATGACCGATGACGTCAACAATATGGCTTAGTGTTTTGGACGGTAAAATTTAAAAATACTTTTTTTTGGATATTACTCAACTGGTTATGGAAACTCAAATGTTTTTAGTTATAATTAAGTATTACCTTCACAGTCAATGAGATTTTAAAATTTGTGAAAACACCGAATTGTGTTTAAAAAAACCTTCAAGAAGATATTTTTAGCACTAACATTGCCATGCTCTCTTAAAAAGAAAATATTTTTATCCTTAAATAAACCACCATATTTGGTTGCTTAAAAATAAACCATTTAAAAATAAAAATTAAAGGAGGGAGGAAACTTTTAATATACACTGTATAAGTATGTTTTTTTTAATGCTCTTTATTCAAGTAATGTGCCATTTATAACAATATAGAAAAACATACATTCATAATTTTTACAAGACTTTTATATCACAAATTATCACATCACATGTTCTGAAGTAAAAACAAAAATAAAATAGAAACATTATTTAAACAATCAGTGCTGATTAGAGATCAGCACCAATGTGCTGGTCTCGGAACCCTTTTGTATTACAACTTGACCTAATATATAGAATATTATTGTATTTGATATCGGGTGTTATTGGCCTATTTGAGTTACATTGGGCATTAAATATATTTTTTTTTAATTCTTTTTTTGAAAATAACAATATTGTGGCTTTTCGTTATTGTTTCAGGCAGGGTATTGTATGTTTTCTTACACTGAGTTATAGGATTATTTAAACCTATATTAGTTCTTACGCTTTCCAGGAAAATTTTACTTTTAGTTTGATTTCTAGTATTATGAGCATGAACTTGGTTTACAATATTTATTTTAATATTACATTTTAATGTGTTATTAATTACCCTGTACAGGTATTTACTTTGCTCAATATTATGTAATTACATAATAAAAACATTTCAGCTAGATTTCATTAATCGTTTAATGTGGCAAGCTCAACTTATGGGATCTAAAAGCTGGTATTTGCTTCCACCACCAGAGTGCCAAAACGTGTGTAAACCTCTATCTTTTTTAGCAGAACCAGGAGATGCAGGTTAGTAATATGTCTTATAATATTATTCTGCACACGTCAAAATAATCTAGGAACTCGATCAAAAACTGATGAAACTTATTAATAGCAACATACTCCAGTCAAACAAAGATTAAACCTTGGAATGACAGTTGGAAAGTTGAAAATTTGCAAAGATCTTTGTTTTGACGTTGTAAAGACGGGGTGAAAAGCCTTATAAGATCTCGTGTCCGCTACTATCGATGATCAAAGGTCACCAAAATCAGTTTATTGCAAATATCTCGCTTCCTATGCCTCGCATGTCATTAGAGGTTGTTATAAAACTTGTAGAGCATAAAATTCTCTAAAAGTTTTTTTTTTCGTATGATTAACCATTTTCGAGATATAGTGCAGAGAGTGGGAAGCGCGCATCCGTTTATAGGATAACGCCATGTAAACTGTGGAGCCAGATGCATGGTATACTTTACAAAGTTAGTTATATAATAAAAATATTTTTATTATTGTTAATGAACTTTAAAAAAATTTTAGTTATAAAAAATATTTATATATAAGAAATTTATGAGATAATATAAAGTAAAATTTTATAAACTCTTATTGAAATTAAATATTTTAAATACATTATAACATTTTCGGTCTGACTCTCGTACGAAGCGGATCGCTGCGATATAGTGCTAATAAGTGAGTTAATTATATAAGTCCTACAAGTGTTCATCCTTTGTTCTCATAAAATATGAGTGCTCATAGTGGGGGTGACCCCCCCGATATTAACTGCACAACACCTAAATCAAATATTACAATTTATGACGACGACGATGCTATGTCTCTGGATTCCCCAATTGGTAATGTACAAAAACAAAATAAAGTTCACCATTCAAATGTAAGTACTTCTTTTACATTAACAAATATAAGGGCCGATACACGTGAAGAAATTATAAAAGACACTCAATCTAACGTCAATATAACGCCTGGTAATAATTTGTCTAAAATAATAATAATAATAAAAGATCTTTATTGGTCATACAAGTAAATAATACAAATATAACCAAAAGGCCATCTACCGAGGTCCTTCAGCCTGTTCATTACATCATTTAATATTTATTGCTAAAATTATATATAGTGAAAAGTAAAATTAATTTCAGTGTAAAAAAAAAAACATTTCATAATGTACAATAAAAAAAAAAAAAGAATGTTTCATAATACAATTTAAAGTATAAGATATATGATGATTAAAGGCAAAAATACAAATAGGGGGATATCAAAAGGACGAGTTTAATTAGCTGCTTGTAAGGAAATCAAAATTTCTTGAATAGTTCTCTCGGGAAAACAACATCTTGGCCTCTGAACTGTTCGAGTTCTCAGGAGAGGATTTATAATCTCTAAATTTTGAGGACTTCGAGCATATTTAATCTCTCCTGGATAGGAATGACTTTCAACTTGGTATAGAGATAATTGTTAGAAGGCTTGTGGAGTGGATTCCTCGGATGGCGCATCTTCGTAATTAGTCTCAAAGCGGAGGTTTCAGCAACTTGGATGTTTTTTGTGGTTGATTTATGGCAGTTCAGGTATAAAGTATGTCCATAATCTAAAAGAGGTCGGCAAATGGATTTGTATATTTTAGCAGCAGATTGTATTGAAATTCCCTCATTTTTATATGTCAGAGAGCGGAAATATTTTGCTCGTGTTGTAATTCTTCGTTTGAGCAACTTAGTATGTTGTTTTAGGTTACATTTGTGATCTAGTTCTATTCCCAAGTATCTCACAAATGAAGTAGGTTGAATTCTTGAATTTAATATGCTGATTGACGGTGAATCTATGGACAGTCTATGGTTAAAAATTAGAAAACGGGCTTTAGCGGGATTTAATTGTAGTCTCCATTTTTCGAACCACTTCTCGATGTCATTAATCATAGTTTGTAAATTACCAACGGTTTTGCTCAGAGTTTTGTCATGAGAAATTAGAGTGGTATCATCAGCATATTGCAGAAGGTAAGTCTTTGGATCAATTTCCGATGAAAAAATATCATAGCAGTATAGATTATATAGAATTGGTGATAATGCAGAACCTTGAGGTAATCCCCGTTTAGCAAAAAAACCATCCGACATAGCTTTGTTTATTTTCACGTATAGTTTTCTCTCTTCTAAAAAGCTTTTTATAATATAAATCAGATAGTTGGGGATTTCTAATTTGTTCAATTTGTAAAGTAAACCCAAATGCCATACACTATCAAATGCTTTTTTAATGTCTAAGAAAACAGCGGCTGATTTCAGGTTGTCTAATTTAGCTGACTGGACATTGGACATGAGAATTGTAAGAGGGTGTAGTGTCGAACATTTTTCTTTGAATCCAAATTGATATACTGGGATTTTATCATTTAGGCAATTTTGAATTCTACCTTTTATTATCTTCTCAAATAGTTTTCCAAGTACCGGTAATAAAGTAATTGGTCTATAATTATCCGTTATTGTGTGATCAGTGTTGGGCTTAGGGATAACGATTATTTGTCCTTTTTTCCATTCGGCTGGAAAATAGTGATGGCTTAAGCAGAATTCATAAATCTTTATTATATAAAGATGGATATCGTAGTTTAATTTTTTTATTAACGACCAGGGAACATTGTCGATGCCAGGTGCCGAATTTTTTTGTTTATCAAGAATTTGGAAGTACTCCTCTTCGTTAATTTCTATACCCTCATTTATGTCAATATGATCAAAAAACTGATTATGCCATTCCGTAACAGAATTAAACGTTTCATTGTCGAAGTTGGGGTTATTATTATGAATATAAAGTTGTTTTAGGTTTTCAGCAAATATTTGAGATTTTTCATCATCGGAGCAATATTGTAATCCATTTTCTTCTATTGTTGGTACGTGAAATTTCTGTTTGTATTTGGCTACTTTGTTGACTTGTGAAAAAAAGTTACGTCCTTTTGATTTATTTATCTCCTCACATGCTTCCAACCATTTTGTGGACTTAAATTGCATTATCATATTATGAATATTTTTGTTAAGATCGTTGACTTTTCCTTTGAGATCAGGGTCTTGATTATGCTTGTAATCTCTGTAAATTTTTCTTTTCTGTTTGATCAATCTTATTATGAATGGTGGTAATTGATGTGCAAAATATTTGTGAGTAGAAGTTGGGGTTTCATTTCGAATTGAACGTTTTAGCCTCTCATTAAATGTCTTTATTGTATCTGGAGTGATGAATCTATTTTCCTCAATATATCTAAGCATTTCAGCATTTACTTTATCCATATCACATTTATTATATAAGTATACAGTATTCACTTCTTGATCTGAAGAGTCTGCTGGCAAATTTAAGTTAAAATTAATTTTAATCGACAAGTGATCGGAACCAACATCTGGGATAACTTCAATTTTCTGGAAGTTGTTTGAAATATTTTTTGTGTAGAGAAGGGCATCAGGTGTTGAGTCAACATTGTTTGGCATAAGAAACGTTGGAGAAATGTTTGCCTTTTGAAATGTTGTGTTGTTGAGGAAAGTATTTAATTGTCTATTTTTGGCTGCGTTGAAATTAAAATCACCGATGATAATAGAGTATTTGAATCTTGAGGCCATGATAAAAAGGTTTTCTTCTATGTTTGAAGTAGGATGAATATAAACCAGGAAAATATGTAAAAGATCATTTTGAAATGGTATGGTGAAATGTGACACTTCATTTAACGGATTATTGACCCCTGGTGCATTGGCTTTACCCATCTTCAACGATGGGTGGACTTGAATGAGACTACCACCCCGTACATTGTTATTTACAATATTACCATTCCTTTGGATAATATTCCAATTTCGGTATTTTGTGTTTGACTCCTCTTTCGTTTTACTTTCTACGAATAGCGCACAATTTATATTTAGATCTTCAATAATGTTGTTTATTAAGTATTTCTTAGGCATATAACTATTGACATTTGTGTAAAGAATATTAAGCATTGGAGTGAACTTGAACATCCTGTCTTCCATGTAGTGGTTCTGTAGGTGAATTGAAGTCGTTGAGCAGCATATCAAACATCAAGATATAAATCTTATTGCCAACGAACGTAACTGAAGTTTCAATTTGGTATTCTTGGATGAATTTTTTCCTTAATTTATCCAGTAATTCTATTCTGTTTGTGACCTTTGGTTTATTAAGTTTATTCACATAAGTGTTAATGATCATATCGTGAATTGTTACTGGAGAATGAATCCTGGAATTTGCCTTTGTTTCAACATTGATTTCATGTGTTTTTTTGTTAAGTGATTTAACTGGAATATTGGGTATCCCTTCAATTGGTTTCCTAGGACGATTTGGGCATTTAAACGACCAAGCCTGATGGTCCTCAGAACCACAAGCATTACATTTTGGAGGCAGAGAACTTTTACATTTAATGGTAGAATGATTTTCTCCACACTTTGAACATTTAGGAGGGGCATTGCATTCTTCGGTTCTATGTGTGAATTCTAAACATTTACTGCATGGAAGGGGAGCTGGAGAAGGTGGCAAACTCGGATAAATCGCGTAATGTCGGTTTTTATAGAATAATCCTTCCTGCAATAATTTTTCATAGGCTCTTAAATGATTTGTAATAATCCGTAACATGTGGGTGGGTTTGTTATTTGATTTTGCAACTATCCTTTTGCAGTATCTGTGTGGCACTTCACAGTTCGTTAAAAATTCACTGATCTGGTTGTCTGTAATGTCCATATCCACCGAGGCAATAATGCATGAATAAGATTCACTAGGCTTTGTAGCTTCTTGTGTGTGACTGGTTTTATAAGGTGAAGTTTCTGTATATGCACTAATTTTTTTGTGATTCTGCAAAATTTTCAAAGTGTTAGCCAAAATTACTTTAGCGGTATTACTTTTTAAAAGAAAGCCTTTTTTTGTTTTTAATATGACGTCTGTATTAGATGGACGTACTGATTCCCAAAGATCCGCCATTTCTACTCTACTGCTAATATTAGCTGTATTTATATAATATAAATTTGTAAATTGTTTATTAGTAATTTCTTTCATGACTGATGAATAATTTCTATGTTTTCTTGTAACTGTTGTCCACCCTGTATCTTCATTTTCAGTTTGATGGTTTTGTTGATTAGAAGTGCTTGGAAATTCATTATTTTGTGGCAGTTTTTGTATATTGCTATCAGTTTTAGTTCCTTTATCAGTATGGCATTTTTTTGTATATCCAATAATTTCATATATCTGTTCATCATTTAATTGTCTGATACTCCTTAATAATTCATCCTCATCAAATTTCCTCTTTTTCTTATTTATATCGTTGGTAGTCACATCCATAGGTTCACTATCTTGTCCATCACTTGAACCAGGCATTATTCAACTAAAAAATAACTTTAACACTGGAAAAAACACTTGTTTGCTTGGAGAGTTCAATAAGTCCGTCTGGTCTTCTTGAAGCTCACTACAAGACTGTAATTTGTCTAATAACAAAGAAAATACAACAATTAACAATCAAGACAAAAATGGCCAATCTCAAAAACGGGAAGTTTTCAAGTATAGTTCTTTTGACACCGGACCATGTCACGTTTATATCGAAAACAATTCGAATTCTAGAATAAATGAAGTTAAGGTGGGAGATATTATTTTAACTAACTGGCCTGAATTGGATAATAAAATTAAAAGTATAGATTCAATCGGCAGACACAGAGTTAGAGTCCATCTTAAAGATTCAAAAAGTGCAAATTATTTAATTGATTGTAACAATTCAGTAACATTTAAGCAACATATGCTAGAATCATATCTCCCTAAATTCATGATACATAGACAAGGTGTTATTAGACAGATTTCTACGGAATATACGGAGGAGTACATTAAAAATAAAATAAAACCGGTAGATCATCACTGTAAATTTGAGGTAACAAATGTTAAAAGAATGAACAGAAAATTGACTAATAACGAAAAAACTGAATACGTCCCAACACAAACTATTATCGTCACCTTTAAATCACAAACTCTTCCCAAATATATAAAGTAATTAAAAATGTAGAACCATATATACAAAAAGTGCTTTTGTGCTATAACTGTTATCGGTATGGACATATGGGGAAGCAGTGTAACAGCACCCCCAGGTGTTATAAGTGTGGTGAAAGTCATGTGTCCACTGCATGTCAAAATATAGCAGCTGTCCCAAAATGTTTCCACTGCAAACAAGATCATTTCACGTCACAGGTTAAAGATTGTCCCGAATTTAAAAGACAAAAACAAATTAAACAAGCCATGTCAGAACAAAATTTAAACTATAATGATGCCTCCAAATCTATACCGAAAAATTCGTACGCTAATGCGGTAATAGGAAATAACCCCAATACAATACACTCTCAAACAAATAACACAAATTATATAACTACCAAAACTCCAAATTATATACAACATCTCACAACCGCAATTACATTTTACACCTATAAGAAACAATTCAACTAATATACAGGCCTCACCTACAAAAAATAAAACACCAGCAAAAAGAACCAGAACTGCATCACCAGACGCCATTTTCACAGCCCGCCAAGAGATAATAGCCCCTGTATCTATGCCACATATATCAGGTGGCATTCTAGAACATGAACAAATATTCGAGACACACAATCAGAGCATAATAACTTTACAATTTTAATTTTAGAATTGGTTAATTACGTAATAAACACATTAAAACAAAATAATTCATTTGACATTCATCAAGCAGAACTATTAAATCTTATACAGCATAGGTTCCAATCTATTAATCAGTCAAGTTCGCAGCCAAAAATATGAACTTTAATTTTTGCCAATGGAACTGCAGATCCGCAGTTTCAAATAAAATTAATTTAGAACATTTACTACAAGAAAATAACGTTGATATCGCGTTTTTATCAGAGACTTGGTTTAAACCTCAAATATATTATAATTTCTCAGGATTTAATTGCGCAAGGATTGACAGAGATGATGGTAAAGGTGGAGTAGCCCTCCTGCTAAAATCAAAATTTCATTTTTATGATATCCCAATACCTGCAAACAATAAAATTATGGCAAAGTGTGTGAGTGTTAAACTGAGTAAAAATGAAGACAGTAATAATAGTCGTATCTATAATGGTATAGTTATTAAGGTACCAAGGGTGTTATAAGGATAATAACGCACCGAGGTCGGCAGTGTACAATCCCGAGGGCCTCTGGCCCGAGGGAGTGTACGTCGATCGTGGGCGTCATTATCCTATAACACCCGTGGTGCCTTCAACGTTTAATGTCCTGCAAGTCTGTTATTTAATTCGATTTTTTTTTTTTGACATTTACGATTTATTAATTTGACATCTATTATCTTCAGAACGATTTGATTTAAAACAGGGTAAAAATCAAAATTGTTTGTAAACGCCGCCGTTGCATAGCAACGCATTTTGTTTGTCAATAACGCTATCATAATTTGCTTGTTTTGGGTTGTATGATAATTTTATAATGCCCTAGGGCATTATAAATATTCATAACGCCCTAGGGCGTTATTTTTCATTTAATGTATCTCAAAATAGGATGGTTATTGTAAAATAACAGACTTGTAGGACATTAATTATATTAATAACCCTAATAATGGTAATAATGTTAGTAATAATGATAGTAATAATAATAGGTTAACACTTGTATCTCTGTACATTAAACCTCAAACAAAAATATCAATGCATGAATGGAACTCATTTTTTACAAATATCCCTAAACCATGTTTAATAGCTGGAGATTTCAACGCACACCATGAAGCGTGGGGTTGTGAGTGCAATGATGTGGATATGGAAAAGTATTGTTAAATGCCATAGATTCTGCCAATTTAGTATATTTAAATAACGGAGATGCAACATTGGTAACAAATTTAAACAACAGAAAAAGCGCAGTGGATTTAACCTTTTGCTCACCGGAAATTGTGCACATGTTTACTTGGAATACCATCAACGATCCCCATGGTTCCGATCATCTACCAATTTTAATCCAATGTCATCACTGGACACGCAGTTACGTAGAAAAAACTCACAAGATATGGAAAATTCAAAAGGCCAATTGGGACCAATATCAACATCATCTCGAAAATAGGTACGGCTCAAATCAACAAGAAAATATGTACAGCAGTTACAGTCAGCTGATAGACAACATAAATGACGCGGCCTCGACAGCCATGCCCAAAATTAAATCCCATAATCCTAACAAACGACACAGGGGGAAACCGTGGTGGAATGATACATGCGAAAATGCAGTTAAAGAAAGAAAAAAGTATTATCAAATTTATGAAGAAAAGCCGAATTTGGAAAACCTATTAAATTACAAAAAACATGATGCATTGGTGAAGAAAATAACTAAAGAGGCAAAAAGACAAAGTTGGAAAGATTACTGTTCGTCGCTGAACAAGGATGTCCCTATTAAGGAAGTTTGGTCAAAACTAAATATCTACAAAAACAGGAAACAGGATAACCGAATTCCACCTGAAATAGGGTAGATAGGTTTCACTCCAAGTTATCACCACAATGGGTAAACAATAAACCAGTTATACACGATTCAACAGCAAGTACAAACTCTGATCTACTGAAACCATTCACAATGTTTGAATTGAATAGAGCACTTAAACAAAATAATAACACATCACCCGGGAAGGACAATATACACTATTCAATGCTCTCACAAATGCCTGAATCTGGGAAAAATCATCTTCTAAATATATACAATCTAATATGGACCAATCAGCTACCAATTCCCACTGACTGGCACGACTATTTAGTAATACCTATTGGAAAACCAGGAAGACCCAAAGAACATGAACACTCATATAGATCTATAGCCCTTGCGTCATGCGTCATGCGTCATGAAAACTTATGAGAGACTAATCAAAAATAGATTGGAGCATTGGTTGGAAATTAATAACCGTTTACCGGAATATCAATTTGGATTTAGAAGAGGAAGATCTACCCAAGAAGCTGTTGCGACCCTGGTGACCGATGTACAATTAGCCTTTACCCGTAATAACTCTGTGTCTGCTCTTTTTTTGGATATAAAGGGAGCGTACGACAATATCATACTGGATGTTCTAAGTCACAAACTTCAAGTAGTTGGAATACCTAATCGTATAATAATTAATATTTCATTATATAGCAACAGACAAATATTTATATAAGTGAACGATAGCATCATTGGACCTAGGATAACTTCATTTGGGCTCCCACAAGGAAGCATATTGAGCCCAATATTATTCATTCTATATACTGCAGACTTCACAAGTAATTTAAGTGTAAACACTAAAGTCATACAATTGCTGACGATTTCTGTGTATATTATGAAAACGCAAAAATCGATGTAAAGCCACCAATTTCTCAGTAGCGATGCAAAGTATTTCGAAATGGTCAGATGACGTCGGCTTCACGATATCCGAGGAAAAATCAGCAGTCTGCATATTTAGTCGTCATAGATATCAACAGCCAAACACAATCAATAATGTAGGACGATACGAGATTCCATGTAAAAGCACCGTAAAATATCTAGGCATCATTTTAGATAAAAGAATGTTATGGAAGGAGCATATAAATTATTTAACAAGAAGATGCGAAAACGCCATAAACAAATTGAGAGTTTTCTGCAAAAATAAATGGGGGGCAGATCCAAATATCGCCATAATTTTTTATAGGACATTAGTTTGATCGATTCTGGATTACGGCAGCATACTGTATGGAAATTCCTCGGCGACAAATCTACAAAAAGTCGATGTAATTAAAAATAAATGTCTACGAATATGCTTGGGATTATTAGGAAGTACCCCAATAAACACTTGAAAATGAAATGAATTGAAAGCTAAGTGGAAAAATCGTGAATATATTTTTACGGATGGGTCCAAAACGAACAAGGGAACAGGATGTGCATTTTTTCATTCTAATGAAAATATAAACGGAATGTACAAGTTACCAAAGGCTACATCTATCTACACTGCCGAATTGATAGCTATTAAAAAAGCCATGGAATATGCCATCCAGCATCCAAGCCCACATTCTGTTATCTTTACGGATAGCAAAAGTTGAGTCGACAAATTAAGGAATATCAAAACATCAGCGAACCTACACAATTCTGTCGTCGATATTCTGATCACCCACTTCGTAATAATGAAATTGTTGATGGTCTAGCTAAATTGGCAATTCACAATGGAGACTCCATAGATAGAAATATACTACCACCTTCGGATTTTACTTGCTTATTTAGAGAAGAGCTACAAGATACTTGGCAACATAAATATGAAGAGGCAACAACGGGAATTAGATACAAATTAATTCAACCAGTTCTACCTAAAACACCATGGTTTCACAAACACAGAAATCGTCACTTTATTCAGACTCTATGCCGAATGAGAACAAACCATGGACTTTACCCACAACACAAACACAAAATAGGCCTTGCCAACACCCCAGAATGTCTTTGTGGAGAAACTGGTGATCTCCAGCATATAATACTCGAATGTCCCCAGTATATACAGCAAACTGACTCTCTCTACGAAGAACTACCAAAACATGGCATTAAGTTACCTACAAATTTGATTTTATTGTTACACAAAGGGGATACAAATATATATGAAGCAATATATAATTTTGTAAAGAATGCAAATATTTCATTATGATGATGTTTTTCCTGTCAAATTAATATCAGCTACATTAGGGTCATTAAATGAGGTAGTAGTAAACTTTAGGTTAGTTGTATAATTAATTAAGTTAAACTTAATTAATTATTAATAAGTAATTGATGTCTCTCGCGGCCGCGTCATAAACATATGTAAGGTAAATAAGGGGAAAAAATATGAAATAAAATTAAAAAAATAATAATGATAATAATAAAAAATAATTATAAGGAAAAAAAAACATATACTTAAATATTATGTATGACAAAAAAAAAACATGGAATAAAAAAAAAAGTGAAGAAACAATAATTTAAATTAAAATTTTTTGATCAAAAAAAAAATAATAAATCAAAATAAAAAATAAAAAATAAAAAAAATTAAAATAAAAAAAAGGATAATGTTAAAATACAAAAAATATAAGTAATATAGTTTAGTTTAGTATAATTTAATATAGTTTAAGTGTTAAGTAAAATGTAATGCCCTTTGGCAAAATATAAAACATGTAATTAATTGTTAACTGTATCTTGCAAAATTTAATTACCATTTTGGGATTTCCTTTAAAATAGACTGGCTAATTGGTTAAGCCAAAGCCATTTAACCCAAACACACACACACACACACACACACAAATACATTATAAGTAATAACTATAATTTATAAAGAATGAATAAGAAAATAATTACATTCGTTTCCACACCACCCTTGAGGTAGAATGCAAGGTGCATTTTTTTTAGACATGGTATTGTTGATAGGCCTAGTCCATGTTGTACCGATGTATTTGGTTGCACAACCTCTTAGTGAATGGTATCAGATCTATTCGGTCCACATCTGAATACCATCACCAGTAGGCATGTGTCTCAAGATTCCTTTTTTTCGTCGTTCTCGTTTTCCGTCACATCTGATTCTAAAACGTCAAGGACTTCAGGAACAAATTCACTTTCTCCATCAAAATAATAGTAATAATAATAAACAGCTTTATTAGAAAGATGTAGATGTACAAATACAAGCACATTACATTTAGCCGTGTGGCTATTCTTACACTTAACCATATAAGTCACTTACCTACCTAATTAATTAGGTAAAAAAGAGAATATAGCATACAATACAGTACAACAATACAATACAATATGATATTGGTTGAGCATTGAGGCATGCTTGTCCATGACACTGGCCACAAACTGTGGAGCATTGCACCCTACTTTCCTACAACCACAGTTCGTACCACAACCTTTCTTGCAATTGCAGAAGATACTATTCAATAGTTCGTCCGGTGCTAGTGGCAATAATGTTGTTGTTGGCTCTAGGATCTCGTTCAATAAAACCAATCCTCATTTCTCAGGTTGTAAATCCTCCCCTAACCAAGTTTGGATCTGGAAATAGACCCGATAGATATGCTGATGAGCTGCTGCATTTGTAGGTGGAAGAGATGATAATTGCACCGGTTGAGTTGAGTCTTGTTGATTTGGTGAATTGTGTGTACCTAAAATTGTCAATATTCTAATTTTTTAACATTATTACTAAAAGAACACGTATTCCATTTTCAAATAATGTATTTGGAGAGCACTTTTCCAGAGTTACATGGCGTTATCATAAGCGGATACGCGCTTCCCACTCTCCGTGCTATGTCTCGAAAACGGTTAATCATTCGAAAAAATGCAATACTAAACTTGTAAATGCTCTACAAGTTTTGTAATAACCTCCAATGACATGCGACACATACTAAGGGAGATATTTGCAAAAAACTGATACTCGTGACCTTTGATCATCGATATCTACAGTAGCGGACACGAGATCTTATGAGACTTTTTACCTTGTTTTTAGTATATCAAAACAAAGGTATATGCAAATTTTCAGCTTTCCGACTTTCATTCCGAGGTTTAGCCTTTATTTCGCCTTGTTTGACTGCATTAACACATATCCCCTTAAAATTTTGTAGTAACAATGTTTTGCTTTCCAAATCATAGAAAGTGATTTCTTTAATTGATTATCTTTTAGTTTTGATCTTGAATGAAGGACATACAAAATTTGCAGCTAGGAGCAATAGGGTCATCCTCCATTACTACATGTGGTGAACACCTTAGAGGTTGCAATTAATAAATGTAACAACAAAGTTTTAGTTCATCATCTATTAGTATTTTATTTTAAAGTTTAAAGTTTGAATTCCCAGATATCACAGATGGAAGAACGGTAACGATTTTTTGACTCTGTATTCGCGTTTGAACTAGTAAAATACTAAATACGTTTTCAGTTTTATTACAATTTTATCATTGTTTGACATTTTAATATGGCGAAACCGAGATGGCAGCCGAAATTAAAAGAAATAAAAAATCTAGAAACTTTCCAGTAAAAATACCAAATCATATTGAAAACTGTATCTAAATCGATTCATCCATTATAGAAGATAAGAGAAGAACAAAAACACACAAACTTCTAAACTCATATAAACAAGATGAAAAATTTATATAAGTGTAAAAAAAAATGTTATTTTTTTTTTCTGATGTTAAACAATGTAATACTTATGAGAAATTAAATTTTTTATGAAAGGACCTCGCACTTTTCTTATGGAGTTCCCTGGATTTGACTGAAACTATGTTATTTTATAGTTCAAGTGTTGCTGGTCAAAAATTATTGTCACACCTCAACTATGGACCATTTTTGCGCTATGAGGGCCGGAAGGTCAGTTATAGTACTTCAATCTATAGTCCAGTTGAAATAGGTTTTGAGAACGAAATTACACTATACTCTGTTTTTTTGTCAAAGTCAAAAATAGAAATATTCTATTATGTTCCCTAGATTCTTTTGATGTGTGTATTTACTGCCATATGTTCTAATAGTAGGTAATATTCTTATCTTGATCTGATTTGTTGCTGGTTGCTTTTTCTTTGGATCTTCCTGTTTTGGTAAATTTTATAAAAAAAAAAAGTTAGTAACAAAATAGTGTAAAATAAGAGTGGCCAATCAGTCCCAACGTGGACGATATTCATTTTTTTTTAAATTTTAATTGCTATCAGTGACCTACAATTTTACCAAAGCTATTAATATCTAACCCTTTAGGGGTAACAAAAAATACTTACTAAAAATATCGACAATGATTCAAAATAAAAAAAAAACATATGTTATAGATATAATGAGGCATATATTTGTCAAAAACCCAACCAATTATATTTTGTCAGTAAGAATCTTTAAATACTATTTCACAACATATAATTTTTTGAAATCGATAAATTGGGTAGATCATCTTCAAAAAAAAAATCACGTTTTTCGCGATTTTTTTTGTCCTCATATTCTTATGGTATTATTACCGTATATACCGGGTGTAAACGAATAGGAGGCCACCCCTGCAACTTCCTTGTTTTTAAAGATATTGGGATGAAATTTTGTATGGTGAAATTAGGTAAGATTTCCAACTTTTTGAGACCTATCCGCTATATTTATTACTTCCGGTTTCACCGGAAATGGCCCCAATAGTCTTTTCTAAATGGATCACATTTTGGATAAATTTATAATATTTTGAACAATTTATACAGTGTTGCACGAAAAATAATTCGAATTTTAGTTATCAATCTAGATGGCTGCGAATATGTTAAAATTAATTTTGTTCCAATGTAATTCATATAAAAAATACGAAAACGTCAATATGTCCAATAATACATCATACAGGGTGCTCTAAACTCATTAAAAAAAATCACATTTTTCAAAATGACTCATTTGTTTAAAACATTATGATATGGGCCACCCAGATATTCAGAAAGCTCTATTTAGTAGGAGTTAAACGGTACCAAAAAGTTCCATAATGTGTAATCGTTACCCGGCAGGAATGACAATTTTTCTTAAGAAATTTATGATTTATATCTAACTTCATTTAAATTTTGATCAACCCTGTATATTTGTGTTAATATTTAATGATATGCCACCCTTCGCAGGAGACAGAATGGGCCTCTGGCTCATTCTTGTTGCATATCATAAAATATTAATACAAATATACAGAGTTGATAAAAATTTAATTAAAGTTAGATATAAATCATAAATTTCTTAAGAAAAATTGTCATTCCTGCCGGTAACGATTACACATTACGGAACTTTTGGTAAATAGAGCTTTCTGAATATCCGGGTGGCCCATATCATAATATTTAAAACAAATGAGTCATTTTGAAAAATGTGATTTTAATGAGTTTACAGCACCCTGTATGATGTATTATTGGACATATTGACGTTTTCGTATTTTTTATATGAATTACATTGGAACAAAATTAATTTTAACATATTCGCAGCCATCTAGATTGATAATTAAAATTCGAATTATTTTTCGTGCAACACTGTATAAATTGTTCAAAATAGTATAAATGTATCCAAAATGTGATCTTTATTTCAAAAATGTAAAAACATACAGGGTGGTCCATTTAGAAAAGACTATTAGGGCCATTTCCGATAAAACCGGAAGTGATAAATATGGCGGATAGGTCTCAAAAAGTTGTAAATCTTACCTAATTTCATCATACAAAATTTCATCCCGATATTTTCAAAAACAAGGAAGTTACAGGGGTGGCCCACTATTCATTTACACCCGGTATATATATATATATATATATATATATATATATATATATATATATATATATATATATATATATATATATATATATATATATATATATATATATATATATTAAATTTTTAAGCAGCAGTTTACGAAATAGAATTTTTTTAGGGAATAATACAAAGGAATTTCGGGGACAAAAAAAAAATCAAGAAAAGTATGTAATTTTTTGGAGGTTGAGGTTTTTTTTTGAGTAATTTTATCGATTCCAAAAAATTATGTTATCTTTTTTAAATTGGATTTTAATCCAAGAAGAACCAATAGAAAATCTACAAAGTTTCTAGTACCGAAACATTTCTATTTACCGCAATGAGTGGTATATGCCTGAGGTTATAAGCAACATCTGTAAAAAATATGTGGTAAACATAAAAAACTAAATCTGAAAAAATGACTGAATATCATTTGTAAGAATTGAAACGTTTAAGATCACAAATCAAAAAACAGATTAACCCTTTCAGGGCAGATAAAACATGACAAGAGATACGATTAGAGCCTTTATGAACCTCATTATTATTAATATACGTAAGGATCTTAGAAACTTTGAGACTTCTTATCCGAGTTGGAAAAAATTTTCGTGGTGAAGGTATTGTCAACCAGTTTTACTAATATCGTTGTCATTTTTTTTTCCAATGGACAGGTCGCGATTTAAATATGCCTTACTATTGGATCTTCAGTACTGCGTACCTCTACACGTGATACCCTGAGACGTCATTGTTCTACAGAATATACAAAATCAAACAACCCCCGGCGAATGATTCTCAACTTTATTACAGATAATGAAAAAGAAGATAAATATTTTTGGTCACAAAATTCACATAATTTAATTAATTCATTATTTGTCAAAGTTCATTTTTGCGTACATAAGGTGGTTTCACAGGATAACCACTAGTCCTGAAAGGGTTAAATTATCCTATGATACATATTTAGCAAATATTCAATCATCTATTAATACTGGATTTTTTGTGCTTTTAGTAGTGTGTACTTGAAACCAAATGAACGTGACACCAATTGTGAAACTGATATCATAAACTTAAATTCTGTTTCGGTTTGTGAGATAACTAATGCTATTACGAAACTTAAAATAAAATGACGTCTGGTTTTGTCATTATTCAATCTTCTTTTATAATTAAGGATTAAAGTCCTTTGGTTTTTGCAAACGCATTACAAATAATACTCAATATGACATTTGAAAACGAATAACTTTCCTAACTCTTGGTTTGCAAAAGTTAGTCCAGTTTTCAAAAATGGCGATTGCTCATGTGTGTCAAACTATCGAGCTATAATCATACTTTCGAATTTCGCTAAAGTCTTCAAGATAATCTTATACAACCGAAATATCTCAATGTAAGTCAACAGATTTCTCTTTCACAGCATGATTTTGTAAGTAATAGATCTACAATTAGTAACTTGACAGTATTTACTCAGTATATATCTGATCACATTGATAAACTTGGACAGATGGATACGGTGTACAGACTTCTTGAAGACGTTCAATAAAATTGATCATACTTTGTTATTAAAAAAATTACAAAATTTCGGGTTCAGCGCTCCTCTAATATTTTTCACCTTGTATTTATTAGACAGAGAGCAATATATCACGTATAATGGTTAGAAATCGGAAGTTTTCGTAACCACTTCTGTGTTCCACAAAGTTCGAATTTAATTTCAAAAAAAAGTTTTATAGACCAAGAAAAAGGATCCCCTCTCTACTGTTTCTATTTTTTATTAATGATTTACTACGAGTAAAATTATTTGTAACAAACTATGTACTTTTTGCCGACGATTTAAAAATATTTAGTAGTATTGAGTCTGAGGATGATTGTGATATTAAATAGTAAGTTACAAGGCTAGTGCTTATTAAACAAACTTCATTTGAATATTAATAAATGCAAAGTTTTATCATTCACTACTAACTGGAAGATATTAATAGAAGAACTAGTTTTTAATTATGATTATAGTATTAGTGGTATTATTTTATCCCGATGTACAGATGCTAAAGATTTAGGCATAATTTTTTATCATCAGCTTTCATTTAAACAACATTAATCCATGTTGTAATTTTTATAATTTATGTATTTTGTCTATTTAATATTTTTACAACCAGCACTTCATGATTATTTGCACCTTTTGTCTTGTAATTGGGTAAAAAGTATTATTATTATTGTTAAACACATTATAGATTTTAAAAGTTATTTATGAAAAATGCTGTTTGGTCTATATTACTCCATTATTGTGACTATTTTCGGATCGAAGCTGGTAGTTCTACTCGGCAAACTCTTTTTGTTTCATTGCATACCCTAAATACTAGTTGAAAATGAGAAAATATTTGGTTAGCTAATTAATCAGGTTTTGATGAATTTTATTCTTTGAAAAATGTACTATTGGCAGTGAGTTTCAAATTTTGTTGTTTGACCTCTACCAATATTTGCACTATCATTAGCTTTTCATGTTTCCTGCCTTTGAAATAATTTATTATTTAATTTTTGTATTAAATGAAAGATTATCTTACATTTTGTTTTTTCAGTTTTAGTGGACACCAGAGTGTGGTATCATGGAACAAAGATTGCACCAGGAGAATTTAGTCTTTCAATTCAATCTGAATATGGGTAGTCTCACGAATGAGAAATATCTTTCATGCGTTTTTAATTCGATACATGTCTTTCTCACACAGGTATTTATCATAGATTTTTTTAAGAATGTATTTTAAAATGCCTCTACTGAAAAGCATTTTTGTTAAAGGTTTAATCATATCATTTTCAATGGTTTATAATAATCAGATTAAGATTTAACAGTGTATTTATATTGTCAACTATGCTCAAAACTAGTGAGTTTCGTCAATAGATGAAACATTAGTTTTCATTTTTCCTTTTCTCTTTTTGAGATTTTCTCTACATATGGAGGTACTTATCCTCTTCAAATGATAATAACCTAAAGAAATTTACAAAATAGTAGATTTACCCAGTATATTACTGAAAAATAACCCCTACGCCTGTGATTTTTACGTCATTTATATTATTTGTCAAGAAACACCCTCTAATTGTTTCTTTCACGTAAACATTACAGGATTATTTCTCAGTAATATACTAGGTACTTCTGTTATTTTGTACAATCCTTAGACGTTATTATAGAAGAATTATCCTCACATAAATGATAAAAAAAATCACAAAAATTAAATATTGAGACAATGCCATAATTAACATATAGACAATATTGGTTTTTAAATACATCATTAATTTAAATTAAAGCAGGTTATCATTAAAAATATTTCTGTTGCTGTAAACAAATTCATTCACACTTGTTTTAAGTTGGTATTTCAAAAGCCCTAAATGCAGTATGTTGTCTGAATTGCATTAGTGTTGACCTTAGTTTACTAATCTAGTTTTTACAAAAGGTGTATCTGGTTGAGATTTATTCCACTTATTTTGCTAAAACAAAATACAAATATACATTTTTTAGGGAGCTGGGTCGGTTATAGTTAGAATGGTATTCAAATACCGGGTTCGGATACATCAAATGTATTTGAATACTGGATACAAGATACGGATACTTTTTACTTTACAAAGTATTTGAATACCTTGTATTTGAATACTTTTTTCGGAAACGGATACCAAATACTTTTCTTTCATTTGTGAAAAAAAAAAACTTGTGAAATTCAATTTTCTTTAAAGCTGTCTGAGAAGTTGTCTGATTTTTTAAAATAAATATTCTGAGGAATTGAGTATTTCCTAAAAGTGCCTTTGTATATTTTACTTGTTTTCTAGTAACAAAAACAAAGCCCAAAACAACAAATTAATTTTAAGCAAGAGTGGATTTACAGGGAGGGGCGGAGTAATGGAAAATTTTAAATATTTGGGAAACAAATTACGAAGCAATAGTATCGGCCAGTAGCCTTCCCGTTATTTTTGTGTTTCATTTTATATTTTTAATTATATTTTATTTAGTTGTGTTTATCATGCCCAAGCTCAAGGCTGAGATATCCACCCTTGATTGTAAGTGCAAAAAAACATCTAGATAAAATAATAAATTTATTCCACATTTTTAAAAAAACTAAAAAATATAATATTAATATATGATTTAAAAAGTTTTGCTTATTCTGAAAAATACTTAACTACTTTAACTATAGTTGGAATGTCGATATAACACACAGGGTGGTTAAAAAATAAGAAAACTTGAAATTGGTGCGAGGGTAAAATACCAGTAATTGAAATTGAAGTAAAAAACAAAAAAACATTTTTAACTGCTATTAAGAACCACTGCCTAAGGAATCACTACTTCCACATCCAGATTTTCTATCCAAGTCTCTCACAACGAAAAAAATCTTGATACTATATTTGCACTCCACTATGTGGAAATAATTGTTTATGGGACTTTAATATAATATTTGAAATTGTCAACCTGAAAAATCCATAAAACGATATGTCACATTGGTAGTGGGGTTGGTGGTAGGGGGGTGTTAGTGGGGTGGATAAGTAAAAAAATTTTTTTATACCTTTGGTTCTTGTACACACACTAAATCACAATTTTATTTTTTTCGGCCCCTTTACTTATGCGGTGGGGGTGGACCTTAGCTTCTCATCTTGTATATATTAAATACCAATTTTATTGACTCTTGCTTGATTTACCTATTTACGTCCATTTACTTCAATGGAATAAGATCAACATATAATCTAGTTCCAGATCTCGTTATAGTACATACGTGTACCTACCAATTTCAAGTCAATATCTTAAACAGTTCCATGCACACAAAAAAAGTTACAGACCAACAGACAGAATTTTTTTTCACTCAAATTTAAAATCTCGACGTTTCATGACATTCTAAGCCTATTTGAACAATCAAAATTTTTAAAATTTTATTTTGCGTTACTACTCTTCACTGGGTGTGGAAGTAATTTAAAGTCTTATAGGAAAAATTGTTCCGAATGTCAATAGAAGTTCAGATATAAGATTTGATTTAAATTATCTAGTTTTTTTGACGCTCTAACATTAAATCAATTTTGCAAAGTTAACTAAACAAAGTGGATTATTTATTAATTTGTTTAATTAAATAATCTCAAAACATTCACTTTTTTATATTGTCCATGTTACCAAATAAATTACCCACTTTGCCACTTTGCTTGGTTATGTTTGTAAAATTACTTTATACTTAACGATGCCTAAAAAAATTGAGATTATGCTTTCAAATTTCATATCTGAACTTCTATCTTGAGATATTATTATTATTATTATTATTATTATTATTATTATGTCTAAAGGGCTAAACCAATCTAAAATTTATTATCAGAATGACTTGAACACGAATATTTACTTATTTTAAAAATATAATTATTATCTATATTACCCCAATTAATATAAATCGATAAGATCTTTTTCTTGAAAAAAAAAAAATGTATATATATATATATATATATAAAGTCAAATAACAACTGTGTTCTGTTGTTAATACCGTGACCAATGAAATTATTTTCGGGGACGATTCGCCGGATGTCTGCATTCTCTCGGCATTTACCATTACATTGAGTGTTTGGAGCTCTGAAGTGTGTTTAACTTAATTACGTTAAGTGATAAAAACCTACGATCCGTGATCTGTCAAAATATATTAGAATATATTTTTTTACGGTATTCAGATATTTTCAGTATTCAAATGCTTTTATTGTATTCGGATCGTTTTGTTGTATTCTGATACTTCTGTTGTATTCGGATACTCTTGGTGTATTTGGATACTTTCGATGTATTCATACTTTATCTGTATTCAAATACTTTTATCGAATACTCACCTAATGTATTCGAATAACAGATACAAAAAAAAAGTATTTGAATACAGCTTTCGGGTGTAGACAAACGAATACTACCCAGCTCTGTTTTCTAGGAAGTTTTTTATGATGTCAATACTAATAATTATATGAAATGCCATATCTATCTAGTGAAATATTAAGATGAGTAAGTAGTTAAATTTTTTTGTGAAATATATATATTTTATTGTAGAATATGTTGCATTGTTTGTCTTTGGATTTTTACATCTGTATCAAATTAAACGACCAGCTTTTCGTTTTCGAATATCAACACCAAAAATTCAAATCAATTTGATTGTTAACCTAAGAAATTCTCTCTAGTATAGGTCACCCCTCAAAGATAGAAATGACAAATTTGATTTGAATTATGACCGACATAAAGATCCAAATGACAACCCATAAGCAGTTGCTATTCATAATTGAAAATAATCATAAGGATGTGTAAGAGAACTATGTAGATGTATTAATTCGAATATATCAAATGGTGCACGTCATCACTAATGATATTCCGATGTCATAAAGTACCAACTCAAAATTATATCAGCTTGCAAATTCCTTTGCGTATATGAAACTCTTAAGTTGGTATTGCGCCACATACATGTTTACATGATAGATTGCACATTGCTTCGAAAAACTCGGCTAAACTTGCATCGTGTTGTCATTTTAGTGAACATTTAATTGATTTTGATTTAATTAGTTAAAGTTCTAGAACTAGGTAAAGTTTAGCTAGTGTGTTTTTCACTATTAATATTATTGTGAATAGTTTAATTAAATATTTTACATGATAACTTCATGTAAACACAATAAAATTGTGACGTCAGATTAATAGTGATGTGCACCTCTTGATATATTGGAACCACTATAATAATGGAGTAACATTGATCCAAAAATGTCAAGTTTAATGATACAGATTTACTAAACTAAAATTGTGGTAATTGTGTAAATACAAAATAGGAAATGACTACTTTTTCTCAGTACCGAAAAGGAATATGCCAGGAAAACTATAAAAATCGTGTCTATATGTATTGCGGTACTCTCCAAGCACTAGTTCAATAGTTAAAAGATCTATTGACCTGTATTTTTTATATGTGTAGCCCATTAATCGGCCTATATATTGACATATAATTTATAAAGTCTTCTTGTTAATCACAATGCCTTACCAGACATTTTGTGATCCATGCATTATTCTAGTTGGCCTCCGTTTGCTCTACAGCACATCTGAGGGCATCACGTCATCTGTCGCGTTTGCCTGTTAGACGCACATCTTCACCAAAGCTCTTTCCCATCAGATTTTCGGTGGCATCATCCCAACGTTTTGGAGGACATTCACTTTGTCTCTTGCCATCAGATTTTCCCTAAATTATCAAATGTTCTATATTTTCTTCTCTCTGATTGATGTGTCAAAAAAATAAGAGGATTCGTGAGAATGTGATGCTGGAGAGTCGCTTTTGAGGAGGTAATTTCTTGGATAATATTGAGCTATTTGAGCGATGGGCTATCCAGGGAATTTGTAGCAAACCTTTCCATTTCCATAGCTCGGAAGTATCAATATGCCATCTGTCTGCTTCTCTAATAGTCTATATCTGAGAAGCGTAAAGTAAGTTGAAGGAAACTACACTGAAAAAAGCGCACATAAAATTACAGCCTCGTTACATTAGAATTAATGGAATTTTACTGTTAGAATGAAGTAATAAGAAATTGCTATAGACAAATACATAAAAATACATGCCACATGGAAATATACATAACTTGCCAATTTATTCCTGTCCTAATGTGATTTTACGTCAACTGTCTTGTTAAATCACAATGTAATTATCCACACTGAGAGCAATTTACTAGCCCTCGTGTAAATTTATAGACAACAGTGGTGTAATTTTACATCCAGTCTGTGAAATTCTAGTCATTATTACTGATCACAGATCTACATGAAGATGCACATAAAATTACACAAGTACTTTTTTCAGTGTAGGGCATTAGCAAGCCTGATCTTTGTGTGTTTCGTTATATATCACGCCAAATTTTGCTCAACTGCTCTTGCCATCTGTAATCTTTGCCAAATCTCATATTCACAGCTGCCAGTTTGTCCACAAGAGCTCTAAGGTATACCATCTTGTTTACTACCTCACAGTCACATATCCTTAATGTGTCTTGGTGGTTATCATTTGCTCGATTTACAATCATAATTTGCGTTTTATTGCAACTTACACTTAAACCATAATCAGAGCTTTTTTTTTGAAGCCTGTGTATGAGTTGAACCTCGCTTACTGCAATTAGGGTGGTATCATCTGCAAATCTCAAGTTAGGAAACTTGATTCTGATAGTAGCTACTCCACCCTGCCAGTCTTCCAGCACAAGTCACATCAAGTGTTCACTATACATGTTAAAGAGAATTGATGACAACACAGTCTTGTCTGATGCCTTGGTCAATTTTGCATTTGTCAATTAGTGTTGTCTATTTTCACCAAAACAAAGTTTTCTTCATTTTCTTCATTCGGTCGACGAATAATAAAATCCAGATGTTTGGGTGTCACCATCTCCAATATACAGCTCTCAGTTTGTCCCATTTCACATTGTCAAAAGACCTACAAAACAAGGCACGTAATATTTTCTTACCTTCTCGATAAGTTGCTGTAATTTCAGTATTTGATCTCTAGTGCCACGTTCTTTAACAAAGTCTGCTTGCTCAGGAGGTATTTGCCAAGAGCAGACACGGAACTAGAAGTACAAAACGGGCCCCGGGAGGAGAAGCCCACAATTTTTTTGTGGGGGGAGAGACACTGCGGCATCACTAAATTTTAAAATACGCACCAGTTACCTAATGTAAAAGGTATTCTACGGTTATTGTGGGTACAGACAGGGAACTAGCTGTGTAGTATTAAGTAGACCGAGGCTGGGCATGCATTTTTTTAGGTGAGCCAGGGAATAGGGTTCAAGCAACTTCACACTATCTTACTTATTTTAAATACTTAGAAAGTTTATTCAGTTCGTGCAGAAGAATAGAATTTTTAATTTGTCAGAGGCCAGAGTGGGCACAAGGGTGGGCCAATGTAATTTTGGGTGGGCCATGGCCCACCGTAGTTCCGTACCTGGCCAAGAGAGATAATTCTGAAATCTGGATTGAAGCACTATCTTATTGGCGTCTGATATTGATACCAGCGATGTGTAGAGTTGTCTGTAGATGAAGAATGTCAAACATCATCAGCGTAACAGGAGAGGAAAAAATTTAAACAAAAATAAACAAATTAAATATTTAATTGATTTCAGACTAAAAATAAGTACAAAGAGAAAGTTTCACTTTTGCCAAAAATGCGGTTAGGCGGTAAGTTATATGCAGAGCTGGACAAAATACATTTAAAACGAGTATTTTCAAAATAAAATATATGAAGATCTGATTGTATTGGAAATACAAAATACATGTATTTTGTAAATACATTTTCAAAATACAAATACATAGGTAAAGTTGAAAAAAATATATATTTATTTTTGAAGTGATTTATTACACTAAAATTATCTCAAAAGAAAATTTGTCTATTCTCTCTCATAAGCACTAATTTTTTAAACATACTATCACTTAAAGAGTTTCTTTTTGGGATTATTTATGATAATGGATATTACCAATATAATAATAGTAATATCCATTGAAAAATAAAAATAAGGACATCTAATGCTGTTTGTAGTGTATTCACAACTTGAAGACTTGGTTTCTTGCTAATTAGTTATTAATGAGAAGTCTTACAACATATTTGTCAGAATTCATTGCAAGTGTGCAAATAGAAACAGATTTACATTAGAAAAAAATAGTTTTCCTATTTTTTTGCTCATGACAGTACAATAGTACAAATACTAGAAATAGTCTTGGTTGTTGAATCTACTGGATTCGTACTTTTTAACATTATTCTACTATTTCTGTTCCATAAATAGTGAGAAGTTGTCTGCCAGGGTATACGCGGGACAAGATTCGTTAGAAGTGTTTCAACTAGGTAAAAAAAAAATTGTGTCCTCAACTGAAACCATTATCGATCAAATTTTTTTTGTGAATTATGGATATCATGAAGTGATCGAAAAAATCCTGCCCGCCATCATACTTGTGGGGCAAAATGAATCTGTTACTTGAACAAGTCTATGAAAGACGAGGTAGGTAGACTTAAATCATTAATGTTTCAACTTCCTATATTGATAATTTATGGTTAGAATGCAAGAAAAACATAATCTGCTGGTCTTTCAGTGACACTATTTTTTTTTTGTATAGTTTAGACGCTCCTCTGGCGAACATTGTCCCGCTACTCGCATGGCAGATTCGCCATTCACTAAATAAGGGGACATGTACACTACGAAAAACAAATTCACTGAGTTGATAAAATGGATCAACCAAAACTGTCGCTAGCTCCCGGACCATAAGCGTGAGGAGTACAGAGCACAGACGGAATGAGATGATACGATGATATCTACCTTTGTACCTTTTTCACAGTGGCGTCGCATTGGGATGAAACCTGTGAGAAGAGTAGGAGAGAGTGAAACAAAGTAAATTGTCATGAGTGAAGTTGTGCTTTTACACGTAACACATAACGTATCCTATAAACTAGACGTAAACCGAGACATAAACTTTATACATACTCTTTGTAGATTTATTGAAGTTTTTATAAAACTGTTGAACATTTTATATAGTATCTTAGTATCTAGCATTTACGCAGTTTTTTTTAAATATGGCAATATTTTAGGTATCATTGCTGCATATGTATTTTGAATTTTGAAGAGTATTTTGAAAATACATATTTGTGAAAAAAATGTATTTTCGATACAAAATACAAATTGTATCGAAAATACGTGTTTCTAATACTGCCCAGCTCTGGTTATATGAATTGCAAGTTTATATGCTTATTGCAATTGAAAATCTGATCTTCCAGTCATAAACCTGATATTCAAGAAAAGAATTCCTTAAATGGATAGAAAATAGGGCAAAATGGAATGGAATTCCCTTTCCTTTAATTAAACTCTAACTTTTCGAGCAAATTTTAGTCCCTTATAAGCACAAAACTTTTATAACTTAACTAGATTGGTTGAAATTCAAAAAGTGTTCAGTGAAAAAAAATTGTTGGCAATTTTAGATAGTCTCTTGGATTACAGATTTGATTTTTTTTATGCTAATTCAACATTCTAATAGTTTGAATAAAATTGACAAGATAAAAAAAATGCGAATCGTAGGTATTTTTTTGACCCTAAGAAACTATTATTAGAAATACAATGTTATAATGTTGAACAAAAATGCAGCTGAGGCTGTAAGAAATTTTTTTATATCTTATGTTTTTTTGAAAGAACTTTACTCTGAACCCCAACTAAGAGGCACATCATCATATTATTTTTAAATTTTAGTATTTCTACTCATAGATGAATCCATAGAAGAATATATTTTCATGCCTAATCTGTTAAGTGGTGGTTTTGATTTTCTAATATTTCTTTTAGGATGTTCAATAATTTTTAGGTAAAAAAAAAAATTAGTGGTGGCTCCTGATATGCAAAAGTTAGAGAAAAAAAAACTCCTTTTTTTATTCGTATATACACATATGACATATCGTTGAAGAGAGCTTTTCGAGTAGGTCATATTTCTTTCAAATTAAAATTTTAATTAATTGTTCTGAAGCAATGTATGTGAAATTTAGCTGTCCCTCTCTCTTTTCTAAAGTGCGCGATCCAAAAAACTTTTTGATCTTATGAAGGAAAATAAGTTTGCTTTGGTCATCTCACGTTATCGGAATCTACCATCAGTAAGAATGAGTATTTTATTTTTATTAAATGGTAAGCATTAAATGAAAAGTTAATAAGCCTTAATACAAATATTACTATTAGAAGCATGATATACATAAGTTTCTAACTTAATAAGAACTCATCATTGTTGAAAGCTCCATCCGTACTTATAGAGAAATATAATTTTAATAATGAAAAAGTATATCCTCGTTTTATTGGGTTAAATGGAGAGCGATTCTCACTAGGAGATACAATAATTTCCCAATTCCGCTTTTCTGGCAAAAACAAGAAATGTTCAGGACTACGGTTGTTTTTATAGAATTACATTGAAACTATGGCTGTATTTGTAGAAACAGTTAAACTTTAGAGTAATAAAACCTATGATGAGCACTTCTTCCAAGTATGTTATGAGTTATGCGATAGGCTCAGTGGTTAGCTCGACTAGCTTGTACTCTGAGCAAAGTGGCAAAGTACACAGTAAAAAAAAATCTTAGTAAATTACCCCAAGAAGTGGTTTGAATTTCACTATAAATTGTAGGGCCTCATCTCCTTTACGACAAGTGGACGATTCGGTTCAACGCCGAAAAGTCAGAATCTATACTCTTCACATGCCGGTTTACTGAGAACCGCATTTTAACGCCTATTTCGGTCGGGGGTCGCCAAATTCCTATTAAACGGTGCGTGAAGTACCTTGGGGTTAATCTGGACAAGAGACTGACGTGCAACACTCACATCAACGAGACAATACGGAAAGTCTACTCCATGTCCAGGAGTCTGTATCCCGGCCACGACAATGAGAAAACTTCGTGTTCTAGAGCACAAATTTATGCGCCTCATTTCTGATTCGGGCAGATACACCTCACTCAGAGATCTGTACGCCTGCTGTAACGACATAACTCCACTAGCGGATTACGTTCAACAGATTTCACAAAAATTCTACGAATTCAACCTAGCGATAGTCCGCTTACCCGCAACATAACACACATCAGACAGCATAATGCAATTCCATTTAATTTGAAACACCCATTACCATACCAGGCGTTGCCTATTTTCAGGCAACTTCCACCTTAGCCAACTTCTTCACTACTATAGTCTACCTTTACTCTATCATTATCCTCACCTATCAACTTTATAATCTTAACCCCCTCTCTATTCCCTTTCTGTTTGTTCATTGTTCATCTTTTTTGTTCTTTTTGTCCTCTTTTGTTCCAAAATTCATCCCTCGACCGATAACCTTCTTGAACTTTTAAAACCCACAACTATTAACTTCCTCTACTTTCCTGGAGGCAGGTAGACCACCAGGGTGGAGAATTACTTCGAACGGGTTTTTTCGTTGTGTTTTGTTTTCCCGTGACAGTAACCAAAATTTCTTTAGTGTTTTTTGTGCGTGCACAGTGCGACAATTTTCAAAATATACATTAATTAGTTTTAGGCTCTTATGGGCAGCATAGTTTTAAGGCATTGTTGTTTTTAAATTCGCTCGGCGAATAGGAGTTACAACTCCTCACCTGAATTACCGTTCTTAGCCGAACCGAACCTGCTCCGCCCAACCTTACACCCACTACGGTGCTGCGCATCGTGGTTGCCAGGTTGGCTCCGGGTCAGGTTCTGACTAGGCGCACCTGTACTTTTAATTATAAATAAAGTCTTGTTGATTGATTGATTCATCTCCTTTACGCAGACAAATCTAGATTTCCTAGACTTATAAAGGTCATTGAAGGCAATAAAAAACATTTTCTTGCTCATAACCAGATTTGTTAAATTATTTAGTCATGCTGAAATCAGGTAGTTCTATGTGAAATGTGAATTTTTGGACTATAATTATTTCTCAATTACAGTGAGAGCTGATTTGAGAAAGTTAGATTTTTTTATGGTTATGATTTTACACTACATATTGTGTAACCATTATATTTATAATTGGTTGATTATTAGAAAATTCCAAAATCACAAAAACAATGATTTAGTTTCAGTACAGTTTTTTGTCACCAGTTAAACAACCAGTGAAAAAATTCACACCATTTGGAAACCAAAATAATCTTGTCATATGTCTTTGGTTTTTGGTATTGTGATTTCGTGTTTGACAGTTTTACTAATTATTATTAAAATATATATTATCCAAAAAAACACGCTTATTGCACATTAAAAAAAATTGCAAATAAATATAGAATTTAAAATACAGGTTATCACCTCATAACGATATAATAATTCAGGATGAATGTCGAATATCAGCTGAGAAGTTAGGTTAAACTGACATATGTCAATAATTTATTATTATGGGATTACTGACTTAACTGTCATTGGCAGCTATAATATCTATAACTTTTAAATTTATCATCAAAATTATTAAAATAAAATAATATATACACAATATATCATGTTTGACAAAGTCATAATTTCATTATTGTATAACTGAATTAATGATATTGGAAATCTTTTTGTGCTAAAATATTTTATATTTTTTTAAAATTCAGTTTTGGTGATATATATCAAGTAAAGTTATTATTTTAACAATATAATCAATTTAAACCAAAACAATAATTTCTTAAATAAAAATAAGAAATAAGAATACGCCCGTCTAGACATATTTCAAATGATTTTATTTGGCGGGAAATAATTTAACCAATCATAGACAACTTTCGCTTAGACTGTAACTAACTTATATGAATGCCAAATTGTGTATTTACTTTACATTATTTTACCTATGGCACTTCTATTTTTCTCAATATCTTGAATATCAATAAATATTATACACATGTATTTAGAACGAATTAAAACGTATTTATATTTGTTATTATGTAGAAGTTATCTTAAAAATGTAAACAAAACTCACGGTGAGGATTATGTGGCAACATTTCTTGCATGCCGCTAGCTACACTTCTTGTCACAATACAAGTGAAAGAGATATATTGGTTAGATTTATTTGTTTATGTGGCAATAAACTATTAAGATGGAGTTGAATTTTGTGAAAGGAGATTCGTCCAATTTGCCCAAAGTTGATTATGACTTGATAGATTCTTTCTATAACAAAATTTGGATTTTTGAAGGGATGTTATCAAAAATATTGGAAGCTTGCCACCAAGTTCTTCGAATATCAATTTTTTCGGAACAGTTACAAAATTTTTTTCCGAAGCACTTATATTTGTGTTTCCACGACTTTTATAAAATATCTCTTAAATGATATTATCTACTATTTGTAAATTACAGCAAATACTTCGATGAAAGAAACTGAAATGCTTCAAATCAACACGACGGCGACGTTAGAACACATCTGTCATTTGACTAGCCGTTGACATTGTTGTCATGTTTTGCTAAATATGTTTTTAAAAATCTAATCGGTATTAAAAATTATTTAAAACATTTAATAATTCACGCCTATTATTATTTTTTACATAAGAAAATTAAATTTCATGGATAAATATATTAAAATTGATTTAATAAATAAGTTTTATACTCCTGTTTTCTTCAATTATCTTTGCTAGAACTAGAGAAGGAATTTCAACTTGGCAACACCACACTGTTTTGTATAAAACCATTCTATCAACAAATCCATACAGTCCAGCTACTTCATCGGCCAAACTACCTACGTCACCAATTTAAAACACCTGTTGCTCCACTTATTTTAACTTCTGTTTTCTCAAAAAATTGATAATTATTTTCGCGGAAATCTGTATTGGAAGGCTTGTTTGTACATATTCTATGATATTATTCAATTAAAAAAAAAAGGAAAATACCTCATTATCAAGGAAAATATATATGTGTAAACAGCTTTGATAGTGACATATTACTACAAAATTTACTCACTGTTATTTATTCACTATAATTCATATTAAGATAAAGTATATACAGCAAAACTGAAGAATTTATGAATAAAGTTTCTTGGGTAGAATATATTTGATGTAGATATGACAGAAAATCTAATAAAATTAAAATGAATTGAAGATGAAATGGTTGCTATTTACAAAATGTGAATTATTTTATTTCAATTAAATAAGAAACATTATGTTACATATACTTAACCTAGCTTATTTATTAAGTACTAACTTTAATATTAGTTTTTAAGTACAAGATTTTAGATTTTAAGTATTGGATGAAATATTTTATTATGTACCTCAATTTTTTAAATATGGTTCACAATTTTATATAAAAAAACAGGTCCTGTGTTAAGCCAGTAATATTAAATAAGTATATGCTTATTTGACTTTTTCCCCGCCTTGTTTGCTTGTGCTATTCATGGAACATGTAAGCGACAAACACTGTGTTCAAAGGTGTCATAATATATATACTACTACTTTATTTACAACCTGCACTATAATTTTCTACACTGAAAATAAATCTTGTGTTATTCTAGTCTCTTAAAAAGATTTTATTCTGTATATGGAAAGCATGTCACAATTAAAGAAACATTTATTGAATGTTTTAAATTGTTAGTAATACCTAGATACTTAATGTTTTTTTATTTGGATATGCTTTTTGTTAAAGTTTTACTAGTACAAAGCAGATTATTTGTTTTATATTACAACTTTAATGTTACCATGTTCTAGTTAATAATTCTAGTGCAATTATGTGCCATTTGAAATGAAATGTATATTTTTCTTATTACCGAACAAATATCAATAAATATTTTGTTGTTATTGTAGTTTTAACTATATTGTTGAAATTTTTAGTATCCCAAACATTGTTGATGCTGAGAAGTATATTTTCCAGAAACACAACATTATAATCGTTGTGCATTTTGCCTACTAAGTTGACATTATCTGAAGTAGTGTTTAGTGTTTGTGGTAACTACTTCATCATCAGTAGTGCCAGTGTCACATAAAGGTTCCAACTTCTCCAAGACCGATAGTGTTGTTAGTTCTGGTCTATCATATTCTCCGTTAAATCACAAGATGGTCACTTGTTTCATATTTTATAAATAAACCCAAGAAATCACTGCACAGAAATCAGATCTTTTATTGATATTAGTCATGAAGGTTCTACTTTCACGGGGTATCATCGTAAATGTTTCAAATGAATGCTGCTGTCTGACCAAGACCAGTTCAATATTGTCAGCAGAATAATTAGGCCTATACTACGTGCAAAAAGATTAGACAGTGTAGGAATGCGAGTTCGGGACCTTAAAAGTGGAGCGGCAAGTGCTTAAGGATGCATAGGGCACAGCACGCAGTCATCAGGCATGCGCCTGCGCATGCCCCACTCTTTTTAACCCCAACTCGCATTCCTCCACTGTCTGCTCTTTTTGCACATAGCATAGTGAGTTTTTAAATTCATCAAATGCAATCACTGACCATTGGCTGTCTTCCATTTTAGCAATCGACCTATTTCACGTTAGAAAGTTTGGTAAAAAGTGCCATTGCGAAGGCTAAGTTGGTATCACTCAAAGTAGTAAAAAGTCACTGCACATATTAATAATAATCATATAACATTGCTTTCAGTATCTTTAATGTTAAGCTTACTTTAGTAAGTTTAAGCTATAAGTTTTAAGCTTACATTAGTAAGTTTAACATTAAAAATACTGAAAATAATCATATGATTATTATATTATAGGTATTTCATTATTACAACTTTTGGGAATTAGACGAGTTGGTCAACATGTACATGTAAGTACTGAAAAAAATCAATTACAGCTATATTTAGAAAAAATGTTGAATTTTGGATTATCTACCCAGCTGAAAAATCTACTTATAAAAAAAACTGAAACTTGAACTAAAATAAATCCTCATACAAAAGGCTTACTATATGACAGACGGATATATCCATGACGTGACTTTCTTATAACTCTATTTTGTTCATGAACTAATTTTAATACATTAATACCTTTATACATTTTATCTCTACACTTATATATTTTATATACAACTATTTATCGATCTTTTCATTTATATAGGTATGTTTTTTTTTCTTTCTAGTGTGTACGGCTTCTTTTTTTATCATTCTATTGACATATTCTATACCCATTTGGGTTTTTGTTATATAAAGAACAAATAAAAGTATCTACCTATCTCTCTATTGTGGAAGGCAGTAAACTTCTCTTCAACTGTATTACTGTTGTAAATATCAAGCCATGTTCTTTGCTTGAAGAAAAGATAAGTTGTTCAATATTATTATTGCTATATTTCCTATTTAACTTTTATTTGTTACTGTATTTCTAAGATCACTATAGATTAGTTCGAGAATCAGACCACAATGGTTTGAGGTACCCAGTGTAATAGTTGACGCATTTGGACAGTTAAAATTTACAAAAATGTTGTCTAAACAGTTACCTTTATCGTGTGTATGTTCGTGAATTAATTGACGTGATCCAAAACTCACAAACAGATTACTAACTTTTTGGGTGTTGGCATTTTTTCTTGATTGATTAAAATGTACATTAAAGTCACTAGCAAGAGTATATTGGTATTATTGCCAAAAGTTTCAGCGTTTCTTAGAGGGTCATACATTATTTCTAGAAAGTCATCAACAGTTATCTGTTTTACTGTTAATCTATAAATGGTGATAACAATCAAATTAAGTTGTTTTATGTAACAAGCAGACATTTCACATATGTGTTCAACAAATTTTATAACTAAATTAGTTATTTTGGTAGCTTGTAGACTATTGTGAACATATTTACAACCCCCATTTTTTGAATTTGGTATACAGTAGTAACTTACTATGTTAAACTGACTTAAATTGTAACAATCAACTTCATCTGATTTTAGCCAATGCTCCGCAATGCAGAGTAGACTATTTGGATAGATGTACTTAACATTAAAAAGTATTCTAATTCGAGTATTTTATTCCTTAAACATTGTGCATTTAGATGGAAAATGGAAATAGTATTTTAGTTTGGTTTGGAGCCCTCTCCTTTTCTTAAATTTATATCTCTAAAAAAAATTTGGTTGGTATGTTGAAGCATTCATTGGTCTATTATCCAGACCAGCATCAGCATCCTTATGTTGGTTATTGAGAAAACGCTTCCCTCGTCGAAAGTCTAACCGATCATAAGTAATGCCCATAGTATAGAATTTACTGCGCATTACCCAGTGATATTTAGAAATGGGAAAAGAGGTTCCAGTCATGTAGTGTTACAAACGCGACTGCTACAGAAAAATGCCACAACAAAACTTTACCTATTTCAAAAATGCACCGGTTACTTCGCCAGGTTTAATTTGGGACCAGTTAGAATAAATACGAATTAGCTGTTTTTGTAACCAGTTACGAAAGACGTTATTTTGTGTAATGAGTAGAATTTGCGAGACGAACGAGGCAAGATCCTGCAAAATAACACGAGTTACACAAGATTGTCTTTCGAAACGTGTTACATACATGATTTTTTCTATTTTTAAAAGTCTAAAAACCCTTTAAACAAATGAAATAGGTGTACTTAAAGATCTTAAAAATTAAGTAATCTTTATGAAAAATTGTTACTTTTGCTGCTATCACACATTATAATTTTAATGTCAAAATTGACAGACGTTATTTAGCCAAGTTACAATATTATTTGAAATCCTAATTTGATAACATAAGGTAAATCGTATTAATGAAAAAATTTTGTTAGCATATTTTGAAGGAAAGAAGAATTTAGAAGCTTCCACTTATGGACTCAGTATTCCATTTTGTGTTGAATAAACATTGTTTCTTTTTCTTTTTGAGAGTTGTTTATCTTTCCTAATTGATGACATAACAAACTTTTCCTCACCAGTTATGTAAAATTTTACTTTTCATAATAGTCTAGGTGCCCGCGTACATAAATGCAATTTATACATATCCTCGTATAACTTCTTATACGGCATAATTGCGCCTAGTCTATCACTTTTTTCCTTTGTGAAAATTTTCGTAAACGCGGCGTTCCTCCTCGGCATGAAAAAGTCGATTTCCACACATCAGACTGGAAAATCGGCAAATATATTTTGTCCGACAATTCGAAAATTGGAATATACATATTTTTATTAAGCAATCTTGAAAGAATCAGCTGGTTATCAATAAATGTTTTAAAGTTATGTTATGTTATGTTTAGGGTGGTAGACACCCTTAACTTTCCAAAATTTTTGTCGGACAGTTTGTAGAAATATATAGAATATATATGTAGAATCCAATTTTCGAATTGTCGGACAAAATATATTTGCCGATTTTCCAGTCCGACGTGTGGAAATTGTCTTTTTCATGCCGAGGAGGAACGCCGCATTTACGAAAATTTTCGCAGAGGAAAAAAGTGATAGACTAGGCGCAATTATGCCGTAGAAGTTATACGAGGACATGTATAAATTTCATTTATGTACGCGGGCACCTAGACTATAACTGGTTACGTAAAGTAGGACATTTTGACACTTATATCAGTTTTGAAAAGTCACTTTATATGTCAAAATTAGAAAAAATATATTTCAAGCTAAACATCGCCTATATGTGTGTTGATTTATTAATAAAGATGTTTATTATTGTTATTATTCTAATAACGTTTAGTTGACAGTGTGTTAGTGTTACACCCAACAATAAATACATCACAATATAGCTTGGTTACAATCTTTTAGGAGCCAGATATCTTTAAATATTAATTCACTAGACACAATTACGTGGTAAGCTATTGTATTATTGTGCGTGGAATACAGGGCCGGATCTTGAATCCTGCGAACTACACAGCCACAGAAGGCGCCAACTGAAAGAGGCGCCAAATAGGGAAAGGGAAAGGCGCCAAAGACTGAACGAACACCCCTTCCCTACTAAAACAGACTCGACCATCAACTGGCATCAACGCCATGCCCCTACAATTGCTTTCCGCTGCAGCTTCATTCAATTTATTCACGTCTGTCAATTATTTGCAGAATTTTTCTCCATTACAAGTTCCTACAGTTTTTTTGTCATTGAGATGGAGGGCACCAAAATATCGTCCACTTACACTTATAAAATGCCTAGAACCGGCTGATAATCATTTACCTACTAAAAGGATGGACGAGAACTTCGAGCATTGCATTTAATGCGTTTTTATACAATGGTTGTGTATTCACGATGTCTCAGACGATGTGCCACTTATGGATGTTAAGTTGTACGTAAATATCAATGCTTGTACACAGATATGTAAGTATCAGTAGAGTCATTCATAGATACAACAAAATGTGTTCAAGATCAAGTTTTTTTTATTTTTGTTGTACCTAAGAAGGGTTCTTAACCTTAGTGCACGAAATGGGAAGTCGAGATCTGGTGAAGGAGGACCCTACTAAAAATTACAAATACACCACTGTAGTTCTATTTTAGGTAAAATAAAATTGACACTTTATACTTTACACTTTATATTTGACATTACAGCCTTGCCATCAAAAATGTACAAAAAATAATAGTATCATTTCATTTGTCTCAATTTGTTACTACATATTTCAAACAAGTTTGTTATATAATTTCTTAACATAGTCACTCTATAAATACTATTAGTGCAACATTTTATAAACACTATTAAACATTTTTTTCAATAGCAAACAAATTCAACAACTAGATCAACAACGTGTGCTAACAATTTAATTTTAACTATAACATTATTAATGAATGTATATATTTACCTATAACTTTCTATTTCATTTAAAAAGCTGTAGAAATATATCAACTACTTAATCGACTTGCTTTATTTTAAAAATGTATTACATAACTGATTCAACAACAGTGTTATAAAACTAATACCCATCCTTTTGGGGTCAATTAATTCATCAGTAAAAATAGACCGAAACTGTAGAGTGATACAAAGGTTTGGTAGGTACTGATTGGTCATAGAAATGAACTATTTATTGGACAATTGAAATGTTACACCACGAAATGTGAGCCATTTTCAATAAACATAAAATGAAAGATAGTTATGATTTCCAAAAATATTTTTTTATATACTGGTTTTATTGTCTATATTGTACATACCATACAATAATTGAGCTCCAAAGTGAGTACTATTTGCTTCTTAAATATAGCACTGAAAAGCACTATATTTTACAGAAATACATCATATATAAATCAAAAAGATGTTAATTACATGCAATTAAACCATCTCTCAAGTACCGCTGCATGGCCTAAAGTATTTTGGTGTATGTTGTTACATGCAGATAGACTAAGCAAGAATGAAATTATAATTTTATTTCTTTTATATTTCCTATAAGAAAGTTTTCATGGTTATATCTATTTTTTTCTGTTTAGCTTTTACATTTTTCCTTGTTAATTAATAAAATTGAAGTAAATAATTATAGGTACAATAATTCAAATAAGTTTAATTATTAGAAATGTTGAACGTGATTTGGGCATTGGTTTATCTATGGTTGTCTTAAATTTTTAAATTGCCATTAATTTCGTATTTATCTATGATTAAAATGAAAAAGCTTGGTGTTTAGGGAGTGTTTCGATACATTTATTAATAAAAAATCTCCAGAGGCCAATCATCCTGTACATACCCAATTATTTCTTTAATGCTTTAATTTTTATTTCACTTCTAAGTAGCTAGCGACTTAAAATAAAGCAACTCAATTTCTAAAGTGATATGTTATTGCTTATATAGATGCAAGTATATAACTTTGTAAAGGAATCATTAGTTTAATTTCTTATTAAGAATGTATAATATGTATAAGTATATTAGTTCCAAAATTATAAAAATAGACAACTTGCATAAAATTTTATCAGCGTGACATTTTTGTAGATAGATATTGTAATATTGTTCTGTATCCTATAAATGGACAATATTAATAATTTCACAAATTAAAAACAAGTGACCAATTCCTAATCTCATATTAATACATAGAACGACTGACGATTCGATAAATAGTTTTTATTTCATTTATTTTTTGTTCTAAAATAGTTAGTCCCATACCTATTTATTAATTATTATGTTATCATCCTTAAAGAAACTGCCAATATTTCCTATGGTAGAGAAGTGGCAAGAGCATGTTTGCAGTCCTGAAATGCAATTTTTCAACTTAGTTGGAAACTGCTGACCTGTCTCTATTTCATGCAACTTTGCCAATGTTCTCGATATAGCCTGTATGTCCAGATTTACTCCCAAGTTATAGCAGTTATTTTACTACATTTACTACGGTTTCCATGAAAGATATCATCGAACCTTACTAAAAATATTGTCAGTTTATCTCGGACTCACTGGATAATCGAGACAAAGTAGTTTGAATGAAACTTGTACATGTTAAAAAATTTTTGAAAAAAAAATTGAACTGTTCAAAAAGGTTGCTAAAAATTATGAAATAATATTTCACCGTCGCCGATTAATTGAACCTTATTACCTAATATTGATATTGAAGTCGGTTAAAAATACATTTGAATACGTTATTTGTTCATTTTTACACATGCATACTTTCTTGTAGATAATAATTTTTTTCTACACTGCACTTTTTTGGTCGAGAATACAGTTTGCAAGCCGAGGCCTGTAGGGCCGAGGTTTGCAAGTATTCGAGACCAAAAAATCGCACTGTATGACCCGCGGTGCATAATATATTTTTCGTCATACCTATGAATCATTAAACTAGAAAAAACTTTAGAAAACCAGTGGGAAACTATAATTATTTCAGTCAGGTTTCATATTTGCTAAGCAAATAGTAAAGGTAGCGATGCTTGGAATATCCATGGCAACCGCCAACAAAATAAATTTAGGACGCGGCTTCTATTCAAATGACAACTATAAATTAAATCATATTATTATAATAGCTCTGAACATTTTGGAAATAATGTCAGATGTAGAAGACAGCAAGTAAGGCTAAAGCACCAGTTTTAGCCCGTTTTAGGTGAAAAGTCCAATGTTTTGCCAAAAAATCTGGAAAATGGGCAAGCAGAAAATGTTGGCATATGGTTTTCCAGCAATGAGCATTGACAACGAAAATTTTCCGCCTGGTCAGAAAGTGTTATACTACGTTCCAATTTTGGCCATAATTGATGTCGCCAATTGCACGGAGAAAAAATGTTGGCATATATCGAATGTTGATCGCCAAGATACCCTCTTCAACTAACACCAAGCCTCAAAGTGTTATACTCTGTTTCACAATTGAATATTTTCTGGGGCGGCTAGCGCCAAAACGGTCAGGGGGGAGAAGTTTGACTCACATAAGATAAAATATTCAGAAAAATATTTGCTTAAACATAACAGCAATGCCAACATGTTATATCCCAGGACCCATATATGTAGCTATCTCCTAGACTAAATTGTTGGTTATCTTTTTGATTGACTAACCAGAACCTGAAAGTTATAATTATTGGTAAACACAACTTTACGAGACATTCTTACCTTTACAGTTATAAATCATATTGTCAAATCCTAACTATTAATTAACCAACAATTGTAAAACATCTGGTTATTATCAAAGATAACCTCAAAAACAGTATACATGATAGAAATTATAATCATTAATAATATATTTTTTTGAGCTTGAATATCACAAATATCAAAGTTTTTATTTTTGCAATGAAATAAGAAACATTTATAGGTACCTACAAAATATAGGAACATCATCAAATCCTGTCATTAAAAATATCTTACTCTTACTACAAAAATCACGCTGATATTATTTTTCCTACATATTTTAAAAAGATTTAAAATTAAAATTGTAGATATACTCAACGTCACAAAATTAACGCATAATTCTAAAAATTAAATTAATCCTTTATAATAGGCATTAAAGTTAAATAACGAAACAAAACTAATTTACTAATTTGTTATAAGTTAGGTAACATCTTTTCTGATCGATAGTTTTAATAACATACCAAAATGTTCCATCGATATCATGTGCCTAAAAAATTTTTAAAGACAGTGAAAAAATTGGTTCTCTTATTCTTTTACTGTTGATGTCTCGAAGGTGATGAAGATATTTTGAAATCGCACGTACATAATTTTGAATGTTTCCAAAACCTTGACTCATTATCATGCTGAGGAATTTTTTACGTGTTAAAAAAAATGTTTGGTGTTGACTTTTTTTCTGTAGCCCGTTCAAATATGGAATTTTTCATTTCACTTTTAATTTTCTTTCAAAATTCTGACCTCAAAATTCTGTTGAGTGTAATCAAACTTCACCAACAAAATTCTCTATAAAGAAAGGTCTTTTGACATTTGGCCCACAAAACAATAGTTTTCTTTACTAATTTCAATTAAAAAAAACGATATAAAAAGACTACACTGACGAAAAAATTTAAGAGTTTGATTTTTCTTTTTATATAAAAAAATCAAAAGTAAAATTGCTCATAATTTCGAAATTCCAACTTTAACATAATATAGTGGAGTCACGTTAGACGTAAAACAACTAAAATCTCTCATGCCATTTTGATAAAACCATTGTTAATGGGTTCTAAATGAAATTTATAAAAACATTGTGCTTTTGCCTCATTAATTTTTTAAACAAATTATTGTTAATAAAATAAGAATAATATTAAAAATGAGAATTTTTTTTTTTTAAATTGTGATTTGCAAATATCTTGAAAACTACGAATTTGATCAAAAACTATTAAAACATATAACTCGAAGACTATGAAATTACCTCGAATTTGAGATAAGTTTCGTCCAATTTGGTCAAATATTGACTGAGATATGATTTTGTAAGATTTAGTGTTTTCTTCACTCCTCTTCAAAAATCAAACTTTCAACGTACGTTTTTGCAGATTAACTCAAAAACTAAAGGCTTTACAAAAAAATTAATCACAATGCTGAAAGGTAATTTAATTCCCTACAATTTGATTTTTAGTATAATGCTCTGCAATAACAATTGGCCAAGTTAGGGCTATTTGTTATTGTTGTTATTAAAAAAATACATTTTTATGGAAATCGAAATTGGGAATTTATTCGTTTAAATTGGGTTCTAATAAAAAAGTTAAACAAACTTTTTTGTAGGTTTCAAACGATTAATCAAATGACATTATATTATTTTGATAAAAATAATAGTTTTTATCCGAATTTGTTATAAACAATCGAAATATTACTAAATTCTGTTGCCAAATAAAGCTTATTCAACGTTCTTTGAAATGGAACCATCCTCGTTCACTTACTCTTATTGTAATAAGATTTCTACAATCACTTGAATTTAATAAAAATTGCGGGAAAAAGTAACAAAATTTTATAATTATTGCAAAAAAAATTAAGGCTTATAAAAAAAAGTTACTGTAGGTTCTTAAAGTATTCTGCCACAGCTAACCGATCACGGAGGAATTTTCTTTTTCACCGTTTAGTTTTTTTACTACACATTTGAAAATCAATTTTTTGAAAAAATTTGGGTGATTTTGCATAATTCTGAATTTTTTGCAAAAATCTTGAAAATATAGCTATTTAACCTCAATTAAAGCTTACAAAATCATCTTGAATCTGCCTCTTGGTACATATCGATCAGATGTTTCTAAGCAAAATTGCAGCTATTTAAAGTTGGATAAAAAACGGAATATTTTCTGTCCAAAAATAGTCCATTTTTAACCGTTAATATATATACTTTTTAGTTTAGATACCGAGAATAAAATTATGGTATAACATTTATCTCAGAAACGTTTTTTGGTTTGTTTCATTTGACACTAATGTTAAAAAAATATATCTCGGGCAATTTTTGATCAAATTGGGGGGAACTTATCTCAAATTCAAGACAATTTCATAGTCTTCAAGTTATGTTTTAATACTTTTTGATTCGTAGTTTTCAAGATACACTCATGAGCAAAAGTATTGCATATTTTCAATATTTGGTGCTACGTAAAAGGTTCTGTTTATTTATAAATATTTTTAGCCACAACGTAAAAACACATTCCTTTGAATAACAAAAATTAATAAAAATTGTTATCCTGAACCAATTTAAGGTAAACAGCCGTTCCCCATTTAAAATGAAAAATTGTTGTTATTCCTTTTTTTTACTTCGTTGTTTCAGAGAGAATGTAACATTATTTCATCATTCATACACAGAGTATCGACATAAACCCATAAACGTTTATTAGGTACTGATCTATCAAATGGAACGTAGACCTAATTACAGCGAGCCGGTGGCTGCTCAAGTCTTTGTTTTGTATGAAGTGGAAATATTGGAACGCTTTCATATCCACCAGTCCACTTAGGACATAGGGAAACAGTTTTCTAAACAAAAAATTAATAAAAAAGAGAAGGGTGGATATCAAACTATTTTAAAAATTCAAAATATGCAATACTTTTGCTCATGAGTGTATTTGCAAAATACTATTTTTTTTTAAATTTTCTTATTTTTAGCATTTTTCTATTTTTATTAACAATAATTTGCTTTAAAAATTAATTTTTAAGTTAACCTTTCTTGGTTAACCATTTTCCGAGGTATAAACGTGATTCCACTATTATATCAGTAAAAACTGTCAATCAAATGTTAAGAGATCTTTTTTGCAGGCCACTGGCTTGATTTAGAATGACAGAGTCGTCAAAGGAGACCTAGCTAAGAGTGGGAGAGGCTTGCAATGCCTCGTCAAAATCATCGTTTGCGTATTTAGGCCCTTTGCAAGAGGTTTTACAATAAGAAATCTCCCATTATTATACTCTTCTGATCAGTGAGGCTATAATAAGGAAAATATTGGCCAAATACAATAATCACCCCTGTAACAAGTGCACTATCCACTATTTACCAGGAACCGTCGATGACAACATATTTTGTTTGCGTTGTTTGCGTGAGAAGTGAACTCAGAAGATTATGAATGTGGTACGCATTGTTCAGTGATGAGTTCACACTTTGTCTTTAAGTAGTGACTACCAAAATGACGTCGTCTATTTCAGCAAAAGTAAAAAAATGCCATTTTTCGTATGCTCTGGCCGGTTTGAATTTTCGATTTCACGGACACGATTCACGACGTGCTAAAATGCCATTCTTGCTCTTTCGATATCGATATCATATGGTCTTTCCGCTTATATATTAAAGATGTGGTCATTTAAAAATTTCATGTTTTGTCTTTCTTACCATATATATATTTAATCAAATCCTTAAAGCTATTTCTATCTTATTTAATGGGAATAAGTGTGATAATAAAAAAAGTATAGTACACAACTCGAGTTGTAATTCAATTAAGCACTCGTGGAGTTATACACTCGTAACAAGGCGGTTGTTGTGTAACTTCAGGTTGCTAAACAGTGCTAAACAGTATTTCTATATAGCCTTCCATATAGGGTGGTAAGCTTTTTCATCGATGTGTTCGATTTGGAGTCTGTCTATTACAATTAAATATGGTATAACTTATAGTTTAAATTTTGATGTTATCCATTAACGCCCGACACCAAGCCTCGCGGTAAACAGAATGGCAGTTATACAGTTTTATGGTAAAAATAAGTAATACACAAAAAAACAGCCTGAATGCTTTGATGTATATTGTTTCACCGTAATGGTATGGCACCTACTTGCCGGTAATTTTCGTTCTCCCTTAAAACCACTTACACTATCAACATCCCTCTACCCTCCCTACCCTATAAAAAAAATTTGCATTTATGCAAATAATGTGTTTATCTTTCTGACACCTCCAAGTAGGGTTTTTTTAATTTATTTTCCCAACCCTACCATTTTATAAAACCCACCTCCAAAAATATAAGCTATAAGCGAAGCTAATCAAGATTGAAATCAACAGATTTTTAAAAAATATCACACGATTGAGCTACCAGAAGATCGTTTTAAATAAAATAAAATACATGCTCTGGAGATTGTTTTGCCGCAACATCCGGCCGTTGCGTCACTTTCACGTGCTCAATCGCGTATTCTGTGACGTAACGAATATTTTATTGATTGTAAACTGACTATGAATACGATACTATGACATGTAAAGATAGTTAAACAAAATAAAAATATTGTAATTTGGTAATTTTCGCATTTTTCTCCAGACCTCGAACCAACTCCCAGATTTAATATGCTATCATAAAATGTATTGTATTATTAACACTTTCAGTGGCCGGTCCTGAGGTCTCCATGCACTGTACAGGTATGGCATTTGTATTTTCTTGACCTCCGACATTTAAATAGCAGTGGCATAACTAGACGTCATATGGGGTACAATAAGCTGAAGCTTCAGTACAGCGAGGCTTCGGCACCGCAAGGAAAAAAAAATAGACGTCATGGGGCCCCCTATTACCGAAAAAAAAAAAATGTTTGATCCCAACATTGTTTTGATGAGTGTGGGGCTAAAATCCGAAAAAAAATTCTATCCTAATACCCGGCCTCATCCAGGGGCCCTTGGTCTCCCAGGGCCCCGTTTGCCATGCTATAGTTATGCCTCTGTTAAATAGGTAACAAACTTATGTGGTTTTTCATATGAATATAATTATACACTTTTTTAATGTTTGGGCCCTCGCTCTATGAGAAATGTATTACATGTCTCAAAATATCCTACCGACTTGCAATATAAATAAGATATAATTTCTCAGAACTATGCGTTGTTTTGCATTGCAGAATATTTATATTCAAAACTTTTATGTATATCACTATAACTAATATATTGCTACTTACATATTTTTACATTAAGGATGGATTGCTTAAGCAGTGTCATAAAGTAATTAACTGATATCACGACAGATTCAACATATCACAACCAATAATGGGTTTATTCACTTCATTATAATAAATAAGACCTCTTTCGACGTTTTTAATGTTTTGTTTAAAAAATAATCTACTGTATAATTATTTTTTAAATAGGTCTTATTCAACGCAGTGAACTAAACTTTAATAAATATGCATATAATTGAGCTATCAAAATTTGATTACGTAGGTCAACAAAGTTCAAAATATATTATTTATAATTATCCTGTACGAAAGTAAAATTAGTTGTGGCGAGGGCTATAAATCAAAATCATCCTCTTTTAGAGCAAGAGGTATTGAGACTCGTCCAGAAGTAGTTCCTCTTCTTGGGGATACCGGTGGACTACCCTGTGGAGTTGTAGGTGCTGTTAATGTTCCAGAAACTCCTAAGGATGATATATCTACTCGTGATCCTGAGCGTGATGGTGGAGCTGAGCCTGAAATTATTTTTATTTACGTAAATATATATTGCGAATATTTTGATTTTGTTCTCGAAAAGTTACTTTCCGAAAGCAAGCGCTAATGAAGACATTTTGTATTAGACAAATAGGTCATTACTCTCAAGTTTTCATATTAATTGTTTTCAAACTTGGTAAACAGGGACTCTTTTAATCGTAATATATACGGTGTCTTAGGAGTATGAGGCAATACTTCGGCAGCGCATAGTTTGAATCGGAATAACACTAAAAGTAATTTTGTCCTAAGACGTCCTCTTTCAAAGCTAATCGACCTTAAAAGTTTTATCTCAAAAGGAAGTTTTTTACTCATATTAACTTCCAAACTATACTGTTTCAATTATAATAACATTTGGACAGAATAGACAGTAAATGGTTATGTGTGATTGATTCATATGTGGTCTGAGAAAGTAGCGGTGAAATACCTAAAAAAAAAACCTGTTGAAAATCTTCTCACCACATTAAATGAACTTTCACTGTACATTAAAGCGTGGATTTATCACGGTGGACTTATTTGGGGCCAATTAACCATTGTAGATGTTGGATTACCATCCCACACGAGGTGGAAATTGAAACAAGATAAATGATTGCCAGTTTGGCAAAACTGGAAGTATAAGTAGTTTTCATCAAACACAACTGAAAAATTTGTTTTTGTAAATGTAAGCGTTTAAAAAAAATGTACACTATTCTCTATACATATACCCTTTCTTATATTTGTTATTTTGTTTAGAAATGTAGAAGGTTATTTTTATATTGTTTTGATTTTTATTAAAAAATGTTTGACCAGTTGACCCAAGCCACTGCTCTATTTTTTTAAGTCTGCTCCCCTAACCGTCTCATCCCCATCCTCTATCAGACTTCAAAATTTCGTGTCTAAAATCTTATCTACAAATCTTATCTATCTTATCTATTGGTACAAACCTCAAGTCTAATTTTGCCTTTTTGAAAATATTGTACACTTTATTAGTCCGTGGTCTCACTTCAGAAAATGCACTAACGTTATTTAATATCGCCTTCATGATAAATCGTCGAAGAAGGAGTGGGGGAAGCATACCTAATAGGCAGCTAAGCTCCGGGTGGAGGCGTTTTCCTAAAAATCAAAGTTAAAAATTTTCACCTCTACCTCAGAGTCATTTTTTGTCGCCAATGACGAATTATGATTCAGAATGTACCTTTCGGCCACATTTTTTGTGGGGCGTTTTTTATTCCGGATTCCCGGTATTTTAAAGAAAAATGTATTTTGCATATGTGCTTCCCTGGATTCATTTTTCATTCTAAACGGTAGAAAATGTTGGTTGTCTGAAACGTGATTGGCGACATTTTTTTTTTGGAGGCTTTAAACTGTTATGTGCAAAAATGTGAGGGGCGATTTAAGAAAAAAATATAGATTTCTTCAAAACCGAATGTCTTTTGAACCAAAAGCCAAAAAAGGTTTTTTTACTTTCAAAATGTATTTTTTCGGTTGGCGACATTTTTTGCCCGGTGCATTCACTCCTTAAATCCACCCCTATATTCATAGTCTAAGAGCCAGACCCAAAACAATTCTCTGAATTTACTAAGCCTGGTTTTTTGCCAGTTGATTACAGTAGTTGTGTACACTAACATACTGCGGTCAGTCAAGCGAAATCGAGAACAGGTGTCTCAGGTACGCGGTACGCCATTAAATGTGTCATAATTACGGAGGTAATAAAATGAATTTACTGAGGCTGAAAATCGTTATGCATATTAGATATTGAATATAAATAACAGATATGTCAGTCAGTCAGTTGAATGTGAGGACAGAGCTGGTCAGTCAGCCCCAATGTATGTACAAAAAATAAATAACGTGCAATTCATTTACTAAACTTCAAAATCTTTGTAAAGGTATTAAATGATATATTAACCATAAATAAAATGGTCAGTCAACCATTTTGTGGGACAACGCCCGTCAGTCAGTGAAATAAAAAACAAATTTCGCGCGTTCGATCGGTGTGGCAGGCGGCGGCTCACTCTTTTCCTTATTATTACTTAACGAACTATCAACTAACTTTATTTTAAAGTGTAATTGACAGCAACGTTAATAATATACATTTTGTAAATAATTAAATTTGTCCTAATTACATTGAATATATCATTATGAAAGAAATATTGAAAAATATATGCACTTAAAATATTATATTTAACATATATTATTATTATAAAAAGACTATTACAACACTATTACAATTATTACAACAAGATAAATCAATAAAATATTTTTAAAACATAAAATATAAAAAAAAGAAGAATAATCACAAACTTGGGATGACGTGAGGCAAAAATTTACTGCAAATTCTAACATTCCCCTCACTTTACATATTTCATTGCTTAGTATATATCTATAAAAACATACACTCTTATAAAAAAAAAAACAAGAGGAAATTCATAACTACAATACTAGGAATCTAGATAATATTGCAATTGATTTTAATAGATTAAAATAGAGTGACTGTGGTTTTAATTTTTACAGCCCCAAATTTTATAATAAAATTCCCGGCTGGGTAAAAGTCTTACCGGAGGTGAGATATAAGCAGCTGCTGAAAGGATTTTTAATAAAGAAAGCCTTCTACAGTATAGATGAATTCTTAATAGACATTTAATCAAAGTTGACGGAGATCAAATAATTTTACTATGTATTTTACTATTATGTCAATGTAATTAGGACAAATTTAATTATCTACAAAATGTATATTATTAACATTGCTGTCAATTACACTTTAAAATAAGGTTAGTTAATAGTTCGTTAAGTAATAATAAGGAAAAGAGCGAGCCGTCGCCTGCCACACCGATCGCGCGCGCGAAATTTTGTTTTTTTATTTCGCTGACTGACGGGCGTTGTCCCACAAAATGGTTGACTGACCTTTTTATTTATGATTAATATATCATTTAGTACCTTTACAAAGATTTTGAAGTTTAGTAAATGAATTGAACGTTATTTATTTTTTGTACATACATTGCGGGGCTGACTGACCGGCTCCGTCCCCACATTCAACTGACTGACTGACATGACTGTTATTTATATTCAATATCTAATATGCATAACGATTTTCAACCTTAGTGAATTCATTTTATTACCTCCGTAATTATGACACCTTTGATGGCTACCTGAGACACCTGTTCTCGATTTCGCTTGACTGACCGCAGTATTTTAGTGTACACAACTACTGTAATCAACTGGCAAAAAACCAGGCTTAGTAAATTCAGAGAATGTTTTGGGTCTGGCTCTCCGTCTATCACCCGACGTTTCCGCGTGGATATTTCGAAAAAATTTAATTTTTTCAATTTTTTTTTCTTTTTAACAACCTTAAATAAGTTCTGATATAACGAAATACAATTGTTCACTTGTTAATTGGACATTCTGTGCGCATTCTTGGCTTGTTGCTCGTAGAAGTATTAGTATCAAATATATATCTACCAATTGTCAAAATCCGTTTAATATTTTAGTGTAAAAAAATATTTCTCAAAGTAATAACTATTATTTTTGTTTTAATTAAGGTTAAATTATGTATTTCAAATTAATAAAGTAAATGCATTTCTAATAAAAAATGTTTATGTATTTATATATCTGTTTAATTATCTGTCAAGTAAAAAATTGGGGGGGGGGGGGGGGTAATTACAAGATAAATAATTTCTTTCACATAAATTCAGCATTAAAATAATTCTTAAGGAGCATGTCTTGAAATATAATAGAAAATTGTCGGCTTTTAACCCTTTCCCACCCCCTATTTTGCACTTTTCACCCCCGAGAGATCAAATTAATGAAATAATAAATATAATCTGACAATTGGTGGTAAGATATATTTGATACCAATACTTGTACGAGCAACAAGCCAAGAATGCGCACAAAATGCCCAATTAACAAATGAACAATTTTATTTCGTTATATAGGGGGTGGTAAATAAGGGATGAAGTGTGTTTTCATCAAATCAGAACTTATTTAACCTTGTTAAGAAGAAAAAAGAAAAGGAAAAATTAAAAAACAAGTTATTGAGAGTCGTACGAACATTTTGAGAGTAAAGAAACCTTTTTTTTTACTTTTGGTTCAAAAGATATGCAGTTTTGAAGAAATCGGTATTTTTTTTCTTAAATCAAATTTTTTGCACATAACAATTTAAAACCTCCAAGAAAAATGTCGTCAATCACGTTTAATGTTTCCAGACAAACATTTTCCACTGGTTTAGAATGAAAAATGAATCAAGGAAGCACATGTGTCAAATGCATTTTTTAAAAAAATACCGGAAAAAGAAACGCCTCCACCAAAAATATAGTCAAAAGTAATTTTGGAGTTATTGGCATATTCTGAATCATAATTCGTCATTAGCGACAAAAAATGACTTCGAGGGAGCGGTGAAAATTTTTAACTTTGATTTTTAGGAAAACGCCTCCACCCGGAGCTTAGCGGTCTATGGAGTATGCTTCCCCCACTCCTTCTTCGACGGTTTATCATGATGGCGACATTAAATAATGTTAGTGCATTTTCTGCAGTGGGACCACGGACCATATTTAAACAAATGTCATTAACATTTTTAGTACAATCAATCTGTCATTTGTGCCGTGAATAATTCTTACCAGGAATTTTTTGTTTGTATAACGTAGGGAGGGTTGTTACAATCATTAATTAACATTTTCCACAAAAATATCGTTGCCGCTACGGCCGCTATATTGAAAAAATGATAGTCAAAATTGGTTTTTCTCAAATATCTCCTCTCTTGTTAGTTCCATCCTAAAATTAGGTATCACCAATATTGTAAAAAATAAAAAAAACCTACAACTTTTATTTAAACTATTTTTCTCTATTGTTAATATTTTGTGATTTACAGCCGTCAGAATAGTGAAAATTTGTGCTTTACTGTAGATTATTGCAATTATCTCTGCCCTGTTGTTTTTACGTAGAAATTAGTTGTTATTGATATTAGAGATTATAAAATATCCCAAAACTTTTGTTTAAACAACTTTCTTCCACTATTTTAAAATTGTAACAGCTCAAAGTTTGAAAAACAATGAAATTTTGGAGCCGCTGTAATTTGTAAACAAATGATAGTGGAAGAAAATAGAATATACAACTATACAAGCCACCCCTTTGAGCAGAGGTGGGGGGGTACCACTGCGGTTTTACGAGGTTGGTCTGCCTCTAAATCTCTTTATTTCACTTAGTCCATGTGTGTTACAAGGATCTGCTTTTACTCAGAAGAGAAGTATTCATCGTAGGACCTTAACTGTAGACTCATAGACTTTGACATACAGTTTTGGAATTTGAGGTGTCATTTTCAAATTCCTTAAACTATTGTTTGATATCGATAAAATGATCCGTTTCTAAAAGAATTTAGTGATCGAGTTTTTTTTGAGACCAGGAATTCAAATGTGTTCATAGTTTTGCTCTTGTTTGTAGAAGGTGTCACCCACGGTATTTTACGTGTGTTTTAAACGTTATAACTTTTTGGCGCTTTAGTGCCTCTTTCGTTTTAATAAAAATATTTGTTTTTCTATCTTCTTTACGTAAAAAAGATATACCTTGCAGTGGCGTAGATAGGCTACATGGGGCCCTGGGGAGACATACATTTTGGGCAATTTTAGACAATAGCACGATGCTCTGGAAGAGATACCTAAAATTTCTAATAATTTTTAAAATTCCGTGTTATAACTGGAAATTTTACGTCAAAATTCCGATTTACATCTTGAAATTTTAAAATTTCGACTATAAATCGAAATTTTGAAATGAAAATCCACTAATACGTAGAAATTTTAAAATTTCCAGATGTAAATCAGAATTTTGACGTAAAATTTACAATTTTAACATGGAATTTTAGAACTAGAAATTATTTTATTTTAGGTGTCCCTTCCAGAGCTTCGTATAATAGTAATAGGCAAAAAAAAAAAAAAAGATATAAAAGCGAAAATATTTTATTTTTAAACGAACATAAATGGCTAAAAGCCTGACGCTTCGGACAACGGCGAATTGCCCGTGTATAGCTACGCCACTGACACCTTGTAAATTTCACTGCTGTAGTAACCGTTTTCGAGATATTTGTATTCAATGCAACCAATTTAAATTATGTACAATTTTTCAAAGTAGGCTGTGATTAAAAACATTGTACCCATTCAGTAATTAGTGCACTGTGAAAATGGTGTAAGGTAAGTAAATAAATCAATAAATATCTGGAGTGACGTCTTCGTAAAATTTTGTACACAACTGCAGTATAATTAATTTGATATGGTCGAATTAGCAAAAATTAGACATTTTTTAACAATAGAAGATTTCTACTCAGAAAATGCATGGAGCCATATTTTTTTTAACGCAAAAAGTACTTTTTTGCAAAAAAACAAAATGACAGATCGGATTTGGGATTATGCTGTTTTATTCATAATTTATTTACAATCATTTTGATTTTTTGTTTGGCCTGGTCCGATGAACAGAACCCAAGATATAAAAAAAAAAACGGGACAAAAACACGTTTTTTAAAATTAAAACTTAACTTCCAACAAACGCTGACCTCCATAATTAGACAAAACTTTACTGTAACTTTTCCTTACAACATAGAGATTGCATTTCCAGAAAAAAATTGCCCCCCCCTCCCAAACAATCGTCGAAAACGTATTTTTAATGCTTAATTTTATTCGATTATAATGAATCAGAAATACACACAATATGAAAATAATTGAATAATTGTAACTGCCAAATTTGACAAATAATAAGTAAATAATAAACGAGGTAGTAGTATTAGTATTAGTAAAATCAATGTTTCTCGAAAGCGGGTCGTTTTACCATGGTATGCAAAGATCTCTTTTTAGAAAATTGTTTAAGGAATTTAAAAATCTTCAATTCTAAAAATTATCTATGTCAAAGTTAAGGCGTAAAAAAGGATTGGGGGTATTCCAACTCTGGTTATTTCTCAGTCACAAATACTTTTACTTACTGTGTATACTGTCCAAATTTTATTACAAATCGATGTAGTAGTTTGGAAATTATGACCAAAAAAATTTGTTTGAGATTTAACCTTTAAGAGTGAATAAAAAACAATTACCTGCAGGTACTTTCTGATATGTTTGGTACTTTTGATAAAAACTATACTTTCCCAAAGTATTGCCTCATACTCCTGGGACCCTCTGTATATTCTTTAAAGGACAATTTCCAGAATAACTAATATATTTATATACTTTTGCCTATAAGTACAACATGTGAATTTGTTATTGAATCATTATTAGGTATTTCATTATTGAAGGAAGCAGAACTGTTCAAGCAAAACACCTCAATTAGTAAATTTGTTACAGTACCTACATTAAACAGTAAATAATAAAGTTCATAAACAAAATAATTTTTTATAATGGCAGTTTCTAGCAATAAAAAAAATTAATCTAGAAAAAATATGTATCCCTATATAAAATCAGTCGACGTTTTCGTATTTTATTATTTTTCTGGCACCTCTTCATATATTTTAAACGTATGAAATTTAAAATTTTGTAAGTAGGTATATTTTAAGTATTATTATCTTTATTAACATTCAGTATAAAATATCTATAAATTCTGATACATTGTTGTACACAAGGAAAGGTAGGTACAAATAAAGCACGAAAACGTCAACTTAAGAAAAAACTTATTGTGTAATATCACAATTCCTAAGAAGTTGGTTCTAAAGACAACTCTACGGAAGATCCCTAAAGATGACAAACAAAAATAGAACACAAACATCCCAACAATGCCAGCAATAAAAAGTCTTATTTGTTCTGTTTTGTGCTGTTTCGAAAACGCCAGTACATCTCAGATCTTTAGGAAGGCTGAAAAATAGTTACGCGAAATAGTTTTATTAATTTTACTGCCACATCGTGGAAGTATAGTAGGCACTTAATCGTAAAAGAAATTTTGATTTTTTTTTCTCAAATAGGCTTAAAATGTTATGAAACGTATCTGTCTAACTTATTTTGTGCGAATTTTTTTTTATTGTGTCAGTTTCCCTCTTATCCCTTAAAAAAAATTGATAGATAAAAAAATTGTCCAACATTGGTTTCAGCGCGTTAAAATACTTCAGAAAAGTTAGATCAGAACCTTAGAACAAACCTTTTTTTTTGTAGACTTGTTTAATTAAAGATTTGTAATTCGTATTCGAATAGACGTTATTATATAAAATGGTGAAGGATCCGGTTTGACAAGACTAAAATTTATCTCTCTTTCTTATCTACCCAACTTTGTGTTCAGGATAATTTAGCATATAAGCTTTCCTGGGTTAGACCAAGGGACGGCACCAGGCGATAGGCTAGTAAGCAGCCGCCTAGGACGCCAATATTTCAAATGACAGTATTACTGGAGTGGATCTGGAGAGAAAAAGAGGAGTTTTGAAACCAACTTTAAAAATTTTTTTTTTGAGAATTCGGTTACATGCGTTCTCTTTATCATGTTATCAAGTAAGTTCAGCTTAATCACATGGGGTGGTGCAGGAATTCGCAAAAACACGTTTTTTCACGATAACTTTGTTATTATTGACTTGACGAAAAAAAAGTTGAATGAAAAACTGAAGACCTCGCGGAAGCACATAATCTTTTTTTTCAAATCGAACTTTTCGTGATTTTTTTTTTAAAATACGCGTTTTTGTGCCGCAACACATATACAAAAAAGTAATTCCTTAATTTTTTCACGAAAAAATGAAGTTAGGGGGCTGAGATTTTTTTGAGGTAGGTGTAATAGATAAGGATTGATGGAGCCGGAGGATGGGGGTGGTGAGCCAATTATGGGAGGGGGAGGAGGTAGGGAAAGGAAAATTATTCAACCCCCTCGAACTTTTTTCCTGTCGTGCGATTTTGAAAAACCAAAAGGAATTTGTTCGCTGTTACCTCTAGTATTTGACTGATATTTTTTAAAATTTTTTCCAAATAAACAAATTTGTGGGAGGGGAAAAACTTTTTGCATTTTTTTCAAATGCCTTTTTTTTCCGTAGAGAAAGGTTCAGAGAAGAAACTTTTTTACAGGTAAGTGAGGATCTTTTTTCTTCTTTATTTAAAAAAAAATACCGCAATCCAAGCAATAGGAAGGGAAGGAGGGGACATAATGCGTTTGCGGGAATAAAGTGTTAAGGAAACGGGATAGGGACTTCGGCAATATACATCTTTTTTCCATCTTAATATTTGATCAATCTAACCTTTATTAAATATTAAACTTATTATAAATAATTATTCAACACCGTCATGAGTTTTCGCGGCCCATTTCTCTAGTTTTAGGTGTCTATTGGATATATAAAACAATTATTTCTCCGTTTAACTCAAAAACGGCACAATGGATTACTCTCAATTTTTATCGTGTTATCACTACATATTTGTCAACAAAATGTGTTAATATGTAGGTCAAATTTTAATAAATGTAGAAGGCATTATTTTTATGTCGAAAAGCACTCTCAAATGTAACACGCGGGAAATTTTTTAATCGATCGAAATAGATACAAGTGTATCGAGAGGAAATGAAGATAAAAGACGGACCTAACTTTCTTATTTAAAACTTATTTTCTATCATTAGCAGTTTTCGAGAAAATTGCAAATGAGTGATTGTTGGCCTAGTACTGCAATTCATTGCTATTAGATTTCCACGTTCTTTATGATCATTAAATAAGTTTTGCATATATTCCCTCTTCAATCTCTAAAAGTTTTACTCCTTCACGGTTGGTAAATTAAAATGTTAAAAAACTATAGTAAAAAATCATGCTCTTCGCCGATTTGTTTAACTTTTTATATAATTGTTGCACATTTTTTAGAATACTCTTTGCAGTTCTTTGTAAATGTTCATTTTTGGACATTTTAGATCTTATATTGACGACTTAGTTGATAAAATACTTGTCAGTATAAAAAAAAAGTAAAAAGGAGCAACTACATCTATATGTTGGTTTCAAACTTGCAATCCTTAGATTTCAAGCTAAAATTCTACCTATTACACCATTTCCGAAAGCGATAATATTTTAAGCATTTTTATTGTTATAACGCCAACTTAGTTGTTAAAGTACTCCCCGAATCTAAGGTTTGTGCAATGTGTACTCTATGTAGTAATAGCGCAACTTATTTATAACTGCCGCGCCGTCTCGGCAATTTAATATTTCATAAAGGGTAGATTGATAACATATTAAGATGGAAACAAGATTTATATTGCCGAATATCAAGATCCGAAGTCCCTATCCCTTTTCCTTAACACCTTATTCCCGCAAACGCATTTTGCCCCCTCCCTCCCTTCCTATTGCTTGGACTGTGATATTTTTTTTTTAAATAAAGATAAAAAAGATCCTCACTTACCTGTAAAAAAGTTTCTTCTCTGAACCCTAGGAAAAAAAACGCATTTGGAAAAAATTGCAAAAGTTCCCACAAATTTGTTTATTTGAAAAAAATATAAAAAATATATCAGTCAAATACTAGAGGTAACAGCGAACAAATTCTATTTTGGTTTTTCAAAATCGCACGACAGGGAAAAAAGTTCGAGGGGGTTGAATAATTTTCCTTTCTCTACCTCCTCCCCCTCCCCTAATTGGCTCACCATCCCCATCCTCCAGCTCCATCAATTCTTATCTATTTCACCAACCTCAAAAAAATCTCAACCCCCTACCTATCTTTTTTTGTGAAAAAATTAAGGAATTACTTTTTTGTGTATTAATGTTGCGGCAAAAAACGAGTATTTTCAAAAAACAAAAAAAAAGTTGTCGTCCGATTTGAAAAAAATTAGTCAGATTATGCGCTTCCGTGAGATCTTTAATTTTTGATTCAACTTTTTTTTTTCGTTAAGTCAATAATAACGAAGTTATCGTGGAAAAACGTGTTTTTGCAGAATTCCTCCCTCATCCTGTGCGATTAAGCTGAACTAACTTGATAAGATGATAAAAGATAACGCGTGTAACCGAATTGTCAAAAAAGAAAATAAAAAAAAGTTGGTTCCGTTTCAAACCCAGATCCGCTCCGCTATATGTATACTAATCATACTAAGAGAGTGTACTTTAAAATTAAAAAAAAATCAACTTAGCTAGTTAGAGTGATAAACCTAGTAGACAATTTTCTTTGTTATTCAAATAACATCTACACATAAAAATAGTTGATCTGTATTTTTTTTAAATAGTCATAGTAAAAAACAGAAAGTTTAAACTCTATTTAAATAGTTAGATATTGCCGCAAATTTTCAAGCTGTTCTGTTGGTTGTGACATAATAGCATAGACTTATTTCTTCTAAGTCTATGCATAATAGCCATAATTTCCAAAAAAGAGGGTGATCAAATTTGAATATTTCTTTGTAAATCTTCATTCATCTGTTTTATATACACATTTCTTATTTTATTTGTTTTATTCCACGTCGTAGAAGCAACGAAAAAAAAATCTTTTGACTGTCTATCTGTCTGTCTGCCTGTTGGTCGGTCGGTCGGTCGGTCGGTCGGTCGGTCGGGAAGTCTGTCTGTAACTTTTTTATGCGCACGATTTTTCTGGAACCGGGTTTATGATACTGACTAGAAATTTGGTACAGGTATGTATTACAACGAAATCTGGAACTAAATTATATTTTGATTTTATTTCGTTTAAGGGTTGGGGGTAAATAGGTAAAGCAGACAAGTAAGAGTCCATAAAATTGGAATTACCCCCGTCACCACCCCCACTCCATTATTAAAGATGTTAAAAAAATAAAATTGTGATTTAGTGTATATACGCAAAAACCAAACACCTCTAAATTTTTTTTAGCATTATTCATCCCCACTACCACCCCCCACCGATGTGGCATATCGATTTATGGGTTTTTGGGGTAGACGATTTCAAATATTATAAATTATTGAAGTTCTATGAACAATAATTTCCACACAGTGGAGTGCAAATAAAGTATCAAATTTTTTTTTAGTTGTCTTGGATAAGGGATGCTGTGAAGTAATGATTCCTTAGCTAGAGGTTTTTTAGGCACTATCCCTTCAGGGCCTTTTGATTTTCTTCTTCATTTAAATACTTTTATCTTCGACAACACAGAGAAGGTATGTGCGTTTAAGTGTAACTTTATGGTTTGTCATTTATCTTCTATCTTTGTAAAGAATAAATAGATTTAGATGAGATTTTCACCAGACGAATTACTACAGAAAGACATTTAAACCAATTTCGGCCATTAGTTTGATTTGATCCGATGGCGATCCCAAATAGCACAATTCATTCCTCAGGATATCCCGAGGATAAAAATTTGGGAATTAGTAAATATCTTCTAGAGGTCTGTAAGAGTTCTCTAAGATGGGCAAATGTCAGCATATCAGTATTAAATAGTACTTCCCATTGTAATCGAAAAAAGCTATTAGTATAGAATCCTGTGAGCAGCCTTTTGCATACCTATAGAATTCCCATAGTAATCATTAGGATATCTTATCGCTTGCCACTATAAATGGTCCCGAGGACATCTTTATAGGATTTCTGTTAGATGTACCGCATCGATCCTGCAAACAGATTTAATTCCTGTAGTAATCTTTCGGGTATTTTATCGCTTACCAATATAAACGGTACTGAAAACATCTTTATAGGCGTCTGAAAATAAGGAGTATGCCACCTGGTGGTCTATAGTTAAACTAATTATGGGCTTTTCTGTCATTGTCTCTTTAGTGTAAGTAAATGATAAACTGAGATGCTAAGTTATTAAAAATATGATAGCATTTAAAGGGGCTACAATTGGCTGAAGCCAACCTAGTCGGTATCCTTTGTAGATTGCAGGGACAACTCGTGAAAGTTGAGTTGCACTGCAATGTTCAAAGCATTCCCTCTTTAATGTAGACACCTTTACACACAGGCATTGAGAGGGGAAAAGCTGGTGCAAATAACCCTGGCCCGAGTAGCAATAATAATGTCCTAGACAATCACACATTGTAAGTGAAATTTTTGAAATAAGTAAATATATGTAATTCCAGTATATTTAAAAGTAATATATACTATTGCACCATGCACTATTATGTCTTACCCCTGAATATTTCTATTTCATATTTTACAAAATACTGTTTCATTTATTTTACTTAAAGAATTAATAAATATCTTTTCACTTATACCTATTCAATGTACCACTAATTTCATGGGTATTTGAATCTGAGACACTTGTTTGTAAACATAGAGCATACACATTTTTAAGTTTTGTGTTGAATATGGGTTGTACCACACAAAATAATATGTCCTGCATTTAAAACATATTCCCCTTCATACACACACTTAGAATTTTTACATTTTTAGTGCTTCACTAATGTTCCATACATACATTGCAATATGCTTAACCTAAATGTCACTCATGTTTTCTGAAAAAAAAAGTGATTTAAACTACAACTGTTTATAAATTTAGAAAAATATTTAAGTTTATTAATATTTAACTGGCCAGACACCGTTTATGTCGAAGAAACTGTACTTTTCAAGGGAAAAACTAGATAACCTAAAAAAATATGAATTTTGCTGAATAATGCCATTAACATCTTGCAAATCACTTACAACAAAATCTTGCAAACCTTTAGGTCATATATTATTAATGTTATTATTTTTAACGCCAAAAACAACAATAAACAGAACAAAATCAATATAAGTATTCGTCGTATAAACAAACAAAAAGCCTATAATTAGTTCACGAGTTCTCCACTTTGGCGCTGGCATCTTAAATTCAGACGCCTATAGGATTTCTATTAGATGTACCAACACACACTTCTTATAGAATTGCCAGCGGCAGCTGGTGAAATGTTGGTTAATCAAAATCTCAGTATGACACATCATGCCCAAACCAAACCAAAGATTAGAGATCGTTATAAGATCATCCAAATAAATCGAGTATTTAAACGTTGCAGTAATGTCATTAATGTTCTATAAATTCATGAGTATAAGATAATGCATGACTGATTATCGTCAGTGGTTTGTACGTGGCGTCATCTAGGAATAATTTCTGTAACAAACTACGTGGTAAGCAAACAAATTTTATGCATTAAAAGAATTTCTTCTTGCGATTTCTATAGGTGTTCTATTAGCGATAATAATAATATTTCCATTTTAATACTTTATTTGATCTCTGTAATACATAGAAAATTGAGCTGTATGGTAATTCCCTTTTAGAACTTCTAGAAGATGTCTACAAGTATTCTGTTAAGGATAATAATACTATTTCCCTTTTAATACTTTATTTGATTTCTATAATACTTAGAGAATTGAGCTGTATGGTAATTCCCATTTAGAATTTCTAGTAGATGTCTGTGGGTTAACAAAAGTTGAAATTCCTATATAATGCCCAGTTTACATTTCCCCAGTGCATAAAACTTGAGCACATATAAAGATTTCTCATTTTGATTTCGGAAGGACTTCTAGAGTACATAAATACAGGATATCCTCGCGGGCAGTAAATAGAACTTCTTAAAGATATCTTAAAGAATTCTGTGCTACTTGGGATGATATTGAAAACGTATTTGTGCTTTAAAGAAAACATTCATAACTGTTTTCTTAACTGCGCGTTTCCTGTCATGGGGCGTATGAGAATGAGATGGGCCTCTACCATGTGACGTTTGCCGACCATTTTGTGACGTTTTGATGAAACCCCCTCCCCCTCTCTTAAGCGTGTCGTGCGGTTTATGGGCGACCCCAGATATAATGAACCTTTTAAACGACAAAGAAGTAGACTTTTCTACACAAAATAAAAATGGAGCATTTCTGCAAAAGCTCACATATGTTAATTATGCATCACTTACAGCCAGTTTCACAATCGTTGGTTGTCTTTTTGGTTGACTAACCGGAACCTGAAAGTTATAATTATTAGTAAACACAACACTACCAGACATTCTTACCTTTAGGGCCGTTACTTTCTGTCAACGTTAAACGTGGTTAAACTTTAACCGTCGGCCAAATCATTGAAAGTACAATTGTTTCCATGGTAACTGAATTGGTTTGACCCACCGTTAACGTTTAATCGGGTTTAATCTGGACCGAAAGTAACGGCCCTTATAGTAATAAATCGTTGGTCAAATCCTAACTATTAATTAGCCAACAGTTGTAAAACTGCTGTTAATGTCATAGATCTTTATAATAAACTATTGGTCAAATCCTAACCATTAGTTAACCAACGATTGTGAAACTGGCTGTTACATGGATTTTTAATAAAAAGCGCGTCAAAATTTAGCTCCAAAACATTTAGAGCAAGTGTTTGGTAGTTAAAAGTAAATGTGTGTGTGTTAGTATATCCGTCAATACTTCCAGTCTGTTTATAATAAAAGAGCGACAAGATAAAATACGCATATGCAAAAAAAATGTTGAGGTTTTTGGTTCTTATACACACATTTGAGCCACTTTTACTTCCACATCCAGTGGAAGTATAGTAACGACAAAAAAATTTTTAAAAATTTTTATTGTTCAAATAGGCTTAGAATGTCATGAAACGTCGAGATTTTAAGTTTGAGCGAAAAAAAACTTCTGTCTGTCTGTCGGTCTGTAACTTTTTTGTGCGCACGTTTACTCTGGAACCGTTCAAGATATTGACTTGAAATTTGGTACACATATGTACTTTAACGAGATTTAGAACTAGATTATATTTTCATCTTGTTCCGTCGAAGGGTTGGGGGGTAAATTGGGATAGATTTGGGGTAATTAGGTAAATCAAGTAGGTAAGAGTTCATAAAATTGTTATTTAGTATATACAAGAGAAGCTAAGGTCTCAAAAAAAACTTTGGCATTAGCCACTCCCATTACCACCCCCACCCCATTATTAAAGGGGATGAAAAAAATTGTGATTTAGTGTGTGTACAAGAACCAGAAACCTCAAAATATTTTTTTACTTTATCTATCCCCACTACCACCCCCTATCACCACCCCCACCCCACTACCGATGTTGGGTATCGTTTTATGGGTTTTTGGGGTAGAGGATTTCAAATATTATATTATTAAAGTTCCATAAACAATTCTTTCCACATACAAAATTTTTTCGTTGTGAGTGACTTGGATAGAAAATCTGGATGTGGAAGTAGTGATTCCTTGGGCAGCGGTTTTTACTTTACAAAAACACTGTTTTTGATCGACTCAAATCTGTATGCCGCAAAGGAAGTTACCTTGAATTATTAAGAAAGACAGGATATATTGTTCCCCCAAAACAATTTTATCCTATAAAAAGTCAACCTATTGTGTATTTATCCCTGAACAAAATAGGAAAACATATTGTTTTTATTTTTTTAATTCTCATTTACATTATTTCTCAAAGGACATAAAAGTCACAGGGGTGACGTTATTTCCCAGTAATATACTGGGTAATTTACTTCCACGTCCAGTGGAAGTATAGTAACGACAAAAAAATTAAAAAAAATTTTTATTGTCCAAATAGGCTTAAAATGTAATGAAACGTCGAGATTTTAAGTTTGAGCGAAAAAAAATGTTCTGTCTGTCTGTCGGTCTGCTGTAACTTTTTTTTGTGCGCACGTTTACTCTGGAACCGTTTAAGATATTGACTTGAAATTTGGTACACATATGTACTTTAACGAGATCTAGAACTAGATTATATTTTCATCTTGTTCCGTCGAAGGGTTGGGGGTAAATTGGGGTAAATTTGGGGTAAATAGGTCAAATCAAGCAGGTAAGAGTCCATAAAATTGGTATTTAGTATATGCAAGAGAAGCTAAGGTCTCAAAAAAATTTTTGGCATTAGCCACCCCCATTACCACCCCCACCCCCTTATTAAAGAAGACGAAAAAAAATTGTGATTTAGTGTATGTACAGGAACCAGAAACCTCAAAATATTTTTTTACTTCATCCACCCCCCACTATCACCCCCCTATCACCACCCCCCACCCCACTACCGATGTAGGGTATCGTTTTATGAGTTTTTGGGGTAGAGGATTTCAAATATTATATTATTAAAGTTCCATAAACAATTATTTTCACATACAAAATTTTTTCGTTGTGAGTGACTTGGATAGAGAATATGGATGTGGAAGTAGTGATTCCTTGGGCAGCGGTTTATTATTTTGGAATATTTAGAAGCACATATGGTAAAAATCACATAAAGAGAAAATTAAGAGTGCTGGTATTTTCACAACGGCACAAACAACACAAATTCTCACACAGTTTGATTGTTTGCATTCAGTTTTGCTTTGTCAGTATCATGGACCTATTTACTGATATGTGTACAGATAATCTAAAATATAAAGTCGATTATCTCTTCTGATATAAAGGTCCTTCTTGATGTAAAGAAGCAACGGGCCGAATACTGTAGTTAAAGTGATCCTCCTAAAACTAATTATTCTTATCAAAGTTGCTATATTTCATATTTCTAATAATAACATAATTAATTAAAGTTTCCATCCTAACTACGACAACTATAATGCATGCAGGGCATGAGAGCTAAGTCGTTAGATTTAGCGAAATATAAGGCTAAAATTGTTTAAATGAGAAAACTCTAATCACAGATATTGAGTTGGTATCAATAATATGTAGTTGGGAATAAGTACTTCAAAACGTTTCAACTTATCCAATTTTCATCTTACGATCACAAAAATAAACAAAGTACGCCGGGAAACTGAAAAACTTACAATTTAGCACTGTAATTCTGTCCTCTTAAGGGTAAAATGCAAAAGTTTCTAGTTTTTTTTAAATTGATCAAAATCGCCTCGCATCGTCAAAATGATCTAACCCTGTGAATTTTCATCTCACGGCAATAAAAAACAAACTACAAATAAGCTTTCGACTTCATACGATTCAATTTTTACAGGCTGAAAATGTTTATTTAATAACTTTTAAACTAGAATTTGTACCATTGTTATCTTCTTGTTGCTGTTGTGGTCAATTTGTGTTTTCAAGTAATGTTACTGTTTTGACGAATGTACATTTCTGGAACACTGTTGATTTTATCTAAATCGAACCACAGTACTTTAAAAAAATATGTATTAAGATCAAGTTCTGTTAATAGAGCACCTTCGAAATTGAAAGTACTTATGGGTTATTTTATAGCTGATATTCTTTTGTGAAGAAACTGAGTTGTAACCATTTTAAAACAGATGTAAATTCAAATGAAATATTTGCCGTGTAAAGAGTTTATCGAAAGTCATAAAAAATCAAAAATGCAAACAAAATGGTCAAAATAAATTTTAAAAGTTAGAGTTAGAGTTAAAAAAAAAGTTTCCTAGACTTGAGATAATTTTGAGGTTGGAAAATTTTAAATAATTCATGTTTTTTTGGCCATTTAAACAAGTATCTTGACTTGAAATTTTCTGTGATTGTTGACATACATACTGTATAACGCATATTTTTTCAAAATTGTATCTAAATTATTTATATTTATAAATATATTGATACCAAAACTACACTAAATTATTTTAAAAAGCTATATATTGGCTTTTTTATTTATTTTTTGTTGAGGTTGAGTACATATTTAATAGATATCTTGTATATCTAAATCTGTTCGAGATTTTATTTAAAAAAATCTCCATATTTTATTTTTGCAGTATGACCAATACAACCGAAGATGTTTACAAAAAAAAAAACGAGAGAAAACGATGTTTTGCCATTTTAATTGTTTAGATGAATGCGTTCCCGATGTGGGCCTAAATCCAAAAGCCCCATTAAATATTTTAAATCTTAATTGTCTGTCCAGTAAATCATTTTTAGAGTTGAATATCTTTTTCTTGGGGAATGAGTGATAGTTTATAACATATTTATACTGCAAAAATAAAAATGCTGCAAAAACTGCCCATAAAAATACCAGAGTCGGCGCTATTACATGCTGACAAGAGTACTATAGGGTCGTACTTCAAATTTTTGCATATTAGAATGAAAGAAATAATACTAGAGATGTAAAAATAGTGTTTCCGGTAAATAGAAACTTAATGCCCTTTCTTGTAAATTAAAAATTCTTACTCTGTTCTGCTTGTGTCAAGATAGGAAGATCGTTTACATTGGTGGGCGCATTGCTCGTCCTTCGCAACATTGGCAGATAAATTCAAAGTACAGCTCTGTTACTCTACGCCGACAATAAGGTCCGTGCCGTTAGAGTTAAAGGTGATTCGCGTAACTACACACAAGAGTCAGAAATCTTAATTAAAGGAGGTGTGTTTCCGTTTATTTCTTATTTTAATCATGCCAGAGCATACTTAGTAACTATGTTTTATCTATTAAGTAATACATTATATTTATTATTATTTAATATAGTGTAGAAAAATATAGCGCGCCTCGATCTCCCCTTATATGAGCTCGGTCGGCAGCTTTGAGTTTTTTATGTGCAGTATAAATATGTCATGAACTATTAGTCCAATCAGTGGGAGATTTTGCCCTGCAAAAGGTGGAGTAGTAATGATTTTGATATATTATGTTATTTATGTCGAGATGTTGAAGAAAAATACCAGTTTTCGACCTTGGGAGGAGGAGTGAAGGCGTGAGCCGTCATCTTGATTAAAGTTGTAAAAAACTGTTATTTTCAAACTTCGGCAAAGCTCGATCCTCTAAGAAGAGGATAAAATGTTCTACACATTTTTTGTATATATATTTTTATTGCAAGTCTAATGTTTAAAGAGATACAGCGTCAAAATGGATTTAAGAAAACATTTTTTTTATATATATATTTATTATATTATATAGTACGTTTACAACATAACATACTTTATATTATTTATATTATTATAATAAAGATCTACTTGTATTGAAACTGACGGGATAGTATTAACTACAGTGGTTTACATCATACCTCGAAAATAGGAAACAAATTATTAAATTTAATGACAGTTATTAAGAAGACATGGCTATAAACCATGGAATACCTCAAGAGTCGGTACTTGCCCCTACACTCTTTTTATTATACATTAACGATATTTGTAATTGTTATATGAAATGTAACCTCAAATTGTTTGCAGATGATACGATATTATATGTGAAAGGCAAAGTAGAATATATTGAAGTTACATTATATGAACATTTAAAAAACGAAGATAGATGTTGCTTTGCGATGGTGCTAATGCTGTTGGAAGAACAAGGAGGTCGACGTCTTCGCCAATGATGTAAACAGCATCAAATGTTGAGCACAAAGAAATCGCTGTATTGACAATCAATACATCAGCATTCCCTTGAGCCTGCTTAACCGTAAAAGCAGCCTGTTCGAATTTAGTTTTCGACAACGAAATAAGACGGACTTTATTGTTTTCGTTGGCTGAAAATTCTTTCATTGGAAATTTGGATCGGTATAGTTTCATCGAAAATAACATCCGCGGCTGTCTTCTTCTTTGATCGGCGAAGTCTTTTTTTTTCTTATCATCTAACGGATATCCATTAGAAACAACGATTGTATGTGAGCCGTAGCGATCTCGTACATATTGAACGTATTTCTCGCAAATGGACTCAAAAAAATCATTATACTTCAGTGAAATTAGACTTTTCTGATCTAACAAAATATATCCTTCATTTTTTTTTGTTAAATCGATTTATTTTGGTGTTTTAAAGAAAAAATTTAAAATTCGACAACGAGATCACTACGGCATAACAAATCATTCAAGGTCAAAGTTCACAAAAAACAATTTTTTGCGAATATCGCGCTCTCTATGGCTCGCAGGTTATTATGAAAATGAAAGATAATGAAATTCCACACAAAAATGATCTCTTCCATTTTTTATGTACAATGGACGGTTTAGGCATTGTACGTAAAAAATGAATAAAATTTCGTTCAAAATTTGTGTACCTAAGTATAATGTGTAAGCACATTATACAAATTTTCATTGTACAGTGCAGTAATTTTAATTGGATTTTTTTCTTGTATATATTATATTAACTAAGGTTATTACGAAAATGAAAGATAATCAAATTTTGAACGAAAACTATTTTATTCATTTTTTACGTACAATGCCTAAACCGTTCGTTGTACATAAAAATGGAACATATAATTTTTGTGCGGAATTTCATTATCTTTCATTTACATAATAACCTCAATTGGCCTCCAAGCCATAGAAAGCGAGATATTCGCCAAAAAACATTTTTTGTGAAATTTGACCTTGAATGATTTTTTATGTCGTAGTGATCTCGTTGCCGATTTTTAATATTTTCTTTAAAACACCAAAATAAATCGATTTAAAGAAAAAAAAAAATGAAGGATATATTTTGTTAGATCAGAAACCATATTTTTGTCTAAAATGACTGGAGTATTAGGACACCATACAACTTGTGTAAAATATATCTACAACATTGATTTGGTTACCTCTGAGTTCCATGCCTTCTGGATCGATCTCGGGAAAAGGAGGATGCTGAGAAAACCAATACAACAGTTTTTTGAAGGCTTCATCGTCTCGACTAGTCTCGAATGATGCGTAAAGTCTTCGAATCGACATGTTGCTCGGGTGTGTATAGATGAAAGTTACAATATTCCTCAATAGAAAAATTTTTTTTGAAAAAAATTCGTTAAACTTCATATTCCCACTGCTGTATCTCGTTACATATTGAATTTACAATAAAAGTGTATATACAGAAAACGTAGGGAATTCTCTCTTCAATTTTCTCTTAAACATTTTTCCAGTAGGAGTCCAATCAATGAATGCCCAAAATGGGATGGTAGAGAACATTTAGGAGGGGAGAATTTTCCCCTTCAGGGATGTGTGGAAAGGTTCCTTTTTCGATTCTTCGCTTATAACTCGGAAACGATGCGTCGTGTGGAAAAGGTAATCTAATCTAAACGTAATTAATTTTCCACAAGAATGTTTGTATTCATTTTCTTCCTATGTGTTATAGTTTACGAGCTATTCGCCAGCGAAAATCGATGATTAATAAAAAAAAAATCAATTGACGTATTTACTAACGTAATATTTTGTAGAAATCTATACATTTCCTTAAATACACAGTGTGACTCACTTAAAATGAAGACACCCCTATAACTTTTTTATTTTGTTTCCGATTTGAATCTTTCACTCAAGTATAGAACAAATTAGAATCTACTTATGACCAGAAAAACATTCGGCTGCTACAAAGACAAAACCACCTGCGGTGCCAAAGTATGCTAAAAAAAACATTTTGAATGTTAGAAATTCTAAAAAAATGCATCCGATCGGCACCACAAACGTACATACACCAAAATTTGATTTGGTTGTTGATGGGGGATTTCTCATACATAAGCTCATCTGGCAAAGGGATTCTCATTTTCCGCAATTTATGGTGGCTACGTGAAATTCGTCAAGACCCATCAATATGATTTTTAATCTTTTTTCTCATACTTTGGTGGCAGGTGGCTTTACCTTTATAGCAGGTGAATTATCATAAGTAGATCCTAATTTGTGCTATACTCGAGTAAAATTTGATTCAAATCGGAAAAAAATGAAAAAGTTATAAGGGTATCTTCATTTTAAGTGAGTCACTCTGTATGTTTAATGAAATGTGTAGATTTCGACAAAATATTACGTTAATAAATACGTCCAGTGTTGTAAAATAAAGATTGTTTAGTGACTATGATTTATTAGCAGACCACGGTAAACCGCTGCTTTGATAGAAATATTCAAGGTATATAATTGATTTTTTTTATTGATTATCGATGTTCGCTTTCGAATATCTCGTAAACTGTAACACATAGGAAGAAAATGAATATAAACATTCTTGTAGAAAATTTACGTTTAATTTTATAGATTATCTTTTTCCGTACGACGCATCGTTTCCAAGTTATAAGCGAAGAATCGAAAAAAGGAACCTTTCCACCCCCCCTCTCCCCCTGAAGCGGCGGGGCTAGGGGCGGGGACTTTTAGTATGTTTACCTCCTAACTACCCCCAACACATTCCTGAAGAGAAAAATTCTCCCCTCCTAAATGTTTTCTACAACTCTTTCATTGATTGGACTATAGGATTAGGAATTACTTTGATAAAAACATTTTTTTGCACCTTTCAGTCAAGATGGAGGTTCGCCCCTCACCCCCCCCAGGTCGAAAACTGTTTTAATCAGGTCCTCGATAACATATATCAAAATCATTACTACTCCACCTTTTGTAAGACAAAGGTCATTTTTTGTCCCTACTATTGAGTGAATTACTATACATGCTCTTTAAATCTGCCAAAAAGGGTGGTAAATCATTTTAAAAATGTGTTTGATTATACTACTGAAAGGCACCTGAAAGAACCTATATTCTAAAAAAAAATTGTTCTACTATTTGCATTTAGGCAATTGATCATTCAATTTTTTATATTGTTATTGTTTTTTAAGCGATATTTTGAAATTTCGCATGATGATTTAACTTCACTAAAAGCATATGTTCTTAAAGTTTTCATTAAAAATTCTTAAGTGATCGTCAATTGTTTTAAAAATACTTATATTAATTGTTTTCATTTTTTGAAACTTAACAAAATAACGAGAAAGGTCCAAAAAGGTCTAGTTTTACTGACAATTTCATAACGAACAGTCTGGTTTTTTGTTATTGTAATATGAGCTACATAACCAGAGATATTTAAAAAAAACGGCGAAAATTACAGTTTTGAACACTCTTCTGTTTAAACAAATGACTTCTGGGACTCGGATTAGTCGGATTTATTCCAAAACTATTTGCTATACTTCCTGTAATATTTATAATAAGTTCTTGCAGAAAATTGCCATTTCAAGACTAATTTTAGTGTGACTTCACCATTTATGGGAACAATGTTATAAGTATTTAGGAAAGGACTAATTTCAATAACTTTGCAATGAAATCGGTGAACTTATTGAACATCGATTACGTAATTAACAAAAACTATAGTCATTTAGAATACCTAAGTGAATTCAGGAAATATTGAGCAAAATCAAAGTCAACATTGAGATTTGCAAATAATCGGGCTAAAAACATCTTTAAAACTATGGAAAAATTTAATAAAAAAATACATGAACTAATTTGTTTATACAGTGCTTTCGTAAAATAGGGGATAAATTCGAAAAAGTATACAATTGTTTTTGTCAACCTTTTGGTATATTTCTCAAATATTTTTGGCAAGTTTTTACAAAGCTATGACGCCATCCATATATTTTTTAAATGGTAGCCTTATTTTTGTTATGTAATTTGAAAGAGCTCATTTTTTTACGTACAATAGAGTAAATATCCATTTAGGTTGCATGAAAATTTTTTTAATAAAAATTATCTCGAAATTTAAAAAAAATAACTTTACTAGAAATGAAGAAATTTTCAAAAAACATTTAAATGAAATGTTCAATTTGCGCTCCGTTCTCAGCCTGACAATAGCTATGACGGTTAATAAACCTCTTTTGAATGTTGACGATAATTTCCAATTCAATTCAATTCAAACAGATTTATTAACATTTTAGTTACAAAAAAAAATGCGCCTGAGTTGGAACCCGGTTCAGAGCCGGCCACACCACCACGGCGCGCAACGCCGTGGTAGATGGGTGGCCGGGTGGGGCAGGTCCAGCCTTGGCTAGAACGGTAAGTAAAATGGGTGGAGGTTAGGGCTTCTGTTTTAATAAGAAATAAAACTTAAACCTAACAATTTATTGAAAAATAATCATGAACGATTTTAAAATACTTAGAAGTACTTAGAAATAAATAGAAAATGGCGAATTTTTGTTTAAGCGCGCACACGCGCACTTGTCGATAATTTCCGGTGTTTTGCACCGCCTTTCTTGGACGGATTTTCCCTTTAAATCTTCCACATTCATTGGGCGATTCACATATACTTTGCTTTTAAGCATCCCCATAGAAAGTAATCAAGGGGCGTCAGATCTGCCCTCCTATTTCCTATCCAACGATTTGGAAATATTTCATTTAAATAGGCTCGGACAGGGGCTGCGTAATGGCGAGGTGCTCCATCTTGTTGAAAAAAGAAGTCATTTCTTGGAAGATTGAATTCTTCTGGATCTAGATACAAGCCCGTTTTTGAAGCGGGGAACACGATGGTGACAGTATTTTAAACCACCCCCTTTTTCGATTTTCCTCAATCAGAGATCCAGCCAACCCAGGAGTTCAAGCAGCCTTTACACTAAGTGAACTTTTCCTTCGGTGGTTTTTAGGGAATAAAATATTCTCGTTTTTATTCAGTCAATGACATTTTTACATATATAATCAATAAAAAAATAAAAATATGTATATGACCTGTCTAAATCAATTCCCTACAAATCACTGAAGGAAAAGTTCACTTCGTGTAAAGACTGCTTGAACTCCCGGGTTGGTTGGGGTCTCGTCTGATCGAGGTTTACTTATTTTATTCGAATTGACGAGAAAAAATTCTATCTCAGAAGCCTAGCATCGGAAAATTTGAAAAGAGGATGGATGTTTTTTCCGGCGAAGGGTAGGTCGGAAAATATTGTCACCATCGTGTTCCCCGTCCTCGAAAATGGGGAAAGATGTTTTGTGGTCCAGCTTTACCCCAATCCAGAAGGCTGATGATGGTATTCAACAACAACTTTAATATCTCATAACTCAATAACTAAAAGTAGGCTCAATTTGGAACTTAAAAGGGATCAATATCTTTCCATAAAATACCATTTAGAACTGAAATTAAGTCTGATTTCAAGGGCCACGGAACAATCGATTTTTGTGATCACTCTTTCCTCAGACAACTTACGTCAATATTTATTACATGTAAAAAATGCGCTCTTTCAAATTCCGAAGCAAAAAAAGGGGATTACCATTTTAAAAGATATTGATGACGTCATAGCTTTGTGAAAATTTACCAAAATAGTTAAAAAAATATATCGGCATTTATTATGAATCTTTGACATATCCGAGCGATTTTCCTCCCCAAAAAATGTACACTTTTTACCTGTATCCAGTATTGAACGAAAGCATATTGCAGATAGACTAATGATCGAACATAATTTGAATTTTGAGTATACCTGTGTAGCTACGAAGACCTGCAGGTCCTGAACGTGGCCTTGCATTACTACTACTACTATTACTACTTGTACTGGAACAACTCGGACTTCTTCTCATTTCTGATTTCGACCTGCTACTACTTCGTGTTCTGGTACGTTTTTGTGTACTGGACGATCTACATAATCCCGTTGGACATTGTTCACCTAAGGCACATCTTCCTTCGCATATGGTTCGAGATTGTAGTAATTCTTCATAATTATTGAGCATAAGAGCACACTGCTCTTGGTCCTTATATATTAATGCAAGGCTTGGATAACGTTCTTTGAGACGTCGTCTTTCCTGAATCAGAAAGAAAATATGAATGCCTCAACAGTTTGATACACAATAAAGAGGAAGGCATTTAATTTGTTTAAGTAAACATAATCATTAATTTTACAAAAAGCCGCCCATAAACTCTGGTTGTCGCATTTACAATCTTCTACCGTGCGAGATGAAAAACTGCGTATCGTTAATCAATATTTGACACAGTCAATCTGTCGATTTGAAGGCCCTGAAAAAACATTAAATATAGGGAGATTTTTTTATAGAGTATTCATTGTAGGGGCGAGGGCACTCATTAGGAATCCAAGTCTTCGACCTCGAGAGGGGGGGGGGGGCTACTTTAGCCGCCATCTTGTTATAAAAGGGGGTAAAACCAGTTTTTTCGAAAAAAAAAAGTCGTTTCCTGTTGATCCTACGAAAAAAGTGCTTATCAATTTTGTAGAAATTAAAACGCTCGACAACTTTTGTATACATTTTTTTTGTACGACTAAGTAATGGTTTAAAAGTTGTAGAGTCGCGAAAGTTGAAAAATTTCTTTAATTCGCCAATCATATCCATAAACCGATCATAATACCGTCCTGACCGCCTAGCCTGTCATTAGTCTGGCCACTATCCCCCGCCCACAGTGTTAGAAGCATCTGCTCTCCGACCATTTTTATAAACTATTTGTTTACAAAGATAAATTAAACCAATGAAATGCTACAAAAATTTGGTGAATGATAACAACAAGGTTCGCTTCATTACAATACAACAAACTGGAGGAATCCAGTTTTACAGTACGTCAAGCTGCGAAAGATAATGCCGATGTTTTAATTACACAGCCATGCACACACAAAAAAGTGGTCTGGCCTGCGGACCAGACCAGTATATCCTTATGTATTTGAATTCGCTGCAACCGAACCAACAGATTGCTTTTTTTTTTTCACCAAAAAAACACTCCCCCAAAAAAGTGGTTTATCCTGCGGACCATACCAGTGTATCCTTATGCATTTGGACCGTCTGAAACCGAATCCGAAGAATTGTCAGATTCGCTCGTTTTTCACCCCCAATCTCAAAAATCACCTCCAATACAAAAAAAGTGGTCTGATCTGAGGGCCAGATCAGTGCCTATCCTTATGTATTTGGACCCGCTGATACCGAATCCGAAGTCAGAATTGTCAAATTCGCTCGTTTTTCATCCTCAAAAAACACCCGCAAAACAAAAAAGTTGACCAGACCAGTGTATCCTTACCAAATACATAAGGATGCTCTACTACTGGTATGGTCCTCCGGACAGATCATTTTTGGAGTGGGTGCTTCATGGGGGTTGGGGGTGAAAAACGAACAAATCTGACAGTTCTGACTTCGGATTCGGTTTCAGCGGGTTCAAATACATAAGGATACACTAATCTGGTCCGCAGGCCAGACCATTTTTTGGGGGGGGGGAGGGGTTTTGGCCTTAGAGGTGAAAAGCGAGCGAATCTGACAATTCTGACTTCGGATTCGGTTTCAGAGGGTCAAAATACATAAGGATACACTGGTTTGGTCCGCAGGTCAAATCACTTTTTTTGTGTGGCTGTGTTATTCAAACTATCGAAATGTCCTTACGTACGAGTTCGTTATCGTTATGGGCGAAGATATAAATCTCTTGATGATGTTGACAGGATTGGCAAGATCGTACAACATCTACTTCCGCAAACCTAGAGAAAGTTGGTGACACTCTGCTCGATATGGAGCAGCCATTACTAGATGTAGCCGGGAAGTCATTGTAAGATGAGATCGAGGAATTATTGCCGGAATCTGGATCATCGAAACGAAGTGAACGAATCAAAATTGAATAGGATCTGCTGTTTTTGTTCTGAAATAGATCTACGGAAAAAAAGTATTAGTCATAAATTTTGTATTTAGGAAATATTCTCGACAACTTTTATATAAAACAATTTTCGCGAACTTAATTGTGGGTTTTTCTTAAAGTTGACGATGAAGTTGGTTTTTATTATGCCGAAAACATTTCCGAGAATAACATTTCTCAGCACCACATAAAATTAAAGTAAGCACTGTAGTGACAACACTGACAACCCATAAAAATGTGGATGTTACTACAATTGGTCCAAAATCTAAAATTGAGATAAGACCATTAATATCTTTACATTTTGTGGCCTCGGGAACACGAAAAGGTTACTTTTTAAAACATGTCTGTGTATGTATGTATGTGAACATTGTGAACACAATAGCACCGGAGTTAGCGAATTGATTTTGTTGAATTGGTTGCTGGTTTCCGGGTCTTCTTGAACGTTAGCTTTGTTGAGTGCCGTGAAAGTCAACGCGGAAGAAGACCCGGAAACCAGATCACCAACTTCATGAAAGCCTGATATTTCGCACAGAGGTGATATTGGTAGCGTACAGGGATGGCGTTTAGTGTATTTTTGGCAGATATACTTTCTCAGCCGATCAACATAATATCCATTTTTTATTACACTATTCGAAAGTAGATGTTATTGTGATTTCAAAGATTTATGACTCTTTTCCGTTTATCTTCCATTAATAAAGAATTTTCCGAGTCCCCTGACAATGCCGGTGGGTTGTTAAGTATAAGTTCTAGCACCCGCGAAACGCAGGTTTGCATCGAATAGCTCAGCGGTAAAGGGCTCGATTAAAATATACTAAACTAACAAATTTTCGCAAACATTTGGTCGGTTCCAGTTGCTGTCCATTTTTTATTATCATTTTTCTTTATACGTACCACTTCATTATCATATACTACAATGTATGTATTTACACATTTATGTTTTACCACTTTACGTTCTTTGCAGGTAACTTAACCATAAGTTAAAAGTTTTATAAATAAGCCATTAAATATGGTATTCTGCTGATTTGCCTTTTCTATCATCTTTTATAGTTAAAGAGATCAATAAATATATTATTATATTATTATTATTATTAATTTTAATGACTGTATTTATAAAGACATAAAGAGGAGGATACTACTCTCCTAGTATTTTATATATCGAGATTAGGGTGGCAAATCTATCAAAAAATGGAGGTTAGTTGTACGTATGAAGTGAAAAAGTAAAAAAATGTGTGTGGTGAAGGGGGCTTGGGAAATTTTTATCTTATCTTTGACTGGCCATATTTCGACTCTTTTTGGTCGTAGAAAAATCAGTAAAAATCAGTTTTACGGAAAATAATAGAGTAAGTATATGTATAAAACTATTCTTAACGTAATCTCTTATTTTGAAGTTATAAGCTAAAAATACCAAAAATGACTTCATAGAATGCATAAACTAAATAATTGCTTATGACAATTCAGATAATAGTTTTTTACCCCCAGGATTTTTATTCCCAACTTCTGGACACCACTACACTTATTTCTTATTTTATGGAAATTATATTATTTTATCTTTAAAGCAGACAGGGAAAAGATAACGTGTGGAATATTCCATATGTTATCGTTCTAAATCCCTTAGACTTCAATTTCTAAGAATTTGATATATATGCTTAAAAACAAAGTAGTTTAGCGGAAATGAAAAGTGAAATTGATATTCCAAACAGACGTTCCTATTTTAACAAAAAGATATGCTGGTATTGCTGGTATCGATCTGTCATCCGCCGTGCTCGGCTCAAATATGCGGACAATAATAGTGAGTTCTGAACATTTACGTTAATCAAGGCAACCGTCAGGTCGGTGTATAGGGAGAAACACGGCTTTATTTTCTACAAACGATAGAATTTATGTTATAAAATAGCTTAGGAATACTTGAATCTTTAATAATATCCGCACTGTGAGGCACTACATTAAAAATATTTCGAGTTCTTTAGTTGGCAGCACTCGCTTTGGGTCATTTAACAACGTTCTTCTTATTACCTAGAGCTGCTGCCGACTATCTACATTCATTTTATTTAGCTCTTAAACGCATTTGTATAAGCCGGTTCAGTACAATTTGTATTTAATGTGGTTTAATGTGATAGATTCTACAATAATCTACATATTTAAAACACAAGGCGTTCTCTTTTCCGGATTCGCCAGCGGCTCCCATTGCATTGGCCCGATTTTGATGATTCTTTTATTAAAATAGAGCTCTTTATCCACCGATGCGCCATCACTAATTTTTATTTTCTTAAATTGTTATTTTCATACATAAAAACGAAATAGAAGTTGAAATTAATAAATGAATCTCAGCGCTCGAACTATAATGTACTGATGGCCTCTACTGCATCAAACTGCTCATGTAGAGGCCGCAGTTGACCGAAGAGATCCGAATAAATCAGTCAGCGTGTGTGTATCGCATATCGCATATTCGGTTGAAAACGATTTCGAATTAATTTTCACTTTTGTTTTATTCATATCTAAGATAGGTGAAGGCAATTGTTTATTTGTTAATTTGATTCTTTTTTAATATTATGAAGGTGTTTTGTTGTTGGTGACCCATCTTATACACATCCCATTAATAATAATTTAACTGAATATGAAAATTTCTTATCGTTATATGGTGCATACGTTGGTCATGTTGAATTGCATGCATTGCATTAGTCAATTATTTTCTAATTATTTATTTAGGATGTAGTGTACTACTACTCATTGGTGTATGTGATTTCTTATAATAAAAACATTCGAGCTGTTATGATATAACTGCTGACTCAGGACAAGGATTAGGACCAGGCGGTCAGTCTTTATATGATAGCAGAGTGAAGTACAACAGTAAAGAGAGTGTTTTATTTAAACAAATTTAAGTGATTGTTCAGTGGCGACGAGGATTAACCATATAAATAAAAGCGAGTGCGCCTTAATTCTTTAATGTGTAAATCCAGTGAAAAATAAGAAGGAATAGAGCATAAACTTTGTAAGGAAAACTTCAACAAATATACATTGGGTACTAAGAAAACGGACCTAGCACTATTATATCGCAATGTTTATAATATAATTAAGAAAACCAATTAAAACAACCCTTATCATAGGGAGATTTACAAGCATTTAGGAGGAAATAGAAATAATATTTGTCCGAATCATTTATGTTTTGAATCACTAGTATACCATAAAGTTCTTTAATTATTATTTGTCTTTGAGAATCAAAAAATTGTTAGTGTTGGCGTTATTATTATTAAAAGAGCGTACAGTAATTAACACAAACAAGTGAATTTCATAAAATGTATTAAACGCACAAGGGACTCAGGTCCATAACAAGGGACTCAGGTCCAAAACAAGGCACTCAGGTCTAAAACAAGGGACTCAGGTCCAAAACAAGGGACTCAGGTCCAAAACAAGGGACTCAGGTCCAAAACAAGGGACTCAGGTCCAAAACAAGGGACCCAGGTCCAAAACGAGGGACTCAGGTCCAAAACGAGGGACTCAGGTCCAAAACGAGGGACTCAGGTCCAAAACAAGGGACTCAGGTCCAAAACAAGGGACTCAGGTCCAAAATAAGGGACTCAGGTCCAAAAACAAGGGACTTAGGTCCAAAACACTAAGAAAGGAAGCCTCACGGAATCTGTTCGAATCGAACACGAGGGACAATGGCTCCAGAAAAAATGCTACAACGAATGAACATACGCGGGGGATACGAATTGGTGCGTGGTCATTCAGCGTTGGAAATAATAATAATAATAACTAATAAATAAGTGTGCCGCTTGCGAAGTCTAAAAAATAATAATAATGATAATAATAATAATGGGATGGGTTTGATGATTTCCAGTTTCAGCTAAGAAAGCGTGTCGCATAAATCTAAAATTCTTAATAATAATATTAATAATAATTCTTATATCCCAATCATAGATACAATTAAGTAATAATCATACAAGTGGCTATAAGGAGTCACAAATACATACCATAATAAATCGACTAAACATTACATTAGTATAACAAAATGTAAAATATAAAATCAAATTACACAAAATATTTTAGTTTTAGTGAAATAGATATACGGGGTGGTCACTAAAATAATACAATAATTAACTGGACTAAACACGTCAACATTTGACGGAGGATGTATAGAGTAGATAGACTCTCGTTTTTATGAACTACTTACTCTAGGAAAAAGTGAGATCATTACGTTGAAACAGAGCCGCGAATTTCTCGAAAATGTCAGTGCTGGTAGTAAGTTCAAAGGTGTGCCTCCAAAGAATAATTTCAAGGATACATTATTAAACATCCCCATTCTGTCGAATTTCGACGGGCTCAGCTAGTTTGTATTTTAAAGTGTTTGTTAGTAAAATATTTTTTACCTAATACTATTAATTATGTTAGAATGAGCAGAAGTAGAACGTCAAAAGAAATTTAAAAAAAAAAGAATCTCTTATCAGCATGAAAGTCTCGCTTGCTAATGCCTAAAAAATATCTAAATCTACCAAGCAATAAAATGAGAAAAATATCGTATTATGTTTAGAAAAAGAAAAAAATGGTGTGAATGTAATGTAATAGGTATAATATCAAATATTAATCTGTTTACTGAATGGAAAGTGTACATATTTTTTCCAGAAATAAACTTGAATTTAAAGTCAAATTTTTTGAGGAGAGTAGATATGAATATGAGGCTTTCAGGATTTAAAAGTTTTGCTCGATTTTTTAACTAGATGCACGTTACTCTCTACAGGATGTGAAAGAAAATAATGTCTTTTTTATCAAACTTTATAACTACCGAGATTTCACAAAAAAATTATATTTCTCTGACGCACATTTTTTAGTCTTTTTTTTATTTTGTAATATTTCTTTTTTTTTTAATCTATTTATTTAACGTCGGCCTATTTCCGCTACCAGGGCCTATCACCGACGCTAGGAGACGAGCTATCCGAACCTCTTCTCGTAAGAAAAGTAGGGAACTTTTACTTGCCTAACAAATAATAGACAAGGGACCGCCTGCTTTACATCCCCTCCGAAGGATGGTATATCCACTACGTAATACTCGTCTTTAAATTACATAGCTTCCGCGTATACACTGATATACAAGCCACTAGAAGGTGGGACGAGATCGCTGTTTCCCAGGATGGGTCACCCATCTAAGAACTAACCGCGCTGCATGTTGCTTCACTGGAGTATTGAGGATACATACACAGTGAAAATAGCACGTTTAACTGCGAACGAACGCTCTAATTGTTTAAGATTAATTAATGGCGTAGTAACAGTCCAGGCTGTATAGTCAATGTATTTAACGTTGCGTTGCGTTGGTAAGATCATAATAATTCGCCTGAATTCTCCTTCTCAAAAAATGTGAATTTAAATTCGACCCAAAACGTTTGGTCCGTTAATTGACCAGCAGTTTAGATTAATAAATTTAATTCTTAGGACTTCCTTGAAGATTTCGAATGAAATATCATTGCCAATGTTTTGGAGTTTCGTGTTTGATTATTCAATTTGTAACCTGAGCGTGAAAGTTGATTTAGTAGTAAGTACCTAAGTCTTCATTTTTTTTTAATTTCACAAAATTAATATATTAGCATGTTCAGATTCTTATAAACCTCAATTTGATAATTAATTGTGTGGCTCTCTCGACTAAGCTTGACTGAACGATATCACTTATTATTTCCATATTATCTACTAGAAGTATAGAACGCAAAAAAAATTTGAAAATTTTTATTGTTCAAATAGGCTTAGAATGTTATGAAACGTAGAGATTTTAAGCTTGAGCAAAAAAAAAAATTCTGTCTGTCTCTGTCAGTCTGTCTGCAACTTTTTTTTGTGCGCACGATTACTCTGCAACTGTTTAAAATATTGTCTTGAAATTTGGTACACGTATTTTAACGAGATCTCGAACTAGATTATATTTTAATCTTATTCCGTTGAAGAGGTAAATGGGGGTAAATAAGTAAATCAAACAAGTAAGAGTTCATAAAATTGGTATTTAGTATTACATAAAAAAAGATAAGGTTTCAAAAAAATTTTTGACATTAGCGACACCCCATTATTAAATGGGGTGAAAAAAACGAAATTGTTATTTAGTGTGTGTACAAAAACTAAAGGCCTCAATTTTGTTTTACTTCACCCACCACTACCGATGTGGCATGTCGTTTTATGGGTTTTATATCTTTTAGTAATAAGTAGGTAAATATACAACAGAAGAATGCAGTGGCGTCCTGGCAAATTTTAGTTGGGTTCACGATTTGGACTTAGGGGGGCCAATTTTTTTCTTTGCAGTGAGGAGAATTTTAAAATATTCCTTTTCATCATAATTGCGCGCATGCGTCGCCGCCACGTTTGTTTCCAAGAACTATAAAATTTTCGAACACTTTATTATGTCAAATTATGTCAACGCTTTTTGCGGGTTAGAAAGCTAACCTATAATTAGCAGACTATTTTTACTAAATCGACAATGTTGAAAAATTATTTGCATGAATTTTTAAATATTCGCTTGGAGCCAGTACGGCTTCAAGCTAAAAATGCGAATACAAGCATTAAAAATGAGAATAAACTTAAAACACTTCAAATTTGAGATTAAGTTATTTACATGATGCAGATTCCTCATAATGACATGCGAGAACTGTCCGAACAAATATGGCGGAACTCGACGCATGCGCACAAAAAAATTCTTTATTATCAAAAAGTCTATTGTAACACAATATCGCCGTTATAGTACAGACAGCGTGCGACAGAGTTGTTGCCTGGCAAAGACGCAAAGGTAAGTTCCCTATTCTGTAAAAGGTAGCGACAAATTATAGACGATGTTGGAGAAATAAATAAGAGACAAATTACAAATTTTTCGATTGTTCGTTGCCATGTTTTATTGATCGAATGGGAGGGGGGGGGCTAAAGGATCTAGGGCCCAGTCCGCGATTGCGGACCCGCGGAAGAATGTACATGTTACTAAAATAGATGATATCTCTTACCTCCAATAAACGTGTACATTCAAATTCCTCTAATTGCTTCTGGAACCCCAAATTTGGATTGGCAACGGATCGGCCAGCTCGTACCACCTTCAGAGCCTCTTTCCAATTAAGGGTTGTAACGGACATAATGTAGGCTACAACAACAGTCACGCTGCGAGACATTCCTGCTAAACTAAAACAAGTACTTATGCTTGAAAATAATCTAGAAAGAAAAATATTTGGTGAACAATAAATACATAATAGATACGTAGTACATATATAGGACGTACCATTTATAGATGTTCAAAACGAACAAGGTGATAGAGGACTCCAAGAACAACAATATAGACCATTACATAATCGGTCCGATTTTGGAGGGTATAAAATTATTTTTTTTTTATTGGTACCCTATTTTGCTTATTTAAAGTACGCTTCAGAGTGTTTAAATCCAAGTTTTAAAAACGCGCGTGTTTTAAAGTTACCATGGCAACATCAAAGGTAAGCAAGTACAACTCGTTCATCTGTATCTGTTACCTTTTGCTCTTCCATCCATTTGATGAACTTGTATTCTTTTTTATAAACGTCTTCCGATTTTTGCGGTATTAACCGCGATTCTGCTTTTCTATTTAAATAATCAACTCATTTTAAAGCAATATACAATCAGTGACAACTGTAGTGACAATAATTAATCCTATGTGACAGATTGCAAATTAATTTTTGTTTTCTCATTTTCATGACACTGACAGGTATCCTGATGTCACATCACGAATTCAACCATTTTACATTCTTAATTCTTATTTCCATTTTTTGTAGTAATAATACCAGTATTTATGGTTTCAAAGTGTACCAATAAAAAAAAAATAGCGTAAAGTATTCGTGGATAACTGGTCTTTAAAACACTTGCTCTATTTCGAGCACTCCGGCTGCGCCGTCGTGCTCGAAAAATCGCGCGTGTTTTAAAGACCTTAATATCCACTTATACTTTAATATACTATTTTCGGACGTACATTAAAAATTTTATCACTGTGAATAAAATAACTGCTGCAGTAATCCGACTTATTTATATTAGTGATGGCTGAATAGTGTACTTACTTAGCCAAATATCATTGATTCAATTACCATTACAACAATCGAATAAAAAAACTTATTTGCAAAATTCTGTGCGAAATTCTAATGTTTTGTAAAAGCGATTTAAAAAAAATGTACTACAGAAAACATGCCCGCTATTTTAAAAACTAGCCATCTTAATATGTGCCTAATTAAAATTAGTAAACATAATGCGTTTGTGAATACTACATCGGACATAATGTGACATTAATGCGTGAAAGGTCAAAAATTACAAATTTTTCACTTGGTGTCAAAATGAATCAAAACGAATATTAATAATAATAATAATAATATCTGCTATAATTGCATTGCGATGTAGCTGCAAAGGGTTTTCCTCGAATTGTTTAGAGAAATGAACAAATAGGTTATTGTGTTAGTATTTATTATTCTATCTCGTAATGATTGGTCATAGTGCAGGTAGGACGTGTGGTTGCAAAATAACGGAACGGCATGCCATTTCGTATCAGTCAAGCAGCATTTAAATGAAAACCGACAAATTGGCAGCAGCAGATCAATAAGTTGGCCATCCGTACTCCCGATTTTAATCCAATCCTCGTGTGAGGCTACTAAAAAATGTATGCGAACGAATGCTAAAGCGAAAGAGAATTGCGTAAAACAATACAAGAAGCTGACAATACAATTCGTCTAAATTAGCAAACACGCTTTTGGAATTCTAAAAAGGAATTTTTTAAGGTGGAGAATTTGCATTGGAAGTGAGTGTCGAAATTTGTTTACCTTTTTCACTTTATTATGACCGATGTAGTATTCATAGGTCCGTTAGATTAGATTAGATTAGATTTGAAGGGAGGAGCTGGTCGCTTGGCCTTGGGCACCGAGACCCCTTTGGATCTATTGTGGCGCTCTTAACCTAATTTATTTAGAATTCTTTATTCGGTTTTATCCATTGTACCAGACTCCGTAGCTTTGATAGGAGCTCCTTAACATAACTATCTGCCCTTGGTTTTCCTCGCCAAGTAGTTGGAATCTCAGTCTGGCTAGGCCTCCGCAGTGGCACAACACATATACTGAGGTTTTCTCTTCCTTTTGACAGAATCTGCATATTGCATGCTCTATCAGGCCTATTAGACTCATATGCCTATTGAGCCGACACCGTCCAGTTAGAAGGCCCACTATTAGCCTAATGGCCTTTTTGGCATAGTAGATCTTCCGTGAGTTTGGCCGATCATTCTAATGAACTCTTTAACCTATCTCTTTCGCGGAAAACTCTTCCACGATTCTAGAGTTTTGTCTTGTACCCATTTATTAATGGATGATCGTTTGCATGACTTAGCCACTCCACAAAAGGATTCGAGTACTACCAGGGCCGTAGACGCGCCTTCCCGAGGCAGTTGATCAGCCTTTTCATTTCCTCTGTGTCCCTCGTGACCTGGTACCCACTTTATTCTGGTTTCCTAGGTCCATAAGAGCATTAATACAATCCCATACTAGTCTTGAATCAACCTGTATGGAATCGAATGCCTTTAGCGCTGCTTGGCTGTCGGAAAAAATGGTAAGTGACTGGTTAACAGTTCCTTGCCTCATTATCTCCTTTGCAGACCATTGTATAGCGGCCACTTCAGCTTGAAATACTGTGGCGTGTATTCCTAGACTTATCGGGATTTCCGTTTTCGACCTTATCCCGTAAATCCCAGCTCCGACTCCGAGTTCTATTTTGGAAATCGTTATATCCGTTATGTTTATCAATTTTCATAGTAAGGTAGTTTTTCAAAGTCTGTAATACTTTTTTAATGGTTTGTGATGCGAAAAATTAGATTTTCTGCATAAAATTTTGTAATATCAATTTTTTCATTCGATTAGTTTATGATAATCGAGCCATGAAATTCTTAGTGTATGGTGGCGTATGTCCGAAAAAATAGAAAAAAAATTAGTAACTTTTAGGCGAGCGGTGCACCCCTAAAAAGATGAATAAAAAAGTGACATAACCTCCCGAACAAAGTTGCCAGATTGAAACTAATTGGAACCGATTAGTTACGTTTTAGGGACCAAAAAACCTAAATAACATTTTTTTGTCCGAGTGGCAGGTAATTTGTTACAACCAATGAAATTGCAGAGTAAAAAAAATGTAAAAAATCTATTTGAAAATACATTTTGTAAGTTAATTGGGCAAAAATAAACACTTTTTGTCTCTTGTGATGTTTTCGAAAAATGTACTGTTTTTGAGTTATAGGCGATTTAAGGTCCGAAAATGGCCAAAAGTCGACAACTTCAAAAATTCTTATCTCGGCTTCTACTGAACTTTTTTTTAATGTTTTGGGTCGTAAAATGATCGTTAATACTTATACTTAAACATACTATTTTTTGTAATAAAGCAACTTTTCATTTTCATTCCACTCGGATGCAGAACATAAAAAAGTGAATTTTTTTTTTATTTTATCAGTTTTTTCAAAATTTTTCAATTAAGTCAGGCTAGAAAAAAACAAAAAATAAAAGTGGGTAGACCGCGTGTTTCTGAACAAAAAATGTTTTAATAAAATGTATCGCTAAAGCCACGGTTTTCCCGGAAAAAAAGGAGCAAAGGATGGATGGAAAAATATACTTATATAAATTATCAAGCCCGAACTCAATCGTCACAATAAACAATATAGAAAAAAATAAAAGTCCCTTCAAAAAAATTCTTTCTTCATTGAAAACTGTTAAAAAGAATGTACGTTTTATGATTATTATGGTTTATTAAGTTGTAGTAACGTGGATTCAAAAAAGTACATCTCAAATCATTTTAATTTAATTGCTTGATGATTTTTTTGATAAATATATTGGAGGCTGTAACCATGATAAGAAATTGCGATTGTCAAGATCTTATCCGTATAACTATGAAAATATCTTTGATTGTTTTGAATATAAATTCTGGAACTTTTCCAATACATTACATTTACATTTCCAATATTTTCCCTCCAGACTCACTATTTATCCTCTTAGTCACTAAGAAAAAATTTAAAAATGTGTAATCAGAAAGAGAAAATAGCTTTATTTTACTTGTTAGAACTGCTAAGAATTTTTAGAGGTTCCGTAGTATGCATTTAACCGTACGCTTGTCCGAGCAGAGTGACAACGTTATTTTACGGGAAAACCGTGGCTTTAGCGATACATTTTATTAGAACATTTTTTGTTCAAAAACATGTGGTCTACCCACTTTAATTTTTTGTTTTTTTTCTAGCCTGACTTAATTTAAAAATTTTGAAAAAATTGATAAAATAAAAAAAAAAATTCACTTTTTTTATGGTCTGCATCCGAGTGGAATGAAAATGAAAAGTTGCTTTATTACAAAAAATAGTATGTTTAAGTATAAGTATTAATGATCATTTTACGTCCAAAACATTAAAAAAAGTCCAGTAGAAGCCGAGATAAGAATTTTTGAATTTGTCGACTTTTGGCCATTTTCGGATCTTAAATCGCCTATAACTCAAAAACAGTGCATTTTTCGACAAGAGACAAAAAGTGTTTATTTTTGCCCAATTAACTTACAAAATGTATTTTCAAATGGAGTTTTTTCATTTTTTTTACTCCGCAATTTCATTGGTAGTAACAAATTACCTGCCACTCGGACAAAAAAATGTTATTTAGGTTTTTGTTCCCTAATACATAACTAATCGATTCCAATTGGTTTCAATCTGGCAACTTTGTTCGGGAGGTTAGGTCACTTTTTTATTCATCTTTTTAGGGGTGCACCGCTCGCCTATTTTAAGCCGTCCAAAATCGGACCCCATATGTAACGGCCAATATAGTTTCTTTTAGTGATCTCTATCATCTTGTTCGTTTTGGATGTATGATGGAACACCGTGTACACAGTATAGGCAAGCGTTTGATTAGGTACGGCAATAAGAGCAATCGAGAGCGAAGCAACTAGGCTATTATTTTTTATCGTATAACACATCCTACTCGTGCCACCTGCTTTCCCCACCGCATGTGCGTCGGCAGCTCTATCTGCGGGAAATGTAAATAATTATTTGACTCGTTTTGAAAATAAAACGGGTTAATTAATTTCAGTTATTAAAGCACGTAATAATATTACATAATATGCTATACAGAGCCAACTACATCCTTCCTTTGAATAAATGGTACTGAAATTTTTAATATCAATTTTCTTGACGCGCGTGTCACTATTTGCCCCTCTTTTAGAGCACTGGTAGACGCCTTTATTGTGGGTGGTCGGTTAAGTCGTTGAAACTATGCAATACCTAATCCAGGACTTTCCGATACTGTATAATATAACATGTACAATGTGTCCATGGATGGACTTGTTGGCAACAATAGGATGCATAAAAATTATTGAACATCAATTAGTACTTTTTGTTTTAGCCCTGTATGTTATAAGAGTCACTTTTTGTGATTAGATTTTTAAATCGGAAGATATTCTGTCTGTAACGGAAAATATACAAAACTTTACCTTCTTAACGACTTGTTTCATTTATTTACAAACTACCATTAATTTATTATTTTTTGTCTGTGATTAAAATTGACCGAGATAGATGTTCTTTAAGTTCCAGAATTTTTTCGCTCTATTTCAAAAAAGAATATTTTGTTGCTCATTTTATTTATAGGCGACATATGTAAAAAATTGGGCGTTATAATGTTACAGCTTATTCCATTACCTTTAATTTAATCTTTTTATTACCACTGTAAGATGAAAACTGACTAACTTATTATCCACATTCCACAAAGTCCAGGTTTCGAAAAAATTAATAAAGTATTAAAAATGCTTGGAATCACTTTTAATGAATTTTTATAGATACATTCATTTTTATGAAATAAATATTTTTGACAAAGATTCTTTTACAAAAATCAAGGGCTCCATCCAATTTTTATTATTAAAAAAATTATTGAATTAATTAAATGCCTTAAATTATCGATTACTTCAGCTGAAAGATTTTAAAATGAGATGGTTTTATTCACTTATTTTGTTTGAAGTATACATTTTTGAGAATGGTGTATTTTTAACATTTTCGAGGCAAACAAATTTTTTTTTGCTAAAAATAGCCAGAGATGAAATATAGTTAATAAAATTTGCTTTAATTTGCTTTGTTTTTCATTTCTGTACTATATAATTCTACATTACATACGAGCTTCCTAAAATTAACGCAAAATATCACATTTTGTAGGTAAAAAAATGACTTCAGATGCAAATAAAATAAGCTTCAAAATTTAAAAAAATATAAGTGACTACACCACGTTAAAGCTAGCTATTTCATCTTTTTGAGTAATTAAATAAAACTTCAGAAAACTATAGAGAGAGAAGCATATATGAGGAGGCTATTCTGTCTTCTTCTCACTTGTAAAACTATGATTTAATGCAGGGCCGGCCTTTGTGGGGGGCGTGACTCTGCCCCGCACGAGGGTGCCGTACCCCAGGGGGCGCCACGAGCTTAATATAAGTGGGTTTTTTGTTTTGAGTAAAATTTATGATGGCGTAAAAATTTTGTTTTGGATCCCACCGCTCACCAATTTTGAGATGATGACGAAAACATCTTTTTTCTGATTTGACCAGAAAAAAAACTTTTCACGAGGGCGCATGAGGAACTAAGGCCGGCCCTGATTTAATGAGATCACCTCGCTTATTAAAGCTTCTCTCTCCATTGTTTGAAAAAAATAACAGTTAAAATAGATTTTTCTAAATTATCTCCTTTCCTGTTACTTCTACCCTAAAATTAGGTATACCAATATTGTAGAAAATGAAAAAAGCTACTACTTTTATGTAAATTATTTTTCCCTATTATTAATATTTTACGATTTCCAGTCTTATCGATATTAGAGATTATAAAATTTCCCAAATTTTTTGTTTTGAACAATTTACTTTCAAGGTCAATTTTTAAAAAATTACAGCAGCTCGAACTTTGAAAAAGATTTTTGAATTTCGGAAAAATGTCTACTCCGTCTTTTCGATGTTATTCATACTAATTATTAATTTTCTGTAATCAATAAGAATCAATTTTATTCGAATTTTTCCAGTTTTCACTAATCTGTCAGTACAACAGTTTGATTTATTGCTAATACTTTTCAATGTACATTCGTCCATAAATGTGAAAATGTATGCTTCACTGTAGATTATTGCAATTATCTCTGTCCCCATTGTAACGTAGTAATTAGCTATTATACATATTTTAGATTATTAAATTTCCCAAAATTTTTGTTTAAAATTTTTTATTGCACTATCAATTGTTTACAAGTTACATCAACTCGAAAGTTTCATAATTTTTTTAAATTTTGAGCTGCTGTAATTTCAAAACAGTGGAAGAAAATTCTATGAACAAAAGTGTTGGTACATTTTATGATCTTCAATATCGATAATAACCAATTACGTTAAAGACGATGAGGACAAAAATAATCAATTAATAAAAATGTGCAACCAAATACACCATTCTGAATGCTGTAAATCGTAAAATATTAATAATAGAGAAAATAATAATTTCAATAAAAGTTATTGCTTTTTTAATTTTCTACCATATTGGTAATACATAATTTTAGGATAGACCTAACAGGAAAGGAGATAATTGACAAAACCTATTTTGACTCTCATTTTTTTGAACATAGTGGCCGTAGCGGACACGATATTTTTGTGAAAAATATCAACTAATGATTGGAGCAAGCCCCTCAATAGTATAAAAAAGAAAATCTCTTGAAGCAGTCCCGTTTTTTTGCACTACAGATTGTATTACTTCTTGATTTTGAGATTTTGGATGTGAAATTTGTGTTTATTTACTTTGATAAATGAAAACATTTAATTACACAATAAAGGACATTTTTATTTATATAATAAAAGTATGTTATTTAATTGCAAAACAAACTTCTTTTCGGCTATTTGGAGGCGGTATAAAAAAGTTGCAAGTAAAAAATAAAATATACAGCACGGACGCTACATAGTGTGGGCGAGAGAGCAGAGTGCCCCCTAGCCCCTAACTACGTCACTATTATTTTTATATGCAGGCTTATCAAATTTTGAATTTTGAATATGAAATTCGTGCTCAGTGAAATCGAAAACTTACAGCACAGCTTGAATTTGGCATAAGTTTTCACTTTAAATCGGCCATTTTGAATCAGCCATTTTATATTTTGGATACGAAATTCGTGTTCATCAGTGACCCCAAAAATCTGTAATAACAATGTTTAAGTCCCTTTTAAATGAATAACAAAATCTAAAAAAATTCTTCTGGGACACCAGTCCTAGATTAGAGAATATTATTTAGGTGTTACGCAAATCCCAACTTACAAACTTCTTTATTTACACTTCTCCAATAAATTAACGCACCACCAAAATATAACCAAAAGTTTGAAGTTAATTTTTGTCTAGACCTCTTGTCCGATTTCGATGATTTTTTTTTTTGTATGATAGCCTCTTTATTCAAGAATGTGAATGTTCTATTGTTTTTTCAAAGAAATTTTGTTTTATTCATTACAGGGTGTAACAATTGCGACGTGTTTATTCCATTAAATTTTATAACACCCTGTGGAGTTCAACAGTTACACCAGCAAGTTAGAATTTAAACCGTACTCTAGCCTTATCTTTTCTTAATATTCTCTTTTTTGATTCAGTTTATTATTTTCATTAATACCAGAAATACACAATTACTTCCACATCCAGTGGAAGTATAGTAACGACAAAAAAAATTTTAAACATTTTTATTGTTCAAATAGACTTAGAATGTCACGAAACGTCGAGATTTTAAGTTTGAGCGAAAAAAAAATTTCTGTCTGTCTGTCGGTCTGTCTGTAACTGTTTTTTTTGTGCGCACGTTTACTGAGATATTGACTTGAAATTTGGTACACATATGTACTTTAACGAGATCTAGAACTAGATTATATTTTCATCTTGTTCCGTCGAAGGGTTGGGGGGTAAATTGGGGTAAATTTGGGGAAAATAGGTAAATCGAGCAGGTAAGAGTCCATAAAATTGGTATTTAGTATATACAAGAGAAGGCTAAGGTCTCAAAAAAAATTTTGGCATTAGCCACCCCCCATTACCACCCCCACCTCATTATTAAAGGGGATGAAAAAAAAATGTGATTCAGTGTGTGTACAAGAACCAGAAGCCTCAAAACGGTTTTTTACTTCATCCACCCCCACTACCACCCCCTATCACCACCCCCACCCCGCTACCGATGTGGGGTATCGTTTTATGGGTTTTTGGGGTAGAGGATTTCAAATATTATATTATTAAAGTTCCATAAACAATTATTTCCACATACAAAATTTTTTCGTTGTGAGTGACTTGGATAAAAAATGTGTGGATGTGGAAGTAGTGACTCCTTGGGCAGCGGTTTTTTAAAGCATAACATGTTTTTACTTAAAGGTAATATCGAAACAAAAAATTAAATGGAAATGAACAAGATGCAAAGAAGGAATGTCAATAGCGCGTATTTCCGCCTCTACCACGATTAACTTCTTGGCAACGCCGATTCATACTTAAAATAAGCGACCTTATTTCATTTTGGTCCAATTCTTCCAAAATTTGAATCAATTTCCGCCCAACGTTTTCTATGGTGTCTAATTGATTACGTACCTCTTGTAATTTTCTACCAAGTTTATCCCACAGGTTTTCCATTGGATTTAAGTCTGGGCTATTAGCTGGCCATTCCATAGTGTCAATTCCGACTTCTGCCATATAATTTTGCACAACTCGAGCAACATGAGGTCTGGCATTATCCTGCATTAACATAAAGCCTTGCCCTATATATAGCGCATATGGAACCACGTGGTTGTCTAAAATGTCTTGTACGTACCGTACAGCTGTAACACCGCTTTTATGCAATACGTTTTCCATCGTGTATCGTGTTACGATACTTCATCGTGCGTTCTAGAAGGGCATGGTAAGCAATGGACGTTTTTATGCACTGTCGTACAGTAAACACGTCGTTGCGTTCTAGAGGAACCATCGTAGGCACCTCTAGTACGCACGATGACAAACGACACACGATATAATAGAAATACATTATTCAAATGGAGCATTTTATGCAAACGTGCGATATCGTGCATCGTGCCTGTCTGTACGCCTGCGCTGGCGACTGTCTTTCATTTCATTTTGAAACAAAACATCGAAGCTGTACTAGTCATGCGATACAAAACCGAACGTTTTTGTTTGCATAAAATGAACAATACGATACGATTTTATATCGTGTGAAACACTATCGTAGTACGATAGACGATAGAAAACGCATGCATAAAAGGGCTGTTAGGCTTCCATTAATGACGACAAGTTCCGTGCGAACGGTCAAAGAAATTCCTGCCCACACCATCACAGATCCGCCCCCAAATAATGTTGTATTGGAGAAATTGCACTGAGCATAACGTTCATTGGGACGTCTATATACACGGAGACGTCTATCATTATTATAAAGACGGAATCGGGGACTCATCCATAAATAACACACGTTCCCATTGAGCCACGGTCCAGTTAACATGCTCTGTGGCAAAATTTAGCCTAGCCCTCCGGTGATTTCTATTTAAAGCTGGACCTCGAGCAGCAACTCTTGGTGTCAAATCACAGCTCTAAGTCGCTGTCTAATGGTTTCCCCACTAATTTGTAAACCACTTACTTCTCGAAACTATATCTGCAAACTTCGCACTGTTACAAAACGTTGTTGCACCGTTGAGAGTGTCAAATATCGGTCATTAATTGGGGTTGTTACTTGATTTCTTCCTTGATCCGGTCTGCGAACATGACTTCCAGTCTCTCTATATCTTTGTATCACTCTTGAAACAGTTGTATGCGCAACATTAAATCGCTGTCCAATTCTTCGATAACTCCAACCTAGTTCAACCAATATTAATGCTTGAGCACATTCTTCACCACTAAGATTTCGTGCTTCACGTCCCTTATTGACAAAAATATTGAAAAAAATACGGATACTACCACAATAAACACACTCCTTTCAAATGCTTTTTGACATTTAATTCACGTCTCTTCTTTTTTCCATAGCATGCTACTTACTTCTGTTTTTCCAAAATGAACTGAATAAAATCATGTTATGCTTTAAAATTGTGTGTTTCTGGTATTAATGAAGATAATGGGTCGCGTGCGCGCGACGTCACAGGTTCCAGACCTTAGGAAAAACAAACCGCTGTCATTAGCTGTCAAATGGCAACTGACTGAACCTCAGAATTAAATTTTTCGTAATCCTAGAGTTTTTATCGATATTATATCATACAAAATGGTTAGTTTTTATTGTATTATTAATTGTGGAAGTGTGGCAATCCGAGACAACTTCAGTTTTTCTAAAATAACGTCGATTTACAGCCAGAAGAGGAGTACCTAATTTTATTTACAAAACTTTTGTGAAAAAATCCTGAAATCTATTATAGATTTTAGTTAGGTGGGAAGTAAAAATCTTGGTGTTTAATATTATAGTAGGTATACCTCTTATTGTTCAGTTGAATGCGCCCCCCAGGTTCTTGTCGTTATTGGTTACGTTTATGCAAGTCGATTTTATATTTTTAAATGATTTTGAAAATTTTTTTTCCACCACTTTTTTCACGCTATCGTTTGGATGAATTAGTTGTACATCTTCTAAAAATGTTTCAGATAAGATCTAAATCTCCTGCATATAGAGCTTTGCAAAAATAAGGAATAATATCCATATCTCTGAAACGAAAGCGACATGTCGATTTTATTTTTAAATGCGCTTATTTTGATACCGACGTTATGACGATGATGTCGTCAATGTGGGTGTAATGCAGTAAACGGCGATTAATTTTAATGGAATGATATAGCGAGTAACGCCCCGTTTGAGAAGTCTGAAAACGAATTCAGCTCACTACTGAAATGTTAATGAAGATTATTTAAAGACTTCTTATGAAATAAACTCATCAAGACACAAAGAAAAGTTTAAATTTGTACACGTTCGATACGTGTGCAATTTGTCATGATTTGTTATTTTGGTTCTGATTTTCCATTGGAAAATGGTTATCTTCACAGAAAAGTAGTATATTAAAATTCTAATGGTAATTAGCATATGGAAATTGAATTACGAGTTAGGAAGAAGCGTTTGAATTATTCACTTATTCAGTAAAAAATATTAAGGTAGATCGATTGCACTGACTAGTGACCATTGTTAATTAATAAAATCCTGAATTAGTGTCAAGAAGCGTGAAGCGATTAAAAATGTACAAAGATAGGGTAGGCCAAAAACGTTTTATAAAAATAAAAATGTCGTCCAAAGTAATGGCGCTAAACAACATGGGTCTTCAGGGTCTTAAAGAAGCAACCCTATGAAGTTACGATTGCGGGAGGAAAATTTGAATGGAAGACTTCAATTTTCTGACCAAATAAAAAAATGTGGAAATTGAAATTAGAATTGTTAAAAAATATGACTCTCTAAAATATTTCAGAAACCCTTATAAATAACACAGGCACACAATATAAAAAAAGTGGTCTTCTTCTGGTACTCCATTGGGTAACATATGTATTTCGACGTGGCCACCATTTTTCTGTACATCGCTAAAATAACCTAAAAAAAGCTCATAATTTAGGTTATTTTCGCGATTTGCTAAACGGATACCTGATTCGTATTCAGCATGTTGAAATACATGGGGGTTACCCAATGGAGTCAAAGAAATAGATCACTTTTCACTTTTATATTTGCACACGCGATTTTCTAGACACACACACACATTAGAAATATTGTTATGAATTAAATCCCGTCTTTTTTTTTTGATAATTTGATAGAAAATGCATCAAAGAAATATTTCTATATTATGCGCGGTTTGGCTAATTTATAGGGGATCTTTTTCAGAGGGCAGCACCCAAAAAACAAAAATAACCATAGGAACTAAAAGAGATCAAATTTTGTGGCAAAAAGTTCTACGAATTTTTTTTTATATAAACTGATAGACTTCTTGAAAATTGCGCTTTTAGCTTGAGAAAACAGGTATTTCAAAATGGTTTTCGTCGAATAACTGAAAAATATTACACTCGGTGGAAAAATACTGGAGACCAATAAAAAAGCCTATAGAAGGAGGATGAGTTTTGATTTTTTATAATTTCTGTAGAATGAAAAATGTCGAGGATATGGAGGTTTAAACATGGCGTCTCAACAATTATACTGTTATAAGTAACAAGTATTTAGTTTAAATGTTAAATACCTCAGAAACTTTCGTCAAAATTGCCAACAACCAAATAAAAGATTGTTAATTAAGCTTTCAAGTGTTTTTTGTCTCTTTCTGTAGCATAAAAAACAAAGAAGTTATGACGGAAACAATGTACGTATTGTACGTCTCCCATTTTTCTAATAACAGCGTCGCCATTTTGTTACTGTAATTCGGCAATAATTAAAAAAATTGTCAAATAGTTTTAACTTATAGCATGAGCTAGATGTTAATTTTTTTTTAAGTTTACATCGCTTGTTTTAGAAAGAACTCACTTTAAACTATAAAGGTATATTTTTTTTGCAAATGTCTCAATAAATGTTATTTTGGCGAGAAAATAATAAGGGCCAAAAATAAAGCTTATGAACTGAGAATTAATAGGATTTTATTTTATTTGTGAAAAATTAGTAGTTTCGCAAATATATACGTAAAATATATACGTAAAGATGGAGTCCGAACGTTCATAAGACGAAGTATTTAGTCTAAATGTTGAATATTGCGTAAAAAAATTGAATAAAAGTTTTCAAATGTTTTTTTGTCTGTTTTTGTCGCATGAAAAACAAAGAAGTTATGACCGAACAATGTGGGTCTTCATGCTTTTTAAATAAAAATGCCGTCATTTTGTTACTGTAATTATCCAGTAATTAAGAAAAAAAAGTCAAATACTGTTTTCCGTTAATGTATGGTATTACCTATGTTTTTTGACAATTTTAAACACTTTTGTTGAGGAAAAAATTATATCCGCCATATTGGAGTCATCATTTTTAACATTTTGATTATGACTTCAGATATAATGAGCCACTCCATTAACTAAATCAGCAATACTTTTTCAAATATTAAAATTTTGGATTTAGGGCAAGAGCAAGTGTCGGAACTATATACAGTATATCCAATTTTGCTAGGAACCAGCCTCTTAAAAAGCTTATTTTAAGTCCAATATAGATTGTTTTTTTTTAAACATAAGTCTCTGAAAAGTGCAAACTTCTGATACATTCACCCCTATAAAAAGTTATTTTAGGTCCGATTTAGATCGTTTTTTTTTAAACGTAGATCTTTGAACAGTGCATTCTTGTGATAAATTATATTTTATAAAACATAAAAGGTCCACCTACTGCTTTTGTTCTTGTGGGTGGAAAGTGACGAAATCTTATTAGCTTAGCGATTTTTTTATTCTCAATCTGAGTACACCACTGAATTCGTCCAAATTTTGTGAAAACATACCTATTTCTCAGAATCCAAAAATATGTATTTTTTCACAAAATTTGGTACAAATAATAGTAGTGGTTGCCGTATATTCAGATTTGAAATAAAAAAAAAATCGCCAATAAGATTTTATCATTTTCCACCCACAAAAACAAAAGCAGTAGGTCGCCCTTTTATGTTTTATAAAATATAATTTATCACAAGAATGCACTGTTCAAAGATATACGTTTAAAAAAAAAACAATCTAAATCGGACCTAAAATAACTTTTTATAGGGGGTGGTTTCAAGCAAAACACACTGTATATAAAAACTGAAAATGACACCTTTTACTACAAAAATCACCCATAAAAAATTATTTATTTCCAAATTTTGCTTTACCTCTAGGTACTGTGATAATAACCAATTAGCATGAAAATGTTTCATTTCCCTAAGATTTTTATCTCCAAATCTACGTCATCTATTTTAAAATTAATTGATTCAATTGATACTAAAATGTTAGCTACAAGTAATTCTGAATTAATACTAGTACTCTGTTTTTAATCTTCTCTCTAAAAAATAGTGTTTTACCATGATATTTAACATGATTCTTTATTTATATTTTAATTTTTGTATCTTTAAAGAAAGACATCAGGTAGTAAAAAAATAAACATATATTTTTATTTGAAATCCTCTCTCACTAAAAGAATATATCTACGGTTTGCGTATGCTACCTAATATATTCTCTTCAATAAAAAAACTACACATTTATGTCAATACATTTTAGGATGGATATTAAACAAAGAAACCACATACAAACAACGACAACAAAAATTTAGATTACCGAGAATTGGTCCTATAAGTACAACTCTGAAAACGCTCCTTAATGCCGATGAGGAAACCAAAATGGTCACATTTGGAGATCTCTCTGAAAAAAAGAAGATTTCTTTAAAGAAACCTGGTTATATTGAACATCCTAACAATTTTTTTTTTAAATTTAAAGATACGTTTACGTAGATAAAATGATTCTTATAAGTACACTGAATTCGTTAATATGATTTAGGTATCACTGAAAAATGTATGTAGAGTGTGTCCTCGGATGGGAAGAGTGTATTACTCTTTTAAACTTTCTTATTTTTGATTTGCCGAGAAAAAGTCATTCTTTATGAAAAGTTTCACTTGTCTTAGGAAGAATAAACAGTTGTCAAACTTAAGATAAATTATACAGTGTATTCTAAAAATGAGAAAATATGAAATCGACTTTAAGAAAACTACCTTTTTCTTACATTTTTATTGAAAATTTTATTTAACAAAGTTTTTTCAATTATGAGGAAAAGCTTAAATACGGAGTTACAAAATAAGGAAATAATTTTCAAGAAAAAAATAATGTTTTATTCAACTAAGTTTAAAACTATTCCAAATGTAGAGCTCCTACTAGTACATATTTTTCTAAGCTTTTTGTAAATTCTTCAGAGACAGATGAGATTACATCTTCATTTAAAATAAAGTAAAAAATAAAGTTTTATTTATTTTTTTAATTGTGATTTCCTTATTTTGCAACTAATATCCATATTTAAGCTTTTTTTCATAATTGAAAAATCTTTGTCAAATAAAATTTTCAATAAAAATGTAAAAAAAAGGTAGTTTGCTTAAAGTCGATTTCATATTTTCTAATTTTTAGAATATCCTGTATAATTTGTCTTAAGTTTGCCACCTGTTTCTGACTTCCTGAGACAAGCAAAACTTTTTATAAAGAAAGACATTTTCTCGGAAAATCAAAAATAAGAAAGTTTACAAGAGTGCGGTACCCCATTAGGGGACACACTGTATTTTTTTAATTAGACGAAAATAATGTCGATAGTCCTTTACTATTCATTTATGAACTTATTATTCTCTGACACTGGGTCAACTGTAGAATCGTGCGTGTTATAAAGCTGTTGGAAACAGAGCAATTTACCAAAAAATGTTTCTAATTCAAAAAAATCTACTATTTTCGAAATTTTTAATTAAACTTCCCCGCGTTTTCACTGTTCTCACTAAAAATTATGGAAAAAATATGTTGGTAATTTAAGTTCCAGACTCACCTTCCTTAGATCAAAATTACAAACAAAAAAACAAATATTTGTCAATAGATTGACTTGAAGATCATTTAGAAATTAACTGGGATTAGATGAGATGAGAGTTTTTCAGTTCTTTAAGAAGATATTCAGAACCATGTTGGACTCTCGATTTCCTAAAGTAGGTAAGTACTCCTGAAATTGTTATAGTTAGCTTTGACGTCATCGAGAAGAAAATTGAAAAATATTGATTTGTGATTTGCATGTTATACATTTATACAAAATACAGTGGTCGAGTTAAATATAGATAACCTTTAAAATAATCCATTGACTCAATGTAAAATATTTATATTCGTGTAAAAAAATGTATTCAACATGCAAAGTAATTTTATTAAGGGATATGTAAAGCTAGATCTAAAAATGTAATTAACATTTTATAAATATCTATCGACTATTCGATATGTACAACGAAATATGTTGTTTTCTTCTTCATACCAAAAATATTATTTTGGAAATTTGGTGATAACTTTCATACATTTAATATTATTAAAATATGCAAAAATAAGAAATTATCTGTTCTTTTTGTATACTGTTGAACTTAATTCTGATCATACTAGTATATTAATAAGGCTAGTCAATCACATCACCCTGATTAGCCGTATCAATATACTAGCGTGATCAGAATTAAAATCAACAGTATAATAGAGATAATATATACTTTTTTTGATTTTTCATATTAAACAATATTGGGTGTATGACAGTAGTTGTCTGCTAAATGCCCAAAATAATATATTTCAATAATTATGAAAGCAGAAATAAAATATGTAAATTTTAAAAATACTCGTTTATGCAAGATATAAGTTAGTTGACCTCGGTGGCGGCTCGTCAGAAGAGGCAGGGGCGGCTGAGCCTCCTCTAGCAGCATGAGCCTCCTCTAGCAGCATATCCAGGGATGGTGAGGAAATGTACAAATTGTAATCATATTGCAAGTTAATTGTCTTTTAAATATCAAGCCTCCTCTGCACAAAATATCACGAGCCGCCACTGGTTGCAAATGAAAATGAAATACGAATTTTTATCTACAGCACGGGGTTCATAGCAATAACTTAAATTCCCCGTTTTTGACGAGTGGGGGGGGGGGGCAGAAAATGGGGGGATCAAAAATGAAAGAAACACAAAAAGAGCGGGGGTGGAAGATGGAAAAAAAAGTTGAATGAGCGGGAGAGGGGCACCTACTGGAATAAATTTTCACATCCCCTGACTTTTTATAATAATTACTCAAATTCCCTGATTTGTTCAATATGAACCCTACAACAGTGGCGCCACATCACGAGGGCGGGGAGACAGTGCCCTCCTAGTACCCCCCCCCCCCCCCCCCCCCCTAGTTACGCTGCTAGCCAAGGTGTCTGAATTATTTACTTGCGAGTAATGCTAACAATCAACACGTGATATTTTGTGAACGCTTAATTTATTGTCAAAATGGGAATCGGCGAAGCAACAAGTATTGCGTTATGAATTAACATATAAATCCTTCAAAGATGTGTCAAACTAAGGACAATGCCGCCGTTTTTGAAAATTCGCTTTTGGATTATTTTTTAGAAAAATGTTCTGTATTGAAGTCTCCGCCAAGCCTATGGTGTGAGTACTCCATATTGAAATTGACAATTTTTGTTGAGGAGAACATATTTATATAAGTTTCCCAAACTCCACGCCTTTTTTGAAAAGGAAGAATGACGGATTCAGATCATGCATGATGAGATTTACTTCCTAATGGCGGTAATAACAGTGATGGAAATTCCAGTGGCATGTTATTCTATTAAACTGTGCGAAATGAAATTATAGCACGTCAAAGAAAATAATGATTTAATGATTGACGCAACTCTGGATTCAAAAAATGACGTGGTGGGAAAGTTCACTATTACAGCTTATGAGGTGTCTGCTATTTGAAAATAAATAAAAAGTGCATCAACTTGAGGTTCCGCGTTTCTTTCTATTATATCAATTGCGAAAATGTCTGTGAAAATATTTTTTGTGCTACAACCAGTAAAATCGCAAAATTTTTAAATCTGGCTAATTTCAAAGTTCACCCGTTTAGAAGAACTTTGGCCATTTTATTAGCTAACACAGGGATCGATGTTCTGCAGCTCAAAAAAGATGGAGGGTGGAAGTCTTCCTCTGTTACCGAGAGTTATGTGGCGGACAGCATAACAAACAAAATAAAGTGCCACACTGAAGTTGTTTGCAGCATATTGTCGCAGGAAAACCAAGCCATCAAACCAAATAACGTGACAACGACATTAACAAAAAAATTGTATTATTCTTTAATTTCCTTACTTATGTTACCATCCTGGTGGAGTTTTGTTCTTTTCTATGGGTATTGAGGCAGAATACAATGAGGAGTTTCAAACAGTTAAAGATAATACTTTATTCCAGAGATTAACTTGAAAGTTCCCGGAACGAAATTTTGATAAAAATGAAAGTTTTCAATAAAATATTTGAATATTTGAATAAATGAAAGTTTCCAAAATTCCGAGAAAGTTTCCTTTGGGAACTTTCGACATATTTGAATATTTTATTGGGACCTTTCATTTTTATCAAAACTTCATTCTGGATACTTTCATACGGAAAGTTTCCTTTACCCATCCCTGATTTTTATCAAAACTTCGTTCCTGAAACTCCAGAAAATTTGAAAAATTTGGAAAATTGGAGAGTTTCCTGCTTTATTCCTTTAGGTACGGTGAACAACAAGTGCGTACTTGCGTACATTATGTTTAGAGAGCACGTTCAGAATGATCTCTGTATGCTCGTTAACGAACCATTCGGGTACGTTACAAAACACAGCAAGCGGGAGAAAACAGTTATCCACTGACAGAACAAGTTTAGCAATAGCCATTCCACCACCCAACAAGGACACGCACACACACACACACACACACACACACACAGACAACACAACCACCATTCCCTGCCACTTTGCTGAGACTTCAACTCAAGAGAGATGATAGCAATTAGCCGCGAACTAGCCCACTGCTTCCGTGACTGCAACACATTAAACACACTATTAAACATTCATACCCTAGCCAGGATTTTAATCCGGGACTTCAGAGTCTCAAGCCTAACGCATAAGCACTGAGCCGGTATCACTGTAAACTATTTTTATAATAGAAAGTTTCCTATAGAAGTAAGTAAATCACTTACTTCCTAAGATATACTATTACTACGGGAACCCACCCTTAGTGTCCGTGCATCCCCCCCCCGATCCTTTAGGACAATGTTTTTCATAAAGATTAAAGCCTAAGGAACAATTTAAGACATGTCCTAAAAAGAAAATTGGCTGCACTTTCAAAATGGCGTCCGTTAAAAAAAAATTTGCAAATATGGTTTTTGTCATTTAACAGAAAAACTAAAAAAGATGGAGAAAAACTTTCTGCTCAAAAAATAAAGTGCATAAAATTTTCTACAATTTTGTTCCTATACAATATTTGGATAGGAGTTACCGTTTTCCAGATACCACTGTTACCGTTTTCGAGATAAATGTCTGCAAATTATAATATTATTATTATTATTAATTTTTTTCAGTTTATTTTATTTAATTTTTATGTTAATAATATAAAGTTATATTATACGCCTTACAATAATTGTCACAGTTATTTCCTCTAAGTGATTTACCCATATATGAATTTCCATGTTTTCTTAATTTTGGACTCATTTATCTGGAAAATGGTAACTCCTATCAAAATATTGTATAGATACAAAATTGTAGAAAATTTTAAGCACGTTGTTTTTTGTGAAGAAAGTTTTTGTCCATCTTTTTTAGTTTTTGTGTTAAATGACAAAAACAATATTGGCAACAGTTTTTTTTATGGCCGCCATTTTTAAAGTACAGCCAGTTTTTTTTTTTAATATGTCTTAAATTGTTCCTTAGGCTTCAATTTTTATGAAAAACATTGTCCCCAAGGATCGGGTGGGGGGTGCACGTACAGCTAGGGAGGGCTCCCCGACTATATAGTGTAGGCAAGAAACAATCCGTTTGAAAAATCCGTAGGATTCATTCTGGTTGATGATTTACATTCAGAAAGATGTGAAACGTGAATTCTGAAGGTTGGCAAACAAAATTTTCGGTATTTTTGTTTTTACCTAAGACGGTAATTTCGGGTGCGGTCTTAAATCCATTATAAAATAATTAGTAATTAATATTTCGATCAGAAATTCTTAAAGCATGTTTTTTTATTGGTTTGTCGTTTTAGAATTTTAACATTTAAATAAAAATTCAAATAAAAAAAAAATGATTTTTTTCTTGTACATTCAGTTTCAGCGTCGAGAGTGAGGCCTTATCATAATAATATGGAAATAGGTAAATTTATTTTCAAAAATAAGTTCAGTTTTAGACTATGCGTAAAAAATATGCACCTATGTTTCCCACATCACACAAAAAATCACAACAATCATTTTTGCTGGCCTGACAACTTTCATTTGGAGATTGTTTTTATCACATGAAATACTTGATTATTGAATACATCTCTTTGAAAAAGAGAAAAGCCACAAAATTGACATTACTACTCGAAATTCAAAAAGTGTATGCATGCGGAAACAACACCTTCCAACAAATAATGAATGCTGGTTATTCAATAGCTTTTATTTTTTATGGAATATCACTGGTGCATAGAATTCAATTTAAAAATATCGTACTTTCAGAAATTTTGGCGCTGCATTTTTCAAAAGTATCCAAAATTTTTCATCTCAGCATTTTGTTAAAAGAATTGTCATTGTCTTCGATAGATATGATGACGTTTCTATTAAATTCGTCAAGTCTCAATTACGATCGAAAGGAATAAATACGAAGTAAATTGATATAAGTATCCTTTTTTTTTACAAAAATCCCGGATAAATGCAAAGGTTTTTTTCATATTCTCCAAATAAACTGCAGTATGTTAAATTTCTTTGCAAGTATGCTTCAACATTTTTACAAATCAATACTGAAACAGCTGTTGGAGCTGTTCATTTCTGGTGGATATATTTCTAAATGTTTCAAACTCCAATGTAACAGTTTATCGGAAGTTATAGACTTAAAGTCTAATCACTTAGAGGCGGATTGTAGAATGTTCGGCCATTCTTTTCATGCCGTTCTTGGAGGGATTGAAGAAATTATTATAAACAGTGCGGATACTGATATTTTCGTGCATGGTGTTCAATTCTGGCATAGACTGTCCAACATTGGTTGTCGAGGTATTTGGTTTGAAGGATCTAATAAAAAAAAATCTTTTAAGCTGTCATTTAGCAGCTGAATCACTTGTGGAAAATATTTGTCATATTTTACCCGGATTACATGCTTTAACTGGTTGCGATACGACAAGCCGATTTGGAAGTAAACAAATAAAGTTTAAATCTGCATCAGAAATATTTCTTCAGGAAGTTCTCATTTATTTTGGTAACAATCCAGAAGTTCTGATAGACTTTCATCAGATTGAAGAAGTCTGCACTCATTTATTTGTGAAACAAAAAATGACACCAGATGAATTACGCTGCAAGCTAATTACACGAAATATTGGCTTCAATTTAAATTTAGCCAAAGTTATTTGTACATCCGATGCTTTATATTTACATTGTTTGAGAGCTGCAACACAAACGTATTAGTGAAAAACCGCTGCCCAAGGAATCACTACTTCCACATCCAGATTTTCTATCATAACGAAAAAATTTTGTATGTAGAAATAATTGTTTATAGAACTTTAATAATATAATATTTGAAATTGTCTACCCTAAAAACCCATAAAACGATATCCCACACGGTAGTGGGGGTGGATGAAGTAAAAAAATATTTTGAGGCTTTTGGTTCTTGTACACACACTAAATCACAATTTATTTTCATTCCCTTTTATAATGGGGTAGGGGTAGTATGGGGGTGGCTAATGCCAAAAATTTTTTTGAAACGTGTACCAAATTTCAAGTCAATATCTTAAACGGTTCCAGAGTAAACGTGTGCACAAAAAAAAGTTACAGACCGACAAACAGACAGAATTTTTTTTCACTCAAATTTAAAATCTCGAGTTTCATAATATTCTAAACCTATTTGAACAATAAAATTTTTAAAAAATTTGTTTGTCGTTATTATACTTCCACTGGATGTGGAAGTAAAAATTCATCACAACCACTGTATTCTCTCAACTTTGTACAATTCGAGATCAAATATCAAATGTTAAAACCTCCTTTTTGACTCTTTAATTAAGCCTTGCAAATGTAATGCAGACTGTAAAACCATGTCCTGTTGTAAAAAAAATTATTTAATCTCAATTTCTTTTTGTAAATGCATTCATGATAATTGCCAAAATTTGTATTTGAAATATAAAATTTTATGTTATTTTTATCAATTACCCAAGTAGCACAGAATTCTTTAAGATATCTTTAAGAAGTTCTATTTACTGCCCGCGAGGATATCTTGTATTTATGTACTCTAGAAGTCCTTCCGAAATTAAAATGAGAAATCTTTATTATGTGCTCAACTTTTATGCACTGGGGAAATGTAAACTGGGCATTATATAGGAATTTCAACTTTTGTTAACCCACAGTCATCTACTAGAAGTTCTAAAAGGGAATTACCATACAGCTCAATTTTCTATGTATTATAGAAATCAAATAAAGTATTAAAAGGGAAATAGTATTATTTTCCTTCAGAGACATCTTCTAGAAGTTCTAAAAGGGAATTACCATACAGCTCAATTTTCTATATATTACAGAGATCAAATAAAGTATTAAAATGGAAATATTATTATTATCGCTAATAGAACACCTATAGAAATCGCAAGAAGATATTCTTTTAATGCATAAAATTTGCTTGCTTACCACTTAGTTTGTTACAGAAATTATTTCAAGATGACGCCACATACAAACTACTGACGATAATCAGTCATGCATTATCTTATACTCTTATGAATTTATAGAAAATTAATAACATGATTGCAACGTTCAAATTCTCGCAGGGATCATCGATTTATTTGGATGGATCTTATAACGATCTTTAATCTTTCGTTTAGTTTGGGCCTGATGTCTCAATACTGAGATTTTATAATGATCTTTAATCTTTCGTTTAGTTTGGGCCTGATGTCTCAATACTGAGATTTTGACTAACCAAAATTTCACCAGCTGCCGCTGGCAATAAATAATAATAAAAGCTGTGTGATGGATGGTACATCTAATAGAAATCCTATAAGGATGTTCGCCAGTACCGTTTATATTGGTAAGCGATAAAATACCCGAAAGATTACTACAGGAATTAAATCTGTTTGCAGGATTGATGCGGTACATCTAATAGAAATCCTATAACGATGTCCTCGGGACCATTTATATTGGCAAGCGATAAGATATCCTAAAGATCACTATGGGAATTCTAAAGGTATGCAAAAGGCTGCTCACAGGATTCTATACTAATAGTTTTTTTCGATTACCATAGGAGGTACTATTTAATACTGATATGCTGACATTTGCCCATCTTAGGGAACTCTTACAGACCTCTAGAAGATATTTACTAATTCCTAAATTTTTATCCTCGGTATATCTTGAGGAATTAATTGTGCTACTTGGGTATTATACTAAGTAAACAACTAATTTGCTTATTTTTACCTTATTAAATTGGCATTTTATGATATTTATGCTGTTTTTGATTTCACACCTTACCTCAAAAACTATTTAATTTTTTTGAAATGTTAAAAAAAAATTGTCAAATTAGCCGGGTCTCAAAAAATTAGTCTAATTGGCAAACTGAATGTATAAGAAAAAAAAATTTTTTTCAATGTTACAATTTTAAAACGACAAGATATGCCTTAAAAATTTCAGATCAAAATAGTAATTATTAATTATTTTATAATGGTTTTAAGACGCTGGAGTTGCACACACCTGAAATTACCGTTATGATTTAGGTAAAAACAAAAACACCGAAAGTTTTGTTTGGAAACCTTCAGAATTTCATTTACATCTCTCTGAATGTAAATCATCACCAAAATGAATCCTACGGATTTTTCAAACGGATTGTTTGATTGATTGGTTGATTTCTTAAAAGTATAATTGTTTTAGTTAATATATTATTTCTTCTCTCATCTGACTTATTTAATGTTTTACCATTGGCTCAAGGAGCCTTTAAAGTTTTCGAAAAACATTATGGACTCAATTCCGATTCATCCAAAGTAATAATGTCAATGTATGTCAGAAAAAGTAGTTCTAACGTGACTTGCCTTATCTTATACTCCAGTCAAATAGGAACAAATGACGTTCGACGGAAATAACTAAGAAAGTTTTGAAAGTTGGCAAAGATGTTCATACCGTGCGTGTAATGGCAAGTTAGACATAGGACGTAAGAATTGCAACATCGCGTGTGCCAGTTGACTAAAATGAAACAACAGAGCTGGGATACTTCAGCAGTCGAGTACCGACAGGCGGATTTTGCTGTTGCTGGGTTGTCATATCTCTCGCGCTACGTGGATGTACATGTCTAATCTGCAATTACACGCACTATATTAATAAATATACTAAAAGTCCTGCACTCAGTCTGTTGCGCTCGAGCCCCAATCTTCGAAAAATGGCTCTGGTTATAAGCTAGGAGATAGCTGTATACATGGGGCCTGGGATATAACATGTTGGCATTGCAGTTATGTTTTAGAAAATATTTTTCTGAGTATTTTATCTCATGTGAATCAGACCTCTCCCCTGACCGTTTTGACGCTAGCCGCCCGAGAAAATATTCAATTGTGGAACAGAGTATAACACTTTGGGGCTTGGTGTTAGTTGAAGAGGGTATCTTGGCGATCAACATTCGATATATGCCAACATTTTTTTCTTCGTGCAATTGGCAGCACTGGCGACATCAATAGGCCAGTCCAACACGCTGTCACTTTGCTTTGTTTGTACTACAGCAACCATCTTTTTTTGTGGTGGGGTAGGGTCTTGGCCGGCCTAAAGGGAACCTAACACGTTCAGTAATAATATCATTCCAGAAGTTCGTTACAGAAACATCATTACTAAAAATTTTCCCGTCATATCCTGTCATTATTTTCACACCTTACATGTCCATTATTTAAGAAAAAAGCATATCTAGTTATAATTATTGAATTAAGTATGATTGAAAAAACGCGAAAATTCAGGTAATGAGATTACTGAACGTGTATGATGCCCTTTAGGCCTGTCGAAAACCCTAACTTACCCACAAAAGATGGCTGCTGTAGTACAAACAAAGCAAAGTGACAGCGTGTTGGACTGGCCTATTATGGCCGAAATTGGAACGTAGTGTAAGACTTTCTGACCAGGTGGAAAATTTTCGTTGTCAATGCTCTTTGCTGGAAAACCATAGGCCAACATTTTCTGCTTGCCCATTTTCCAGATTTTTTGCCAAAAATTGGACTTTTGAACTAAAGCGGGCCGAAACTGCTGCTTTTAAAAAAAATGTCGGAACCTTCTCAAACTTGTAGTTTTTATACCAAAGAATAGCCTCTGTGAGTGCCAACATTTTTTTCTCAATGTAGCCCCTCCAAACCACTCCCAAAACCCCCAAACATTCAAATACGTTGTTATGTTAAAAAGGATAATTTCTCGGCCATTATTCACTAAATATGTGTGTGTAAAATAAGACGTGTTACATTGGACGTGTTTATTAAAAATAATCATATTGCATAGTCTTGTCATGATTAAAAACAGTGGTTGCTGATTATATAACAGAAGCATTTTGGGGTACTCCAAGTGTAAATATGTTATTATATTTTGATAATTTTTTTTGAATGATTATTTTCTTATGTTAACCATATTTTTAGTGTAACCTATTTTTCATGGGGAGTCCGTTTCTATGTTGTATTTGTAATTATTATTATTAAGTTGGGTTAGGTTAAGTTAGAGTGTGGTATTTATCAGCATATTTTGATTGGATATAGTTGTTGTTGACAGAGCTTAAGACCAGTTCTTTTTTATAAAGTCCCGAGGTACCGTAAGAACCGACAGAGGTGCCAAAGCTGCTAGGGCCAAAATTCTCAGAAACTAGTTTGGAGTCATAGGAATTAACTCCAAAGGAAGAGGATCCGCCATAGTTGGCTATAGTTTGCCCTCCATAGGAACCTCCAGAAAGTCCTCCTCCAATGGTTGGACCAAATGTACCTGGTATACCACCAATTGTCAATCTACTTGAACCGAAACTACCGCCGAATCCTCCCGAGGAAATTGGGTTAAGTCCTGCGGATATTGGTTTACTAAAGGATCCCGATGAGAGTGAGCTTCCTCCGAAAGAACTCGACAGCGATTCATATGCAGTCGAAACAGCAGCGGCTGCAATGGGGATTGGATTGACTACGACAGTAGGTTTATTTTGACCTTCAAGATTGTGATGATAATGATGATGAACGTGCTCTACAAGACCGGCCCCTGGTCCAGCAGTTGATCCACCACTGGCAGTAGCAGTTCCTCCTTGCGCATTCACAGTTATTTCGACTCTCTTGTCTTTGTGGTGTCCCGACTGGTGAGCATCTTGTTCGAATTGGTAAGGTAAAAAACGAGGCCAATGTTACTCGTCCAATTCACCGCGTCCAATTGAGAAAAAATGTTGGCACTCATAGAAACTATTCTTTGGTATAAAAACTACAAATTTGAGAAGGTGCCAACATTTTTTTTTTAAAGCAGCACTTTTGGCCCGTTTTAGGCCAATATTCAAATATTTTACAAAAAAATCTGGAAAATGGGCAAGCATAAAATGTAGGCATATGGTTTTCCAGCATTGAGCATTGACCACGAAAATTTTCCGCCCGGTCAGAAAGTGTTATAATACGTTCCAATTTTGGCCATAATTGATGTCACCAGTGCTGCCAATTGCACGGAGAAACAATGTTGGCATATATCGAATGTTGATCGCCAAGATACCTTCTTCAACTAACATCAAGCCCCAAAGTGTTATACTCTGTTCCACAATTGAATATTTTCTGAGGCGGCTAGCGCCAAAACGGTCAGGGGAGAGGTCACATAAGATAAAATACTCAAAAAAATATTTGCTAAAACATACAGCAATGCCAACATGTTATATCCCAAGCCCCATATATATATAACTATCTCCTGTCCTAGACTATTAAGCTTTTTGCTTATGCATCGATGAGTTATTTACTTAGAAATGTGTCGATCAAATGCCATATGCTTTTCGTTTTCGTATTTCCGAAATATTGTAGGGAATTTTATAAGCTTTCCGATATCGCTAATTATGTGAGATATAAACAAGAAACCTAGTTGGAGCATCATTTTTCTAAGACTTTTAATATGCTTAATACAAGGAACATCTTTGCAAAGTTTCAAAACTTCATCGGTTTTTTTCCTCTAATTTTCCCTATTTGACTACGTTTTTCGCAGATAATGACATAACATTACTTATTTTCTCTTGGCAACGCATCTTCTTATCTATGACCAGACCCTGGACCAGACTGAATGCTAACTTATAATTGCAAAAAATAATTATTTAATGAACATTGTTTGAATTAATTTAATTTTCAAATGTCAAATACCATTTTTTAGTAATAAATTATTAGATTTTCTTATTCAGAAATTCTGAATCAGTTTTAAAATGCGAACTACACTTTACTTGAGTTTATGTTGTACTTTAGAGTTATTCGCTAGATAATAAAAATCCCAATACACTCCTTGAATATACAGCAGTGGTTTCCACCTGTTATAGGTATCGATTACCGGAAGTGAATCGCCATTAAATATTTAAAAATTAACCTGATGAAAGCTAAAGGTTAACGACGTTAGTTATAGAAAAGCTTTACAGTAAAGGTAAACAATGGGGAAGCAACGACCTTAAAATCTATTATTTCCAAATAATATGAAAATTGATTTTTGTAAAAGCAGTTGGCTGTAGCACCATGGATTCAGATACAATTGTCCGATGAATGTACTTGTTGAATATTATATATAGTCTGAAATATCTATGAAGCATATAGATATATTTGAAATGCTAATGAACCAACTTTATTGTTTATCCTCACATTGAACAGTATTCTTAAAACGTAAAATATTTTTGGTTTATAATTAATAAATTAATAAGGCATATGTATTTATGTTTCAAAGGGAGATGTCCAAAACTATTTTTAGTTCAATTTGCTTCATTATATGTACAGTCGTGGCCACAATAAGCTTTCCAACCTAAAGCAGATGTTGCAAACATTTTTCCTGTTTGAATTAGGTTTCCTTCGATAATTTATTTTCACACTACCTATTGACAAAGATTGATAAGTGGTCGCATTTTGTTTTATTAGTAAATTATGTTTTGAATGCCATTGAACTTATAAGTAGATATGTAGGATATTTTTTTACTTGTGTATTTTCTAAAATAGATGGATTTCGATTCTTCATCTTTTGTAAAAACTGTCAGCGCATTTTCGTCGGCGTACAGTAAATCATGATTATCGGAAATAATGTGGACCCAACCGCCCTATAACACGTTTATAGGTAAGTGATTGGAAAAAGATGTATTGTAAAATTCTATATATTTTAAGACATTTCTGAACTTAAAACAAACGCAGGCGGAACTTAAGATAGCCAAAGGCAAATTCATACTTAAGCAGGATTTTTTTTTTTTTTTTAAATAGACTGTTTAGATTACAAACCTTATTGTACCACGACTGTACTAGTTCTACTTTAACTTCACTAATTTTCAGATTATAATCAAGTTATTTTAATTATACATAATATATACATGCAATCGAAAAATACTAAATACCTACCTACATATCATAGAAATTCTAAATATTTACCAATGAATTAGAACATTCCCATCTCGAAGTCTAGCAGCGTGAATAAAATCATTGCACAATGCGAAATATTGGGTCAAATTTTGATCAGGTGTATCAGACGCCATCACACATAGATAATGTTTGTCCTAAAAAGAGAGAACATTTGTAAATGTTAGTTATATATACCTACTAAATCTGAATCGTAAAAAGAGGATAGTGATGAGTTGTCAACAGTAGCACATATAACAGGGCGGTGTTGATTTGATAAGTCTTTCCAAAACTAGTTTTGGATTACAGCCCCTCCAAATCCAAACGCCAATAGAATCCGTTGGACACACTGATCACGTGCATTTATGACTATCTTCCTTTTATGGCTAAAGTAATAGTATTTTAAACAAGTTTCGAAAATGAATCTTTTCATAAGAGTGAGACAGTTTGGTGGAACGAGCGGAAGACGAGTTCCACAAGTCGAATAAGTGAGAAATAGTATTTTAAACAACAAGTTCCGAAAACGAATTTTTTCACACGAGCGAGGCAGTTTGGTGGAATGAGCCGAAGGCGAGTTCCATAAGTCGAATGAGTGTGAAAAAATGCTTTCAAACGTGTTGTTTACAATACTTTTTCTACGGCTGCAGAATCAACTATTTTTAATAAACTTCTTTAAAAGTGGTGTGGTTTGAAGACTCCAAAACTGATGTTTAATCGTTAAATAAGTCGGTTGCCATGAAACTGAATAGGCTAACCTACTTCAAAAAATACAAATAAAAGGTGTCAGTTCTGTTTTTGACAGGACTGTGTGAAAAACATGACAGGACTGTGTTTTTTGGATTTGTGCACACATCGTGTGAAAAATGACAGTTTCGAGTCATGGCTACTGTGCGTTATTTGTGGTTTTCGAAAGCAGTCGTAGAAAAAGATGTTTTCAAACGTGTTGTTTACAATACTTTTTCTACGACTGCAGAATTAATCATTTTTAATAAACTTCTTTAAAAGTGATGTGGTCTGAAGACTTCAAAACTGATGTTTAGTTGTTATATAAGTCGGTTGCTATGAACCTGAATGGACTAGCCTACTTCAAGAAATACAAATAAAAGGTGTCAGTTCTGTTTTTGACAGAACTGTGTGAAAAACATGAGAGTACTGTGTTTTTTTGGATTTTTGCACACATCGTGTGAAAAAAGACAATTTCGAGTCATGGCTACTGTGCGTTAAAAAAATTGTTCTCATCCCAAAATTTATGAGCGAAGGGGCACAAAACAAAATTGATGAGCGGGGGTGATAAAATGCCTCCCGAGATGCGTCACGAACACTGTTTAAAAATCAGTGAAATTATGTCATCATTACAAGAAAGAGATGTCCGTCTAACAAATTTTTACCCGAGGTAAAGAATAATATGCATCATGTCCATATCAACTAAATTACCTAATTTTTTTTGTTAATTTTTTTTGTTAAAGGGACTTTTATCAACATAACGAAAGGGAGACAGAACATTTAACAATGATATCTGAAGTCTGAAGTACTAGGGAGGTTGGAAATCGTATTAATTTGGCTGAAATGGAAAGGATAGAGTGCCTTTTATATGCTCGTGAAAATTTGCTTAACCATTACTTCGTTCTGGAGAGTATGTCAATTTGTTAAAGGTACTTTTATCAATACAACAATGAAGAGACAGGACATTTAATAATGATACCGGAACTCTGACATACAAGGGAAGCTCGAAGTAATTCTAATTTGAGTGATATACATAGGATGAACATTATCCTTTACCTACGGGTAAAGATTTGTTTAACGGACATCTCTTTCTGGGGAGTATATTTTATTGGTAAAGGGACTTTTGTCAACAAAACAAAAGAAAGACAGAACAATGGTATCTGAAGTCTGAGATACTACGGAATCTGGAAATCGTATTAATTTGGGTGAAATGGGAAGGACAGAGTGCCTTTTATATGCACGTGAAAATTTGCTCAACCATTACTTCGTCCTGGTGAGTGTGTCTATTTGTTAAAGGGACTATTATCAGTACAACAATGAAGAAACAGAACATTTAATCATGATGTCTGAATTCTGATAGACAAGGAAAGCTCGAAATAACATTAATTTGGCTGATATGGATAGGATGTGTTATCTTTTACCTGCGGATAAAAATTTGTTTGACTTTGATCAACATAACGAAAGAAAGATAGAACGTTTAACAATGATATCTAAAATCTGAGATACTAAGCTGGAAATCGCATTCATTTGACTGAAATTGAAAAGATACAGTACCTTTTATATGCACATGAAAATTTGTTTGACGGTCGCCTTGTTCTGGGGAGCATATTTATTTGTTAAGGGGACTTTATCAACATGAGAAATACGTAACAGAATATTTGTCAGTGATATACAGGGTGATTCTTTTAAGGCGGCCATTAGAATATTTCCCACTTGCAAATGAGTTAGACATTTGAGATTTGGTACCCTACCATAGTCGATCATTGCGAATCCGAAAATAATAATTTCAAAATGGCGGCACTTCCAGAAATACCGGAAATCGATACCAACTTGCTTATTTTAAATGGAACACCCCTATATATTTTCGACTTTTCGAAATGACCATACAATTCTGAGTCAAAACATGTAGCACACCCTATACCTAAACCGAGCAGTTTCGGAGATATTTGGCATTTTATAAAAAATTTGACAGGTGCAACGGTTTGCAAGAACCGTTATAACTTTCTTCGTGTTGGAGATCCTTCTGCTCTTTGGTAGGTATGTAGAAGGAACACAAGATGAGCTACTCTCTGCAAAAAAAAATATATTCCATAATAGTATATCAAGTGTTTTATTTTTCACGTTACATTTTGTCAAATTCAAACCTCAAAAACTTTTTAATTTCAAATGGAACACCCTGTATTTTTTTACATCAAATTGTGTTAAATTAAATTCCCTTTTTTCTAGTATAAGCATTGTAGGGGTTAAAGTTACAACTTTTCGAAATATTGGCGATTTTCTTAAATGTCTAAAAATTTTTAATAAAAATTGCCATCAACTTACCCATGATTAGAACCAATCATTAATGTCAGTCATTCTTTTATGTGAAAAACCGCCAGCATGTTTAAATTATACCCACGAAAACTTTTAGGTTTGTTTATTATTTATGGAGAATGTGATAAATTAATACCAAGAACATGTAATACATTTGCCACTCGATACCAACAAGAACAGAAACCATCCACCATATACTGTAAAACGCATATTGAATAATTTTAGAATATTGGGCTCTGTCAAATGGCACGTGCCAAATTTTATTATAGCAATCGATGTAGAATTAAATTTGAGGTGGACTTATATCAGCATGTTCTATATCTAACACATGTAATTTTTGAATTATTCGCAAGTTTTTGTTGAAAGTTATAATTTATCCAAAAAAACGCGGAAGCCTATGAAACAATTGAAACAATAAAGTGGATATCGAGTAGCAAATAATGTGTTACATGTTCTTGGTATTATTACTTTATCACATTCTCCACAAATAATAAACAAATCTAAAAATCTTCGTGGGTGTAATTTAAACGTGCTGGCACTTTTTAAGAAAAGCGAATAACTGACATTATTGATTGTTTCTAATTGTGGGAAGTTGATGGCAATTTTTATTAAAAATTCTTGGACATTTAAGAAAATCGACAATATTTCGAAAAGTTGTAACTTTAACCCATATAATGCTGATACTAGAAGAAAGGGAATTTAATTTAACATAATTTGATGTGAAAAAATACAGGGTGTTCCATTTGAAATTAAAAAGTTTTTGAGGTTTGAATTTGACAAAATGTAACGTGAAAAATAAAATACTTGGTATACTATTTTGGAATCTATTCTTTTTGTAGAGGGTAGCTCATCTTGTGTTCTTTCTACGTACCAAAGAGCAAATAAGGATCTCCTACACGAAGAAAGTTATAACGGTTATTGCAAACCGTTGCACCTGTCAAATTTCTTATAAAATTTCAAATATCTCCGAAACTGCTCGGTTTAGGTATAGGGTGTGCATGTTTTGACTCAGAATTTTATGATCATTTCGAAAAGTCGAAAATATATAGGGTGTTCTATTTAAAATAAGCAAGTTGGTATCGATTTCCGGAAGTGCCGCCATTTTGAAATTATTATTTTCGAACTCGCAATGGTCGACTATGGTAGGGTACCAAATTTTAAATTGCTATCTCATGTGCAAGTGGGAAATATTCTAATGGCCGCCTTAAAAGAATCACCCTGTATAAGGGAAGATGGAAATCGCATTAAGTTGACTCAAATGAGCAGGATGCGGTACCTTATGTCTGAGCGTAAAAACTTGTTTGACGGTCATTTTGTTCTGTAGACCATATTTTTTTGTTAATGAGACTTGTATTAAGGTAGCAAAAAAATTAAAATTTTTTTTACAATAGTTATTAAACTTTATAACCTCCGAGATGCGACGGTAACGTTAATTCCATATAAAATTATCCGCTTTTTCGTTTTTATATACGTGTAGAAATTGTTCTGACGGGAATCTGGTCTTAAGGTGCATAATTTCTTTGTCAGGAGACTTACAATACACTTTTAAATACAAAAATGACCTTGTAATAATGATATAATACAATACATCTGAGATACGGTAAGAACTCAAGTTAGCCGGAAGTGTTAAATTCTTGTGTACTTAAGAATGTATGGTACCTTTGTTGGCAGTAATAACTTTCTAGGGAGGGTATTTTATTGTTAAAGGAGCTTATATTTACGTTTTAAAAAGGGGCCAGAACTTATAACGATGAGTTTACAGTTCTGAGATCAAATATGCGGTAAAAATAAAAGTTTTTTCAAAATGTCTAAATATTTTCTTTCTGGCTAGTTATTCTGACAGGAGTTTCTTTCTGGGAATTTTTTTCTGTGTTTAAAATATTTAAATAAATATTCTCAATCTAAAAAAAAAGCTTGTAATGACCGCGTGCTATATCTCAGTTTTTTTTACAACTTTGACCTTTCTGGCTGCACCCCCTGACGTCGCACACTTTCTGGCGATCCTTTTTTATTCATTTTAGGCATAAAAGATGTACGTACACAAAAAATGAGCCTCGTAACGATGACATATTTTTTTTGTTTTTTATATCTTGAACCATGGCCAAATCGACGGGTTGGCATATGCCAGAAGTCTATTTTGTTGTTATTTAAGTTCGAAAGAGTTAGTCAACGCATAGAAAATACTTTTAACGATAAGTTACCAAAAAAAGCCACCTAGCTCCGCGCTATATAACTAGGTACCTATACCCATCTGAGATCTAAAGCCCTGCCTCATCAGCTTGTCATGTCATGAGCCGCCACTACAAGCTTGCAATGCAAAATTTACTGTGGCATCCATAATATTCATATTTAGCAAGGACAAAATAGGGAAAAGATAACAGATATCCAATTGTTAATGGTTACGTTTTATGCTCCTAGAATACGCTATATTTGGGAATGGTCCTAATCTACTAATCATATGCAGTCAGAGCATAAAATAAGGTATAAAGTGGGCGGCACTAGTGCCGCGCAGTGACGCTCGGTTGTGCCGGCGGCACAAAAGCTGAAAATAAAAAAAAATCGTTTTCGAGGTAAATAGAAAATTTTTTGAATTTTACTCCGGCCCGTTCATAAAAATTTTTTGAGATCCTTCCCGCGCTCTTCAATTTTTCAATTCGGAGAAAAAACTTTCAGATTTTTCTCCCCCCCCCCCCGCTTTTCAGTTTTTCAATTTGGAAAAAAAAGTTTTTTCACATAATTTTCGAGTTCTAGTGCCGCCCAGTGGAAATTACTTAAAATATACTTTGTTTGAAGTGCACAGTGGTCCCAAATTGAGTTTTTTGGTTCAAAAATGGCTATAGAGCGCAAATCTTGCCGCAAATGAACAATTTTTTTTTCTAATTAAAGCTGACCGAAATTCCAACAAATCCTTGGAGCCCGAATTTTGAAAAAAAAAATTATTTTTTTTATATTAAGTTAAAGGCCAAAAGAAATATTTTTAAATAATTTTTTATTAACTTAATATAATAAAAAAGGAAAATGATTTTTTCAAAATTCGGGCTCCGAGGATTTGTTGGAATTTCGGTAAGTTTTAATTTAAAAAAAAAAATGTTCATTTCCGAAAAGATTTGCGCTCTCTAGCCATTTTTTTGCCTTTAACTTAATATAATAAAAAAGGAAACGTTTTTTTTTAAATTCGGGCTGCGAAGATTTGTTGGAATTTCGGTAAACTTTAATTAAAAAAAACATTGTTCATTTCTGAAAAAAATTGCACTCTCTAGCCATTTTTGAACCAAAAAACTCAATTTGGGTCCACTGTGCAGTGGTCCAATTCCTGATTCTAAGGAAACAATTTACAACTTTTTAACCTACCTCATAAAATCTAAAAAAAAAGAGGAGGTTCTCAATTCAACCCATATGTTGTTAACCCCCGACCCAAAAAGAGGTTTGACTCGTATGTTTGTATGTCTGTTTGTCTGTCTGTCTGTTTGTCTGTCTATCTGTCTGTGGCTTCATATCTCTTCAACAGGTGATCCGATTTTGATGCATGTTTTTTTATTTGAAAGAGTATTTTGTCAAGAAGGTTTTTGCCATATTAGATTTTGAAGTTTGGTCGCCATCTTGATTACAAGCTTTTATTTAACTTGCCTTGTTCTTGTGGGTCAAATCTTGCAACTGAATTTTAAAATAGTTATCCCCAACCGATTGAGCTAAAATTTTGCATACACGTTTAATTTGGATGACAATGCATGGTTAGCTAAGTGACGTCATTCCAAATCCAATATAGCGGACTCCCAAAAATGGCGGACCAGTTATTTTTTATGCACCCCCATGATATGCATATCAAATGAAAGAGTTTGCTGAGAAGAATACGAAAGTAAAATGATGTCACACTAAATTCAATATGGCGGACGCAACTGAATTTTAAAACAGTTATCCCCAACCGATTGAGCTGAAATTTTGCATACACGTTTAGTTTGGATGACAACGCATGGTTAGCTAAGTGACGTCATTCCAAATCCAATATAGCGGACTCCCAAAAATGGCGGACCAGTTATTTTTGATGCAACCCCATGATATGGGTATCAAATGAAAGGGTTTGTTGAGAAGAATACGAAAATAAAATGAAGTCACACTAAATTCAATATGGCGGACGTCCCAAGATGGCAGACAAAATTTTTTAGTTTTAACACTATAATTTGATCAAAGTTTGAAGTTAGTTAATTTTTAACCCCCGACCGAAAAAGAGTTATAAGTTTGACGCGTTTGTTTGTAAGTCTGTCTGTCTCTCTTTCTGTCTGTGGCTTCATATCTCTTCAACGGGTGATCCGATTTTGATGCACTTTTTTTTTTATTTGAAAGAGTATTTTGTCGAGAAGTTTTTAGGCCATATTAGATTTTGATATTTGGTCGCCATCTTGAATTCGCCATGTTGAACTTCTCTAGAAATTGTCCGATTGAAGTAAAGTTGAAAATGTGCAGACAATTATGGTAGCCGCATATGATTTCGGCCTCATTTTGATTCGGTCATATGAAACTGGTACGATTAGATACATTGATCGAGAGTTTTTAAAAATTTAAAATTTTTTAATCCCCGACCCAAAAAGTGGTGTGTTATAAGTTTGACTCGTATGTTTGTATGTCTGTCTGTCTGTGGTTTTATATCTCTTCAACGGGAGATCCGATTTTGATGCAGTTTTTATTAAAATTAAATATAACATATAAATATATTTATAATAGAACCGGTCTTGTAGACCGTGTGCGACTAGTAGAATATAAAATTGGACCGCGTCGGCTTAAAGGATAAAAAGTTCTTTGTGGGACTCGTGATATAATAATATGCTATGTTGTATGTATATGTTTAGTTTAGAAAGTATCAAATAAAATTAAATTACAAATTTAAAAAAACCCCGACACAAAAATATCGACTAAATAATTAATATAAAAAAAATAAATTAGCACAACTTTACAAATTATGAAATAATTTTGATTCCATATACGAACTCATATGATTTATTTAAATCCAGCTTACATTTTCTTTATGTCCTCGAGATTTGCTTTCTTATACGCATGAATATGTCGGGGGCTGCTGTAAAGACGAACTACTAAATAGTTATATTCAAAACAGCAGCTCCCGATATATTCATGCGTATAAGAAAGCAAATCTCGAGGACATAAAGAAAATGTAAGCTGGATTTAAATAAATCATAAGAGTTCGTATATGAAATCAAAATTATTTCATAATTTTTAAAGTTGTGTTAATTTATTTTTTATAATAGTTATTTAGTCGATATTTTTGTGTCGGGGTTTTTTAAAATTTGTAATTTAATTTTTTACTTCAATGTTTGTACAATCATTATTTAGGGATTGGCTTAAGCGATTTCCATGAAATCTTCTGAAACTGTAAGGTATGGTTCAGCGGTGGTTCTGTATTAATTTCATCAAGCTACCTATAAGGTGAGCAAAAATTGGAAACCAGATTTTTTAGTCGAGGATGTGGCGAAATACTAGTGATGATTTAATTTCATTAAATTTGATTTTGTGACAAAAAAATCAAATTCCGACGAAATTGCATTAAAATTGATTGTCAGGTATTTTAGGAGTACCTAATAACGAATTTGATGTAAAAAGTTAAGAATTCAAGATGGCGAATTTAATATGGCTGCGATAATTGTAATATTTTTGCAAATTTTAATGAAATTTGATTCATAGGAATTTCAGGAATTTCAGGATTCTTTGATAACAAGCCCAATGTTAAAACTTAAAAAGTCACAACGACGGATATTTTACTGTGTAGATACTAAATAAAGAGGCCACTAAAAAGGACCAAAAAAAAAAAATTAAACCGCCTTCAATAAATGTAGTTAAAAATTATGAAACAAAATTTCACCGTCGCGTCGCCGGTCGCCCAGTTAACTGAACCTTTATCTAATAGCGATATTGATCGGTGTAAAAATGAACAAATGACGAAATCCACCATATTTTTAACCGACTTCTAACTTCTATATAGATATTAGGTAATAAGGTTAAGTTAACTGGGCGACCCGCAACGACAAAATGTTATTTAATAATTTTTAGCTATCTTTGTTGAAGGCGGTTCGATTTTTCTTTCAAAAATTTTTTAGTGATCCTCCCAGTGAATATGTATACGAAATATAAATAAATATAGGTACTTACTGAATGTATTCTTCTTGCAGTGTCGTGGATTGCAAGTATATGTGTTATGTTATATTTAGCTAGCTGAGAAGCATCTTTTGAATCTCTGTAATTTCCCACATACAGTCCAGGTAAAACCTAAAAGAGTAGAAATATAAATAATACATAAGACTTAAAGAGTAAAATAATGATTTTGTATAAAATTATTATTTGGGAATGTTCCAAGTTCAATATTCATGAGCAGAATAATTTGTGAGATAAACTCCTGTTAAGTATTTATAGTACAGTAACTAGAGGTTTTAATTTTGGAATATTGTCTTATGTGTTGTATCATTAAGAAGTAGAAGTTGGCAGCAACTTAGAATCTGTTGGTTCCCGCTGGAAATCAGGAAGTGGTCGATAATAGGTTTTTAATTGTTGATCAACATATTGTAAAGGTTTTTAAAATAAAAGATGTTCCTTAATATTCCTTGTATAATTTAAACTATAACATGAATTATATTCCATTTTCTTTTGACAGTTTAATAGTAAATGCATCAAGGAAAAGTTTCTATATTATGCGGGGGCTTGTTAATTTATAAGAGGTGGATGTCACCCCCATTTCAGAGGGTGGCACCTAAAGAAAAACAAAGGTGGTTTTCTTTCTAATTTCTGTAAAATTAATGATTTCGGAAATCTGGCAATATAAGGATGGCGCCAGAACGTTTATAAGGACGAAGTATTTAGTTTAAATGTTAATATTTTAGAAACTATGGCAGTTACAACAAAAATGCTAAAGACCAAAATAAAAGATTATTAATTAAGCTTTCAAGTAAGTTTGTTTGTTTGTATAGCATAAAACGTAAAGACGTTATTACAGAAAAAATGTCCTTGTTCACATTTTTTTAATAAAAACGTCGCCATATTGTCACCGTAAGTAGTCAGTAATTAAAAAAATATAATTCTTAAGGTAATCCTCCGAAATTCCTCGACCTTCCTAAACCGAATGGAATTCAAGGTTCGTATCAATTCCATATGAACCCCAGTTCAATCTAAGTAAGATTTTAATTTAGATATGATAGTTGTTCATTCATCGGGAAATGCATTGCAGCAACTTTTAGGCAACCCAAAGGATAAAATTGGATCAAACGAAAAAGATTTGCGAAATTGTTGTTGTAAGAATTGTAATTTGAAGTTAGTTGGGCAAACAAAATGCCCAATTTTAACAAGATTTAAGGATTATGCAAAATGTCAAAATAGTATAAATAGTACGAATAGACATAAAGGGCCTATTCCAAATAGTCCGCTTTATTGGTTATTAGGTTTATTGAACCGAGGTAAAATTTAGGTAGTGATGACAGAATTGGTTGAATGCGTTCAACTATGACATTATTTTAGTATAAATACAGAAACTTTTTAGTTATATTTTAGTTTTAATCGTGTCCAGATGATGCCAATATGGTTGACGAAACTTGCGTTGAGTAATAGTATTCAAGTATATTTTAGTATTTGTGGAAACTACTTTGGAGAGGCAGTTTCACCCTTCCAAGAACATTACTTTTCCAAATATTAAGTATCTAAATTTAGAGGTGGTTTTTATCCCTTGGGGGTAAAAACATGTGTCGATGTTATACTGAAACTGAAGATGACTACAATAATTACCCAGTAAAAAAATATCATTATATATGAGATTATTCCTAAATTTTACATATTTTTTACCTCTAAATACTATACTATTATTGTTTAGAGCTACAGAAATATTTACAGTTGATATCTTGGTAAAAAAATAAAATTCTTAGAAACATTTGTGTCTTGATGTAATAATGGCATACAATTGGTCCACTGCAAAAAATATATATAGAGTTTTTACTGTAGTAAAAAGATCAGTTTATGTAAATTGTCCCCGAACTGTGATATTATAACTCACTGCTGAATGATCTCGACCATAATAATTATTCCTCATTTACATTATTTTTTAACGAGAGCTTAAAAACTTATTCAACTTAGTGCAGACATGCAATCAAGCCAGCAGAATTTAAAGTTTTCAAGACTGGGATGCATGCAAGTAACATCAGAGGATGTAGAAGGATTTATATAACGACATAAATCACCCAGTCCCTAGTACAGGGACTTTGAGCTGGGATTAAATAATCCTTATGTGAATTTTTGCATAAAAGTAGGTTTTTGGTAGTAGAAAAGTCTTTATAAAAGTTCTACTGTTGTTGCAACGTAAAATAAAATGTCGTTAAAGTTCCAAAAAATTATTTTTTGGAAATAACTTCACAAAAAAAAGGCTTAGTAGTTAAAAGGTGAGGTACCATACCGTATGCTTTTTGGTGTGCTGAAAACGAATCCAGAGTCAGAGTTGACCCATCACCCACCATTTTTTTGAAAGTCGCGAAAATAACCTAAAAAAAAATTCGGAATTTTCGCGATTTACTAAAAATTGGTGGGTGATGGAGCTAAACGGACACCCGATTCGTATTCAGCACGTCGAAATAGATAGGATGGAGTCCCCGAAACAGACCACTTTTCATTTTTTTTTGTGTGTGTATATTTGCATACGCGGTTTTCTATAAAATGGCGGAGGATCCGGTGATACTCATATATTACACATGCACGCACAAAAAAAATGGTCTCTTTCTGGGACTTCATTGGGTAATCCTTATGTATTTCGACGTGCTGAATACGAATCGGGTGTCCATTTAGCCCCATCACCCACCAATTTTTAGTAAATCCCTAAAATAACCTAAATTATGAGGTTTTTTTTAGGTTATTTTCGTGACTTACAAAAAAATGAAGGAATTCTGACTTCGGATTCGTTTTCAGCACACCAAAAAACATACGGTACGGTACCTCACCTTTCAACTACAAGACATTTTTTGTGGGCCTGTATTTTAAAGCACGCAAAATACAAAAATATCGTAGATACAAATTTAAGAGAGCAAAATTTTACACAGCATTTCCTACATGCAACTTTTTTCGCGTAAATGTTATGTTATGAGGTCGCGAGCCTACACGCGGATCCCAAGTAACGCACAGGATAAAATATGCGTCTATTTTTCATCTATATCAGATGTCTAGATATTATATATACGTCTAAATGTCCGCAAGATCAATGTCTATATTTTATCTAATTCATAGTTAGATGTAAATTAGACAGCTAACAGACGTCGTATATACAGGGTGTTTCACGCTAAAAGTCCATGGGTCATTATCTCGTAAAATAACGAAGATACTTAGAATTTGTAAATCGCGGATAATTCAAACCAAAAAAGGTCTTAAATAACTGCAGTTAGAATTGTTCGTTCGCAGTGCACAGAGATGGCGCTGCGGTGAGAATTTTTTTTTCGATGGCTGAAACCTTGAAACACGATTCATACAATTAATGAATAAATTGTGAATAATTTTGATTATGTAAAAAATTTTGTAAGTACCAGCCGTTTTGGAGCTATATGAATTTTTTTCTTCATTTTTCTTGTCTCTGTAAATTTTGAAAACTTCTGTAACTTTTCTATTTATCATTTTAGAATTTTTCAAATGCAACTAATTTTTAAAATTTGAAATTAGTAAAAATTTTCAAAATATGTAATAATATAAGAAGTATGGAATATAATAAGATAACAGTTCTAAATGATTAGTGTTCTAAATTGACAAACAGAAAAGTTACAGGAATTTTCAAAATTTATAGAGACAAAAAATGGAGAAAAAAATTCATGTAGCCTCAAAACGGCTGGTATTCACAAAATATTTTACATAGTCAAAATTATTCACACTTTATTCATTAATCGTATGAATCATGTTTCAAGGTTCCAGCCATCGAAAAATGATTTCTCACCGCAGCGCCATCTCTGTGTACTGCGAAGGAACAATTCTGACTGCAGTCATTTAAGACCTTTCTTGGTGTCAATTATCCGCGATTTACAAATTTTAAGTATCTTTATTATTTTACAAGATAATGACCCGGGGACTTTTAGCTAAAACACCCTGTATACTATTGGTTCTTTCGGTAAACAAATAGAGATCTAAAAAACGTCTATAATGCATATTGTCTAGATGAAAATTGACGTAGATGGATATTAGATGTCATAGATGAGTTTTAGACCAATTATAGAGCATCTTGTCTTGTGGAACGCCAAAACATTTTAAAGGGGAAGAGCGCTTTCATTATCACATAAAGAATTTTTAAACATGACATTTATTTTTTGCATTGAAAAATAAATTCATACTTTTTCTTCCATTTCTGGAGCAAATTTTCATTGGTTTTATTTTGGTTTACCTTCTCATTTATGTCTCGACCGCTACACAACATTTAACTATATAAAATCGAAATTAATAAAATGTGAGCATTCAATGCTGGAAATACATTTATAAACAAAACTTCAATTTTGAGATGCATGCCGCTCTATTGCAAATTCCTTTTGAATGTGAATTATAAAATAAATGTGGACATTGCTAATTGAAAGTAAGATACCCTTAGCTTTAATTCGCATTTGTCTTATATGTCAATGTTAATTCTTCATCATTTGAGAACATTTTGAAATGAAAATTTTGGTAACTATACAATTCACACGAATTATAAAAAATACAAAATAAATTCATTTTCTGTCCAGAATATTTGCATATTTTTGACTACCATGATCTCGAAAAGTGACATATACTACGGGAGTCCCTAACTGTACGTGCACCCCCCCCCCCCGATCCTTTAGGACAATATTTTTCATAAAGATTAAAGCCTAAGGAATAATTCTAGACATATCCTAAAAAAAAACTGGCTGTACTTTCAAAATGGCGTCCATATATTAAAAAAAACTGGTGCAAATGTTGTTTTTGTCATTTTTTTTTGTTTTTTTTTTACTGGCTGTACTTTCAAAATGGCGGCCATATGTTAAAAAAACTGGTGCAAATGTTGTTTTTGTCATTTAACACAAAAACTAAAAAAGATGGAGAAAAACTTTTTCCAGATAAATGATTTAGCGCTTAAAATAAAATATAAAGTTCAATATAAAAAGTAACACCTCATTCGTTTTCAGATTCACTATCGCTGTCTCCCGATACATCGAATATTTCTTCAAAGTCTTTTTCCTCTACTGTTTCATTTATGATATCGTTACCATCCTCACTTTCGATTTGATTTGGAATCATCTGAAGAATTTCAATAAACGATTGAGGCAGTATTTTATCTGCTGAACACCAAAGAACACCCATTTTCTTGCCATTCATAATTAATCATTCCAAGGATTTGGAATATTGTGAATACCTTTGTCGGCTAATCGTCAAATACGTGTTTGGTAAACACTCCTTTTAATATGCTCGATAAGACAAGCTCTTGATGGTGGAATCGAAGAAAAATCCACTTTATGTCAATTGATAAAGACAAATCTTTGTCACCACATTTCTGTGTAATGGCAATTAGGCGAAGCTCGTCCACGCTAAAGCATTTATTTGATCCATATATGGCACATATAAACTCCTCTAATGATGCGACTAATTTATCATCAATATTCCAGCTGCTCCCCAAATCTTGAAATGCTCAGATATATTTGGTGTATTTGGGAGAAACTAACATTTTTAGGGGTTTTATCTGTCCTTTCCCTTAAAGGCGCTGACTGAGTCGCATCCAGTAAATGAAGGCTCAGTAATGCCGAACATTTTTGAGGTTCGTACTCTTCTGCTAATGTGGATATGTTAATAAGCCTTCTTTTATTGCCAAAGAGTAATTTACATTTAATTTTATTGGAATGAGTCAGAGGAATCCAAAAGATGTCACTATCAAAACTTTTAACTCTAATTTAATATTTTACTTCCACGTCCAGTGGAAGTATAGTAACGACAAAAAAATTTTAAAAAATTTTTATTGTCCAAATAGGCTTAAAATGTCATGAAACGTCGAGATTTTAAGTTTGGGCGAAAAAAAAATTTCTGTCTGTCGGTCTGTCGGTCTGGTCTGTCTGTCTGTCTGTCTGTCTGTCTGTAACTTTTTTTTTGTGCGCACGTTTACTCTGGAACCGTTTGAGATATTGACTTGAAATTTGGTACACATATGTACTTTAACGAGATCTAGAACTAGATTATATTTTCATCTTGTTCCGTCGAAGGATTGGGGGGTAAATTGGGGTAAATTTGGGGTAAATAGGTCAATCAAGCATGTAAGAGTCCATAAAATTGGTATTTAGTATATACAAGAGAAACTGAGGTCTCAAAAAATTTTTTGGCATTAGGCACCCCCATTACCACCCTCACCTCCTTATTAAAGAGGATGAAAAAAAATTGTGATTTAGTGTATATACAGGAACCAGAAACTTCGAAATATTTTTTTACTTCATCCACCCCCCACTATCACCCCCCTATCACCACCCCCCAACCCACTACCGATGTGGGGTATCGTTTTATGGGTTTTTGGGGTAGCGGACTTCAAATATTATATTATTAAAGTTCCATAAACAATTATTTTCACATACAAAGTTTTTTCGTTGTGAGTGACTTGGATAGAGAATCTGGATGTGGAAGTAGTGATTCCTTGGGCAGCGGTTTTTAACTTCAAATTGGCAATCGTTGTCCACCTCTGCGCCGCGCCATACTGAAAATTTGATCCCAGATTGGGTAGCACATAATTAGCAGACATTTATCTCGAAAACGGCAACTCCTATCCAAATATTGTATAGGAACAAAATTGTGAACATTTTATGCACTTTGTTTTTTGTGCACAAAGTTTTTCTCCATCTTTTTTACTTTTTGTGTTAAATGACAAAAATAACATTTGCACCAGTTTTTTTTAACATATGGCCCGCCATTTTGGAAGTACAGCCAGTTTCTTTTTTAAGACATGTCTAGAATTGTTCCTTAGGCTTTAATCTTTATGAAAAATATTGTCCTAAAGGATCGGGGGAGGGGGGTGCACGTACAGCTAGGGAGGGCTCCCCGACTAATATAAAGGTGCCAAAAGCAAATGAACTACATTAATGAATATGTTCCAAAATATAGATAATTTAATGGGGTAGGTCCTAAAAATTACAAAAAAAAAAGATTGAATTTGTTTTTCAAGACAAACAATATATGTTACGGTTAAACATTCCTATGATGGTATTGAAGATGCACTCTTCCCCTTCAAAAGTTGTGCCGAAACGCAGGGAAAAAGATTAATATTGATATTCGCGCGATGGCTCGCGACCCCATGTCATTAATTCTTTTCTTGCACGAAAATAGTCGCATGTACGAAATTTTTGCTAAATATTTTTTTATGTAAGATTTTGTGATTTTTAATTTTTACCTCTGCGATTTTTTCTATTTTACTGCTTTAAAAGTTATTTCCAAAAAAAAAAAGAAAAAAAAATTTGTTAATTTTTTTTATGTTGCAATCACTGTGGCTCTAAGAACTTTTTTATTCTCTTCTACTACCAAGAACCTATTTGTGTGCAAAATTAATCCCTGCCTTTGTCGTCATTTTTTCTCTGGGGACTGAATTAAAACAAAAAAAAGGTAAAAAAAAATTGTTGTGCCATGAAAAGTGTTTTTGGGGTCCAGAAATGACGTGTGACTTTTTTTTATAGGTTTTTTATTTAATTTTAAACGACAGACAAAAATCATAAGGTTGCTGTAAAAGAATGACGAGAAACAAGCGCTTCGATTCGGAACGAACAGCCAGTACAAACTTAACCATTATTTTAGAGAATATTGTATTCTACCAAAAAAGTAGGTATAGTTGTGTTGGACCTATTTTGTTTAGATTTCAAGTTATCGACGAAGAAGCATAAAAAGTTCTGTTATTTTGTTGTCATCATTGTTAATAAGTTTTGAATTTCATATCATATTATCATATATTCGAATGAGAATTTTATTCTGCATAAATTGATTATCTAGATATTTTGATCTAAAACTCTTAGTTTGAAATTTATGAGCAAAAAAACTGAAATAGGAGAAAGAAATCAGTAATAACCGAAAGTATGTAGCATGTTATATTTTTTTGTATTGAGTTGAAGGGGAGGAAATGCCAAACTTAGAATTAAAGGCCATGCTCTCGGGGGGTCGTCCTCGGCTGGCGGGGTATAAGGGTGTAAATTACGGCCAGACCAATAAATTCTTTAACGCTTCTCGTAACACTTGAGTGAAATAACTAATAGTCTAGGTGCCCGCGTAAAATGCAATTTATACATATCCTCGTATAACTTCTTGTACGGCATAATTGCGCCTAGTCTATCACTTTTTTCCAAAAATTTTGGAACGTTGAGGGTGTCTACCACCCTAAACATAACATAACATAACTTTAAAACATTTATTGATAACCAGCTGATTTTTTCAAGATTGCTTAATAAAAGTATGTAGAATCCAATTTTCGAATTGTCGGACAAAATATATTTGCCGATTTTCCAGTCAGACGTATGTAAATCGTCTTTTTCATGCCGAGGAGGAACGCCGCGTTTACGAAAATTTTCGCAGAAGAAAAAAGTGATAGACTATGCGCAGTTATGCCGTACAAGAAGTTATACGAGGATATGTATATGTATAAATTGCATTTTTGTACGCGGGCACCTAGATTATAATGGAACTCTTTGAAAAACGTAAAATGTAAATATTTGTATTTGAAATAGTAAATAAAAAATAACCCTGCAGACGAAAAATCTTTTTAGGGTTTGATTTCAAATAAATAATTTTAATGATTATTCCAAATAACATACTTGTTTCAAGTACTTTATATGATTATTTCAAATGTTCAAATTGAAGTAAACAAATTAATATTTATAAGACATTCTATTAGTTGATTCATTGGCTAGAGTAGAATGCCGAGAACGTAGAGAACCCAAATTGCTCAAATGTCATTAATAGTTTTGCGTCCTGTTTTATTTTGCTATTCTATTGATGCTGACTGGGTCGATTTATTGAACTGACTATTCAACAGTTTGCGAAAACAACAAGGCGAGAACAGCAACATAAAACATCAACACTGCTAGGAGGGAAGACAATTACAAAATGGATAGAAACACACGCAATGAAGTACTGGGGGCATGTCCAAAGAAAGGACCCAGCACATCTAGTGAAGAAAGCGCTAATTTGGAATAGCAACAAACTAAAAATAAGGAGACCATGCCACACACAATCGGGAGGATCATGAACAAACTAGGCAAGGACCAAGCACACTGCGAAAGAAAAATGAGGAAAAAAAATTAATACCTACCACAAAGAAATCGCAACGATATATGCTCTACCAGAATCAGAAACGGAGGAATCAAAAGACTCAGAAGAAGAAGAAAATTTGTAGAAGCAGACACACCAAAAAGAGGAGCTAAAACACTCCATATCAGGATACAATGCTGCAACGCATTTTATAAGCACCTGCACTGCCCACTCCCATACGTTATGTGGCTCTCGCTGCTGACAACAAGCATGACCCAAGTCCAACCCAGCATGGACGTAGTCGACCCAGCGATATATCCTGGAAGTGGCAGCAATGCCTACCGTACGCTGGTAAATCAATTAATCAATCAATCAAAAAAGTTAAGCTGGTTTCATAACTTCTTTATACAAACGCTCTATTTGTAGAGATAATTTTTTTGAACAAATTTCGGTTTACATCTACTATATTTCATTTGTATCCAGGATATTAAAATGTAAACTAAAAGGAATTATGAGAATGAATATACAAAAATACTTATTTTTATTGAAATTGTTTTTAAATGTTTTATTATTTTAGGAAAATATATTTTTAAAAATCCTCTTAAAATGTCACTTTTAATCATTCTTCTATGAGGGATAGTATGTTTATTATTTAATTTGGCAAGCGGTCGGTGTATTATTGAATTTTCCATTAAAAGCACATTTGTAATAGCGTGATACCGCGATAGTCATCAGCTTAACTAAGGAGTGGTTTTCTAGATTTATGGGTTGCGACGAATTATTAACAGAACTTCATATCAAACCCAGCGTTACATTTTTAAACATTACATTTTTTTGATAATTAAATTAGAATATATGCCTATTATAATTTTTACCCCAAATTGGGGTGCGTGCATTGCTATCTCGGTTGTAATTAAATATAGAGAAACGGTTAAATTAGGATATTTTTGAAGAATTCTATGACGGATTAGATGGCCATTTTAAATTTGATCTCCATTTTAGATATATTTCGATATATTTTCAAAAAACTGAAAAAAGGTGCATTTAAAAAAAGGTCCGTATATTTCTAATTTGATGACTGATGATATTTTAATAATTACAATGTTAGGACTTTTCTTTAAGATGCTTTCGTTCACGTTGCCAGAAAGTCTCTATCGCCATCTGTTTTTGAGTTGATGTCACTAACTTTGGTTTTTCTTACGGGAGCCATATTGAATTTTTTGATAGTTCAACATCTCTCTAATTCCCTTTTCAATGATGTATCACAGTGTTAGGAAAAAACATCAGCCAGAGTGTTTCTTACACGTTCTTCTAAAACTTGAACATTACCTGGTGGTTCAACTGTATAAACTTAGTTTTTTGTATGCACCCAAAGAAAATAGTCTAACGGAGTGAGATCGGGAGATCTAGCTCACCTACCGGCACGGTAGCTCAGCCGGTTAAGGCATATTGTGTGGCAAATATGCTGGACGACTGTTTATCGCGTTCTAGGTTCGAGCCTCAGCCCTGGTACTGAAAATACAGGTGAGTATGGATGTATGTCTGCGTTTTTTCAAATGTGTAATCCTCTTCCGGGCAGCCTTGGCTTTGGATTTGGGGGTTGTCTACTATTATATATGGTGTGTTTATGTTCTTTTTTTATAGAACATTTCCCAATAATTGTATTATCAATAATTCCTCTTATATATTGTTTTACTGTGCCGGACAACCATCATGACGAAACCAAATCTGGTTAATATCTTCTACAGCTACTCTAAGAGCTGATATTATTTATTCTTGCAACATTCGCAAATAATTTACACCAATCAAATTATTATGATAAACAAATGGTCCAATAGTATGATTGCTTGGAAAGTATTTTTTATATGAATTATTATCAATGAATGCTTTAAACAAGTTTGCCAATGATGCCACACCAAATAATCAGACGTTGAATTTAAATTTGGTTTGAAATCACAAAAAAAATTTCCACTCACAAATGAAAAATCACAAAAAAATTTTCGTGACCGGCCTTTTTGCCAAAATAAACGACAGGGTGGGGGGCAGTTTACGGGAGCCCACCCTGAGTGTCCGTGCACCCCCCCCGATCCTTTAGGATAATGTTTTTCATAAAGATTAAAGTCTAAGGATCAATTTAAGACATGTCCTATAAAAAAAAAATTGGCTGCACTTTCAAAATGGCGTCCGTTAAAAAAAAATTTGCAAATATGGTTTTTGACATTTAACACAAAAACTAAAAAAGATGGAGAAAAACTTTCTGTACAAAAAATAAAGTGCATACAATTTTCTACAATTTTGTTCCTATACAAGATTTGCATTGGAGTTACCATTTTCCAGATAAATGATTCAGCTCTTAAGATAAAATATAAGATTCAATATAAAACGTAACACCACGGAAGCCCACCCTAACTGTCCGTACATCCCCCCGATCCTTGGGGACAATGTTTTTCATAAAGATTAAAGCCTAAGGAACAATTTAAGACATGTCCTAAAAAAAAAGCTGGCTGTACTTTCAAAATGGCGTCTGTTTAAAAAAAAATGCAAATATTGTTTTTGTCATTTAACACAAAAACTAAAAAAGATGGAGAAAAACTTTCTGCACAAAAAACAAAGTGCATACAATTTTCTACCATTTTGTACAATATTTGGATAGGAGTTACCGTTTTCCAGATACCACCGTTACCGTTTTCCAGATACCACCGTTACCGTTTTCGAGATAAATATCTGCAAATTATAATATTATTATTATTATTAATTTTTTTCAGTTTAATTTATTTGATTTTAATGTTAATAATATAAAGTTATATTATACGCCTTACAATAATTGTCACAGTTATTTCTTTTAAGTGATTTACCGATATATGAATTTCCATGTTTTCTTAATTTTGGACTCGTTTATCTGGAAAATGGTAACTCCTATCAAAATATTGTATAGGTACAAAATTGTAGAAAATTGTATGCACGTTGTTTTTTGTGAAAAAAGTTTTTGTCCATCTTTTTTAGTTTTTGTGTTAAATGACAAAAACAACATTGGCAACAGTTTTTTTTAACATATGGCCGCCATTTTGAAAGTACAGCCAGTTTTGTTTTTTTTAGAATATGTCTTAAATTGTTCCTTAGGCTTCAATCTTTATGAAAAACATTGTCCCCAAGGATCGGGTGGGGGGTGCACGTACAGCTAGGGAGGGCTCCCGACTAAATGTATATATAGTACAGTATCAGTTAATATTGTTGTTCATAAATCATTATTATTTAATAAAAAATGTATACCAAAATAAACGACAGTGCCCCTGTGCCTGCCCCCTCCTGGATCCGCCACTAGCTGTAGCATTTTCTTGTAGGTACGTACGTATTCTAATACAACGTTATTTCGCTTTTCATTATCTATCTCACAAGTTCATATCTTTTTTTCATTAAATTTTCCATAATTTAATAACTTAATAACAAAATACCTAAAATATCTTTGATTTGGTTGCCCATGTTCTGGAACGTTATCCTCATAAATTACACAGCCCCACAAAAAAAAAGTGGTCTGTCCGGTGGCCCAGACCAATATATCCGTATGTATTTGGACCCGCTAAAACCGAATCCGAAGTCGGAATTGGCAGATCAGCTCGTGTTTCACCCCCAACCCCCCCCCCCCCCCAAAAAAAAAAGGTCTGTCCGGCGGATCAAACCAGTATATTCTTATGTATTTGGACCTGCTGAAACCGAATCCGTAGTCAGAATTGTCAGATTAGCTCGTTTTTCACTCCCAACCCCAAAAAACACCCCCAAAACAAAAACAAAGTGGTCTGTCCGGCGGACTATACCAGTGTATCTTCATGTATTTTGACCTGCTGAATCCGGATTCGAAGTCAGAATTGATGGATTAGCTCGTTTTTCACCCCTAAACCCGAAAAACACACCCCCCAATAAAATGGTTTGTCCGACGGTCTAGATCAGTGTATATTTTTAGTGAAAAATATACACGGTAGACAGTAGACACCTTAAATAATTAATGAAAAAAATATGATGGAAGGCTAGTATACAGGGTGGTCACTTTAAGATAATAATTCTGATAAATGGAGGAAAATAATATTTGGATTTTAGTTGACAGAAAAAAAAATTATATAGTTTTTGTTTAAAAATATGTACCAGGATGGTTGTCCTAAAAAAAAATGAGAAACGATGGTAGAAAATACTATTTGGAATATAGTTGGCACTATTACCGAGTAGGAAATCTGACATAATTTTAGAAAAAAATAGACAGGGTTGTCACCCTAAACACAATTAAGAAACGATGGAGGAAAGCAATGTCTGGATAATGTTTGGTAGATGTCACTATTGACAAAAACATATGCAGGGTGATTATCCTTAAAAAAAAATTTAGAAGCGATGTGGAAAATAATTGGAATTTGAAATGTGTTACCGAGGATGAAACCTGATAATTTTTTATTGAAAATATACAGGGTAGTTCTTCTAAAAAAAATAATTAAATACGAAACGGCGGAGGAAAATAAGATTTGGAATGTAATTGTCACTATTGTCAGAAAGAAAGCCGGATATATTTTTAGTAAAAAATATATAGGGTGGTTACCTACAGAAAAGTTAATGAATAAATAAAAGGACCTAAATGGAAAGGGAAGTTTTGCGTAATTGCCTTTACAGATTTCTTTAGTTACTTCCACATCGTAGAAGTATAGTAATCGTAAAGAAAATAGTACATCGTAATACAAGTGTGGCAAGGGCTTCATTGCAAAACGAAGTATGAAAGTAGGAACACGAGCGCAGCGAGTGTTCCTATCATACGAGTTTTGCAATGAAACTTGCCACATGTGTATTACATACTATTTTTTCTACGGTTGTGAAGTTATTTCCCTTTTTCAAAGTCTTTCCAAAATTTTAAATTTGCTGCCTGTCATATTTTATTTAAAGTGACATTTTCCGCAGTCATGCTGAAGTTAGAAAATTTTACTTTGTAATTGCAATTCATGTGTAATTAATGTACATTTATAGAATTTAATTATTATTACCAGTAAGTAATATAAAATTCTTTAAGGTAAATACACTATTTTATTCCGCTGTGTGAAGATGTAGTCAAGGCGTGTGGCAAATTCTTTGCCGCACGGCGTGCGGAAAATGATATTTTCTGCAGTCATTTTGAAGTTAGAAAATTTGACTCTCAGCACAATCGTAGAAAAATATTTTTTTTGCTCAAATATTCTTGTCATGAAACGTCGAGATTTTAAGTTTGAGCGAAGAAAAAATGATGTCTCTCTGTAACTTTCTTTGTGCGCACGATTATTCTGGAATGGTTTATGATATGTATTATAGTGAAATTGGAACTAGTTTATATTTTGATCTTATTCCGTTAAAGAGTTGGGGGGTGAATGGGGGGGGGGGGGGGGTAAAGCAAGCAAGTAAGAGTCCATAAAATTGAGATCTAGATTATAGATTGAAATGTATGTTAGATGGCGGAAGCCACACTTCGACCTGATGCTTTAACGTTGAAGTCAGGTACTCAGAGGTTTCCTTTCCAGTAATATTTTGATAAAAGGCGGTCAAAAATCTCAATAAGAAAAAGAAGATAAATAACATTCAATCAATATCGTATAGGTACATTAATATAAATTATAGGTATTATTGTTAAAATGAAATAATCAATTATGTTTAAATAATTTAATTGTAAAATACCTCATATAAAGGATTTTCTAAAGGTTATTTATTAATGTAATGAATATTTTTATCTTTTGATTTAGTAGACAAAGAACAAAAAGCTAGTTGGTTAGCAGATAATCTATTTCAACAGGATGAATATGGACATAAATACCCATGATGACAAACGTTTCCTACTTACAATTATTGTACCTATTGAAAACACACTGGAAATCGGAAAAATGTTTGTATATTTGTGATTTGTGATAATTTATTTCAATAAACGTTCGAGGAAAAAAATCAGTTAACATTGATACTAACATGAATGTGTAAATATGTATACCTGTAGTTAGATATTTTTTACTTCCACATCCTCGTGGTGGTCAGGATTTTCAGTTTGTGTAAAAAAAATATGTCGGTCTATAGCTTTTTTGTATCCATGATTACTGTGAAGCGGTTTATGATATTGACTTAAAATTGGTACACGTATTTTAACGAGATCTGGAACTAGAGTATATTTTGATTTTATTCCGTTGAAGGGTAGGGAGGTATATAGGTAAAGCAAGCAAGGGTCCATAAAATTGGGATTTAATGTATGTACGAGATGCCAAGATCTCAAAATTTAAACCACACCATTATAAAAGAGGGTAAAAAAATAAAATTGTGATTTAGTGTTTATACAAGTATCAAAGATTTCATTTTTTTTTTGCTTCAGCCATCAGCGGGTCTCTTAACTTGTTGGTTATTATTTTGAGTACAATATTTTGTGTCTTAATTATTGGACCTCCCCCTTAGATTAAATATTTACATGTCTTAAATACTTAATTTTGATGCTACTAAAATAACCGTTGATGCACTAATATCTACATATAATATTGTTTTTAAATCGAACCGCCTTCAAAAAATCTTCAAAAAATATTTCTAAAAAGTAAGAAATAAAATTTCACTCAGTTTTACAAATATGTGTCTACTTATTAGTGAAAAGTAGCAAGGAACTGTACCTTATTACCTAATATCAATTTAAAATCGCTTCAAAAACGTAGTTTTGAAATTAGATATTTTTGCACCGATTTCAAATTGATATTAGGTAATAAGGTACAGGTCCTTGCTAATAACTAGACAGATATTTGTAAAACTGAGTGAAATTTTATTTCTTAATTTTTGGAGATATTTTTTGAAGATTTTTAGTGTTTCTTTTATTTATTTAGATATCTAGATAGTGAAGGAAACTATTTGTGAAATTTTCTTTATGTTAGGCACCATGTGAATAATTACCGGCGACTCCGCCAAATATTCGAATATTCTCGTAATACGAAGTCGTTTAAAAAATTGTTTCCAATTTTTGTTCACCTTACACTAGATGCACCTTTATAAATTTAGTAGGGGACCACGCCGGACTATAGCTTACAGTTTGCAACAGGTTTAACAGAAATTGCTTAAGCTACGTCAGATTAATCTTTGAACAGATATAAAAAAAACATACAGGTCGAACTGAGAACCTCCTCCTGTTTTAAATTGTTTGACATCAATTAAAAACTCTAGCAAATTAAAATAAATTTTAATATTTGCATAGATGAAAACTTTCTTCTAAGGACAAAACGGTGTTCTTTTTTTTTATTTTCAACTTGAAAATTGAATTTTCATTCTTAAGAACTAAAAAATAAAAAATCGCCTTTTTTCTTCCCTCGCTTATTATAATCGTGAAAAAATGACCCTCTGAGATTTCTCCAGATTTTCACGTTCCAGAACGTGTATATTACGAAAATTAAAGCCATTTAATTCCTCCAGTCTGTCTGTCTGTTGGTGCTATATCTACAAAATCACTTGACGGAGAAGGATAATATTTGGTAGGTAGTTGACGCTACTGCTAACGAAGAACTGGTGAACCGTAGAAAATATGGTGGACCTCATAAAAAGTATAATTATGGGAAAAAATGACGGAACACAGTAATATTTGACATGTAGTTAACGCAACTATCAAGGAAGAAAAATATGAAAAAAAGATACAGGTGGTCGCTCAAAAAAAAATTAAAAAATCTAAAAGATGCAACGGAGGATGATAATATTTCGCATGCAGTTAATACAACTGGCAAAGAAGTGTGGCGGAACACGATAATATTTAGCATGCGGTTAACACAACTGTCGAAGAAAAATATGAAAAAGAAAAATGTACAGGGTGGTCACTCACATATTTCTTTAAACAATGTGGAGGACGAAAATACTTCATACAACTGTCGAAGATGAAAAATATGAAAAGAAAAACAGGGTGGTCACTCAAAAAAAGTTTTTTTTTTAAATGTGAAGTACAATAATATTTCGCATGCAGTTAATACAACTACCAAAGAAAAATATTAAAAAATAGAAAAATATATTAAAAAAATATAAATCAGGATGGTCACTCAAAATAAAAAAAAAATGTGGAGACGATAATATTGCGCAACACAACTGTAGAAGGAAAATATGAAAAAAAATATACAGGATGGTTACCCAAAGTAATTTAAAAAATCACACGATAATATTTCGCATGCAGTTAACACATCTGTCAAAAAGAAAAATATGAAAAATATACAGAGAGATCACCGTGAAAAGATAATGAAAGAATGTGACGGAGAACGATAATATTTGGCATGTAGTTGCCAAAGAAATTGTACAGGGTGATCACCCTAAAAAAAAATTGTAAAAAAATGTGAGGAATAATATTTTACAATGTCAAAGAAGAAATATATGAAAAACAAAATATACAGGGTGGCCACCCAAAGAAAAAATAAAAATGTGTGACGGAGGTCGATAATATCTCGCATGCAGTTAACACAACTGTCAAATATGAAAAATATATTAAAATATAGAACAATTTATGAATCACAAGACGTTGCGAATAAGAGGAATAAATAAAGTACGATAAACAGAGAAGGAAGTTTTAAATAAATACCTTTACCGATTTTTTTTAAATGTGATCGATGGACTTTTTAACCTTCGACGCAAAAAGAAAGGCTGTTATAAGTTTGTTGCGTATATTTGTATCTATCTGTGGCTTCATAATTCTTCAAGGGGTGGTCCGATTTTGATGCGGCTTTCTTTATTTGAACGAGTATTTTGTCGAGAAGGTTTTTAGGTTTCGTCTCGGTAGACCTTCATCATCAATAAGGAGATAATTTTATTACTGTTACCAGCATATTTGCAGGCGAATGCGCCAGTGATTTAAATTAAAAACTTAGTCTTCGATTTATTCGAAAGAATAGTTTGTCGAGAAAGTTTTTAGCAAGGTCACATCTCGGTAAACATTTAGAAAGCTGCACATCATTAATAAGGAATTAATTATTTTCAAGTAGCTCTCTAATGTTTCAATCGGTATCGATGTGGTTTTATAGCACATTACAAGATGATTATAGTATATGGTCATAGACAATAGGACGTATAAGTCAGTTGGATGTGTCTTACTTTCACACAAAATAATTACGTTTAAAACACGTTGACTGCCATGAGGCACGCTGTGGGCACCTCTTCTAAAGATATGGTTTGTGCTCCGAGGTACACACATATGATGTGCCACATAGTGATGGGCATAGCATAACCGATTAATTTCAATAACCGAATAATCATTCGAGTGATGGTCGCTTGAATGCTTTGCATAACTTACAAGACTCTTTAACAATTTTTGTTCAAATTCCGATTTTTATTTAAACATCTTAATATTTCCATGGGAAAATCAATCAATCAATCAATGTTTGGGAAAAGTGTACAGGATCAAATGATTCTTTATAAAATTACACATAGTTTGATTATTTTTGACAATAAATATATATTAGAAATAAAATAATTATAAATAATATATGGATACTGATGACTACTATATTGATCGGTTAGGATTCATATATAATATTTATTTTAGATACATAGGTAGGTTAGTAATGAATGAGGTCCACTCATTTATTATACTTACGTTACGAGTTAACATTTAATTTATTTGCGAGAGTGATGAGTAATGACTAATTCAATAACTGTTTAACATTCGGTTATTTTTCACTCGAGTACTCGTTGACTATAACCGAGTAATGCAGGTTATTTCAATAACCGGATAAACGGTTATTTTTCACTTAAGTGATCGCATCACTAGTGCCACATGTAGGCATCATTTTATTTAGTGACACAGCGCAATGCCTATATTTCTCACAGAAGCTAATTGAAGAGTATAACTTCTAAATAGTCTAAGTGCCGAAAATCTCAAAAGGAGATAATCGATAAAAACTATTTAATAAGAAAAACAACAGCCGCAGGTTGTACATAATTTTTAATTAGTTATAAAAAACACAAATGAAACGTACTGTAATGTTGAAATAAAAGAATACAAAAACAAATTTAAACAAAAAAATAATCTTTATCAAAATTTAGTAAATGGTTTAAGTGCCAAATGTAAATACATTGTAAAAGGTCTAAATGCCAAATGTAAATACATTGTAAAAGGTCTAAGTGCCTGTATGTATATGACTAACGTAGTACGGCACCACTGGCACTTAGACCATTTCAATGTAAACACGTTGTGGACTTACAGCATGCGACATCTGTGAGCTAGAGATTATACTAGAAAACATAGTTTGGGCACATAGCGCATTTCACAAGACATTGGCGATGGCACATAGGGTACTTTAACAGAAAAAAATATATATTTGCAGAATTGGCACTTAGACTCTTTAGAAGTTATACTCTTCAATTATGACGCCATGAAAACTCCTCGAAAATTATTTTTGGTTCACATTTTTTTGTCATATTTTTATATTGTGAGCTATTATTTTTTGTATGAAGCCTACACACTCTTCATTATTGGAAATTATGCTAATAATATGGGTTAAAAGGACGATTTATAATAAAAGAAGGTGATTTATTGTAATAAAAGATTTATTCAATGAAAATTTTTATTAACATATTGTCCGGGGCCATCCATAAATGATGTCACGCCAATTTTTGAGATTTTAGACCCCCTCCCCCCCATTGTCACGTTTTGCCACGCTGAGTTAGACCCTCCCAAAAAAATTACGTCACGCTTATAGTGACCTCCCCCCCTTATGTTTTTTTCGATTCCGTTATTTATTATTCACGATATTTTCGCCTCATGGGGGGGGGGTGGGGGGTGCTAGTAATTTTTACAATATTTTTCTTTTCTTGATTCGTTCACCATTCGTTACGTCACACTGTGTCAGACCCCCCTCCCCCTTATCACACTTAGTCACGTAATTACGAACCCCCTCCCCCTCCTGGAGCGTGACGTCATTTATGGATGGCCCCCAATACAAATAAAAATAAGGAATTACAAGAAAAGTTACATTCAAAATGAATTCTAAATATGAATGTGAATTGAAATAAAAAATCATATCATGTTAAATAACTTTTATGTGAGTGAAAGAAACAATTCACAGTAGGGTTTTTTGCAAGTAGAGCAAGACCAAGTCATTTTTGGAGTTTTATTTTGAACCTCTGGCTCCAAGAGATACTTGTTTTTCGAAAATGTGCTTCAAAATATCTTTTTTGAATTTTGTAATGCTTTTTTTGTCTTGTGTTAGGTCTGAATACACCACATGTGCAGTTCCCAAAAATATTTCCACTACTGGTTTGCGATACCAGTTTATACCGCGCCTTAGCGAAGTATTATAGGCTTTTCGTCGATCCGATAGATCTACATATGCTTTGAAGTTATTATAGTCTAATCGTCGGCGGGTTTTTTCTGTCAGGATATTTTTGTCTCATTTTATCTAGATGCTTTGTACTAAGAGCCAAAACATCTCTCTCTTATCTTTCCAGGCACAGTATTCGTACCTCGCGGCAAAGGCGAAACATATGTAAGCTTCTGTGTTGTGAAGTACCAATGCTGTGCCATATTTTTTTCTGCAAAAATATGGAAAATAATAACAGCTATAATAATTTTGCAAACATTTCTGTAATCTATGCATAAAATTGTGTTGAAATCCCAACAGAATAAAATTTGGCATGGGGGGAATCACATTTTTTTCTTCTCATGGCGGCAGTCAACGTGTTAACTACTTAAGATTAGTTGTCTATGTATCAGACTACGAAAGTTTATTTCGCCAAAATTATTGTAAATTATAATGGATGACTGTGTCTGTTAGGATGGTCCAAAAATGACTTAACTTTTTATAGTGGGTCTCGATTCCCCCAATTTATTTCCAAATCCGAAAAAATTAGGTACGTATTTTTTGTTTTTCAAAATTTTGATTTTAAATGGTGTTAGGGACGACAAACGTATATGTATATACTTCAAATTCTTCGTTGGATAGTCCTCTCCAAGTCTTATAAGTTTAATGCAAGATTTTCCCTAACCCTGAACAATTATTCAAAAAATCCCAGAAAGTGATTTCTCCCCATGTAATTTAAATGAGAAACTTCATGTCTCGATAGGCATAATTTAAAATCAAAATTTTGAAAAACAAAAAAATATGTACTTATCTTTTTCGGATTTGGAAACAAATTGGGGGGATCGAGACCTTCTATAAAAAAATTAAGTCATTTTTGAACCACCTTAGACTGTCTATGGTAGTAGGTTTTCAGAATATGTTCAATGTTAAGCGATTGCCATATTTTTTAATACGTTAGGTTTTGTAACCTGAAAATTCTTAGAATTCTATAGACTAAGTTATAAACTTTAGATATACATATTAGAATGACTGCCTTGTAATTTTATTTTACATCTTGTAAATCTCTTGATAAAACCCTAACAAGCCGAAACATAGTAGAGTATTCTAAATATATGGTTTATATTTTTGCTTTTATTACTCATGTTTTTAGTGAATTCTATTTTTCCTAGCGAGTCTGTTTCTATATTTGTTCGACATAAGATGTATTACCTACTTAATATCTTGCATTTTTTCCTTTTAAAATACAATACACTTTTATTCGCCAGTGTCTGTGATTTCATCGGATAAGAATGTATATTCATTAGTCCAGTCAACGGAGGATTTCATCCTCTAACTTGAGTGCTACTGAATGGATTTTGATGAAACCTTGTGCAATGTATTTGTAATGACGAATGACGATAATAAAAAAGTTGAAAAAAGATTAGAGTAGGAAATGATCGGGTTCCGTAACTTGTAGAACTAGGTCAAAAATGAAAAAGAAAACCATATATTTACCTTTTTTTCGCCCAAAATAAGATCTTTTTACTCTTGTGAATTTTTTCGAAAAATGCTTATTTTTCGAGATATGGCCACTCGAAAATTACTAAAAATGGGGGGAGGGGAAATGTAAAAGTTGAAAACAAATCTGAAAAAATTCAGGTGAATGTGTCATCGAAATACAAGACTTTTTTTTATTTGCAACTTTTCTGTAAAATGCATTTTCACCGAGTTTTTCCGGAAAACCTGAAAAACTACCCCCATCTTTGACATTGTAGTGCATTAAAAATATATAATTTAAAAATTTGAAAAAATTCAGATGTGTGCATTGAGGCCTTCTAAACATTTTGTGTCTCTTCTAAATGTTTTGTGACTTGCTAATTTTCCTAGTTACAGGTAGTTTTACACGATAAATATTGTACTACATTTCTTGCACATTAAAAAATATATGAAAATTTAAAAATTATATTGAACTTTTAAAAATGGTATAACTATATAGGTTTCATATTTTTTTATAATAATATACATAAAAGACGTTCATTTTTCGAATTTTCATGTATTTTTTGTGCAAAAAATATAGTACATTATTTATCGTGAAAAACTGCCTGTAACTCGGAAAATTAGCAAGTTACAAAAAAATTCGACGAGACAAAAAATATTTAGAAGGCCTCAATGCATACGTCTGAATTTTTAAAAAAATTTAAATTATATATTTTTAAAGCGCTACAATGTCAAAGATAGAGGTAGTTGTTCATGTTTTTTCGGAGAAACTCTGTGAAAACGCACTTTACAGAAAAGTTTCAAATAAAAAAAGTCTTGCATTTCGATAATACATTCACCTAAATTTTTTCAGATTTTTTTTCAACTTTTACATTTCCCCTCCCTCATTTTTAGGAATTTTCGATCCCGAAATATAAGCATTTTTCGAAAAAATTCACAAGAATAATAACATCTTATTTTGGGCAAAAAAAGGTAAATATATTGTTTTCTTTTCATGTTTGACCTAATTCTACAAGTTACGGAACCTGAGATAAAAGGGGTGTTTTCTAACCCTTCCGATCATTTCCTACTCTAATCTTTTCTTTCAACTTTTTTATTAACGTCATTACAAACACATTGCACAAAGTTTCATCAAAATCCATTCAGTAGCACTCAAGTTAGAGATTTTGGTCATTTTAGCGCTCCATTGACTGGACTACATGGTTGTTTTTAATAAACGCCTCCAATTATTTTAAGCGTCCTATTTACCACGTCCAATTGACATATGCGTTCAGTGATTTAAATTAAAAACGTTCGACTAATTTCCTGCGGCCAATTGACGTAGATTCGTCGGGGATTTTAAAAATTTTCAAGTTTTTCTTGTTTACTTATGTTACAAGAGAAGTAAGTTGTATTTACCATTGAGAACGGTTTGTGCCCGAACGCAACAATAGTGTCTGAGAGTGGTAAAAACTACTTACTTCCCGAGTTGCATATACATTTTTTCCAATTCCACAACAAAATTTTTAAAAAATTTAAAGTTTTGGTTTTAATTTTTGATGCTTGACTTATTTATTTCTGACACATTAATTATCTATGAATCGAAATAACAGAGACTCATGAATATGTTAGTTCAAGGGCAGATTTATAGGAGGTAATAGGGAAAACGCCTACGCTTGGTACTTGATTACCCCCTCTCCCAAAATGTAAACGGATCCGCCCCTGTGTTAGTTACCTTTGGCTTGTTGCCAAGATGTCTGAACTGTTTATTTACAAATAATGCTAACAATCGACATGTGGAATTTGGTGAAGGCTTTAATTTATTTAAATGAGTGTTTCGGAGACTGATGAAATAGCAAGGATTGCGTGTTCCTCGTTAATACCAGGAAAATCAAAGGAGCATTACGAATTAACATATAAATCCTTCAGACGCTGATGTCAATGCCATTTCTGAGAAAGCACTTTTAGATTACTTTTGGAAAAATATGCTGTATTGAAGTCTCTCTGTCGAGCATAGTGAGTAGTCCATATTGAAATCGACAGTTTTTATTGAGAACTTAATAATATATCTATTAATAGTATAGTAATTAAAGGTTTTAACTTCGAAATATGAATGTCATATGAATTAGATTTCGTTCTCTTTTGGTAATTTAATAGTAAATCTAATGCTAATTTATAGGTGGCACCTACCAAAAAAAATATATTGGAGCTGAAAAAGAATCATACTTTAAGAATAAAGAGTTCTGTGCAACTCTTCATAAATAATGATACTCTTTAAATTTTAACGACTTAAAAATTGGGATATGCTAGAGACAAATAAAAGCTACTAAATTGAGGTTGAATTCCGTTTTTACTTCCACATCCAGTGGAAGTATGGTAACGCAAAAAAGTTTTTGAAAATTCTTATTGTTCAAATAGGCTTAGAATGTCATGAAACGTCGAGATTTTAAGTTTGGGCAAAAAAATTTTTCGTCTGTCTATAACTTTTTTGTGCGCACGACTACTCTGGAACCTTTTAAAATATTGACTTGAAATTTAGTACATGTATATATTTCAATGAGATCTGGAACTAAATTATATTTTGATCTTATTCCGTTGAAGGGTTGGGAGGTAAATTGGGGTAAATGTGGGTAAATAGGTAAATCAAGCAAGAGTCCATATTTTGTGTGTGTACAAGAATCAAAGACCTTCAAAATTTTACTTTATGTACTTCATCAGCACGATAGAATTTTTTTTCCCAAAATTAGCTTCAGTACATCAATACACTTCAGAAAAGTTAGATCAGAACCTTCGGATAAAACTTTTTTTTTGACCCTTTTAGGGAATACAAGGGGGTGGTATTAATATTTTTTTTGCCCAAAATTGGCTTCAGCGCGTCAAAATACTTCAGAAAAGTTACATCAGAACCTTAGGACAAGACCTTTTTTTGCCTTTTTTTAGGGGATGACAAGAACTGATGAAATAGATTTTTATTTAAAATCAGAATCGGTTTCAGCACGTCAAAAAACATAGGATAAGATGGTTCTGATCAAAAGCGAGCCTACTTTTTTTTTGTCGATCAATTATTACCAAGTTCAGTTTTCAGAATATCTGAGTAGGTATATAATAAAAATAAAATTATTATTAATAATGCATAGGAATGCTGTAGCTTCGCTTAAGCGAAAAAAATGATAATAATACTAATAATAATGAAAGGAAATGTTCAGCGTCACACAAGCAAAAAAAAATAACGAAAGCAGAAAAAATCACTTCAAAATTAAAAATGTTTGAATACAACAAATATTTTAGAAATAAAGGGCGAGCAATTTCTGTGGTGCGTTGTTTCCCTTTTCCGTGAGTTTATAAGATAGATCTGAAATTACTGGGGTTATATTGACTATTATTTCTTTGTGCCACATTTAATCGCTTGTAAAAAAATCAATAAAGGTGCGACAGATATATCTATTTAATATTTTTGTTTATCGATTATAATTTTCCACTGAATATTAAAATGTATATATACAGGGTAGGGTATTTTTTTATAGACATCAAATGAAGAAAGTGCCACCTGGACTTATTGAATATTAATTGCGGTAGTTTATCAACTAGGATAAGTACACAAATTGTATAAAAGTTAACAATTTCTGATCAAGAGTAAGGAAATTTTTACCAAAATAAATGTTGGCTATAAGTAGTTTATCTGTGTAGCAAGAATTAAGCGCTACAGGCAAATTTCTATAACGGGTCGTGATCGAGGGGTTCTCTATCACCCTTAGAAATACTTAGAAGTATGTACCCACTGACCTGAAACACCCTGTATGCAAAGAAAGAATTTAATTTCTAAGTAACTAAATTATACTTATTTGCGTTTTCGTTATTAAACAGAAGTTGTCTATTTAGTTAATATTTTTTCCAGAAAATTAAGTTTTTTTTATTCTTCCTATAAGGTTACGACGCCATGCCAAATGCATAAAATTTAAAATGTCTCTCGAATTGGTCTCATTTTTTCCTATATTATGTTGACTAATCTGTCAGGTATTCTGCTGTTCTCAGATTTCAACATATGTTTTTGCAGAAATTATTTACCTAGAAGTAAAACTAACAAACGAATGTCATCGCCAACAACAGTGCTTTTATTATTCTTCAGCCGTTAAATTGCAGCACCCACAATTAAAATATTTGCACTATTTGTGGCTTTTCATCATGGAGAGCAGCAATTTATTTTTCCTGCTCCAATTGGCCACCGATCAATTTCTTGCTATTATTATTTGTGAGAAAGGCAATCTGTATAATTTTATAGAATAATAATAATTTATATTAATGCGACACAAATAGAGGCGTAGCTATGCATAAGCAATTTGGGCAGTTTCCCGGAACCCCAGGCTTTTAGGAGCCCACGGGGTCCCACGAAATATTAATATCGCGTTGTGTTCGCATTTGCAGCGGTGTGAAATAATAATAATAATATCATGTTTGCATTCGAAGCGATGTGGTTTCCTCGAAATATTAATAATAATATCGTGTTCATTCGCACTCACAGCGGTGTGGTTTCTATTGTATATACCAACTCGGAATTTCCCGTCTTCCACGAGCTTCTCGAGTGCATCGCAGAACTCCAAATAAAAATTTAAAATAGGAGGAGGTTTATGTATGTCTTTTTATGCTTTCAATGATTACTGTGACGTAGTTTAAGCGATTTCTGTTAAACCTATTGCAAACTGTAAGCTATGGTCCAGCGGTGGTCCCCTATTAAATTCATAAAGCTACATGTGCAACGTAAACAAAAATTGGAAAGAATTTTTAATCGACTTCATATTACGAGGATATTCGAAGATTTGGCGGAGTCGCTGGTAATTTCAATTAATTCACAAACAACAGTGCACTATTTTCCTGGTAACATTCACATGGTGCCTAACATAAAGAGAATTTCACAATCGTTTTTTCACTATGTAGAAGTTAAATATATAATAGAAACTTAAAGGTTAAAAAAATTTTTTTAAAAATCGAACGCCGCATTCAAAAAAATTTTAAAAAATATCTCTAAAAAGTAAGAAATAAAATTTCACTCAGTTTTACTAATATCTGTCTACGTATTAGTGGAAAGTATCAAGAACTGTACCTTATTACCATGATACTATGAAATATAAGATACGCTCGGTACGAGTACCAACTTTTGACTTGCTGTGCGCTTAGCGTCACGTTCTAGTCACTTTCAAATCGAGCCCGCGACAGCCGTGTGTCCAATGTCTGTCATAAATACATCGAAAACCATAATACAAGACTTAGAAAGCTGAAATTTGCAGGCAATTTAATTTTTAGTATCATAGAATCTTAAGACTGCATTTGTCAGCACTTTTCATTTTGCAACAAGGCAGTTGTGGATTTAAATGTTGGTGAAAACACCTCCAAAATAATTGATCCAAGCACATATGATTTTTCAACGGGTTATAAGCTATTTTATTTTGTTTTTAGTTAATATCAAAATTTATTTCATTTAATTAACCACAATAAATAGTAGTAAATAATATACTACTTTAATTAGTTTAATTATGAAACAGTGCTTTTATCTAACGTTATTCAGGAAAATAGACAAACAGTCAAAATGAAACATTTTTATTCTGTTATTTCGAAATAAATTGCCGGATTCTTTAATGTCTATTATGAAAATAGATTTTGCATGTGCAAAATAGCGTTTTCGCGGTATGACTTAATTCAATAGCCCGGGACATATCAATGTGTTCTCTTATGGTAATTATTACAAATATTTAATGACTCTCCATTGATTTGCTCAAAAATCTTTCATTTTTTGACCCTGCAAGAAAGTCTAAATCCGATTTCATTAAGCAACACTAATGTAGGTCCATTAGTTCTTACACCGCATTCTCTGCGCTGTAGCGTCCGCGAGGGCGTTCCGTATACTTAATTGCAATTTTCTCGAAAACTGTTAGTCCTAGAAAAAAAAGTTTCAAATAAAAAAGTTAGCTCCATCCTTTACCTTCATACGTCCTCAATATACTTGGTATCCAATTCGAAAGATAAAAAAGTTTCTCGCTTGTCATATTCGAGCCGGTAAAATTTCACAGTTTATCGACATGGTCTTAGAAAAAAAAAAATATTTTCTTTACTTATTAAAATTTTACCTTCATATTAATACATTTTATTAACAGAGTCATGACACAGTAAAAATTTGAGATTAATTCGTTGGCCCGTTTCTGAGTTAGGGCGAGTTAAATAAAAGAATAATTGTGTCTATTATTTTAAAATTTTCTCACATTTTAACCTCCCCACAATAAAATTGTGGGAGGTTACTACAATTAGTACAAAATCGAAAATTGAGATAATATCAAATCTTTACGTTTTGAGGTCCCAGGAACCCAAAAAAGTTGTTTTTGAAAAATGTCTGTGTGTGTGTGTGTGTGTGTGTGTGTGTGTGTGTGTGTGTGTGTATGTATGTATGTTAGCACGATAGCGGCGAAGCTACTAAACGGTTTTGGGTGAAACTTTGCATGAGGGTTTCTTTAGTGCTCCAGAAGATCTGAAAAGGTTTTGGTTGAGATGGGATTACGTTTAGTGCCGTTTTGGCACAACAAGTTGTTTATTTTACGATTACTTACAATTTGTAATTGAACCATTGAAAAACAGTAAAAATTCCGATTTCAACGATATATCACACTTGCACTTTTTCGATTTGGTTCCCGTGAAAAAAATTAAAAAACAAAAATTTCACTTGTTTTGTCCTCAAAGCAGTGCAATGTACAGGGTGATATTCTAATAATGACAGAGGTGTTCAGTGATTTCGGCTGATAACTCGGGAACGGTTGAAGATATCGAACTGAAATTTGAAACATAGGTATAAATATTGTAGACGGACGGATTACGACGAATTAAAAATACACCTACGTCACATGACGTCACAAATAAGAAAAATTCTTAGAAACTGGTGCAGATATCGACTTAACTATTGGAAACATCCAATTAAAGTTTGAAACGTAGGTGGAAATATTGTAGATGGATGGAATACGAGTGAATTAAAAATACACCTACGTTCTGATGACGTCGTAAAAGCATAAAATTCTTATAACAGGCGAACTGATAATGATATCAAAAAAATATTTCCACAAGACGAGTCACGAAATTTTTTTTTTTTAATTTCCAAGAAATATCAAATTTTCGGAGAAATGTCACTTTTCAGAAAAATTTCAGATTTTTAAAAAATGTCAAATTTTCAGGAAAACGTCAAATTTTCGAAGAAATGTCACTTTTCAGAAAAATGTCAAATTTTCGAAAAAATGTTAAATTTTCAGGGAAATGTCACATTTCAGAAATGTCAAATTTTCAGAAAAATGTCACTTTTCAGAAAAATGTCAAATTTTCGAAAAAACGTCAAATTTTCGAAGAAATGTCACCTTTCAGAAAAATGCCAAATGTTTGAAAATTGTCAAATTTTCGGAGTAATGTCACTTCAGAAAAATGTCAAATTTTCGAAAAAATGTCAAATTTTCAGAGAAATGTCACTTTTCAGAAAAATGTCAAAAATTCAGGAAAATGTCAAATTTTCGGAAAAATGTCACTTTTCAGAAAAATGTCAAATTTTCGAAAACGTCAAATTTTCGAAGAAATGTCACCTTTCAGAAAAATGTCACCTTTCAGAAAAATGTCACTTCAGAAAAATGTCAAATTTTCGAAAAAATCTGAAAGTTTCGGAGAAATGTCACTTCAGAAAAATGTCAAATTTTCGGAAAAATATCACTTTTCAGAAAAATGTCAACTTTTATTAAATGGACTCAAAGGAAAATTCCCCAAAATACTACGGGTACATTTGTGGTATAAGTTCTCTGCTAGTGTGTTAAAACGTGCAGACTGTATGCTGAGTTTTTTTGACGTGTCAAATGCATCGAGAGATTACAAGTTTTTTCGACGTTTGTAAAGCCCACGGATGGTGTGAGAGGCCATCCTGAACCGCTTACAAGCCCTACAAGTGTAAGCAACCTCACCGGAACGCTTTCGGTGAGTTTTTTCCAATAAAACTTTAAAAGTGACAGTGACATTATATTTTAAAAACTATTTCCGCTACTTCCGGCATCCCTCCGGAAATTCTTCCGGCAACATAACCTAAAAATAGTACTACATAACCTAAAAACAATTTAAGACATTGGTACCAACCTAAACATTTTTCAAAAACCAAATTCTCCAGAGAAACATTGGAACCAAAAATTTGACAGCTATCACTTCCCCGACCGATTTAGTGAAAAATTGGTCGAGGCCAAAAGATAAAACAAAATATACCAACTCAAACTTAAACGATCCACCATGAACACTACCCTGGCTACATCTGGCAGGGAAGCTGTCCACCAAGAGTTATATGGTTTTTTCCAAAGATGGCCATCCCTGCCATCCATCCCATTACCAACGAACAGATTTTTTCGTTTAGTTGTTTCCCGTATCAATAATCAAAATTATTAAGTGCTCTTGTCTACGAACGTTTTTATAGAATTGTGTTTATTTTTATATTAATTTTAGGTCCATGTGGATACATTATAATTTTAACCTAGTCTTTAAGCCTGCCTACAAAAGACAGGAGCTACTTTTCTATCTTTCTCCAAGCCAAACCGGACCTACCCCGTCCAGCCTCACACTCGCCACGGCGTTGTTCACTGTGATTGTCTGGCTGGCCCCGGGCTAGGATCCGATGAAGTATATATTTGTATTAAAAACATTGAATAAAATATTAATGTTGTGCTGACTATAAATTTAACACTCAAGTCAAGGTCCAAATCCCACCGAACGCAAGACATTTTTTCTGATTTAATACGAAAAAAATATTTCAACTTAATAAATATATTTAAATGAGATCGTTCATATTGTTAGTGCTCTTTTCGGCTTCAAAGATTCACCGGGTGGGGAGGTTCCAGCCGCTTCCAGTAGCTGCCGATTTTAGTTCTAGCTTTTGTCTCGATCAACCAAAAGAGTCGTAATTTCTTATATCATTGAAGGATACGCTTCCAAACACTTCGGTTAAGGTAATTCTAGTTTACATCTAAAATTATAGCAAAAAAATATTTTTAAGAAAAAGCTTTCATTTGAAAAAACTGCTAAAAGGTATAAATTTAAAAAAATTATTTTTACTTTTTAGTAGTTTTTCCAAATAAAAGCTTTTTCTTAAAAATATTTTTTTTTTATAATTTTATTTTTTACTTTTTAGTCTACTTATTTTACAAACAGACAGACAAAACTTTTTTATTTGCCACCGCCATCCCTCTCCCGTCTTCTCACACTCACATTCTAACACTACTTTCCACTTCTTCACACCCTTTCCTATCCCTTTCCCATCTCTCCCCACCTTTTTCCACCCTATTCCCACCCTATTCCCACCTCTTCCCACCCCTTCCCCACCTCTTCCCACCCCTTTCCTACCTCTCCCTTTTCCACTATTCCTACCCCTTCCCCATCTCATCCCACCCTATTCCCACCTCTTTCCACCCCTTCCCACCTCTTCGTTCTGTGGTCTGAGCAAGCTGGGGAATCAATAAATCATGAGTTTCTGAAGTTTTGGAATCGACGAAAAATGAACAACACGAGAGCAAATTTTACGCCATGAAATGGAAAAAACGCAAGATTCGTGAACCATTTATGTCGACGAACAGCTATGATTTGGGTTTCAGGTTTCTGGCCATTAGATCCACTATTCTCCACGTTCCTCTTGCGTCGTTATCGTACCGAAACTTTCTTTACCTTCCTGACACCTGTGCCGGACTTATACACGTGTGCCGTTGACTTTTACGTGACGTAACAGCGGAGACTGCGGTAAGGGGAGGTATGCATGAGAGCGTATCTTACATTCTTAGTATCATGCCTTATTACCTAATATCAATTTGAAATCGATGCAAAACGTATTTTTAAAATTAGATATTTTTGCACCGATTTCAAATTGATACTAGGTAATAAGGTACAGTTTCTTGCTACTTTCCACTAACAGGTAGACAGATATTAGATTAGTAAAACTGACTACAATTTTATTTCTTTCTTTTTAGAGATGTTTTTTTAAGTTTTTTTAAATTGTATAAGTACTTTTTTTTTTGCGTATCACTATTGTCTATAGGGCGCCCAAAATGTATGTCGCCCCAGGGCCCCATATAGCCTAGCTACGCCTCTAAACACAAACATACATAAGTATAGATATATATTTCAATATAGGATATACGAGCTTCAGGCTCAATCTATAATAAAATTGAGCATTTCTGGAAACATTTGTAAACTGCTTAGTAATTTGCACGTGGCAAAATTTCATATCTGAGCTATTTTTAAAAATCGAAAAATGCTGAAAAAGAGATATTGTTTTTAAAATTTTTTTGTCGTTACCACTGGACGTGGAAGTAAAATACAAATTCTTTAAAAGCAATTTGTGAATTTAAATAATTTTTCCAATACTAATATCCAATTTACCATAGTTTCTTAAATACATATCAGAGCCTGAAAGTCTTTCGCTATAATTTATTTTTTTTAATATTAAAATCGGTTAAGAAATAAGGTAAAAAAAATGTCTTCAACGGACAAGCCGTTTTTTCAACATGGAACCAACCCTCAATTTGGATCTTTCGAGACTTTTAATATGTTATTATGCATACCAGAAACTACATCTACATCTGAAAAAATCAACTGTAATAAATTTGGAAAAACAAAATCAAATTCTCTGTCAATTTCTAAAATGAATTGTATTCGAAATGGTTTATTGAAGTTCAAGGAAAGAAGTCAGAGAATTTTAAATGCGCTAAGGAGAATTATTATAAAATACACAAATATCAGTCTTGTTAACGCTCTTTATGCCTCTGACACATGGACTACTAGGAGATAGAGTAGGAGGAAGATAGACAGGTTATTGATGCTGCGTCTGGAATGTTTATTACGAATTCCTCGGTAAACACAACTCGATCCTCCAAGAAATACGTCCGCTATAGCGACTCTACTGTATCGTATTATCTTATCATTTTTTGACATCTACCGGAGAGGGAGGACAATATAGCACGATTAATGGTTCAGGGAAACCAAATGGCAAGCGATGAAGAGAACACTCTCCTAAACATTGGGTTGATCTCCCTAAGGGACTGATTGAACTTTGGTGATGCCATACGCCTAGCAGGCAACCGCGACACATGATTCTGTCAGACGTGCTACGCAGCAATAGGAGGCCGAAAAAGAATACATGGATCACAAAAAGTCTGTCAAGACGTTGTAAATAAGAATAATGGTTCTAGACGCTAAGGTATGAGAAATACATGAAAATAGCAATATACAAGATGTTTCATTGAGGATGGACCAGCCGACGCAGGGTGATAGAGGCCCTCAATGCATACCGATTTAACTCCCATATATGTTACGCAATTTTTTTTAGTATTTAGATTTAGATTTTTGTGTATTTTTTAGCTAAACTCCGGCTTTATCCACAGATTTTATCATTCAGGCTTAACTATTAATACTAGCGCATGATCTTTTTTACGAACATTGTCCAATAGTGGGCCTATCATACTGACAAATATTTTTTTATTGGAACCGAAAATATTTGGACAATAAAAAATCTTTTTATAATTTTATTAAAACAAAAATTATTTCTTAACTTTACAACACTAGCCAAAATAAAAAGATAGAAAAGAATTTAAGTACCCATCTTAAAAATTTCTTTACTTTACTGGCAATTAACCCGACAATTCATTCAGCTAGCCCCATGATTTTACATGCAGTGTAAAATGCAAGGCAATATCAAAGTTGAGTGTAATACATTTAGTACAGTCGAATTGATTTAATTCAATCTGTTTCAGCGACAACATTCCACTAGAAATTTTGTTGTTGATTCTCATGTATTGTGACCCCCTGACTACGAAAAAAATATTTGCGCCCAAAAATTCCTGGTGCATCAAAAGTTATATGCACTTTTTGATGCGCTTTCACACATTTTTTACTTATCTGCTTAATATATCGTGTACTGGTAATCGAATGGGAATTTTGAAAATACTGGCTTATTAGACCTGCCATCTTGTAAAAAAATAGAAAATACAAGAAATGGCCGAAAAAATCAAAATTGAATATATTTTTGATAAGAAGTAATTTCACCAAAGTTGGCAAAAATGAAACTCATCCATGGTAAAATATAATGCATCAAACCCAGATGCAGTAAGTCAAATAGAACGGCCAAAGATGGCGGACGAAATAAAAATTTTTCATTCTTCCAAAAAGACATTATGAGTATTTTTTTCTTTTCGATTTTAGATTCTTTTAGGTGCTTTAAGGGGATAAAGTTCGATTTTAGAGGTAAGGTAAGTAAGAGAGGTGGATGAAGTAAAAAAAAAACCGACAGTCTAAGCCTATTTGAACAATAAAAATTAAAAAAAAAAAAATTGTCGTTACTACACTTCCACTGGATGTGGAAGTAAAATGAAACTTTATTAATTTGAAAGGGAAATTTATAGTATATTTCAGTTTGTTTCAATGAAAATTGTATGAAAAAAAGGATGGTCAAAGAAAATGCTTTTCTGAAAATTGTAAAAAATGCACTTTTTTGAAAATAAAAAAAATGAAGCACAATGCCTCCTCGCTACTTGACGAAGAATTAAAAATTTTCATTTCGTCCGCCATCTTTGACCGTTCTATCTGACTTATAGCGTCCGGGTTTGGTACATTATATTTGATCATGGATGAGTTTTATTTTTGTCAACTTTGGTGAAATTACTCCTTCTTATCGAAAAGATATTCAATTTTGAAATTTTCTGTCATTTTTGGTGTTTTCGATTATTTTCCAAGATGGCGGATTGACCTATACCGTTGAGTGAAGAGTCCTTACGTACAGGTCTATATTTTTTAAAAATTTTATTTCAGATAAGCCAGCAGATAAGTAGAAAATCCGTGAAAGCGCGTCAAAAAATGCAAATAACTTTTGACGCGCCAGGAATTTTTGAGCGCAAATATTTTTTTCGTAATCAGGAGGTTATAATACATAAGAATGAATAATAAAATTTCTAGTGGAATGTTGTCGCTGAAAATAATCAATCAACTGTACTGATTGCTTAGATTGAAATTATTATTTTTCGTGAATAATATATACAGTGTGTCTCACTTTTCATCACTACACCCCAATATCTCGGTCATTTGTTGATCGATTTAGATCAAATTTGGTATACTTCTTTTGCTTCAGATTGTGATTAAAAAGTTATTTAAAAATTTTTTTTTCGAAATTAAATACGCCTACTATGATAAAAAAAAAAATTGGCAAAAATTAGGAATTTATATTAGCGATTGAGATAGGGTTTTTGTTTTTACAGAATCTTGTTCGGCATGACCTAAAACCCCTGTATACCAAATTTCGTTAAAAAATATTCATTCCTCTACAAAAAGTCATATCTAAGATTTCACTAATAATCACCCTACTATTCGAGTTATTTATTGTCGGATATTTACATAACTTAGTAGTGGTGTAATAATGACGCTAATTAAGCATTAGGACACATTTTTTATCCAGAACACTATTATGAAATGAATATTTGAAAAATGGTGGCTATTTTTTAAAATACTTAGAACTCGGCATATCTTTTGTTAACATGGAGTGCTTTGGAATGGATTTGACAAAACAAAACAAAAACCCTATCTCAATCGCTAATATAAATTCCCAATTTTTGCTAATTTCTTTTGATCATAGTAGGCGTATTTAATTTCGAAAAAAAAAAAAAATTTAAATAGCTTTTTAATCATAATCTGAAGCAAAAGAAGTATACCAAATTTGATCTAAATCGATCAACAAATGGCCGAGATATTGAGGTGTAGTGGTGAAAAGGGAGACACACTGTATATAATTAAAATTAAGGGCGAAAAAATTTTTCATAGGAAATCTTCCCCAAGAAGTGGTTCGGATTCCAGCATAAACTGTAGTGCCCCGCCTCCTTTACTCAGACAAATCTAGATCTTCTAGACTTAATAGGGTCATTGAGGTGACATGTAAGGCGGTTAAAACACATTTTAATTCAGGAATTATGTGTAAAAATAGTGGAAATTATTTTTCAAATCCAAACGAGTATTTGGATATAACTTTGGATGAGAAACAACTTCTTCAAATAACATTTTTCTGACATTTTTCGATCTCTTGAAAAATAATTCATTCTTGAGTCAGTTTTAAACAATTTAATTTTTCGACCAGACGTTAGCATATAGCCACTTTTACGTTTAAGACCATGCACTAACCTTTATCAAGAATACAATTTTTATGAAAATCAATAAAAACATAGTTTCCCATATGGTGCATACTCTATGGCGTACATCGTAGAAAATAATCGTAAAATACCAAAAAGTTTTAAAAATATAAGTTTGTTGAAGATTTACATATTTTAAAAATGTGAATAGTTGCTCTCCCCACCGGTGCGTGCATGCTCTATTCTTGCTCAGTAGGTATACCAATGCTCAGTTTCGCCGATAAAAATCATTTTTAACCTACTTCTAAAAAATTTTATAAAGCAAGAGGCTCAGTGGTGCAGTGCAGATGTTAGGCTTGCGACCCGGGTTCGAATCCTGGCTAGGGCATGGATGTGTAGTGGCGTTTTTCATTTGTTGTGGAGACGGTAGCAGTGGGCTAGACCGCTTTTGTGTGAAAGGCAACACGGCTAGTCGCTCTCCTTTCCTGAGTTCGAACATAGTTTTCTTCATCTTTCTTTGCGTCTCTGAGATGTGAACCGTTAGGAAAGCTGACGGGCGCTGGTGCCGTATTGATGCTTTTGAGATGTGGGTCTGGATACCTTTACTACGAATTCTCTGGACAACCCATCGCGCTAATACCTCAATTCTCCAAGAAATACATTCCCAAAAGCCAATTTTTTTTTGCCACATCAACCTGAGAGAGAACAATATAGAACAGTTGATAGTTTAGGGAAAATCAGAAGAAAAGAGACGAAGAGGCGAAGAGGATGTCCTTCGAAACGTTGGGCTGATGTTACCAAGGGGCTGATGGGAAACAGACTGTGCGCCTAACAGGCAACTGCAACCGATGACGTGATGTCGTCAGACGTGACGGCGAAAACAAATATCAACTAAAGCAATTCATGGATCACAAGACTTTGTGAATAAGAAGGGAAGAAAAATGAAGACTCTACTCTAAAAATTTATACCATTTTTAGATTGGTTTTGACTTTTATTAAATTTTAAAATTAGTATTGAAAAGTGCCATACGTCTTCGTCAGTTGGCATGTACGTATGGAAATATTCTACAGAGCGCAATCATTAATGGATCTACTTGATTTTTAAATGCTTCGTCTACTATCAGAATAGAGCTCTTTTCGGTATCGTAACGATCCGTAGTTTTTTTTTTTTAACTACTTAACGTCAGCCTATTTCCGGTACCAGGGCCTATCACCGACGCCAGGAGACGAGCTTCCCCCAACCTGGAAATTTTGCTGAACCTCTTATCTTAAGAAGAGTAGGGATCTTTTACTTGCCTAACATTTAATAGACAAGGGACCGCTTGCTTTACATCCCCTCCGAAGGATGGTATATCCACTACGTAATCCTCGTCTGAAATTACGTAGCTTCCGCGTATACACTGATATACAAGCCGCTAGAAGGTGGGACGAGAACACTGTATTTCCCAGGATGGGTCACCCATCCAAGTACTAACCGCGCTCGACGTTGCTTCAACGGAATATCGCTGACATTCAACAACAACAACAAAATAAATTTATTAGGTGTTTAACGAACATAAATGCGCCTCGCCGGATCCCGGCCCGGAGCCAGCCCGACAATCACGGCGTGCAGCGTCGTGGTAAATGTGGGGCTGGGCGGGGCGGATCCGGTTCGGCGTAACAATAATTAAATTGGGTTGTTAGAAACTCCTATCTGCCGCAGGCAGACTTAAGAACTAATTAAAAATGAAAAAACATGTGCCCACATGGGCCTAAAACTAATTAAAATACACTATAAATAACTAAAAACTCACTAGGCAAAGGCACTTTTGGAAAATTTTGATTGTTGATACGGGAAAACAGAGTTAACGAAAAAACCCATTCAAACAAATGACGACCTCGTGGTCTGACCGCCGTCGAGGAAGGTAGAGTAGGTTAAAAATTATATGATTTAAAAAGTTTAGATTTATAGAACGTTATCGGCCTAGAAGGAATTTGGAAATACAAAAAGAGGACAAAAAGAACAAAAAAGATAAAGGAACAAAATTGTACAAACATAACAAGGGGGAAATGGGTTAAAGATGTAGAGTTGGCGAAAGATAAAGGGTAGGGGAGAGATAGGTTATGGTAGAGGGAAGGTGTGGCTAGGGAGGTTGCCGGAAGATATAGGCAATGCCTGGTATGGTAGGGTGTGTCTTATATCGAAAAGTATTGCGTTATGCTATTTGATTCGGGTAATGTTGCGGGTTAGCGGACTACCGTCCAGTTTGAACTGATAGAATTTTTGCGATGTTTCTTGGACGTAGTCCAAGGGTTATGTCGTGACAACGTGCATAGAGATCTCTGAGGGAGGTTTACCTACCAGAGTCTGAAATGAGGCGCATAAATTTGTGTTCTAATACTCTCAACTTCCGCATTGTCGTGGCCGGGATGCTGCACCACACCAGCGCCGCATATGTGATGGCCGGCCTGATTACCATCGTGTACAACAACTTTTTATTAGTCCTGTTGAGTCCGCTACCCCGTGCCAGGAGCGGATACAGACTCTTGGACATGGAGTAGACCTTGCGTATCGTCTCGTTAATGTGTGTATTAAACGTCAGTCTTTTGTCTAGGTTCACCCCCAAATACTTCACGCACCGCTTAATTGGAATTTCTCTACCCCCGATGGAAAGTGGCGTTAGAATCCGGTTTTCTGTGAAGCGGCGCGTGAACAGAATCGACTCTGACTTCTCGGCGTTGATCCGAATTTTCCACTTGTTGTAATATGCCGTAGCACGGGCCATGTGCGCTTTCAGCAGCATATTAGCCATCGCATATTAGCCGCGAATGCTCGTACATGGCTGTGTCGTCGGCGTACTTGGCAAGGTTCGAATTCGGGAACTCCAGGAAGTCGAAGACGTACAAGTTGAAGAACTTTGGAGACAGGCACGACCCTTGGGGGACACCCGCCCGAATGTCCCGCCGGGTTGATAGTTTATTATTCACCCTGACCTCCAACGATCTACCAGACAGGAAGGAGTTTCGTGATGTGCGTTGGGAAGTCCAATGAGTTTAGTTTAGTTTGTAGAGTAACCCCGGGATCCATACGGTATCGAAGGCTTTCTCAATATCGAGGAGCACCATGACATTCACATTGAAGTCGCTTCTACGCTCGCCCCCGATCCGTAGTTTAATTATTGTAATTACTTGTTGAACAACGCTATGTGTTTTCGCAGACCATTTCTCTTGTTCTTGGCGTCTTTTGAATAAATGACACTCGCACACCAAATTTAAAAAAAGTGGTCTTTTTCTGGTACTCCACTGGGTACTTCATATGTATTTCGACGTATTGAACACGTTTAGCTCCATTGGACACCATTTTTTTATAAATCGCGAAAAAAAAATAACTCATAGTTTAGATTATTTTCGCGATATACTAAAAATCGGTGGGTAACGGAGCTAAACGGATACCTGATTCGTATTCAGCATGTCGAAATACATGAGAGTTGTCCAATGGAGTCCCAGAAACAGAGATTTTTTTGTGTGTGGTGTCTGTGTAATATAATACCTATCACCGGATCCTCCGCCATTTTCTAGATAATCGCGTAGTAAATATATTACACAGACCCAAAAAAAGAGGGAAAATTTATCTGTTTTTGGGACTCCATTGAGTAACTTCTATATATCTCGACATGCTCAATACGAATCAGGTATCCGTTTAGCTCTGTTACCCACTAATTTTTAGTAAATCGCGAAAATAACCTAAATTATGAGTTTTTTTAGGTTATTTTCGCGATTTACAAAAAAAATGGTGGCCAGTGGAGCTAAACGGACACCACGCACACGTCGAAATACATATGGGTTACCCAGTGGAGCACCAGAAAAAGACGACTTTTTTTATTTTGTAATAAAAAAATTATTTTTACGTTTAACTCGTTCTAATCCAAGAACGGAACACTGAACTTGTTTCAAATTTCAACCATGTTAGTGTTGTAAAACGCAGGAAAATCGATCTAAATCGAAAAATGACAAAAATCTTTCGTCTCAAAAGTAGTGTGGGCTGATATGTTAAAATATTGACCCTCGCTCAGATGACGTGTTAAAGTTGATCTTCTTGTGTTGCAAGCTAGAGTATTGTTCAGAGAGTGAAAGACAACTTATCGCCAATTTTGAAAACCGCGGGGTATTTAGAAAAATGATGATGCCGTAAAACAACAATTATATTCTTTCCGTACAAGTGATATGTGAACAATTTATTGTTATACAGAAAATTTTACAATAAAACTTTTGGTTTCGTTACACCGTAATTGTTTTTACCTACGATCACTACTGTAAATAGTAAAAAACACACTACCTGCCATCTATGTAAGTTGAATTTTACATATTGTAAACAAAACACACTATAAACAAATCGCACGGTAAACAAAACGCACGGGACACGCGAATATAGGTGGCTTAGTTCGCTGACGCGAGGTTTAAAAAACAAATGCGCCTACGTAATTTGCAAACGCTGTCAAAACTGTCATAATATTTGTTGAATAATATTGTTGACTAGTAAACTAAATTCAGATTTTACTAAATAAATAAATAAATAAATATGATCGTAAGTAAAGTATAGTACATAATTCGAGTTGTAAAGCAATTACGCACTCATGGAAATACGCACTCGCCGCTACGCGGCATCGTGCGTAACTTTTCCATTCGTGCGTAATATGCTTCTTACAACACTCATTACGTAATATACTATTATCTTACTTCTATGTGGTAGATAATCACAAAAAAATGGATTTTTCTTTCTCAAATGTACTGATAATATCAAGAAACGACGAGATTTTAAATTTGAGCGACAACAAAATTTATGTCTGTCGGCAGTAGCGGATCCACTAGGGGGAGCACAGGGGCACGTGCCTCCCTCTCCCCTGTCGTTTATTTTTGTATTAGTTTTTTATTAAATAATACTGGTTCATGAAAAACAAAGTTAATTGTTACTGTACTATATATACATATATGTACTGCACGTGCCTCCCTGTCATGTATTTAGGTTTTGTGATTTCCTTACCCCGTTCATCAATTTTCATGCCCGAGTGGAAAATTTTTTTATAATTTTCTCTCCCCCCATCTCATCGAAAATACCAAATTTTCGCATGTGGTGCAATTTTGTTCTGCTCTTTTCATTTATTCTGGATCCGCCACTATCTGTCGGCCGGTCGGTTTGCCCGTCTGTAACTGTTTTTGTCCGCACGATTACTCTCGAATGGTTTATGATATTGCCTTGAAATTTAATAAGTACAGCTACGTATTATAGCGTGATCTGGAACTAGATTATATTTTGTTCTTATTCCGTTAAGGCTTCGGGGTAAAGCAAGAAAATAAGAATATAACATTGAGTTTTAGTGTATGTACGAGAAGCCAAGGTCTCAAAATTTGGGCATCAGCCATCCTGTTGCAATCCCCACCCTATTATTAAAGGGGCGAAAAAATAAAATTGTGATTTATTGCTTGTACACCACCCCCACCGGAAATTTAGATATGAAAGTAGTGATTCCTTAAAACAGCACTTTTTTCTCAGTTGTTTTGAATATTGTTAGTTTAAGGTAAATTACATATTTCAATTTCGAATCACACCATCACCATCAATCACTTCTTTTCGCGTATTTACTGTACTTTTCTTTCAGTAGGCAAGGCCAACTTGACGTCAAATTATAATGAAAATTTCACACCTCTACTTTTTAACCAATAAGATACCTTAATTTTGACTAATTACCATGGCAATTAAAAAAATTTCCGGAAATTTTTTCGAGGCGCCACGATATTTAAGTGAAAATTTTTTGACAGTTGAAAATGTAAACATATGATCTACAACCATTAAATAATGTAGATATACCTGTGAATAATGCAAAATTTCTGAATTAACATTATTATTTATTATTCGCTATAAAGTTTCATTAAACAGAAAACACAAATTTGTTAAATTATTATGCATTAACAATTTATAATTAAAAAAAGGTAGGATGTACAAACATAGTAAGATTTAAATGTTGCTTGAATTCTAACCCATCCTCTCTTCTTAATGGTGAATAGGAAGGTGACGAATTAATTAGATATCTGTGTTTTAAGACATATATGTAATATTTTGAAACAATTTTGTTCAAATCTCTTTTACGCAAAAGGCCATATTTACTTGACATCTGCAGCAGACTTTCTTGGATTTTCGTAAACAAACCATTCGACTCTAACGCTTCCTGATCGCAATCTTCCATTAAATTCGTTAAATATATTAATCTTGGATGACATATTTGCGCTTGACTCAACTCTTTGCAGTATTTACATAAATTGTACTTTTCAAAGCATTCCATTTTTCTCAAGTTGTTTAACGCAAATGCTTACAAGAAATGTTTTACATAAAAACATCTTTGTTTGCTGGTTTACTATACAGTAACTTAACGTAATTTACCAATATAAACCTCATCTGTCAAAAGCATGGCCGCCTATATCACGGCCACCTACTGCAACAAACCATGTTAATATTATATTTTTTAAATTAGAAGTGTTATGGATTACTTTAACAAAAAATACATTTCTACCACCTTTAGTGACCTAAAATTATGAAAGGGCGATAGACTGAACTAATACCCATCTGAGTTTTAGCATTTGATGTAACTAAAGTTGGTAATTTTTTTTTATTTAACGAAATATGGTGGATATACCTATATGATTTTTTTAGAATTTATTTCATGTTGAACTAATATCTTCATTGGCAAATCTCTAATGATATCGACTAATAAGCAAAATAATAACGAAATAAATTTAATTATTATAGGTTTTATTAATATTAAAAACACAATTATTATAAATGTTTGTGGGCTGGCTTGAATTGGTGGATTGAATCTGGGTACTTTCTGTTTTATTTTGCATTGTGCTCTGATCATGATTAAACTTGCTAGTACTTGATGAAATTCTCCTCATGGATTCAATAATCTGATGATGATGTTCAACGTCCAATTGTAAGTAAGGTTTGATTGACTGACTATTACTGTGTCCAGTAATTTTAATGAGCTGTTGTTCACCAACTCCTTCCTTGGCCAATTTCGAAACAGCTGTTGCTCTTGCAGAATGATTAGTTATTTTTACTTTTTTAGTGTCAATTCCTATATCAGAGGCTGTTGATTTAAACCATGAAGATACAATGTTCTTACCAACTGGGCTATTCTTGTACCATCCTTTCGAATTGGGTTGACTCCAGTATGGGTTTGGTGTTAAGAATAATCTGTCGATCTGCATCAACTTCTTAAACAAACGAACCGGACACGTGGATTATCGAAATTTGTAATCAACCATTTACTATCCGACAGTTTTTTAGAACCACCTTGTGTGGTTCTGGAAAATATTGGATTATATTCTATCCGACCTTTTGGGTTTCCGAAATTATCAGTTTCTTCTTTGAAGTATTGGATACACGCAGAATATCCTTCCCCTCCTCTCCATGCCAGCTCATGTGAAACTATGTGAAAAAATTTACGCTGCAATCCATCTGGAGTATTTTCATCCCACTTTTCAATAATATTTTTGTATTCGTCGCTGGTTAAGGCTGAAGCACTCACTTTTCTTTTTAATGGGTCTCTCTATAATTTTTTGCGCTTAGCATCGCGTGCAGCTCTGGCGGTCGCAAATTCCACATCAGAAAACGGATTAAATTTTATTTTATATTTTTCGTAATAAATTTCTTGTAACTGCTTAGCAGTAGAGTTCCACATCACTTTGACCACACTTTCCTTATAATCTTCAAAATTTTTCTTTTTCATATTAAATGCGTAGTCCTCCAGTATAGTAGCCACCTGTACTACACTCAAACACTCATGAATATTATACAAGTTTTCGTCACAAAATTCAACAAACTGTTTCCATACACTTGATTTTGATTTTCGGGTGTTATCTGGTGTTATATTTTGAATTTCTTGTGTAATTACTTGTTGATTTTCTTTACCAAATCGCGACATTTCGCTATACACTTATTAAACTCAACGACAGACCTTTTAAACTAGTAATTATTAAGCTTTGTGACAGAACCGGTTAAACAAAAATGACAAATCAACATAATATGTCAAAAACAACAATACCCTGGCCAACTTGACAAGCAGTGAAATTAATTTAAAATGTCAGGTTGGATTAATAATTTTTTTCCAAATTATGGTGGTAAGTGGTGTGAAATTTTCTTACCGAATACCACGCAAGCTTAAATTATTCCGGGAAAATTTCTTTCGGGCACGAATATTTTAAGAAAATTATCAACTCGGAAAATTAGCAAGTTACAAAAAAATTCCAAGAGACAAAAAATGTTTAGAAGGATTCAGTGCATACGTCTGAATTTTTTCAAATCTTCAAATTACATACTTTTAAAGCGCTACAATTTCAAAGAGGTTTTTCATGGTTTTCCGGAATAACTCGGTGAAAACGTACTTTACAAAAAAGTTACAAATAAAGAAGTCTTGTATTTCGATAACACATTTATCTGAATTTTTTCAGATTTTTTAACCTCCCCACAATAAAATTGTGGGAGGTTACTACAATTAGTCCAAAATCGAAAATTGAGATAACATCAAATCTTTACGTTTTGAGGTCCCAGGAACCCAAAAAAGTTGTTTTTAAAAAATGTCTGTGTGTGTGTGTGTGTGTGTGTGTATGTATGTTAGCACGATACCGGCGAAGCTACTAAATGGATTTGGATGAAACTTTGCATGAGGGTTTCTTTAGTGCTCCAGAAGATCTGAAAAGGTTTTGGTTGAGATCGGATTACGTTTAGTGCCGTTTTGGCACAACAAGTTGTTTATTTTATGATTACTTACAATTTGTAATTGAACCATTGAAAAGCAGTAAAAATTCCGATTTCAACGATATATCACACTTGCACTTTTTCGATTTGGTTTCCGTGAAATAAATTAAAAAACAAAAATTTCACTTGTTTTGTCCTCAAAGCAGTGCAATGTACAGGGTGATATTCTAATAATGACAGAGGTGATAACTCGGGAAGATATCGAACTGAAATTTGAAACGTAGGTATAAGTATTGTAGATGGGCGGATTACGAGTGAATTAATAATACACCTACGTCACATGACGTCACAAATAAGAAAAATTCTTAGAAACTGGTGCAGATATCGACTTAACTATTGGAAACATCCAATTAAAGTTTGAAACGTAGATGGAAATATTGTAGATGGATGGAATACGAGTGAATTAAAAATACACCTACGTTCTGATGACGTCGTAAAAGCATAAAATTCTTATAACAGGCGAACTGATGATGATATCAAAAAAATATTTCTACAAGACGAGTCACGAAATTTTTTTTTTTTAATTTCCAAGAAATATCAAATTTTCGGAGAAATGTAACTTTTCAGAAAAATGTCAGATTTTTAAAAAAAGTCGAATTTTCAGGAAAACGTCAAATTTTCAGGAAAACGTCAAATTTTCGGAAAAATGTCACTTTTCAGAAAAATGTCAAATTTTCGAAAAAATGTTAAATTTTCAGCGAAATGTCACTTTTCAGAAATATGTCAAATTTTCAGAAAAAACGTCAAATTTTCGAAGAAATGTCACGTTTCAGAAAAATGCCAAATGTTTGAAAATTGTCAAATTTTCGGAGTAATGTCACTTCAGAAAAATGTCAAATTTTCGAAAAATGTCAAATTTTCAGAGAAATGTCACTTTTCTGAAAAATGTCAAAAATTCAGGAAAATGTCAAATTTTCGAAGAAATGTCACCTTTCAGAAAAATGTCACCTTTCAGAAAAATGTCAAATGTTTTAAAATTGTCAGGCTGTAAGTAAATTTCAGGAAAACGTCAAATTTTCGGAGAAATGTCACTTTTCAGAAAAATGTCAAATTTTCGAAAAAATGTTAAATTTTCAGGGAAATGTCACTTTTCGGAAATTTGTCAAATTTTCAGAGAAATGTCACTTTTCAGAAAAATGGCAAAAATTCAGGAAAATGTCAAATTTTCGAAAAAACGTCAAATTTTCGAAGAAATGTCACCTTTCAGAAAAATGTCAAATGTTTAAAAATTGTCAAATTTTCGGAGTAGTCACTTCAAAAAAATGTCAAATTTTCGAAAAAATGTCAAAGTTTCGGAGAAATGTCACTTCAAAAAATGTAAAATTTTCGGAAAAATATCACTTTTCAGAAATATGTCAAATTTTCAGAAATATGTCAAATTTTATTAAATGGACTCAAAGGAAAATTCCCAAAAAATACTATTTGTGGTATAAGTTCTCTGCTAGTGTGTTAAAGCGTGCAGACTGTATGCTGAGTATTTTTGACGTGTCAAGTGCATCGAGAGATTACAAGTTTTTTCGACGTTTATAAAGCCCACGGATGGTGTGAGACGTCATCCTGAACCGCTTACAAGCCCTACAAGTGTAAGCAACCTCACCGGAACGCTTTCGGTGAGTTTTTTCCAATAAAACTTTAAAAGTGACAGTGACATTATATTTTAAAAACTATTTCCGCTACTTCCGTCATCCCGCCGGAAATTCTTCCGGCAACATAACCTAAAAATAGTACTACATAACCTAAAAACAATTTAAGACATTGGTACCAACCTAAACATTTTTCAAAAACCAAATTCCCCAGAGAAACATTGGAACCAAAAATTTGACAGCTATCACTTCCCCGACCGATTTAGTGAAAAATTGGTCGAGGCCAAAAGATAAAACAAAATATACCAACTCAAACTTAAACGATCCACCATGAACACTACCCTGGCTACATCTGGCAGGGAAGCTGTCCACCAAGAGTTATATGTTTTTTTCCAAAGATGGCCATCCCTGCCATCCACCCCATTACCAACGAACAGGTTTTTTCGTTTAGTTGTTTCCCGTATCAATAATCAAAATTATTAAGTGCTCTTGCCTACGAACGTTTTTATAGAATTGTGTTTATTTTTGTATTAATTTCAGGTCCATGTGGAGTGGACACATTATAATTTTAACCTAGTCTTTAAGCCTGCCTACAGAAGACAGGAGCTACTTTTCTATTTTTCTCCAAGCCAAACCGGACCTACCCCGTCCAGCCTCACACTCGCCACGGCGGTGTTCACCGTGGTTGTCTGGCTGGCCCGGGGCTACGATCCGATGAAGCATATATTTGTATTTAAAATATTAATGTTGTGCAGACTATAAATTTAACACTCAAGTTATTAGGTCCAAATCCCACCGAACGCAAGACCTTTTTTCTGATTTAATACGAAAAAAATATTTCAACTTAATAAATATAATTAAATGAGATCGTTCATATTGTTTAGTGCTCTTTTCGGCTTCAAAGATTCACCGGGTGGGGAGGTTCCAGCCGCTTCCAGTAGCTGCCGATTTTTTTTTCAACAAAAGAAATCATTACATATGACGTTATTTCTGTAAGTTTGAATCTTTGTCACCTCTGGGTACTGTACTGTTTCCATATTGTTTCATTTGCATTACAAACCTGTCATTTTTATTAAGTTATCGAAAATAATGATAATATGACCGTTTTGCCCCATTAGACCTCAAAGCATGTCTACAAGTTTCCTCCCCAACTTTTAGGAATTTTCAAGTCGCCATATATCCAAAAATATGCATTTTTCAAAAAAAATTCACAAGAGTAAAAACATCTTATTTTGGGCCAAAAAAAAAGGGTAAATTTATTGTTTCTCTTTCATTTTTGACCAATTCTAATAATTCTTCTAAGTTACGAAACCCGTGATAAAACGGATGTTTTCTACCCCTTCCGATCATTTCCTACTCTGATCTTTTTTCAACTCTTCTATTAACGTCATTACAAACACATTGCACAAGGTTTCATCAAAATCCATTTATTAGCACTCAAATTAGAGGTGAAACCCTCCGTTGACTGGACTACAATGTTGACTCTGAAACAAAGCCCCGAATATTATATAGTGCATAAGTTGCTGAATTTAAATGGTTTGATAACACAGCCCCACAAAATAAAGTTTTTGATCTGGATGACTGTGTGTTTTTCGACGCTGAATCCGAATCCGAGGTCAAAAAAATTCCCATACATCAGGATTCAATGAATGGATGTAAATGAATGGTAAAAAACATGAGAAGGAAAAATGTTTTATATTCAGTAGTCACTTACTTGAATATTGACCGGAAAACTACCCTTATAATATGCTGAAAACCCCCTGTGCAAGCATAGAGTATATAAATGCCAATAAATCGCGAGAAATGTTAAAGTTTTTATAGTTTAGAATACAGTACATGAATCTTACGCGTGTCTCAAAACCACCCATATAACAGGGTGGAAACCACACTTATATAAAAATAGACTGCGTGAATACCAATAGATTGTGGGAAATGGAGGAGTTTTCGATGTTTTAATTCCAGAATAGAATCTTGGGTGACCCTGTTAAACCTTATTCTTAGGCGGTACAAAAGCTACTCCTATGATAGGGTGGAAACCATCCTTATTACAGAATAAAGCACAAATGCCAATAAATCACGGAAAATAACTTTTTTAGAGTTTAAGTACAGAACATGAATCTGGAGTGACTCCCAGGACACCTCGCTTACTCGTGACCCAAAATCTCTTCTATAAAGGGTGGTAGCCACCTTATATAAGAATAAATTGCATGAATACCAATAAATCGTGGGAAATGTTGGAGTTTTCATTGTTTCAGTTCCAGAATAGATTTTTGAGCGACGTTGATCTATCCTATTCTCACTTGGTACCCAAAATCATCCCTAAAAAACCACCCCTACATAATAAAATGTACATATGCCAGTTTTTCAATTTTTCTTCTCAGAATACCTTTTCTTCTCATTTTCAAATGATATCCTCACTGGCTCTTTTATGTGCTTCGTGCGTGTCTCTTTTCATAGACCAACAGTAGTCGGCCATCATGTGGACATCCCACCTTTCTTGATACCGTTTCTCCATCTCCGAAATATCCTAGTGAAAGCGTTCGCCTTGCTCTTCATTGTATTCACCCAAATTTTCTGGATGGCAGACAACTGTTGGTGCATAAAAAGAGACACACACGAAGGACACAATAGGGAGCCAATGAGTATATCATTTGAAAATAAGAAAAAAGGTATTCTAGGAAAAAAAGATTGAAAAAAATGTTCAGTCAAGTTGCATTAACCTTTTCGTGCAATAAATGCAGCTTGACTGAAGAATATGAACATTTTTTTAATCTTTTTTTCCTAGAATACCTTTTTTCTTATTTTCAAATGATCTTCTCATTAGCTCCCTATTGTGTTCTTCGTGTGTGTCTCTTTTTATGGACCAACAGTTGTCCGCCATCCAGAAAATTTGGGTGAATACAATGAAGAGCAAAGCGAACGCTTTCACCAGGATATTTCGGAGATGACGTGACATCCTTTTAACTAACTGTATAATTACCCCTTTCCTTTATTAAACTTTTAAATTTTCGTATATTTTGAAGTAGTTCCATCAGAGTTTAAATTTATATTATAAATTAGAAATATATAATTAGCAGCGACCTCAAAAAGATTTTATCAAGTTAATGTAATTTCGAAAAAACATTTGCATACATGAAATTATTATGGCATGGAAAAAATTTAAGAAAACAAATTTATAGGCCATAAAAAACGCAGAAAAGTATAGCAACATATCAGTACTACATCCAGGAATTGAAAGCAAATCGATCTTTTTTTTTTTAATTTATTTATTTTTCTAATTTCTTCTTAATATATTTTATTATTAATCTTATGCAAATATATTTATGTAACATAGCATTTTTTTACCGATTTTATTTGTTCTAGAATGAGCCGTTGTGATTCTATTGTACCATAATTGTTTTACATGATGTAATAGACGCCATCTTGAATTTCGCTTATAAGTAACCAAATTCAAAAATGGCGATAAGTTGTTTCGTAATCCTATAATACTGAACTATTACTTGAAGCAATAATTTTTACTTTAACACATCCTCTGAGTGGATTTACACTAGACCCCACTAGACCTCCACTAGACGTTGCATGGCAAAACAAAGTAGATTTTAAGCATCTACGCAAAAATTCTACTAAAACTTATTTTTTCAAGCCTCTGATGACATGTGGGCACAAAAAGCGAAAGTATGGCAAGTACGCCAACATTTTTTTAACGTCGCACGATGACGTTCGCCCTATACTAGGCACAAATTTTGAAACTGGGACAAAATTTTTAAGTCGCTCCACGAAGAAACCACATAATCATAAACTGTGCTCAACATATACAATTTTAAACTTTTAAAAGTTGACAAAACATTAATCGAAAAGAGTAAAGTGCGATTTGGGAGTACCGTCCAAAATAAATTTTTAAGTAAAAAAGGCTAAAATTGCCAAGGGCGTTTTTTACCATAATTACAAATTATTTCCATTCGGTGGCTTCGCTGTGGGACAGGAGTACCGGATGGCCATTAGAAAAATATAATTTCATGCCGGAAGACGAATTTTGAATTTTAACGAACTTATGGAGAATATCAATTAGCCCATGAAAATTCTTATGGGAAAACCTCCATGGGCAAGAGCGAAGCCAAAGGACACTGCGTTATCTTGTGCCAGTCGCTTGATGCTATTACACTCAATTGTATGTAGTTGAGATAAACTCTCAAATGCTCTCTGAGGGAGTAGGCCACCCTTGCCATGTTTGGTATACAGATTCTTACATTATAATTAGATAGGCTCTTTATCAACATTTATTTGTACACCTTGAACTTTATACTATAAATGGTATTATTTAAACTTTTGCGTTTTCTTGATTAATTTTAAGTTTAACCTCTTTGTCGATTTTGTGTGTTAGGTCGACAACTGAATGTAGAGGATCCTTATAAGGTCCTCAAGCCTGTTATTCAGGACATCGATCAGATCATAGAAACTACTAGGGGGAATACTATAAGTAATTAAGAAATTAAGAAGGGTTTAGAAATAAGCCAAGTGCATTGTAAGAAGACATATTGGAGTAGTAAGCGATCAACGGTGGGTACAAACTTATACCTTTCTCGTTTATTATGACTCCGATCCTAGATTGTCTCTCAGAATCAACCAAACCTCACTGAGAATAGAAGAATCCATCCTACATTGAAGAAGGCGCAACTGGTACTCTTAATAAATAAATAGTGTCACGTCCTTCCGACGAGCGGTGGTGAGTGAATATTGGTAAAATGTGAAAATTTGCAGGAATAAATCTAGCAAACGGGAGACTTTTTTACCTTTCGAAATAGCTACCAAGTGCATTGAGAAGAAATAAAGGTAAAGGGAGGACTTTTTTGGTTGAAACTTTTTTCTAGGATTAGCAGTTTTCAAGAAAATCGCATGTGGATATACAAAACGCCCTCACGAATGAAAGAACGTAGCGAACGGTGTAAAGTTCATCTATTATCAGAAAATAGCCCTATTAAAATTCATTATTGTCATTCTTGTAGTTTAATTGTCGTAAGTAATTATTTATCAAAACTCGCAATAAACGCATCAACGCCGATTTAAGTTAACCTGTAAAACTAGTTTTCCTGCGAATATATTTCAAAATAATTGATTTATTATGATAACATAGAATTAACATAAATCATAATAAAGCCTTAATAATTATTTATTGCTACAAATATTTTATTAACAAAAATTTATTTTTTCATAATAATTATCAAATAGAAAATAGAAAAGAAAAAGAAAAATTTGTTTTAATGGTTCATTTTTTATATCACTTCATTTTTTTTTGTTCTGACCAATTAATGATCCTAAGTGATTTTTTGTGAAAATCAGAAACATGTCCCGTTGGATAAAGCACTTTTGGTTTTACCAACAATTTTCATTTTGAGCCATCAAACTACGAATGAAAATAGAATAATTGAAAAATTTAAATAAACAGATAAACTTAATTAACATACGTATAATAAGGTACAAATGTTAACATATTTTTAAAACTATATATTATATATATTTTTAATTTTGAATAATTTAAAATAGTTTAAAGACCATCATCAGGAAATTCGATTTAGTAGAATTATATGAAGAAGTTATAAAAAATTGATTTCAATGCATTCAATGTAATTTCCCGCCCTTTCGGTAAGCGAGTATAGCCGATTATTACTACCAAAAATTTTTGAAACTCGTCACAATGGCTTTTTGAAAATCAAAATTCACCAACTTTTAACCGCTAAAGAACTTTTCAGTTTTATTATTTTTTTTAATAAGGTGTGCACAATTTTTTTAAAAATTTGTGGTTTTGTTGCCTTAATACATGCACATTCTGTTGTGCATACAGACAAAAACAAAAGAACAAGAAACGGCTATGAATTTTTTCTTTGCCATTTTTGTTACTCATCTTGTTAGGTTGTCTTCATGTATTTAATTTATTGAAATGTTTTTCAATTAGATATTTATAGACTCGTTATAGGAAATAAGCAACTGATATGGCGCTAATATAATGCAAAAAGTTATTCTTAATTTCTATAATAAAAACTACTATGAAGGGATGCTTTCTTGTAGATGGTAGAACTCAAAACTAAATGGATTTGAACATGCACATGAACTAATTCATTATTTATTTAAATGTATAATGATTTTAAACTAGAGGATATTATAAAAAAATATTTTTAATGGAATATGAATAGGACTTTTTCGAAAGCCGAAGAAGCTCTCTGTGTTATTACACTACCAGACAAATTTGGGGAAGCGCGAAACAGAAAATGATGAATAAGTGCCTTGTAATTTGCCTTAACTAAAAGAGTGAGTTGACTAGTGATGGTGTTTAATAATGCATTTACAAAGACTTGCCTTATTCATACCATTCCCCATTTTTTCGGGGGGGGCACGAGAGCCCTTCTTTAGCTAGCTATCAACTCTGTAAACGCGGTTTGACTGAAACTTGCATTCCTAGCTTTCCCGAGCGCGGCGGCGCTCTGTCTGCTGAAATCAGTCGTCGGTCGATATAACACCACGAGGTGCCAGGTGGTATGCGAACTCCCCCACCTCATTAAAAAATATTCATTAACCTACCCTTAGTTAACTAAAACTAACTATTGTTTCCTTTGTGTCTAACAACTGCTTTTTTTAGCCAACACAACAATATTTGCCAGGCGGTTCTTAATTAGGAAGAAACGCATTATGGCTACTAGTATAACAGACTAAAGAACTCACACGGTCGATATTTTTTATAATAGAAAAGTATGTTAGGGCAGATGGTAGAATATAACTTTTGAGCAAATGCATATATCTATTTCGAGTATTTACAATGTATTTTTGCATATTGCTCATTTCTTTAGAGTTTATAATTGGCACCACATTATAAAGTATGTTCATCAAATTCCAAGATCGATTAAGTAATGGTATCCGAACCACTTCTTTGGTATAACTTAAAAATAATTTCGTGAAAGTGGATCCCGAAACCTCACCTCACTTATTACTAGTTATTAGTGGAGTAATCTCCATTTAGCTCACCTAAAATAGTTAGCGGCAACTCATGTTTGAGACTTTGTAGATGAACCTATATTAACACTCGTCTGAAGAACGAGACTGAATTTATTTTCTATTATGGGCGCCAAGTCGCTTTCTTCAACACAATATGGTTCATTCACTCTCAGGTTCGGTTAAGTTTATGTGGTTATGTGAAACACCAAGGACCGGGGTCCTATCCTATAATAGACGAGAAACGGTTAAAGTTATACCCACTGTAGATTGCTTACCGCTTCTTTCCAATCTACCTTCCGATGATGATACACTGATAATATTTCTAGACACTGCTTATACTCTTACCACTTCTTAATATTTTAATTACTTATAGTTAATCACTCAACCAAGAAAATTCAAGAGTTCAGTAATACCATTTATTGTAAGTAAAATTCAAAAATATAGGTACACATCAAAATTGGTAAAGAGCCTATCTAGCTAATAAATTAATTCATTGGAATCCGCCTTCCAAGCATGCCAAGAACAGCCCTAATAACACTCGATGTCCATTGGATGTCCAGTTCTTGTACATTTGAGGTCCCGGTGTACATGGACATTTACTGGACATCCATTGGAAACATTTTTACGCTTATCCGTTGGATATCTAAAAATTGATATCATTCACTCTCAGGAGCATTTTAGTACAAATGTAATTTATCTCACATTTTTCAGATGATTATATTGTGTGTGTGTGCATGCGTCTACTAATGAGAGTTGTGAATTATAAAAAAATAATTATATTTTTGTATATATTTTGTTTGCGTCTATTGCTGGAAGATTTTTAAAAATAAAGACTATTTTTCAACAATATTTGAAATAAAATTTAGTTTTGTTTCGGAGTTGGCAGCACAATCTTTTCTGTGGTTAGCAGCAATGCTCTCCATTGTCTCTGTAATGTGCCAAAAAATAATGATGTCATCGTCATCTTTGTGGTTTGTTTTGAGCATTATTTATGGTGTACAATAAATGTTCTTAGATTAATATATTAATATAGTAGAATAGTAGAAATAAAATATAATATAATATTGGTGCTACAGTGGACCATTCAGATATGAGTATAATATAATATGTAATGTTGTATCATACTGAATAGTAAAGTAACTAACTAAAAGAGTGCTCTAAATTTATAGTGTATGCAAAATGTTATAATTTTCTGATGCTATTTTACCTGTTAAAAAAAATTACGAAAGTCCGCGCTAAGCAGCAAGCGAAAGCGCCAGACGTGATGTCATCGCCTCCCACAGCCGCCGGTCGCCAGCCATTCGCGTTCCAGCGGGAAGTGGCAGTCTGTATTTTCTTCAATAGTTATTGCTGCATTTCGGCGCTAATGAACTCTTGATTTGAGTTAAAATAATCCATAATCATGATAACATCTACCTCTTAATCCGGTGATTTTAGCTTTAAAAACACCGCTTTATCGGAAAGTTTTGGGACTAGCCAAAAATTAGTCTACCCCCTACAAAATTTCCTCAGAAATCCGAAAAAAGTAGTGTTGGCCACTCAAAATGGCGCGGCAGCTTTATTGTTATTTAACTTTTTTTAAGCAAAATGAATTTTGCAACTTAGTTTTTTGCTTATATCTTCGCCTCTAAAGGTCGTAGAAAAACGTTTGACCCTTCAATTTCTTCGTCACGAGCTCCCCTATAAGGTAGGTATATGCAAAGAACGAATTTTTGATTGTTAATAACATTTTATAGCAAAAAACTTTTCGATCTTTTAACTTTGAAGTACTGTAGAAACAAATATAAAAACTGTATGTTAACGATATTATGCGAAATAGTACATATTTTTACCCTTAATAAAATGCCTTTTGGCTCTTTTTTGTAAGTGATAACACATACTCTGAGGTATATTGAATTGAATTTTCAAGTAAAAATATTTTCAAATTTCGCCGCAAACGCAAAAAACGTGAATTCTCGGCTCCAATGCATCGGAACAATTTTTTTTTCTAATTCGTGTTTTTTTATGGCAATTAAAATACCGTTAGTTGTAATAAATTTTATGCAAAATCCACTGAGATATTTAAATTTGTTTAAGTTGAAAAATTGATTTTTTGCGTAAAAAAGACGCTAATTAAATTTTTTTTACAATATTCATTTTGATTATATAAATGTACGTCAAATACAATGTATTTACCGAAACAGAACTGTAAAATATTAATTTGATTTTTTAATATAATAGCTTGAATTTTTTTTTATAAATTAATTGCAAAAAAAAATAATTTTGCATCGGGACAAAGTGTATTTTATTAAGGGTAAAAATATGTACTATTTCTCATAATATCGTTAACATACAGATTTTATATATTTGTTTCTACAGTACTTCAAATTTCGTGGATCGAAAACTTCAATTTTTTCAGTTTTTTGCCATAAAATGTTATAACAATCAAAAATTAGTTCTTTGCATATACCCACCTTATAAGGGGATCTCATGACGAAGAAACTGACGGGTCGAATGTTTTTCTAAGACCTTTAGAAGCGAAGATATAAGCAAAAAACTAAGTTGCAAAATTCATTTTGTTTAAAAAAGTTAAATAACAATTAAAGCCGCCGTTTTGAGTGGTCAACACTTTTTTCGGATTCCTGAGGAAATTCTGTAGGGGGCAGATAATTTTTTGCTAGTCCCAAAACTTTCCGAAACATTTTCTTAATATCACCGAACTACTCTGGCATATTCGATGAATCAGATTGAATATAACCACTATCACACGTTATTAATTTGAAGTATAATAGTTAATATACAACAAAAATCCGTTTAATTTAATGGAAACGAAAAACGTAAGATATTAAACAAAGTATGTTGTAATTATCTGCTCTCAGCGTCCGAATTTCAGAACGTCTTTAAACGTAATAATATTAATATTGCAATGCAGTGGTCAATGGCCTCGCTGCCTATCACTGCGCTCGATGGGACCGGTGACATCACGTCGATGAATTTGGCGCGAGGGAGTCTGGCGTTTTCTGACGGCAATATTTTCACCAATTCTTGTCCGATTAAGCTATTTTTTTTTAGGTGTTTCAAATGAAAAGTTCTTTATGTGAAAAAACACTTATTTAAGAAATATTACCAAATGAGCCTATTAATGACATCCAATTTTGATTATTTTTTTTTTACCACTGCAAAAGCGGTGAATAAATAACTATGAGTTATTTTATTGTTTAGATATCGTTTAGAATCGAGAAAGAAAACAATAATTACTATATTATATACCAGTGACTTAAACAATAATGAAGAAGTCAAAATCAGAAAACTGAAACACAAAAAAGGATATTCTTCATGTGACATCAATGACTCTGAGGAAGAAATGCAGAGAATTTCAGAGCTTCCTAAGCGAACAAAATTTTTCAGCCAGATAATGAATCAATAAGATGTAAAACAAGACATTTTTACACAAATCGGTGACCGAGATAGAATGGTAATGGACCAGGAGCCCGCCGACCACTAATTGGGTGTAATAGGTTTACTCCCAAAATGTGTGAATTGTTGTTAATTTGGAGCAATAGAGCACAGAAATGACCATGCCAGCCTTTTTTGGGGGCAGGGGCGTACGGCAGGCCCCCAAAGGTGTAAGAAATATGACTTGAATAAGTAAAAAAAGTCACAAATGAGTCATAGGTTTACGCATGGGGGTTGGAGGGATTTCTTAATTTACCCCAAAAAATCATGAATCCAGACTCCCATTCATTTTGGGTGGTACAAGGAAGCGCTACGCTCGCCCAAATTTGTGAAAAAGTCAGATAAAAAAAAATGATGTTTATGAATGACAATCAGGAACCTGGTAAGTATGAACCTCCTGAGTGCGAAAATACATTCGTCATTTTTGAAAAGTGGTGCGAACGTCTTGCCTTTCACGATAATTGACGACGTATCGGCTGTTCCTACCTTATGTACTAGTTACCCTTATGATTCGATGGGTATCACAAATTAACAATCTTAAACGTGGTAATATGAACCTCCTGAGGGCGAGAATATATTCGCCATCTTTGAAAAGTGGTGCGAAGGTCTTGCCTTACACGATAATAATTGACGCCGTATCGTAGCTTCCTACCGCATGTACTGGTTATCCGTGTAATTCACAGAAACTTGTGTGCGCGTGTGCGTGTTTGTGTGTGTGTCACATGTACGAGAGCTTAATTAAAGAAAGAATAATTAAAACTAGAGGAGAAACTAATCAGAAAAAAAACATACTTTATTGGTGTGTGTAACGGGTCAAAAAAAATGACCGCCATTTAAAATAAATTTAGTATTGATAACTGATTTATAATTTTTAGTCTTTATTTTATAATTCCATATTTCTTGAAACCCTCTTGAGCCGACCCTGAGTCAAACTTCGTATTCGAAAATAAAACCGCTTACCAATAAAGGCGATATTAGCTCGAGTTCTTATCCCATATAAGGAGTAGCGAAAATCCGGGCTTATGATTGGCCTAACTTAGTCAATACTTAAAATTTACGCGTCGTTCTCCCACTCTGATATAAAATAGAGAAGACTCGCGAGACGACGAGAGATTCTGGAAGAATTCGTGGTTGGAGATTTGAACGAGAAAGTCATAGGGCAGTGGGCCCAGTGAAGCCGGCTTCGGCCGGCTTTGCTATTTGATTAGATTTGAGAGATTCCTGAGCACGACAACCCTCGAGAGTATTAAGATATAAAGTTTGATAAAAAATTCAGCAGTATTAGGAAAACCTAAAAGTATGTAAAATAGATTTTGAATCCTGTGAGTCCATTTGACAACAAGTGTTGTTAATTGCCCGCAAAGAAAAGTATCAAAACTGTAATTACTAGTAAAAAGTGATGTGATTTTGTGGGAAGCTCAAATGTAAGTACTTTCATCCTTATTTCATCGGCTGTTAATCACTGCGTACAATTTTTGGGAGGCAGTACATTTAGTGCAGCGTAAAAATTAAAGTTTGTGCGTCATCAGTAACGTAACTTTCGTAGAAAACAAGTAAACCAAGTTGGTGCTTTAATTTTCGTTTAGTAAGACGTGAAACTGTTATTTCTTTTTACCCCTGGACGGTAATTTATACCAGTTTGTAAATATTTTTAAATTGTTTGTTAAAATATAAGTTTTATTGCAGCGGCGGCTGGTGAAATTTCAATATTTTTTTTCTCGTCTGTGGCGCATGGGACCCATACGAAATTTGGGAAATAACATCTAGAGAAGCACTTCTCTAATGACCCCTAAAAAATTTTGAAAAAGCAGTTTGCGAAAAAATTTTTGAAAATTTGCTAGCCTCACCTGGGTCTAGGGACCCCTGTTTACTTTTATTTTTTTTTGTCATATGCATTTGACTTTTCATAAAAATGCATCGACAGATTTTAGAGTTTGTGAAAATATTTTCATTACTAACTGAAATACAATGAACTGAAATTTTGTAATTTACAATTTAACAAATTACAATATTTCAATTCGTTGTATCTCAGTTAGTAATGAAAATATTTCCACAAACTCCAAAATCTGTCGATGCATTTTTATGAAAAGTCAAATGCATATGACAAAAAAAAATAAAAGTAAACAGGGGTCCCTAGACCCAGGGGAGGCTAGCGAATTTTCAAAAATTTTTTCGCAAACTGCTTTTTCAAAATTTTTTAGGGGTCATTAGAGAAGTGCTTCTCTAGATGTTATTTCCCAAGTTTCGTATGGGTCCCATGCGCCACAGACGAGAAAAAAAATATTGAAATTTCACCAGCCGCCACTGTTTATTGCTTATGTCCTGTTATAGTTGATGATATATTTTTGTTTAGTAAATGCAAGTAAAGTAAATTTATTTCGTTGGGTCGGCCGATCAGATTTTTATAGTTCAATTTAGTTGATCTTAAGAAATAACTTCAGTCATGAAATATGATCATTTTTTTATATAGTTTATTTGTTTAACTTTATTCTTGAGTAACTTTTTTGTCAATGCTACATGACGTTATAATATTTTGTATTTATATTTGTTGATATGGAAACGATATCTTATATTTTACCCACACCTAGAGATTTTGTCTCGCTCTACCGCTTTAATTGTTTATGTAATATAAGGACTATTTTCTATTTGGTAGTTTTATTTGTATTTTCTCAAATACAATTTATTTACCATTTGTTATTGCCAGTTTGAGCTAGCCCGGTAATAGTAGGTTCATTAATTTTCTAAATTTGTTAATAAGTGGATTCAGTAAGTAATAATCATTCATTAATTAGTTTTTTATTTTTTATTAAGTATTCCCTCTTAAAAAAAAAAGTGAATGTCACATATGAAAATAAATAATTACATTGGAACCAGGCGCTTAGACGTTTCAACCCTCTCTAGCTGGTCCTTGTACCACTTGTCAAAGATGGCACACGTATTTTCGCAATGAGGAGGTTCATACTTACCAAGTATCTGATTGCCAGTCGTAAATTTATAAGATTCATCGAATTACACGGGTAACCAATATATTAAGTTAAATTCACACCTGAGGGCGCACACTCTGCATTTCTCAGCCATGCAATTTTGAACAGGCACATGCAGTTTTAACGCACTGCTTTTAAATTGCAGTATCTCTCACACTTGTGGGTTTTTATAGAAATAGTGAACAGAAGCACGTACTATAAAACAGTTGGTACTATATTTTTAAGCCTTTTTAATTTGTTGTGTGTTGTGTCTCATTTCGACTTAGAACGCCAAGAGCTAGCTAATTATACATAATATACCTAATAATATAAAAATAATAGCACAATTTTAGATTTTGTAAGTTGTTATTCATTTAGCAGATACTGGTAGTATAATAAACAAATCAAGATTAGTGACGGAAGTACACAGCTTAGAAAAATTAAATGACTACTGACATATTTTCACTTTTTGATCATATAGGTAATCTAATTTTGTTTTTTTTGTCAATCAAATAAAATTAGTTCTGTAATATAATAAGCTATTAGAATATCTAAAAATTAGTTTGACTTAGCAATCAAGAAGTGAAAACAAACTAAGAAATCATGAATATGCCACAAATAATAAATTATAAATAATATATACAGGTTGTCTCAAATCTCAATTTGGATTGTAAATTAGCAAATTAGGCGTGGATAAATGCGTCACTGTGCTTATAAAGCTACTTCAATCACATACTTCAATTCGTCCTGTGGGAGAAGCCGAAATCTGTGGCTTTAGGCTGTCAGGTGAGTAGTGAAGACTCTCAGATCTGAGTGAAGACTAAAGACCACAAACTGAACACCAAATATAAATCTTTTATCTACGCTGAAGACAACCACTTTTAAGAGAAAAAGACAAGTACAGAACCTCACATTAAAAAACGTTGGCAGTGGTACCCATACCAATCGCATTTCTAGGGAATTTCGCTAAACTGCACGCTTCTCTGGGGGAAAATTAGAAGCAGACTGCATTCTTACCGCATTGTAGAAACCTGCATTCTTACCGCATTGTAGAAAGTGTGAATAGGACACGCATGCATTTTACATGCTGCGTTAAAAACGCCGAGTGAGCACCCCCAGGTGTGAATTTAGCTTTATGCGGTAGGAAGCTCCGATAATACTCCATCAATTATCGGGAAAGACAAGACCTTCGCGCCACTTTTTAAAGATGGCGAGTGTATTTTTCGCTCTCAGGAGGTTCATAATTACCAAGTTTCTGATTGCCAGTCGTAAATTTATGATACTCATCGAATTACAAGGGTAACTAGTACATGCGGTAGAAAGATCCGATACGCCGCCAATTATCGTGAAAGGCAAGACGTTCGCACCATTTTTCAAAGATGGCGAATGTCTTTTCGCACTCAGAAGGTTCATACTTACCAGGTTCCTGAATGCCATTCATAAACTTATCATTTTTTTCAAATTTGGGCGAGCGTAGCGCTTCTTTGTACCGCCCAAAATGAATGGGAATCTGGATTCATGATTTTTGGGGGTAAATTAAGTAATCCCTCCAACCCGCATGCATAAATCTATGACTTATTTGTGGCTGTTTGTTTTACTTTTACAAGTCATATTTCTTACACCTTTGGGGGACTGCCCCAAAAAAAGGGCTGGCATGGTCATTTCTGTGCTCTACTGCCCCAAATTAACAACAATTCACACATTTTGGGAGTAAACCTATGACACCCAATTAGTGGTCGGCGGGCTCCTGGTCTGTAAGTTTTATTTTATTTTCCACGAATAATGAGGCATTTCACGCAATAGCATTGGTTCCTCTAGTATAACAAAAATTAGTTGAATAATATTGACAAGTTAAGTTAACGCATAAACTAAACATAAACTATAATAAATTTTGGTACGCACAAAAATACTGGTATATTTAAGGGTCTTATGTATGTATCTGTGACAGCAAAAGTAATCACTCGATAAACAAGATAAATATGTTTTCTGATGTCACATACAGTACTTTTGGGTAGGTAACAACCCAGTAAACAAAGTGCCGGGCCAATGCATTTATTGCCGGGCAACTGTCGCTTGTCGTGTAATGATGCTGGACCTCTGTCTTATAAGTAACTATAGGGCGATGATAAATATGCTTTTGATGGCCCAATAACGATAAAATGGCAATTGACCGTTGATTATTTCAAAATTAATCTGTTGCAATATGTAATATGTAATATAGCTTATATTTTATTTAATCATAAAATAGACTACATGTAGGTAAATATTACATTTTTTTTGTATTAATGTAGGAAAAAATATGAATTATATATACCAACACCACCTAGCACTGGCAAGTGCAAATAGTGCAAATTAACAATTGATGAGTCATCACACAACGACGAAGTTCGTGGACAAGGCTCATAAATAGTGTTATTGGTTATTTTTTCGAGTTTTGGAGTTTTATTTGTTTATTTATTGAATAGTCTTTATTGTTGTGAAGAGGTAAGTAATTGATGGCTTTATAAAATATATGTTATGTTCAGTTTATTTATAAATTATAATTGTGCCATGATTTGCTTGAAGGTTATGTTTATAATTTTTCGATTAATTTAATAATAAGTATTTTAATTTTATATTTTATTTTCAAAACGAAATTAGGTATGATTTTCTATTTATTTTTATTTTAAGGTCTGTCAATTACACTTTCGGCAGGATAAAATTGAAATTGAGACAAGCGTGTCTACACAGGAAGGGAAAAGACTCACGGCTCCATTACGTCACCCCCGTTTGATATAAGGTTTGCTATACTAATTAATACTTAACTTCTTTTTAGTTAATTTTCTTTCTATCATGTGCGGTACCTAGTCAGTTTTTAAATTGTGTTCAGTATATGTCGAAGTCCAATAATATCAATCGGGAATATATATCCTACAGATGGTGTTGATTATACCGTTTTTCTAGGTTTGGTCTATTATATCTGTACGTGGTGATTGATTTGTTTGGATTTTCAGCAGACAGATGGGATAGTTTTTCAAATTAAAAAGAAAACTGGAGTCAACATACATCTAAGTACTTTTGTTATGGATAAGTGAGTATACATATTACATAACATTAGAATTACTTGCTGTAGCTTTCCCACATTTGGTTAAAATTTTTGTTATGTTTACAAAACACGTGAAAAATTTTCAAACATTACTCTTTTAACAATATCGAAAACAACCCCGGATGTCATTGAAAACTAATGACCATTACCCCATATTTTTCTGAGATGTCGGTTACCAAAATTCCAAAATGAGGGTATAATATGCACGAATATACAAGTAGGTACTTTAATTTAGACCCTCCAAGTGTTGTTTTCGAGGTGTTTTTTTTTACTTTGGATTTTACAATGGCCGGATCTACACTTGCTGCGTATTGTATATTAATTACATTCTTTATTATCCATTATGTGATACATTACATGCATATTTGGTAAGTCAAAACTAATACAAAAGTAGTATGGGTAACATATTATAAGTATAGGTATATAAATTGTAAATATTATAAAAAGGTACAACACTGACAGTAAGACTGTATGTATAAGGTACAAAATATATTAAAATCACAATATGTCATATGCATATTAGTATTAAACAATTCCTAATTGTCTGAAATTTTGTTGCATATATTAAAACAAATATTTTGAATCGTACTGCTTTGAACCTGTAATATAGACTACCTATTAGGTTTAAGTGGACATGTTCACGTTTTCTTAAATTTTAAGGATTTAAATCCTCGAGAATAAAAATGTGGTTTGTTTTCTTAATATTTCATACTATCAGGTCAAAAAATAAATAAATCCGGAAATATGTAAGAAAACTTGTTTCAGCTGTAATACGAGGAAATCCAATGGGAAATAGGAACTATCATAACAGGTTTGGTACGATCTTTTGCTAATCGAGAAGAGGAAGAAGATAATTAAAAGCAAAGGAGAACAGAAATAAGACCAGGAGAAGATATATACGTTGGAATATGAAATGTATTTTATTATGTTCAGAGAACTCTGTTTTGATGATTTTTAATGTTAACGTATTGAATAAATTTTAATTTTTTTTTGGTAACTTGGACTCAGTTCTTAAAAACAATATGTCAAGAGTTCATAGAAATGTACCGGTTTTCATTTTTTTAGAAGGGGCAAATCTAAAAACCACGATATGGGTATATTTATTTAATCAAACTTTCATTTAGACGTTCCCAAATATGTCAGTTGACAATTCTAATCAAGCATTATGTGTTACGTGATGCATGTACATGGGTAATTTGTAAAAGAAGTTTTGAATATAAATATGCATATGGTGGTAACTTAATTTTTAAACTAGCAAAAAAATTTTAAACAGAAAAATTCTATCTATAAAGGTAATGGGTCGTTACTTATGGCCTAATTAAGTTGCAGGTAAAAAAAGTTGCAGGTATATACAAGGTGTCCTATATCGTTATGTTCAAATTTTGGGAGCATAAAGTAGACTTAATTGTAAGACTAAAAAACACAAAAGTGGTAGTGCGATTTTTATTCGTTTCGAAGTTACAGGCCTATTCAATTTATGAACAGTAAATAAAAAAAAACATAGTCATGTGGGAATAAATGACAAAAAACGAACCATTTGACCATGGATGATAGATGCTTTTTTTGTGTTTACTGGTCAAAAATTTTATAGTCCTGTAACTTCCAAACATAAACATTGAGCTACCACTTTTGTGTTTTTTAGTCTTGCAATTAAGTCTACTCTACGCTCCCAAAGTTTGAACATAACAATACTGGACACCTTGTATAGGCCATATGCTGGGCCACTGAAGTAGAGTCAAATTTAATTTAACGGCCCATAGTAGAAGTGTCGACATTGCGATTTCCATGCGATGGCAGTATGTTATGTAAGCAACCCATTCTACGCTGGCTATGGCGGACACCCCCGACGGGACTCGACTCAAGCCTTCATGGTCGACCGTGCAGAAGGCGACAACCATTCTGGCGTGAAACCTTATGCCGGTCGGTCGTATCCAATATTGTTTAAGTTAATCAATATTTTTGTATTGTGCTAAATAAAAAGTGTTTAATTATTTTTTAAAAAGACTTTGTTTATCTTGACAAACCTAAGTGGCGCAGTCGTGCAGATTCGGTGAAAAGACTTTACATCGCGAATCGTCTTTTTTGTGTCAACAATTAATCACCGAAAAGTCTTGGGCGAATTGAGTAACCTAAGCGAAGAACCAACGACCCGGACAATGAAGTGTGTCTTCCTCTTAATGTAAGTAGAAGTTTATTCATGTCAGAATCCTCAACCCCCCTAAAATCCTCTTGTGATAGTGCGAAGGGTGAGTTAGATTTAAGCGATTTATATAATAGTCTTTTGTTAATTGAAAACCGTTTAGGCGAAACATCAGTTACGACAGCATCGTGCGAAAGTACTGAGAGCCACTGTAAACCTGAAAATAATTCTAGTAATTTAGTCAAAAATAGTAGTTTAAGTAATAGACAAAATATGGCTCCTCCAACTTTTGACGTTAAAAATTTAAGTATAATTTCATTTTTCGACGGAAACCCGTGCGAACTTTACAATTATCTTGAAGTTTCACAAACTTTTCTCTCTATTTACTGGGATAATGCAAACCCGAATAGTATGCAAAATGTATTTTTATTCGAGGGAGTTAAAAGCAGACTCACGGGCAGAGCACGCGAGGTAATTTCTATTTACGGTGCCAGTACATGGGAAGATGTGAAAAAAGTTCTAACACAAAATTTCGGCGACCAACGGGATGAAAACAGTTTAAATAGGGATTTAGTAATCTAAAACAAACTACCGAAAATCCGCAACAATTCTACGAAAAAGTTATGTCACTGCTAAATATCATTTGCAATTATATCGAGATTCATAATACGGACGACGGAATTAAAACTAGTAAGAAAAAGTTCTTTAAACAACAGGCTTTAGTTACATTTTTAGCAGGTTTAAGAGAGCCATTAGGTAGTACAATCAGGGCAATGCGGCCTGAAAATTTAGCAACCGCTATGCAATACATTGTAGAAGAAAATAATATCAGATATTTACAAAGATCGCATATTTCAGTCAACCCTAATGTTAATGTTCCGCCAATATTTAAAAAACCCATAGTACAACCTGTAGTCCAACAAAGACCTCAGTTACAAAATTATTTCTTGACTAATAATAACGCACCGCGGCTCGCACAGCCAAATTATCAAACGCAGTATAATAATTTCCAACCCCCTAAATTTCCAACGGGACCCATAAACGTACAGCCAAGACCAAATTACCCTCAACAAAGGTTCCCCACAAATCAACAAACATTTAAGAAGCCGCACAATGTATGGAAACCAGGTCAAAATACCCAACAGCAACAAAGCACCCCTATGAGTGTCTCAACTCGAAACACTTTCAGAAGACCCCAGTATCAATATGGCGGAGATTTTCGGGCCCAACCAGGACCATCAAGTAGGCCAGAACATTTATATAACATCGAATATGAAAACACACAAGAAATCGATAATTACCAAGAAAATGCAGAATACGCACCGGACTATGACGAAAATCAAGAATATCAGGAAGAAGCAGAAGAATCCGGAAATTTTCAAATGGTCCCCGACCCGAACTACGAAACATAGTAGAACTTAATATATTGTCTGATAAAAAAGAATTACCCTATTTAGAAATTAAAAATCCGCCTCTAAAACTGCTAATCGACACGGGCGCAACAAAATCGTTTATAAATCCAAAAATTGCCGAAAATTATTACCCAAATTGTATTTTTGAGGAACCATTTATAGTTTCGACTATTTTTTCGCAAAGTAAAGAAACTAAATGTATGCTTATTCCCAGTTTTAAAGAATTCGACTCAGACCAAAAATTAAAATTTCATTTATTTAAATTTCATGATGTTTTTGATGGATTAATAGGATTAGATATTATAAAACATCTAAAAGTTCAGTTAGATTTTACAAGTTCAAGGTTTAAAATGCCACATAAAGAGATAGAAATAAAATATTATTTATCAAATATAAATTCCACGTATCATGCAAACATAAAATCTCACACGGGACAAAGACTACAAGTTCCTATTACAGTAGATAACGGTCACGTAATCGTGCCTCAGCAGAAACTTCAGCATCTCGAGTTAAAAGAAACATTATCTATTGCTAGAAACGGATATGCTTGGGTCGAAGTTCTTAATGAGAATGAAAGTGACATCACCTTAAACTTAAATGAACCTTTGGAAGCAAAATTAATAAATCTTAATGAATATGAAATTTTTCATATCGATTTTAAACCCAATCAATCTAATATCGAAAATAGTAATCATAATGAAATAAAAAATTTAATTAGGACTGATCATTTAAATTCAGAGGAGAAAAATGCTATAGAAAAATTATGTATTAAGTATTCTGATATTTTTAAATATGAAAACGAACCTTTGACATTTACGAATCAAATTAAACATAACATTAAAACAACCGATGAAATTCCCGTTTATACAAAAAGCTATAGGTATCCATTTATTCATAAACCGGAGGTAGAAAGACAGGTAAATTCCATGCTCGAACAAGGTATTATAAGACATAGTGATTCGCCGTGGTCCTCGCCGATTTGGATCGTGCCGAAAAAAGCGGACGCCTCGGGCAAAAAGAAATGGCGGATAGTTGTGGACTACCGGAAGGTGAATGAAAAAACGATCGATGATCGATATCCGATTCCCAATATATCCGATATTCTCGATAAAATCGGTAAGTGTCAATACTTTACGACTCTCGATCTCGCGAGCGGGTTTCATCAGATCGAAATGGCCCCAGAGGACATCAAAAAGACAGCTTTTAACGTAGAGAACGGCCACTACGAGTACGTTAGAATGCCGTTCGGGCTTAAAAACGCGCCCGCGACCTTTCAACGCGCTATGGATAATATTCTCAAGGGCTTACAAAATAACATATGTCTGGTGTACATGGACGATATTGTAATTTTCTCGGTTTCTCTTCAAGAACATATTAATAACCTAGCAAAAGTCTTTCAGCGGTTACGCGAAACTAACTTTAAGATTCAGCTGGATAAGTCGGAATTTCTTAAAAGGGAAGTCGCTTTTCTAGGCCATATAGTAACAGCGGAAGGCGTCAAACCTAATCCTGAAAAAATTAAAGCTATTGTAAATTACCCGATTCCCAAAACCGTTAAGGAGATAAAAGGATTTTTAGGTCTTGTAGGTTATTACCGTAAATTCATAAAAAACTTTGCGAAGTTAACGAAACCAAAAAAGGGGTCAAAAATCGAACATACCGAATCTTTCCTAAAATGTTTTGACGAATGCAGGCATATTTTGACTAATGATCCGATACTACAGTACCCTGATTTCACGAAACCATTCAATTTGACTACCGATTCGAGCAATTTTGCAATAAGTGCAATTTTATCACAGGGGCCAATCGGAAATGATAAACCAATAGCATACGCGTCACGAACACTCAATAGTGCGGAGCAAAACTACTCCACGATAGAACGTGAAGCCCTTGCTTGTGTATACGGGACCAAGTACTTCAGGCCATACCTATACGGCCGAAAATTTAAAATACTTACCGATCACAAACCCCTGGAATGGCTAATGAACCTCAAAGAGCCAAATTCTCGACTAATCAGGTGGAGATTAAAGCTCGAGGAATTTGACTACCAAATTCAATATAAAAAAGGCAAAGCCAACACAAATGCTGACGCCCTTTCGCGCGTAGAAATACACACAAAAGAAATTTCGGACTCCGATGATAATGTATCTCTAGCAAACCATATTGACGAAACCCCAAATATTAACGACATTGAAGACTCTGGAAATTATGATTATCCAGCGATACGCGAATTTCTAGAAAACCAGGCACCCGAAAATAATAACGAACCGATCGCGGATGTAACAAATCAGGTACAAAATAATAATGCTCCTATTACAGAAAATCCAAACCAAGCATCAGATACTAACGAAGTGGAAATCCCCGAAAATAATAACGAAAACTTGTCTAACGAGACCGCTCACACTAGCATAGAACACCCTGTACAAACGACCCCGATATCAGAAAAACCACTAAATCTTTATAATAACCAGGTAATAATCGAATTTCTGTTATATTCCGAAATCGAACTTTCTAAACGCGTAAAAATAAGAAACTTGTTCAATAACAAAAAGAGGATATTTGTAAAAATAGACAAATCCCAACTAAACATAGAAATAATAAATTTTTTGAAAAACTATATAGACCCCAAACTAACGTACGCATTATTGTTCAAAACTGATGAATTTTATCCCGAAATCTGTAATATCGTAAAAGATACGTTCAAAAATTCAAGTTATAAAATAGTAAAATGCAATACTATTTTAGAAGACATTACTGATGAACTCAGACAACAGGGAATTATCACTCATCACCACGAGGGTAAAACTAATCATCGTGGCATACCCGAAACAGTACTTAGAATAAAACAAAACTATTATTGGCCCACATTGAATGCGGACGTAGAAGATAGAATAAATAACTGCGATATCTGTCAAACTAATAAGTATGATCGCAACCCGATCAAACAGCAATTTTCCATAACACCTACGGCTAAAAAACCGTTTGAAGTAATATACATCGATACATTTCAGGCCTCAAACCAAAAGTTTTTAACTGTTGTAGATTCATTTTCGAAGTACGGCCAAGCCTACCCTTTAGAAACTCACAACGCGATAAACATAGTCAGAAACCTTTTAATTTTCATGACCCATCACGGCACGCCGCTCAAAATAATTTCCGACAGCGGCACCGAATTTAAAAACAATCTCATGTTAGAATTTACTAAATTACACGACATTGATATTCACTACACGACACCTTTAAATTCGCAAAGTAAAGGTATAATCGAAAGATTCCATTCTACAATTATAGAACATTTACGAATTCTAAAATCGAAACAACCCAACGAAAATTCGATAACAAATTTAATGCCCTACGCAATATTAGGCTATAACAACAGCTATCATTCCCTAACCAAACAAAAACCTGTTAACATTATCAACGGGCATCTAGATACAAAAGATCTATTTGATATCGATATAACAAACGCCTTATTAAATAATTACGTAGAAAATCACAAAGAAAAGACGAAACTAATTTACCAAAAAATTCATGAGGACTGCCATCAGCAGAAAGAAAAAACAATTAGCAAACGTAACGAATCTAGAGAAAAAGAGCCAAGCATTCAACCCCGAACAAAAATTTACAAAAAAATCAATAGTAGGAATAAATTAGCGCCCCGATACACCCCTGAAACCGTGCTAAATCAAACCACCAAAATGATATCCACAAATAAATCAGCAGCTGTATCCAAACAAAGCATTAAACGCCCAAAACTAATTAGACAACCTTTGTTACAGAATACCTCTGATAACACTGGCGAAGCTTCAGGAAGTAAAGATAACTGACCTGTCAAAAAACCCAGGTATCCTTCCCTTCAAATTAGGCACAGCCAAAATAAAAACAAGTATTCACACATTTTTACATTATCTCGATCTAGAACCTATTGAAAATGAAATAATTACATTAAAGAACCAATATGACCAAATTACGAAAGCAATCACTGACGGCCTAAGCCAACCCTATTTTATGGCACTACAAAATTTTAATGCAGCAATATGTTTTCAACTAAAAATTGCCCAACAAAAGTTCACCTCGGTATACCCTATTGCAAGACGAAAACGTGGTTTAATAAACGGGCTCGGTAGTATAATAAAAAGCATATCGGGCAACCTAGATCAAGAGGACGCCGATAAATTTAATCAAGCATTACTTAACTTACAGGAAAACCAAAATAATATAGCCAATAAATTAAATAAAGAAATTTCTCTTACTACAAAAATTATCGATAATTTCAATCATACGATAACTTTAATTCTACATAATCAAGATGTAATAGCAAATGGTATCGATTGCATTAGAAAAGATCTTAATAAATTTATATTCGAATTTAACGATTATCTGCAAGTAAAAAATATTTTAGATCAACTAAATTTAAGTCTAAATATTATAATTCAGTTACTAACAGACATAGAAAATGCCATAACTTTCGCAAAACTAAATACACTACATCATAGTATAGTCAAAATTGACGAGTTAAGATTTATCGTAGATATCTTAAGAAATAATCACCCTGTAGAACATTTATTATATATAAATGAAATTGACATCCACAAATATTACGAAATAGTAGAAGTAAAGGCATATTATTCAGAAAAGAAAATAGTATTTGCACTAGAATTCCCGCTAATACACCCAGAGCACTTTTCATACTATCACCTTTATTCGATACCTACCCCAAACCACACAACCATAATTCCTTTCAATACCTACCTGACTATGAGCGAAAACTTCTACCAATACCAATCGACGCCATGCAGGGAGATCGACACCGAATATTATTGTCAAGAAAGCCTTCTTATTGACGGATGGAGACAAAATGATTGTATATTTCAACTATTACAACTCAGCCAAGAAGACAACACATGTACCCAGGTTCCAGTAAAAACCGTACATCCTATTGTCGAACAAATTACCGAAACCTACTACATAGGCATCTTCCCAAATGAAACAAAAATTCAAACCACCTGCAAGACAACAGATTTTACTATCCTACGGGGCACCTATCTATTCAATCTACCCCCAAAATGTAATTTTAAAACATCAGAGTACACTTACTCAAATGAAAGGGAAACAATCAGCGGACAACCCTTATTGTTGCCAGAAATAAAAACGACGAAGGCAAGAATCAACATCACTAGGAAGCTGAAACTAGAAGATGTTCCTTTAGACCAACTTCACACACTGAAGAAAATTCAAGACGACATAGAACCCATCCAATTGAAAAAAGATGTCGAGACGACCCACTACTGGACCATACCTCTTTATATTATTTTTGTTATATTTGTTTCAGTATTGACTATTCATCGACTTAGAAAACGTAAACCCAAGCAACCTACTCAACAAGCGGAGGCTACCCCAGTCGAAAATCAATCAAAGGACAACGAGGGCCAAGGAGTAAAAGTTTTATTTGTCCCAAATAAAACTTCTGTCTAGCAAGGGAGGTGTTATGTAAGCAACCCATTCTACGCTGGCTATGGCGGACACCCCCGACGGGACTCGACTCAAGCCTTCATGGTCGACCGTGCAGAAGGCGACAACCATTCTGGCGTGAAACCTTATACCGGTCGGTCGTATCCAATATTGTTTAAGTTAATCAATATTTTTGTATTGTGCTAAATAAAAAGTGTTTAATTATTTTTTAAAAAGACTTTGTTTATCTTGACAAACCTAAGTAGTAACAGGCCAGCAATTCATATGCCGGGTGTACGACATAGGGCCAACAAAAATCCGTGGATAAATGTTTGCTGGGAATACATATATATGTTTAGTTCTTCCTGAGAACCCATAACAATTTGAGAGTTGTGCCATTATTTTTGCTGGCAGTATATTAATCATTGCAAATTATTTGAATATCAATACAAGAACACACTTTATATTATAACTTATATTTTAGGAACTGCTATGAGGTGCAATTTCAAGACGGACAAGAATGTCATGTGGAGGAAGGCGAAAAAATGTTATTTGCATCGTACTAACCCAGACAGCACACTTACATCCTAAAGACGTTTTAATTACGTACACACTGGACGTAACTTACATACGAGATATGTACGGTTTTGTCCACAATACGTACATGAGACGTACCGGGGATGTTAGATTTCCACTAAATTGTACGTACATAACACGTACATTTTAAGGTATTTATAGGCCATTATAGGACAGAATATGGACGTACATAGTACGTTATAAATAAGTAAAAAAAAAACTCAAAATTCACCAAAAATATTTATTACATGTAATATACAAATATATATATATAATACAAAAATAAATAAAATATATATAAAATACAAAAATAAAATATATACAGTGTGTGCTATTTAATTTGCTACAATTCATTTAAATCGTGAATACACAATGTGTTTTATAGCATCATTTTTATTTTAGGGAAGACCCTAAAAAATATACTTTATCAGAACATTACCTACGATCTATGGTTGTTGACATTTTAGAAGAGCGGAGGACCAAAAAAAGTCCCAATAAAGATAAAGAGATGACATCGAATAAGTCAGTATTTGATGAATTTAATTTACCAATTGATTCGGAAGAAACGTTGCATTTAAACAATTTTTGAAGTAATGACGAGAATTTTTCTAAAGCGGTAAGTCAAAGGAATTTCAAAATTAAAATAAATATACTTTATCAACAACATTATCTACGATCTATGGTTGTTGACATTTTAGAAGAACTGAGGACCAAAAAAAGTCCCAATAAAGATAAAGAGATAAACATAAACATAAACACACACCACAGATAGTAGACAACCTCCAAATTCATAGCCAAGGCTGTGCAGAAGTGGGTTACACATTTTGGAAAAACGCAGACATACATCCACACCCACCGGTGTTGTCAATACTGGGGCTGGGGGTCGAACCCAGAGCGCGGTAGGCAGTCGATCAGCATATTCGTCACTCAATACGCCTTAACCGATTGAGCTACCGCGCCGGTAGATGACATCGAGTTAGTCAGTATTTCATGAATTTAATTTACTAATTGATTCGGAAGAAACGTTGCAAATTTTATACAATTTTTTAAGTAATGAAGAGAATTTTTCTAAAGCGGTAAGTCGGAGGAATCTCAAAATTAAAATAAATATTTGTTAATCTTGCTTTTTAACTTAATTGCATGTAGATATTTATATTTTAGAACTTTATTCCTGAGCTGTTTTTGAAATATACGCATGCAGTTAAGTAACACCCTGTATGTTATTTGCCGTGCAAAATAACTTAAAACTTAACTTTGGCTTTAAAAGAAACTTTTTTAATTTTGATATTGTTCTTTGCATGCACCATGGAACAAAGTCTATCTGGTATGTCATTATTCTCATCTGAAGAAGTAGATATTCTTTTTCTGGTTATTTTTCTTCTTTTATTTCATTAACATCAGTATTCAAATCGCTAGTGTCCTCTGCCTTTTGAACTTTTTTCTTGCTACATTATAACTTTCTGAAAATATACAAATATATCAGGGCTAAAAAAAAATCATGATTTTAAATTTTTTTTAAAATAATCAGGATTTTTTTTTTATTTTTTTAAATTTATTTTCAGTTTTACTCTAATTTTTTGAAAACAACTACGATTTATCCATACACTATTTTTTGTATTTGCAAGAAATTTATGAAAATAGTGGTTTACTACCACTCATAAAACTTCAAGCAAAAATGAAACATTTTGCAGCAGTTATGTTTTCAGAAGAGGTAATATGCAATGTTAGTGGTGCCAGAAATTTTTTTTTGTTTAAACTTAAAATCTCGACATTTCACTACATTTTAAGCCTATTTGAACAAAAAAAAGTGCGATTATATTTTATACGCTTTCAAATATTTTATTGAAGAAAAGATAAATAAGTTATTTTCTAATTTTGCATGAAACAAAGGAAATATTTAATTTTTTTTATTTATAGGTTATCTTTCGTCTTGTAAATTTTCTATAAAAGGAATATGATGACAAGATGCAAAAATTTGTACAAAAAAATATACTAAACGCAGGAATCTTTTCGTTAGATAAATATCTTTATTTATATGTATCATTTTACGTTTACGTTTTACATTATAAAATGTACAAATTTTGCATCGTATCTATACATACCTATACAGTCTTAAAACTCATTTTGGAACCACACGTCAATATTATTGTCATTTTTATGAGTATTATCGATTTTATCACTTTTATTAGAAAATTAAAAAGGTATAATTTTGTAAAAATTATTATTGCCTAATGGCCAAATCAGCCAAAATGTTGTAACTAGGTATGTTCGTCACATCCATACAAGCTACACAATGTGATGACCTATACATTAATTGGACATGATCTTTATTGCTTGGACTTGAAAATGATAAAATAATTTGTAATAATGCTCTATAAAATGAATGATTTTCTACTGCATAACAGTCCGCCATTAATAAAAAAAATGTCTAAGCTCTCGTATCAAAAACTCTCAGATTAACAAAGAGATAGTATTTAACATACCTTATATAGAGAAATATTTGACTTGACCTTTGTCCGTACAGGTACTTTATAATTTAACTACAAACAACAAACAATCACTAAGTAACTTTCTTGCATTGATTAACAAATTTTATTCTTCCATTTTGAGTTCTGGGACACAACGGCAACGGCACTAACGACATTTGACAGCACACTGTCCGCGACGTCGCACTGATCATGCATGTCATGCACTAAAAGCCACAAAGGACGGACGCAATAACCTGGCGCGCAATTTAAAATAAAGGCAGCTTATTTTAACCTCCCCACAAAATTGCGGGAAGTTAATAAAATTGGTCAAAAATCGAAAATTGAGATAACGTCAAATTTGTACGTTTTGTTTTTATTAACAATTTATAATATGACTGTTGTGAAATTTTCAGAAAAAAATGTTGGTAAATATTTATCTTAATAAATACTTAACAAATTCTTTTCGGAATATGTGATATTCTGTTTTTGCTACAAAACATTCCATATCCGTATTATCTGCCGACCGTGTTTTTTTCACTGGGCTAAATTCACATGAACTAGTTATTGTTTTCGCTTTATATCCATGGTGTTCCAGAAAAGTATGTTTTAGAGACATACGGTGTAAACATACACTGTACGTACATACAAATACGTACTTAAGACGTACATATTACGCCTTGGTACGTACCGACCAAAATATTACCTAAAATGTACGTATTAGAGACGTCGAGTGCTGTCTGGGAAAGAGAGAAGTGTATTTAAAAACAAGAAATATAACAATAAAAACGATGAACAGTTTGATTAAATTGTTGAACAATATTAATATGCATTAAATGTTTTACTGGTTTTCTTCTAGTTACGTTCTCTTATATTATTATCTCATTAGACACTTAATTATTTCTTTGAAGTATTCTAAAATGATTGACTATTAATTTTGTATTAAATTGTACAATTAATCATGATTATAATAATTCCTTGCTAAAACTTGTAATATTTGCTAGGTGATGAGAGGAGTTCAGATTTTGATTTACGGACCTTCGAGCATATAAGGGAAAATAGAGGTGCCTTTTCTATTTTACAACAATGTGTATGGTTTGCTCTCAACACACATGCGCGAGGGACGCGAGATGCGTAGTAAACATTGTAGTAAACACCACGAACTTCATAAATTAAACTGGACCTCACATACGGTCCAAACTTTGACACCTCCCATGCTGGCCGCCATGATAGGTTTTCAGATCCGTCTTTCAGAATTTTTGCCCAGTCAGGGACGGATTGAAAACGTTTTCATTATTTACCAATAAGTTGAATATTGGAGAAATGAACGTTTTTTTGCGAATTTTCAGTTTGGTAAAAAAGTCTCTTCATATAACAAATATAATCTTATTTAAATATAATTAAAATACACGTTTTCATTGTAATACAGAAAAATCAATTAGGTTCATGACAATAAAATGGAATTTATCAACTAAAAACATTATTTTACGTCTCTTGGGATATATCATTGTGTAATATTGTTTTGATGATTTATTGATGTTTTTCTTTTTTATCTATTTATTTAACGTCGGGCCTATTTCCGCTACCAGGGCCTATCACCGATGCCAGGAAACGACTTACCCCCAACCTGAAAATGTTGCCGAACCTCTTCTTGAAAGAACAGTAGGGATCTCTTACTTGCCTAACATTTAATAAAGAAGGGACCACCTGCTTTACCCTCCGAAGGATGGTATATCCAGTACGTAATCTTCATTTTGAAATTACATAGCTTCCGCGTATACCCTGATATACAAGCCGGTGGAAGGTGGGACGCGATCGCTGTGTTTCCAAGATGGATTTCACCCATCGAAGTACTAACCACGCTGCACGTTGCGTCACTGGAGTATCGAGATACATACAGAGTGAAGATGCATCTACGCTCGCCCTTATTGATGTTTAAATATGATTAATTTACTTAATGTTTTGCGAATGTTTTCACCAGAAGCAATTTCATATATTTTCTTAGTGATACTAGGTATTCTGATAGAACCATAGCTTTTATAATTTTTTCAATTAAAATTTTTTTGTACCTCAAATGTATTTTCAAAAACTTTCTCATTTAATGATATGAAAATACTGTAATTTTCTATAAAATAATGACTTTCCTTTAGCAGCTTTTTAATAAAATTATCGTTAACAGGTAAAATATTGTCACATAATTTCGAGATTAATTGTATTTTTTTTTCGATTTTATGACATACATATCTTCATATATCTAACACCCATAGATGCAAATATTAATAAACCTCCTCTGTTTTTTACACGTGTAAAATCTAATGTTAGAAAAAAACACTCTTTATCCAAACTTTCTGACAATAACTTCTAAAAAGCATTAAACACTTTTGAAAACAGTTCTCGACATAGTAAACAAAGTACAAAGGCGGTCTTGTCAGATTTAATCTAGTATTATCTCGTTAGTTATTGATAGGCAAATTATTGCCAGATTTTAGAAATAACTTCATTAAAATGAGAGTATCAATGAGTACTTCTTATGATATATCTTACTCTAAGTATTGTAGTAATCTCACATTATGAATAAATTTCTTGTTATTAGAGAAGATGAAGTGGCATTTTGGGAGAAAAGTATTCAAGTTTATTGAAAATATAAAACATTTGGCAATGCGCTAGGAAATAACGATAACCAACATTACGGTAGTTGAGATTCCTACAGAGTATTGCCAACCTCAAATAAGTTGACAGCCTACCATGGCGACCATGGTAAGTGGTGTCAGGAGCTTTAGTTTGGGATATGTGCGTTGCGAAGTCTAGTTTAATTTATGAAGTTCGTGAGTAAACACCCACAAAACACAATAGAAAACGAAAATAAACAATACGCAAATGATATTAAACGCCATATTAGAAAGGATCCCCTACGGGGATGAGATCATTATTTTGTACCAGCCAAGGAATCGGGGATTAATAATTTGCTTGTTTACAGTTGTAGCCCGAACAAACAAACACCTGTTTGGCGACCTCTATTTTCCCTTATATTCTCGAAGATACGGACAAGTTAATATGCAGGTAAGAAATATCACTTAGGTTCAGTTTTGCCTCAGTAGAAGCCACAAAGGAACTATCTAGGGTGTAACTTTGAATGCCGAGGACACCAGAGTCATGATATCTAATAGCAATAGATATGTCTTTTACAATTATTTTTTATTTATTTGCTTTCATCATATGATTAGAAAATATTATTTAGGTATTAAGTAAATCACAACTTCCACACTTTTTTAATTTAAAATGAAATTATCTACTTTCTGTATATTCGTGCATCAATCTGGTCACGCTAATGTACTAGTTAAGTAAACACTTTAAAACACTCATTATAGGAGGACCAATCAAAACAACTACTCGTCTAGCTAATACTGACAAAGTACTGAATTACAGGATAGGATTTCTAGTATTTTAAAGCAAAAAAATATATATAAAATACTTAAATCGTTAATTTAATTTAAATAAATGATTTAAGTATTATGCTAGGAATCCTATTATGTAATTCAATACTTCTTCAGTATTAGCTAGAAGAGTAATTATTTTGATTGGTTCTTCAATAACGAGTGTTTATCTAACCAGTATATAAGCGTGACCAGAGATTGAGGCACCAATATATAGAAAGTAGGCAATTTCATACTGAATAAAAATTTGTAAGTTGTGATCTGATTAATACCTAAATAATATTTTCTAATCAATGGATATCCTATGGACGTCCACAATGCACACAATTATCCATACAGGACTTCCATTGGATAGCTATAACGGAACATCATATGGCTGTCCAAAAAAGTGGCCACCCTACAGTCAAATGGACATCTGCTGGATATCATCGCTACTTAATTTGGACAGTTATTGGACGTTCAAGATATCCGGACAAGCATGTTCACTGGACACTCAATGGACATTGTGTGTTATTAGGGAGGGGCCTAATAGAACAGTAAAATTAAAAGTTGACCCGGAACAAATTTGTAACAAGCTAATTTCTTCGGGATTGTATTCTACATACAATGGAGAATAACAGTATTAATCGATTGGCACAAAAGGATTAACAATTTCTTAGAAGTTGTGTTATGGCTATTTGACTTGGGACTGACGGCAACAATATATTTACTTAAATTTTGGTATATTTACTTAAATTAGTTTTAAAAGTTCCAAATACATACGTGATTTTATGATTCACAGAACTAGGCACTTAATAAGTTTCGACTGTTACAGCTTTCTATGAGTTACATGAGGTGCTCCTACCTCCTTTCGAAGACGATGGCATACAATCCTATAAGAATAGTGTCAAGGGTGCGCTCTCGAGTTACCGTTTTTTTTATCAGCTTAGAACAAGATCAGACACAGTGGGTATTACCGACAACATCATTTTACACATAAAAACACGAAATACGACATTTTTTAGTGGTCACAGATATTCTTATTTAAAAAAAAGTGTAAAATTTAATTTTTTTTTAAATCATGTTTTTTTGTACATCTATTGCCATATCTCAAAAATGAATTGAGCTATCGACGTGAACTTTTTTTTGTTATAAAACACACACTTAAGCGCTTCTTTCTATACATGGGATTGCTAATAAACAAAAATGTGAACATGCCAAAAACGTAGATGACCCTGAAAGTTTAGAGAATACGCCATCAAATTTTCACTAAGCGAGGAACCTTTTTGTTTTTGAAAATTTTGTGTAATATGCTATGAAGAAAATGAAGTCAATAGACTAAAAAAGTTTAAAAAAAAAAAAATTTTCATTATTAGCAACAGTTTGCTAGTTACGAATTTTTTAGTATGGAGGAATTGTCGAAGCGTACGCGCGCGGCACTTAACAATAATAATGATTATGTATTGTGTGTAACGGAACTTTTCATTATTATTTTTTTAAGTTTAGGACTGTTTTATCACGTTTTAGGATCTGAAAGGATAACTTATTTTTTCTAGTGGCGCATTAAGGACTAAGGTTGAAGGCATGAGGGAATTAAAAATCTCAAATAAAGTATCTGGGATAAATATGCATTACATTGGGATCTCGAAAACGGTAAAAAATAATATTATAGTAAATGGAATAAAAGTTGCGCAACTAGGGGGCTAATAAAACAGAAGTTTAGGAAAAGTAATAATTTTGGAGTGTTTTGATAAAAAGTAAACTATCGAGTTTTCCTTTTTTTGCGTTATTATTGGAGCTAAATAGAAAAGACAGTTTCTTAAAGCACTTTTTTTTGAACGTGGCAATCTTCATATTTGTATCCGACATTTCCTGTGTCAGAGTCCCTATCCGAAATTCTCATGCATTGCATTTTTACCCTAGATCCACACAATAATTGAGTAAACGTGTTATTTTCGCCTAAATTAGGTAACAAAAAAGAAAAAAATATCCTAAATTAAGTCTCTTTTAATTTCCGCAGCCCTAATTATAGAAACTCTGTTTCCATGGCTTGTGCACAAGTTTATCGTTCTCCTCTATTACTACGCCACATAAAATGCACTCCATTTTACAATGAAACTTAGATTGCTTTTTTATCTTAAATATTTTTTTAGCAGATAATCCACGCACAATTCGCACAATAGCCATACGTTCTACAATATAATACAAGTGGTAATAAGGGAAAGAATATCGTTACACATTTTACTTCCACATCCAGTGTAAGTATAGTATCGACAAAAATATTTTTGAAAATTTTTATTGTTTTTAGAATGTCATGAAACGTCGAGATTTTAAGTTTGAGCAAAAAGAAAAAATCTGTCTGTCGGTCTGTGCACACAATTACTTCGTAACCGTTTAAGATATTGACTTGAAATTTGGTACACGTACCTATGTATTTTAACGAGATCTGGAACTAGATTATTCCGTTAAAGGGTTGGGGGGTAAATGGGGGTAAATAGGCAAATCAAGCAAGTAAGAGTCCATACAATTGGTATTTAGTATATATAAGAGAAGCTAAGGTCTCAAAATTTTTTTGGCATTAACCACCCCCATTACCAACTCCCACCCCATTATTCAAAGGGGCGAAAAAAATAAAATTGTCATTTAGTGTGTGTACAAAAACCAAAGCCCTCAATTTTTTTTTACTTTATCCACCACTACTACCACCTATCTTCCACCACCCTCAGCCCCACTACCGATGTGACATATCGTTTTATAGGTTTTTGGGGTAGACGATTTCAAATATTTTATTATTAAAGTTCCATAAACAATTATTTCCACATTCAATTTTTTTTCGTTGTGAGAGACTTGGATAGAAGATCAGGATGTGGAAGTAGTGATTCCTTGGGCAACGGTTTTATAATTTGACCTTCGACGAAAACGAATAACGTTGATCGTACACCGCCCTGAAATTAGTTAGTTTTAGTGGACGCGGGCGTATTAATACTCAATTTCTGCAATTCGGGCGCTCCAAAAAAATCACTGTACCTAAATTATCAAAGATACAATAAGAATTATGCTATCAAAAACTTTTTTGGTCTTTTGGCTTTATTTTCTTCCAGCATGTTATACAAAATTTCCAAAAACAAAAAGTTTGTAGCTTAGTGAAAATTTGACTGCGTATTTTCTGAACTTTCAAGGTTATCTAAGTTTTTAACATGCTTAAAAATGTTTTAATTAACAATACTATACACAGATAGAAGCGCTTAAGTGTGTGTTATACACCAAAAAAAAGTTCATGTGGATATCTCCATTCGTTTTTGAGATATGGCATTAGATGTTCAAAAAAACATGATTAAAAAAAAACAAAATTTCACACCTTTTTAAAAATAACAATGTCCGTGACCACTAAAAAATGTCGTATTTCATGATTTCTAATGAACATCGACCTACTTAACGAAATGGTATATGTCTCAGTTTGTTCTAAGATTGAAAAAAAAAACTCGAGAAGGAAGCGACTTTTCCCGTTTTTTACTCCACTAAGTAACTCTGTAAATATCAGTTAAGGATTTTACTGTGCTAAGGAATTAAATATATGCCTTCAGGCGAGAGGATATATCTCTCCGATAGCCACCCGGTGCTTCTTCCCCAAGCGGCCCCATTTGGAGGATACGCGCCTTTTTGTACTTTCCTCGATTCAGTACTTTGTATTTTTCTTATTGAAATTACAACTCATATAATTACTTCCACATTGTAGTCCCTTGAGGAAAAGCTTTTACCTTACTCCAAAAGTTCTGCGACCGTACCGCAAGACCTCTACCTCCCTGTTTCGAAGGTGGGGAACACCATGGTAGCAATATTTTCCGACCCTTCAACAACTACCCCTAAAACGGAGAAACCACCTCATTTTTTCTATTTTCCGGTGCTAGGCGTTTTTTTATCGAAAAATCTTGTTAATGAAAGGTGTTCAGAATTGTCTAAAAACCTTACGCCCAATATTTTATCAAAATAAAAAAATTGAAAAACTTAAAGAATTGATAAATTTAAAAAATATGAAAAATACTTCTAATTACTTGACAACTACTTGACTGCTAGGGTTTAATTTCAAACAAAATTGTCATGATTTCTTTAAAGAAAAAACTCATTTAAATGATATTTTCGGACTATTTTAAACAAAATTTCTATATTTTTTAATTTTGATTAAATTTTGGATTTAAGGTTTTTGGACTATTCTGAACAACTTTCGTTAATAAAATTTTCCGATAAAAAAAAGCCTAGCACCGGAAAATCGGAAACGGGGGTGGTTTTCTCGGTTGGAGGGTAGGCCAGAAAATATTGCCACCATCGTGTTCCCCACCCTCGAAAACGGGTGAAGATGTCTTGCTGTCCGTCCGGTCGCAGAACTTTTGGGCTTTTTGCCTTTTTCTGGTTCAAGAGACTATTATTGTGGAAGTATAGTAACTGTGGAAAAAAAATTGAAATTTTTTCATTTAAAAAGGCTTAGAATGTCATGAAATGTCGAGATTTTAGGTTTGAGTGAAAACAAATTTCTGTCTGTCTGTCTGTCGGAGTGTCTAATTTTTTTTTTTGCGCACGATTACTCTGGAACGGTTTAAGATATTGACTTGAAATTTGGTATACCTATGTATTATAACGAGATCTGGAAGTAGATTATATTTTGATCTTCTGTTAAAGGGTGGTGAGGGGGGGGTGTAAATGGGGGTAAATAGGTAAAGCAAGCAATTAAGAGTCCATAAAATTGAGATTTAGCATGTGTACGAGAACCTAAGCTTCCAAATTTTTTTTGCCACATTTGCCCCCACTATCACCCCCATTACCACCCCCACCCCTTAATTAAAGGGGGTAAGAAATACAATTGTGCCATCCGCACTACCACCACCCATCACCACTAATAATAAATTAATAAAAAAATATATTATTTTCAAGAGGAGTTCAGCTTTCATTATCATATAATGAATTTTTATTTGTTTTGCTATTGCTTTTTTTTTCTATTTTTTGACCAAATTTTCCTCGGAGCAGAGACCTAAAAGCAGGTACAATGCTTATTTTAGGTCTCGACCACTATACAAAATTTCACTATATGCAATCGACAGAACGAATCTTTATTTTTCGTCCACCGTAGGTCGCAACAAAGTCGGACTGGCTATTTTAGCTACGCCAAACGCGATACAAGATACTTATTACGTATCTGTATATTACGAGTTTTTATTTAAAATTGGTTAAAATACAATAAAAACTGAATCACTCGGTTCCCAGTGAATGGCATGCTTTTATAAAAAAAATACGTAAAATAAATTTAATTTTGTACAATTAATAAAAATTTGTTTTTAAATTTATTTCGAGGTATGGCTCAGGAGGCTGGTTTGGCTCCGGAGTCTCTGTCCAGTTCGACACTGGGTCGCAATTGAAAAACGCGGTATTCAATGTAGTTATTCGACATCGAAATAGTACTTTATATAACAAGTGGCTAAAAGGGTTACAAGTGGGGCGTTTATAGTACGAGCCCCAGGCGAGTGCTATAAACCACACGAGTAAAAAAAACACATTTTAGTCTCGAGTTATATACAAAAAATTTTGTATCGCCATTCGAAATTAGAACTACTTTCAAACTTTCTACAAATTTTATATCACACTGTGAAACAAAATATCTTTATTTCACTCTTTTTTCTTTATTTTACACTTGTCAATAATGACATGTTTTGATTCATTGAAACTGTCAAATAAATGTCATTCTAGGATATGGCGTTACAAAAAAATATTTATACAAAAAAACCGTATTTTAAGAAACACGCGCTATATTGCAAATATCCGTTGAATGCGAATTATAATGAAAATGTGGACATTGCGACATTGCTAATTAAAAGTATATACCTTTAGCTATGTATTGCATGTTTGTGTGTCCCACCGTGGACGTAGCAGGCCCACTTGGGAGTGGCAGCAATGCCTACCGCATGCTGGTAAATCAATCAATCAATGTTAATTTTTCATCATTTGAAAACATTTGGAAATCTAAATTTTGTAAACTAAAGAATTCACCAAAATTACAAAAAGTGCAAAGTGCAATGTGAACTCATTTTCTGTCCAGAACATTTACACATTTTTGACTACCACATTACTGAAAACTGAAATATAAAGATCTCAAAATCATTAAATTAACGAGTATGTTCCCAGATATAGATAATTTAATGGAGCAGGCTCTAAAAATGACAAAAAAAGACGGAATTTGTTTCTCGAGGCAAACAACAAATTTTATGGTTAAAAATTTAAATATGAAAATATAACTTGAGTTCATGTTTCAACTTCATTTGCATTGTAATTATAATATTTATAATACTTATAATATTTATAAATTGCAACTAGCAGAGCCGTAGCGAGTCAACTTTTTGGGGGGTTATTTTTCAAATTTGCCAACTTCAGAAACTTAAGAAGCCAACTCTGTAAATAAATAATTAATTAAATAATAGCCTGCCAACTTGACAAAATACTGAGAATGAACCTCCGAACATTTTAAAAAAGAAAAACTAATTTACTTTCCGTTCTTTTTGCATTACGAACACACGTTTTTTACCTATTGATTGGACTAGTAATATGAAATCATATGAGAAAAAAAATATTCGAATATTTGTTTTTAAACAAAATATGTAATCGAAAATTATTATATAAACTAATTTTTTCCACTAGTTGTTAATAATTTAATATAGATTTTTTTAAATATAAATACATGCATTGTGTACAGTTGTCAAAATTAAGTTAAATTATACAGGGTATTCTAAAAATTATAAAATATGAAATCGACTTTAAGCAAACTAACTTTTTTTTTCAGAGGTTTTATTATATTCGGAAATCTGTATGTATGTATGTCAAATTTAGTGATTGAAAATGTCACCCATTTCCCGTTACCCCATCGAGCTGAAATTTTGCAAACAGCTTTAATTATGAGGACAATACAATTTAGTAGGTATATCTAATATCGTTCTGTCAAATGCTGTGTATTCGGGGATGTTTCTTATAATACGCAATAGACGTTTTTAATGGAATGTATTCAGATGTTAAAGTGACTTGCAAAGCAGTACGTAAATTAATTCACAAATTTGATTCCACTAGGGATGTAAAAAATATAAAAAAAAACAAAAACAATTAAATGAAGATTACGCTACTACTCTTGTAGTTTTGGACTCTGTAGAAGGACACCCAAGATGGTCGTTGGAAAAGATCAATAAATTTAGGTATTAGCAACTCTCAATTCAGAGGTTTTAGTCATCAATAAATTTTATGCATTCAAACCTAAAATTTATTCGTACGAATCTACTTTTATGACTAATGGGGTAGTATCTTCTGAAAATTGTATGTGCAGGGCTCAGAAAAATCCTAATTTCCGAATTACTGCTAATAGTCAAAAGTTTAAAAAAGTGAAGTCTGGTGCTGCACAATGCATCACAGAATAATCGGTCCTTATTTTATGGATGGAAATTTGAATCAAAATAGTTGTTTAGAAATTTTGAATAATTTTGTTTTGCGCGAAATATACAATGAAAAGTTAAAATTTATAAGAAAAATAATTTTTCAGCAAGACGGATGCCCAGCACATTTTACAATTCTAGTTAGACAATGGTTAGACAATCACTTTTACGACAGGTGGATTGACCGCTATGGAACAACAGCATGGCCAGTCCATTCGCCAGAACTAACCCCGTTGAATTACTTCTTACGACTGTATTTAAATAAAAAAATATACGCAAATGATTTGAAGACGACGTAGATTTATTAAAGCAAAAAATTGTGAATGTTGTTGTAACCATAAATGATGATGTGATGTAATCTGTCTATGAAGAATGCAGAAAAAAATTAGAAAAATATGTACTAGTGGAGTAGTTTTTAGTTGAATATATATATATATACATTTGAAAATTGTTATTTCCTTATTTTGCAACTAAACTCTGTATTTAAGCTTTTATTTGTCATTGAAAAAACTTTGGTTAATAAAATTTTCAATAAAAATGTAAAATTTGCTTAAAGTCGATTTCATATCTTCTAATTTTTAGAACACCCTGTATAATTTATCTTAAGTTTGACAGCTGTTTATGACTTTCTAAGATAAGCAAAACTTTTTATAAAGAATTACTTTTTCTAGGCAAATCAAAAGTAAGAAAGTTTACAAAAGTGCCGTACCCCATCCGGGGACACACTGTATACTGGATGGCTGGCACTACTTATAAAGGTATTCTACATTTTTTAATTTGACGGTGTTTATTAAACGTTTTGCCTTTTTTTGTGCAGCGCATAAAGCCTGGCTGCAGCAAAATGTGCTTGACCGACATTCCGCTGAGCTCGTAATTGGAACGTTAATAAAAAAATTCTTTTTCAAATATCAGATTTAAATAAGAAACTAACAGGTGCAGTTCTATATAAAATTCTCTCCCTTTCGATTGAAGTTCGTTCCCAAAAAATAAATACATAAACAAAAATGTTCTGTTAATAATAATAATAATAACGGTCAGTAGGGCTAAAGCTGGAGACTCGGGGATTCATTGTGGCCTGGCAAGATGGTGTTATTAACACCTTGGTCTACCGTAGTCGCATTATGGGTGTGGAGGTTCCTGGCGTTAATTGTAGGACCTGCCGTCGGGTGCCGGAGTTGTTCGTGCACTTATTATTTGCATGTACGATTTACACGACTTTGGCCTACATCCATAGGCATAACGCGGCTTTACGAGTGCTGTACTACTACCAAGCGAACCAAACACCAGTGCTGCCTTATGTCCCCGGAGAGATCGAGTCCGTTGTCGAGAACGAGAAGTGTCGAATCTATTGGAACTACTCGTTATCGACGATCAGGCAGATTCAAGCAAATGAGCCTGACATAGTCCTCCTCCTCCGCATCAAACCAAAATAATGTAAGTATTTCATCTTGAAGGTAAGGGGAAATCGGACTAAATACAGAGATCTCCGGTATGAGCTTCGAGTGCTATACGCAGACTACTCGGTCAATAATATGGTCGTCCTGATAATCAGTGTACTTGGTGAAATGAGACCTACGCTGCTCTCGGAATTAAAGATCATAGCAGCTTGCCAAAAGTCAGCCGAATGGTTGGCAGGCCAAATGCAGAAGGCAGAGACAAGTGGGAGAACTGTCCAGCATCGCGCACGCAAAGAAATAAAATAAGGGGGCCTCAGTAAGAACTTCGTGAAGCGCTACCAGAACGGGCTGACATCTGGCACATAAACTGTGCCGTGTATAGCGTTAATGCTATAAATAGAATTAAAATTGATGTAAATATACGTATATTTGTTTTCACTAATACATCTTATATTTTATTTGATTTAGGTGTATTTCAAAGTATATTGTTATTATTTTTTTGTTATCGAATTGAATGTTTTTTCTTTTGTTTTTCTCGACTCCATAGGAACTCCTCGATTTCCAGTGAGTGAGTCGCAATATACACACCCCCTCGTTAAAAAAGAAAAGAGTCAATCAACCAACGTGTCGATTGCGAAACGTACTTTTTTAATCGGGGTAGGCAAAGAGTCACATCTGTCAACTAATACAAAAGCTGGTTTAACCCTACCAATATTGACAGTTATGAGTTTGATTCCTTTCTTAAAGGTAAATAACTTATCTGAACGAGATAAAACTTTAAACGGTCCTTCATATAAAGGAGTAAAATGAACGTTTAAACCATTCATTGCGAACGAAAATAAAATCGCAAGAGGCAAGATCTGAACTAACAAAAGTTTTATAATTGCCATGCGAAATTGGAGGAACAAATTTTAAATTATTAAAATAAATGCGTAATTTGTCAATGAAATAAGGAATATCTGGGGAATTATACGATTCAACGAAAAATTCGCCAGGTAAACGAAGGGTTTGGTCATATATAAGTTCAGCAGGTGAACATTGCAGATCTTCCTTGGCAGTTGTCGTAAATGCTAATAAAACGATGGGTAATTCATCTGTCCAATGTGATGTATTGGCTCTAGTTAAGAAGGAAGTTTTAAGTGAGCGATGAAATCTTTCAATTAGAGAGTTCCCTTGTGGGTGATATGCAGCTGTACGTATTCTATGAAAACCTAAAAACTTTGCAAAATCATTAAATAATCTTGTCTCGAATTGTACCTCTTGATCAGTCATCACGGTCAAGGGAACACCGAATCGACAAACAAAATTTTGAGATAAAGTACGCGCAACTGTTTCTGCTGTGGTGTCGCGAAGAGGGTACGCTTCCGGCCACCTAGTGAATCGTTCAATCACCGTAAGAATGTAAGAGTTACCTTTGGATGGAGGTAATGGTCCTACCAAATCTATATGGATGTGGTCGAATCTGCTTTTCGGAATGGTGAAGTTTCCAAGAGGACTTCTCGTATGTCGGCTGACTTTGACAGCTTGACAGTTAATGCACAATTTTGACCATAAATTGCAATCTGTGTTCATTTTCGGCCAAAAATAGTTATTTGAAATCAACAGTCTAGTGGCTTTAATACCAGGATGAGATAAGTTGTGAAAAATATCGAATATCGTTCGTCTGTAAACAAGTGGAACAAAAGGTCTAACTTTTGTACGAGAAAAATCACACCACATAAATTCATTTGTATCTTTTTTAAAATGAAATTGGTTTTAGTTAGTGATGATTTATCTGACAATAAATAGTTGAGATTTGAATCTTTCTCCTGAGCTTCACTAAGCAACTTTAACGTTAAGGAAGGGAGAATTTTTAAGTTGAAGTGGTAAAATATCTTGTTTTAAAGAAGAAGTGTCGTAAATACGTGACAAGCTGTCAGCTATTACGTTGTTTTCCTTTAACATGTTTTATTTTAAAAGAAAATTGAGCTATATATTCTAAATGACGTATTTGACGAGGAGATCTTTCTGCTTTTGTGAATAAAGCGTTGATTAAAGGTTTGTGATCTGTAAAACAATTAAACTTTCGACCTTCAAGTATAAATTTAAAATGTTTAATGGCAGTATATAATGCTAAAAGTTCTTTGTCGAAAACCGAATAATTGGTTTGTGCTGTGGTTAATTTACGGGAAAAGAATACTAACGGGGAGCAAGAAATCCCTTATTATCTTTTTGCTCTAAAACTGCACCCATGGCAAGGTTAGAACAATCGACTGAGAGAGATAAGATAGTATCGTCATTATTGCAAGGATGAGCTAAAACTACTGCATTACTTATAGCGTCTTTGGCTTTCGAAAATCCATCTAAACATTCATCAGGCCAACTATTTATCTTTGTAATTTTATCATGAGATAAATTGTTACAAAGAGAATATAGGGGAAGTAAAATTTCAGCAAAATGAGGTATGAAACGATGATAAAAATTTACCATACATATGAAACGTTGTAGTTGTTTGAGAGTTGTCGGTAAAGGGAAATTATTAATGACTTCGACTCTCTCAGTTGATGGTAAAATACCTAATGAAGAGATTTGATGACCTAAAAAGGTTAAATTGTCAACTCCTAAGATACATTTAGATGGTTTAATGTTAATTCCGTATGTGTCTAATCTTTTGAAAACTATTTTCAAATGTTCCAAATGTTGTACATCTGATTGACTTGCGATTAATATATCATCCAAATAGACGAAAACGAAAGGTAAGGTCATAAAACGTTGGAAAGTTTGACCGGTATTGCGTAGGCCAAAAGGCATGCGGAAAAATTCAAACAGTCCGAAAGGAGTTGTTATGGCTGTCTTATAAACGTCATTTTCAGCGACAGATATCTGATGGTACGCTCGCACTAAATCAATCTTGGAGAAAATAGTGCAGCCGTGCAACTGAGAGCTAAAGTCGTGAATATGAGGTAATGGATATCTGTCTGGAATAGTAATTGTATTTAGTTGTCGATAATCTCTACAAGGTCTCCAGTCATTTTTCTCTTTTTTTGCTACTAAATGAAGTGGTGAAGAAACTTGAGAAGATGATGGTTTACAGATACCCAATTCCACCATGTTGTTAAATTCTGTTTGAGCTATTTTGAATTTAAGATTGTCTAATCTACGAGGTCGTGAAAAAGGTAATTGATCTTCAGTAACTATATGGTGTACAAAAGAATGTAAATTGTAATCTGGTGAATTGATTAAATTAGGAAATTGTAAAAGTAATTTGTTATATTTATCTGTTAAAGTAAATAATTTAAGTGTGTCTAATCTATAATTGTCTAAATTACTATTTTTAATAAAACAATTAATTGACAAATTAGTCTTGTTATCAATTATTCGAGCTCCTTTATGATCGACAACTAAATCGAAATGAGACAAGAAATCTGCTCCGACGATTGGAATATCAATGTCTGCAATATTGAAAACGAAAGGAAACAATCTGCGTAAGTTTAGATTCACTTTTAACAATTTCTTACCGTATGTAAAAATGGTTGAACAGTTAGCCGCGGTTAATATCGTATCAAAATTCTTTTTAAAATCTGTGATACCACGTAATGACGTGGTACCACAGATAAATCGGCGCCAGTGTCGATTAGGAAGTTCAGGTTGTTAGATCTATCATAAATAAAAAGTCGACGTTTGCTGCCAGAAAAGTCATAAAATTATCAAACTTCAGTCATCTTTGAGGATTATCAGATTTTTTACAACTCTTACTGAATTTGCACTATTCACCTCCACAACGATAGGCATTGACACCATAAAGTTGATGGTAGTAACAAATAGTATTATCTGTACGATCAAACTTCTTGGGAAAATTATTACGGCTGGGTGAACGATTGCGATTAGAAATACGAGTTTGTGAAATGTTTCTACTCCTACAATTACTGCAGAAAGAAGTAGAAGGTTGAGGCTCGAAAGATTGATCAGGTAATTTAGATTTTAAAGAGTTTAGTCGACAATTAAAAATTTCTTGTCTTTGTAAGACTTGATTAATTGAATCATGGAAAGTGATTGAAAATTTTTTGATAGTGGTAGTTAAATCTGATAACGGGGTTGATTCAGAGTCAAGAGGATTTTTGCAGTACGATGCAACCATCGAATTTTGACAAAACTTCCATATCCGATCTACAATATCGAGAATCTCTTTTGTGTCTGTTTTCCCGGAAGCTGTAATAGCGATATATACAGTTTGAGGCAAACGTCTTTTCCATAATTTTATCAATAAATTTCGACTAACCATGCTGAAACCTCCAACCATATTCAGCATGGATCTATAGAAATCTGATGGCTTCAGATCACCCATTTGGGAACCTGATAACAAATCATTGAGGCGTTTTTCCTCCCTCGATGATAAACGTGAAATTAAAATTTTCTTTAAATTGATATATAGATCTGTTTCCGGGGGATTAGATATTATATCGTATATAATATCTATCACATCTAATGGCAAATTAGCTATAACCTGATCATACTTTTTCTTGTCATTGACAATTTTTGCAACAGAAAACTGTGATTCGATTTGGGTAAACCAAATTTCAGGTTTTGATTTCCAAAACGGTGGAAGCTTGACAGATGTGACGTAGTGGGTTTGAGGAAAATCCTCGTCTGAAGGTTGTATTGGCATAATTAATTGATTGTGATTGGTTGATTGACTATTTCTCAGATAAAAATGGAAATGTACTTTAACTCACTCACCAGCAGATGACAGTACTTGTAATGTTCAACTTCAATTGGGAAATAGGGAATTACCATAAATTAGAGGAACATCTATTCAAAATTTATCAGGAAAATTCTTCTCTTCATTAAACGATAAGCATCATCTGGATCAATTTATAGTGGTAGTTAGTATATTGAATCTCTTCTTGAAATCATTGATAAAAGTGGTTGTAAATCAGGAATGTGTTGATCTTCGGGTAATTATATCTGAATTTTCTTCTATCTTCGAGAGTAGAAATAATTTTGTCTCTTCTTCAATTAATCAGATAACTTAGATCTCATCATGAAGGTCATATGATCACGTCGGGCATATATAGATCACGTCGGGCATATATAGATCACATCGGGGTCACCAAATTTATAGCGCTAATGCTATAAATAAAATTAAAATTGATGTAAATATACGTATATTTGTTTTCTTTAATACATCTTATATTTTATTTGATTTGGGTGTATTTCAAAGTATATTGTTATTATTTTTTTGTTATCGAATCGAATGTTTTTTCTTTTGTTTTTTTCTCGACTCCATAGGAACTTCTCGATTTCCAGTGAGTGAGTCGCTATAGTCGCTATACCGTGTATGCCGCTGCTCAACACTTTTTTCGGTTGAAGAGACGTAATACTGCCTCCCCACAGGAGAGGGCGGCGTGGCGCATACAAAAGATGGAGGCCAAGATCCGGTCGGCGAGGCAACACGCATCCCATATCCAATGTGTGATGGACTATATGGCGGCCAATAGGCCGTTCACGCCTAAAGTGCGTCGAATAGCCGCCAACTTAAGACGCGTGTAGATGCGGAAAATAAACTCTTCCGCCAAAAGCCCTCTCGCCTTTTTGAACCGCCTCTGCGTGTTGCAGAGAATCTGCGAATCCAGAAGTGGTTCGAAGAGCTCTAGAGGGCTCTAAGAACTTTGCTGTTCCAGGTCCCGATGGGATAAATAACTTTTGGTGGAAAAAATTATCGAGCACCCACCACCATTTGGCCAAAATTTTTAATATCTGGCTAAATGGGGAACAGCAAATTCCTTCTTGCGTGGTTGAAGGGCGGACAGTGCTGAGATCTCCAAGAACGGAGATTTGCCCGACCCAAAGAACTACCGACCGATAACCTATTTAAACGCATGTTACAAGGTGTTACGAATCGGTTTACGAATCGATATATGAGCAACGAGGGTCGAAGAGAGGTGTCGCTGGCTGCAAGGAGAACATGCTGATTGACAGATGTGTCACACAGGATTCCGTGCAGTATAAGCGGAACCTCTCCATGGCCTGGATCGACTACCGCAAGGCATTTGATATGACATCGCATGAACTTATTGTTCAGTTGCTCCGATGTCTTGCGGTACCCGGTCCTGTATTGAGATGCATCGAAGAACTGATGCCGCTCTGGAGGAGTCGCTTTACCATTACATCGGTTAACGGTAGAGTCCAGACGGAGTCGGTAACATTCAGAAGGGGAGTATTTCAGGGAGACTCCCTCAGCCCCCTTCTGTTCTGCATCTCACTACTGCCATTACTCGTTTCGCTCCGGAAAACCCGTGGATACAACTGCGGTACCCCCGACGATGGAAGGCGTAAGGTCACCCATCTGTTTTATATGAATGACCTTAAACTGTATGCATCCGAGGAGAGGGACCTACACCAGTCCCTCAGGATGGTACAGGAGTACAAGCAGGCTGTCGGTATGGAGTTCGGGTTGGACAAATAGACTGGCGGTACATGACCAGTCAGGTGCAACGTTTTTAAAATGCATACCAATCATATATATGAATGAAATTACCATGAATATGCCAGAAACGCAAATTTTAGGCAATCGTCGCGTGCAGTTTGTTTTTTTTGTGTGTTTTTTTTTATTTTAAAATGGATGCCAATAGTGCCAAACGAAAAAAAAATCCAAAATCAAAATCATCCAAAATCAAGAACACAAAAATTTTACGATTTAATGTGCGCATCAAGAGTTGTTTTGCCCGCGGAAACTGCATGCCAGTGAATTTCCGCTGGATTCTTTTTCACGGCTTTTCGTTTGGCATTATTGGCATGCATTTTAAAATTGAAAAAAAAAAACAAAAAAGAACAAGAAAATCGATTTGCACACCCTTCTGCACACGACGACTGCATAAAATTTGCGTTTCTGGCATATTCATGGTAATTTCATTCATATATATGATTGGCATGCATTTTAAAAACGTTGCACATCTGTTTGGTCATGTACCGCCAGTCTAAAATGTGCACTGGTCCATCTCAAGAGAGGACGATGCGGGAACTACGGAGAGGACGCGCAGCTCATAGACGGAAGCATCTTACATCATCTAGATGTCGGGGAGTCGTACACTTACTTGGGTGTCGAGCAACGCTTCACACAAGAAGTGAGTGTAGTGAAAAACGCTCTCTGCGGCAAGTATCAGCACCGACTCCGACAGATCTGGTCTTCAGAACTGTCGGGGAAGAACAAGGTGTCTACTACCAACATATTTGCCGTTCTCTACTCCTTTGGAGTAGTGAAATGGAGTAGTGAAATGGAGTCGAGAGAAGTTGCGTCAACTCGACGTAGGAACCCGCTAGAAGATGCATCTCAATAGGAGTTTACATCCTAAATCCCGCGATATCGGGGAGGCCGTGGACTCTTGAGCTTGGAGAGTCTCCATAATAGGATGGTTCTGGATGGAGCCTGTAAGGTCATCAAGAGTTCGGATACTTTGAATTGTCCGGAACCATGAAAATGCAAGGGTAGGAACCTTTTTGTTTAAGGCAGCACAAAGAGCAGCCGATGAACTTGGTCTCTCCTTCGACGTCGAGCGGGTAAATCGCGACTCTGTCACCGAGTTGGAACCTGCTCGGCGAAAAGCCCAAATGAAAGCTACAGGACACAATATCTTTCTGCAGCTTCACACGGATAAGCCAATGCATGGAGTTTTCTATAAAAATATAGAAAACCTTAGCTTATCCGAAAAGATGAAGCTAACTTAACCTTAAGAAGCTTTTCCTTGTTAAGGCCAGCCGGGCTGAAGTCTGAGACTGAAGGATTCATAACGGCTTGCCAGGATGGTGTATTCAACACCCTCGTCTATCGTAGTCGTGTCGATGTCAGCTGCAGTGCCTGCCGCAGGGCGCCGGAGGCTCTAATGCACTTGCTGTCCGACATATGCAGTCTCGGCCTGTATCAAAAGGCACGACCTAGACGAAGACCTAGACGAAAAGTCACATAGGATTTTTGTTTGCCTAGTCGGTCGCCATTACCAGTTTTTTTTAAGACATGAAACTAATTACACCTTGTACAAACGTCACTTTTGACTTTTCGTTTATTTAATTGAAATTAAATTATTTTAATTGCAGTGTAATTTAATACGATCGTGCAAAAAACAGAAAAATTAAAAAAACATTTTTTGACGAGCGGAACGGGCAAGATTAGAAAAATTTTTTTTGATGAACGGGTGGCGGAAATTGTTGAAGCGCCCCTTCACCCATTGGCGCCATAGGCTTTAGCCTAGTTAACTCAAATTTTGCGCTCCTTAATATTTTGTTTTACGTCCCTGGTGCGGGCCTTGCCACTACAAATAATATGTCTTAAAAAATTCTGTACTGTATAGAACCACGCTCAGTCCCACCAATAACTACGGAAATGTGGAGACAGTTAGGTTTCTTTTTAAATGTAGGTATGAAATTAATTTGACTTAAATTGGACTGCGAATGATGTTGGTAATATACAGCAAATATACCATGCATACAAGCGCCGCGTCATACTAGCAACGCTGCTGCATTTATGTTTCAAAACCCTTGGGAGCAATAATTATGAGGACTAAATTAACTTTGCAAATTGATTAATAAATATTTATAGTGCGGAAAATGAGATTTAGAGTGACAGTAAAAGCGATGTAGAGGGTAAGTTAATTTATAATCATAAATCGAGGCGCTTGGTGCTTTATTGTGCATGGTGTTAAGTAGAACATTTTTAACGAGCTGCCTAATAAATTTAATTTTTTTTTCGGTATGGTTCCCTCCAAGAAGCGCGGGAATTTATGGGGGAGATAATGTGGTAATTACCCCCCCCAAGATTCTGTAAACCATGAACTTTCTTTTTAAAATTTCATGATTTTTATTATTATACTCTTCGCAAATACGAAAACGAAGAGTATATTGCATTTAATCGGCACATTTCTAAAATCGTAAATATCGCTCGCAGACAAAAAATTTTCATATTATTGTATTAGTGAACGAATTCTGAACAACTTTCAAAATGTCCGTCTGTCTGTTTGTCAGTCCGTCACGTTTCTTGAAAGCACGATAACTCAAGAGAGAAAAATCCGATTGTACTGAAATTTGGACATTAAATTAATATTAGCTAGAGGAAGAACCCTATTGTTTTTGAACAAAATCGATCGGTAAATAAAAATGTTATTAATGATTTAAATTTGAAAAATTTTGATTTTTATGTTTTTGTAATTGAATAGAAATCTGATGAAATGATATTTCATTTTAATATCTAAATATTTATATATTTTAAATGGTTTTTTAAATTTTTACTTACACTGAGTATTTTACTAAGTTCGTACTATAAAATTAAAAATGTCTAAAACTAACATTATATTATTTATAAAAAACTGCGACGAGTATCCTATAGAATGTGTAACAATTATATAAAAAGTTCAGTGAAGAGGCGAAGAGTACGTTTTTAGCTTGTTTTATTTTATATTTTTGAATACATATTCTATTTAGTTCTGTTTATAATTTTTTTTTCTATATTAGAATTTTTTTGTGATTTTCTTCCTCCGCTCAGGAAGAACATTTTTGATATTTTCAGCACGCGGCTGTGTTACCCCCCCCAAGCTCAAGGCCCAGATCCGCCCTTGGTCCCTGCTGTAGCTGCTAGCTTTACTTATCAAACATTTTTTGTATGTAGCTGTCTTCAGAGAAAAAGGGTACAAGTAAACCCAAAAACAAAACACCTGAAATGTGGTTTTGTTTGCAAACTAGTTGGAAATATTGTAATCAGTTTTGTTTTCTCATGTAGATTGAATTTCGGCCAAATTGGCTGAATTTTTAATACACTGTAGATTTTGACTTTCTAATCAAAAGCTCTCATAAGCTCAACTCGATCCTATGTGTTGTTTCTGAGCTACAGCTGAAAAAAGTTACCAACGGTCAATTTAAAATGTTTTCCAAATTATGAATGTTTTTAATATATTGTGTATTATGATACTTTCTAATAGTATTTTAAAATATTTTGAACTAATAAAATTTGTCATCTTCATAGAAGTTGCCTAGAAAAAAATTAAATTTGTAAAATTTTGGTGAAGGCGACAGGAAATTCGTTCTAAAAATAAAGATGATATCACGGCAAATATGAGCATAAACTGTGTTATTATATTATTTGCAAATACGAAAACGAAGAGTGTGTTGCCTTTATCGGTACATTTCTAAAACTGTAGATATCACTCATAGGCAAAAAAATTCATATCATTTTGTTAATGAGTTTTCAACTTTCAAAATGTCCCCCTGTCTGTTCATCCGATCGTCACGTTTTTTGTAAGCACGCTTTGTCAAAAAATCCTATTCCAAACTTATACATAATTATATTTTTTTATGGGTAACCGTAAGATATTAGGCTTTAATATGGTGCACTTATTTTACCATATGAAAATTATATTAGGGTGAATAAGTATTTAAAGGAATCATATTTGAGTTGAATTTACTGCTAGTATAAGAATGTTTAAACGGGAAAACCAAGGAAAAGTTTTATAACAATTTATAAGAAACAATTAGTATTTGGTTTGATAAGATTTGAGAGGTCGTTACTAGTTCAGTTTATACAGTATCTGAAAGTGTTTCATTTGGTGAGCAAGCGAGAGCGAAGCAAGCAATGACGTACATTAAGGGGCGTGTCACACTTTGCCTCTGCTAGGGTACTGGTAGGCGCCTTTATTGTGGGCGGTCGGTTAAGTCGTTGAAACTATGCAATCCCAAAAACAAAACTTTCCGATACTGTATAAGAATTTAATAAAGACATATAAGGACACGCATTCAAAAGTATTAACAATGATTTATAGTTATTAATCTGAAAAGTTTTAATGGGATCTCAATAGTAGTAAAACCAGGAATGTTTCATCAGGAAAACCAAGGATGAGCTTTATAACATTTTATAAGAAATAATTTGTTTATGGTTTTTATAAGATTTCAGGGGATATTATTAGTTTAGTTTTATATAAGAATTTAATAAGGATTTCTAAGGACTCTTGAAAAGTGTTGATAAAGATTTACAACTATTAATTTGAGGAGTTTTCATGGGATCTCAATAGTAGTAAAACTAAAAAGGTTTAATCAGGAAAATTCTGGAAAATTTTATAATGTTTTATAGGAAACAATCACTACATAGTTGTTATAAGAGGGGCGATTTTCAGTTTTTTGCCATTATCTCGAAAAGTATCACTTTTTCGACAAAAATAGTCATGAACAAAAATATTCTTCTACACAAAAAAGGTTACACTTTTTTTCGTAGGATCAATCGTTTCAAAGATATACAGTTACAGTACGTACGTACAGTACGTACATAAAATGTTGTGTGTCTAATTGTGAGGACAAAGTTTCACAAAGACATCCGTTCCCAAATCCAAGAAAGACATTAATCGATTTAAAAAATGGTTAGAAGTCACCAAGCAGTAGAAAAACAGTAATAAACAAATAGTAGAAACAGCAAAAAAACAAATAGCATATGCGGTTGCAGATAAATTAGTTCTAGTTTCTACTGTTTCTACTGTTGTTGTGCTTTATAAATATTCTATTTGTCTTCGTAGATAATCCCCAAACAGCAATATTATATGTTAATAGGGGGTGGAAATTATAGAAGATATACTTTTTGTAACTAAATTTCATTCAGTCATTTAAATATTGCACGATAATAAAAAAAGCAATAAAAGAAATGTAAAAACTGTATTTGTTCTTAAAATAAAGAGAAACAAACTAGACAACTTTTTTAAAAAATTTATTTGTCTCTTAACGGATGAACTTCATTAAGGTTATAGACTGGCGGTACATGACCAGTCAGGTGCAACGTTTTTAAAATGCATGCCAATCATATATGTGAATGAAATTACCATGAATATGCCAGAAATGCAAATTTTAGGCAGTCGTCGAGTGCACAAGGGGGTGCAAATCGGTTTTTTTTTTGTTTCTTTTTTTTGGGTTTTATTATTTTTTTTTTAATGGATGCCAATAGTGCCAAACGAAAAGCCGTGAGAAAGAATCCAGCGGAAATTCATTGGCATGCAGTTTCCGCGCTCAAAACAACTGTTAATGTGTACATTAAAATCGTAAAATTTTTTGGTGTTCTTGATTTTGGATGATTTTGATTTTGGATTTTTTTCGAGGCTTTTCGTTTGGCACTATTGGCATCCATTAAAAAAAATAAATAAATAAAACCCAAAAAAAGAAACAAAAAAAAAAACCGATTTGCACCCCCTTGTGCACGCGACGACTACCTAAAATTTGCATTTCTGGCATATTCATGGTAATTTCATTCATATATATATGATTGGCATGCATTTTAAAAACGTTGCACCTGACTGGTCATGTACCGCCAGTCTATTACAAAAGAAATACGGATACATGTAGGTATGTATTGTACGTAAGCTGTCATTAGTAATAAAATAATCCGATCATTTAAAATAGAGTAAGTATTAAGCATTAATTGAATATTTTTATTATGTACAATAAAATACCAGAGCTTCAGAAACTGTGCTAAACCTATTTTAATATATATATTTATTATCAAATGTGGCACAGTCCTGCTTTCAAAATCACCCTAACAAAATAAAGTACAGTAGACGAAGGGAGAGCTGGTGATTAAGTTGATAAAATTTTATCCTTGGGAAAAATATGTTTTTATCTGAAAAAAGATGCAGAATGATTACGATGGTGATGTGCAAATTTTTCTACAGTGTGTGCTTTTAAATACTCTCCCTCCAGAGCGATTTTCCAATATAAATTTTCTGAACAGTGTAAAACTTTGATTTTCATATTTTCTCCGTATAGAAAACATGATATCAAACAACTTTTATTTTTACCATTTTTTTTTTCAGAAAGTTGCAAGGAAAATAAATAATTAACATTATATATAATGTGCAATTTTTCAGCTTTCCGAAAATATTTCACAAGGGCCCATTTTTGAAAAATTTGGACATTACCATCGTGATTGCCACATTGTCTACATTTAAAAACATATTTATCCCAACCCAAAATGATAAAATTTTCCAACCTGTACTCCAGCTCTTCCTTCGTCTACAGGAATACTATATATTTTAAATTTTACCATCAAAATTATTCAACGTTCCCGCCAACCGCCGAGCGCCGTTTGCTTCTGCTTACAACCACCAGAGGCGCATCGGTTCTAGTCTCAGTAGAATGAGTTAAATCCTGAAGACTGGGGATGGAAGATCATCAACAATAGATTGGAACCTATTCAAAACCTCTTGTCACCGGCTCCTGATCAGTTGATCAATACTATATTCTGCAACTGTACCAAAGGCTGTAACGCTAGTTGTAGCTGCAGAAAGCTGGGTCCCCGCTGTTCTGCAGTATGTGGGCATTGCCGTGAGTAATCTTATTTCAACGCCGTGACGCGAGGAAGAAATAGATAACAACGGAGCTATAAATGAAGATATAGTTGAAGATACGATACCATCAACTGATCAGCCAATTGACGAAGCTCTTTATGAAGAGGATGATGAAATTAGCACGGAATCAGATCTGCTAGAAGAGAACGAATAATTTATGCAAAGGGTTGTTTGGAGTGTCAGATGTGGATTAGGCCTACTGTTTGTTACTGTTAAAAAAATACAGACATTGCATATTTCCTTAACTTTTACTCAAAAACGATTGATCCTACGAAAAAAAAGTGTAATGACCTTTTTTGTGTAGAATTTTATAATAAATGTTTTTGCTCATATCTATTTTTGTCAAAAAAGTGATACTTTTGCCACGAGCCTTTTGGTCAATAGCCAAAATTGACAAAATAACACACAAAAAAAATATGTTAATAAATTTTAACTCGCAACATGTGTGCCGAGCTCAGCTCTAGTCGGTGAGAGGGGTAGGTTTAAGGTTGACACTACCAAAAAAAAATATAACATAATTATCAGAACTACAAATATATGCATAAAGGGCGCCACTAGCAAAACAAAAACTGCAACCTAGCTAGAAGGCTCCCAAAATTGTCAAGGGTACCCAAACACTATCTTTTAATTCCAAAATGAGGCATTAATTATAAGAGGGTAAGTTTTATCATGGTGAATTAAAAAGGAAACACACCTCTTCAATCAATTTATGGGCAATAAGTTTATTCAATTTGGTGACAAGTATTCAGGTGATAAAAAAAATTAGGTATTAAGTAGACAGCCGTAAGATTACCTTTCGAAGTAATATTATCAAAATGTTAAGTACTTATTAATTTTCTTTACCGTGATATCACGGAAGGTTCACAAATTTTGACCTTATATAATAATCAGTAAATGTACATTTAGCCTACCTAACAAATCACCCTGTGTGTATAACAACCCAGTTAAATAATGGTAAAAGACTGGCTCCGTTAATCACTACAGAATATTTTGCCAGTTAAAAGAAAAACCCTGTATGTATAACCAGTTAAATAATGATAAATGTCTGGCCTTATTAATCGTAACAAAATATTTTGTGAGTTAAAAGGAAACTATATATGAATAACGCACCAGTTAAATAATAGTAAAAGACTGGCCTCGTTAATCTAATCACTACAGAATATTTTGACGACTAAAAGGAAAAACTCGTAAATTGCCTCAAATTTGACAATAATCTTAATAATTGATATTATCAATACGACCCCCACCCCCCCTTTAATAATAATCTTATTTACAATATAAATTATGGACGATACATAAAACTTTAAATTTCTTAAGCAAGGAAAAGGGTACTTAAATTTGTGAATTTGACAAGAGATATATAATTTAATGATTGCCGCAATAAAGGCATTAAAATGATTTTTTTTTTGAGTTTTGAACAGCCAAACGAAAATAAAACAAAATATATATAATATCTAAATATTGATCGTTGAATCGATTAAGTCCATAAGCACTTATAGGTTACATAAAAACCTGTAGGGCAAAACTGCCTTCTGGAGAGATCCTTGTCCCTCGTAGAGAAACTTCCACGTCGTTCCGGTTTACCAAAGAAATCCAATTCACAATCCAAGATGATGCATAAAGTCGTCGTCGTTAAAATCAATCCGGTGACCACAAGTGGTGTACTAGGCAAACACTGAAACCCAGAGCTTCCCTGCACGTAAATGGTTGGAGCCAAACAAAACTAGTGTAAGTCCATACCCAAAGTAATGGAACTTCCAACTAACAACGTTGAGATAGATGACGTAAAATCGAATAAAACGAAGTATAAATGAAATGGAAATTAAGTAAAGTTGAACACATAAACGAGAAAAGGTAAAATTCGAAATTTAAATTGAAAGAGAAATCTGCAATTAAAATTGCGAGCACTGAAAAAAAAAATACAGGTATATAAGTACATATATATATATATATATATATATATATATATATATATATATATATATATATATATATATATATAGGTATAGACGGTATATTGATGAGCCCGATATATCGATAGGCCGCTCATAAGCCCGGCATTTCCCGAGTGTATAAATTAACAAATTTATTAAATATGGCGATTGTTATGAATCTTTTCTAATAGGAAGCCACTAGAGGTAGCTAATTATTATTTTTCTTTCAATTATATAAACATGGCATATTTCAGAGCCCGGATATATTTACTGATCCTTTCAAAGCCCGCTGTATTTAAAAATATAGCTAGCGTTCGTTATCCGTCCCAGCGATGTTGCCAATGTAATCGGGCCTCAGTAGGTTATATTTTTATAATATATATTTCTTTGATGCATGCATCGCCACGAAACACAATATTGTATGGTTAGAAGTACTTGCTATACTGAGCCACTATCATTACTGTTTACAGTAGAGACGCTATTGGAGGGTCAGCTATTAAAGGAAATATATTCATTCTTTGAACGCCAAAAGAATATAACAGTTACGTTTTTTATTATTCATTGTTATGAATTTGAAGATATATTAGAAGAACCTAATAAAATATTAAGTTATTTTTTTATGCAAATAGACATTAATTATTAATAACTGATAATGTAATTACTCCGTGGTAGGCCTATAAGTATTTAAATATTTTGAATTTATCCTCATTTTTCGTTTTCCACTTTTAAATGATTGCCTCATTCACATTAAAATAAAAAGATGCAAAGGGGTAGAAATTAAATTATGTTCATTTACCTAACAGAGATATATAAAACGAATTTATAAGTTATAATTGTGAGATTGACACGTGTTCACCCCCAACCCCCAAAAAGCACCCCCCCCCCCCCACAAAATGGTCTGCCCGGCAGACCATACCAGTGTATCCTTATGTATTTGGTAAGGATACACTGGTATAGTCTGCCGGACAGACCACTTTATTTTTGTTTTGGGGGTGTTTTTGGGGTTGGGGGTGAAAAACGAGCCAGTCTGACAATTCTGATATCGGATTCGGTTTCAGCAAGTCCAAATACATAAGAATACACTGGTCTGGTCCGTCGGACAAATCATTTTTTGGGGGGTGTGTTTTTCGTTGTTGGGGGTAAAAAACGAGCCAATCCATCAATTCTGACTTCGAATCCGGATTCAGCAGGTCAAAATACATAAGGATACACTGGTATAATCCGCCGGACAGACCACTTTGTTTTTGTTTTGGGGGTGTTTTTTGGGGTTGGGGGGTGAAAAACGAGCCAATCTGACAATTCTGACTACGGATTGGGTTTCAGCAGGTCCAAATACATAAGAATATACTGGTTTGGTTCGCCGGATAGAGCATTTTTTTGGGGGGGGGGGGTGTTTTTTGGGGTTGGAGGGTGAAAAATGACCTAATCTGACAATTTCGACTTCTGATTCGGTTTCAGCGGGTCCAAATACATACGAATATATTGGTCTGGTCCGCCGGTCAGACCACTTTTTTTTGTGGGGCTGTGTTATTTATATAAAAATTTAGTTCATAGTTTTCTCAATTTAGTGTAATACTGCGTACGGTCATGATATGTTTTCTTAATATATATGGGGAGGCTAGTTTAGGCTGACCTCTTTTTTTGTGTGTAAACTCTTTTGTGTGTAAACTCTTTTGTGCACAATAAACGCTTATTTATTTATTTATGTTACTTTATTAAAGTACCGGTCGCCAAACTATCAAAAATGAGGTAACGAAACGCTTGTCTGTCGCCATTTTTTTTATTTTTTTGTCGGTCATTTAAAATGCAATTAAATATTTGAAAAAGCATACGTCATCTGTAGATTCCAGAAAACACTTTTCAAGACAGAGCGGATTTTTAAATTTATGTTGTTTCCATTTAAATAAAAATTGACTTCTTTGTATTGTCACCGCATTTTGCGATTTTCGGGTCTTAGATAATTTTATGATCTTATAGAAACATATTTTTAACCACCATCCATCAATTTCTAAATATAAAAACTTTTACTATGTAAAGGGTCATAAAATTATGAACAATCCAATCAAAATTCTGCGAATTTACTAGGTGAGAAATTTGTGCATTTGTCAATTAACAAATAGACCTTTTTACATGAAATCTGAATTGGTTGAATTTTTATTTACACATGAAAAATTATTAAAATCATGTTAAAATAATGTTAGAATACTTTATATTTCGGCAAACGCGTGATCTCTTTCTCTCTCCCTCCCTCCTATGCTGTTGCATTGTGCTTCGTTCAGATAAGCTGGTACCTTTTTTCTTACATTCTTCTACCTACATTCAACTTAAATCTGGTGTTGCTTTCTTGCACAGAGCAATAAAACAATTAAAGCGTCTCAAATGCCAAAAGAACTGTTGCCAATGGTATACAAAGCAAGATAGAGTTATATTACAGTATTTGGCCATAAATCTAACTAAAAAATTATTAGTCCTATATTACTATAGCGAAAATAAAATGTATAAATAGAGCATAAAAAATTATTTTAGAATTCGTTAAAATTAAATAATCAAAACATTAGAATAAATTAACTGAGCAGTTGGAAATTTAAATAAAATGAAAATCATTGTTTGTAAGAAATGCTTTAGTACAGAAAACATAATTTTCAATTCCGTAAAAATACATGGCTAAAACTGCAGTCCTAGAGGTAATGACGTATACTTCACGAAAAGAATTATTTGTAGATGGTACAAATTTTGTTCTTTATTTTTTGAATAGACACGTGATATTTTTAACTTCGTTATTTTATAAACAACTCGAAAAATAAAGCAATAAAAGATATAGTTTCACTCATTTTCGTTATAGATTTATGCGTTATTACACTATATTTCTTAAATTATACATAGGCAGTAATTACTTCCACGTCCAGTGGAAGTATAGTAACGACAAAAAAATTTTAAAAAATTTTTATTGTCCAAATAGGCTTAAAATGTCATGAAACGTCGAGATTTTAAGTTTGGGCGAAAAAAAAAATTCTGTCTGTCTGTCGGTCTGTCTGTCTGTCGGTCTGTCTGTAACTTTTTTTTGTGCGCACGTTTACTCTGGAACCGTTTGAGATATTGACTTGAAATTTGGTACACATATATACTTTAACGAGATCTAGAACTAGAGTATATTTTCATCTTGTTCCGTCGAAGGGTTGGGGCGTAAATTCGGGTAAATTTGGGGTAAATGGGTAAATCAAGCAGGTAAGAGCCCACGAAATTGGTATTTAGTATATACAAGAGAAGGATGAAAAAAATGTGATTTAGTGTATGTACAGGAACCAGAAACCTCAAAATATTTTTTACTTCATCCACACCCACCACTACCACCCCTCTATCACCACCCCCACCCCACTACCGATGTGGGGTATCGTTTTATGGGTTTTTGGGGTAGAAGATTTCAAATATTATATCATTAAAGTTCCATAAACAATTATTTTCACATACAAAGTTTTTTCGTTGTGAGTGACTTGGATAGAGAATCTGGATGTGGAAGTAGTGATTCCTTGGGCAGCGGTTTTTTTAAAGGTTTTTACTTTCTTGTAAGTTAACAAATTATCAGAAAGTTTTTTTGTCTATTTTTATTCAAAATTTGTCTTTTTATTTTTTGCGATTACTAAGACCGGAGATAATAAGAAAAATAGCAGAAAATTCTAATATTGACACATACATGTTTACATTTTTTGAAGCAATGATTTAGTTCGGGACTTCTTATTGCACTTGTTACCACACCAAAAACAAATTAAAATAATAAAATCGCGGCAGAAAGAATTCCTTAACCACCTTTTTTGATGCTGTCATCATAAAGTTGTTTAGGGCAAACGCTTTGCTCTTTTCCCACTAATATTTGTGTTAGTGTTTTCTAACTGTGATTAAAATATACCTTTTTTATCTAAATATGTAGGTATATTATTTGCCTACATATAATAAAACAAGAATAGCAGTAGGCTATATTTTGATTCTAATATGTGTTAAATAAAATGGACATTTCGGACAGAACGCTTTGAATATGCAGACAAAATTAATGTTTTGAATCTAGTTTTTGTCAATTTCCACGGCATACTTGATACGAGTATTTTCTCGATTTTTAAATTATTATTCACAAAAGAATTTTCATGTTTATGTATACGGTTGTTTTTGTTATTTTTTTTCTATCTAAAAAAAATATAAACACATTCGGCGATTATTAATAATGAATTGTTTATTAAATAAACAAACAAATTCACGATAAAAAAAAATCGTTTTTCCACCTTATGGAGAATTGCAAATAATAAATTTAAGAATAAAATTTTTTCTTAATAAAATGTTTAAATAATGAAAAAATAAAAAAGTGATTATAAATAATTAAAAACAATTTTTAAGAAATTTTTTTAATCATAATATTTTATAACAAATAAAATGGCAAAAAAATATTTTTCAAAAATAAGTAATTTATCTATTTGTTTATAAAATTTGTTTAAACAAATAGCAATAAAAATTTAAAGTTTATGTAATCTTATAGTATTTTTGAATATAAAAACAGTAAGAATAATTAAAATTAATAAAAAAAGATTTCTGACCTCTCTTTCAGTTTTTATTTTTTTGTTAGGTTAAATAATTAATAACTAATAGACTATAACAATTAAAAACATCGCAATATTATAATCCCATGAAGTATAGTTGACATAAGGTCGCCACGAAGCAAAATAATTTTAGTGGCTTTTGTTTAATAATTATCCGACTTGAAATATAAACGCAAACTCTAAAAAAATTTGTTGATTAACAAAAGGCTCATTTTATGAAAAATCGGTGAAAAAATTTTTTCCTTTGTTTAAAAAATAACATAATTTTTATGAATTTTTAAATTAATATTTAATAATATAAAAAAATATTTTTACTTATTCCGGACGGTTTCAGAGCATCGTAACGGCTTAGTGTTTGCTGCGCGGACCTCTATTTTCAACATTAAATTAAAATTATTAATAATCTCGTTAATAATCGATGTAGATTTTCGGGAGTTGGGACTTTTTTATTTGAAATTTCTTCCTCTTTAAGAATCTTTCTTTAAAATTTCTTAAATATTAATAGGTTTTGAGTTATTTGCAAGAAACGGAACTCGTTATATTTTCAATTTTCATTAGTTTATAACTTTTGCAATTGTTTATGTGCGGGTTTGAAACTTTTGCATATTTTTATAGACGTCATTCCGAATCCAATGCAATCAAGATAGGTGCATGATGTCAGATGCACAATGCAGGGAGACCGACTACAAACATAAATTCAAATAACCATCATAAAAATATGTGTTCATTAATAAAAAAAACCGCTGCCTAAAAAATCACTACTTCCACATCTAGATTTTCCTATCCAAGCCTTTTACAGCAAAAAAATGTCGATACTATATTTGCAATCCACTGTGTAGGAATAATTGTTCACAGAACTTTGATAATATAATATTTGAAATCGTCTATCCCAAAAAGCCATAAAACGATGTGCTACATGGTAGTGGGGGTAGTAGAGGGGGAAGCTGTTGGCAAAAAAATTTAGAGGCTCTTGTACACATAAATCACAATTTTGTTTTTTTATTCCCTTTAATAATGTGGTAGAGGTGGAATAGAGGTGGTAGAGAGGGTGGCTAGTGCCAAAAAAGTATTCAGGCCTTTTGTTTCTTTATACACACTAAATCACAATTTTATCTTTTTATTCCCTTCAATAATCACCTCCAATAATTTGAGCAAAAAAAATTTTTTTACGATTACTATACTTCAACTCCACTACGTGGATGTGTAAGTAATAAGTATTCCGCAGTTATGACGTTGTTCTCTTTTGCACGTCCAAATAGAATAAAACAATTTAAGTTAGCCCATCAAAATTGTTTTATTTTAAAGACCATGTAGGCTTAACGGGGAACCAAGACAGATCACGTCATGCAGTTAGGTGCACCATACAGTAAAGGGAACCTGATTTAAAATCCGCTACCTAACCAATCACTATTTCAACATCCAAGTCTCTTACAAAGAAAAAAGGTTGATACTGTATGTGCAGTCCATTATGTGGAAATAACTGATCATAGAACTTTAATAATATAATATTTGCAATCATCTACTATAAAAGTCCATAAAACAATATGCCATACCGACAGTGGGGGTGGGGATGGTAGTGTGGGTTATAGCTGATGCAAAAAAAATGAGGCCTTTGGTAGTTATACACACAAAATCACAATTTTATTTTTTTTCGCCCTTTAATAATGGGGTGAGGATGGTAATGGTGGTGATAGTGGAAGTGGCTGATGTCAAAAATATTTTGAGTAGGTACTTAGCTTCTCGTACATACACTAAATCCCAATTTTATCAACTCTCACTTGCTTGCTTTGCCTATTTACCATTTACCTCCCATCCCAAGCTTCAACGGAATAAGATCAAAACATAATCTATTTCCAGATCTCATTATAATATACAGGTGTCCCAAATAAATAATATAATAGTTACATTTTTTTATTATTTATTGTTATGAATTTGAAATTACTTAAAGATAACCTAATAAAATATTGGGTTTTTTTGTATGCAAATACACATTAAATATTAATAATTGATAATGTAGTTAGTCCGTGGAGGGCCTGGGCCTATAAGTATTTGAATATTTTGAATTTGTCAGCATTTATGACATTTTGTTTTTTCTTCAAAATTTGACTTCATTTTTTTCAAACTTTTAAAGTATTGTCTTATTCGCATTGAAATAAGAAGATGCAAAGCATCAGAAATTAAATTACGTGTACTTACCTAATAGAGAAACATAAAACGAATTGTAATAATAGTACAGTAAAATTAGGTATCAATAATAAAACAATCCCTTACAGCAATTTTTCTTTGGAAATTGTACTTATTTTCGTTGAGCCTACAACAAGTCACATTTGTGTTTCTGAGTATATGGATCAAATATGACCGAAAATTGATTGATTTCAAATGACAACAAAGCATGAAGTTCCTTTTTAAGTATGGCAAGCAAAAATTTAATTTTTTCTTTTATGATACTTTCAGTTGAATTGATTATATTTTATATGCTTGCACTAATAATACCAATTATCATTATTAGTACAAGCATAAAAAATATTTGTGGCTGACATTAATTGGTGTTCACAGGTTGCACTCATAAATTGGAATTGTGTGGTATTCTTTTCGGGTTCAAAAGTTACTAACAAAATATGCTTTTTCCTCAATGTTTTGAAAATTAAGCAACCTTTTTAGCAGAGCATAATAATTATAATTAAAAAAACAGCACATTTGCTAGTTAAATTATTATTATTATAAGTAATACGATATAAATAATATACATAAAAATTTGATTTTATAGGTTTTCTCAGTTTAATGTAATACTACGTACAGTAATAATATTTTTTCCTAATGTATATGGGAGGTGGAAAATACCTCTTCCTTTTACGTGTAAATTCTTTTGTGCACAATACACGTTTATTTATTTATTTATTATATTTAAAGTACCGGCCGCCAAAGTATCAAAAATGAGGTACCGAGATGCTTGTCTCGTCATTTTTTTATTAGCCCAGACGACAGTGAAACCCACAAAAACTTGCAAACTGAATATATATTTTTTTAATGAGTTCATGAAAGTGTATAGATTAATATCCTGAAAAGTTTACATTCCGCTCGGATGCAGAACATAAAAAAAAGTGAAAAAAATTTTTTCTTCCATCCATTTTTTCAAAATTTTTAAATTAAGTCGGGGTAGAAAAAAACAAAAAATACAGGTGGATAGACTACGTGTTTCTGAACATTTCTGACATTTTTTGTTCAGAAATACGTGATCTATCCATCTGCATTTTTTATTTTTTCCTAGCTGGACTTGATTTCAAAATTTTGAAAAAACCGTTGAAAAAAAATTTTTTTTTCACTTTTTTTTACGTTCTCATCCGAGTGAAATGTAAACTTTTCAGGATATTATTCTATACACTTTCACGAACTTATTAAAAAACAATTATTTAGTTTGCAATTTTTTTTAAAGTAAATTACCTTCATCGAGTGGGATATATACTTTCCTCGGTCGTTTAAAATGCAATTAAAAATCTGAAAAGGCACACGTCATCTGTAGATTCTAAAAAACACTCTTCAAGGCACAACGGACTTTTTAAAATGTATGTTGTTGCTATTTAAATAAACAAATTAATTTTCTCGTATTGTCATCGCATTTTGCGGTTTTTGGATATGATGATCTTATAGAAACATTTTTAACAGTAATCTATCAATTTATAAAAATAAAAACTTATACTAGGTAAATGGGTCATAAAATTATGAACAATCGCATCTTTCTACATTCAACTTAAATATATTTTTACAGTTTCGGTAACATGATGCTTTCTTGAATACAGTACAACAGTCCAATAAATCAATTAAAGCGTCTCAAATGTCAAAAGAATTGTTGGGTTATATAGTGCTCTAATGGCCATCAAAATAAGTGAATAAAGGATTCTCTGGCTGCGGCAGTTTTATTGTTTGAATTTGTTGTAAGTATAATAAAAAACAAGTGCTATGAGAAATTTTGCTTCTTGTAACACTATAACGATTTATTTTTCAGAAGAGAAAATTTGTACTATTTTCCTTATTATCATCGGTCCTAGCAATTGTATCGCAATAATAAAAAGAGCGAATTGTTCACAATAAAATTTTAAAAAAATGCATTTTTTGGTTGTTTAAGAAATATAACGTAATAATGAATCAATTTTAACGCAAGTTGGTGGAACTATGCCCATTATCGAAGTAATCCTTCGTGCCAAATTTTAGCCCAAAATATTTATTCAAACGGTTAGAAACCAATAATAATGTCGAAATTCCATCGCGTTTAATTGCATCAGCTCGTAGGAGGACAATTTATTTTTCAAAATGTATGTTTTTAAATGTATTTTACAATGGTATTAAACAAATTCAAATAATTCTGTGGATTCTTTTTTAGAACCAAAAACGCAAGCGAATTATGAAAATAAATGAAATATCTAACATTTTTCTAAAAAAATAATGATCTACTTGCATTTGGGGCCGGAATACGTCAGTTTTTGCTTTTCAGTTGCTTATAAATCAAGAAATTGATATTTCTTCTTAAAATTTCGACCTGTTATTCTTCAATACCTATATCTTTGTGTCACCTAGTTGAAAACAATCCAGAAGCACAATAAGCGATGGGAAATTATTATTGATTTTTAGCCGCTGAAGAAATATTTTGGGTTAAAATTTGGCACGAAAGTTAGTTCAATAAAGGACATAGTTTCGCCAACTTTCGGTAAAATTGATTCATTAATAAGCTATGTTTCTTAAATAGCCAAAAAAGCAATTTTTGGTGTTTTTTTTTTAAATTAACAAATTATCAGAAAGATTTTTCATATACCTAGTCCTATTCAAAACTCTATTGCCAACAATTCGCTATTTTTATTTTTGCGATACGATTACGAAGACCGGAGATAATAAGCAAAATAGCAGAAAATTTCAGTGTTGAAAAATAAATTGTTAAAATTTTACAAGAAGCAATGAACCGATTTAATGAAAAACTGCGTATAGCACTTATACATAAAACAAATTAAAACAATAAAATCACTGCAGCCAAACAATTCAATTCAAAATTTATTTTGACTCCACTATAAAGGTTAAATATTAAGGACTAATATTTGGTAAAATTGTAAGCGGCACTGTGGCAATCAAAATAAACAATTATTATACTGGATTACTAACAATAATACTTAAAGGTAAAATGCAAAAGTGAAGTAAGACAAAGGAAAACTATACCATAACATAACCATAATCATAGACCATTACAATAGAAATATATTGACAAATACAGAGATTAGGATTTTAAGAAAAAACAATATTAGTTAAAACTTATAGTTGAGGTCTTAAAGTATTACGAAATTTACATAAAGTAAAATGTTTCATGTTGCTGTCTATATTACCAGTATTTAAGATTATGACTTGAAGAAACGCTGTCTAAGTAATCACTACTTCCACGTCCAGATTTCTTATAAAAGCCTCTTACAATGAAAAAAAAAATGATACTATATTTGTACACCACTATGTGGAAAAAAATTGAGACCTCTTTATGATTTCTAACTCGCTTGCTTTATCTGTTTACCCCATTTTACCCCATTTACTCTCCAACATTTCAACGAGATAAGATCAAAATACAATTTAGTTCCATATCTCGCTATAATACATAGGTGTACTAAATTTCAAGTCAACATCTCAAACTGTTCCTTAGTAATCGTACGCGCAAAAAAGGGACAGACAGACAGACATTTTTTAGGCTCAAACTTAAAATCTTAACCTCATGACATTCTAAAGCTATTTGAAAAAAAAATTTTTAATTTTTTTACGATTACTATACTTCCACTCCACTACGTGGATGTGTAAGTAATAAGTATTCAGCAATTATAACGTTGTTCTCTTATACACGTCCAAAAAAATAAAACAATTCAAGTTAGCCCATCAAAATTGTGTTTTTGTAGAGACCATATACGCTTAACAGGCAACCATGACAGATCACGTCATGTTGTTATGTGCGCCATACAACAAAGAGAACATTACTAAAAACCGCTGCTTAACGAATTACTACTTCCACATCCAACGAAAAAAAAAGGTTGATACTGCATTTGCAGTCCATTATGTGGAAATAACTGATCATAGAACTTTAATAATATAATATTTGCAAACGTCTTCCCTAAGAGCCCATAAAATGTTATGCCACATCGGTAGTGAGAGTGGGGATTGTAGTGGGAGTGTTTCTGATGCAAAAAAAAATGAGGCCTTTGGTTTTTGTACACACACTAATTCACAATTCTATTTTTTTAATCCCTTTTAATAATGGGGTGATGATGGTAATGGGGGTGATAGTGGAAGTGGCTGATGTCAAATTTTTTTTGAGAACTTGACTTTTCGTACATACACTAAATCCCAATTTTATCGACTGTTACTAGCTTGTTTACCTATTTACCCCTATTTACCTTTCAACGGAATAAGATCAAAACATAATATATTTCCCGAACTCGTGGTAATACAAATTTTGAGTCAACATCATGAATGGTTTTAAAAAATTTTTTTTTACCATTACTATACGCCAACTCAACTACGTGGATGTGGAAATAATACCAACTTATAGTCGTATCTATCTATCCTTATAATAAGTAAAACACCATCCTGCATAATTATTGTTTAATGTCCCGATATTTCTCCATGAAAATTATAGCACCAAAATTAATAAAAATTAAGTACCTATATTATTATTGAATTCTGAATGCAAAAAATCACAAACCTAATTTAGGGATATGGAAACATCAATTTAGTACAATAAATGGACAAATCCATGTATTTTATATTTTGTTCTTATTCTAATGCCTCTCTTACGATATAAATGCTACCTTTATATCTTTTATCGCTTTATTTGAAATTACGTATTACAATTCAAAACACATTTTACGATGTTTAAAATGCTAACAACTATTCTTCTTTCATATCACTGTACATAATTTATAATTCTTAGTAGATATATATTAAATGAATTCTTGAATTTACAAAAAAATGTTGGACTATGAAACAATACTTGTGAGGTTAAAAAATTGATTCAAATAAAGAGCTTTCATTCATCGATTGTGACTTCATAAAGAAAGTATTTAAGAGGAAATAAGAATCGAATGTTATTGAGTCATTGCGACGGTGCCAAATATCGGGCTATATAACGTGCGATGGATATCAGCTGTATATGAGTCCTGGATATACAGGAACAGCGCCACCTCACTCGAAAGTGCTGAACTAAAAGTGTATCTCGGAACATGAAAATATAACTTTTTGAAGCCCACCTCAAAATTTTGTAGGAAGGAAGCTAACGTGCTTTGTGGCCATTTAGTGATGATATACTCGGGGGTACGTTGATGAGCCCGACCCCGGGCTTCACTACGTCAAATCGGGCTGCACTACAACCGCTCAGTGTATGAAACGGGCCTGTATATGACCATGCATATCTCTATATATATATATATATATATATATATATATATATATATATATATATATATATATATATATATATATATATATATATATATATATATATATATATATATATATATATATATATATATATATATATATATATATATATAAAAACAAAACTGAAAGATGGAGAGCGGCTCGAATAGGCGATCCAAAATAACAAACCATTTGGATATAATTACGATAAAATGGCTCTCTATAATACCAGGAAAATACGTTGAATCGGTGATCCAAAATATCAAACCATTTGGATATAATTACGACAAAATGGCTTTCTACAATACCAGGAAAATGTTAGTGGAACACGTGCTCCATAGGTTAACAAAAAAAAAATACTACTTACAATTTCTTAAAAATCCGTCAAAACGAACATTGTGCAGCGTCCAAAATAACCAAAAATGCACACACAAAATTAGTGAACTTCTAAGATCCCATAATTAAATTAAATGGAAAGCCTATAAAAGGCAATTAAATAGAAAAATTCACGAGAAAAATTTTACCAACTTGCTTGGTCAACCATTTGAGTAAGAACTGATTTTCTAGAATGCCTTCGAATGCGCTTTCGCGGCGACGCGTTAAAATTTGACCTTAGGAGCTGCAACCCTCTTTACACCAACGTGTAATACTTTATGCCTACTCTTGGTAATGACAACAGCTTAAATCCAGAATTAAATAGGCAAGCTTACTTTTGACATGTAAAAAACTGAAAATTTACCCTTTAACCTCTCCCTCCCAAAAAAAGGAAATATTGATACTTATTTTTATTATTAGACTTGATGGCCCATGTTAGTTTAGTTTATACCTATAATAATAATTTAATGGGATTAAAGTACACATAACAATAATTAAGTGTTTATTTTGTGAAGTTTTATTGGATTGATAAATTGAGATGGTATCAAAATATTATTAGTGAATAGTTTTAAAAATTTGAAAAGAAAATTTTGCCATCTATTTTTGATATATATCATATGAAAGATATCAGATAAATTTATATAAAAATTGACGGGGGAATTGAAGTCACATTAAAAAACCGCTGCCCAAGGAACACTACTTCCACATCCAGATTTTCTATCCAAGTCTCTCATAATGAAAAAAATTGTATGTGGAAATAATTGTTCATAGAACTTTAATAATATAATATTTGAAATCGTCTACCCCAAAAACCCATAAAACGATATCCCACAGGGTAGTGAGGTGGGGTGGTGATAGGGGGGTGGTAGTGAGGGTGGATGAAGTACTAAATTACAATTTTTTTTCATCCCCTTTAATAATGGGTTGGGGGTGGCTAATGCCAAAAATTTTTTTGAAACCTTAGCTTTTCCCTATTTACCCCATTTTACCCCCCAACCCTTCGACGGAATGAGATGAAAATATAATCTAGTTCCAGATATCGTTAAAGTACATACGTGTACCAAATTTCAAGTCAGTATCTTAAACAGTTCCAGAGTAAACGTCCTCACAAAAAAAAGTTACAGACCGACAGACAGAAATTTTTTTTTTCGCTCAAATTTAAAATCTCGACGTTTCATGACATTCTAAGCCTTTTTGAAAAATGAAAATTTTGAAACATTTTTTTGTCGTTACTATACTTCTACTGAATGCGGAAGTAAAAGTAAGGTGTATTAAATTAATTAATTACTTCCACATCCAGTGGAAGTATAGTAACGACAAAAATTTTTTTAAAGTTTTTATTGTTCAAATAGGCTTAAAATGTTATGAAACGTCGAGATTTTAAGTTTTAGCGAAAAAAAATTTCTGTCTGTCTGTCGGTCTGTAACTTTTTTTTGTGCGCACGTTTACTCTGGAACCGTTTGAGATATTGACTTGAAATTTCCCAAGTAGCACAATTAATTCCTCAAGATATCACGAGGATAAAAATTTAGGAATTAGTAAATATCTTCTAGAAGTCTGTAAGAGCTCCCTAAGATGGGCAAATGTCAGCATATCAGTATTAAATAGTACTTCCCATGGTAATCGAAAAAAGCTATTAGTATAGAGCAGCAGCCTTTTGCATACCTATAGAATTCCCATAGTAATCTTTAGGATATCTTATCGCTTACCAATATAAATGGTCCCGAGGACATCTTTGTAGGATTTCTGTTAGATGTACCGCATCGATCCTGCAAACAGATTTAATTCCTGTAGTAATCTTTCGGGTATTTTATCGCTTACCAATATAAATGGTACTGAAAGCATCTTTATAGGATTTCTATTAGATGTACCAACACACACTTCTTATAGAATTGCCAGCGGCGGCTCGTGAAATGTTGGTTAATCAAAATCTCAGTATGAGACATCAGGCCCAAACCAAACCAAAGATTAGAGATCGTTATAAGATTCATCCAAATAAATCGATGATCCCTGAGAGAATTTGAACGTTGCAGTAATGTTATTAATGTTCTATAAATTTATGAGTATAAGATAATGTATGACTGATTATTGTCAGTGGTTTGTACCTGGCGTCATCTAGGAATAATTTCTGTAACAAACTACGTGGTAAGCAAACAAATTTTATGCATTAAAAGAATTTCTTCTTGCGATTTCTATAGGTGTTCTATTGGCGATAATAATAATATTTCCATTTTAATACTTTATTTTATCTCTGTAATACATAGAAAATTGAACTGTATGGTAATTCCCTTTTAAAACTTCTAGAAGATGTCTACAAGTATTCTGTTAAGGATGATAATACTATTTCCCTTTTAATACTTTATTTGATTTCTATAATACTTAGAAAATTGAGCTGTATGGTAATTCTTTTTTAGAACTTCTAGTAGATGTCTGTGGGTTAACAAATGAAATTCCTATATAATGCCCAGTTTACATTTCCCCAGTGCATAAAAGTTGAGCACATATACAGATTTCTCATTTTGATTTCGGAAGGACTTCTAGAGTACATAAATGCAAGATATCCTCGCGGGCAGTAAATAGAACTTCTTAAAGATAACTTCTGTGCTACTTGGGTTGGTACACATATGTACTTTAACGAGATCTAGAACTAGATTATATTTTCATCTTGTTCCGTCGAAGGGTTGGGGGATAAATCGGGGTAAATTTGTGGTAAATAGGTAAATCAAGCAGGTAATAGTCCATAAAATTGGCATTAGCCACACATTACCACCCCCACCTCTTTATTGAAAGGGCGAAAAAATAAAACTGTGATTTAATGTGTATACAAGAACTAAAGGCCTCAAAATTCATATTAAAATTTTGTTAACCAAACATGTAGTAATAACACGGTAAAAATTTGACACCAATTGTTCCGTTTTTTGAGTTAAAGCTAGTTAAAATGAGAGAAATGGTCAGCGGAACCTCGTGACCATGCCTAATAATTATTTATAATAATTATACTACTCGACGGATCGTTATGACATTCAATAGGGTACTATTCTGATAGTAGACGAAGCAATTATAAAATAAATTCAAGTGGATCCGTTAAGTATTGCTACCTGTAGAGAGCTTATATGCGTACGTAGGTACAGAGGCCAACTAACGCAAATATATAGCAATTTCAGTAGCTATTTTATAACTTAATAAAATTTTAAATTAATCTGAAAATTATACCATTTTACAGTGTAACCTCCCCTTTTCAAAAAGATATAATTAAAACTGATTCCTTGCAGTATTAACTAATTAAAAATAACTTTTATCACTGGTGCGCTGAGCGCGAACATAGCACACACGTTTTCCCTTGGCGTGCTTCAGAAGGCCCTAGCTCCCTTAATAGGGATTGCCAGAACCATGTTTATAGGAACTTTTTTTAAATATTTTTTGACATAGAATCACCCATAAGAATGAATGATCTAACTACACTTTGTTGGATTAATTCCAATTCCCAATCAAGAGGTGCAGAAACCTAGCTCCTGCTAGCTCAGCACGGGTCAGTAGGTTATTATTTTTTTTAGATGCACTGAAAAGTTTTTTTTTTCTTTAGTTGTACTGGGCCTTTTGGACGCCAGCGTATTTTCTTTACCAAGGATTATCAATTTTAATATCAAAAATAAATATCTACAAATGTTAGGTAGTCTGTTCTTGAATATAGGGAGAGTAGGAATAAGAACACAAAAATAATTAAAAGTTAACAGTATATTACAAGAAAATAATGTTTTTTTTTTAAAACAAATATTTACAATTTCTTTACAAGTTGAGTTAAAAACAATGGATAATTTATATATAAATAGAATTTAAGATTACTTGAAAAACAAATGATATTAAAATAAGTGTGAACAAAATTTCAACAAGTTGATGAAATAAAAAAATTATAAAAATTGATAATAAAGATTGAGAAAAATTTGCAAAGTTGACTGGTTTTGTACAAGGTTTCTTCTGACCAATAAAACTTAGACCGTACAGTTTCCAAAAAAATAAGTTCTTACGTAACTGCTGCAGCAGGAGAATGGGGCGGAAAGCTTCCAATGGTTATGATTTCGAGGGACGTATGTTTAGAGCTGGGATCCCACTAACAATCTCCTTATCTTGTCCACTCCAACGGTGTTGCTGTCCACGACCACCAAATTCCTTAATTAAGATGGAAAACATGTACTGGGTCTCTCCTCTTCACTTGGTCCAAGTGTTTACATAAAAAGGGGAAAAAAAAAATGATTAAAACCAGTCAGGGAAATATTAATAAAAATAACTTAAAGTTGTGAAGCAACTTCGATATTGAGAAAGCTATCTTCGGTAGCAAACTCTCTAAATTAATTACGTAAATCTAATAAAAACTACTATTTGAATTCAATGAGAAATTATAAAAAAAATTAAAATGTTCGATAGCAAATATTACAAAAAATTATGACCAAAACTTTTGAATAAAAAAATTTCTCTGCACAAAATTTAATTAGATAATGTATTTTAAACAAAGATAATTAGGTACGATTTAAGAAATTTAAGACATTTCAACTAAATGATTAAAGTCAAGGAAAAACAAGAGAGGTATTTAATATTTAATCATACACAAATTAATAGACCTTACTAGTCTATATCGAGAGAAGAAAAAATGAATTAAATATTTTATAAACGATGCAAAAGTTTGCATCCAAAAGACTGAATAATTTTTACGTCTGTGACTCAGACGGCTTCAAAAATTAACTGAAAATGGCTTCCTAGAAAGTATTGGTGAATAAAAACTCTAGCAAAAAAACAACATTAATCAATGGGACAAATAGTATGTTTCTATAAAAAAATAAATAAATACCCGTGCAAGGAATATGCTCTAAAACATATGCTTAAATGCACCAGCAAAAAGATAATTAGGTATTCTAAAATGCACCAGCAAAAAGATAATTAGGTATTGTGAAAAGAGAAAAAAATCGCCAGGATTCTAGACTCTACCCAAAATTTAAAGAAAACCAGGCCTTAACACGAACTGAGTGGTATTTCGGTTGCAAATTTATTTTCACAATGAAAAAATTTAAGGAAAATGAAAACCACTCACCTCGCATATAGCAGAAAACTCCACAGCCAAGCCCTTCCTCGTAGGTTCCAGAATAGTCGCACCTCAAACAGTAAAGTCTAGATCCGCACTGCTTCTCTTTTCACACCTAGAAATACAAAATAGACGGCAGATATTGTTTTACACAAAAGATAAATTTTTAAACGGAGTCCCTGTCTAACATTCCGCCTCGACAAAAAAAAAAAAACTGCACCGGTGAGTTTCGAATATACCCACGTGCTAGTAAAGAATTTATGCGGTAAATTATATTTCAATAAAGCAAAGATAAAGAAATTGTTTTATACGGATAATCACTCAAATTTGAAACTACTACCAGCCAAAGATTAACAACTAATCATTAGATTAATATCATAAATTATTAAATTATAATTACTAGAGTATTCATACCTGACTTTCTAGGAGAACACACACAAGAAGAAGGAAGAAGTTATCAGACCCGATTTTTAATACCTCCCCACCGCGCTCTTTTGCATTCCTTCCACCAGGGCGACACAGTCTCGGGCGCGCCGTTTTACTCAAATTGAATTAGCTAAGGTACAGTTTACAAGATTTAAGCAGCGGCACTCAGACTAGGTGAGCTATCACGTGACAATTTCGGGCGCAAGTTTGGTGTTTCAATAGACTGCATTAATAAATTGAACTATGTTATATACAAAGAATGCATAGTATTAATGAGTTAATTATGATAAAAAGGAACTGTAACGGAATTTCGACAAAAATCCCGTTACAATGACTGCATACCTGAAACACCCTGTATATATTAAAATGAAACATTTGCGATTGCCCTACATATAAAACCTGAACGGTAACTGGTCGATCAATTCGGCACATCTTTGTGATGAATTACCGTGTTTTGCACTCTTTCGTAGGGTCAAATAATATTTCATCTACTATATTTTTATATTTCCAAAATGAGTTGTACATAAAGACAAATTAAAATAGTATACAATGTATGACATTTATTCTTGTAATCGTTATTTTTTATATAACTACCTATAAAACTCAAATAAAATTATGTCTGGTAATAAAACATGTTATAAAGATTCAAGATTCAGAAAACGAGGCAACAAAAATGCACCTTTTATGTGCCATTTTATAATGGAAAAATAATATTTTTTTACGACGACGACACAAAGCAGGCCTAACGGAAGATTGACGGCTGAGGAAAAAGAAGCAGAAAGGCTTATTATGTAGAAACGGAGAAAGAAAATCTAATAGCACGGCTTGATGAGTTTACTCTGTTTATACCACAGAGTTTATACTCTAGCCGGGAAAGGAGATTAAAAAATGCACGTCATCACTCATCAGTGCCTGCAACAGATCTTATTGGTGTTTAAATTTGGAGGGAGTGTATTATTAAATCAACGTCGCTTAATGACATGTGCCGCTTGATACTATTGACATTTGAATTAATCACTATTACTTCCACATCCAGTGGAAGTATAGTAACGACAAAAAAATTTTTAAAAATTTTTATTGTTCAAATAAGCTTAGAATTTCATGAAACGTCGAGATTTCAAGTTTGAGCGAAAAAAAATTTCTGTCTGTCGGTCTGTAACTTTTTTTGTGCGCACGTTTACTCTGGAACCGTTTGAGATATTGACTTGAAATTTGGTACGCATATGTACTTTAACGAGATCTAGAACTAGATTATATTTTCATCTTGTTCCGTCGAAGGGGTAAATTGGGGTAAATTTGGAGTAAATAGGTAACTCAAGCAGGTAAGAGTTCATAAAATTGATATTTAGTATAGACAAGAGAAGCTAAGGTCTCAAAAAAAATTTTGGCATTAGCCACCCCCATTACCACCCCCCACCCCATTATTAAAGGGGATGAAAAAAATGTGATTAAGTGTGTGTACAAGAACCAGAAACCTCAAAATATTTTTTTACTTTATCCACCCCCTACTCCCACCACCTGTCACCACCCCCACCCTACTACCGATGTGGGGTATCGTTTTATGGGTTTTTGGGGTAGAGGATTTCAAATATTATATTATTAAAGTTCCATAAACAATTATTTCCAGATACAAAATTTTTTCGTTGTGTGACTTGGATAGAAAATCCGGATGTGGAAGTAGTGATTCCTTGGGCAGCGGTTTTCTCCTTTCCTAAGGTATATAATACTTCATTTCCAGAGGGAGTTCTAGAGGTAGCAAATAATCAGTCACCGAATCCACAGCCAGGTCCTTTACGATATTCTATAAAAGGGAAACAATTGTAAAGACGAAACTGACGCAGTGATGCAGTGCTTACGATGTTAGGCTTTTCACTGTAAATTTTATTTCTATTTTTTTATTTATTTCCTCTAAAGAATTAAGTATCTCTTTATTTAATCTCACTTATTCCTGATGGATGAAAGAAAAAACAGGAAACATTTTAATACCTTTATTTTATGACAATTGTCATATTCATTTGTACAGGGTGTGTGGCGATCAGTTCACTTTCTAGATAAATAAAGTTTGCTGCTTCGCCGTCTAGGATTGATTTAAATTAATACAGTTTTGCTTCTTCGCCGTCTAGGATTGATTAGGAGAATGTTGGGAATATATACTTCCAAGTCTACGAATTTGAATTTGTCTTCTAATCAACAGCGGTTAGTAGCGCGAGCAGTTTCCTTTGGCCCCATAGTCTTGTCGCTACTGACACAGCTGTCTAGGAAATCCATGGGAGATAATTCTCGGCAAAACTATGTAAAACCGCTGCCCAAGGAATCACTACTTCCACATCCAGATTTTCTATCTAAGTCACTCACAACGAAAAAATTTTGTATGTGGAAATAATTGCTTATGGAACTTTAATAATATAATATTTGAAATCGTCTACCCCAAAAACCTATAAAACGATACCCCACATCGGTAGTGGGGTGGGGGTGGTGCTAGGGGGTGGTAGTGGGGGTGGATGCAGTAAAAAAATATTTTGAGGTTTCTGGTTCTTGTACACACACACACCAAATCACATTTTTTTTCATCCCCTTTAATAATGGGGTGGGGGTGGTAATGGGGGTGGCTAATGCCAAAAATGTTTTTGAGACCTTAGCTTCCCTTTAATATACTAAATACTAATTTTCTGGACTCTTACCTGCTTAATTTACCTATTTACCCCAAATTTACCCCAATTTACCCCCAACCCTTCGATGGAATAAGATGAAAATATAATCTAGTTCCAGACCACGTTAAAATACATACGTGTACCAAATTTCAAGTCAATATCTTAAACGGTTCCAGAGTAAACGTGCGCACAAAAAAAAGTTACAGACCGACAGACCGACAGACCGACAGACCGACAGACCGACAGACCGACAGACCGACAGACAGAATTTTTTTTCGCTCAAACTTAAAATCTCGACGTTTCATGACATTCTAAGCCTATTTGAACAATAAAAATTTTTTAAAATTTTTTTGTCGTTACTATACTTCCACTGGATGTGGAAGTAAAATACTGTCAAGAGAAATCAAACTTCAGTCTTCACCATAAATTCTTCCTCTGCTTCAGGAGGCATACAATGCGTATCACGTCGGGGTCACCAATATAGCGGTAGTAATGCTATTAAATAAGATTCGAAAAGGGTTTCAAAATATTTGTATTCAAATTTTTTAAAATTATAATTTTTGTTAAATTTGTTATTGTATTATATTTTGTTTCCTGGATCCTTGGTTACTTGAGCCTGGGGTTGGTGACTTATATTTACCCAGCAAGTGAACTGACCGCTATAGGGTGATTCTTAACCTATATAGCGGCGTAGTTAGAGAGCACTCTGCCCTCCGCCTCCATAATGGGGCGCTCCTACTAGAGATAAAAATCCGTATTTTAATTACTTCCACGTCCAGTGGAAGTATAGTAACGACAAAAAAAATTTTAAAAATTTTTATTGTCCAAATAGGCTTAAAATGTCATGAAACGTCGAGATTTTAAGTTTGAGCGAAAAAAAAATTTCTGTCTGTCTGTCGGTCTGTCTGTCGGTCTGTCTGTCTGTAACTTTTTTTTGTGCGCACGTTTACTCTGGAACCGTTTAAGATATTGACTTGAAATTTGGTACACGTATGTACTTTAACGAGATCTAGAACTAGATTATATTTTCATCTTGTTCCGTCGAAGGGTTGGGGGGTAAATCGGGGTAAATTTGGGGTAAATGGGTAAATCAAGCAGGTAAAGGTCCATGAAATTGGTATTTAGTATATACAAGAGAAGCTAAGGTCTCAAAAAAATTTTTGGCATTAGCCACCCCCATTACCACCCCCACCTCCTTATTAAAGGGGATGAAAAAAAAATGTGATTTATTTTATGTACAGAAACCAGAAACCTCAAAATATTTTTTTACTTCATCCCCCACTACCACCCCCCCTGTCACCACCCCCACCCCACTACCGATGTGGAGTATCGTTTTATGGGTTTTTGGGGTAGAGGATTTCAAATATTATATTATTAAAGTTCCATAAACAATTATTTTCACATACAAAGTTTTTTCGTTGTGAGTGACTTGGATAGAGAATCTGGATGTGGAAGTAGTGATTCCTTGGACAGCGGTTTTTTATTTGCAACTTTTTTATACCGTCCTTTGAAAGACTGTCCCTTCCGCTCCAAAAAGCTGGCTACACCACCGAACCTATACGCATAAACTAAGGGAACGATATCTATAATGAATAATGGCAAATAATGAGGAAAAGTTGTAGTAATAGTATATTATTCAACGAGCGGTAATGTAGGTAATAACTCACGCAGATGAAGTGTAATTCATTAAGTAAGTTATTACCATCTACGATTATAACAATAAATATTAAATTGAGAAAATTTTCTTTAAATTACTCAGTTTGTTTATTAATAAACTTAACTGTAAAATTTAATTTTTGTACACCCTTTTATACGGGTAATAAATTATGTATTGTATCGTTACTTGTCTTCATTTTGGCACCTACATATTAGTTCATCTTCACTAACCGAATTCATCATTCTTGATTTGAAAACGTCGAAACTATTCAAACATGATAAATTACCTTTCTCCTTGACGTTCTATTTCACCGTATCGGAAAAGAATTTCTCTTGGACAGAGCCACCTTCTTCGTGTCGCGCGTTACGTCGATTGGACAGGCTAGGCATGAAGACAACGGTGATTGGCTCTGTACCTAGTGATTTATAATAACTACTCATTATAACTCACGCTATTTGTTTATGGACACTATTAATTGTTCAAAATCAGTTCATTAATTAGTATATAACCTAATAAGAGTAGATAAATGTCTTTTATCCGCTCCCACTATGGTAAGTAGACTATTTTCCCATTGTTTTCAAGGAGTTAATTTGATTTCACCGTGAAAGTGCTAGTTGCTATTGACGACAAGAGATAAGTGAACTACTTACCTTTTATGTTTACGTCGTTTGTAAACAACGCCCAAAACAACGCCTTAATAACGACAAAATCAAAGTGGACTACATCCATTAACGTCCATCCGTCACTGTTTAATAAATTGATCAAGAAATATAAAATTTGATTTTTTATTTCATGAACCGTAGCTCTGGGAGCAAATAAAATGTTACACACTACGCAGGCGCAGGAGATAAGTAACTTTGACCAGTCTCGGATTTTATTGCCAGCCCTCGCCATGTTCGGGCGCAAAATTGTCATCGACTGGTAAAAACTACTTACCTACCTTGTAGTGTAAATAACTATTACCTGCATCCACTATGGTAAGTAGGCTATTGTCACATTGTTTTCAAGCAGGTAAGTTGATTTTACTGGTAAAGTTTCAGTTGACGACGGGAGGTAAGTGATCTACTCTACTGTTGCCAGCCCTCACTACGCTCGGGCGCAAAATCGTCCTCGACTGGTAAAAACTACTTACCTCCCTTGTAGTGTAAATACCTAACTATTAGTTACCGAGACTATTTCCCTCACATTATGAGAACCAATGAAATAGCAAGATTTTGAAAATTTGGACCAATAAGAGCAAACTTTCAGCAAAAGGCATTTCAAATGAAAATTTTACATAAGATTACAGTGAAAATTTCACACCACATTTTTTAACCAATCAGAGGCTTGTTTTTTGTTAAGTTACCATGGCAACCCAAAAAATTTCCGAAAATTTTTTACATTCTGTCAAATTAATAAGTGGAAATTTTTCTGTCATTTCAAATTTCAAAGTAAATACGCGACGGAGCTGGAGTGCTTTTAGAATTAAATTTATTTGGCGACGCAAAGGAGGATATTCACGAGGATATTATAAGTACAGAAATTAATATGTTAATATTTATTTTTTTGTTTACAAAAATAAAGTTGTGGGTATCACAATAATATATATTAAACTAACAAATTTTATTAACGCATGTAAGTAACGTAAATGTCTATGTTTAATAAAATATATGAAATATTTCGACACAATTTTATTTAATTTTAATTTAGATAGTCTATTAAATTTACTTGAAGATAGTCTTGGATTCTTCTGAATAGCTTTACATCCAATATTTCTTCATAATGAATATCCTCAACCAATTGTGATAAGTAGGTAAGCTGACGTGATATTTTTCAATGTCTGAATATTTTTTGCACAAAATAACAATCCATATGTTTTAGAACCTGGAGCTATTTGTGTGATATATGCCCACGCACTTTATTCTTTTGGCTGATAATCAAATTTTGTTATGATTAGAATGTAAAAATTAATCTAATGGACGTCTGTAAGTGCGGCAGCCATTACTATCTTGTTACCTTTTATTATTCCATGGCCGCCTAGAAGTTGTTAATTATTGGCTCGGCGACAAGAATGAATACATTCCCTGTGCTCGCATTTAAGTAATATTATCAGAAATAAATGATGTTCCACCAATTTTAGTAGACCAAAGTTAATAAAAAATGGAAATATAATATGTTTTTAAGTTATTTATAAAAAGTTCATGTAACTAAACTTGGAGAATGATATGTTATTTCACTAATAAATTTCTTATTTTATTAAACATATAAATCTTGAAGTAGGTAGGTACTTCAGAATAATTATCAAAAATAAATGATGTTCCACCAATTTTAGTAGACCAAAGTTAATAAAAAACGGAAATATAATATGTTTTTATGTTATTTATAAAAAGTTCATGTAACTAAACTTGGATAATGGTATGTTATTTCACTAAGAAATTTCGTTTTCAAAAACACAATCTAATAAATTAGCGAATTGCACAAACACAATGACTCGATGACAGGTGGTGGAACTTAACCACCCGTTGTTATTCCATGGTTCACTATGATGAATGAATTTTTGTCATTCGTAATAAAAATGTTCAATTTTGGCATAATATTTATAAAATAATGGTGTGAAATTTTCTTACCGAATATCCCACGAGCTTAAATTAATATCCGGAAATTTTTCCTCGTTCATGAATATTTTAAGAAAATTATCCCTCGCCTGCGGCTCGGGATAATTTTCAAAATATTCATGACCTCGAAAAAATTTCCGGAAATAATTTAAGCTCTAGGGATATTATAAGTGAAAATTGGACTGGGCTTGATAGCTAAAACGTCAGTTGAATCAAGATATCGTAGATAGAAATCGAAGATTTTTTCTTTTTTATTTATTTTTCTGTGAAAATAGCAGGCTTATAGATGCAAAAGGAACATAATTACCTGTTACTTCCACATCCAGTGGAAGTATAATAACGACAAAAAAATTTAAAAAAATTTTCATTGTTCAAATAGGCTTAGAATGTCATGAAACGTCGAGATTTTAAGTTTGAGCGAAAAAAAATTTCTGTCTGTCGGTCTGTCTGTAACTTTTTTGTGCGCACGTTTACTCTGGAAACCTTTAAGATATTGAAATTTGGTACACGTATGTACTTTAATGAGATCTGGAACTAGATTATATTTTCATCTTGATCCGTCGAAGGGTTGGGGGGTAAATTGGGATAAATTTGGGGTAAATAGGTAAATCAAGCAGGTGAGAGTCCATAAAATTGGTATTTAGTATACAGTGTGTCCCCGGATGGAGCTGACAAGAGGAAAAACATCTCTTTTATTGATTTTACGACGAACAGTCATTCTTTATAAAAAAATCTGCTTGCCGAAAAAATGAATTTACCATATAAAAATCTTAGATCAGATGTACCGGGTGTTAATAAATTAAGAAAACATCAAAATGCCTCAAGAGAGAAGTACCTTCATTTATTATTTTGGACAAAATGTTTATAAAGCAAAGTTGTTTATAATCCAAAATAAAGCATAAATACAAATTATGAAGTCTGTATTTTGACTTTTATGTTTTTATTGTGTTATCTTTTTACGTTGAATTTATTAATATGAATAAGAATTCAAATTAAGAAACAGAGTGTGCTATCGATAATATTGAACTGACAAACGTCATTCTGACATTGTGTAGAATATTACTATCTTACATCTGCATTAATTAGTGTTCTGTTGATCATTTAAAAAATGTTTACCAAACAAGAAATAATGTATTTGATCAAATGTTATGGGATCGGAGACGTCTCTTATCGATATGCAATTAACCTTTTCCACCAAAAGTACCCTAACACAGTCGTATCGCGCCAATCATGGCGCAAACTTGTAAAAAAATTCAATGAAACTGGATCTGTATTGGATGTCACAAAACCCAAGAAAAAGTACAATGAAGACGATGCGGCAACACTTCGGCAATAAATTCAGTAATAGAAAACACAAAATTATCTTTACGGAATCGCTCACAAAAACTGGAAGTAAGTAAAAGTCATCTACAGAGAATTTATATGGAAAACAAAGTTGGACCGTTTAAGCCAAGGTTCAGACATACCTACACTTGAAAATGGAGATGAAGAGAAGCGATTGAATTTTTGTTTATGGGTCGGTGAGAATTACCTCGTAGATAGAAGTTTTCACAGAATGTTTTTTTTTTACTGACGAAGCAACATTTTGTATCAATGGCCACGTTTCATCACAAAACAGTCGTTATTGGGCTTTTAAAAATCCAAATAATGTCATTCACAAACGAAGTCAACGTTATAAAAAAGTGAATGTATGGTGTGGGATTTTTTATGATCGAATTGTTGGTCCATATTTCTTAGAAGAAAATTTAAATCAGCATGTTTATTTGGACCTTTTGGAAAACTTTGTATTGCCACCGGAAGTAAGGCGTAACATTTTTTGGCAGCAAGACGGTTGCCCAGCTCATTTCTCAGTTTTGGTACGCCAGTGGTTGACAGATCACTTCGGAGCCAGATAGATGGGAAGATATGCTCCAATTAATTTTTCTGCAAGATCACCAGACATTACACCAATGGATTTTTTTCTGTGGGGTGTTTTAAAACGGAAAGTTTATGCAGATGACCTGCCGCATGATCGAGAAATACTAAAAGCACGAATACAAGACGCGATTCGTAAGGTCTACGGTGAATTTATTAAAAGGATGGAGAAATGTGTTGAGATTGGATGAGGCTATGTAGAATAAATTGTTTTTCCACAATCGTTGAAGATAATGTTATTATGTTATGTTAATTGAAAAAAAAAATGTAAGTTGACATAAATGTAAAAGTCAAAATTTAGACTTCATAATTTGTATTTAGGCTTTATTTTGGATTATAAACAACATTATTTTATAAACATTTTGTCCAAAATAATAAATAAAGGTACTTCTCTCTTGAGGCATTTTGATGTTTTCTTAATTTATTAACACCCGGTACATCTGCTCCAAGATTTTTATATGGTAAATTCATTTTTTTGACAAGCAGAATTTTTTTTATAAAGAATGATTTTTCATCGTAAAATCAATAATAGAGATGTCTTTCCTCTTGTCAACTCCATCCGGGGACGCACTGCATACAAGAGAAGCAAGGTTCTCAAAAAAAATTTTGGCATTAGCCACCCCATTATTAAAGGGGATGAAAAGAAATGTGATTTAGTGTGTGTACAAGAACCAGAAACCTCAAAATATTTTTTTACTTCATCCACGCCCACTACCACCCCCCTATCACCACCCCCACCCCACTACCGATGTGGGGCATCGTTTTATGGATTTTTGGGGTAGAGGATTTCAATTATTATATTATTAAAATTCCATAAACAATTATTTCGGCATACAGGATTTTTTCGTTGTGAGTGACTTGGATAGAAAATCTGGATGTGAAAGAAGTGATTCCTTGGGCAGCGGCTTTTTATAAATATTTTGGGTTTTTCTATAAAAAATAATTTCAAAATTTGATTTTTCAATAAATTCAGAAATCCGCTTAAAAATTGTGACACGGGAATGAATGTGTTTGAATGAAAATTTTTTGAGACCTTAGCTTCTCTTTTATAGACTAAATACCAATTTTATGGACTCTTACTTGCTTGATTTACCTATTTGCCTCAATTTACCCTTCAACCCTTCAATGGAATAAGATCAAAATATAATCTAGTTCCAGATCTCGTTAAAATACATACGTGTACCAAATTTCAAGTCAATATCTTACGCAGTTCCAGAGTAATCGTGCGCACAAAAAAATTACAAACAGACAGACAAAATTTTTTTTCTCAAACTTAAAATCTCCACGCTTCATGACAATCTAAGCCTACTTGAACAATACAATTTTCAAAAAATTTTTTGCGTTACTACTCTTCCACTGGACGCGGAAATAAAAATAACACAGGCACACAAAAAAATAAACTCTGCCCAAGGAATCCCTACTTCCACATCCAGATTTTCTATCCAAGTCACTCACAACGAAAAAATTTTGTATGTGGAAATAATTGTTTATGGAACTTTAATAATATAATATTTACTTTTATTATATCTACCCCAAATACCCATAAGACGATACCCTACATCGGTAGTGGGGTGGGGGTGGTGATAGGGGGTGGTAGTGGGAGTGGATGAAGTAAAAAATATTTTGAGGTTTCCGGTTCTTGTACACAGACTAAATCACATTTTTTTTCATCCCCTTTAATAATGGGGTGGGGGTGGTAATGGGGGTGGCTAATGCCAAATTTTTTTTTGAGACCTTAGCTTCTTTTGTATGTACTAAATACCAATTTTATGGGCTCTTATCTGCTTGATTTACCTATTTACCCCAAATTTACCTCAATTTACCCCCGACGGAAAAAGATGAAAATATAATCTAGTTCTAGATCTCGTTACAGTACATATGTGTACCAAATTTCAAGTCAATATCTCAAACGGTTCCAGAGTAAACGTGCGCACAAAAAAAGTTAGACAGACAGACCGACAGACAGAAATTTTTTTTCGTTCAAACTTAAAATCTCGACGTTTCATGACATTCTAAGCCTATTTGAACAATAAAAATTTTTAAAAATTTTGGGGCTCTGAAACCAAGTCCGAGGTCAGAATTGTCACATGTCGTCAATATTTTCATGTAAGCTCAAAAAACAGCTTGGAACAAGCCTAAAACCGGGTAAAAAGTAAATTGATAGATTAAACGAGTTGGCCCATGTTTTATACGTATTTTGGTTTGCTGAAACTGAATCCGAAGTCAGAATTATCACATGTCGTCAATATCCGGACTCTGCTAAAGGATGAAGTATTTGTTACCAAGATGAATGACGTCGAAAAATCTGCATGGGTTAGTTTCAAAAACGTCATGGAAATTTTTTGGGACGTGTAAAAAGTGATAACTATAAAACGTGTAGTAGCATGGTTGAAAACTTTCAAAAATTGGGATATTTAATGAATTTAAAATTACATTTCCCAGATTCTCATGCTGATTACTTCCCAGAAAATCTAGCAGATTATAACGAGGAGCAAGGTGAAAGGTTCCACCAAGACATAAGAGAGATGGAGCGATGCTACCAAGGAAAATGGGACGTAAATATGATGGCCGATTACTGTTGGATGCTTAAGAAATCTGCCAGACAGTAGCAAGAAAAGGAAGAGAAACCCATTTGAGTCAAAACGAGTAAGGGTCCAGATTTTCTCGAACTTTTTTTTATCTAAATGTAATTTGGGTTAGTATTCACGGATTTTTTGAAAAATGTAAACGTTTTAATATGTGAGTTCCATTCTGACACATATTTGATTTTAATGACCAAAAATACGTGCTGGTATGATGACTTGCTCATTTAAATTTTTTAATTTTACCTGTACATGCATTTTTCACCATTGTGAGGTGTTTTTTGAGATTCTTCTCAGGTTATGTCAAAATCCTGACATGATTTGAAAATTACGACCTCGGATTCGGTTTCGGCACCCCAAAAAACGTATAAAAACATGGGTTAACTCGTTTAATCCATCGATGTACGTTTTACCCGTTTCACGCTTGATCTAAGCTGTTTTTTGAGCTTACATGGAAATATTGACATGTGACAATTCTGACTTCGAATTCGGTTTCAGCGCCCAAAAATACATATAAAAACACTCGTTTAATATCCCAATTTACTTTTTACCCGGTTTCAGGCTCGTTCTAAGCTGTTTTTTGAACTTACATGAAAATATTAATGACATGTAACAATTCTGACCTCGGATTCGGTTTCAGCGCCAAAAAATACATATGGATATGATAGTCGGTAAAAAAGTACATGACTTCTATTTTTTTTTGTGAGCCTGTGTAATCTGAAAATTCAACATTAATCGATTGCTATTGTACGCTCTCCATTATATAGTAGTTGCGATATAGACGTCCTCTATAAAAGACACTCACTCGTCCTTGACCTGCTAGGGGAGGTGATTTAGTTAAAATTTTCATATTCTCTTTAGATGGGTTTGCATAACATCTTAGTCTTTGGATCAACCAATAAATGGTATTATTTGAACGGTTGCATTTTACTGATTGAATAATTAACTTTTAAAAGTCTTTTCTTTCGAGGGCTTTCGTGTTTTAGGTCGGTGTTGAATTTCGGGCATCTCCTAACCCTGCAGTTTGTAATTGAATATATCGATCAGAAAGCGAAAGCTCGAGTGGAATTTTCTATAAAAGTGATTAAAAGATCTGTAAGCACAAGATCCTACACAGTGTTAGAAATATTTGCTAAAGTACACCGTCAGACAAGCCAGATTGGGAGAGAAGGCAGTTAGCAATCTACGGTAAGTTCTCGTCTATCTAACATCTCTTAAATAAAAATAACTCAACTGGGAGTGAATGCCACCACACATAATCAAGGGGGGATGCGATTGGCGCCCATAAAAAATAAATTGGTGTCGCGTCCATCAGACGCTGTATGTAAAGTTCTTCTACATGTCACCCAACGTGGGTCTTTGTTGTTATTACATTGATATAGTAATTATGATGTCTTTAAAATGCTTTTAAGAAGTACAAATCAGACGGCTTAAATACGTCTAAGGAAAGACGCCTTTGAGACATCTTTATAAGGAATTAAGACGTTCAGACCGTCTTAAAGACGTTTTGTGCTATCTGGATATTAAATAGACGTCCTGCTGCTATCCCTATAGGGACCTAAAATGTGTGTACTTGCCGTACATAAATTGGTCATCCAGAGGACGTCCGTTGCGGCACATATGTTGGACGTTCAGTGTGGTATTCGCTGGTATGTATACATATCTCGGAAACGTATTGAAGAGAAATCGGTATGGAGATATCATCATTTATTACAAAAATATAATATTTAAATCAACGGACACAAGATGGACGTCCATTTCCTGTCCTTATATGGACATAAAATGTACATACTTCCCGTACATAAAATGGACATTCAGAGGATGTATATTCTGTACAGTTTCAAAGTAAATCCGCTGATAGACATTCGATGGACGTCCAATTTATGTCAATGGACGACAGTATATTAAATGGACATAAAACGGACGTCCGGCGGACATCGTGTGCTATTAGATGCATCCTTGAAATAATTATCTGCAGTGCTATATCAACTGGTGGATTTTCTATGATAAAGAGAAACTACCATATTAACGAGTTAGAATGCCTGAGTGTCGTTAACTATATTAAAAAGTACAAGATTTATTTGCTACAGGAATACTGCTTCAAAATAGATCACTGTCCTGGTAAATAAAATATATTAGCAGACTATCTGAGTAGAAATTCTCAAGGCCCGAACGACGAAGCAGACGACGAAAAGGAAAGGATGTATCAACCAAATTTTTCGTATAATGAACGCATCTCAGCAATTACCACATTTCAATTACACGAGCAGGTGATAGAAGAGGCACAATCACATTCTAGAGATATTCAAGATCAAATGCAACGTTGGAATACTCTTGAGGGAGCACTTTGGACAAAGGCAGAAAATGTTATAGACAAATTATATGTACTAAAACGCATGGTTATGAGAGTCATATTCCACTTCCATGGCAGACCAGAGGTCGACCATCCTGGCAGAGATGAAACAGTCAGAATCATCTCAGACAGATATTTCTATAACATGTCTCGCTTGATCGGTAATATCTTAATGAATGCATCGTATGCAATTTCGTCAAGAGCAGACAAGTTCAACCGAATGCTCCTCTAAAAAGCCATGTACTCGCACATCTGTTTGAAATCCTGAGCGTGGATGTAATAGGATCGCTTCAGCGGGCAAAGGATGCAGAAAACCGCTATATATTAATGGTTGAGGACATATTCAGCAAATGGGTCGAAGCAAAGGCGTTTACGCAAGTTAGCGTGAAAACGATAATCAAATTTCTCGAAGAAGAGATATGGAGTTCTTAGAGTCATATCTGACCAAGGAGGTCACTTTAATTCTGGATAGCACGAGCGAAATAAGATGAACAAATAAGAGATAAGACAGGTTCTTCACATCAGCTTACCATCAACAGGCTAATCCAATAGAAAGATGAGTACAAGAGGCAAAGAAAATTCTGAAAATCTCAATGTACGGCATATCCAACGATGTATCGAATCGGTACGTTAGTCAAATGGCATATATATTTAGGACTAGGAAGACATACACTCAGCTTCGTCGTATTAGGCTATGAATTGGCACAGATTGGCGATTGGAATATGCACTCTTATAGGCAGGAGCTTGAGGAACAGGCAGATGTACTGACTTGACAAAGTAAAAGAGGCTAGAAAGAGACAAATAAATTACCAATCTCAATACGAACCGAAAGTGGCCATAATCCCAGTAGTATATAAAGTGGGAGATATGGTGATGGCGGAAAGGATCAGGAAGGATCATACATTTAGACCATTGTGGAGTGGATCACACAAAGTATTAAAGATGTTATCAAACGAAGTATACCTCATTCATAAAGGCACTACTATGACACAACTGCATGTCGATGCCATCATACCAGCATCTAAAGGGAACCCTGATGTTGAACTAGAATTGTCCGATGAACAAGAAGGTGGCCCGAATGGGATCCATCTTAGTTTCGATGCTTTCCGATCAGATTATGAGAGCGCGCCCAGGTCAGCGATGAAGCGATACCACACTGGTTCAAATACATGTTCCTGTAGATGCATGCTCAAGATGAGTCGGACGATCCCAGCTGATAACCGTTTTATTTACTATCAAAATTCCCTGTAGTAATTCAGTCCTTGTACGGATGAATTAGCAATTTTAAGTCTACCTCCATGAACAGACATGGAAAGACGGCGAATCCGACGCAAGAGAGCGATCCGGCAAGTCTAGCTACTCAAGAGCGAGAGCCTTCAAGTCCGATGGATGGACGTGTGCATAGGCACACAGGTACCAGTTTCGAAAGCTGTTCTTTCTATTTAAGAAGACACCTTTCATTTTCAACCATTATAAGTCAACAAAATTTAAGTCTGAAACTACGAGATGAGTTTCGCAAGCAAATCTTTCACCCAAGAAGGACGCTTCTATTATATATATTAGTACTTATACGACGAAGTCCTGATGGCTGCACGAGTTTTGTAAGCCGATTTTTTCTATCTTACAAAGACAACCATTTCAGTCATTTTAAGTCAACAAAATTCCTGTAAAGATTTTTTCCAAAGAAGCCTTATGACTAGTATCGTATGCAGTCTTCTATCCAAGAAGACATTCTATGTAAAGATTTTTCCCAATGAAGCCATATGACGAGCATCGTATGCTGTTCTTCCCATTAAGAAGATTTTTTAACACGTTGCATTAGTCGACACACTTCTGTCGACATCTTGTTGTTGACCATATAACTAATATGTTTGTCTAGTTGCAGAGTTGCATATATTCCATAAGCAGGGATGAAAAGATGGCAAAGTCCGTCACAGGGAGCGACAATGAGCTTGGTACTTAAGAGCAAGGACCATCCAAAGCTCTTGCATGGATGCATAGTTAAACTGCATCAAGAAAACCTAAGACGATCGTAGAACGATCCGACAATATACAAGAACAAAGACGCAAGTTCAAAAAGTTAGTATAAAGGATGCTAACAAAATGTGCTACGCTTTGCTTCGTTAACTGTTAATAATTAACTGTTGATAAAAATGTTGTATCAACTTAAATATTTTTTTGGCAAAGGATAATCAAATTACCACCTAAGGTAGATAGGCGAATCGACCATCACCCCAAGCAAGACAAGCAATCTAGACATCTGAGCCATCAGCCAGATGAACAAGTAAAGTACCACTCATATACATTCAAGTACATCCAACATCAATAAGTATAGGCAATCGATTGGCATAAAAAGATTCACCAAAGGGAGGGGGACGTTATAGACCAGGAGCCCGCCGACCACTAATTGGGTGTCATTGGGTTTACTCCTAAAATGTGTGAATTGTTGTTAATTTGGGGCAGTAGAGCACAGAATTGACCATGCCAGCCCCTTTTTGGGGCAGAGGCGTACGACAGGCCACCAAAGGTGTAAGAAATATGACTTGTAAAAGTAAAAAAGAAGTCACAAATAAGTCATAGGTTTACTCAAAGGAGTTCGAGGGATTTCTTAATTTACCCCCAAAAATCATGAATACAGACTCCAATTCATTTTGGGCGGTACAAGGAAGCGCTACGCTCGCCCAAATTTGAAAAAGTCAGATAAAAAAAATGATAAGTTTATGAATGGCAATCAGGAACCTGGTAAGTATGAACCTCCTGAGTGCGAAAAGACATTCGCCATCTTTGAAAAGTGGTGCGAACGTCTTGCCTTTCACGATAATTGACGGCGAATATATTTTCGGACTCAGGGGGTTCATACTTACTAAGTTTATGATTGCCAGTCATTTTGTGAATCACAAGGGTAACTAGTACATGCGGTAGGAACAGCCAATACGCCGTCAATTATAGTGAAAGGCAAGACGTTCGTACCACTTTTCAAAGATGGCGAATGTCTTTTCGCACTCAGGAGGTTCATACTTACCAGCTTCCCGATTGCCATTCATAAACATTTTTTTTATCTGACTTTTCTTTCAAATTTGGGCGAGTGTAGCGTTTCCTTGTACCGCCCAAAATGAATGGGAGTCTGGATCCATGATTTTTGGGGGTACATTAAGAAATCCCTCCTACCCCCATGCGTAAGCCTATGACTTATTTGTGACTTTTTTTTAAATTTTGCAAGTCATATTTCTTACACCTTTGGGGGCCAGCCGTAGGCCCCTGCCCCCCAAAAATGGGGCTGGCATGGTCATTTCTGTGCTCTACTGCCCCAAATTAACAACAATTCACACATTTTGGGAGTAAACCTATGACACACAATTAGTGGTCGGCGGGCTCCTGGTCCATTACAGAACCTCCCAGAATGGACCTAGGTCGAAGAATAAGAAGAACTTCGAACTAGGAAAAATCTAGAATAGAATAGAACTTATTTGCATGCTCATTATAATTACAAAAAAAACATAATAAGTCAAGTATAATTGAAGCATAACTAAACATATTTAAGGCATCAGCTCCGAAAACTGGCACAAAAGAACTCATACACATTCGCAGAAATGTAAGGCAGCAAGACGCACTATTCAAAAGTACGCCAAAAATTATTTTACGTCAGTGATCTTTTGGAGCTTGGTGGGGGCGACATTGGTGAATTGTCGGCACATTGCGCGACCGGAGGTTTCCACCATCTTGTAAAAATGGTTAAAATATCTCGGCTTCTATTGAGGCTACATAAAGACAAATATGGCGTATTAAAGGAGGTAAAATTTTTCATGTTTTATGTGCTATACATTTTTTTCGTAGGACTGATAGCTTTTTGTTTATTGCGAAAGAAAGTTTGAAATGAGGGCGCGGCTCGCGGTTCTCGCATTTTTCTCAAAATGGGTAACTCCTACGAGAAAATTGTTCTACAGATTCTTTTTTTTTTAATTCTTATTTTCGAACAATAGTTTGCAATACAGCGCGCCGCAAACGTCGGCATGTAACTTTTTTTTTGTGGAGGAGGGAAAATCTTCAAAAGAAATCCCCCCTAGATGTTGTGCGACAGGGTAGTGTGAGATTTTTACTCATTAAAACCACTCCTCTCCACTCGCGCATTACTTCTCGGGGCAATCCATTGCCATTGTCGATCGATGGAAGTTTATTCGTTCTCTTCATCGGATTCGTTGTTGATGCCGTCCTGCGAAATTGCAGTTTTGGCATATAACAGAGCATTTCATTCCTGCTTTGCGGCAACTATAAGTTGTTCCGCAGTTCCCTTTGCATTTACAGGCTATTAATTTTAGAAGTTCGTCGGATGCAGCTTTTCCTGTGATGGTTTTCGGTTCTAGCCCACAATTTATCCTGGTCCATTCCCATTTCTCAGAATTGGGTTGTTGACGAATTTTCAAAAATGGTGAAATATGGTAGTGGAGGACTTAATTTAGTTATATATTTAATTTTGAAGAAAAATTTTTAGCGCAACATATTTTAAAAAATTGTTAAACTTCGACTATTTGAATGTGCCGCGAAAACGGTAGTGACATCATAACGGCAGTTAGATGTGAACTTATAAGCAGAACAGATGAAGACGAATAAGTTGACATTGCTGACAAGACAGAAAATAATCTCATATGTCAAAAGTAAATTTGACGTTTAGCTAGCCGTGATTGATGTTTGCAGTTATTGTTAATATTTTTTTACAAAACGACTGAGGCAGTATATCTGTAAAAGCTAATTCTGACATTCTACTTGCGGTAGATATATTTATGGTCAGCGAATTTTTAAAAAGTGACGATCGTTTTGGCATTGCAATGGTTGGAAGTGCAAAAGCTGCAAGGTACTTACGTTACAGCTGCTATAGACAGTACAAACTATTGTAATTTCTGCAAGAACTTCCTTTATCTTATCTTATCTTATATTACATAATATGTCTAATATGTATTTTATTATTTAATTTAGATGAATTCGTTAACTATACTTTTTATTTTATTAAATATTTCCTTTTCATTGTTTTATTTCCTATTAACTATACCTATACATGCGTATCTAACTGAAAACAACAAAATAAGTTTATCTACTAAAGAAATTATTTATTATCCATTGATACTCACTCCTAAGAAGAGTCAAAATGAGACTTACGAAGATATCAAGAAAGGTCTGTATTATAACAAAAAATAATAAATAGGTAAGTACTTTATGCTAGTATCTATCCAAGCAATAAACAATGATATGTATTTATAACCACATAATTCAAAGGGCATTTATAACTACAATCCAACGCATTCGTAGCCATTTCCGACTGATTGTGTTCACCCACTTTAGACGACTTTCACAGTTTGTTTCATTAGTTTTTCAACGGCGAGTTTTTAAATTTCCTTTCTTAATTTATTGATCATCCTAATATTATGGGGCGTCTAGGAAGCTTCATAAATAATCAATAGCTAACAAAAACAACTGCACTTTATTCCAACATAAACTAGATAAAATACATAAAAGCAGATTAAAGCCATTTCCCTCCTTTTAGGAAGTCAAAGCATGAATAACATTCTAATCTAGAGCCGTTAAGAATACAGTAATATTTCCCTGTTTTATCTACCAGTTTGGCGGGTAATTTAAATTTGTAACAGCTAGAACGCCACACAAGTCTTGTAATGCGGCTGTTTTTCCTACAACATAAACCCATATTAAAAATCAAATTCCTACATTAAGATACAACTTACCACAAATAAAACGCTTAGAATACATTGTAATTTGTTACTTTACTTGAAATGGTCTCCACAATATGGAGACGATCCTTCTCTGGTGGCTTTGAATCATTCATTATTACGTTCAGCGTTTATTATTGGAACACAACAGTTTTTCTGGTGAATTGGTGGTATTATTTACACAGTACGGCAGAAAACACTATCTGTACTTATATTTATCCATAACTAATATATAAATATAATGTCAGATTAAACTGTCGTGATTGTCTTTTTTCTCCGTCGCTATCAGCGAGTTTCTAAATTAGTACGCGTTTCTCGTTGTTTTATAACTAATTTCTCTACAGACTGCCGTTATTATGTCATCTCCGTTTTAAATGCATGTATTTTTGTAATTAATATTATAATATTATAAGACTTTCTTTTCAACTTCTACATGTTTCTAATGATTTTTTATGAATAATTGTTATTGTTTAACATAGATTCTCCTCAAATTTTAACTTAGTGCAACAATTGTGAAAGTTTCCAAGCCACGTTTTCACTTGCACTTGTTTGTGTCCTGAAAGTGTGTTGCCGGGTCGCATCCGATGTCGGTGGAAGTGATGCAATGTTCGCTTTTGGTTTTGTAGTTGCTCTTACAAAACGTTTGTAATGTAGATAATTTAACTTTTCTTGTGCTTCGTTCTCTATGTACAAAGCAAGAAAAAAATGTTCCTCCTGCGGTAGCGAGTAGTTCGGGGGAAACTTTTTTTTTAATTTTCAGATGCTTCCAAATGATCGTTGTTCTTCAAAGTAGTGATGAATTTCGATTTGCCAAATCCAAAAAGAGAGGTAGTCGTATCGCACGCGGTGAAGGCGTGTAGAAACAGGATGTTGTCGCTTATGACATTATCCTATCGAAGGATTGATTAGGATTGATTGAGTGCTGTTTCTCGGAAATTTTTCCTTTCGTGAGTTTCCTTGATACCAGCCAGTCCTGTCAGTAACACGAGAAGATCGATGTCCTCGCCTACGATTGCTACAGAATCGTAATTCGAAGCAGGCCGAATGGCAATGTTTACTATCTTGGTATCGGCATTTTCTTGAATGGGTGTGGCTCTTATTTTGTTCTAGTTCAAATAGAAGCATTTTTATACATTTTTTTCTTTAATCGTCTTATTTATATTAATGCCCTGGCGGGCGGAGTTTAGCCGTAGGCTACTCTACCACTCAACCAGGACACACACCCACACACACACACACACACACACACGCACACACATAGATAACTTCACAACGCACATTTCCTGCGACATTGCCATCTGCCGCAGCTGAGACTCGAACTCAGGAGAGGAGAGCGACTAGGTGTTGTTTCTCACACAACCGCAGTCTAGCCCACTACTACCGTCTTGGCAACACGTGAAAAACGCCACTACACATCCATACCCTAGCCAAGATTTGAACCCAGGACCTCGTGGTCGCAAGCCTAACAAATTACCAAATTACATATTCCTTTATTTTATTTAACTATCATAACATGTCAATAAATAAGTCATTAATATATCAGTTTGTGTGACACAATCATTGTGTCCGGTGAATGACTTCCAAGATCATGTATTATATTGATAGCTGGTCTCTATATAGTTAAACCATATTTGTTTATGAATATCAAGCGATTTCAAACTTGATACCTACTAATTCATTTTTACTTCCACATCCAGTGGAAGTATAGTAACGACAAAAAAATTTTTAAAAATTTTTATTGTTCGAATAGGCTTAGAATGTCACGAAACGTCGAGATTTTAAGTTTGAGCGAAAAAAAAATTTCTGTCTGTCGGTCTGTCTGTAACTTTTTTTGTGCGCACGTTTACTCTGGAACCGTTTGAGATATTGACTTGAAATTTGGTACACATATGTACTTTAACGAGATCTAGAACTAGATTATATTTTCGTCTTGTTCCGTCGAAGACGGGGTAAATTTGGGGAAAATAGGTAAATCAAGCAGGTAAGAGTCCATAAAATTGGTATTTAGCATATACAAGAGAAGCTGAGGTCTCAAAAAAAAATTTTGGCATTAGCCACCCCCATTACCACCCCCACCCCATTATTAAAGGGGATGAAGAAAATGTGATTTAGGGTGTGTACAAGAGCCAGAAACCTCAAAATGTTTTTTTACTTCATCCACCCCCTATCACCACCCCCACCCCGCTACCGATGTGGGGTATCGTTTTATGGGTTTTTGGGGTAGAGGATTTCAAATATTATATTATTAAAGTTCCATAAACAATTATTTTCATATACAAAATTTTTTCGTTGTGAATGACTTAGATAAAAAATTTGGATGTGGAAGTAATGATTCCTTGGGCAGCGGTTTTTATTTTATTGTGGGTAATATTTGATTGTGTAGGGAAAATGAAATAAAAAACCCTACTTCAGATGTCAGTTGTTAAAAAAAGGTTATTGCGATGATGGACAAATTTTTTGATGTGTTATAGATTTCCGTGGAGGGTCAAGGGGGGTAGAGGGGATGGTGGTAGGGTGACAGGTTTTTATGGAATGAGTTATTCAGGGAAATCAAGCTTATCACCTTAAACACTGCGCCACCGAGCATCCTTGTTTTTAACGTCGGTTAAAAACTTTTCTTGAGTCGTCAATACCTTCATTGAATGTGTAATCTCTACAATGTTGTTTTCTCGCCCTTCGTAGTCGATTGGAAGAATCTATTTTTTAAATTTTATTCTTGATCGATTTCCATGACGCAGAAAAACCAGCAACGAAAATTCGACTGTTCACTTCGAAAAGTATAGCTATCGCTGAAGTAAACTATGAAAAAATCGTGCCGCATTCCATACCAATTGTATTGTACAGTCACCGTACAATCAATGTAAAGCATTTCTTCTTTTCTGTACAGCCACGCGCTGACATGCCGACTTGTTCGAAAATAAAAAATTTTAAAACAACCTGTAGGTTTTTTCCTCTGCTATACTAATTTCATATAGAACAATTTTCTTGTAGGAGTTATCCATATCGAGAAAAATGCGAGAAACCGCGAGGCGCCTATTCAAACTTTTTTTGCAATAAACAAAAAGCTATGCGAAAAATATATATATAATAATATATATATAAAAATAAATATATATTAATACGCCCTGTTTGTTTTTATGTAGCTTGACAGGAGCCAAGATATTCGAAAAAACGGCTCTTAACCGTTTTTCCAAGATGGTAGAAACCTCCGGTTGCATAATGTGCGACCAATACACTCACCAATGACCCCCCCAACAAACCGCAAAAGATCGCTGACGTCGCATGACTGTCGATTTCAACAGACATACTGACTTGAGTATCAATAAATATTAGTTTTAGCGGAAAAATCGTAGAGACCCAAAAAAAAGCTTAAAACTGAAGATTAGTACAGTACCTAGAGGTAAAAAATATGCAAAACTTCGAAATAATGTCATATTGAACGGATTTCGTTCATTTTTGGCAGTATAACAGTAAATGCTTCACAGAAAAGTTTCTATATTGTGCGGGGGCTTGCTAATTTATAGAGGGTGGATGCCACCCCCTCTCAGGGGGTGGCACCTAAAAAAATATATATTTATTGGAGCTGAAGTGGAATCAAATTTTAAGAAGAAAAGGTTCTATGCAATATTTCACATAAATTGATAGTTTTTAAGTTATAACGACTTCAAAATTGAGATTTTAGCTTAAAAAAAGGTATTTCTAAACGGCTTTCGTCAAGTATCTTGAAAAGTATTACTTTACCGAAAAAATGTTACAGACCAATTACAGAAAGTACAAACTGGGAATTAATTATATTTTTTGTTTATTCATGTAGGATTAATAATTTCGGAGATATTTAAGTTTACATTTGGCATCCAAGTATTCATAAAATAATTATTTAGAGTGAGAGTTAAATATCTCAGAAACTGTGACACCTACGTCAAGGATGCTAATAGGTAGAATAATAATTAAGCTTTCAACTGTGTTTTTTTATTTGTTTCTGTAGCATAAAAAACAAAGAAGTTATGACCGAAAGTTTTTAATAACAACGTCGCCATTTTGTTACTGTAATTAGCCAGTAATTAAAAAAAAAAGGAATTTCAAACACTGTTTCTCATTAACATATAGCATGACGTAGATGCTCAATTTTTTTGGTTTGTATAAAGCACTTGCTTTAGAAAAAAGTTCAGTTTAAACTATAAAGGTATTTTCGATAAAACGTATTTTTTTTCCTTTTCCAAATATCTCAATAAATATTAGTTTTATTGAAAAATAGGTAGAGACCAAAAATAAAGCTCATAAACTGATAATGAATTTCGCTTGTTTATTTATTTACATAGATTTATTAGTTTCGGAGATATGAAAGTTTACAAATGGCGTCCGAACGTGTATATGACGAAAAATGCAGTTTAAATGTTAAATATCTCAGAAATTGTGACACCTACGTCTCGCATGCTAAGAAATGAAATTAAAGACAATTAATTGCGCTTTCAAATTTTTTACTCGTTCCTGTAGCATAAGTAATAAAGAAGTTATGACTGAAAAATATGCGTATTTATAATTTTTTATATAAAAAGGTCGCCATTTTGTTACTCTAATTAGCCAGTAATTTAAAAAAATTATCTCAAATACAGTTTTTCGTTAAGATGTAGCATTACCTAGATGCTCAATTTTTCTTGCTCATTTAAAGTACTTGCTTTAGAAAAAAATGCATTTTAAACTTTAAAGGTAATTTCGAAACACTTGGATACCAAATATAAACTTAAATATCTCCGAAATTATTAATCCTACATCAATAAACAAAAAATATAATTAATTCCCAGTTTGTACTTTCTGTAATTGCTCTGTAACATTTTTTCGATAAGGTAATACTTTTCGAAATACTTGACGAAAGCCGTTTGGAAATACCTTTTTTTAAGCTAAAATCGCAATTTTGATGTCGTTATAGCTTAAAAACTGTCAATTTAAAATTTGATTCTATTTCAGCTCCAATAAATATATATATTTTTTAAGTGCCACCCCCTGAGAGGGGGTGGCATCCACCCCCTATAAATTAGCAAGCCCCCGCACAATATAGAAACTTTTCTGTAAAGCATTTTCTATTATACTCCCAAAAATGAACGAAATCCGTTCAATATGACATTATTCCGAAGTTAAAACCTCTAGTTACTGTACTAGATGAGTTTATTGTCTTTTCATTTTAGTAGGATTGACGATTTCGGAAATATGGAAATTTAAAGTTGGGTCACAGAAGACTAAACAATCAGAATCGAAACTCGCGGCTTATCCTTTGTACAATTTAACTCCAGAATCGTCCATCTTGCTGGAATAGATATCAGGGGCGTATTTTGTAATGTTGTAGTCAGGACCGCATTTAGTAATTTATAATTTAATTTTGCAAGTCTTCAACTTTCTTCAAATTTGCAAAATCACTCTTCCTTAATTTTCGAAAAGTTGTCTTGCTATGACAATGCCAAACTTGCCATTTTGTTCATTTTTTTTTTCACTAAAAAGAGTGTCAAAGTCCTATACATTTTTGGTTTAATCAAATTGGTATATATATTATAAATTAATAATCACCATAGAAACGAAATGTAATACAGAAATTCGTTTCATAACATACGCTAACTCAAATATTCAATAAAAGTTTGTATGTTATTTAGAATTTTTCTAAACACGATAACTTCTTTTAAGTCCGGTATTAAGTCTAACAGGACTCTCTTGTTTCTAATTTAGTATGTAAAATACTCCATATTGAAATTTAGCTATAACCGTCATACCAGGGGTGATAATTAATAAGAGGCGTGTAAACTATCATATTTCATTAGGCGTGCATAAAATCTCATATTAAGGCTAGGATTTTGCAGAGTGAGAGGGAAATATGCGTTTATTTTCGGTTTATTATAAGTATTGAAAAAATCATAAATGGTATAATCTTTAAAATAATTTCAGATACTTCCCATTGCTCTAAGGAATACAACCATATATAGATTTTATCACTAATTTTGTATATAGGCAAATGCCATACTTTAATAATGAAATTAGGCACTATTTTCATTGACAAACTACGATATTTAAATACAACAGAAATTTATAATAAAAAATATATATAGTTGTATTTGTTAGATCAATAGCAAGTATCTAAAGCAGTTTTAAGATTATACTAAGTGTAGTTTTTTAAATTTACAATAAATCGAAAATAAACGCTTATTTCCCGCTCACTCTGCAAAATCCTAGCCTTAAATATCCATGTTTTATTATAATTCTAAAAAATTACCAATATTTTTGATTAAGCAGAGAAATATGGAGATGTACAAGATATGAATTAGGTAGATTGAGTAATATTTCAATAGTTATTGAGGTATTTTCAAAGACTATTATGAAACAAGTGAAAAATTAAGCAGTCGGGCGTTGCTCACTGCGAATGCCTATATTTCCATGAAAGAATGCTAAGCATCAAAATATTGTTTTAGCTTAAATTAATTTATCCGTTTCACATTTTGCAATAAAAATGTGAAAAATTAAAAATATGTATTGAACTCCTTATTGGCTTTTGCTAATTATTATAATTATTTATTTTCTTTAGCTCGAAATTAATTAAAAGTGTTAATTAAAACGTTTTAAATCGTTCATTCAAATATATACAGATTCAGAAAGTATTTGTTTTTGGTATTGCACTAGTTTCAACGATTTAACCGACCGCCCACAACAAAGTCTACCAGTACTCTAGCAGAGCTAAAGAATGACACAATTTTTTCTATAACTATTCGAATATTTCACTAATAAAGTTATCCCCAATGTTGCCAGATGAGTACTTTGAAATTTCTATATAATGCTCCTGAAAATTATTAATTTCAGTAAATCAAAAGTATCTAGTGAAACCTACTTTCTCATTTCATAGTTAACTAAAATTGTTATAAATCATTGTATTTTGTATTCTTCTGTTTTCATAATTTGTATTCTATGAGTTATTATACAAATCAGATATTATTGTAAATCTGGCAACTTTGTATTGAGCGCCCGATTATTTGTCGTTCTATTCCTAGCCCAGTCGATGCCCACAAAATTTTGCAAACTAAGTAAACTTTTTTTAATGAGTTCATGAATGTGTATAGAATAATATCCTGAAAAGTTCACATTTCGCTCGGGTGCAGAACATAATAAAAAATGTGAAAAAAAAATTTCTGTCATCCATTTTTTCAAAATTTTGAAGATGGAAATTGTAGCTTTCTAATGCTTTTTTGTTTTAAACAATACAAGCAAAGGATGGATAGGAAAAATATACTTATATATGAGTACACTAGACAACTAAAGCTGATATAATCACTATTTGAAGACAAGGGCGGATCTAGAAATTTCAATAATTTTTTTCTCGTCTGTGGCGCATGGGACCCATACGAAATATGGGAAATAACATCTAGAGAAGCACTCCTCTAACGGCCCCTAAAAAGTTTTGAAAAAGCAGTTTGCGAAAAATTTTTTCAAAATTCGAGTGCCCCCGAGCCAAGGGACTCCCGTTTAAAATTATTATTTTTTGTCATATACATTTTACTTTTCATCAAAATCCAACAATAGGTTTTGGAGTTTATGAAAATATTTTTATTACTAACTGAGATACAACGAATTGAAATTTTGTAATTTGTTAAATTGTAAATTAAAAAATTTCAGTTCATTGTATTTCAGTTAATAATGAAAATATTTTCATAAACTCCAAAACCTATTGTTGGATTTTGATGCAAAGTAAAATTTATATGACAAAAAAGAATAATTTTAAACGGGAGTCCCTTGGCTCGGGGGGGCACTCGAATTTTGAAAAAATTTTTCGCAAACTGCTTTTTCAAAACTTTTTAGGGGCCGTTAGAGGACTACTTCTCTAGATGTTATATCCCATATTTCGTTTGGGTCCCATGCGCCACAGACGAGAAAAAAATTATTGAAATTTCTAGATCCGCTCTTGTTTGAAGAAAGGCTTAATATTCCTTAAAATCGCATATTACCAATAAATAATTGCAATCAAAGGTTTCAAAAACCCAGTTTTGCATCTACCTTATGCAAAGACCAAGTTTTGCAAATGAAATGTGCAAACACCAATAAAATAGTAAACAATTTTATTTAGTCTATTGATTATTTAAAAAAAAGATGAAGCAATCTGCCTAAAACTCTTTTATAATTTATTGTAGCACACTTTTGGTACTTTGTAATACACTTAGAAAATAGCAGCATTATGCATTAAAATTTTGACAGTTGTTATTCCAAAAGCGGTACCTAATAGAAAATATTTACTACTTATTTAAAAACATCTTATTTATTTAAGAACACATTTATAAAAAATACTTATACTCTTAGTGACACCTTAGAAAAACCCTCGTCAAAATCCTTAACATCACTAATATTTTATGCACTGGGTTCTTCTGCATGATCAAAAATCTTGTGCTTTTCCAAAAGATCGGAGATTGAAGATTTTTTCCACTTCAAACAATGTCTAATAGATGAATAATTTAATAACACTAATGAAATGATTGTAAAATAGAAACAAGTTCTAAAAAAATAATAAAAATGCTCAAATTTATCAAGACTTGTACGTAGTTATGCATCTGACAGAGGCAAACAAATACCAAGTTTTGCAGCTGAGTTAGATTTTAACATTTATTTTTATCAGAAAAATACTGACTACTCATCTTATTGGTTAAATAGTTTTGTAAACAATACAATCTTATATTTGAACATAAAACCAGCGTTTTAAAATTTTTGCAAAAACCGAGTTTTGCATCTAGTGTACTCATATATTATCACGCCCGAACTCAATCATCGCAATAAACAATATAGAAAAAAATAAAAGCCCTTCAAAAAATGTTTTTCTTCATTGAAAACTGTTGAAAAGTATGTACGTACACTTTATGATTATTATGGTTTATTAAGTTGTAGTAACGAGGATTGAAAAAAAAGTACATCTCAAATCATTTTAATTTCCCTGCTTGATGATTTTTTTGATAAATATATATATATTGGAGGCTGTAACTTGTCGAGAAATTGATTCATTGGAAAAAATAAAATATCACTATTTCGGAAAAAATGTATATTTTTCGAATGTTCAAATATAAAATCGTTTACTTGTACCTATGCATTATTTCGAAAATATGATCATGATAAGAAATTGCGATTTACACGATCTCATCCTTATAACTATGAAAATATCTTTGATTGTTTTGAATATAAACTCTGGAACTTTTCCATTACATTAACAAATGTATAAGGAATCCATTGGATATAGCTGAAATGTGGATAGGTGTACCTACCTGTAATAAATACAATACAGTAAAGGCACGTAAAAATTCATGCGAGCGAGTCAGCGGCTCTGTGTGGTGTCTGTGTATGCATTGATAATTATATATTTTCCCTCCATACTCATTATTTATCCTCCTATTCACTAAGAAAAATGTTTAAAACGCTTAATCACAAAGAGAAAAAAGCTTTATTTTACTCGATAGAACAGCTAAGAATTTTTAGACGTTCCATTCGCTGGCCGCGCAGAGTGACAAAGTTACTTCACTATTTTTTTACACGTGGTCTATCCATCTGTATTTTTTATTTTTCTTACCCTGACTTAATTTCAAAATTTTGAAAAAATGGATAAAAGAAATTTTTTTTCACCTTTTTTTTATGTTCTGCATCCGAGTGAAATGTAAACTTTTCTATACACCTTCCCGAACTCATTAAAAAAAATTAATCAGTTTGCAAATTTTTGTGGGTTTCACTATAAAATGTTCTCTGTCGTCTGGGCTATCCAGGAAGATGGCGATATCGATGCGCGCTTAGAAATGCGCGAATCTTCCCACTCCCTGCAAGATTCCATTCTGATCGTTTAGTCTTCTGTGGTTGGGTCTGAACGTTTATAGAAGTATTTAGATTAAATGTTAAATATCTCAAAAACTAGGACACTTAACTTCGAAAATACTAAGAATTAAAATTAAAGGCCATTAATTAAGCTTTCAAATGACTCTTTATTTGTTAAAAGTTAAAATAAGCGTATGTTTGTCTACCTGTGGCTTCATATCTCTTCAACGGGTGATCCGATTTTGATGTAGTGTTACCAGCATAAATATTCCCAATCGGTATGGCGGGCGACATCTATGATCTAGGCGGGATCACTACTCATTCAACTAGAATATCAAGTGGCGAGGGTGTGGTGCATTCTACCTTACCGGTAGTACGTAAGTTAGTTATAAGAAGCGCTCACAAGGAGGCAATCTGGGCGAGCGGCGAGGTGGGAGCAATATGCTAAGTGGAGGGCTGAGCGGCCACATTGCTTTCTTGTTGGTGCATAAAATATAAGTTTTATCTGGGAAAATTGAAAGTGATAATAACAATTCAGAAGTGCGATAGTGCCACGTGCAATTTGGGTGTTTTTTTGGTGTTAGTTTTTAGCGTGTTTTGTACCAGGTGTGGACAGGAGGGTGTGAAAGAGGTGGTTGGGCACGCTGCGGCGTACTCTAGAAAAACATGGCGGCGAATGAAGATGGTGAAATTGATGAACTTGAACTGAATTTCGAGGAGGAAATGCTAGTGGCGGGTGATGAGGACACGGAGGCGATTGTCTTGCGTGTTTTCGAGAAAAAATTGGCGGGTCGGATTGGGGACATCGTCCAAAAAGAGACTGCAAAGGCGATTGATCAACTGGTGGCAGCCAATACGTCCGGTGGCGAAAAGGCGGCTTCCCGCGCATCAAAGGTATGCGAGAGCGAACGAAGTACTCCAGGCGGGAGCACTATCGGTAGGCGGTCGGCGAATGGTAACGACCTGAAGATGGGTAGCGACATGGTGGAGCCATTTGACCCAGACGACAAATTCGTCAACGTGGACAGGTGGTTGTCCATGATTGACCAATTAGGCGTGGTGCATGGGTGGTCAGAGTACGAGAAGTCGTATTTCATGCAGATTAAGCTACGCGGCTCGGCGAGAGCGTGGTTCAATAGGCTGGACGATTTTTCCTGTTCATGGTGTGAATGGAAGGCAAAGTTGCGGCAGGCGTTTCCAAGGCAGAATGATTTTGCAGTGTCTCTGGAGGAGTTGGTGGCGCGGCGAAAGCTGCCAACTGAAACGATGACGTCGTATTACCACTCAAAATTGGCGTTGTGTGGACAGTGTGGCGTTATAGGCGAGAAGGCGGTCTCGTGTGTTATACGTGGGTTGCCTGAGGAGTTAAGGGCAAACGCGTATGCATGTAAGTGTGCTACCCCTGAGGCGCTCTATTCTGAGTTTTTGGCGGGCTTGGAGAGGTATCAGACACCAATGTCGACGGCCCTGAAGAGAGGAGACCGGGCAGCTGGATCAGGTGGACCAAGGCGCACTGGTCGTACGTCTCCAGTGGCGGAGAGGCAGGCAGCCACTTCAAAAAAGGATGCTCGGTGTTATAACTGCCAGAAGCTGGGGCATTTCAGCAGTGAATGCCGAGAACCACAAGCAGATCGGTGTCGATTGTGCTACCAGGCAGGTCACAAGCAGGTGGACTGCACCAAGCGGCGACGCACGGACAATGATGGTGGCTCTGGAGGGCGAGGCGTCAAGGTTAGGCTGGTGAGTACCAACTTTGATAAAACCTACAGGCGGGTGGCTTATATAAATGGCGAAAAGGTAAAGGTGTACTTAGACACAGGATGTCAATGCAATTTAATGGCGGCTGATTGTGCAGAACGTCTGAGGCTGCAGGTAAGATCAGAGACAACATTCTTGCAGGGTTTTGGCGGTGGTCTGGGAGCAGCACATGGTGACACTACCTTTAAATTGGTGATAGATGATGTTAATATTAATGTTAAGGCGTTGGTGACGTTATGCGACATTTCTGATGCTGAACTGGTTTTAGGGCAACCGGCAATAGGCGAGAGTGGCGTGACTCTTGTCGTGCAAGGAGGAGTGGCGAGGCTCTGCAGGAGTAATGAAGAGTCCAGAGAGGTTGTCGAGGCGGAAATGAGGAGCATTTCCCTGGAGGAGACTAACACAAGGCGACGTGTTGTTCTCAGAGAAGATGTCATTGTGGAACCAGGCATGGCCGAAATGGTGGGCGTTACCATAGAGGATACACAACCTGGAGAGCAAGTATATATGAAGTACAAAGTGTTCAGAGAAGGTGAAGGAGGGAGTATTGTGGCGATGCCAAGCGGAGTCTTGTGCCAAGGCGATGATGTCAGGGTGTTGGTGACAAATCTCGGCGATACGAAGCTACAGTGGAAGAAGGGGCGTCTTCTAGCAAGAGCGGAGTATTGCAGGGAGGCGAAGCAAGAAGACATGGCGACGGGAGAAAAATGCAGGGTGAGTACAATTTCTAGACATGTTAGCGATTTAGAGGTTACGATAGGTGATGTATCAGAGCAGGATAAAACAAAATTACTGGCATTGCTTAGGCGTAAAGCAGATTGCTTTTCAACAGGCGAACATGATTTAGGTTTGACACATTTAGGCGAAATGGAGATTAAACTTAACAAAGGGGCGAATGTTTACTATAGGCCTTACAGGTTATCGTATTCGGAGAGACAGAAAGTACGTGAAAAGGTGCAAGGGCTAGTAGAGAGTGGTGTGGTCAGGGAGTCAAACTCTGATTTTGCAAGTCCTATTGTGTTGGTGGCGAAGAAGGATGGCGGTATCCGATTGTGTGTAGATTACAGGGCGCTGAATGCAGTAACGGTGAAGGACAGGTATCCATTACCTTTAATTTCAGATCACTTAGATCGGTTGGCGGGAAAGAGATACTTTACCACCCTCGACATGGCGCAAGGGTATCATCAGGTGCCAATGCATCCTGATTCGATTCACAAGACGGCGTTTGTCACTCCTGATGGTCAATTTGAATATATGAGGGTACCTTTTGGTTTGGCAAATTCTCCTGCGGTGTTTCAGAGAATCGTCAACAGGATGTTAGGAGGGTTGCAGCATGATAAAGTCTTGGCGTATATGGATGACATTTTGCTTCCTTCGGTGACAGTAGAGGAAGGGCTACAACTATTGGAGCAGGTGTTATCATTGATCGATCAGGCGGGCTTTAAGTTAAATTTGGCGAAGTGTTCGTTTCTTAAAGACACTCTTGAGTACCTGGGACATGAAATAGGTGCTGATGGTATTCGTCCAGGTGTAAGGAAGGTGTGAGGCAGTTCCCTACTCCAACTAACGTACATTCGGTGAGGCAGTTTGTTGGTTTGACCAGTTATTTCAGGAAGTTTGTGAAAGACTTTGCACTTTTGGCGCGACCACTAACCCAACTAACGGCGAAAGGAGTTGAGTGGCAATGGGGAGAAGAGCAACAAAACTCTTTTGAGACTTTGAAACAACGGTTGACAGAAAGCCCGATCTTGGCGTTGTATGATAGTAAAGCGGATACAGAGCTTCATACCGATGCAAGCAAGGTGGGTTTGGCGGGAATTCTTTTCCAGAAGCAAGCGAATGGCGAATTGCAGGTTGTTTCTTACTTTAGCAGGACTACCACAGCGGCTGAATCTACTTATCATAGCTATGAACTTGAGACATTGGCGGTTGTAGAGTCGATCAGGCGTTTCCGAGTATATCTTATTGGTGTACACTTTAAGGTAGTAACAGATTGTTCAGCTGTTAGGGCGAGCTTGTTAAAACGAGATTTGGTGTCTCGTATAGCAAGATGGTGGCTTACGATACAGGAGTTTGATATGGAAATCGAGTATCGACCAGGTGATAGGATGAAGCATGTGGATGCTTTAAGTAGGAATCCGGTGGGTGTAAATGTGATCAGTGTGACTGAGGCAGACTGGTTTATGGCTGTCCAGTTGCAGGATGAAAAGGCGCAGGCGGTTGTCAGGGCGTTGAAACAGCGTAAACCAGACAAGGAGATTAAAAAGAATTTTAGGATGAAAGATGGGCGTTTGTGGCGTAAAACCGAACAAGGTGATCGTTTGTATGTGCCATCAATGGCGAGATTTAATTTGATGCGGAGGCACCATGATGAAATAGGTCATCCTGGGTTTGAAAGGTGTTTTGAGCTTGTTAGGCGGGAGTTTTGGTTTCCTAAGATGAGGAGGTTCATCAAGAAGTATACTGTGGCATGCATGCAGTGTGCGTTTGCAAAAGGTGAGTATGGCAGAGGCGAGGGGTTTTTGCACCCTATTGAAAAGAGGGCGATTCCTTTTGACACGGTGCATGTAGATCATTTAGGTCCATTTGTCAAAAGTACACGGCGTAATAGTTACGTATTAATGGTGATAGATTCTTTCACAAAGTTCACTATAGCTAAACCCACACGAACTTTGAGTTCAGCTGAGGCGATCAATCGATTACGGTGGATATTTGGTGAATTTGGGTACCCAAGGCGAATAATCTCTGACCAGGGATTGGCGTTCACTAGCAAGGAGTTTGCTGGCTTTCTGGCGGAAAAGGGTGTGAAGCATGTGAGAAATGCCATTGCAACACCTAGGGCGAATGGTCAGGTGGAAAGATCAAACCGCACTATAGTCGAGGCGTTGACCGCAAGTGCAGGGAGTGAGGCGACATGGGACGAGCAACTACCGGAGATAGTGTGGGGCATAAATCATACTGTGAATGCAAGTACTAGGTTTTCTCCTGCTGATTTGTTGTTCTCCTACCATAGCGGGCGGGTGCCAGATCTATCAGGCTGTTCAAAAGACACAGCTAAGGCGGAAAAGGCGAGACTCCTAGGAGCTAGGCTGAAGGCCAAGGAAAATTTGGCTAAAGTCTCTAGGCGGATGAAGGCGAGATATGATAAAGGGCGTAAGGTTGCAACCGACTATAAAGTAGGTGACTTGGTGCTGTGGCGACAAGCAGCGACGGCCGCAAAGGAGAGGGGTGTTAATCGAAAGATTTCAAACAAATATGATGGACCGTATCGTATTGCCAAGGTGCTAGGTAATGACAGGTTCGAAATCGCTTCTCTTAAAGGTGTACGAGGGTATAAGCGATTTAAGGCAGTGGTGGCTGTTGATGCTTTAAGGCGATATCGTAGTGGCGCATGTGTGGCAGGCGAAGAGTATGAGGAGAATTAATGAGGACATTAATCTTTTCAGGATGGCCGATTGTTACCAGCATAAATATTCCCAATCGGTATGGCGGGCGACATCTATGATCTAGGCGGGATCACTACTCATTCAACTAGAATATCAAGTGGCGAGGGTGTGGTGCATTCTACCTTACCGGTAGTACGTAAGTTAGTTATAAGAAGCGCTCACAAGGAGGCAATCTGGGCGAGCGGCGAGGTGGGAGCAATATGCTAAGTGGAGGGCTGAGCGGCCACATTGCTTTCTTGTTGGTGCATAAAATATAAGTTTCATCTGGGAAAATTGAAAGTGATAATAACAGTAGTTTTTTTTATTTGAAAGAGTATTTTGTCGAGAAGATTATAGGCCCTATTAGATTTTGATGTTTGGTCGCCATCTTGAATTTCTCTAGAAATTGTCCGATTGAAGTAAAATTGAAAATGTGCAGACAATTATGGTAGCCGAACATAATTTAGGCCTCATTTTGATTCGGTCATATGAAACTGGTACGATTAGATACATTGATCGGGGGTTTTTAAAAATTTTCAATTTTACTTGTTAGAGTTTAGGTTTTCTCTTCTATTTGTCGCAATTATTAAATTAAATTATCGCGAAACAATTTTCCTTTTCATCAAACTCGTTTGTGCCTGAATATAAAGTATGAATAATTAATAAACAAATAAAATATTTAAATAAATTTATTGGTCATGTCAAAATTAACAGGAATGTTCTCAGTATATTTTAAAATATATAACTCTCATAATAAATTTTTGTGTGCTTCGTTTTTTAGTTATTTAACAAAAATTAACCTATACTGTATAAATAATGGTAAACTTAAATATTATAAAGAAATTGACAAATTAACTTCTTTGTTGGCTTTACATATGTCTTGTGTTTCCAAAATTAATTCCGGACTGATTGGCACCTTTGTTGCTTCCCATTTGAAGCCCAATAATGGTTTGTCCAGCCTTAAGTTTTTCCTCTGAAAATGTTCTTTCATTTTTTTCCGCCTCTTTTGGTCCAATACTGGGTTTACCATAATTACCAGCCTGAAAATATTTGCACGTATAATAATAAAATTAGCTGTTTATACGGGGTGTCCAAAAAGACGTACTTTTCTAGAGTAGATAATATATCATCAAATAAGGGGAGTTTGCTTAATAAACAAATGCCTTCATTTTTGTGAAGTTAAATCCTGGAGCCTCTCTTAAAAAATTTTTGATGTAAGTTTTAATTTTACATAAAAATAAAGTACTCCTGTTTAAAGACATTAAAATCCATCCTTTTGAACGGATTAAAGGGAAGTCATACTCAATAAATAATAAGCGATGACCGGATTTACTGCATTACTTTGATTTTGTTTAAAAATTCATGAAATTTGTTAATCAGGTAGTTTCTAGCTTTTTAATTATTAAACATTTAATTCGTTTTAAACTTTATAAACATCAGTTTTATATAAATTTAACATATATTTATAGAGATCAAAAAAATGTAAAATTTACATTTTTTTACAAAGTATCAAAAAGTTTTTCATAGGACGAAAATAGCAAACAATTTCAGTGTTTAAAAATAAATTGTTAATCCAAAACTGCTCATAGCAGTTGCTATTATACATAAAACAAATTAAAACATTAAAATTTCTGCAGCCAATCAATTCAATTTAAAATGTATTTTGACTCCACTATTAATACCTAAGAATTTCAATTTAATATCCATTGTAGTAGGTACTGATTTTTTTATATGAAAGGTGATAAAAGAAACTTGAATACATTCAGTATTTGGAAAACTGTTCGCATTAGATCATATAGTTATTAAGCAAACTACGCTTATATTTTATGTACTACTTGTTCTAGAAAAGTTGGCAGGTTTCTTTTGTATATTCATAATTATTAAAATATTTTCACCCGAGTATGCTTACCTTCCTTCCTAGAGATTGTAAGCAAATTACAACAGAATTAAGGTTTTGTCTTTCCCAAAGGTCTACTGTTTGGAAAGTTTCTTGAGGAGGAACGCCCAATTGTTTGGCTGCGTCCAAAAATGCATTTATGTTTTCCATACATTTAAAGGCCATGGCACTGCTGTTAACTTTCTTTACGATTCCAGGTTGAATGGTGTTGACTAACCTGAAAAGAAAGTAATTTTACAAACTACTTTTAATATCAATATATAGTGCGCAGTGACTTGCTGCTAGAAAATGCCTCGATACTTCCACTTTTGAGTAAAAGCAAATCCTTTTAACCATGAATGAATAAAACAAGTTAAAATAAGTAGATTTTCGAACAGACCCACCTCGAGAAATCATGCCTGCTCGATATTTCTTCTTTCTCGGCGCAGATACTTGCCAACTTAGGATGGTTGACTTAGTATTTTAAAATTTTATGAACATCAACTACCACTGGAAATAAATACTACAGAAATCGATGATGGAGACGGTGTTGAGAACTATTTTAAACTGCATAGTGTGAGCTGGCAATAAGACCTGTGCTTTATTTAGCACTTAAAAAGGAAAGTAAACGAAAATGAAAATCAGGACATGTGAATACATTTTGGAGAATTTGAAACATATATCTTGTAAGGATATCGGTAATCAACTTCAAGAAAAATGTCTTGCTCTCCTCTTTTTCCATTCACTCACGGGTTGTGATGTTACGTTTTCCTTTTTTGAGAAAGTCTGGAAAGCTTGGAATTTCTTTTCGGAGGTCACTGCCACTTTCATAGATTTGGTTAAAGATACAAAGCAGCCAAATAATGAATAAAAAAGAATGCTCTCAAAGTTTGTCATAATAATCTACCATAAGTATTCCGATACAGATAATATCGACCTGTGCCGAATATTTGCACAAAAATAATGGACGGTTGAGACTTACCCCCAACAATGAACCTTTGCCAATTCACATCAATAGATGTATTTATCAAGTAGGATTGGTTTGGTCTATGCTCTGTCACAGAACTCCCATATCCATTCAAATGGGAATGGATTATGGTTAACGATAAATTAAATTAAAAAAAAATAAGAAGTGTAAAATTTGTGAGTGAAACTGCAAATGTTTTTGAAATAAGTTGAAATTAGATTATTTACTTTAATTTATTGTCATTATTTAGGTACTACAATTTAGTTATTTTATTCTCTCTTAAATGTTTTTTGTTAAATTTAACAATATGTATATATTTTTTTTGTTAATGCGTTATAGAATAAGAAATAGTGAAAGTATTGGGCTTTTAATATACTGTTATTAAAAATATATTCTAATACAACTACATGTGTTGTTTTTTCCTTGCACGCCATTGGCGGCCTTATTTAAATAAATAACATTTTTAAATTATGTACCAATCGATAGAAAAGGTAATATAATTTTTTATATCTAGTCTAATTTATTAGGTCGCTAGGGTGACAGCCAAAAATAGCTGGAATGTCCTTTACGTTTACGCAAGAAAAAATAGTTAAACAAAAAATGTGAAATAGTTTTTAAAGGGCAGAGACAATATTTCTCGCGTAGTAGTTTTTAAATAAGATTCTAGTGCAATTACATGTGCAACTTCTTCTTTATACGCCACTGGTGACTTTATTTAAATAAATAACATATAAATTATATATATATATATATATATATATATATATATATATATATATATATATATATATATATATATATATATATATATATATATATATATATATATATATATATATATATATATATCATCTGATAGAAAAAATAATGATCTTTATTTTTTATATCTTGTAAAATTTTGATTTATTGGGCTGTTTTAGAGTTACAGCCAAACGTGTTACTGTCGGCAGGCTGCAGCGGGGGGGCCTTAGGGTAAAAACACAAAGAAAGCAGGCAACCTGCTTACTGGTAGTCAGCGCCTATAAGCGCCAATAATTAAGTACGCTTTTAAACGTTCCCGTACATAGACAAAGCCGGCTACCAGTAAGCAGGCAACCTGCTTTCTTTGTGTTCTTAGGGTAAAAACACAAAGAAAGCAGGCAACCTGCTTACTGATAGTCAGCGCCTATAAGCGCCAATAATTAAGTACGCTTTTAAAGGGGTAAGAACACAAAGAAAGCAGGTTGCCTGCTTACTGGTAGCCGGCTTTGTCTATGTACGGGAACGTTTAAAAGCGTACTTAATTATTGGCGCTTATAGGCGCTGACTACCAGTAAGCAGGTTGCCTGCTTTCTTTGTGTTTTTACCCTTACCCTTTTAAAAGCGTACTTAATTATTGGCGCTTATAGGCGCTGACTACCAGTAAGCAGGTTGCCTGCTTTCTTTGTGTTTTTACCCTTACGTAGGAGAAAATAATAGAAAACAAAATAAGAGCGTACACAGTTTTAAAATCATCTGATACAAAATTTTGTGTCTGTAAACACTTCCAATTTTATAATTTATAAACTCAGAATAATTCACGTTGTACTCAAAATGCGTTTCTGGAATTGCAACCTGAGATATGAACTCTCAGGGTCTTATGCAAAATGGGTCTCACGCGAAATTTTATGCTCTATCGAATGGCGCCAAGATCATTTCTCTATTTCCTACCGTTTTAGAGAAAAAATATGTACATAGGCAAACGCAAGTCTCCCCTTTGATAGGGTGGAGGATTTGCTTTTACTCAAAAGTGGAAGTATCAAACACCTAAGTCACTAAGCTAATAGTTTTTCTCGTGATGGACAGAATAATAGTACAGTAACTATATACCTTATAGTCTAAGACTAGTGGATTTTTTTGGTATTTATTTTTCAATTTAGTAAATGCCGATAGGATTGTTCTTCGTTCTTCGGCGCGACGTCTTCAAAATGTAAAACAATTGCAGGAACGTTGAAACAAAAAAATTTTGAAAGTACTCACAACAGCAAATATTTTTTATCTAAATCAAACGTTTCTTACGCGTTTTTTCAAATTTCCATAAAATAAATAACTTACTTTTTGTTCCTTATGTTTCGAAATCTTCCATATTATGTAGTCAGATTTAGGAAAGCAACGTTTCTGCTTTTTATTATCACTATCAATTTTATTTTTTCATGCGAATTTTAAATAAAAGATCCGTTCTCTGTTAAAAAACAAAAATTGATCTTGGAAGCTATAAGAAATATCGAAACTAACATTTTACGGCCCCCCTCTCTGGAAAATTGTTTTTTTATTGCGTGAACCACGAAGAATAGAGAAGAGGGGCAAGCATGCCGTATTTTCGTCAAGGCCATAAAATTGGAAGATAGAAGGCCAAGGACACGAATGTGCAAAAGTAAACAGTTATTAGCAGAGTTCGTATCTCAGGTTGCAATTCCAGAAACGTATTTTGAGTACAACGTGAATTATTCTTAGTTTAGGGTGACCATACGTCCGGAATTTCGCTGGAAAGTATTATAAGTGTCCAGCATAAGTTCAGCATTCAGATTATAGTGAAGTTACAGTATTACATTTTGTTTGGAAACATTTTTTTTTTTGGATACTTGCTTTTTGTTTATCAAAAATTTTGTCTCCCCCCCCGCTCATCAAAAAAATTTTTGTTATTTTCAGCCCAAACTGAAGGCCCAGATCCGCCCTTGGCAGAAGTGTCCAACATTCACTTAACAAAAATCTGGTCACCCATCTTAGTTTATAAATCATAAAATTGGAAGTGTGTACACGTGTACAGACACAAAATTTTGTATCAGATGATTTTAAAACTAAAATTTTATTATGCGCAAAGTAAAATAAAATATTATATCTTGTTTACAAATAAATTCATACTATCGAAAAATCTGCTATTCTCTTAGAGACGACCTTTACATTCATATTATTTTTCCATGGAAATTAAGAACACAAAATGACAATATCGTTACGTTTATTACCTCTGCGCGGCACGTGGCGACCCCCTTTTACTAGAAGATTACAGTTACACGCGGAGACCCAACTTGAACCTGTTTATTTATTTTATTGGGCTGCAAATGCGTGAAATAATTTAGTTGCAGGGTGTTAGCACTGGAAGTCAATTTTCTGCTATTTAAATTTTATAATTTGCAACTAGTAGCACATGAAGGACACATTCGTAGGCAGAAACAATTTGTACAGTCTTTTCTTTCAAATTAGTGGCGCATATAAGATGTATTATCGATAGTGACAATTTGTGCAGTTGTTTTTTTAAACCACTGGAGCATATAGGAGGCATTTTCATTAGTGACGATTAATACAATTTTCTATGTTAAATCAGTAGAATCATTGCACCACTAATTTCAATAATCAAAGCATTCTAATTTTAAGTACGCACGTCGCTAATTTGAAAAGAACTATTAAATCGACAGCTCCCTATTGACGGGGCAGTTAACTTAACTCTCCAAGAGTACGGATTAACACTCTTCCTCTTTGGTAGAGAAATCCCAAAAAAAAATTGATGGGGGGGGAGAATTCCGAATAATTTTTTTTTTTGATGAGCGGGGGCAGAAATCCAAAAAAATTTTTAAAATATGCTAAGAAACACTTTTCAACATTTCAAACCGGGCCCCCTAAATAAGCCCGGACCCAGAGGGAATCCCCCCTTTCGACAGGCCTGGAGATAAGTACATACCATGACCATCCCAAAGACTAGCCACTATTCTAGTCCATCTCTACTAACAACTGCAGCGACAGTTTACTGTGTCTAAAAAATACTTCGATTGTCTAGGCCCTAGGGACAATTATGAGGTCCCAGAACAGAGGGTCTAAAAAAATGTTGATACATTGTAGGTATTCTACTTTTTTTTATCAACAAACACGCTGTTAAAACCATTAACCCAAAATTGACTAACTCTGTATACAAAACCTCTTTTTCAATAAAACAAGTCAATTACTTCCACATCCAGTGAAAGTATAGTAACGACAAAAAAATTTTTAAAAATTTTTATTGTTCAAATAGGCTTAAAATGTCATGAAACGTCGAGATTTTAAGTTTGAGCGAAAAAAAATTTTCTATCTGTTTGTCTGTAACTTTTTTTTGTGCGCACGTTCACTCTGGAACCGTTTAAGATATTAACTTGAAATTTGGTACACGTACTTTAGCGAGATCTGGAACTAGATTATATTTTCATGTTGTTCCGACGAAGGGTTGGGGGGTAAATTGGGGTAAATTTTGGGGTAAATGGGTAAATCAAGCAGGTAAGAGTTGATAAAATTGGTATTTAGTATATACAAGAGAAGCTAAGGTCTCAAAAAAATGTTTGGTATTAGCCACCCCCATTACCACCCCCACCCCATTATTAAAGGGGATGAACTAAAAAATGTGATTTAGTGTATGTACAAAAACCAGAAACCTCAAAATATTTTTTTTACTTCATCCCCCCCCCCCATCACCACCCCCACCCCACTACCGATGTGGGATATCGTTTTATGGGTTTTTGGGGTAGAGGATTTCAAATATTATATTATTAAAGTTCCATAAACAATTATTTTCACATACAAAGTTTCTTCGTTGTGAGTGACTTGGATAGAGAATCTGGATGTGGAAGTAGTGATTCCTTGGGCAGCGGTTTTTATTTAGGTATAGTAGTCGAAGTCGCATCAGTAGATCGACGGGTGAGACGCAAGACGCAAAACCTTTGTACGCGCCGGCTAATTCCTTTGTCGGCATACCCGGCACTTTTGATATTTACTAAGAGGAAATATCTTATATCTATTACGCCAACTATACTTAAAGATAGGATTTTGCAGAGTGAGAGAGAAATATGCGTTTATTTTCGATTTATTATAAATATTTAAAAAGCCAAACATAGCATAATCTTTAAAACTGTATTAAATACTTGCTATTGTTCTAACGAATACAACTAGGTATATTTTTTATAGTAAAGTTCTGTTGTACTTGAATAGTTGAATATTGTAGTTTATCAATGAAAATAAGCTCCTAATTTCATTATTAGAGTATTATGGCTTTTAACTATATAGTTGTATATACAAAATTTATGATAAAAACTGTATATGGTTGTATTCCATGGAGCAAGTACCTGGAACTACTAGATTCATTTATGATTTTTTAAATATTTATAATAAACCGAAAATTTATGCATATTTTCTTCTCACTCTGCAAAATGCTATACCTATCCTTGAGAAACACGGTTCACTGCAGTATATCTGTCACATTACGCATATCCAGATAAAATTTAATATAAGTTCAAAGTAGGTATTACAAAACCAATAATGATGTCATAGTTTAACATAACAGAAATGTATGGACAAAAAAGGAAATGTGAGTCATTATCCAATTATGTAGACTTACTTGCATAGTAACGTTCCATCTTTCAATACTTCATAAAAATTGTCCATATCGCCAGCTGTATTCAAATCATCACCAGTAATTAAATTAATCCATTCCAAAGATTCCTTAGCTAAATCTTCACTATATTTAGCGTTGACCTGAAAACATATATAATTTTAATTTTTAAATAGATTGTTAATTTATTGTTTGTTTGCTTGAAAATTATTATGTTTCTAGATAGATAGTTAGGTGGGCAATATGTATTTGCAACACATATTTGAAAACCAGATTATTCATCTCATATTTCTATTTTCCATTTGCCAGAAATTACATGATTCGAACAGATTATAAAAAATAGAATATTTTAAAGAACTATACAATTAAAAAAAATAAATAAAAAAATTTGTATTTTATTTTCTATATCAAATTTGAATAAGAATGAATTATAAAACACTATCCCTCATACGACTTTTGTATACATGCATTAGATGTACAGTACTGTTAAATAAATAATTTAATTCGTAATGTTACTGTTTCCTGCATTAGATTAGGACAGAATTGAAAATATTTATATTTATGGGTTAGGTTTTGTTAAGCAAAAATTCTTAGTTTGTAGTTCTGTAAATCATACATTTATTAGTCAAAATGTAAATGCTTTGTGCATTAGGTTGTAGTAGATTTAAATTCCTAGGTGTATTCATTTTTAAATTGAAAAATATTGTAACATTACAATTTTATATGAACTAGATGACATCAGGCCTGTAGCTAAAAAGTGCTTTAAGGGCGGGTAAACACAATTTTTCAGGGGGGGGGTACGTAAAATTTTTTTTTTTTGTCCGAAAAAATTTTTGATAAGATATCCAAAAAAAGAATTTTTTTTCGTCGTAGGTCGGGCGAAAATTATTCCACGACGGGCATAGCCCGTCCTGCCCCCCCCCCCCCCCCAGCTACAGGCCTGGATGACATTAATTGCAAAATTTATATTTACGCATTAGAAACTTTTAGTTTCGATATACTTTGTATCCAGGTCTTGGAATTATTATTATTATTATTATTATTATTATTATATGAATTAGGTTATGTTAGTTTTATTACTACTAGTGTATAATTTTAAGAATTATATAATAGTATAATAATATGCGATTATTGAAAAATTATTCATAACAACTTTGAAATAGGTTTTCCTAAAATATTGTAAGGTTGATAAAACTGTGATTTCGCTTAATTTATACATCTAAAAATTTTCTGTAGATATATGTATAACGTTTAGATTATTTAACAATAAACTTTCACATTTTTTCTGAAATATTTTACTGAAATTTAATATGTGTATGCATTAAGGCATCAATTAGAAAGAAAAAACCGGCACACACCAACGCTATGAAAAATCAAGAAAAATGTCCATTATTCTATTAGGAGACTTCAATGCACATATACACCACACATGGCCTAACAAAAATGAAAACGCGCTGATTTTGCCAAGGGCTCCAGCAGCCTCAAGCAGTGTGCCAACCGATAACGACGGAAGAGGTTCGAAGAGCCCTAGAAGGCTCCAAGAACTTTGCTGCTCCTGGACCCGATGGGATTAACACCTTTTGGTGGAAAAAACTTCCGAGCACCCACCGCCATTTAGCCAGAATCTTCACCTCGTGGCTAAATGGAGAGCAGCAAATCTCTTCCTGGATTATCGAGGGATGAACCGTGCTGCTCCCTAAGAACGGAGATCTGGCAGATCCAGCGAACTACAGACCGATAACCTGTTTAAACGCATGTTGCAAGATATTTACGCGTATCTTGTACATGCGGGTACTTCAAGCAAGCGGCCCGGTTTACGAACGGATATACGAGCAACGTGGGTCTAAGAACGGTGTCACTGGCTGCAAGGAGAACCTGCTTATTGACAGATTTGTCACGCAGGACTCCGTGCAGTATAAGCGGAACCTTTCTATGGCCTGGATCGATTACCGCAAGGCATTTGATATGACATCTCATGAGCTAATTGTTCACTTGCTCCAATGTCTTGCGGTGCCCGGTCCCGTAGTGAGATGCATAGAACAACTCATGCCGCTCTGGAGGACTCGCTTTACTATAACATCTGGTAATGTCAGAGTCCAAACAGAGCCGGTTACGTTTAAGAGGGGTGTGTTTCAGGGAGACTCTCTCAGCCCCTTTCTATTTTGCATCTCGCTACTGCCGTTATCCGTTGAACTTCGCAGAACCCGTGGTTACAATTGCGGTACCCCCGGAGATAGGAGGCATAAGGTCACCCATCTATTTTACATGGATGACCTTAAACTTTATGCCTCCAGCGCCAATCTCTCAGGGTGGGACATGAGTACACTCAGGCTGTCGGTATGGAGTTCGGCTTGGACAAATCTGCACTGGTTCACCTCAAGAGAGGACGATGCGGTGACTACGGAGAGGACGCGCAGCTTGTAGACGGAAGCATCTTGCGCCACCTAGATGCCGGAGAGACGTATAAATACTTGGGTGTTGAGCAACGCTCCACCCAAGAAGTGTCAACAGTTAAAAACGCTCTCCGCGGCAAGTGTCAGCACCTCCTCCGGCAGATTTGGTCTTCTGAACTGTCGGGGAAGAATAAGGTGTCAGCAACTAACATGCTTGCCGTTCCGATCCTTCTACACTCCTTTGGGGTAGTGAAATGGACACAAGGCGAGTTGCGCCAACTCGATGTAGGAACCCGAAAGATGATGCATCTCAACAGAAGTTTGCATCCAAAATCGTCCGTTCCGCGGTTATATCTCTCACGACAGCAGGGAGGCCGTGGACTCTTGAGTTTGGAGTATCTACATAGCAGGTCGGCTCTGGATGGAGCTTGCAAGATCATCAAGAGTTCGGATCCCCTTCTCTACATGGTTCGCGACCATGAAAACGCAGGGACAGGAGCGTTATTATTCAAGGCAGCACAACGAGCAGCCGATGAACTTGGTCTCGACTTCGACACTGGGCGGGTAAACCCGAGTTCTGTCACCGAGCTGGAACCCGCTCAGCTAAAAGCCCATACAAAAGCAGCAGAGCAACGTAAATTTCTGCAGCTGCATAAAGATAAGCCCTTGCATGGAGTCTTCTACAAGAACATCGAAGACAGGGGCTTATCTGAGAAGCTGACCTTTGCTTTCCTAAGGTCAGCTGGGCTGAAGTCTGAGACCGAAGGGTTCATTATGGCTTGCCAGGATGGTGTCTTTAACACACTCGTCTATCGAAGTCGTGTCCTGGGTATAGAGGTCCTTGATGTAAACTGTAGGGCCTGCCGAAGGGCGCCGGAGACACTTATGCACCTGTTGTCGGCTTGTCCGACATACGCTGTCTCGGCCTATATCCACAGACATGATGGAGCATTACGTGTGCTGTACTATCATCTGCGGCATACGTACGGGATAGACGAGACACCAGTGCTGCCTTACGCTTCGGGGGATATTGAGTCCGTAGTGGGGAATGAGCGGTGCCTAATTTATTGGAACTACTCGTTTCCCACCCTCAGGCAAATACAGGCCAATAAACCTGATTTAGTCCTCCTCGACCATCAACTTAGGACAATGTTTGTCATTGAATTCTCCGCCCCAGGGGAAACAAACATTGTTCTGAAAGAGGAGGAAAAACGGACTAAATATCGAGATCTTCTCTTCGAACTCCGTAGACTCTATCCGGACCACACTGTTAAACTAGTGGTTCTTATCATAGGATGCCTAGGTGGGGTGAGGCGCACACTGCTTTCGGAATTGAAGACGATACCGGCATGCCGAAATTGGGCAGAAATCTTAGCCGGAAGAATGCAGAAGGCCGTTATCTTTGGCTCGTTACGCCTGCTCAGAGCACACGATTCGCGGACCCAGTGACCACTGACCCTACGGCGTAGGGAGTGGTCTCTGGTATTACCGGCGTACCCTCTCTGGCATCGGAGACAGAGAGAAGGGCGACTGGCTTCACAAAAAAAAAAACAAACAAAAAAAAATTATAATAATAATAAAAATAATAAAAATAATATCTGTTGAACTCCGCCAAACTCGCGGGTACCACTGTGGCCCACCCAGCAACCGGAGGCATAAGGTCACCCATCTGTTCTATATGGATGACCTCAAACTGTATGCCTCCGGTGAGCGTGAACTTCAAAATGCTCTAAGGCTGGTCGAGGAGTACACGCGGGCCATTGGTATGGAGTTCGGGTTGGACAAGTGCGCGGTCGTCCATCTCAAGAGAGGGCGATGTGGGGAATATTCTGAAGATGCGCAGCTCGCAGATGGAAGCATCCTGAGACATCTGGATGCCGGAGAGACCTACACATACCTGGGTGTGCAACAAGTACAGACGCCTACTCCGAAAGATTTGGTCCTCCGAACTTTCGGGGAAGAATAAGGTGTCTGCTACTAATATGCTGGCCGTTCCTGTTCTGCTCTACTCCTTTGGAGTAGTCAAGTGGACTGTAGATGAGCTGCGCCAACTTGATAGAGATACCCGCAAGATGATGAACATCCATAGGAGTATTCATCCTAGATCGTCCGTTCCTCGTGTTTACCTCCCACGTCATCGGGGGGGGGGGGGGGGCGTGGACTCTTGGGTCTGGAGTGTATGCATGGCAGAGTAGTACTGAGTATGGCATGTAACATCCTTAGGAGCTCGGATCCGCTCCTGCTATTAGTGAGAGATCATGAAATAGCAGGGGTGGGCGCAGGATTGTTCAAGGCAGCAAAAAGAGCTGCAGATGAACTTGGTCTCGTATTCGACGTCAGACGAGGTGGCCGCCACGGTGCTGATCCAGAGTCAGTCAACGAGCTTCAGCCAAATCGTCTGAAAGCCCAAATAAAAGCTGCCGAACAGAAGAGCCTGTTTAGGCAGCACGTCGATAAACCCATGCACGGTGTATACTATAAAAACATAGAAACACTGGGTTTATCGACTAGGCTGACATTCGCCTTTTTAAGGTCAGCTGGGCTTAAGTCGGAGACCGAGGGATTCATTGTGGCCTGTCAGGATGGTGTAATAAACACCTTGGTCTATCGAAGCCGCGTAATGGGTATAGAGGTTCCTGATACCAACTGCAGGACCTGCCGTCAGGCGCCGGAATCGCTGATGCATTTGCTTTCAGCATGCCCGGTATACGCGATTTCGGCCTACATCCACCGCCATAACGCGGCTTTACGAGTGCTATACTACTATCTACGGCACTCGTATGGGGTAGACCAAACACCAGTGCTGCCTTACATCCCCGGAAATATTGAGTCCGTTGTCGAGAACGAGAGGTGCCGAATTTATTGGAACTACTCGTTCCCGACCGTCAGGCTAATTCAAGCCAACAAGCCTGACATAGTCCTCCTCGACCATCAGAACAAAGTGATGTTTGTAATCGAATTCTCAGCACCTGCTAAGACAAACATTGCTTTGAAGGAGGGGGAAAAACGGACCAAATATCGTGATCTCCGGTATGAGCTCCAAGTGCTGTACCCAGACTACTCGGTCAAGATGGTCGTCCTAATAATCGGCGTACTCGGAGGGATGAAGCCTTCGCTGCTCTCAGAATTGAAGATCATACCGGCCTGTCAGAATTTGGCAGAATGGTTGGCAGGCCAGATGCAGAAGGCGGTTATCTTGGGGTCCCTTCGTCTACTTAGGGCACACGATTTAGGTATTTACAGTCACTAACTCCACAGGTCGTGGAGAGTGGCTGTAAGAAATTTGCCGGCGCGGCTACCGTGTGGTGTCGGAGGCCACGGAAGTCCTGTCCGGTAGCGGGCTACCCGAAAAAAAAATAATAATAAATAAAAAAATAACAATAATAATAATAATGTATTTATTTACCAAGATTTGAAAAAAATTAAAGGTACATTTTAATACACATACTTAAAAGGTTAAAAATTAGTTATAAAATTTTATGTACTTATAGTCCATTAATTTATTTTCACTGGGTGCAGTATTATAAAATATACCTATTTCTCAGTATTCTTTAACAATAATGCTTGAATTATTTATAATATTTTAGTGTCATTTCTATTTTTAAGATTTTGGCTAGTTTCACTTATTTAAAATAAAATTAAGTTAGCCATGGTGGTATTTATATTTTGATTTATACATAGAGTTAACGGCCTGGGTTGTCTCAGTTGATAGCGTACCGACTGTTAGATGAGATGTTTGATCACCCATCCAAATGCGGAGCTCGATCAGCGTTGCCTATACTCTACTGATCGAGTGTCGGAATTTACCAGTGACCGCATCTCATCCCTCTGTTTTATGCGGAAAGTATTTTAAAAAATCGCATATTGGAGCACCCATAATAATCTCATCGCTAGGTACATTATTATAAATAAAATATACCTATATTGCTTGAATTATTTATAATAGTGAAGTTTTATTTATATTCTCAAGATTTTCATTAGTTTCACTCTTTTTAAATTAAGTTAGCCATGGCGATAATGCGAGTTTTAAACAACTAGGTATTGCTATTTCATTATTTCACTTTACTCAAGAGTGCGTAACGTAAATTGTTCAAAAATATTGTATGCAATTTGCGTGTTAATGTGCCTTTTTTTACTCATGGTATTGAGTGACAAAATTTCCATTCGTAAAAAAAGTACCACTTTACACACTTTTGCAAAAATAATTATTTTTAGTAATAATATAAAAATATAAATAAAATACACGCTTAATTTGTTAGTTATGACAGAAAAGTCCTAATTTCCAACATAATTATGTTAGTGCAGCACAGTTTACTTCAGGGGCGGCTCAAGGTAAATTTTCCACCCGGACGGGAGCACTTTTTGGCGCCCCTCCCTAAGGTAATCACGGAAATTTCACGGACGTACTACGTACTAAAATGCAAGGATACCCTTTCGGGCTCCGCGATCACCCTACTTTTTAACTTAACATATGAAATAACGTAACCGTGTATACATGGCGGTCCAAAATTGTCTCTGGATATATTTATGTGGATGATAGTACATCCAAAAATAAAGATACTCTAAATAGATGATAAGGAAATTAAAGAGGGATTATAAATATCAGTTTTTCTACATCTTCGGACCGCTTTAAAATATATAATTCATATTTTAAATTTAGGTATGGGCATCAATTCACATAGAATAAGTCAAACCCTCTCTTCTGATTAAGGGAAATTGTAGGGGGTTGCTACCAATTTTTTACCCCTAAATTTCTTATTTCTACGTATTTATAAAAATTCGTATAACAAAATTATTTTCAATCACTAAAATTGTTGCATTCCGATAAATCATTCTCAAGTACAGATCAGTCGAGGGGGGGGGTGGTTCCCCCGTACCCGGGTTTGTTCGGAGGACCCGGTTTTGAAATGAAGAATTTTTTTCGGATTTCGCCCCCCCCCCCCCTTTCCCCTTATCAAAAAATCTTTTTCCCATCGGACCCGTATTTTCTCTCCACGGCGCTGCTCAAGTAATTTATATTTACACATCAATGTGCATTTAGAACATTTTATTAATAATAATTAATTTGTAATACAAATATCAATTTTTTTTGTCTATACCATCTGAACGCTATAATGAGAGGATTACCGACACTTTACTTAGAGGAAGGTTCTTCTTTATTATTTTAATATTTCATACAAAACAAATTGCGATTTATTTATTTATAAACAGTAAATTAAATGCAAGGTATGAAATACATAGGTACAGCTATTGTTGGTATAACAATTTTCTGAATATTCTGAATTTTTATGAATGAAAAGTGCACGTTGCCTGGCTTCATTTATGCAAAATCTTTAATGATCGACTCCGTGTCAGTTAATAATAGAGCAGAAAGCTTGAGGTATGAGTAGTAAGTTGTCTCATAGCTAAACAAACATATTTGCCTTACATTTTTTAATTATTTAGACAGCTTAAATGCTATTCGACTGTTCTGCATTATTACAATTATAACTGATATAGATTCTGATTTTATTTGATATTATTTTCCAACGAAAACTATTATTAAATTAAAAAGGTATATTAAAAAAAAAATTAACAATTTTTGCGCTCAGTTTGGCGCCCCTCCGAGTCGGGCGTCCCGGCCCGGGTTGCCCGGCCCTTAAGCCGCCCCTGGTTTACTTATATACAACTTTGGTTTTGAACTCTTTTCTCTGCAACTCTTACAAATATGTATTTCTTAGAATATATACTGAAGTAGTTCTGTAATCTATAATGCCGCTCTTATCAAAAACACATAAATTATTTATCTAAAGTATTTCAGGTGTAATATTTACGTTATTTTGTTATTAGTAGTAAATGATCTTCTAGAAAATGCCGCAAAAAAAGTCGGTGACCTCTAAATGGAGCAACAGTTGACACCCGTCCCGATTCCGCCGGGACTTTCCCGATTTTTAGTGCATTGTCCTGGATCCCGACTGGATGATTTTTAGTATATATTATTTTGTGAGGTAAAAGAGTACCTCTACCGATCGATGTATCGAGGTACCATGAATCGAGGTTCGGAGGATCGTGAATCAACTTATTTCCTTGTCATTCGTCTATCGGTATTTGCGGACAAAATATCTCTTAATTCTTACATAGAACGAGTGTTTTCCTATGTCTATGCAGTGGAAGAACGTAAGGAATAGATGCTCTGTGGAATATCGCTCAAGGCAGAGCTACAAATAACTGTGGATATGGTTATAATTAATATGTGCTCAGTTTGCCGAGAATTTTAAAAACGATACGTCTTTATAGCCCACTCGATGAAGGTATTTACCCACAAAAAGTTGCAAACTGTGTAAACTTCTTTTTAAAGAGTTCGTGAAAGTGTGTAGAATAATATCCTGAAAAGTTTACATTTCGCTCGGATGCAGAAAATAAAAAAAAGCGAAAAAATTTTTTTCAAAATTTGGATAATTTATTTATTTCTCTATCAATCATTGTAATTCTCTACCAGTTGTAAAACCGCAAATAACACAGGCCGACAAAAATAATTTGTTGTTTTAGAGACGTGACCCTAGTAAAATTTTCCGCTGAATCCAAAAATGATATAAAAAAAATTCTGACGTGTGGAATCCCCCCCCCCCCCCCAAAAAAAAAATTGTTGTTTTAGAGACGTGACCCTACCTATCTTTAGTAAAATTTTGCGCTGAATCCGAAAATGATAAAAAAAAATTCTGACGTATGGATTCCCCCCATACACCCTCAATTCCTCCCAAAAAAATTGGTTGTTTTAGAGACGTGACCCTAACCATTTTTAGTAAAATTTTCCGCTGAATCCGAAAATGATAAAAAAAATTCTGACGTACGTATGGATGCGCCACTAATTTGTGCCTAATAAACTTTTATAATAAAAAACGAAATATCAATATTTCAATTTGGAGACAATATTCTATAAATCTTATTTTTATAAATAAAATTAAAAAAAAAAATACTAGTTATTTATGAAGAGAAAAATATGATAAATTGATATTAATCATTATTTGTATTAGGTATATTAAAATAGCCAACAATGACACGCTTCAAGGTCTTCAATGATCAATGCTTACGTCTTATACATACATTACAATACAATGACGTATGTGTACTGTTCATTTCAGGTATATAAGTAACATAGAAAGAAATTATAAGAAATATAAAAATTCTAAAAAAGGATACCAGCAATATACTGAACAGTTAGTTTAGATTTGACTTTAACTGAATATACAGAGTGTTTCAGGTACTAGGGATTGCAATTTACTGGAACTTTTAATAACCGGTAAATCGGCAAATAAAAATGTAAATAACCGGTTAACCGGTATTTACCGGTAATTTTTAAAATGTATGATTAGGGTGGTGAAAATGGCAATTGTCTTTTTCCATGTACAAAATTATCTAAATTTAACAAAAAACATTTTCATATAATGTATACTTAATATAATGAACAAACTTAAAAGTTTTTTTATCAAAAGGAAAAAATATAAATGAAATAAATTTAAATAAATAATTATTCGGTAAATAACAGAAATATCAACTTAAATAACAAAAATTATAAACATAAACTCAAATAGGGCATTTACTCAATACCTAATCTAAAAATACAATATTTTTTTAAAATAGCCCGTTAAAAAGGTTCATTTTTCAAAGCGATATCGATATTTCTGCATAGAATACCACCAGTTGAAGATGCCCCTTCCTCAATCGATATTGGTGGGTCGACAAGTTAATAAGAAAAGAATTGGTAATAACATACTTCTAAATATATTCCACGGATATTTGCGGCAGTGAAATATTCAATTTCCTGTCGCAAGATATTGTCAATGTCTCTCTTGTATTTCTTAGGGCTTGGTGTTTGGATTTTACTTTTTATAATATTATGTATTTATTGTTAAAAGTGCTCAGTATTGGGACAGTCACTCTGTGTTTAGTGAATACTAGTCACTGACACAAATAGAAACGTTGAATACGTGACATATCGTAAGTTCAGAATTTATCGAAATAACCGGTAAAGAAAATAAAATAACCGGTAATTATCATCATGTGTTTTTTGTCCTGATAACCGGTTAACCGGTATTTCAATCCCGATCAGGCACGTGGGCATTAATTTTGTCAAAAAATATTTTAAAAAATCCTAATAACATGAGTCTGGAAATCATTATTTGGAGGGCTAGGTAAAGCCTTCCGAAGTAAGCCAAGAAAAAAATGACATAAGATTCAACAATTTAAAAAAATGATGATCAATTACGCAATAAAAAGCAAACTTCATAGGTTAATAAGTGCTGAATTAAGAAGTTTTTCCAAATTAGGGAGAATGGGAGAACAGGACATATTTATTTCATGTTTTCGAAGCCTGGGGAATGTATGTGTTTCTTCAGGTTCATATTTCTCGAAAACGGTTGGTTTTAGGGCGTTACGACAAGCTTTCCTGTGTAATAATTACCTTTATTGATATCACGTGCAAAAACTGGTTAATGTAGCTCAAAAGGTTCCAGATATTAGGTAAAATCTCAATTGGGTGCCCTCTTCAGAGGGTCCAAGTTCCCTCGATAGAAATTTCCGGGCCCATGTTTTTAGGATTTCTTAAAAATATTTTTAAAAAATTAATGACTGAATAACCGAAACGCCCTGTATAAATTCTATTAGCGATCAACTAGTCTCCTTCGGGCTCAACGTCACACAAACAATAGTGAATTTTACATTATTATTATATGTACGGACAGTGAAGTTGAGGAGTATCTAGGAAGACCTAGGAAAATTATTCTAAACATGAAAAATATAGATGGTAATTAATTGAATTTGATTTTTGTGCTGGGCCCTTTCAGTAGCAGCGGAACACACGGGCATTTTGCTAGTTTGATGTAACGGAAATTAAATTGACCCCTTTGCTAATAGAGAACTTACATAAAAATTAAATTTGGAAAATAATACTCACAAACGTAAGCTGATATCATTAAAGAAGCCGTAGTTCATTAAAAATAACATTTTTTAATGCCTTATCTTATATTAAATTCAACGTGTCCCCAGATTAAACGAAGAGCTAGCTGGGCACGAAATTTCGATATGACTCGGGTCATGAAAAATTTCCATAACAATAATACGTCGTACACTAAGGGAGGAACCCGATTTGGGAATCTGTTGACAGCTCGAGCGGGGAGGGGCACGGGTGAGAGCGGTGAAAAATGACTTTTTTTTCACAAAAATTATCGTGGTTACGCTTACAAATTTATAGAATAAGACATTGTGAATTACGTAATCGAAATATGAAGTTGCTGGTAGGTAAGGGATAAGAAGAGGTTGCTAACGAGTGTCAATTTGCCAAAAATTTATGAAAAGAAAAATTACTGCGGTTATGCCAGCAACTTATATATTTTGTTGTATTGTTGTTAATATCAATACAGTCGAATTGATTTAATTTAATTTTTTTGGGCGACAACATTCCACCTGACATTTACTTTTATTGTTGACTCTTATATGTCCTCCTGATTACGAAAAAAATATTTTTCTACGATTGTGCTGAAAGTCAAATTTTCTAACTCCAAATGAGTGCAGAAAATATCACTTTGCCGCACGCCGTGCGGCAAAGAATTTACCACACGCCTTGATTACATCTTCACGCACCGGAATAAAATAGTGTGTTTACCTTAAAGAATTTTATATTACTTATTGGTAATAACAATTAAATTCTATAAATGTATATTAATTACACATGAATTGCAATTACAAAGTCAAATTTTCTTACTTCAGAATGACAGCGGAAAATGTCACTTTAAATAAAATCTGACAAGCAGCAAATTTAAAATTTTGGAAAGACTTTAAAAAGGGAAATAACTTCACAACCGTAGAAAAAATAGTATGTAACACACGTGTGGCAAGCTTCATTGCAAAACTCGTATGATAGGAACACTCGTTGCGCTCGTGTTCCTACTTTCATACATCGTTTTGCAATGAAGCTCTTGCCACACTTGTATTACAATCTACTATTATTGTGTCCAAAAATTCCTTGTGCGTCAAAAGTTATATGCACTTTTTGACACGCTTTCGCGGATTTTCAACTTATGTTGTACTAGTAATCGGATAGGAATTTTTAAAATACTGGCTTATTTGAAATAAAATTCTTAAAAAATATAGATCTGTCCAATATGTAGGTACTCGTCAATCCGCCATCTTGAAAAAAAATAAAAAACCCCAAAAATGGCCGTAAAAATCAAAATTGAATATCTTTTCGATAAAAAGGAGTCATTTCACCAAAGTTAGCAAAAATAAAACTCGTTTACGGTCAAATATAATGCACCAACCGCGGACACCGCGCGCGCCTTATGTCAAATAGAACGATCAAAGATGGTGGACGAAATAAAATTTTTAATTCTTCGTCAGTTATCAAGAAGGCATTGTACGTTACTTTTTTTCTTTTCGGATTGTACGTTATTATACTCTTCGCAAAAACGAAGAGTATTGATTTATTTGATCGGCACATTTCTAAAACAGTAAATATCGCTCGCAGAGAAAAACATTTTCATATCATTATGTTAGTGAACGAATTCTGAACAACTTTCAAAATGTCCATCTGTCCGTCCATCTTTTAAGGGATAGTTCATTTTTTAAATTTTCAGTCAAAAAGTGCATATAACTTTTGACGCTCAAGGAATTTTTGGGCGCAAATATTTTTTTCGTAATCAGGTCATAATACATAAGAATCAACAAATAAATTTCAGGTGCAATGTTGTCGCCGAAAAAAATTAAATTAAATCAATTCCACTGTACCTACCTACTGATATTAACAACAAAATATATAAGTTGTTGACATAACCGCAGTAATTTTTTTCCCATAAATTTTTGGCAAGTTGACACCCGTCAGCAATCTACTTATCCCTTACCTACCTGTCAGCAACTTCACATTTCGATTACGTAATTCACAATGTCTTTTTCTATAAATTTTTAAGCGTAACCGCGATGATTTTTGTTAAAAAAAAGTCAACTTTCACCGCTCTCACCCATGCCCCTCCCCGCTTGAGCTGTCAGCAAATTTCCAAATCAGGGTCCTCCCTTAGTGTACGACGTATTGTTATGGAAACTTTTCATAACCCGAGTCATATCGAAATTTCGTGTCCAGCTCTTAGACTAGATGGGGTACCGCACTCTTGTAAACTTGTTCATTTTTGATTTGCTGAGAAAAAGTCATTCTTTATAAAAAGGTTTGCTTGTCTTAGGAAGTCATAAACAGTTGTCAAACTTAAGAAAAATTGTACTAGGTATTCTAAAAGTTGGAAAATATCGAATCGACTACTTAGTTACCTATACCTTTCCTTTACATTTTTATTGAAAATTTTATTTAACAATGTTTTTTTCAATTATGAAGAAAAGCTTAAATACGGAGTTTAGTTGTAAAATAAGGAAGTAAAATAAGAAACTTTCAAAAGAAAATAACATTTTATTCAACTAAGTTGAAGCTATTCCACATGTAGACCTCCTACTAGTACATATTTTTCTAATCTTTTTCTAAATTGTTCATAGGCAGATAACATCACATCTTCATTTATGGTTGCAACAGCATCCACAATTTTTTGCTTTAATTAATCTACATCGTCTTCGAAATTGTTTGCTTATACTTTTTACTTTAAATACCCCCAAGAAGTAATCCAACGGGATTAGATCTGGCGAACCGGCTGGTCATGCTGTTGGTCCATAGCGGCCAATTCATCTCTCATGAAAGTGATTGTTTAACTAGAATTTTAGAATGTGCTGGGCATCCACCTTGCTAAAAAATTACACAGGCCTACAAAAAAAGACCTTGTCCTAAGGTTCTTATCTAACTTTTCTAACGTATTTTGACGCGCTGAAGCTAATTTTGGACAACATTTTTTTCTATCGAGTCAGTTTTCATCTACCATTCTCTAAAAAGGGCAAACAAGGTCTTGTTTGGCCTAAGGTTCTGATTTAACTTTTATGAAGTATTTTGTCACGCTGAAGTTATAGTTATATTTGGACCAAGAAAAATGTTCTACCGTGTCAGTTTTTCTCTACCACCTCTTTTATCCCATAAAAGTAGCAAAAAAGGGATTGTCCTAAGGTTTTGATCTTTTCTGAAATATTTTGATGCGCTGAAGCCAATTTTGGACAAAATAAGACGTTCTATCGTGTCAGTTTCCCCTCTGTTACCCCTAGGAGATAAAATCCTTTGAATATGAAGTAGGTATTAGCCGAAATTTATTGATCTTTTACGCCCATCTTAGTGTTCTTGTACAGAGTCTAAAACTACAAGGGTAGCAGTGCCATCTTCATTTAATTGTTTTTTTTGTTTTTTTTTTATATTTGTTACATCCCCAGTAGAATCTTTATAAATTAATTTACGTACTGCTTTGCAAGTTACTTTAACATCTGAATACTTCTCATTAAAAACTTCTATTGCGTATTTATAAGAAACATTTCCGATTCCATAGCATTTGACCAAGTAAATTCGTTGTTCCAGGGTTTGCATAATTCAATAATCAATCATTAATATTTTTATAGAAAATACAAAATACGAATAAATATCTATTAGACTGACATTGACGTTAATGCATGGCATTACTTGATATAATCTCATCTGTCTATACGTATTTAAGCTCTTCTTCATAATTGAAAAAATTTGTTTAATGAAATTTTCAATAAATATGTAAAAAGGTAGTTTGCTTAAAGTCGATTTCACATTTTCTAACTTTTAGAATACCCTGTATAATTAAATAAGGTAGAAAGTCATCAGCAGTTGCTTATGACTTCCTAATACAGGCAAAACTTTTTATAAAGAATGACTTTTCCTCGACAAATAAAAAATAAGAAAGTTTACAAGAGTGCGGTACTCCATCCGGGGACAAATTGTATAAGCTATTAAATTCTGCGTACTTTAATCTATACTTGTTACTGGCCACCATTGACTGTGACGTCAAACAGTGTCCTGACATATGGCACCACAGCCGTAGACCCGCTCAGACTACGAGAACGTATTCGATATTCGTTTGCTGTTTCCCGCTCAACGTCACAGCCATTTCCGCGCCCATTATTTTGTTTGAAATTAATAGCTAGCGATTACAACTCGTTACAAGTTAAATTTTGCGATTTAAGGGCTAATATTTTTTTCCATACAAATAAATATTTTAATGAAATAAAAAATATATGCAAGTTGCCTATTGGCGGTATCCTTATAGAGTTTTTGTATTCCTGATATCTGTGAATTGAACTGCACATCCTTACATACAGTGTGACCTATTCCAAGTGGAAACACATTCGGAATTCAGTTATTGCTCATCCAGTTTCAACCAAATTTGGATCGGTATCAAAGATTTTTACTATATCCTTTTTTAGTAAAACAAAACATATTTCATTGGCGTGCATTTTTATTAAGAAAAGAAGGGTCGATTTTTCGAGAAATCTTGGGCATTTTTTTGTTGAAAAACTAATGCAATATTATTGATCAGCATGCTGTATTCAGAATTTAGCGACCCACTTAAAATTTTGACGACCCACTTAAAATTACCTATTTTAAACATTAAATAATCAATAAATTGGTAACGAATTTTTTTTTCTAAAGAAAGTAGTTCTTTATTTTCTCTTTAATAATCCTTAACGCTCGAATAATTTACAGGTCTGATGACTCAAAGTTTTTAGCAATTTTTCAATGAAAATTCTTAGCCCTCGAAATTTGAAAGTTTCGATAATATGGGATAGTAAAAAAAAGTGAATTTAAAGAGAAAACGAAGAATGAATTTTTTTTCGAAAAAAATTTCGTTACCATTTATTGATTATTTAATTTAAAATAAGTAATTTTAAGGGGACCGTAATTTGAAAACCAAAAATCAAAATGTTGTTAAATTCTGGATATAGCGGTTCTACAGCATGCTGATCAATAATATTGCATTAGTTTTTCAACAAAAAAATGTCTAATATGACTTCTCGAAAAATTGACCTTTTTTTTCTTAATAAAAATGCGCGCCAATGACTGAAATAAGTCTTGTTTTGCTCAAAAGGATATAGGTCTTTGATACCGATCCAAATTTTGTTGAACTTGGATGACCAACAACTGAGTTACGAAGATGTTTCCACACTGTATATGAATTTGTATAATATAGTAAGAGGATCGATCAACGCGTTTTGGTCATCTCACAAAGTTACCGATTCGATATAGGACTGAGTCATACTCATAAGTGATGAAATAGTTCGAATTAACTAAATATTTATAAATAAGTGAGAACACGATACAATATACATTACTATTACTAATGTTTTGTACCGGCAACCTTTAAGTAATGACGCAATATTTTAATCTACTGGTGGTTACTGACATTGATAAGAAAAATCTACTAACAGTGATATTTGGAAATCGAAGGATATTAGATCATTGAACAAAAATAACACTCAAGTTTAGTTGTAAAACCCATTGTTATCGGTTCGTGAAGTAAGCATGTTATTTCATATTAAAAATCTTCCAGTGAGGAAGATTTTTTATTGGCTTTTCCATTTGTTTATTTACTTATCGTGATTCAATAGAGTTTGTTAGCCACTGATCATGCCGAATCTCAGCTATCTACCAATTTTTAAAACAATTATTCATTTGTTAAACCGAATTAGCTTTAATATTTTTTAATTATTTGTTCTGTATTCTTATTAAGATAATCAAAACCATAACCAAAAATATTTTAAAACCATATGTTGTTAAACTAGTGGTCAAAATATGTATATTTTAACAAAGATTTTTTTTATTCTATCATATAAAAATAATGTACCTATAAAAGATAGACGCAGAAATAAAATCATTTTTGTTTTTAAAACATACAAAACTCCAGTCGCCATATCATTTATATGAATGAAATTATCATGAATATGCCAGAAACGCAAATTTTAGTCAGTCGTCGCGTGCAGAAGGGTATGCAAATCGATTTTTTTTGTTTTTTTTTGTGGCTTTTTTTTTAATTTTAAAGTGGATGCCAATAGTGCCAAATGAAAAGCCGTGAAAAAGAATCCAGCGGAAATTCATTGGCATGCAGTTTCCGCGCGCAAAACAACTTTGGATGCGCACATTAAATCGTAAAATTTTTTGGTGTTCTTGATTTTGGATGATTTTGATTTTAGATTTTTTTTCAAGGCTCTTCGTTTGGCACTATTGGCATCCATTTTAAAATAAAAAAAAATACACAAAAAAAACAACAAAAATCGATTTGCACACCCTTCTGCACGCGACGACTAAAATTTGCGTTTCTGACATATTCATGGTAATTTCATTCATATATATGATTGGCATGCATTTTAAAAACGTTGCACCTGACTGGTCATGTACCGCCAGCCTATAAGCAACAACTTACGGAGTTATGAACGAAACACTTCTACATATAATTAGTCCATTGATATTAGATCTAAAATCGGAGAATAAAGGAAATAAATTATGTTTTGCCCTTTGGGGATTATACGCGCCATATGGCTACTTTTAAAAAAACAAGAGTTCCCAACGCACAAGAGGAGCTTCGTCCCCCAAAAAACACACCTAACATCCCTGTCGCGGTTTTTCACATTTTTCCGCGAAATAGTTGGTCCCACAGAAAATTTAATACTCATTGATAATATTCTACATAAAATTTGCTACAGATAAGGTTCTATACATATTTCCGATAGGCGCAGGCGCAATAATTTTCGAGTAATGAGCCAATAAAGTAGGGGGTTGGGTCCTAATCGGCGCGCTTAGCATACTCTTATCAAAATGTATAGGACCGAAGTTGTATAGTAATGGATGATTCTCCTGGTCAAGAAAACGAAAAAAACAAGATTTTTTTTTCCTAAAATACTTTCTAAGCACTCTACGATGCTTTGAAAGTACAACTTGAAACGGACTTCTTAAACAATCACTCAGTGATGTTGAAAGAACATACTTTAACCAACAGGAAAATTGTTTTCATAATAGTTAGTACATGAAAAATTTCATCAAAAACTAACCAGTGGCGGGTTGGGGCGATAGAATCTTACAGAATAAAGTTATTTGCAACCGAATGGATTTTTGCTTTGTTGATTTGGATGCGCCATCTATAACTAAAATTTTTGTCTTTATTCAGTTTTTTCGTACATCACGAGTAAAAATTAAAAAATATCGAATATCCTGAGCACCGTAGAGCGCTTAAGAAGCATTTTAGCAAAAAATGTTATTCTTGTATTTTTGCTTTCTCTGACGAGAGGAACCACCGTTGAAAGTTTGTCATGACATCATTGAAACACCCTGTATATTGAGAATATGCGAAGTGCGCATCGATCGGGGCCCAATCCCCTAGTTTGATCGCTTATTGTTCGAAAACCATTGCGTCTATCGGAAATATATATGCGTAGCACCTTATTTCTAGTAAATTGTATATAGAATACTATCAAGGAGTATCATTTTTTTGGGGGGGGGCCAATTATTTCACGCAAAAAGGCGAAAAACTACGGCGAAGTGTGTTAAAGGTGGTTTTTAAAGGTGACGCTCACACTTGCGCCTTGGGAACTGTTTTGTATTTGAAAACGCCATGTTACGCGTATAATTTCCAGACGGCAAAACATAATTTATTTCTCGTATATTTTTCCTAATATATGAAGTTTACCAGACTATTTAATTGAATTATATACTAAATTAAATTAATTATTCTCTAACGTAGCTTTAACTGTTACTTTCAAAACGACCTCATATGTTACTGAATGTTTATTTTATATGCATACCATATGCTATTACACCTTATTTTATACTTGCTAACGGAGTGGAATACACAACTAACTTCCGTTTACACAAGTAATAATAATAATGGAGATTCACAAAAGAATATTCAAAGGTATTTATGATCGTTCAAGGTCATTAATAAATATGAGTATAAAATTAATGTTAAAAAAAATAAAAATAGATTTACTTAATATTTTTTTATAAGTGACATATGCCGAAAAATAAACTTGGAGCACATTTATGTCCATAGTTCAAATAGTCAGAAAATTTTTTTGCTCAAACTTAAAATCTCGACGTTTCATGACATTCTAAACCAATTTGAACAATACCATTTTTTTTGTCGTTACTATACTTCCACTGGATGTGGAAGTAAAAATAAATGAAAGTGGTTGTTGACACATTACAATCACATGGATAGAATGATATATCGAATACGGAGCTAATGAAAAACATAAAAACGTTGCAATAAATCACCAATAAAATTGGGATTGTGGACTAGGTTTGCCGAAGAGTGGAGATCCCGCATAAGAACACGTTGTTTATGTTAGAAAACATCAAACAAAAATGATAAAATAACAATCTTCCTCTGGGAGGATTAGATGCTTCTGAGCATTACACACGTTATCGACAGTGACCAAATAATTTTCCAAACTTACATAACATCTAATTTGGAAAATGTTGAGTTTCTAAAGACATTATGCCGCCCGACGAGGCGAAATTTTAGAAAATACGCTACATGCGCTATGAAAGTACATTTTTTATTGTCGCCCGGTAAAATGAAATTTGAGAAGTGCATCAAAATCCGAAAAATTTCTGAAATCTGACAAATGTGTATGTTCATTTTGGAAGTACACTCAAACTTTATTTTTGCTAACTTTTAACCAAAATTATTGCAAAATGAAACAAGCATCATAATAGAGGAGACAAACGTTTCCCTTAGATGAAAGAGGATCGATATCCCATCTATACATTTAGAACACAAGCCATTTTCTTTTCCGGTTTGCCAGCAGCTCCCGCTGGACCGATTTTGATTGTTCTGTTTTTAAAATAAAGCTCTTTATCCATATATGTGTCATCGCTAATTTTTATTTTCTTAAATTGTTATTTTCAAACATAAAAAGGAAAAAGAAGTTGAAGTAAATAAATGAACCTCAGCGCTCGAACTATAACGTACCGATGGCCCCTGTTACTTCAAACTGCGCATGTAGGTGCCGCAGTTGACCGAAGAGATCCGAGTAGATCAGACAAGAGTTTTTATCATGGAACAACAAGTTATTCCCATTTTAGGTTACGGCAATTGTTTATTTGTTAATTTGTTTATTTTTTAACATTATGAAGGTGTTTTGTTGTTTGTGACCCATCTTATACACGGCCCATTAATAATTTACCTGAATATGAACATTTGTTATCGTTATATGGTGTATACGTTGATAACAATGAAGAAAGTTTTGACGTGAAAAAATCACTTTCCGAAATGTCTCCATATCATATTTCAGATTATGCAGATACGAAAATTAAGCTTTTTCATTCCGTTAGTATTTAGTCTGTTTGTATGTCTGTCGGCGTCACATTTAAAAACCTATTTGATGGGTAAAAATAATATTTGACAGGTAGTCATGCTATTGCCAAGAAAGAGATAAAACTGCGGTGCCCGGTGCGAGTGCAGGGATTCTGGTCTGAACTGCAGCATCATGTGCCGAAGCTATAGATGATCCAGCTGCACAAACAGCCAGTCGTGGATATGGATGATGATCCGGATGACCCCACTTCCCAATAGATCAATAATGTTAATTGTCTAGCCGAATAAAGTCATTTACTGAGTCTAACAAGTTAAATTTCATTCAATAAATCTTATAAAACACCAATAATATATAAACAGGAATTCGCAACTGGTCTCATCAGCGCAGCCAGGGCAGTTCCACCGGGCACATGATGGGCGCAGCCGCGACGCTGTGACACTCAAAGTGGCGTAGCTCCGTAACGGGTGACGCTACAGAGAAGGTAGACACACCAATGGAAAGCCCAAAGTATGAAGAGAAATGTTTATTCGGGTACGTTTTCCCTTCCGAGTCTCCATTTATCCGCAATGGAGCCATTTCGAAATTTTCAATTTTTGAAGTTTTGACAGCACTAGAACGGAAAATTATGAACGACATATGCATGGAATATGTGAAATACGAACGAATATGCTACTCCGCAGCTTTTATGATCATTTCGACCCAAATCGGACCAATAGCAACCTTTTTGCTGCACTTGCCAGCTCTGCAATTTCTGCGACTTAGGCACTTGTTGCTTCGCAAAAACAGGGAAGCCGACAGGGGAGAGTAGGGGACTTTTTGGTACGTGTTGTCCTGAATCAAAACTACAATCCTGCAAATTTTCAGCTTTACAATAATTAATTCCGGGTAGAAGCGATATACTGACTAAAACTCCTGCGCCGCACAATGGACCGGAAGCCGGCGAAATTGTAATTTTTCCTTCTGAGTATTGCCTAAGCGAACAGCACTATTTCAAAGAATAATGTCTAGGGATCATAGGCGTATCATTTATTTAAGTATTCGGGTGGAAACTTACTAGAATAGGTATTGAAATTCGCCCTTCGAGCAAACAGTTTATTACAATGTGAAAACAAACTATTTCAAGGTCGATTTTTACACCCGTTTTTACTTGTCATACCTATTTGACTTAATCAAATAACCGTACAATTTTTTTAATTATCATCGTAGAAATAGTAGTTTATGTAAAAATTCGTTTCTTAAAATGTTGAACTCAAATGTACAATAAAAAACGTCTGTATGTATGTATGTGCGTATCTTGAGTGACCGTCTGCAAGAGATAGAAAAGATATCAGCGGCTGTGTGCTTAGTCGAGTAGAAGTCACAATGGGGCGTGACCGCAACTTCTACTCGTTTTGAATTATGGATGAACAAAATCTAGGTAAGTTATGTACCAACCTTTTAATATTTACTAGAATATTTATAAATAATTCAGATGTTAATTAATTTTGGTTGGGCGGAAATGTGATATGAATTAAACATGGAAAACTCAACTTAACGATTGCTTTGATAGGGTCCGGTTGTGAATTTAGTATCATAACAAGACCCGATACGTGGAAAGACATATTGTTTGCGGAGAATTTCGAATTAAAACTACAATTTGTACGTATATGGGTCGGATCACAGACTGTCTGGACGGGTCATTTTAAAAGCGTGATAGCAGCTAGCATCTGGCGCAACCCTAATTATTCGATTAGTAGTGTTTCCTCTACATTTCACGTTACTTTATAAATTCGTATTCCATAGTACCTACTAGAGGTATATTAAAGAACGTAAAAATAAAGATCAGAAGTCTATGAATTTTTTATTATCAAAATTCAAAAATGAAGATTTGCGTTTCATCGGATTTTTTAATTTCCCCATTACCAAAAATTTACTAAATAAGATAAAACAATAATTTAATAATGATGTATTAGAATTGCTAGCTGATTTCATAATTTTTAGCGACCTTCTCTGAAGGCAGTTCAATTTCTTTTTCAAATAATTTTTTTCCACTTCTTTTAGTGACATCTTTATTTAACTTCTATACAATAATAGTACATATATGTATTTATATCTCCATATTTCAAATTTCATGTAAATCTGCAAAAGTATTGCAATCACGTCACCCATATAGATTCACCGTTTTTACTAATTTTTGAGATCAGATAATATCGCTTAAACCAATCCAGAGTAATGATTGAACACAAAAAAACATATAACACACGGACCGAATTAAGAACCGCATCCTTTTTTAAAATTTTTTGAAGTCGGTTATAATTATACAGTGTGTTTCACTTGAAATGGTAACACTCCAATAACTTTTTAATTCCTTTTCCGATTTGAATCAAATTTTATTTAAGTATAGAACAACTTAGGATCTACTTATGGCCAGAAAAACATTCGCCTCCTACAAATGCAAAGCCACCTGCGGTACCAAAATATGCGGCGAAAATCAAGAAATCATATTAGGCATTTTTTTATCGGAAAATTTTGTTAATGAAATTTGTTCAGAATTGTCCAAAAACCTTAAGTCCAAAATTTAATCAAAACAAAAAAATTAAAAAATTAAAATTTTAAAAATAATTATTTTAAAAAAACTGGAAATTGCTTGACAACTACCTGGCAGCTTGGGTTTATTTCATAGTACGGTTTTATAAACAAAAAAAACTCAATAAAAAACCGCTGCCCAAGGAATCACTACTTCCACATCCAGATTCTCTATCCAAGTCACTCACAACGAAAAAAACTTTGTATGTGAAAATAACTGTTTATGGAACTTTAATAATATAGTATTTGAAATCCTCTACCCCAAAAACCCATAAAACGATACCCCACATCGGTAGTGGGGTGGGGGGTGATGATAGGGGGGTGGTAGTGGGGGTGGATGAAGTAAAAAAATATTTTGAGGTTTCTGGTTCCTGTACATAGGTACACTAAATCACATTTTTTTTTCATCCCCTTTAATAAGGGGGTGGGGGTGGTAATGGGGGTGGCTAATGCCAAAAATTTTTTGAGACCTTAGCTTCTCTTGTATATACTAAATACCAATTTTATGGACTATTACCTGCTTGATTGACCTATTTACCCCAAATTTACCCCAATTTACCCCCCAACCCTTAGACGGAACAAGATGAAAATCTAATCTAATCTAGTTCTAGATCTCGTTAAAGTACATACGTGTACCAAATTTCAAGTCAATATCTTAAACGGTTCCAGAGTAAACGTGCGCACAAAAAAAAGTTACAGACAGACCGACAGACAGACAGAAAATTTTTTTTCGCTCAAACTTAAAATCTCGACGTTTCATGACATTTTAAGCCTATCTGGACAATAAAAATTTTTAAAAATTTTTTTGTCGTTACTATACTTCCACTGGACGTGGAAGTAATTATATTTTCGGACTCGGACATTATTTCAATTCACATCTTTGGAACGTTTTGTTAATGGAGCGGAATATAATAGCTATTTATGTAACCAGTTACGAAAGACTTTATTTTGTGTAACGAGTGGATGTTTGCGGGATCTCGCTTCGCTCGGGTCCCGCAAAATAACACGAGTTTGTCTTTCGGAACGTGTTAGATAGAAGATTTTTTTTCTAATTTTAAACGTCTAAAAACCCTTTAAACATAAATAAAGCACACGAGTAAAAAAAGCACATTTTAGTGTCGAGTTATATACAAAACTTTTTGTATGGCCATTCGAAATTAGAGAACAATATAATTTTGTAAAAATAGACTAAATTCTATGCTGTTTCCATAGAAACCAGTAAGTTTTATTTCACACTGTGAAATAAAATTTCTTTGTCCACGACTATTAAACAATGTACTCATTATGTATGTATGTTTCCTCAAGAATAATGCTATCCATTATTCCCAGCAGTGAATAATGAGGATAGTCAGTTGTTTATAGGGCAGATACTTCTTCAATTCGAGTGTAATCTCGCAACTTTTTAATAGAATTTATGGCCAGTATCTGAAATGTTAAATGGAGTTATTCATTAACTCATAGCTACAATTGTATGAACAATTTTACTGTTATTACCAAATTTATGAATTAGATAATAACTTTATTTAGCGTTTCAGAAACAGACCCTTTTTATCATACAGTTTTTAAATTTGATTGAGTAGGCCGTTATGTGTCAAAAGAACGGCTTTTGTCAAATTAAATTTAATAAACGTCAACGTTACTTACAATAATTTTACATATTACTCAAAAAGAATAATATAATTAAATCATTAATTTCTTCAGTAAACAATTTAATCAAAAATATTTAACAGTCGCGGACAAAGTATAGTATTCTACTCGCAATATAATGGCTACTATTCACTCTGGTGATTTACGACACTCGCCTACGGCTCGTATCTTAAACATCACCCTCGTGAATAATAGCCATCATTACATGCTCGTTGAATAATATACTATTATTTCACTTTTTTTTCTTTATTTTACACTTGTCAATAATGACATTGTTTTGATTCATTGAAACTGTCAAATACATGGCATTATGGCGTTACAAAAAGTTTGTTATATCATCAGTTAAGAAAAATAAACAACTCTCAAAAAGAAAAAGAAACAATGTTTATTTGACGCAGGATTGAATACGGAGTCCATAAAGAGGAAGCTTTTAAATTCTTCTTTCCTTTAAAATATGCTAACAAACTTTTTCATTAACACGATTTACCTCATGCTATCAAATTAGGATTTCAAATAATATTATAACTTGGCTAAATAAAGTTTGTCAATTTTGACATTAAAATTATAATGGGTAATAATAGCGGCAAAGGTAACTATGAAAAAGACTACTTACACCTTGTAGAAAAAAATACCATTTTAGACACTTGCTATATAAAATACCTCACCAGTTAGGTAAAATTTAACTTTTCATAACTGGTTATGAAAAGTTGACCGTTTTGACACTTTCGTCAGTTTTGAAAAGTGTCATTTTATATGTCAAAATTAGAAAAAAAAGTATAACGTGCGAGACTAATGGCGTATACAGAGAGGGGGCAGTTAGAAATCTCCTCCCCCAGATCTACAACTCTGTGATTATTTATTATTACTTCGAGTTTAAGACTGAAAACTTGCTGCAGAAATACAACAAGCACAAATCGCCTTAATGGCTTGGCACCACTAAATATTCACCAAGAGAGTCCTGTAACTTGCGATGAAGTGTGTCAGTAGCTAGCAAAAGTCAAGAAAAGACTAAATATAAATATTTAGTAATATACGTTTTGTTTCTGTTATTCTATTATTTCTATTTCATTTTATAAGAGGATTATTTATGTTTCGTTAACTGCTTTTAATTAAATAATTTACCAATTTACGCTCTTTGCTAATTTTAATTGGTAACTAGAATAATTCTTGATTTTTTGAAAAATAAGTTTTTTTTGCATTTTGCCGTTGACGGCGTTGACGCACATATGCACAGCACAGCAGCAGCCCAATGATTCAGTAAATTGACGTAGCAGGTCAAGAAATAAAATTATATAAAAAAAATATTTTTAAGAAAAAGCTTTTATTTGAAAAAAACTGTACTAAAATGTAAAAATATTTTTTTAAAATTCATACACCTGGAAACCAAAAGCTTTGGACACGGTCAATTGAGCAAAGTAACAATGCAACAGTTCTATATGACCGTCCCCAAAGCTTTTGGTTTCCAAGTGTATGAATTTTAAAAAATTATTTTTACTTCTTAGTACAGTTTTTTCAAATAAAAGCTTTTTCTTAAAAATATTTTTTTTATATAACAGACAGACAAAACCCTTTCATTTGATACAAATGGCAAGGGAGTCGTGAAGAAAAAGATAATTTGCCATCTTAGGGCGTCCGCCATATTGGATTTAGAATGACGTCACATAGTTTATCGTATTTTACTCGTCAAACCCTTGCATCTGATACCCACATCAAGGAGGTTATGAAGAAAAAGATACTCCGCCATCTTGGGGCGTCCGCCATATTGAATTTAGGATGACATCACATGGTTTATCGTATTTTACTCGTCAAACCCTTTCATTTGATACCAATATCAAGGGGGTTGTGAAGTAAAAGATACTCCGCCATTTTAGGGCGTCCGCCATATTGAATTTAGAATGACGTCACATAGTTTATCGTATTTTACTAGTCAATACCCATATCAAAGGGGGAAGAGGCGATCCGCCATCTTGGGACGTACGCCATATTGAATTTAGAATGACGTCACATAGTTCATCGTATTTTACTCATCAAACCTATTCATTTGATATCAATATCAAGGGGGTTGTGAAGAGAAAGGCGATCCGCCATCTTGAGACGTCCGCCATATTGGATTTTGCCCGATAATGTTGCATTGTCATCCGACATTGCAAGTTAAATAAAAGCTTTTAAATAAAAATTAGGTCAGTCAGATCAGGGTTTGACCCCCCCCCCCCAGGATTAATTTCTGGTTACGCCACTGTGCGAGACAACGTGTGAATTATATGTTAATAATTATGAGATAAATTTGATAATTTATTATTTAAACCATGTAGTGAAATAAAAATATATTCCTTAATTATCTGTTTTACGTAAAATGTCTCTTTGTTATCAATATCATGACAAAAATATAATTGGAGGTAAAACATCGAAGATACCTATTAGACTGATATCACCGCCTATTTATTTCAAGAAATAATTTACAAGATTAAAGTGCTTAGAGGAAAATGTATGTTAGCAAAAAATACTTTTTATTTTGTATATTTAAGTAAATCTAGCAACACTTATTTTCAAATTTTCCTTTTACATCACGATAAAACAAGCAGACGGCAAATTTATTTTATTTTTATCACTTATCTTTGGTTAAGTAGGTGTATATCTTCTTTAAATATATTTATAAATTTCGATTAAATCTACTAGGGACCAGAAATTTTTCACATTACATATTCGCGTTTTTTATTTTTAAAACACTCTAATGAGATCTTATTGGTATCTGTTCGAATATGTATAAACGTATATTATCATCATATCAAAAAAACACGTGCAAAATTTTATTATCAAGATTTACCACCAACAACTAACGCCAACCACGAACAATAGACACATACTCACATATATTACGCCAAAATATTTTTATTACATTACTCACCCTGAAGAGATAAAATATGATAAGTACTTATAGCCCAGTCGACAGAGGTAATTACCCACAAAAAGTTGCAAACTGTGTACCTAAACTTTTTTTTAATGAGTTCGTGAAAGTGTGTAGAATAATATTCTGAAAAGTTTACATTTCGCGCGGCTACAGAACATAAAAAAAAAAATTTTTTCATCCATTTTTTCAAAATTTTGAAATCAAATCAAGCTAGAAAAAAATAAAAAATACAGATGGATAGATCACTTATTTATGAACAAAAAATGTTCTAACAAAATTTATCGCTAAAGCCACGGTTTTCCCGATAAAAAATAGTCAAGTGTAACGTTATAACTCGGAGCGAGATCCATGCGTGCACGCGCTTGAATACGCATGACTGTGACATCGACGCACTGAATTACATGTCACTAAATCAGAATTTTTTCAATCTATATGAGTGTTGGTTCATTTACAAGATGGAAATTGTAGCTTACTGATGCTTTTTTGTTTCAAACAATACAAGCAAATGGTGGATGGGAAAAATATGCTTATATATATTATTACGAACTCAATCGTCGCAATAAAAAATATAAAATTCTTTCTTCATTGAGAACTGTTAAAAAGTATGTACACTTCATGATTATTATGGTTTATTAAGTTGTAGTAACGTGGATTAAAAAAAAGTACATCTCAAATCATTTTAATTTAATTGCTTGATGATTTTCTTGATATATATATTGGAGGCTGTAACTTGCCGAGAAAATGACCCATTGGAAAAAATAAAATATTACTATTTTGGAAAAAATGTATGCTTTTCGAATGTTCAAACACAAATTCGTTTACTTTTATGCATTTTTTCGAAAATATGATTAATCATATCATGATAAGAAATTTCGATTGTCACGATCTTATCCCTACAACTATGAAAATATCTTTCATTGATAAATTCTGGAACTTTTCCAATACTTAACAAATGTATAAGGAATTCAATGGATATAGCTGAAATGTGGATAGTTGTATCTGTAATAAATACAATACAGTAAAGGCACGTAAAACTTCATGCGAGCGATTCAGCGGCTGTGTGGTGTCTCTGTATGCTTCCATAATTATATATTTTCCCTCTAGACTCACTATTTATCCTCTTAGTCACTAAGAAAAATGTTAAAAATGTGTAATCAGAAAGAGAAAAAAGCTTTATTTTACTGGTTAGAACTGCTAAGAATTTTTAGAGGTTCCGTAGTATGCATTTAACCGTGCGCTTGGCCGAGCAGAGTGACAAAGTTATTTCACTATTTTTTTCCGTGAAAACCGTGGCTTTAGCGATAAATTTTATTAGGACATTTTTGTTCAGAAACACGTGATCTATTCACCTGTATTTTTTGTTTTTTCTAGCCTGACTTAATTTAAAAATTTTGAAAAAATTGATAAATTTTTTTTTTTCACTTTTTTGCATGTTCTGCAACAGAGCGGAATGTAAACTTTTCAGGATATTATTCTATACAATTTCACGATCTCATAAAAAAAAAATTATTCAGTTTACAACTTTTTGTGGGTTTCACTATAAAATGATCCCTGTCGTCTGGGCTATTATCTTTCATTCGAAAATTTACCTACCTATTTATTATGGTCATACCTGCAGTATGACCAACGATGACACCGGCACACACACAAAAAATTTCAAAAAAATTTCTGAACTGATGTATGTATCTTGATGCGCTGAATCCACATCTGATGATAAAAAAGCTCTAAGTCATCAAATTTTTTTCCTACTGCCAATTTATTCCACAAATAATGGAATAAATACGAAACAAACTAAAAACCGCTGCCCAAGGAATCCCTACTTCTACTTCCAGATTTCATCCAAGTGTCTCAACGAAAAAAATGTTGATACTATATTTGTACTCCACTATGTGGAAATAATTGTTTATAGAACCATAACATTTGAAATCTCCTACTCCAAAAACCTATAAAACGATATGCCACATCGGTGGTGGTGGTGGTGGATGAAGTAAAAAAAATTCAGGCCTTTGATTCCTGTATACACACTAAATCATAATTTTATTTTTTTCACCCCCTTTAATAATAGGGTGGGGGTGCTAAGGCCAAAAAAATTCTTGAGACCTTAGCTTCTCTTATATATACCAAATACCAATTTTATGGACTCTTACTCTTACGTACTATTTATCCCCCATTCCCACCTCAATTTACCTTAGTTCCAGATCTCGTTAAAATACATACCTAAGTGTACCAAATTTCAAGTCAATATCTTAAACGGTTCCAAAGTAATCGTGCGCACAAAAAGGAAGTTACAGACAGACCGACAGACGGAATTTTTTTTTGCTCAAACTTGAAATCTCGACGCTTCATGACATTCTAAGCCTATCTGAACAATAAAAATTTTATAATTTTTTTTGCGTTACTATACTTCCACTGGATATGGAAGTAATAGGAACTGCTTATGAGTGCTAAAATTCACAATATCTATATCTCTCTATGAAAACATTCTTTTATATATCTTGGTGCGCTGAATCTGAAGACAAAAAACTCTGTCATCAAAATTTTTTTCTACCGTCAATTTTTTTCTGGAATGTTGGAATAAATTCGAAATAAACTAAGACTAAGCCCTTATTATGAGTACTAAAGTTCACAAAACCGCTGCCCAAGAAATCACTACTTCCACATCCAGATTTTATCCAAATCTCTCACAGCGAAAAAATGTTTAATACTATCAGCCAGTATGCAACTTTTTTTTGTGTGTACGATTCCTTTGGAACCGTTTAAGAGAAATTTGGTACACGTATGTATTTTAACGAAATCTTGAACTAGATTATATTTTGATCTGATTCCGTTGAAGGGGGGGGTGGGGGTGAATTGGGGTAAATGGGGGTAAATAGACAAATCAAGCAAGAGTCCATAAAATTGGTATTTAGTATTTATAAGAGAAGCTAAGGTCTCAATTTTTTTGCCATTAGCCACCCCCACTCACATTAAAGGGAGTGAAAAAAAATAAAATTGTGATTTAGTTAGTACGTGTACAAGAACTTGAGGCCTCATTTTTTTTTTACTTTATCCGCGCAGCCGGAATATTCCAAATTCCAAATGTTCTGGAATATTACAGAAGTTTAATCATGGAAGTTTATACAGTGTAAATATGCTTATTTTAGATCAACCTGTATCTCCGGTACTAGGTAGCGGATCTAGAAATTTCAATAATTTTTTTCTCGTCTGTGGCGCATGGGACCCATACGATATATGGGAAATAACATCTAGAGAAGCACTCCAAATAACATCTAGAGAAGCACTCCTAAAAAATTTTGAAAAAGCAGTTTGCGAAAAAATTTTTCAAAATTCTTGCGCCCCCCTGGTCTAAGGACTCCCGTTTAAAATTATTCTTTTTTGTCATATACATTTTACTTTTCATAAAAATGCAACAATAGGTTTTGAAGTTTATGAAAATATTTTCATTATTAACTGAAATACAATGAACTGAAATTTTGTAATTTACAATTTAACAACTTACAAAATTTCTATTCGTTGTGTTTCAGTTAGTAATGAAAATATTTTCATAAACTCCAAAACCCATTGTTGCATTTTTATGAAAAGTAAAATGTATATGACAAAAAAGAATAATTTTAAACGGGAGTCCTTAGACCAGGGGGGCGCAAGAATTTTGAAAAAATTTTTCGCAAACTGCTTTTTCAAAATTTTTTAGGGGTCGTTAGAGGAGTGCTTCTCTAGATGTTATTTCCCATATTTCGTATGGGTCCCATGCGCCACAGACGAGAAAAAAATTATTGAAATTTCTAGATCCGCCACTGTAAAAAACCAATTTTCATAAAACTTGGCTTGGAGTAGGCCAATTTCGATGAATTCAAAACTAAATTTTACTCCAAGCTTAGATAAATTTACCTGTGAAAACCCTATTCAAATTCGTTCAGTGGTTGCTGCGTGATGCATGTTCTAACAAACTGACAAACAGACAAAAATTCCAAAAACTATCTTAATCTATTCTATTACTCATCTTACATTCCCCAGATTAGTGATTTAAATAGTGATAGTAGCGATAAAAGAGAATGAACTATCTTTGCGAATAAAACAAATATGGTCTATATTTGTTTACAGTAAATACCAATTACCGTCATTGTATAAAATATTTTTAAGCGCTTGCAAACTTTTATTTTATCTAGGCGAACACCGAACACCTGATTCATGTTCACCACGTCGAAATACACAGGGATCGCCCAATGAAATCCCAGAAGCTGACCGCTTCTTTTTAGTGTGCCTATCATCGGAGAATATTAATACATTGATCATTTATCGTATGTAATATTACTGGTGCTTATAATTATTATCTATTATTATAGAGCATAGTTGCCTAATAATATATATGGTGTAAATTGACAGTTTATTATCTTATTACAATTTATAGGAATCGTATTACTTCTGGCAGCGTAGCTCGGAAAAAAAACGTATAAACAAAATTTAAAAGCACGAGTGGTATTTATAGAGAATATTTCACTAGTAAATTAATTAAACACATAAAACATATTTTAATGACCAAATAATAGCCAAAAATATTTTCGTACTACTAGCTCTGTGTCATTTTTGACGTCTGTCAGTGTTATGAAAGTGTCACTTATAACCCATAGGCAAAAAAAGCACAAAATTTACTTTTATGTCCTAGGGTAAAAATAGTATATTATATTACTAGGAGTAGAACGCACTCTTTTTTTGTGTTGAGCCCAGGATTTGCGGCTGAGGCGAAGCCGAAGCCGCAAACTGGGCGAAACACAAAAAAAGGCGTTCTACTCCGTGTAATATATACTATTTTTTCTTCAAGCGTATTAAAATGCAAAAATTCATTTATTTATCATAAATGTACAAATATTCAAACTACAGTCTTACATGTTGACACAATATGACAAGTGGCTAGTGGATAGCGCGCCACCGGTGGCTTTCGGTATTAACATTATGTTACTAGTAAAACAATACCCACTACGGCGGCGCTTTCGGAACTAACATTATGTTACTAGTAAAACAATGTCCACTACGGTGGCGTTTGGTACTAACATTTTGTTACTAGTAAAACAATGTCCTACTTCTACTTCTGTTTTTGGTGACATAATTTAAACATTTTAATACGCTTGAAGAAAAAGTAAATTTACTTTTATACCGTAGGGCAAAAAGGTAAAGTAATAAGGAAGTTAAATAATAATGAAATTCTGGTACAAACGAAGCACATGCATTTTTGGCTGCCTCCTGAATGTCGATACTTTCATCATAATCCATATTTTTATTGCAAAAACTCACGTAAACAGCTTGAATGGCGGAAATTATTATGAAGTTATCAATTTAATGTACAATACAATACATACAATATCTCTTTATTTTCAATAGGACTTGTACAGACAAGTATACAGAATATTGTCAATATCTAAAAACTACAGAAAGAAGCTGAAAAAAGATAAATAAAGAAAAACAGTAACACAATATATAAAAATTTAGATATAAAAACATTTTGACAACTTATTAGCTTTGTTCAAAAATCCTCCACTATCTGCATCAGCGCAAATGTATCTCTCTTCAACTTATCTCCTAATAACTTCTGCACTAGTGCAGATAGTGCAGGATTATTGAACAATTCTATTGACAGTAACCATAACTGAAAGCAAACACACTCCAATTAGAGTCTAAGCCAACTAATAAATGAGTTCGATAAATCTTGAAATATATACCTAATTTTAAATGAATTTTCCTAAAAATTACAATATTGCTAGTAGTACGAAGGACGTCGTATGCACCTCGGCTTGTACCGTGTATTTACAGGTCGAAAACACAGTGCAAAGAGTAAAGACGACAAAGAGATAAATAGATTTGATGAACGTCCTACCCGTAAACATTTATATGTTCACAATCACGCTGATTTGGGATGAAATTAACGAAAATTCAATTAGAGGGGGCAGGTTGATCCGTATATTGGCCCGTTTCCAGAATGTACGATAGTGAAAACGATGTAAGAATTATACTCCAGGCATTAGAGATCATATAGGCCCCTTACCTGGAAAAATTCATGGTATATTATAGTTCTGGAGATAGTCTTACTTTACGTTTTTTGGAACGCTGAATCCGAATGTTTAACTTCCCACCAAAAATTCCCTCCGGAACCCCCTCAAATTTATAGAAAAAAAGCAAAAAAAACGTTTTTTTTAAATCTTTTTTTCTTCGTTTTACGAAAAAGATACCTAAAAATTCGGAAAGTAGACAAAATTTGCAACAAAAAAGATCCTTTGACATTTTTAAACCTTGAACGAACGGGGAAGCGCTAGCACGCCTCGAAACATGAGCCTCGGCGCATGTTTCGCGACCCACTCACTCCCCTCCCATTCATCGTACGTCAAAATGTCAAAGGACTTTTTTTGTTGTAAATTTTGTTTGCTTTCTGAATATCTGGGTATTTTTGTATCTAAAACGAAAAAAAAAACAATTTTTTCTTTTTTTTAAATTTGAGTGGGTTCCGCAGGGAAATTTTAGTGGAAGTTGAAAATTTGGATTCAGCGAGCCAAAAAACATAAAGTAAGCCTATTTCTAACATGAATTTTTCTAGGTAAAATTATCTAATGCCTGGAGTATTATTACTATTAGATTAAATTTATTTTTATTTTGTTTGAAAATAAAGTTATATGGGCTGATAAGTTTAACGAATTGTACTTACTGTACAATGCATGTATTGATTATTATTAACGTACTGTTACTTTGTGATAGATTACATTTTCTACCTTATATTTTCCAAGAGTTAGTGTGTTTATCTTCTATCTTGTCTCTAATGTAACTTTATGTCATTTTCGCCTACAAATGTAATCATTGATTTGCCTTCTTGTTAGGCATTTCCATTTAATTTTAATTGCCCAACGACCTACCTTTATATGTCACTTTTTCCTGAAGGATCTTCTGTATGATTAAACTGTAAGACCTTATAGTTAACAATTTATAAATTCGAAATATAAAAATAAGGGTATTCAAATAGTTACATTACAGGCACTTCTTTATGGTGCATTCGATGGTGTATTATAGTCTATTTGTAGTTTTTCATAGTGACAAATATCTTTTGATGTACTATTATACCCGCCTAAAAATAATTCTTTTATTACCTAAAGGTAAATATACTTCGAATGTCGCCCATACCAAATTTAACTTTAATATTGGTAACTTATAATGTTTGTGAACATTTATTTATAAACATCTTAATCACACACAAGCAAGACTATTCCTGTTTCAGTGATTTTTGTTTGTTTGTTTATAACTTTTTTTTGTAAACTATAGGGTATTATAGTATTGTTATTATTGTTATAATAAAAAATTATTATTATTTCTGTTAGTAACATATTACCGGCTGCAATACATTAATTAACCTCAATTATTGTTAATAGATATAAAGATTTATTGGATTTGAACGTTTGGAATTATTGTTAATTCATTAACAATTAGTAGGCAAAATGGACACTTCTCTCCAACAACCGGAGGCGACTCACGGGGTATAGACATGGACGCATACGCCAGCCAAACCATGTCTGTCTATGTAACCTTCAACCGTCCAAGATGGTCGAAATTATTAAGTAGTCACACTCGAACAATAACTTATTTCAAATATGTAAAAAAGCAGTGAAGTGTTGAATCCTGTAGCCGTAAAATAATAAAACGATAATTATTTTCTAATTATTACTCAGGTTGTGCGGGAAAATACACAGCCCATTCAATTCAAATTCAAGTTAAATGGAGTTTTAGACACAAAAATTATTTTAATTACCCATTATTAAACAGTTATTTTGTAGGTATTTGACTGACACCTGCATTACTTTTTGGCTATACCTATGATTAATTCCATAGTTTAAGTTTTCTGAACTATGAGTAATAAATATAATCTAAATTGTAATATTTTTTTACTATTGTTATAGTTATCTCAATCACGAGATTCTTATTACACACAAGTAGCAAGACCTGTTGTAAAAAAAAGCAACTGGTAGATTTAAAAATCAATGGGTGGTCTATGAGAAAACATAATCTTTTGGTTACACTCAGAACTTTCGCTTGCAGGGGGTGAAAAACAAACTGAGTTATTGTGTGTGTGTACAACAACCAAAGGCCTCAAAATTTGTTTTGAGATCAGCCACCGCCACTAACCCCCCCACCCCCCTTATTAAAGTGAATAAAAAAATAAAACTGTAATTTAGTGGATATGCAGGAACCAAAGTTCTCAATTTTTTTTTTCATCAGCCACCCCACCGGAAACTTGAATGCGGGAATAGTGATTCCTTAGAAAGCGGTTTAGATATTGAAGCCGGTTAAAAATAACGTTTGAATTCGTTATTTGTTCATTTTTACACCGAACAATATCGATATTAGGTAATAAAGTTCAATTAATTAAGTGGACGATGGTTAAATGTTATTTCACCACTTTTTTGAAGGCGGAATTTTTTTTTCACCCTTTTTAATGAGCTCTTCATTTAGCTTACACACAGTAAACTAATATATCCATATCGGTCACCAATTTATGGAGTCAGATCCATAAAATAAACATTAAAAATCGATTTATAAATATATATTAATGCTTTTAAAATAAATAACATTTGATAAAAATATTTGTTATTCAATTCTAATTGACATTCAATTTTTTATATGTGTATATGGTAACATAATTCTTAAAATATGTAGGTAACGTCAGGCTCGTTATTAGAGAATTCTGAAATCTCCATATATCAAATTACTGGCTACTAGTACTTTTAATCCACTTCCGACGAAATTTGCGCTACGCCTTCGCCAAAAATTGCAAAATTTTGAAAAACATTGTTTCCAATTTTGGCTCACCTTGCACTAGATATATTTGATGAAATTAATATGGGACCACCGCCGAATCCACAAGTAATGAATGATTTGAACAATAAAACGAAATCTGGAACTAGATTATATTTTGATCTAATTCCGTTGAAGGGTTGGGAGGTAAATGGAGATAAATAGATAAAGCAAGCGAGAGTCCATAAAATTTTGGTCTAGCCTTATTTTTTTGTTTTGCATCAGCCGCCCCCACTACCTAAGTGGCATATCGTTTTATGAGTGTTTGAGGTAGACGATATCGAATATTATATTATTAAAGTTCTATTATTTCCACATAGTGGAATACAAATACTCCATTGTAAGAGACTTGGATAGGAAATCGGGATGTAGAAGTACAGGATAAGATAAGGAATTCTTCCACATCCTGTAACGAGTTTTTTGTGTTATACCCCATCGAATTGCTTGTTTTTTTATGTCTATTTTTCGTTATTGTTTAATACTTTGAATAAATAAAAGCTGTATTTGAGTCATTTAAAAGCGCCTGCAACTTTGTTAACTGATTTTTCCTTTATGTACTTAATCAGAGTATATTTTTTTATTTGTTTCTCGTTACCGTTCAATTTTGTCAATATATTAAAGACTGAATTTAAGTTTGCGATCTAAAAAACTACTGGCCTCCCCTGAAATCCCATGAGCACCCCCTCTGGCCTGTTATTCAGGAATCAAATCTAGTACAATTTTTATATCTTTAAATATTCAACAAATCGCAGATGATAAAACAAGGTCAACTCAGCTGCAGCATAGGAATTCAAGACAGATTCAATATATGGGTCTTAAAATAAACGAGTGTAAGAAAGAAAACAGTTAAATTTGCAAGAGAAAAACGTATCTGCTATCTACTTCCACTTTCCACTACAATCCACAGGCGGTTAGAAGTGGTAGATACCGATGCCTGCCTTGATATACGACAAGGTGATAAAAATAAGAAGCAAACTATACAAAACAAACTTATAGTGTGAGATCCCAGAACCGCCAGGCCTACGTCATTTTAGCAAAGCTAATATTTTGACAACGAATAGTGTAATATCTAGTTAAGAACGTATGCGTATTTGCTAGCTTGAAAGCGGGGCGCTTTTGTAGAAAACAGGTACCAAAGGTAAATAAACATTTTTCACTCATACGTTAAAGTATGATAGCTGATTTATTTTTCAAGTGACAAGCTAACGACATGATGTAAGCGCCAACCTCCTAATCTTAAAGTGCGCCGATGGTCACTTAACTAAGGATTGTGTCAAGAGCAGAGATGAGCCTGCAATGTGCATCAATTGCCTGGGTGCCCACCCCGCTAACAGCATAAACTGCCGTATCTATAAGCAAAAAATGGACTTTATAAGTCTAAGGACAATGAGAACCCCCCCCACCGGCCCAGACCAGATACGTAGCAGCCCCGCCACCCAAAATAAACGCCTGGACACAAAGACGAATCCCTCAACAAGAACCTACCCCTCCCCTTCCCCTCCCCGAGAGACAATCGCAACCCTCCCAACGGAGTCAACCGACCACGAGCTCTGATATGAATAAACTCCGTCTTCTCAAGATGGAAACTGACAAAATGGCATCACTAATCAACATAGACCAACTGTTGATAAGGATGGCACAACTTAACGAACAACTCGAGAGCTGCACAGACGCCTACGATAAGTTTCACATGGTGACGGCCTTCTTCCAAGGTCTGCCCGCTGATGCCTTTTAAACTTAAAATCTCCTCATGGAACGCCAATGGTGTGAGTAGCAAAATTCCTTTCCTTATAAATTACCTATCGAGGCATAAAATCGACATTATGCTTCTGAACGAAACAAAACTCGACCGACGGGACAAGCTACGCGTCCGAGGGTATACGACAATACGTAAAGATAGGGCCGACATCAATAGGGGAGGCGGCGTGGCCATACTCATAAAGTCAGATATTGCGCACACGCATCGTACTCTGCGAAACACCTCCGTGGAGAACGTGTGTGTGACGCTGGAAGACGGCATGAGTATCGTCGCCGCGTATAACCGGCCCTTGAACGGGTTCACGGCGGGTTGTCTCGAGAATTTGCTGAACGCAAGCCCACGCTGCTTGCTCATAGGCGACCTTAACGCACGACATCACGCATGGAACTGCCATCTCAACAACGCCAACGGCAACACTCTGTACGATTACGTCAATAATCGTAATGTCATGTTGCAGTATCCGGACGATCACACACATTTTCCGGATAACGGCACAACGCCTACTACCCTCGACATAGTAGTCAACAAGGGTGTGAGGAACTCCACGCCACCCGTGGCACTGGAGGAACTCACATCCGACCACAATCCAATCTTGTTGGAATTGGATAACATGTCGAGGGAAGACATGACACGAAAAATCACATCTTATAGAGGCGCTGACTGGCGTCTCTATAAGACACACATAAACACACACCTAACACTTGCAAACAATATCACCACACCCGCCGAACTGGAAAATGTAGTGGGCGAGTTCACAGGGGTACTGCATGACACCAAACAGAGTGTTGCCACAACTATAACGATAAATCCGTACAAGAACCGACTCGACGCAGCGGTCATACAAGACATACGCGAGAAAAATCGACTGAGACGGCTTTGGCAGCGAAATCGCGATGTCGACGCTAAGGCCGAAATGGGTAGGCTGCAACGGCAGATCAGGACCGCCATCAATACCGCAAAAAACCGGAAATGGCGGGATAGACTGGAAGCGTTGAATCCTCGAGACAACTCGCTGTGGAAGCTGTCGATGGCTATGAAAAATACGCGGGAGGCCATACCCGCCTTAACAACACCAAACGGACAGACGTCGATGACGGACTCACGAAAAGCAAACGACTTAGCTGACCATTTTCAAAATATACATAATATACAGATACCAAACAACTTGGAACACGACCGCATTGAAAACGACGTAAACGCACTGATTGGCCATGACATCCAATTGACCAGACCAGAATTTCTAAAAGTCATGGCCAAGCCCTCGGAGGTTGCGGGCATTGTCCGGACTTTACCGAACAACAAGGCTCCCGGTTCAAACGGCGTCGAGTATAGGCTACTCAAATATCTCACGAGAAAAGGCATTGTGCAATTGACGTACATTGTCAACGCGATCCTGCGATTTCAGCACTGGCCCAGCCAGTGGAAATGCGCCGTGGTCGTGCCAATCCTGAAGGCGAACAAGAACGCGAAGCTCGTCGGCAGTTATCGACCGATCTCGTTGCTGTCGGCGATCTCCAAGTTGGTGGAGAAGGTCATCCTAATCAGATTAGACCTGGATGAACTTCACATCGACGACGAGTGCCAGTTCGGCTTCAGGAGGGGCAGGGGCACTGTGCAGCAGGTCGTCAGGATCGTGAATGACGTCAAGGTACAATGCAACCTCGGGAAGAGTACCGTCATGGTGCTCCTCGATATTGAGAAAGCCTTCGACACCGTATGGATCCTGGGATTACTCTACAAACTGAATTCGCTGGACTTTCCGACGCACATTACCAAACTTATTCACTCTTTCCTGTCAGATAGATCGCTGCAGGTCAGAGTGAATAATAAACTATCAACTCGGCGGGACATTCGCGCGGGCGTCCCCCAGGGGTCGTGCCTGTCGCCAAAGTTGTACAACTTATACATCTCCGACTTCCCGGAGTTTCCGAGTTCGAACCTTGACAAGTACGCCGACAACACGGCTATGTACGTGCACTCACACAACGCGCAAGCGGCTAATATGCTGCTGAAGGCACACTTGGCCCGTGCCACGGCTTATTACGATAAGTGGAAGATTCGGATCAACGCCGAGAAGTCGGATTTTAACACCACTTTCGATCGGGGGTAGAGAAATTCCAATCAAACGGTGCGTGAAATATTTGGGGGTGAACTTAGACAAACGACTGACGTTTAATACACACGTTAACGAGACGGTATGCAAGGTCTACTTCATGTTCAGGAGTCTGTATCCGCTCCTGGCAAGAGGTAGCGGACTCAACAGGACTAATAAAAAGTTGTTGTACACAATGGTAATCAGGCCGGCCATCACATACGCGGCGCCGGTGTGGTGCAGCATCCCGGCCACGACAATGCGGAAGTTGAGAGTATTAGAACACAAATTTATGCGCCTCATTTCAGACTCCGGTAGGTACACCTCCCTCAGAGATCTTTATGCACGTTGCCACGACATAACCCCACTAGCGGACTACGTCCAAAAAACCTCACAAAAATTCTACCAGTTTAAACTGGACGGTAGCCCGCTTACCCGCAACATTACCCGAATCAGACAGCATAATGCCATACTTTTCGATATAAGACACCCCCTACCATACCAGGCGTTGCCTATCTTCCGGCAGCTCCCCTAGCCACACTTCCTTCTACGATAACTTACCCCTACCCCCTTACTTTTATCTTTCCTCAACTTTACATATTTCCAATCCCTCTTTCTCCCCATTTATATTTGTACAATTTTGTTCTTTTATCTTTTTTGTTGTTTTTGTTCCCTTTTTATCTCTCGAAATTTCCTCTAGGCCGAAAACTTACCTAAATCCTAATTTTTTAAACCACAATTTTATTTCCACCCTACCTTCCTTGTCGGCGATCAGACCACAAGGTCGTCATTTGTTCGAACGGGTTTTTTCGTTTAGTTGTGTTCCCCATATCAACAATCAAAATTACGAAGTGCGCTCGCCTACGATTTTAGTGTTCTCAGTGTTGTATTTATTTTTAAGCTACTTTTAGGTCCATGTGGACACATAAAAATTGTAATCTAGCTTTTAAGTCTGCACGTGGCAGACAGGAGATTCTACCCCCCCTGGAATTTACTTCGAAGCCGAACCGGACCTACACCGCCCAGCCTCACACCCACCTCGGCGATGTTCGCCGTGGTTGTCTGGCTGGCTCCGGGCTAGGCTCCGGTGAGGCACATAATGTATAAAACTGTTAATAAATTGTTTATTCATTCATTATTCATTCCTAATCTTAAGGTCCGAGGTTCGATCCCTAAGCATTCTCAGTTTTTTTTTCAAATATACGTACTAAGAAAAAAGTTATGGCCCAAAATAATAAATATTTCCCTATCGGTTGTCTCTTTCTTGGTAATCGCCACCTTAAGTTAATATTTGTTGAAAAAAAAAGTTGAGAACGCTCAGGGATCGAACCTCGGACTTTAAGATTCGGATGTTGGCGCTTACACCATGTCGTTAACTTGTCACTTGAAAAATAAATCAGCTATCATACTTTAATGTATGAGTGAAAAATGTTTCTGTACCTTTTGTACCTGTTTTCTGCAAAAGCGCCCCGCTTTCAAGCTAGCAAATACGCATACGTTCTTAACTAGATATTACACTATTCGTTGTCAAAATATTAGCTTTGCTAAAATGACGTAGGTCTGGCGGCTCTGGGATCGTGGACTATTAGGTGATATGGAGAAACTGAAACAGCGAACAAGGGCCTTATTCTTGAATGAGGGAGTAAAGAATCGAAAGGTTTTATCTCTTTTCGTCTCATTGCGTTTCCCATTTCCTTCTCTTTCTTTTCTCTTCCAGGTTCTACTCTCAAATCAAGAATAAGGTTCACGTTACGTCTTGTGAAGACACAGCGGCGCCAAGGACCTAGAGGCGCCATAAGGTGCCGCGATTTATTTAAACTTGACAAATTTACCAAAACATCAGTAAACGAAGAATCTGAATTATTTTTACAATTAATTATTTTTTATTTATTTGCTTTCATCATGATTAGAGAATATTATTATTTAGGTATTAAGTAAATCACAACATACACTTTTTTATTTATTATGAAATTACTTACTTTCTGTATATTGTTGCCCTAATCTGGGCATGCTAGTATACTAGTAAGGTAAATAGTAGTTGTTTTGATTGGTTCTCCAATGATGAGTGTTTTAAGTGCTTTCCTAAGTAGTATACCAGCGTGACTAGATTAAGGTACCAATATACAGAAAGTAGATAATTTCATATTAAATTAAAAAAAAGTGTGAATGACTGAATTTAAATAAATGATTTAAGTATTTTTAATATTTTTTTTGCTTTAAAATGCTAAGAATCCTATCATGTAATTCAACACTTCGTCAGTATTAGCTAGAAGAGTAGTTGTTGATTGGTTCTGCAATAATGAGTGTTTTAAAGTATTTACCTAACTAGTATATTAGCGTGCCCTGATTAGGGCAAGAATATACAGAAAGTAAGTAATTTCATAATAAATAAAAAAGTGTGTATGTTGTGATTTGCTTAATACCCAATATTCTCTAATTTGAATTGTTTAGTTCATTAGCGCTCATTAAGATATTTTAAAATTTACTAACCTTCGTGAACAAGAACAAATTAAGTTTTGAAGTTAAAAATAATTAAAAACTGTACACCGCGCGGGGCGTGTGGTCTATCTCGCTCAGAGCGCCAGAACTTCACTGATAAGATAAAAGTCATTTTTAATGGGTTAGTTCTGCAAAATAATACTATTATTTCTAGATTGATTTGTGGTTTTGTTTCAAATTCAAGTGTTTTTTGTGGAAATAAGGGGCATTACCTATTGGATAAAACTACTCGCGGGGGTGCACTTTTCGTTTTACCAAATTTTTAAGTCTAATATTGCTCGGGGAGTTCAAGGAGTACAGGAAAATCTTGCTATTATCTCAATATAATCGGATTTATTACAGCAGAATTTTCTTCATTCCTCATTTACACTTGAAATTGTTAATAACGTGCAACAAAACATTTTGGGATGTTGCCATGCTGGCAATTAGCAACTTTTTAAGCATTTGATACAATTTTATGTCGGACCGTATTACAGGTATGGGTGATTTTGATTTAATATGCAGCGACGGCTGTATAAAAATGTTACCCCATCGATTTAAAGATTTCATTTTTGTAGCAATAGTTTACTATTTGTAGATACGAGAAAGTTTTGTCGTCCAACCTCTATCTATCCTGGTGGGTTGTCTGTCAGAGGTTGATTTCGCCCCGCTCTGAGACTGCACTAAATTTACTCATGTAATTAAAGAATAAATTTGTTTATCCAAGGGCGGATTTAGCTTTCTATCATATGGGGGGTAAACTCCCCGACGAGTACTATTTTTTAATAAATGCAGCATTAAAATTAAGCAATAAATAAAATTTAAACCGTTTTTTTTTTCATCAAGCGTTTATTTTATTATTTTTTAAAGTAGTAGGAGTAGACGAGCAGGTATATTTTTTACTAGTTTGTTTTCCGTAAATGTAGGTTTCAGATATTTTTAAGTTGCGGGATTTTGGGAAAATAGTTTTCAATACATTATTTAAAATGAGAGAAAATATAAATTTATTATGAAAAGTAAATAGTTTATTGAATGAAACATACATAAAATATAAAAACAAAATCATATTTGGAAAATAACATATTAAAAACAGTAAAAATTTTAATTCAAACTTGGTAAAATACATTAATTAAATAACAAAATCTGTTATCTTTGTAATTCATAAGGGGGGGGGGATTACCCCCATGTATCCCCCCCCAAATCCGCCCTTGTGTTTATCTAAATGTTCATGTAGTAAGTGTAAGTAGTAAGTGTAACAAAGTAAAGATGGCCGGCTGCGTGATATCTTGGTGGGTGACTCGGGCCAACTGAAAAGGGTGGTAATTTTTTACCTATCGATTTAAAAGATGGCGTTTACACCAAAACAAACAAGGTAAAACCTTTAACTTCTTTTTCTCATTGGTCGTCTAGATCATAACTTGGTGGTTTTTTCAGGCCGACCAAATTTATCCGTGAAAGTGAGATCACACGTTACTCACTCATTAATACAATTACCATAATTAATAAAATTGTAAATAATTGTTTATTAACAATTATATTATATATTATTATTACTCGTTTCGTCAAAAGTCAAAAAAATATTGGGTTTCCGACTTTAGAGTTTCTTTGTGTAACCTATTTACGGGAAAATATAACAGCTAAAAAATAGCTTTTTAGGTATATAGTTAAAAAATATATTACCTACCTACTGTATTCCCAGGCCAATTAATGAGGATTACGATTAAGTATATTGTTTCATATTGTATTAAAGTTAATTTCCTGTCATTACATTCTAGTTTTTTTATCACGTGGAAATGTTTGCGTATTTAGTCATCATTCTGATGTGAATGTTAATTGGAAGCATTTTGATCAGTTGTTACTTAATATGGTTATGATAAAAACTATTAAGTAATTGTATGCTCGGCAGTTACAAATTTTTAATTGCAATCACAAATAAAATAACGCGTATATGTCAATTCGTCAAACCTTAAAAAAAAAAAACATACACATATTGGTCGAATTGAGAACCTCCTCCTTTTTTAATGCCTTTTTATTATTATTTTTTTAATCGGTTAAAGGGGTCTACACAGGATACAATTTCTCGGGCTCCCTCTGCAAGGATTCCAGTACATTTATTCATGTGTGAGCTGGTCAAATTTGGCACAATGTGTGTCGAAAGTGAAAAAAATCTGGACACAAAACAAAAATCGACTTTCGAAAAGCCAGTTTTTTTTTATTTACCTAGGTGTTTTACTGTTTGAATTTACCTTTGGCCTTTGGCGTTTTTTGTTAGAGCAAATATGACATATTTTAACGGTTTTTTAGCCAAGAGATCGACTTTTTGATACCTAAGCTATGCTGAAAATAAACACAGGCACACAAAATAAAAAAAGTGGTCTTTTTCTGGTATTCCATTGAGTAACCCATATGTACTTCGACGTGCTAAACACGAATCACGTGTCCGTTTACTCCATTTACCACCATTATTTTGGAAATCGCGAAAATATCCTAAAACTCATAATTTAGGTTATTTTCGAGATTTACTAAAAATTGGTGCATAACGGAGCTAAACGGATACCTGATTCGTATTTAGCACGTCGAAATACATCAAATGGAGTCCCAGAAATAGATCACTTTTCATTTTTTTTTGTGTCTGTGTAATATATTTGCATTCGCGATTTTCTAGAAAATGGCGGAGGATCCGTTGATATTCATATATTACACAGACACATACACACATAAACATGTAATTTTTTCGAGTAAAAAAAAAGTGATAAGGTGCAGTACTGAAAATTTGAACTTAGAATGACTGAAGACAGTATAATTAAGTAGGAAATAAATCGCCAGAAGGGTGGGTGGAAGGTAAAGGGCCGCCAGAGGGCGCCAAAGTTGCAAAAAATTTCGCAACATTTACATGATTAAGTGCACTTCTGACAATTTGCGTACTTATTGTTTGTTTCAAAATGATATTATGTGCAAAACGCCAGAAGGCTAAGTGGAATAAAAAGAGGGAAAATATCGATGCTGAGAGCGTCAGCGCCTTAACCGATCGATCACTTTTCTCTGTATTTTCACATTTTACATCATCAAGTGTACTTCTGACGATTTGTCAATATAATTTGGAGATGCTCAGTAAACTATTGGTCAACTGCCAGAAGTCAATTAGGAAGATATACAAAAGTTATTAATTTTATTATTGAAAAGATATGACAACTTATTTTATTTGTATTAAAATTATATTAAAAATTTTAAATATTCTTAGAAAAACACTTTCCATGTTCGAACTTTCAGTATAATCTTCTGTGGAACGAAATTTTTTTCAATTGTGTTTGAAAATCTGTCCGTCGACTGCCACGGATCCAGGTATACGGTTTCTTCTGATCATCTGCGCTATTTTTACTCTCTTTCTCTTCCTCTCTCATACTCTATCTTATATTCCTAAAGTTGACTACACACTTTTTTAGCGTGTAAAAAATTTCGGCGTCTTTGGCGGTGCGGTGAGATGCGGCGTGTTTGATGGTCAAATGCGCCGACATATTTATTACGTCTACCGAGGCTTTGGTAACATGAGACGATCGGTAGACTGTATTTTTTCAATGTCTTATTCAATAAACTATTCCATAGGAAAATTTCAGCCTTCTAGATAAAGTAAAAAATGTTTAATTAACGGAGAGCTTCAAAGTAGTACGTGATATTAATTGAACAAAAATAAATTCCCAACTTCCGCCCCCTCTAATTCTGTAATTTTTGTCGGAATTCAAAAAATTTAAAAAAGGAGGTTTAGCAAATTTAATTCTAAGTAAATTAGCTAGAGCAGTGTTTCGGAGGAGGGGCCAAGATTAAAAAGTTGCCAACTGTAGAAGCTCCACATTTTTACTAAAACTAAAAAAAAAATCAAAATTCTGATGGAAGCAAAATATTTATAATGGAAAATACTCGTTTGACCTTATTTTTTATTTCGAGTTAACTCCCACCGTTTCGAAGATATCTGCGTAAAATAGAAGAAAACAGCCTGCATTTCGGAGCTGAAAAAATTGCAAAAACATGAAATCTTGACACGTTCATATCTTTCGAAAAACACCATTGGGACGGCCGTACGATGTCGCGACGTATAGAGGAAGTCTTCCATATAAACCTGATCGTAAATTGCACGGCGAAATTCGAAGATTCGGCTCGGCACGAACTAATCAAAAGTGCACTTGATTATGTAAATGCTGCGAAATTTTTTGCAACTTTGGCGCCTTCTAGCGGTCCTTTACCTTCCACCCACCCTTCTGGCGATTTATTTCCTACTTAATTATACTGTCTTAAGTCATTCTACAAATTTTCAGCACTGCACCTTATCCCTTTTTTTACTCGAAAAAATTACATGTTTGTTATTTTTCAAAATAAAGTTTTCATATTTGGGTATGTTTATTAAGGTAAAAATGCGTTACTTTTGATATGTACATTTTTTTGCTACTTCAGGTTTAACTAGAAGTTGCAATTTTTAAATTTCTTTTAAATGGGAAGATAATTTTATTTTCATAATTTGAAATCAATTTCCTTTCAGTCCTTTTTTCGGACTGATTTAAAATCGGTTAAAAGAAAAACAGAATTACTTACAGTCAATTTTCTCCCAACAGAAAAAAGGTCATGGAAAAAATATATAAGCAGTAAAATTTTAAAAAACGGACGCTTCGTTAAACGGTGCATAGAAAATTGTGAACGATAATAGGTTCTACTGCATCTTCTTTAATTTAATATTATAAGCCACTTTTAAACGTTTATTTAAAAAATGAAATTAAAACAAATTGTTGAAAAGAAGTCTCATTAAAACATGTTCTCTAAGTAAAAATCCTAATTTTTCTATTTGGACTACTGATTATCTGCCTTTGTGCTAAACGAAAAACATAAAAAAAGCATATTTTCATAACGAAATATTTGTACAACCGCGAGAAATGGCGTAATGCTGCCAGAAGTGTCATACAGCAAATGGAATAATGCATGAATCACAAAGCGTCTGCCAGGACGTGAATAATAAGACGAATTCTACAAAAAGTTAATGAAATACCATAACAAGTACAAAAGCATCTAAATTTATAAAAAATATATTCATTCACATTTAACGTTCAAAACCAATGCCCATTAATTCGTATATCGACACACTGTAGAGCTGTCAGATTGGATCAGAGAAATATTATCGTGTGTAGAAACCTTAATACTGAGAAATTGCAATGTCAGCAAGTCGTAGGTAGGTATAATTAGCAAGTCCAGCAGAAAATCGGCGTCGATACGATATTAACATGTTTTTATTGTTGTATTCTCATGTAAGTTTGCTCGAAAGTTAACATTTTCTAAATACCTAAATTTGTACGGCGATTTCGCTGGGTATGAAATAAACATCATGTACACTGACCGGTAAAATTCGATAATTTTGATGAAGTTTGATTTATGGACCAATTTTAATGATTTTTTTTTAGCAATTTATAGATAAATTCATAGAGATTATCACGTGTTTTATAATTTCCAAACAAGAATTGAATTGTCATACTTTACCGGGGAAAACTTTTTTTTTTCACTAAGTTTAAAATATCATGCGGAGTTCTTAGGCAACATGGGCATTGGGCATGTTCCAGTGGCGGCTGGTGAAATTTCAATATTTTTTTTCTCGTCTGTGGCGCATGGGACCCATACGAAACTTGGGAAATAACATCTAGAGAAGCACTTCTCTAATGACCCCTAAAAAATTTTGAAAAAGCAGTTTGCGAAAAAATTTTTGAAAATTCGCTAGCCTCCCCTGGGTCTAGGGACCCCCGTTTACTTTTATTTTTTTTTGTCATATGCATTTGACTTTTCATAAAAATGCATCGACAGATTTTGGAGTTTGTGAAAATATTTTCATTACTAACTGAGATACAACGAATTGAAATATTGTAATTTGTTAAATTGTAAATTACAAAATTTCAGTTCATTGTATTTCAGTTAGTAATGAAAATATTTTCACAAACTCTAAAATCTGTCGATGCATTTTTATGAAAAGTCAAATGCATATGACAAAAAAAAATAAAAGTAAACAGGGGTCCCTAGACCCAGGGGAGGCTAGCAAATTTTCAAAAATTTTTTCGCAAACTGCTTTTTCAAAATTTTTTAGGGGTCATTAGAGAAGTGCTTCTCTAGATGTTATTTCCCAAATTTCGTATGGGTCCCATGCGCCACAGACGAGAAAAAAAATATTGAAATTTCACCAGCCGCCGCTGGCATGTTCCAAGTTGGAAAGTATGTTGGAACTTCCTACATAGGTACTTTATATTTAAGCCACAGTTATTCTCAACGTTCTCTTTTTTAATCATCCTAAAATCGATCTTCTCGTAGTAGATACAAATTTTCAAATAAAACGTTGATAGCTCATAACTTAAACGTGAATAACATAATTTATAACATGAATAACAATCAATTAATAAAAACAGGACAAAGAAAAGCATAGAAATGTGCATTTCCACCACGAGCAGAGATTACGGCCTCTATTATATGCCTTGGCATTACTTCGATAAATTGTCGAATATAATCCTGTAAGCAATCAGTGACAGGAATACGCCATCGCATTCTTCTACCTAGCATGTTTCAGCCTTGCTCAATGGGATTCAAGTCTGAGCTGTGCGCTGGGCAAATTATACTTGATATTTCAGCCTCATCCAAAATTCTTGCAGCATGTGGGCGAGTGTTGTCATGCCACAGCATGAAGTTGGGAGGACATGTAGCCCCAAGATGTCTCTTAAGTATCTGTCAGCTTTCAAACACTATTGATGAACTAATCTGACAAAGACAGAACTTTCACAGCCATCTGAATAAACTGCCAAATAAACAATGTGAGTTTTTTGAAAATGTTTATCTCCTACGAGAAGACAGATGTTGGGATGATTAAAAAAAAGATAATGTTGAGAATATATGAAGATTCAACACGAAGCATGTTGGAACATAACCGTGCTACCTAAACATTCCATGAAAAAGTGAAAAAAATCAGCATATATTTTCCCTGGTATAATATGACATAATTCATTTTTTTTTAATTATAAAACAAGTGATAATCTTGATGAATATATCTACGAATTCCTAAAAAAATCATTAAAACCGGTCCAAGGGAGTAAACAATTTTAAACATCAAACTTCATCATTCATTATTATAATGGGGGGGTCAGTAGGTACCGTGGTACCAGGCCCCCGCCACTTTAGGGGCCCGGCTAGACCAGGAAACGCAATGCAAAAATATTTTAAAAAATATTAAACTAAGTGGTGGGGGCCCGCCAGTGAACTTGGTACCGGGGCCCATGATTTGATGTGGGAGCCTGTTTGTATTTCCAATCTAGAACTGAATTTTGTGCAAAATTGTCTAGATTGCTTAATGAACGTTTAGGAGAACGTTGAATTTTAGTAAATATCTAGATATACATATATGGGGCCACCAAAAAAATATGTTCGTAAAAATGAGCCACCTTAAACCTCCTCCCTTCTACTTATAATGACATTTGTGATAACCCCTTAAGCGAATGCTCGGTTTTGTACCCCCCCTCCAACACATTTTTTTAAATATTCTGTTGCCACAAAAGAATGATAGTCATTCTTCGTCTTCTTAGCGTTGCCACGAAAGGCCACTGCACTCAGGCCCTGTGACCTATTGTGCTTTCTCTACAAAATCGGGGAATTTCTCTATTCAGGCCGGACTCTAACCCAAAGGCCAAAGTCCTTCCCGTGCAAGCATTTCTTATTTCCTCCAGCACTGGAAAACTAAAGGGGTCTGTCTACAGACGACCGAACCAACCAACCAACCTTATGTACCTGAAGTTTGTATGGATCGTTCCCGCGGGAACGAAATCCTCACTCAGAAGAAACCTTTATTAAAATTACGTAATAATTAGCAAATCTTTTGTACTGGGTGGGAATACTACCAAGATTTGCTAATTATTATGTAATTTTAATAAAGGTTTCTTCTGAGTGAGGATTTTGATCCCGCGGGAATGATCACATTTTTAGTGAACCATGTGTAATCACCAAAAGCTCGATAGGGCCACTGATAATTGTATATCCTACACCAAATAGGTAAGTACCTTCAAATCTCACTCAAAATACCTCACAAAATACCCTTCTTTTAAACTTCTCTACATAAGAACTGTCCCATGATTTTAACCGAAGGCTCTTACAATTACTCTACGATCTCTGATTCTAAATCGTAAAACTGGACTTTACAAATAGTGATAGGCTCTCCTACGTTCGAATGTGGAATAAGCCTGCACATAGCACAATGACATTCGCATTTGCCCTCCGTAACCCTAATCATGCAATGGCTCAAGCTGCCTGAATTTAATTCAAAGACACTATTTTGTTGCTTTCTAACAAACACATCTCCATAATTTCGTTTACCGTAACCGTTTGATACTATAGTTTTAAGAGGATATCCATTTCCATTATGTATTGGACAATACAAAACCTGACATAAATTGAACATCTGTTCCTATGTGACAAATGTTTATTTCCAAATTAATCAGGTTTAATAAAGATATTAAAAGACTGATTTTGTGTTTTAGTTATTTTTTTTATGGCGAAAGAATGCTGTTCGGCTTCTTGTACCAAAAGTCCGGCCAAAATTATAGGTATGTAAAGTCCGGCTTTTCGAATTTTAGGCCTGGCAACTCTAGCTCCAGCAGACCAGCTCACTTTTACGAGTTCGCATGGCAATCTTCAAAGTGTAAACAGAAGGTCGGTTGTTTGGATGGATGGATCGTCTGTAGACTACGTCTTAATACGTACCGAAGTGATTACGTCTCAAGGTCACAAGGCCCGTTACAGGAGGTTACTATGTGGATGGAAGTTTCCTCCACTTCCCCACAAAACCTGAACTCGGAATTATCAAACAGGTAATTAAGAAAGGCACCTATAGTTAAACGATTGGTATATACGAACGTGCTGCGGAAAAATCTCCCATACCGTACTCGGATATACTAGAGCATCTCCTTTAATAATCGATAACATTTTTAGTGAACCATCTGCAATCACCAAAAGCTCGATAGGGCCACTGATAATTGTATACCCTACACCAAGTAGGTAAGTACCTACCTTGAAATCTCACTCAAAATACCTCGCAAAATACTCTTCTTTTGAACTTCTCTACATAAGAACTGTCCCATGATTTTAACCGACAATTACTCCACGATCTCTGATTCTAAATTGTAAAGTTGGATTACAAATAGTGATATGCTCTCTTACGTTCGAATGTGGAATATCGGCCTGCACATAGCACAATGACATTCGCATTCGCTCTCCGTAACCCTAATCACGCAATGGCTCAAACTGCCTGGAATTTAATTTAAAGACTCTATTTTGTCGCTTTCTAACGAACACATCTCCATAATTTCGTTAACCGTAACCGTTTGATACTATAGGTTTAAGAGGACATCCATTTCCATTATGTAGTGGACAATACAAAACCTGACATAAATTGGACAACTGTTTATAAATTAAGTAATTTCTTAGATATTTTTACACAGGTATTTTTTTTCCACAAAACGGGTTGGGACGAGAACGTTTCTGTTAATGTAGAAACGGTATACCTACTGACATTTTGCTTAGGCAACACTAAACATCCAAAAAAAAATAGCTACCTACACTAATTGTCCAAAAGCTATCTTATTCCCGTTTGAGTAGGTAGTAGTTTCTGAAGAACCTACCTAGGTAGGTATACCACTAATAATAGTGATTTTTATTATTTTATTGTTGGAGTGGTTTATCTCTATAATAAATAAGTAATTTAGTTGGTAATGATATTAACATTTAGTGATAAATCGGGTTGTTTTACAATATCAAATATCAAATATCAAATGTAGGTATATAATAATATTGTAAATATTATCACATACCTACATTTGATATTTTTCCTTCCATAATCTTGTACACTTATTATGAAATATTTGTCCGTTACTGTGATAGAAGATTAAATTGATAGAATGATCGTTACATACTTTACGTATGTAAATATGCCCACAGATGGTTTATAGATAAATGCCTATTATCTAAAGGCTATCCATATAAGTACCTACATATTTTTATATTTTAATAGGATTATTACACAGCTTAGTTTCTGTTCAGCTACCTTTTATAAATACTTCCATAATATCTTTTAATGTTATTTTGAAATTAAATTCCTACTTCAACAGTCGGCCGTTGTGAATGCATATATTGATTTTTACATGACCTAGATTACAGCAAGGCAAAACATATGTATACAAAAAACAAATTTAAACAGTAAATTTTTATATTTTACTTTATAGTAAGTAGCCATTTAGCCTCTACAATATAAAATATTTAAATATGGTCCGTCAAAATATTAAAATGCTTAGGTAACTTTATAAATACAAAAACGTGTGTACATTTTTTTTGTTTGTGTTTATAGACATTATAAGGTAAGTACCTACATTGCAAAAGTAAAACAAAAGCAGACGTAGTACAAGTTAGCATTTAGCAAAGAAATTTACCTACTAAACAACCACCTGCTAATGCAGTTTCGAAGCAACCGGCAGTTAGTCTATACAATACATATGTACTGATTATTTAAAAATGTGATTTTACCTTTCTTTGGGCTTCTGCTGCAAATCCGCTTTTGGTAGCTCTGTGTGTTGCCATTTTATACAAAATTGAGAAAAGCACTCTCAAAACAAACACCTCAACTTCTCCGAACTATGAACCTAACTAAACGACGAGCCGGCAGCCGCGATTCGGATATTCACGTTTCTCTTGTCCTCGTCGCGTCTTGCTCACTCCACCTTCAATTGAAATTTGATGACGAAGACTCAGAAGAACCGGTTAACGGAAAACGTTAAATGACTTTGTTATCGGGAAGTATTTCATCCGGTAAAGGAATGTTAAATCTTATATGGAAGTATTTTGTAGCATCCCTTTCTAGTTTTAGCTAAGTTCGTAGCCATATATCGAACAAATGTCGCAGTCGGGCGTTGTCGAATAATTATGTAGGTATTTGACTATCATTTTACTTCCACAATTTACTTCAATTATAAAAATGTGTTCAATCCTACCACTGAAATATCATCGTATACCTTATATGTCTATCTGGCTGAATTATAAAAATTCAAATTTTAATCAAATTGTTTAACACAGTTGGCTTAAAACATCCTGTATCCTGTAATGTTTTTGGCTACATCAATCGATTAATGGTTCGAGGGAAACCAGATGGTAAACGGCGAAGAGGACACTTGCCAAACGTTGGGCTCATATTTACCAAGAAGCTGAAGGGAAAAAGCTTTTGGTAAGGCCGTGACAGACTGACAGATGCCATCATACTGTTATCAGACCAGACGTGCCATGCAGCAAAAAAAGTCCAATTAGAATAATGCGTCAATCCCAAAACCCGATCGATCGATTGTTGTTGTTAATCTTGTTAATCTTATTAAATTGCAGTAAAGAATATCAATTACCTATGTTGTCTATAAGATTAACCAGATACATTGCAAGCAGAGGCTCAGATATGCATGGTCAATTCGGGCAGTTGTCCGGGGCCCCAGGTTTTTAGCCCCCCGCGCGTTGTGTTCGCATTCGCAGCGGTGTGATTTTCCCGAAATATCCCCGAAGTATTAATGCAGGCTATGGTCCGGCGGTGGTCCCCTACTAAATTTATAAAACTACATCTAGTGTAAGGTGAACAAAAATTGGAAAACTATTTCATATTTCATATTACGAAAATATTTGAAGATTTGGCGGAGTCGCCGGTAATTTAGTCGCAGAGCGAGATCCCTGAATTCGACACGTGGTATGCAACTCTTGAACATACAATAACAGACAGTTGATTCTGTTCTTATGTAAAAACACCTAACAAAACATATTTTTGACTTGGAATTGTGAAAATGGAAAAAATTGCACTTTTTCATTTTTTCTGCGAAAATAGTAGATTGTAATACAAGTGTGGCAAGGGCTTCATTGCAAAACGATGTATGAAAGTAGGAACACGAGCGCAGCGAATGTTCGTATCATACGAGTTTTGCAATGGAGCTTGCCACATGTGTGTTACATACTATTTTTTCTACGGTTGTGAAGTTATTTCCCTTTTTTAAAGTCTTTCCAAAATTTTAAATTTGCTGCCTGTCAGATTTTATTTAAAGTGACATTTTCCGCAGTCATTCTGAAGTTAGAAAATTTGACTTTGTAATTGCAATTCATGTGTAATTAATGTACATTTATAGAATTTAATTGTTATTACCAGTAAGTAATGTAAAATTCTTCAAGGTAATAGTATATTCTGTATTTAGGTGTGAAAGCAATACATTCCCGGACGTCGATGCATCGAAGTTCGGGAATGTGTTTTCACACCGAAGTACACATACTATTTTTTCTGAAATCACAATGAATATTATTATAACTTAAGGAATTTGTATTAATGAATAACATTTCTTCAGTACAATCTAACTGCTTACTAATAAATGCAATTTTAATGTGAGTTGGTTTGTCTACGTATATTTATTTACTGTCTAAAATATACATAAAAAACCGTACGGGAATGTTACTTTCCCGACCTACGCCGGGAAAGTAACATTCTCGTACGGTTTTGTTGATCGTTGCTTGGCAACGGATCTTTTCAGGTCTGTTTTCTGGTAGTTTCTTAGCAACGGACTAAAATACTGGAATTGTGCATTTTTCGATCTGAAATCGCGCCGAAAATGTAGACATTGCCGATCGATTTCAGAAAAACACACTATTTTATTCCGGTGTGTGAAGATGTAATCAAGGCGTGTGGCAAATTCTTTGCCGCACGGCGTGCGGTGAAGTGATATTTTCTGCAGTCATTTTGAAGTTAGAAAATTTGACTTTTAGCACAATCGTAGAAAAATACTATTTTGACATTGTTCATGTTAATTCCCACTTAGTCCAGTCAACAAAAAAGTTTCAGAGAACATGGAGGAGGGGAGAATTTTCCTCTTCCAGCAAATAAACATAATAAATGGCGGGGGTGGAAAGGTTCCTTTTTTCGAATCTTCGATTATAACTCGGAAACCACGCGTTGTATGGAAAAGGCAATCTATGCAAAATTAAACATAATTAAAGTTCATGCGAGAATGACTCTTCCTATGTGTTATAGTTTACGAGATATTCGACAGCCAAAATAGATAATTAACTAGTGGAAGCATTATACTCTTCGCCGATTTACTGAGCTTTTTATATAATTGTTACACATTCTATAGGATACTCTTCGCATTTTTCTTGTAAATAATGTTAGTTTTTGGACATTCTAAATTTTGTGATACCAACTTTGTTGTGAAAAAAAAATATATGAAAAAAAAAATCACGATGTGAGGGATCGAACCCGGGACCCTTGGATTGCGAGACGAATGAATGAATGAATGAATAAACAATTTATTAACAGTTTTATACATTATGTGCCTCACCGGAGCCTAGCCCGGAGCCAGCCAGACAACCACGGCGAACATCGCCGAGGTGGGTGTGAGGCTGGGCGGAGTAGGTCCGGTTCGGCTTGGAAGTAAATTCGAGGGGGGGGGGGTAGAATCTCTTGAACTCTCGCCGCTACACCACCATTTCTTATTACTAAAATTGTTAATGAGTCTAATATATACCATCAGAAAATATATTGTGATTATTAGGAAACACACATTAGTAAAATGTATTAAAAAAAAATAGTGATAGGAAATAACATTTCGCAAGGTTTCTATTTATTACAAACCATAAAAAAATGTAAAAAATATTTTTTTAAATTTTAAATTACTAATAACTTTTTTATTTACCAATCTATTTTGTTAAAAAACAATAGAGTTCTTCCTCTAGCTAACACTAAGTTACTCTCCAAATTTCAATACAATCGGATTTTTCTTTCTTGAGTTATCGTGCTTACAAGAAATGTGATGGACGGACAGACGGACAGACGGACAGACGGACAGACGGACAGACGGACAGACGGACGGACAGACGGACATTTTGAAAGTTGTTCAGAATTCGTTCACTAACATAACGATATAATTTTTTTTTCTCTACGAGCGATATTTACTGATTTAGAAATGTGCCGATCAAATACAATATACTCTTCGTTTTTTATAATAAATAAATTATAATAAATAAATTAATTAGGTAGCTTGAATATTTCTAGCAAAGCCGTTTACCGTGATCTGCTAATAAATCAGTCACAAAACAATTTTTATTTTACAACACTCGACGTATTTACTAACGTAATATTTTGTCCAAATCTATACATTTCCTTAAATATACAGTGTAACTCACTTAAAATCAAGACACCCTTATAACTTTTTTATTTTGTTTCCGATTTTAATCAAATTTTACTCAAGTATAGAACAAATTAGAATCTACTTATGACCAGAAAAGCATTCGCCTGCTTCAAAGGGAAAACCACCTGCCGTACCAAAATATACTCAAAGAAATTAAAAATCATATTAGTGACTCTTGACGAATTTCACGTATCCACCACAAATTGCGGAAAGTGAAGATTCCCTTTGACAGACGAGTTTATGTATGATAAATCCCCCATCAATAAACAAATCAAATTTTAATGCATGTGCGTTTGTGGCGCCGATCCGATGCATTTTTTAGAATTTTTAACATTCAAAATGGTTTTATTTTTGGCCGCATATTTTGGTACCACAGGTAGCTTTGCCTTTATAGCAGGTGGTCGTAAGTAGATTCTAATTTGTTCTATACTTGAGTAAAATTTGATTCAAATCGAAAACAAAATAAAAAAGTTATAAGGGTGTCTTCATTTTAAGTGAGTCACACTGTATATTTAAGGAAATGTATAGATTTCGACAAAATATTACGTTAGTAAATACGTCGAGTGTCGTAAAATAAATATTGTTTTGTGGCCGTGATTTATTAACAGACCACTGTAAACCGCTTTGATAGAAATATTCAAGGTAGGTACCTAATTAATATATTTATTAATTATCTATTTTGGCTGGTAAATATCTCGTATACTATAAGACATAGGAAGAAAATGAATATAAATATTCTTATAGGAAATTTAATTTTGTTTCATTTTGCAAAGATTACCATTTTCCTTACGACGCATTTTTTCCAACTTTTAGTATGTTTACCTGCTTGAAGAGGAAAATTCTCCCCTCCTCCATGTTCTATAAAATCCCCTTTTAGGCATTCATTGATTGGAGTAACTACTCTATATCTGTCATTTGTTGTCGTAAGAACATTTTGGTATCAAAATATTCAAATCTTTCGCGTTCCAACCGTATAGGCAAAAATAATATTAGTAATAATATGACTGAAAAATAAATAAACATTAATGGAGATGTTGCGATTTTTGTGAAATTTACAGCGAAAAAGTTTGGATTGAAGTAACTTTTTTATTTTTGAAAATAATTGCATACTGTAAGCGAGTAACCTGTAGCTAATAAAATGAGGAAATTTTGTATTAGGACCATTTCTTTATAAAAGGCATAGGAAGTGAGAAAAAGGCCTTGTAACACGAATATTGCTCTGGCGCGCAATCCCTAACCATATCGGGCAACAGATAGTTTTAATTTTATTACATTTATATGTGAATATGGAGTGTTTAGTTCACTACCGTTTGTTTTTTAGGATATTTAATCATAAATATTTAATAATTAATTTAAAAAATAGAGAGTTTTATTTTCAGCTGGTTTATGCTTAACCAAACATGTATAACATGAAGAGATCAATCAGGTGAGTAATTTTTACTGTAAACATTTGCTGGAAAACGTAAAGTATTAAATCCACTAATTGCTAAAATAGTAAATTTTTGGAATCCCCTAATTTGGTGACATAATAAAAATAACGCATATGAAGTTTGCTTAATAAAAGTACTTATGTAGAGTTTTTAAGTCTTTTTATATTTTTGTCCAGAATTCACGGAATGTATGGACCATTTAGGAGCCCATTTATTTAGAAGCTAAAACATTTAATAAAGAAATATCATTTAATAAAATTATATAAAAAACATGTTTTCAAGAAAAGCTTTTATTTGAAAAAACTACTAAAAAGTAAAAATAATTTTTTTAAAATTCATGCACCTGGAAACCAAAAGCTTTGGGGGCGGTTATATAGAGCTATTGCATAGTTAATTTGCTCAATTGACCGCCTCCAAAGCTTTTGGTTTCCAGGTGTATGAATTTTAAAAAAATGATTTTTACTTTTTAGCAGTTTTTTCAAATAAAAGATTTTTCTTAAAAATATTTTTTTACGTAATTTTATTTTTTACTTTTTAGTCTACTTATTTTACAGACAAAACCCTTTCATTTGCCACCGCTAGCCACCCCTTCCCTCTTCCGTCTTCTCACCCCTTCCCACTTCTTCCCACCCCTTTCCTATCTCTTGCCACCTCTTCCCATCCCTTCCCACCTCTTTCCACTCCTTCCCACCTCTTCCCATCCCTTCCCATCCCTTCCCATCCCTTCCCATCCCTTCCCATCCCTTCCCATCCCTTCCCATCCCTTCCCATCCCTTCCCATCCCTTCCCATCCCTTCCCATCCCTTCCCATCCCTTCCCATCCCTTCCCATCCCTTCCCATCCCTTCCCATCCCTTCCCATCCCTTCCCATCCCTTCCCATCCCTTCCCATCCCTTCCCATCCCTTCCCATCCCTTCCCATCCCTTCCCATCCCTTCCCATCCCTTCCCATCCCTTCCCATCCCTTCCCATCCCTTCCCATCCCTTCCCATCCCTTCCCATCCCTTCCCATCCCTTCCCATCCCTTCCCATCCCTTCCCATCCCTTCCCATCCCTTCCCATCCCTTCCCATCCCTTCCCATCCCTTCCCATCCCTTCCCATCCCTTCCCATCCCTTCCCATCCCTTCCCATCCCTTCCCATCCCTTCCCATCCCTTCCCATCCCTTCCCATCCCTTCCCATCCCTTCCCATCCCTTCCCATCCCTTCCCATCCCTTCCCATCCCTTCCCATCCCTTCCCATCCCTTCCCATCCCTTCCCATCCCTTCCCATCCCTTCCCATCCCTTCCCATCCCTTCCCATCCCTTCCCATCCCTTCCCATCCCTTCCCATCCCTTCCCATCCCTTCCCATCCCTTCCCATCCCTTCCCATCCCTTCCCATCCCTTCCCATCTCTTCCCATCCCTTCCCATCCCTTCCCACCCCTTCCCCACCTCTTCCCACCCCTTTCCCACCCCTTTCCCACCTCTTCCCACCAATTCCCCACCTCTTCGCACCCATTTCGCACCTCTTCCCACCCCTTCCCCATCTCTTCCCACCCCTTCCCCACCTCTTTCCACCTCTCCCATGTCCGCCATATTGAATTTAGAATGAAGTCACATACTTTATCGTATTTTACTCGTCAAACCCTTTCATTTGATAGGTACCCATATCAAGGGGGTTGTGACTAAAAAGCCGATCCGCCATCTTGGGACGTCCGCTATATTGGATTTACAATGATGTCACATTGTTTATCGTATTTTACTCGTCAAACCCTTTCATTTGATACCCATATCAAGGGGGTTGTTACTAAAAAGCCGATCCGCCATCTTGGGACGTCCGCCATATTGGATTTAGAATGACGTCACATTGTTTATCGTATTTTACTCGTTAAACCCTTTCATTTGAGACCCATATCAAGGGGATTGTGACTAAAAAGCCGATCCGCCATCTTGGGACGTCCGCCATAATGGATTTAGACCGATAATGGCTATACTATGTTGCATTGTCACCGGACTTATACACATGTGTGCCAAATTTCAAAGTTCTAGCTAGTTCTAGTCGAAATTCAGCTTGCAAGATTTGAACTAAACTAACAAACAAACAAACATACAAACAAACACACATACAAACAAACATTTCAAGTTTAATAGAAGCTTTTAATAAAAATAAATATGTTTTTTAATAAATGAAATAATAATAATATCAGTTGTATATAATTGCCAAAATATCGCCTTTTAAATTAATATGCATTACTATAAGAGACTTACCAACTACGGAGAGTGCATTTCGTTGTCATATTCTGAGAGCATATTTACAAAATAGCCCTCATTTTTCCCGTCAATATATCCAAAACGGAAGACCTGATAATATTGAAAAAAGAAATGTGTCCATTGTGTGGCAAACCCACCACTGAAATTTGATTAACTTACATTGAACAGTTTTGAAGATCTGCTAAGTTATATTGAAAAATATGCCACTTTTCAAAGATATTTTAACCATTTTAATCCGTTATATCTTGGAAAATATCTATTCTGCGTGATATACCGATATAAAGGTGAATTTTTTTCATAATTTTTTATTTAAAATTTTCGGAGTCATTGCCAAAAACGTTACTTTATGCTCATTCCGTTGATTAAAATCTCTTTGATAATTGGGATACTTTTCTATACAACGTGATCTACCATGACATGCGGAAAATTTAACAGTAGGTTGTCCCCACCGAAAGGAGCTAAAAAAATGAAAAATTGAAAAAAAATTACCTTATTTTTTTGTAGAAATGCGCCTCCAATGACTTTAACTAATCTAATATAACGCAACTATATCACTTTATCCGACTTGGGATTGACACTATTCACAGCAAAGTTGGATAGGATGGAAGTGACTTTTTGGTTTTAATCAAATCACACTACAAAAATAGCGAAATAAATCGAAAAGACATTGACCCTATGCTGAAACAACAAGCAGATATACGAGATATTTAGTTAAACCGGTCAATAACACGGCGGTATCCCGATTGTTCGACCGAAAGCAAAAAATGCGGTTCTCTTTGATATCGCTGGCCGGCTTCACTTTTTAAGCCAATTAAGGAAATGTAAACAACTCGAATACGTTCTTTCACAAGTAAGTTCGTCGACCTATTCAGGAGTAGGTCAGGACCTACTCAACATCAGTAGTGTATCTTCGCAAATTTACTAATAATTTAATATACTAAATTACTTCAAAACCCTCTAAAATTTTACCGATGTGAAAACAGCAGCCCAAGATAGCAGCTCAAATTTACGGAAACGCCCGAGTGTTCATTGGCGTTCGTGTATTAAGGAGTTGAAAATAAAATAAGATATTGCAAGCAGCTTTCAATCTAACCGGGGAAAACTGAAATATTTATTATGTCTAGAGATATGAGGAACCTCCTAACAATATCTATATAATTATTAAGTATAATGTTTTTTACTCCCAATAATGGGAAGACACAAAACAGCTGCCAAAAATAATTTAAAAAAATATACCTCATTAAGACCATCCCGGTACAGAAATGTCAACGACGACTTCTAATGGGATCCAGGGGTTGGAACAACCCCCGAAATAATAAATCATAACTCCCAAACTGAAATTGATCGCATAATTTCCTCTGCAGGGGAGATCGAAGGTAATAATCGACATCACAATATAAATTTTCGTCGACTTCCAAATGGATCCTGAGGTTGAAACAACCCTCGGATTAAAAAAAAATCATAACTCCCCAACTAAAATTGATCGCACATTTTCTCTCACAGGGGAGATAAAAAATAATGATAAAAATCATAATATAAATTTTCGTTGACTTCCAAAGGGATCCTGGGGTTGAAACAACCCTCGAAATAATAAAAAAAATCGTAACTCTCAAACTAAAATTGATCGCACATTTTCCCTCTCAGGGGAATTCAAAAGTAATAATAAAAGTTATAATATAAATTTTCGTAGACTTCCAAAGGGATCCTGGGGTTGAAACAACCCTCGAAGTAAAAGAAAAATCATAACTCCCAAACTAAAATTGATCACACATTTTCCCTCGCAGGGGAGATCAAAAATAACGATAAAAACCATAATATAAATTTTCGTTGACTTCCAAAGGGATCCTGGGGTGGAAACAACCCTCGAAATAATAAAAAAAATCGTAACTCTCAAACTAAAATTGATCGAACATTTTCCCTCGCAGGGGAATTCAAAAGTAATAATAAAAGTTATAATATAAATTTTCGTCGACTTCCAAAGGGATCCAGGGGTTGAAACAACCCTCGAAGTAAAAGAAAAATCATAACTCCCAAACTAAAATTGATCACACATTTTCCCTCGCAGGGGAGATCAAAAATAATGATAAAAACCATAACATAAATTTTCGTTGACTTCCAAAGGGATCCTGGGGTTGAAACAACCCTCGAAATAATAAAAAAAATCGTAACTCCCAAACTAAAATTGATCGCACATTCTCCCTCCCAGGGGGGATCGAAAATAATGATAAAAACCAAAACATAAATTTTCGTCGACTTCCAAAGGGATCCTGGGGTTGAAACAACCCTCGAAGTAAGAAAAAATCATAACTCCCAAACCAAAATTGGTCGCACATTTTCCCTCTCCGAGGAGAGCAAAAATAATTATAAAAACCATAATATAAATTTTCATCGACTTCCAAAGGGATCCTGGGGTTGAAACGACCCTCGAAATAAATAAAATCATAACTCCCAAACTAAAATTGATCGCAAATTTTCCCTCGCAGGGGGGATCGAAACTAATGATAAAAACCATAACATAAATTTTCGTCGACTTCCAAAGGGATCCTGGGGTTGAAACAACCCTCGAAGTAATAGAAAAATCATAACTCCCAAACTAAAACTGATCGCACATTTTCCCTCGCAGGGGAGATCAAAAGTAATAATTAAAGCTATAATATAAACTTTGGTCGACTTCCAAAGGGATCCTGGGGTTGAAACAACCCTCGAAGTAAGAAAAAAATCATAACTCCCAAACTAAAATTGATCGCACATTTTCCCTCCCAGGGGGGATCGAAAATAATGATAAAAACCATAACATAAATTTTCGTCGACTTCCAAAGGGATCCTGGGGATGAAACAACCCTCGAAGTAAGAAAAAAAATCATAACTCCCAAACTAAAATTGATCGCACATTTTCCCTCGCAGGGGAGATCAAAAGTAATGATAAAAGCTATAATATAAATTTTCATTGACTTCCAAAGGGATCCTGGGGTTGAAACAACCCTCGAAATAATAAAAAAAATCGTAACTCCCAAACCAAAATTGGTCGCACATTTTCCCTCTCCGAGGAGATCAAAAATAATGATTAAAACCATAATATAAATTTTCATCGACTTCCAAAGGGATCCTGGGGTTGAAACAACCCTCGAAATAAATAAAATCATAACTCCCCAACTAAAATTGATCGCACATTTTCCCCCACAGGGGAGATCAAAAATAATGATAAAAATCATAATATAAATTTTCGTTGACTTCCAAAGGGATCCTGGGGTTAAAACAACCCTCGAAATAATAAAAAAAATCGCAACTCTCAAACTAAAATTGATCGTACATTTTCCCTCGCAGGGGAATTCAAAAGTAATAATAAAAGTTATAATATAAATTTTCGTCGACTTCCAAAGGGATCCTGGGGTTGAAACAACCCTCGAAGTAAAAGAAAAATCATAACTCCCAAACTAAAATTGATCACACATTTTCCCTCGCAGGGGAGATCAAAAATAATGATAAAAACCATAATATAAATTTTCGTTGACTTCGAAAGGGATCCTGGGGTTTAAACAACCCTCGAAATAATAAAAAAAATCGTAACTCCCAAACTAAAATTGATCGCAAATTTTCCCTCGCAGGAGGGATCGAAAATAATGATAAAAACCATAACATAAATTTTCGTAGACTTCCAAATGGATCCTGGGGTTGAAACAACCCTCGAAGTAATAGAAAAATCATAACTCCCAAACTAAAATTGATCGCACATTTTTCCTCGCAGGGGAGATCAAAAGTAATGATAAAAGCTATAATATAAACTTTCGTTGACTTCCAAAGGGATCCTGGGGTTGAAACAACCCTCGAAGTAAGAAAAAAATCATAACTCCCAAACTAAAATTGATCCCACATTTTCCCTCGCAGGGGAGATCAAAAGTAATAACTAAAGCTATAATATAAACTTTCGTCGACTTCCAAAGGGATCCTGGGGTTGAAACAACCCTCGAAGTAAGAAAAAAATCGTAACACCCAAACCAAAATTGGTCGCACATTTTCCCTCTCCGAGGAGATCAAAAATAATTATAAAAACCATAATATGAATTTTCATCGACTTCCAAAGGGATCCTGGGGTTGAAACAACCCTCGAAATAAATAAAATCATAACTCCCCAACTAAAATTGATCGCACATTTTCCCTCACAGGAGAGATCAAAAATAATGATAAAAATCATAATATAAATTTTCGTTGACTTCCAAAGGGATCCTGGGGTTAAAACAACCCTCGAAATAATAAAAAAAATCGCAACTCTCAAACTAAAATTGATCGCACATTTTCCCTCGCAAGGGAATTCAAAAGTGATAATAAAAGTTATAATATAAATTTTCGTCGACTTCCAAAGGGATCCTGGGGTTGAAACAACCCTCGAAGTAAAAGGAAAAATCAAAACTCAAAAACTAAAATTGATCACACATTTTCCCTCGCAGGGGAGATAAAAAATAATGATAAAAACCATAATATAAATTTTCGTTGACTTCCAAAGGGATCCTGGGGTTGAAACAACCCTCGAAATAATAAAAAAAATCGTAACTCCCAAACTAAAATTGATCGTACATTTTCCCTCGCAGGGGGGATCGACAATAATGATAAAAACCGTAACATAAATTTTCGTCGACTTCCAAAGGGATCCTGGGGTTGAAACAACCCTCGAAGTAATAGAAAAATCATAACTCCCAAACTAAAATTGATCGCACATTTTCCCTCGCAGGGGAGATCAAAAGTAATAATTAAAGCTATAATATAAACTTTCGTCGACTTCCAAAGGGATCCTGGGGTTGAAACAACCCTCGAACTAAGAAAAAATTCATAACTCCCAAACTAAAATTGATCCCACATTTTCCCTCGCAGGGGAGATCTAAAGTAATGATAAAAGCTATAATATAAATTTTCGTTGACTTCCAAAGGGATCCTGGGGTTGAAACAACCCTCGAAATAATAAAAAACATCGTAACTCCCAAACCAAAATTGATCGCACATTTTCCCTCTCAGAAGAGATAAAAAATAATTATAAAAACCATAACATAAATTTTCGTCGAGTTCCAAAGGGATCCTGGGGTTGAAACAACCCTCGAAGTAAGAAAAAAATCATAACTCCCAAACTAAAATTGATCGCACATTTTCCCTCCCAGGGGGGATTGAAAATGATGATAAAAACCATAACATAAATTTTCGTCGACTTCCAAAGGGATCCTGGGGTTGAAACAACCCTCGAAATAAGAAAAAAATCATAACTCCCAAACTGAAATTGATCGCACATTTTCCCTCGCAGGAGATATCGAAAGTAGTGATAAAAGCTATAATATAAATTTTCATTGACTTCCAAAGGGATCCTGGGGTTGAAACAACCCTCGAAATAATAAAAAAAATCGTAACTCCCAAACCAAAATTGGTCGCACATTTTCCCTCTCCGAGGAGATCAAAAATAATGATAAAAACCATAATATAAATTTTCATCGACTTCCAAAGGGATCTTGGGGTTGAAACAACCCTCGAAATAAATAAAATCATAACTCCCAAACTAAAATTGATCGCACATTTTCCCTCACAGGAGAGATAAAAAATAATGATAAAAATCATAATATAAATTTTCGTTGACTTCCAAAGGGATCCTGGGGTTAAAACAACCCTCGAAATAATAAAAAAAATCGCAACTCTCAAACTAAAATTGATCGCACATTTTCCCTCGCAGGGGAATTCAAAAGTGATAATAAAAGTTATAATATAAATTTTCGTCGACTTCCAAAGGGATCCTGGGGTTGAAACAACCATCGAAGTAAAATGAAAAATCATAACTCCCAAACTAAAATTGATCGCACATTTTCCCTCGCAGGGGAGATCAAAAGTAATGATAAAAGCTATAATATAAACTTTCGTCGACTTCCAAAGGGATCCTGGGGTTGAAACAACCCTCGAAATAATAAAAAAATCGTAACTCCCAAACTAAAATTGATCGCACATTTTCCCTCGCAGGGGAGATCAAAAGTAATAATTAAAGCTATAATATAAACTTTCGTCGACTTCCAAAGGGATCCTGGGGTTGAAACAACCCTCGAAGTAAGAAAAAAATCATAACTCCCAAACTAAAATTGATCGCACATTTTTCCTCGCAGGGGAGATCGAAAGTAATGGTAAAAGCTATAATATAAATGTTTGTCGACTTCCAAAGGGATCCTGGGGTTGAAACAACCCTCGAAATAATAAAAAAACTCGTAACTCCCAAACTAAAATTGATCGCACATTTTGCCTTGCAGGGGAGATCGTAAGTAATAATCGAAACCGCAATGTAAATTTTCGACGACTTCCAAAGGGATCCTGGGGTTGAAACCACCCTCGAAATAATAAAAAAAATCATGACTCTCAAACTGAAATTGATCCCATATTTTCCCTTGCAGGGGAGATCGAAAGTAATAATCGAAACCACAATATAAATATTCGTCGACTTTCAAAAGGATCCTGGGGTTGAAACAACCCTCGAAATAATGAAAAAATTATAACTCCCAAACTAAAATTGATCGCACATTTTCCCTCGCAGGGAGATCGAAAGTAATGATAAAAACCATAATATAAATTTTCGTCGACTTCCAAAGGGTCGACCTCTTTGGAAGTCGACGAAAATTTATGTTATGGTTTTTATCATTATTTTCGATCCCCCCTGCGAGGGAAAATTTGCGATCAATTTTAGTTTGGGAGTTATGATTTTATTTCTTTCGAGGGTTGTTTCAACCCCAGGATCCCTTTGGAAGTCGACGAAAATTTATATTATGGTTTTTATCATTATCTTCGATCTCCTCTGCGAGGGAAAATGTGCGATCAATTTTAGTTTGGGAGTTACGATTTTTTTTATTATTTCGAGGGTTGTTTCAACCCCAGGATCCCTTTGGAAGTCGAAGAAAATTTATATTATGGTTTTTATCATTATTTTCGATCTCCCCTGCGAGGAAAAATGTGCGATCAATTTTAGTTTGGGAGTTATGATTTTTTTCTTACTTCGAGGGTTGTTTCAACCCCAGGATCCCTTTGGAAGTCGACGAAAATTTATGTTATGGTTTTTATCATTATTTTCGATCCCCCCTGGGAGGGAAAATGTGCGATCAATTTTAGTTTGGGAGTTATGATTTTTTTCTTACTTCGAGGGTTGTTTCAACCCCAGGATCCCTTTGGAAGTCGATGAAAATTTATGTTGTGGTTTTTATCATTATTTTCGATCCCCCTGGGAGGGAAAATGTGCGATCAATTTTAGTTTGGGAGTTATGATTTTTTTCTTACTTCGAGGGTTGTTTCAACCCCAGGATCCCTTTGGAAGTCTACGAAAATTTATGTTATGGTTTTTATAATTATTTTTTATCTCTTCTGAGAGGGAAAATGTGCGATCAATTTTGGTTTGGGAGTTACGATTTTTTTTATTATTTCGAGGGTTGTTTCAACCCCAGGATCCCTTTGGAAGTCAACGAACATTTATATTATAGCTTTTATCATTACTTTCGATCTCCCCTGCGAGGGAAAATGTGGGATCAATTTTAGTTTGGGAGTTATGATTTTTTTCTTACTTCGAGGGTTGTTTCAACCCCAGGATCCCTTTGGAAGTCGACGAAAGTTAATATTATAGCTTTAATTATTACTTTTGATCTCCCCTGCGAGGGAAAATGAGCGATCAATTTTAGTTTGGGAGTTATGATTTTTCTATTACTTCGAGGGTTGTTTCAACCCCAGGATTCCTTTGGAAGTCGACGAAAATTTATGTTATGGTTTTTATCATTATTTTCGATCCCCCCTGCGAGGGAAAATTTGCGATCAATTTTAGTTTGGGAGTTATGATTTTATTTATTTCGAGGGTTGTTTCAACCCCAGGATCCCTTTGGAAGTCGATGAAAATTTATATTATGGTTTTTATCATTATTTTTGATCTCCTCGGAGAGGGAAAATGTGCGACCAATTTTGGTTTGGGAGTTACGATTTTTTTTATTATTTCGAGGGTTGTTTCAACCCCAGGATCCCTTTGGAAGTCAATGAAAATTTATATTATAGCTTTTATCATTACTTTCGATCTCCCCTGCGAAGAAAAATTTGCGATCAACTTTAGTTTGGGAGTTATGATTTTATTTATTTCGAGGGTTGTTTCAACCCCAGGATCCCTTTGGAAGTCGACGAAAATTTATATTATGGTTTTTATCATTATTTTCGATCTCCCCTGCGAGGGAAAATGTGCGATCAATTTTAGTTTGGGAGTTACGATTTTTTTTATTATTTCGAGGGTTGTTTCAACCCCTGGATCCCTTTGGAAGTCAACGAAAATTTATATTATGGTTTTTATCATTATTTTTGATCTCCCCTGCGAGGGAAGATGTGTGATCAATTTTAGTTTGGGAGTTATGATTTTTCTTTTACTTCGAGGGTTGTTTCAACCCCAGGATCCCTTTGGAAGTCGACGAAAATTTATATTATAACTTTTATTATTACTTTTGAATTCCCCTGTGAGGGAAAATGTGCGATCAATTTTAGTTTGAGAGTTGCGATTTTTTTTAATAATTCGAGGGTTGTTTTAACCCCAGGATCCCTTTGGAAGTCAACGAAAATTTATATTATGATTTTCATCATTATTTTTGATCTCCCCTGTGAGGGAAAATGTGCGATCAATTTTAGTTGGGGAGTTATGATTTTATTTATTTCGAGGGTTGTTTCAACCCCAGGATCCCTTTGGAAGTCGAAGAAAATTTATATTATGGTTTTTATCATTATTTTCGATCTCCCCTGCGAGGAAAAATGTGCGATCAATTTTAGTTTGGGAGTTACGATTTTTTTTATTATTTCGAGGGTTGTTTCAACCCCAGGATCCCTTTGGAAGTCAATGAAAATTTATATTATAGCTTTTATCATTACTTTCGATCTCCCCTGCGAGAGAAAATGTGCGATCAATTTTAGTTTGGGAGTTATGATTTTTTTCTTACTTCGAGGGTTGTTTCAACCCCAGGATCCCTTTGGAAGTCGACGAAAATTTATGTTATGGTTTTTATCATTATTTTCGATCCCCCTGGGAGGGAAAATGTGCGATCAATTTTAGTTTGGGAGTTATGATTTTTTTCTTACTTCGAGGGTTGTTTCAACCCCAGGATCCCTTTGGAAGTCGATGAAAATTTATGTTGTGGTTTTTATCATTATTTTCGATCCCCCCTGGGAGGGAAAATGTGCGATCAATTTTAGTTTGGGAGTTATGATTTTTTTCTTACTTCGAGGGTTGTTTCAACCCCAGGATCCCTTTGGAAGTCTACGAAAATTTATGTTATGGTTTTTATAATTATTTTTTATCTCTTCTGAGAGGGAAAATGTGCGATCAATTTTGGTTTGGGAGTTACGATTTTTTTTATTATTTCGAGGGTTGTTTCAACCCCAGGATCCCTTTGGAAGTCAACGAACATTTATATTACAGCTTTTATCATTACTTTCGATCTCCCCTGCGAGGGAAAATGTGGGATCAATTTTAGTTTGGGAGTTATGATTTTTTTTATTAATTCGAGGGTTGTTTTAACCCCAGGATCCCTTTGGAAGTCAACGAAAATTTATATTATGATTTTTATCATTATTTTTGATCTCCCCTGTGAGGGAAAATGTGCGATCAATTTTAGTTGGGGAGTTATGATTTTATTTATTTCGAGGGTTGTTTCAACCCCAGGATCCCTTTGGAAGTCGACGAAAATTTATATTATGGTTTTTATCATTATTTTCGATCTCCCCTGCGAGGAAAAATGTGCGATCAATTTTAGTTTGGGAGTTACGATTTTTTTTATTATTTCGAGGGTTGTTTCAACCCCAGGATCCCTTTGGAAGTCAATGAAAATTTATATTATAGCTTTTATCATTACTTTCGATCTCCCCTGCGAGGGAAAATGTGCGATCAATTTTAGTTTGGGAGTTATGATTTTTTTCTTACTTCGAGGGTTGTTTCAACCCCAGGATCCCTTTGGAAGTCGAAGAAAATTTATATTATGGTTTTTATCATTATTTTCGATCTCCCCTGCGAGGAAAAATGTGCGATCAATTTTAGTTTGGGAGTTACGATTTTTTTTATTATTTCGAGGGTTGTTTCAACCCCAGGATCCCTTTGGAAGTCAACGAAAATTTATATTATGGTTTTTATCATTATTTTTTATCTCCCCTGTGAGAGAAAATGTGCGATCAATTTTAGTTGGGGAGTTATGATTTTTTTTTAATCCGAGGGTTGTTTCAACCCCAGGATCCATTTGGAAGTAAACGAAAATTTATATTGTGGTCGATTATTACCTTCGATCTCCCCTGCAGAGGAAATTATGCGATCAATTTCAGTTTGGGAGTTATGATTTATTATTTCGGGGGTTGTTCCAACCCCTGGATCCCATTAGAAATCGTCGTTGACATTTCTGTACCAGGATGGTCTTAATGAGGTATATTTTTTTAAATTATTTTTGGCAGCTGTTTTGTGTCTTCCCATTATTGGGAGTAAAAAACATTATACTTAATATTTATATAGATATTGTTAGGAGGTTCCTCATATCTCTAGATATAATAAATATTTCAGTTTTCCCCGGTTAGATTGAAAGCTGCTTGCAATATCTTATTTTATTTTCAACTCCTTAATACACGAACGCCAATGAACACTCGGGCGTTTCCGTAAATTTGAGCTGCTATCTTGGGCTGCTGTTTTCACATCGGTTAAAATTTTGCAGGGGCTTTCCCACATTGAAGACTAGTACACCATTTTATTTTCCGCATATCATGGTAAATCACGCTGTATAACTTAACAAAGCTTCAAAACTGTTCAATGTAAGTTATTCAAAGAGACAGCAAGATAGCTCGTTTGAAGGTCCGCAAATTTTCACACAGAAATATGAGGTTGGGCATAAGAAAGGTTTTACTAAGCGCGGATCTAGAAATTTCAATAATTGTTTTCTCTAACGACCTCTAAAAAAGCAGTTTGCGAAAAAATTTTTCTAAATTCAATTCCCTCCCCCAGGTCTAGGGACTCCTGTTTAAAATTATTTTTTTTTGTCATGCATTTTACTTTTCATAAAAATACAGCAATACGTTTTGAAGTTTATGAAAATATTTTCATTACTAACTGAGATACAGCGAATTGAAATTTTGTGATTTGTTAAATTGTAAATCACAACATTGAGAATTACAAAAAATATGTTTTACAATGGTTATCCTTCGTTAAAAAAAATTATGGAACCTACCGATCTGATTTTTGGTATGTATTCTCAAAAGATATACACGATTCCAACTAAGCTATTCATATTTTTTTTGGGAAAAAAATATTAAAATCAGAATGTTAATATTTATGTACTAAAAATTTTGATATGCGGAAGAATATGTTAAATCTATGAAATTTTTATATACAATTACATACCAAATATAGTCCATATATTGAAAAAAAAAAAAATTTTTTTCTTAACAGTAAAGAGTACTATAGGTACTGTTCAGTTTAATTGCAGACTTGAATTACTTTATGTTAATAATACAGCAAACCGAATAAAAGTAGTAGTCGAGCGTTGCCGATTGCGACCACTCATTAAAAAAATAATAATACAACAAATATTCACCCTAATCAGCCATGCCCGAATACAACTTCAACTCGTTTTTGTATTGTTTAACAAATAAAACATTAGTAAGAAATGTTATTTTGGGCGTTTAGCAGATTTAATAGAATGCAGAAAGAAATAAGAGATAAACATTAGTGTTGTATATTATGTAATTTTTGCATATAATTATTCAAATACATTTTAGTCAGAATCACTATCATTATAAAGTGGTGCATATTGCTTTTTTCCTTAAAACAATTTTCAGGAAAAGCAGAACATGAGCACGCAATTGAACACTACTCACAAGAACATTTTGTATCACATTTTACCTTACAGTTGCACGTTTTAATTCGTTTAAGTTCAGGTAGACTTTTTTTTGTCAACATTATCGGTACCAGCTCCTGATTTTCAATTCTGTATCCAAAATTTTGTGCAAGAGGTGCAAGAGCTCTTTCTTTTCCTCTACGAAATGGGTAGCTTACTGAATCACAGCCTGTTAATACATATATCGTTAATGAAGTTTTAATAATATTTTTTTCTTTATATTTCTTCGTTAGTTTTGTATTTAAGTCACGGACGTACATTATGAGTGTATAAATATTTCTGCAGATGGCGCTGTAGGCATATTTTTTTTGACATATTTCTTGTCATAACTTTTGGTTATTATTGTATGCCATAATTCAATATAAACTGTCATGTAGGCTTCTTTAAATTTTAAAATTACTATTGGGGTTTTTTACTAACTTTCACAACTCTGTTATAAAAGAATGATTCAAGTGATGATAAAATTACCGGTACGAAAAGTGCAACTAGTTTTATAAATCATGATCGATTTCACAGAAATAAATAAAAAAATTTCACTTTTCGAATGTTGCTGCGGGCTCGAATTTTCGATTTCTTCGGTGTGACTCACGATGTGCATTCATTGCAATTCCCCCTCTTTCCTTAATCACATCGTATGGCCATTCAACTCATGTATTAAAAGAGAACTGAACGTTTAAAGATTTCGTGCTTCGCCTACCTTGCCGATTGCGAAAACGGGCGCCTCAACATGGTTTTCATCAAAAAGTATCACTCCTAGCTCAAAAATAAAAAATCTCGGAAAAGTTCATTAACTGAGGGGCAACTTGCTGTTTTTACAAGTTCCGTTTTTTTTTTTTCGGAGGCTTAAAACTGGCCGAACGTAGTTCAGATATGAAATTTGAAAACTTAAAAAGTTTTAAATCATTTTACAAAGTTAACCAAGCAATGTGGCAAATTGGGTAATTAATTTGGTAACTTGAACAATATAAAAAAACTTTTTTTATTATTTAGATATACTAAAACGAAAAAAATAAAATTAATTGTCGTAAAGGCTTGTCGGGCGCGTGAAGGTCAATTTCTGCACGCCACTGTGCTTCCATTAACTTATTGAAGAGGTTCAGTTACAGCCCTACAACTTTCGTCCAAAACTTTCTTTTCTTCTCCAATAATAACGATAATAATGGGTGGCCTAAATATAATGAATAACCCTGTACACTAACAGCCGGTTTTACAATCGCAAGTTAACTTTCATGTTAGTTGACTCTTACTTGCAGGTTAACTACAACTTTACCGACACTTGCATTTTTCAATATAAAGTTAATTCATGATTTGTAAACGAGAGGTTGTGAATAAAATGTATAAGGTTGGTAGTAGAAAAATGGGTAATATCCATAAAATCTATGAATTTTTGTCAAAGTCACACGTCACTTACTTCAAATATAAATGTCAGAAGCGATTTCCGAGTTAGTAGTTTATTATTAAGTAAGTATTAGTCTAGGAAATAGCGTGCAAATTCGACAATGAGTGGTTATCGTCTGCCAGTCGGTAATCGAAGAGACCATATCAGTACAAAATTTTTTCTCTCTAGAACTTTTTGGTATGGTGGGGGGATAGGGAGGGGGGGGAGACATTTATTTTTAAATCGAATGATTATCGATATCTGCCCGCATAGGTAGTTAGTATGTACTTCACATACCCCAATTACGCTGGCAGACGAAACTTCCGAACGGCGCGCGCGCTAACCGGAAAAAGAAAAAAAAATTTAAGTTTCTTTTTCCGGTTTGTGCGCGCGCCGTTCTGAATTTTCGTCTGCCACCGTAATTGGTGAAGTACATATACTAACTACCTATGCGGACAGATATCGATAATCATTCGATTTAAAAATAAATGCCCCCCCTCCCCACCCCCCCACCATACCAAGAAGTTCCAGAGAGAAAAAATTTTTGTATTTATATGGTCTCTTCGATTACCGACTGGCAGACGGTAACCACTCGTCGTCGAATTTGCACGCTATTTCTTATACTATATGTAGTGTTTACTGTTTACAATTTTTTTAAAATTTATATTTATATAATTTATTCTATATTCTGTTACAAAACATGGAAACGTTTATTTTAACAATTAAAATGTGTTTTATTTTAAATATTACTAAAAGGTGTACAAATTTTTCTGCCGATGATTTATTAGAAAAATATAGAAATATTATAGAAATAAGAATATATTCTTCAAAAAAGTTAGTATTACCTTAGGCTTTCTTGGCTCCTCATCACTGCTATACCTATGCATTTACTTCGTACGTATCCATTTTTAAACGAAATATCAAAACATTATTTTGTGATAGTTATTTTATAGGTTAAAAATTGCTAGTAAACTACCAACTTCTAGTTTACTCACACCTCATCTGCTAGTAAAGTTAACTATTAGATAACTACGACTTGAAAATGACCAGCTATTGTAAAACCCAATTTCTATAATAACCTGAAAGTTAACTCTGACTGGCAGTTTACCAGCGATTGTAAGACCGGGTGTAAGACAAACAAATTTACAAAGTTAATATGGGCCATAGCTCCCGGACCATAGGAACAATTTTTCCTATAGACTTTAAATTTTTACTTCAATCTCAACCGTTTAAGTAAGTTTTCTTATTTTTTAACCACCCTGAGCGTTAGATCGGCATGCCAACTACAGTTAAAGTAGTCAAGTACTTTTCAGTATAAGCAAAACTTTTTATAAAGAATGACTCTTCATATCATATATTTTAGTTTTTGTTGAAATGTGGAATAAATTTTATTATTTTATTAGATGTTTTTTTTTATACTTAAAATTAATTTGTTGTTATGGCTTTGTTTTTGTTACAAAAAAAAACAAATAAAATACCCAAAGGCACTTTTAGGAAAATATTCATTTTCTCGGAATAGTTACTTCATATATTTATTCAAAAAAACAGACATCTCGGACAGCTTTAAAGAAAATTGAATTTCACTTTTACACTTACTTTCAAATATTTTTTTCACAAAGGGAAGAAAAGTATCCGGTATCCGTACCCGAAAAAAGTATTCGAATACAATACGTAATGTAGTGAATATAACTTTATTACCTAAAAAATAATTCCATTTAAAACATTTAAGTGGTTAATTAAAGATTAAAGTATATTAATTCGTATAAACCATATGTTATACCCACGAAAACAAAATAAATATAAGTGGAGCGTTAAGTCGAAATAATCTTGACCTTAAAAGAAATTTTTAATGGGCTGTCATAATAATTGTTTGCTCACATCCATAAAAGCAAATATAAAATATACCATTTAGTCTTCGTAAAGGAACATGTCCATATATGGAATAAATAGTTGAGCAGTTTGCTACGTAATAATGTGCACAAATTTGACATACAGGGTTGGGCAAAAATAACTTATACTTAATCGCTGTAACTGTGCCTGTAGCAAAGAGTAAGTAATACGCAGGTAGACTTTTTGCAGAAATGTTTCAAATGCTTCTTGAAGCATAATATAATACTTGCGCACATATAGGTGTTACTTACATATTTTTTTTTTAAGTTTTAATCATTCCAGATGACGATTACACAGTTGCAGTGGAGTAGCGGAGGGGGGGCACTCTACACCGTCATGATGTGGCGCCCCTGCTGTAGATACAAATCTGTATTTCATTTTCATTTGCAACTTATTTATACAGCTTTTTAAACGAACTGCCCCCTCCGCCCCAAAAAGCTGACTACGCCACTGCATGGTTGGCGAAATACGCGTCGAGTGTTTTGGTGTTTGTGGAAACTGCTTCAGAGGCATATTTTTTTCGTTAGCGACTTTTGAGATATGACATCATCGACATTTCTATTCATTGGAAATAATTTTTTTTTTGTTTTTCTGACGCAGTTTTTAGTTCTCTTTTCAGCAGTATAAATAAACTAATATAAATTTTAAATCGTATTTCTTTATTTCTTTCGTTGTCTTCAAGAAGTTTTTAGTTCTGTTTTCAGTGGTATAACCCAATATAGAATAAAAAGGAAAAATTTTATATTATTTTTTTTATTATTTTATTTTACCGAATAGTTGATAAGACCAAAAGTGCACTTCTTGCAAGTTGTTTTATCCAGTAAGTGTTATGTGTATAACAGTACATTAGTCGAATTATTATTATTTTACTTCAACATCCAGTAGAGGCATAGTAATGCAAGAAAAAATTTAAAAATTTGTATTGTTCAAATATGCTTAGAATATCATGAAACGTCAAAATTTTAAGGCCTCAAATTTTTTTTTACTTCATCATTTTTACTTCATCCACCTCCACTACCACCCCCCTTCCACCCGCTACCCATATGGCATATCGTTTTATAGGTTTCAAAAAAATGTCTGGCATAAGCCACCCTCATTACCACTCCCACCCCATAATTAAAAGGGATTCAAAGAAATAAAATTATGATTTAGTGTGTGCACAAGAACCAAAAGGCCTCAAGAATTTTTTTCACTTTATCCACTCCCACCTCCACTACCGATGCGATGTGGCATATCGTTTTAAGGTTCTTGGGGTAGACGATTTCAAATATATTATTATGCTACAAGAAAACAGTCTCACGGTACAAAGAAATTTCATCGCTGTGATAAAGAATGTGATGTATTCTGTTATATTTGTTGTAAATACGTATTCAGTAAGTCGGTAGTACCCATTACAGATAAGATTAAAAAGTTGTATAAGGATTGTTTTGGTATTGAGTTATTACACCAAGATACAGAATGGGTTCCCCACATCATTTGCAGTTCTTGCAAAATAATGTTGTACCGTACTAATAAGAAGGCCATCAAATATACCACACCAGCAATATGGAATAGACCATTCTGTATCCTGGTGGAATAACTCAATACCAAAACAATCCTTATACAACTTTTTAATCTTATCCGTAATGGGTACTACCGACTTACTGAATACGTATTTACAACAAATATAACAGAATACATCACATTCTTTATCACAACGATGAAATTTCTTTGTACCGTGAGACTGTTTTCTTGTAGCATTATACCCTACATGAGCCAAGTCACCCACACATGAAGAGCTACAGCTGCATGATGACTACGATTGCGGGCCCGCTTTCCCACCCTGACCAATCGCCGATACTGGGTTTCCGAGTCACTGCATCGTAATTCTTCTTCTGCCTGCCATGACGGCATGAAAGCCATTATCCAGAAACTTTGCCGGATAGTGGAACAACTCCGTTGCCAACCGTCACCACGCGGAGGTGCCCTGGATGCAGGCAGAAGGATAAAAATATAAAAATGCAGAGAACTTATACAAAAAATACCCAAGATCTAGAATAAAAGTTGAAACATTGAAAAAATGGATTTAGTCCAAATCTTTGGATTTCTATAAATTTTGGATCTGTCATCTTGAATTTTGCAAATCTGACTCCAGATTCGTGATCAGCGACCCCAAAAACCCCCGGGTACTAAATTTGGTAAAAATCGGTTGAATTTTCGAAAATCATGATATCCAGCTAACTTTTTGAGGTTAGGAAAAAAACAAGATGGTCTGACCCAATTCTGGCAGTGGATTTGAGTTAAGCGGGTTCAAATACATAAGAATATAGATTTAGATATGAAAAATATTTTTTTTGCATTTTTACGAGTGTATTTTCCTCGATTTTTACTAATTTTCACCTATTTTTTGAGGTTAGAAAAAAATGAGGATGTGATGGACCAATTCGTGATCAGCAGGCAAAAATACACTGGATATGATATATCGCATCAAAAGTATACCCCACTTTTTATTTTTTGTGTGGCTGTGAATCAATAAATTGGTAACCAATTTTTTTTCGAAAGAAAGTTATTCTTTATTTTCTCTTTAAATTCATTTTTGCTATCACCCCATATCATCGATACTTTCAAATTCGGTAATCCTTAATGATGCCCGAATAATTTACAGGTCTGATGACCCAAAATGTTAGCAATTTTTCAGTGAAAATTCTTGGCCTTCGAAATTTGAAAGTTTCGATGATATGGGATAGTAGAAAAAGTGAATTTAAAGAGAAAATGAAGAATGACTTTTTTTCGAAAAAAATTTCGTTACCAATTTATTGATTTAATCTTTAAAATAGGTAATTTTAAGGGGACCGTAATTCGAAAACCAAAATCAAAATATTGTTAAATGACTGAAATAAGTCTTGTTTTGCTCAAAAAGGATTTAGTAAAGGTCTATGATACCGATCCAAATTTAGTTGAAATTGGATGACCAATAACTGAGTTAAAGTAGTATTACTATGAGAAGATGCCAGCAAAAAATATGCGCAGAAACGAGTTTGTGCACTCCATCATTCTAAGCCAATGAGAAAGAATTACGTGACATTCAATGTCAACACCAGTGGCGGCGGTGCCCTGCAGTAGAGCGGCGGCGACGATAATAATAATAATAAAACAACTTTATTAGGCAAAGTTTAGTAGAACTTACTATTCTTACACTTCTCCTGAACAAAGGTTACTCGTAACAGTTGGCAAGTTTTAATCTACTCCATTTTCACAGTTCCTTGACCGCGAAACTTTTATTGCAATTACACATCCCTATACCCCAGATAAAGCTATGCCACTGGTAAAAATATTCGCGCATTTTGGCTCCGCCCTGGCATCTTCTCATAGTAATACTAGTCTACGAAGGTGTTTCCACTTGAAATGGGTCACACTGTATGTTTATTTTTTGTAAATAAATATTTTTTAATATAAGAATTAGGTATTTCAATTTTCTCAGTAATATGACATTTTTTAACAATAAATAATATTAATTGGAAGGCATGAGCATCATGAGGACCGTACAAGGAAATAGCTTGCACTCCCCTGGCTTTATTCACCTGCCTGAAAGAAATACGGCAGACGGTACGAAAAATATCAGTTTGAATTTTAAAATTCTCCTCACTGCAAAGAAAAAAATTTGGCCCCCCTAAGCCCAAATCGCGGACCCAACTAAAATATGCCAGGACGCCACTGAGTTTAATCGTTGTAAAATGCGTTGTTTCCAAAGACATAGTAACATATCGATATTCTCTTCCCTATCTGTAACTATTTCCATTTCGCCACTTTTATATTTCAACCTCATAAATAGTTTGCTAGGTATTTAAAATTTAATCAAACCGAAGATTCTTCAAGCAAATATATTAGATATAAATGAATATACGTATAGGCATATAGTTAGTTAAACCTAACCTTCAATTCAGTAAATCAACTATTACACGTGCCACTGATGACAAAGCTACATATATATCCAGTGGCGAATCCAGAGAGGGGCGCTGGGGACCATCGCCTCCCCCCCCCCCCGCCCCCCGAACCTTCGGAGGATTTTACCTGTCACCACACGTAAATAATAATTAATAATGAACACAGCTTTGAGAGTACAATTTTGAATATAATACCGTGTGTGTAGTGGCGGGCTAGGCATAGGGAGCAAGAATTACAACATCGCGTGTGCCAGCTAGCTGATATGAAATAACTGAGAGCTGGGATGCTCTGCTGACGGACAAGTTTACTGCTGCTGTGTTGTCATATCTCTCGCGCTACTTGAGTGTACATGCCTAATGGGCAATTACACGCACGGTATATTCAATTAGCTAATAGCTAAACCGAGACGTGACTTCCTTTCATGGCCTTTCCGTAATGCTTAAAAATCTCAAACTATCCTATGACCCGTAACGAATTTTCGAAGTTTAATAATCAATCTGGTTACTTATTTGTAACTGGTGGGTAACTGTCTCTCCTAAGCGTCTGTTTCTAGGAATGGACGAATTCCAGTGGTCCCCGGCAAACTTTTTCTAAAGAACATCTGTCTGTGTCTCTCCCGCAGCGTAATAAATTTAAAACAAACAGTACTTCAAATTTTACTTTTACCCAAACCGAATTTAAGGGTTCTTTTATATATTTTTCTAAGTCAAGCAAAATGTTATGGTTATTAAGTAATATAGCAATAAATAAAAGGCCAAAACAAAAAAACAAAATTAACTATTGGTGCACAGTGGCAGGAAAGTTCACTTCACACATCCGATAGGTAGGATCGTCTTTCAGCCGCATTGTGGCTGAAAGACGCATTGTGTGCATGTGCTTGTTTAGAGGACAGTATCCTGTTATTGTTATAGAGCCTCCCAGAATCGACCTAAGTCGAAGAATAAATGAAAACTTCGACTTAGGGAAAATTTATTAAAAGACAATTTAGAGCATAACTAAACATATTTAAGGCATCAGCGCCGAAGACTGGCACAAAAGGACTCATACACGTTCACAGAAAAATAAGGCACAACAAGACGCACAATTCAAAAGTACGCCAAAATTTCACTTTTTATCCCTTTACAAAACATTGTGAAATTGGGGACATAGTCATTGTGGATATCTTTCAAAAGAATGACAATAAAAACCGCTGCCCAAGGAATTACTACTTCCACATCCGGATTTTCTATCCAAGCCACACAACGAAAAAATTTTGTATCTGGAAATGATTGTTTATGGAACTTTAATAATATAATATTTGAAATCCTCTACCCTAAAAACCTATAAAACGATACCCCACATCGGTAGTGGGGTGGGGGTGGTGACAGGGGGTGGGAATGGGGGGGTGGATAAAGTAAAAAAATATTTTGAAGTTTCTGGTTCTTGTACACACACTAAATCACATTTTTTTTTCATCCCCTTTAATAATGGGGTGGGGGTGGCAATGGGGGTGGCTAATGACAAAATTTTTTTTGAGACCTTAGCTTCTCTTGTCTATACTAAATATCAATTTTATGAACTCTTACCTGCTTGATTTACCTATTTACTCCAAATTTACCCCAATTTACCCCCCAACCCTTCAACGAAACAAGATGAAAATATAATCTCGTTCTAGATCTCGTTAAAGTACATATGTGTACCAAATTTCAAGTCAATATCTCAAACGGTTCCAGAGTAAACGTGCGCACAAAAAAACTTACAGACCGACAGACCGACAGAAAGAAATTTTTTTTTTCGCTCAAACTTGAAATCTCGACGTTTCATGACATTCTAAGCCTATTTGAATAATACAAATTTTTAAAAAAATTTTTGTCGTTACTATACTTCCACTGGATGTGGAAGTAAAATTAAGCGAACCGACATACTGGAAGATGCGAACCGAAAATGTGGCAAAGGCGCGTAGCGTCTGTAAGCGATGATTGGACAGAAATTAGAATTGATTTCTCGATTAAACAAATTTGGATTCATCCAGCGACTCGTCAATTGGAAGAGTTCGTTGAAGAATCGGCAGAAAGTTGTGGTAGGAAAACCAAATGCAGGTCTTTCCAAATGACAAAATTATAGAGAAAACCGCCTTGTGTATAAACGGAGTCAAAGGTTCATTTTCATAAAGGTCACTCGCAAGAGAGGTCGTATCACGTACCCTATATGGGGCCGGTACGTCACCGTAAAGGAGGCAGGAAAGCAAAATAAACCCATATATAGTTGAACTCCGTTCTTGTGAATGATATAATCACTAACCACTAAAAGGAACCTTAAAGCTAACTACTAGTGTCCCAACATTTTTAAGTTAAATATTTTTATAATATTTTCAGTCAGTTTCAAAATCAAAATGCCTTTATAAACTTCTGAGAAAGTTATGTGAATCTTTTTACCTAATCGATTGCTATTGCACGATCTCCATTGTATGGGAGTTGCGATATAAACGTTCTCTATAAAAGGCACTCGTCCTTGCTCTGTTTGCGGAGGCGATTCAATTAAAATTTTCATATTTTTTTTTATAGACATGATTGCATAACATTATCTGTATTCTTTGGATCAACCAATAAATGGTATTATTTGAACTGTTGCATTTTACTGATTGAATGATTAACTTTAAGTCTTTTCCCTCGAGGGCTTTCGTATGTTAGGTTTGAGTTGAATATCGGGCGTCTCCTGTCGCCGCAAGTTTGTAATTCAATACACCGATCGGATCGCGAAAGCTCAAGGGGGATTTTCTATAAAAGTGATAAAGAGATCTCTAAGCACAGAACCCTCTACATTTTATCTCTATATAAGCTAAAGTGCATCGTTAGAGAAACCAGATTGGACGAAAAGGCAGTTAGCAATCTACGGTAAGTTCAACTTTTATCTTTCTCTTCTATCAAGCATCTCTTACACTCAAAGAAAATGATAGGTAAATTCAACCAAAAAGAGCATATGAAATCGCGCCTATCTAGTTTCATAGTTAAATCAATCAGAAAAGAATAGTCATACAACTTTATTTGTTTTCGTAAACAAATAGTAGTTTAATAATCATATCTTCTTGTAACAAATTAAATAGTACAATGACATTTTTTTATGTTCACTAACCATTTTCAATTTGGTCTACAATTAAATAGTACAACGACTTTGTTTTTTGTTCACCAACTAATTTTTAGGTTGATCTACACTTTATTGTATGATGAAGTTTTTTTTGGTTAGCCAAAATCTCAGTATTGAGACATGAGACCACCCAAACCAAAGATTAGAGATCGTTTATAAGATCCATCCAAATATATCGATGATCCCTAAGAAAATTTGAAGATTGCAATCATGTTATTAATTTTCTATAAATTCATAAGAGTATAAGATAATGCATGATTAATTATTGTCAGTGATTTGTATGTGGCGTCATCTGGGAATAATTTCTGTAATAGACTACGTGGTAAGCAAGCAAATTTTATGGTAATTCTTTTAGAACTTCTAGAAGACAACAATAATATTGGGTTGTCTACCAAGTACAATAATACAGCGAACTAATACTGGATTAGAATTACAATTCGATAATAGTTAAAAATAAAATATACTATTATCTAGTTTAATTTGACAGAATTCAACAAAATAATAGTCAGAGGAACAAAATAATAGTCTTATTCATCTATTTTTTAAGTTAATGTTTGTTTTGTTGTACGACAACTTTTTATTAATTAAAATAACAATCACCTCTTGTTTAAAAATACCATTAATATAGTTTGGTTTAACAAAATTAACGATATTGTTAGTTAACCATTTTTTTTGTTGAATTTACCCATACTATTTCTTTGAGTGTAAATAAAATAACTCAACTGATAGGAGTGGAAACAACCACACATAATCAAGGGGGAATGCGACTGGTGTCCATAATAAATAAATTGGCGTCGCGGTCATCAAGAGCTGTGTGTAAGGTTCTTCTACACTATCGGGCATACCATCCATCTCAATCGTTCCCCTGCGAGCCCAAGCAGCCAACTTACGGTAAAGTCAGTCGAAGGCCCCTTTATATGGAGCCTCGACTGTCTCATTCCGGGGGCCCAATAATTGTTAAACTCTGCCACGGCCCAGTCTTGCAGCTCTGATTGAGTCAGGCCTGCCAATCGAAGACTGGCTCCCCGGCCAGGGAAAGGAGTTCTTACTCCTTCACCCGCCAAACAGCCTGCATCTTCTGTTACCCTCGACACCACTGTGCCCGAGCACCCACATAAGTTTAACTGAATTATGTTCACACAGTCCAATCAGAATGTTTCGACAGTTCAGCACCAGCTTGGAGGTCACCTTGTATGATACAAGACCCATAAGCTGCCTGATTGTCGCTACGTATATAAATGTGCTTATTGACGAAACCTCTTCTGAGGTTTTCGCTTGCATACAGCAAAATAGCATATATCTCAGCTTGAAAAACACTAGGATACTTACCAAGTGTCGCCGATATACGAGTCCTTGGCTTGCAAGGCACAACAAGGTGCACAATTCAAAAGTACGCCAAAATTTTCACATGATAGATATTCTTGTGGAAATGAAAAAAAAAAAATTATACATTTTAAGAAGTACGAAGAAAGTGAACAAAGCGTGCAATTCAAAAGTACCCAAAAATTTCACTTTTTATCACTTTAAGAAACATAGTGAAATTGGAAACAGTAATTGTGGATATCTTTCCAAAGAATGACAATAAAAATTAGGCGAAGCGACGTACTGGAAGATGTGAACCGAAAAATGTGGCAACGACTAGTAGCGTCTGTAAGCGATGATTAGACAGAAATTAGAAAAAATGATCAAGGCCGATTTCTCGATTAAAACAAATTTTGATTCATCCAGCGACTCGTTACTCAGACAAGTGCGCTGGAGAATCGGCAGAAAACTGGGAAAGGTCACTCGCAAGCGATGTCGTGTCACATCCCCTATATGGGGCTGGTACGTCACGCATCGCCGTAAAGGAGGCAGGAAAGCAAAATAAACCCATATATAGTTGAACTCCGTTCTTATGAATGATATAATCAGTAAAAAGAACCTTAAAGCTAACCACTAGTGTCCCAAAATTTTTAAGTAAAATATTTTTATATTTTTCAGTCCCAAAACCAAAGTGTCTTCATAAACTTCTGAGGAAGTTGTATGAATCTTTTTACCTAATCAATTGTTATTGCACGCTCTCCATTATGTGATAGTTGTGATATAAACATCCTCTATAAAAGGCACTTACACTTGCTGTGTTTGGGGAGGCGATGCAATTAAAATTTATTACCTTACCGACGTTTCTAGATTAAGATATCGCGCGTGCCAGCTCTGGGACGACTGTCAAACTAATTAACTGACTTAATTGGGTGTTTTCGCACTATAGGGAGCGCTAGATGGCAATAGGGGCTAACCAGGTTTTAGTTCCAGATTTCAGTTGGTATTACATCGATTTCAATTAATTTTGTGTTGGCTGCTTGACGTTGTCTTGACGCTGTGACTTGACCTTGACATGGTGACGAATTAATAACATAACCTTACGTGAAAATTTTGTATCTGAAGTGTTCCTGTTAGTTCTAAGAAAAACTATCTAGAAATTTTGTGATGGGTTATGGATTGGTCACTTAAAGACCATAAACAAAAATTAAAAAACCGAGGAGCTAACCATATTGTCTGAGAATATAGTTTTCCTGTGTGACATGTTAAGCAATTTTCGCAGAAACGTGAAAATGCATAGCAGAGCAGCGTAATATTGTATGTATTATAAATGTTTGTACCAAAATATAAATAAATTAAAGTTAATAGACTGCTTTTGCAATAATAATATAATAAAACCTGAAACCTCACCTACAATCCGCAAAAAAAACGACAGTGACATAACAGTGAGTTGATAGCTGACAGAATGAAACAAAACAAATAATTCAAATAGTACCGCCAAAATAAACCTGGTTCGCCCCTGCTGCCATCTATTAGAATTTCGGTAACTACAGAGAAAACAGGCCATTGTTTTCAATTACTTATACATGGAACTTAGGAGAGATTCCTACAGATGTTTCTGGTGGTAAAAATACTACTTTAAGCCTGAACGTCCCTCCGGTCGAGCAATTCAATCTCTCCAACGTACTTAGCCAGTCTGTCCAAGTGTACGATTTTCATCTTTGACTTTTTACTTCTTTGAATTCGATAGACATCATTGATTCGGGTGATGACAGAGTACGGTCCCTCTCAAGGCGGTTGAAGCTTCGGGGACCTACGCTTCTTTCGCTGAGGGTTGCACAGCCAAGCCCGATCTCCCGCCTTGAATCCTCCTGAACTGGACTTTCGGTCAAACGGTCCTTCTCAAGACAGTTGAAGCTTCGGGGACCTACGCTTCTTTCGCTGAGGGTTGCACAGCCAAGCCCGATCTCTGCTCCTTGAATCCTCCTGAACTGGACTTTCGGTCATAACGAGCTTTCATTCAGTCACTGGCTATGGTGATTTGGTCTCGAATCAATTCATGGACATTTCTTAACCGTTCTCTAATCTAATCTGCATAATTGTTCACTGACGGGGGTTTCCTGCTTGGTGTTCCAAACATTAAGTCATACGGGAGTCTGATTTCATGTCCAAATACCACACAAGCCGGTGTCTGTTTCCTAGTCTCATGGATGGTAGCCTTGTATGCCATGAGGAAGAACGGCAAGTGGACGATCCCAATCACGCTGATTTTTATGAACCAACTTAGAAAGATGTTCTATCTGGCTCATAGTTTTGTTATGCCGTTCCACCATTCCATCTGATTGATGATGAAAAGCTGTCGTCGGTGTCTTGTGGACTCCCAATAATTTGCAGATTTCCTGATTCAAAGTTCCTCCCTTGATCTGAATGTAACTAGAGGAATGTAACAATGTAACTCCAAATCGACATACCAGGTTATCCACCAACGCCTTAGCTACAGTAACAGTTTCCTGATTTGGAATGGCATAAGCTTCCGGTCACTTACTGAAATAATCCATGGCAACCAGGATGTATTTACTGCCATCAGTGGTCACTGGAAACGGGCCAACAATATCGATCGTAACTCTTTCAAAAGAAGCTCAAACGTTATATTGCTGCAATTGACCCTTACTCCTATTCTGTGGTCCCTTACTGGTCGCACAAAACTTGCATTTGCGACACCAAGCCTCCACATCCTGGCGACTACTGATCCAGTAAAATCGTTCCTGCACCTTATTCAGGGTCTTATTAATACCGAAATGTCCGCCAGACGTTCCATCATGCATCTCCTGAACTACCTTTGGTACTCGACGCCTGGGAATCACTAGACGCATAACAACTTCATTGTCATCCGGGTTTTCCCACGCTCTCTTCAATAGCCCATCTATGACACTAAGTGAATCCATTGTGCCCGTAAAGCCTTCAGCCCCACCCTTTGTCTGAAACATCCTTCCACTATGGACGGGTTCCCCCTTCTTTTGCTCTCAATATAGGCCCAATTTCTGCATCATTCATTGCTCTTCCTTTGAGCTTCCTTTGTCCAATCGTCTGGCAGGTCTCTCTCGACAATGTTGACTACTATCATGCTCTGCAGTTTTTCTACACATTGGGAGTGCTTGCAATCTTCCTTGCGCGGTCCTCTGGATAGGGCATCTGCATTCTTATGAGATCTCCCAGGTCGATGTTTGATTTTGAAATCATAGTGTTGCAACCTCTCTATTCAGCGAGCCAGGTGACCTTCTGCGGTTTTTATTTGCAACAACCATTTTAACGCAGCATGGTCGGTCCGAATCTTGAAATGTCATACAGGTATTTATGAAAATGATCCACGGATTTGACAATAGCTAATCTTTCCTTGTCACACAATAATTCCTTTTCGGTTTAGACAGCACCTCGCTAAAGTACTCACTTTTTCCTGTCCCTTTTGGATTTGGGACAGTACACATTCAACCGAAGAATTGCCAGCATCAGTGTCTAGTATAAAAAGGCAATTTCTCTGTGGGTATGCTAGCACAGGACTGGTGCATAATGCTGCCTTTAACTTACTCCATGACGTTTCACATTCTGGTGTCCACTGGTACTACACTTTCTCCTCTGTTAATCTGTGTAGTGGCTTCGCAATATCCGCGAACCTCTCCACAAAGCACTTATAGTAGGTGCACAAGCCAAAAAAGTTTCGTACCTCATGAACGTTAGACGGTCTCCGTTAGACGCCAATCACGTACTGCAGAAATTTGATCCAGGTCCATTTGTATTCCATCCGATGACACAATATGTCCAAGAAATATGACCTCTTTCTGGAACAATAGGCACTTTTTTGGATTCAGTTTCAGGTGTGCGTTACTAATTCTCCTAAATACTTCTGGAAGGTTTTTCAAATGTTCTTTAAAGACCCGACTCATAACCAATACGTCATCAATGTAAACCAGGTACGTCTTTCAGGTTAATCCTCGAAGTACGAATTCCATCAATCTTTCAAAAGTAGCTGACGCATTGAAAAATCCAGAAGGCATGACTGTAAACTGGTAAAGACCACTACCCATTAAGTAAGCCGTCTTTTTTTTGTCATCAGGGTGAAGTCCCACTTACCAGTACCCGCTCCTAAGATTTAGGTTTGAAAACCACCGTGAACCTGCCAGCGTGCTTAATGTGTCACCAATTCGTGGCAATGGGTAGCTGTCTTTCTTTGTGACATCGTTCAACTTTCTGTAGTCGACGCAAAATGTTAGAAGAAATCCGTCCTTCTTGGCAACCAGAACTACTGGCGACGACCAGGGACTAATCGATTTCTTATTTACTTCATTTTTTAATATTTTCTGGATCATTGCGGAAGCTTCTTGTTTCGCTAGAGGGAGCCTCCTCGGCTGTTGGCGGATGGCGGGTGAGTCACCAGCATTTATCCGATGCTGGACTATTTCAGTTTTTGTAAGGGCCTCTGTGTTTTTAGCAAATACCGTACTTTCTTTCGTTAAGAACTTAATTGCCTCCCTACGCTCGTCCTCGGATAAATGCTCAAACTGAGAACTCAACAGGGCCACAACTTCCTTGTCTATATTTGAAGACGAACTTTCGTCTATCTGCTTCTCGCACCTTGCTTCGCTTTCTTTGAGTGTCACTGAGTGGGAGTTCAATTTGACCACTTTAACTGAAATTTTGTCCGTAGTTCGGGTTAAAGTTCTTGCCAAGGTAATATTTTCAGACTTGATTGAGTTATCTTCTTCAACGAGGCCTACGCAGTATACGGCAGTAAAGAAGCCTCGATTATTTGTTCCGTGCGAGCAGGACTCTTGACTTCCCTCGTCGTCAATAGCCTTGTTTTTTGGAATTGTTCGGTAGCTGTTGACAGAATAAGTTCTTCATTTCCAATTTTTAAAACTTGTTCTCCTACGTCAACAGTAAATCCATACACGCCCATAATGTTCAGCCCTAAAATGAAGTCATCCGTAATGTCAGCCACGATGACCTTGACCAGGTCAGTTTCTCCATAAACCGCCGCCTTGTCTTCCGTAACTGTCCGAATTGATAATTTCATTTGGCCTCTTATCGATTTCTATCCGATATACATCCTGGTCGCACTATTGATAAAGTAGCAACTCTATCGATGGTAAACGCACATCTCATTTTCTTTACACAGCTTGGCAACAGCAGATTGTAATCTCTCGAAGCTGGAAAATCTTGATTTCTCCGGGGGCACCATATTTCCCAGCCAGCACAGCCTCCATGGTGCTGACCACCTCTAGTTTTCCTGTGACTCTTCGACAACTGCGGCATTTGCCTTCTCAGTGCTTCGCTGTCGACAATCTCGCTTAATATGCTCTAATTTGCGCCGCACTGATACCATCGGATACCCCCATTTGATTTTGCTTCTCCTTGTTGTTTGTCCTGTTTCCTCAGAGAATCCAGTTTGGCCAATAATTTACTGAATATTTCGTGCACGTCCATAGTGTTCAGGTTCTCTTTATCTGAATGTGCGTCTTCGATTTCACAGCACACAGTCTTGACCGTGGGATATCCTTATTTCAACGGGACGCACCAAATCTTCGTTACTACTTTGGTGCTGCGATAATCTAAGAACTCGCCTTCGTCCCTTATGCCATCTAAAAAGTCCCCCACGGTTAATTGTTCTTGAAATTCTCTTGGTGCACTCGGATATGCGAGGTGTGCCAGTCTCTCTATCGCAGCTTCGAATTATTGTAAACTTTCCCCAGCCTTTTGTGTCCGTGATTTCAGCTGAGCCTGGTAAACTTGGGCGAGGTGTTGGTCGCCATATCTCAAGTCAAATGCAGCTTCCAAAACTTTGAAGTCCCTTTGTTTTTCCACTGGCATAGTCAGAAGTAATTGTGAGGCTTGGCCCCTTAGCGCTAGAACTAATGTCATAGCCTTTTCCTCGTTGTCCCAGTTATTCTTAGATGTAGCTGATTCGAACTGTCTCTTGTACGTTGTCCATAAGTTTTGGCCTTCAAACGAGGGAGGTTTTAATCGAGGACCTGATGCTGCTACTAGCTGCCCTCCTTTCTCTCTCAACTGTCGTTTAAGGCGCTCTACTTCTCCTTCGACCTCACTAATCTTTTCTGAAAACTTACTTACTTTTCCTTTTACTTGACTGACTTTTGTCTCGACTGCATCTACTTTATCTTCGACCTTGTTTATCTCTTCTTTGACTTCACTAAAGAATCATTTCCCCAAAGGAAGTACTAAAGAGTACTTCCTTTGGGGAAATGATTGCGTCCTGTTGTATTTTCGTTTGATCGCTCATAATTACTTCCACATCCAGTGGAAGTATAGTAACGACAAAAACAGTTTTAAAAAATTTTTATTGTTCAAATAGGCTTAGAATGTCATGAAACGTCGAGACTTTAAGTTTGAGCAAAAAAAATCTGTCTGTCGGTCTGTCGTCTGTCGGTCTGTCGTCTGTCGGTCTGTCGTCTGTCGGTCTGTCGTCTGTCGGTCTGTCGTCTGTCGGTCTGTCGTCTGTCGGTCTGTCTGTCTGTAACTTTTTTTTTGTGGACACGTTTACTCTGGAACCGTTTAAGATATTGACTTGAAATTTGGTACACATATGTACTTTAACGAGATCTAGAACTAGATTATATTTTCATCTTGTTCCGTCGAAGGGTTGGGGGGTAAATTGGGGTAAATTTTGGTAAATACGTAAATCAAGCAGGTAAGGGTCCATAAAATTGGTATTTAGTATATACAAGAGAAGCTAAGGTCTCAAAAAAATTTTTAGCATTAGCCACCCCTACCCCATTATTAAAGGGGATGAAAAATAAATTGATTTAGTGTGTGTACAAAAACCAGAAACCTCAAAATATTTTTTTACTTCATCCACCCTACTACCACCCCCTTCTCACCACCCCCACCCCACTACCGAAGTTCCATAAACAATTATTTCCACATACAAATTTTTTTCGTTGTGAGTGACTTGGATAGAAAATCTGGATGTGGAAGTAGTGATTCCTTGGGCAGCGGATTTTTCCTTAATTCTTCCTGGCGTCTTTCTTGTTCCTCTTTCTCTTCTTGACGTTGTCTTTCTTGTTCCTTTTTTTCTTCTTGGCGTCTTATTTACAAAATCTTCCATCACTTTCTTCAATTCGTTTCTTTCTTCTTGACGTCGCTTTTCTTGTTCTTCTTTTTCCTCTTGACGTTTTATTTCCAGATTGTCCATCATTTTTCTAAATTCTGCAAGTAGGTCCTGTCTTTGTTTTTCTGTTGCCATGTTTCTTGTTTTTGTGGACATATAATAATGTTAACCAAGTTTATTGCACAATAGCAATAGTTAATAAATCCAGATATCTCGTCGATATTTTCAATGGAACTTTCTAGAAAAATCTCGAAATAGCACGCAAGAGTCTTATTTAGAGTTTATGTCACTATCCAGTTAGAATTCGATTATCCCCACTAGTTTCCGAATAGAATGTTCTAGAAATTTCGCAAAATAACACAAATGAGTCTTTTTCAGTGTCTCTATCACTTTCCAGTTAAAAGAATTTGATTAACTCCACTAGTTTCCGAATAGAATATTCTGGAATTTTTCCCGAAAACGCACTTTCCACAGTTTTTATTTCAAAGTTAGTCCTCACACAAGTCAATTCTCTGTGTCTCCACTAATTCCCGAGAAGAACACTTGTAGAACCTCCTCGAACAATCCAGAAATCTTCTGTTATATTTGAGCTTCTGACACCAATTTTTACGTGTTTATGTTATAGAACCTCCCAGAATCAACCTGGGTCGAAGATAAAATAAAATTTCGACTTCGGTAAAAATTCATTTAAAGGCATTTTTGAGCATAACATACAAGTTTGGAAGGCATCAGAGCCGAAAACTAACACAAAAGGACTTAAATAGTTTCGTTAAAACGTAAGGCATAACCAGGTGAAAATTCGAACAATCACTGAATTCTTACTTAGGAATATATGTTTTTGTCCAGACCATGGGAGGGAAAGTATATTGTGGTCATGGAAAGATGTACAAAAAACAAAAGTATTATTTTTGATCAATGAAAAAGAAACAATATACTTTTTACTTCCACGTCCAGTGGAAGTATAGTAACGACAAAAAAAATTTTTTAAATTTTTATTGTCCAAATAGGCTTAAAATGTCATGAAACGTCGAGATTTTAAGTTTGAGCGAAAAAAATTTTCTTTCTGTCTGTCTGTCGGTCTGTCTGTAACTTTTTTTTGTGCGCACGTTTACTCTGGAACCGTTTAAGATATTGACTTGAAATTTGGTACACATATGTACTTTAACGAGATCTAGAACTAGATTATATTTTCATCTTGTTCCGTCGAAGGGTTGGGGGGTAAATTAGGGTAAATTTGGGGTAAAAAGGTCAATCAAGCAGGTAAGAGTCCATAAAATTGGTATTTAGTATATACAAGAGAAGCTAAAAAAATTTTTGGCATTAGCCACCATTACCACCCCCGACCCCCTTATTAACACGTTAGCTGCGATACATATCCTTCACGATATGTATTGAATTATTTTGATATGCGCGCCACAAATCTGACATAACCTTCCAGCATGCGAAACCAGATTTAACTACTTATACTTAGAATTTTACCACTTCAAATATAGCTTTAGAATCGTCAGAAATTACTGAATTCATATCAGAAACAATACAATACATATCGCGAGGGTTATGTAATGCATATGAATAGACAAACATAGTTCACTTGCGGTACATATCCTCGAGGATATGTACAGGTTTTAGCACCGAATGGACAGACATCAGTATTGTTCTGTTATTGAAAGCCGTCGGTATGTCTAATCATACAAGGAAAATTTTAGAACTCGCTGTTGAACGGTTAAGTGATGAGAATATTATTTCTACCACCAATAAACTTGAAATCAGCAAATTTTTAGGAGTTACACTGGCAATGGGCTTGACAACATAGTTCCTACCATAAATCTTTATTGGTCGGAAGAGCCCCTATATATCTTCTACCAGATACCATTATCTGGTATCTGATAGAATGGAATGGAATAGAATAGAAAGATACAAAATTAGGTATAACTGAATTATCAAATGATTTGGTGCAACTTATTGAGAATATAGAAAATATTCCACCTAATCCACGAAAAAGAACACATACTTTTATCAAACCAGAGGGATCTGGAAAAGGAAACCCTGCAGAGGGTGCTATAATAAGCTGAGGGCAACGTTATCAAGTCGAGAAGTGAACCAGAAAGTTCGGCGTGTAATCAGCTTTTGTGACGATTGTCCGAAGAAACCGAGCTATTGCCTTCCTTGCTTTAATACAGATCATATTTGAAATACATTATAATGTCACACATTTGTTGAAAATATTTGTTTTGTTACGAGTCTCTCCTCATAAATAAACCTTAAAACTGTGGTTGTTCATTTCCTGATTCATATGCGGTTCTAGTCCTCAGAGATATGTACGGCCGTAGTACCATATTAATTGACTATCGAACTAACAGATTTCAGCATAAAAAGTTTTTATAATTCAACCTACTCTATTCTAGAGGGCAGTAATCTCGAAATGGTTTACATATCCTCGGAGATATGTATCGCATATTAGTACAATTTTCTTACATATCCTTGAGAACATGTATCGCAATATTGGAGAGGCAACAAATTTCTATATCGCAGTTAACGTGTTAAAGGGGATGAAAAAAAATGTGATTTAGTGTACCTATGTACAGGAACCAGAAACTTCAAAATATTTTTTTACTTCATCCATCCCCCACTACCACCCCCCTATCACCACCCCCCACTCCACTACCGATGTGGGGTATCGTTTTATGGGTTTTTGGGGTAGAGGATTTCAAATAGTATATTATTAAAGTTCCATAAACAATTATTTTCACATAAAAAGTTTTTTTCGTTGTGAGTGACTTGGATAGAGAATCTGGATGTGGAAGTAGTGATTCCTTGGGCAGCGGTTTTACGAAGTACTTTGAAAATATTTACGAACATTTTTAACTTTTTAATCGCTTCGCGAAAAACAATGAAAGTGGAGATACAGTCTTTGTAAATATCATTCAAAAGAATGAATATATAATTTTAACGATGCGACCTACCAAAGAGGTGATATCGACAAATGTGAGGAAGGAGCGTAGCGTCTATATGCAATTATTTAGCAAAAAATAGTAAATATGGACTAGGCCGATTTCTCACATAAAAAAAATTTAGATTCATCCAGCGGCTCGTAAATTAGACGAGTGCGTTGGATAATCAGTAGAAAGCGATAAAAGGAAAAAACAAATGCAGGTCTTTCCAAATGAAAAAGTTATAGAGAAAAACGCCTTGTGCATAAATATGATAAAAAACCACGTTGCTAAAAAGTCGCTCGAAGACGAAGTCCTGTCAAATCTCCTATATGACCTATATAGGACCGGTACGTCGTGAGGTTGATGGGAAGTTGTAAACTCATATATTAGTTGAACGCACTTTTGAACTCCGTTCTTGTGAATGATATAATCACGAATAAGAACATTAAAGCTAATCATAAGCGAACCAAAATTTTTTAAATAAAATATTTTTATAATATTTCAACTCAGCCACAATAAAATCCCAAATGCTTTCATTAATTTCTAGGGAAATTGTATGAATCTTTTCTACTAAATCGATTGTTAGCACACGCTCTCATTTGTAAGGTAACTCTCTTAAAAAGGTAACCGACCTTGCCTTATTTGGGGAGGCGATTCTCTTCAATTATATAATTTATTAGATAGGATATCGCATAATTATTTATACTTATTTTAAACCTAATTATTAATAAATGATATTCTTGAACTTCTGCATTTTATTGATTATCTGACTTGTGAGTCTCATTCCTCGAGGGTTTCCTTTTAAAAGACCGGAATTGAGTAAATTTGGCGTCTCAGGATCCCACGAGTTTCAAATCTCAATACACGCCGGTCATATTACGGAAGCTCAAGAGGGATTATTTTGTGAAAACATCTAGGCATTACCATTAGGTAAATAAGTAAAATTCCGTCAGAGAGAAAGATAAATTTTTATTAGAGAGAGAGAGAGAGAGAGGGCGTCGTTAATAATCTACAATAGTGCAGCCTTGCTCTATTATTTGGCCTATTACTTATTATTCTATTCTATTACTTTGCGTTATCTCGGACCCGCCTGGGAGCGGAAGAACAGGGGAGAACGCGACTGGCGCCCTTAATAAATAAATTGGTGTCGCGTCACTCAGACACAAAGTATTAAGTTCTTCTACCTTTGCATTCCTTTTGTAAACACCCTGTATCGTGAATCCGAAAATTATAACACCAGGGTAACACTAAACATTAATTTATTAACTTGCGTAATAATTACAACAAATAATTACTTTACTAATATTACACTGAGTACTATAATTCAATAATTCAATCACTTGATCACTTTGATCACATCTTCTTTTATCATTCTGAGCTTACTATCTGAACTGAACTACGGTGCCACTCACTCTCCTTTTATAGTTTTAGGTAACTTGTTCTACAACATTTCAGCACATTCTACAATGTTCCAGACAGATGTCAGCACTTTTCTCGACGATTCTAGATTAAGACACCGCGCGCGCCATCTCTGGGACCATTGCCAAACTAACTAACTAACTGAATTGTTTTCTGCTACTTATACTTGGAACTTGGAAAGAATTTCTACAGATGTCTCTGTGGGTAAAAATATGTAACAATATAATTATTATAATATGGTTCCAACATGCTCTTTTGTTTTTTAATTGCCATAAATACCGTCACTTACTACATTCCATTTAAAATCATTACATTTAAAATTTATTTTAAATGTTATTTTTGTCTTTTATAAAACAAAATTCAAACATTAAAATAGTAATTTATGCAACAAGTGCATAAAGTGGTACCTTTATGCATGAGTTTCATACAATATTTTTTTCTACGACTGCTTAAGTTACATATTTACACAAATAAATTTTAAAATTAATTTAAACGTCAAAACAAATTCATAATTTGACGTTTCTAAAGCGAAGATTCAAAACAATTGTTTTAAATTCACTCATGGATCCGACTATAGATCCGCTATACAAAAAAGTGAAATAATGTTACTTTTTTTAACGCTTTTTACTTTTCATCATAGACATGCTTTACGCACTAAAAATGACGAAAAAAAAAAAACTAAGATCTTCCAAAAAGTCTACAAAAACAGTTTTATATAGTCTTGTATTTAGAACAATACTAATGAAGAAGTAATGCATATAAAAATTGTCATTTTTAGAAAACCGTATAATTTTTGTGTTTACTACTGGTGATTTTCTTTTAGTAGCATTTTCAAAGTGTTCGAGATACTAGGACAGTCGACTATTTCTAAAATTGCAAATTGATGTTATACATATTTCTAAAGGTGTTATAGCGCGCTACTGGCCATGCATTTGGAAGGTGCTAATTCATTTTTTCTTATTTTGCTGGACATATTTTCTAGGTTGTCTGCACTTATTTTCGTTATAAGGAATTATTAGATTATTATTTTTTAGTCTAACAAACTCCATTAATTTGTAAACAGCTGTGAATCATTCATTATGCGACCCAGATCAAACTTTCACTGCACATGTTCAGCAACAGGTACTCCATGACACGAATCATTTCATTTCTTTTTGGGAGATGGTAACATGTTGATTTTTTTTGTATTGTGCTTAACTGTTTATGTTTAAACAAATGATCATTTTGTGATGAAATTGTGCAAACTTCAAATCGATGGCCTTTGTTTATAGACAATAATAATTTACACCAGTAATTTGATTTATTTCAACACAAGAAAAAAAGGATCACGTAATTTACACTAGGACGTCTGACTAATTCGTATATTATGTGCACTCATAACTCAATTTTCATGATGTACACTGGCATAAATATACAGTCAGTCTCTAATTTAGACGAAGTGGTGGAAGCCAATTTTTTTAAAAAGATACAAAATTATGTGCTACTATATAAATCATAATAGGCACACGACTCCATCTAATACCTAACCGAAGTTCAAATATCTACGATCAAGTATTACTTGATCGTACTCTGAATTTGTACTCTGAATGGAGAAACATATGTGGAAGAAAAAATAAAAAAGGCATGTGAGATATTCTAGCAGAGGCGTAGCTAGGTATAGAGTATAACCATAAATAAAATAAATTAATCAATATAAAATATGTTTATACTTCAATTTAAAATGTTTAACATTAAAAAATAAATTTGTATTGAATTGTATTTTGTTATTATTATTTCTATAGAAACAATCTTAAGTTTGTAGGCAAATACCCCCCCCCCCTGCAAAATAAAAATCAACCTACCAAAGAATCAATATTAGAATGGACTTTTTTACAGTCAGAATTGATGGGTAGATCGACATCATTCAATACGTATGCAGGCTTAACTCTGTCTAAAGCTACAGTAAAATCTTTTAAACGTTTAAAGACTGTGATAATTTTGTTAGTTCTAGAAATTACTCGAAAAGGTCCTTCGTACCAAGGAGATAAAGTTGGTTTAATTCTATCTTTTCGAATGAAAACAAATTTACAATTTTTAATGTCAGGACTAACAAAAGTATTTTGAGAATGGTTTCGTTTAGGATTTGTGAATTGTAAGTTATTGAAATAATTTTGTAATTTGTTAATAAATAAAGCCGCTTTAGTATCAGGATGTGATTTAATAAAATATTCACCAGGGAGACGTAAAGTTTGGCCATAAACAAGTTCTGCAGATGAACAAAGTAAATCATCTTTAGGCATTGCTCGTAAACCTAATAAAATAATTGGTAGTTCATCAAATCAATGAACTGAGTTAGCTCTGGCGACTAATGCAGTTTTAAAGGTTCTATGAAATCTTTCAATCATGCCATTACTTTGTGGGTGATATGAAGTTGTGTGAATTCGATGAAAACCTAAAAAATTTGAAAATTTACGAAAAAGATTTGATTCGAATTGATCAGTTGTGACACGAACTGGAATGCCAAAGCGACAGATATAATTTTGAAATAAAGTTTTAGCAACAGTTTCGGCGTTAATGTCTGATAAAGAATAGGCTTCTGGTCAACGAGTGAAACGTTCAATAACTGTTAGAATGTAAGAAAAACTACGTGAAAGTGGCAATGGTCCAACGAGATCAATATGGATATGCTCAAATCGACCTTTGGGTATTTCAAAATTACCAATTTGAGTTTTCGTATGTTTATTTATTTTAGAACTTTGACAACTCAAACTAGTTTTGGTCCACAAAGTGCAATCGGTGTTCATTCTTGGCCAGAAATAGTTAGAATTGATAAGTTTTTTGGTAGTACGGATCCCAGCATGTGTTAAGTTATGAAAAATATCAAGAACTGCGCGTCGTAAAGATTTTGGTACAAATGGTCGACATTTAGAAGAAGAAATATCGCACCAAATTTCATGATTTGAATTGGCAACATTAATTTTTTGTAAATAGTATTTAACTGTAGACATCGTATTTGATTGATTGGTTAATAAAAAGGAAAGTTCACAATCGGTGGATTGAGTGTCTTTCAATAATTGTAGATTGAAATTGGTCGGGTTTATTTGAGAAATTTAATTAGGTGACAAAAGATCATGCTGTTCGAGTAAGGTGTGTGTGTGTGTGTTATGTTAAATGGCACTGGTCATAAACCAAATAGCCAGACATTTGTTGTCTATTCAACGGATTGTTAAAAATAATCAAGAGAGAGTGGAATAAAAATTACACCTATTAAAATATGTAATAAAAAAAATTAATATACATTTTCATTTAAAAATTCCAATCAAATAATAATTATCAAGTATAAACTGAATTGTTTTCAAACATTTGTTACAGAATATTTGTTCAGATACATACATATATATACACAAATCTACATACATATACACATATAAATATTTTTTTGTTTAAACTTTTTTTTTTTTTTTAATATTTTTATTTCTTTATTTTTTAATTACCCTTCATGGCCACAGTTATTACCTATTAGTATATTCCCTTTTTTTGTTTTTTTTTTGTTTTTTTTTTGTTTTTTTTGTGCCTTCTTTATACTTCTATTATGCTAATATTTCCCTTTTTTTTATTTTATTTTATTTTTTTTTTTTTTTTTTCAAAACACCTACGACAATTACTATCCTAAAATATAATATATACACTATATACATACATACGTATATATTCACATATATACACATACTTACTTATATACTTTTACCTAACTGGTTTACAGCTCTATTTTGTTTTTTATTATAAATTCATAAAGTATTTTATACACATATTTGTTTTCTAATGCTAATAAGTTGGGGAGATTTGTAGGTAGTGAAATATTGTTGCGGGCAAGTTTAAAAAACATTTCACTTATTTCCTGGAACTTTAAAGGACATTCCATCAAGCAATGTTGTAAATTGCCTTCTTCTCCACAGGTGCAGTACGGATCTTCTTTGAGATTCAGTTTGTATTTGTATTGAGGGTAAAGACAATGTGAACTTCTAATTCGACACATTACTCTTACGAAATTTCGATTAATTTCACCATTAAACCAAGGATGTCTGATTTTAATTTTTGTCTGAAGTTTTTTGTAGTTTTCTCCTGCTGGGTAATTTAGATAGTGCTGCTGCCAATTTTCTCTAAGTCGTTCCTTTATCAGCCTATTAATATCTGTGCTGGGAATTTTAAAGTTAGGGATGATGTTACCAGTTTCAGTTGCTTCCTTTGCTAACTTGTCAACATATTCATTTTGTGTAATACCTGCGTGTCCCTTTATCCATGTTAGTTCAAGGGTCTTGTCTCGTTGTACTAATTGGTTGTAATATTTTATAGTATCAATTATTATATAGTTTGCGTCAGACCTTGGGTTACAATTCTGTATTTTCATCGCCGCACTCTTACTGTCTGTGAATATAACAAATTTATTGTTCTTCTCATATTCTGAGCAATATTTAATTGCCTCCTTGATTGCTACTAGTTCTGCTGTGTAAATAGACGAGTTGGTTGGTAAGAGGTACTTTTTAGATATATTTTCGTTTTCATGGTAAACAGCACAGCCGGTTTTGTTGTTTTTGAGTGAGCCGTCGGTGAATATATACTCGTAGTTGGTCCAGTTAGTGTTTAGTTTTGATTTAAATATTATGTTGTTTAACAGTACGTTATCTTGAAGATCTATGAATGATGTTCTGGGTAATTTTTCATAATTTGAATATTCTGGTGTGAAACAAGGAAGAATGTCCGACTGATGTATTTCTTCTTTAAATTGAGATATCCATGTATAGCTTTCCACTAATAACGGCAATTTTTTCTTTTCCCAGTACTTTGCTGTGTGGCCCAGTATGGTTAATTTGTGTATATTTTCAACAACATCCTTATTCCTGCTGTAGATTTTCAGTAGTAGGTTATCGCTTAATTTTTGCCTTCTGAGGTGTAAAGGAGGTTCAGCGCATTCGGATTCTAGGATGTTCAAGGGGGTGCTTTGAAGAAATCCAACACACAGTCTGAGACTTTTGTTTTTAATTTGTTCAATTTTTTGAAGGTGAACTTTTGCTGCTGATCCGTAAAAGACACAAGCGTAATCGAAGATAGATCTTACTAGAGAACGATAGAAAGTGAGACATATGTTGGGGTCAGCTCCCCATTTTTGGTGACTAAATACTCGTAAAATATTAAGTGCATTTTCACTTCTTTTGCAGATATAATTTATATGTTCTTTCCAGTTCAGTTTCTTGTCTAAAATGACTCCTAGATATTTAACTGAAGTTTTATATTTAATTTCGAGATTAGATATTCTGATAGTGTTGGGCGGTTGAAATTTTGTTCTTGTAAATGTACATATTGATGATTTTTCTTCGGAGATTGGAGATCCATTGTTCTCAAACCATATTTCTGCTTTTCTAATGGCATTTGCTAGATTTCTATTGCAATAGTTGATGTCATTGCCCTGAGCTCTAATTGCATAATCATCGGCAAACTGATATACTTTAATATTGGTATTAGTAAATAACAGTTCGAAGTCATATGAATATATTATGTATAACAAAGGGCTTAAAATACTTCCTTGAGGTAGGCCTGTTGATGTCTGCCTTGGTCCAATCAGTTCGTCATGGGTTTTTATGAAAATACATCTAGTGCAATAGAGCTTATGGATGTGCAAAATTAGCTTGTTGGGTAGTCCAATTTGCTTCATTTTTTCTGCGAGTATATTAAGGTTGACGTTATCATATGCCCCGGTGACATCTAGGAAAACCACACTGGTTGACTCGTTCTTTGTGAATCCCAACTGAATGTCCGAAATTAAACTAGCTAAATTTTCTTGAGTCGAACAGCCTTTTCTGAATCCAAACTGCGATTTCGGAAGTATATTCTTACTTTCTAACCAATATTCTAAACGATTCTTTATTAATCTCTCGTATGTTTTTAATACGCAAGAAGCCAATGCAATTGGTCGGTATGAGTTACAGCTGTCTTCCGGTTTGTTAGCCTTCAGGATAGGTACAATAATGTATTCATACCAGTCTTTTGGGATTTGAACATCGTTCAAATATATGTCGTTGAATATATTTAGGAGGGTGATTTTAGCTGATCTAGGTAAATTGGAAAGCATCGAATAGTGAATGTTATCTTTACCAGGAGCCGTGTTGTTATTTTGTTTTAGAGCTCTGTCTAGTTCTTTAAGAGTGAATGGATTTGACAAAACGTTTGGTTGGTCTATGCTGTCCAGAAGAGGGCGTTGTGGAGTTACAGTTGGGGGGGCTAATTTACAGTGAAAGTTTTCCAACCATTCTGCTGAGGAATCTATGAGTACGGTGTTTTTTTGAGGTCGATTTTTAAAACGGTTAAGTTGTTGCCATATGTGTTTTATTGGGACATTCTTATTTAAACTTGAACAATAAGAACGCCAGCTTTCTCTTTTGGTTTCTTTTATTATTCTTTTAGCGATAGCATCAGATTTTTTATAAGTAGTTATATTTGCTATATTAGGGTTATTCTTATATTGTAAAAAGCAATATTTTCTATGTTTAACGGCATTTTCACATTTGTCATTCCACCACGGTTTTCCTTTATTTTTTTTGGTATTTTCTGTATTGTTATATCGAGGTATGGATTTCTCAGCAGACTGGTTGATAACATTTGTAAGATTTTCGTAGTTTACTACATCATTTCTTATATTATCTAAACACTCAAGAGAGTAAGAGTCCCAATTAGCTTTTTTTATATTCCACTTTCTTTGATTTTTAAACACAATCCAGTTTGGAACTAATTGACAATTAATTAAAATCGGAAGATGATCCGAACCACAAGGATCTGATAAGGTAGACCATTCTAAATTGTGGTACACTTGAGGAGTACATATTGTTAAATCTATAGCACTTTTCTGTCTAAAATAGTTACCTATATATGTTGGACTACCGTCATTTAGAATTGTTAAATTGTTATTATCTAATGAATCTAATAATGTTTTTCCATAAGTATCACTATAATCACAACCCCACGCAATATGGTGGGCGTTAAAATCTCCACCTACAATAAAAGGTTTTGGTATACAGTTAAAAAAGGAATTCCAATCATTTGGATTGATTTTTGATTGCGGTGGGATATATAATGATACCAATGTCAGCTTACTATTTTTATCCAGATCTATCGTAATGCAGACTTGCATACAGTTGTTGATTGTAGGTAATACTATTTCCGAGTATTTTATTTGTTTTTGGACGAGGATTGCAACGCCTCCCTTTCCGTCTGCACGGTCCTTGTGAACATTATTAAAATTATGAAAGTTGGTATATACATTGGGTTTAAACCATGTTTCCGACAGTAAGGCAATGTTGATGTTATTAGTGGACAGTAAATTTTCTAAATTACCTTTATTTGCTACTGCAGAGCGACAATTCCATTGGCAAATTTTTAAACCGCCTTCTTTTATATTTAGAGAAAAATGAGATATATATTTTTTTTGTCCATAACACATCAAATAAAAGTATTTATGTTTAAGTGAATGTAAACATTAATTAATTTGTTTTAAGACGATCTTTTATAATACTAAATATTTCAGCTTCTTCTAATTCTTTAAAATTATTTTGTTTAATAATATCTATTACGAAAATAACCAATTCTAAAATTTTTTGTACAGGGAGTTCATTTTCTTTTTGGGTAGTGTGTGTTTGTTCTGATTTATTGTGTAGATTTGAATTATATATGGGACTGTTGAATATTCCACCAGAAGTTTGAGGAAGGTTGAGTGGTGATATTATTAGATTTCTTTGCGTTTCTGTGATATCTGGTGTATTGGGTCGTGTTTTTTTCCTTGGAGTGGTTGTTATCTGTGTAAAGCGGTTTGTTGTTCTTTGATGTGAATTACTGTTGTTATATAATAAAGGGGTTATATCTACGTTATGATTGTGTTCATTGGAAAGAATAGAGGCGTATGTCATTTTTGGGACATTTTTCTCAGCATCCTTATAAGACGAATTTGAGTGTGACATATATTTTTTAATCTCTTTCTGTCGTTTAAATTCTTGACATTCTTTAATTTGATTAGCAAAATGTTTTCCTTTGCAATGAAGACATTCCGGTTCATCTAGAAATTTTGTACAGGTTTCAGAGTTGTGATTGTCTCCGCACTTAACGCACCTGGCTTTACTTTTACATTGGCTACCCATGTGACCATATCGAAAACAATTATGGCACAAAATGACTTTTTGTACATAAGGTTCAACATTAAATATGACATGATTGATCGAAATATATTTAGGTAATTCTTGTGCTTTAAATGTAACAACTACTGTTTTCGTGGGTATATATTTAGCTTCGTTATTTTCCATGATTTTTTTATGAATGCGTCGTATTGATTCTACTTCAAATTTGCAATGTAAATCGTACGGTTTGATTTTTTCTTTAAGATAGTCAACAGAATATTCGGCATCTATTCGAAAAACCCCCTGTCTATGTAGTATAAATTTCGGTACATAAATGTCTAAATTATAAACTCTTAAAAAGGACTGAGCTTTGATCAATTTATTAGCCGATTCAGAGGTTTTAAATACAATTCGTACTCTATTCTTTCCAATTGATTCAATTGTTTTTATTTTATTGTCAATTTCTGGTACTACTTTTAAAACAATATCACCTACCTTCACTGGATTTAATTTTCCATTAAAATCTGATATATTATTTTCAACGTAAACATGAAATGGTCCGGTATCGGTTTGTCTGTATATATAAATTGGTCGCTCTGCTCGTTTTTGTGCCGGAGGTATCGTTGAATTATCATTGGATACTTCACGGTTATTTTCCTTTTGTCCAAAATTATGAATAAGATTACTTACTACATTATGTCGATTTTGTTTTTGTTTTAGACTACTATCCTGTTCTTGTGTATATTGCATATCTTTTGAACTCGTGTTGCCCTCTTCTTGTATATTTTCCAGAGATTCGCACACTTCCATAGTTATTAACTGGTTAGTTTCATTGGGGGGGTTACCCCCCTTAAAGACACTCATAGTTAATTTATTTTAGTCTATGCCTGTAGTTTTTTTTTAATAAACACTTTGTTTAATAAGTAAACTGAACCACTAATAATTAAACTTAACACTACTAAATTCACTAATTCACTTATGTAACGCACTTATTAGTAAACGCTCCGACTTGTACGAGGTCTACTATCGAACTGCGTTCGAGTAAGGAAAGATCATTTATACACGATAAGGTATCTGCAATGATGTTTTCTTTACCGTGAACATGACGTGTGTCATTTGTGAATTATGCAATATATTCCAAGAGCCGTATTTGACGAGGAGTCTTTCAGTGGTGGCTCGTAAGAGGAGGCAGGGGAGGCTGAGCCTCCTCTAGCAGCATATCTAGGGGTAGTGAGGAAATGTACAAATTGTAATCATATTGCAAGTTAATTGTCTTTTAAATATCAAGCCCGCTCTGCACAAAATATCACGAGCCGCCACTGGAGTCTTTTCTGGTCAGTGAAACAGATAAAAATACGACCTTGTAAAATATCTTTGAAATGTTTGATTGATGTATACAAAGATAGCAATTCCTTGTCGAAAGTAGAATACATTTTTTGAGAATTATTTAATTTGCGAGAGAAAAATGCTAAAGGACTAGATAAGTCTCCAATTTTTTGTTCTGAAACTGCCCCCATTGATATATTTGAGCAATCCACAGATAATATAAGCGTTACATCTTTGTTGTAGCTAGGGTGAGATAAAAAGTAATTGTCAGGCATTGAGATAAGATTGTTGCATTTACTAAAGCTTGTTTAGCTTTTAAAAAACTATCAGTACAATTGGTTGGCCAGGAGTCTATAACTTTAACTTTATTACGGGGTCACCAATTTATGGAGTATAACCATAAATAAAATAAATTAATCAATATAAAAGATGTTTATATTTCAATTTAAAATGTTTAACATTAAAAAATTAATTTTCATTGAATTGTATTTTCTTATTATTATTTCTATAGTAACAATCTTAAGTATGTAGGCCAATATGTCACACTAGGCTATAGACAATAGTGATACGCAAAAAGAAAGAGAAGATATAATTTTTTTAAAATATCTTTAAAAAGTAAGAAATAAAATTTCACTCAATTTTACTAATACCTATTCTACCTATCAGTGGAAAGTAGCAAGGAACTGTACCTTATTACCTAATATAAATTTTAAATGGGTGCAAAAATATCTAGTTAAAAAAATTTTTTCTTAGTAGTTCCTATTATTTATTTAACTTCTACATACTGAAAGAAACTACTGTGAAATTCTCTTCATGTTGGGCACCATGTGAATGATACGGGAAAATAATACCTCGTTGTTTGACTCCGCCAAATCTTCGAATGGTCTTGTAATATGAAGTCGTTTAAAAAAAAATTGTTTCCAATTTTTGGTCACCTTACACTACATATAGTTTTATAAATTTAGTGGAATTCAAGCTTCAAGTTCGGAGAATTCGGGGAAAAATTTCACGGGGGGGTTCATCAATTTTTATTTTCGAAGGATTTTTTTTCATTGTGGTTCGAGTTGGGAAATTCGAGCTTCAAGTTGAATGAATTCGGGGAAAAATATCACCCCCGTTCATCAATTTTTATTTTAGAAGGATTTTTTTTTATTGTAGTTCGAATTGGGAAATTCAAGCTTCAAGTTGGGAGAATTCGAGAAACATTTCACCCCCTCGCTCATCAATTTTCATTTTGGAGAAAATTTTTTTGAGGAGTTGGGAACATTTCTGTAATGAGAATTTAGAATTATTAATCTCCCCCCCCCCCCAACAAAAAACCCTATGTGTGAAGTGGTCGTTCGAAGACATCACCACAGATTAAAGAATCTTAATGACATTACCTACTTCTGCAATAACATTACGAAGCGTGTCACCCAGGGTTACAGGTTTTCAAGAAGTAAATAATATGAGTGCATCATAAGATTATTATATAAAACTACTTAGCAGCGTAACAATTGTTTAATATAAATATTAAATATGTAATACCTATAATAATGGGAAATGCTATTTTAAAATAAATATATTTATTTATTTATTTAGATACAGCCACCCAACAGACAACCAATTAAAAGGTGGAAATATTACACTAGTAAGCACTAACAGTATAAATATTATATATACTAAATGCACAATACGTCACAGATAGTACACGGAAATTAGGCAAAATGTGGAATAGAAGAAAAAAATTATAATAAGCTGAAATGTCTATAATAGTTAGCTTATGTGTGTAAGAATACATATCAAAAAGTTCCCACCCCCAAGGGGTAAGCTGCATCCCTGTCTCATCCCCTTTGCGGGATACCGCACTGGTTTTTTTACAATATCTTTTAAACGCTTTATCTTAGGGAAAAAACATAAGTATAGGAAAAGGTTTGTCATACAATTCTCTACAAAAAAGGTTGTCGTTATGTATCGATATTTCTATTACTTTTTATGTTATTAAATCGTAAACTGTAAGGTTAAACAAAAATGAAAGTCTGATTATACTGAATACGGTACTTAATCGAACGTAACGCAGCTAGGGTTGCCAGGCCTAAAATTCGAAAAGCCGGACTTTACTTATAAATTTAGCCGGACATTTGGTACAAAAAGCCTGACGACATTCGTTCGCCATAAAAAAATTATTAAACCATAAAATCAGTCTTTTATTAAACTTAATTTAAAAATGAATATTTCTTACATGGAAATAGAACATTCATCGCAAAACAATAAAATACCTATATCTATAAAAAAGCGACTAAAAACGGAAAAAAAAACGAAAAAAACACGTATGAAACTAATTCATACAATATCAAATGAAACTTTGGTAAGTGTATCACATAAAAAAAAACTGAATAATTCATTATACCTAATCATATAAAATAAAATAACTTTTATTAATAAAAAAAATGTCTTTTTAAAACTTAAAAGCAACTTATTAGTCCATATAAAACGCGGGGATTGACGCTCGTGTGTTTTTTGGGTCGCTGATTACGAAAATCGGGGTCCTGTAGCTCTAAAAGTAGTGCGTCACCCCTAAAAATGCCAAAAACCACCCTTTTTGGGGGTTTTTCGCGGTAATGTGAATAATAATGCAAAATAATGTTAAAAATGTGCTAATTGTAATGATATTTTGCCAGTTCCGTATGTTTATCTAAAATAAGGACAAATTTTAAGCTGAGGGTTAACCAGAAGTGGTAAAACTACACCTAAATTGACGTAAAATGGAAAATGATGGATTTTTTTTTCACTTTTTGATTTGAGTTTAGATGAAAGGGGATTGCACAATGAAGAACATTTTGTTCCAACCCTTCAGGGGTGAAAACTACCCCTATATCGCCTTTAAATTGAACTAACGCTTAGAAAATAAGTAGAGATGTATACTTTTTAGTTTGCTTGTAACTTCTGATAAACTTCGTCAAAAAAAAATACTAAAAAGTTTACCCCTAAAGGGGTGAAAACCCCAAGCTTGCAGGGAATTGAAAGGGAAGGTAGAAATATTCTTAATAAATGAACATGAATATTTTTTTTACAGTATTATTCACATTACCGCGAAATAAAAAACAAAAGGGGTGGTTTCTGACATTTTTAGAGGTGACGCACTATTTTTAGAGACGCGAGATCCCGATTTTCGTGATCAGCGACTCAAAAAACATAAAATACAAGTGGTCCCGATGAGAGGGGCATTCCGAGCGTCAAACCCCGCGTTTTACATGGACTATATTTTTAAATTGCACTGTAGGAACATCATTTTGGCTATCGTATCTATATGTAGTTTATTTCGTTTTTTCGAACATTATGCATTTATTAATGAAAATACTCTTTCGATACTGGCATTGTGGCCTGGAATAGCAAAATAATACTCTGCCAATATTAATAATTCGGACTAAAATTCCGTATTTTCCAGAGAGTTAAGGCAAAAAGCCGGACAAAAGCCGGACAGGTCGGACATGTTAATTTTTAGCCGGACAAAACTGTAAAAAGCCAAACATGTCCGGCTAAAGCCGGACGCCTGGCAACCCTAAACGCAGCCTGATAATATTTCAAATGATCCAACACAAGCCTAACCGCTTTGTTCATAAACACGCTAAAGAGAGAGAGGTTGTTCAAAATGAAGAGAATCAAATTGTAACTGCGGTTGATGATGCTGATACAGTTATAGTTCAAACTGCTATTCAAAAAAGTTTTAAATCCGAACCGGTCGTAATTATAGGACAAGAGGTCGATCTTCTTACCTTAATTATTGCCCTAACGCCAACTGAAAAGGATATTAGACTACTAAGGGAGGCCCAAGGTAATATAAAAGCAAGAGCTTATAGCTCTAAAGATTTACAGTTGTCAAATGTCCTTAAGAACTCAACAAAAACAGTTCATTTTGCTCATGCATTTAGTGGTAGTGGCTGTTTTTGAAAAAGGCAAACTCCAAACTATAAGTTTATTAAACTCGAAAACAAATTTACAAGAAGTTGTTAAAACCTTTAACAAACCAAATGCTACAAAACAGAATATTACTGAGGCTGGGGAAATATTTGCTCTTGCACTATATAAAGCACAAAAAAATGAAATAAATCATCAGAGGTATGTTCTGTTTAACACCTCGGTTGGCAATTCTAGTCAAACGGTTACTTTGGAAAGGCTACCCCCGACGTTCGCAGCTTTGCAACAACATTCAGCAAATTCAGGCTTGGCATGGAAATGTTTTAGAGCCAGAAGAATGGCGATGGAAGAAATCAGGTGATATTGTATAATAGCAAGATAAAATGTTTCACGATTTCTGCTTTCTATACGAGGTACACGAAGACACAGTTGCTCCAAAATAGACGGGCAACCATATTGTAAATAATTTTATGTAGGAAAATTATAGAGTGTGCTAGTCTCCTATTTTCTAGACTCGACATATCAAATCTTTCTAACATGAGGTTTTGTGAATAACCAATTGTGGGATAATCGCCATCTTCAATAAAACACAAATACTTAACAAAACGACGCTGAATGTTTTCAATACTTTTAGATAGGTAGCATATCCCGGGGACCATACCAGCGAGCAATACTCTAATTTTGATCGCACAAAGGAATAGTACAGTAATTTCATAATGTCCGTATTATTAAAACCCTTACAATTCCTTATTATAAATCCTAGGCTTTTAAAGCTGATGATACAGTTAAATTTACATGTTGAGGAACACCTGAACTAGCCAAGACGTCGAATGACCTGAAACCATGGTATTCTACATACTGCCGCCTATTTTCTAAATACGAGGTAATTAAATCTAATAGTGCCACTGATAGTCCGAATTTGCTAAGCTTTTGTATCAGAATACCATGGTCCAGGCGATCAAACGCCTTGGAAAAATCCATATAGATAATATCAACCTGTTTGTTATCATCCAGTTTTTCAGAAACATATTGCGTGACACAGGTGAGGTTAGTTTCAGTGGATCTGCCAGATACAAATCCATGTTGATTTGTTACAATTTGACCTTGTACGTGCCTTGTTAGTGGCAGGGCTGGCTCCAGGTATTTTGCCGCCCCGGGCACAGTTTCATTTTGCCGCCCCTCTAATATAAATAATATTAGGATGATTAGGGTCAGGCAGGGTAAAAATGAGACAAAATGACATCTTTCAATTTTTAGGTTGCTTAGAATCGAGTCATATTTAATGAAAGATTGGTATCATATGTAAAAATGACAGGAAAAATTATGTTTCTATGTATCTTTTTACTAAAAAGTACCGTTAATTGATATAAACAAAAATAAACAGTATCTCATTTTTACCCTCCAAGTGGGGTAAAAAAAAAAGACAGTGGAGGGCAAATGAAAGACACGTGATTTATTTCCATTCTTATTGACGTCGTACAAATGGAAGTGCAAAAATAAGACAGAGGAGGGTTTTTTCTTTTATGTATAATTTATTTATTCAGATTTTTTACTAAACAAGAAGGGGCTTGCAGAAGGATTATCTTCTCCTAAATTAGGAAGCTGAAATGTGCCTGCTTCAGTCTGCCCATTTGGTCTCTTTATTCTCTTTTTTACCCCGCTTTTAATTTTTTCGTTAAAATCAAATTTTTCATGATTTAAAACTAGCAGATTAATAAACTTGATCACAAAATGTGAAGTATGACACTTCTAGTTGACGTCTGCCAAATACGGACAATGCAAATAGAGAAACTATAAAATCCCCAAAAAAGTACTAAGGTGCGTTCAAAAATTTTTTAAAAGTGAATTAAAGAGTAGTGAATAATATTTTTTCCCGCATTAACAGTAGGCATAGGACCTGATTGGATAACATAAAACAGTTCTGAATGTACAAAACAAACTTGAATAAAAAATTAAGTTAAATTTATTTCAATCTGGGTTGGATATCACGTCTTTTATTTACCCCGCTACCTGTCTGTCTCATTTTTACCCCCATCTTTTCAGTCCATTATTTTACTTCCACGTCCAGTGAAAGTATAGTAACGACAAAAAAATTTAAAAAAAATTTTATTGTCCAAATAGGCTTAAAATGTCATGAAACGTCGAGATTTTAAGTTTGAGCGAAAAAAAAATTTCTGTCTGTAACTTTTTTTTTGTGCGCACGTTTACTCTGGAACCGTTTAAGATATTGACTTGAAATTTGGTACACATATGTACTTTAACGAGATCTAGAACTAGATTATATTTTCATCTTGTTCCGTCGAAGGGTTGGGGGGTAAATTGGGGTAAATTTGGGGTAAATGGGTAAATCAAGCAGGTAAGAGTCCATGAAATTGGTATTTAGTATATACAAGAGAAGCTGAGGTCTCAAAAAAATTTTTGGTATTAGCCACCCCCATTACCACCCCCACCTCCTAATTAAAGGGGATGAAAAAAAAATGTGATTTAATGCATGTACAGGAACCAGAAACCTCAAAATATTTTTTTACTTCATCCACCCCCCACTACCACCCCCCCTATCACCACCCCCACCCCACTACTGATGTGAGGTAACGTTTTATGGGTTTTTGGGGTAGAGGATTTCAAATATTATATTATTAAAGTTCCATAAACAATTATTTTCACATACAAAGTTTTTTCGTTGTGAGTGACTTGGATAGAGAATCTAGATGTGGAAGTAGTGATTCCTTGGGCAGCGGTTTTTTTGTAGATAACGCAAAATGATTGAAATATCGCACTTTAGAGCGTGGTAGCACATTTTAAAATTCATTATTTTTTTTTAATCAAAAAGAGCATTTCTTCTTTTACATAAAAAGGAACATTTTCACAGGGTGAGACACAAAATATGACAAGATTTTTTTTTTTTTTTGGGTTGGTCTACGTGCAGTTTAAACTTAGAACTGCGAACACCTTCTGTTACATTAATATAATTTCTTCGTCGTCATTAGACAGTAAATAATAATAAATAAATAATAACTAATCAAATATTTCGATTATATCCATCATATTACATATAAAAACAAAATTAACGACAATCTAAAACAGACGCTTTTTCAAGGCCATAGTATAATCCGCACTCCGCGGTTTAATCCGATATTGTAAAACTGGCCCTTATCAATTCTTTTACGTACGCTCGTAGTTACCTTTCGTATTTGTTCTGGAGTAATGGCTGCGCAAGCTTGTTAACCCTAACCCGTAGTTCTTATGCAGTATGTGGCCTTGATTTGATTATTTTACTTCCACGTCCAGTGGAAGTATAGTAACGACAAAAAAATTTTTAAAAATTTTTATTGTCCAAATAGGCTTAAAATGTCATGAAACGTCGAGATTTTAAGTTTCAGCGGAAAAAAAATTTCTGTCTGTCTGTCGGTCTGTCTGTCTGTCTGTCTGTCTGTCTGTCTGTCTGTCTGTCGGTCTGTCGGTCTGTCTGTCTGTAACTTTTTTTTGTGCGCACGTTTACTCTGGAACCGTTTAAGATATTGACTTGAAATTTGGTACACATATGTACTTTAACGAGATCTAGAACAAAATTATATTTTCATCTAGTTCCGTCGAAGGGTTGGGGGTAAATTGGGGCAAATTTGGGGTAAATAGGTCAATCAAGCAGGTAAGAGTCCATAAAATTGGTATTTAGTATATACAAGAGAAGCTAAGGTCTCAAAAAAATTTTTGGCATTAGCCACCCCCATTACCACCCCCACCCCCTTATTAAAGGGGATGAAAAAAAATTGTGATTTAGTGTTTGTACAGGAACCAGAAACTTCAAAATATTTTTTTACTTCATCCACCCCCCACTATCGCCCCCCTATCACCCCCTCTACCGATGTGGGGTATAGTTTTATGGGTTTTTGGGGTAGAGGATTTCAAATATTATATTATTAAAGTTCCATAAACAATTATTTTCACATACAAAGTTTTTTCGTTGTGAGTGACTTGGATAGAGAATTTGGATGTGGAAGTAGTGATTCCTTGGGCAGCGGTTTTTTATAACATTTTAAGAGTCACATACTGAATATTCTTGATGGTTTGTTTTTTTAGTTATAAGGTTTACAGCAAGTTTTGGATTTTCAGCAATATGATTACTGTATTTAAAAGGGTAAAATAAAATAATTGAAAAAATTAACCGTATTGAAACTTAAAAAAAATACCACACCACAGAAATTAGACAAAAAATAAAATCACATATAAGAAACAGAATGTATGTATGTAACCTACTTTATATACAAAAAAAACTAACAATAACAAATTATTTATATAAAGTTAACATTATTATTACTATATTAATGAAACCATTGTTTCCTAGCTTTTTATATTTTTTGGTAACTGTGGATTTGAAGAATTTGCCGCTCCCCCCCCCCCCCCCTAGAGCCAGCCCTGGTTAGTGGCATACTCAAGGTAAACTCAAAAACTTTCGCAAAATTGCAGATTGTTATTGGCCTATAGTTCTCCGCATTATTTTTGTTGTCTTTTTTATATTACTGGACATAAACGAAAATATTTCCACACATCAGGAAATGTTTGCGATTTTAGAGATAAATTAAAACTGATTGTAAGTGGACGAGCAAAAATGTGTTTACTATAAAGGCAGGTATATTATCTGGTCCCTTGGTGAATTTAAGTTTAATTTTCTTGATAGATTTCAGCACGTCCATTTCCGAAAACGTTGTTACACATAAATTATTACTATTTGCCTCACAGCAGGGGGGATATTTATTACTATTTGTATTAGGATTTAAATAAGCTGCTTGAAAGACGGTCGCAAATGCATTAACAATATCTTGAGGATTTGTATGTTGAACATTATTATACAGGGTGTCCCAGAATTGAGTTCCCGGACGGGAACCTGTGATTCCTGAGTTCATATTGGGCCCAAATAACCTAACTTACCTTTACTACCTCTGCTCGTTTATGTACCTTTGGAAATACGACGTAATTTATGATTCATGTACGACGATTGTCCTGCTCATTTTAACATTATTGTGCGATAGTTTGTTGACAGAGTTTATGGAAACTATTCGATTGGCAGAGATGAACCAACTGCGTGATCAGCCAGGTCGCCAGATATGAACCATTGCGATTTTTGTATTTGGGGTTATTTAAAAACCACTGTATACTCTGTTTCAACTGACACTAGGGAGCAACTTTGGCAACTTGCACAGAACGCGTGCGATGAATTTAGAGGAATTTTGCATATTTTCCAACGAATTTGCTCGTCATTGATGAAGAGAATTGATTTGTGTACCTACTGAAACAAGTGCACGTCATGTGGAGCATTTTTTATGAATGTAATTTTTTTAAGTAAACTGCGCTTTTCCATTATTACAAAATTTTATTCTAGAATTGGAAATAAATGTTAAATACAAATAGAGGAAAAAACGATAATTTCTTGTGTTTTGATTGATATTACAAAAATTTTTAAGAGTACCTTTTTTGCAGTCCTTTCAATGCTGTGTAAAAATGTTCAAATATTCCGTAATTTTACAGGGCGATTAAAAAATTAGAGCCAGTCAAATATTAATTATTATGAAAAAAAATTGAGAAACAAAAGATATTTGGTTGTTATCAAGTTTACATAGAGTACTTAAAGAGATACAGCTCCAATCAAAATTTGAAAATTTTATCTTCCATACAACGGAAGTTATTGGAAAAAATGTTTTTTTTCTGTCTCACTTTAAGAGGACGTATTTCCTCAGGGATGCATTTGGCACTAAGGTAAGTTGGGTTAAATGGGCCCAATATAAACTCAGGCATCACAGGTTCCCATCCGGGAACTCAATTCTGGGACACCCTGTATAAAATATTGTCTGGAATTGAGGAACATCTTTTTTTACTATTTACATACGACCAAAATTTTTTCGGATCATTTTTAATGTTACCTTGTATATTCACATCCTGTTTAATTTTCTCTCTTCCTAAATTCATTATAATGATCATCGTTTTTGTTTGTTTATATTTTTTTCTAATAGTATTTTTCTTCTTTATATCTCTTACAATATCATTTGTGTACCATGGTGGATATGTAGGTTGTCTAGGAACAGTTTTGAGTACAAATTTATCAAATATCTCTGTTAATTTCGAATAAAAAGCAGTACACGCTAAGTTAACATCATTCAGTTCAGTTAAAAATGACCAGTCTGTTTGAAATAAACAATCGTACAAGAGAGGAAATTTTCAGGTTGAGAATGATTTATTTTCAGAGATATATCTAATGGCGGATGATGTAAGTCTTCTATAAGCAGGCATTCTAATGATCTACTGACATCGCAATTTACACTTGATAGTACCAAATCAAGAACACTCTCATTAATATTTAACACAGTATTAAATTGTTTCAAATCAAAAAATTCTGAGAAACGTTGCAAAGTAATTACACGATTGCTTGGTACAACATTTACATTGTTAAATTCTGGGATATTAAAATCTCCTATAAAATAAATATTCTCGTCATTTAAATAGTCCAGGGATTCCATACACTCAAACAGGACTTCATAGGTAATATGCGGTGTATGGGGGTACATAAATGATGAAAAAGAAAATATTTTGAAAATTAATAGTCACCTTAACACTAGCGATATCTATTTGTGGAAAAGTTTCACGTATAAAACCTAAGTTAAGTTCGTCATATATATACTTACTGTTTAATGCCATAAGTACACCCCCACCTTTACTTTAATTTTCGCAAAGTTCTGGTCACATCGGATAATATTATAATATTTCTGTATTCAGAACATGCGAATTCAGCCAGGTCTCTGTGAACATATATATCATAATGGCATGTTATAGGTTAAATAAGTCTTGCAATTTAGTGTTTAACCCGCGGACATTTTGATAATAAATAAAAATATAAGTTTTTTCTGTAAACTAATCATTGTGTTTTATTTATTGTACGTCATTCCTTTGAAAAACATCGATAGCTGTGAAGTTGGCCCCCTATTTTCGGCATTGAAACATTTTTGAATGTGAATCATTTGCTCATGTTTGCTCGTCAGTTTCTTTTTTGTTTGCTTGCTTCTTAAAAAATTCACCCACTTTTAAATACCATTATAAATAATGACGAGAAATCAGAGACAACAGATGAGAAAACACAAGGAAATTGGGCGTTAATTTTTTTTCAATCAATAAAAGGCAGATATCAATTTCAAGTCTCTGTAGTGATATCGAGCAAACGAAAGGAACTCACAAGCAATTATGAGCAAACTATATTTACACTCAAAAAAATATTTCAATTTCGAAAATAGAGGATCAACTTTAGGTAATATCTACTAATCTATCTTGATGCATATACAGGGTGCGCCATTTAAAACTCCCCAGGCTTGTAACTTTCTTATTTTTTTAGCGACGACCATGTTGGGCACATGAAATTGTAGATATTTTTAAGGCATTTAAACATGTGTACAGAGTAATTTTAATAAAAATTTTTTGACAAAATTGTTAAGGAAGAAAACTTAATTTTCTTGAATATTTTTTTCCTCATCCTGTACAGGAACTGCGTTAATGTTTTCTCATAAAGGTTTTAATTAGCTTCAATTTATTTTATTACGTCATATTCGAAATTCTATTTGGTTTTAGAGAAAGAAATTAGAAACACTTCTTCCGATTCCAAATGGATTTTTTTTAAATAACTGAAAAAATATGATTAATAATTTTATGCTTTATTTGTAAAGGACATATCACAAACAATACTCAACGTAACAAAACAGCAACAAGAAACAAAAGAAATAAATATTTTTAAAAACAAACTTATATTAAAATGTATACTAAATAATGGGAAATTGCAAAATTTTTATTTTTTTAAATTTGTTATTTTAATAACATAAATTGAAGCTAATTAAAACCTTTACAAGAAAACACATTTCATGTACAAGGTGAGGTAAAAAATATTCAAAGAAATTAAGTTTCCTTTCTTAACAATTTTTTCAAAAATTTTTTTTAAATCACTCTGTATGCATGTTTAAAGGCTTTAAAAATGTCTACAATGTGATGTGCCCAACATGGCCATCGCTTCAAAAATAAAAAAGTTACAAGTCTCGGGAGTTTTAAGTGGCGCACCCTTACAGTTCTTTTATATGAATCTAATATACTTTTTAAAATTAATATTGGTAGATCTTAAAATTGATATTGGTAGATCATATGAATCTTACGATTTCGCGAAATTATTGATACTTCTATATACGTTCTTTAAAATGTCGATCTTAATTGGGACGGGTTACACCTTATTTCCTTACATCGTCGTATCAAAAGTTCCAATTTTTGAAAGTTTCTTTTATGTTATCCTGAACTGTAGATACTGTTTAACAATAATCATCCTTTATTGGTGAAAATGTTCATAACAGGCTAGATCGACAAAAACTTTTACCGATATATTTTGTTTTTGATCGATACATCTATTATTTCAACAAACCAATACGTTAAAATCGGTAAGTCCTTTTTCATATTGTTGACGAGATTTCTCTTTAATTAAAGACCCACTGGCTTCCTTAGCTTCTTCTAAGATTTCACATGGAATATCCATTTTTAAAGGTAAAAAAATGGTTTTAAATTTAACAATAATAAAATTATATAAAAAAAGTATTTTTAAGAAAAAGCTTTTATCTGAAAAAACTACTAAAAAGTAAAAATAATTTCTTTTTAAATTCATACACATGGAAACCAAAAGCTTTGGGGGTGGTCATATAGTGATATTGCATAGTTACTTTGCTCAATTGACCACCCCCAAAGCTTTTGGTTTCCATGTGTATGAATTTAAAAAAAATTATTTTTACTTTTTAGCAGTTTTTTCAGATAAAAGCTTTTTCTTAAAAATACTTTTTTTATATAATTTTATTTTTTACTTTTTAGTCCACTTATTTTACAAACAGACAGACAAAACCCTTTCATTTGCCACCGCTATCCACCCCTCCCCTCTCCCGTCTTCTCACCCCTCTAACACTACTTCACACTTCTTTCCCCTTTCCACCACTTCCCCTGCCCTTCCCCATCTCTCTCGACCTCTTTCCACCCTATTCCCACATTTTCCCACCTCTTCCGGCCCCTTCCTCACCTCTTCCCACCGCTTCCCCACCTCTTCCCACCCCTTTCCCACCCTTCCCACCTCTTTCCCATCTCTTCCCACCCCTTCCCCACCTCTTCCCACCCCTTTCCCACTTCTTCCCACCTCTTTCCCACCCCTTTACCACCTCTTCCCACCTCTTTCTACCCCCACCTCTCCCACGTCCGCCATATTGAATTTAGAATGACGTCACACACTTTATCGTATTTTACTCATCAAACCCTTTCATTTGACACCCATATCAACGGGGTTGTGACTAAAATGCAGATCCGCCATCTTGGGACGTCCGCCATATTGGATTTAAAATGACGTCACATTGTTTATCGTATTTTACTCGTCAAACCCTTTCATTTGATACCCATATCAGGGAGGTTGTGACTAAAAAGCCGATCCGCCATCTTGGGACGTCCTCCATATTGGATTTAGAATGACGTCACATTGTTGATCGTATTTTACTCGTCAAACCCTTTCATCTGATACCCATATCAGGGGGGTTGTGACTAAAAAGCCGATCCGCCATCTTGGGACGTCCTCCATATTGGATTTAGAATGACGTCACATTGTTTATCGTATTTTACTCCATCCATATCAGGGGGGGGTTATGACTAAAAAGCCGATCCGCCATCTTGGGACGTCCGCCATATTGGATTTAGACCGATAATGGCTATACTATGTTGCATTGTCACCGGACTTATACACGTGTGCCAAATTTCAAAGCTCTAGCTTAATTAGAACTAGTCGAAATTCAGCTTGCAAGATTTGACCTAAACCAACAAACAAACATACAAACATTGCAAGTTAAATAAAAGCTTTTAAAAATAGGTACTGACATTACTGACATTAATGAGGCTTGTTACCCGTTGCTGTGAAAACACAATAACTTTCCAAAAATGTAATTAGAGAACAAAATTTATTAACATATTATCTCTTTTTTTGGATAAAAAGAGCTTCAGGATAACATAAAACGTTTTACAATATTCGACCGTTATAGAATTTAATACACCGTGCGTGTAGCGGAGCGCTAGGCATAGGGAGTAAAATTACAACATCGCGCGTGCCAGCTGGCTGAAATGAAATAACAGAGCTGGGATGCTCCGCCCGACGGAGGAATTTACGGCAGCTGTGTTGTCAGATCTCTCGCGCTACGTGAATGTACATGCCTAATGGGAAATTACACGCACGGTATGCTCACAAGGATAACTGAGCGAGCGATGTTAAACCCAATATAACGGTCTTACAATGTAGGTAATACATTATTACTTCTACTGTGTGTTTGATGAAAATAAAAAAACACGAGTCCTTTATTTCCGTGAAGATCCAAATTTTTTTGAAAAAACCCTATTGTTTCAAATCGGTATCGTTGCTTTAGAGAATAAGTCATAAGAGGTGAGAAAATGTTAGTGTGGTGAATGCTTAAGCTAATTAGTTTATATTAATAAAAAAAATAATTATTATAAAATTAATCTTAAATTAATTATCTCATTAAATAATTTATTATAATTTTATTAAGATAATTTTTAGTTAATCCGTTTTGATTAAGGTGGGCTCATTAATTTAATTCCATAGACATTTATATAACACCCTATATAGAAAATAACTAACTTCAATAAAGACCAATAATGATATATTATTATTTTTGAGTTGAATATATAGCTATGGAATAAATTAATAATCTACTTACAAATATCTAAAATGCGGTATAAGTACTATTAAAATATCTTGTAATTATTGTAAAAATTAGGATAGATAGTTCGATATGCACACCTACTGTATAAGGAATACATAATGATTGTTTTCTGAATACGGTAATACAGTACAGAGATATAAGTTAGAGCATTAGGTACTGACTACATTGTACATGTGTTAGCTTACAAGCGTTGCTAAGCAACTACTTACAAACAACAAAAACTGTGCGTTGGTGCATATTGTGCATGTTTGTTGTGACATACAGTTGCAAGTAGGGTTTTTAATTTAGTTTTCTTAACATGAATTTCGATTTTGAAGATCCATTAGGAAGTGATGATAGTTTTTTTGAGGAACCAAAAGTAATAACTAAACGTCCAAGTGTTACAAAAACAACTGAAAGAAAATCAATCGAAAATTTGTTTAACATCGCTGACAGTAACCCAAAAGAAGGCGTAGAAAGTAATACGGTGGTGACCGAGAACCCAGTCAAACCTAAAGGTGTTACTTTTGAAGAACCTACTACGAAACAGGAATTAAATACAAACGTTGGTACTACAGATATTTTTAATAAAGCCCAAAAGAAAAATGACGATTGGTTAAATGAACCTGACAATACTATTATACTGGACAAAAAGGGAAAGAAAACTGATTTTCTGGAAGATATATTATCGGTGCGCCCATCGCCCAAAGACAAGAAAGTTGCTTCATTTGAAGATATTTTGAAGGAAAGCAAAATAAGCACAGCTACGAAAGCTTCTGTTCAAATAAAAGAAACACCTACACTAACCGAAACGAAGTCAAACTTTAGTTTACTATCAAATACATCTAGAGACAAAAGAAGGACGAGGAGAGGTTCCTCAACAGCTATAGAAGATACTTTAGGCCTATTTGGTGATGAGTATCAATCAGGTGATTACTACAGCAAAGACACAAAAGAACCTATTTCAAAACCAGCTGGAGTAGATTTTCATAGTAAATCGGCGAGCGTCTCGGAAAAAGGTAAGCGACCTTAATTTTAGTGTTGGCAAGGGGTATATTCCTTCAATGGAAATTTACTCAAAAATGTGTTCTTTTCTGGGAGAGCTAAACAAAAAAAGAACAATGTTCTTTTTATTAATAAGAAGCCAATTATAATCTAACTGTTAACCTCAATCATTTGGCTTGGGTGAAATCTTTTTGTCCATTCTAAAATAATAAAAATCGAAAAAAAACTAACAAAAAGTGAAGTAAAACAAATATTTTGAGGCTTTTGGTTCTTGTACACACACTAAATCACATTTTTTTTTCATCCCCTTTAATAATGGCGTAGGGGTTGTAATGGGGGTGGCTAATGCCAAAAAGTTTTTTGAAACCTTAGCTTCTCCTGTATACACTAAATACCAATTTTATGAACTCTTACCTGCTTGATTTACCTATTTACCCTTCATTTACCCCATTTTATTCCCCAACCCTTCGACGGAATAAGATGAAAATATAATTTAGTTCCAGATCCCGTTAAAGTACATACCTATACCAAATTTCAAGTCAATATCTTAAACGGTTCCAGAGTAAACGTCCGCACAAAAAAAGTTACAGACCGACAGACAGATTTTTTTCTCTCAAATTTAAAATCTCGACGTTTCATGGCATTCTAAGCCTATTTGAACAATAAAAATTTTCAAAATTTTTTTTTGTCGTTACTATAAATACTTCCACTGGATATGGAAGTAATTATGAGACCTTAGCTTCATATATACACTAAATTCCAATTTTAGGGACTCTTACTTGCTTGCCTTATCTATTAGATCCCCCAACCCTTCAACGCAATTAGATCAAAATATGATTTAGATCCAAATCTCATTATAATACACAGGTGTACAAAATTTCAAGTCAATATCATAAACGATTCCAGAATAATCGTCTGCACAAAAAAAGTTACAAACAGACAGACAGACAAACAGAACTCATTTTTTTCCCTCAAATTTAAAATCTCGATGTTTCATGGTATTCTAAGCATATTTGAAATACAATATTAAATTTTTTTTTAACGTTGCCATACTCCACTACTAATGTGGAAGTAATTATTGTTTGAAACTATATAAAAAAAAAACATCCGTTAATGCTTATTACTCTACTAAACTACTTACGCTACTTACTTAAATATATTCATATTTTTTTTGTTTAAATAGGATTAAAATGTCATGAAGCGTCGAAATTTTAAATTTAAACAAAAAAAATCTGTCTGTCTATGTGTCCGTCGGTCTGTCTGGCTGTCTGTAATTTTCTTTGTGCGCACCTTTACACTGGGATGGTTTATTACCAACTCCACACATGCGGCGAAACTGTCGCCGAAACATTTTCCGAACAATTCGCCGAAACATTTGTCTACAAATATGTCTCCACACATACTGTGGCCGGAACAGTTGCCGTGTTTATATATACCTTTATGTATCGCCGAAACATTTGCCGAACAATTCGCCGTCTACAAATATCCTCCACGCATTCGTTATTCGCCTTAGTTTGCTCGACTTCGCCGAATGTGTGGAGCCGGCATATGATACTGATTTGAAGAGGTACATGGTAACGTTGACTACACACTTGTTAAGCGTGTAAAAATTGTCTTTGCTGGTGCAGTGCGTAGTGTTTGATGGTCAAAGTCGCCGACATTTTTTGAGTGCTTAGTAAACCTGAAGACAACTTATACAGGGTGTACCCGACAAATTTTAACCATACATGCACCTTTAAATAAGAAGTCAACTTCTTAAAAAAAAATTTAATAAAAGTCCAACACATTGTTAAAGTTACAAATTATTGGAAATGTTAAAATAACCTACTATTTAAAATTTTAATTTTTAATTTAATTTTTTTTATTTCTTTAAATTTTTTTTTAATACAATCAATTAAGTAGAGTTCAATAAATTACGATTTTCATCAATTTGTAACTTTAACAATGTGTATCTTTTTCTGTGTTGGACTTTTATTAATTTTTTTTTTAAGAAATCGACTTCTTATTTAAAGGTGCATGTATGGTTAAAATAATTCGGGTAAGTTGCGTTACACCCTGTACATGTATATATTATAACGAGATCTGGAAGCAAATTATATTTTAATCTTATTCCGTTGAAGGGTTGGGGGATAAATGAGGGTAAATAGATAAAACAAGCAAGTAAGGGACCATAAAATTGAGATTTAGTATACAGCGTGTCTCACTTTTAATGGCTCCTCCTCCACATTTCAACCAAATTTGAGTCGGTAGATCTTTATTACGTCCTTTTTGAGTAAAACATAACTTATTTCGATCATTGGCGTGCATTTTTATTAAGAAAAACCAGGTCAATTTTTATAGAAGTCATATTAGGCATTTTTTACAAGCATGCTTCAAAACCCCTATATTCAAAATTTAACAATATTTTTATTTATGGTTTTCGAATTACAGCCCCCTTAAAATTGCATTTTTTTAAACACTAAATAATCAATAACTTGAAAACGAATTGCTTTTCGAAAGAAGTCATTTTCATTTCCTTATTAAATTTATTTTCTCTGCCAGTCAATGAAAATTATTGACCCACAAAATTTGAAAGTGTCAATAACATTAGGTGCTAGAAAAAGTTAACTTAATGCGAAAATGAGGAATGACTTTTTTCCGAAAAACAATTCATTTCCCATTGATTTAATATTTAAAAAACGCAATTTTAAGGGGGCCGTAATTCGAAAACCATCAAAATGTTATTAAATTTTGAACATGGGGGGTTCTATAGCATGCTGATCAATAATGTCTAATACGACTTTCCAAAAAATCAACTATAAAATATACGCTAATAACCAAAATAGTTTTGTTCTATTCAAAAAGGATTAATATAGGTCGTTGATGCAGACTCAAAGGGCATAGCCGGATAAGTAGGGTGAAACGGCCCCCGGCCTTATCTTCATTGAGAGAAGGAATATAGTTAGCAATAAGTTAAGGGAACAATTTTTCAACATATTAACGCAAAAGGGTGGCGCGTTTCAAAATATATGTTGGACAAGTATCGGAGAGGATTCTCAGAAAAAATTGTCGGTCAATTTGGAAAAGAACTAAGGGCGAGAAGACATCGGTATACTTTTCAAATCTTTTTAAGGGTAACTTCCCCTCGTTGCACCACATTCAAAATTTTTTTGTAACGTCTACTTTCACCCCCATATAACATATTTTTTCCGCAGCGTGGTCGGAACATTACGTCATAGTAAAAAAAAAATCACGTCCGTGGTCTTTCGAGACTAGTAGTCTATGTAATGAAGGCAGAAAGACTGTAAATATTTCGTGCAAAGACGAGATTACCTTTCCCTCCCGTTTTCGAGAGTGCTAAACACGATGGAAACGGCCAAAAACCACGCATTTTATGGATCCCTTTGTGTTTTCATATATAAACGGCTCTGGGGAGTGATTTATCGACGGATTATACTTGAAATAAAATGGAAGGGGGTTATAGAGTAAGTGGAATCCAGACAGCAGGCCTAGGGGGTTGATTAAACCCTCCCGAGAGAGGGGGTGGAAACTCATTTTTTTTCAAATGATTCGGTTCAAATGCGTATCCCCCCGTTTTCGGGGTAGCTGATCATGGATATATATTCATTTTTAGCTCCAACCCTCGTCATCCTTCAAACGGGCAGAAACCACCAGAAAGCATGCCACCCAGGATTTACGTTTGTTTTCGGCACATGACCGTTATTCCTGTGCATATCCCTTCATTTTTCACGGAAGAGAAGGTGGTAGCGACCTCGGGGGTTGCTTCAACCCTTCCAAGTGGTATACAATTCATTAGTTATATTTTTATCGTGATCAGCGCCTGCGAAAACGGGGGAGGGCGTATTGACGATCCAAAGAGTAATTAATGAATTTTACACCCCTTGGAATGGTTGAAGCAACCCCCGAGGTCGCTACCATCTTCTCTTCCGTGAAAGATAAAGGAATATGCAGAGGAATAACGATCATGTGCCGAAAAACCTGTAAATCCTGTATAGCATGCTTTCTGGTGTGTGTGGTGGTTTCTGCCCGTTTGAGGGATGAGGAGGGGTTGAAGCTAAAAAAATGAATATTTTTCCCGTGATCGGCGACCCCGAAAACGGGGGGATACGCGTTTGAACCGAATCATTAAAAAAAATGATTCCACTCCTCGGGAGGGTTTAATCAACCCCTTCGGCCTGCTGTCTAGATTCCACTTACTATATAACCCCCTTCCATTTTATTTGAAGTATAACCCGTGGATAAATCACTCCCCAGTCCCGTTTATAAACATAAAAGGATCCCTAAAAGGAGTGGTTTTTAGCCGTTTCTGGAGGTTGCGGCGATCAAAATCTCCCACCACTTCCATCATGTTCAGCACCCTCGAAAACGGGAGGGAAAGGTAATCTCGTCTTTGCACGAAATATTTACTCTTTCTGCCTTCATTACGCATAGACATCCAGTCTCGAAAGACCACGGACGTGACTTTTTTTCACTATGACGTAATGTTCCGACCACGCTGCGAAAAAAATATGTTATATGGGGGTGGAAGTAGACGCTACAAAAAAATTTTGAATGTGGTGCAACGAGGGGAAGTTACCCTTAAAAATATTTGAAAAGTATACCGATGTCTCCTCGCTCTTAGTTCTTTCCCAAATTGACCGACAATTTTCTGGGAATCCTCTCCAATACTTGCCTAGCATATATTTTTTCCAAAATTTTCGGTTGCTGCGTTTTGGCACAAAAAATTGGTTTTTTGGATTTCATCCCCTCGTCACCCCGTGAAACGCGCCACCCTTTTACGTTAATATTTTGCAAAATTGTTCCCTTCACTTATTGCTAACTATATTCCTTCTCTCAATGAAGATAGGGCCGCGGGCCGTTTCACCCTACTTATCCGGCTATGCCCTTTGGTTGAAATCGGATTACTAATAAAAATATGGAGGGGAAGCCATTAAAAGTCAGACAAGCTGATACACGAGAAGCTGTAAATGAACTTACCGTCGCTTGTCTCAAGGACTAAATTTTTACTAAGGGCGCCAAGTCACTTCTTCTTCAACGTAGATTAGATTTAGCTACTCTCAGTGAAGTTCGGTTAATTTTTTATGAGATCACCAAGGACCGCAGTCTTGTAATAGACGAGAAAAGGTTAAAGTTATACTTACCGTAGATTGCTCTCTCCAATATGCTTTCTTAGGACACACTTGTCTTATCTCTATACAAACAAACTAAAAAGAGTCACATTTATTAGAAGTTTATGTTTGGCTATCTGACTTGGGACTGACGGTAACAATATATTAACTTAAAGTTTGGTTCTCTCGAGGCTAGCTTAATAGTTCCTAATATTGTCTTTATTATTTACAAGAACTGGACATTTGATAAGGCTTTTTACAGATATATACGAGTTATATGAGACTTTCCCACTCCCTTGCGAAAACGTACTATCTGCATATAACCCAATAAAATTAGCGTACCAAGGGTTCGCTCTCGGCCTGCCCCTATCAAGATATTCGTATAAGGATTTTTAATGACTAAGGGACTTCTTTTTCTAGTATTTTTTCTAAAGTTCAAAATTCGTCTTCAGTGTATATTTTTCTAGTGGCCATTCTAGCCTTCTATTCCATGGTCAAGCCGCCGCGGCGGGGCCGCGCCGGATGGACTTCAATTATTTTTATATTAAAAACCGCCCTTGGCAATTCTTGCCCTTTTTCTCTAAAAGTCCGTTTTGAAGGTTCATAGCAAACACTAAGTTCAATTTCCCATCTGAAAAAAAAAAAACTTTTCGATAAAAAAGTGGTTTGTTCGATTTTGGAGGCTTCATAAATAGTGATTAATGAAATTAAATGAAAAATTATATTTTTCCCTTGGACTTTACCCGCCGTAGAACAAATTTTGGTATTCCAAAGCAATCTAGACAAACGTCTTAAAATGCTTAAAAGAACTGAACATCGACTCAAAAATTCGCGAAAATCTCATGGTATATTCAGAATGTTGTCTTGAATCCAAATATGTAAAAATATATAGGGTGTTCCATTTAAAAATAGAAAGTTGCGGTCATTTTCGGGTAAACCGAAAATGGTCTCATGCCGTTTTTTATGTCCAAAAATCCATTTTTACGTAGTTTATGCACCCCAAATTTCAAATGGATAAGTCAAAAAATAATGGAAATATAGGGAGGGGGGGGGGGCACTAGCCTGTGGCACCTGGTATATAATAAAAACTCAAAATCATAATGTGATAATATCATAAACGTATAATTATTCAGGGCCGTTCCTGGCGGGGGTGCAACAGGTGCAGTCGCACGAGGCGGCACAATTTAGGGGGCGGCATTTTAGCCTATTCAGTGTGAATTTATTCAATAAAATTTTGACAAACGGCGAGAAAGTTAAGGGAAATTGTTTATTTTTTTCTGTTGAACTCGATTCCGTGTTTTGTTTCTGTTGTAAACTTTTTAATACGAGAAATAGAGACATTAAATTGATAAATGGTGGATATTGCGACTGGTGCCATGACGCCATATATTGCGTTTGCATCATACATAGAATGCGTTAAAAAATGGTGTGAATTAGAAGTGAGACTTAACAAAGGCTGCACAATAAATAAGGAACAGTAAAGTTGTTTTGAACACGAAAAAAAAAAAAGATGGAGAGCTATTGTAAAAAGACTATTAGCAAATTGTGCAGTTCTTGGCTGGACAATGTCTTGCTTTTCGGGGGGGCAATTCACAACTGTTTGTACCTAACAATGGTAACTTTCTGAAAGCCGTGGAAATGTTGTCTAAATTTGACCATATTATGGCGGAACATACAAATAATATACAAAAGTTAACACCTCTGTTGGTGTGTGTTGGTTTTCTATAAACATTTGTTTCAATTATACCATTTACTCTTTTAATTAAAACAACTAGAAATGGTAATCATTAGTCATTCATTACTAGTTTCCTTTTCTAAAGTAAATTTAATAGAAGGTTATTTATTATTTAAATTTTCAAAGAAATTATCTAGTAACTTCATACTGTGAGGCCAAATTGCAAAGATATCGACTACATATCTCCACCAGATAACCGGTTCGTATGTACAATTTTGAACATATCTTGTCTCAGAATCCTCCATAAACATATTGCTTAAAATTGGTGACAACGGAGAGCCCACATACCGTACACATAGATAGATAGATAGATAGACTTTTATTAGTTCTTTGTGCCAATTATACATTGGATAGAACAGGTCAAGAACATAGATAAAAACCGCTGCCCAAGGAATCACTACTTCCACATCCAGATTCTCTATCCAAGTCACTCACAACGAAAAAACTGTGTATGTGGAAATAATTGTTTATGAAACTTTAATAATATAATATTTAAAATCCTCTACCCCAAAAACCCATAAAACGATACCCCACATCGGTAGTGGGGTGGGGGTGGTGATAGGAGGTGGTAGTGGGTAGTGGGGGTGGATGAAGTAAAAAAATATTTTGAGGTTTCTGGTTCTTGTACATACACTAAATCATATTTTTTTTTCATCCCCTTTAATAATGGGGTGGGGGTGGTAATGGGGGTGGCTAATGCCAAAAATTTTTTTGAGACCTTAGCTTCTCTTGTATATACTAAATACCAATTTTATGGACTCCTACCTGCTTGATTTACCCATTTACCCCAAATTTACCCCAATTTACCCCCCAACCCTTCGTCAGAACACCATGAAAATATAATCTAGTTCCAGATCTCGTTAATGTACATACGTGTACCAAATTTCAAGTCAATATCTTAAACGGTTCCAGAGTAAACGTGCGCACAAAAAAAGTTACAGACAGACCGACAGACAGAAATTTTTTTTTCGCTCAAACTTAAAATCTCGACGTTTTCTGACATTTTAAGCCTATTTGAACAATAAAAATTTTTAAAAATTTTTTTGTCGTTACTATACTTCCACTGGATGTGGAAGTAAAAAGAAATACATTACAAAAACATTACTAAAAAATAGTATCTACATACACACATATGACTAGATTAAAATTTCAAACAAACAAATTGAATTTTATTCATTTAAATATTCATTCACGGAGTAACAGCATTTACTACATAATAATTTGAAAAGTTTAGATTTAAACTGCTGTATATTTTTTACCATTTTTACATCAGTCGGCAGTTTATTAAATAAATAGCTGCCAGCACATATTGGGGATTTTTTATACAGCGTCAGGTTATATTTATTAATATATATATTTTTTCTATTTTGCGTATTGTGTTCATGTTTGTCGCAGTGTGTTGGTAATTTTTATTGGTATTTTTTACTTCCACGTCCAGTGGAAGTATAGTAACGACAAAAAATTTTTATTGTCCAAATAGGCTTAAAATGTCATGAAACGTCGAGATTTTAAGTTTGAGCGAAAAAAAAATTTCTGTCTGTCTGTCTGTCGGTCTGTCTGTCGGTCTGTCTGTAACTTTTTTTTGTGCGCACGTTTACTCTGGAACCGTTTAAGATATTGACTTGAAATTTGGTACACATATGTACTTTAACGAGATCTAGAACTAGATTATATTTTCATCTTGTTTCATCGAAGGGTTGGGGGGTAAATTGGGGTAAATAGGTCAATCAAGCAGGTAAGAGTCCATAAAATTGGTATTTAGTATATACAAGAGAAGCTAAGGTCTCAAAAAAATTTTTGGCATTAGCCACCCCCATTACCACCCCCGACCCCCTTATTAAAGGGGATGAAAAAAAATTGTGATTTAGTGTACCTATGTACAGGAACCAGAAACTTCAAAATATTTTTTTACTTCATCCATCCCCCACTACCACCCCCCTATCACCACCCCCCACCCCACTACCGATGTGGGGTATCGTTTTATGGGTTTTTGGGGTAGAGGATTTCAAATATTATACTATTAAAGTTCCATAAACAATTATTTTCACACACATAGTTTTTTTCGTTGTGAGTGACTTGCATAGAGAATCTGGATGTGGAAGTAGTGATTCCTTGGGCAGCGGTTTTATACCATATATATATATAAATAACTTGTATAAGTAAATCGACGTAACAGTGAGCAATTTGTTGTTTTTGAAGGTATCGCGACAAGATTCCCTGTATCCCATGTTAAATATTACTCGTAATACTCTCTTTTGCATCACAAAAATTCTCTGTATATCCACACTTTGACCCCATGTTATTATATTATAAGAGATTTTTGAATAGAAGAGAGCATAATACACGTTATCATAGTATGGTATTTACACTCAATTTAATAATTTTCCCAGTAAGATACTGGCTAATTGTATTATTCTGTAGATTCGTTGGACGTCAATTGGGTTGTTGCACTAAGTTAAAATTTGAGGAGAATCTATGTTAAACAATAACAATTATTCATAAAAAATCATAGAAACATGTAGAAGTTGAAAAGAAAGTCTTATAATATTATAATATTAATTACAAAAATACATACATTTAAAACGGAGATGACATAATTGTTATGTTTGTGGAAATCAAGAGTCTATCTTGATTGAAAATACTTTATTAGTTTCACTCTAACGTTACATTTATAAAATTAACAAAGTTACTGCTTGACACCTTTCGCGCCCATACCACAGAAGAAGAATCAATCAGAAGGGAATGTCGGCAAAAAATCCTTTGATCTCGTGTTGTAAATCTCCGCCATACAATTGTTGGGCGAGTTCAGGAGAGTATCAGGAGAGTACTCAATATTTTTTACCCCTTTTAGGAACGGCCCGGAAGAGAATCAGAAAACCTGTGAAACATTAGATGAAGACAAATAATATTTGTTTTAGATTTTCAATGTTTCTTAACTAATTAGGCGGCATCATGATACAAACTGTATCACGAGGCGAGATCACGCCATTTGTCGCTGACGATCCGGTTACAGAAGAAATCCGTGATCCGGGCCTGGCACGATTTTTTACAATTCCGTCCGAGACTGACAGTGCGCGATGTAGATGCGCGAACTTTTCCCGCCAATGGGAGAGTATATTCTGATTGTTTCTTCTTCTGTGCCCGTACCTGACTGTCAAAACTTTTTCCTCCCTTCCCTCGAGACGGTTAGGTACGTTCGGAAATATCAGGAGGGAGAAATGTGCACAGACACAACATCCCCCTTTTTTTTTTTTTGAAAAGAAGAAAAGATTAACGATAATATACATCTAATCTGTTACATAATCTTTTAGCCAAGTTGGTTGGTTACATTTACGACTTGGCCTACCCGACTCAGAAAATAGATTTGAGTTGGCACTGGGGAGACTTGATTTTTCACTCACATTAGTCTCTGGCTTCACGATGACACTCTCGCTAGAGTCGTTTAGCACGGAACTTTCACTTGAATTAGGCACTGTACTTAATCTAGGGTTTACAATATTTTCCTCCTGTATATTTTGAGGAGCCAATGTTTGGGGTATAAAACTTTGAGAGGGATTGTAATATGGTGCATCAATTAAATGCCAACGGTTACGTCTATAAGTACCTTGATCTGTCTGAATAATGTAAGATCGTGGTTCTGTACATTTTTTAATAATTTTTCCATACTGGCGTATGTCTATAACCCAAACAGAGTCACCTATGGACAAATCTGATAAATTTTTGGATTCATGTCTACGGTTGTAATTCTTTCTTTGCCTCTCTTTCCTATCTCCTTCTTTTTGAATGAAAATGCTGGTGTCCACCACTTCATTTAATTTTTGGGGTATCATAGGCAAATGAGACCTAACTTTTCTATTAAATAATAATTCTGCCGGACTGAATCCTGTCTCTAGAGGTGTAGAACGATATGCGAGTAGTGCTAGATTTATGTCGGTTTTCTTTTTAATTAAGTTTTTGACTGCCGCCTCGATACAGCCGTTAGATTGTGCATAGTACGGACTGCTAGTAATGCTTTTAAAATTGTATTCTTTAGAAAATTTTTGAAATCCTGACTGGAATTGTGGTCCATTGTCAGATCTTACTATTTCCGGGATACCATAGCGAGAAAATAGTGATTTCAGAATACTAATGATAGCAGGTTCAGTCATACTAGAAAGTGTAAAAATTTCAATAAAGCGAGAATAATAATCTGTGACGATTAGGTACCAGACTTTGTGCTTAAATAAATCGACTGATATTTTCTGCCATGGGCGACAGGGAAAACTTTCTTTTAAAAACGTTTCTTTAATATTAGATCGTTCTTCAACGCAGTTTGGACAGAATCGAACAAGGTTGTCGATTTGCGTAGATAGTCCAATCCACTACACCGAAGTTTGTGCGCGGGCTCTACATTTTACTATTCCTTGATGGCCTTCATGAATGAATTCTAAGACTTGCTTACGCAGACAGGGTGGTATTAAAATTCGTGTTCCTTTTAAGAGTAAATTTCCTGAAAAATTTATGTCGTAGCGATATTGATAGTAAGGAATTAATTCCATTGGTAATTTAGACTTAAGTGGCCATTCAGTTAGACAATATTGCTTTAGTTTTACGCAAATTGGATCTGAATTTTGTTCGTGTATTATTTTGGACATAAAATCATCCTTAACCGGTAGAGATTTTATTATGTTATTAACATGTAAGTCAACTTCCGAAGTTAATTCTTCAGCTTGAGGACTAGATTGAGTCAAAGGACTCCTAGATAGAGTGTCTGCAACCACTAATTCTTTACCCGGAGTATAAATTACAGAATAATTATACCGCATTAAACGCATTCTGAATCTTTGTAGTCGCGGAGAAAGTTCATCTATTGGTTTGGTTTGTAAAATCTGAAGTAGGGGCTCGTGATCTGTCTCGAAAATCACGGGTATACCGATATGATATTCGGAGAAATGTTCTGCTGACCAGGTCAAAGCAAGGGCTTCCTTTTCGATTTGGGCATATCTTCTTTCAGTATCAGAAAGAAGTCGAGATGCATAAGCCACTATTTCTCTAGAACCGTTGTTTACTATCATCAAGGCTGAGCCAATACCGAAACACGATGAGTCGGCACTAACCACTACTTGTTTAGAAGGATCAAAAAATGACAAGTTTTTTGTATCTTGTAAACTATTTTTAATTGCCTCGAAGGCTCTAATTTGCGATTGACCCCAAACGAATTCGACATTGTTTTTTAGTAAAGAAGATATAGGTTCTAGCATCTGGGATTTATTTTCAATAAAACGACCTGCGAAATTTATCATTCCCAGTAATCTAAGTACTTCCGTTCTATTTGTAGGGTCCGGGAAATTCTGAATAGCTTTTATTCTTGAAGGGTCTATAGAAACGCCCTTGTCACTTATGACATGTCCTAGGTAAGTAACGGTCTGACTACCAAAAATACATTTATTTTTATTAAGCGTAATGCCTTCGGCATGTAATCTTCCAAGTACACTACGTAAAATCTGATCATGTTCTTCGATAGAACTAGCAAAAATCAAAACATCGTCTATGTGCTTTACAACGCCTTTTAGACCAGAAAGTATTCTTGTAAAAGCCATAGAGAAGTATTCCGGAGCACAAGATATTCCAAAAGGAAGTCTTTTAAAGAGAAAACGTCCAAATGGTGTGATGAAAGTTGTTAACGCTTGACAATTTTTTGTTAACTTAATCTGATAAAACCCAGAACTGGTATCTAGTTTAGAAAAATATTTAGCGCCTTTTAATTGTGCTAAAGTGTGCTCTACGCTATTAATGGGAAAATATGAGCACAATACGCTTTTATTTAGTTGAGTGTAGTCTATACACAACCTAACTGTGTTACCTTTGGGTACTACCACGATGGGAGCGACCCATGGAGTATGATACTCTACTGGCTCTATAATTTCTAAATTTATTAACCTATTTAATTCCACATTTAATTTCTCCAAGAGGGGTATTGGAACTTTTCTCGGAACAGATTGGGCAAAGGGTGTAGTATTTGGAATAATTTTTATTTCCATTTCCTCCTTGAATGTTCCTATCTCGTTAAATATTTTAGGAAATTCTCTCGCTATAGAAACTTCATTTAATTTTTGACATGTATTACTAGCAATCGGTCCTACGTTTAAAGGGCGAGTAGAATTTGTATCTGAAGTTGAAGCAGGACTATAATTAAATTGTAAAATCTGCAAATTTGTTATACCAGGTCTGCCCAAAATAGGAATTTTGAGATTTTTAATCAAATAAATTTTTGCTAAGTACTTGGTATTATTCGAAGAGAAAGACTAAGTAAGATTTACTTTACCAATGATTTGTAAAGGTCGACTGTCAGGTCCTAATACTGATTCACTGCATTTCTCAACATTTCTTAATTGACTTTCTTTAAGTAAATACACTGGCATGCATACAATATCAGCACCTGTGTCTACAAGAAATTCTATTTCATTTTTAACACATTGTTCTACTCCAATATTTACTAACCACTGAGAATTATTAATATTTTGAATATACAAAGGTCCAAGAAAATTTACGGTGTCACTTTGAGTCTGCTCATTATCATTACGATGGTCAATATTAATTGTTTTTACCTGTTTACTTCTGCAAACCTTATCCCAGTGACCTACTTTTCCACATGAACGGCAGATGGAGTTCCTAGCAGGGCACTGCTCTCGAGGATGTCCTTTCGCCTGTCCGCAATAGCTGCAGGGACGAGGAGCATTCGATGTAGCTGGTTTCTGGGGCTGGCTTGAATTCGGCGTATTTTTCCAGTATGTGGAAGGGTTGCCACGTTGTGGTTGAGATTTCTCATGCTTTTTCTCTTTCGACACCACATTTACACATTTAAGTTCATTACGGAGCTGCTGTGACTGGGCGCTTTGTAATTCGGCTTGACGTGCTGTGAGAACTGCATCCACCAGTGTAAGTTTACTCTGTAGCTGCAGTTTTTCGCTGGTTTTGCTGTCATGCATTCCAACCACTAAACGATCGCGTATCAATTCCTCTTTGAGGGTGCCATATTCACAATGTTCGGCGAGACTGTGTAAGGATGTGATAAAGGAATCTATGGACTCACCAGGTTTCTGTGTCCTAGAGTTGAATTTAAAATAGTTTTCAAACTTCGTCAAACAATCTGTGAAATCTTTTGGAGCTTCAGTAAATTGCACAAGAATCTCTTCGGACTCCTCCCCCATTACATAAATGAAGAAATTGATTTTTTCCTGGTCTGTCTTGGATGAAAGACCAGACACAGACATATACCGCTCAAAGCGTTTCCGCCACTGTGGCCAGTAAGAGGGTGTGGAAAATGTAAATTTGTCAGGTGGAGAAATATTATCTACCAACGACATTGTAATGGGAAATCGAGATACTTAGTCTTCTAGAAAGCTGATGGAATGGATCGAATGGATTCTTTCACTTATACGCTGCCACCATGTTATGTTTGTGGAAATCAAGAGTCTATCTTGATTGAAAATACTTTATTAGTTTCACTCTAACGTTACATTTATAAGATTAACAAAGTTACTGCTTGACACCTTTCGCGCCCATACCTGACTGTCAAAACTTTTTCCTCCCTTCCCTCGAGACGGTTAGGTACGTTCGGAAATATCAGGAGGGAGAAATGTGCACAGACACAACAATAATAACGGCAGTCTGTAGAGAAGTTAGTTATAAAACGACGAGAAATGGGTATACTAATTTAGAAACTCGCTGATAGCGACGGAGAAAAAAGACAATCACGACAGTTTAATCTGGCATTATATTTAACGTCAAATTCAACTGACGTTCATAGGTTACAATTCGGTATAGTTTAACAGCATCTAATACAGCATAATAAACGGTGAACGTAATAATGAATGATTCAAAGCCACCAGAGAAGGACCAAGTCTTCTTATTGTGGAGACCATTTCAATGTCAAGTAAAGTAACAAGCCACAACCACCACCGATGTGTCATATTGTTTTGTGGGTTTTTGTGGTACATGATTTCAAACATTGTATTATTATGTTCTATGACCAATTATTATTTTTACATAGTGGAGTGCAAATAGAGTATTAAAATTTTTCTCGTAAGAGACTTGGACAGAAAATCTGGATATGGAAGCAGTGATTCTTTAGGTACTTGTTTTTTTATATATTTTTACCTGTAGTAGAGTTGCTGTAAATATTGACAAAATGTATTTAAGTATTAAGTGTATAGAAAGAGATAATTGCCAGTATCCAGTGTGATATTTTAAAAATTAAATAGTTGCAGATCGAGGTGCATACTAACTGATGGAAAGGTAATAGCAATTTTATAACTAAATAAAACCTCAAATCAGTTGAAATATGGTACTAGAGTAGAGACTTTTTTTCAAAAAGCTACAACTAAAATCGATTCCTTTCAAAATTAATGACTTTTTTCTACGAAATTGGGTGCTGATGCATTGATAGCTGAATTATTATTAATATTATTACATAGTAAAATTTAAAGAATTTTAGGCCACAATAATATGAAAATAAAAAGAATAAATATACCATAGGTAGAAGTGTTAGTTAAATAAACCGATTAATTTTATTCGCATTAAATTTGCTATTGCATTTTAGGAATTCCTGATTGGCTTGGAGGGTCGCTATTAGGTTCCACTAAGGCAGATACAGAGTTTGCCAAGCAGCCTGAAAGTAATATTAAAAGTGGTGTTGAAAATGATGAAAAACATAATGTAGTCCAGGAACAAGACGATAAATCCAAATCTATATCAGGTGTTTTGGAAAAATCTAAAGACGACAACTATTCATCAACAGATTTAAAACATCAGCATATAAATACTGAATTACAAAATACATATGCATCTTTACAGCAACAAGAAACCTTTCTACTGATTTCAATTCAACTAAAAAAATATGAGGAAAATTTGGAAGCTATTAGACGACAACAACAAGAAATATTAGGAAAGCAAGAAAAGCAGTTTAATTCGCTACTTGATACATATATTATAAAACAACAATCTATAGAAAATAATATTAGATTACAACAAGAAAGAATTAATAATCATTTACAGATGTTGATTTCACATCCACTTAGTAATACTGAGACAAATAATCCTGAAGATGGAAATACAAAACCTACGAATGAAAATTCAAAATATACTGAAGATATGATACAATCTTTGAAGCAGAGGCATAATGAAGAACTATTTATAATGGAAGAGTCTTATAAGTAATAAATGGTTAATTATTTTTATCTCTTTAAAAGCAATTGGCATAATATATTAGAAAACAAGTTGTTATTTTGACATTGAAATACAACGTGATTTACCATGATATGCGGAAAATAAAATGGTGTACTAGTCTTCAATGTGGGAAAGCCCCTGCAAAATTTTAGAGTCCCCCGAGGTAATTTAGTATATTAAAAATGGTTAAAATTTACGAAGATACACTACTGTTATTGACTAGGTCAGTAATAGGGCGACGAACTTACTTGCAAAGAACATATTGGAGATGTTTACATTTCCTTAATTGGCATAAAAAGCCGACGGGTGCTGTCAAAGTGCCGCGTTTTTTGCTTTCGGTCTAACAATAAGGACACCGGCGTGTTATTGACGGGTTTAAGTAAATATGTCTTTTCGATTTATTTCGATATTTTTGTAGTGTCATTTGATTAAAACCAAAAAGTCACTTGTACCTTCTCCAGCTTTGCTGTCAATAGTGTCAATCCCAAGTCTGATAAAGTGATATGGTTGTATCGCGTTACGTCAGATTGGTTAAAGTCATTGGCGGCAGCGCATTGGGGTCAACCTACTGATAAATTTTCCGCATGTCATGGTAGATTACCCTGTATATTAGGGGGAAAATTAGTGAATAAAGCTTCCAAAATTTGGCAGATAAACGCCTTTATGAAACAGGCACACGCCTTTTTGAAGTTTTAAATATCTCCAACTAATTTTATAATAATGATATTTAGACCAGTCCCAAAGTCACAAAAAGGGGGAGGGTCAATAAGGCCGGTTTTCGGCCCCCCTCAAATTTGGCAAAAAGAAAAAAGAAAATGTTTTTTAACAGTCTGGGGTCAATTTAGAGTCGATTCGACCACAAACGGAACCAACCCCACCCCCCTCTTGGGATCATTTCAAGGTCAAATTATGAAACAGCCGTGAAATAAACTCGCCTTTTCGGAATGAGTAAGCTTATTCTGGGACTTCGATTTAATATATATATAGGTTTTTTGGTGGTGATTTTTACAACTTTGCTTATAAACACCAAATCAAGTCATTTTTGGTGTACTTTAGTTTTACAACAAGCAGGACTTAATCCCCAAATACCATTCCAAAATTCCAAAATTTTTGGTCCATTACACCTCTTGTTACATCTATCCTGGGACACACTGTAGACAAACTGACCTTGGATCCGGAATCAGCGACCCAAAAAACCTATATATATATTAAATTGAAGTCCCAGAATAAGCCTACTCATTCCGAAAAGGCGAGTTTATTTCACGGCTTTTTCATAATTTGACCTTGAAATGACCCTAAGAGGGGGTTGGGTTTGGTTCCGTTTGTGGTCGAATCGACTCTAAATTGACCTCAGACTGTTAAAAAACATTTTCATTTATCTTTTTGCCAAATTTGAGGGGGCCGAAAACCGGCCTTATTGACCCTCCCCCTTTCCGAAATCCAGAAATAATTCAGACAAGAAGTTTCTTACCTTAAACTGGTTCATTGGGTTGTCATTGAGAAATCCTTAATTTATCCCACTTGAACGAGGCCCGGAACTCCCCTTAAGGGGGGGGGGGGTTCACAAAAATATATTTTTTTGTGATTTCCAGCAATGAATGCATATAAAAATAACCAAATTAAAAAAATATCCTTTTTGTTTTCTATTTTATATTTGATAATTATGATAAAAATATTGAATCGAATTGATAACCTCCTCCTTTAAATTTTATGAATCGGGTAAAAATAAATTTTTGTTAAGAAACTGCTTGTAACAATTAAGAAATATCAATAATAATATGCAACAACAGTAGACTTTATAATTTATCTTAATCCAGTTTTCATAATAAATCAATTGTTTAATATACAGTGTGTCCACAGATGGAGTCCGAATAAGGAAAAACTTTTTAATTATTGATTTTTCGAAAAAAGGTAATTCTTGATGAAAAACTCTGCTTCACCATCTTTTCAGTTATCGGATCCTTGCCAGCTTTACAGGGTTAGCCAAAAATCTTGGCTATGGAAAATTTCGAAATATTTTGAAAATATTTTCTAAATGATTTTAACCAAATCAAGACGTTTTATATATTATATTACGAAAAAAATAATTCTGATTGATAATATCTATATAAAAAAGCGATATTTTTTTAATTTTAAATAAGAATTTTGTTAAATAAAAATACTAACTCATCAGCAACCGGCACAGTAGTTCACTTGGCTAAGGCGCTATGTGTGGCAAATATGCTGGTCGTACTGTCGATTGCGTACTGGGTTCGATCCCCAGCCCTGGAACTGGCAATGCCAGGGGGTATGGATGTATGTCTGTGTTTTTTCAAATGTGTAACCTCCCTTAGATTTAGATTAAGGGGTTGTCTGCTATATGTGGTGTGTTTGTTTATAAAAAGCTATTCAAAAGTATAACCTCCAACTTATGTACTTAGTTCTACTTGAGTTCTCAACGCTAGGTAACTGTTTCGAATTTGGTTTAGTTGTATATCAGCAATGGCCTCTCATATTCTATGTGTATACACTTTTTGCTTAAGGTATCCCCACAAATAAAAGTCCATATTCATGAGATCCGTATGTTTATTTGAAAAAATTTTGTTCAGTGATTCCAGAGGATGTGAATACACACCAACCGTTGACTTTTTCGAATATTGTCTCCTACACTGTATACGAAAATATCTAGAATTTTGCATACTAACTGGCCCCTTAGTACACAAGATTGCCTCATCGGAAAAATTATGTTTTCAACAAAATGTCTTTAAGAATATTTTCTCCGATCCTCAAACAAAAGTCCAAAAGTTTTGAGTCACCGTTAACTTCTGTTATTAAATATCGGTTTAAATGAGCGAATCTTATTTTTTTTTTTTACAAAAATGTGATTTCACCAATTAAACGACAGTTATAACAATTTATTGAATAAAGAAATGACAGATTTTCCTCACTATAAATGACTACTAAACTTCATAGAAATATATGGAGTCTGTTGCAATGAAACGAATCACAATAGAAAAATGAATTATTGTGTTTTTCCTAATATCATGTAAAAACGTCATTTAATAATCTTTCCGAAAATATTCTCAAAATAGTATCCATAATCAAATCAACTTTTTGGCTAACCTTGTAGAGCTGACAAGAATCTGTTAACCGAAAAGAGGGTTTCTGGCGAAGCAGGCTTTTTCATTAAGAATTACTTTTTTTTCGTAAAATCAAGAATTAAAAAGTTCTTCCTCTTCCGGACTCCATCCGTGGATTGCGGATTGACTTAAGTCGGCGCTAGCGAGTTTATTGTGATTTTTGTTAATGACTCACAACAACTAAATTACAAGGATTAATGAAATTCAATAGGATTCTAATAATAGACAAAGAAACTTATGCGTCGTTCATCTTGATATTAGTTTCTAGAGAACTGTTAATTTTAGAAAAAAAAGTTTCAAACATAAAAGTTGCCTCCATCTTTCATCTATATTTCTTCTCCATATACTTGGTATCTATTTCGAAAGATAAAAAAGTTTCAACCTTACTGTTTTTCCCCCACATACTGTGTGTGTAGTGTTTGCCAAAATGCTCCGATTTTCCTGAATTTTCCGACATGTTTACATGGTAAGCTAACACGTTTTTCCACAGATCCGATGCAGCTGACACATTCTTTTAAGATCAACGTTTCGTAAATTAATAATCCTTTCTTTTTCAGCTTTGCCAAAATGGTCTGAAAATATTTTTTTTTCTACAAGTTTCGCAGCCTCTTCTCATCTTAAGTCACGGTTTTCAGCCAGCTAACACTTCATTCCATAATAAGCAATAGAGCAACAAGCCATGTTAAAAAAATCAGCTTTGCCAAAATGCTCCATTAACATTTGACACTACCTCTTAGACTATAAAGCTAATACATTATTTTCCGTTTCCTCATCCACAATAAATCTTTCTTCAATTTCTATATCAGGTTCAGTTCTAAATTGATGCTCCAACCGGCCGAAAAAGTTTCTCGGATGTTGTCTTCTTTCTGGATATCTCTGTCCATACTGTTCATACAGAGTTTGTGCTCTAGTTGCATTACGTTGGGTCTCTCCATAAGTAATCAACATGTCAACTTTTTCATCTCTTGAATATTTTTCAACCATTTTATATTAATTTACTTGTTTACAACAAATTCAATATACTTACTTCAGATAATCAGTAAGTAATGTCAAGAAAAAATCAATTGTTGCGAATGTTTGTCATTTGCACGGCTTTCTCTAATTTTGGATTTAAATGTAGAAGTCAATATCAAACGATTCCAGAGTAATCGTGCGCACAAAAAAAGTTACAGACAGGACAGCTCAAAATTAAACTCTTGACGTTTCATGACATTCTAGACTTATATACGAAACTTCTACTAGATGTGGAAGTAAAATTTATATAGTTGTATTCGTCAGAACAATAGCAAGTATCTAAGACAGTTTTAAACATTATACTTTGTTTGGTTTTTTTAAATATTTGTAATAAATCGAAAATAAACCCTTATTCTATATAGATAGAAAAGTTATGAGGACTTACTTAAATGTATACCTGGCCACACCATATTGAGAATAGGCGAAAGGCGCGTCGATTGGAGATCAACCCCCTAGTTGGTGTTCGCTTATTGCTAGAAAACTATTACTCCTATCGGAAATATGTATAGGACCTTATCTGTAGCAAATTTTACGTAGAATATTATCAATGAGTATTACATTTTCTGTGGGACCAACTATTTCGCGGGAAAATGTGAAAAACCGCGGCGGGGCGAATTGGGGGGTGCGTTTTAAGGGTGAAGCTCACACTTGTGCCTTGGAAACTATTTTGTTTTTTAAAGGTAGCCCTATGGAGCGTATAATCCCAAAAGGGCAAAAGATTATAATTTATTTCTCCTATTTTTCCTAATATCAACGGACTCAAAGACGGGTTAATAAAAATGTAACTTCAAATTTTGACATTTCTGCCTTAGTGTACAGTGTACATTGCAATTACTTAATATTGATATGGAAGATATGGATATATTAGAAAATATGGCTGATGATGAAGATTTTGCAGAGATGCTTCCGTTTATCTAAACCGATATGCTATGCTTTAGGGTATTTAGCTTCTGGGTCGTTGTTTGTTGTCGTGGTCGAATTACGCCGAAATAATTTACTAACAACTTGACAAGTTTTCTATATGACTTCCATATCTAGTGGAAGTATAGTAACGCAAAAAAAATATGATCATTTCTATTGTTCAAATAGGCTTAGAATGTCGCGAAACGTCGAGATTTTATTTTATGTAACTTGACTGTCAACACCCTCGTATCGCTAGCAACTTGCATTTACACTTTGTTATTTCCGGGATTGTTAATCACAAAGTTAATTCAAATGGTACAACTTTATTCCGAAATTTTAAAACCAGTATTAAATTTTAATACGGAGTTAGTTTAACACTGAGTCAGGGTAGTTTGGTATAACTCGCCCTTTAACTAATAAAGGTTCAGCAAATAATACAGACGAAAATAGTAAGTTATTAGGAAACCGATTGAACCTGAATGAATTTGCCTAAAACTTTCAATAATCATAAATAAAGTTTGTTGCCACTTTTTTGTCAGCCACTTTTTTGTCAGCCACTTTTTTGGTTATTTTGACATTAAAAGATTCACCTAAAGGTTTTCAAGGTCGCTGATTACGAATCTGGTGTTTAAAGAGTAATAAATAAAATGGTGGCTCCAAAATAGCCTAATTTAGGACCAAAATCATGCTAAATTCTGTAAGTGTTAACACATATTTTACATCAAAGTTCAAATATTCTAGCATAGGTGTTTTTAATACTGCTAAAAAATTCCCCTATTTTTGTCTCAAATCACATTGCAACTTATTTTATGTCTATAACAAAATCCACAGTAATTTTACCTTCCTCGAGAAACAGCTATGTCCATTTTATCTAAAAATGATTTAAGAAAGAAAACATCAAAATGTAGAATTAATTTATTCATCAGTTGAAAAAATTACGTATTATCTATTATAGTATAAGTATAGAAAGGCGCACCAATTATTTTGCTTAGGGGCGCCAGTAGGTCTCGCAACGCCACTGGAGAACCCCCTATTTCGTCCGAGTCCCTTCATTTTTTCATTAGCAATGTCCCTCATAAACAGAAAAGGCAAAAAGCGACACATAGTTGTAGTTTTTCGCAGTCAGCGGTGAGTATTTACTAGTCAGTCGATGAAAAGTGTGATCTGAAGCTTTCTGCCCTACTATGAACCATAAGGCCGCGAAAAAAAAATTGTGAAAAAGGAGACTGGGAGAACACATGACGTAAAGCGTTATTACACAATAAGTGTTGATCCTATTTAAGTACAAAGACACATTTTCTATGCGCAATGAATTGGACTTTTAGGATAAACAAAAACATTTACCAGAATTATACTCGTTTTGGTTTTTTTAATGCAACAATACCAAAATAGCCATTTTTGGCATATTTTGCTGTCTAGCTCCCAAACCAATGAATGTATTAAAATGAAACCAACGCAAATTTTCTTATATTTAGGTCGTACACACATGAAAAAAAATGGGCGTAAAAAAACGGGGTTTTCAAAATTTCAACATCCCGTATCATGGAAACCGCGCGGTATTCAATGAAATTTTTTTCACAAATCATCATCCCTCCACAAGGGCATTAGTATGTGTAGTATTATAGATTGGAAATAATAGCCGTTTCTCCTGTACAGCGCGACCTTTCCGGACTCGTACAGCCAAAACCTTTTGTCCTACGGCAAATGTGTAATATATCTTTATATATATTATGTAGAGGAGGGATGAATCTTCAAAAAGTGTAACTTGGTAAAGAGCCCTACGGGCAATAGGAAAAAAGATATGGGCACATCAGTAAAATTTCAAAGTTTCAACTCCTAAAAATAGGGGACGCACATTGTGTAGCAGGGTGTAGTTTTCTGTGCTTGCTTATTATGCCCTCTTAAACAACTTCCACAAAAAAGTTCACTGGACGCAAAATTTTTTATTATGTCTAATTCGACTAGAGTATAAGAGTCAAATTGTAGAGAATTAAATTAATTTTCAACATTGCGAACGGCATTTTTTTATTTTTGAGTTAATCAAGAAAAACGTCTTTGATCAGATTGGACGGGACTAGACTAAAATTCAAAGTGACTTCACAATATTCAAGATGCTTGTTTCAACACGTTTTGGTACAATTTGTAGTTTTCAAGATGGGTATTTAAAAAAAATCGATTTTAATTGAAGTCGGTGTAAAAATGAACAAATAACGAAATCCGTTTGACTTCGTATTTTTAATCGACTTAATATCGGTATTAGATAATAAAGTTCAATTAACTGGGCGATGTAATTTTATTTCATAATTTTTAGGTAAGTATCTTTTTTGAAGGCGGTTCAATATTTTTCCAAAAATTTTTTACCACGCAAATTAGAATTGTATCTCTTCCAATGAGACTTGCCTAATTTTATATATAGCTAATAATAAACAAACAAATAACTGATTGTAAATTTCGAAAATTTGGCGGAGGCGCTAGTAATAGTGCGGATTATCCTATCTATCTATCTAAATTCGAGAGGATAACTAAGGTCAAGAAGGGTTGCCCTTCTTGGGCTAAGGCTGCTTGGCCATTCGCACAGCGTCACACAAATTGGAATAAAATACTGTCTATCTGATATTATTTACTTTATACTGTACACACTTTATACTGTACAAAAAATAAAGTACTGCTCATTTAAATTTTTTAAATGTGCAACATGTGTTATTTTGCGGATCCTTTCTATTTATTTACTTTTCGGGCCTATAGCATGACAACTATATCAAATGGGCCCCCAGACACGAATATGACAACTACTATTTTGTTTCTTTAATAGGTTCATTTATACTATTAATATTTCAATTTAACAAAAAAATTTTTCAAACGTGACTTTTAGAGGCTTTCATCAGAGTGACCACCTTAGAATTTTTAAATATTGCAATACACATGCAGATAAACTGGTAAAAGTTTTATCAAAATCAGAGTGCTGCAACATAGTGAAAAATAAATCCAGTTGATCCGCGGTTTTGCCCACTCTACGGGTTATGATTATTCGATTCAAATAATAAATACTAGCTTGATTTATATTTTTTATTCTATTAATCTATTGTAACAAATCATGATAATGAAGATAATTAAAATGAAAAATATAAATAAAGGTAGTATTTATTATCTGAAACGAATAATTATAATGGGTAGAGTGGGCGAAACCGCGGACCAACTGGACATTTATTTATTGTTCACTATGTTGCAGCAGTCTGATTTTGATGAAACTTTTACCAGTTTATCTACATATGTATTGCTTAATTTAAAAATTTTGGAAGTGATCACTGTGATGAAGCCCTATAAAAATCACCTTTGAAAAAAAATTGTTAAATAAAAAGATTAATAGTTAAATGAGACAATTGAAAAAATATATTTAATTTTCTTCATAATACTCACTACAATAATGTTTTTGGTTCATAATTCTATCTCTCTTAGATTCAGAGAGAAAAAAGTTTAAAAAATACATCTTAAAATACACACTTTTCAACGTTACTCAGTAATGTTATGAGATAGGTGAGTAAAAACTATATAAATAATAGTATAAATGGATAATCTATTAAACAAAATAGTAATTGTTATGTTCGGTTCTGAGGGTTATCACGCTAGACCCATTTTATTAAATACTATTAATTTATAATTTCTTTACTAAACAACAAAACAACTTAGGATTGTTTACTGAACAGCTTATTACTACCCATTTATTTATGTAGACATATATATCACTTTCAGGAAACAAATTTCACTTTTAGAAAAATCAGCAGATACTATAGAGGATAGATTAAAGAATGAAATAACAAATATTACTAAAACTTTTGAAGAGAAAATTGATAACATTAATAAAAGTCATAACGAAGAAATAACATATTTTAAACAAAAAATGGATGGTATTAATGAACAACACAAACATGAAATAGAATTAATGAAAACAAATCATAATCAAGTAATGGAAGAAATGAAAGCAGAATATTCAACTCAAATTGAATACATAAAAGAATTTAAGAAACGAGAGACCGAACTATTAAACGATGGCAATGTTTATTCTCAAAAATTGGATGCTAGCATTGAAATTCTTGACAGTAATACTAAAGCTCTTCAGGTTGTTCAAGACAAGCTTATTAATAATTACGACATTATCTCAGTTGCTCGAGAAAATTCTATTGAGATGAAAGAAAAGGAAATTATTTGTAAGTAATAATTTTTTTCTTCAAACGTCAGAAAAATATGGCATTTCTTAACTTATTTCATGACATTAAAGTTTGACATTTTAGACGGCTGTGCGTGGCTATTAACAACGGAGGTAATAGTTATTTTTCTGAAATCGACCGCCAATGTCTACATTTTTGGCGCGATTTCAGATCGAAAAATGCACAATTCCAGTATTTAAGTCCGTTGCTAAGAAACTATCACAAAACAGGCCGGAAAAGATCCGTTGCCAAGCAAAGATCAACAGAACCGTACGGGAATGTTACTTTCCCGGCCTAGGCTGTTTTTTTTATGTATATTTTAGACAGTAAATAAATACAGGCAGACAAACCAACTCACATTAAAATTGCATTTATTAGTAAGCAGTTAGATTGTAATGAAGAAATGTTATGCATTAATACAAATTCCTTAATTTATAATAATATTGATTGTGATTTCAGAAAAAATAGTATGTGTACTTCGGAGTGAAAGCACATTCCCGGACTTCGATGCTTAGCCTCGGCTAGCGCCTCGGCCAACAATTTGCATCGTCGTCCGGAAACGTCTTGCTTCCATAACTAAATACACAATATACTATTACGTAATAAGTTCCGAAAGTGGTCTTTTACTGGACGAGTAAGCAAATTCCAGGACGAGCCGTAGGCGAGGCCCGGAAGCTTGTGCGCCCAGTAAGAGCACTTTCGGGGCATGTTACGTACAATATTTTTTCTTCAATCTCTCTTTAATGAAACCAAAAATTGATAACTTTCACTATTTATAAATATTTATATTAATTGTACAATTATTATTATGGCTTATGTTTAGTGGATATTTTCAAAATCACTGTCATCACTGCCCATTTTGAAATAACTATTACCTGACGGTTTTAAGCATCATTATTTTGTTACCATAGCAACATGACTATTTAGCGTCGAGTACGAATGTGATTAATGTGATTCGTAGTAAAATATAACCTGCAAATTGACATAGAACTCGTAATAGCTACTTCCGGGGCTAGTACTAGAATACGCTACTTTCGGTACAAAAAATCGTACCGAAGCGAATGAAGAAAAATAGTATATTGTGTATTTAGGTGTAAAAGCAATACATTCCCGAACGACGATGCAAATTGTTGACCGAGGCGCTAGCCGAGACCAACAAGCATCGAAGTTCGGGAATGTGCTTTCACACCGAAGTACACATACTATTTTTTCTGAAATCACAATGAATATTATTATAACTTAAGGAATTTGTATTAATGCATAGCATTTCTTCAGTGCAATCTAACTGCTTACTAATAAATGCAATTTTAATGTGAGTTGGTTTGTCTACGTGTATTTATTTACTGTCTAAAATATACATAAAAAACCGTACGGGAATGTTACTTTCCCGGCTTAGGCCGGAAAAGTACCATTCCCGTACGGTTTTGTTGATCGTTGCTTGGCAACGGATCTTTTCAGGTCTGTTTTCTGATAGTTTCTTAGCAACGGACTAAAATACTGGAATTGTGCATTCTTCGATCTGAAATCGCGCCGAAAATGTAGACATTGCCGATCGATTTCAGAAAAAGTACTTTTTCTTTGTTAAAGACAGTTTTATCAATATAACAGAAAAGAGACAGAACGTTTAACAGTGACATCTGAACTCTACGGAAGTCTAAAATCATATTAATATTGCTGAAATGGGCAAATGGACAGGATGCGTTACATTTTACCTGCGTGAAAAAAATTGTTTGACTGACATTTCGTTCTTGGGACTATGTTTTTTGTTAAGGGCACTTTTTTCAACATAACAAAAGTGAGATCGAGCGTGTAACAATGATATCTGAAGTCTGAGATACTAGGGAAGCTGGAGATTGCATTAATTTTGCTGATATTGGCAGGATGCGGTATCTTTTATATAGTGGAAGACCAGACCCTCTGAATTCGACACCTTCTATACAACTCGCGAACACCCACCTAAAAAATAGGTAATCTGATGTAAAATAACCTGCTGAACTTGATTTTTGAATTCGCCCACTGATTTGAAATTGCCAAAATGACCAAATTGGTAATTTTCTAAAAAAAATTAAAATTATGTGTTATTTTTTGTTTTTCATATAACACGTCATATATTTTTTATTTTACTTCAGAATAATTTAAATTTTTTACATAATATTCTCTAACTATTCTTTAATATGTTGAAAGTAAAAAACTTTACCCAAAAAATAACTTTTCTTTGACGCAAAATCTTTAAAATTTGCAGAGGAAAATGTCCGATCGAGGTATCTTCTTTATTTTTAAAGTTAGGTGCCTACTATAATCGAAGAAAATGTTCCGAATGACCTAAATAAAATCTTTTATAAGAAGTTTTTTTTGAAATTTTGCTCCCTGATCCCTGATTGCGAAATATTCATTGTTGTTTCAGCGTCCGAACGAATGCGCGCTACTATGAATCGGCCGCAATCGCATCTAGAGCTAAACGCAGGCACGTGCCGGGTGATTATTATTTTCCAGGGTCCATTTATGTTAGGTTGAAAGTGTTTTTTGTCTCAGTCCTTATATTTAGTGCGTTATAAACACATAGTTTGGCATAATAAATTATAATTACTCGGATAGGAAATCAAAGGAAACAAGCTATAAACGCACTCTTCGCCTGTTCACTGGATTTTTATATAACTGTTATACATTCTATAGGATACTCTTCGCAGTTTTTTGTAAATAATGTTACTTTTAGACATTTTTAATTTTATAGTACGAACTTAGTTGGTAAAAGAGTCAGTGTGAAATTAAGTATAAATTAAAAAAAACTATACCATACCCCAGTTGGGTTTCGAACCAGGGAACCCTTGGATTCCGAGTCAAAAGCGTAAGAACTGCACCACCACCTTACACGTAAAAAAATGTAAATTTTTACATTATAAGACACGAGCTAAAATCATATTTTGTATTACATTATGAAATGTATATTTATAAAATATATAAATATTTAGATATTAAAATAAAAGATCATTTCACCAGATTTCTATTCAATTACCAAAACATAAAAATTAAAAAAAATTTTTTTTTTCAAATTTAAATCATTAATAACATTTTTATTTACTGATCGATTTTGTTCAAAAACAATAGGGTTCTTCCTCTAACTAACACTAATTTACTGTCCAAATTTCAGTACAATCGGAATTTTCTTTCTTGAGTTATCGTGCTTACAAGAAAACTGACGGACGGACAGACAGGGACAGACATTTTGAAAGTTGTTCAGAATTCGTTCACTAACACAATGGTATGAAAATTTTTTGTCTGCGAGCGATATTTACGGTTTTAGAAATGTACAGATCAAATGCAATATAGGTACTCTTCGTTTTCGTATTTGCGAAGAGTATAATAAGTAGTTACTTTTTTTCATACAAGCAATAGAGTGATATAATATAGAGAATATGCATCGACAATTAAGTTTTGAACAATGTATTTTGTGCCAGAAAAGTAGTTGTGAAACAGTTGAATCTGTCACAGCAGATACATTCCACTATTTATTGCAAGCGAAAATTCCGATGACATTTCTGTGGCTCTAAAACAATATTTAGAACAGAAAGATTTATTTTTATCACTAAATCCAGTTTACCATGCACAATGTAGAAGATCGTATACCCGAACTGCTTATAAAAGAAAATCAGAAATTGTAAATCCTAGTACAGAGAATACAAGTAAAAAGGGCAATGTGCTATTTACAAGACAGCCTACCAAATTAAGCCCAGAATTCCAAATGTTTTAGATTTTGGATGGTACCTAAAGGAGGAAATCTTATTTCCAAAGATGATTTCAAAAAGCCCAAAACCCAATTTTATTGAGTTAACTCCATTTTGTAAATGTAAATTATATAATTGTACTACAAGCTGCAAGTGTAGCAAAGCAAACGTGCAATGTAACATAAGCTGTTTATGCGAAGGAAAATGTAATCTTTAGTACCCACTTGCTGTTATAATTAATGAAAACATATTTTTTAATGTATATGTTTCGAGATTATCTACATAGTTTTATAACATTTAATTGCAAATAGAAGCAAAATAATCCGTAGACTCACTTGACCGCTTAAACGACACCACCAGTCGACGTAAATTAGATATAATATGGCATCTAGAAGAAAAAATTTATAAAGTTTTAAAAATTTGGGTACAGAGTCTTAATAGCCATCCAAATATAGATCAAAAGAGTTCCCACCTCTCAGAAGGGTGCTTCATCCCTTTTTGCTTCAAAAACCACTCTCCAATGATACATGCTGCCAGTTTTTTTAATTTTTCTCGAAAACCGTTACAGAACTTAATTTGTTCTATTTGTTCTTCTGCATCTTTTATGTCTTATACATTTTTTTCCTACATCGACCCCTAATCGCAGAAATAGCGTTTGAAGTTAATTAAGGATGGTAGAGAAGACAAATTCCCTAAAATGGATGTTGACCTTCTCATACTTATAATTGCTCTTTGTCCTCTTGATAAAGACGTTCGATTTTTAAGAGATGTTCAAGGAAATATCAAGGAAAGGGCATATAGTTCTCTCGATATGCAGAACTCGGAAGTCCTTTATAACTGTAAAAACCGCTGCCCAAGGAATCACTACTTCCACATCCAGATTCTCTATCCAAGTCACTCACAACGAAGAAACTTTGTATGTGAAAATAATTGTTTATGGAACTTTAATAATATAATATTTGAAATCCTCTACCCCCAAAAACCCATAAAACGATACCCCACATCGGTAGTGGGGTGGGGGTGGTGATAGGGGGGGGGGTGGTGGATGAAGTAAACAAAATATTTTGAGGTTTCTGGTTTTTGTACATACACTAAATCACAATTTTTTTCATCCCCTTTAATAATGAGGTGGGGGTGGTAATGGGGGTGGTAATGGGGGTGGCTAATGCCAAAAATTTTTTTTGAGACCTTAGCTTCTCTTGTATATACTAAATACCAATTTTTTACCCCAAATTTACCCCAATTTACCCCCCAACCCTTCGTCGGAACAACATGAAAATATAATCTAGTTCCAGATCTCGCTAACGTACATACGTGTACCAAATTTCAAGTCAATATCTTAAACGGTTCCAAAGTAAACGTGCGCACAAAAAAAAGTTACAGACAGACAGACAGACCGACAGACAGACAGACAGACAGACAGACAGACAGACAGACCGACAGACAGACAGAAAATTTTTTTTCGCTCAAACTTAAATTCTCGACGTTTCATGACATTTTAAGCCTATTTGAACAATAAAAATTTTTAAAAATTTTTTTATCGTTACTATACTTCCACTGGATGTGGAAGTAAAATAACATATTATTTGCTCACGCATTCAGTGGATGTGATACTACATCGGCATTTTTTGGCAAAGGAAAAGCACAAACTGTAAAGTTGATGAATACTAGAAGGGACTTGGACGATGCTTTGAATATATTTAACAATCCATCATCGATGAAGCCTGACATTGTTCGAGCTGGAGAAAAAATTACACTTGCTTTATACAAGGCACCTCGTACTGTTACATCATTAAACCAATATAGATTCATTTCATTTAACAAATTTGTCGGTCAATCTAATCAGGCGGTGCTGTTATCAAAACTACCACCCACATCTGCTGCTTTAGGACAACATTCGTATCGCGTTTTCCAACAAATTCACTCCTGGCGTGGAAAGATTTTGAAGCCTATTGACAGAGACGAACCCACGGGGGGTTATGGGGGGGTACGCTCCCCCTCCAATGTTGATTGAGTTGGGAAAATCACCAAAAATGTAAAAAAATCTTTATTGGGTATAATTGCAAAAAAAACGAATGAGTTGATAAAAATTAAATGACACTGTCACTATGACCATTTAATAATTTTAATTGATATTATTTATGACTTAGATGTGACTGATGTGAGACTTGTGAGAGCCACAGAATAGTCGACGGACAACGCACAACGCCGACGGGCCAACAAAATAAACTCGTCAACTCGCGGAAATTCGACGTTCGACCCAGTAGACGGCACGGCCAGAGCATACAATTCTCAAAGACTGTCTTACATTAAAAATATTAGAATATAACTCCATTTGCCTTTATCAATACAATGCTTTGTCCTAGCTATAAAGTCGTTTGTTGTTGGTTTATAATGAGTATCACTAATATCAGTTACCAACCTCTCAACGAGAGATAGGTAATAATAATAACAAATTGTTGTCGGTCAGAAATTGTTAAAATATTAAATTCTTAGAGGACACTGAATCAGAATCTGGGACTATTAAAGGGGTCTACAGACGATCCAGCTGCTGGGACCCGACATTGTTGGTACGCTTTGAAGATAATTGGAATTCCAGCGGACCAGTTCACTTTTACGAATGAGTTCAAAGCATGCGGCAAGGCTGGCTCCCTGCCGCTGGATCGTGTGTAGACTCCTTAATGCTACCTATTGCGTATCACAATGTGAAGTGGGAAGTGGCCGGTAGCCGTACTAGCGCGGACGTTCACGAGCTTGCGCCCGACTTGCGCGTAATCGTATTGTAGCTTTTCTCCACGGTCATTAAACTATAACGGTTACCCCATCCAGTAGCTTTTAGACGAAGGAGAGCGCGGGGTCAACTTAGGTCAAGCGCCAAGGGCGGATCCGGGGGGCAGTAGGGGCAATTGCCCCCCCCCCCCCCAGAGAAAAGTATTCGTTACGTTTTCAAGGCGATAATTTTTTTTTTCGCATGAGGTGGGAAAAAAATTTTTTGGATTTCTAATAATATTCCTGTGTATGAGGCGAAAAATTTTTTGTCCAGATTTTAATTTGTACCCCCCCACCCATGAGCCGAAATTTTCGAAAAAAATTTTTTTGGAGTTTCATTTGCATTCCTTCCCCATGAGGCGTTAATTTTTTTTTTTACATTTTTAATAGTATTCTCTGTATGAGGTGAAAAAAATTTTTTTTTGTAGATGTTAGTGCCCCCCCCCCCAGTAACCTTTCTGGATCCGCCCTTGTCTAGCGCCTACATCAAGTAGTTTAGTTAAACTTCTTTTGCATAATATTTGTATCGCTAGGCTACTTATAGATTAAGTCTGAAATAAAAAAAAACATAAGGAAATATAAGTTGTAAAAAAAATGGGCAGTTGGCAAATTAGTTGTAGCTTCCCCCCCCCCCCCCCCAAAAAAAAATAGCTGGGTTCGTCTCTGCCTATTGATTGGGGTTGGAAATCAGTCAGAAAAATTTGAGTGCCTAATCCTACAACTGAAATACCAGCTCCTACTTTCATTCTTAAATTGATATCTTGTAATTGTAAAAAGGGTTGCGGAAAACGGTGCGGTTGTGCTAAGGTTGGATTAAAATGTTCAACAATGTGCTCCAGTTGTCATGGACAAGGATGTCTTAATTCATTGGTAGATAATCCAATTATTGAATAAGCAGTTGTTAGTTTTTAGTAGTATTATATTGTAGTAATAAAAACATTTTTGAAGTCTTTTTTTGTTTTTATTGCTAGGTTTGTAAACAACAATCTGCTTTTTCTGTGGTCAAGGTATTTTAAGTTGTTTATTACTTGTTTTTGCGTAACTTTAGTATTTGATCTAAATTTGTGATGCCATATAGGGAAAAATTGTATAGGACATAAATTATGTAGAATTTTATAGCGAATAATTTAATTCCTATTCATTTTTGACGTCAGGGTAACGGTTTTCGAGATAAATGTAAAAAACTAGCAGGAGATAACATTGAAGGGTGGTTTCTTAAGCTAAAGGGGATGAAGCACCCTCCTGAGAGGTGGGAACTCTTTTGATCTATATTCACTTGCCTTTAGAGAGTTCGTACCCAAATTTTTAAAACTTTATAAATTATTTCTCTTGAAAAACCTAATTTACTTCGACTACACAGATGGGCGACGTTAACAGAAGTTATGCTTTAAATTAATGCGGACGAGTTGCGCGGCTGCATTCAACAGTGTCATCTCGTTACATGAGCCGAATTTCAAAAAAATCTCTTTATAAAAAAGTTTGTTTAAAGTATATGGAACATTTTTCTCGTTTACACTATAACTCTGTCTTTAAAAATAAAAAAGTTACCTCGATCGGGTATTTTTCAATGCATATTTTGAAAAACCGCGACGATAGAGGGTAATTATATTTTTTTTAGGTACTATATCATTAGTTACACTATATTCTTTGCCGTCAGCCTGTCCAAGAATATTGGAGGGATAATGTGTAAAATATTGGTCTAAATCTGAATTAAAATAAAAAAGATATGATGTGTTATGTGCAAAACAAAAATTAACACATAATTTTAAAATTTTTCAAAAAATTTGCGAATTGACCGATTTGGCAATCTCAAATTAACGGGCGAACTCAAAAATCAAATCTAGAAGGTCATTTTACATAATATCATCTGTTTTTTAGGTGGGTGTTCGCGAGTTGTGTAGACTACTTTTAAAATGCATCCTACAGATTGGCTGCTCTCCGACTAATATGCTATGTCTGTTAAAAGTACTTTTATTAACAAAGAAGAGACAGGATATTTACTAATGAAATTTGATCCTTGATGATATACTACATAAGCTGGAATTTGCATTAAAATAATATTTCATTCCAGGGAGTATATTTTTCTGTTGAGGGGACTTTTATCAACATAACAAAAGAAAGACAGAACGTTTAACAATGATATCTGGACTCTGAGATATCATGGAAGCTGGCAATCGCATTAATTTGGGTCACGGTCACTTTGTTCTGGAGAGTATACTTAGCATGATATATAAACCCTGAGATATAACGGAAACGGGAAATCGCATTGATTTGACTAAAATGAACAGGGTACGGCACCTTTTATCTGAGCGCGTAAAAAAGTTGTTTGATGGTCATATTGTTCTGTAGAGCATATTACTTCCACGTCCAGTGGAAGTATAGTAACGACAAAAAAATTTTTAAAAATTTTTATTGTCCAAATAGGCTTAAAATGTCATGAAACGTCGAGATTTTAATTTTGAGCGAAAAAAAAATTTCTGTCTGTCTGTCGGTCTGTCTAACTTTTTTTTGTGCGCACGTTTACTCTGGAACCGTTTTTAAAATTGGATTTTTTTCTTTAAGATATTGACTTGAAATTTGGTACACATATGTACTTTAACGAGATCTAGAACTAGATTATATTTTCATCTTGTTCCGTCGAAGGGTTGGGGGGTAAATTGGGGTAAATTTGGGGTAAATAGGTCAATCAAGCAGGTAATAGTCCATAAAATTGGTATTTAGTATATACAAGAGAAGCTAAGGTCTCAAAAAATTTTTGGCATTAGCCACCCCCATTACCCCCCCCCCCCCCTCCTTATTAAAGGGGATGAAAAAAAATTGTGATTTAGTGTACCTATGTACAGGAACCAGAAACCTCAAAATATTTTTTTACTTCATCCACCCCCACTACCACCCCCCTATCACCACCCCCCACCCCACTACCGATGTGGGGTATCGTTTTATGGGTTTTTGGGGTAGAGGATTTCAAATATTATATTATTAAAGTTCCATAAACAGTTATTTTCACATACAAAGTTTTTTTCGTTGTGAGTGACTTGGATAGAGAATCTGGATGTGGAAGTAGTGATTCCTTGGGCAGCGGTTTTTTTTTATGATATTAAGACAACAACAAAATTAACTTCTAACAATTATTTACAACTTCCGAGGTGCGACTGTAACGTTAATTTTGCGTAAAATCGTCCATTTTTTCGATTCTATATACGTGTAGAAATTATTCTGGCAGGATTTTGGTCTTAAGATGCATAATTTATTATTCAGGAGGCTTATTATAAATTTTTAAACATAGAAATAACCTTTTAGTAATGATTCAACACATGCGATAGGAACTCATCAGCAAGTTAGCACAAATGTGTTTAATTTCTGTGTATTTAAGAATGTATGGTACTTTTGTTAAAACACTAATCATTTTCTTGGGAGGCTATTTTATTATTAAAAGAGCTTATGGTTACGTTTTAAAGAGGAGCTGGAACTTGTAACGATGAGTTTAGAATTCTGAGAAAAAAATCCAATTTTCTTTTCAAAATTTGCAAACATTTTCTTTCTGACTAGCTATACTGACAGGAGTTTCATTCAGGGATTTTTTTCTTGTGTTTAAAACATTTCAATAAAAATTCTCAAACTAAAAAATTGCTTGTGACGATCACGTGCTATAACTCCAATTTTTTTATAACTTTGACCTTTCTGGCTGCGTCTCCTGATGTCGCACACTTTCTGGGGATTTTATTTTATTCAACTCAGACATAAAAGGTATACGTACAGAAAAAGCCTTGTAACGATGACATAATTTTACTAATTTCTAAAACATTGGTACCTGGCGAGAGGTGTCCGCCAGAAGTCAATTTTGTGGCTCGTTATAATCCATAAAACGATAAAAATATCTCATAGTGGATAACGCGATGACGTGATGAAAAAGTCGCCTAGCTCTCGAGCTATATTAAAGTTTGATATTCAAGGTAATTTCAGAATCTTCAAGTTGTATGTTTTTACACTTTTTGAGAAAATTCCTAGCTTTTAAAATATTTGCAAAAATCCATTACCTTATTATTCCGTTAATATTAATGAAGTTATTGTTTTGTTTTGTAATCTTCCGCTCAATTGAAACAGAACAACTTTTGTTAAATTAACATTAACATTACATTGACAAATGCTATTTCATAACAGTCATATCTTAACATCTTTCTTATATTTAGTGATGCGCAATGCCTTAGAAAAATGCAGAGAAGCAGCTGAAACCGAAAGATCACAATTATTGGCCCTGATCAGAAACTTAGAGACAAAAATTGCTGAACAAAATAACAACGCTCGAGAAGATAGATGGGCGTTGCAACAAGCTTCAGCAACTTTAGTGGCAAGATCAGCAGCTTTAGATAGAGAAGCAGAATATAGCAAAAATATAATTGAAAGAGAACGAGAGCAATTAAAGGTAGGTTATACTAGATATTTTACGGATGGTGCTATAGTTTCAAACATCTATTACACCATCAATAAGTGAATACCAATAAAAAAGGCATAACAAATCGTGTTTCGCCTACTTCTACTCCAATTTAGTATTAGTGGAGGCGTTGAGACAAAAAAGTATTGAAAGTACTTTACATAAGAAAGTACTTGGAGTATATTTTTATGTAACAGGTATTAATTGTTTAGAAGAGATATAAGTATTCAGTCATGGGCGCAGCCAGGGGGGGAGCCATGGGAGTTCGCCCCCCCCCCCCCTAAGCCGTCTTCCATGAGCCAAAAAATAAAGAAGCATAATCTCTATCAGTACAAAGCAGTACCCAAATTATCCCTTGAAATAAATATTTTGTAAATAATGCCAATATTATCTAGTAGAGGAATCTACTACTCATCCTCTGGGGAGGCCGGTTCTATTGCCCCCCCCCTCCAGATGAATTTTCTGGCTGCGCCACTGTATTCAGTACCCTTTAGGCAAAATACTGGAAATACGAGTACCCACTACTTAATTTAAAAAATAAAGTTTATAGCAATTTTATATACACTAGTGGCATCTTGGGTCGATCTTATTATAATAAGATAGAGTGAAATATAAATAGCAAAATAATGTACGCGAAAGAAAGCGATATACTAACCGTGATGTCAGGCACTTCAGCATGTTAAGAGTTCCGCCGACGAGTAAAAGTAACTAAAGAGAAAAATGGCAACAGCGTAGGTTAAATCTGTTTCTTTTCAGCATATTATTTGTCCATTTCTCTTCTCTTCTACCTTGGCATCGACTCAATATTTTAAAATGCCACTACTGTATATAGAGATCATCAGGGAAGTAAGCGAACAGTCGACAATGAAAAACGTTTATATTATCGCTTGGTAATTTTAACAAACTTTCGACTTTTTGCCGGATTCCTTAATATATCAAAATATATTTTGCTTCTGTAAAATAGCGTTTTCGCAAAATCATTTAATTCAATACTGCATACAGACATTAATTTTGTTTTTTACTATTTTCTCTTATGTAAGACCCCACAGCGAAAAAAGTGGTGGGAGCCTGCCAGCAATAACGCATGTTTGGCTATAACTCTAAAACGGACCAATAAATCAATATTTTACAAGATATCAAAAAAAACCGTTGCCCAAGGAATCACTACTTCTACATCCAGATTTTCTATACAAGCCTCTCACAACCAAAACATTTTGCATCTGGATGTAATTGTTTATGGAACTTTAATAAAAACCCATAAAAGGATATCCCACATCGGTAGCGGGGTGGGGGTGGATGAAGTAAAAAAATATTTTGAGGTTTTTGGTTTTCGTACACACACTAAATCACAATTTTTTTTCAACCTCTTGTATATACTAAATGGCAATTTTATGGATTCTTACCTGCTTGATTTACCTACTTACTCCCCATTTACCCCAATTTACCCCCCAACCTTTCGACGGAATAAGATGAAAATATAAGCTAGTTCCAGATCCCGTTAAAGAACATACGTGTACCAAATTTCAAGTCAATATCTTAAACGGTTCCAGAGTAATCGTGTACACAAAAAAGTTACAGACAGCCCAACAGACCGACAGACAGACAGACAGAATTTTTTTTGCCCAAACTTAAAATCTCGACGTTTCATGACATTCTAAGCCTATTTGAACAATAAAAATTTTCAAAATTTTTTTTGTCGTTACTACACTCTACTGGATGTGGAAGTAATAAAGATCATTATTGTTTCTATTGATTGAATAATTTATATAGGTTATGTATTTAAATAAATCCGCCAATGGGGTATGAAGAAGAAATTGCACGTGTAATTGTGCTAGGATCTTATTTAATAATTTACTATTCTTCTTACAAACTGCGAAAAATATTGACTGTACCCTTTATAGTACAGTACCTAGAGGTAAAAAATATGTAAAACTTCGGAATAATGTCATATTGAACGGATTTCGTTCATTTTTGGTAGTATAATAGTAAATGCTTTACAGAAAAGTTTACTTATGAAGCTGAAAAAGAATCAAATTTTAAGAAGAAAAGGTTCTGTGCAATTTTTCACATAAATTGATAAGTTATAACGACTTCGAAATTGCGATTTTAGCTTTAAAAAAAGGTATTTCAAAACGGCTTTCGTCAAGTACCTCGAAAAGTATTGCTTTATCGAAAAAATGTTACAGACCAGTTACAGAAAGTACAAACTGGGAATTAATTATATTTTTTGTTTATTGATGTAGGATTAATAATTTCGAAGATATTTAAGTTTATATTTGGCAAGTGTTCATAAGATAATTATTTAGAATGAGGAGTTAAACATCTCAGAAACTGTGACACTTATTTTACGTCAAGAATGCTAATAGGTAGAATAATAGGTTATTAATTAAGCTTTCAACTGTTTTTTAATTTGTTTCTGTAGCATAAAAAACCGCTGCCCAAGGAATCACTACTTCCACATCCGGATTTTCTATCCAAGTCACACAACGAAAAAATTTTGTGTCTGGAAATAATTGTTTATGGAACTTTAATAATAAAATATTTGAAATCTTCTAACCCAAAAACCCATAAAACGATACCCCACATCGGTAGTGGGGTGGGGGTGGTGACAGGGGGTGGGAGTGGGGGGGTTGATAAAGTAAAAAATATTTTGAGGTTCCTGGTTCTTGTACACACACACTAAATCACATTTTTTTTTTCATCCCCTTTAATAATGGGGTGGGGGTGGTAATGGGGGTGGCCAATGCCAAAATTTTTTTTGAGACCTTAGCTTCTCTTGTATATACTAAATACCAATTTTATGGACTCTTACCTGCTTGATTTACCTATTTTCCCCAAATTTACCCCAATTTACCCCCCAACCCTTCGACGGAACAAGATGAAAATATAATCTAGTTCTAGATCTCGTTAAAGTACATATGTGTACCAAATTTCAAGTCAATATCTCAAACGGTTCCAGAGTAAACGTGCGCACAAAAAAAGTTACAGACCGACAGACCGACAGACAGACCGACAGACAGAAATTTTTTTTTCACTCAAACTTGAAATCTCGACGTTTCATGACATTCTAAGCCTATTTGAACAATAAAAATTTTTAAAAATTTTTTTGTCGTTACTATACTTCCACTGGATGTGGAAGTAAAACATAGAATTTATGACCGAAGCAATGTGCGTCTTCACATTTTCTTAATAACAAAATCGCCATTTTGTTACTGTAATTAGCCAGTAAATAAAAAAAGGAATTTCAGACACTGTTTCTCATTAATATATAGCATGACGTAGATGCTCAAATTTTTTCGTTTGCTTTAGAAAAAATTACAGTTTAAACTATAAAGGTATTTTCGATAAAACGTTTTTTTTTCCTTTTCCAAATATCTCAATAAATATTAGTTTTATTGAAAAATGGGTAGAGACCAAAAATAGAACTCATAAACTGATAATGAATTTCGATTTTTTATTTATTTACATAGATTTAATAGTTTCGAAGATATGAAAGTTTACAAATAGCGTCCGGCCGTCCGAACGTTTATGAGACGGAAAATGCAGTTTAAATGTTAAATATATCAGAAATTGTGACACCTACGTCACGCATGCTAAGAACTGAAATTGAAGACAATTAATTGCGTTTTCAAATTATTTTTTACTCGTTTCTGTAGCATAAGAGATAAAAAAGTTATGACAGAAAATGTGCTTATTTATATTTTTTTATATAAAAAGGTCGCCATTTTGTTATTCTAATTAACTAGTAATTTAAGAAAAATAATTCAAATACAGTTTTTCATTAAAATGTAGCATTACCTAGATGCTCAAATTTTTTTGCTCATTTAAAGCACTTGCTTTTAAAAAAAATGCATTTTAAGCTTGAAAGGTAATTTCGAAACACTTGGATGCAAAATATAAACTTAAATATCTCCGAAATTATTAATCCTACATCAATAAACAAAAAATATAATTAATTCCCAGTTTGTACTTTCTCTAATTGGTTTTTAACATTTTTGCGATAAAGTAATACTTTTCGAGATACTTGACGAAAGCCGTTTGGAAATACCTTTTTTTTAAGCTAAAATCGCAATTTTGAAGTCGTTATAACTTAAAAACTATCAATTTATGTGAAAAATTGCGTCAAATCTTTTCTTCTTAAAATTTAATTCTTTTTCAGCTTCAATAAATATACATATATTTTAAGTGCCACACCCTATAAATTAGCAAGTCCCCGTACAATATAGAAACTTTTCTGTGAAGCATTTACAAATAATACTGCCAAAACTGAACGAAATCCGTTCAATATGACATTATTCCGAAGTTAAAATCTCTAGTTACTGTACTATTAAATATTATTTCACATTCTTTGTTCTACTATTTTTACTTCCCTCGCTTACCGTAGAAAAGTAATGTAATTGTAAAAAAATATATCGAGATTTCTCCGGCTTTTTACATTTCAAAGTAGATTACGAAAATTAAAGCCATTTAATTCCGTCAGTCTGTCTGTTGACGCTATATCTACAAAACCACTTGACGGAGAAGGATAATATTTGGCATGTAGTTGACGCTACTGCTAAAGAAGAACTGGAAAAAATTCCGTTGAAAAATATGCAGGGTGAACCCCATAAAAAGTATAATTAAGGGGAAAAAATGACGGAACACAATAATATTTGATATAACACAACTGTCAATATGAAAAAAAAAGTACAGGGTAGTCACTCAATAAAAATTAAAAAATGTGATGGAGGACGATAAAAGTAGTTAACCAATTGTCGAAGAAGAAAAATATGAAAAAAAATATGCTAGGCGGTCACCCAAAAATTTTTTTTAAATTATGACGGAGAACGATAATATTTCGCATGCAGTTAATACAACTGTTGGTGCGGGAGCTAGATGGCTTTTTCGGACACTCATCGTTACAAGCATTTTATATACGCTGATTAATTCTATCGAACTTAAATAACGACAAATAGACTTCTGGCATATGTCAGCTCGTCGAGTTGGCCATGGTTCAAGATATAAAAATCAGTAGTGAAATTATATCATCGTTACAAAGCCATTTTTTTTTTGTGTGTACACATTTTATGTTTAGAATGAATAAAATAAGATCGCCAGAAAGTGTGTGTCATCAGAGGCGCAACCAGAAAGGTCAAAGAGGTAAAAAAACGGAGTTATATAACATGATCGTTACAAACTTTTTTAAGGTTGAGCATGTTTATTTAAATGTTTTGAACACACAAAAAAATTCTCAGAAAGAAACTCCCGTCAGTAAGGCTAGCCAGAAAGAAAATGTTTACGATTTTTTAAGAAAATTGGATTTTTTTTCGCATATTTCATCCCAGAACTCTAAACTCATCGTTACAAGTTCTGGCTCCTTTTTATAACGTAAATATAAGCTCCTTCAACAATAGAATAGCCTCCCCGTAAAGTTCTTAGTGTCAACAAAAGTACCATACGCTCTTAAATATACAGGAATTTAACACTTTCGGCTAACTTGACTCCGTACCGTGCCTCAGATGTATTGCATCATTATTACCTTTCTGGCTGCGCCTCTTGACGGCCCACACTGTCTTACGATCTTATTTTATTCATTCTAAACATAAAATGTGTACACACAAAAAAAAAATGAGCCTTGTAACGATGACATGATATCACAGATTTTTAAACAGTGTTCGTGACGCTCCTGACAGGAAGTGCCCCGCCAGAAGTCGATTTTATGAGTCATTATCATCCATTAAACTATAAAAATATCTCAAAGTTCATAAAACGATGAGCTGCCGAAAAAGCTACCTAGCTCCCGCTCTATGGTAAAGAAGAACAAAATATGAAAAAATATATATACAGGGTGGTCACCTAAAAAAAATTTAAAAATGTGATGGAGGACGGTAATATTTCGCATGCAGTTAATACAGTGGTCACTCAAAATGTGCAGGGCGATATTTTGTATGTAGTTACCACAACTGTCGAAGAAGAAAAATATAAAAAAATATATACAGAGTGGTCACCAAAAAAATATATATCCAAATATATAACAACAAAATTTTTAAAAGATGCGAAGGAGGGCGATAATATTTCGTATGCAGTTAATACAACTGTCAAAGAAAAATATGAAATCAAGAATATACAAAGTAGTCACCCTAACAAAATGTCTTAAAAAATGTGGCGGAATACGATAATATTTAACATGGCAGTTACCACAACTGTCGAAGAAAAATGTACAGGGTGGTCACTCAATTTTTTTTTTAAATTATGGGGAACGATAATATTTCGCGTGCAGTTAATACAACCGTCAAAAAATAAAGATATGAAAAAAATATACAGGGTGGTCACTCAGAAAAATTTAAAAATGCGGCGGAGCACGATAATATTTAGCATGCAGTTAACAAAAGCGTCGAAGTAGAAAAATATTAAAAAAAATATACAGAGTGGTCACCCAAAATTTAAAAAAAAATGAGAATGACGATAATATTTCGCATGTAATTAATACAACTATCAAAGAAGAAAAATATGAAAAATATACAGGGTGGTCACAAACAAAAAAATAAAAGAAAAAATGTGACAGATGGCAATAATATTTCGCGTGCAGTTAATACAACTCTCTAGGAACAAAAATATGAAAAATATACAATATTAAAATATATAGAATAATTTATGAATCATAAAACGTCCGGCAAGAAGTTGCAAATAAGAAAAATAAATAAAGTACGATAAACAAAGGGGGAAGTTTTGAGTAAATAGCTTTCTCATGTAAAACAGCAAAAAATGTGGGGGGGGCATTTCAGCCAATATTTTTGGCTCATCCAAGCGACCCAATAAATTAGACACTAAACAAACTTTTTTCTTGAAAAATCAATGTTTTTTGCCTAAAAATCAACGTTTTCAATCTCCTGTAACTCGGCGGATGTTAAAGCAAAAATAACGTTATAGGGTTTTTGGGGTAGAATTCGACGATCTACACGTTCCAATAGTCACTTTTTTTGCCTGAATTAGTCCGAAGTGAGATCACCAAATTACTGTATTAATACAAAAGAGGGAAATAATATTACTTTTTTTAACCTTTTTATTTTTTTTTCACTATTACCATAAACATGTTTTACGCACTAAAAATTATGAAAAAAAGCGCAGTATTTTAACAGTCGTAGAAAAATATATTATAAAATTAGTACCTGCTCCATTTAATTAGAAGAGAAAATAGTTTTAAAGTATTTATTACGGGGTTAACACTTATAATATTTTTCTTTTTTAAAATACACTTTTTTATTTCCCACTAACAATGCACTTATTGGCGTGGGGTAATACACCTAATTAAAAAATAGAATTTTTGAACAAAGTTTGTCATAACAATTTACGACAAGTATTCCGACATAGATAATGTCCCGAATGTAGTTATTTGCACAAAAAAGATGAAGAATGATTGAGAATTTACCCCCTCCCCCCAACAACGAATGCTCTGTCAACTCACGTCATTAGATATATTTATAAAGCAGATTTTGTTTGGAGTTATCAATCATAGAATTAACATATTATATCCATTCAAATGGGGATGGATTATGGATAACAGTAAATGGATGGTGCTGTGGACCACTTCTCAAAATGAGAAGTGCAAAATTTGTGGGCAAAATTGGAAACGTTTTTTAAAAAATTCGAAATGCACAAAATCCATGCGTAGAATGCTGCAATTAGATTATTTACTATAAAATTTATTATCAATATTTAGATACTACAATTTAGTTATTTTATTTTCTATTAAATTTTTTTTGTTCACTTTACCATTATCTATATATTCTTTTATTAATGCGTTAATATTATAAATTAAGAAATAGTGAAAATGTTTGGTTATCAATATACCTTACTACTAAAAAATAGGTTCTCATGCAACTACATGTGTTGCTTTTTCCACGCACGGCACTGGCTGCTTCATTTAAATTAACAACATTTTCAAAATTATATACTAAGATAGGAAACGGTAATATCATTTTTATATCTAGTGTCTAATTTATTGGGTCGCTTGAGTGAGCCAAAAATATTAGCTGAAATGCTCTCCCAATATTTTTTGCTAAAGGGTTTTACATAAGAAAAAACAGTAAAACAAGAAATGTGAAATAAATAATTTGTAAAGGGTACCTACAGTCAATGTTTTTCGCAGTTTCTTCTTAAGAAGAATAGTAAATTGTTAAATAAGATCCTAGCACAATGACATGTGGAATTTCTGCTATATACGCCGCTGGCGGCTTTATTTAAATAAATAGCATATATAAAAACCGGTGCCCAAGGAATCACTACTTCCACATCCGGATTTTCTATCCAAGTCACACAACGAAAAATTTTTGTATCTGGAAATAATTATTTATGGAACTTTAATAATATAATATTTGAAATCCTCTACCCCAAAAACCCATAAAACGATACCCCACATCGGTAGTGGGATGGGGGTGGTGACAGGGTGTGGAAGTGGGAGTGGATAAAGTAAAAAAATATTTTGAGGTTTCTGGTTCTTGTACACACACTAAATCACATTCTTTTTTCATCCCCTTTAATAATGGGGTGGGGGTGGTAATGGGGGTGGCTAATGCCAAAATTTCTTTTGAGACCTTAGCTTCTCTTGTCTATACTAAATATCAATTTTATGAACTCTTACCTGCTTGATTTACCTATTTACTCCAAATTTACCCCAATTTACCCCCCAACCCTTCGACGGAACAAGATGAAAATATAATCTAGTTCTAGATCTCGTTAACGTACATATGTGTACCAAATTTCAATTCAATATCTCAAACGGTTCCAGAGTAAACGTGCGCACAAAAAAAGTTACAGACCGACAGACAGACAGAAATTTTTTTTTCGCTCAAACTTGAAATCTTAACGTTTCATGACATTCTAAGCCTATTTGAACAATAAAAATTTTTAAACATTTTTTTGTCGTTACTATACTTCCACTGGATGTGGAAGTAATTATATAGGTACCAATCGATGGAAAAAAAAGATCTTTATTTTTTATTCAACATCTTGATTTATTGGGCCGTTTTAGAGTTATAGCCAAACATGCGTTATTGCTGGCGGGTTCCCCTGACTTTTTTTCACTGTGGGGCCTTACATAAGAGAAAATAGTAAAAAATAAAATTAGTGCCATATGCAGAATTTTATGCTTTATCGAATGGCGTTAAGATCATTTCTCTATCTCCTACCGTCTTTGAGAAAAAAATATATATTGGCAGGTGCCAGTAGCCACTTTTGAGGGGGGTCACTAAGCTATATTGCTAATATCAGGGACATTCATTTTTACCGCGGCGATACTTTGACAGCGGCACAGATCAAACGTCGGCGTTTTGTCGGCTTTTTTACTTCCACATCCAGTGGAAGTATAGTAACGACAAAAAAATTTTTAAAAATTTTTATTGTTCAAATAGGCTTAAAATGTCAGAAAACGTCGAGATTTTAAGTTTGAGCGAAAAAAAAATTTGTCTGTGTCTGTCTGTAACTTTTTTTTGTGCGCACGTTTACTCTGGAACCGTTTAAGATATTGACTTGAAATTTGGTACACGTATGTACTTTAACGAGATCTGGAACTAGATTATATTTTCATGTTGTTCCGACGAAGGGTTGGGGGGTAAATTGGGGTAAATTTAGGGTAAATGGATAAATCAAGCAGGTAGGAGTCCATAAAATTAGTATTTAGTATATACAAGAGAAGCTAAGGTCTCAAGAAAATTTTTGGCATTAGCCACCCCCATTACCACCCCACCTCCTTATTAAAGGGGATGAAAAAAAATGTGATTTAGTGTATGTACAAGAACCAGAAACCTCTAAATATTTTTTTACTTCATCCACCCCCACTACCCACTACCACCCCCTATCACCACCCCCACCCCACTACCGATGTGGGGTATCGTTTTATGGGTTTTTGGGGTAGAGGATTTCAAATATTATATTATTAAAGTTCCATAAACAATTATTTCCACATACACAGTTTTTTCGTTGTGAGTGACTTGGATAGAGAATCTGGATGTGGAAGTAGTGATTCCTTGGGCAGCAGTTTTTTATAATTGTCCAACTGACTTTGGCAAAAGTATAACATATTTACCAGCTTCTAAACTGACAGCCGGCAACAGTGCCCGATAAAGTGATAAATATAGACTACAAAACAAGTATAAACCATATAAATTCGTTAAAAATTGTATATATGTGTACAGGTATGTGTATGATGGTCGCCCGAAAGTTAGAACCTCATTTATAACTTCGTTATTTTTTGAGTTACGTTAAAAAGTTCAAAAATAAAAGCTGTGGAAAATAACATGTATTTTCCAAAAATCATTAGAGAAAAACAATTGAAAGTCGCATTTTGGAGATATGAACTTTACTTTGGTTTTTTAAAACATAGCACCTTCTTAAAAATTATACTAAATATTAGATTTTATATGATGTTACCATTGAGAATTTCAATTTAATGTTGCATATTTTCCTTTTCAGTATATTATTGATATTTATATACCGTGTATTTTTGGTTGCATGTATAAGAAGTTAGGTCAAAATATATAAGGCAAACCAAAAATACCTTATACAGTAACCCAAAAAAGTAACCGTTACAACTCTGGTTTTACCAAAATTTAACAATCTTCCAACACCATGCACCTGATTGGAAAGTAAACGTTTTTTGAAAGCCTTAACTGATTTTCATCTTTTTTACATCTGGAGTTTTTCTAGTATTCAAATATATCTATAACTTTATATTGTTTGATTTTTTTAGACTTTGAAAGAATCGTTACTGGCAGAACAAGAAAAAATTATATTACAACTGACAGAAGAAAAATTATTACTAGCTTCAGAGAAGTCACGGTTTGAAACGTCAAGTAAATTAACTAATAATTATGAATCTGAACGAATTAAAGTTGAAGCAGAAACCGCTATTCAAGTAGCTAAAGACCTTACAATGAAAATGAATCAAGAGCGTGATCAGTTGATTCGACAGAAAAATGAAGTTGAAATGTTAAAAAGAAACCTAGCTAATCGTGAAAAAGAGTTAGAAGATAAACAAATAGAATTCGAATTCTTAAACCAAAATACACAGAAAAAAATATATGAAGAAAAAAAAATTATAAATGAGGCAAAAAAATTGGAAAATAAATATAAAGAGCGAATACAGGAATTACAAAGCCAATGGATATCATTATCAGATAGAGAAAAAAAGTTAGCTGAAGAAAAAGTATTATTGTCAAAGGAAAGATTAGCTCTGTACACAACAATGAAACAAGCCAAAACGTGTGTGTTGTGTAAGGCTAATAATCCACTAATTCAACACGATTCATATAAAACTATAAGTAATCAAGATTATTTGTCAAACAATAAGGTAAATTATAAAACGAATAGCTTAATTTATTATATCGCATGATCACAACAAACTGAATCGTTATACTACAATCAGCTTATACGGTACAAGGTTGGCGTAAATAGTTTAACTCATAAATCTAAAACGATAAAAAGACTAGGCAGAAATTAAAAGAAACACGTCATGTAGTAACCTCAAGGGATTGGATTACAGTCATCCTGAACATCCTTTTGGTCATCCTCTGCTGTTGGAAAATTATTTAATTAACTGACCTTGCTTACAATAAGCAATATTGACAGACAACTACTCATTGGAAATTTCTTTTGTAACAATAATTTAACTATTTTGTAATTACAAAACCTTGTTAATTGCCGCGATTCTTGCTATGTTGATAACAATATTAGGAAAAGTGAACGTTCTGCCAAAAATAGTTATATTTAACTAAGTTCGGTCTCTCATCAACAAAAAATCTTTCGCGAATACCTTTTGACCTATACGCCCATTCCCATAGCGTCAAGCAATAACCCCCGATCCCCAGAAGCCAGCGCAGGATCACCGCAGGCAGACCCCCAAATGGCCAGTAGCCGCCGCTCACCGCCGCTGGATCAAGCCTTATCCATCCAATCTCGGGATTCTAAAGTTTCCTAAGATTTTCCTGGGACCCATCTTTCCCACTTTCCAAAGTGGGACACTGCTGAGGTGTTAAACTACCAGTCCCAAATGTTGTTGCCTTTGGCGGACCAGGACCTTGCATAAGCAAAGTATATGTTCCGCAGTTTCAATTGATTCCATACAAAAACGGCACATTTCATCCTCAACTTTGCGCATTTTCTTGTGATAAGATCTTTCTCAATGGGCAATGTCCTGTGAAAAGGCCTGTTATTAGCCTTAATTCTGGTTTGCAGAGATTGAGTAGCTCTTTTGTTCTTTTTTGCAAATAGCTTATGAAGCATTTCTTTTCCTTCTCCTATTTTCTTACCTCCGTTGTATGACATTTTGGTGTTGCGTGGTTCAGGTTCGATGAATAACGGTTCAGCGCCTTGCCTTCCAAGGTCATCTACTATCTCATTCCCTTTTATTCCTTTCATGTCCTCTGGCACCCACATCACATCAAGGAAACCTTGTTGTTCTGTTCCAGCTGCTGTAGCACTTGTAGACATTTTGCAATTTTGCACTGAAAAGTAAATAAACTTAGAGCGTTAAGTGTTGCCTGACAGTATATAAATTCTTGTTCCTTATATGCCTTTTTTATGCATTCTGGAGCTCAAAGATCTATGACGTACATGTCTGCTTGGAAAATGATGGGAGCGTTATCTAAGGCCTTTGGCGGCCTATATTTTGGGTTATATACTCCGGCACCTATCCCCCATTAATCTTTTGGATCTATCTGTATACCAGATGTGTGACCTTTTTTCAAATTGTGATCCTTCAGAGCTCCATATATGACGGTCATTCTCTCATGACGAACTAATCATCAGAAAAGTTTTAAAAAAGTGTAGTGGGAGGGCCAGTTTCCAGACGAATAACGTTCGTTTAGGAGAAGTTTCACAAACGTTACAAGTGGGGGTGAGGCAGAGCATAAAATAAGGTATAAAGTGGGAGGCACTAGTGCCGCCCAGTGACGAGTTTGTGCTGCTTAGTGCCTAGTGCACAAAAGATGAAAATTTAAAAAAATTTCGTTTTCGAGATAAAAAGAATTATTTTGAATTTTATATCCCCTCCTCCCCGGTCATCAATATTTTTTAGATTTTTTTCTTTCTTTCATCAATTTTTCAATTTGTGGAAAAAATGTTTTCAGATTTTCTCCCCCCACTGTTTTGAATGGCACCTAATATGTTATTTGAATATTCTCACCTAGCAATAATCTATAGACCCTCCTCCCCAGATTCTCCAAACTTGACATTTATCGTTTTCGTTTTTATCAACAAAATAATTGTTACGTTATACTATTTTTTAAACTGATTTGAATAAACTGATGTAATTGTAAATAGGTAGTTAATGATTCCAAGAAATAGAGCATTTAAATTTTAAATTTAATTTTACTTTCTTAGTAGTATCAGGTTTCACACCTACGCATTTCCATTTCCATGCAGAATTTCGTGATGCAGCATCTCTTATTAGATAAAAGGCTACAGTTCTTGATATAGTAAGACTTAAATCTACCATTAACAGGGCCATCAATAACTACCGTGACTCACCAAGACCATCCAAGAAACTTACTAAAGTTAGGTGGCCATTAAATTTCAGTTAATTCAGAGCTCATACAAAGGACTCCCAACGTAGTTTAAATTTAATGTAATAGACCTGGGCTCTCAGGTCAGTCAACTGGCAAAACAGAGCTATTGCTGGTCTCAAAAAGATGAAAGTTAAGCGATTTTCAGCTTCTTTCTCTTATGGGTAACCAGGTTAGTTCTTCCCATATACCGTGAGGTATCTAGAAGTAGCTGTATAGTCCAAATTGTTCTGGAAGAACCTTGCAGACATTCAAACAACTAAATAAGGAAAATATATATATCTCTATGGAAGTGCAAACTCGTCTTTGATCCTAAGCGAAGAAATTGTGGTGGAATTACTAAGAGTGCTGTATAATTAGGGCTCAATTATGCCTAGTTTAAAGGTTAACTTATCTGGGAATAACAGGAGCAATTAGGATCACTCTATCAGTCTAACAATTGTAATGGGGGGGCCATCCTTGAACTCAAACCCTTGCATATTGAAGCAGAACTGGAAGCACAAACAAATTGTTCAAGAATGGAATGTGGAATATAACAGGAAAGACACACACTACCTGTTAGAGACCACAGATCATCACCTCAGTCAGAGAATGACTGTCTTCCTATCTACAAGTTGACCATTTCATGTCTACTCGAGATTACTGGAAATGTGATAAAAAGCATCTTCTGAGCAGTGGTGTATCTATGCACGGGCAACTTAGACAGTTGCACGAGACCCCATACTTTTTGTCTATAGGGATTAGGGGCCCCAAAATGTATGTCGCCCCAGGGCCACATGTAGCCTAGCTATGCCACTGCTCCTGAGTCCTAGGGATCTGGAACAGATCAGAGACTCAGGAGGGAATCAGCGCTTGGTGTACATACAAATGCAAACCAAGAGCTCGCATATTACCGCCAAATGCCACTCTGCAAATATCCAAGTGTTTTCCAAGCACAGTACAATGACATATGCCATTCTACCGAGTGCAAGAGAAAATTTCAGAAAAGTTTTCATTAACAAGCATATTTACATATGCAACGACTGCCAAACTGCCTTGAGGCCTCTTGAATCGAAGAAGGTAACCTTTAAGCTGGAACTCAACTGCCAAAATATCTTAACTGAGTTGTGGAAACACGACCCTGCCAAACTTCTATGGGCGTCCGGACATTAGGTCATAGTAGAGGTCAATGAAGGACCATACCTTTGTGTGGGAGAAGTAAAAACTCATTTGCCTGGTTCTGAGTCAGCCTGTTATTCACCAAGTAGTCTGATTCAGAGCTACGAGACAGTTATTGCGCAGTTCAACAATTATTGGGTTCAAGTCTCCAGAATGGTGCAGTTAAGGCTCAATGTAAAGGAACATTCAACTGCCTCTACTGTAAATTGTGGAGTGGTGGATGAAACCTATTGAAACATATGAAACATATTCCATGTAATTGGACACCACTCGAAAGACAATTTTCACAGCAACAGAGACTTTGGGAGCTGTCCTGAAACAAACTGCTATCTTTTACATAAAGCATTGGTCTTTTCTAGGAGATCTGCACACAGCCAGAAATGGATATTTAGCGCTTATAGATTCGCATTTGCGTTATGGCATTTGCTTCTGGGGTTGTTGTTCACAATATTTATTTAATAAAATCTTTGTTCTGCAAAAAAGGGCTATAAAATATATGAGTAAGGCTAATGTAAGGGACCGGTGTAAACCGCTGTTTTTGAAACATGGAATTATGACACTTGCATGTATTATTTTTGAGACTGCATGCCTCATGCATAAAAAATTTAGACATGAGATAAACGCTAGCCCAGTTCATTACATACGTCGTACACATAACATCCTTCTCCCCATTCCATCATCAGCTCAGACAAAGAATTCTATCTTATATAACAGCAAAACTTTAGAAAAGAAGTAAAGAAATTGTAACTTAGTAAAGCTTACTATTCAGTCGATGAATTTCTTTCAGAATACATTTGATTGACATTATTTGATTTTATTGTTTGTTTCTTTAAACTAAGTCCCTGTTTTATACAAATATAAACGTTTGTTTTGTGTCGTTATGTTTGTATTTTATACTAGGCTGTTTTTATATATAGATTAAGGTCTGGCTTTGTCAATAAAAATCTTTTATATTTTTTAGACAATAAAGCATATTTGATTTGATTTGATTTGATATAGGTAACGGTAGGAAATAGTATATTACATTTTTGCAATACCCGTGAAAATAAAAGAAAAGTAATAAGTAATGAATTAAAATGGAATTTTTGAAAATGACCTTTCAAAATGGCATTAATTCGTTGGAAAAAGGCAAGTTTGGCATGCAACGATCTGAAGCTCTATTTGCAATTTCTTTACTAAAAACTGTTAAGAATGGATGATTAGTTGGATACCGAAGAAGCTGCCAGTGTGCTTAAAATAATATCTTCATTTTTATATATTTGTAAAATGTTTGATTTTGACAATACATTTTTTAATTAAAATTTTTGTTCACCCTGACACATAAATACACTGGTACGTAATATTCACTTACAGTTCATAGACTCTAAGTAAATATTACAGCCCTGTAACCATTGTAATTAGTGACTTACTTTAACAAAAATTTGCTAATCAAAACTTACCGTACAAGTATTTTAAAAAATTAATTTTTGTGATCTGGTATATATTATATATTTATGATGGTGTGGCGATCAGTTCACTTACTAGTAAATATAAGATTCAAGGACTTCAAGTAACCAAGGGGAATCGAGAAACAAAAAAGAACAACAATTTTTTAAATTAAAAATAATAACATGTATTATACAAAATGTTAATCTAAAACTTTATTTATCTTCGAATATATACATTATTTAACAAAATGAATTCTAAATAATTATTATAGATATATTATTTTCCAAACCGTAATATCTTTAGATGGTTCCTCTATTTTTAGGTGTCAGAAGCAGATACTATTAGGTTTCGTTTAGATGCTATTGAAGATGAAGGAAGTAGTGAAGTTAGTAAGGAGGAAAATAATTTTATGCCATACAACGAAGGCTTATAACATTATATTTACTCAATATATTAAATATTGAAAGTATTATAATTATTATCATTATTAATACTTAAAGGCCAAAGAGACGTTGATCCAAAGGAAAGAAATGTTTATCTACATTTTATTATGAATTATTGGGCTAAGTTCCATTACATTAATATTAAAACAATGACAAATATATACAGTATGTCCACAGTTAAGAGGGATAAGTGGATAAGAGGGCAAACTTTTTTATTTCTCATTTTACGCGGAAAATTATTCTTCATAAAAAGTTTTGTTTTTGTTAAAAATATGATTACCATGGGGTAAGTTAACATGTCATGTACAGGATGTCCAGAAAATTTAAAAAATTTGAATCGTGTAGGAGTAAACTATGTTTAATTTTAACGATATGAAAAATTGTCATTAAGAAAAGTCAGAATTCATGACAGAATTCCAATTTGTGGATAAATTTACCTAATTCGACTTTTTCAAAAATGTTTTGGTTTTCCTAATAAATTTTTTCAATGCATTTTTAATTTTCTGAACACCCTGTACATAACCTGTTAACTTATTCCATGGCAATCATATTTAAAAAAAACAACACTTTTTATGAAGAATAATTTATCCACGTAAAATGAAAAATAAAAAAGCTTACCCCTTTATCCACTATAACTAACTGTGGACTGTAAATAGTGCACAAGTTTGTTATTTATTATTATTTTAGGACATTATTTGTAATATAATGAAATAGAAATAATAAACCTAAAGGGAATGAGACATACCAAATTTAATGTTTTTTTGAGAGTAATAAAGCTCCCATCTATAATATATGGTAATATTGATAATAAAGCAAGTTAACTATGGCGTTGTTTTTTTTTTTAACTATGTAGATATATGCTGTCAATGAAAGAGATATGTCGAAGTCTTATAATATATTTCCATCTTCACTCCATCAATAAATAAGTTTTATTCATTTACCTTGCTTATTAAAATTATATAATTAAAAAATTAAAATTAGCCTGTTTCTTTGACACCACGTGTCCATTTCTTCATATGCCAGTTTTATGTTTGTTAGTAGTTCCTCAGAAGCTTTAGCTGTCACAGTGACTGTTGTGTCATCCGCAAACAAAGTGATCTTCCCCTTAGTCACAAATCTAGGGAAATCGTTAAAATAAAGTAAGAAGATTCATGTCCCTAAAACTGACCCTTGAGAAACTCCAATTGGGACTTGATATTGCGTTGAAAATTGTTCTTGAATTTTAATTATAATAGGTCCAATTTGAAGATAGAATTGATTCAAAATAACAGAGAACCTCATATGCACAAGTAATACAATTTGTTCAAAACAAATGATACATATATTTTTTTTTATTTACTTATTTATTTAACGTCGGCCTATTTCCACAACCAAGGCCTATCACTGACACCAAGAGACGAGCTACCCCCAACCTGAAAATTTTGCCGAACCTGTTCTCTGTTGAAGAGTAGGGATCTTTTACTTACCTAACATTTAATAGACAAGGGGCCGACTACTTTACATCCCCTCTGAAGGATGGTATATCCACCAGGGCCATAGTCACATCGGTTTTCTTGGGTCATGTGTCCGTCATACTTGTACATAGATACATTGTTTATTAAGTAGAAATTGTACTATTCGATTTAATATCTTTATATTTGCACACTACTATGTTAAATAGGGACAGGACATTCAAGACACCTCTACTCTCATTTCTAAACAAATGATACATTAATGCTATCGAAGGCCTTACTTAAATCAAACATAATTGAGACCACAAAATTACCTTTGTCTAGCTCAATATAAACATAATTTAAGAAGAATGCAACTTACATTTGTTCGGGAAATTCACTACTCTTCAATGACAGGTTTATAATTCTAGTTAAGGGACATTAATATAATTTTGTATGAACCTTATTAATTTGGAAGACATATAATCTATTCTATAACAGCCTTTGTTTTCCATCCCACCAATTCTTCAGTTAATATAGGAAGGTGAATTGAGTTTAAAAAGAGCCGACGGACAAAATACACGGAAGAGAAAGATTTTGACCAAAATGTTCAATAATTTTTCAACTGTATGAGAAAAATATTCGCAAAAACTCCAAAACTGTTTATTATCACTGGCAATATTATTATTATTCATGATCAAAACAGATGTTGGAATTACTTTTTTGTTTTCCTAAGTTCTCATTTATAATTCTTCAAGATTGTTTTATTTTTTCCAAGGCCGAATTGATTCTGTACTTATAGTGTTCTCGTTCAGCTACCGTAATTTGTCGTTTATACTCTTTTTACGACTTACTAGCGGGGCAGCTTAGCGTCGAATTTTGCGTTAATATGGACACAACAGACAAAAGCACCAAATTTTTTCCAGGTACTAGTTAGCTAGTAGCTTTCAATTTTTGATAGGAACCAATTCCTCCGTCGGCCATCTTGGATTTTATAGCGGCCTTTTTGAAATATAGATATATTATCAATAACTCGGCTTCTAAATCACTTAGGACCACAAACTTGGTGTCTAAGTATACATATTTGGGGTCAAGGAATACAACTACACAATTTTTAAATGTATCACATTATATATTTATCCACTAATATATGTACCAATTAAAAATTCTTCACCGATAAACTGTTTTGTCCGGTGTGTCCACATTTTCTAATATGTTTTTTATTTTGCTTCAGATTGAATTGTAATACAAGATGGATTGAAACAAGAGCATGATCTGTCAGAAAACAACTTCAGAAAATCTAAAATGTCCAGTCAATGCATATAGAATTGAAGACAAAACAACTCCATACCGGTCTTTCTTGAACAATATAAATGAGTTTAGGAGCTTGGAGTCATTGCCAGTGAAACTAAATTTTGGAAGCGACATGAGTGCGGATGAACTGGTCCAAAACCATGGTGCATGGCACAAATCTTGTTACGTCAAGTTCGGCAATTTGAAGTTGGATAGAGCTAAAAAGCGGGGAAATACTTCAGGAGGCAGCACAACTGTGGAGAAACGATCCCGGTATGAAGCGAGTAACAAAATGGCGTGTTTGTTATGTCGTGGAAGCGATGGACTCCTTCATGAATTCCGAACATTAACAGCTGATACGTGCATACGAAAATGGCAACGGAACTGCAAGAAACCCAGTTGTTGGCAGCATAAGAAGGTGGTGGTCTCATTGCCCTTGACGCTAAATATCATCTGCAATGTTATACAGCACTACAGTTGCAATTTTTTTGCGCACTAACTTGTCAGTCTTAGCTAACAAAAGGACATCATGTTCGTAATCACATGACATGGCCTGCTGCAGCATTTCCCGTATGCCTTCTTCAAACACTTCAAGACTTTATACTTTTCATCACTTTGTTCTTACGCTTGTGGAAAGTAAGCTAACACTTCCTCCTTCAATCTGGTTCTATTAATCTACTTCTCAACACCAAGACTTTTTAATGGGTTCTCATACAGTTCATGCAACTTTCAAAAATTAAAGTAGAAGGTCCCATCTTCCATACAGTTCTCTATATAAGTATAAAGCTCCACAAATGCTGTAGCCTCTATCTGACTCTATCTTTCTCTGCAAATACTCCCACCAAATCCTGCTCTAGTTTCCTTAGGTGAGACCGGTAGTGATTTCTCAGTGCTGTATAACATTGCAGATGATATTTGGCGCCAAGGCCAAGACCACCACCTTCTAATGCTGCCAACAACTGGTTTTCTTGTAGTACTGTTGCCATTTTTCATATGCTCGTATGAGCTGCTAATGTTTTGAAATTCATCGCTTCCACGACATAACAAACACGTCATTTTGCTACTCGCTTCACGCCGGGAACGTTTCTCCACAGTTGTGATGCCTCCGGAAGTATTTCCCCGCGTTTTAGCTCTATCCAACTTCGAATTGCTGAACTTGACGTAACAAGATTTGTGCCATGCACCATCGTTTTGGACCACTTCATCCGCACTCATGTCGCTTCCAAAATTTAGTTTCACTGGCAATGACTCCAAGCTTCTAAACTCACTGATATTGTTCAAGAAACACCGGTATGGAGTTGTCTTGTCTTCGATTCCATATGCATAGAGTGGACATTTCAGATTTTCTGAAGTTGTTTTCTGACAGATCATGCACTTGTTCCAATCCATCTTGTATTACAACTCAATCTGAAGCAAAATTAAAAAACATATTAGAAAAATGTGAACACGACAAAACAGTTCATCGGTGAAAAGTTTTTAATTGGTAGATATATTAGTGAATAAATATATAGTGTGATACATTTAAAAATTGTGTAGTTGTAGTCCTTGACCCCAAATATGTATACTTAGATACCAAGTTTGTGGTCCTAAGTGATTTAGAAGCCGAGATATTGATAATATACCTATATTTCAAAATGGCCGCTATAAAATCCAAGATGGCCGACGGAAGAGTTGGTTCCTATCAAAAATTGAAAGCTACATACCTAACTAGTACCTACAAAAAATTTGGTGCTTTTGTCCGATATGTCCACATCTTCATGATAAGCTGCCCTACTATACGTATCCCAATTTGATCACTATTTGTTGCCACCATTAATATGTGAAGTTTATTTGATTTAGAAGTTTTAAGTAATATTCCACTTTTTATTTTTATTATTTTCTTGTTTGCTGATAAGTGGACAGCTTCTTTCTAAGCACCAATTAATGTTAAGACAGGAATTCCTCATAAGCCTTGTTTACATCACACTTTGCATAAAAATCATTCTACTCTATTTTATCCAAATAAAATACTAGCTGTTTTAAATTGGACTATCTCATGTCACAAGTTTTATATGAAGTTACAACTTTAAAAGAAATTCACTGTGGCGTAAGAGAACGGAGGTTTTTTGACGAGCTGTTAGCCAAGTCAAAATCATGTGCACGAGTTGCACACAATGTTTTTTCTAGAACTGTACTTTAGTGTAGTGCCTGTCACCAATATTCTTTAAAAACGTAAAACATAACCAGAATGGTAGTATAATGGGCTAGAGCATATTGGTCACATTGTTTATCACATACCCGGTTACATCACTAGATTTGAAAATGGCAACTTTGATGGGTCATGGATGTTATCTGAATTTTTCAAATGTGTAAAACTTCTTTTCCGATAGCTGTTTTTAAATTTCTTAATACATGTGGTATGTTATAAAAAATCGTTACGGTTCGTTGCTTAACGTTGAAAATGTGCTAAAATTCATATTCTTAGCATAAATATACTATTATTAAGGGTAAAAACTACAATATTTTTTCTTGATCCCACCCTTTTCCCTCAGTCTCACACCTATAGACTAACTTGAGCGACAACTTTTCCAGGAGCTATTCGATTCCCTTCATGTAGCTCGAGTGGTGGAGGGATAACTGATTATTTCAGCTTTCATTTTACTTTGGAAAAGAAATTTTCTGTGATAATTTAATACAGGGTGCGGCAGAATGGGTGGCGACAAACATGAAATGTCGGTGGAAAAGCCGTTGCACAACAATCACAGTCTCGCCGATTTCAAATACTCCTCAAATGCGAACGCAAGATGTTTTCTCGTCCAGATAACCATTGTGACTAACAAATAACGTATCTCCCCGAGTTGAACGACCATATCCACAACACTCTACTCCCCTCCGTTAGCGTATACTACCTGTCCCAAAAACACCCGTCCATTCTGCCGCATCTTGTATTAATTTCAGTTCTTCAGTTTATGTCTCCTTCTTTCAACATTTTTCGTGCCCTGATCAAAATTTCGTACCTGAAAAATTATACGCCCCAAGCCGCAGCCTAATGGTTAATTAAGCCCTGGGTTCACCACAAGACAGCTAAACGTGTACTGGACTGAAAATCGTATAGGGGCAACGTTTATCGCGGTTAGTACTTGGATGGGTGACCCATCTGAGGAAACACAATGATCTCGTGCGACCTTCTAGCGGCTGGTATGTAATTTCAAGGCGAGGATTACTTAGTGGATATACCATCCTTCAGAGGGAATGTAGAGCAGTCGGTCTCTTGTCTATTAAATGTTAGACTAGTAAAAAATCCTTACTCTTCGGCAGAGAAGAGGTTCGGCAAAATTTCCTGGTTGGTGGTAACTCGTCTCCTGGCGTCGGTGATAAGTCTTGCTAGCGGAAATAGGCCAACGTTAAATAAATAAATAAAAAAACTAGCAAAATACTTGTGTTCCACTACAGGTTAGTTAAGGTAACTAAAAATAATTAATAATACCCTCTCCAATGTTTATTAAACAAAAACCAAGCTATTCAAATAACGTCCATCTATGAATTGAGGCGAACATTTTGAATTCTCCAATTTTATTTATTTTCCTAAAGTTATGCTGAGTCTACTTGCTGGAGCGTCCAAAGGTCGCTTCATCATATAAACTAAGAGAATAAGACATAGAGTTTACCGGACTATACTTCTCTATTTCACTTGTAACTTCACAACCTATATTGCTGGCAATAAATAACCCATTTTAACTACCGGAATTTTGCAGTATTCCTTTTTACAGTGTAGATGAACAAAGAACTTGTAATTTGCATGGATTACCTTCTCGACCCTCCAGAAAATATCAAAATTTGCAAAATTCTAAATGACGGGATCCGATATGGTTGTCTGTCTACAAATATGTACCTAGAAAGCAATACCCACATCAAAATGAAGACCTTCTGCGACCTTCTAGCGGCTGGTATGTAATTTCAAGGTGAGGATTACTTAGTGGATATACCATCCTTCAGAGGGAATGTAGAGCAGTCGGTCTCTTGTTTATTAAATGTTAGACTAGTAAAAAATCCTTACTCTTCGGCAGAGAAGAGGTTCGGCAAAATTTCCTGGTTGGTGGTAACTCGTCTCCTGGCGTCGGTGATAGGTCTTGCTAGCGGAAATAGGCCAACGTTAAATAAATAAATAAAAAAACTAGCAAAATACCTGTGTTCCACTACGGGTTAGTTGAGGTATCTAAAAATAATTAATAATACCCCCTCCAATGTTTATTAAACAAAAACCAAGCTATTCAAATAACGTCCATCTATGAATTGAGGCGAACATTTTGAATTCTCCAATTTTATTTATTTTCCTAAAGTTATGCTGAGTCTACTTGCTGGAGCGTCCAAAGGTTGCTTCATCATATAAACTAAGAGAATAAGACATAGAGTTTACCGGACTATACTTCTCTATTTCACTTGTAACTTCACAACCTATATTGCTGGCAATAAATAACCCATTTTAACTACCGGAATTTTGCAGTATTCCTTTTTACAGTGTAGATGAACAAAGAACTTGTAATTTGCATGGATTACCTTCTCGACCCTCCAGAAAATATTAAAATTTGCAAAATTCTAAATGACGGGATCCGATATGGTTATCTGTCTACAGATATGTACCTAGAAAGCAATACCCACATCAAAATGAAGACCTTCTGCGACCTTCTAGCGGCTGGTATGTAATTTCAAGGCGAGGATTACTTAGTGGATATACCATCCTTCAGAGGGAATGTAGAGCAGTCGGTCTCTTGTCTATTAAATGTTAGACTAGTAAAAAATCCTTACTCTTCGGCAGAGAAGAGGTTCAGCAAAATTTCCTGGTTGGTGGTAACTCGTCTCCTGGCGTCGGTGATAGGTCTTGCTAGCGGAAATAGGCCAACGTTAAATAAATAAATAAAAAAACTAGCAAAATACCTGTGTTCCACTACGGGTTAGTTAAGGTATCTAAAAATAATTAATAATACCCCCTCCAATGTTTATTAAACAAAAACCAAGCTATTCAAATAACGTCCATCTATGAATTGAGGCGAACATTTTCAATTCTCCAATTTTATTTATTTTCCTAAAGTTATGCTGAGGGTTTGAGTCTACTTGCTGGAGCGTCCAAAGGTCGCTTCATCATATAAACTAAGAGAATAAGACATAGAGTTTACCAGACTATACTTCTCTATTTCACTTGTAACTTCACAATCTATATTGCTGGCAATAAATAACCCATTTTAACTACCGGAATTTTGCAGTATTCCTTTTTACAGTGTAGATGAACAAAGAACTTGTAATTTGCATGGATTACTTTCTCGACCCTCCAGAAAATATCAAAATTTGCAAAATTTAAAATGACGGGATCCGATATGGTTGTCTGTCTACAAATATGTACCTAGAAAGCAATACCCACATCAAAATGAAGACACTGCCAAACTGGCAATAGATGTGAAAAAAACTATAGGTACAAAATTGCAGAGACTTAAATTTCTTATAAAAATGTGAATGGCGGCATATATGTATCTTTCATTGTTGTGGCATTATATGCATTTAGATCCAATGAATATAAAAGATGCCACATTTTGCACATACCTACTACAAAAGATAGATTATAAGCTCTCACTGACTTTTTTGTAGAAAATTTAATTCTCTACGAGGAGTGAAGAAAGTATTGTAATTGTCCGAAAATTCGACTTCGAGTTTTTGACAAATTATGATTTTATCACTCCCAGATACAATAAAACTGGTTTAGAAAAAATATATGAGTGTGTGTATATCACCGTAGCATAACCTAGCACCAAAACAAATTGACCGATTTCTAGATATCTAGAGTCCACTTACAAATCCCTTTTTCATTTTTGCCTCCCTAAAATTAAGGGTAGTTTACTGATACAAAAAGTCGAAAAACTCAATTTTCTCAAAAATGGCTCTAACGATCTTGCTCAAATTTTGTATGTTAATTGTACATATCACACCTAATGACATGCCATTAGTGGTTTTCCTGAGAATATTCAGATAAGGGTACTTTATGATGCAAGAAAATTGAAAATATCAATTTTCCCAAAAATGGCTCTAATGATTTTGCTTAAATTTTGTACGATAATAGTACTTTACAAACCTCTAACAAATATGCCATTAGTGGTTTTCCCCAAAAAAATCACATAAGGATGAACAAAAATTTTAAAGTTCAGCGTGATTTCAAATGAGAATATTGAGATTTTGTGTTGAATTACATGCGTTAAAGGAAAGTTCATGGTCGAAAGTATAATAAAAATTTTAATAACAACTTCCATAGTTTACACAAATAAGAATTATTACAAAGCATAATCTACAAATTGTGCTAGTAAATTATTATAGAAAAACAATTAAAGCCACTAAAAATAAATTGAGATATTGCTTTTATAATAAATTTTACTATATTTTTAAAACAATAATATTAAACAGTTTTCTGATTTCTATTTGCAACTTAACTAAAATATATAATTTGGAAGGTAAGTAGGCTGTACTCCTTTTTTTTTCAAAACTTTTTATAAAATGAATATGAGTGACATGTAAACTTTTATCTTATTATTATTATAAATTAGTCAACAAATGAATAAAAGCAAATAGGCAGATACAATAATTATAGAATGGAACCGCATAACAAAAAAATGTATAATAGTATTCATCTGGAAAACCAAATAGACTTGCTATTTAAATATCAGAAGCCAAGAAAATTCAACTGCCATACTTCTACAGTAGATGGATTTTACAGCTGATCACTGAAAGTGATATAGCATTTTCCAGTGACTGTACTCTATGAAACTGAGTTCAACTTTTATATTCCACACAGAAAGTAAATTGGCAGTTTATTATGCTCCACTGGCAGCTCATGCAATCGTGGAGTGCAATATAGGAAAAATAAGAACATTTATTATAATCGATAAATTTTTGAAAAGTTTTTCGGATTGAGACGAGATTATAATAACTTGCACAATGAAAGAAAAGGCTAGTGTAACAAAAATAGACAAATTTTATCAGTAATGTGGTATATAACCTAGACTACTATTTGACCACGAGTATGTTCCAATGAGACAGTCGCACTATGCCAACACTGTAAAATTCGTGAAGTACACGTCGTCATTTGCATGTACACGATGTTCACACAGTGTTGTTTATTGTAAAAAGTTATTAGTAAATGCTGGTATATTTTATTACAACATACAGAAAAATGTGTCATACTATTACAGTGGATGGAAGTGTCCACCACACGGAGTCAAACATGCAATTTTCATAAAATATTGAATAACAATTTTCATGTATGACGTCAAGTAGTTGACCAAATGTCAAAAAATGCCATTTTTTTAAGGCTCCAGCTGGCTTGAATTTCGCCCATGTGATTCACGACATATTTAAAATGCCATTCTTGCTCTCTCGGTATTGATATCAAACGGCCTTCACATTCATATATTAAAGATATTATCATTTAAAAATTTCGTGTTTTGTCTTGTTATACTTTCACATGGTTCTGAGATGATTTATTAATAAATCAAAGCCAATATTGCGAGTACTACTACTACTTGTCTTGTTATATATTTCATCATCATCAATCCTCAACACCATTCCTTATTTAATGGGAATAAGTGTAGTAATAGAAAAAGTATAATAGACTCAAGTTGTAATCCAATTATACACTAGTGGAGTTACACACTTACCGCAAAGCAGCAGCAGCAGTAATTTCGTCCATGTGCTTCTTACAATTCTTGTAATATACTAATATGCAACTGCATCGAAAACTATGTGTCAGGTCGTGATTATGTTAAGTGGTATTTCTATACAGCTTTCCAGCATATTTTTGGTATGGCATCTGTATATGTTTTATATATACATGAAAACTCAAATTTTTATGAGACACAAATAAATAATTGGTGTAACAAGTCTAAAACTATATGGAGTATTATAAATATCGAAAACGGAAAAAATAACAAAGAAAGCCAGTCATGTCATGAAATCATTCATAATGGCCTTGCTATTCATTGCCCACAACTAATCTCCACAAACACTGTGTCAGAACATGTTATTAATCGTAATCCAAAATCAATTTATTTATTTGAAGTAACACAGGGTGAAACTTTAGAGATTATTAATGGTTTAAAAAATAAACATTCAAGTGGTGACGATAATGTAAATAATATTATGTTAAAATAGATTAGTTCTTTGATACTCGAACCTCTAACCTACACGGCAAATGAATCCTTAAGGCAAGGTATCTTTCCTGCAACATTAAAGATGGCTGTTGTGAAACCTATATACAAGAAAGGTGATTACGATTTAATAGAAAACCACAGACCAATAAGTATGTTACCTTCTTTTTCTAAGTTTATTGAAATTGTCATGTTGCAGATTAACACCTTTCTTAGAAGTGAACCACATCATTGCTGCCAATCAGTATGGATATCAACAAAATAAATCTACAACAGCTACCTTTGACTTTGTGAAAAAAATACTAAATTATCTAGACAATGGACACATTGCATTTGAAATATTTTTAGACCTATCAAAAGCCTTCGGCTGTGTAAACCGTAAGATACTTCTATTGTACCTAAATGATTTATAAACAAGAATATTTAAATTATAACTCACTCACATAACTACTTATGTGGATGATATCAACATTTTAATTTTTCAAAAAATATATAACTCAGATTAAAGCAACAAATGTGATGCAAAATATATCCGAATGGTTTCATCAGAATTCATTAATATTAAATAATGAAAAAACAAAATGTCCTATTTAAACATAGTAGGAATAAAACTGGATATCCTAGTCGAATAGATGTTGATAATGTAAAAATTAATTTTTCTGAAAACAAAGTTTTTAGGTGTCACTATTGATGTACATGAATTGGAGGGATCATGTACGAATGCTCTGTAGTAGACTTAACACAATAGTTTATCCACTGAAAGAATTTAAAAAGTAGTAAATCACAATACTCTTGCTGCTGCGTATTATGGACAATTCTATAATGCGATGTCATATGGTATGATTTTTTGGGATAGATCACAAATTCAGGTATTCATAATTCAAAAGAGTGTTAAGAGTCCTGGCTAATCTAAAGGTCGGCGAGTCATGTCATGGGCAATATAAAACACTAAAACTGCTACAGCTGTTTTTATTTATGAAAGTCTCTGTTTCGTTTTCAGACACATTAATAAATTTACAGAGAATGTTCGAGATCGTAAATATGAAACAAGGCAAAAAATGCTCCTTTTTACCCGTTTCATAACACAATTTTAGAAAAAGTTGTTATTACAAATGCTTACACTTCTATAACATACTGCCTATTAAGATAAAGGAAATAACCCATAAACATCTTAAGGTACTTGTATACTGATAAGAGCGAATCTAGCGGAGGATTTAATAAATTAAAACGCGAGAGAGATAGAATAAGAAGATTTGGCAACACTGTATTAAATACGACTGTCATAATACTAATCTGCTTGAAACTGCTTGTTAATTTTTGCAAAATATATTTTCAGTTTAGATTAACCCTTTAAGGACGGTTGCCGTATATTAACGGCTTTCTTGACTTTGTCCCACCGCCGACTGCCGTATATATACGTTAAAGGTTATTTTTGCTCTCGGGACGGCTGCCGTTTAAATGCACTTAACTTTAAAAATTGCAACCTCGAGGAACGGTTGCCGTAGTTAAACGGCTCATTCAAACTTCTTCACCAGACGAATGCCTCATAAAAGCGGCACTTCTGCGCGACCAGATGCCGTACATAAACGGCGCATGTATTTTCGGAATGTTGAATAAAACTTTGTTTACTTTGTGTTTGTTTTTGACAATTAATAAAAGTAATATAATAAATCAAACTGATAAAATGACATTTAAATATGGCACTCGCACTTACAAAAAAAGACGCCGTATATATACGGCAACCGTCCCTACGCCACTCAAAATGGTATTTAGATTGGTAAAATAAGGAGCCGTACTTAAAGGATTAAGTTAGAAATAAATAATAACCTTAAATAATAATACAACATATTTAAAAATGTCAGAACAACTAAAATATAAAGGCAAGTTTATTTAAAAAGGTGCCCTAAAAAAAAAAATTAAGACTTAAAAAAGGTATTGGAAATAATAAACCCTATTTTAACCTTTCAACCGAATGCCAAGATCATGTTTGTGAATAAAATCACATGATTAACATAAAGAAGCTTGGTAAAAATCTAAAACGCTTAGAATGCTCATTAATTCTTTCTTTGGAAGGCATAAAAATTGTAAAACGTGGTTTACTTTCAGTTTGAAATTTTTTTTTTTGTAAAAATTGCTCATTAGTTTTGGTTGTACATACAGAAAAAGTGCATGAAGTAAACGAATATAAACAAAATTCTGCAACACCAAAAACAAATAAAAAAATGATACTATTACAACAAATTTTATACTTTTTAAATATTTAAATATTCGCGCCATCTTCGAAAAATGCACCGTTGCAAATCAATTTCAACAGCTGTTTTATTTATGCGTAACAAATTTAACAAACTTATAATTCTTATACTAAACGAACGATTTTTTCAGAATTTTAATAGAGTGTTAATAAGATATTACTTAATATTATGCTAGTTTTTGAAGCATATTTCTACAAAATTGTGGCATTAAAAGCGAAAATTAACTAAGCCTAGCATGCATCCGAGCTCTACTATGTCAAGTAAGGCTTATACGTCAAACTTTCCGAATCGATTACTCCGAAACTAAACGGACGATTTTATTTTTATTAAAAATTCAAGTGTAAAATCACTTTATTTATTAGTTTACCAAATTATATTTAAAACTGTAAAAGTTCATTTTAATAATATACAAGTACCTTAAAAACAAAAATGAAACAAATTGAATATATGCAGAACTTTACACTTTAGAGGATGTGAACGAGTCAACTTTTAAACGATATGATAATCTTTCTTTGAATTAAGGTCAGTATCTTAATTAATCAATGTATATAATTTTTCCAGTGTATTACTAGTTTTTAAACATATACCCAACAAAATTGTAAAACTGTTGTCTCTATATAAATTTTATTCTATATTACAATTAAATACGGCATAATTTGTAGTGGCCAACAAGACAAGGTGGAGCCAAAGTGAGCGAATATTTTTATCAGAGGCAAAGTGCCATCAGGAGTATAACAGCGGCGGCTGGTGAAATTTCAATATTTTTTTTCTCGTCTGTGGCGCATGGGACCCATGCGAAATTTGGGAAATAACATCTAGAGAAGCACTTCTCTAATGACCCCTAAAAAATTTTGAAAAAGCAGTTTGCGAAAAAATTTTTAAAAATTTGCTAGCCTCCCCTGGGTCTAGGGACCCCTGTTTACTTTTATTTTTTTTTGTCATATGCATTTGACTTTTCATAAAAATGCATCGACAGATTTTAGAGTTTGTGAAAATATTTTCATTACTAACTGAAATACAATGAACTGAAATTTTGTAATTTACAATTTAACAAATTACAATATTTCAATTCGTTGTATCTCAGTTAGTAATGAAAATATTTTCACAAACTCCAAAATCTGTCGATGCATTTTTATGAAAAGTCAAATGCATATGACAAAAAAAAATAAAAGTAAACAGGGGTCCCTAGACCCAGGGGAGGCTAGCGAATTTTCAAAAATTTTTTCGCAAACTGCTTTTTCAAAATTTTTTAGGGGTCATTAGAGAAGTGCTTCTCTAGATGTTATTTCCCAAGTTTCGCATGGGTCCCATGCGCCACAGACGAGAAAAAAAATATTGAAATTTCACCAGCCGCCACTGGAGTATAAGGATGTGTAATTGCAATAAAATTTTCGCGGCAGGAGCTGTGTAATGCACAAGATTAAAACTGCCAACTCTGGTATTTACATAGATTACACACAGCTCCCTGGCGGCGAAAGAATGTGAAGATATTTTGCACTCAAAATAGGTTTATATCACCTAAATTAATCACCGCTGGCAAACACAACTCTACTGCAAACCAGTGATGAAAGTTAAAGTTACTTTTTCATTGGTAATCAATACTTTTAAAAAAATATTCGTTAACAAAGTAATCGTTATGTACTCTAAGAGAATTCAAAATTGATATTTTAAATCTCCATCTCCTTCCTTGTTTGAAATAATGCTTATTTTAAACAATTATGAGCTTTTATTACAGTAGTATAGTAGTAGTAGTAGTATAGTAGGTAAGTATACCATATTTTTTCAAAAAGTTATTGGCAAAATTACTTAATTTCTTTCATTAAATTAATTAAAATAATTAATGATATGAAATTGAGATATGATTACTTAAAGTATATTTATGTTTATGAGTTAAAGCCTCATTAAATTGGTACAATCGATTAGAAATTTCAAGTGTAAATTTACTAATCAATAACTGGTGTCGGTATATAGGTTCTAATAAATATATGGTAGTAGGTAATCAAAATGAAAAAGTAACGATTACTTCTGTAAATTGAGTAATCAGTACTTCGGATCCTACTGAGGAACGATTACAAGTAAATAGTTACTTCCCATCCATCACTGCTGCAAACCAACAGTGTCGCTGGCCTCGACATTGAATACAACGTATTTTGTTCTTATTGGCTTAGAATGATGGTGTGTATAAACTCATTTCTGTGCATATTTTTTTACGAGCATCTTCTCATTTATATCACTTGGATTTTTTTGACCTCCGGCATTCAAATAGCAAACTTATGTAGTTTTCCAGATGAATATAATTATACAATTTTTTTTATGTCTATAGAAATGTGTAGTACGTTTTGAAAAAAAAAGGGATTTGTTTTTAAATAATTCTGAACTTGTTGAATATACTTGAAAACTTTTCAAATGAAACAAACTTTAGTTTCAATAATAACTAAAAAATATAAATAGTAGTGTTGTTCACATAAAAATATAATCTGTAATTTATGAGCATTTTACTTATAAAGATATAGAAATCAGTTCACATGCATTTGCCTTAAATAAAATAATGTAAAATAAATACAACTAATTACAACAAGACTTTGAAGTTCCAGATTGTTGTCTTCTGTCCACCATAACTCTGTCAATATGATCTCCTGGGTCTCTTCCTGCAGTTTTATCCAGGATGGCTTCTGCCAGTTCATTAAATGCTCTTTCAATATTTATATTAGCTTTAGCGGACGTTTCCATAAATCTTATGCTATGCTCACGAGCAATCTATAAAAAAAAAACTCAAATTCAGATAATTATCCAAATATACTACAGTACCTAGAGGTAAAAAATATGCAAAATATAAAAATAATCATCATATATAATGATAATTTTTTTATGGATAAATATTGTAGTAAATCATCTTTAGTTTCTATATGGTCCCGAGACTCACTCTTACCCTCAAGGGGTGAAAATCACATTAAATTTAAATATTTAATATTTGAAAAAGTATTGCTGATTTATTTTTGAAAAGTAGTATATTTATGTATGTTTTTGGGATCGCTGATTACAAATCTGAGGTCAAAATAAAAAAAATTCAAAATGGCGGCTCCAATATCGCAGGTGAAAAAGACCCCTTACAAATCTTATGGAAAATTGGCTTACGGTGAAATTGGCCCAAATTTTGATATGTTGTTCTACTAATCCAGTAAATCAAAAGTCTTAATGGGCACGAGTCCCAGAAACACACCCTTCTACCTATTTTTGCTCTCTATTGGGGTGAAAAGCGCTCGTATTCATTTAACAACTACATTTTTCTAAAAAAATATTTGTATCTTTCAGCGTGGTAAAAAACCCCAGTCGTAGGATCCGACTTACATTTAGACCTTTCCACCCTTTTCCACCCCTTCCGGGGGGTGAAAATCGCTTTCATGGCTGCATAACGGTATCTTTGTTCCAAAAAAAATATGAAACTGCTCAGTTGAACAAAGAACCTTAAAAGACGGTGCAAAAATCACTTTGAGTACCTCCTAACGCTTTTCCACCCCTTCCGGGGAGTGATTCTCAATAAAGCAGCTGCACAGCGATAGCACATCTCAAAAGAGGTACAGCAATGACTCTGAGCCAGTCTCTAACCGTTTTCCAACCCCTCCGAAGGCTGAAAATGACTTTCACTGCTGCACAGTGGTATACTTTTACCCTCGCGAGGGCGGAAAATGGTTAGGAGCAGAGTAATTGCTACACCTTTTTTTTTGAGAAGTAGTATTCATCTCAGTGGTTCCATAACTTTTTGCCGGAAAGGCAGAGAGGTGAAAGCCATTTTCATCCCCCGTAAGAGGTGGAAAAGCGTTAGGGGCAGTGTTACCAATTGGTGGGTATTTACCCGAATTGCGGGGATTTTAGTGATGTGTGGGTATTTTGGTGAGTAATGGCTTCATGTGGGTAAAATGCGGGTATTTTGAGATCTGGCACCAGTAAGCCTAGACATACTGGAGTGTGCTCGCAAAGGGGGTGAAGCTCGCATCCGCAGGTTCTTTGTCTCTGCTGCCTAATACATAGTTTAATAAGTGCGAGGGAGACACAGAACCTTTCCACTATTGTTCGAGTTCACTCCATTGGCTATTTTCTTTCGTGCTCGTTCAAAGTGAACACAATCAGTAAGCAACCAATAGAGATTAAAGATTTCAAAAATACCTCGATTTCAGTGGCTGCTTAGTGATTGCAATCAGTTCGTTCTGCATGAAAGAAAACAGCTATTATATTTAGAGCTCACTGGCTGGCTCTGTGTCAGAGTTCTGTTATTTTTTTTAATAGTTTATAAAGCGTTCTATATTTATATAAAAAATACCCATTAAATTATGTTTATATTGTTTTTTCATATTCCCATTCCTTCGTACGAACATCACTACTAAACCGGCAAAAATTTTTAGCACCAAACCAAGCCACAAGAAACAAAAAAAATACAATGCCTATCTGTTTTTCTAGTGTGGGTATTTTAGTGGGTAATTTCATGTAGTTGGCGGATAATGCGGGTATTTTCTTTGTGATTTTGCGGGTATTTAAAATCTACTCGTTAGCAACACTGGTTAGGGGGTATATCAAAGTGATTTTTGCACCGTCTTTTAAGGTTCTGTGTTCAACTGAGCAGTTTCATATTTTTTTGGAAAAAGATACCACTGTGCAGCCGTGAAAGCGATTTTCACCCCCCGAAAGGGGGGTAATTACAGTAACGAAATAGCGACATTTTAGTTAATAAAAATGTAACGACGCACATTGCTTCGGTCATGACTTCTTTGTTTTTATGATACAGAAACAAACAAAGAATAATTTTAAAACTTGATTAATTATCAAGTGCCCTATTGTGGCTCTCTTCTATTCAATCTGTTCATCAATGGTGTCTCGTGTCTATTAGAAACAGTACTTTTTTTATGTTTGCCAATAATTTTAAAATGTTTAAGTCCATTTGACCTACATCAGACAAAGAATTAAATTACAAGCAGAATTAGTGGTGTGCTCAAAATAGTACAAACATTACAACAAAATCCATGAAAATGCTAGAATTTATTAATAAATTGATCAATCAATATAATAATATGCATTATGAGGATAATAATTAATTAAAATACAAAAATTTAAGCGAAAACAATTTTGATGCTATTAAAATTAATCGTATGTCATGCCAGTTTAAATTCATTAAATTCCATAGATGTCAATTTTCTTTATGATTGTTATGTATATACATGTGAATAAATAAATATTATTGTAAAATAATAATTAAGGAAGATTACACTTTCTATTCTTACTATATTAATGTTTTATATACCTTTTTTATGTATACTTTTTATGGACATGTAGATTGCGCCGTCCGCAACTCATTGTACAGTGAACCATTAAATAGTAAACGTCTCAAATTAGATGTGTATTTTATTTCACCGAAGTTTCTCTAAATAATATAAAAATTTATCCATATTTATCGAAAATACGTAACAGTGGCGACGAGGTTTTCTGTATTCATAGTAATTTAATTAGAGAATATCGTAGATTCGATTGTAGTGAAATTTAAAAGTGAAACCACGTGCATCATGGCTCCACCACCGCCTCCTGTCGTATCCAATGTAATCGGACATTTAAGAGAATTCGACTCAAATTCTAGTGATTGGGCAATATTTTTACCACGTTTAAAGAACTATTTCGAAGCTAATGAGATTGAAACGCAAGAAAAGAAACGTTCCATTTTTTTAAACCTGTTAACAGAAGATGCCTATAGACTAATTTTTAACTTGTGTGTTCCTGAAAAACCCGAACAAAAAACTTCGACCAGTTAGTGGAGATTTTTAACAAACATTTTGGGTCTGCAACGTCCGTGCATGTAGAGAGGTCAAATTTCCATGATGCGAGGAAGTTATCAGGGGAGACAGTCAAAGATTGGGCTGCGAGAGTGCGTAGCTTAGCGGTGAATTGTGAATTTGGAACTGAATTACCAAATTTCCTGTGCAACAAGTTCATTTATGGTATGGACAAGGGGTCACAATCAAGGACAAGCTGTTCGAAGAAAAGGTTAACATTAAATTTGACGAAGCCATCCGTATAGCGGCAAATAAGGAAGCCGCCATTAAAGGTGCGAATGTTTCACCAGTTTTCATAAAGGAGGAGCCACTCCATCATGTACGCAGTTCCGGATCCAGAGGTACACAGCGTAGAGGAAGTTCGTCACAGTTCAAGGCGCAGGCTCCATGTGACGTTTGCGGAAGAAGAAACCACACATCGACAAAATGTCAGTATCGTGAATGTTTCTGTCATATCTGTCATGGTAAAGGTCACCTTGCCCCGGTATGTCCGCAAAAATTTAATAAAACTCAAAATAAAGGAGTAAAAAATAAAAATCAAAGAAATTTAGGAAAAAATGTTCATAATTTCATGGATGAAAATAATTTTTTGTTTACTGTTGCAAATTCAACAGAAACTAATGGTAATAGTAACCCATTTGTTATTGAAATTTATATTGAAAATAAAACGTATCAATTCCAAGTTGACACGGGGGCAAGTATAACCTGTATATCACATGATTTTTATATAAATAATTTTTCAAATTTCTCTTTACACAGTACTAATAAAGAATTATATGTTTATACGGGACAGAAAATTAAACCCAAAGGTAGTTTAAATTTAACTATTACTTTTAAAAAGATCAGAAAAAATTTAGAAATTTTTGTAATAGAGAAGGGTGGCCCGCCAATACTTGGCAGGGATTTTTTAAAATTATATAATTTGGGATTATCTGAAATTAATTTTTTCTCTAATGATTTTCACATTAATAATATCACAGAAAAATATAAAAAGTTGTTTGAGCCAGGATTAGGCACTTTTAATAAAGGGGTAGCTAAAATTATATTAAAAGATGATACTATAGCACCAAAATTTTTCAGAGCAAGGCCCATTCCATATGCCCTAAAAACCAAGGTAGAAGATGAACTAAATCGATTGTTGGAGCTGGAAGTAATTTCGCCGGTGGAATATTCTGAATGGGGAACACCAGTGGTGCCGGTCGTAAAACAAAATGGCGCAATTCGACTCTGTGGAGATTTCAAGGTTACCATAAATCCATATTTGGAAATAAATCAATATCCGTTACCTCGCGCCGAGGAGTTGCTTGCAAAATTAAGCGGAGGTATTGAATTTTCTAAATTAGATTTAACTAATGCTTATCAACAAATATTACTTGATGAAAACTCAAAAAAATATGTAACTATTTCGACACATAAGGGTCTGTTTTCTTACCACCGCCTCCCTTTTGGAGTAGCTTCAGGTCCAGCCATTTTTCAAAAAACAATGGATTCTTTATTACAGGGTTTAGAAGACATTTTAATAACAGGCTGTAATAAAGGGGATCATTAAAAAAAATTAGAAAATGTTTTAGAAATATTACAAAGTTCTGGATTTAAAATAGCTATTGAAAAATGTTCATTTTTTCAAGACTCAGTAAAATATCTTGGTTATGTAATAGATAAGGAAGGATTGCATCCCAGTGAAGATAAAATTTTAGCAATAAAAGAGGCCCCTGTTCCTCAAAATATTACCCAGTTAAAATCATTTTTAGGATTAGTAAATTATTATGGCAAATTTTTTAGAAATGTATCAACAACATTGCATCCCTTAAATAATTTATTGCGAAAATCGGTCAAGTGGTTTTGGTCAGAGGAATGCAACAAAAGTTTTAATTATATTAAACAAAAATTAGCATCTGATGATGTGTTAGTACACTTTAATCCTAATTTACCTATAAAATTAATAGTGGATGCTTCCCTATACGGGATTGGAGCTTTAATTGTTCACGTTTTTCCAAATAAAATGGAAAAACCCATTGCATACGCTTCACGTACCCTAAGTAAAAGTGAAAAAAACTGGTCGCAGATTGAAAAAGAGGCCCTGAGCATAATTTTCGGATTAACCAAATTCAATTTATATCTTTATTATAATCATTTCACTTTAGTTACCGACCATAAACCTTTATTAGCTATATTTAGCCCTAACAAAGGCATACCTCAATTTTCTGCCAATAGATTACGTAGATGGGCCATAATATTACCTAGCTATACATATTCGATTGAATATACGAAGTCGGAAAAAAATAAAGCCGATTTTTTGTCCAGGTTACCTTTAAATTGCTCAGAAAGTGAAAATGTTGACGATGGTTTTTTAGAATATTCAAATTATTTTTTATCTGGAAATGAATGTCAAATTAAAATTGCAGATGTTGAGGAAGCAACAAGAAGTGATGTATTTTTTAAAAAAATAATTAAGTTTGTTAAATCCGGCAAGTGGCCAGCATTTACACATAAAATAGAAAAATATCAACCGTTTTTATTAAAAAGATATGAACTTACTGTGGAAAGTAACTGTTTAATTTGGGATAATAGATTAATTATTCCAGAACTATTACGTAAAATTGTGTTAAATCAATTACATTTTACTCATTTAGGAATTGTTAAAATGAAGGGTATCGCTAGGACTTATTTCTGGTGGCCAAATATGAATAAAGAGATAGAATATTTAGCAAATTCGTGTGAATCATGTAATTTAAATAGTCCAAGTCCGGAAAGGGGGGAATTGTGTGTCTGGACATGGCCAGAAAAAGCATGGGACCGAATTCATGTAGATTATTGCGGTCCAATTAATGACAAAATGTTTCTTATCGTCACAGATGCTCATTCCAAATGGCTAGAAGTATTTGTAATGAAATGTTGTACGACGCAAGCTACCATTATTGAATTAAGGTATACTTTTGCAAGGTTTGGCCGTCCAAAACAGTTGGTCTCGGATAATGCTAACAATTTTAGTTCACACGAATTTAACTTACTTTTAGAGCAAAATGGCATAGAACATTTATATTCACCCCCATATCACCCTCAATCGAATGGGGCAGCGGAGGCAAATGTAAAAACTGTAAAAAAAGCTTTGAAAAAAATCTTCATTTTCAAATAAAAGCAAGGACATTGATTTACTATTATCTAATTTTCTTTATGATTATAGAAATTCAGTACACTCCACCACTGGTGTAACTCCTTCTGAAGTGATGTTCAGACATAAAGTTAACGATCGCTTTAGTTTATTGTCTCCCAGCAATATTATAAAAAACAATGTTGAGAAAAGTCAGAAACAACAAAAAAAATATTACAAGGGTCATCGAGAAATTAAATTTAATATAGGTGACATTGTTTTAGCTAGAGGTTATAAGGTAAATAAAATATTTTGGTGTAAAGGTTATATTAAGCAAAGGTTAGGGAAAAATATGTATTTAGTAGAAATACCAGAGATAAACACCATCTGGAAACGTCATATTGACCAGATAAAACCATTTTTTTATAATAATTGTGAAATAAAACAAGGTACACTTCCGGTAACACCTATAGAGCAATCTTGCTCAAGTTTACCAGATGAAGGTGTGTCTAATAGACCCAAACGTAATGTTAAACAAATAGATAGGTTAGTTTATAGTTGAGATATTAGATAAGTTTTAGCTAAGATGTATTACAATAAGTTTTGTTTCTTTTAAGGGGAGAGATTTTATGTATATATATGTGAATAAATAAATATTATTGTAAAATAATAATTAAGGAAGATTACACTTCCTATTCTTACTATATTAATGTTTTATATACCTTTTTTATGTATACTTTTTATGGACATGTAGATTGCGCCGTCCGCAACTCATTGTACTGTGAACCATTAAATAGTAAACGTCTCAAATTAGATGTGTATTTTATTTCACCGAAGTTTCTCTAAATAATATAAAAATTTATCCGTATTTATCGAAAATACGTAACAATGATGAAATTGTAAGTAATATAAATGGAGTAGGTAGTAATACTACTTTGTGATAGATCCTATAAAGATTTTGTAAAGTGTACAGAAGTTGAATTAAAACAAAAGAAATGGGAAACCTTTAACAAGCAAAGAAATGATGTTGTTAATTTATTAAATAAAAAAAGGGTAAATATTATTATGAAAAAATTGATATGTATAGAAATAACCCAAATGTGGAAAATATTATTTAAAATATTGTCTTAAACATGAACCGACAATATGGTGTTTAAAGGTCAAAATTTATTATATTAAATATAAGCGTTTCGTAGAAATTGTGATCACAAAGTCTTTACAGAACTTTTTATATATTTGTTTTTAATTAGACGTTATGCCGATAATTTACATCTTAATAATAATTGAAAATACTAACTGTTTGTTGAAAACATATTAAAGATAAAATTGAAAATGGAAATAGTTTCAAAAAAAAATTTGCAATTTGATACTTATTTGATACAAAGAATTCTAACAATGTTAAAGGATAAAAATATGAGATATATATATAAAAAAAAATCAGATAAAAATTTTATTTGCGACACTTATCTGGAATTCTCAGTGAATAAAAGTAGTGACTCCAAGTGAGGGATGATGATGGTGAAATCCAACCCATATTGATGTAATCGCTGACTTCTAGATGAACCCAATTTTAAGTCAAGAAGTTCCCAGTACCATGTTCGACGCTTCCAGAAATTCCATAAGGACAAATCACATCTATTCTACCATACTATCGTCGCAATCTCCGTAAAAAGTTGTCCTAGACTAATATATATACATTCCATCTTCTAATTACGTAGAGGAGAAGAAAGACAACCCCAATGGATGGTTAAAAAAAAATTAAAGTTTCCAACCAAAATTAAAATAAATGCATATCTACGATGTACATCCAAAATTAGAAGATTTGCATCCAAATTTAAAAGATTTGCATCTAATATTAGAAGATTTGCATCTAACTTTAGAACCCTGGAAAGAAATGAAGTGTAAGCGTGACTTGTTGCAAAATGGCCGTTGCCAAATCTAAGTTACAAAAAAAATTATTTCTTTATAAATTACTTACGGATTAAACCGGTGAAAAACAATTAGGCCTGCTTCATGTTAAAGAAGAGGGACTATCAACCCTTTCGATGTCGAAGTCGTAAAAAGAAACTTAATGAGAACACATCACTCAAAAATTTAGTAAACAAATCGAAGTACTAAGCTTCAAGTACGGAGAAATTTCGTTCTGACTTCCCTTTATTTTTAAATCGTGTCGTCTCTTTACCCTTTCCACTCTTAAAGCTAAGTTAGGATACCAGCTACCTTGAGTACAGCTTAGACGTGACTCTGGTTGCATACCGTTGTGTTTGTTTATGAAGTAAATTAAAGAAACAATAATTGAAACTTCCGCGGTTTTTCACGCTTGAGTTAAAATGTTATAATTTATAAAACAGTAATATGCATGCTACACAGCATGGTGCATTTTTTATAATTTACAACTAAACCAATTATTATTTACCAAAAAAATATTCGAAAAAATAGTAATATGCGTAGATATGGATTGCAAAATGATTCGTAAATATTCGTAACTGAAACACTCTCCCCATTTTGCAACAATCCCCGACGTCGGCAGCTCGATAAAATTTGCAATTAATAATTTGTTGCCAAATTTTTACTATCAAAATAAAATTAACATCGCTGCAAATTTTACATCGAACTCTGTAGACGTTGTTGAAAGTATATTCGAATTTGCAACTCTTCATGTGAGTGGCATATTGTTGTTAATGTTTTAAATGGTCTAAAAGTTTTTACAACTGCAAAAATTACTCTAGATTTGATTCATCAGGGTCAGTGTGCTCGGTGCTTTGCAACTTCTTTCAGGATAAACAATAATATAATATTTGAACATTATGTTCAAATATTATTCTTTTGGTTGGAATAGTTCTCCACACACAAGCGAAAAAATTTCCAAAGGCTCATGTTTGTATCTAAATGTATAGAAAAAAAAATCGGCAGCTACTGGAAGCGGCTGGAACCTCCCCACCCGGTGAATCTTTGAAGCCGAAAAGAGCACTAAACAATATGAACGATCTCACTTAATTAAATTTATTAAGTTGAAATATTTTTTTCATATTAATTCAGAAAAAAAAGTCTTGCATGGCGAGTGTGAGGCTGGACAGGGTAGGTCCGGTTTGGCTTGGAGAAAAATAGAAAAGTAGCTCCTGTCTTCTATAGGCAGGCTTAAAAACTAGGTTAAAATTTTAATGTGTCCACATGGATCTAAAATCAATATAAAAATAAACACAATACTATAAAAACGTTCGTAGGCAAGAGCACTTAATAATTTTGATTGTTGATACGGGAAACAACTAAACGAAAAAAACCTGTTCGTTGGTAATGGGATGGATGGCAGGGATGGCCATCTTTGGAAAAAACCATATAACTCTTGGTGGACAGCTTCCCTGCCAGATGTAGCCAGGGTAGTGTTCATGGTGGATGTTTGAGTTGGTATATTTTGTTTTATCTTTTGGCCTCGACCGATTTTTCACTAAATCGGTCGGGAAAGTGATAGCTGTCAAATTTTTGCTTCCAATGTTTCTCTGGGAATTTGGTTTTTGAAAAATGTTTATGTTGGTACAATGCCTTGTTTTTAGGTTATGTAGTACTATTTTTAGGTTATGTTGCCGGAAGAATTTCCGGCGGGATGCCGGAAGTAGCGGAAATGGTTTTTAAAATATAATGTCACTGTCACTTTCAAAGTTTTATTGGAAAAAACTCACCGAAAGCGTTCCGGTGAGGTTGCTTACACTTGCAGGGCTTGTAAGCGGTTCAGGATGACCTCTCACACCATCCGTGGGCTTTATAAACGTCGAAAAAACTTGCAATCTCTCGAGGCACTTGACACGTCAAAAATACAGTCTGCTCGCTTTAACACACTAGCAGAGAACTTATACCACAGATGGACCCGTAGTAGGAATTTTCCTTTGAGTCCATTTAATAAAATTTGACATTTTTCTGAAAATTTGACATTTTTCTGAAGTGACATTTTTTCGAAAATTTGACATTTTTCTTAAGTGACTACTCCGAACATGACAATTTTCGAAAATTCGACATTTTTCTGAAAAGTGACATTTTTTCGAAAATTTGACATTTTCCTGAATTTTTGACATTTTTTTCGAAAATTTGACATTTTTCTGAAGTGACATTACTCCGAAAATTTGACAATTTTCAAACATTTGACATTTTTCTGAAAGGTGACATTTCTTCGAAAATTTGACGTTTTTTCGAAAATTTGACATTTGATATATATTCTGAAAAGTGACATTTTCCCGAAAATTTGACATTTTCCTGAATTTCTGACATTTTTTTAAAAAGTGACATTTCTTCGAAAATTTGACATTTTTCTGAAAACTGACATTTTCCCGAAAATTTGACATATTTCTGAAAAGTGACATTTCCCTGAAAATTTAACATGTTTTCGAAAATTTGACATTTTTCTGAAAAGTGACATTACTCCGAAAATTTGACGTTTTCCTGAAAATTTGACATTTTTTAAAAATTTGACATTTTTCTGAAAAGTGACATTTCTCCGAAAATTTGATATTTCTTGGAAATTAAAAAAAAAATTCGTGACGTCTTGTAGAAATATTTTTTTGATATCATCAGTTCGCCTGTTATAAGAATTTTATGTTTTTATGACGTCATCAGTGTATTTTTAATTCACTCGTATTCCATCCATCTACAATTTTCCACCTACGTTTCAAACTTTAATTGGATGTTTCCAATAGTTAAGTCGATATCTGCACCAGTTTCTAAAAATTTTTCTTATTTGTGACGTCATGTGGACGTAGGTGTATTATTAATTCACTTGTATTCCGTCCGTCCACAATATCCACATTTCAAATTTTAATTGGATGTTTCCAATCGTTAAGTCAATATCTGTACCAGTTCACCTGTTGTAAGAATTTGTCTTGTTTGTGACGTCATGTAGATGTAGGTGTATTATTAATTCACTTTTATTCCGTCCATTTACAATATTTCCACCTATGTTTCAAATTTCAATTCAATAACTCCAACCGTTAAGTCGATATCTGTACCAGTTCGTCTGTTGTAAAAATTTTTCATTTTTGTGACGTCATGTAACGTAGGTGTATTATTAATTCACTCGTAATCCGCCCGTCTACAATATTTATACCTACGTTTCAAATTTCAGTTCGATATCTTCAACCGTTCCCGAGTTATCAGCCGAAATCACTGAACACCTCTGTCATTATTAGAATATCACCCTGTACATTGCACTGCTTTGAGGACAAAAAAACTATATATTTCACTTGGCGGAGATAGTATCAAATATAATTTGGGCATATGGGAAAAATCGAAATTTTGTGTTGAAACGTATATACCAGCGAAACCATTAATCCTACAGACATGTTTTGAAAAAGCAAATTCATCATCATTTTATTGTCTTTCTAATAGATTCCTACTACTTTTTTGCTAAAATCAATATTTATCTAGATATTCGCAAGAGAAGAGAAAAAAACACGTTTCCTTGGAAAATGTAAATTTCCACTTGTTTCGTTCCTAACGTCCTTATTTTTTGTCTTAGGTCAAAAAATAAAAAATAATTTTTTGTAGCATTAAATTCTCTACATATTCGTTAGGGCAAAGTATTTTGGCCTAGGGACCGCCGTTTAAGAGTTATGGAGATTTAAAGAGAAAAACTTCGAGATTTTAGACGAATTTCAAAAAGTCTCCACTTTGGCCGACCGTTAATATTTCGAATGCGGCAAAACGTTCCTGACATTATGTAGTTTTCCTTAGGGAGTTTTTATTTTTGAGCTATCTCTCACAGTTTCCGAGTTACAGATGAAAAACCGTTTTCAGAGTTGCGACATCCGAGGGTAAATTTTGGTCGAAAACACGACATCTAAATTTACTCGTATTTTAAAAAATACGATACCGCGACGGCCGTACTATGTAGCGATGGAAAGAGAAAGACTTGTAGTTGATCCGCATCGTAAATTGCATGTCGAAATTCGAAAATTCAGCTCGGCACGAACGAATCAAAAGTGACATTTTTGCAATTTTTCGTTTGACGTTTCTCGATCGCGAATTTGTGTTAGAAGAGTGTCCATCTTCCATCTCGATCCGCCGCAAAAAAAGAGATAGACAGTCTTTGCGCGTTAATAACTAATTAACCGTAGATAATTAGTCGTTCGGAATGTCGCGTTGAGATGTAGAATTTCACTCTCGTCAGATCAGTACAGTTCCGATTCCGTCAATAGTCTCTAAAAAAAGACTTTGCGGCTGCAAATTTGCAAAGAGCAAGGGGTACAGCCCTGTATTATTTTGTGGTATACATTCTCTGACACGTCTATCGAACGTTAGGTTAGACCATAGATAAAATATATATATTATTATATAGATGGTTATCTTCCTGTTAATAATTCTATGACAGTTTGCATGCAGCGCTTTGTGGGTGGTACCGTACTAAATTAATAGCGGGAAACTTTGAAAATCTTATATCCTTAAATTTTACTTTGTATTTTATAATAATAAAAAAAAAACAACACTAACTGTGTAATATATTTTATTAGCTAACTAATACATACATGAAAATAAATTATTTTTTGGGTTTTTTATATTTTACAAACCTATTACACTCCATTAATCTAATTTTGTTATAAAAAAGTTTAGGTTTATGTGCATCTAGTCCTTTTAAGGAATTGTTTACATTTTTAGTAAATACATGTATATAAAAATCTAAGAAATAATTAATAAATATTTCAGATATATTATGTTTGGTACAAGTCTTCTATGTTAAAAAGTAAATAAAACCCTTTAAAGTATGGATCCAATTTTTAATCGAAGGGGGAACTGATTGTTTATTTTCTTTATGGAATTTTATATTTCGTAACACTTTGACTGCTTCATACCAAAATTCAATACGATCCGAGTTTTCTTTCACAGCACTTCTTATTTATTTCCCTTTTAATTGACACTATCAAATAATTTGTCTATAAATAAATAGAAGAAAATCTGCAGTGCCCTCGGCCTCCAGTAAATCTTTCAGCCCTGAAATTAATTGTAACAAATTAATATACTGTGTACTTTCTTATTTTTTAAGCAATGACCATGTTGGGCACATTAAATTGTAGACATTTTTAAGGGCTTTAAACACGCATACAGAGTGATTTAAAAAATATATATTATAGATTGTTTTTTTATATTACTATTTCTGCTGTTTATGACAACTCCGAAGTTCAACTATTGCCTATGCTAGAAAATTGCTACAAAAATATAACCTTACCTCTTCATCTAAACATGGGAATCGATGCATTACAGTTTGTTTATATGCATTATAACAAGAAGAAACACAAAACTTAAACACCATTATAGAAGATATTTTATTTTTTTAGCAATGAACACCAATGTAACTCCGAGAGTAAAACACTTACGAGAAATGTAAATAATGTCAACCTGTCAACATAGAACAAATGTCAAAATCAAATTCAAATCCCGAAACCGCGAAAGCGATTGAAGCGACAAGTGCGTGGTACCAGGTACTAAACACTGTTTGACCTTCGCCGTATAAGATAAATATCTATATAATATATATATTTTTTCTATGGGTTAGACTATAAAATTTATCTTACACAAGAAGCATGTTATTTTGTTTTTTATTTTTTTTCACGGAAACCAAATTGAAAAAGTGCAAGTGTGATATATCGTTGAAATCGGAATTTTTACTGCTTTTCAATGGTTTAATTACAAATTGTAAGTAATCATAAAATAAACAACTTGTTGTGCTAAAGCGGCACTAAACGTAATCCGATCTCAACCAAAACCTTTTCAGATCTTCTGGAGCACTAAAGAAACCCTCATGCAAAGTTTCATCCAAATCCATTTCGTAGCTTCGTCGCTATCGTGCTAACATACATACACATACACACACACACACACACACACACACACACACACACACACACATACACACACACAGACATTTTTCAAAAATAACTTTTTTGGGTTCCTGGGACCTCAAAACGTAAAGATCTGATGTTATCTCAATTTTCGATTTTGGACTAAATGTAGTAACCTCCCACAATTTTATTGTGGGGAGGTTAATAAGCTCAATAGCCACAGTGAAGAAACTAATTTTAATTCAATTAATGTAAGTTTTATTATTTACCATGCTAATGTACAAGGTTTTAAATAATTCTTATTTAATCAAATCTAGTAATTTTTGCAGGCGTGTTGTAAAAACTTTTAGACCATTTTGCAGCATTCTGATTATAAAAAATGTTTGCAAATTTTATCAAGCTGCCGATGTCGGGGGTTGCTGCAAAATGGAGAGCGTGTTTCAGTTACGAATATGGTCATTTGCAATCCATATCTACACGTTAGTATTTTTTCGAATCTTTTTTCGATAAATAATAATTGACTTAGTTATAAATTATAAAAAATGCACCATGCTGTCATCGGTCAGAGTTGCAAATTCATGTAAGGCGATTTTAGCAAGTACACTGTATTTTTGCAAGCATGTTAATATTTTTTTTGCAAAATTAGATAAAACAATGTTAATTAATGACAATTAATTATTATGTCATAAGTTGCTGCAAATTTAACTTCATATTTTAAATACTGTAATACAAATTTTATCAAATTTGCCGCAATGTTACATTATTTTTCGTCGAGATATTGTTTAATTTAAATTCTCGCGATTTTAACAATGTTGCCGACCTTGAATCGAATTGAAAAATTTTATAGTTTCATTTCAGTTGGTACTTCATCACACGACAAAGTTTAAAAAATGTTAGAATTAACTTTAAATGTTTTCCTCTATTGATTGGCCTATTAATTAGTACACGCAAATTAGATTAAAAAAACACTGAATAGGAGAAATAATTTATAAAGCAATAATATTTGGGATGCGTACTCTAGATAAGAGTTAGAAATAGATACCCGAAAAGTTCCTCCCCAATTTAGGGGTGGAACGTCCTTTTTTTTTTGCAAAAAAACACCCCCAATGGGGACTTAACGCTGGTTTTTTACTTTTATCTTGTAAACCGTTTGTCGGAAGAGAAAAAAGTATAGGAAATAAAAAATTTATCGTTAAATTCTGCATAAAAAAATGTTCATTAACCTTGTAGCTTATCTTCACCTATTTCAACAGAGGGGTAGTTTGGGGCGCAGAGGTAAAAATCGATCCTATTCCATGTTTCACAGCGAATATCTTAAAATCGGTTACTTTAACAAGAAAAATGCTCAGGAATAAATTTGTAGAGCGGAATTTTCTCTATAAGATGCATATATATATAGAGCGAGTTTTGACGCAAGTGATTTTTATGAATTTTCCCCTTTTTTCCACAAAGCTGTGTTTTTCAATTTGAGCTCGTTTTCACACCACCCACGGGGTAGAGCTCTCGGTGCATTTTTTTAAAGGTGGTTTCCCCTGTAGGCCTATTCCACTAAAATTCTTTCCAATTTTACTCATCGACGAACTCATCTTCGAATTCGGAATTTAAACTCGTTGCTCATGGCAATTAGTGCACATTGTTGAGCAGCGCAATCCAACTTTAACACAGCTGCATCGTTTTGCAGCTGCAGGATATTAGCTTTAGGGCGGAAATTGGTGCCGGTAACTCGGTGGTATAAATGGGTGCTAAAAAGTTGCCTACTTTCTTCCAACCTCATTCCGTTGGTTCCAAGTTTTCTCCTCGCCAAGCATGAATTTGGAGAAATACTCTGTAAGAATGTTAACGTAATGCCTCAGATGTTGGTGGCAGTCTTGGTAGAATCCTGGCAGTACTAGATTGACTGACTAACTTATTGAAGATAATGAATCTTTGATGATTCAAAGATGTCTCTTTTTTGGGGGCTTTGTAAACTGTTAGAGCGAATTGCTCTCCAGCACTTGTAATTTATTTTTTCGTTGAGCTACCGTTGTTGAATATACGGACAACCTCTTCGAGATCTTTTCTTTTATTGATGCATTCCACCGTTTGCACTTTTCCTTTACCAAAGAAAGCTGAAGTGGTACTGAACGCGTGGCCAAACAAAACTGTCTCCTTGCAGCTTTTTAAAACTTCCGAGGACTGCAAGTCACGAGAACTGTAAGCTTTATTTTTTATTTCTTCCTGAGCCTCTCTTAAGATACAGATATCTTTGTCTTCAGGTGCAAGAGCGATGATCAATATCTTGTCCGACGATGACCACTGTATCGTTTTCATGAGATTCATTTAAGGCGGTTTGAACTATGAGTATGTCAGCATCGTCTACAGCAGTAATTGTTTTGATTCCCTCGTTTTTAAATCTCTCCACCAATTGCGAAATAAACCGTTCCTTGTTTGTAAGATTGTTTATCATTTTATTTTGCATTTCAGTCAGTGGCGCGCGTTCTCATTGAAAATAATTTCCGGTGAAATGGGTTTCAAAAGTCGCTACTGCAGGCATTGTCAGCATATCCGTCAGTAACTACAATCACTTTTTGGCCGTAATGATTACGAATAAAGCGGACATAGGCTGTATAAACTTCATCAAATTGCCGCCATCAACAATGAACTGGCAATCGGAAAAATCTATTGGCCTCTCTCATACAGCATTGAAAATATCATACAGAGACGATTTCTTAGTTTTTCTCATTAACCCTTTCTCATCGAAGAGAGAAGGTGGAATTGAAGCAAGCTCAAAATTGAAACATGACTTCAAATCTTCTTTTGAGTGAACAGTACAGAGATTATCCTCTGAGTGTTTTATTTTTCTCGTTACATTTTGTCAAATTCAAACCTCAAAAACTTTTTTATTTCAAATGGAACACCTTGTATTCTTTTACATCAAATTATGTTAAATTAAATTCCCCTTTTTCTAGTATAAGCATTGTAGGGGGTAAAGTTACAACTTTTCGAAATATTGGCGATTTTCTTAAATGTCCAAGAATTTTTAGTAAAAATTACCATCAACTTACCCATGATTAGAAACAATCTGTTCGGATGCTGTTAGCGCAAAATAGGTGAGGATAAGCTACAAGGTTAATACGACATTTTTATGCAGAATTAAACAATTTTTTTATTTCCTATACTTTTTTTCTCTTTCAACGAGCGGTTTACAAGATAAAAGTGAAAAACCAGCATTAGGTCCCCGTTAGGGGTAGTTTTTTGCAAAAATAAAGACGTTCCTAAATTGGAAGGGAACTTTTCGGGTACCTCTTTCTAACCCTATCTAGAGTACACATCCCAAATATTATTACTTTATAAATTATTTCTTCTAAAATATCTAATTTACGTGGACTATATGTAATGTATCAGTTTAACTCAAACAAACTGTCACAACTACAAAAACTTCAAAATCGTGGAATGAGGATTATATTAAGAAGCAACAAATTAATTTAATGTTGAATGCTTTACAATGGCTCTCTGTTGGTTAAAGGTTATTTTGTTTTACTACGATCTTGATATACAAAATATTAAACAATCTAGTGCCTTCGTATTTTCAAAACTATGTTATTCTTCATTCTGATATATATCATCACTTTACCCGTAATAATAACAACTTATACATTGCTAGAACTAATTTTAAGTACCACGAATTCCCTGCTTTTTAAAGGTTTTGATGAGTTTAATAAATTACCTAATTACATTAAAACAAGTCCATCTATCACTGTTTTAAAAAATTAACTAATGATATATAGCAAAAATGTTTTATCATAAAGTGTGAGGTCTGTCAATTGTCAAGATATATTCACTATTTTAACTTAGTAGTGTAAATATTAAATTGTATAGTATATATGCATAACGTAAAAATGTTGATTTTTAACTTATTGTATTGGTTATTTATCGTATTTTGTATTTTTTTGTAATTCCATTTTTTTGTATTATTAGAAAATTTCTATTTAATAAGTAATATTTAATTAACCAAAACCAAAGCAAAATCAAACAAATTCTTAAGATGATATGCTTTTCACTTAGCTTTCAGGGAATATCATTCAGACATTGTAGATTGTCTAAGGGGTCGCTTGGGTTGGCCTTTCTTCACCTTGACCTAAAAGGTCTTTTGTGAAGACATACGGAACTTATTCAATCTTTTTATGAAAACTGATTTGTTTCGCTATTGACTGCCGTCAGTTATTTATTATGTTATTAAACATTAAGAGGAGACAACGCCAATCACAAAGTTTCATTGGTAAAGATAAAGCTGAAGTGGGGCGAAGGGTAGGCAGTGTATGGCTATTATAGAGCATCTGCACGTGACATCACAGCTAACCTCAAAAATATGTGTTTCTTAAAATTTAAGATTATTATGCAGCTATTATTAAAATTTCTGCCGGGTTCCGGTATTTTCAACTAAAATTTAATTCAGTGTAATGCTTATGAAGTTCTAAATACTTTGTCCTAATAAGATAGGACTCATTTTGTAGGTTGGAAATCGAACCTGTAATTAGAGTCTATTTTTATTAATCAACAATATTGTAAAAATTATTTACGTGAATTTTTAAATATTTGCTTGGAGCCAGTACGGCTCCAAGCTAAAAATGCATATACAAACATTAAAAATGAGAATAAACGTGAAAAACTTAAAATTTAAGATTATGTTGGTTACATGATGCAGATGCTGCTATAGGTGGCGCCATCTATTAGAAAGCACTGTACTAAAATTCTTGACTGGGAAAAAGCAGTTTTTGGCCAAACGGCTGGCGTTATTAAACTGAAAAAAGATGTTCTTGTAAGTAAATACACTTCTATTTTTAGCTAAAATTTGTTTATTACGAAGATTTCTCTTCACACGTAATAAACAAATTTTAGCTAAAAATTTTCTTCAGTAGAAGTGTAGTATTTATTTACTTACAAGAATATCTTTTTTTCAGTTTAATAACGCCAGCCGTTTGGCCAAAAACTGCTTTTTCCTAGTCAAGATTTTTAGTACAGTGCTTTTTAATAGATGGTGCCACCTACAGCAGCATCTGCATCATGTAACCAACATAACCTTAAATTTTAAGTTTTTCAAGTTTATTCTCATTTTTTATGTTTATATACGCATTTTTAGCTTGGAACCGTACTGGCTCCAAGCAAATATTTAAAAATTCACGTAACTAATTTTTCAATATTGTTGATTAATAAAAATAGACTGCTAATTACAGGTTAGATTTCCAACCTACAAAGAGTCCTATTTTATTAGGACAAAGTATTTAGAACTTCATAAACATTACACTGAACTAGATTTTAGTTGAAAATACGGGAACCCGGCAGAAATTGCTGCGTAATACTCTTAAACCTTAAGAAACACATTTTTGAGCTGTGATGTCACGTGCAGATGCCCTATAATAGCCACACTCTCTACCCTTCGCCCCAATTCAGCTTTAGCTTTACCGATAAAACTTTGTGATTGATGTTGTCACCTCTTAAATGAGGTATAGTGGCACTGTTACTCAGGCATTATGATTCATTTTTATTTTTGCGTTTATTTTAATGTGGTATAAATTATACATTTTATAAAGATATTTACTACTCTCTCTTGAACTATTAATTTTTATGTCATCTTTTATTATGTTATTTTTAGTTTTATTAACATATATTTTATAGTTTTAAGAATTTTTACAGTCTATGCATTTTTTGACTTGTAACTCGTATGTATACTAAACAAATAAATAAATAATTGTTCATTAAGCTGCCAAGTTTTCGTGTCAACTAAAAAAGTTCCATTTGTGTGGTCATGTGTGATGTCATTGCATCATAACTCAATCAAATAAAATTATAGGTGGTAGTTTTGCATCCAGTTTTTCGAGTTTCTTTTGGGAACATGGCTGTAATTCGGGATGCTTGATGGCCTACATATATGTTAAACTAACCCATTGTCTATCTACATGCAAAATTTTGTCGATCTGTTAACTGGTGTTTGCATGATTGCGCAACCATCAAACTCGCAAACACTTCATTTTTATACAGTGTGGCTACAATTTCGTGGACACAAGCCTGTATCTATGTTATTACTTGACGGATCGTTTTCTAATTTGGGCAGGCCACATATACCATGGTAGTGAATATTTAGAACCTAATAGAATACATTTTAATCATAGGCGTGCATTGCAGGAAATAAATAAAGGGGCAAATTTTTACGATTTTTTATTAGCGAATCGGATAGAAAAAAATCGATGTCATATTCTTATTTATCACTCTCGAAAACATACCTGAAACAAGTTTCATCCAAATCCTATGCAGGGTTGCTCAGAAAATAAAGAAATATTTCAATTTTCTTTCGTTATTCCCTTTTTAGATAATCTGTTAAAACTAACTAGAAGGACGGTTAAGCATATCGGTGATTAAGAACTCTCGCTGCTTTTTTACTCTAATCATAAGAATTGTCATGAGATTTTTTAGCAACTAATTTACTTAGTACACAATGTAAGAGCAAATTTAAAGGGAATTCTAAAAATAATAAAACAATAATTTATCAATCTTTACTGCTTGCAATTATAATGCAAAATCCAATGGTGCCATGGAATGGCTTTATTTGTCGAAATGTCATATTGTGACATAAGCTAAGTAGTTTACATTTTAGTGTTGAATTTAGACTTCAAATAATTGTGATTTCTAATACAATGCCAGAAAATCGTTTATCATTTGTTGAAAAAGTTGAGATTATTAGAATTGTAGGAGAAAATATAACAGTAAGAGAAGCAGCAAGAACTTTTAATGACTGACATCCTAACCGGCCTCCAGTAAGTTTTAGCACAATAGCTAAGATTAATCGAATTTTTAATCAAACTGGAAACGTTACAATATTAAGACCAACAAATTATAATCGGAATAATTTAAATGAAAACAGAATTTTGCAAGCATTCCGTAATAATCCAAAATTAAGTATAAGACAAGCTTCTCTGAACTTAAATCTAAACAAAGAAATAATAAGAAGATGTCTAAAAAAATAACATAAAACTATTTAAGCCTAAAATATTACACACACTCTTAGAAGGGGATTTTGAAAGAAGATTGGATTATGCACTTTGGATGCAGGGTGAATTTTTGAACAACAGAGATTTTTTGAAAAATATAATCTAATGTGACGAATCTGCTTTTAAGTACATCAAATGGTGTAAGATCCACCCAAAATATGAGATACTGGGCGTCAGAAAACCCACATTGGATAATTAACAGTAAAAATCAATACTTATTCAAAGTTAATGTTTGGTGTGCTATTTTAACTCAACAAATTATTGGACCTTTTTTTATTCAGAATTTGACCGCTCAAAATTTTCTGAATTTTCTAGAAACAGAAATTATGGATTTTCTTGATAATTTACCGTTAAACGTGAGCGAAAACCTTTACTTTTTGTTAGACGGTGCCCCAGCACATAGTTCTCGTATGGTTAGAAATTGGCTTGACACCAATTTTCCTATGAAGTGGATTGGTCCCCGTAGCCCATTACATGAGTTTCCTCCAAGATCCCCGGATCTCACCTCGATGGATTTCTATTTTTAAAAGAATAAAAATTCCATTATTTCATATAATTCCTTCAACAATTTATCATTACCACAAATGTATTCTTAATGTCAATTGTTTTTCTGTTAATACATTTATGTGATGTTTCTGTGTGTTATTTTTTTCTGTAGTACGCATGCCATAAAGAAGTAAATGGGACACAATGTTAACATGAAATTACATACGGGAGAAAACATATTTCTTTATTTTCCGAGCAACCCTGCATAGGATTTGGATGAAACTTGTTTCAGGTATGTTTTCGAGAGTGATAAATAAGAATATGACATCGATTTTTTTCTATCCGATTCGCTAATAAAAAATCGTAAAAATTTGCCCCTTCATTTATTTCCTGCAACGCATGCCTATGATTAAAATGTATTCTATTAGGTTCTAAATATGCACTTCCATGGTATATGTGGCCTGCCCAAATTAGAAAATGATCCGTCAAGTAACAACTTAGATACAGGCTTGTGTCCACGAAATTGTAGCCACACTGTATATCAGTAGGAATTACTTTTGTCCAGAGGTACGTGTCTGCTTGCCCTTTAACATAAATGCCACTGAATAACTCAACAGTTTATCATCAAATAACTGAACAATCTTCATTTATTATACACGTTTTTCTTTCGAGCTTCCAAGCAAGTGATCTACTTTAAGTCTTAGCTCGCTACTCTTAGCAATTGATTTGTTTTGCTAGCACGTCATCCATCAAGTGTTTAAAGTAAGTTTATGTGCTTATTTGGTTTGTGAATTGTGGGCATCAAAACGAAAAAGTTGCATTTTTGAGCATTTCTGTAAAAAATTTATTGAATATACCGACATGATAACTCAGCTGGCTAAAACGTATTGTGTGGCGAATATGCTGATTACACTGCCTATCATGTACTGAGTTCGATCCCCAGCCCCAGCAATCCTTAAAATCTAAAGGTTCATTTCATATTCTCAACAACAGTTGTAAACATATTCAGAAATTCCCCATTTTTTATTGAATAATATCATAGAATATGTACAAACAAGCCTTCCAATACAGATTTCCGGGAAAATAATTATCAATTTTTTGAGAAAACGGAAGTTAAAATAAGTGGAGCAACAGGTGTTTTAAATTGGTGAAGTAGGTAGTTTGGCCGATGACGTAGCTGGACTTTCTTGATAGAATGGTTTTATACAAAACAGTGTGGTGTTGCCAAGTTGAAAATCCTTCTCTAGTTCTAGCAAAGATAATTGAAGAAAACAGGAGTATAAAGCTTATTTATTAAATCACAATTTTAATATATTTATCCACGAAATTTAATTTTCTTATGTAAAAAATAATAGGCGTGAATTATTAAATATTTTAAATAATTTTTAATGCCGATTAGATTTTTAAAAACATATTTAACAAAATATGACAACAATGTCAACGGCTAGTTAAATGACAGATGTGTTCTAACGTCGCCGTCGTGTTAATTTGAAGCATTTCAGTTTCTTTCATTGAGGTATTTGCTGTAATTTACAAATAGTAGATAATGTCATTTAAAAGGTATTTTATAAAAGTTATGGAAACACAAATATAAGTGCTTCGGAAAAAAATTTTGTAACTGTTCCGAAAAAATTGATATTCGAAGAACTTGGTAGCAAGCTTCCAATATTTTTGATCTCATCCCTTCAAAAATCCAAATTTTGTTATAGAAAGAATCTATCAAGTCATAATCAACTTTGGGCAAATTGGACGAATCTCCTTTCACAAAATTCAACTCCATCTTAATAGTTTATTGATAAAGTAAAAATCAAACGCCACATAAACAAATAACAAATAAATCTTACCATTATATTTCTTTCACTTGTATTGTGACAAGAAGTGTCAGCTGGCGGCACACAAGAAATGTTGCCACATGATCCTCGTAAGTTTTGTTTACATTTTTAAGATAATTTCCACGTAATAACAAATATAAATACCTTTTTAATTCCTTCTAAATACGTGTGTATAATATTTATTGATATTCAAGATATTGAGAAAAATAGAAGTGTCATAGGTAAAATAATGTAAAGTAAATACACAATTTGGTATTCATATAAGTTAGTTACAGTCTAAGCGAAAGTTGTCTATGATTGGTTAAATTATTTCCCGCCAAATAAAATCATTTGAAATATGTGTCTAGTCGGGCGTATTCTTATTTCTTATTTTTATTTAAGAAATTATTGTTTTGGTTTAAATTGATTATGCAGTAATTGTTAAAATAATAACTTTACTTGATATATATCACCAAAACTGAATTTAAAAAAAAATGGAAGTACCCCATTATCAAGACCACCAATTTAATTACATTTTTCAAATATCAAATAATTATTGGAAAGGAATTGTTTTTTGAAAAAAGGTAATTAATCATTTTCTATTTAATTTCTCTTTTTCTACCAGGGTTGTAAAGGAGTTCCGCTTCCAATTCTATATCCACGGAGCATCCACTTCGGTTAAACATCCCATTTCGATTCCGCACCCGCATTCATGCATGTGGAGTTTTGTAATGGATATCAAACAACACAGTTTTTAAACTTTTATCTGAAGTTTGAACATCTTTGATTAGAAATTTTGCTTCCAAAACTTAAGGAAAGTGAATATATATATATATATATATATATATATATATATATATATATATATATATATATATATATATACTACGGGAGCCCGCCCTAAGTGTCCGTGCACCTCCCCCACCCCTCCGATCCTTGGGGACAATGTTTTTCATAAAGGAACAATTTAAGACATGTCCTAAAAAAAAAATTGGCTGCACTTTCAAAATGGCGTCCGTTAAAAAAAAAAAATTTGCAAATATGGTTTTTGTCATTTAACACAAAAACTAAAAAAAATGGAGAAAAACTTTCTTCACAAAAAACAAAGTGCAAAAATTTTCTACAATTTTGTTCCTATACAGTATTTGGCTAGGAGTTTTCCAGATAAATTATTCAGCTCTTAAAATAAAACATAAAATTCAATATAAAACGTAATACTACGGGAGCCCACCCTAACAGTCCGTGCACCTCCCCAATCCTTGGGGACAATGTTTTTCATAAAGATTAAAGCCTAAGGAACAATTTAAGACATGTCCTAAAAAAAAAACTGGCTGTACTTTCAAAATTGCGTCCGTTTAAAAAAAAATGCAAATATTGTTTTTGTCATTTAACACAGAAACTAAAAAAGATGAAGAAAAACTTTCTGCGCAAAAAACAAAGTGCATAAAATTTTCTATAATTTTGTTTCTATACAATATTTGGGTAGGAGTTACCGTTTTCCAGATATCATTGTTACCATTTTCGAGATACGTGTCTGCAAATTACAATATTATTATTATTATCAATTTTTTTCAGTTTATTTTATTTTTTTGTTATGTTAATAATATAAAGTTATATTATACGCCTTACAATAATTGTCACAGTTATTTCCTCTAAATGATTTACCGATATATGAATTTCCATGTTTTCTTAATTTTGAACTCATTTATCTGGAAAATGGTAACTTCTGTCAAAATATTGTATAGTATATATATATATATATATATATATATATATATATATATATATATATATATACATATATTAATTTTTCTAATTTTGACATATAAAGTGACACTTTTCAAGTGTCAAAACGTCCTACTTTATGTAACCAGTTATGAAAAGTAAAATTTTACGTAACTGGTGAGGAAAAGTTCGTTATGTCTTCAATTAGGAAAGATAAACAACTCTCAAAAAGAAAAAGAAACAATGTTTATTCAACACAAAATGAAATACTGAGTCCATAAAGTGGAAACTTCTAAATTCTTCTTTCCTTCAAAATATGCTAAAAAAACTTTTTCATTAATACGATGTAAATCGTACTTATGTTATCAAATTAGGATTTCAAATAATATTGTAACTTGGCTAAATAACTTCTGTCACATTTGACATTAAAATTATAATGTGTGATAGCAGCAAAGGTATGAAAAAGATTTTTAAGATCTTCAAATACACCTATTTCGTCTATGTTTAAAGGGTTTTTAGACTTTTAAAATTAGAAAAAATCATGTATGTAACACGTTTCGAAAGATAATTTTGTGTAACTCGTGTGATTTTGCGGGATCTCGCTTCGCTCGTCCTGCAAATTCCACTCGTTACACAAAATAACGTCTTTCGTAACTGGTTACATAAATAGCTATTATGTAATGTAATAATGTAATATTTTTTTTGTCCATCAAACTTAAATAACGATTGCAAAGAACAATAGACCAGTAAAATGAGTACTGGGCTTATAGGTGAGTGCTCAAAGTTTGGGCTAAGGTTTTCTATACATCGATAGAAAGCTCTTTTCATCCTCTATCACATACTGAAGTTTCCACTTAATTCCGCGTGTACGCTTCTCCATCTTGAAAGAAAGGCGGAAATCGGGCATTCAGATAATGGCCTATATCTCATGATTCATCTGACCAAATTAACGATTTCCATGCCAAAAATATAAAAGCTACATTTGCATCATTTTAGGTATTTCAAAAGCAGTTAGTTTCAGGCAATTTTTTAGTTAAGCTATGCTTTAAATGTAAAAAAATACAATTGGTGATCAGTCCTTTTCAAATACTGCTTCATACCTACCGTAATTGTCTCATTATTCCATGCACATTTGCATAAGTCTGTAATGGAAAATTGTGTAATTTGCCAAAATACACAGGGTCAGAGAATGAGAGTGTAGTTGTTTCCGTAAAACGTATACTAAACTCCTGGTGGATTTGGATTTCAATGGCTTATTAATGTGGGTTTAATGCAGAAAGATGAATTACTGACTAATATTCTGAGAAATTTGACTGAAGTTGTGGTGCACGAAAATTGCAGAAAAGTTCATGCTCAGGAAAAATTTCTCAGTATCAAAAAATACTTCCTTTATTTAAAAAAAAAAGCTGTTTAATATGTGGCGAAGAAGCCAATAAAATGAAGGAAGGAAAATACGGCGGCAATACCAGAGAGCATGTTGCAACAATCGAATTTGAAAGCAGCTAAAACAGAAATATATAGGGAAGGACAGCAACCATGAAAAAATATTTTAATGTTATTATGCATTATGACGATAATTTATTTATCGTGAAATTGACTAAAGTTAAATTAGAATTCAATTTATCGATAAATATGGTGTAAAAATAAAAAATATATATAGATATGATGTTATCATTCAACGGAAAGTTTAAGTTTATTAAGTTTTCATTCATTAATTTTAAATTATTATCTATTATATGTAACATGTTGCAGACATATTTAGTGAAAAATCATTATTTGTAGTAAAAATAAGAAAGGTTCATTTGTTAATTGTTTATAATAATGGTGTTTAACTTTTCATAGCTTTTTATCAGTAGATACTGTTGTAGAGATATTGCAGGGAGATTTTGTGTAGAAACAACAGAAACAACTTTTTCCTGAAGAAATAATGAAAAATTGCTATTTGGCACGGTAGCTCAACCGGTTAAGGCGTATTGAGTGATAACTAACAATGACAACATATCCCATAAAGTACATCATATTCCAAAAATAACAGATCATGCCTACATAACAGCAACCCTTCAAATACCAGACCAAGAACTAGGCAGTACAAAGCAATTATTTAGAAGCTTCAAAAATTATAATATAAATGATTTTCAGAATTTATTAATAAACACAGAATGGAACGATAATTTAACTGACATTGATGTATTGGTTGAAAATCTGATGAATAATATCACAACTAGTCTTGAAACACTTTGCCCTACGAGAGAAATTATAATACCGCCTAAATATGCTGACAAAAAATGGATGACTGAAGAAATTATACAGGCCATGAAAGAGCGAGACAACAGATATGAAACAGCTAGGATCACATGCAGAGAAGAGGACTGGAGTACATTCAAGGAAAAAAGAAATAAAGTAACTTCAATGATAAGAACACAAAAACAAAAGTATTATGAAAGAAAGATAGATAATTGTAAAAGTGATGCAAAACTGATGTGGAAGACACTTAAACAAATTAATAAGACAAAAACTCAAAATGTGTCTAAGTTTATTAAATTCTATGATGAGAAAATTCATGAAGAAATGGAGATAGCAGAAAAATTTAATGTTTACTTTATAGAAAGCATTTCGGATATTATCCAAAATATTCCCAAATTCAACATATATGACATACAGGAGAATACAGTAAGAAACAGATTTAGCAGATTTAAACCTATAGAAATGAATCAACTCAGAAAAATTATCACCGCCCTACCTAATAAGTCGGGTAGTGACGGAATACCCGCCGCACATGTTATTAAATCGACATTCGAAGTGATTGGTAATAGATTTTTAAATACAATTGCTCACTACAGACAGGAGTTTTTCCCGGAGAATGGAAGAGTTCACTCGTCACACCAATACCAAAAGTGAATAATACTGCATTAAGTGAACAGCATCGCCCTATCAATTCATTACCTATTTGTGAGAAAATATTGGAATTGACGGTTAAAGAACAACTAATAAATTATCTTGAAGAAACAAATATAATTATTTCGATACAATCAGGGTTTAGAGGAGGACATTCATGTGAAAGTGCGCTACAGTACATATTAGATGATTGGGTGAAAGAAATCGATATGGACAATGTTATTGTGGCAGTATTCTTAGATTTCAAGCGGGCCTTTGAGACAGTAGACCGAGGACTACTTCTTTCAAAGTTAGAGAACATTGGAATTAGTGATATAGTGTTAGAATGGTTTACATCATACCTAACGGCAAGAAGACAGAGAACAAAGTATAGCGTGAATGTGTCCAGTGATAAAGAAACAGAACATGGGGTGCCGCAAGGTTCTGTCTTGGGTCCTATATTGTTTATCATTTTCATTAATGACATTGTCAAGTCAATAGTAAACTGTAAAATACATCTCTTTGCAGATGATACTATGTTATACATATCAGGAGAAAAAGTAAATGAAATGATAAATGTCATGAATACCGAGCTAACTAATATATATATGTGGTTATGTGACAATAATCTTAAAGTAAACATTGATAAATGTAAGTGGATATGTCTTGGGGAAAAAAAATAAATTGAATAAAATTGTGCTAACAGAATCGGTTAAATTAAATCATCAGACAATAGAAAAAGTTGCTGAAATAAAATATTTAGGAGTGATTTTAGATGAACAGATGAGCTTTAAACAAAATGCTGCCTACATCGTTAAAAAAGTGTCAAAAAAAATTAATTACTTACGGAGAATATCCAAAAACTTATCAATGTTTGCTAGACTAACGATTTACAAAACTATAATCGCACCACATTTTGAATGTTGTTCAACTGTTTTGCTTTTTCTAAACAACAATGAGATCCAAACATTACAAAAAATGCAAAACAAGGCAATGAGGGTAATATTGCAATGTAATAGGTATACTCCAATACACAATATGTTAGTAGCGTTAGGATTTATGAACATAAGACAAAGAATTCTATTAAGAACCCTCCAATTTATCCATAAAATAAAAAACCTGCAATTGCCAAACTATTTGTATAATAAATTAACCTATGTAGGAGACAGACACGATTACAATACTCGTCAAATAAATGATTTTCCTACGCTTTTCTTCCTTGACAATTACACCCTGTAGTATCGTTGACTCACACTCGCCGGTACGATTTTAAGCAGAATTGCAAAAATATATGTAATGATTAGTCGCCATAACTGGACACGCCACTTCGTTATTTGTACCCGCCGTGTACGTATCAAAAATTACGCGAGTGACTGTGACACAATGCCAAAAAGACACAGTGAAAACGTTAGAGGAGATAAGAGAAACAAGAAGAGAAGATATGATGCAATTTTAAGGGAATTAGATCGTCTGCGAAGTAAAATAATCTCGCCCTCGTCCAGCGAATCTTCCTCGGACTCGGAAAAGGAATCGGACGAATGTAAGTACCCACCTTATGTTAAAATATTCTTTTAATGACATAATTATAACACTTTGTCTGGGTCGCATTATCTTAAATGCATTAAAGAGAGTTAATTTAAACAGGGGAATAGTTTCATGGTCATGCTTAGTATTCAATATTTTGTTAGTTGCTAATCGATCAAATTTCACTTGGAGAATGTTATGATTCATTGAAACAAAGTCTCCTTTTCTTGCTCTATAAAGGTTTGATTTATGGGCATATGTAAAATATTACTGTAGTCGTTATACTACAAAATCTTATTTATTTATAACCCAATTAGCCACAGAGTGGTACAGGGCGTATATTAGAAATTGGACCTGCGGTAGTCGTTATACTACCTGGACAGGGTATACTTGAAAAATTGAACATGCAGTAGTCGTTACACTACCGTTGTACTACCTAATAATAATAATAATAATAATAATTATGGTAGCAATATAGTCGTTATACTATATTATATTGTTGTTCCAGCGTTATCTGGAACAGGAAACAGCGAACAAATTCAGACCCAGGCTGCAGTGCATTCACCATCCGAGGTAGATGACGTTCATACGTCACCAGAAAACGAGCATACGTCACCAGAAAACGAGCATATAGATGAAACAGTGTCTCAACAACATAGCACTGCAGATTGCTTTGAATTTTTAGAAGAAAAACCGAAACCGGTTAATAAAACCACAGAACCACTACATGATGAACTGGCCATAAGGTGGAATACATACCTTGAAAAAGGAGTAAAAAGGGAAATTAGAGTCAATATTATGGATAAATATCCATTATTTGAAATCTGCCCTAGACTAAAAACTCCACTACTTGGTCCTGAAATAACAGCCTGTTTGGATCAAAAAGCGTTACGACATGATAAGTTTATGGCCAATTTGCAAGATCAAACTGGACATGCCTTAGCGGCACTGGGGTGCCAGATGAACACACTTTTTACAGTTAACAGCGAGGAAAATAAGAAGGCACTCACTACCTTGGCAGATGCCTCTCAGTTAATTATAAATGTGCATCAGGCACTGTCAACACATCGAAAATTTAACATATTACCCTTTCTAAATTATTCCTCCAGGAAGTTAATTGAGTCAAGCAAGACGGACGAGTTTCTGTTAGGAAAGGATTTTGTAACAGATCTAAAAGCAAGACAAACGGCCAAGAAAACAAGTTTAGAATTGAAGGCAAAACCTTTCATTAAGTCGACTCAAGAATCACTTGTGAAATTTCAGACAGCACCAGAGGGACGTCCGGGTTCTTCTAGTGACCAAACTACACGTTATTTAAACTGGAAGCGTCCACTGCAGAATGTCAGGAAAAAACTTCCAGCTCACGCGAGAAAAGAAGTGACGGAAACCGTACGCAAGGCGGCGTCCTTAAATAGCCAGGTAATTCAGGGACCGTATGCAGGTCGTCTGGTAAACTATTTCAACAACTGGGAAATTATTACCACAGACCAAAAAGTTTTGCAATGGGTCAAAGGTGTCGTTATACCCTTCAAAATAAAGCCAAAACAACCATATATTAAAAAGGTTAAAATTTCCATAGCTGAAAAAGTTTCTTATGACCAAGCAATCACTAACTTACTTAAGATTGGTGCAATTGAGAAATGTCAATATAAGTCGGGAGAATTTTTATCACCATATTTTTTAATTAAGAACCAAAATGGAAAAGTTAGATTTATATTAAATTTAAAAGATCTAAATGAATTCATAGATGCTCCACATTTCAAAATTGAGAACTACAGGAGCGTTATAAAACTACTAACTCAAAATTCCTTCCTAGCGAATATTGATATGAAAGATGCATATTATATATCAGTTCACAAAGACAGTAGAAAATACCTTAGATTTGTATATAATGGGACGCGATATCAGTTTACCTGCCTTCCCTTTGGGTTAAACTTAGCGCCATATATATTCACTAAAACTCTGAAGCCGGTGGTAACAGTATTAAGAAAAATGAATATTTTACTTGTCATATACCTTGACGATATTCTCATTTTAGATACAAATAAATCAAGATGCCAGTCGGCCGTGAATACTACGGTAAACACTTTATCTCAGTTGGGTTTTTTAATAAATTTTAAGAAAAGTCAATTACACCCAACACAAGAGTTAACATTTTTAGGTTTTACATATAATACCCGCAATATGACACTGTATCTACCACTTGACAAAAAAGAGGATATTTACAGTAAATTACTCGTTTTTCAAAATAAAACCTCTACTACAATTCACTATATGGCCAAACTGATAGGTAAATTGGTAGCCGCGTGCCCCGCAGTAGATTATGGATGGGTACATGTAAAAGAACTAGAGAGAGAAAAATTTTTAGCACTAAAGAAATTCAATAATTATAACCATTATATTAAAATCCCATTATATGTCAAAAGTGATATTAATTGGTGGATTATGAGTGTCAAATCTTCATCTCAAAAGATCAATAGAAATCAGGATTATTTTCTAGAAATATTTACCGATTCTTCAAAGTAGGGGTGGGGGGCTTATTGCAACGGTAAGGCAACTCGTGGATTTTGGTCGATAGCTGAGAAAAATTTCCATATAAATCTTTTAGAGTTAAAAGCAGCCTTATATGCAATTAAGTCTTTTACAAAGAACTTGAGAGATTGTGACATCTTGTTAACAGTAGATAACAAAACAGCGATAGCCTGTATCAATAAGGAGGGGAGTATTCAATACCCAAAGCTAAATTGTATTACCAGGGCTATATGGGAATGGTGTGAAGAGCGAAAGCTTCATGTCTTTGCGTCATACATTCCTTCTAAAGAAAATACTTATGCGGACACAGAATCGAGGTCCCTATCAATTGAAACAGAATATGAATTGAACAATACAGTATTTAAAAAAATTTGCAAAGAATTCGGTGAGCCGAATATTGACTTATTCGCTTGTAAGTTGAATGCAAAATGCAGAAATTATGTCTCTTGGGGCCCTGATCCAGATTCAAGTCACGTAGATGCCTTTACAATAAAATGGAACTATTTTTTCTATGCTTTTCCACCCTTTTGCTTGATTTCTAAAGTCTTACACAAAATAATATATGATAAAGCACAGGGCATTGTTGTGTTTCCGAACTGGCCATCTCAACTGTGGTATCCTCTATTTGTTAGACTTTTATCTTGTGAACCACTAATAATTGAACCAAAAGAAAATTTATTATTATCCCCTTTCAGGACCCCACACCCACTCCACCAGAGTCTTTCATTGGTTGCCGCGAAATTATCCGGAGATCAATGTTAAAAAGACGAGTTCCAGAAAACGTTGTTCATACCATGCTAGCATCAATCAGTCAAGGCACCCTTAAGCAATATGAAGCCTGCTATAAAAAATGGTGGATCTATTGTGGAAAAAATCATACGAATCCACTTGAATTAAAGATAGATCAATTTTTAGCCTTTCTACAAGAACAAATGAATAACAGCCTCTCATATTCAACACTCAATATATACAGATCGGCACTGAATTTAATAAATCCACCATCACCAGAAACAGAAAATATTATAAAGAGATTTATGAAAGGCGCTTGTAATATTCGACCTCCTCAACCTAAATACCAAACCACTTGGGACCCTCAACCAGTATTAACCTATTTAAAAGGGCTTCATCCACCAGATACACTTAGCCTTCATCTGTTATCTAAGAAATTAGTTATGCTCCTCGCATTAACTACGGGTCACAGAGTACAGACGATTTCAAAAATTTCATAACAAAACATAACTACCCTCAAAGACACAATTCAGGTTAAAATATCAGACAAATTAAAGTCATCGGGAAAAGATAAACTTCAACCAATTTTTTGTTTCCCATATTTTAAAGAATGTCCTGAGCTTTGTGTGGCGTCTTTAATTAATCATTACATAACAATAACCAAACCTCTAAGAAATTCTACCCAGTACCTGATATTAACCCACAAGAAACCACATCACCACGCCTCACCACAAACAATTAGCAGATGGTTGAAAGACGTGCTAAAGGTCAGCGGTATCGATACAACCATTTTCTCGGGACATAGTACTCGACATGCTGCAACATCAGCCGCTTTTCGCTTAGGGGTTAACATTGACACAATTCGAATCTCAGCAGGTTGGACGGAATCGTCAAATGTATTTAACAGATTCTATAACCGACCGGTGGTACACAATCGTAACGAATTTACTAAAACTATATTAGGTATTAAGTAAAGTCTGGATATTCATATAAATCTATATACTATTTTTACTTTTATTTTCTATATAGTAGCATAAGTCTATTTATTATATTACTCTTAGTTGTTAGCTACCTGATAAGTAATATTCTCTTTCTGTTCAAGTAATTACATTATTTCTTGATTAAAATTGTTAGTTTTGAATAAATCACCATATTAAATGTTATTCAATCTAGTTTCACTTCAGATCGCTCAGATCTCTGTAAACATCTACAGGGTGTAATTGTCAAGGAAGAAAAGCGTAGGAAAATTGAAAAATTGATCGACTTACCTGTAAGGATGGTCAATTTTAATTTTCCGAGCTTTTCCTCCGCAGACAATTACAACCCCCCCTCCCTCGATTACCCAGTGCGATCTGATGGCACAAATACCGAAGTGGCGTGTCCAGTTATGGCGACTAATCATTACATATATTTTTGCAATTCTGCTTAAAATAGTACCGGCGAGTGTGAGTCAACGATACTACAGGGTGTAATTGTCTGCGGAAGAAAAGCTCGGAAAATTAAAATTGACCATCCTTACAGGTAAGTCGATCAATTTTTCAATTTTTATGTACAAAGGAATCACTCATCAGTAACCAGTAAATCACTATTCTGTAAATGTATTAAAGAGTATAATAAGTTACCAAATCACATAAAAAATTCCAACATATCTATTAAACGTTTTTCAAGTGAGTGTGTCGAATATATAAGGACAATACCTATGTGAAACATATAAGGTGTACCGTTGTATTGTATTGTGTTGTGTTGTATTTTGTTGTATTATGTTGTATTGTATTATATTTTATTTAGTATTTTGTGACACTTAAATAGCACTGAGGCTGCTTAATAGTTCTACTTGTTTATTAATCATGGATTTATCCTTTTGTATGTATTTATTTATTTATGCTTTTGTTAGACGTAAAAATAATATTTGTGAATTGTATAGCTTTCATTAGCTAAATAAACGAAATTATTATATTATATTATTAATATTATATGCTGACAGACTCTCTATCGTGGTCTGGGTTTGAGCCCCAGCCCCCTGACAATACGGGTGGGTATGGATGTATGTCTGCATTTTTTCAAATGTGTAACTCCCTTCCGGACAACCTTGGCTACTATATGTGGTGTGTTTATATTTAAAATATATATATATATATATGTTTTGTGAACAAGTCGAGATCCCTTCGTGATATAAAGTATACAAGTGGAGATCCGTTTTTACAAGACGAGATCCGAAACGGATCTCGACTTGTTTCTATGTGTACATCATGTTTATTCAATTAATGTAGATGGTAGAAGTGTACACGTGAATTTTACCTCGGATCTCCTTTTTCCACTTTTTATCCATTTTTATACACGAGTAGTTAAACCAAACGCACTTATGAGGGCGCTGGAGTGCTTAACTTGTATATAATATTTTATGAACAAAGTGAGATTCTGTATATCTGGCAATGCCGCGTCGTTTATTTGCAACAAAATCAGATCTAGTCAATAAGGTTGACCCACACTGGACTAGATTTTCATTATTTTGGATCTCTGCTTATTAACTGATTAAATATAAGTTTGATAAGTTTACTATTAGTACAGTAACTAGAGGTTTTTAACTTCGGAATAATGTCATATGAATTAGATTTCGTTCATTTTTGGCAACTTAATAGTAAATGCATCAAAGCAAAGTTTCTATTTTATGCGGCGGCTTGCTAATTTATAGGGGGTGGATGCCACTCCTTTTCAGGGGGGTGGCAAATAAAAAAATTGAAAAACTTTGGAGCTGAAAGAGTATCATATTTTAAGAGAAAAGGCTCTATGCAACTTTTCATATGAATTGATAGGTATAACCACTTGAAAATTGGGATTTTAGCTTGAAAAAGAGGTATTTCAAAATGATTTTCGTCAAATAACTCGAAAAGTATTCCATTGAGCCATGGGAGACAAGAAACCTACTAAACTGAAGATGAATTTCTTTTTTTCTAATCTCTGTAGAATTAATGTTTCGAATATCTGAAAGTATAAAGTAATTAGTTTAAATGTTAAATATATCATAAACTATGGCACTTGCGACAAAAATTGTAATAACCAAAATAAAAGACCTATTAATTAGGGTTTGAATGATTTTTTGATTGTTTCTTTAGCATAAAAAACAAATAAGTTATGACAGAGAAAATGTGCTTCTTCAGTTTTTTAATAAAAACGTCGCAATTTTGTTAATGTAAGTAGTCAGTAATTAAAAAAATATATATGTTATCAGATACCGTTTTTCGTTAACATTACTATGACCTAGATTCTCATATTTTTTCGTAGGTTTACAGCACTCACTTTCGAAAAAAAAAATGCATTTTAAACTACAAAGGGATTTTCGAAAAAACGTAAAGTTTTTGTTTCTTGGCAAATATCTCAAGATAATTAGTTTTAACGAAAAAAAAAGTGGATACCATAAATAAGGCTTATAAACTGAGAATGAACTCGTTTTTATTTCATGTTTATGTAGGATTAATAATTTCGGAGATATTTAAGTTTAGAGACGGCATCCGAACGTTTATAGGGTTTAAATGTTGAATATCTTAGAAACTATGACATTTCCATGAAAAGTTCTAATGGACAGAATTAAAAATAATGAATCATGAACCTTTAAAATTATTTTTTGTTTGTTTCTGTATTATAAAAAATAAAAAAGATATGGCTTGAACAACGTGCGCCTTCACATTTGTTTAAACAAAATTTCGCCATTTTGTCATAGTAATTGTCCAGTAATTATTATTATTTTCTTTAAATACTGTTAAATACAATATCACCTAGATTCTTAATTTTGTTTTTCTGTTTAAAACGTTTGTTTTAGGAGAAAATTCCACCCGCTATATTAGAGCCGTCATGTCATTTTCATTTTTTTTATTTTTACTTCAGATTCGCTGTCAACAATCCCAAAAATAAATCAGAAATACATTTTCAAATATTATATATCTAAATTTAGGGGATAAGAGCAAGTATCCGCACCCTATAGAAACTGAAGATTGCCATTTACTACAATAATAACCCATGAAAATTATTATTACATATGAAATTGCTAAATTTTGCGTATTTTTTACCTCTACTTACTGTACTATATAATGTATAGGACGTGTAGCAGAGTAAGTTTTACATTTTATGAAGAAAGAAAATTCGCGTGAAGAGTGTTGCAACGCCTTTGACGAAATTCTATAAACACGAAGATACCGCATAGTATACTAACCAACGTTTCAACAATCAAAATGTAATCATCGGGAGATGATAAAAATTGCAAGTATGGCAATTAAACCTACAATTTTATGAAAGATTATAGCACTCTTCACCTGTACTTTTTTCATAAAATGTTTCATAACCTTTAAATTTACTGATCGATTGCTTTCAAAACCAATAGGGTTCTTTCTCTAGGTAACACTGACTTCTTACCCAAATTTCAATAAAATCGTACTTTTCTTACAAAAAACGTATCGGACGGAGAAACAGGCAGACAGACGAACATTTTGAAAGCCATTCAGAATTTTATGATTTAGACAATTTTGACTTTTTTCTCTAAGAGAGATATTTACGGTTTTAGAAATGTGCCTACAAAATGGAATATACCTACATTTTCGTACTTGCAAAGAGTATAATAATACTAGATGCAAAGAAAATGTATATACCATTTTTTGTAGAGAATTTTATAAACTTTATTTTTTATATGAAGCATAATTTTGATATTGCTAATTGTTAACGAGACAAACAAACAATTGAATTGGAGCACCATTTTTTCAAGACGTCGCGCGTCGGCTTGAGCGTAAGAGATGGGGTTGGGGACTTTTAGAATGTTCAATAGTAAGCCTTAATAAAATTCTTTGACAACTTTCAAAACTTGAACAGTTTTTTCCGTTAAACGTCAAAATTTGTTCCTATTTGCCTAGGGTAATAGCCATTTTGAAAAATTCCTAACCAAGCATAAGGGTGTAGGGTAATTTACGTTTAATTTAATTATATGAAAAATACAGATTACCATTGAATTTGACATACTTTTACATAGTAATTTTAAAACTATATAATAAATATAATTATTTAGGTTAATATATGTTAAAAAAATCAATCAATTTAGAATTATATTTTTATTTGTCTAAAAAACTTAACCTTAGTGGAATAAAATACACTGTAATCTTAATAAACTACAGACTAAAATCTTAATTTCAAAATAAAACATAAAACTAAATGGCAGTAGGTGTACAGAATGGTTGATTTTGGACAATTTAATGTAGAAATTATTCTTAATAAAAAAACTGAAGGCCCATACCTGCCCCTGTTTTGTAAGTTTTTCTATAAAATATTTTTCTTATTTACATACCAAAACTAATACTTGGCCATTTAAGAAAAAGTTAAATATCTCATTTCTCTTGAGACATTTCGGCAAGATAATTAAACAGTTTTAGGAGAGATTTAATATTTTAGTGATATTATTATTTTTCTTTGCAGCGTGTTTAGATACAACCAATAATTCAACAGAAGTCAATTTGTTTTACGCAATCGACTTTTAGTAGTTACCACCCAAACACATGGGAGACACCCATTTTTATTGCTCTTTCTTGTAACTATATTAACTATGTAGGTACCTTCTTCCAATAATGTCAATTTATGACCATTTTTAGATTCAGTCCCAACTTATATATACACTTACTATATTATTTTACGAAATTAAGAACAAAATTGTGATATAAAGGAGGGGTATCGATAAGCTAATATGACAAAAAATCTAAGTATATATATTTTTTTATATTTCTCATTATTTTAGTAAAATACAGGACACTAACTTAACGCTACAATAAATTAAAAGTAAAAATGACTAGGTTTTCTTCACGAGAAAAATCGACAAACTGAGGTCGAAATGGTCTTTTTTGGAAAATTGTACCCTTTTTTACTATATTTTTTTAGACATGAGCGCATTTTTTTAGCAGTTTAATTTTTGTATTTTTATATTTGTTGACGTCTAAAGAACAACATGTAAAAAAATTACCATGCTAAAAAATGCGCTCACGTCTAAAAAACTCGATATAGTAAAAAAAGGGTACAATTTTCCAAAGAAAGCCATTTTGACCTCAGTTTGTCGATTCTCCTCGTGAAGAAAACGTAGTCATTTTTACTTTTAATTTATTGTAGCGTTAAGTTAGTGTCCTGTATCTTACTAAAATAGTGAGAAATATAAAAAAAAATATAGTTAATTTTTTTGTCATACAGTGTGTCCTAGGATAGATGTAGCAAGAGGTGTAATGGACCAAAAATTTTGGAATTTTGGAATGGTATTTGGGAATTGAGTCCTGCTTGTTGTAAAACTAAAATATACCAAAAATGACTTGATTTGGTGTTCTACAAGGTGTTTTATAAGCAAAGTTGTAAAAATCACCTTTAATAAAGTACCTTTATTTTTCAAAATATGAATAAATACCACTAAGAAAAGTTATTTAGAATGCAATTTTATACCTCTATACCAAATTTCAGGAATATAAAATTATTTTTTTGAGAATTCCTATTTTTTCAATAAATTATTATTTATTTTGAACCATTCAATTAAAACTGCATAGAAATTATTTTTTACATTCAATTTTTTATTTACCATTAGCCTACTTTTTGAGATGAAATACATTTGCTCCTATACAACTTTAAATATGAATTCAACTCTTAATTCGCAAAAATGGGAAGTTTAAAAAAAATTATTTTATATTCCTGAAATTTGGTATAAAGGTATAATATTGCATTCTAAATTACTTTTCTTAGTGGAATTTTTTCATATTTTGAAAAATAAAGGTACTTTATTAGTGGTGATATCTACAACTTTGCTTATAAAACACCCTGTAGAACACCAAATCAAGTCATTTTTGGTATACTTTAGTTTTACAACAAGCAGGACTCAATCCCCAAATACCATTCCAAAATTCCAAAATTGTTGGTCCATTACACCTCTTGTTACATCTATCCTGGGACGCACTGTATATTGGGGTCAATTTTCTTAGCTTATCGATACCCCTCCTTTGGCGCCCTGAGGCAATCGCCTCGCTGCCTTACCTCTCCAAGCCGCCCGAGTTTCGTGCAAGTAATTTTTAAATCGATAGTAAATTTGCACACAAATTTTCAGTTGTAAACTTTTTGCAAATTATATGAAAAGTAGCACGACTGCTAAAAACTCTACTTTCTCATATTTTTAAAATTTCAGCAACATGAAAAATAAAAAAAGGGACATATGTAAAAAAATTGAGGAAAACAAAAATTGAAATATTTAGTTGAAAAATTTGAAAAAGTTATTAGTATTTCTAGAGTAATATGTACATTTTAAAAGTTTTTCATAACTCCCTCTTGTGTACCACCAGTTGTGGTTGACTTTACATCCAAAGCTAAACATACTAGTTCCTTTCCACGATTAGACATTTTTTGAGCAGTTCACTGTCCCAAACACTTGTCGAATGTTAAAAAGCGCGCAAAATGCCCTTTTGGCTCCTTGAGATATGGTGCGCTTTTATCCAAGAAGTGTGACAACATCGCAGGATCTCATCTTACACTATATACATCAACATATACATTAGTGGATCCCGACTTGTTTGGTTTTTATTAAGGATCTCGTTTTGTTTAAATTTTATCACGAAAAATTCAAAGATTGAATTTGTTTCCCCTGTGTTGATTTATGGGTTAAGAGGATAATAAAGCAAGTTCCTGTGAAAAATATACTCAACAAAGTCTTTCTGTTGTGATGGATCTCGAGTTGTCATAAATTTATTCGGATCTCGACTTGATATAAAAACATATATATATATATTTTGTGAACAAGTCGAGATCCCTTCGCGAGATAAACTATACAAGTGGAGATCCGTTTTTACAAGTCGAGATCCGAAACGGATCTCGACTTGTTTCTATATGTATATCATGTTTATTCAGTTAATATAGATGATAGAAGTGTACATGTGAATTTTACCTCGGATCTCATTTTTCCAATTTTATCCATTTTTATACACGAGTAGTTAAACCAAACGCACTTATGAGGGTGCTGCTGTGCATAACTTGTATATAATATTTTATGAACAAAGCGAGATTCTGTATATCTGGCAATACCGCGTCTTTTATTGGCAACAAAATCAGATCTAGTGAATAAGGTTGACCCACACCGGACTAGATTTTCATTATTTTGGGTCTTTGCTGATTAATTAATTAAATAAATATAAGTTTAATAAATTTACTATTAGTACAGTAACTACAGGTTTTTAACTTCGGAATAATGTCATATGAATTAGATTTAATTAATATTTGGCACTTAATAGTAAATGCATCAAAGCAAAGTTTCTGTATTGTATGGTGGCTTGCTAATTTATAGGAGGTGGATGCCACTCCTTTTCAGAGGGTGGTAAATAAAAAAAAAATGAAAAACATTGAAGCATATTTTAAGAAGAAAAGGCTCTATGCAACGTTTCATATAAATTAATAGTCTTTAAGTTATGACCACTTGAAAATTGAGATTTTAACTTGAAACAGAGGTATTTCAAAACGATTTTAGTTAAGTAATTCGAAAAGTATTCCATTGAGCGAGAACATGTTGGAAACAAGAAAGCTTCTAAACTGAAGGATGAATTTCGTTTTTTTTTTTTAATTTCTATAGAATTAATAGTTTCGGATATCTGAAAGTATAAAGACATAGTAGTATTTAGTTTAAATGTTAAATATATCAGAAACTATGTCACTTGTGACAAAAATTGTAACAACCAAAATGAAAGTCCTATTAATTGGGGTTTCGAGTGATTTTTGTATTATTTCTGTAGCATAAAAAACAAAGAAGTTATGACAGAAACAATGTGCTTCTTCATAGTTTTTTAATAAGAACGTCGCCATTTTGTTAATGTAAGTAGTCAGTAATTAAAAAAATATGTTATCATATACCGTTTTTCGTTCACACATACCATGACCTAGATTCTCAAATTTTTTCGTAGGTTTACAACACTTGCTTTGGAAAAAAACTGCATTTTAAACTACAAAGGGATTTTCGAAAAAAACGTAAAGTTTTTGTTTCTTGGCAAATATGTCAATAAATATTAGTTTAGGTGGATACCATAAATAAAGCTTATCAACTGAGAATGAATTCGTTTTTATTTTATGTTTATGTAGGATTAATAATTTCGGAGATATTTAAGTTTATAGATGGTATCCGAACGTTTATAGGGTTTAAATGTTGAATATCTTACAGACTGTGACTTTCCATCAAAAGTTCTAATAAAAATAATGAATCAATCTTTAAAATTATTTTTTGTTTGTTTCTGTATCATATAAAATAAAGAAGTTATGACCGAAACAACGAGCACTTTCACATTTCGTTATTTTGTTATAGTAATTGTCCAGTAATTATTTTTTTTTTTTCAAAAATACTGTTTTTGTTAATATACAGTATCACCTATGATTATTCTTTTTGTCTGTTTAAACCGTTTGTTTTAGGAAAAAAAATCCGTCCGACATCATTTTCATTTTTTTATTTTTTTTTCATTCATTTTTTATTTTTACTTCAGATTCGTTATCAACAATCCCAAAAATAAATCAGTAATACATTTTCAAATATTAAATATCTAAATTTAGGGGTGGTTTTCACCCCTTGTGGATAAGAGCAAGTATCTGCACCATATAGAAACTGAAGATGATAACCATTTTCTATAATAATAACTCATGAAAATTATCATTATATATATGAGATTATTGCTAAATTTTGCGTATTTTTAATCTACAGGATGTGCAACAGAATAAGTGAGAGTGCATTACATATATCGATATGTCACAGGGATATTGTAAAATTTGCTTATTCGCAAAAACCCTAGGGCTTCTGGAAAGAACCAAGATATTTTAAAATCAATAAAATGTACGCAATTTTACCAGGAAATTTTAGTAATTTTTTTGAATTCTGGGATGTGTTAGTGAAAATATTTAAATATTTTACTTAATTTTACTCTTTTATTATATACTCCAGTCAAATAGGGAAAATTAGAGGGGAAAAAACTGACAAAGGTTTGAAACTTTGCGAAGACGTTCATTAAAGCCCACTTATAAATACACTAAAAGTCCCATACTCTATCTCTTGCACTCGAACCACCATCTTGGAAAAAAAAGGTGCTCCGATTCTGTTTTATGCTTATGTCTCACTAACCAATAGCGATATCAAAATTATGCCTCCCATAAAAAATAAATCCTATAAAATTCTCTACAAAAAATGCCATATACATTTTCTTCGTAACTATTACTATACTCTTCGCAGAATAGTATATTTATTTGATCAACACATTTCTAAAACCGTAAATATCACTCGTAGAAAAAATACAATTCATATTTTTGTGTTAGTCATAGAGTTCTGAATAACTTTAAAATGTCCGTCATATGTCAGTCTGTCCGTTTGTCTGCATGTCTCTCCGTTTGTTACGTTTTTGTGAGCACGATAACTTGAGAGAAAAAAGTTCAGCTTTATTGACATTTTGAGAGTATGTTAGTTTTAGCTAGAGGAAGAACTCATTGATTTTGAAAAAAATCTATCGGTAAATATAAAAGTTATGAAACATTTTATGAAGAAAATTAGCCTTTGACAAAATTCTATAAACACAAAGATACCGCATAGTATACTAACCAAGGTATCAACAATCAAGATGGAATCATCATACAATTTTATGAAAGATTATAACACTCTTCACCATTATTTTTTTCATAAAATGTTTCATAACATATAATATTTACTGATCGATTGTTCTGATTGTTCTTTCTCTAGGTAACACTGACTTATTACCCAAATTTCAATAAAATCGGACTTTTCTCAGGTTATTGTGCTTACAAGAAACCTATGGGACGGAGAAACATACAGACAGACGAACATTTTGAAAGCCATTCAGAATTTTATGACTTACACAATTATATGATTTTTTTTCTATGAGAGATATTTAAGGTTTTAGAAATATGCCTACAAAATGGAATATACTCTACGTTTTCATACTTGCAAAGAGTATAATACTAGATACAAAAAAAATGTGTGACATTTTTTGTAGAGATTTTATAAACTTTACTTTTTATACGAAGCATAATTTCGACAGCGGCTCGAGCGCAAGAGATGCAGTTGGGGACGTTTAGAATGTTCAATAGTACCTTAATAAAAATTTTTGATAACTTTCAAAACTTGAACAGTTTTTTCTGTCGAATATCAAAATTTGTTCGTATTTTTCTAGGGTAATAGTAATTTTGAAAAATTCCTAACCAAGCCGAGGGGTTAATAATTTACGTTTAATTTCATTATATAAAAAAATACAGATTACCATTGAATTTGACATACTTTTACATAGTTTCTTAAAAACTATATAATAAATATAAATATATAGGTTAATATATCTTAGAAAAAATCAATCAATTTAGAATTCTATTTTTATTTGTCTAAAAAACTTAACCCTTAGTGAAATGAAATACACTGTAATCTTAATAAACTACATACTAAAACCTTAATTTCAAAATAAAACATAAAACTAAATGGCAGTAGGTACAGAATGGTTGATTTCGGACAATTTAATGTGGAAATTATTCTTAATAAAAAACTGAAGGCCCATACCTGCCCATGTTTTGTAACCTTTTCTATAAAGTATTTTTTTTATTTATATACCAAAATTAAATCTTGTCCATTTAAGAAAAAGTTAAATATCTCGTTTCTCCTGAGATGTTTCGGCATAATTAAACAGTTTTAGGAGAGGTTTAATATTTTAGTGATATTGTTACTTTTCTTAACAGCGTGTTTAGATACAACCAAAAATTCAACAGAAGTCAATCTGATTTACGCAATCGACTTTTGGTAGTTGCCCTGATTTTCGTGCAAGTTATTTTTAAATCAATAGTAAATTTGCGCACGTGGCACTTGCATTTACAAAATTTTCAGTTGTAAACTTTTTGTAAATTATATGAAAAGTAATACATGACTGCTAAAAACTACTTTCTCATATTTTTAAAATTTCATCAACATGAAAAATAAAAAAAATAAAGGGGACATTATACGTAAAAAAATTGAGGAAAATAAAAATTGAAATATTTAATTGAAAAATTTGAAAAACTTATTAGTATTTCTAGAGTAATATGTACATTTTAAAAGTTTTTCATAACTCCCTCTTGTGTACCACCAGTTGGGGTTGATTTTACATCTAAAGCTAAACATACTAGTTTCTTTCCACGATTAGACATTTTTTCAGCAGTTCACGGTCACAAACAATTGTCGACTGTTAAAAAGCACGTGAAGTGCCCTTTGGACTCTTTAAGATATGACAATATCGCAGGATCTCATCTTACACTATATACATCAACATATACATTAGTGGATCTCGACTTGTTTGGTTTTTATTAAGGATCTCGTCTTGTTTAAATTTTATCGCCAAAAATTCAAAGGTTGAATTTGTTTTCCCTGTGTTGGTTTATGAATTACGAGGATAAGGAAGCAAGTTTCTGTGAAAAATATACTCAACAATGTCTTTCTCTTGTGATGGATCTCGGGTTGTCCTAAATTTATTCGGATCTCGACTTGATGCCACAGGCTAGTGGCTCCCCCTATATTTACTTTATTTTTTAACTTATCCATTTGAAATTTGGGGTGCATAAACTCCTGTAAAAAATTATATAAAAAAAATATTTTTAAGAAAAAGCTTTCATTTGAAAAAACTACTAAAAAATAAAAACAATATTTTTAAATTCAATTCTGGAAACCAAAAGCTTTGCGGACGGTCATATAGCACTATTGCATAGTTACTTTGCTCAATTGACCGCCCCCAAAGCTTTTGGTTTCCAGGTGTATGAATTTTAAAAAATTATTTTTACTTTTTAGTAGTTTTTTTAAATAAAAGCTTTTTCTTAAAAATATTTTTTTTATATAATTTTATTTTTTACTTTTTAGTCTACTTATTTTACAAACACAGACGGAACAAAACCTTTACATTTGATACAAAGGGCAAGGGAGTCATGAAGAAAAAGATAATTTGCCATCCTAGGGCGTCCGCCATATTGGATTTATAATGGCATTACATAGTTTATCATATTTTACTCGTCAAACCCTTTCATTTGATACCCATATCAAGGGTATAGTTTATCGTATTGGGTTGTGAAGAAAAAGGCGATCCGCCATCTTGGGACGTCCGCCATATTGAATTTAGAATGGCGTCACATAGTTTATCGTATTTTACTCATTTCATTTTCATTTGATACCCATATCAAGGGTACTGAGTGGGTTGCGAAGAAAAAGGCGATCCACCAGCTTGGGACGTCTGCCATATTGAATTTAGAATGACGTCACATTGTTTATCGTATTTTACCCGTCAAACTCTTTCATTTGATACCCATATCAAGGGGGTTGTGTCTAAAAAGCGATCCGCCATTTTGGGATGTCCCCCATATTGGATTTAGACCGATAATGGCTATACTACGTTGCATTGTCACCAGACTTATACATGTGTGCCAAATTTCGAAGCTCTAGCTTAGTTAGAAATTGCCAAAATTTTGATTGCAAGATTTGACTTAAACAAACAAACTAACATACAAACACTGCAAGTTAAATAAAAACTTTTAAAAACGGATTTTTTTTACATAAAAACGGTATGAGACTATTTCCGGTTTACCCGGAAATTACCACAATTTTCGATTTTAAATGGAACATCCTGTATATTTTTACATATTTGGATTTAAGAGAACATTCTGAGTATACCATGAGATTTTCGCGAATTTTTGAGTCGATGTTCAGTTTTTTAAAGCATTTTAAGACATTCATCTAGAGTGCTTTGGAATACCAAAATTTGTTCCAAGGGAAAAATATAATTTTTCGTTTAATTTCATTAATAACTATTTATGAAGCCACCAAGATTGAACAAATCACTTTTTTATCGAAAACTTTTTTTTTTTTCGAATGGGAAGGTGGTGGCTCCCAGTGTTCAATAAATTATAGAGTTATATATTAGTTTTCTATTTTATATAATTTATTTAAAAATAAAAAATCACTTTCAAAATAATTGATCCCTATAGTTTGCACTAGTATTTATACCTATTAAGAAACAAAAGAGAGAACTAAAAGGCTACTATTCACATTTCATTATTAGACACATAATTTTTTTTTTTTCAATTATACAAGTGCAAATCCCACAATTCGGTGTTTTCACAAATTTTAAAATCTCATTGACTGTGAAGGTAATACTCATACTCATACTCATACTCATACTCATTTTATTTGACTACATTACATACTTGTCAGGTACATTTGTAGCATGTCAAAATACAATCATCTACATATAAAGATAAATATAAAAACTTTATAAAAATATTAAAATTTCAGTCAAATATTATTAAAATAATACAATATAAAAACATAATACATACAAACACAAATATAAATGCAAACGCAGATACCTAAATGCATTCCACACAAATATACATACCACACTATGATTAATTTATAAACTTAAAAAATCAGGGTTGCATCTAAATAATCAGCCACCGAATAAAAACAGTTTCTTAAAATAACATATTTTATTTTACGTTTAAAACAGCTGTAATTCAACGATTTAATATTCGTCGGCAATTTATTATATATATTTAAATTTAATGAATTTTTTTGCGATTTAGTTAACCTAAAACAACGAGTTCTTAATAAACTACCAGATCTAGTAGAATAATGATGAATATCCGATTGACTGTTGAAGTTAATAATATTTTTGTGAATTTCCAATAGGGTAAAAAAAATAAATAATGAAGGAACGGGCATTATGCCCAATTTAATAAATATAGGTTGGCAATGGTCAGTCATTCCTGCACCTGCTATAATGCGAATGGCTTTTTTTTGCAGTATAAAAATTTTTTGGGCATGCGTTGAGTTACCCCACAGAATAGTTGCATAGCAGATATGACTATGGAATAAGGAAAAATAAGTAGATTTAAGAATTTCAGGACTTAAAATATTTTTCATTCGACGGAGTAAAAAGATCATACTGGACAGCTTCCTGCCCAACTGTTCCACATGAGCAGACCAGTTTAGCTTGTCATCCAAAGTGACTCCCAGTAAATTTACAGTACTACCTTCAGTGATATTAAGATTTGAGGAAAAAATGAGACTCTGTGTTTTTTCTCTGTTTAATTTAAGTTTATTTGCTGAGAACCAATTCTCAGCTTTTTCTTCCGTTTCTTTTGCCATTTTAGTTAGATTTAACAAACTTTTTTCAGAACTTAACAAGGTGGTGTCGTCAGCAAAGAGAATACACTTTTTGGGACTTAAATAGTAATACAAATCATTAATATATATTATAAATAATATGGGTCCAAGGACGGAACCTTGAGGCACACCATTCGTAACAAAATTGCATTCAGATGTGGTATTATTAACTGCAACGCATTGTTTTCTATTATTTAAGTAAGAACTGAAAAGTAATAGTGGAACACCTCTAAAACCATAGTATGACATTTTTTCTAGCAAAATATCGTGAGCGACACAGTCGAAGGCCTTGGTAAGGTCACACAGTGTAATCATTGTGTGATTTCCCTCTTCAAGGCCATCGACTATATCACCCACGATTTTTAATATAGCTTGTGTGGTTGAGCAATTTTTACGAAATCCAAATTGATGGGAACACAGAAGGCAGTTGTCATCTAGGTATTTGATCAACCTGGTTTTTAAAATTTTTTCCATGATTTTCGAAAAAATAGGAATAATGGAAATGGGACGGTAATTGTCTAGAGAATTTGGATCTCCTTTCTTAAAGAGAGGTATAATTTTTGAAATTTTAAAAGCGTCAGGATATTCGCCTGACATAAAACATGCATTTATCAGTATTGTTAATATAGGTGCAATTATGTCTGCAGTTTCTTTTATAATAGTACTATTTAGCTCATAAATGTCAACAGACTGAGAATTATTTAAAGATCCTATCACTTCTAAAACTTCTTCGGTAGTGACAGGCTGAAGAAAAAATGATGACGACGGTGGAGTAATGTTTTTTATTAGCTCCGTGGCTTTTAGATTTATATCAGGTAGTGATAGAATTATATCGTTAGCAATTTCCGAGAAAAATTCGTTAAAAGCATCATGGGATAAACTGGACGTAATTTTGTGCGACCTGTTTATATTTCTTTCAAAATTAACAAGTCTCCAACTATCTTTCACTTTATTCTCAGATGATGAAATGAACAGGTCATATGCTGATTTTTTTGCAGTTGCAATTGCAAGTTTATACTCTTTACGGCAGTTGTTATAAGCGGTTAAAAATTCCGGATCTCTACTGACATTACAAACATGTTTAATAGCGGACAACGTATCTCTCATATCACGTAATGATTGATTATACCAGTTGACTGGAGGTTTAGAGATGGTAGGATCATATTTAGTTATCGGAAAATAAGTATATATAAGATTTTTGTAGGTATTGACAAGAAAATCAGCAAAAAAATTTATATTTAAGTTCGGTGTAGCAACAAAATTCCAGTCTACCGCCAATAAAGCAGATCTCATTTTGTTAATACTGTCCCTAGTGACCCTTCTCCTACAGATTTTTTTGGGAGGAACGTCCGCCTTAGAATTTTTTACTGTTATATATTGACCGAGATGGTCTGACAGGCAGGGGTCTAATACACCCGTTACATAATCATCTTCCACCAAATTGGTTAGAATGTTGTCAATGCAACTAGCAGATTGTTGTGAAATCCTTGTAAAATCAGAGATTGTTATATTTAAGCCATAAGAAGTAACTAGACTTATCAACTCGGTCAAATTAGTTGAAATATTTTTGAAGTTCACATTAAAATCACCAGCCAGTATGATCTTATTACCCTTATCTAAAAATGTGTCTAAAAGTCCTTCAAAGTTTTGCAGAAATGTCTGAAAATCGCCCAAACAAGACCTATAAAGTGATATAACTATAGTTCCGAAAATTTCCACACCACAGAATTCACAATTTATTTCACTAGTGAAATTTGTTACATCTAATACTTTATTTTGTAAATTATTCTTTAAAAAAATGGCAACACCACCGTGTTTATGTATTTTTCTACAATAATAATTTGCCAGATAATAGCCAGGTAAATTAATCGTTTTTAGTTCCGATTCACATAACCAATGCTCAGATATGCAAATTACGTCATAATGATGATTTTCAAGAAATAACGATAACTGATCAATTTTATTAGATAGGCATTGTATATTTATGTGGAAAACACTCACCTCATACTGATTTTTAAATGACTTATTATTGGATATCCTTATCTTGTCGGCTGCCGGGGTTTCCTCGGGTGAAAAAATCGATTGACCCAGGTTCCTCTTGGCCAAACAGAGGGATTCATTATATCGGATAGGTTGCTTTCATCAACAGATACTTTAAAAGATGAGTAATATTGGGGATACATTGAATTTAATTTTTCACATTGTACTTCGGGAAACTTGGGTTTTAAAAAGGCTAATACGTCTTCAGTTGCGGTGTCTGGATGCATTTTAAATGCATGAAGAAAAATAAGTTTAGGAGCTATCTTTAAAGAAGACTCATTGTCAAGGTCTAATTGGCCAATAATAGGTTTGTTTACATTGCGTTTCGTCTTCTTTTTGTAAGAAACTTCAATAAATTGTTCATTTTTAGCGGTTTGGATATTAAGCTGCGTATTAGCTTGTAAAATAGCGTTCGCCACTTCCTCATTCGAAAATTGTTTCTTGTTTTTATCCCCATGTATGTTTTTATCTTTAATACTCGGTCGTTTACTATGAGATGGGAGCACTGGTAACTCAAATGGCTTTGCCGTACTAACACCGGCAAGCTGCTTGGTATCTATAATAGCAGCCGACGGAATCGCAGTATTTGTGACTCGCTCGGTTTTCTTCTGACCACTAGGTGACGGTACTCGTCTATCATAATTATTATTAATAGGTGACTTTATGGAGTCATTTAATTTATTAATTAATGTTACTTGATCTTGGAGTAAGGTAATGGTTTGTTGCTGATTACGAATAATAACATCTTTCTGGAGCAAAAGTTCTTTTAAATAAGCTATTTCCACTCTGTCCACATCACGAGTATCAATTGCATCTTTAAAGGACAGGTCAAGGTCAACATTTTTGTCAACAGAGGTTTCAGTTTCACAGCAATTAATTGTCTTGTCGTCAATCACTACAATGTTTTTCAAAAGAGAAACACAACTACTGTGAGACACTACGCCACACTTAACACACCTCAGCCCACTTTGGGCAATACTTTTGCATCTTTTACAACATTTAGACGGAGCCGTAATAACACCCACTGTCACAGGCGGCGCCATTATGTAATACTTAATTATAACTAATAAAAACATTTGAATTTCCACAACCAGTTGAGTAATATCCAAGAAAAAGTATTTTTAGATTTTAATTAAAATTTTACCACCCAAAACACTAAGCTATATAGTTGACATCATCGGTCATAAACACCTAACCTCAAATACATATCTTTTAAAAATTTCCGAGTAATATGTCACTATTATGAAAATTTCCGCTTGGTTCTCGTATTTTCAACTAAAATATTGTTCAATGTAATGTTCATAAAGTTTTAAATATCTTCTCCCAATAAAATAAGGCGATTTTTGTAGGTTGGAAATCCAACCTATAATTAGCAGCCCATTTTTAATAATCAACAATATTGAGACATCATATGCGTCAATTTTTAAATGTTTGCTTGGAGCTATACTGGTTTCAAATGAGAAGTGCGGATATAATCATTAAAAATGACAATTAACTTAAAAAACCTAAAAGTTGAGGTTATGTTAATACAACCGATGACGTCACAACCCGTTTTATATAATACCCGTTCAGTTATTCAGTTTTGTTATTTATTTGTTGAAATTTTAAATTGATAGATGAAAGAATCGTGTTTAAATATTGGTAAGTGCTTTAATGTATGGAGTACTTAACTTTAATAATATCAAAAAAGCAAATTTGCATACAGTGAAAACACCTAATTATAAGTGTTAAATTCCTAGAAATGGTGAACGGCATTTGAATTTTACAAATATTATTCAAAACGACCCCCATCACAATCAATACATTTTCTTTCTCGCACAATTGTGTTACTCATTACATTCCTCAACATTTGTGGAGAGATGCTATTAAAAGCTCTTCTTTTCTCAATTCGAGATACACGATGGTCATAACAATTTTGTAGACCTGACCCTCGATATTGTTAATAATACGTTAAATTAACTTGTTTATTGTAAGCTAGTGACACCTATTGTGTTTTGTAGTGTACTTATGTTATTAGAAAATCAAGTTTGATCCTGTAATAGTCGTCTGTCAATATAGTTTTTATGAATTTATTGTTGTCCAAGTTTATGTATTTACTAACATTGTAGCTGTTGGCTGTGTGGATATAACCCCTGATCTAACCCCTAATGGGGTTAGATCAGGTGATCTTGCAGGCCACCTTAAGAAACCCTGGTATGAAATAAGTTGTGGGCCATAAGCTTCATTGAGATAATCCATAACAACGAGGCTGTTATGGGGTGGTGCTCCGTCTGGCTGGAAATACAACAATCGGTATTGTGCTAGAGGAACTTGTTCGATTACTTGTCAAATTTGATTTTGTAAGACATACCTTTGTCCTATCAACGTACCTTAGAAGAATATTGGGCCAATGATTCTTATTCCATAAATACCTGCCCATATATTTATCCCAAATCTTTCTTGAAACATCTCTTATCTAGCTAATCTTTGATTTTGTTGGGACCAGTATCTTAAGTTCTGCCGGTTGAACATCGCATTATTTGTGCTTCATCGGATGTTGAAGGCAAAATTATTATCTCTTTGAAACTTATTAATTAACCACTCGCCAAAAACAATCCATCTTACAGAATCTCCTTCGTACAAATGTTGGTGCAGATTTTACTTTAAACGAGCGGTAATTATGTTTTTTCAAAATTCTTACTGTTTTCCTATTATCTTAAAATAATGACGAGACGAATGTCTTCTTTCAGAAAATCTCTGAGCACATATTTGACATGCAAGCAGAGAATTTTTTCGAGATTTGCCATAAACTAATATCATGTCAGTTTTTTCTTTATTGGATGAATATATACTAATTCATCCAACGGCTAGAATTGACGAAAATATATGCTACTAATCCTTAACTTTGTTTGTTAGGTACGATTTAATATTATATTATAATGGTTTATTTTATTGGGAAAAAAATGTTTTATGTTGTCAGCAGCTTATTGGGTTCTTATATTTAATTATTATGAAAATAAACATGCCACACATATTAAACAGAACAGGGAAGTACCTATGTGTTTAATTCAAAATTGTTGTTTATTTGATACATATGTATTACATGTTTTTGTAAGAACCATTACCTTTTTTAGGTTAAATTTATTATCAAAAATACATTGCAACTGGCAATGATGAATATTTTACCAATTTCTCGTTTTTCTTAATGTTTCAGTAAGTGTTTGCAATATAATATTGTCTATATGAGAGCCGTCTCTGGCGCCGAGATAAAATTCTCCAGACCCGATTATAACACACTTATAAAATAGTTTCTTAAAAGTTCTATAAATGTTCGGAAAATATACTTAAATCACTGTATACAATTACTATAGGGCAGTTTTACAATCATCACGTAAAATTATTTTATAAGGGTTATATATTTTTCTAACAGAATGCTTATAATACCGAAATGTTGTATAAAATTGGGCCCTTTTTGATTGTATAGGCATTGTATAATGGTATTTAACTGCCTTATATGATTTACATAATTCTATAAGATATGCTGTATAGCAGTTCTAGCAACTCTTATAAAAGTTATTTTGCCAGTTGGGATCTGCAGTTTTTATAGTCGAGTAAACTCTAACTTGGAGTGTGTATGCGTGGTAATACGACGTACGATTTGATATGCGATATGTATAGGGCCATTGCAGTCATGCAGAGAGGAACTAGTCGCGTATGTCCGATTCTCTTAGTTTATATGATGAAGCAACCTTTGGACCTGCAAAGTATACTCGACTAAATAAAGGGTCGTTTCTTGAGGTTTGCTTGAATTTAATTTTTAACCTCCCCACAATAAAATTGTGGGAGGTTACTGAAATTGGTCCAAAATCGAAAATTGAGATAACATCAAATTTTTACGTTTGAGGTCAGAGGAAACCAAAAAAGTGGTTTTTAAAAAATGTCTGTGTATGTGTGTGTGTATGTACGTGAACACGATAGCGGCGAAACTGCTAAATGGATTTGGATGAAACTTTGCATGAGGGTTTCTTTAGTGCTCCAGAAGATCTGAAAAGGTTTTGGTTGAGATCATATTACGTTTAGTGCCGTTTTAGTACAAGTTGTTTATTTTATGATTACTTACAATTTGTAAGTGAACCATTGAAAAGCAGTAAAAATTCCGATTTTAGCGATATATCACACTTGCACTCTTTCGATTTGGTTTCCATGAAAAAAATTAAAGAACAAAATAAGACCCTTCTTGTGTAAGATATATTTTATAGTCTAACCTAATGTTCGATAGACTAATGTCAGAGAACTTATACCACAAAATAATACAGGCTATACCCCTTACTCTTTGCAAATTTGCAGCCGCAAAGGCTTGTTTTAGAGACTATTGACGGAATCGGGACTGTACTGATCTGTCGAGAGGGAAATTCTACATCTCAACGCGACATTCCGAACGATTAATTAGTTATTAACGCGCAAAGACTGTCTCTTTTTTTGCGGCGGAACGAGATGGAAGATGGACATTCTTCTAACACAAATTCGCGATCGAGAAACGTCAAACGAAAAATGTCACTTTTGATTCGTTCGTGCCGAGCTGAATTTTCGAATTTCGATATGCAATTTATGATGCGCAATTTATGATGCGGATCAACTACAAGTCTTCCTCTTTCCATCGCTACATAGTACGGCCGTCGCGGTATCGTATTTTTTAAGATACGAGTAAATTTAGATGTCGTGTTTTCGACCAAAATTTACCCTCGGATGGCACAACTCTGAAACCGTTTTCAGAGTTGCGCCATCCGTAATATTACTATGGTTGGTGTGGCACTTTAAGGTAACTTTGGCCATGATCCATGGGCTAAGGTCATAGATCTGTTCAAGGTCGTCGAGTTTTATACCAGAGTAATATTTCTAGGGTCAAAGAGGCACCTGAAGGTGACTTGGTAGCTATAATAAGTGATAGCGCATACGACCTTTGACCTTCAATATCTCGAAATTTAGGACATTTTGGGCTTTGTGGCCATAAGCACTTCTGATCAGAAAGTTATGGACTATAACATACCAAATTTTCAGCCAAATCGACGGCTGTATGAAATCCCATGTATTGTGTGTGTGGTCCTTTTCGGAGTAATGTCACTTTTCAGAAAAATGTCAAATTTTCGAAAAAATGTCAAAGGACAAGGGTAGATAAGGGCCTTTTTCCGCCCATCGGCCATGTTGTATGTCATTATATTTTCCGAGTAGTATATGTCTTGACGAGTAATAAAAAACTGTTCTTTGGAATAGTAGATTATTCAGTGAGCGTATAATGATGGCTATTACTCGCGGAGGTGATGTTTACGGCACGAGACGAAGGCATGTCGTAAATCATCCGAGTGTGTAATAGCCCTTATACGCGAACTGAATACTATAATTTATCCACGACTATCGCATATTTTAACTGTTTTAATCGTTTAAAACTGAAAAAATAAAGTTCATTTACAGTAAAACGTTGACGTGTGAAACGTCAAACACGAAAATATGCACGAAAACATGGAAAAATGGATTCGCCGTTTCCTTATGAATATTGCTAGTTCCTGATTGGTCAAAGGTGCGTTAGAATGAAAACAACTAGTTCCTGGTTGGTTAAATATGTGTTAGAATCAGATTATGTTCATTATACGTTTGGTTGGAATAATGACTATCATTATTTGACAATTGTTAAATGTAGAATGCAATGATTATACGATGGTCATGGATAAACATATTCTTATTCAATACATACCACACTTATTTATTGCTTGGCAGAAATGTTACGTAGAGGACCACCTAAGAGTAATTCGTTGTCATCGATGTCAACGATATGGACATTTGAAAAAAGATTGTAAAAGCTCGTCTCCCGTTTGTTCCGAATGTACAGGTCAACATGAAAGTAAAGATTGTAAACCAGATGTAAAAAAATGTAATAATTGTTTCCATTATGTTAGTAAATTGAAAATTTCTAATGACAATATTCACATTGATCATTCAGCTAACGATTTTAAGTCATGTTTTGTATATAGAAATCAAATTGAGTCACTAATATCTAAAACAAATTATGAAAAATAAAAATCAAAATACATTTAGTATAGGTCATATAAACGCTAGATCGCTAATGAATTGTTTTGTGGATTTGTCAAATATAATTTTACAACATACTTTCGATGTGTTCACAATAAGTGAATCTTGGTTGTCGGAAGAAATTCCTAATCAGACAGTTCAAATACCGCGTTATAAGTTGTTCCGAAGGGATAGGCTCGGTAGAGGTGGAGGTGTCGTAATTTTTGTAAAAAATACGTTTCATTGTGAAAATATTTCAGTAAATGTTCCGGGAAGTTCAGTTTTTGAAAATTTATGGATAAAACTTAAATTAGGTAACTCTAATGTTGCTATAGGGGTAATATACAGGCCTCCTCAAACAAACATACCTCAGTTCACTGAGGCAATTGATAATGTTTTGTCACATCTAGTGCCCTCATACGATTCTATAATTGTTACTGGAGATGTTAATATAAATTTGTTAAATTTAAATAACCCTTTGACACCCTGCTTTGATGCTTATGGTTTTACGCAGGCTATTAATGAACCAACTCGTGTAACTCAATTCTCTTCAACTCTTATTGACCCTATTTTTGTATCTAGTCAGAATTTAATATGTAATAGTGGTGTAATCGATGTAGGTAACATTAGTGATCACTTTTTGGTGTTCTATAATATTAAGTATGACATGACAAAGGTCAAACAAAAGCTTCACACTTATAGAGATTTTAAAAACTTTAATCAAGATTTATTCGATGCAGATTTATTTAAAGTTCCGTAGCATAATATATTATATATTAATGATATAGATAGTAAAGTAGATTTTTTAACTAATAATATAATTTCTCTTTTTGATATACATGCTCCAATCCGAACGGCAACAATGAATAAACCTTTCGCACCCTGGCTTAATGATGGTTTAAAATTATTGAAATCCCTAAGAGATAAGGCGCATGTTAAGTTTAAACAAAATAAAACAGATCAGAATTGGCACGACTATAAAGTATTACGTAATTTTCACCTGGCATCAATTCGTCGAGAAAAGGCAGCTTATCTAAATTATATTGATACAAATGATTCTAGCAATTTTTGGAAAAGTTTAGAAAAAATGAATATTAAAACCAAAAAAAATGTTGAACTACCTGATAATCTATTGGATTTCAATAGGGTTAATGATCATTTCCTCTCTGCTTTTAACAATAATACTGTAAACCAAGATACTATAGATTATTATAATAATGAAATTTTGAATAACAATTTAAACTTTAAATTAGATACCGTTGAACCTACTCTAGTTCTAAAAGTTATAAGTGATCTCAAATCCAATTCTTGTGGATTTGATGAAATTTCGCTACAAATGCTTAAGCTATCCTTACCTGCAATATCTCTATACGTTACTCATATAATAAATTGTTGTTTAGAGTTAGGTATTTTTCCCGCCAATTGGAAAACTGCAGTTATTTCTCCGATACCGAAAGTAAATAATCCTACCGAGTACAATCATTTACGACCTATCAGTTTACTACCTGTCCTTAGTAAAATTTTAGAAAAAGTAGTGTATCTTCAAGTTGAAAAATATTTCTCCTCAAATGAACTTTTCCCAGTAAATCAGTCGGGTTTTAGAACAGGGCACAGTTGTACTACTGCGCTAGTAAATATATCTGATGACCTAGTGAAATAATTAGATAAAAATCAGGCAAGCGCACTCATATTATTAGACTTCTCGAAAGCATTCTACTGTGTTAATCACGCATTAATGTGTGCAAAATTAAAATACTATGGTTTCAACGAAAATGCAGTATCATTTTTTACGTCATATCTGTATAATAGATACCAAATAGTGCGAACTAAATTTGGTCAATCTGAGGCTAAGTTGGTTAAATCTAGGGTACCTCAGGGTTCAATATTGGGACCACTCTTGTTTCTAATTTACACGTCTGATATTTATCTTCAAATTGAACACTGCAATATGCAAACTTATGCTGACGATACACAACTGCTTCATAGCTTTCATCCAGACAACTATAATCTTGCAGCTAGACATATTAATGCGGATCTCATGTCAATTTATACTTATAGCGTGAGTCATAATCTTATTTTAAATCCATCTAAATCTCCCGTAATATTATTCTGCTCCAAAAACCATTATGCACAGTAACAATAACAATAATAACAATATGACAATATGACAATAATGATCAATAATGAGAATATACCTTACAAAGAAGAAGTTAAAAACTTGGGAGTTATTTTTTATCATAAATTGGGATTTGAACAGCATGTAAATAGCCTAATTAAAAAATCTTATTTACGTTTAAAATTATTATATTCTAATAAGTATATTTTAAATTATAATATTAAGAAAAAGCTTTGTGAAACAATTGTTTTGCCTATTTTTTACTTTTGTCTTACTATGTATTATCCTTTTCTAAATACTGTTAACAAAAATAGGTTACAAAAGGTTCAAAATACTTGTTGTCGTTTTATTTTTAATTTGCGTAAATACGATCATATAAGTTCAAAAATTAAAGACTTGAAATGGTTAAAAATAGATGATACCTGGAAATTCAACCTTTTAATGCTTGTACATCGCTTAACACTTACTTCCGAACCTGAGTACCTTAAGAATAAACTTATACCACGAAATCAAGTTCATGCTGTCAATATAAGAAATATAGAAAATTATACAATGCCTTTGCACACATCTGCTCTTTTTCAAAAATCTTTCACATACAATGCTGTAAAATACTATAATAGTGTTGATAAAACTGCAAAAACGTTTTCCATTGTCAAATTTCGTAAATACATAAAGAATAAATTACTGAATTCATAAGTGGCTTTTAATAAATATCGCTAGCTGATTTTCAATGCGTGTCGTGTTCTGTATTTAAATTTCTCTCATGTTCAAGATTATGGTTTTTCTGAATATTGTTCATTTCCTCATTAAGTTTTGATTTATATAAGTACCTACATATACATATATATATATATATATATATATATATATATATATATATATATATATATATATATATATATATATATATATATATATATATATATATATATTATCTTTGCACTGGTAAATATTTATTTACTATTTTATTTTAATATTTTATAATATGTAGAATTGTAGATATAAGGTTAAGTGTAAGAGTAGCCGATGGCTAAACTTCGCCTTAATAAAGACGTTTTATTATTATTATTATTATTAATGTGTTTTTGAGCGCTGACACGTTTAAGACCGCCGGAGCGCATCACCAACCTTACAAATTTGAACAGATGGAACTACGTGTACCATTTGGCAATATTACATCGCGGATATCAACCAATAATTTCAGTGCAAATAGCAGTAGCAGCATTTTGTAATTCCTCTTCCAGGAGATAGGTGGAGGCCGCAAAAACCAAACAAATGAAAATGGTAGTGACCTTGAATCAACAATGCGAAGCATTCAATCTAATTTGAACCGTTTCAAGATAGAGTAATAGTAATTATGTATTATATTATCCGTCTCTGGACTTATAGTACAGTAACTAGAGGTTTTAACTTCGGAATAATGTCATATTGAACGGATTTCGTCCATTTTTGGCAGTATAATAGTAAAAGTTTCTATATTGTGCAGGGGCTTGTTAATTTATAGGGGGTGGATGCCACCTCCTCTCAGGGAGTGGCACTTAAAAAATATATATGTTTATTGGAGCTGAAATAGAATCAAATTTTAAGAAGAGGTTCTATGCAATTTTTCACATAAATTGATAGTTTTACCTCCACGTCCAGTGGAAGTATAGTAACGACAAAAAATTTTTTAAAAATTTTTATTGTCCAAATAGGCTTAAAATGTCATGAAACGTCGAGATTTTAAGTTTGAGAGAAAAAAAATTTCTCTCTGTCTGTCAGTCTGTAACTTTTTTTTGTGCGCACGTTTACTCTGGAACCGTTTAAGATTATATTTTCATCCTGTTCCATCGAAGAGTTGGGGGGTAAATTGCGGTAAATTTGGGGTCAATCAAGCAGGTAAGAGTCCATAAAATTGGTATTTAGTATATACAAGAGAAGCTAAGGTCTCAAAAAAATGTTTGGCATTAGCCACCCCCATTACCACCCTTATTAAAGGGGATGAAAAAAAATTGTGATTTAGTGTACCTATCTATGTACAGGAACCAGAAACCTCAAAATATTTTTTACTTCATCCAGTCCAAGGGCGGATCTAGAAATTTCAATAATTTTTTTCTCGCCTGTGGCGCATGGGACCCATACGAAATATGGGAAATAACATCTAGAGAAGCACTCCTCTAACGGCCCCTAAAAAGTTTGTTAAATTGTAAATTACAAAATTTCAGTTCATTGTATTTCAGTTAATAATGAAAATATTTTCATAAACTCCAAAACCTATTGTTGGATTTTGATGAAAAGTAAAATGTATATGACAAAAAAGAATAATTTTAAACGGGAGTCTCTTGGCTCGGGGGGGGAAAAAATTTTTCGCAAACTGCTTTTTCAAAACTTTTTAGGGGCCGTTAGAGGAGTGCTTCTCTAGATGTTATTTCCCATATTTCGTATGGGTCCCATGCGCCACAGACGAGAAAAAAATTATGGAAATTTCTAGATCCGCCCTTGTCATCCACCCCCCACCCCACTACCGATGTGAGGTATCGTTTTATGGGTTTTTGGGGTAGAGGATTTCAAATATTCTATTATTAAAGTTCCATAAACAATTATTTTCACATACAGAGTTTTTTTCGTTGTGAGTGACTTGGATAGAGAATCTGGATGTGGAAGTAGTGATTCCTTGGGCAGCGGTTTTTAAGTTATAACGACTTCAAAATTGCGATTTTAGCTTAAAAAAAAAGGTATTTCCAAACGGCTTTCGTCAAATATCTCGAAAAGTATTACTTTATCGAAAAAATGATAGACCAATTACAGAAAGTACAAACTGGAATTTAATTATATTTTTTGTTTATTGATGTAGGATTAAGAGTTTCGGAGATATTTAAGTTTATATTTGGCATCCAAGTGTTTCAAAATTACCTTTAAAGTTTAAAATGCATTTTTTTTCTAAAGTAAGTGCTTTAAATGAGCAAAAAATTTTTAGCATCTAGATAATGCTACATCTTAATGAAAAACTGTATTTGAGATAATTTTTTTAAATTACTGGCTAATTAAAGTAATAAAATGGCGACCATTTTATATAAATAAATATAAATACGCATATTTTTCCGTCATAACTTTTTTATTACTAATGCTACAGGAACGAATAAAAAATAATTTGAAAGCACAACTAATTGTCTTTAATTTCATTTCTTAGCTTGCGTGACATAGGTGTCACAATTTCTGAGATATTTAACATTTAAACTGCATTTTTCGTCTTACAAACGTTCGGACGCCATTTTTAAACTTTCATATCTTCGAAACTATTAAATCTATGTAAATAAATAAACAAGCGAAATTCATTATCAGTTTATGAGCTTTATTTTTGGTTTCAATAAAACTAATATTTGGAAAAGGAAAAAAAAATTACGTTTTATCGAAAATATAGTTTAAACTGTATATTTTTTATAAGCAAGTGCTGTATACAAACCAACAAAATTGAGCATCTACGTCATGCTATATATTAACGAGAAACAGTGTTTGAAATTCCTTTTTTTTTTTAATTACTGGCTAATTACAGTAACAAAATGGCGACGTTGTTATTAAAAAAATGTGTAGACGCACATTGCTTCGGTCATAACTTCTTTGTTTCTTATGCTACAGAAACAAATAAAAAAACAGTTGAAAGCATAATTAATAACCTATTATTCTACCTATTAGCATCCTTGACGTAGGTGTCACAGTTTCTGAGATATTTAACTCCCAGGCAGCAAGGTGCCGTCATTATGACGTCGTTTTTTCGGCATTAATTACGTCAATTTCACCTTCAGCATGACGTAAAAATGACGTGAAAAGACGGCACAATGTCACAGCCCAATGACGTCATATATATGACGCCAATATGACGTATTGGTAATCAGTGAATTTTGCGATAAGGGATGCAAACCTCTCATTATAATATTTTTCCACAATTTTAATAAAGTTTTTGACGAAAAAAAAACCGGAATGTGCAGGGATCGAACCGCGGACCTTTTGCCTCGCAACCTAACACTTAACTCACTGAACCATTGAACATCTTTATTTAAATATGTTTAAAAGCTGTATACCTAGTTATAAATAGTAAAACAAAATTATTATTACTATGTGGCAAAAATTGAACTAGTCACTAAATACTTCTATTTATTTTTATTTTATAATGATTTATTTCACGTCATTTTAATGACGTCAAAATAATGACCTAAAAGAAACGTGTATTTGACGTCTTCATGATGACGTCAGAAGTACGTATTAAATATCACGTCTCTGGTACGTCATTTATTAATGACGTCAAAATATTGACCTAAAAGAAACGTGTATTTGACGTCTTCATGATGACGTCAGAAGTACGTTATAAATATCACGTCTCTGGTACGTCATTTATTGGGACAATGACGTCGGCGACGAAAAATCACCTTTAAAAGACGTCATAATGACGTCACCTTGCTACCTGGGCTCTGTAATATTTTTTCGATAAAGTAATACTTTTCGGGATACTTGACGAAAGCCGTTTGGAAATAACCTTTTTTTTAAGCTAAAATCGCAATTTTGAAGTCGTTATAACTTAAAAACTATCAATTTATGTGAAAAATTGCATAGAACCTTTTCTTCTTAAAATTTGATTCTACTTCCAATAAATATACATATTTTTTAAGTGCCACCGAGTGAGAATACCCCAATACAATAACAAAATTGTGACTTTTTATAAAAAAATAATGTGAATAGGCACATTGTTTCGGCCATAATTTCTTTATGTTTATGATACAGAAACAAACAAAAAATCATTGCAAAGGTTGATTAATTATTTTTTTATTCTGTTCCTTGGAAATTTTTATGGAAGTTTCATAGTTTCTAAGATATTCAACATTTAAACTAAATACTTCATCCAATAATCTTTCCGATACCATCTATAAACTAAAAAATCTCCGGAACTATTAATTCTACGTAAATATTAAATAAATACAAATTAATTTTCAGTTTATGGGCTTTATTTTTGATGTCTATCATTTTTTCGCTTAAACCAATATTTATTGAGAAAAAAAAATACGTTTTCTAGAAAGTCCGTTTATAGTTTACAATACAATTTTTATTTGAAGAAAACGCTGTAAACGGACGAAAAAACAGTATATGATAGTATATTTTTTTAATTACTGACTAAGTACTTACATTTAAAAAATGGCGACGTTTTTATTAAAAAAATTGTAAGGAAGCTAATTGTTTCTGTCATAACTTCTTTGTTTTTTATGGTAAGTATAGAAATAGTCAAGAAATCATTTGAAAGCCTAATCGTTAGTATTTCATTACGGTTGTTAGCATTTCTGATGTAAGTGCTATATTCTGAGATAAATTTTTAATTAAATACTTCATTTTATAGGACGCCTTCTCTATACTTCTATATTTCCGAAACCATTAATTTTACAGAAATTAGAACGATATTCATCTCCAATTTAGTAGCCTTCATATTTGTCTATGGCATGTTTTGGCTCAAAATGTAATACCTTGCGAATTATTTGACGAAAATCGTGTTGCAATACCTCTTTTTTTAAGTAAATGTCTCAATTTTCAAGTCGTTATAAACTTAAAGACTATCAATTTAAATAAGAAGTCGCATAGAACTTTTTCTTCTCAAAATTTGATTGTCTTTCAGCTCCAAATGGGGATGGCATCTCCCCCATAAATTAGCAAGCCTCCGCAAAATATAGAAACTTTTCTTTTGATGCATTTAATCAAATATAATTCAGTGAAAAATTTTTATTTTTAGAAAAGAACAATCAAATTTGATATCTGGATATAACTTCACATTATAAGCAACTTCTTTAAATAACATGTTTCGGTTGTTTACTCTTGAGGTAATTTCAATAAAATATATATTTTTCGACCTAAGCGCCAGGACTAAACACATTTCTGCAGTTATTTTTTCGTTTGAGAACAGGCACGAACTTTTATCAAAAATAAAATTTTTCAAAAAGTCAATAACAATAGTCATATGTTGCAGACTTTTTGACGGACACTGTATAAAATGCGCAAATTCATAGTTTTATAATTTTGTAATTTTTACATATTATGCGAATGGGATATAAAGACGATGGACAAAAAGACGCGTTTTCATTGCCTAGAGAGTTCGTGGCGGTATCCTAATATACTATATAAGAGTATGAATCACATAAAAAAAGTGACCTTCATAACGTATTGACATCGTGAAACGAAGCGATCTAATTGTAATTGTAGTCAGGTGCCACCTGCGAGCCAAGTGCTAAACTTCATTTATGACTTTTACATTATTGGTCTTACAAACCAACGCTTGCTTTATCGGCAATTTGTCTTATTTATTTTCAATGAATTGGTTCTAGTAGTTCGAGGATTTTTCAAAAACTACTGAATAAAAAATTGAAATTTAAATATCGATATGTTTCATATACTATAGCAGATGAGCTCAGACTAATATCAATAAGATAATATCTTTTTTATTATTTTAAAATTAAGTTCAAAGTTAGAGGATGTTTAACAGCTTGACAAGAAAAAAATATTACTTTTCGTGAATTTGCAATAGTCCAGTACCATTCTATCGAGTTTTTTCTCAAAGCCTGTGAAATTTCTTTTGAATCACTTCAGGGATTTAGAAGAAATCCTCGAACTACGAAGTCACGTTTTTAAGTAAATTTAACCTATAATTCCGGCGCCCTTAAATTCGCACGCAACGTCGACCCTACTACAACTCCCGCGGAAACGATTTTGTTTTTTATACATTGAAACGCTTGATGAAACAATATAAATTAACCATTATTTAAAAGCTTAAATGCTCAACAATGACATGAGGTATAGTTTATCTTGTTTCATCGAGCGCATCTAACTGAAATATACATTAAAAGTTCGGAAAAAGGTCAAAAATTGCTAAAAAACTGCAAACATGCCCACTTTGAAATGATATTACTATGACCTACTGTTGTTTTTCAAATGTAAAACATATAGAAACATAAAGATCATATGGTCAACTATAAATAAATAACGCTTAATGACTTTAAGGAAAACTTTTGTTTTTTATGAAATTAGTGGGCGAAAATTATATAGCTTATCTACCCTTGTCCTTTTCGGAGAAATGTCACTTCAGAAAAATGTCAAAAATTCAGGAAAATGTCAAATTTTCAGAAAAATTTCAAATTTTATTAAATGGACTCAAAGGAAAATCCCCAAAAAAATACTGCGGGTCCATCTGTGGTATAAGTTCTCTGCTAGTGTGTTAAAGCGTACAGACTGTATGCTGAGTATTTTTGACGTGTCAAGTGCATCGAGAGATTACAAGTTTTTTCGACGTTTATAAAGCCCACGGAAGATGTGAGAGGCCTTCCTGAACCGCTCACAAGCCCTACAAGCGTAAGCAACCCCACCGGAATGCTTTCGGTCAGTTTTTTCCAATAAAACTTTAAAAGTGACAGTGACATTATATTTTAAAAGTGGACACATTATAATTTTAACCTAGTTTTCAAGCCTCCCTACAGAAAGACACTATTGCTACTATCCCACATTTCTATTTTTCTCCAAGCCAAACCGGACCTACCCCGTCCAGCCTCACACCCGCCTTGGCGGTGTTCATCGTGGTTGTCTAGCTGGCTCCGGGTTAGGATCCGATGAAGCATATATTTGTATTAAAACATTGAATAAAATATTAATGTTGTGCAGACTATAATTTTAACACTCAAGTTCTTAGGTCCAAATCGCACCGAACGCAAGACTTTTTTTTCTGATTTAATATAAAAAAAATATTTCAACTTAATAAATATAATTAAATGAGATCGTTCATATTGTTTAGTGTTTTTTTCGGCTTCAAAGATCCACCGGGTGGGGAGGTTCCAGCCACTTCCAGTAGCTGCCGATTTTTTACTTTAATTTTGGTACTCGACAAATTATTATTAGCGTTTGATTCATACAAGGCATAGTCATCAACAATCAATAAAGATTTAAATTCATATAGAAAAATACATCATTTACATTAATAATAAAACGCACTGATCCCAGGACAGGTCCTTGTGGTACTCCGTAGTGGATGAATTGCAATTCAGATGCCACTCCATTTAAATGTACAGACTGATATTGATATGATAAATAGGAATTTGTTGCAGTGTTCATGTTTTGTTAGTAAGGTTAATCTCTATCATGTAGTGTGGCTAGTTAGAAAATTTTGATTTGGGCCCTTATGATACTGATAATTTTTTGATATGTGGATTCATCAGGTACAGCGCACATGCCACAACTTTGACCAAATCATATACAGACCAATTTTTTTTTACTGATTTTTAATTTTTATTAATTTTCATTATATATAATATGTAAACATGTATTTTTTGTATATTTTTCTATAGGCATGTTTATGAAGGAGGATTGAAACTTTTGATGACATATTGATAATAAAGTAATTTTTGCCAAAACCGAAATACTAAATACTTTACTCAACTCATATTTTGCAACAGAGCTGGTGATGATTAAAATTTAAGTTTGAGTTTTAATCAATCAATACGGTTGCCCGGGAGCCCAGCCAACCTCTGCAGACAGAATTTTTTGCTTTGTAAAGAAGAGCTGTGAGAATAATTCATTAGTGGATTAGGTTACAGAAATGTAAGAAATCAATATCCTTCATGGAATTCGCTGTTTTAACAATGTCATGTAGATACATTTTTTGATTTAGGATCATAAAAATTTAAATAAATATTCGAAAAACAGTAGTTTTCATGATTACACTTAATAGTATTCCTACAACTCCAATTTTTTTCTATTTTCAATAAAATTAGATATTTATGTACGGGGTCCGGCAGAATGAAGCAGCCATTTTAAATCGGGTTGTTTTTATTAATGGTTAATTTTTATCCAAAAATTAAACACAAGATTCTTGAGGAAAGATGGAAATTTTATTTTTTTGATATTACATCAATCAAATGACCTCTTCCTCGCTGCTGACACTCTTGAAGTCTAGCACAAATATTTTTCATCACCAGGTCCAACATTTCAATTGGGACTGCATTAATCTCTATCCGAATATTACATTTTAGTTTTTCCAAAGTTAGAACACACTTTTGACTTTAAGTAGCCCCAAAAAAAGAAATCACAAGCTGAGAGATCCAGTGACCAGTTGATGTCCCCAAATTTCGAAATGAAAAGTGTGCGTACAGAACGAGATCTTTTTGGTTTTTCTCTGGCATATGAAGCAGTACTGCAAAACTTGTGTACCCATTTTTAATTGTTATTCGACAAGGAACTGGATCTCGTGGATTCAAATTAAAGTGACGACGAAAAAGAATGCAAAAGAACTTTGAATATTTGAAATGCTCCATATTCACAGCTAAACGGACATTTCTCGCAAACACTTTGACAACTGTCTTAAATTTCCATTTATCGCGAAAGCATGGAGGCTTGATTTGAATTTATATCCCATTATATTATGACATGAATTAATTTTGAAAATGGATCCTTCATTCTGCCGACTTAAAAAAAAACGTCCCTTATCACTAAGTTATCAGAGATATTTACTTTCCACTTATTTAAACAAACTGAAGTGCTATTTCATAACAACGGTTTTTCCTTAATTTGGATTGTTCACTTTATAATGATATCGTTCTGAATAAATTCTATAAATTAGTTTTTCACCACTAATTCTAATAATTTCTCAGGTATTGGCAAAGAATTGAAACTAAACTCTGAGCAGATGTTTGTATTATTAATTTTTTCTATACCAATATTTGGAAAAACCTTTTTTCAGCGACACATTGACAAATCACAAATATAGATTTGTAGAAGTCTGGGAACATGCTTATACTATGAGTACACATACTACTTTTTCTAACATCATAATCAATATCATAAATATATAAAAATAAAAAATATATATATATATATATATTAAAATATATATAAAAAACAGTCCGGGAAAGTAACTTTTATATAACGGATTAAAATACTAGAATAGCGGATTTTGATGTCTAAAATTGTGCCGAAAAAGTAGACATTCTTGATCGATTTCAGAAAAAGACAATACCATCTGGGTTTGAGACATGACGCAAAGCCACCTACGGTACCTATCAAAATATGCGGAAAAGAATAAAAACATTGTTAAAAATAACGGCGAGTGTAGTTTACAGTATTTTCATAATTATGGAAATTATTTCAGTGCCAGTGTGTATTATAGTACAAATACTGAAATACTACTAAGATTTAAATTGTAATTTGTATTTATTAATTACTATATTATAACTACTCGGTGGTTGTTTAGAAACTGCAAAAGTTTGCTTTTGATACTTGCACAGTGCACACTTTTATCTTTTTATTTTTTTGAATTTTCATATTTGGGACTTTGGCGTCTGGTGTGTATTTCCAAAACAAAATAATGAATAATTATTTTCCCTCAAAAATAATATATTGATATTTTAAAATGTACAAATCTAAAAAATAAAAATTCCGGGTGAAAATTCTTACCATTTGTTAAACCATTTTATTACTATTGACAGTCTTTACTGTATGTATTTTATCAAACCATCAAAAAAAAATCTTAATTGAATTAGGTACTGTCGCACGCAAAAAAAAATGGGGCAAGTTTTATAACATATTTGTGCTAAAATCTAGTTGTGTACATCTAACTTTAATTTTTGTGACATTGTCAGTTATTTGTCAAAATTCATTGCAAGTGTGCAAATAGAGACAGATTTACATTAAAAAAAAATAGTTGTCCTATTTTTTTGCTCACGACAGTACCTCTACAGATCATTTCCGTGAATGATTTCAGTCGTCTGCTTTAGGAGTTTACTTAACTATAGGTTTACTTAACTATAAGTCAAAACAATTAATAAGGGCGGGTTGTCCTATCTGTTGACATTCAGGGTATCTGCATGTTGGTCCAAAAGAAGTAAAAAAATCCTTATACTACGGGAGCCCACCCTAAGTGTCCGTGCACCCCCCCGATCCTTCAGGACAATGTTTTTCATAAAGATTAAAGCCTAAGGAACAATTTCAGACATGTCCTAAAAAAAAAATTTGGCTGCACTTTCAAAATGGCGTCCGTTTAAAAAAATAATTTGGCAAATATGGTTTTTGTAATTTAACACAAAAACTAAAAAAGATGGAGAAAGACTTTCTGCACAAAAAACAAAGTGCATAAAATTTTCTACAATTTTGTTTCTATACAATATTTGGATAGGAGTTACCATTTTCCAGATAAATGATTCAGCTCTTAAAATAAAATATAAAATTCAATATAAAACGTAATACTACAGGAGCCCACCCTAACTGTCCGTGCACCCCCCGATCCTTTAGGACAATGTTTCTCATAAAGATTAAAGCCTAAGGAACAATTTAAGACATGTCCTAAAAAAAAACTGGCTGTACTTTCAAAATGGCGTCCGTTTAAAAAAAATGCAAATATTGTTTTTGTCATTTAACACAAAAACTAAAAAAGATGGAGAAAAACTTTCTGCACAAAAAACAAAGTGCATAAAATTTTCTACAATTTTGTTCCTATACAATATTTGGATAGGAGTTACCATTTTCCAGATACCATTGTTACCATTTTCAAGATAAATGTCTAAAAATTATAATATTATTATTATTATTAATTTTTTTCGGTTTATTTTATTTTTTGTTATGTTAATAATATAAAGTTATATTATACGCCTTGCAATAATTGTCACAGTTATTTTCTCTAAGTGATTTACCGATATATGAATTTCCATGTTTTCTTAATTTTGGACTCATTTATCTGGAAAATGGTAACTCCTATCAAAAAATTGTATAGGAACAAAATTGTAGAAAATTTTATGCACGTTGTTTTTTGTGAAAAAAGTTTTTGTCCATCTTTTTTAGTTTTTATGTTAAATGACAAAAACAACATTGGCAACAGTTTTTTTTTTAACATATGGCCGCCATTTTGAAAGTACAGCCAGTTTTTTTTAGGACATGTCTTAAATTGTTCCTTAGGCTTTAATCTTTATGAAAAACATTGTCCCCAAGAATCGGGCGGGTGGTGCTCGTACAGCTAGGGAGGGCTCTCCTCCCCGACTATTATAATTTTTTTTAACTCAAACCCCATTTTTTCATTCAAAATTAATCAGAAATAGACAATGTTTTCAGTTTAGACAGTATAACAATAAACAGAAGATGGAGGGACAAGGATACCGTGTTCACTTGTTGTTGTTGTAACATGGGATTTACAGTGTTGCAAGACTGTCGTTTAAAAATAATAAAACAGTTTTACTTTTATCTTGTTTAATCAGTTTTGTAATGAAAACCGACAGTTAATATTAATTTACACATTGCCTTAGCAATTTTTCACAAATCACAGTTATTCCATGTTTTATTCGAAAAAATAGGGTATCCAGGTCTTTTTTTGAAGCTCCTTGTGTTTTTATTTAAAAAATGTCACTGACCTCAGTAATTTACTGTCTGCAAAAAATGCATTTTAATGATGAGAATAAAATATTCCCATCTTTTATTTTATTATAGAAAATTTCTTCTTCAACCATAGTAGTAATTAAATTAATAGCGGTTAATTCAATTTGAATAAACACTTAATTTGTCACCTCATTTATTATTTTTACTATAAATTTACTTTAAAACTAGATAAATAAAACACATCGGCAACACTGCATGATTGGAAGAGGCGGCCACCAATGGCTAAACAACGAAGTATGAAAAGTATAAAAAGTGGCAGAATAGCCTAAGCTAAGCTTCGCCCATGAAACTTTGTATTTTTCATTGTTCAATAAAGATGTTTATTATTATTATTATTATTATTATCATTATTATTATTACATTTTCCTTTGAACTGTCTGCATTGATAGCAGAGGATTCCTTTTATGAAAGAGACACCAGCATTTTTTAAAAGTTTTTTAATGTCTCTATCAATACAATAAACATAATAAAAAAGAGATGCAGGTCACAAGGTGACATTGAACTGTACTGCAATACTGACCTACACAACATTTTATATATTTACCCGAATACTACCTGGCCTGAAAATATGAGTTTTTTAGAAAATAATTAATTTAAGTAAAACAAAAATTTTATAATTTTTCTGCTTCTTTTGGGTCAATATATTATCATGATTATCATTTGTACATATACAGTAGACACCCTGTATATAGTCTATTTACTACACGACTATGTATTATACACTTTTATAGTTTTAGTTGTATAGTTAGTTGCAGTAGGTATGAGTCAATTAATCGATATAACATTTTTCGTATTAAAAAGTTTCCAGAGAAAGAGAGTTTTTCTTATTAGAAGTATTTATCTCGAGCTTAAATCTAAGTTATGAGCCCAGAAACGAGTAGAAAACTATTTGTTTTTAATTTACGTTTGTAAGGAAAATCATGGAGACAATTATTAAGATACAGATAGGTCTACTTGAAGGTAAAACTAATTGTTCGACGTGGAAGTACAAGGTAGGCATTATGCTTCGAGGAATCACGGATGCAATTGGAGTTATTGAAGGAAGAATGGTGCCACCTGGTTCAGTCAAGTCCTATGCATCCATAGAAGAAAAAAACCCAATATGAAACTTAATTGTTGAAATATTCTAAAGTTGATAGTAATACGCTTCTTGTTCTTACTATGAATATAACTAAAGGGACTCTACAGAAAGTAAGAGATTTTCAACTGATAGGTAGGTGTGGCTGGAATTACATAGGTTGTATGATGGAAGTTCTGAAGACAAAACTTATGATTTGTATGCACAATTCTTTAGTTACAAAAAACAACCTGCAGATGATGCTACACATACTTCAAAATTGAAAAATCTCTCGAATGAGCTACAGGTTGAAATTGCTAAGGAAAAATTGTCAGCCAACAGTCAGTGCAAACGTAGTTTACCTGATCTTTTGTTAATATGTAAGATCTTGGGTACTTTATCAGAAGAGTATTTCTCAAATTGGATGCTGATGGCAAAATCAGATAGAACAATTGGTAATCTCACAAATTAGTCGGCATTGGCAAATAATGATGTTAAGCGATTTGCGATATTTGGTAATTCATTCACATGCAGGAGGAATAAAACTGGTCCAATAATGGAACCTTGTGGTATACCTCGTTCCATGGTATACAGGGTGAACCATTTTAATCTATTATTGCAAATATCTCATAGTGTAAGCTACCAATTAAGAAATGACCTCTACAAAAGTTATTGAGTTCTAAGGGGACCATCTAATTCTGTGGTCAGGCACCGGGTTCGTGACCTTGGTGAGGCCCTGTAATACCCAACTTTGTATTTTTAAATGGGAGAATCTAATTCTACGGAAAAAAATACGTTCAAATATGATTCTCAAAAAATTTTTCCAGTGGGCTTTACTCGGGCCCAATACCAACAATTGAAATCACAAGAACCCAGTTATCTCGCCGATTAAGTTAACATAGCATTAGATGACCCCCATCGAATCCTACAACTTTTATCTAAGTCATTTTTCAATTGTCAGCTTAATCGGCAAGATAATTGAGTTCTTGTGATTTCAATTGTTGATATTACGCCCGAGTAAGGCCCACTGGAAAAAATTATTGAAAAACATATTTGAACGTATTTTTTTGGTAGAATTAGATTCTGTAATAAAAAATTGGGGTTTCTATTTAAAAAACAAAGTTGGATATCACAGGGCCTCACCAAGGTCACGGACCCCCGGTGCCAGACCACAGAATCAGATGACCCCTTTAGAACACAACAACTTTTGTAGAGGTCATTTCTTAATTGGTGGCTTACCCGACGAGATATTTGCAATAATAGATTAAAATGGTCCACCCTGTATATGCCCTTCTGATATTATTTGTTTTCCTGTATGTTCGTCTTCTGTCACTATGAAATGTTTTCTATTTTCTAGATAAGATTTGAGTATATATTAAATCGTTCAGGTAGGTCTGGCATTGAAGGAAAAACTTCATACGAAATCTGGTTTGTGAGAAAACCTAGTGTCAAACATTTAAGAATAATAGGGAGTACCTGTTATGCACATATTCCTAAACAGTGTAGAAGAAAATTGGAGAAAAAAGCAGTTAAAAAAAAAACTACCACAAGACAAGAAAACAATACCTTGCAAGTGGGTAAAGTAAAATCTAATCCAGTTGGTTCAATAGATAAATATAGGGCCAGACTTGTCATAAAAGGTTTTTCTCAGAGAAAGGGAGAAGATTATGATCAGATCCAGTAGCAAAATCTGGCACAATAAGAGCCCTCATAAGTATTGCAGCTAGTGAGAATATCTCATTGACCCAATTTGACGTGTCAACAGCCCTCCCTTTATGAAGAGTTAGAGGAATAAATTTTCATGAAACAACTAAAAGGGTACGAGGATGGCTCTGATAGAGTTTGTTGCCTTTAGGGCCTTAAACGAGCGACAAGATGTTGGAGTAAAAGATTTTCTGATTTTTTATTAGACTAGGCTTTGTAAGAAACGACGCTGATACTTGTTTATTTATTAAAAAAAGAAAAAGGCATTCTCCTTATAGCTCTGCACGTTGACTATCTTTGAATAATTTATCCTTAAAAGATTTTATTCGAAGGTTGAAGAAAGAATTTAAAATTACCTGCTTCGTATTTATTTGGAATTAAAAATAGAATGAATAGAAGATGGTTCTATTCGAATATGTCAGTTAGCATACACAAGAAAGTTATTGGAACGATTTGGTATGGCCAACTGCAAGGTGCTTTCTACACCGATAACAAAAGGCAATATTCAATCAGGGAAGGACGAATAATCTAAAACAGAAAATTTTCCAATAGACAAGCAGTTGGAGCACTGATGTATCTCTGATGCACACACGATCTGATATTGTATATGCAGTTAGTAGTGTTGCATCTGGAACTCTTGAAAACCCAAGTTATAATGATTGGATCCAAGTAACATGTATTTCAACTTCAAGGAACATCGGACTACGGGATTATTTACAAACCTGATTAAGGTTTTAGTGATGCAGACCATAGTGGAGACGAGCCTATATGTCGTTTTACTACAGGTGCGGTTTGCACCTATGCAAATGGGGCAACATCTTGGACTAGCCAAAGGCAAACGTCAGTTGTTATTTCCACTACTGAAGCAGAGGAAACAAGTGAAGGTTCCAGATAATTGATTTGGCTCAAGCGTTTATTTGGTGATATTATTAAGTTGAAAGAAATACCAGAATTGATGGTAGATAATGAGGCTACTATAAAATTACCACAAAATCCCGAATATCATCGTAGCACAAAAGATATCAGGACTAGAGATTTCTTTGTAAGAGACTTGGTCACAGAAGAATCTATTAAATTCACGAAAATATTGTCAGAAATTCAAGTTGCAGATATATTGACAAAGCCACTATTTAAGCAAAAATTTATGTAAATGAATGAACTCAGGTTATAGACAGGAAATTCCATACAACAATAAATTAATCAATAAGAGAAGGTGTTGAAATATATATTCTATTTACTACATGACTATATATTACACATTTTTATAGTTTGTAGTAGATGTGAGTCGTATTTAACTGACATAATATATACTGACATTTTGTATTTTTCATATTAAAAAGCATCCAGAGAAAGAGAGTTTTTTTTATTAGAAGTATTTGTCTTGAGCTTAAATTTAAACAGTATCGACCAACTTTAAACCAAAATCAGCTCGATCAAAGATCAAAATCCATGGTTACGATTGTTGTAACAATCGTAGCCTTAAATTTTGATCTCGATCAAGTTGATTTTGGATTAAACTTATAGTCTGGGAGGTGGCGTCAATATTTTATGCGTCATTTCAACACCATTTCTTTGTTTTTAAATGTTAGTTTTTGTTCGAAAAACAACTAAAATAAGTGTCAGCTGGCGCGATCGTGGAGATTAAGAGCATGGGAGGCTGCGCATTTGGTAAAATAATTTTTCTTTTGCGTCAATCCAACAAAGCTACAAAACTGTAAATAGTTTATTTATGTAATATTAATTTTTAAAAAATGTGTCACCTGCGAAGGGGGCGAAGGTTGTCAGCTGCCCTAGAGAATATGTACGAAAAACACGTGAAAATTCGTTATTTCAACAAAGCTGAAATTCATATATATGATAGTTTGTGATATAAAAAAACTTAAAAATTGTCAGCTGACAATACCATAGGACAAAACCTGTCAGCTAGGCCTTTTAAGTGTACCGCAGCGTCCAGGTGCTCACCGCGTATGGTATCTTTAATAGGGCTCGACCGATGGATCGGCATCGGCGCCGATGGTACAAAATTTCACCCATCGGCATCGGCCATCTGCAAAATATAAGGCAGATGGTGCCTACGGATTTTCTTACGGTTTGCATACTTAAAGTCTCTGTTGGGAATGAAATGTTTATTGTTTAGATTATTTCAGAAAGAGGTTTTATGTTTTATTTATAATGTATATCTTTGTTTCTGGTTTTGTGAAATAAATATTAATTTCTATTTTTGAATATGTTGATTGATGTCTATTGTCTAAGTTCAAAATTCAAACATCGGCCATCGGCATCGGCCGATGGTCAAGTAAAAACATCGGCATCTGCATCGGCCCATCGGCAAAATTCTGCCTAATCTTTAATGCCCCAGTTAACGTACGAAATTTGAAAGAAAATCATATTTGTATGAAATATTAGACATACATATTAAAGAATACTTAGAGATTGCAATGATTAATTGAGAATAGTCAGGATTAAATATTTGCACATTCAATATGAATAAAACAAATCAATTCTCATCTGAATCACTCTCACTGCAGTATTCTAAATTATCTTCCTCTTCGGAAGTGCTATCTGAATGGTCTTCCAAATATAGATTTTCCTCAGATTCTCGTGAGCCATCGTTCTCATTTTCGTCTTCACAAATATCTGCCACAAAATATTGAAAATCATTGAAGTGAATAAAAGAGAATTCATGTAGAAGTAAAAGATTATATGCGTAGAATACCTGGAATTTCCTTGCTCTCATTTATGATACTTTCAATTTTCAGTAATGGATCGCCTTGAAACCACTTGAAAATGTACTTCTCATCATGCTCTTCCCATCCATAATCAGTGGGCAAAGACAAACTTGGCGTATGAAAATGTGCATGACTCCACAATTGAGCAATGTAAGAAGTTCGCAGAAAATGCTATTTCAATTCTGTCTTACATGCAGGTAACATAGATGCTTTGAAATTCTGGTCAATGTTCAAGACATCTTTCTGATTGACATTATACGCCTTCATGAAAGTAGCTACGCGTACGAGATTAATATTCTTGATCCTTTTAGAACCGTACATATGACAAATTCCTACAGAATAGTAAAACTCTCATCCAAGTTTTCAGGTGCGTGTTGAGAAATGTCCATTAAAGGCTGTATGTACAACATACGTTTCCGTAATAATTCTAGCGGTTTCTTTTTCCCTTTCCTATAAAAAGCTGGATTGAAGTCACATCCGGTTAAGGCGTGAAAAGCTAGGAGTGCTAGACACAATTACTGACCTAATTTCTCATATATTTTATTAACATCAACGTATCGTTGATCGTTTCCAGTACCAGTAAAAATTATTATATGTAAATTTCTTCGGAGGGCAGGCATGTTCCCGAGCATGATTAATTCCGAATAGAAGCGATATATTGACTAAAACTCGTGTGCTAAAAATACTTTGTTACTATTTGTGCATAATATGATTATCTAATATTTCATACAAATATGATTTTCTTTCAAGTTTCATATGAGAAAAACGATATCGGCAGGCGTGAAATAGAGTATTTCATTAGTTTGTATCGAGAGAAACTTGAAATTGATCATCAGGTGGTTAAAAAAAAATGAAATAATACGTTAGCTGAGGCATTAAAGGTACCGCGCGCGGTGAGCGCCTGGACGCTGCGGTACACTTAAAAGGCCTAGCTTTCCCATATGGTATTGTCAGCTGACACTTTTTAATTGTTTTTAATATCGTAAACTATCATATAAATAAATTTGAGCTTTGTTGAAATAACGAATTTTCACGTGTTTTTCATACATATTGACAACCTTCACTCCTTACCGTAAGCAGCTGACACATTTTTTTTTTTTTTCATTTATATTACATAAATAAACTATTTATAGTTTTGTAGCTTTGTTGGATTGACGCAAAAAAAAAAAAATTATTTTACCAAATGCGCAGCTCCCACGCTCTTAATCCCCACGATTGAAGTAGCTGACACCCGATTCTTCGATAAACACCCAACTAGCACAATTAGTTGCTGGAACGTAGCAACGACTATTGTAGGTGCTTTAAAGTGTTCTGTCACTAGTCACAAGAGCATAACAGGAACGTTCCCATTACGTTAGTACGACCAAAATGGGGAATATTTTTTCGGTTACAGCAATATTCCGGCTAAGTTCCCGGACCTAGTCCGGTTACGTTCCAATGGCATTGTGGTTATGTAGCAGTGACGTCGCGCAAGGTTCCCGCTGCCACTTCATTTTTTCCAACATTGATTTTGAACGCCGCGCCCTGGTGTGCTGCCATACGTCCGACGCGCGACTTTTAAACTGAATGCGCCCCTAATTTTGACTTTTGTCTATAGGGGAAAATCACATCAGCAGATGGTATCAGTGAATTTCAATATTTTCAATCAATATATCGGAAATGGTGACGTAAACATGTAGTTGTCATAACGTTACGTCTGTTATTTTATTAATTTTCTTACGTTTGTGAACTGTTTTCAAATATGCCGAAGGTAGAATTAGAATTGTGTGATATCTTTACTCAAATCGCATGCAGAAGTAGACCCATCAAGGAAGGTGAAGTGGTATTTAGAGCTGAACGTGTAATTCTCTGCTAAGTCGAAGACGCCGTGAAAAAAAAATCTGCCCTTTGTTTGCTCCCATGAACTTAGAATGAATTTATAAGGTGATATTGATATGAAAATGCATGTGTAGTTGTACAGCAGGCCAATCCGGATATTATAAGCAAACTAGGAATTATTTTAACCATATGCACATGTACCCAAGTAGCATTTTTAGACACAGTTTAGGAATAAATTTAGTGTAGTGGGAAACAGTTTTGTAACTGTTTCGATACTGGGGGATACAAAGGTTTCCATACATTTCCAACATTTTTTCTGAAGTTGTTACCATTTTTTTACGTTTTACGGATAGCACAACAATATTGTGGAACAGTTTAGCAACTGTTTCCACTTTTAGATATGATTTTTTTCCAAAACAAGTGTTTGAACACATTTTCGAAACATACTGCAGCATCTGTTAATCATTTCTAAATTATAAACTTGTGTCGATACATTATTGAAATTGTATGAAACATATTCTTATGTCTCCAAATGTTTCCAAACTGTTTCCACTTTTTCCATGAAACAAAATAGATTATCAAGACCGTGAACTTTTTTAATAGAGTTATTATAACCTCACATTTTACTATTATTAAAGCCACAGAAAAGTTCTGAGATGCAAAATGAGAAAAACCAAACAATTTAAACATTCTTCCAGGTATTTCAACCTGTTAAAGTATACAAGAATTGTGAAACCAAGAGTGACTTTTAAAAAAGTTGCTGTGGAATGTCAAAAGACAAATAACCAGTTAACTGGATACTGACTTTCAAAGAGGAGGCTGCAGAACCAAAATATGAATTAATGGAAGACCTCAACTAAAAACCGCCGAAAATACCAGAATGCACATGCAACACCTCAGATAAACAAAGAAAGAAATCTTTGTTTATCTGAGCATAACACAGCCGGCTGCCCACCATTGTTCACGTGTTGCCAACTTTTCCGAAACCAGACTGAAACAAAGAGAAAATTGTTTCTTTAAGAAAATGATTGTTAACATTTCCAAAAAAGTTTCGAAACAAGTTTCTTTCAGAGGTAATATGCTACTGTAATCGGAACCGAGTGGATACATTAGAGAATCAAGTTTCTTTTCATAAAATACGATCTAAATTTTCGAAACATATGCAGAACTGCTTCTGTAGCCATTTTGGTTTTAAGTGTTGATGTTTTGCTATTTTAGTCTTTAAAAGAAAACGTAGGCAAAGGCTTAATATCGAAGATCAGTAATTATGATAATTACGAAAAAAATATATAATTTGGTATACTTATTATTACCAAAATAATCGAAAAAAATATATTTTATAACCTATAAATTTTTATACTTAATAAAGAAATATATTTGAAATGTTTATATTTGTGAGGCCCATTAAAAATATCGAAGTATCTCCGCCAAGTAAACGATAAAATTTTTGCCACACGTCTCTTCAGGTCAGACAAAGGCTAAAAATGACGACAAAGTTTTCACATTATAGGTATTACCACCATTATTGTTATTATTCTATGTGTACCTTAATCGTTTCCATATTGAAAGGTAATAAAAAAATACGCACAATATTGAAACACATTCTCATTAGGTGAAAGATAATAAAATTTTCCGAAACTGACTGCACACATTTGTTCCCTTTGTAAAAACGTGTGTATGGAAACGAATCAATATAAAATATAATAAAGTATCGATACATTTGTGAAATTGTGTATAAATCGGTTGGCTACAAATTTGAAACATGCTTCTCTTTATTTTCGAAACGAGCAAAGAAACGCCTAGTGCCACCACAATAGAAACATGTACTGTATGACCATAAGAAATTATACGTGTTGGAAATGTATGGGAACATGTTGGAAACAGCTCCCATTTTAGACATGGTAACAGACACAATTTGTTAGAAACGTTTGCCAAAATGTTGCTTAAAATGCTACTTGGGTATACTGTGAAAAAGAAGAGAAATTTGAATAAATGATTTTTTTTAATTATGATTTATTTCAGTGCTATTGTATTTGTTTACCTGTTTATGTTTCTCAAAAAACAATACAAGTTCAATATAGGTTAAGAGTGCAAAATTACTTCACAACATCGATTAAATTTCTGAAATGACTAGTAAGTGTAAAAGTCAATGTTCAGTAACAGTGCATATAGTTTAAAAGTCGTGTCAATGCACAGTTTTCCAAATAGTTAGAAAACTTCGCAGTAAGTGGCCAATAGCTTTAAAAATTGGACAACCATCTAGCAAATTATGTTAAGTGAAATAAATTCCAACCCAAGAGATTATTATAGGTATTTTGAAACATATCTATAAATGCAGATACAAATATGAATAACTTACTTTAGTGAAAAAATCATCCTGTAGAAAATGTTGACTATATACACACATACATTTGCTAGGTGGTTTTCCAATTTCTTAAAGCTATTATCCACTTACTGCGAAGTTTTTTTGTCTTTAGGCACCGAATAAAAACTGTTACTCTTACCAGTTATTTTAGAACATTAATTAATATTATGGAGCAACTTCATACTCTTACATATTACCTATATAGTACATTTATTATCTTTTGAAAAACATTAACAGGTAAACAATACGAAAAATACCTAGTTGTTTTCCTCATTTAACGAGTTGTGTTGAACGGAAAAGATAAATATATGAAATTCAATTTCAACACAAAATAGCATGTTATTACTTATTACTGATAAAAAACGACAAAGATATTATTATAGCCCTTGTGAACCTGAAGATCCACTAGTAAAACATATTTGAATCGCAAACTGGTCCATTGAAAAAAAAAAACGATATTAGTAGAACTAGTAGACAATACCTTTACCACGAGTCCCTAAAAGTAGGCATCTACATAGGGATGTCTACTTTTAGAGACTCGTGGTAAAGGTATTGTCTATCAGTTCTACTAATACGTTATCCATTATCTTTTTTTTTCAATGGACTAGTTTGCGATTCAAATATGTTTTACTAGTGGATCTTCAGAGTTACGAACTCCTACATGTGGGACACTGAGACATCCATTGTTCTACCGAAAATATTAAATCAAACAATTCTTGACAAACAATTTTCAATATTATTTTTGATAATCAAAAATAAAAATAAAAAGATAATACATTTTTTTTTGTCACAAAAATCACATAATTTCATTATTTCATTAATTCATCATTTGTCAAAGTTCATTTTTGCGAACATAAGGTGGTTCCACAGGATAGCCACTAGTCCACAAAGGGTTAAAGATCAAAATCCAAGGTTACAATTTTACAACAATTGTAACATTAGATTTGATCTCTGATCAAGTTGATGGTTTAAACTTGGTCGGTACAACCTGCCCTTACTTGATATATAACCCGCTCTCTGTCATACAACCTGCCCTACGAAATTTTAATTGAATAAGAGTAATAAGACCAATACAAGCTACCTTACACATACAGATATTTTTGTCAACTCACCGTTTCTCCTCTTTCTTTGCTTACTATTCGTTTATCGGTCATATCACATTTGTTCCCTAATATCATTTTCTCTACGTCTTCATTTGCATGCTAAATCAAAATAACATTGATTGAACAGATAAGTATTATTCAGAGAGTACTTCGTAGTATATCTACCTCGTCTATGTTTCGTAACCATTTCACTATGTTCTCAAAACTTTTTTCATTTGTTATATCATAAACTAGCATTATTCCCATTGCACCCCTATAATATGAAGTTGTAATTGTGTGAAATCTTTCTTGTCCAGCGGTGTCCCATATTTGTAGTTTAATTTTTTTGCCTCGTAATTCTACTGTCTTTATTTTGAAGTCGATACCTAAAATAGAATATTTTGAATTTGGCGCTTTTTATGACCTCACCTTTTATTTATAATTTTGTGACGATATTATAAATAATTATAAATCACATAAGACATTGGAAAATAACAGGTAAATCTAATTAAAAAAAAACTAACATTTTGCAATATATTAAATAAATACTCACCTATAGTTGATATAAAAGTAGTAGTAAATGCATCATCCGAAAATCTGAATAAAATACATGTTTTACCAACTCCTGAGTCCCCAATTAGAAGTAATTTAAATAACAGATCATATGTCTTTTTTGCCATTTTCGTTTATATTTTTGACGCTTAATTATAAAACATCAAAAATAACTAAATAAATACCAACTTAACTTACCAATTTTCAAGATTTTCTGACTGGAGACGACTGTCAGTAATAAGTAGTGTCAGTACTGTCACAACTCACAAGTCAGTAATTTGCGACCAATAGAAAACTGTAAATATATCTGAAATAGAAATTGTGTTCATTAACAAATCAAAGAGGGCGCAGTTTGATCTCTTCATGAACATTAGGTGGGTTTTTATGCTCCGCAACCGGAATGTCAAACTGTCGTTTTTTTGGTCACCATTCTGATTCCAGTTTGAAACTTTTCATTCTCTCTCACGAGACGGAATGATCGGTGGAATGTATAAAATGTCAATAAACTCATAGGAACGGAGGTTATAGTCCAAGATCCCATAGCCGCCAGACCTACGTCATTTTAACAAAGCTAATATTTTGACAACGAATAGTGTAATATCTACCCAGCAAACAAAGAATGTATCCGTAATGTTATGCAATGTTAAATGGAAGTAACATTTGTAATGTTCTCTTGCAATATGATATTTATATTACAACAACGTAACAGAGAAATGTTACATTTCGAAATATTAAACAAATATTTATGTAATGTTGGTTACATTACGTAACATTTAATAGTATGACAAATTACTTTCTGACAACGTTGATGTTATATTAAAGTAATAATGCATTGTTTAGTGGGTAGTTAAGAACGTATGCGTATTTGCTAGCTTGAAAGCGGGGCGCTTTTGCAGAAAACAGGTACAAAAGGTACATCAAAATTTTTCTCACCTACGTTAAAGTATGATAGCTGATTTATTTTTCAAGTGACAGGCTAACGACATGGTGTAAGCGTCAACCTCTGAATCCTAAGGTCCACATTTTCCTGGCAGGAAGACCACCAGGGTGGAATTGCTTCGAACGGGTTTTTCCGTTGAGTTTTGTTTTCCCGTGCCAGCAACCAAAATTTCAAAGTGTTCGCGCTCGTGTTGTGTGTGAAATCGATAATTTTATTGTGCTATTTTAGTTATTTTTAGATATTTTCATATATCATGTTTTTTAAAAGTTATTGTTAGTTTTAAACAGGAGCTCTAACTAACTATTGTTTAGTCAAACCGGACCTGCGCCGCCCAGCCTTACACTCACCACGGCGTTGCGCTCCGTGTATGTTTGGCTGGCTCCGGGACAGTTTCCGGGGAGACACATATTTATAATTTAATTTAAATAAAGTATTGTTTGATTTGATTTTTTGAATCTTAAGGTCCGAGGTTCGATCCCTGAGCGTTCTCTGCTTTTTTTTTTTTTTCGACAAATATTAACTTAAGATGGCGATTACCAAGAAAGAGACAACCGATAGGAAAATATTTATTATTTTTGGCCATAACTTTTTTTCTTAGTACGTATATTTGAAAAAAAAAAACTGAGAACGCTCAGGGATCGAACCTCGGACCTTAAGATTCAACAACAACAATAATATTTTATTTTAAGTTCAAGCACAATATATGTGCCTCACCGGAATCTAGCCCGGAGCCAGCCAGACAACCACGGCAAACATCGCCGAGCTGGGTGTGAGGCTGGGTGGGGTAGGTCCGATTCGGCTTGGAAATAAATTCGAGGGGGGGGGTGTTAGAAGCTCCTGTCTGTCACGGGCAGACTTAAAAACTAGATTAAAATTTTTGATGTGTCCACATGGACCTAAAAGTAATTTAAAAAAACCGCTGCCCAAGGAATCACTACTTCCACATCCAAGTCACTCACAACGGAAAAACTTTGTATGTGGAAATAATTGTTTATGGAACTTTAATAATATAGTATTTGAAATCCTCTGCCCCAAAAACCCATAAAACGAAACCCCACATCGGTAGTGGGGTGGGGGTTGTGAGAGGGGGGTGGTAGTGGGGGTGGATGAAGTAAAAAAATGTTTTGAGGTTTCTGGTTCTTGTACATACACTAAATCATAATTTTTTTTCATCCCCTTTAATAAGGAGGTGGGGGTTGGTAATGGGGGGTGGCTAATGCCAAAAATTTTTTTGAGACCTTAGCTTTTCTTGTATATACTAAATACCAATTTTATGGACTCTTACCTGCTTGATTTACCCATTTACCCCAATTTACCCCCCAACCCTTCGACGGAACAAGATGAAAATATAATCTAGTTCTAGATCTCGTTAAAGTACTTTTTTCGCTCAAACTTAAAATCTCAACGTTTCATGACATTTTAAGCCTATTTGAACAATAAAAATTTTTAAAAATTTTTTTGTCGTTACTATACTTCCACTGGATGTGGAAGTAATAAACACAACACTGAGAACACTAAAATCGTAGGCGAGCGCACTTCATAATTTTGATTGTTGATACGGGGAACACAACTAAACGAAAAAACTCGTTCGAACAAATGACGACCTTGTGGTCTGATCGCCGACAAGGAAGGTAGGGTGGAAATAAAATTGTGGTTTAAAAAATTAGGATTTACGTAAGTTTTCGGCCTAGAGGGGATTTAGAGAGACAAAAAAGAAATGATCGAAAATAACAAAAAGGATAGAAGAACAAAATTGTACAAACATAAATGGGAAGAAAGAGGGATTGGAAAGATGTAAAGTTGAGGAAAGATAAGAGTAAGGGTATGGGTAAGTTATCGTAGAAGGAAGTGTGGCTAGGGGAGCTGCCGGAAGATAGGCAACGCCTGGTATATGGTAGGGGGTGTCTTATATCGAAAAGTATGGCATTATGCTGCATGATTCGGGTAATGTTGCGGGTAAGCGGGCTACCGTCCAGTTTAAACTGGTAGAATTTTTGCGAAGTTTCTTGGACGTAGTCCGCTAGTGGGGTTATGTCATGGCAACGTGCATAGAGATTTTTGAGGGAGGTGTACCTACCAGAGTCTGAAATGAGGCGCATAAATTTATGTTCTAATACTCTTAATTTCCGCATTGTCGTGGCCGGGATGCTGCACCACACCGGCGCCGCGTATGTGATGGCCGGCCTGATTACCATCGTGTACAACAACTTTTTATTAGTCCTGTTGAGTCCGATACCCCGTGCCAGGAACGGATACAGACTCCTGGACATGGAGTAGACCTTGCGTATCGTCTCATTAATGTGTGCATTAAACGTCAGTCTTTTGTCTAGGTTCACCCCCAAATACTTCACGCACCGCTTAATTGGAATTTCTCTACCCCCGATCAAAAGTGGCGCTAGAATCCGGTTTTCTGTGAAGCGGCGCGTGAACAGAATCGACTCTGACTTCTCGGCGTTGATCCGAATTTTCCACTTGTTGTAATACGCCGTGGCACGGGCCATGTGCGCTTTCAGCAGCATATTAGCAGCCTGTGCGTTATGCGAGTACACGTACATGGCTGTGTCGTCGGCATACTTGGCAAGATTCGAATTCGGGAACTCCGGGATGTCGGAGACGTACAAGTTAAACAACTTTGAGGACAGCCCAGGCAGCAAGGTGCCGTCATTATGACGTAGTTTTTTCAGCATTAATTACGTCAATTTCACCTTCAGCATGACGTAAAAATGACGTGAAAAAGACGGCACAATGTCACAGTCCAATGACGTCATACATATGACGCCAATATGACGTATTGGTTAATCAGTGAATTTGAACCATTGAACATCTTTATTTAAATATGTTTAAAAGCTGTATACCTAGTTAGATATAGTAAAACAAAATTATTATTACTATGTGGCGAAAATTGAACTAGTCACTAAATACTTCTATTTGTTTTTATTTTATAATGATTTAATTCACGTCATTTTAATGACGTCAAAATAATGACCTAAAAGAAACGTGTATTTGACGTCTTCATGATGACGTCAGAAGTACGTATTAAATATCACGTCTCTGGTACGTCATTTATTAATGACGTCAAAATAATGACCTGAAAGAAACGTATATTTGACGTCTTCAGAAGTACGTTATAAATATCACGTCTCTGGTACGTCATTTATTGGGACAATGACGTCGGCGACGAAAAATCACCTTTAAAAGACGTCATAATGACGTCACCCTGCTACCTGGGAGGCACAACCCTTGGCGGACGCCCGCGCGAATGTCCCGCCGAGTTGATAGTTTATTATTCATCCTGATCTCCAACGATCTACCAGACAGGAAGGAGTGAATAAGTTTCGTGATGTGCGTTGGGAAGCCCAATGAGTTTAGTTTGTAGAGTAACCCCGAGATCCATACGGTATCGAAAAAAAAACTGAGAACGCTCAGGGATCGAACCTCAGACCTTAAGATTCAATCAATCAATCATCAGTATTTATTCAGTATATAGAGTACAATATGTACCTCCTCGGAGCCCAACCCGGAGCCAGCCACACGACCAGGAAAGGTGACATCGAAGTGGGTGTGGGGCTGGGCGAGGTGGTCCCGACTCAGCTTAGAGATAATTCGTGTGGGGGGCTAGAAGCTCCTGTCCACCGCAGGTGGACTTAAAAACTAGGTTAAAATATTTTATTGTCCATATGGACCTAAAAGTAAATTAAAAATAAACACAACACTAAAAACATTGGCGAACGCGCACTACACAATTTTGGTTATTGACACGGGAAAACTGAACGAAAAAACCCGTTCGAACAAATGACGGCCTTGCAGTCTGATCGCCGACAAGGAAGGTAAGATGGAAAGATAAAAGCTGTGGTTTAAAAAATTAGGATTTGGATAAGTTTCGGCCTGAAGGGGATTTAGGGACAAAAAATTACAAAAAACAAACAAAAAGGATAAAAGAACAAAATTGCAAAAACATGAAAGGGAGAGAGAAAGGGGTTGAAAGATAACGATAGGGGAAAGGTAGGTTATCGTAGGAGAGAGTGTGGCTAAGGAAGTTGCCGGAAGATAGGCAACGCCTGGTATGGTAGGGGGTGTTTTATATTGAAAAGTATGGCATTATGCTGTCTGATTCGAGTGATGTTGCGGGTAAGCGGGCTACCGCCCTGTTTGAACTGATAGAATTTTTGAGACGTTTCTTGGACGTAGTCCGCTAGTAGGGTTATGTCGTGGCAACGTGCACAGAGATCTCAGAGGCTGAAATGAGGTGCATAAATTTATGTTCTAGTACTTTTAATTTTCGCATTGTCGTGGCCGGGATGCTGCACCACACCCGTATAACCAGACGATACAGGCTTTTTTTTTCGATACAGATTCGTCAAGATGCTATACATTTTAATCTGTATCTATGATATATTTAACGAACCTATACATTTTTAGGTACTCAAGCTAAACAGATATAATCTTTATCGTGTCAATATCGTATCTTTTACTGTTGTATTTACAGATTTACCTTTATACATTAGATGTAATTCCTGTACCCTACATTTAACCTACCTATATAGTTTCTACACGCAATATCTATACAGCATCGTGACAGATTACTGTACAGAACATCGATATAGATCCGGTGAAAGAATTATTTACCGATTACAAGGTCTATCTTTACATATTAAAAGATTTTGTAATTCAGGCATCTCTACACATTCTTTACAGCAACGTGGTGCGGACGATACGTTGCCGGTACCGGTAACATTTGACGTTTATGAAGAATTGTCGCTTGTGCAACACTGAGTTAATTTACCATTTTCTTTTTCTCTCTGGCCAACGCTGATATACCATTAATAATGTAGTAGCAGTAGCTGCACTGATGAATTAATATATGCTGGTTTATCTTTGTAGCATTCTTTCGTCTTTTATAACGTCTGTTTTTTTCTATTATCGCATCTTGAACGCTTTTGCGATAGCGTTTCCCTTGAGCTGTGGCATTTTTGAAGGTTATGTTATTTGTTATTTTTATTTATCAGATTTTTGTTAAACGGTGATATAACGTCACACCGGTCAAGAATAAAAGAATATAGATGCGATGAGTCAAACTTGTTTGTATAGAAATTTAACCAATATACAAAAAAAAATTGGTAGAATTTTAAAAACATAATTACAATAACTACAGGAGCTTCTAGCCCCCCACTCGAACTATCTCTAAGCTGAGTCGGGCCCATACCCCGCTCAGCCCCACACCCACCTCGAGGTGACCTGTCCTGGTCGTGTGGCTGGCTCCGGGTTGGGCTCCGAGGAGGCACATATTGTACTAATGATGCGGCATCGAAGCGAAAGTATCGATATTTCATATCGATGGTAACATCGAATAGACTTATCGATATATGATATTTATCGGGTGAAAAACATCGATATTGTAAATTATCGATATTTTTTTAAAGTTTTCGATAAGCGGGGGGGTCCCTGATCCAAATTTTTCTTTTGATGGACGAGGGGGAAGGGAGATTCTCCTCGTTACAAATTTTTTGACAAGCTGGGCAAAACGAATCCTAACAAACAGGTGTACCACAAATGATTCAGATTTGCTTTATTTTTTTATTATAAAATACTGTCCGATATTTTTGCTATTACATCGATATTTCATCGATGTTTAAAAATGTAAGTTGTCGATGTAAAAATATCGGATATCGTACATCGCAATATCGATGTTTTCGATACATCGATATATATATCGCGCATCACTATATTGTACTCTATATACTGAATAAATACTGTTGATTGATTGATTGAGGCGCTGATACGTACATAGCAGACGTGGATTCGAGTCCTAAACAAAGTAAGTAAAATTGTTTAATTATCTCTATAATAATGAATTTACGGAATACTAATATTAATTGAAGCATAATAGCGAAGGAACTGAAATGTGGCACGGTGATTGGGTGATTAAAAAAGTGTTTATTTTCATCTATTTTTTTTAAATTAGAAATAAAGGTTTATTCTTTAACGGGCCTATACTCGTTATTTACAGAATCATAGAATAAATCTTTGAATGAACTGTATTCCGACGTGCCTTTATCGATAAAAAAAACTGTATTGAATCGGTATTATTTCGTTATCCAAGCGTTAGCGTACTGTATTAGATCGGTACGTATACCGCACCCAAGCAGAAATTTTAGTAGTTTCTACGTAATAGTTGCCATTAGGGGAACTTTAAAGGTTTCCGCAACTAAGGACTGTTACGTAATGGGAACCATCCTTCTACCAAGTATTCACCAAAATGGGGATTAATAATTACGTAGCAAATTACTATTCCGGTACTTCTACCATTACCGTATTGAAGACTAGGTTAATTATTACGTAAACGGGATGTAACCAAGTAGTAGAAATGACTAACTTTTGGAACAGGTCAGCTGACCGAAATGAGAGCGCAAACTATATATTTGGCTCTCTGTTATTCGAATAGCAAATTAATGACTTACTGAGTTTAAGCACATGATATGTCCAAGGACCAAGTTAAGGTGATTATATACAACATGCATAAGCGTATTATAAATCATGATGTTTTGCATTTACCCTGGGTGTGGATATTAAAACCACCACTTGTTTTCTGTAAAATGTTATCATGATACTTCGATAAAAAAGACGCCCCCTCTAGAAAATGGTTTTTTCGGAAAAAAAAAAAATTTGCAAAAATTATGTATACAAGCAAAACTACAAATTTTTTTTATGTAAAATGTTTTTTTTTATTGCATATATTATAAAGTAATCATCTATTTACAAAACATATTTGCAAATGACTATATATATATATATATGCATTTGTATCGTGTCCGCCTCCTTACAAATTTGTGGCGCCCGCACCTCCACTAGAAATAATATAGATAGATATTAGTTCTGTTTACATATACATAACCGCCAAATTTCACTTACCAAGGGCACGCGGAGAGGGGTAGGGATTTTTATCTTTTTTTACATACACTCTTTTTTGTTCATACGATTGGTATGTTTACACCTCGTTATATAAATAGTACCTTTCTGACTCAATGTATTTAAAACTGTTATACATAACGGTAGAGTTTGCCTCCTTAGAGGTTGCCAGATTTCTATAATGTAAAATGCTCTAACGCTTGCGCAATTAGTTGTTAGTAGTAGTGTGCGTTTATTATTATGATGATTAATATTGTGTAAGTAGTACTCTATCAGATTACGTTGGTGTTTTACCCGATAATGTGTGATTATTTGTTTTAAAATGAGCCGTTCACGCTAAGTATGTATTGTAGAATCATGTATGTAATTCAAAATATGTTCTTAAGGGAATTATTATTACTACTTAATATGCTTTTCAAAAGATATCACTGAATCAGTTCAATTTTGTAACACAATTGTTACATATTAGTCCACGTAAATTAGATATTTTAGAAGAAATCATTTATAAAGCAATAATATTTGGGATGCGTACTCCAGATGGGGTTAGAAATAGATACCCGAAAAGTTCCCCCAATTTAGGGGACTTAACGCTGATTTTTCACTTTTATCTTGTAAACCGTTCGTCGAAAGAGAAAAAAGTATAGGAAATAAAAAAGTCGCGTTAAATCCTACATAAAAAATGTACTATTAACCTTGTAGCTTATCCTCACCTATTTCGAACTGAGAGGTAGTTTGGGGCGCAGAGGTAAAAATCCATCCTATTCCAAGTTTGACTCCGAATATCTTAAAACCGGTTACTTTAACGAGAAAAATGCTCAGGAATGAATTTATTGCAGAATTTTCTCTATTAGATGCATATATAGAGGGTTTTGTCGCAAGTAGTTTATATATTTTCCCCTTCTTTGCAATTATATTAGAGGATAATCTGTACTGTTCACACAAAAGAAGATTTGGAGTCATATTTCAACTTTGAGCTTACTTCAATTCCACTTCTTCTCTTCGATAAAAGGAAAAGGAAAAGGAAAATTAAGAAATCGTCTGTATGATATTTTCAATGCTGTACGAGAGAGGCCAATAGATTTTTCCGATTGCCAGTTCATTGTTGATGGCGGCAATTTGATTCATCGTGTAGTATGGCCGAAGCAGCTTTATTCGTAAACATTACGGCCAAAAAGTGACTGTAGTGTTTGACGGATATGCTGACTGCAGTATGAAGAGCATCGAAAGACAGCAGCGACTTTTGAAACGCATTTCACCGGAAATTATTTTTCATGAGAACACGCCACTGACTGAAACGCAAAATAAAATGATAAACAATCTCACAAAAAGGAACGGTTTATTTCGCAATTGGTGGAGAGATTTAAAAACGAGGGAATCAAAACAATTACTGCTGTAGACGACGTTGACGTACTCATAGTTCAAACCGCCTTAAACGAATCTCATGAAACGATACAGTGGTCATCCTCGGACAAGATATTGATCTTCTCGCATTGATTACCGCTCTCGCACCTGAAGATAAAGATATCCGTTTCTTAAGAGAGGCTCAGAGAAAAATAAAAAATAAAGATTACAGTTCTCGTGACTTGCAGTCCTCGGAAGTTTTAAAAAGCTGTATGGCCACACGTTCAGTGAATGCGATAACACTTCAGCTTTCTTTGGTAAAGGAAAAGTGCAAACGGTGGAATGCGTCAATAAAAGAAAAGATCTCGAAGAGGTTGTCCGTATATTCAACAACCGTAGCTCAACGAAAAAAGAAATTACGAATGCTGGAGAGAAATTCGCGCTAGCAGTATACAAAGCCCCCAAAAAAGAGACATCGTTGAATCATCAAAGATTCATTATCTTCAATAAGTTAGTCGGCCAATCTAGTACTACCGGGATTCTACCAAGACTGCCAGCAACATCCGAGGCATTACGTCAACATTCAATATTTCTCCAAATACATGTTTGGCGAGGAGAAAACTTGGAACCAACGGAATGCAGAAAAGCAGAAAAGCAGAAAATAATATAAAATATTTCAAAGAGATGATATACTTAAATAAGTAAAATGTTCAAAACTTAATCATTTTGGAGCAAAAATGTAAATATTTCCCTCCAGCAAGAGAAAAATTTTTGAAATGTTTAAAAATTTTTGAAAAGCATTCGAGATGACTCCAACAAACTATCATTAATTAGTATAGCAAAATTTATGATTAACCAACAAATATATCTAGAGTTTTGGTCTCGAATGCTATTTAAAACATTTTTATTTCTTACTAGAGGGAAATATTTACATTTTTGCTCCAGAATAACCTAGGTTTTTAAAATATCTTTGGAAGGTGGAAGATTACACTGGTCAACATTCAGTTTGAAAAAATACACCGGACTCTACCTAGGTACTCAGGGGTTTTTGGGGTCGCTGATTCCGTTGCCGAGGTCGGTTAAGCTCTATCACGTCAGGTTCAAGGTCATTTGAAGGTCAACCTAAGAAAACGTTTTTGAAAAAATCTAAAAAAATTCACACATAGGTTTTTGGGGTCTCTGAGTCCGAATCCGATGTCGGTTGACCTTTATCACCTCATGTTCAAGGCCATTTGAAGGTTAAAGTAAGAATAGGAGGTGAAAAAAATTAGAAAAAATTTATACGAATGCTCACCTGCCTACTTATTGTCTGTATATCTGTCTGCCTTTATACCTGCACATCTGTTTGTTTGCTTGTTAGTCTGTATTTATCATCCGCCTGCATTTTCTCTCTGTCCATCTATTTGACATCCTGCCTTTCTACCTGCCTTTCTGTCGGTAATTCTGTCTATCTTCCTGTCTGACTGAATGACTAAATGTTTCTATCTGACAGTCTGTCTGCCTCCTTGTCAGTTTGTCTGACTCAAAAAACCATTAAATTACTTTTATCCTGACAGGACTTAGCTCTGGGCCGGTTTTAGGTAACCGGAGGCCCTAAGCTCTAGGTGTGTTTTTCGTTGAAGCTTTCTCTTCTAATAAAATAAACGTGCATATCTGCGTATGAAATCTGAGTTCTGAGGCCCCCTAAATGCGAGGCCCTAAGCTGGCGCTTACTCAGCTTATAGGCAAAACCAGCACTGATTTAGCTCCAAGTGAGTGAAGCCAACGCCCGTGATTCGCGCCGAACTTATATTCCTCTTCTGCCCCAACTCACTTGCGGTGGGCATGCGCCATCTTTCGGTACTCTCTACTTGCAGTTCGCTCTGCTTCTTCAACTGTACCTAAAGGCCATCCTTTCACAGAAGAAAATAAGTAGGTGATTCATTGAGTTAAATATATTTGCACTGAGATAGCCGAAGAATTTTCATGTGCAGCTAAAGTTGGCGGACGAATACCGGCTTGAAATGACCTCAGAATGACCTTGAAATGACCTCTGTATGTCGCTTTTTAAGGGTAAGCGAACACCGGATTCGGACTCAGCGACCCGAAGAACCTGTGTGAATTTTTTCAGATTCTTTCAACCACCTTTTCTTACTTTTAACCTTCAAATGACCTTGAAACTGACGTGGTAGAGGTCAACCGACATCGAATGCAAACTCAGCGACCCAAAAAACCTATATATAAATTTTTTCAGATCTTTTGACAGCTTCTCCTCTGTTTTTCTCAAATTAACCTTGAAATGACCTCCGGATCTCTTTTAAGGGTAAGCAAACGCCGGATTCGGACTCAGCGACCCCAAAAACCTATGCGTGAATTTTTTCAGATTTTTTCAACCACCTTTACTTATTTTGACCTTCAAGTGACCTTGAAACCGACGTGATAGAGGTCAACTGGCATCGGATACAGGCTCAGCGACCCAAAAAACCTATATGTAAATTTTTTCAGATTTTTTAACAGCTTCCTCTCCGTTTTTCTCAAATTAATCTTGAAATGACCTCCGGATGCCTTTTAAGGGTAAGCGAACACCGAATTCGAACTCGAACTCAAAAACCTGTGTGAATTTTCTCAGATTTTTTCAACCACCTTTTCTTAGTTTGACCTTCAGATAGATGTCTTTGAACCTGACGTGATAGAGCTTAACCGACCTCGGCATCGGAATCAGCGACCCCAAAAACTCCTGGGTACCTAGGTAGAGTCCTGTGTATTTTTTTAAACTAAATGTTGACCTGTGTTATTATTATTCTTTAGACCACCCCCCCAATAAAAATCGTCTTCTAATTTTTTTTTTTTACTTTTGTTTTATAAGACCAGCGGCAGTGACAAATAGTGGATTAAGGGCAACTAGTTACGTTAAGGAATGTTCGTGTCCCGTTAAATAAATACATATTTAATTTGCTCTAAGCTATAAAGGGGTACAAAAATATTTTCTTCAGAACAAAATAAACGTTTTTTTATTCCCAAATTGAAAAAATTTAAAAAACTCATTGATTTCTAGAAAGTATTATTTCTGTGTATAAAAGTTATTTATATTTTTAGTAAGATAATTTTAGTTACCATATCTACAGATGTATATAGGAATAGTATGCCTCTTTACTCTGTTGCCAAGTTTATGAGGCGATATCGCTACTTTACTGTAAGGAGGCATTTAATACCTATATACATCAAATGTTTAAAACAGCAGCGCCACCTGGTAAAAAATGTAGTGGAGTATGGTGTATGTTTATATATGTTTATAGGTATTTTCCGCCTCCAAAAAAAATGTCGTTAAATGCTTCTATTTCTCTATCTCTTCCTCTTTTGTCATAATCTTATATGCGCACCAATAAAGCTGATCGTTATTGACAATAATGAGTCATGAATTTACTAATTATCAAGACATTCGCGATGAAAACAACACAAAACGTCTCCGCCTCCGATATCGGAGGCAAACACCACCTAACCGTATAACAGTCGGAGGTGTATAAGTACTAAATGCATGCATGTATATATATATACATATATATATATATATATATATATATATATATATATATATATATATATATATATATATATATATATATATATATATATATATGTTAGATCACGGTTCACATGAGTGACTTTTTAAAAAGGATTTATTTATTTAATGGAGCCAACGTTGGCTCTTGGAAAAGGAATAATACAATAATTAGAAGTGTTTCATTCTAAGTGAGTTTAATAACTGACTTTACAAAGCATGTCTAGTCGTATTTATAACATTCCGAACCTGAGTAAGCAAAATATAGAACAAAGGAAATGCTATTCGACAGTCATCATAAAATGTGAGAAACAAAGGTGAAACATAATATCTCTAAGATAAGCGATTAATAAGAGAAGTCGTTATCATGTAATCTGATATACCTGTGAAGGTTTGTTATGGCTAAGTCTTGGTAATAAGCGTATAATTTCATATAACAACTTCCCCCTTAATAAAAAAGTTGATGTTATGCAGAACTTTTGAAAATTGTTAGAACGTTAAATGAATATAATGCAAAATAAATTGAAACAATGTTGAATGAATACAAAGCAAAGTAATAAAATACATAAAAGTTAAAATTGGTAAATGATAATAATAATAAGCAAGTAGTACATTACATAAATGTGATAAGAATAAAATACAATGGTCTAAATTAATAGACATGGGTAAAACTCCACATATGAAAGTCTATGTTAACTCGATGTCCTCTTCTTCTTGAGGTTTAATACTGGGTCGCTTTCTTGGAGGAATAAGTCTAGGAAATTTGGTGAATACTCTGCTTCGCTCTGAAGGAGGTGAAGGAGGGTTGTCCGTTGAGGGTTGGATTCGCAATGCTCTGCATCTTCTTCTTCTGCATTTACAAGTTATGTAAAGTACAACTAACAGGATGATGAGAGTGATTATGAAATACGTGAACCAAGATACGTGTTTGGTCACAAAAGGCTCGTTTATGAGGTCATCCAGGTCTTTGGAATATTGGTCCAATTTGGTTTTTGCAATATCTAGATCTTCTACGTCGAGATTGTTTAACTTGAGTGGTTTTAATTTTGGAATTTCGATTTGGTCGGGCATGTGATTACAGCATTCAGAAGGAATTTGGATAGGATGTGAATTGTCCTTAATTTCGGAGAAGTCTTTGGCACTGGCTTGTATTCGAGTAATGCCTGCGTAGGCGTAACATCCTGGTTGTAGTTTGATGATGGAATTTTTGTTGATTAGCTCTGTCGTGGATTCTCTCTTTGGACAGTTGATGGTGATGTGAAGTGGTTCGGAATTAATCACCAGCCATGTGTTGTCTTCAAGTTCTTGGACGTTGTATCCCTGACTAATAATGAAGGAAGTTTGACAGTTCTCTGGAAGTTTCGGCAACGGTTTTAGTATTCTGGCTTCACATATGGCATTTTGGTCGATAGGATAGGCAAACAGGTTCAAACATAGTTTGGTTCCAAAATAAAGAGGTTTGCATTCTTTCAAATTTTGTATAGGTATGTACATTAAAGAATCATCGTCTCTCGCGATATACTTTTGTGAAATAGATAAAATGTGATGCAGACCAGTTCTGTTATCAAGTATCGGGATAGGATATAGGCGATAGGTGGGTATTGTTAAAACAAATACTAAGTTAGAATCCATTTGAAACGCTTGTAATTCAATAATATCCAAATACTTAGCAACTGCCGATAATTTAATGGGGAGAGGCAAATTGTTCCTTCGTAAGCTCTGTGAAATTTCTTGTAATGCTGTTACCAAATGATTAGGGGTTATGATTGAAGTGTGAATGATTCCTAATCTGGCAAATGTTATTGAATTCAAAATGTCGTTCAAATTATCTTCGATATACAAATAGCTTGCCATTAGTTGTTCGGAAATGTATATGAATTTTAGTTTTATGTGAGCAGCCTCGATAGCTTGAGTCATGGTTTGAATTGTGTGTTCGATTTCTTCGAGATCTTTGTTAAACGTTTCCTCGTCAATTTGTAATTTTTGTATAGTCGAGTTGAAGTTTTTAATAACAGAAGTTGTAACTGAAATTTGATTTTTGATCAAGTTTTCCAATTGATGTTCGTCGTTATTTAGTTTATTTATACAATTAGTATAGTACTGGCCATCTTCAGCATCTAAGTTTCCAGTTATGGATTTGAATATTGTACCGATACCGTTAAGTATTCCTCGTTTATATCTTTTTGTGTCTGAAAAGATTTCGTCAAATTTTGTTTTTATAGAGTTGGATATTTGTGTCAAAAGGTTAAAGTCTGTTTTAATTTCACTCGTAAAAATAATTGACTTATGATCACCATTATTGAGAGTGTACAAGATTCTGTCTAAGATATTTTGATTTTTGTCAAAAGCTATTTTGAGGGATGAAATGTTTTTATGCACTAGCAGAGTCCATTTGTCATTTGTCACCACGATGTCCGTGTCTTGGTGGTAGTATACACCAACAGTGTTATTGATCGGGGTAATTTTGTATTGACAGAGTGCTGATCCGAACAGCAGGAGAAACCTGAAAATAAATTTAATTTTCAGTATATGGTTTCATTCTATCAAAATTGACTTTAGTTTCTTGTTTTGTTTCGAGATTTAATAGGGTAGCAGAATTTTGGAAAATTTCTTTTATTTTAAAAGGACCGTTAAATTTGTTTTGCAATTTGTTTTTGATCTGTGATTCTTTTACGTAAACCAAGTCACCTATTTGGTATTCGGGTCGTTTTTGGGGAACATTTCTATCGAAGCGAACTTTCGCTTTCTCCTTTTGAGCTTGCGTTCGACTACGGGCTATTTTATAGTAGTGGGATATTCTGTTGTTTAAATCCCTAACGTATTTGGTTATTAACTCTTTTTGGTTATATAAAGTTTCAGGTGGTCTGTTGGACGTATGCCCAAATACAAGTTCGTATGGGGTGAAACCGTGTGTTTTATTTACTGAATTGTTGTAGCATATTACTGCATATGGTAAAATTGTGAAAGGATGTTCGTTCGGATTTTCAGTTTTATGAATTCTTATCATTTCAGCTAGAGTAGCATGAACTCTTTCTATGGATCCGTTCGATTGGGGGTGTCCTACGATTGAATAAGTTAATTTTATGTCGTAGAGGGTGCAGAGATCTTTGAGCAAGCGGTTGTCAAATTCTCCACCGTAATCGCAATGGATTCTTAATGGGGTACCATAATGTTGGAAATATAACAACAAAGTGTTTACGACAGATTTTGCGGATTTATCTGGGACTGCATATGCTTGCGTGAATTTAGTTAATTCGTCACGAATGGTTAAGGCGTAATTTCGAGTAGGGAATTCAAATAAATCGATATTGATTCTTTCGAATGGTGTTCTTGGGGTTTCTGTGACTACTAGAGGGTTATTAAGGTTTTTTCGGCATACTTTAGTCTTTTGGCAAGTTTCGCAATTTTTTATGAAATTTTCAACGTCTTTAGTTAGACCTTGCCAAGTGTATTTTTCTCTAATTCTTCGAATCGTTTCATTTATTCCGCGGTGTAGATTATTTTTACCAAAATGATTTTGCTCCAATATAATTGGAATTTCATCTTCGTCGGCAGTTCTGACGATATCTTGACAAATTACTACTTTTAAATCTTTTTCCGCAAAAATGAATGATAGGATTTCAAGTATGGGGAGGTCTAAATTATTTTCGACAAAGTATGTCTTAGAGAGGTCTAGGACATCTTGATTTTTAAATAATACCAAAAATAGATGTTCAATTACAGATTCGATATCAAAAGGTAGAGGGATGATAAAATATCTCCTATGTCTGACTGTTTTGCTAGATACAATATTGATTTTATCGTTCGAAATTCGGGGTTTTCTTCGAATGTGTCCTCGATAATTTTGTGATGTAGGTCTTGTAAGTTATTTTGTTGGAAGAAAGTTATAATATCTTTATGTTCTCGGTATAGGAGTTGTTTGTTTGAGGCTTTGATTTTTGAATAGTCTATTAGAGTTGTTGTTTTATATAGATTGGTGAAAGTTTCAAATTCTCTGGAAATTTGCTCGTTAGTGATTTCATTGTTATCGTCTGGGTTTTCGTCGTCGTCTGACTCTTCGTCGTTCGCGGCTAGAACCTTTGAATGGAATTTGGAACATTCGGAAAAATGATTAATTTTGATTCTGGAAAGTGCGTCCGTGTTCTTATTGATTTTACCAGGTTTATAAATTATTTCGTAGTCGTACTCTTCTAATTTGAGTCGCCAACGGGCAAGTCTACTTCCTGGATCTTTTATAGAGAATAGCCAGGTGAGTGGTCTATGGTCGGTGACAAGCTTGAACTTTCTACCATACAGATATGGTCTAAAGTGCTTTACACTCCATACTATCGATAAAAGCTCGCGTTCAATCGTTGAATATTTAGTTTCTGCACTGCACAAGGTTCTAGAAGCATAGGCAATGGGTAAATCTTTACCAATAGGCCCCTGGCTCAGCACTGAGCCGACGGCAAATGCGCTCGCATCAGTGGTTAGAATGAATGGTTCATCAAAATTAGGATAAATTAATATCGGAGTTGTTGTTAATGTTTGTTTCAAATTTTGAAAAGAATTTGTACAATCATTGTCAAAGAGAAATTGTATATCTTTCTGTAGGAGTTTTGTTAGGGGCTTGGTTATCTTGGAGAAATTAGGGATAAAGCGCCTATAATATCCGGCTAAACCTAGAAATGATTTAATTTCTTTTGGATTTTTCGGTTGAGGAAAATTTAGAATAGCGTCAACTTTCGAAGGGTTTGGTTTTACGCCGTCTTTTGTAATGAGATGTCCTAAATAAGCGACTTCCTTGCGGAGAAACTCGCATTTGTCTGGTTGAATTTTGAGGTTGGCTTTTTGAAGGCGTTTAAAGACTTCGGTTAGACGGGAAATGTGTTCATGAATTGTAGGAGAGTAAATAATAATATCGTCCATGTAGACGAGACATCGTTCATTTTGAATACCTAACAGGATGTTATCCATTACTCTTTGAAAAGTTGATGGAGCGTTTTTGAGTCCAAATGGCATTCGCACGAATTCATAATGACCGTTCTCAACTGTGAAAGCAGTTTTTTGAATATCTTTCGCATCAATCTCGATTTGGTGAAATCCGGAGGCTAAGTCCAAAGTTGTAAAATATTGACATTTGCCTAATTGATCAAGGAGGTCTGAAATATTGGGTAGCGGGTATTTATCATCAATAGTCAGTTCGTTGAGTTTTCTGTAGTCCACTACAACTCGCCATTTTTGTTTACCGAAGGCATCGAGTTTTTTAGGTATAACCCAAACCGGAGAGGACCAGGGAGAAATCGAAGGTCTAATGATGCCTTGATCAAGCATATTAGAGACTTGTGTTTTGACTTCCTCTTTATGGATATGAGGGTAGCGATATAACTTTGTGAAAACCGGTTTTGAATCGTTCGTGTCAATAGAGTGCTTAATTTCGTTAGTAAAAGTTAAATTGTCTCCTTCCAAATAGAATATATCTTGAAAGTCTAAACAAAGCTGCGTTACTATTTCGGCCTCTTCTTCGTTTAGATGATCCAAGCGCAATTCGTTCCTAATTTCGAAGGATCTGTCTGTCTGTGGATGTTTGTCGGAATTTTGAGTATTTAAATTAAAAATTGATTTGAATTTTTGTACTGGTTCTAGGTTAAGGTTTGAAAAGTTTATGGTTTTTGGGATCGCGTTTGCATTTATTATTGAAGTTAAAAATTCTCCATTGTGATCGATTTTGACAATTGCATTTGGTAAGCGTACTTTCTCGTTTTCCTGGGCTAACAGTATAGCCTCGGTATTTCGCAGGTTACATTTTAGTTTACAAATTTTTTCCATGCGAGGTTCAATAGAAATTAAATTTTTGATGTTGCTTAAATTTGAATTTTTTGTATCAGGATTAATAGTCGGTTGTAAAGGTAAATTTACTGCAGTTTCTTCCGTAACTTTAAATAGTGGTACGGTTTTGAAATTTGTGACTAGTTGTTTATTTTTAAAGTCTACTTTGCATTCGTAATGTTCTAGGAAGTCTGCGCCTAATAATCCATCAAAATCTATATCTAGATTATAGATATAAACTTTGTGTGACTCATCTGAAAAGGGGATGAGAACAGATTCGTTGATATAAATTTTTTGATCAGTGATACCCTGTATGATTACATTTTCAGGAGATCTACGTCTGTAATTTTCAGCTGTTTTAGGTTTAAAAATTGATATACCTGCGCCTGTGTCAATTAGAATTTTAAATTTACCAGTTGCATCCTTCATATAATAGGGATTTTTTGAGTTTACAATTAGTAGGGTATGGGAAAGCGTATTTACATGAACGTTTGTTCTGGGAAATTCAGCATTGGGTCGAAACTGTCGTTGAGGTTCATAGTTTGTATTTGAGTTTCTAGTTCCGCAATTGGTTCGAATTGTTCTGTTTGTTGTGTTGGAGTATCCGTGGGGTACTCCGGATCTAATCGAAAATCCTGAGGATTAGCAGTATAATCCTCGTACTGTTCGTATTGAGAATTAGCTGTATAATTCTCTTGGAGATTTTGGTTAGTCTCAAAGTTATAATTTTCGTAAGTATCTTCTGCAGTTTGGTAATCAGAAGAATAGTCATTGTATTGATTAAAATCGCATTGGTTTTCATAAGGTTCGTAATTTAAATGATGCGTTTTTTGTTGATTAAAACGGTTGAAATTTGGGTTTGGTTGAATAGCAGAGGGTCTTTGTTGATTGAAATTCGGGTTCGGTCTTATGGCTGAGGGCCTGTTTTGTTGTGGTTGACTAGATTGATTATTTTGAGGAAATGTCCTCTGATTAAATTGATTGGTTTGAGAAAAATTGTGGAAATTTGGGTTTCCTTGATAATTTGGTCTTTGAAAGTTCTGTGACGTTGTTGGCATCGTTTGCGATTGTTGCCTTGTGCGGCATTCGCTTATTACATGTCCGTTTCTGTTACAAAATGAACAAAATTTTTGTTGGAAATTGGGACCTTGTGGTCGTTTTTGCTGAGGAGGCATTGTATTTTTTACTTGGTTATTTTTTGTGAATTTCTGTGATTCGAAGTAGGAAAGTTGTAGCTCTCTACGGATTCTGCTAACGGCTTTTAGTATACTAGGAGGATTGCTAGCACGAATGATGCAGCCTAAGTTCTAAGCCCGTTAGTAAATTATTAAGTGTCATCGTTTCGATGAGATCTGATTGTGCAGCTCTTTGCGTTGTCGTGAGAGTTTGCTTTTGCACTGCAGCGTGCATTTTCGCATTGTGCGTTTGTAAACGCGAAACAAATGTAAGGGCGGATTCACCTGGCAATTGGTGAATGCGCTGCAGGTCCTGAATTAGGGCCGTTAAATCTCTGGAGTCCCCAAAGTGGGTTTCCAGTAGTGCTTTTATTTCTGGCCATGTGCCGGGGTTACGTGAGTTAATTAGTTCGGCAGCTTTGCCTTTTAATTTATTTTTGATGTGGACTGTTAATAAAATTTCTGGTCGTTAATGGCCATACTTTGTGCACAATGGCATGAATTTAAGAATGTTTGTAAATTAATGGCATTGCCATCGAATTCGGGTATCAACGAAAATATCTCAGAGAGCTTGTAAGGCTCAATTTGCTCTGGTTGAGGTTGTTGTTGTTGTTGTAGTTGTTGCTGTTGTAGTTGTTGTTGTTGTAGTTGTTGTTGTTGTTGTTGTAGTTGTTGTTCGGTTGGTGCCGGTGGCACTGGTTGAACTGGCTCTGATTGAGCTCTATCTGGCATTTTGCTTTTTGTATTTAGAAATTACTTGGACAAAAATTGGTTGCGTATCAGCAGTATGATACGATAAATTAAATTAGCTTGTTACGTTGCGTGCGTAAATGGATTGTATATTAGCTGTATAATACACAATGTTTCGTATTAGCAGTATAATACGAAAATAAATAACTCAAAATTAAATGAACTTGTTTCGTTGCGTTTGTAAAGGAATAGATTTCACTTTGACAATAGAACTGGCTTTGTGCGCCGAGTGTATTAGCAGTATAATACACTTTTAATAAAATAAGTTGCGAAAAATAATAAAATAATAAAATGGTAAGAGATGATTCTTAAAATGACTTACGTTAGTTTCGTTTCCATGGGTAGGTTCTTCGTCCGTCAAGGGATTGGGATCCGCCACCACCAGTGAGGAAGGTCTCCTTGTTCAAGTAGATGTACACGCACTAGTTAGGCACCTTCTGCAGATGTTCTCCTTGTTCTCTTACGCTTCACTACCAGTTAGGCTTCTTGTTCTGATGATGTTTACGGATCCTACCGACTGCGCCAATGTTAGATCACGGTTCACACGAGTGATTGGCTCTTGGAAAAGGAATAATACAATAATTAGAAGTGTTTCATTCTAAGTGAGTTTAATAACTGACTTTACAAAGCATGTCTAGTCGTATTTATAACATTCAGAACCTGAGTAAGCAAAATATAGAACAAAGGAAATACAATTCGACAGTCATCATAAAATGTGAGAAACAAAGGTGAAACATAATATCTCTAAGATAAGCGATTAATAAGAGAAGTCGTTATCATGTAATATGATATACCTGTGAAGGTTTGTTATGGCTAAGTCTTGGTAATAAGCGTATAATTTTATATAACAATATATATATATATATATATATATATATATATATATATATATATATATATATATATATATATATATGTGCATTTGTATCGTGTCCGCCTCCTTACAAATTTGTGGCGCCCGCACCTCCACTAGAAATAATATAGATAGATTAGTTCTGTCTACATATACATAACCGCCAAATTTCACTTACCAAGGGCACGCGGAGAGGGGAAAGGATTTTTTATCTTTTTTTACATACACTTTTTTGTTCATACGATTGGTATGTTTACACCTCGTTATATAAATAGTACCTCTCTGACTCAATGTATTTAAAACTGTTATACATAACGGTAGAGTTTGCCTCCTTCGAGGTTGCCAGACTTCTGTAGTGTAAAATGCTCTAGCGCTTGCGCAATTAGTTGCGCTATGCAACCGTGTGCGTTTGTTATTATGATGATTAATATTATGTAAGTAGTACTTTATCAGATTACGTTGGTGTTTTACCCGATAATGTGTGATTATCTGTTTTAAAATGAGCCGTTCACGCTAAATATCTATTATAGAATAATGTATGTAATTCAAAATATGTTCTTAAGGGAATTATTATTACTATTTAATATGCTTCTCAAAAGACATCACGGAATCAGTTCAATTTTGTAACACAATTGTTACATATTAGTCCACGTAAATTAGATATTTTAGAAGAAATAATTTATAAAGTAATAATATTTGGGATGCGTAATCTAGATAGGGTTAGAAATAGATACCGGAAAAGTTCCCCCCAATTTAGGGGTGGGACGTCCGCAATGATTATGAATAGAGCTGCTTCGGCCATATTACGGGGACTTAACACTGGTTTTTCACTATTATCTTGTAAACCGTTCGCCGAAAGAGAAAAAGTATAGGAAATAAAAAATTTGTCGCATTAAATTCTGCATAAAAAATGTACTATTAACCTTGTAGCTTATCCTCAGCTATTTCGCGCTAACAGCGTCCGAACAGAGAGTTTGAGGCGCAGAGGTAAAAATCCATCCTATTCCAAGTTTGACTCCGAATATCTTAAAACCGGTTACTTTAACGGGAAAAATGCTCAGGAATGAATTTATTGAGCAGAATTTTCTCTATTAGATGCATATATAGATGGTTTTGTCGCAAGTAGTTTATGTATTTTCCCCTTCTTTGCAATTATATTAGAGGATAATCTGTACTGTTCACTCAAAAGAAGATTTGGAGTCATATTTCAACTTTGAGCTTGCTTCAATTCCACTTCTTCACTTTGATGAAATGGGGTTAATGAGGAAAATTAAGAAATCGTCTGTATGATATTTTCAATGCTGTACGAGAGAGGCCAATAGATTTTTCCGATTGCCAGTTCATTGTTGATGGCGGCAATTTGATTCATCGTGTAGTATGGCCGAAGCAGATTTATTCGTAAACATTACGCCCAAAAAGTAACTGTAGTGTTTGACGGATATGCTGACAATGCCTGCAGTATGAAGAGCATCGAAAGACAGTAGCGACTTTTGAAACGCATTTCACCGGAAATTATTTTTCATGAGAACACGCCACTGACTGAAACGCAAAATAAAATGATAAGCAATCTCACAAAAAGGAACGGTTTATTTCGCAATTGGTGGAGAGATTTAAAAACGAGGGAATCAAAACAATTACTGATGTAGACGACGCTGACGTACTCATAGTTCAAACCGCCTTAAACGAATCTCATGAAAACGATACAGTGGTCATCCTCGGACAAGATATTGATCTTCTGGCATTGATTATCGCTCTCGCACCTGAAGATAAAGATATCCGTTTCTTAAGAGAGGCTCAGAGAAAAATAAAAAATAAAGATTACAGTTCTCGCGACTTGCAGTCCTCGGAAGTTTTAAAAAGCTGTATGGCCACACGTTCAGTGGATGCGATAACACTTCAGCTTTCTTTGGTAAAGGAAAAGTGCAAACGGTGGAATGCGTCAATAAAAGAAAAGATCTCGAAGAGGTTGTCCGTATATTCAACAACCGTAGCTCAACGAAAAAAGAAATTACAAGTGCTGGAGAGAAATTCGCGCTAGCAGTTTACAAAGCCCCCAAAAAATAGACATCTTTGAATCATCAAAGATTCATTATCTCAATAAGTTAGTCGGCCAATCTAGTACTACCGTGATTCTACCAAGACTGCCAGCAGTATCCGAGGCATTACGTCAACATTCTTACAGAGTATTTCACCAAATTCATGTTTGGCGAGGAGAAAACTTGGAACCAACGGAATGCAGAAAAGTAGAAAATAATATAAAATATTTCAAGGAGAGAAAGTATTCTTAAAGAAGTAAAATGTTCAAAACTTAATCATTTTGGAGCAAAAATGTAAATATTTCCCTCCAGCAAGAGAAAAATTTTTGAAAAGTTTAAAAAATTTTTGAAAAGCATTCGAGATGACTCCAACAAACTATCATTAATTAGTAGCAAAATTTATGATTAACCAACAAATATATTCTAGAGTTTTGGTTTCGAATGCTTTTTAAAACATTTTTATTTCTTGCTAGAGGGAAATATTTACATTTTTGCTTCAGAATAATCTAAGTTTTTAAAATATCTTTGGAGGGTGGAAGATTACACAGGTCAACATTTAGTTTGAAAAAATACACCGGACTCTACCTAGGTACCCAGGGGTTATTGGGGTCGCTGATTCCGTTGCCGAGATCGGTTAAGCTTTATCACGTCAGGTTCAAGGTCATTTGAAGGACAAATTAAGAAAAGGTTTTTGAAAAATCTAAAAAAATTCACACATAGGTTTTTGGGGTCGCTGAATCCGAATCCCATGTCGGTTGACCTTTATCGCCTCATGTTCAAGGTCGTTTGAAGGTTAAAGTAAGAATAGGAGGTGAAAAAAATTAGAAAAAATTTATACGAATGCTCACCTGCCTACTTATTGTCTGTTTATCTGTCTGCCTTTATACCTGCACAGCTGTTTGTTTGCTTGTTAGTCTGTATTTATCATCCGCCTGCATTTTCTCTTTGTCCATCTATTTGACATCCTGCCTTTCTACCTGCCTTTCTATCTGACAGTCTGTCTGCCTCCTTGTCAGTTTGTCGGACTCAGGAAACCATTAAATTACTTTGTCCCTGACAGGATTGAGCTCAGGGCCGGTTTTAGGTAACCGGAGGCCCTAAGCTCTAGGTATGTTTTTCGTGGAAGCTTTCTCTTCCAATAAAATAAACGTGCATATCTGCGTATGAAATCTGAGTTCTGAGGCCCCCTAAATGCGAGGCCCTAAGCTGGCGTTTACTCAGCTTATAGGCAAAACCAGCACTGATTGAGCTCCAAGTGAGTGAAGCCAACGCCCGTGGTACTCTTTACTTGCATGTTCGCTCTGCTTCTGCAACTATACCTGAAGGCCATCCTTTCACAGAAGAAAATAGGTAGGTGGTTCATTGAGTTAAATATATTTGCACTGAGATAGACGAAGAATTTTCATGTGCAGCTAAAGCTGGCGGACGAATGTCGGCTTGAGATGACCTCAGAATGACCTTGAAATGACCTCTGGTTGCCTTTTTAAGGGTAAGCGAACACCGGATTCGGACTCAGCGACCCGAAAAACCTATGTGATTTTTTTCAGATTCTTTCAACCACCTTTTCTTACTTTAACCTTCAAATGACCTTGAAACTGACGTGATAGAGGTCAACCGACATCGAATGCAGACTCAGCGACTCAAAAAACCTATACATAAATTTTTTCAGATTTTTTGACAGCTTCTCCTCTGTTTTTCTCAAATTAACCTTGAAATGATCTCCGGATGCCTTTTAAGGGCAAACGAACACCGGATTCGGGCTCAGCGATTCCAAAAACCTATGCGTGAATTTTTTCAGATTTTTTTCAATCACCTTTTCTTAGTTTGACCTTCAAGTGACCTTGAAACTGACGTGATAGAGGTCAACCGGCATCGGATACAGACTCAGCGACCCAAAAAACCTATATGTAAATTTTTTCAGATTTTTTAACAGCTTCCTCTCCGTTTTTCTCAAATTAACCTTGAAATGACCTCCGGATGCCTTTTAAGGGTAAGCGAACACCAAATTCGGACTCAGCGCACAAAAACCTATGTATGAAATTTCTCAGATTTTTTCTTAGTTTGACCTTCAGACTTCCTTGAACCTGACGTGATAGAGCTTAACCGACCTCGGCATCGGAATCAGCGACCCCAAAAACCCCTGGGTACCTAGGTAGAGTCCTGTGTATTTTTTTAAACTAAATGTTGACCTGTGTTATTATTATTCTTTTATTTTCTGCTTTTTAGTTACCATATCTATATATGTATATAGGAATAGCATGCCTCTTTACTCTGTTGCCAAGTTTAGGAGGCGATATCGCTACTTTATTGTAAGGAAGCATTTAATACCTGAAGCCAACGCCAACATCAAGTGTTTAAAACAGCAGCGCCACCTGGTAAAAAATATAGTGGTCTATGGTGTATGTTTCCATATGTTTATAGGTATTTTCCGCCTCCAAAAAAGGTGTCGTTAAATGCTTCTATCTCTCTATTTCTTCCTTTTTTGTCATAATCTTATATGCGCACCAATAAAGCTGATCATTATTGATAATAATGAGTCATGAATTTACTAATTATCAAGACATTCGCGATGAAAACAACACAAAACGTCTCCGCCTCCGAAATCGGAGGCGAACTCGTAAAATCGGAGGCAAACACCACCTAACCATATAACATTCGGAGGTGTATGAGTACTAAATGCATATATATATATATATATATATATATATATATTGTTGTGTCCGAAGCCCTACTAAATTTAGATTGTTCTTTAACTAGTCGGACGTGACTATCCTTCATTATATATATATATATATATATATATATATATATATATATATATATATATATATATATATATATATATATATATATATATATATATATATATATATATATATATATATCGAATTATCTGTGTCAATAAGGCGTCTTCATTCAACAACAGAAAAATGGAGATTTTAATTGCAGTCACTTTGTAGTGGTGTATATGTCAGCAAAGTATTTGTTACATATTAGAACCAGCCACCCCAGAGGATGAGGAAATTTTTTCAGAAAATGGTTGAAAACGGATGTGTATGTAGATTCCTCTACTAGATAATGTTGGCATTATTACAAAATATTTATTTCCCATAATTAGGATACTGCTTTGTACTGATAGAGATTATGCTTCTTTATTTTTTGGCTCATGAAAGACGGCTTGGGGGGAGGCATGGCTTCCCCCCTGGCTGCGCCCATGGGTCGTTGGATTCCCTAATTTCTGGTTAGTACGGACGATTTTTTTAGAGTGAGATAACTGCGCCGCTACTGCGCGTTCGAAGAACAAGGATAGTCTGACTTTTCATCTCCGCACTGACATCTCGCCAAAAAGCTGTATATTAGGGAACCTCATACTCTACAAAAATCTTGAACGCCGATGTACGATCGTCGTCACCTTAAATTCACCACCGTTTGAGATGCTTCCTGTCTAATTTTATTTGTAGCAGCACGTGTTAGAAAGAGAGCATATTCAGCAGCTGTAAGTTCAAGCTGATAGCGATTGTACCTATGGGCGTATTCTTTATTTCAACAGTTAGTTCCACCACTAACTGTATGCTTCTCTTTCTTACAACACAAGTGATAAAGAGATAGCAACATGTCTGGTGCCACCTGATGGCCTCAACTGTTGAAATAAAGAACATGCCCTATATAACCACAAACAAGTCCATTAATAGTGCTTCCTGAGCATTGTTGCATTTAAGTATATAATAGATATATCAATGTCAATGTTATATCTTGTAATTATTTCGAAAATAAATGTCATCATTCAGGTAGAATTAGCATAACAATTTATTTAATTTTTGAATTCTTTTTATTAGCGACCTCTCTGTTTATTTTTTCTAAACTGCAATAATGTGCGTACGGGGGCGTACGGGAGCATGTGCGCATATTGTTTTCTGTGGATGATTCATGTTTTCTAAGTGTTCTGAGAATTCTGTGACAGAATTGACAGAAGGCAGTTCTCTAGAAAAGTCTCGTCTAGAATAACGTGGAAAATAAAGATAAATTGTGGTGCAGTTAAAGTTTTTCGACACTCGACAGTGTATTCCTGAAAGTTAACGTTCCTGGTAAGAAGTTATTTTTTTTTAATTTAATGTAATACCTACTTTCCTTGAAAATTAATGTTTGGTTGACAGCTGCATCATAATAATAATAAACAAAAAATTGGGGCGGTGCAATGTGGTGTAACTATCGGCATTTCATTTATTGTATTTTTAAGTTTTTATGTGGATGCTATTACCAGATTCTTTATATTTCCATTCGATGTAAATAAATGCGTTGACCTATATTTATCTGGGAGAATAACCAATAATATCTGATACCCAATAAACATTAGGTAGGTATATTAGTTCAGCATAAATCATTAGACCTTGCCGAACCTGTTAGTATGTTGTTCCTTTATAATTTAGTGTAGTAGTTGGATAAACAGACCGCAGACCATGTTTTCTTAATTCTAAGTACTTATATGAATTCTCAATTTAACCCTTTGCGGACTAGTGGCTATCCTGTGGAACCATCCTGTGTATACAAAAATGAACTTTGATAAACAATAAATTAATGAAATAATGAATTTTGTGACAAAGAATATGTATATTCTTTTTCATTAGGTATCTTGAGAACCGTTTAATTGTTGTTTAATTTTATGTATGGGTCTCAGGGTCCCACATGTAGAAAGGTACACAGCACTGCAGATCCAGTCGTAAACTGTCCATTGGAGAAAAAATTGGATAATAGGTGCGTTTTTATGCTCCACCAACCAGTAGCGGTAGAATTAACATAATGACATTTACCAAAAAAACGACCAAACCGAAACCATTATGAAAAATCATAGATTACTTTCTCGATTAAACCATACATATTCACCACTCTCAGTTTGGACGATATTGTGACTTTCCATTTTAATAATAAACGCTATATAATAAATATTTGTAATTTGCAAACGCAGCAAAAACGTCGCTCTTTAATCTCATAAGCAAACACAACCTCCGTTCCTACGCGTTTATTGTCATTTTATACATTCCACTGATCATTCCGTCTCGTGAGAGAGAATGAAAAGTTTCAAACTGGAATCAGAATGGTGACCAAAAAAACGACAAACTTTGACATTCCGGTTGCGGAATTGGAGCATAAAAACGCACCTTGACCAAGAAATTTTTTCCACCTCAGATAAGTCTCTGAGAGTAGACATCCTTACTCATCACGTATATTGATGATAATCATAAGATTCATAAGGGTTATAATCGTATTCCTTGTCATTTTTTATCATTCCACAAAGAGTTAAAAGTTTATAAAATTCACTGCCCGGTTTCAATAATGTTGGTGTACCAAAACAAAGGAACAATGGCAAATCATGAGAATATATGTACGTAATTCACATCATTCCACAAGTTGTAAATCTTTTAGACGGTGGAGTTATACAGTATATGATATCTATCTATTACAATTTTATAATTATCTGTTTTTAATTTATATCATTGGTTCTCATCTTGAGTGTAAGGTCATAGTAAAAATATTTGTTTAGTGAAAAATTGTAATGTACAAACACAAAGAAAATATAGGCCATAGTTTGAGAGAGCCCCCCCCCCCTGCATGTTCGGGCCCTTGTGCATTGCACAACCGTGCTATGCCATAGCTCTGCCACTGTTATTGTAAATGTTTTTGAAAAATGTTTAGTGCAATATGTGGGACAGGTATATGTGCAATGGTGTGCAATATTGCAATTGTGGGACACATAATTTTAAGCGATTGCCCCCTCGGTACTTAAGAGTTTCAATGTTTTTATTTTGTCTGATAAATAATACTAATTTATATATATTAATCCAGTCAGTAGGGACAAAACAATTACCTTCGCCTTATGAAAGGTGGAGTAGTCATGATTTTAATATACACCTTGCCTCAGTAAGGATTGCAGTATGTATTTTGTACATGTGCACACATACTTGCTTACAGTCCAGCCCATCAGCGTATCTGCCAGTGTGGTGGGGCGTTCATAGTTATGTCTTCACTCCTCATCAGCTAGCCTAAAGCTGTTTGGCTCCTCCCACAGGATAGACTGAAGTAAATTTATAGCACAGTGACGTACTTATCCGTGCCTAATTTCATTGAGACAATCTTTATGTTGTTTAAGTCGAGGCCCTGATGAGAAATACAAGATTTCGATCTTGAGGGGAGGGGGGTCGACCTTGAGGAGGGGGGGAGTCGACCTTGAGGAGGGGGGAGACGCGAGCCGCCATCTTCATTGAGAGGTGCAAAAAATTAGTTTTTTCAAAATAATTTGGCAACGAGAAATATGTTCAAGACAAAGTTAAAGAGGACAAAGCTTCCTACATTTTTGTATACATTTTTATTGCCTATAGGTACTTAATAAACCAGGTCAAATCCACTGGAAATTCTTGGTTTAAATTTTTTTACTATCACTTATTTCTTTTGATGTAGGATATACAACGTGATCTATCAGGACATGCGGAAAATTTAACAGTAGGTTGTCCCCACCGAAAGGAGTTAGAAAAATGAAAAATCTAAAAAAAAATGACCAAAAAAATTACCTTATTTTTTTGTAGAAATGCGCCCCCAATGACTTCAACTCTCTTCAACTAATCTAACGTAACGCTCTACAACCATATCACTTTATCAGACTTGGGATTGACACTACTGACAGCAAAGCTGGATAAGATAGAAGTGACTTTTTGGTTTTAATCAAATCACACTACAAAAATACCGAAATAAATCGAAGACATTGATCTCATGCTGAAAGACAAGCAGATATATGAGATATTTAGTTAAAATGGCCAATAACACGGCGGTGTAATTATTGTACGACCGGAAACAAAAAACGCGGCTCTCTAGGGGTCTACACACGATCCAGCAGCACGGAGCCAGCCTTGTCGGCATGCTTTGAACTCATTCGTAAACGAACTGGTCTGCTGGAATTCCAATTATCTTCAAAGCGTACCAACAATGTTGGCTACCCGCCGCTGGATCGTGTGTAGCCTCTTTTTTTTTGATCTCGCCGGCCGGCTTCACTTTTTATGCCAATTAAGGAAATGTAAACAACTCGAATACGTTCTTTCACAAGTAAGTTCGTCGACCTATTCAGAAGTAGGTCAGGACTTACTCAACATCAGTAGTGTATCTTCGCAAATTGACTAATAATTTAATATACTAAATTACCTCAGAATCCTCTAAAATTTTGCAGGGGCTTTCCCACAATGAAGACTAGCACACCATTTTATTTTCCGCATTTCTTGGTAGATCACGTTGTATAAACATAGACTGATCATTTTAATGGATTTGTTGTGATCTGTACTTAGATTGAAATTACCTCAGGTGAAACCGGAGCAGACTTTAGTGAAGTGTGTTTCAGTTAGTAACTTGACATATGATTTAATATGCGATGCGCATAGAGCCATTGCAGTGGCGCAAAGAACAACTAGTTGCGTATGTCAGATGTATGTCAGATTCTCTTAGTTTATGATGAAGCCACCTTTTGACCCGCCAAGTTAAAGTTTACTCGACTATAGCTATAATCTGCAGGTACATTAGCCACATATTTTTATATTTGATTTGTGTATTTTTTAACCATGACATAGCAGAGTTGGCAAAACCTGGGTTTTTGTAGATATGTCCCCGAGTTGTGGGTTTTTGCGGATTTTTGCCAGTTTTTGGAGTTTTGGGTTTTTGTACTTTCTTCGAGTATTGTTACTTGCCGCGCTATCAGTATTCTTATAGAAATAATCGAAGCAAAGCAATTTGCCTCCTTATTTTTACTGGTCAGATTGGTGGTCTTTAAACTAAAAACTAAACATAATATAACTTTACAGGTTTGAGTGATCTATTTTCTTTGTGACTTGGTGTACAGCTTTTTATTTTATTGAGTATTAGCCGAATAACTTGGCGTTTTCCAGGCTCAGGAAGCAAAGAAACATCTTTCGTTCTCTATATCTCACACCCTGGTTGAAATTTAAAGGACTTCTGCCATTGCTTTGAGGGCGAATCTATAAATGTACTAAATTTCAGCTGAAGATAATTTGGAAGGAGATTTTCATCTCCAAACAAATATATATTCAGATCTCAATTCAGATTTATGTAGGCATGAGCTGTCAGATATATTTTCCTACTACCTAATATATATAGCTTTGAAATTTTATATGTTTGTTTAATTTAGTATTATATGCCATTTCCAAATACAACAGTATCAAGTTCTTATTCTGGACTTGACATTTTGACTTTCTAAATATTGATAAAAAGCAAAGAAATAAGAATTATAACTAACAGTGTTCCAGATATCCAAGAAGATCTTTTAAAACATTTTAAGTTGATATCACACAAAAATGCTAATTGCATTATTAGTGTAATTTCAGTTTGTTGATGGGCAAATATACAGGGTGTTTGATTTATTATGATTTATTATTCTACAGTTTATATCTTTAGAATTAACGAAATGATATATGAAAAAACGCAAAGAACATCATTTTTCACGTCTCTCTCGAGCTACGTTTTGACGTTTTCAAAAAATAAATAAGCATCGTTTTATATTCCAAAAATAGGAAATGGCTCCCATAATTTTTTTTTTTTTTTTTAATAAAATTTCAACACCAGATTTAAAATCGATTCGACCGCAACTTGGTAATAAAGTTATCCGATCAAATCAGAGCTAACCGCATTTTTTTCGATTGTTCACTCCAACTTCAGAACTGTGCATAAAAATAGTTTTATTCTCAAATTTAGATTAATTAAATTTTAAAAAGTGTAAAAAGTAAACGATTGAACTTGGCCAGTGTGTAAATTTGAGTCTCGAATTGAAAAATTCCAAGGTAGTGTGGGCAAACCGTCAATTTTTGACAAATTAACCCAGAAAATGGAATGTGAAATGTAACCAAAAACAGTGAAAGAAAGTGGCGTCATTTGCAGTAAAACGTCTAAAAATAAAAACGTTTTTGTGAAATAATGCTTACAATGGAAGAAAAAAATGATACGTTAGAAATTTTTATTAAATTTAATAAAAATACTACAAGAATATCAAGGAAAGAGTATAGAATAAGTTTTCCAACTCGACATTGTCCTCATTTTACTTTCATAAATATACAAACTATGGCTCTCTTTATTTATTACTATGTTGGGGTCGAATTTGGATGGGTATTTAGATCTGGTGTGAACATTTTAATATTTGAAAAAAAATAAAACTTGGAGCTGACATTTTTAATTTTTGGAATGTAAAACGACGCTTATTTGTTCTTTTGAAAACGTTAAAACGTAGCTCGAGAAATGATAAAAATTATATTTCTTTCGTTTTTTTGATATCTCAATTAGTTCAAAAGATAAAACTGGAACAATAAATCAGACAATTAAAATCATTAAAATCTTAAAATCGAAAAAAATGCAGTTAGTCCCGATTTGATCAGACAACTTTATTACCCAGTTGAAGTCGAATTTGGATGGTGACTTTAATTCTGGTGTGAAAATTTTAATATTTAAAAAACAAATAAAGTTTAGTTAGGCCATTTTCAATTTTTGGAATGTAAAACGATGCTTCTGTTTTGATACGTCAAAAAGTAGTTTGAGAAAGGTATAAAAAATTATTTTCCTTTCTTTTTCTTGATATTTCATTTAGTTCAAAAGATGAAAACTGTAGAATGATAAATCAAACAGTTAAAATCATTAAAATCGACAAATTGAAGCATGCAGTTAGCTCTGATTTGATCGGATATTTTGAAGTTGGGTCGAATTTGGATGATGATTTTAAATCTAGTGTTAAAATTTTAATTAAAAAAAACACATAAGAAGCAATGCATAAGAAATTATGTTCCTTACGTTTTTTTTTTATCTCAATTAGTTATTCAAAACCTATCGACAGAATCCTGCAGTAATTGCTTATCATTTATTTAAAAATTATTTCTAATTGCTATTATTTTCTTAATATTTTTCTATGAAAATCGTGAAATCTAGCTTTATTGACTTATTAATTATTAATAATAATACCATTATTTAAAAAAAATAAGCTATTATAATAATATGTCATGTTTTTCTTCAAATATCAGAAAAATATGACATTTCTTAACTCATTTCATGACATTAAAGTTTGACTTCTTAGATGGCTATGCATTGCTATTAACAACAGAGATAAAAGTACTTTTTCATCATACCTCCCTCGATTGTTCCATAGTTTTGTCGATCGTAAGCGACACTTTATGTACCAAATAATTATTGCCATTGGTAACGTTATTTTTCATAACGTCCCTAGGGAAATAAGATAAAGGAGGGGTGTCCATAAGGCCCTTTGCCGGCTCCAGCTGAGTACCACTTTGATTCTTACAATGATTTTAGGTCTTCACACTACATATTTAGAAATCTTTGCCGTACTCTCTCTCTCAGTGTAAAACAACCAACCAAAAGCACAAAAAATGGTGATTTTGACGTATTTTTGGATCTTTATCAATGGAAAAAAGCGAACTACATAAAATGTATATTGTTTGTCGTATCTTCAAATGTTGAAGTTTTAAAAAATAGTAATTTTTTTTATTTTGCCTCAAATCTAAAAAAAGTGTTGGGGCCGGAAAATGGCCTTATGGACACCCCACTCCTCTTTTGAGAAAATTTTCTTTTATATAACAAGCCTTACTTGTTATATCTTCTATATCCAACATTATTTTCAAAAATGTTCAAAGCTATTATAATAATATGATTTAATTTATCTTGTAATTTGAATAGAAGCCGCATCCTAAATTTATTTTATTGACAGTTGCCATGGATATTCTAAGCAAATATGAAATCTGACTCAAATAATTATAGTTTTCTCAAGTTTTTTTCTAGTTTAGTGATTCATGGATACGGCGAAAAATATAATGTGCACCGGGTCATACAGTGCGATTTTTTGGACTCGAATAGTTGCAAGCCAAGGCCCGTAGGGCCGAAACTGTATTCTCGACCAAAAAAAGTGCACTTACGACCCTTGGTACATAAATACTTATTTCTGACGCTGTAGAAAAAGGTAATATCCACCTTTTATTAACCACCTTTCAGAGGAGGCAGAATGTGATTTTTAATCGAAATAGTGCATAAGCTGCTTGCAGACAAAAAAATCAGCTTAATAAGATTAATATTCCGCGGCGGAAAATGCAAAACTTATCCGCGAACTGCAATAGTCCGGAGCGCATATCCGGTCATAAGTCTTTTGTTTTTTATGTTAGAGAAAAAATTTAAAAAGTGTGGGAAAGCTCAATCAATCCTCTTTACATAAGCTGTCCACAAATTTTTCGAAAAAAATTATTATTATCGAGATATTCGAGGAAATGTAGGAAATTACATGTTTTCCTATAGAGTGGATGTAAATCTTAAAAAAATAATTTTTCTCAGGAACCTTTATTTCGAAGGGCCAACATTAACGGAGCGTCAAAGTAGTACATGATATTAAGTGAACATCGTATATGAGATCGATTTCAGTTAATTACGGATTAATTACGGTGATAAAATGGAGAAATTTTACCGAAAAAAAAAAAGTCCCAAATTTCGCCCCCTCTAATTCCTTCATTTTTGTCGGAATTCAAAAAATAAAAAAAGAATGTTTTAACAAATTTAATTCTATTTAAATTAGCTAGAGTAGTCTTTTGGCGTAGGAGCCAAGATTAAAAAGTTGCCAACTGTAGAAGCTCAAAATTTGCGATTTTTTGCCGTACATGGCCGATATTTCAGTAGCTATCTCCGAAACAAGAAAAAAAAACAAAATTCTGATGGTAGCAAAAAGATTCGTAGTAAAAAATACTCGTTTGACCTTATTTTTTATTTCAAGCTAACTCCGAGCGTTTTGGAGATATCTGCGAAAAATAGCAAAAAACAGCTTGCATTTCGGTGTCGAAAAAATTGCAAAAACATGCAACACGTTCATATTTTTCGAAAAACACCATTGGGGCGGCCGTACGATGTCGGGACGTATAGAGGAAGTCTTCCAAATAAACTTGATCATAAATTGCACGGCGAAACTCGAAAATTCGGCTCGGCACTAACGAATTAAAAGTGACATTTTGTGACATTTGGACATTTCAGAAAATTTATGTCTCTTTTTCCAACATGTTATTTAATTTTTTACTCATTTCTGCAGGACTTATAGATTGGCAGAATTGCACCTTCACCATTGACACTGTCTAAGCTATCATGGTAAAAAAATCTAGCTTTATACAAATAATTTCACGAAAACTGGCTACCTCGCTACCTCCCTGGCTATAAAGAATAAATTTAATGGGAAATGAAAGTACTGGCCCTTAATGTGTTTATTATTATTATTGTTATACTTAAAAGAACAGAGAACTGAACACAATAAAGCAATACCAATACACTTTTATCGCTTATTAGTTTATGTCTGCTGCTATATTCGAATAAATTACCCATCTTCTCTCCACCATCTCTCCTTCTGTCTCGCCGCCGTATCTCACTTTCCCCACCACATTTCGTCACTTGCTGACTTTCTTCCCCTATCTTTCTCCACTACTTTCTTATCATCTTCCCACATTCCTACTACTGTCTTTTCATATTCCCACTATCATCTACCTTTCCACCATCTTCCTTTCACTTTGACAAGCTCTTCCTTCACATCTCCCCTTACTTTCCCGCCACCTCCAACATAAAATAGTCTATTCTCTAAATTGGAGGGATGTTTAACCATTCTCAAGTTATGATAGAACAAACAACAGATTCTGAAGATTCTGAAAATATTTTTCCTGCTTTGGTATCATTAAACAAACCCGAAAATATCGGAAATTTTAAGAAAAAACAAATTTGCAAATGATACATTTGTAAATTTGTTTTTTTTTACAGATTTATTTATACAGATTAGTGCTGCGTAATACAAACTTAATGGATGCGAAATTTTAAAATTGGTACCGTTTGTGAGCATTCCTTCCTTTGCAGCCTTAAATGTGATTTGATTTTAAATATTTGTGTATAATGTTTGATCAGTATTTTCCATTTGTTTAGTCAAACAGATATCAAAAACCTGTCACGCTTTTTATATCTAATATGAAATCAAAAAGCGACCTAGTTTTTATATAATTTTTTGCTCGAATCTGGGCAAATCAATATAGGTACTAGATAAAGGAAAACTAAAATAACACTTTATAATGCACACATTTGGAAAATCATTCGGGACACTTTTATTCTCCCAACTAATACAAAATTAATTACAGGAACCAAAACAAATAGTAAAATAAAAAATATTTCAATTACACAGCCTCGCAAAGAAGAAAAGTATGTTGTACCAGAAAAGAGACCATCAAACCCCACGTATTTTGGCGCGCTGAATCCGAATCAGAGATCCAAATTAACTTCTACCTTGTCATTTTTTTGTGCGTTTTTTTTCGCATTTTTCTGTGCTGGTACCAAAAAATTGGTCAAATTGACAAGACATCGAAAATTTTTATTAAGAAAGAGTGCTTAGAATACAACGAGGACCCCATATTTGAATCAAATCTGAGATGAAATAAAAATACAAATTTTTACCCTGATCATTTCATATCTTTTTATTTTTTCTCATATCTTGTTCAAAATTAAAATATGGGGTCCTCGTTGAATAAAATTTTTCGATCTCTTGTCAATTTGAGCCATTTTTCGGTACCACCACAAATAAAATGTGAAAAAGAATAGCACAAAAAAATGACAGGGTAGAAGTTAAATTTGATGTCAGATTCGGATTCAGCGCACAAAAATAAGTGAAGATATGATGGTCTCTTTTCTCGTACAACATACTTTTTTTATTTTGTGGGGCTGTGTTATTTGTCGAATTACTATTATCATTTGTGATTGATAAGATTTATTCTTTACAGATTGAACACTATCATGTCGCAGTGGAATAGTGGACCTTATGGACAAGGTAATTATTAATTTCTGTTCAAGTTTGAAAAATGTCTTATTACTATTAGTTAGTAGAATCTTTTGTAAGTAAAGAAATCTATGACCTAAACTATTAAGAATGTAGTATAGACTGATAGTTCACTATATTAATAATAGGTGTAAGTATTCTTTAGTGTTAGTAGAATTAATCACTTATGTTTTTATATTACTAAATACTAATGTAGTCTACAAGTAAAATTAACAAATTAGTAGGTGAATGAAAGTTATCATTTTAAACGCAGTCTATTATGACATTATCAATAGAGATATTTATTAAGTATTTTAAGCCATTCTATAAATATATGTAGATAATTGTACATATATGAAAAAATTACATTTTTGAAAGAAAAAGCGAAGAAATTCCGAGACGTCAAAGTATCATTGATGAAGGAACATTGTACACATATTGTCGTAACAAATAGGAAAAATATAGAAATACAGTTTGATCATTCCATAAATTAGGTGATTTAAAGATTGTAGTAATAGCATTTCTCTATTTCGTCATTAGAAATAATTTTGTTCTAAGATATTTTTGTTTTCTAAAATTACTTACTTAATTATGGAAGGAATCTGATTATTTTGTGGAGAAACCGGTTATATGTTCATTATTAAGCTAATACAATAAATTATAGACATAAAGAGATAACTGCCTATGATGTAGATAAAAAAAAAGTGACATTTTATCCTAATTATAAAAAATTGCATTCTACAGGGTGTACCACTTAAAACTCCCGGCGTCATTTTCTCGTTAACCAAAAGCGATATTTGAATTCTGTAGAAGGTATCCACTGAAATATATAAATGACTTCAGTTTTGAGTAAAAATGGTTATTTTACACATTAAGGTATAGCTGGTGTTGCGATGCAAAGAAATTGTTCAATCCTGGGAACGTTGAAATGAGGTGAATAAGATGGAAAATTATATTCTAAGCAACTTTTTTAATATGAATAATTTTCGAAAAATCACTGGTTTTCGAGATGCCTATATTTGACTTCAATGTAATTTTTCAAGTAACAAAGATCGCATTTTTTTTTCATACGTCTATAGTTAACAGTGTAAAATTCAGTCGAATATACAACATAAACATGACGCAAAAATTAGACAATACACAATAAATAGAAATGTCAAAATCTTTAATTTCCAAATAGCAGTTGTAGCCCCACCTTTGTTTTACTTGAAAAAAAAAGTTATTTTATGTTTTGAAATAAATATGTTTCATTATTATCTAAATCAGCCTGATTCACTACGAAGAATGTCCCAAAGGACTTATCGTCTAAAATTTGTTTTAAAAAAAGTTATGATGATTTTCATATTTAAAAAAGTTATATAGAATTTCAAATACTTCGAAAACCGGTTATTTTTACCGAAAATTGTTCGTATCTTAAAAGTTGCTTAGATTGTGACTTCTCATCACTTGCACCTCATTTCAACGTTCCTAGGATCGAGTAATTTCTTTGCGTCGCAGCGCCATCTATACCTCAATTTGTAAAATGATCGTTTTTGCTCAAAACTGATATCATTTATATATTCTAATGAACACCTTCTTCAGAATTCAAATATCGCTTTTACTTATCGAGAAACTAGCACCGGGAGTTTTAAGTGGGACACCCAGTATATCGGTTTTAGAAACGTGACAGAAATAATTAGTAATGATCTCGCACAGAATTACATTTTTAAACCATTTTGCTAAAAAAAACTGCAATAAGACCTTTTTCACAATATTGTGCAAAATTTGCCAAAACCATTTTGTCCTGTGTGGTTTTCGCAAACACCAAAACACCTAAACACTACACCACAAATACTACACACGACACTCATTCCGCCAACTATGTTAGCATTATCTGGAGGTATTAGACCTCAGATTTCATTTCTATTAATACTCAGTTTTCACCATCTGCAGATGATGCCAACAAGGATGGTGATACATATGTCGGGTATAAGTATCATACAGAACTATTGACAAAACTGAAGGGCAGAGATATTGTGGGGTTTGCTCTCTCTTTGTTATACAGCATTGAGAGGCAGGGTAAAATGCTCAAAAGGGAGACTCAACATTTCCTCTATCTTGAGATGCCAATTAATTCATGTATGTTTTGTTACATTATTACCCTGGCCTGACACCAAAGATACGTACCAGAACTGTGGTATACACAATGAGTCTGTATTTCAATGGACACGAATGCACCAAAGATACATGTTGAAACACAACCCAGGCTCGTGTTTCAACATGTACCTTTGGTGCATAATTTTTAGCGACATTTTTTTGAAGGTGGTTAAATTTTTTTTTTTTTTCGTGCTTTCTAGTGGTCTCCTTGATTAACTTTTACACAGTGAAGAAAATATCCGCCAGGCCTTTTTTGAGGGAAGCTCAATTTGTTTTTGAGAAAAAAAAAATCACATTCTCTAGTGGTCTCTTATCTTCTATCTAAACAGTAAAAGAAAGCATAGAGTGTTTTGAGTTTTTAAAGTTTATACCTACATCAGACTTGTTATCGGAGAAATCTAAAAATCCCATGTATCAAATTTGTCGTAAATTTGCAAAAATATTGCAATTATGGCAGCTATGTTGGATTCGCCAATTTTGAGTTTTTAACTTTCGATATCAGATTTACTATCAACCCTCTTAATACCTAACTGCTAATTTTAATGCACCTCCGACGAAATTTAAATTTTTATCACTAACAGATTCGCGATAGGACACTGCACGTTTTGTAGGTAAATTGGTGGACTGTTAAATTTGATGAGTTTTTGATATCTTGTAGTTCAACTGATTCTGAACAATAAGTTCCTTTGGCAAAACTTCAAATTATGAACAGTTTCTCAAATAGATGGCTCCAAAGACTGAACCTACCACTCAATACTGTATCAGCGATTTCTCAAAACATACTGCAGGTATTGAAATGATAACTGCTGGAAATGAATAACCAGACTATTTACCATTATTTGGTCTTAGATTGATGTGCCTGAACTTTTGCCGGAAGTGACGTCAAATCACATTTTTCAAATGCACAACACCCGTTTACTTTAATATAATACATCATATACATAAGTAGCTTTATTAAAATTCACATCTTAGTAAATAAGTAAGTACGTACATTGATTGATAGAACATTGATGCTAGCTTGATACCGGATACATCATAATCTTGGTACAAAATAAAGTTGATTTTATTTTTCAAAATATAAAATTGCAGTCGCTAGTCAATGAAAACTAATTATTTGTGAAACCTTTAAGTAGAATAGGCAATTTTTGTTTATTTATAATATGTTAGGTTTTATAATAAGAATGACTTACTTTGAAATTGGAAAATATCCATCCATGAATATCTCGGGGGTAATTGAAGATGCTGGAAACCGTGACTTAATGGACATTGTCGAAGTTTAGTGACTAGACTAGATTTAAATCAGTTACTTCCAGTTATATGAAACTTATATTCTTAATCGTTGATTTTGTCCTTTTAAATGCCTATATAGTTTTTTGGTTTGGTTTCTATTAATGAATGATTAAAAAATATTTAAAAAAAAATAATCAGGTATGCAATTTTTGCAAAAAATAATTGTTTAATGCATTATAAATAAACAAAAACTGCATATTCTATTTAAAGGTCTCACCAATAATTAGTTTTTGTTGACTAGACAGAACTGCAATTTTATATCTTGAAAATTATTATTATTATTATTAAAAATAAAATCAACTTTGTGTTGTACCAAGATTATGATGTATCCGGTATCAAGCTAGCATTAGTGTTCTATCAATCAATGCACGTACTTACTTATTTACTAAGATAGTGGATTTTAATAAAGCTACTTGTGATTTGACGTCACTTCCGGCAAAACCGGAAGTTCAGGCACATCAATCTAAGACCAAATAATGGAAAATAGTCTGATTATTCATTTCCAGTAGTTGTCATTTCGATACCTGCAGGACGTTTTGAGAAATTGTTGATACAGCATCGACGGGTAGGTTCAGTCTTTGGAGCCATCTATCGGAGAAACTGTCCATAATTTGAACTTTTGCCAGAGGAACTTATTGTTCAGAATTGGATGAACTACAACATTCATACAAAATTCATCAAAATTGATAGGTCACCAATTTACCTGTGGTGTCCTTTGTGCCTAAAAAAGTGTTTCCAATTTTTGCTTGCCTTATACTAAAAGTAACTTAATGAAACTATCATGGGGTCACTGCCTAGCCATACCTTGCAGTTTGAGAAAGATTCAATAAATATTGCTTAAGCCGATCCAGAGTACTGATTGAACAAACATAAAAAAACATACATGTGTCGAATTCAGAACCTCCTATTTTTTTAAAATTTTTAAAGTCAGTAAAAGAGGCACCTTTGACAGCTAAGAACTTCTGAATGTCCTGCATGTTCCAAAGAGTATAGCAGGATAAGCATGGGTATTAGGTGGAGTGAAAAAAGACACTTTTTCACTTTTTTTAACTTTTTTTGGAAATCAGAAATGATTGGGGTTGCAAAAGTTGCTACACCAGATAATCAATACCGGGATAAAATATTATTACAATCTAATGGTATTTTGAGGTGCCGCAAAGACCTTAAAGTTTTGGAAAACCCACTTGCAAATAATAATCTTCATATCTTTTTATTTTTTGTGTAAAAATTTAGCTTGGGTATAAAAAGCCATTCAAATACTCTTGTCGATCTCAAAAAAAACTCAGTTTTGTATTAAAAAGTTGAAAATCGAAAAAATGATAACTCTTGCGGCAGCTTAAAAAACAAATTAAATTAAAAAAATAAATTATGATGTGTTTACGTATGCTAAATGGCAACTTTTGCACACCCAAGCTTTTTGAAAATAAAAAAAAAAAATTCACTCCACCCTAATGGGTATGCGACCACCACATCAATCTGGTCGAGATCTTGGGCACAACTTGATAGTAGTGTTAGATGAAATTTCCCAAAATATTATTTTTGGAAAATCATTTTTAGGGGAGTTATGGGGGGTAAAAAGAAAAATGGAAACAAATTTTTTTCTCAAGAACGGATAACCGGTTTTCTTGAAAAAAATATATGTTATGGCTTTTGATGGCACAAATGTAGAAAAAAGAATAATGAGTCCATTTGTTGGAAAGAAGTGGTAAAAAATTTTTTTTATGGGATGTTCTCGAGGCACTACCATCATTTCCTTTCAAATAAATGTTTATATGCCCCTTTAAAACATAAAATTTTCGAAGCGATCGGAAGGGTAAAACGTATTCAAAATTGATAATCATGGGCGTACGGCTAGCGGCGCGGTTTATTACATCTCACCACGGTCACTGGCAGCCGTTACGGTTCAAATCAGTATCAAACTTCAAGAAGTGTGGTGCAGATATTTTCAAATTCTCTGAAGTCAACTGAGTTAATCGAAAGGACCCCCGCACAAACTTTATGGGCTTGAGTTCCCGGTCGATTCGTCTGAATTTTTGATAGGTTGTACTTGGCACCCTCCTGATCAAAAGTGTTCATAGGTCCAAAGTCCGGAAATGAACAGTTTTCGAGATATCAAGGACGTAAGGTCTCAAAAAATGGGATATTTCCTTAAACCTCAAGATGGAAAAAACTGCTCTGACCTGGAGGTCAGACCATATTCTTTTTATGTTTTTAGGGTCGCTGAATCCAAATCCGGGGTCCGTTAAGCCCCATCACGTCAGGGTCAAGGGCATTTGAAGGCCAAATTGAGAAAATACCGTCAAAAAATCTGAAAAAAATTCATATACATATTTTTGGAAAACCATTGGGGTTGCTGAATCCAAATCTGGGGTCCGTTAAACCCCATCACGTCAGAGTCGAGGGCATCTGAAGATCAGATTCGGAAGAGACCGTCAAAAATCTGAAAAAATTCATATACATATACATGTTTTTGGGATATCTAAATCCGATTCTGATATTTTCTTAACTCCACAAGTGTACAACCTCACACCGCAGACAGGCAAAATCTGATTAGCTTCCTCCACGCCAGTGCACGTTGGGTAACGCTAAAGCTAACAGTGAATAACATAAGATGTTGGAATAAATAGGAAATAAAAATCGCGTCATGATTTAAGGAGTGAATTAGACCCCACTCATGATACCACAACTAAACGCAGAATATCCTGTTCTTGTCGAATCTGACTTATAGTTTATTTGAAAAACAGGAGTGCCTACTGACCTTCAGATGACCTTGAGCATCAAGTTCAAGGTTAAGTTTGAGGTAACTATCAGCGAACCTCCTCTGAACCATACAACTTTTGCATAGGTCATATCTCGCTACCATGCACCGTGGTTATTGGGGCTACTGTCTGCTGTTTTGAGTCCCCCGGGTCTCGTGGTTATTGGGACTGCTGTCTGCTGTTTTGTGTCCTCCGGGTCTCGTGGTAATTGAGGCTGCTCTCTGCTGTTTAGTGTCCCCCGGGTCTCGTGATTATTGGCTCTCCGGTCTTCTGTGTTAGTTTATGTGGTTGTGGTGTTGGCTACCTGTCGGTGTGAGGTTGTACATTAGTGGCGTTAAAAAAATATCAGATTCGGACTCAGATATCTCAAAAACATGAATATGAATTTTTTCAGATTTTTGACGGTCTCTTCTGAATTTGACCTTCAAATGCCCTCGACCCTGACGTGACGGGGTTTAACGGACCCCCGGTTTTGGATTCAGCGACTCCAAAAATATGTATATGAATTTTTTCAGATTTTTTGGTATTTTCTCAATTTGACCTTCAAATGCCCTTGATCCTGACGTGATGGGGTTTAACGGACCCCGGATTTGGATTCAGCGACCCTAACAACATGTGAACATGGTCTGACCTCCAGGTCAGAGCACTTTTTTCCATCTTGAGGTTCATAGAAATATCCCATTTTTTGAGACCTTGCGTCCTTGGTATCTCGAAAACTATTCATTTCCGGACTTTGAGCCTATGAACACTTTTGATCAGGAGGGTGTCAAGTACAACATATAAAAAATTCAGACGAATTGACCGGGAACTCAAGTCCATAAGGTTTGTGCGGGGTCCTTTAGTTTCAAAATCTGAATATTTTGCAATGATGACGTTTGTAGTCAGCCTAGATGTAGATTGGCCCTGGGTTGGCCTTTCTTCACCTCCACCTAAAAGATCATTTGTGAATTACCCTGCAACTAGTTGTTGCCCAGGATTCCAAGACTTTTGGCAAAGCTTGCGATTTTTCTGGGAGCTAATTTCCCTATGTCTTCAGGTGTTAATTCCTCCTGTTCTAGGTACTTTAGCCTAATGCGGATTAGTACCTTGCATTAACAAAGTATATGTTCCGCAGTTTCATTTGCAGCGTCACAGTATCTATATTTGTCATCTTCTGCCATGCATATGCATATCTCAAGTTGCAATGGCCAGTTAGAAGGCATGTAATCAGCCTTAGGTCGACTTTTCAAGTTCGAGAAGCCTTGTGGCATTCTTTGTTGAATAGGTTATAAACCTTTTCGCTTGTCTTTGGCCTGAAGTATTTCTCCAGTAGGACTTCTTTTGTTCTTTTTCCCATTTTAGGACCTCCTCCGTTATGTGTCCCTTAGTTAGGCCACAAAACGGTTCGGGTCCAAAAAATGGGACTTCAGCCCCTTTTCTTGCGAGGCTATCAGCCAATTCGTTGCCTTGTATTCCCTCATGCCCTGGCACCCACTTTGTTGCTTGTTGCCAGTTGCTTGAGGGATTGTCTGCATTCCCAGACAATTTTTGACTCGAAGGTATAGGACCTGAGAACCTTTAATGCTGCCTGGCTATCTGAAAGTTTATAGATCTTTGCCCTTCGAGTGCCTCTATTTAGGCATTCCTGGGCACATTGATCTATAGTATAGATTTCTGCCTGGAAGATGGTTGGGGTGTTACCAAGGGTCTGCATTTAGAATAGAATAGTTCCGGTTTTAACAAGTGGGTATAGAACATGTCATTAAGTTTACAAAACAAAGTAACTTGTTGGCTATAAGGAGTACATAATATAAAAACATATAAAACATGTAAAGTGTATATAGTACAAGAAAAAACAAAAACATATATAAAATATCCACTCTTAGTGTTGACCATATTAGTTGGGTCGGGTAGCTGAAAATTATACCAAAATATTTCACATCTGGCAACCAATGCGCTCCTTTGGATTCAGATAGTAAGTACATGGGTAAACGAGTCTAAAAAGCCCGGGACACAAATTTTCCTGACCCTGTAGCGGTGTTGATGACGTAATCAATATGGCCGCCAAAGTTTTGTGACACGCTTCTACATTTCCCTATATAACTCGGGTTTGTATTTTGATATTAACCTATATAATTAGTGATTATTAATCAGAAAACGCACTTTCCAACAGTATATTTGACATCATTGTTTAGGTTCATAATACCAGAAATATTTGTAGTCCAGTGTTTGATGGTTTTATGCTCAGAATTCTTTCGTACAAAACCGATTGACGTAAAATTTGGACAGTAATTAGGGAATGGCACAAGGAACAAAAGTTATATAGTGCCGATGTGTGCTTCGACACTGGAGGTGGATGCCACCCCTTCTCGGGGGGTGGAAATTATTGCATTCAAAATAACCAAAGAAATCGATAGGGAAATAAATTCTAAGCAAAAAATGTCCCATAAGGTTTCGATGAGTCAATACTTTTTTAGTTATTCGTGATTGAAAATGTTGATTTTTCATCTAAAAAAATCATGTTTTAGAACGATTTTCCGCGAATAACTCGAATACCTTACGTTTTATCAAAAACATTATTATAAGCAAAAATGAAGCTTATAAAATAATAAATCGATTGGCTTTTTTTCTTATTTCTGTAGATGTAATACGAACCGAGTTATGGCTCGTTGAAGGTGACTTTTTGTTCACCGAAAACTGAATTCGAACTTTTCAACGTTAAATAACGGAAAAATGGAAAATTTTTGGAGGAAAACATATAAGACATTTTTAAAAGTACGTGAGGAGACCTTTAAAATGAGCTTTGGTAAAAGTCGTTAGCATAAAAACTAACTGAGTTATGGTGAAAATAAAATGGTTGTCTCGTTTTCCGGAGAAAAAGTCAGCAATAAAACCAATGGCTTCACCGCAAGAATTGAAATTGAATGTAATCCATTTACAATTTACTTTATTTATTTAAGTACTAACAATATGTTCTAGGAGTTCGACCGGTTTGGGATGCCTAGATTTGATGAAAAGTTTGATTAAAATTTGAACCGATTTTTGAAATTTCTTAAAAAGTTTTCATTCTTTCATAATAACTCCAAAACTGAAGAAGATACGTAAAAATGCTAGAGTACAAAAATTATGTTTTTCTTTTGCTGAAAATTTTATTTTTTTTTTAATTTCTCTAGAACAAAAATTAATTGATATAACACCGTTCTAAGTTTGCATTTGAGTACGAGGACCACCTTCCCCGAGCCCTTTAAACTTAAAAATCTCAGATACGAAGGGTTCAAGAAAGTTCAACTTTACACGCCTTGTAGCTCTTAAAATTCTCTGCAAAATGATTTTTGGAGCGATTAATTAGCTTAAAAATGAAGGAAGTTATCGTTGAAAAACTAATCGCCCTTTTTCGGTGAAATTTTCGGAGCATGTAAATTGTTTTATTCTCGACAATTTTGGAGCATTTATAAATACATGTAAACACATATGCCTGTATCTATATATGCATAAGAAATTTTAGAAGCCGGTAGGTACTGCACAATATTACTATACGGAGCTGCTAAGGAGATACAATTAAAAAAATTGAGCCGTGTCGAAGACTTATCAGCGTTTCTCGAGCAGATGCGCTATGACTCCTTTATTAAGGTTACCATTAAAAACAGTGCTGTGCTTTTGTTTTTATTTTGATTTTTTCGAAACATTTTGCTAAATAACTTGTAATTCATTACATGTAGCTGAAAACGTGTCCTATACTTTGTTCGTCAAAAAATTACCTTTTGAACGGTATATATGACTTCTATTTTATCACAAACAGTAATTTTTTGACGAACAAAAAGTATGGGACACGTTTTCAGCTACATGTAATGGATTCCAAGTTATCTAGCAAAATGTTTTGAAAAAATCAAAATAAAAACAAAAATTTTAATAAAGTTACAAATATTTCTGGTATTATGAACTTAAACAATGTCAAATATAACGTTGGAAAGCGCATTTTCTCCTGATTAATGATCACTAATAATATAGGTTGATTGTTAAAAAATATTATTTTGGGTATTCAGCAGATAACTTTCAAAGAAAACATTCGTTTCTTTCATATACCTTTGGTGCAAGTCTGACCAAAAATGGAAGATCGACAAGACTCCCCCCTACGGTGACTTGTCGACATCTTTCATACACCTACCATATCAAGATTCAGCATGAAAAGCAATAAAACAACCACTCTTTCTATATATTGATGATTCAAGTCTGATCATGCTAATATATATAATATTAAGCATCTCTAGCCCTACCTAGAGGATACTACATCACAATCAAACGTTTATTACATTTCAAAGTCAAGAAAATACCAAAAAGCACAGAGAAAATAGTTATAAAATTTCGCTCACCGCATGCATGTCCAATAATTGAAGTATTTCATATAATATTTTCGATGGAATAATTCCTTTAAACATTGTACAATCTTTTTCGTTCTCTTTAGAACTCGTCAGAAGGACATAAATCCAATTCGAAATAAAAGTTAATATTGAAAATAAAAATGAAATATTTTCATGTCAAGAAACTGACAGGAAGACATCTATTTACATGACAAATATATTAAAAATAACAAAAAACAAACATTCCTTTAGAGCCCCAAAACTCGTCTAGTTTAATAAATAAATACCTATTATTTCTGCTTAGGTTGATATTAAAATACAAATCCGAGTTATATAAGGAAATGTAGAAGTGTGTCACAAAACTTTGGCGGCCATATTGATTACTTCATCAACACCGCTAGAGGGCCAGGAAAATTTGTGTCCCGGGCTTTTTAGACTCGTCTACTCATGTACTATCTGAATCCAAAGGGGCGCATTGGTTGCCAGATGTGAAGTTTCTTTCAGCTACCCGACCCCACTATATACGTAAACACGCTACTAAAATATTCGTTCATATTATAAAATGTATTGTCCAATAGATATTCTTTCACGTTTCTCAACAAAATTCCTCCCGGCAAACTTCTTTTTTGTAAGGGTATTTTATTCCAAATTTTAATTAGGTTGTTATGCACATTTTTTTGAATGAAGCTGAATTTAGTTTTATTGGGTAAAAGGTTCTCTTTTGTTTTTGTGTTATAATTATGTGCCCTTTTGTTACCTATGAATAAACCCTTGTTCTGGACTATAAATTTTATTGCCTCGTACACATATAAGGCAGTTGTTGTGAGTAAGCGTTTTCCTTTGAAAATTGGTCGGCAACTTTCTGTTTTTTCCATCTTAATCAGCACTCTCTGTGCGTCAACTGAGTTTCCCCAAAATAGGATCCCGTATCGAATCTTAGATACGATATATGCATGGTACAAGTTTAGAGCTGCTATGACACCTACCTTATCATTCAAAATTTTTAAGGCATAGCAATACTTTAATATATCTAGTACAAGAGTATCAATGTGTGCTTTCCAGTCTAGTTTTTGGTCTATTTTGATTCCCAAAAATGAAACTGTATTTACAGTTTCTATCGGCGAACCATTTACATTAAGTTCCATTCTGTGGTTGCCTCTAACACCAAAATTTAAGATTTGTGTCTTATCTGCATTCATTAATAAATTACTGCCTGACAACTAAGTTTGGAGCATTTCCATAGTATTTGTAATTTCGTTACTGGCGGCTTCCCTGCTGTTTTCACTGAGAATCACGAAGGTATCATCGGCATATAAAATGATATCATGTTGAACAATTGCTGTTATTTTGTTAATATATAAGAGGCCCTGCTATGCCCACACCAACCTCTTCGTCCATCTTGGATCCATCTGTGTACCAGATGTGTGACTCTTTCTCCAACTGCAGTACTTCGACCCTGCTCGCCTGACGGCTTTCAATCAGCATATCAAACAGGTAGTCAAAGACATGCTTGATTGGTATTGAGTCAGTGGGTTTGGTCATGGATTTGAATTGGATTGAATCCTTAAGTAACCAACCAGGTCGCCTGGTCTGAATTTAAGTGCCTGATGCAGCCTTAAGGCACCAAGTGCTGCCTTACACGCAAATGCAAAGGAAGTAAGCCCAGCATTACCTCCATAGCTGCTGTGGGACACAAGCGCATTGCTCCTGTAGTTCCTAGACAGGCGTTGTAATTTCTGCAACTTTCCTTTTGCTATTTTCTCTTCTGTTTTTGGCCACCATACACATGATGCGTAGGTAACCATGGGTCTGAGAACCGAACGGTAGGACCATTGTATTATTTTCGGCTTCAGTCTTACCAAACAGCCTACGCCACGTCCAAATAGCCGTCGTTGCTTTGGTAAGTGTCCTTTCTAAGTGTGAGTTCCAGGTAAGTTTTTGGTTCAGGATTACTCCTAGTTACTTGATTTCACTGGAAAAATTCAGTACTGTTCCATTTAGCATAGGAACTCTCAAATTTAGTTTTCTCCTACCAAAGAAGTGTAGTTTCCAAGGTCCACCATGTGGAGGTTACGATTTTGGACCACTTATTATGGGGTTTTTGTTTATTGTGAGTCTCCTTGCCTCTCACGAGTTGGGATGAATTTTTTGCATGAATCCTCTGGCCTCTCACGAATCAGGTTACTCTATGTTGGTGAAATATTTCTTAGTCTTCATTGCTATATTGCCTATGCCTTAATTGAAGGAATATTATTATTCCGAGTAAAAATTTTGCTGAGAATTTCAGCTGGCTTCAGAACTTTCGACAAATACTTTGCATGGAACAGACAGTATACAATTGCACCAGTGGAAATATAGCTGTTGGCCGCTGCTCGCACATTGCTGCAATTGTATACTACCTGTCCCACTCAATGTATTTGTCGAAAGTTCTGAAGCCGGCTGAAATTCTCAGCGACATTTTTACTCAGAATAATATTCCTGTATTTAAGGACAATAGTAATCGGGATTAAGAGAAGTCTCATCAATATACAGTAACCTGATTCGTGAGAGGCAAGAGAACTCATGCAAAAAAGTTACCCCAAATTGTGAGAGGTAAGGGGACTCCCGATAAACAGACACCCCGACTCGTTAGAGGCAAGAAGACTCACAATAACCAAGCATCTCGACTAGTAAGAACCAAGGGGACTCACAATAAACAAGTGTGAGAGGAACTGTAACCTCCTTGTAGAGGAAAACTACAGTTCTTTCTTAGGCTGACTACAGGCGTCATCATTGCAAAATGTTCAAATTTTCAAACTAGATTTTGTTTGACCCAACAGTAGTTGACGTCAGAGCATTTGAAATATCTGCACCACACTTCTTGAAGTTTGATACTGTTTTGAACGGTAGGGGTGTAACTGCCGCCAGTGACCATGGTAAGATAGTAATGAACCGCGCCACCCGCAGTACGCCCATGGTTATCAATTTTGAATATGTTCTACCTTTCCAGTCGCTTTGACAATTGGATATATTTTAAAGGGGCATATAAACATTTATTTGAGAACATCCCCTTAAAAAAATATAAATATTTTTTTTTGAAAAAAATTTTTTACCATTTCTTTCCGACATATTTTTTTCATGAAAATTGGTTTATCCATTCTTGAGAAAAAATTTTTTTTCCATTTTCCTTTTTACCCCCAAAACTCCCTTAAGATGGTTTTCTAAAAATAAAATTTTGGGAAATTTCATCTAACACTTAGGCCAGGAAACGAAGACATTAATTCGGAAATAAATAGTGCTCAACGGATTATTATTTTAAGTTGTAGGGTTGACCCTTAGGAGTAAAATACCAAAAGTTCCCAGCCGTGGACCTCATGCGTTAGGCAGGAGGGGGGTGGAAAAGGTCGGTTTGTAGGTTTTTCGTTATTATCTCGAAAACTAAGCATCCTAGCGAAAAGGTTATTCTTTACAAAATGAAAGTAAATTAAATTGTCTGCAAGAAAGATCCTATTCATTTTTTCGCTAGGGGCAGTAGTTAAGGGTGTACGTGAGTTTGAAAATGCAAATAGCTGGAAAAACTGTGTATTGTGGGAGGTAATGCTTAACAAGTAGAAAATTTTATAATATTACAAGTATTTACAAGGCTATATTAAGTAATTGGTCGAGTTCATCGTCAAGATCATCATCATCATCGTCGTCGCCATTGATGCTGAGGATTGGAGGGCCGTTGGTACATGAAGCACGGCAACTGCTGCACACAAGCGAGCAGGGTATGCCTGCTTTGCGGCACCCACAACAGCCCCCGCAACCAGTTGTGCACCCGCAAAATATGCTATTTAGGACGGATTCTGGCTCAACTGGGTCCGTGCTTGTGACGGGGGTAAGGAGGTAAGGAAGCCATCCAACCCCCTCATCCATCCGCAAGCAGTTGGCTCCTACTGCTGATCTCCATATAGCTATTGCCGAATCTGCAAACAATAATTCGTCCTTTGTAGTTTAAAAAATATGTGACACAATCTTGTCTAAGCACAATACAAAACATAAGTTACTGTAAACAAGCATATATTGATACAAACCTGCAAATGAACTCAAAGGAAGTGTTGGCCTCTGGTGGGTGGAAGTGCCGCAAAATCAGGCTTTGGCTTTGTCGAGGGTTTAACAAAGGCCTGGTGTCGTACCCGGTTCAGGTCTGCTCCTTGTGGGCCTGGTACAATGCCAAACAAGCTGCTCTCCTGCATCAGCTACCATGTCCTGTGTTGCTGTGGGATCACAGAAGACTTGGTAAATATCTGTGACCTGCTCCTCGGCCTTCAAAAATACTTTCACCACACCTCCCTTGCTCTTGTTGTAAATAGCAGAAGTAATATCACAACCGCTGAACGAATGGAGCAACAGAATGGTCTTCGCAAATGGCTCCATTCGTTCAGCGGTTGTGATACTACCTTTTGCTATTCACAACAAAAGCAAGGGAGGTGTGGTGAAAGTATTTTTTAAGGCCGAGGGGCAGGTCACAGACTTCTACAAAGTCTTCTGTGATCTCTCAGCAACACAGGACATGGTAGTTGATGCAGGAGAGCAGCTTTTTTGGCATTTTACCAGGCCCCACAAGGAGTAGACCTGAACTGGGTACGACACCAGGCCTTTATTAAAGCCTCGACAAAGCCAAAGCCTGATTTTGCGGCACTTCCACCCACCAGAGCGGCTGCTAGCCAACACTCCCTTAGAGTTCATTTGCAGGTTTGTATCAATATATGCTTGTTTACATTAACTTATGTTTTGTATTGTGCTTAGACAAGATTGTGTCACATTTTTTTAAACTACAAAGGACGAATTATTGCAGATTCAGCAATGGCTATATGGAGATCAGCAGCAGGAGCCAACTGCTTGGGGATGGATGAGGGGGTCGGATGGCTTCCTTACTTCCTTACCCCCGCCACAAGCACGGACCCAGTTGGGCCAGAATATGTCCTACATAGCATATTTTGCGGCTGCACAACTGGTTGCGGGTGCCGCAAAGCAGGCATACCCTGCTCGCTTGTGTGCCGCAGTTGCCGCGCTTTGTGTACCAACGGACGTCCAATCCTCAGCATCAACGGCGACGACGATGATGTTGATCTTGACGATGAACTCGACCAATTACTTAAAAGGCCTTGTAAATACTTGTGATATTATAAAATTTTCTACTTGTTAAGCATTACCTCCCACAATACAGTTTTTCCAGCTATTCGCATTTTCAAACTGACGTACACCCTTAACTACTGCCCCTAACGAAAAAGTGAATGGAATCTTTTTTGTAGACAATTTAATTTACTTTCATTTTGTATAGAATGACCTTTTCGCTATGATGCTTAGTTTTCGAGATAATAATGAAAAACCTACAGACCGACCATTTCCACCCCCCTCCCGCCTAACGCATGAGGCTCACGGCTGGCCTAAGGGTCAACCTTACAACTTAAAATAATAATCCGTTGAGCACTATTTATTTCCGAATTGGGGGATTTTTCGGTCTTCGTTTCCTGTACTATACTATCAACTTGTGCCCAAAATCTCGACCAGATTGGTATAGGGACAGCATACCCATGCTTATCCTGCTATACTCTTTGACTACTCAGATTATATTAATTTATACTTTATGTATGACAAAAAATGCTATACAAGGTGATTCTTTTAAGGCGGCCATTAGAATAATTCCGACTTGCGGATGAGATAGACATTTGAGATTTGGTACGCTACCATAGTCGACCACTGCGAGTTTGAAAATAATAATTTCAAAATGGTGGCATTTCCGGAAATACCGGAAGTCGATACCAACTTGCTTATTTTAAATGGAACACCCTATATATTTTCGACTTTTTGAAAGATCATAAAATTCTGAGTCAAAATATGTAGCAGACCCTATATCTAAACCGAGTAGTTTCGGAGATATTTGACATTTTAAAAAAAAATTGCCATAATTTGCAAGAACCGTTATAACTTTCTTCGTGTAAGAGATCCTTATTTGCTCTTTGGTATGTAAAAACAACACAAGATGAGCTACTCTCTACAAAAAAAAAAAAAATAGATTCCATAATAGTACACCAAATGTTTTATTTTTCACGATACATTTTGTTAAATTAAATTCCCTTTTTTCTAATATAAGCATTGTAGGGGTTAAAGTTACAACTTTTCAAAATATTGGCTATTTTATAATAATAATAATAATAATAACTTTATTTTCATAGACTTACAGGAAGTATCGAAATATAGTCAAACAAGATAAGGCTTATTAATATTAGTCACAAAAGTAACAAGAAGTTTTACACATTAAAATTGCAAGGTAAATACAATATGAATTAAATTAACATTAAAAAAAATACAATATAATAATAAAACAATATATACACATACACATAAAATTAAAATTCATTATGTCAAAATGACGGGATCGCAGTTCATATACTCACTGATAGAATAGAAACTATTTTTAGTTAGTATGGATCGTACTGTGCATTTGAAAGGTTTAATATTTTTTATCTTTTTAATTTCAATTGGAAGTTTATTATATAACTTAATAGACATTATGTTAGGTCCCTTGGCAACAGTAGTTAGTCTATGTTGTGGAACAGTGATGTTTAAGTTTTCCCTTAGATAATATGTCGAACTATCGTTTTCTGGTATATATTTGTCCATATGAGATTTCACATAAGATACACAGTTAAAAATGTATAAAGCTGGGACAGTTAGAATATTTAATTCTTTGAATAAAGATCTGCAAGAGTCGCGTGGAGATTTAAATGTCATCGTGCGAATGATTTTTTTCTGCATTACAAGAAGTTCCCCTAACCGAGAACAATTTCCCCAGCAGATTATACAGTAGTTGAGACACGATTGTATATATGCAAAATAATACATTTTCAAGATGTTTAAGCTGACATGCTGTCTCATTTGCCATAGTACAAAACAATGGGTAGACAATTTTTTTAATAACGCATCAATTTGATCACTCCATGATAGGGAAGAGTCTATTTGGAGTCCAAGGTATTTGACAGTTCCAAGATGAGTTCTAGATTTATTTTCCATTTTTATTAACAAACTAGAGTCTAGTGTCTTAGTGGAAAATGTTAGGAAATTGGTCTTATCAACATTTAGGTCAAGACCATTATTAGAACAATATTTTCGCATTAGAGATACGGTGTTATTTGTTTTAGTTGCAAGAATATTTAAGTCATTGTCTACGTTAACAGTAGCTGTGTCATCGGCAAAGACAGATATAAAACTTTCAGTCATATGGAAATGAATGTCGTTGATAAAGATTTTCTTAAATGTCCAAAAATTTTTAATACAAATTGCCATCAACTTACCCATGATTAGAAACAATCATTAATGTCAATCATTCTTTTATGGTAAAAAACGCCAGCACATTTAAATTACACCCACGAAGACTTTTAGGTTTGTTTATTATTTATGGAGATTGTGATAAAGTAATACTAAGAACATGTAACACATTTGCTACTCGATACCCACAAGAACAGAAACCATCCACCATACACTGTAAAACGCATATTGGATAATTTCAGAATATTTGGCTCTGTCAAATGGCACATGCCAAATTTTATTATGGCAATCCATGTAGAATTAAATTTGAGGTGGGCTTATATCAGCATGTTCTATATCTAACACATGTACTTTTTGAATTATTCGCAAGTTTTTGTTGAAAATTATAATTTATCCAAAAAAACGTAGAAGCCTATGAAACAATTGAAACAATAAAGTGGGTATCGAGTAGCAAATGTGTTACATGTTCTTGGTATTATTTATTACTTTATCACATTCTCCATAAATAAAATAAATCTAAAAGTCTTCCTGGGTGTAATTTAAACGTGCTGGCATTTTTTAACAAAAGAGAATGACTGGCATTAATGATTGTTTCTAATCATGGGTTAGTTGATGGCAATTTTTACTAAAAATTCTTGGACATTTCAGAAAATCGTCAATATTTCGAAAAGTTGTAACTTTAACCCCTACAATGCTTATACTAGAAAAAAGGGAATTTAATTTAACATAATTTGATGTAAAAAAATACAGGGTGTTCCATTTGAAATAAAAAAGTTTTTGATGTTTGAATTTGACAAAATGTAACGTGAAAAATAAAACACTTGGTGTACTATTTTGGAATCTATTTTACTTCCACGTCCAGTGGAAGTATAGTAACGACAAAAAAATTTTTAAAAATTTTTATTGTCCAAATAGGCTTAAAATGTCATGAAACGTCGAGATTTTAAGTTTGAGCGAAAACAAATTTTCTGTCTGTCTGTCGGTCTGTCTGTCTGTCGGTCTGTCTGTAACTTTTTTTTTTGTGCGCACGTTTACTCTGGAACCGTTTAAGATATTAACTTGAAATTTGGTACACATATGTACTTTAACGAGATCTAGAACTAGATTATATTTTCATCTTGTTCCGTCGAAGGGTTGGGGGGTAAATTGGGTAAATCAAGCCAGTAAGAGTCCATGAAATTGGTATTTAGTATATACAAGAGAAGCTAAGGTCTCAAAAAAATTTTTGGCATTAGCCACCCCCATTGCCACCCCCACCTCCTTATTAAAGGGGATGAAAAAAAAATGTGATTTAGTTTATGTACAGGAACCAGAAACCTCAAAATATTTTTTTACTTCATCCACCCCCCACTACCACCCCCCTATCACCACCCCCACCCCACTACCGATGTGGGGTATCGTTTTATGGGTTTTTGGGGTAGAGGATTTCAAATATTATATTATTAAAGTTCCATAAACAATTATTTTCACATACAAAGTTTTTTCGTTGTGAGTGACTTGGATAGAGAATCTGGATGTGGAAGTAGTGATTCCTTGGGCAGCGGTTTTTTTTTTAGAGACTAGCTCATCTTGTATTCTTTCTACGTACCAAATAGCAAACCGTTGCACCTTTTATAAAATGTCAAATATCTCCGAAACTTCTCGGTTTAGGTATAGGGTGTGCTACATATTTTGACTCAGAATTTTATGATAATTTCGAAAAGTCGAAAATATATAGGGTGTTCCATTTAAGTGCCGCCATTTTGAAATTATTATTTTAGGACTCGCAATGCTCGACTAGGGTAGGATACCATATCTCAAATGGCTATCTCATCTGCAAGTAGGAAATATTCTAATGGCCGCCTTAAAAGAATCACTCTGTATATAGTCTGCCTTTCCTAACGTGAAAAGGTACATCTTCTATTTTAGCCAATAAGGGGGTCTAGAGGGAAATGCCGAGATCACAATTTTTGACTTGAGGGCTGTGTTTGGACTATTTAGGAGGTAAACATACCAAAAGTCCCCGAACGTAATAGGTGGGGGGGATGCAGGGGGGCACGAAAAGGTCCCGGTTTTTGATTTTTCGCTCATATCTCGAAAACGGTTAGCCCTAATCAAAAAGTGGCTATATGCAAAATTAAAGCTGACTAAATTTTCTACAATAATGTTTCTGTTAATTTTTTTCGTATCTGTTATGGTTCAATAATGAATTGTAAATCTTTTGACTGTATTCTAACTTTATTATAAATTGCATATAAATTTTAATAATCATCGTAGAAAAAAATTTCTTTTCGTCTATAAGTGTGTGAGTGCGTGTATATGTATGTGTGCGTGTATACCGTTTCTTGTAAATACGATAAATTCTGTTAAACTTAAAATATTTAATTACAGTTTGGAGCATATGTAAAACAGCATATTACAATAATCCCTATTGAAATTGAGCCATATCTGTAATACATGGTGATAACCAGAGACCTACAAGAAAACAAACAAACTGTCATACGTAAAATAGGTTTTATTTTAATTTCAGAGCAAAATATTACCAAGCATACAAAAATAAGATGTATAAAATTTATAAACCGTAATATACCGGGTGTATGTTAGGCAAACCAACTTTATTTAAATTAGATGATATATCGATGTTATCCTAAAATATGGAACATGGTATTTTTAATAAAATTATTATGATGTGAGAGTTTGTAGGCCTTTGGTTATCCCCATGTATTACAGATATGGCTCAATTTCAATAGGGATTATTGTAATATACTGTTTTACATATGCTCCAAATTGTAATTATATATTTTAAGTTTAACAGAAGTTATCGTATTTACAAGAAACTGTATACACACACACATACATATACACGCACTCGCACACTTACAGACGCAAAGACATTTTTTATTCGATATTTGAGTTCAGTCTGCTGTGAAGCGGATATCTGTACAAGAAATTTTTTTTCTACGATGATTATTAAAATTTATATTCAATTTATAATAAAGTTAGAATACAGTCAAAAGATTTACAGTTCATTATTGAACCATTACAGATAGGAAAAAAATTAATATAAACATTATTGTAGAAAATTTAGTCAGCTCTAATTTTGCATTTAGCCACTTTTTGATTAGGGCTAACCGTTTTCGAGATATGAGCGAAAAACCAAAAAGCGGGACCTTCTTCGTGCCCCCCTGCATCCCCCACCTCCTACGTTCGGGGACTTTTGGTATGTTTACCTCCTAAATAGTCCAAACACAGCCCTCAAATCAAAAATTGTGATCTCGGCATTTCCCTCTAGAAACCATTCATTGACTGGACTATTTGTACAATTCTTAATTTACGATTACAACTATAGACAACCATTTTCAATGCTTTTACATGTTGAGCCCCAGTGTATAAATGATTTTAGAGTTCCCCAAATCAGATTTTTTTCTTAAAAATGTTAAATACATTCGAAGAGATACACTTTGCACCATTTTTTTTTTAATTGTTATTTGATATTTTAATGACATTTGAATTTAAGGTAAACAATGTATCTCACTGGCTGGGCCGACGAGGTATTCACGTATACCTCACAAGTTCAGTTCTATCTTACATCCAGTGCTATATCCAATGCTATAAACACATAAAAGATGTTGACGGTAAGAAGCCGCCCAAAACAAATGCCCAAGAACAAAGTACATGTGTTCTGCCTGCGGGATATATTATTGTGTAACGTGTTTTTTTATATCCCATAAATCCGTAAAAAATAGTTTTATTTATTACTTATAGTAACATGTTCATATACACTGTTTTTTAATTCAAATGTCAAAATAAATAAATTTCTTTCGAAGTATTAGTCACCAATTTTTTATATTAAAAATGCAAATCTATATGTAAAGATTTTCACAACCCGCTAATATCTGCCTGTCCTCCGCTACCGGCTTGTACAATTCCTAAGCATTAGCCTCTAAATGTGGGTTTTTAATCTAGGTGTGACTAGACCTTCATATGGGAAGAGCATATACCTTGCAGTCCAGTGGAAATCTTAAATTGTTGATAAAATTTTACCCACCCAGGGCTCAACGTGTTAAATTCAATTGTTTTACATCTCACGTGACTGTAACCAATTCACTGATTAGACAAAGATAGCACAAACCTACCTCTTACCTCTTTTTCTATTTTGATCACTGGTTTCTCTTAAGGGACTATGCAGTTATGCAGTCTATCTCTTTATGTCTATGCAATAAATACACCAAATATTAGATTGTACTTTAAATATGTTTTAATTTTGCGTAGATCCAAATCAGGCATATTATGCAGGTCAACCGGGGTATCCTCCACAGCAACCAGGTGCCTACCCACCTGGTGGTTATCCACCTCCTGGAGGTTATCCAAGTGCTCCTCCAAGTGGTTACCCTGGTGCCGCACCAGCAGGGTATCCAGCTGCACCTGGATTTCAGCCGCCACCTTACGCAGCAAATGATCCATACTCTAGTGCAGGTGAAAACACACCCTTCTCTAGTAACACTGGTTCGTTTTCACTTTGATTTTGTGATATGCAATTGCCTGCCTCAGAAAACTTCTCAGTAGAAAATAGTTATTAATGTAGTACGTTTCTTTTGTTCATTTATTTTATTTTTAACTCGTACTAAATATTTCAGTTTATGGTAAATAGTAGTAGCAGATTTCTTTCTTAAAGTTGCGGTGTTCGGGAAAAGTATAGCAAAATATTTATATACAGTGTGTGCTATTTAATACCACAATTTGCTTTTATTGTGGAACCTGTTGTCCAATTTAAACACGCACAAACATACTCAATGAGCTTTATTTTACCATTTTGAAAAATTCATAATTTTCAATTTTCAAGGCCAATTGTTCCTCTAAATGGGTCGAAATTTCGAGATCGACTGTTTGGTGATTTTTTATCGGTGATCTGGATAGCATATTTGATTCGCAGTTGTTTCAAATAGCTCGATACCTCATATAGGATGTTTGTTAGTCAGTGGCCAAATTTTTCATTTTTCAACTGGCCTTGTATAAATGTCTTATGAAACAAAAGTTGAAAAATCATTATTTCTAATAACGTGAACATCATATCATAAACAACAGTCAACAATACTTTAAAAATGGATAAATACTAAATAAACAAACGACTGGAGAAAATTTCATAAAATGGAATGGAATGGTTAACAGTTCAATCGTGAACCATTCATGAACTAGGGAATAAATTAAGAGCAATTTCCAATCAAAGACAATATTTAAAAGCGATAGTTATGTAGAGAAATTATGCCATAATTTTTACTTAATACCTGTGTCTCATGTGCCTTAAGTCGAACGACTACTTTACCTTTTTTAGTAAACCTTTTATACAAGGCCAGTCGAAAAGTGAAAAATTTTAAAATTTGACCATTAAGTAACACGCAGGAGTATAGCTAAAATTTTTAATAAAAATATTTGAGACAACTGAATTGAAAACGCTATCCACTATTTTACCGATAAAAAATTGTCTACCAGCTGAGCTTTAAATTTCGACTCATTTAGTAGTATATATGAAAAGTATAAATTTTTCAAAATGGTCAAATACAGATCATTGAGTATTGTCCCAAAAGCAATTTTTGAATTGGGCAACACGTTCCACAACAATAGACTGTTGTGGTATTAAATAGCAGAGATATGAAACTTCCCAATGAAAGTTATCTGGACATTTTTGGAAGTTTCCGGAACGACGTTTTGATAAAAATGGAAGTTTCCAATAAAATATTTGAATATTCCGAAAATTTCCAAAGAAAACTTTCCCAGAATTTTAGAAACTTTCAAATGGAAAGTTTCCTTTACTCATCTCTGTTAAATAGCACACACTATTATATGATATAGAAGTGTAAAGAAGTGTAAAGATTAAATAGAATTAAATATTCATAATTTCTTTAACTATAAGTAATATTTTAACAAAGGGAAAAATCAATTCTTCACTCATTGTTAAACTTTACAGATAGCTTCAGACTCTACTGACAAGGCCACTAGTACAAAACTAATGCAAAAAAAGAAAAATTGAATTGAGTTGAATTTGAAGCAAATTGCTAACAATGCACAATCAGAGTTAGAATTTGCATTTTGCCAATGGGTAACATGGAATGGTTTAGGCCACGTTCCCGTTCGTAAAATACCATCTGTGGGGATTTTACTTCCCTCTCTAATATCTTTTAAAATAGCTATATTTTTAAGTACACCCGGCAAGTAGCTTTAACCAATAGTCATCATCCTTGATTCCCACAGAAAGTCACTTGAATTTTAATTTGTTAACTTATTAACGTCCAAAACCATTTTTTTTTTGCAAAATGGTAATCTATAAATAAATCACAGCAGATATAATATATATTTTAATGCATAATAATAATTAGAACGTCAGTAAAATACCATTAAATTATAATAATAGTGACAAAATTTAACAACTATATTTGGTGGTAAGGTAGGAAACAATTGGCACAAAGAGTAACGTCACATTTTATGCAATATCTTTTAGGTCTGCTCATGCAATCTTTTCTTTAGCATCTTCTCTGACCATCACGATATTGTATAAAATGATTTAAGCTATCAAAGCGAACGTCTTCAGGGGCCACTGCAGCTTTGGTTTTCATTGTAGCACAGGATGTAAGTTTCATATATTGAACTGCAACCGCTCTACGCTAGACAGCTGATAGCCTCGCGACGATGCATGGTGCGGTATAAAATCCAGGCATTTGTTAGTGCCAAATCCAAAATATGATTGAATTGGCCATTACCACTTTTTTCCACAAATTTGGATTCTGTATTTACTAATAAACCAATTACAGGGGTCGACACCATTTATTTATTGTAATAATATTATACATTCAAGTATTTGTAAGACAAACAGCTTCAGGCTGAATAAAACATTTATTCATTCATTCATAATTTCGAGTAAGTTTCAGTTGTTCAACCTCAACTCTTTGTTTAGTTTAATGTTTCTAGCGACTCGCTTTGGCTAAAGGCTTTATTTTATCATAATTAGTTGCCACAATTACGCATTTATTATCATGCCATCGTACCATGAGTACATTAGATATAGCATCGAACCTATAATCAAAAGTACACGGAGTTCCTTGGCTAAGTCTTTTGACAACTTCATAGGACAGTTATCTGTTCTATTGTCATGCATGGTTCCCGTTGCCCGAAATCCAATATTTTTCAAGTGACCAATAAGTCTCGATTAGTAAAGAAGTTATCATCGGATACCCCCACTTGGCTTTTCACTATTTTGTTGTTTGTCCTGCTTCTCTGAAGAGTTCAATTTGACTCTTCGACTGTCACAGCACGCACTCTTGACCATGGTATGTCCATATAGGCAGCTTCTACCTCAAGGGCACACGCACTATAGTTTCTCTACTACTTTGGTGTCGCGTTAACCTAAGAACTCACCCGACCTCTTCGTCCCTTATATCATCTATAAAGGCCCCCATGGCTAATTGTTCCTGAAATTCTCTAGGTGCACTCGAATATGCCAGGTGTGCCAGTCTCTTTATTGCAGCTTCGAATTCTTTTAAGCTTTCCCCAGCCTTTTATATCCGTGATTTTCGATGAGCCTGGTATACTTGGGCAGGGCAGCTTCCAAAACTTTAAAATCATTTTGTTTTTCTACTGGGATAGTCTAAAGTAATTCTGAGGCTTGGCCCCTTAGTGCTAGAACTAATGCCATAGCCTTTTCCTCATTATCCCAGCTAATTGCAGATGCAGCTGTTTCGAATTGTCTTTTATAGGTCGTCCATGAGCTGTAGCCGTCGAAGGAGGGAGGTTTTAACCAAGGACCTGATGGTACTATCCGGCCTCCTTTCTCTCTTAATTGTTGTTTAAGTCGCACCACTTCTCCTTCGAACTTATTCATCTTTGCTTTGATCTGACTGACTTCTGTCTTGACTACACCTACTTTATCTTCAACCTTGTTTATAGTGCCCTGTTGTATTTTCCCTTGTTCATCAAGAATTTTTCTTAATTCCTTCTGGCGTCTTTCTTGCTCCTCTTGACGTTTTGTTTTCACGTCCTCCATCATTTTTCTCAGTTCGGATTTTTCTTCTTGACATTTTATTTCCAGATCTTCCATTATTTTCTTCAATTCGTCTCTTTCTGCTTGACGTCTTCTTTCTTGTTCTTCTTGATGCCGCTTTTCTTCCTTTCGACGCCTTCTTTCTTCATCCTCTTTTTCTTTCTGATGTTTTCTCTCTTGATCCTCTTTTTTTTTTCTTGACGTTGCTTTTCTTGTTCTTTTTTTTTCTTCATGACATCTTATTTTCAGGTCTTCCATAATTTTTCTTAATTCGCCTTTGTCTTTTTGACGCCGCTTTTCTTGTTCCTCTTTTTCCTCTTGTCGTCTTTTCTCCTGCTCTTCTTTGTCTTCCTGGCTTTGCTGCGCCATCATCCTCGTAAACTCCTGTATTTGTTTTTCTGCTGCCATGCTTCTTATTATGGGCATATAATCACTTTAAACAGTTTATTACACAATAGTGTTAAGAAAATCCAGATCTCTCGTCGATATTTCCAGTGGAACTTTCTAGAAAAATCTCGAAATGGCACGAAAGAGTCTTATTTAGGGTCTATGTCACTCTCCAGTTGTTAGAATTCCACTATCTCCAGTAATTTCCAAATAGAATGTTCTAGAATTTGTCTTAAACTAACGCAAATATGCCTTATTTAGTGTCTATATTACTTTCCAGTTAAAATAATTTAATTATCTTCACTAATTTTCAAATAGAATGTTCTAGAAATTTTCGCGAACTGACACAAATGAGTCCTTTTCTGTGTCTCTGTCGCTTTCCAGTTGAAAGAATTTGATTAACTTCGCTAAAATTTCCGAATAGAATATTCTGGAACTTTTCCGAAAACTCACTTTTAACAATTTTCAGTTCAAAAATAGTCCTTAAACAATGTCCCGTAAGTCAATTCTCCGTGTCATCAGTAATTCCCGAGAAGAACACTGTAGAAACCTCGAACAATCCAGAAATCTTCCGTTATAATTCCGCTTCTGACATCAATTGTTGCGTGTTTATACCCTCTTGTAAACACCCTGTATCGTGAATCTGGAAATTATAACACCAGGGTAACACTAACACTAATTAATTAACTTACGTACTAATTGCAACAAGTAATTACTTCACTAATATACTACTAAATACTATAATTCACTACTTCAGTCACTATTACTTTGTTCACTTCTTGATATTCCGAACTCGCTATCTTAACTCAACTGTCTTCTGAACTAAACTGTCCACTCTGGGCTTCTCCATGCCTTTATATACCCAAAGAGGAGGGGCCCAGAATGTTCTCTAATCCTTCTGGAATTTTTCTAGTAGGCTGTCTACAACTTCCAGACTCTGACACCGCACGCCATCTCTGGGCCAATTGCCAAACTAACTTACTAGCTTAGTTTCTGTACTTATAGAACTTGTAAGAAACTACCTACAGATGTCTCTGGAGGTAAAAATATATAACAATAATAATGTAAATCGAAAATACTGGATAGTAAAATTACGACTTCAACACTTGTAGGTGTATTGAAACGAGCTATTCTTATTTTAGTACCTACTATCTATTAGAATGTTTTTAGCTCTTGTAACCCATGTTTAAATATAAAAATTAATAAGTTTAAATGACAAAAATACTGTTAGTATATAGAAAACAAAAGATTCACAAATGTGTAGCAAAATGCCAAAATTATGTTGTCTTGTGCTCAGTGATAGCTTCCAATGATGCCTTCGAGCACCACAAAAAGTTAGATTAAAATACAATCAAAATAATTTCTTTCAGTCATGACAGTAAAAAGCAGAGATACGTAAAGGAAACTTTCCATTTCAAAGTTTCCGGAACGAAATTTTGATAAAAATAAAAGTATCCAATAAAATATTTGAATGTTTGAACGTTTCTAAAATTCTGGGAAAGTTTCCTTAGAAAACTTTTGCAATATTCAAATATTTTATTGGAAATTTTCATTTTTATCAAAACTTCGTTCCGGAAACTCCTGAAAATTTACTGAAAACTTTCATGTGAAAGTTTTCTTTGTCCATCTCTAGTAAAAAGTTAATATATTTTTGCACCAAGTTTCAATTCCTTGGTTTACATTTAAGTTGGTTTGCTACATTTGGTGACGCAATACAAAATAAGAGTTAAGAAAGTAGCATAACATTTCTAGTATTTTGTTTAATTTTTCTTTTATTTATAACCAAGTATATGCCTATGATTTATAAAATGTATTCGTCCTGATTAAAATCTTCAGTATTATCTTTTATTTTTATTTTCTACTTTGTAGTTTTCTGAGTTACCAGAGTGTGCAGTTTTAACACGTGCTTATGAGCAACAAATCTTTTACAATAACCTCTTGTTACTATAATGTTAGTAAACTTGATAATTTTACAGAATTTATTCACAATGAAAATAATACGGAGGAGCTTACAACTTTATAAAATGCTCTTTACAATATGAAGATTCATCAAATTATCTGTAATACCGCAGTTAATAGTCTATTGAGCAAAAAAAACGGGGGTAACGTGAATACTTCTCTTTTGTGTATGTAAGGGGGATTGCCTCAATCATTAATTAATGTCTTCCACAAAAATACCATTGCTCATACGGCCTCCATGTTGGAAAAATGATGATCAAAATAGATTTTTAGTGCCATCCTAAAGTTAGGTATTACCAATATTGTAGGGAATAAAAAAAGCTATTTATATAGGCAATTTTTCTCTATTGTTAATGTTTTATAATTTACAGCCACTAGAAATGTGAAAATTTGTGCTTCACTGCTGATTTTTCCGATTATTTCTGTCCCCATTCTTCCTATATATAGTGGGGGGCCCTCCCTAGCTGTACGTGCACCCCCGATCCTTGGGGATAATATTTTTCATAAAGATTAAAGCCTAGGGAACAATTTAAGACATGTCCTAAAAAAAAACTGGCTGTACTTTCAAAATGGCGGCCATATGTTTAAAAAAACTGTTGCCAATGTTGTTTTTGTCATTTAACACAAAAACTAAAAAAGATGGACAAAAACTTTTTTTACAAAAAACAACGTGCATAATATTTTCTACAATTTTGTTCCTATACAATATTTTGGTAGGAGTTACCATTTTCCAGATAAATGAGTCCAAAATTAAGAAAATATAGAAATTCATATATCGGTAAATCACTTAGAGGAAATAACTGACAATTATTGTAAGGCATGTAATATAACTTTATATTATTAACATAACAAAAATAAAATAAACTGAAAAAAATTAATAATAATAATAATATTGTAATTTGCAGACATTTATCTCGAAAACGGTAATGATATCTGGAAAATGGTAACTCCTATCCAAATATTGTATAGGAACAAAATTATAGAAAATTTTATGCACTTTGTTTTTTGTGGAGAAAGTTTTTCATCTTTTTTAGTTTTTGTGTTAAATGACAAAAACCATATTTGCAAATTTATTTTAAACGGACGCCGTTTTGAAAGTACAGCCGGTTTTTTTTTAGGACATGTCTTAAATTGTTCCTTGAGCTTTAATCTTTATGAAAAACATTGTCCCCAAGGATCGGGGGGTGCACGGGCAGTTAGGGTGGGCTCCCGTAGTATTACGTTTTATATTGAATCTTATATTTTATCTTAAGAGCTGAATCATTTATCTGGAAAATGGTAACTCATATCCAAATATTGTATAGGAACAAAATTGTAGAAAATTTTATGCACTTTGTTTTTTGTGCAGAAAGTTTCTCTTCATCTTTTTTAGTTTTTGTGTTAAATGACAAAAACCATATTTGCAAATTTTTTTTAAACGGACGCCGTTTTGAAAGTACAGCCAGTTTTTTTTTTAGGACATGTCTTAAATTGTTCCTTGAGCTTTAATCTTTATGAAACACATTGTCCCCAAGGATCGGGGGGTGCACGGACAGAGTTAGGGTGGGCTCCCGTAGTATTTCGTTTTATATTGAATCTTATATCTTAAGAGCTGAATCATTTATCTGGAAAATGGTAACTCCTATCCTATCCAAATATTGTATAGGAACAGAATTGTAGAAAATTTTATGCACTTTGTTTTTTGTGCAGAAAATTTTTCTTCATCTTTTTTAGTTTTTGTGTTAAATAACAAAAACCATATTTGCAAATTTTTTTTAAACGGACGCCATTTTGAAAGTGCAGCCTTTTTTTTTTTAGGACATGCCTTAAATTGTTCCTTGAGCTTTAATCTTTATAAAAAACATTGTCCCCCAAGGATCGGGGGTGCACGGACACTTAGGGTGGGCTAATAATAATTAGTTATTATAAATGTTGTATATTATAAAATTTGCTAAAGCTTTCATTTAAACTATTTTCTTCCACGATCAACTGTTTAAAAATTACAGTAGCTCGAATATTCATAATAACTAAATATTAAACATGGAAACAGAAATAATTGCGGCTGGTGGTTGTAAATCGTAAAGTATTAATAATAGAGACATATGTTTTAAATAAAAGTTGTGTAATATGTATAGCTAAAAATTGAGGAAAACCTTTTGACCACCTTGTTTTCGACATAGCGGCCGTAGCTGCAACAATATTTTTGTGGGAAACATTCATTAATGATTGTCGTAACTCCCTTCATTATAGAAAAGAAAAGTTCCTTGTAGGAATTATTCATTCATTCCTCATTTTTTTGCTTAACAGACTATTAATTCACCCTATGCAGAACTGTGCTCGTAGCGTCCGCCGAGAATTTTTCAACTTTTTACGGCTATCGTTTGGAAAGTATTGGTTTTGTATTATACCACCATGAGTGTAGGACGAACAAAAAGATGTAATGTAGGAAAAAGAAGTGGAAAATTTACTTTGATAAAATTATTAGTACAAGCAAATATTTTGCTGAATAATATTGAATATACTGAAAATCTTCTAAAGTCGAGACTGTTCTACGGCCGCTATATTGAAAAGTGGCGGATCATTTTTTTTTTATTAAATATAATACCTTAACTGTTCTAGATAGAAAAACAAATTTGAAATAAAAAATTTAGATCATAATAAATGAATTAATCAATTTTTTGTAATTTTTGTCTTAATCTGTCAGTTTTTGAAAATAAAATCAGCTTATTATTATTATTATTTCATATTAAAACTGTTATATTTATTATTAAAAATCCTAGTAGACATATTTTGAACACATTTTATTGTGCACAAGTATAATACAAATTTTGGGTGAAATATGATTAGTAGTAAGCCACAATAGACCAGATAATCGTAATGGAGGGTCTGAATATAAGCCTACTCACATATCAACCTAACCTAAGGCTAGCATAATTCGTAATATTATCAATCTTTGCCATTAGAATATTATGAATTTTCCAAAAATCCCCATTTTGAAAATGTACTGCAAAATACTGCTTGCCATGTTTTCAGTTAATGATTTATTATGTGTTTTATATTTACGGTATCTATATACCTCTTAAAACTCCCCAGTTCTGTAACTTTTTTGATTTTTATTGGCACATCAAATTGTAGATATTTTTAAATTCTTTAAATATGCGATCCAAAAATATTTGTTTGAAAAAATTATTACGATAATAAACTTAACTTCCTTGAATATTTTTTTACCTCACCCTGTAAGTGAAACTTGTTAAAGCTGTTTGATAAAGATTTTAATTAGCTTCAATTTAAGCTATTACGTCACATGGGAAATTGTTTTGATTTTTCAAAAAAAAAAACTTCAATACATATATTTTTTTGAAAAAAATGTAATAACATAAGAAATATTCCCCTGAAAATCAATCAGTCATACAACACTTTGTTACTGATAGATGTTATGTGTTATTAAATAATTAATAAAAGATATAGATGTAAAAGTGTATCATAGTTAAAACATGTTTTAACTATGAGCGCAGCAACGTTGATACACTTTTATATTTACATATTTTATTAATCACTTAATAACACAACATATATCAGTAATAAAGTGTTGCATGATTGATTGATTTTTAGGGAAATATTTCTTATGTTATGGACACTCATCCTTTAGAAGTAATAAATGTGTATTGCTATCAGTAAATCATTTTTCTATTTTTACTGCTTATTTCTGGGTTAGCTGATGACATAAATAACACAGCTATAAGCCACACACACACACACAAAAAGTTCTGTGTAGTGGACAAAATTATATGGATGCTGAATCCGAATCCGTGGTCCAAAAAAAAAAAATATATATATATATCATGTCAGTTTTGTTTTTTAGCCAAAAACATCCCTTAAAATGGTGTAAAGTCATAAAAACAATGTAATAACTCTTAATGAAGTGTGAAAAATGGTAGATGTTTTGTAGTTGAGAGTAGAGAATATAAATTCGAGCCACAGTAAGCTATTTCTATAAATTAAACCGAAATCCGCCCTTATGTAGGAGTGAAAACTACCGCTAAAACTCAAAAGACGCAGGCGAGTGTAAATAACATGTACAAAGGCCAAATTTTTGTATCTCTTAGTGCAAAATATTTTACTCTGATGCGACAACCAGCCATTAACAAGGGTAGAGACTCAATCCTATGGAGGGTTAAAACTACCCCCCCCCCCCCTCATAGGTTTTAAAACTGGAAAAAAAATTCAGGCAAATATGGAGTATTCATTCCAACCACCAATACATGACTAGAGACTACCCTTAAAGGGTGGTAAGAGCTACCCCCATACTCAAATGTTACATATGGGTGCTATTAAAATTCGGAAAGGGTCAAATACTTGTAGCTCATTGTGCCAAATATATAAATCTGGTACGACAATCACCCAATCTTTTCAATAAGGTTGAAAATCACCATTGGGGTGAGGAGTAAAAACTACCCCCACATACAGACGGAAATAGACGGAAACTTAGTAAATTTAGGTATATAGCTTACATAGACAGAAAAAAATGGTCACTGAAGAGATAACATCCTATATCTATGAGTAAAAAAAAGGAAAAGAAAACCAGTGAAAAGATATGTTGAAGATATGAGAAAAATCATAAGAAAAGAAAGTATTTGGATTGATGGTCGAAAGTATGATATAAATAGGAAAAGAATAGCTTTACACAGATTAAAAGATAGATAAGTTGATAAATGTTAAGATAAACAGTTGAATAAGCAGGTATGGTATAATAAATAAAACACAACTGGTTAATGCTTAATGTATGAATTTACTCTATTTTTATCTACCCTGCCTAAAACTACAAATGCCTGAATTTTTGTTCCAGGATATTAGAAGTAACGAAATCCCCAATAGGGGTGATTTTCAACCTTATTAAGATTGGGTGATTGTCGTACCAGATTTATATATTTGGCACGATGAGCTCCGAATTTCAATAGCACCTATATGCATCATTTGAGAATGGGGGTAGTAGCTCTTGCTAAGGGTAGACTCTAGTCATGTGTCGGTGGTTGGAATGAATTCACTCCATATTTGTTCACCCTGCTTAAAACTACAAAAGCCTCATTTTTTTTTCCCCGTTTTGAAACCTATGAGTTTTAACCCTCCATAGGATTGAGTCTCTACCCTTTGAGTGTAATGGCTGGTTGTCGCACCAGAGTCAAATATTTTGCACTAAGAAATACAAAAATTTGGCCTTTGTACGTGTTATTTACACTCACCTGCGTCTTTTGAGGTTTAGCGGTAGTTTGCACTCCCCCATAAGGGCGGATTTCGGTTTAATTTATAGAAATAGCTTACTGTGGCTCGAATTTATATTCTCTACTCTCGACTACAAAACGTCTACCATTTTTCACGCTTCATTAAGAGTTATTGCATTGTTTCTATGATTTTACACCATTTTAAGACCAAAAAACAAAATTGACACAATAGATTTTTTTTTGGACGATGAATTCGGATTCAGCATCGAAAAATACACCATATCCATATAATTTGGACCGCTGCACAGAACTTTTTTTGTGTGTGTGGCTGTGTAATAATTACTCTACAAAGTTATATAAAAAATGTATAAAAAAGTAATTCTTTCTTAAGTTTAAGTTAACAAAAAACCAAAAAGAATTTCCCATGTGATGTGACTTAAATTAAAGCTAATTAAAATCTTACCAAACAGCTTTAACAGATTTCATGTACATGATGTGGTACAAAAATATTCGGAAATTAAGTTTACCTTGACATTTTTTTTCAAAGAAAGAAAAAAAAATTTGGATCGCTCTGTATGCACATCAGGGTGTATTAAATAGGTAGTCCGACATACGGCACTTTCCTATGATAATAATGGCTTCATAAGTGCATGCTTTCTATTTAGTTTAGTAGATGGCACGAGCTATAAGGTACTACAAAATTTTGTATATAGATAGATGAATTTGCTTTGCTGCATGTAGTGTTGCATATATTCTTTCAATGTTTTCAATTTAGCTACTTAATGTCAGATGTCTTGTTTCACTAAACAAAAACAAGGCCGGGAATGTATGCAACACTGTATGCATGCATGCACAGAAAATGTAAAATTGTCTTTCTATGCATAAATAACAACGGAACTTATTTCTCCTGCCATCTATTACATTATATTCAAAGTAAGCACTTATGAAGCCACTTAACGGGCCCTTGTCGCATCACCTATTTAATACACCCTGATGCACATTCAAAGAACTTATAAATACCTGCAATTTGATGTCAGGCCATTGCCATTGTTTAAAAAATAAAGTCATGGGCCTGGGGAGTTTTAAGTGGCGGACCCTGTATATAAAGGAAAGTGTAACAATTTACAGTTGAGTAAACTTTAACTTGGAGGGTCTAAAGGTTGCTGCATCATACAAACTAAGAGAATCAAACATACATGACTAGTTTTTCTCTGCGTCACTGCAATGGCTCTATGCGCATCGCATATCAAATCGTATGTCGTGTTACCAACCCATACACATGCCCAGTTAGAATTTACTCGACTATACCTATATTTATCTGTCCGAACAATCGTTTGGGTACTTCCCGATGAGCTAGGAACTTTAAATTTGGCATAGAGGTACTTTCCAACCCCCAGATAATTAAAAAAATTTGCAAAATTCGAAATAACGGCTCTAGTATGGCGGGCAATTCTCACATTAAAATGAAGACGCTGCCAAAATGGTAAAAGAAATGAAAAAAATTGTAGATAATAAAATTTTCTACAAAAAAGTCAGTGATAGCATGATATTGTCTATCTTTTATAGGGTGAGCACAGGAAACTTGCATATATTACTAAAACATTAAGACATATGTGCTGCCACTCACTTTTTTATGTGAAATTTTATTCTCTACAACTTTGTTCCTATACATTTTTTTTCACAGCTCTTACCATTTTTGCAGCGTTTCATTTTATAGGTATATTGTCGCCATTTTTTTTTTTTTAATACCTTATTTATATTAACGTCCTGGCGAAGTTTAGCTAATGCTATTCTACCACTTAACCAGGACGGCGAGATGAGATACGGTCACCAATCCAAGTGACGGACTCGCTCGGCGTGCTTAACTTCGCCGATCGAGGTCCAGTCACTGAAACCAGTACCGTACCTCACCTCACAATATTGGAGTCCCCTTTTTGAATTTTGAGTTTTGGAATATTCTGGTGGTCATGAATTTACTCCCTATACTTCTATGCCAAATTTCAAGTTCGTAGCTCATTGGGAAATACTCAAAAAATTCACCATACAGCTAAATATATAGGTAAAAACATAATTAAAAGGCAATATAACGGCTATATCTGTTTGTTTGGACGTTTCCAGTCATGCTAAGAAATTTTGCAAGTAGAGGGACTAACCTTAAACCTTAAAGACAGTTAATAAAATCTCGGGAGATTCAAAATGGCCGCCCCCAATATAGCGCCCTAAAATTGTCTTTTCGAAACTTCCAGACTTGGATAATTATGGGGCCGTTATTTTTACAAGCTTTTATTTAACTTGCTTTGTATATATGTTAGGATGTTTGGTTCAAATCTTGTGTTTAGTTCAAATCTTGCAAGTCAATTTTGGACCACTTAGCAATGCCCAGTTGAGCTGAAATTTTGCATACTGGTACAGTTTTGATGGCAATACAGTGTTATGGTACCAGTGGTACAATATTATGAACCTAACAATAATATAATAATAATAGAACCCCTTCGTAATACGATGTCCAATTGAGCTGAAATTTTGCATACACGTGTAGTTCTGATAACACTACAGTATTATGGTACCAATGCAATGGTATAATATTATGGAACCCAACAATAATATTATGGAACCCCTTCGAGATACGACGCCCAACTGAGCTAAAAGGACCCCGCACACAATATATGGGTTTTGCGGCTCTGGTCAAATTTCGTGAAACTCTGGGAAATAGTAGTTCTGTGAGTAGAAAATAAGTCTAAATGGGCGCGAAGCTCCAAACCCAATTGGTTTCGAGATAAGACCAGCTGAAGCTCTAGAAACCACCCGTACCAAACCACAAGCGAGCTAATCCACCTAATCCTGGGAACAGTGAGTTTAGTCGCTTATTTTTCTTGAAATTATTGAATTCCATACCACAAGCGGCATAACCCATCTAACCACCAACCCCCTAATCCACCTAATCCCTAGAAACCACCCCTTCTAAACCACAAGAAGGCTAACCCATCTGACCCTGGGAACAGCGAGTTTAATTGCTTATTTTTCTTGAAAGAATTAAATTCCACACAAGCGGGCTAAACCACCTAACCACCAACCCTCTAACCCACCTAACCCCTAGAAACCACCCCTACCAAACCACCAGTAGGCTAATCCACATGACTCTCGGAATAGCAGTACAAAAGTCTGAATGGGCGCCAAGCTCAAAAATATACTGGTTTTGAGCTAGAGCTGCTTGACCGCTGTGACCAGCAAATATTCTGTTTGCTAAAAATCGCGAATATTCAAATACCGTTTTTATGGCTCAAAATCGGCCTATACTCGTACCAAGAATTTTCAAAGACGCTGATGAATTGGGGTCAGATTATCGATATGGTGACCCATAATTGGTCATTTGTTTCCTAAAATGAATCAAGGATCTCTCAAAATGGATAAATTTTCCCATATCTCTAAGAAACAGCCGAAACTCGTATCAGAGGGTTTTCGAATTATAGTGATCATAAATCTGGAGTCAGATCCCACCCTCCAGACACCCTGCCAGTGCTTGATTGCTCTTGTTATTTGCAATAATTTTTTATTAAAAAATCAACCCCACCCCCCATTGTGTCATAATACTTTGGAATATTATAAAAATATTATACGGATGTTCGCATAATAACAGAAATGTCTACATAACCTACACCTCATGTGTTCAAGTGTCTGCATGTGCTACGTTTCATATAATAAATAGTATATTTACGCTCGAGGGCAATAAAGAGAAAGGCAATCCATAGCTCGTGTAAAAGACACGAGCTATGGGCTGTCTCTCTTTATTCCCGAGGGTTGTATACTTTTTTTTTTCATAGTAGTCTTTAAAATAGCAACTTTCTATACCCGCCCCGGACATAAAGTTGCTACTTTAAAGGCTTCTGTGAAAAAAATATACTTATCGATTGGTCCGAATTCAGCTGGTCTTATTTCGGAACCAATGGGGTTTGGAGCTTCGCGCCCATTTAGACTTTTTTTCTACTCACTGAGAACTACTATTTCCCAGAGTTTCAAGAAATTTGAGCGGAGCCGCAAAACCCATGTATTGTGTGCGGGGTCCTTTTTTATACACGTGTAGTTCTAATGATAATACAATATTGTGACGCGTTTCCACCCTTAGGAAACTACCCCTTGCAAATTCCGTGGGTTCCAAAAATTATAACAAGAGATGTCCACTAACACACTTTATTAAATATTTACTGGATACTTCACAATACTATTTTTTTAATTTAAATACACTTTACTGACTAAAAATCACAATGTTTATCACTTTGTTTATCTTTGAAGTCTTAACCTCACTTTCTATACTTTCTGAACTTTCTGAACTACTCGCCGAGAATGCGGTCGGTCTTTTATACCTAAAAATGACAGATCTCGATTGTTCTGTGATGACGCCACCATTCTCTAGAGAATTCCAGATGTCACTTTGGAATCTTCTGGTAGGTTCTTTTTCGAGTAGGTGCAAATACACTACATTCATTCTAAGGGTTGTAACACATTACAATATTATGGTACCAATGGTACAATATTATGAAACCCAACAATAATATAGGGAGACACGACGTCCAATTGAGCTGAAATTTTGCATACACGTGTAGTTCTGATGACAATACAATATTATGGTACCAAGGCAATGGTATAATATTATGGAAACTAACAATATAATGGAACCCTTTCAAGATACGACGTCCAATTGAGCTGAAATTTTGCATACATGTGTAGTTCTGATGACAATTCAATATTATGGTACCAATACAGTGGTACAAGATTATGGAACCCAACAATAATATAATGGAACCCCTTCGAGATATGTTGTCCAATTGAGCTAAAATTTTTCATGCACGTGTAGTTCTGATGATAATACAATATTATGGTACCAATGGTGCAATATTATGAAACCCAACAATAATTTAGAGAGACATGACGTCCAATTGAGTTGAAATTTTGCATACACGTGTAGTTCTGATGACAATACAATATTATGGTACCAATGGTGCAATATTATGGAATCCAACAATAATATAATGGAACCCCTTCGAGTTTGGGCTCGTAGAATTTGTTTCGATGAGTACTCTGGTCCTAGGTGGTATTCAGGGTCTAATGATGGAGCCGGAAGGTGCTCGATGTATTATCAGAAATGCATAGGTTAAGACATTAACTAAAAATTTAAAAATAAAATTATATGTAAAAACAACTTTTTAAAAACAATCTTTTATTATTATTTAGGTGTACTAAAACGAAAAAAATAATATATTATGTCACATGAATAGAAAAAGAAAAGACTTAGGTAGGTACTTACAATTTCTGTCAAACAAAATGAATGCCTGTATGAACTTCTGGCGCGTGACAAGCTTTTAAGACAATTAATTCAGCATAATATACCGTCATCCGGGGTGACATTGATTTCAGGGGCGACTTTGATAAAAAATAAAATTTCTTATTTCAGTTCAAATTTCGCGCTCAAAACTAAGCGGCCATCACGCTAGACGCAAATCGTTTCTTTTAACGAGGTTTCTTTAGTATGCACTCAATTTGAGGGCGAAATTTGAACTGAAATAAGAAATCTTATTTTTTATCAAAGTCGCCCCTGGAATCAATGTCACCCCGGATGACGGTATTATTATTTTTTTCTTTTTAATACACCTAAATGATAATAAAAGCTTGTTTTTAAAAGATTTTTTTTACGTATAATTTTTTAGTTACCCTAAACAAATTTTATTAAAAACGTGTGAAACGCACCGTCCTTCTGTCTTCCTCCTCAGCTAAATACTATATTTAGTTATGACTTAATCAAATAATACAGTTTGTAGAGCCTACAAGGATGTCTTTGTGTGTATAATGTTGTAGGTGGATGTCACATTCATTAATTAATATTTTCCCGAGTTTTCCACAAAAATATTGTTACTGCTACGGTCTCCATGTTAAAAAAATGACGGTCAAAATAGCTTTATCTCTTTTTTTATTAGTTCTTCCCTAAAATTAGGTAGAAAATGAAAAAAAACCTGTAACTATTTAAACTGCAACCTATTTAAACAATTTTCGTCTATTAGTAATATTTTACGATTTACAGCCATCAAAATGAAAATTTGTGCTGTGTGGGGGGTAAATTGGGGTAAATGAGGGGTAAATAGGTAAATCAAGCAAGAGTCCATAAAATTGGTATTTATAATATACAAGAGAAGCTAAGGTCTCAAAAAATTTTTTGGCATTAGCCACCCTCATTACCACCCTTCATTATTAAAGAGGATGAAAAAAAATTGTGATTTAGTGTGTGTATAAGAACCAAAAACCTCAAAATATTTTTTTACTTCATCCGCCTCCCTACTGCCACCCCCCCTATCACCATCTCCACCCCCATCCCACTACCGATATGGAATACTGTTTTATGGGTTTTTGGGGTAGACGATTTCAAACATTATATTATTAAAGTTCCATAAACAATTATTTCCACATACAAATTTTTTTCGTTGTGGGAGACTTGAATAGAAAATCTGGATGTGGAATAGTGATACCTTGGACAGCGGCTTTTTCAATTATCTCTGTCCCCGTTGCCACTATTTAATAATTGGTTATTATTAGTAGTGTAGATTATAAAATTTCCCAAATATTGTGTTTAAACAGTTTTCTTCCTCGCTGAACAGTTTTAAAATTACAGCAGTTGGAAGGTTGAAAGTTAATTAAACTTTCGAGTTGCTGTAATTTGTAAACAATTGATAGTGGAAAAAAATATTCAAACAAAAGTTTTTGGATATTTTATAATCTACAATATTGATAAAAGCCAGTTACTACGTAGGAGAAATGGGGACAGATAAGTGCAAAAACTTGCAGTGAAGCATGAATTTATCACATTTTTAGGCAACTGAAATTCGTAATCGTAAGTATTAGCAATATAGAAAAATATTCTGTTAACAGATCAGTGAAAACTCAAAAAGTTTGGATAAAATTAATTCATTTACAGAAATAACACTACTGTAATTCAGTTTTATTGATTATGAGAAATTAATAACGAGTATTAATAACGTCGGACCAATGAATCAGACATTTTTCTGAAATTCAAGAAACCTTTTCAAACTCTGAGCTGATGTTATTTTTAAACAATTGATTGTGGAAGAAATTTGTTTAAACAGAAGTTTTGGAAAGTTTTATAATCTACAATGTTGATAATAGCAATAGCTAATTACTACATAGGAGCAACAGGGGCAGAGATAATTGCAAAAATCTGCAGTGAAGCACAAATTTTCACATTTCTGGTGGCTGTAAATCATACAATATTAATAGAGAAAAATTGACTAGATAAATGGCTTTTTTTATTCTTTACAATCTTAGACTAGAACTAACAGGAAAGGAAATACCTAATTGACAAAAACGTATTTTGACTGCCATTTTTTCAACATGGCAGCAACGATATTTTCGTGGGAATCATTAATTAATGATTGTGGCAACCCTTCCTACATTATATAAGCAAAACATTCCTTGTAGGAATTATTCACTGATCAAATAACAGATCGACTGTACTAAAAAACATATCAAGCGGTATTTTACAGTACAATTTGTTCAAAATTGAAAAGTTCGTAATTAAAAAGCCGTTAGGTTTATAGTCCAGTCAATGAATGGTTTCTAGAGGGAAATGCCGAGATCACAATTTTTGACTTGAGGACTGTGTTTGGACTATTTAGGAGGTAAACATACCAAAAGTCCTCGAACGTATGAGGTGGGGGGGGGGGGTGCGGGGGGGCACGAAGAAGGTCCCAGTTTTTGGTTTTTCGCTCATATCTCGAAAACAGTTAGCCCTAATCAAAAAGTGGCTATATGCAAATTTTCTACAATAATGTTTCTATTAATTTTTTTCATATCTGTTATGGTTCAGTAATGAATTGTAAATCCTTTGACTGTATTCTAACTTGTTATAAATTGAAAATAAATTTTAATAATCATCGTAGAAAAAAATTTCTTGTACAGATATCCGCTCCACAGCAAACTGAACTCAAATATCAAATAAAAAAATGTCTTTGCGTCTGTAAGTGTGTGTGTGCGTGTATACAGTAGTGGCATGTTAAAATATTGAGTCGATGCCAATGTAAGGTAGAAGAGAAGAGAAATGGACAAACAATATGCTGAAAAGAAAGAGATTTAACCTACACTGTTGCTACTTTTCTCTCTAGCTACTTTTAGTCGTCAAGATAATCCTTCCTCTTTTACTGAATTTTCTTTGTGATACATTTGCGTCAACTCATTCTGTTTCTGTCATTTCTTCATAATTAGACAAAGACTATGTTTTGAGGACATGGATGAACTATGGATAAAAAAAACGGCACGCCCATATTTGCCTGCCTGTTTAATTTAGACATCCGAACGGGATGAGCGCACGTGTAGACTGTGGGAGGAGCTTCTAACCTGTTGCCGGCAATGCGGGCCGAGATTTGACATTGGGGGAGATTGGGGAACGTAAATTATAAATCTAAATAAATTTAACAAATCATGATGTTTCTATAAACTACTGTTGATTAAATTATTTTAACAAGAAACCAATTGCAAATAAAACCGTATTAATCAATAATTGGATTTCATCCGATTTCGCATTTTCTTTTTACCCCACTTTATCCCATCACTGCAGAGTATTCGCTTCGACATCCCACCTAAAATGACTGTGATCTAGAAAGGAGAGAAATCAGAAAGACAAGTACAACTGCTGTTTTCATCATAAACGTCTCAAGCTGTAGGAGGGACAATAAGAGGGGATAGAGGGCGGAACTTTTAACATACGCAAGTGCTGGCATCGTTGTTATTATATCACTCTCTTTCGCTTACATTATTTTGCTCTTTATATTTCACTCTATCTTATTATTTCAAGAACTTTGGCTGCCACTACTGTATGTATGTATGCATGTATACCGTTTCTTGTAAATACGATAACTTCTGTTAAACTTAAAATATTTAATTACAATTTGGAGCATATGTAAAACAGCATATTACAATAATCCCTATTGAAATTGAGCCATATCTGTAATACATGGTGATAACCAGAGGCCTACAAACTCTCTCATCATAATAATCTTATTAAAAATACCATGTTCCATATTTTAGGATAACATTGATATTATCATCTAATTTAAATAAAGTTGGTTTGCCTAACATACACCCGGTATACTTCGGTTTATAAATCTTATACATCTTATTTTTGTATGCTTAGTAATATTTTGCTCTAAAATTGAAATAAAACCTATTGTACATATGAGAGTTTGTAGGTCTCTGGTTATCACCATGTATTACAGATATGGCTCAATTTCAGTAGGCATTATTGCAATATGCTGTTTTACATATGCTCCAAATTGTATTTAAATATTTTAAGTTTAACAGAAGTTATCGTATTTACAAGAAACGGTATACACGCACACGTACATATACACGCACACACACACTTACAGACGCAAAGACATTTTTGATTCGATATTTGAGTTCAGTCTGCTGTGAAGGGGATATCTGTACAAGAAATTTTTTTCTACGATGATTATTAAAATTTATTTTCAATTTATAATAAATTTATAATAAAGTTAGAATACAGTCAAAAGATTTACAATTCATTACTGAACAATAACAGATACGAAAAAAATTAATAGAAACATTATTGTAGAAAATTTAGTCAGCTTTAATTTTGCATATAGCCACTTTTTGATTAGGGCTAACCGTTTTCGAGATATGAGCGAAAAACCAAAAACCGGGACCTTCTTTGTGCCCCCCTGCATCCCTCCCTCACCTCCTACGTTCGGGGACTTTTGGTATGTTTACCCCCTAAATAGTGCAAAGTCAAAAATTGTGATCTCGGCATTTCCCTCTAGACCCCCTTATTGAACGTTCATTGACAGGGCTATTAGAGAAAAATGGTACCTAATGACAAAAATTTTACTTTATTATCATCTACATTTTTTATATCAAACTTTTTTTTTCTACAACAGTTAAGGAATTGGAAACAAAAAACAAAGAATTAGCCACCTTAGCTTCGATTATAGGAGATTTGGAGTATATTTAATAAGAAAGTCAGCATCAATACATCTGTCAAATTCCTCACTTATACTAACTTCTTGAAAGTTTAAACATACTTTTCTTGCATTATTGCACAAAAGACACCAAATTTTGTTACCTCTTTTGCAAAATTAAGAGTAGTTTTCTACCCTCTAAATAAAACTATATAACCTAACCTCCAAATGAAACTATTTAAATGAAAAAAACAAATAAGTCGATTTGAGATTTTTTTTGAATTCTTTCGACCCAACACCTGAATTAATCCACATTAGAGTTCCGTATATAATTTTCTTAAACTGTATAGTGTTTCATAAATCTGTAAGTCCTCAAGTTAATTTTTATTTAAAAGCTTTTAAATTTCGTGAAATATGGCTTTCTTTTCTATTTTAAAAATAGGAAAATGCTTATTTGAAAAAAAATATTTCACGAGGTTATGGTATTGATTTTGTACTCTTAACATTAAATTAAGCAAGCTGATTAATTATGTATAGCTTATTAATTTTCCTGTTGGTAGTGGGTAGTTAATAATACTGTTTTGTGGACTGTAATTTAAATACATGAAAAAATTATTCTGCTCTTATGCCATCTTTACATTATGCAAGTACTTTTACTCAATAAATAATGAGCAAACAACTAGCAAGCATTACTGTCACATTTTACATAAGTTACATCAGGGATTCCCAACAAAATTTTTTCAAGGACCCCCTCATCGGTCGCTATACAGACAATTCTTCTTAAAATGAAGATTATGTAGAATCTACCACTGCAAGTCAAGTAAAATACAAAACAATTCAATATCTCAATGACATTTCGCGGACCCCCAAGACGGTCCGCGGACCACCTGTTGGGAATACCTGAGTTACATCATTACTATACATAAACTGATAAAATAATTTCAGGTACAGAAGATATATGGCAATTTTATTACCAACGATTGGGACCTTAATATTCAGCACCCTGTAATATTAATGTGGAAAATTACCATATTATTACTGAATATTATTTTATTAATTTACATTAAATGTAACTGATTAATACAAGTGAAAATTAGATAAATGGTGTAAATTCACCTAGTAATTTTTGTACAAGAATGAATTTTACCACCAAATAAGTTATCCATATGCAGGGCACACACATCATTAGTGGTCGAGTGAAACAAAATTATGACATGCGCTCTCTGAGGAAGTGGGAGCATCAGAGTTGGAAAATTCAGACATGTGTGCTGCTATTTTACAGTATTGGTGATTGAATTTTCATTATTGTTGTAATTTTTTGGTGTAAAATAAGTTTGCCCAGGGAAAAGTACATAAAGCATTAAAATTTCAAAGTAAAATTACAGTTTTACTGTAAATGTACGACATGTTAAAGTTACATTTTAAAAATTACTTACACCGACATTATTCAGAAAAAAATTTATTTTTACAGTCATATCATGGAAAATTTACTTTGTAAAGTGCTCAGTCGGTAATTTTACTAGTACTTTTATCAGTGTATTATTAGCGTCATGCTAGGGTAACAAAATTATTTGCATAATGGAAACACGGTTTATGTAATTATATAAAATACATCCCATCTAAATTTCTGTAAAGGAAGCTCGTTATTTTATTATACTTAAAATACACACTGTTATCTTTTGTTTTACACACAGTTATTACTATTTAAATATTTTTAGTTAGTACATTTTCCAGTGTGTGCTCTTGTAATAGTTTTGCATGATTTGATGACCTTTCTTTACGTATTTTACCTAGTTTATAATTATAAGCCTAATTAATGTTATTTGTTAAAGTACTATTAGTCCAGTCATTCAAATAAAAAATGCGTTATTATGGAAATTCTTTGAAAAGTGTGCAAAATATTTTTTTTTAAGAAAATCCAAAAAATCAATATTTTACAACTGGTATAACTCAAACAATTTAAATGCTAAAATTATGGAAAAATTCATACAAGGGATTTCGAAACCATTCATTACGATGTTGACACAATTGCAAAACTGAAAATGATGGATTCAAAATGGCCGACTTAAACTTAAAAATCATGCAAATATTGCAAAAAAAATACGAAAATATATTGCACCTCTTACGACACATTAAAATGGGAACGCTGCCAAAATGGTAAAAAATATGAAAAATATGTAAAATCAAAGTTGTAGAGATTAAATTTCCCACAAAAAGTTCAGTAAGAGCTTATGTCATCTTCTATAGAATGTGTAAAGGAAGAGTGCAAAGTGTGGTATCGTACAGATTCATCGAATTCAAACGCATATATTCTCAAAACAATAAAAGACACATATACCGGGTAGCTCAGCCAATAGGTACACTCTGGTAACTTTTGAATGGGCGAATGGATTTGTTTCAAATTTGGTGTAGTGATGTGGAATGAAATTTCCAATTATATGATGTAAAGAACCAAAACCCATATTTTTGAAAATCAAGATAATACTTCAGTCAGATTATATGTATTTTGACCAGCAGGATCCAAATATGCAAAAATATACAGGTTGTCCCGTTTAAATATTTGATTTTCATGTCAATTGCATTGAAACCGAAAGTCAGCCTTTACATTATATAATTGGAAGTTTCATCCCATATCACCATACCAAATGTGAAAAAAGTCCATTTGCCCATTCAAAAGTGTCCCTATCGGCTGAGCCACCCAGTATGCTGCCACTCGCTTTTTTATGTCAAATTTAATTCTCTACAACTTTGTCCCAATAGTTTTTTTCACAGCTCCTACCATTTTAGCAGCGTTTTCATTGAAGTATATTTATTATATATCTACATATTGGTAGCCATTTTGAATTTTGCAATTTTTGGAATTAATATAGCGTCCAAAATTGTATTTTATTAGTTCCACTTAAAGAATAAAAAATCATAACAACAAATATAGACATTGAAAGAGGAGACATAATCCAGTGAAATTAGACTTTTCTGATTTACCTAACGAAATATATCCTTCGTTTTTTTTTTTGAAATCAATTTATTTTGGTGTTTAAAAGAAAATATTAAAAATCGGCAACGAGATCACTACGGCATAAAAAATTATTCAAGGTCAAAGTTCACAAAAACGGTTTTTTGCGAATATCGCATTTTCTATGGCTCGGAGGCCAATTGAGGTTATTATAAAAATGAAAGATAATGAAATTGCGCACAACAATGCTGTACTTTGGAATGAAAAGGGCGGGTGTCCATTTTTTGTGAATTTTATGTAAGAACTGTTTCTAATAAAGAAAAGCCTTATATTTCTATAATTAAAGGCCAGAAGTTCATATATGTAATGTTTTAATATATATTTCAACTTTAAATAGACGGTTGTCCAATACTTGCCCCACATATCTTATAAAAATGGCCGTTTCTAAAAAATATGTTTTTTTGACAACCGCCCTTTTCATTCCAAAGTACAGAATCTCTTCATTTTTTATGCACAACGAACGGTTTAGGCAAAAATGTGCTTCGAAGTTTCCGCGCAGGGCATATAATATGCTTCATTTCATATAGTCCATGCATAGAATATGTGCTTGTTCTATGTATATTATTAGCTGATTGATATATATTTACCGTCATATACAGTAATATTTGCTAAATCTTCACATTAAAATTTATTGGTTATATATTTACAGTGTGTTTTACTCGAAATGGTAACACCAACTTTTTTATTTTTTTTTTTCAATTTGAATCAAATTTTACTTAAGTATAGAATAACTTAGGATCTACTTATGGCCAGAAAAACATTCGCCTCCTACAATGCAAAGCCACCTGCGGTACCAAAATATGCAGAGAAAATCAAGAAATCATATTAGGCATTTTTTTGTCGGAAAATTTTGTTAATGAAACTTGTTCAGAATTGTCCAAAAACCTAAAGTTCAAAATTTAATCAAAATTAAAAAAATCCTCAAAATCCTTGCACGGAAACTTCGAATCAGATTTTTGTCTCACGTTCGTTGTATATAAAAAAATGGAAGAGATCATTTTTGTACGGAATTTCATTATCTTTCAATTGGCCTCCGAGCCACAGAAAGCGCGATATTTGCAAAGAAACGTTTTTTGTGAACTTTGACCTTGAATAATTTTTTATGCCGTAGTGATTTCGTTGCCGATTTTTAGTATTTTCTTTAAAACACCAAAACAAATCGATTTAAAAAAAAATGGATATATTTTGTTAGATCAGAAGCCATATTTTTGTCTAAAATGTCTGGAGTAACAGAACTTCAGCAATAAGATTCTGGAATTGAAAATATGTTATTTATTTATTTTTTGTAAAAATAACAGCTATTGAAAAATTGGTAAATTTAGCGCATACAATTTTCGACTCCGACCTTTTTCTCGAATTTCGTGAAGAGAATAAGTAAATTGTTGTTATTATTAAAAAATCCGACATAACATCTGAAAGTACATCATTTAAGCTTTAACTATTAATAGTTATTTTTTTAGGAAAACAAATATATACATCAATTATATGATAATATCAACTTAAAATGGTTTTTTGATTTTTGTCATTTGTTCTTGTCAGTCAAAAGTTACACCACTTTTTATGTAGCGCGCGCGTGCTCGTACCGTCGAAGCGCGCTCGAGTACCGAGCCGTTAAGTTCCGTTCCGAGCGATAGTTTCAAAATCTCTAGCTCCGATAGTTTTGCTCAAATGAAAAAAATGGTATATACATTGTTTGTTTAAAATTTTCTCTTCTTTCTTTCTGTCTTATCATTTTCCGAGAAAAATTAAATTAACAAAATTATTTACAAAAATTTATTAAATAAAAAAAAATTGCACAAGGGTTAACTCGGTAAATTTTTCGGATTATCTTTTCTACCATTTTTGAGAATGTCCTTTCAAATTTTCAGCAAGTTCAGAGAATTTCCAAAACAAAAATCTAAATGCATTGGACTATATTTATTAGTAACATATTTTTGTATATTTTACGAATGCCATCATAAAATAGAATCATTATGAATAAATTTAAATTATAAATAATTGGTGACATCACATGTACAAAATTTGTAACTGGTCTAAAATAAACTGGCTCTTATGTTAATGTGGAAAAGTATTCACTTTACATTTAGGAAGTTGAATCTAAAGTTACAGATTTTCAAAGATTCAAAAATGAATTTTTTATGTCAATGACATGTTTTTATTTTATTTTCAAGCTTTGTTTCAGTTAAAGAAGGAAACAATTAAAAATAGTTTTATTGTTAAAAGTCAAAGCAGATTTAAATTAAAATATATTTTTGATATCATAATTCATTGAATTAAAATTAAACTACTAATAAATTAATCCTACAGTATATAATGAGCCCCTTTGTGCTTATAATGTATGATTTTTTCCGTAAGCAACAAAATGTTTAAAATGGTTAGCAGGTCTACTAAAGTTAAAAATGTTTGTTTATTTAGGAAAATTAAAAAAAAGAACCACAAAAATTCAAAGGTAAGGTCTGTCCTCGGCTAAGTTGAGCCAGTCCCTTTCTCAGTCTTGAAATTTTCTGTGCATACTATTTTCAATTCAGTTCTATTCGATTCTCTATTTGCCTTTGTGGCAGTTATTTTTGGATAAAATATGTCATTGTATAACCAAAATCTTACAAATTAAGTTCCATCTATTCTTCGTCTTATTCTACATATTCCATCTATCATCTATGGACTTATTTAGAGCAGTTTTTATAAATTCTGAGTATTTAATAATAAACATGTCTGGTTCCTAGTAAATGTATATCCGATTACAGTGGCAGCAAATGTGTTAACTGGAATCTTCAACCCATCGCAAGATTAATAGCAGATGGCACAAGATTTTTTCGTACTTCCGAATATCTTATGTAGATTGTGCAAAGTTGTGTACATTTGGCAAAATGGTCTAAGACAATTATTGCCTTATAAGAATAAACATTGAAAACAATGAATAATTTCATTTTAGATGAACCTTGATTACAACTGGCACAGATCACTCCAGTAAATGGGTTTTAATCTAACGCACCTACAGTTCGCCTGCCAGCTGTGACCTGTTTGGCTGATTGTTGATGTCATCATAAAAGAAGATGGATACCTATTACCTAATAGATGATATTTTAGGTACAGTGTCAATTTAAAATACTGTCAAGTGAAAGTACATTCATTAGATAAACATAAGGTGCTTTCAATAGGAAGTGAATAAAGAAATATGAAATATATACAGGTCCCGGCAGCTAACTATGTCCATAAAACGAATATATGGGTAACTAAACATTAACATCAGTGTTGCCAACGAGTAGATTTTAAATACCCGCAAAATCGCAAAGAAAATACCCGCATTACCCGTCAAATATATGAAATTACCCACCAAAATACTCACACTGGAAAAACAGATAGGCATTAGGATTTTTTTGGTTTTTTGTGGCTTGGTTTGGTGCTAAAAATTTTTACCGTTTTAATATTGATGTTCGTACGAAGGAATGAAAAGATAATAAAACAATATAAATACATAATTTAATGGGTATTTTTTAAATAAATATAAAACGCAATATAAACTATTAAAAAAATAACAAAAAACTCTAACAATGTAATAACAAAAATATAAATGTAATACAAAAATAAATATGAGTAATGACACAGTGCCAGCCAGTGAGCTCTATATATAATAGCTGTTTTCTTTCGTGCAGAACGAACTGATTGCAATCACTAAACAGCCAATCATATCGAGGTATTTTTGAAATCCTTGATCTCTATTGGTGGCTTACTGATTGTGTTCACTTTAAACACAGTAGAGAGAAGACCAGTAGTCCTACTCAGCCGGAACAGTTGGATAAGATTTTCAGTGCGCATGCGATGCGCGTGGGCTTAAACTATTAGATGCGCAGTGGACGGAACGACGACAGTGGACGGCAGTGATGTGTAGGTGGGGTTGATGTTTATTTTTGTTTACGTTTACGTTTCTGAACAGTCACCAGTATACGACGAAATGCGCGTGGGATACAAACAGTGGATGCGCAGTAGATTTAAAAAAATAAAATCGAGTACAACAAATATCAAAGGAACCGCTGCGAGTGAAACTACTGGTCTTCTCTCTACTGTGCTTTAAACGAGCACGAAAGAAAATAGCCAATAGAGTTGTTAACTCGAACAATAGCGGAGAGAGACAGAGACAGAGAACCTTCAGATGTGAGCTTCACCCCACTTTGCGAGCACATTCCAGTGTATGTATAGAGCTCACTGGTGCCAGATCTCAAAATACCCGCATTTTACCCACATGAAGCCATTACCCACCAAAATACCCACACATTACTAAAATCCCCGCAATTCGGGTAAATACCCACCAACTGGTAACACTGATTAACATCCAACTGAACAAATTGAATGGTGGAGCTGGCTAAGTTGATTGAGGAGAAGGGCAATGTATGTCTATGGCTATGCACATAAATTTATTCCGCTTTGAGCAACAGATGCGTACAGATGTTCATTTTGTAATAGAATACATTGTAAATCTAACAAATGGATATTTATGAGACCAAAAAAATCCAAATAATTAAGTGATATTATGGTGGCCATTCAATACGTGGAGTTAAAGAAAGACATATTTCAAACTTCATTCCAAATAGGCCTTCTAATGCATGAGAGACAATTCAAAGAATCATAAGAAATTTCGAAAAAATAGGGGTGCGTTTCTTCCAGAAAACGTAAAAAAGAATCTGTCCTGGAAAACAATAATAATAATAAAGAAATGAGGGAAATAATGGTTTTTTGCCACCGTTAATGAAAATCCGACTTTTCCTGCTACAAGCAATTGCTGAGACGGTAAATTCAAATGATAGGACAGTAAGAAGGATTCTCAAGAAAAATGGTTACCGATTATACGAAGTAAGAAGAACTCATGAGATATTTTTCGAGGACAGTAACAGAGCAATGACCTTTTATGAAAGTGTAGTGGAAAAGGCGAACAGTGATGAAAATTTTTTCAATAGTATTGTTTTCAGATATTGTTTATAATTTATTATTTGTGGCATATTCATGATTTCTGGTGTTTGTTGGGTATTTTACCACAGTAAAAATATTTAAAAATTTTGATGAAATAAACCTCTGTGCCAAAAGGATCAAACAGAGGCTGGTTTTTATACTTCTATTACAAAATGTCTCACACCTAAAAATATATAAACTGAAACAAAATGTTAAATGATAAATACAAAGAAATTAAAACGAAGGCAGTTGACGTTTCGGAAAATAGTTCTTTTTCCGTTACCAAAACTAAACTTTTAAGCATGTCAAACAAGACAGTTTGTTGTTTATGTATTTCCATAGTCACGTGAGACATTAAATTATATTGTTTTCACTGTTGAATTGTCCTTTGCAATACATGGTCTACATAATCCTTCAATCATTCGTTATTATCTCGGGAAAATCTGCATTACACACTCACTATCTCAAGAAATTAAATGTATGTGGTGGTATAATGAGGGATCATATGATCGGTCTATTTCTTATCGATGACACACTAAATAGGATCTATAGGACTTGGATCTGTTGCAGCAGCAAATTATTCCAGAAATTAGACAGCTAGCGGAGCCGAGATTTAACCAGGTTTAGTTTCAACAAGATGGTTATCGTTCCTATGATAATGTGGTAGTTCGGGATTTCTACAATAATACATAACCAGGTCATGTATTGAGTGGTTGGGGAACCATCAGCTGGATCTGATCGGACTCCAAATGATTTCTTTTTATAAGGACACGTAATAATAATTGATGGCCTCCAGGAGAATAGAGATAATAATCTAGCAGAATTGCATTTGAAAATCGTAAATGCATGTCTTTTACGTAAAAGCTGCCCCAATCCAATTGCTTCAATCTAAGATACGTTGTAGTTTTTATGATTCCGAACAAATATCTCTGTTGCCATGGCCTCAGAAAATTAAATGGTTAAAACATATGTAGCACTGAAGCCATAACATAGGGTGCCATGTCTCTTTAAAATAACTAAATCCTTTCGTTGATGTGTGCCAGTTTGTATGTGTATTCGTAAATGATTGATTGTGTGCGTGTGTGTTTTTGATATGCATCTGATATTTGAATGAAAATAGCAGTTTAATATGTTAAAACAGACAAAATTGTCAAAAAAGTTTTTGATGATACATTATTTAGATTTTCAGTTCACCATTTTGGTTTAACCTGTTAATTTCAATTTTGTTTGGATATTTTTCAGTCTTATCCAGATTTTTATGGATTTTCATGTTTCTGAGTATGTAGATTTCAGAAATTAAAGCCATTTAATTCATTCTGTCTGTCTGGTGTCTGTCTATCTGTTGGCAGTGTATCGACAAAACCACTTGACAAGGAACAGTAATATTTGGTAGCTAGTTGACGCTACTGCTAACAAAGAACTGGGCAGTGCAGCTTTTTTGGGGCGGGGGGAGGTCGTCTAAAAGGTAGTATAAAAGAAGAAAAATATAGAGGGTGGTCACCCAAAAAAAAAAAAAATTATTAAAAAAATGTGACGAAGAACATCAACATTTGGGATGCAGTTAACACATACAACTGTCAACGATGAAAAATATACAGGACGGTCACCCTAAAAAATTTAATGAAAAAATGTGATGGAGGACGATAATATTTCGCATGTAGTTAACACAACTAACTGTCAAGGAAGAAAGATATGAAAAATATCCAGGTGGTCACCCTAAAAAAGAAAATAATTAAAAAAATGTGATGGAGTATGATAATATATCGCATGCAGTTAACGCAACTGTCAATAAAGAAAAATATAAGAAATATATACTGGTCACTCTACATAAATTAATAAAAAATGTAATGGAGAACGATAATATTTCGCGTGTATAGTTAACACAATTGTCAAGGAAAAATATTTAAAAAATAAGCAGGGTAGTCACCCAAAAAAAAAATAATTAAAGAAATGTGATGGAGGATGATAACATTTCGCATGCAGTTAACGCAACTGTCAGCGAAGAAAAATACGAAAAATATACGGGGTGGCCATCCAAAAAAAATTATATAGTAATGTGGTGAGGACGATAATATTTGCCATGTAGTTAGTACAACTGTCAAAGAAGAAAAACATTAAAAAATATACAGGTCACCCAAAAAAATAGTTAAAGATATGTGATATAGTACGATAAAATTTCGCATCCAGTTAACACGAATGTCAAGGAAAAATATCAAAAAATAATACAGGGTCGCCACCATAAAAAAATAAATGAAAAAATGTGGTGCCTGATAATATTTCGCATGTAGTTAACATAACTGTCAGGAAAAAAGAAATATGAAAATTCTAGACGATGATCAATAAAAAATATAATTTTGGTGGAAATCATATTTGAACACATTTGACACAATTATGACATGACATACTCTTGTGAAAAGGATACAGGGTGGTCACTAAAAAAATAACTAATTAAGAAACGACAGAGGAAAATGATATTTGGAATGTAGTTGTCACTATTGCCAGGAAGAAAACCTGATAAACTTTTTAAAAAAATATTCAGGATCCTAAGATAATGAATAAATGAAAGGTGCTAAATAGAGAGGGAAGTTTTGCGTAAATACTTTTACAGGTTTTTATTGGTGGTTATTATTTTATTCATTTTTTTGGTTTTAACAATTTATACATTACATGATAAACTTAAAGTGACTCATCAAAGTAATCAGCAATGAACCACATTCTTTATTATTTTAAAGATTATTATTTTTAACAAGTAGACAGGGATCCAGAGACCATTTACTTTCAGTCCTATGCATCTGTTGGACATACTTTTAAAATTAGGTCTATGCTATGTAAAATTTTCTGCCGAATCCATTTCCAGAGGGCGATTTGCGATACAAGCTGACGTTCATCCCCTATGTTAATTTTTCACCCCTTTTCGGCGATACACGATATTTAACATTTTTCAGATATAACTCGTGCTATCTCAAAAACTATAAAAACTACAAGGATCAAATTTTAGACGGAGATTAAATAATGTATGGCGATTACAATAGCTGTACTAAAATGATATTTTGATTATTGATCTTCTAAGAAAAATATAAAAACTGCGGGGATGCTAAAATATTGTAGGGAAAATTGTAGCATCGAGGTACTTTTTCTATGTGTAGAAATATTATATCAGTTATGTGAGCAGTATTGTAGTAGAAACATCAAATTTAATTTTAATGAAAAAATTTTTACAATCGGATCAGTCTGGCGGAAGATATAAATTATTTAGTATCAGGCGCGATACCCTGCGCTTTGATCGCACATGCATAAAGTGTTGTAAACTGTGGTAGAACATGCCCTTCGCATCATTCGACATCGCAAGGCATTATTTGAATACGATTGAAATAGCAAATAGAAATGTGTGTATACAAAAATGCTCATTTGCAAATTTAATTGTACACAGACAGACTTATCGTGACATTGGGATAAGTCTGTTTGTGTACAAAGAAAAATTAGTTTTGAATCAAGAATATTTCGTCTCATATGTAAGCGCCAATTAACAGACTCTCATATAAACGTATATTTTAGTGGCAAGTTCTAAGAATTTGTTATAAATAAAATGATTTATTAAAACCCATTACTCTCTTGACAAAATTATTAAAAAAGAAACGATATACAATTTCATAATGAATAACGAATAAAGAATTGTAAAAAATTTGATTTGCTGAATACCTAAACAATATTTTTTTTAATGATTAACAAAAATGTAAAGTAAATTAATCATTAATTTTAAATACAATTATTTATTCTGTATGGGGAATATATTTATTTGCGTATATACCAAACAGTTAAAATTTAATTCAACTCATTATTTAATAATTTTCAATGAACAGTCAAGAGGGAAATGCCGAGATCACAATTTTTGACTTGAAGTTGTGTTTGGACTATTTAGGAGGTAAACATACCAAAAGTCCCCGAACATAGGAGGTGCGGGGGGGTTCAGGAGGGCGCGAAGAAGGTCCCGGTTTTTGGTTTTTCGCTCATATCTCGAAAATGGTTAGCCATAATCAAAAAGTGGCTATATGCAAAATTAAAGCTGACTAAATTTTCTACAATAATGTTTCTATTAATTTTTTTCGTATCTGTTACGGTTCAGTAATGGATTGTATATCTTTTAACTGTATTCCAACTTTATTATAAATTTATTATAAATTAAAAAAAAAATTGAATACTTGTGGAAAAAAAATTGTTGTACAGATATCCGTTTCCACGATGGTTATTAAATTTTTTTTTCAATTTATAATAAAGTTGGAATACAGTTAAAAGATATACAATCCATTACTGAACCATAACAGTTACGACAAAAATTAATACAAACATTGTAGAAAATTTAGTCAGATTTAATTTTGCATATAGCCACTTTTTAATTACGGCTAAACGTTTTTAGATATAAGCGAAAAACCAAAAACCGGGGCCTTCTTCGTGCCCCCCGCACCTCCTGTGTTTGGGGACTTTTGGTATGTTTATCTCCTACATAGTCCAATCACAGCCCTCAAGTAAAAAATTGTGATCTCGGCATTTCCCTCTAGACCCTCTTGTGAATGTTCATTGAAAATTATTAAATAATGAGTTGAATTAAATTTTAACTCTTTGGTATATACGCAAACAAATATATTCCCCATACAGAATAAATAATTGTATTTAAAATTAATGATTAATTTACTTTACATTTTTGTTAATCATCAAAAAACAATATTGTTTAGGTATTCAGCAAATCAAATTTTTTACAATTCTTTATTATTCATTATTCATTATGAAATTGTATATTGTTTCTTTTTTAATAATTTTGTCAAGAAAGTAATGGGTTTTAATAAATCATTTTATTTATAACAAATTCTTAGAACGTGCCACTAAAATATAGGTTTATATGAAGAGTTTGTTAATTGGCGCTTATATATGAGACGAAATATTCTTGATTCAAAACTAATTTTATCTTTGTACACAATTCTTTCCTTACATTAAATTTGCAAACGAGCATTTTTGTATACAAACGTTTCTATTTGCTATTTCAATCGTATTCAAATAATACCTTGCAATGTCGAATGATGCAAAGGGCACGTTCTACCACAGTTTACAACACTATGCATATGCGATCAAAGCGCAGGGTATCGCTCCCGATACTAAATAATTTATATCTTCCGCCAGACTGATCCGATTGTAAAAATTTTTTCACTAAAATTAAATTTGATGTTTCTACTACAATACTGCTCACATAACTAATATAATATTTCTACACATAGAAAAAGTACCTCGATGCCATAATTTTCCCTACAATATTTCAGCATCCCCGCAGTTTTTATTTTGTTCTTATAAGATCAATGATCAAAACATCATTTTAGTACAGCTATCGTAATCGCCATACATTATTTAATCTCCGTCTAAAATTTGATCCTTGTAGTTTTTATAGTTTTTGAGATAGCACGAGTTGTATCTGAAAAATGTTAAATATCGTGTATCGCCGAAAAGAGGTGAAAAATTGACACCAGCTTGTATTGCAAATCGCTCTCTGGAAATGGATTCGGCAGAAAATTTTACATAATAGACCTAATTTTAAAAGTATGTCCAACAAATGCATAGGACTGAAAGTAAATGGTCTCTGGATCCCTGTCTAAAGAATCTGTCATGGTGGTGACAAAAAAAAAGTACTAATTGTTCAGCTAAATGTAAATAAAGTAACTCGTAGAGGTCAAGTCTAACAAAATAATAATTGATACAGTAAGTGTGTTCGGTGGCAAGATCCCTATGCTGTTCCACAACTATAAGCGATTTTAATGATGTGGAATAGGAGTCATTTGAATTAGGTGTTTCTAGTCTAAGAATTGGCGATTGCTAATTCCAAGTTATTCCATAAGTAATTTTGTTTGGTACTCCTGCATGTGCTAACCTTTTTTAGGAAGCATGGGTCTGGTACTCCGCCCCTCTTGTATTTAAGAACTATATGGAAAAGTAAGATATTCACAATATAAGCATCCATTTTTATTAAATATTAATTACACAGGTCATTAAAAAAAAGGGCTACGCTTTTGATCAGAACCATCTTATTCTATGTCTTTTGACATGCTGAAACCGATTCTGATATTAAAGAAAAAATCTATCGCATCAGTTCTTGACTACCACCCTTTTTTATCCCCTAAAAAGGGCAAAAAACGGTCTTGATCTAACTTTTATCAAGTACACTTCTGTGCAATAAAATCTCGTACACTTGAAAAATTAAGTAATCCAGTTTTTACTAATATTAAGTGATGTGAATCAGTCTTTTTGGAATTTAGATTTTTTGTTATCATATAGGTTATAAAAAAGTGACATTAATTGTGAAATTGATTGATTGGAAAAATGTTAATGATTTAATGATTTCGATTTATAACAAATGTAAAAATTGACATTAAAAAATTGTGTCCGAGATAAGGCCAGATTCTGAAAGCTCAAAACATTAAAAAGCGGTTTTCTTACACAGTTTTTTAATTCCGATTTTCCTATCCTTTGGCTAGCTGTTGACCTCGATGCTGGAAAATTTGTCATGGACACCTCGTCTACTGCTGTTTGAAATGGATTTTCCCTCAAATAACCAAGGAGCGCTTCATCTTGAGCGTGATTTGAACTTCTCGGTCGGCCTTTCCCTTTATGATACCTTCCTCCTCCCACCTTTTCTTCACACTCATAACGGTACTTTTATTTAGTGATAGTGGTTAGCAACTGCTCTGATAGACCATCCCTCTTCAATTTTAGAGAGAATTAGAATTTTTTCATGTTCAGTTAATTTCGGCAATTCGAAAATATGACAGTGACACTGACAAATAAATAAAGAATGATTTAATATAGCGAAATGGGGATCTTATAAGTGTACTTTGATGTGGTTAATTTCCCTCTGCCACCTCTAGGAGATAAAAGGGACTTGTAGAGGCAAGCTGACGCGATAGAAATGTTTCTTTTGTCCAAAATTGGCTTCAGCGTGTCTAAAATACTTCAGAATAGTTAGATCAGAATCTTAGGACAAGACCTTTTTTTTTGCCCTTTTTAGGGGATAAAAGAGGTGGTAGACAAAAACTGATGCCATAGATTATTTTTTTAATACCAGAATCGGTTTCTGCATGGGATACAGGTGGGGCAACCTATATATATTCCCCAAAATGTCGACTTTTCGGCAACAAAAATCTCGCAATAACTTATAAACGGTGTATCGGATCAAGATATGTAAAATAAAAAAAAATGTTCAGAATTAAATTTTCTACAGGAGTACGTCATAACCGCTTTTTCGAATCAGTGGAAAACTCGAAATTCATATGTATTCAATTTCCTTAAAAAATGCATATATCTCGAAAACGGTGCTTTTTGACGAAAAATTCTTATTGACCAAGAATGTTTAGCTACAAAACCGTTTTCGAGAAGGAAATTGTATATATAGTGTGTCCCATTTTTCACGGTAACACCTTTGTAGCTCAGTTATTAGTCACCCAATTTTAACCAAGTATGGATGGGTATCAAAGACCTTTATTATACCGTTTTTAAGTAAAACAAAACTTATTTCAGTCATTGGCGTGCATTTTTATTATGAAAAAAAGGGTCGATTTTTCGAGAAATTATATTAGACATTTTTTTGTTGAAAAACTAATGCAATATTATTCATCAGCATGCTGTAGAACCGCTGATATCCAGAATTTAACAACATTTTGATATTTGGTTTTTGAATTACGGCCCTTTTGAAATTACCTATTTTAAACAATAAATTGGTAACGAAATTTTTTTCGAAAAAAGTCATTCTTTATTTTCTCTTTAAATTCGTTTTTTCTACCACCCCATATCATCGATACTTTCAAATTCGGTAATCCTTAATGCCCGAATAATTTACAGGTCTGATGACTTAAAATTTTTCAATGAAAATGCTTGGCCTTCGAAATTTGAAAGTTTCGTCAAAATTCACTTTTTTTTACTATGGGATAGTAAAAAAAAGTGAATTTAAAGAGAAAATGAAGAATGACTTTTTTTCGTTACCAATTTATTGATTATTTAAGGTTTAAAATAGGTAATTTTAAGTGGGCCGTAATTCAAAAACCAAAAATCAAAACGTTGTTAAATTCTGGATATAGCGGTTCTACAGCATGCTGATTAATAATATTGCATTTAGGCCGTTGGAATTATTAAAAAAAAGGTGATTTTTAAGAAGTTTTAAGAAGTTTTATCTCCAAAAGATTTTATTGCATAGAATGCATCTTTTAGGTATAAAAACTTGAAAAATCATAGTCCGTACGCACAGAATGACGGGAAAAGTACCTAAAAATGCATAATTATGCAAAAAAGTGCATTTTTTGCTGTTTTTGTGCATTTTTCAATGGTTTTTCAAAGATATTCATTCGTTTGTTTTAGTATTATACAAGCTTTAAGTAACATATTGGGTCATTTAAGACCCTTTATGGGCCGATTGTAGCCATTAAACGTATCCTAAAGTGCATAATTTGCATCCGTTTAAAAAAAAATTTAATAAGTGCTCTAAACTTAATAAAATATCGTTCAAATTTTATACTCAGGGGGTTTTCGAGGTCACTAATTACGAATTTGAAGAGAAAATCGGAAAATTCAAAATGGCTGACTGATAATGGCGCGAAATTCAATTTTAAAAGTACCTACATTTTTTTCCTTTTTTTTTTTCACATAAAATGTATACAAAGCAAATAAAAAATGAATTTACGTCTTTTTTTAATTAAATTTTCAATTTTTATTTTTTTTTGCATTTTTCCCTCCCCCCCCTCCTATATCCTATTCTTTAACGCGTTGGCATTGAATATGAAAATTGATAAAACGAAAACTGCATAAAAATTTTCTTTTTATCAGTTTTCATATTCAATGCCAACGCGTTAAAAAATAAGTTATAGAAGGGGGGGAGGGGAAGATGCAAAAAAAATAAAAATTGAAAATTTAGTTAAAAAAAAGATGTAAATTCATTTTTTTATTTGCTTTGTATACATTTTATGTAAAAAAAAAGGAAAAAAACGTACTTTTAAAATTGAATTTCGTGCCATTATCAGTCAGCCATTTTGAATTTTCCGATTTTCTCTTCAAATTCGTAACCTCAAAAACCCCCCGAGTATAAAATTTGGATGATATTTTATTAATTTTAGAGCAATTATTAAAATTTTTTTTAAACAGATGCAAATTATGCACTTTAGGATGCGTTTAATGGCTACAATCGGCCCATAAAGGGTCTTAAATGACCCAATATCTTACTTAAGGCTTGTATAATACTAAAAAAAACCATTATTCTCAAATTTTTATAAATCTTAAATGAATATCTTTGAAAAACCCTTGAATAATGCACAAAAACAACAAAAAATGCACTTTTTTGCATAATTATGCATTTTTAGGTACTTTCCCCGTCATTCTGTGCGTACGGACTATGATTTTTCAAGTTTTTATACCTAAACGATGCATTCTATGCAATAAAATCTTTTGAAGATAAAAACTTCTTGAAAATCGCCTTTTTTTTATTAATTCCAACGGTCAATTAGTTTTTTAACAAAAAAATGCCTAATATAATTTCTCGAAAAATCGACCCATTTTTTCATAATAAAAATGCACGCCAATGACTGAAATAAGTTTTGTTTTACTTAAAAAAGGTATAATAAAGGTCTTTGATACCCATCCAAACTTGGTTAAAATTGGGTGACTAATAACTGAGCTACAAAGGTGTTCCTGTGAAAAGTGGGACACACTGTATACGAATTTCGGATTTTCCACTGATTCGGAAAAGCGGTTAATTAATTACGCTTTAGATAGTCAATACGCCCTCCTCCGTTTTCGCAGGCGCTGATCATGATAAAAATATTCACCTCCATCTCTGATTCTCCTCGACTCCTATATTGGAGGGAAACTTATTCTCATCCACCAGTTATCGCTGGGGCGATAATTGTGTAGGTGAGTAGGGTATAATGATTTCTTCATCGGGGAGTAATTAATGAATTTTACACTCTTGGAAGGGTTGAAGTAACCCCCGAGGTCGCTACCACCTTCTCTTCCGTGAAAAATGAAGGGATATCCACAGGAATAATGATCATTTGTCGAAAAACCTGTAAATCCTGGATAACATGCTTTCTGGTGAGTGAGAGGTGGTTTCTGCCCGTTTAAGGGATGAGGAGGGGTTGAAGCTAAAAATGAATATTTTTCCCGTGATCAGCGACCCCGAAAACGGGGGGATACGCGTTTAAATCGAATCATTTGAAACAAAATTGGTTTTCCACCCCTCGACCTTCCTTAGGCCTGCTGTCTGGATTCCACTTACTCACTAACCCTCTTCCATATTATTTCAAGTATAATCCGTCGATAAATCACCCAGATTCTTTTATACATGAAAACAGAAAGGAGTCCATAAAAGGGGTGGTTTTTGGCCGTTTCAGGGGCTTGCGGCGGTCAAAAACTTCTCCTACCACTTGCACCATGTTCAGCACCCTCGAAAATGGGGGGAAGGTAATCTCGTCTTTGCACGAAACATTTACACTATTTCTGCCTTCATTACATAGACTATATGTATCTAAAACTAATTCGGGTAAATTTTTAGCCAAATCGGTTAATATCTGGCCTGGCCCCCATAGTCTTGAAAATGAAAGAAAATGCCAATATTTCAATTTATAACATTTTTCAAATTGAGATTCGAAATTTTTTTTATGACTTTATTAATATCTAAACGCGTGTGGCAAAAGTTTTCCCAATAAAATATTTTTCAGTTCCAGGGAAATTAGAAATTTGTCACTAAAAGTAGGGTTTGCAATCCCGGAGTCATAATACAATCCCGGGATTTCGGGATCAAATTTACAGGATCCCGGGAATCCCGGGATTTCGGGATCGGGATTAGGAATTTAAAAAATAATAGCGTAAGAAGTAAACACATAATGAATACATGATTATATGAACAAAAATTGGCCGAATGTTTATTACTGAGAGTGTTGACCCATAGCGTAGAAAAAGCAATTCGTTAAGGGTATTAACTCCAAATTGGGATCTAATTTTCGTACAAATGGTACCAGTTATGGAAAACGTATTTATACGATTTTATTTAACTTGCCCTATTTGAATGTTAATATGTTTAGGGCAATCAAATATTGCAAATCAATTTCGAACCACTTAATGGCGTTCAATTGAGCTGAAATTTTGCATATACCTACATGTAGTTCTGGTGTCAATACAATATTATGAAACCAAGGCGTGTACTTTTTAGTTTTTTAAATTATAATTTGATTGGATAGTGTATACACTCAGACATTGCATTCAAAGAAATGCCGGAGGATTCGGTACTTTTAAGCAAGTACGACGCGATACAATAGATATAAAACTAATAATTAAGACGTAATTAAAAATTTTAAAATAAAATTATATGTAAAAAAAAACTTTTTAAAAACAAGCTCTTATTATTATCTAGGTGTACTAAAACTAAAAAAATAAAATTAATTGTCTTAAAAGCTGGTCGCGTGAATTGAAAAAAATATAAGGTAAATTCGGGTTCTGAAAATAACCGTTCCAGAACTATCAGAGAACTGTCAGGAGTTTGCGCAGTTCCAAATCCGACCGCATCAAAAGCAACTGCGCAAACTCCTGACAGTTCTCGGACGGTAATTTTCAGAACCCGAATTTACCTATACTTACTTGGTACTTACAATCTCTGTCAAACAAAATTAATGCCTGTATGAATTTCTCGCGCGACAAGCATTTAAGACAATTCATTTTATTTTTTTCGTTTTAGTACACCTAAATAATAATAAAAGTTTGTTTTTAAAAAGTTTTTTTTACATATAATTTTTTTCAAATTGGTGGTATCGTTATCAGATGATCATATATGCCAGCTGAAGGTACATGTCCGTGTTGCCTTTATTTTCGAAAAGTGTTGTTCTTTTTTTTTTTTTTTTTAATTTGGTGATATCAAATCGGTTTCAGAGCATATTCGAATTGGGTGCATTGCGTTTTCTATCATTTTGTTAAAAATGTTTTCCAATGATTTTTCTGTGCTGTGAGGAGAATATTATCTTCTTCATAGTCTTTATCAATTACCTCTGGAATTTTTTGGAAACGTTTTATAAGATTCTCTAATATTTCCCTAATGACATTTTTTTAAGAACCTGGAATAGCGCTTCTAATTCTTGCTCAGTGAAATTGTGCAAGTAGGTATAACTCGTATAATATGTATAATTTGCTTTGACATGAAATTTAAAGAAATATCTGATAAATAAATTCGCATCACGCCAGCACAGTATCTTCACTGTGACTTTAAGTGGTTCCAATAGTTTAACCAAACCACCAAAGTTTATATTCCAAATCCAGTATCAAAGTGGCATTTTTAAGCCGATCATTACTTTTTGAACGCAGTTCCGGAGGTAACAAAATTGTTGTAGCATTAAAAGACTGTTCCATCTTGTTCTCCAATCCCGAAAATCCCGGGATTCAGTTGACTACGATCCCGGGATTTGCGGTATCTAAATATTGCCGGGATCCCGGGATTTTCGGGTTCGAGATTTCGGGATAAATAAAAGGTAGAATTTGACGAAAATAAGGTTTTTTGTATAAAACTTCTAATTTCCTTGGAACTGAAAAATATTTTATTTGGAAAACTTTTGCCACACGTGTTTAGACATTAATAGAGTCATAAAAAAATTTCAAATATCAATTTGAAAAATGTTAAAAATCGAAAAATTGGCCTTTTCCTTCATTTTTAAGCCCGTGGGGGCCCGGCTAGATATTAACCGATTTGGCTAAAAATTTGCCTGAATTAGTTTTAGATACATAGTAACAAATTAGAAACTATCTCCCCTGCGAATTCAAATTTTTGTATTTTTCGGCCCACCCTACTGTACAGTGTTATTCATTATATTTAGGCCACCCTTTGTTATCGTTATTATTGGAGATAGAAAAAAAGTTTCGGACGAAAGTTGTAGGACTGTTTAATAAGTTAATGGAAGCACAGTGGCGTGCAGAAATTTATGGGTACACGAAGCAATAATATATTTTTTTTTGTTGAATTTTTGAATTATTCTTTTTTCTGATTTCAAAAATGACATATGATAGCTCTATCTTTAACCGTTTCCGAGTTATTGAACATTGAAAATCGTAATTAAGCTATTTATTATACGCACGGAAATTACAATTATCAAAGTAGCCTACGAAAATGACAAGGTATTCTGTTATTAAATTTGTCAGCGTTTCATATAATAACAGAATACTTGTCATTTTCAGAGACTACTTTAATATTTGTGATTTCCCTTGGTATAATAAATAGTTTAAATACGATTTTCAACGTTCAATAACTCAAAAACGGATCATGTCATATTTTTGAAATAAAAAAAAAGAATAATTTAAAAATTCAACAATACACAGGGCGTTTCATTAAAAAATATATTATTACATCTTGTACCCCTCAATTTCTGTGCGCCACTGTGCTTCCATTAACTTATTAAAGGGGTTCAGTTACAGCCCTACAACTTTCGTCCGAAACTTTTTATTCTATCTCCAATAATAACCACAATAAAGGGTGGCCTAAATAAAATGAATAACCCTGTAAATACAGGTATCCAAAGATTCTTCTTATAAAATTATTTAGAGTTAGCCATCGCAAGCTTCTCATCTATTCAGTGTATCACCAAATTTTTCATTTTTAAATTAAGTTTATCCAACGTGTCCAAAAGGATGGGCTTAACTTATACTTAAAAAAATTTTTATTTTCAGTTTTTTGAAAAAAAGTAATTCTTCATAATTTCTTTTGCTTGTTATATAAATACAATTCACGTTGAGAAACTTCGATGTTGTTATACACAGTGCGTAAAAAATATAAAAATGCAGATTTTCCAAATAAAAAATGTTTAATTGTTTAAATTAAACTTTTCGAAGCATTAAAATTAAAGAGCTTAAAAGGTGTAGTCAAAAAGCCAAATATTTTTTTTTCCATAGGAGTTTTTGTTACTAAGATACTTTATGTTAAAAGAATAAATCGATTTTTTTTCCACAACTTCATCAATTTTTTTTTAGAGACTACGTATTACTTGTAATGAAACATTTGTTAACTATTATTAGTAAGTTTAGGTTTAAAGGGTGTTTTTTGTAAATATAAATCAAGATTGCTGCTGTTAAATAATGCTTAGATGACATTATTGTTTATTAACATTTTTGTGAACTAATATCTTCAAAAAATGAAATAGCAGTCCACTTATAAAAATAAAACGAAGTTAATTCAATCAGGATAGGGACTGAATTGGTAAACTTTGAAACACCCTTTATATCTAAACTTACTAATAATAGTTACAAATAACGTGTCATTACAAGTAATACATAAGTCTTTAAAAAATTATAATCGATAAAATATGGAAAAAAAAAATCGATTTAATTTTTAGTATAAAATATTTTGGTAACAATAACTCCTATGAAAAAAATTATTTGACTTTTCAATGCTTCAAAAAGTTTGTTTTAAAATTTTCTTATTTTGAAAATCTACATTTTTATATTTTTCGCACATCCTGTACACACTGTATACACAATTTGTTGACGATATTATTATTAACTTCGATACGATGCAAAGTTAAGACATGTAAAAATGTTTTAATTTTTTCAGGGACGTATGGTGGAGCTAATTATGGAGGTGAAGATCCCGAGGTGAAAGGTTTTGATTTCAGCGATTCAAGTATCAGAAGAGGATTCATAAAAAAGGTGTATTCTATTTTGTGTGTACAATTGTCCATAACTTTGGCTTTTATTGCTTGGTTTCTTTATCATGAACCAACCCGAAAATACGTTCAAAGTCACCCAGCATTATTCATAATAGCCTTGATTGCAATAATTGTCTGTTTAATTACTTTGGCATGTTGTGGAGAGGTCCGCCGAAAAGCCCCTATTAATTTTATTTTCTTGTTTGTTTTTACCCTTGCAGAAGCTTTTGTCCTAGGAGTAAGTTCCTCTACTTACAATAAAGAAGAAGTGATAATGGCAGTGGGCATCACAGCTGCCGTTTGCCTTGGTTTAACATTGTTTGCATTCCAAACAAAATGGGATTTTACGATGATGGGTGGCATTTTGTTCGTTGCTGTGTTAATCTTATTTATTTTTGGCATTGTCGCAATTTTCGTTCATAATAAAATTGTCCAGATGGTGTATGCATCTCTTGGTGCTTTGATTTTCTCAATCTATTTGATCTACGATACACAGTTAATGATGGGAGGAAAACATAAATATTCTATTTCACCAGAGGAATATATTTTTGCAGCCTTGAATCTTTATGTGGACATTATTAATATTTTCATGTACATTTTAGCTATCATAGGATCATCTCGAGATTAGAAGCTCACTTTTGTTTTTATTTTTTGTTTATATTTTTGATTATTATGAAGTTATTTTATTCACTGAATATTAATATATCCCTGTTAACTGCAACTTTGTATTATCATTTCCAATGTAAAATGTTATTTTTTAGTACAGCTAATTATATATTTAATAAGGATAATACACTTATTACCTGTAGACACTTTAGGCACACATAAAATTTTAATGTGGCTTAAATGTATTATTTAACTAATGTTAATGCAGTAAGCTTTGTGATCTGTTTGTTGAAATAATAATCAGCTTAGATAATTCGATTGTTTAAAAATAAAAGTTATGAATATTTTTTTCCTTTTCTTTTTGTCAGTGTTACTCGATATTTGTTTGGATAGTAGGGAAGTATATGTAAGAAAAAACTGCTCCATGGCAGTTTAATGATGAAATATTGGAACCAGTTTTATTTCATCAGAAACTACAGATGAGTTGATGGCCTCCAATCAAATTCATGTATCCATTGATATTTCCCCATTTCTGAACAGGTTTCAATTTTCAGTATCTTACCTTTCAGGCCTAAAAAAACGCATTCTTTCTATATTTTACCCAAAGTATATGATTTCAGGATATAACCATAATGATATTAAACTAATCCCAGCAAACACAAAAGTATTGGTAATGTACTGGGCCGATGCAAAAGTCAGTTACTTTCTTGATCGGTCCATTGAAAGTTGTCAATATTGGCCCAGCAACTCGGTGCTTTGCTGGCCGATAGATGGACCAATGGCGTCTCACAGGCACTTACGTTATCCCACCAGCATTGAAAGTACACAGCAAATCAAGTATATTGCCAGAATTAACCCTTTAACTTTGGTTAACTTTAAAGCTTCATTTACCCTGCACACCAGCCATAATGTGCCAATAATGGTCCAATACAGCAATATTGGGACAGTAACGGTCCAATATCTGTTTAGACATATACTATACCTGACATACCAGGTCCTTTTTCTGTAGGTTATGTTTACAACCGAATTCTTCTATATTATTCAGTTTGCATATTGTTCCGAGTATCATTACGATGTTTTGACATACCATATTTTTTATCTTTGAGTAATTTCGTTCAATATAGTAGACTGGGCAAGCCTTTCAAGTCTATCAGATACCTAAGGATGACACGTGATTTTGTCAAAACAACACAGGAATACTAAAGGCTGATTTTCACTAATGTTCCATCTCCGTTTCATGCTGTTTACATACATTATTGGTGGATGTAAATAATTAATGTACGTATGCACACCTTTCATTCAGTTTGAAATGTGCATTGCGTACGTACATTAATTTACATGCAACAATATTTCACATTAACGAAACGGAGACAGAACATATAGTGAGAATCAACCTTTAGTCAAGACATGCAATGTAGAACAAAATTAACTCTGGGTAACCAGATCACTATCCCTGTCTTTGTTATTCTTGCAATTTTAGAAAAAGATAATGATATTTGCAGATCGCTTAGAGTGAATTTTCGTAAACCCCTATTATATACTTAAGAATCGTTTTATAATATATTTGAAAAATCTACAAGAAACATTTTGTATTATGTTTAGTAAAATCTTTCAACCTTGGTGAATAAAAAGTTTTGTATAAATGTTATTTGTGGCCTTTGCCTTAATTTTCTTTTTGGGATTTTATATCGCATTGTATCCTCTTTAAATATACAAAAAATAACCAAATTAACCAGTATATTACTGGGAAAAAAAAACGCCTTGCCTGTGACTTTTACGTCAAAGGAGCAGTTAGAGGGTGCTTTTTGATAACCAATGATGTAAATAAATATAAAAATATAAATTGCGTTTAGCCAACGTTTTGGAAATTAGTCCGATTCCTTTCTTAAAGCTTTGAAAATGTGCACTATACATAGCACACATTTCCCAAGCTTTGAAAAAAGAAACTGGGTAATTCCCGAAACTTTAACTAAACGCAATTTTTATTTTTATATTTATTTACATTGTTTATCAAAAAGCACCTTCTAACACTCTATAACTGCTCCCTCTGACATAAAAGTCACAGGTGTAGAAGTCCTTTTCCAGTAATACACTGGTTAATTTGGTCATTTTGTAGATTGAAAAGGATACAGCGCGGTAGAAAATCCCAAAAAGAAAAATATAGAGTATTTACACAAAAGTCCAATACAAAAGAAAAAAAAGACACGCTCAACAAGATAATATAGTGAAATAATATGTCATAATCTGCAATAAAACATTTATTTCTCTATTTATTATTACGAAGAAACAATTTCTTCACAAAATATTATTTCATTTGCCAACTCTCTTCATTCTTCTTCCATCCCTGTCCCCTGCACACCTTAACCAAGGTTTTATGATATCAGAAATTTCTTGTTGGGTGGCATTTCTACAGAACGGATTTTTTCTTACAGTTACTAAAAATTAAAATAATATGCAAGTTGGTGACAAGATATAATTGTGAAAATCAATTTTAAATAATGACTGTACAGCATTCTACCATCCTTATATACTCTTACAAGTCTAGGTTATCGAGACATTAGTTTTTAAGTACACGATAAAATGTCAATGAAAATTGAAATACAAGATTTTATTTTTTACCTTACCTAGAAGTAGTTTTAAAATATTTTGCAAATCCTCAAATTTATATTTCTCATTTCTCCCTGTCCAGTTAAACTTCTGGGCCAATTGGTTGGACACGAGTCTAGAAATAACTCTTCGTGTAGTTTCTACGACGTCTTTTCCTCCGATTACTTGTAAAGTAGCAACTTTGGAAATAATAAATAAAATAATTAAATCCGACATGATTATTAGAAAGCATTCATAGATTGAAATTGATATACATGAAAGGAATAAAAATAACTACATTGGTGGTTATTGTAAAAAAATGTGTAAAATATTATTAGACTAGACTAGACAAATTATTATTAACCGACACAGTAGTTGTGGCTAAATTAATGACATTTTCCACTCGTTTTTTCCTCAGTCTATTCAACTGACATTGAGATCGCTTTCTATAAATAGAGGAAATGCGCTGCGACATCACAAAAAAATAAAAATATGTGTAGAACTTGTAATAAGTATGTATTGTGAACAAGAGAGCTTCCACAAAAAAATTCTAACCTTAAAAACTAGGTTGTTTACGCGCAATTTGCAGAATGACATCATCACACGATGCTTAATAATAACATCATTGTAGTACCTACTTACATCAGACAAAATGTAGAAAGCAAGAATAAACATATTTTACGTACCTTTCTTGGCTGCCCGCCATTCTTAAACAAAAATTAAACACAGGAACAAATAGCAAAACGCAAAACGTTTGCTCGTCTGCACTCTGCATTATGCGGACTACTATGCCTCCGTCTTTAGAATGCCAAATGTGGCCAAATCATCCAATTCCCGATCTTCCGACGATGACGACCGAGAATTCCACAACCAATGAAAATTAAATAAATATAGTCAAGTTTGCTTTGACTACGAGAATATACGAGTGAATCCGACTACGTTAATCTAATATAATCTGCAGGAAATAATTTATTATAACTATTTAAATTAAGTATCCATAAAAAAAAATTAAAAATACCGTAGCTAAATACTGTAGGTATTAAATTTTAATTTTTTTTCTTGCTTGATTTCTTTTTTACGCGACATAAATTTAATACGAAGGTTCAATAATGGCATGGTATCATGGGAGTTATTATTATTTTGTGTTACAGTCTTGATATTGGCACAATATATAAGTTCAGATAATAGTGAAATTCACATTTTTTCATTAAAGGGCCAATGCTGGTTAAACATCCGATATTTTATAACAATTTGTCAATACAAATTTGATATATACCCGATATATGTTTCATATAATATTCATCGGGCCAATAACTGCTGCACTGGCCCATACATCGGCCAACAGTATAGTGTTTGCTGGGATATTTACACTTTTTGCAAGCATGACAATATACTATGTAAACAAAGTTGTAGTACAATACCAGCTTTAGTGTTCTGTATATATACACAGAATTAGCACATTGATTTATTTTGTGCTGATACTGTATGATATTTAGCATATTTGCATCGATATCACTTTAACATTAACAGTACAATAGTAATAATATTTATTCATCCTTAGAAATCTACATTTATAGACAAGTTAAAAACATTTAAGTGCATAGAACATTACATCTAGGTAATAATTAATCAGTCTAGATTCAAGATAGATGAAGATAAAATTATGACACAATTGATGATACAAAACACGTCAACTACAATAAAAGTGGTACAATTACAAAACACTATATACATTTGACAAGATGGATTACATTTGTTCTTCACACAAGCATTTGTTAACTTCAGATTGTGATCTGGAGTGTAGGGCACTTCGGGGCCTATTTTCGTAAGTACCATGTTTCACCCATGTCCAATGGGCAGTGGAATTGTTGTTTGTGGTTGACATTTTGGTTATAGATCAGTCCTGGTTGTCAACTCTCTTCATTGCAGGTACAAAAGCATGTTTTGTAGTGGGTGACAACTTTTCCTTACTCACGAGGAGTACTATGAGTGGTGTTACAATCCTTATAACATAAGTAACTAGTTTGGCCTGAAATGTCTGTTTACAATGAGACATTGATAATTGAAATATGTTTATGAATAAGGGAAATATTAACGAATACATGAATTTGGAGACCATTTTGAAGATTTCATTAATAGTGCTTGTTGCATACTATGGGTGGTTTCCGATGAAACAAAACCAGTCCCCCATCATTTGATCATTTAAAATTCCACGAAGTTACATATCCCTACTACTTTATTCATTAGTTTTAGTACAAAGTCACTTGGAGGCATTTATTACTTTTTAACATGTCAAAACTGTTTTTTTTTTGTTTGTAGCTTTGCAGTAAATAGTAATTTTAAGATAATTAATAATTAACTGTTACCAGCATTAAAGTAGAATAGAATGTGAATAATTAAGGAAAAGTGTTTTATATATTTATTAAACAAATGGCAAATATCTTTGCAACAATATAATGAAGTATAGATGTATCAGTTGGGTTTGTGTCGTGCTCAATGCATGGAATTTTCAAATTTGCTGCCTGCAAAGTTGGATCTAATTCGTTACAAAGTAATTAATTGACCAATTGATTTACCTTTAACACTTGGTAATGATTATTTTAGGTAATTTTGTCTTAACGATTTAAGGCAAGCACCTAGTCTCAAGGATTAAATAATATGTGTCACAATCAGTAGGAAAAATGATATTATTCATCCTGTTTTATTAAAATTTAGAATATATTTAGGTTATGTTAAACTAAGCTGTACTTATAGTAATTAACGTCATTAAGCCGATATATAGCAAATAATGGATGCTGTTGAAATTTGTAGACCGAGGCTATAGCCGGGACACCTCCAATATTATGGATCTGGGTTCATAGCGACCTGGAAAACCTCTAAAATTCACGGAATTTGCCTAAAAATGTCAGGGAAATGCAAAGAATTTGCATAATTTAATGAAAAGTCAGAGAATTTTAGTAATTTTCTGTAGTAATATATTAAGTACATTAAAAATTATCGAAAATTCAGCAGATGAAAACGTGTTGCCTAGAAACTGCTGATGTGATTTGACAAAAAGTGCCCTCTAGATGCAGTCGAGGGTACTTTTTCAGTCAAATCGCTTCAAAATGAATGAATGCGGTTTCTTAAAGGCAACACGCTTTGAATGCTCAATTTTCAAATTATTTTTAATGTAAGAATATATTTATTAGACTATTTCCAGAACAAAACATAGTTTACTAATTGAATTAACAATTCAAATTATTACAATGAAAAATGCAATTGTAGGTTATAATGTAACATTTTAGCTGTCAAGTCCTGTGCAGTTTTTGCTGTAATTTTATGTAAAATTTTCACTTGGTCTAAATTTTTGCTGAAAGTTTGTTCTTATTGGTCAAAAATTTCAAATCTTGCTATTCATTGGTTCTTATAATGTGTGACGCACAGACCTGAAAAAAACCTTCCAATAGTCCTGGAAAAGTCAGGGAATTTAAGTTTGAAAAATTGCTATGAACCCTGTGGATACATTCAACTTGTTTAACACATTTACCATTCCTTACTTTAGTTCAGTTATAATGCAATAACAGTATAGTATTACGAAAAGATAAATAAGCAGCAGTATATTTTTCTGGGTAATATGATAGCTTTTAAATTACGATTTATTGTGAAGCATTTTTTTTTCATAAAAAGCTTATTAGATTCTGAGAAATTTCAGTGTGTGTGTTAAGAAGAAACAGTTATCATTTGTCCGCACAAACAACTTACTTGTATACACTTATTGAATGAATGTTCTACCATCAATAGTCAGTCGATAACAGGAGCTAAGTATATGTCAAATTTTATTCAGATATAAGTTGATAATAGTTTCTGTATTACTTGGACATATTAATTTCACAGAGCTGAAAACTAATAACTCATAGCTCCATTAGAAAGAAATTTTGAAGATATGTTGTGGAAACTATTCTTTTTAGATCCTGAACAGGAACACGCTACCAAAGTTTCACTGTCAAACTACATTATCCTATAAAAACTAATGTGTCTTAACAATTACCAAGTGATGATGTTAATAATTAGTAATTTTATCATTTAGGAAAAGTAACATAAGTCGAGTAATTAAATTATTATTTTATAAAGTAATTACTTGTTAATTACTTTTTGATAGTAATTTGTCCACCTTTGGCAGTCAGTATATATAACCTTTAACATCAAGTATGAGTTTGTGTTGAATCTTCTCATAATAAAGACCTAATATTCTCTCATCTCTGCTTCTAAGATTTTTCTGTGTAATAATTCAAATCACTGGCTTTTAGTGTTAAAAGATGCCCCTCTGATAGCAATCACTGTTTTTAAATAAAATAATGGGTTACTAAGTTTAATTTTGTAGTTTGGGTGTGAATTTGCGTTTCGTGCTAATGTGTTTGAAATCCATCCAAATTGGCATTGGTATTTTTGAATTGGTCTAATATAGACACAGTTTTTTATATAATAAGTGACACATACAGAATGCATATAGATGCAAAAACGAGTGATATATACAGGAATACTTTCTAAAATTATATTGTGACTTTCTTACCTCGTAAATATTTATATTTAGTCTATGTTATGTGTACATATATTCGACAGATTTGCAAATGTAATAAAAAAATATATATTAAGATAAATAAAGATATAGAAAATGAATCAAGAGTTATTGAATTTCTATTGAATCCTATTTTTGAAAACATACGCACGGGTCGAATTGAGAACCTCATTTTAAATTTTTGTTTTTAAATCGGTTAAAAACGAATGATATCTAAATACGTATAAGTTTTAACTGCCTTGTACAGTGAATATTCACCATTTTTTTTTGCTGCGATAACAAAATCTTTTAGTGAACATACACGAATAAGCAAAGAGTTGACTTATACATGAGAAGAGAAAATGTTACAAGCTGAAGGTTTTACGTTTATTTATTTGGATTTCAGTGACATCCCTTTCAGTGTTTCATGAGATTGGTCTCGTATGAGCTTAACATGACATTTTTACTAATTTAATAATTCTTAATTGAACTGTCCTAATTTGATTTTGATTACACAGGCCCACCACAAAAAAAAATTTCGTGAGCGAGAATTAAGACCCACTTTTCCTTATGTTTTTCGGGGCGCTGAACACGAATTTGAAGTCAGAATAGCATGTTTGTGGACGAATTTTCAAGCTAAAGGTAAAAAAAATTGGATGGAAATCGTGAAAGCTCGGGATTTGTGATATTTCCAGGTTCGAAATGAATAGAAAAATTTGGGAGACGTGGAAATATCATCTTTGGGAGAAAATACAGTATTTTCCAATGTATTCCATTAATTGATATAAAACCTCAGGTACGGTGAGTTCACTTTGGACCGCACTATTATACAACATTTCTGAGGATATTGCTCCCAAGAGTGGTTTATAACAGGGCTGGCAGAAGAGCGTACGGTGGGTAGTACTACCCACCTGAAAAATTTGTAGGTGGGGAATTACCCACATGAAAACTTATTATTCTACACCATTAACATTTTTTTTTTTAAGAATTCCTCTGCACTACCCACCTGGATTAATCACGTTTCGCTGGCCCTGGTTTATAAACATATTCATGTAAATTGATTTGGGATTGTACTTGTGTTTGCAGTGCTGAGCAGAACTGCACACGCGGGGACTCAGGAAGAACAATAAGAAGAGGCAGGAATTATCCCTTGTATGGAACACTCAGTCTGTGAGATTGCCAGAATCGACTTGTGATGAAACCTTTTGACGCTTACCTTCGGACACCTTGCACCTATTACAATTATCTTTTACTTCCACATCCAGTGGAAGCATAGTAACGACAAAAAAAATGTTGAAAATTTGTTTTGTTCAGATAGGCTTAGAATGTCATAAAAGTCGAGATTTTAAGTTTGAGCAAAAAAAATTTCTGTCTGTCGGTCTGTCTGATGTACTAATATTTCAGGATGTGATTCTTTAGGTCATTTTATGAAGAAAAGTTCATATGAACATATGTCCGCAATGGCTTAAATTTTTTTTTAAATCGGTATTCTTTAATATCTCCGAAAGTACTTTAGATATTATTTTCAATTTTGGTATATGTTAATAGGATATAAAACCACATATTACTTCCACATCCAGTGGAAGTATAGTAACGACAAAAAATTTTTATTGTTCAGATAGGCTTAGAATGTCACGAAACGTCGAGATTTTAAGTTTGAGCGAAAAAAAAAATTCTGTCTGTCGGTTTGTAACTATTTTGTGCGCATGTTTACTCTGGAACCGTTTGAGATATTGACTTGAAATTTGGTACACATATGTACTTTAACGAGATCTAGAACTAGATTATATTTTCATCTTGTTCCGTCGAAGGGTTGGGGGGTAAATTGGGGTAAATTTGGGGAACACAGGTAAATCAAGCAGATGAGTCCATAAAATTGGTATTTAGTATATACATGAGAAGCTATAAGGTCTCAAAAAAAAAAATTTGGCATTAGCCACCCCCATCACCACCCCCACCCCATTATTAAAGGCGATGAAAAAAAATTGTGATTTAGTGTGTGTACAAGAACCAGAAACCTCAAAATGTTTTTTTTACTTCATCCACGTCCTCTACCACCCCTGTCACCACCCCCACTCCGCTACCGATGTGGGGTATCATTTTATGGGTTTTTGGGTAGAGGATTTCAAATATTATATTATTAAAGTGCCATTAACAATTATTTCCACATACAAAATTTTTTCGTTGTGAGTGACTTGGATAAAAAATCTGGATGTGGAAATAGTGATTCCTTGGGCAGCGGTTTTTTAGTTAGAAAAGGTATTTTATTGCTCCATCAGTGGTGGAAAAATGTCTGTGGCGTATGGAAATGGGCATTAGTCGACTAAATTTTTAGTCATGATTGAAATTGACCGACTAAATTAGTCATGACTAATTTAATCATTAATCATCAGTCATAACTTAGTCTTAGTCGCTGAATCAGAAGCGGTATTAGTCAACTAAATTTTTTGTCATGACTAATGATTAATGACTAAATTCATGATTCAGAGCAACAGAAAATGAAAAAAAAACTTATTGTAAATTAATTGCAGATCTAGTAAGTAAAATTATAACTGAAATAGGTGTGTAATTTTTTTTTTAGGTTAAGAATACGATTTTGGTGATTTTACTTCCACATCCACGTAGTAGACAGTAGAATTTTGAGTGATTAGTTTCAAGGAAGAACCCTAACAAAATTAATCAATGAATAAAAAAGTGTATACATCATTTATTATTTGAAAATAGTGAAATTCGTTATTATCATTATATATTTCCATAAATTACAAATAAATAATAGATAATGAATAAATATAAAACCATAAAAATAAGAATTACATGTATACAGATATCACAGACATTGGCGAGTGTCTTCTTAGTGTGGTGTTTATGCTGCAGACTCATACCACATGTACCAGAAAATCAGAAGCTAAAACATATTTCAAAGATTAAGTATACCTATTATTATGAAATGTATCTTATTAAAATGTTTAAACAAAAAATAATGATAGCACAAGATTTCTATTTAAGTAAAAGCGAGAAAAATTAAGACATTTTAAAAAAATTTTAAATGGTTAATAACTTTTTATTTACTGATCGATTTTATTCAAAGACAATAGGGTTCTTGCTCTAGCTAACACTAATTTACTGTCCAAATTTCAATACAATCGGAATTTTCTTTCTAAGTTATCGTGCATTTAAAAAACGTGAATGAAATCCAAAACCTCCATCTTCTTCTAGGTTCATGTTCCCACCGATCAAATAAGCAAGCATTATTTTTTTTTTAATTTTAGTCGTTGACCATTTTTTAAAAATTGTATATTCAAGTTCTTTATTAAATTATGAAGGCGTAGAAAGGCCACTGAAATATATTTTTTTTTAATTCCGACTTTCATCTCAGAATTCCAGTTTTTCTTAATAAAAATGCACGCCAATGACTGAAATAAATTTTGTTTCCTCCTGGAAGATATAGTAGAGGTCTCTGATACCCAGCAACATCTGATACCGATCCAAGGTTGAAATTGGATGACTAATAACTAATAACGAAGGTGTTACCGTGGAAAGTGGGACACATGTATATCATGATACAAAGAATACAAGGTATGACATTGCGCATGTGGGCGGAGCCAAATCGAGAGTTGCTTCGTCACGCAGTGATAATTTTCTACCCGCTTCCTCCATAAAAGCAAGGGCGTATCCAGGGGGGGGGGCAGTAGGGGCAATTGCCCCCCCCCCGGGAAAAGTATTCGTTACTTTTTCAAGGCGCCATTTTTTTTTCTTCACACGAGATGAAAAAATTTTTTTTTGGATTTCTAATAGTACCACCGTGTATGAGGCGAAAAAATTTGTCCCCCATGAGCTGAAATTTCCAAAAAAAATTTTTTTTGGATTTTCATTTGCACCCCCCTCCATGAGGCGATACAATTTTTTTAGATTCCGAGGCGAAAAAATTTTTTCTTGTAAATGTTAGTGCCCCCCCAGTAACCTTTCTGGATCCGCCCTTGCGTAAAAGTGAGTTTGCCGACGTCTGTGGAAGTTCTTTTTTGGATTATTTTACTTATTTTAGTGTTCTTGCAATAACCTTCAGTTATAAAAATGCGTTGTGCATTGGCATCATGTAAAAGTGACAATATATTTAAAACGTATTTATGCGGAGATAACTGTCAAAAAATCCTTATAAAAAAAAATGTATAAGTTTTTATAATTTTTGATGCGTGTATTTGAAATGTGTTTTAATTGTAAATTCTCATATGGTATCTACCAGTATTGATGAGTTGTTATAGTATATTTAATTAAAAGTTTTTATAGGTTTTTATAGTGTTTTGAATATAAATTCCCATATGATATCTATTAGTATTGATGAGTTTTTATAGTACATGTAATTAAAAGTTTCTATAGGTTTGTATAGGGTTCTGAATGTAAATTTCCCATAGAAATTCTATTAGTATTAATAGGTTTTTTTACAGATTTTGGTTGTGTATTTGAAATATATTTTTAATGCCAAATCCCATAAACTTACATAGGTAAGTAAATATTATTTACTTACTATTAATACTTCAAATATCAATAGTAGTATCCCAGGTAGCAAAGGCACGTGAAAATGACGTGAAAAAATGGTCAGGGGTGAGGAGAAATGACGCGTTAGATGACGTAAATGAAACGTGAAAATGACTTCCTAATGTCTCAGACGAATGACGTTTTTTTCAGGTTATATTTGGTAATCCACCCCCACAGGTTTTTAGTAATAGGAACATATAAAACTACATACTAGTTAGTAATCTACTTGATAAAAATAAAATAATTAATGCATAAATAAGTTTTGTCCTAATGAATTTGTTTGTTAGCCATCCGTAATTTTATTTACATTAACATATCTAATATTGTTTACCATCACTCCAACTTATTCTCACAAGGGTTGCCTGCAACCCTGTCAAAAAATCCTTATAAAACCTTACAAAAAAAAATTTATAAGTTTTTATAATTTTTGATGTGTGTATTTGAAATGTGTTTTAATTGTAAATTCTCGTATGGTGTCTACAAGTATTGATAAGTTTTTATAGTATATGTAATTAAAAGTTTTTATAGATTTTTCTAGTGTTTTGAATGTAAATTCCCATATGATATCTATTAGTATTGATGAGTTTTTAAAGTACATGTAATTAAAAGTTTCTATAGGTTTGTATAGTGTTCTGAATGTAAATTTCCCATAGAAATTCTATTAGTATTGATAGGTTTTTTTACAGATTTTGGTTGTGTATTTTAATGTCAAATCCCATAAACTTACATAGGTAAGTAAATGTTATTTACTTACTATTAATATTTCAAATATCAATTGTAATATTTATAGTGGTAAACACTAAATACTGCAAAAGTCCTTGTTTCCTCTAGCGTTCTAGCCTAAACGCAGTTAATAAGTTAGCAGCAAAAGAGACTGCTTTAATTTGAATTTAACAAGCCCACCTAGTTTCCTAGGTCACATTAGATTAGATATGAATTAGCGACATGTATAACAGCTCCCTCTACTGGAGGCTGTGGTATGTAACACTAAACTTTTATAAGTTTTAATTATGTGTGTGTGTGTGTGTGTGTTTTAAATGTACATTCCTCGTATGAAACCTATTAGTATACGTAAGTTTTTATTATATTTGAAATACAAAGTTTTTTTTATAAGTTCTGAATGTGGTTTGATGTGGCTATTTGAGATGTGTTTTTAATGTAAATTCCTTGCCTGAGGTCTATCAGCATTTGCATATATTAATAGGAAATGAGAATAAGTTTTTATAATATTTGCTGCATACAATGGGTTTTTAATGTAAATTACCTATATGGAGTCTATCAGTAGTTATATGTATTAGTATATTTAAGTTTTTATAGTATTTGAAATACAAAGTTTTTTATAAGTTCTGAATGTGGTTTGATGTGGCTATTTGAGATGTATTTTTAATGTGAATTCCTTGCCTGAGGTCTATCATCATTTGCATATATTAATAGGAAATACGAAGTTTTTATAAGATTTGCTGCCTACAATGGGTTTTTAATGTAAATTCCCTATATGGAGTCTATCAGTAGTTATACGTTTTCACGGTAATTGAAATATGAAGTGTTATAGATATTTTATATGTATTTGAAAAGTATTTTTAATGAAAATAATTCTCCATACGAGGCCTATCAGTATTTGTATGTTCTTATATGGTGTTTGAAATACGAAGATTTTATAGGTTCAGATGTGTCTAAGTTTTTGAAGTATTTGAAATGTGTTTTGAATGTAAATTCCTTGCCTGAAGTCTATCAACACTTGCACGTTTTAATAATAAACACGAAGTTTTTATAAAATTCTATGAGGATATGCAATGGGGTTTTAAAGTAAATTCTCTGAATGAAGTCTATCAGTATAGTTATAAGTATTTATGGTAATTAAATTGCGAAGTTTTATAGGTTTTTATATGAATTGGAAAGATATGAATGTAAACTCTCAGTACGAGGCCTATAAGTATTTATAAGTTTTTATGGCGTTTGAAACACGAAAATTTTATAGATTCTGTGAGTTTTTAATGTATATTCCTCGATTGAGGTCTATTGTAAAACTTTTATGCTTTTATGGGAATGAGAGGGTTTTCTAAAATACGATGTGTATATACTTACAATGGATTTTAATGTAAATTATATGAAACCTATTGTATTAGTAAGTTTAATTTAGTAAGTATTGTAACTTTTTTAGGTTGACTACTATTGAAATCCCATGAAAACTTTTCAAATTAATAGTTGTAAATAATACTTTTCGATGGGTGCATTGAGAAATCCTTATTAAATTCTTATATAAAACTAAACCCTTCAAATCTTATATATACTAATTATTTCTTATTAAATGTTATAAAATTAATCCCTGGTTTCCTGATGAAACATTATTAGTTTTACTACTATTGGAACCTCATGAACACTTATCAAATTAATAGTTGTAAAATCATTATTAATACTTTTTAATAGATGTCCCTATAAATCCTTATTAAATTCTTATATAAACTAAACTGATATAGACCCCATGAAGTCTTATAAAAATAAGTACAAATATATTCTTATAAAAATGTATAAAATGCCTACTAGGAACTCCTTGGTACATCTTTTCAATTTCATTACTCTCCAGATTCCAAAAAAACTCACAAAAGTATTCGTATTATTCATACTTTTTAACATGCATCCTTACACGTTTCCATTAAATTCTTATATAAACTAAACTGATATATACCCATGAAGTCTTATAAAAATAGTACAAATATATCCTTATAAAAATGTATAAAATGTCTACTCGGCAGAGCTGGGTAAAGTACTCTGATAAAGTGCTTCAAGCACCAAGTACCAAGCACTTAGCCAGAGTGCTTTAAAACATCAAGTACCAAGTACTTTTATTTACAAAAGTACTTCAATTACCAAGTACAGTACTTGAAAAAGTAAAGCACCAAGTACCAAGCCCTCAGAAATATAAATGTCAAGCGGTAATATGAGATTAAAAAACAAAAGCAACATTATTGTCACACCAATCACACCTTTATGATATGACGATCATGAAAAATTCAGGAAAAATAAACGCTCTAAAAGAAAATTATTTATGTATTTGTTAGTAAGTAATGTAGGTAGATAATAATATTAATAATTTACATAGTGTTTAGTTTTTTTTTTGCTGGAATCTGGCATATGACACTATACATTTTTGTCTTGGGGCAAGGTTGACAAACCATTGAAATTACAAAATATCGTATTTTCTCGCATTTTTATGAATATCTCCTGTCGTATTGGTCGTATTGCAAAAATATAAAATGGAGATTGTCCACCACAAAATTTCAAACAGACTTAGATATACAATATGTACAAACTTCAAAAAAAAAGAACAAGCCAATATATAGCTTTTTTAAATAATTTAATATAGCTTTAATAATAATCTATCCATTTACATAAAATTTTGAAGACATACTCTTTATGGATGTTAACCACCACAGAAAATTTCACGACAAATATTTGTTTAAACAGCCAAAAGCCATAAATTATTTACACGTTTGCGGGCTCATAATAATTAAGCCATTTTTTTTTTAATTTAAAGCAAAAAGAATGACAGTATCGGCTTCCAATTAACATAAGATGATATCTATTTTTTAAATTATTTTTTGGACGTACCTACTTTTTAAACATGTTAAAACTTTTAAGTTTTGTAAAAATAATCGCAAAAATACAAGAGCTAAACAAATTAAAAAAAAATAAAATTACCAGACATTGTTAAACATAAAATAATTTCGTTAGAGAGAATTAAACGCACCTTTAAAACCTACAGTTTAAAAAATGTTTCTTCAAATTCAATTATTGCAATATATTAAGGGGAAAAATAAATTAACTGTCTCAAATTATCATCTCATCACTCCTCAATTGTTCTAAAACTTAGACTTAACCTATTCTTTATTTTTTTACAATACACAACAGAAATGATAATCGCAAATTATGGATAACTAAACACTGAACAGTGAATAGAGACGACTTTGTTGTTTTATTAATTAGGTACTGATAATTCATGATGAGACTTGTCTGGAAGGGCCTCGAATGAATTTTAAAAAGAGCTTGCACGTATTTTTGAAATACTTCAAGCACTTCAAAAGGATTTCAATTACTTTCTAAAGTAATTGAAGTACTAAAAAGGACTTCAATTACTTTAAAAGTAATTGAAGCACTTTCGAAAGTAATTGAAGCCCTCTGAAAGGGCTTGGAAGCCCCAAGTACTTAAGCAAAGTAATTCAAATGTCAAGTACCAAGTACTCTCTTTTAAAAGTAATTGAAGCACAGTGCTTGAATCCCTAAAAGTGCTTTAAGTACTACTTCAAAGCACTTCAGCAGAGTACTTTACCCAGCTCTGCTACTCCGGAACTCCTTAGTATATCTTTTCAATTTCATTACTCTCCAAATCCCATAAAAATCCACAACAATATTCGATGTAATATCTTATTAACACTTTTTAATACGTATCCTTATAAATCCTCATTAAATTATTATATAAACTAAACTGATAACAACCCCTCAGATCTTACAAAAACCATATACTAATTGTTTCTTTTAAAAGATTATAGAACTCGTATTTGATTTTACTGATGAAACCTTTTCAGTTTCAACAATATTCAGATCCCATGAGAACTTATCAAATTAAAAGTTGTAATGCCATATAAAAACTGTTTTTAGTATAAACACTTATGGAAACATACCAATAACAACATGGGTATTCCAACTCAATTAAGACTCCTTTAGATACTTATTCATCCCAATATAATTTCTATATGGCAAAGTTAATGTACTGTATAAAACCTCATAAACCAGGTAGGCTCTTATGATTACCCCATAAAAAATTTATAATTATCTATAAGTTTGAAATAGGATTTTTTGACAGGGAAAACACATTTATAAAGAACGATGCTTACTAAGAACACTAAGAATCCCTATTTATTCAAAATTCCAATGAGTTCAGACAAATCCATGATACAAATTCTTTGTATCATGAGGAAAATCCTATGTAATTTAAAATCCCGCGATCACCGCGTGACGTCTTGCGCCAACCGGACCGAATTTGGCGCACTATCTAGCATACCTTTTTTGTATCATGCATGTATATCAATCACTGAGGGCCAGTTTTAGGGCCGGTACTTTCGATCCCGATTAAGCGTTAACGGTGGGTCAAACCAATTCAGTTACCATGGAAACGATTGTACTTTCAATGATTTGGCAGACGGTTAAAGTTTAATCGGGACCGAAAGTAACGGCCCTAAGGGCCGTTACTGATTAAACCGCGGAGTGCGGATTAAACTACGGCCTTGAAAAAGCGTCTGTTTTAGAATGTCGTTAATTTTGTTTTTATACAGTGTGTTTCACTTCTCGTGAAGACATCCCTGTATGTTTTTTATTTGTGGCCGAATTCATTTCAAATTTTTATCAGCCATACAACTCCATAAGAAGACTTTATTCAACACATAAATGCCGCCTAGATCTAAAACGCCGGCCTACTGCGATAAAAAGAAAACAGTAATTTTCGAGAAATCATAGTAGGCTTAGAGATAGATAAAAATTTTATTAATAAAAGTTGTTCAGAATCACTTAATATGCCCCCCCGTAAAATTTTGTGAAAATCGGAATATTTTCAAAAAATAAATTTTTGTTTCACTTCTCGTGAAGACACCCCTGTATCTTTTGTATTTGTGGCCGAATTCATTTCAAATTTTTATCAGCCATACAACTCCATAAGAAGACTTTATTCAACACATAAATGCCGCCTAGATCTAAAACGCCGGCCTACTGCGATAAAAAGAAAACAGTAATTTTCGAGAAATCATAGTAGGCTTAGAGATAGACAAAAATTTTGTTAATAAAAGTTGTTCAGAATCACTTAATATGCCCCCCTGTAAAATTTTGTGAAAATCGGAATATTTTCAAAAAATAAATTTTTGTTTCACTTCTCGTGAAGACACCTCTGTATCTTTTTTATTTGTGACCGAATTCATTTCAAATTTTTATTAGCAATACAACTCTATAAGACGACTTTATTCAACAGATAAATGCCGCCCAGATCTAAAACGCCGGCCTACTGCGAAAAAAAGAAAATAGCAATTTTCGAGAAATCATAGTAGGCTTAGAGAGATAGTCAAAAATTTTGTTAATAAAAGTTGTTCGGAATCGCTTGATATGCCCCCTGTAAAATTTTGTAAAAATCGGAATATTTTCAAAAAAAAAAAAAGTTTCACTTCTCGTGAAGATAAAAATTTGAAATGATTCGGTCACAAATAGAAAAGATACAGGGGTGTCTTCACGAGAAGTGAAACAAATTTTTTTTTGTTGAAAATATTCCGATTTTCACAAAATTTTACAGGGGAGCATATCAAGTGATTCCGAACAACTTTTATTAACAAAATTTTTGACTATCTCTCTAAGCCTACTATGATTTCTCGAAAATTGCTATTTTCTTTTTATCGCAGTAGGCCGGCGTTTTAGATCTAGGCGGCATTTATGTATTGAATAAAGTCGTCTTATGGAGTTATATGGCTGATAAAAATTTGAAATGAATTCGGTCACAAATAAAAAAGATACAGGGGTGTCGTCACGAGAAGTGAAACAAATTTTTTTTTTCTTTTATATTCCGATTTTCACAAAATTTTACAGGGGGGCATACCAAGTGATTCTGAACAACTTCTATTAACAAAATTTTTGTCTATCTCTAAGCCTACTATGATTTCTCGAAAATTGCTATTTTCTTTTTTTCGCAGTAGGCCGGCGTTTTAGATCTGGGCGGCATTTATGTATTTAATAAAGTCGTCTTATAGAGTTGCGTGGCTGATAAAAATTTGAAATGAATTCGGCCACAAATAAAAAAGATACAGGGGTGTCTTCACGAGAAGTGAAACACACTGTATGTAATATGATGGATATAATCGAAATATTTGATTAGTTATTATTTATTTATTATTATTTACTGTCTAATGACGACGAAGAAATTATATTAATGTAATAGAAAGTGTTCGAAGTTCTAAGTTTAAACTGCACAGTTTAATCTAACATTATAATACTGGCCCTCAAAGAGCAATGTTAAAAAAGTGTCTTTTTTGGCCCATCCTTGTTAAAATGTGGAAGCCATCTTTTATTTACTAATTTTGGGGTGCTGAAAACGAATCCGTCACCCGTTTTGGCGAAAAATCTCGGGAACACATTAAAAAGCCACCTTTATTTGGGGGTGACATTGGAATTTTGCAGGAAATTCTCTTAAAATACTAAGTTTTGATAACTAAGTAGAAAAAGAAGTAAAAAAATCAAATTCATCCCTTCAATCCTCCTCGCCATTTTTTCATCATCCCTAAGCAGGTTGTAAGGTACTATAACTACTCCCAAACAGCACAAATACGTCCTATGGACGTCCATAAGTTATCCACAACGGATATAGTGCACATCCAGTGGACATCCGTATTTGGTCCAAAACACATACAATGGACGTCCAGTGGACCATACGTTTGTCACAAATTGGGACGTCCATATATAACACATTTTGTGTCCGGTTGTGGACATTAGGGTGGGCCGAAAAACAAAAATTTGAATTTGAAAATGATATAGTTTATAATTTGTTGCCATGTATCTAAAACCAATTCGGTTAAATTTTTAGCAAAATCGGTTAATATTTAGCCGCGCCCCCATGGCCTTCAAAATGAAGGCCGATTTTTAACATTTTTCAAATTGACGTTTGAAATTTTTTTATGACTCTTTATTAATGTCTAAACGTGTGTGGCAAGAGTTTTCCAAATAAAAAAATTTTCAGTTCCAGGGAATGTTGTACAATTTATGTGTATTTTCATCAAATTTTACTTTTTAGTGAGAAATTTCTAATTTCCATGGAAGTAAAAAAATTTTATTCGGAAAACTCTTGCCACACATGTTTAGACATTAATAGTCTTAAAAAATTTCAAATGTCAATTTGAAAAATGTTAAAAATCGAAAAATCGGCCTTTTCTTTCATTTTCAAGGCCATGGGGCCGCGGCTAAATATTAACCGATTTTACTAAAAATTTTGCCAAATTAGTTTTAGATACATAGCAACAAATTATAAACTGTCATTTGCAAATTCAAATTTTTATGTTTTTTGACCCACCCTAGTGGACATCCACATCCACTCAAAATAGTTTTGTTGATCAGAACTTACTTATTTAGTCAACATCAGCCTTAACAATTAATTTATAGACTTGCGATTGACTATATACATGTTTGCCTTAATGTACACGAAGTATACATATAGTCAACTATTCCACATCTATAAAAACCGCTGCCCAAGGAATCACTACTTCCACATCCAGATTCTCTATCCAAGTCACTCACAACGAAAAAACTTTGTATGTGAAAATAATTGTTTATGGAACTTTAATAATATAATATTTGAAATCCTCTACCCCAAAAACCCATAAAACGATACCCCACATCGGTAGTGGGGTGGGGGTGGTGATAGGGGGGTGGTAGTGGGGGGGTGGATGAAGGAAAAAAATATTTTGAGATTTCTGGTTCCTGTACATGCACTAAATCACATTTTTTTTTTTCATCCCCTTTAATAAGGAGGTGGGGGTGGTAATGGGGGTGGCTAATGCCAAAAATTTTTTTGAGACCTCAGCTTCTCTTGTATATACTAAATACCAATTTCATGGACTCTTACCTGCTTGATTTACCCATTTACCCCAAATTTACCCCAATTTACCCCCCAACCCTTCGACGGTACAAGATGAAAATATAATCTAGTTCTAGATCTCGTTAAAGTACATATGTGTACCAAATTTCAAGTCAATATCTCAAACGGTTCCAAAGTAAACGTGCGCACAAAAAAAAGTTACAGACAGACCGACAGACAGACAGACCGACAGACAGACAGACCGACAGACAGAAATTTTTTTTTCGATCAAACTTAAAATCTCGACGTTTCATGACATTTTAAGCCTATTTGGACAATAAAAATTTTTAAAAATTTTTTTGTCGTTACTATACTTCCACTGGACGTGGAAGTAAAATTAATTGTTAAAGCCAATGCTTACGAAATAAACAACAAAACCCTTTTGATTCACCTCTAAAAATGGATATATCCCATAATATGTGGAGTAGGTAGTTTATTTATTTAAATATAAAATGGCAAAACCAATATTATTTATATGGTGCTTAAGGAGAACTTACTTCAAATTGGCTTTAAATCCGTTGAAACTACTATTTTGAATAATATATAAAAATAAATAGGTAAATGGTTTAATAAATCGTATGCATTTATAAAAACAAACAATTAAAATAACAGCAATACTGTTGATTAGATGTTAGATAATTAAAATATAAAAAAAAATAACTGTTTATTCTAAAATTAAATTATTTATACATCAATTCCATTATGTTATCATAAATATTCTATCCTATTCTATATTTCCTCATGTTTTATCTCTCCTTGGCTCTTCTTAACCAATTTTTTATTACATCCGCAATCCGCAGTTCTTTTTTAGCCAGCGTTATGATATATTTCTGCCGCACCTAAAAATTGTAAATTATGTAGGAAAATCTGCTTAATTTCTGCATGACTAAACTCATGGGCAAAGCTAGATATGTTTTTCAAATAATATCAATTTTCAATTTTTTTTTTTTTTTAGTTAAATGTAATATTATTTTACATGCAGAAACATAAAAGTTATTATTAAGCTACTCCCCTAAATCCTTAAAAAATCATAGCAATTCAAGAGCACTCATACCAAATGGCAGGGCAACACCTGCCGAAACGTGGGATGGCAGTTTCAAAATTATAAAAACTAAGTAGTGCGATTTTCTAAATCTAAAATTTATTTTCTGCAACAGTGTGCCATACAAACTTTTTTGGAGATTTTTATACTGGTTAATTTTCGTTTAAAACATTTTTTTTGAGGGGGGGGGGGGGGGTAGTACGGCTAATTGACAGTGATTTTTCAGGGGTTCATAGTTCATACTCATAACTGAAAGAAACAATTCATGAAAGGTGACTGTAGTAATACTTACATAATAAAAAACCGCTGCCCAAGGAATCACTACTTCCACATCCGGATTTTCTAACCAAGTCACACAACGAAAAAATTTTGTATCTGGAAATAATTGTTTATGGAACTTTAATAATATAATATTTGAAATCCTCTACCCCAAAAACCCATAAAACGATACCCCACATCGGTAGTGGGGTGGGGGTGGTGACAGGAGGTGGGAGTGGGGGGGTGGATAAAGTAAAAAAATATTTTGAGGTTTCTGGTTCTTGTACACACACTAAATCACATTTTTTTTTCATCCCCTTTAATAATGAGGTGAGGGTGGTAATGGGGGTGGCCAATGCCAAAATTTTTTTTGAGACCATAGCTTCTCTTGTCTATACTAAATATCAATTTTATGAACTCTTACCTGCTTGATTTACCTATTTACTCCAAATTTACCCCAATTTACCCCCCAACCCTTCGACGGAACAAGATGAAAATATAATCTAGTTCTAGATTTCGTTAAAGTACATATGTGTACCAAATTTCAAGTCAATATCTCAAACGGTTCCAGAGTAAACGTGCGCACAAAAAAAGTTACAGACCGACAGACACAGAAATTTTTTTTGCTCAAACTTGAAATCTCGACGTTTCATTACATTCTAAGCCTATTTGAACAATAAAAGTTTTTAAAAGTTTTTTTGTCGTTACTATACTTCCACTGGATGTGGAAGTAATTGAATTTGAAGCATCGATGTATCGAATTGTACGTTGTGCTCCCGCCCAGCTGTACAGTCCTTAATCTAAAAATAATTAACAATTAAACATTAAAATCACTATCTAAAAAAACTGAAAAACAATTAAAATAATTAGAGTAAACAAATTAAAATGGTAACTAATTATTTTTTGGAAGAAAGCGAACCAATAATTGGCATTATTAGGGCCGTTACTTTCTGTCAACGTTAAACGTGGTTAAACTTTAACCGTCGGCCAAATCATTGAAAGTACAATTGTTTCCATGGTAACTGAATTGGTTTGACCCACCGTTAACGTTTAATCGGGTTTAATCGGGACAGAAAGTCGGTCGGTCCCGATTAAACCCGATTAAACGTTAACGGTGGGTCAAACCAATTCAGTTACCATGGAAACAATTGTACTTTCAATGATTTAGCCGACGGTTAAAGTTTAACCACGTTTAACGTTGACAGAAAGTAACGGCCCTTAGTTACCTATTTGCTGAGAAAGAGAAACGAAGATTATTTCACCCTGGCAGATATATTGTAGTAGGTAGGACACTCATTACTTTCGCCTAGCAAATTTTATGTGAAAATGAATCATATATTCCTAAAAATATGACCGAAAGTAATGTTTATCATTTCTTGGGCCGGTAAACTCATAACACAATTTTGTAGTTTTTCAGTTTTTTCACAATCTAGACACTTTTGACTGTCATTTGGATACTTTAACGGTACTTTCATTAAACATCAGTTTATGCCAGGTGTTTGTATTTTTTATAAAATTAAAGATCTTTGTTATATTTTTCATTTTTCCATTTTTTGTTTAATGCTAGGTGAAAAACAGTTGTGTCACACATACAGAAAATGCATTAGCAGCTCTTACTTAGCTATCAGCTGCCTTCGCTCACTCGGGTAACTAATATCCGCGGGCTACTAATGGTCATTTTCTGTCCTTGTAACAAAATATACTATAGCAGATAATAAAATAAAAATCTATAATCAGTTTACCATCAAATTTAATAATAGGAAATTTCTTGTAACATAACTTTTTGAAGTTATAGCATACTTTCTTTCAGCGAATGAGCCACATATAAATATGACACATAACTTTATACAAATATAAACAGGTAGGAAGGTTACATAATGTAATAATTTGTTTATAATAAACAATAATAAGTACACAAGATTTATTCATTAGATGCCACTATATGACACTATATTATAATCCGATAATATTAATACATGTTTCTAGTTGAAAGAATAACTTCTAACTGGCCTTTTGTATTTTATATATTATATATATTTCTATATACGTGCTTTATTATATATTTCCCTTATCCCAAGCGTGGGCCGTTCCTAACCATAACATACACATTGCCCGGGTGATGTGACTGGCGCTTTCTCAGCACGTTTATTAGTCCAAGAGGCAGTGAAATTTTTTCGTACTTATTTTCCCAGTCGGTGTATATGAATTAATCTGTTCTCTTAGTGACAAAAAACAAGAATTTTTGAGTCTGGCTAAAATTTTTGGATGGATTCAAAAAATAAAAACACAATGCAAGTCCACTTATTTTCCCAGTCATAAATATTTTACATTTACTAAAGTGGAACATAAAGTTTATGTAAATAGCAGTCTGGCTTATCTCAGATAGCGGAAAGTGAGTCTGGCTGAAAATTTGCGGATTTCAAAATTTGACGAATTTTGCGGATCCGTAACCCTTATTTTGCCAGGCTTGAAATTTAGCACATAAATTGATACAATTCTAAACTGTAATTAAAAATAAGTCTGGCTCATTTAAGAAATTGGCAAATGAGTCTGGCGGCATCTTCAAAATGGGAAAAATAGAACATTTTTGCTCTTATTTTCCCGGATTTGAAAATTTGCCACATGATAGATTATGCTATAATTTCATAGAAAATACACGTCTGGCTGACATTTACAATCACGAAGGCCTTGCCAGACTCACAAGCCAGGTAGTTAAACGAGGAGTGGAATAGCAGCACGTGCGTATTTAGGTAACGACAAAGATTATGAACACCATTTACGCCAACAAACAGATTTGCGTTCTTTTAAAATTACTGGACCCGAGCAAGTTCGACCCTCGGATTTCTCAAAAGAATTGAGAAACATAAATTTCAAAGAGGCTTTGGTGGGTTTTTTGATTAAATTTTGGTCAAGTGATGAGGTAGCATCTATTATTGGTTCAAAAACTGTCTACCTCAATTACGATATGTGCTACAAATATGAAGTAGATGATGGCAAAGTTGTTCGATCAATTTCCGAAGTTTTTACGTGCGACAAACATGAAGAGGCCGACACAAAGATTGTCTATCATGCGTGTAAATCCCATCCAGCAAGTAATGTCTTGATTAGATGTTCCGACACAGATATTCTCATCATCATGCTCGGAAATATGGAACGTCTTGAAGCATCAGTTAAGGTGTGGATGAAGGTTGGGGTGGGTAATGCTCAACGGTACATCAACGTTTCAAAAATATATGAATCCCTGGGAAATACTTTATGCAGTTCACTGCCAGCTTTTCATGCCTTAACTGGGTGCGATTTTAACCCGGCGTTTTTCAGAAAAGGCAAAAAACGGCCATTATCAATATTGGAAGGCTCTGAAGAATACCAGAAATCATTTATTGACTTGGCAAATCTGGCACAATGCGATAGCCAACAAGTATTCAAAATTTTAGAAGAATTAATTTGTCAAATGTACAGCTTGAAAAAAATCACAACTGTTAATGAAGCAAGATTCGCCACGTTTACAAAAGTATACACAGATAGTAATACCGATAAATTCGTCAAACCAATCATCAAAAATTTCGACGGCTCTGCTATACCACCTTGTCAATCTGAATTGCACCAGCAGATTTTAAGGGCTTCGTATATTTCGAACATTTGGAGAAATGCTCATTCCAAATATCCAACGATTCTATCGCCTATTGATAGTGGCTGGGAAGAGGTGGATGGAAAATACAAATTTCGATGGTTTGAAGGTGATCAGCTGCCTACGTTTGTCAATGAAGTCGTCATTCAACCAGATGAAGGTACATATATTTTTTTTTGTTTTAAATATATAGCGTCGATTACACTTTGAAGTAGAATTGAATTTTCTAAATGTATTTATTTATCTCTTTGCAGGTGAAGATGATAGCAACCCTGATTCTGATGCTATGGAAGTTGAAAAGAGTATTGATGATATTGACGACAGATGCGAAAAAGATGATGGTGAGGATAATGAATATTATGAATACAGTGATAGCGATGGCGAAATTGATCAAGAAGAAGACGAAGAATTCATTTAACTTATATTTAATTGTAATAATATTTTTCATTCGCTATTTTTCATTTGGTTATATTTAATCATAATAATATTTTTCATTAAATTATTGATTATTATTTTTGATCAATTATAGTTATTTTTTTCATTAGCCGATGTAAAATAAAGACTTTTTTGTGGCTTTCATTAAAATTCGATTTCATCAATAAATTTTTTCAACCTGCCCCATCATAATTCTACACTCTATACAGTGTATTTGCTTTTTTGTATTCAATTATTTAATGCTGTCATAAAAAAGAACATGTACGTATGACACTAATCACCTGTATAATTGAACGTGCCGAATTCAGCGCGCCTGACGATCATTAGACGAGTCTGGCAAGGCTTTAGGGGTGTTCCACATTAGCCAGATTGTATTTTAAGCTGTTATTATAATATAGGCCATCATCTGATAAATTTTCATGACTGCGAAAATGAGGGAAATTTTTTTGATGAAAACTTTTCAGTTTTTCACCTGCCAGACATATTATCCATACTCACAGATTAGCCAGACTATTTTTTTTACTTAACTTCAGTATACCTCTTTCTACTAGAACTATTTTTATCACTGGGAAAAAAAGGGCAGTGTATTCGTATGTTCTGACGCATTTTCCGCCTCAACCCATCGGAAAACCCCCCCCTAAATATATATGAATTTTTCTTAGAATTACTAACCGAACAATTCTATCCATGTTTGCTGACTGGGAAAATAATTACCGAAAATCGTCACTGCCTCCTGGACTATATGTAAACTTCGCCTTACAGTCGGCCATGCTACCACTTTTCCGTCCCGAAAACCTCATGTAACCTTGCCCTGAAATTAACAAATAAACATACTTACTATTTTACTATTAATAGCAACATGAGAAGAGAGAGAACTAAAGACGATGTGGGCGTTGGCCAGACACCCACTTCATCCGTAGTCCCTCTGCAAGTTTCTTTTGACAAGTTCACCCTCAGTGTTTGCGTCTGGGTGAAATACTACTACTACTACTACTACTACTAAGAATAGTCGTCTTTTACTTAGTAACAGTTTCATTCTCAGCGTTTAACTCTGAGTCCGTACTACTGCTTTCACAAGCAGCCGTAAATGGCTTCATCCGGTCGACCGAACTGATACCTTGATATTTCTTACGTGCACGTCGTTAGTCAGGTAAATCTTCTACTACATACCTGTCGTGGTTGAGTACTTCTTTTATTACGTAGGGGCCGTTATTCTTAGGCACCAATTTGATACTCTTGCCGTCGTTTGCAAGATTTGCCCGTCGTAGAACTACAAGATCTCCCACTTTGTACTCATGGCGTTTCTTTCGTTTCGCACCAAAATAAGTCTTTTGCCTATCTTGAGCCTTCTGGATTCGTTTTCCAGCTTCATCCCTCGTCTTTTGGATATCGCTGTTCACTTGGTCTTCGGCTACAGTCCCACTTAAGAATGAAACGTTCATTCCCCTAAGCTTGTATCCGAATAGGAACTCGTAGGGACTTTTTCCCGTCGCATTATTTACTGAGGAATTTATACTATAGACAATACCCATACAGCACACCAAATAACGATTACGATGTGTTAGCATTGTGGCGATGTATCTAGATGCAGACACAAGGTTACACAATTCTACGATGTAAATGTGCTACGTTTACACATTGTAGGCACACACGTATGCACAAAGGTTAAACGTCCACCTCACAATGTAGTCACAGTATACCATTTACATATACACAAATAATTTGATCCACAGTGTGTTATCGGATGCACAGTGATTGACTTCCTAATGTTTCAGACGAATGACGTCTTATGCTAGACGTTAATTTGACGTCTTTTTCAGGTTATATTTGGTAATCCCCCCACAGGTTTTTAGCAATGGGAACATATAAAACTACATACTAGTTAGTAAGTCTACTTGATAAAAATAAAGTAATTAATGCATAAATACGTTTTGTCCTATATGAATTTATTTGTTAGCCACTCGTATATTTTATTTACATTAACTGTCTAATATTGTTTACCATCACTCCAATTTCTTCTCACAAGGGTTGCCTGCAAATTATAATGTTTATTTAGTTATTATAGTTATTAAGGTACCAAGGGTGTTATAAGGATAATAACGCACCGAGGTCGGCAGTGTACAATCCCGAGGGCCTCTGGCCCGAGGGAGTGTACGTCGACCGAGGGCGTCATTATCCTATAACACCCGTGGTGCCTTCAACGTTTAATGTCCTGCAAGTCTGTTATTTAATTCGAATTTTTTTTTTGACATTTACGATTTATTAATTTGACATCAATTATGTTCAGAACGATTTGATTTAAAAGAGAGCAAAAATCAAAATTGTTTGTAAACGCCGCCGTTGCATAGCAACGCATTTTGTTTGTCAATAACGCTATCATAATTTGCTTGTTTTGGGTTGTATTATAATTTTATAATGCCCTGGGGTATCTCAAAATAGGGTGGTTATTGTAAAATAACAGACTTGTAGGACATTAAATTCATTTTTACTTACCTTTGCCAATTGCGGTGGGTAGGAGTCCAACCTACATGTATCTGTTGTCCGTATTACAGTACTGACGCTTCTACCAACTGAGCTATCGTGGTGACTGTTATTTTGGATGCTAAAAGCAGTATTTATGATGTGTATGAAGTCTTTATTATGTGTGAAATTGAATTTCTAGCCTTATTTAAAATATATGAAAATCTTTCAAGTTCTCTTTTTTTTCTATTTTTTTACGTGTTCCCAAACCTGAATTTTTCGAGTTACTAGTATTTTTATTTATTTATAATTATTAAGAACTTATTTAATTTAATTAAACTGTCACCAGTGTCACCTGAGTTAAGAATTAAAGTTTTAAGTTGAAGTACTTATACAAACCTGGGAAACGTGTTGGAGAAAAAACGGTCAGGTACTTATAATATATCATCTACAACATAAACAGAATATTTAATGTTCTAAAACAGACCTAAAAATACTAAAATTGAAAAGAGGTATATTCGTACATCGGTTTTATAAGCAATTATTACCTTGAAAAAAAAACAACTAAAAGTTTTTTTGCAATTATTTTAGCACAAAAAAAAGACATAGTGAACACAGATCGAACCGCGTACCTCTTGACTCGCCGCTTAATGTTTAACTCACTCAACCACTGACTCCTGTTTGAATATCTGCTTAAAGACTTTATAGTAGAACACGCAACGGCTAGATTTTGCTTTTTAATGCATTTTAATCTAATTTTGTTATTAAAAGAACTCGATATCTTTAAAACTGCCGAATCTTTGCAAACTCTTTCGAATATAAATTATTTTGGATATTGTTAAAAAACAAAAATGCCTACTATATGTGTGGTTATGACCACTCTTATAGAGGAAAGATGACACATGAGATACACATGGCCGGTATGCTCACGCTGACGCTTTGCGCGCGCACACTGTTCCATGCTCGAATAGTCGAATGTAGACACGACAAGACACAACTAAAAAGTGTATATATAGTTATTTGTATCATGTGTATATATCGCACTTTTATGTGGTGTATGCAGTAGGCACAAGTATTATATAAAGCATCACACATACATATGACTTGAACCTTGTAGGCATCTTCTACGGACGTCAAATTTCAACATTCTAATGATCCTTCTTTACGTTTTATAAAAATGTTTAGAATCTTGAGTGCATACGGTATACAATTATTAAACATTGTATCACATAATTCTGTCAATATAAACATAAGTGTATCTCATATGTGTACGTCAGTACTAGTTTAACAATTAGATCCACCTTAATATATTTTGTTTCTCATGTGTATATCTTGTAGAGATGTAATTACAATTGGACGTGCTGTTTGGGTAGAACTTGTCCCATTTCCTCTCGTCCTCGTGTGCGGCTGAAATTGAAGCCAATATGGTCCCATTATACCGTTCTATTTGGCCGTTAGCCCGTGGAGTTGCGGTAACATTGAATTCAACTTTAATACCAAACTCTTTGGTGAATATTCCAAAACTTTTGCTTGTGAAAGAAGACCCCCCTGTCGCAAATAATCCGCCAGGGCACGCCAAATGTCTGGAAAATGTCTTCCAAGAATTGTTTCACTGGCCTGGCCTTGGTGCTTTTCACTGGTTTTACAAACGAAAATTTTGTAAAAGCATCTATTACCATAATTAGATAGGCGTTGCCCCGTGAACTTTTCACAAAGGGTCCCAAGTGATCCAAGTGGATTGTGTCCATCGGAATTATCACCTTCGGGATTGGATGTAGAAAACCTTCTTTCTTTCCACTTGGTGCTTTGTTGTATGCACATGCTAGACGAGCTGAGATATAGCGGCTTACATATTTTCTCATCCTAGGGAACCAATAGGTATTTCCTATATTTGTTAAGGTCCTTTCAACTGCAAAGTGTCCCGCATTATCGTGGTGATACATAGTGACTGCACATCGAGCAGCTTTAGGGACATACCATTTAGTTCAAAATCTTTATGAATTTGCCGTTCCTCGTGATTTTGTGGTTTTCTCGAAAGTATTTCGATCAAATATTTACACCGCTCGTCCTTCATCTGAGTTGCCAACACCCAGTCTTCATCAGTTATGTCTACCTGTAGGATATCGATTTCTCGTGTATCTTTAGCAACTTCGACAGGGTTACGACTCAGTGCGTCAACATGAGCCATTCTCGATCCTGGACGATACTCAACCTCAAAATTAAACTCTTGGGTGATCAGCACCACCTGCCGATTCTAGGAATTAGGTCTCGTTTCGTCATTGCTGTCCTCAGAGCATTACAGTCTGTAACTATCTTGAACTTTAGTCCTAGTAAGTATACGCGAAATCTCTGTAGTAAATTTACCACCGCTAGTGTTTCTAATTCATACGAATGGTATCGCTGCTCCTCTTTTGTGGTTTGTCTGCTATAGTACATAACAGGCCTTAGTCTACCATCACCCTGTTTTTGCAGCAAAATACTGCCGAATCCAAGTTTCGAGGCATCCGTATGCAGTTCTGTATGTAGTTTGGGATCATAGATAGCCAAGACTGGTCGCTCTGTCAACACTTGTTTGAGTTTTTCAAAAGCTATACTCTGCGCTTCTCCCCATTCGAAACTGGCATCCTTCTTCGTTAAGGATGTCAGCGGTCGTGCAACTTGAGCAAAATTCTTCACGTACTTCAGAAAGTAGCTGCACAATCCTACGAACTGTCGGATCTGGTGAGCATTTGTAGGAACAGGAAATCTTTCAACTGCTTTGATTTTCGTAGAGCCCGGTCGAATACGACCAGCGCTAATTTCATGACCAAGGTAGTCTATTTGATTTTGGAAAAACTGACATTTTGCCAGGCGTAATGTAACCCCGACATTTCGAAATTTCTCGAGTACATCTGCAAGGGTTATTAACCCAGATTCAAAACTAGGTGACGGGACAAGTATATCGTCCATATAGGCAAGGGCTGTCGAGAATCTCATCGAACCTAATATCTGGTTTATTGTCCTTTGAAACATCGCTAGAGCGTTTACCAACCCAAATGGCATACGCAAATACTCATACTGCCCGTCTGGCGTAACGAATGCTGTCTTATGCGTTGAGTCTTCTGCCATTTTAATTTGGTGATACCCACTGGCCATGTCAAGCGTAGTAAAATATTTGCACCCTTTCAAGGTGTTCGTCTACGCGTGGTAAGGGAAAACAATCTTTCACAGCCTTTGCATTCATTGCACGATAATCCACACACATCCTTGTTTCGCCGTTCTTTTTCTTGACAAGAATGATGAGACTGGAGTACGGTGATTGAGATTCCCGAATAATTCCAGCCGATGTTAATTCGTTTATTATATCGCGCACCTTCTCCCGTTCGTGAACAGAAAGACGATAAGGTCTATAAGTCACCGGCTTATTTATCATCAGTTAAATTAATAGACATTTGTACATTTTTAACTTTCCCTATTTCATGTATACTTTGAGCAAAACAATCACGATATTTATTGAGTAGCAACAGAAGTTTATTTTTGTCACTATCAGATATATTTTCAGTGACTCGACCCTTCAGATCTTCTACAGAAAATTTTGACAACTTTATTATATCAATTTTTCTTACACTCACCTGTGTATCGTCCTGCACACAAGGGACTCCTCTGGCAATAACTTGGTTTTGCGAAATACAGATGCTGATATATTGAAAATAGGAACTCTTGCATCCGAAGTCGATGTAACACATCTTGGTACTATAGATTCCCTCGTAGATTGCAAAGATTTTCTCAAATCTATAAAGATGTCACCATTGTACTTATCGTCAATCGAGCATTGGACTATGCCAATGTTATTTGCTGGTATTTCGATGTTTTCTTTTGCCAGTAAGGTTATTTTCTTTGGTGGCAAACTATCGAGTTGAGGTATCTCTGCCATTCCAACTTCGAAAAACCTTGCATTACCGTCACGAATAACAGAAACAGCATTAGTTTTGTTTAATATAGACCTTCCAATTAAACCCGGCATGGACTGTAGATGATCTGGGACAATTAAAATAGGCACTTCAGCCTGAAACAGATCGACCTGCATCTGAACGTTGGCGGACCCAAGAACTTTTGATGTGCTCCCGCCATAACCATTTAAACATATGTCACTCTCCGACCATTTTATTCCCATTTTACGAGCGTTGGTCTCTCGTATGAGAATTACCTCACATCCAGAGTCTACAAAGCCTTGAATCTCGTGCCCATTAATTGAACACGTGACCTAATAGCCTGTATTTGTTTCATAAAATAAAGTCTTACGAGATCTGGATTTGTTTTTGAGGCAAGTCTCCGATGAATGACCCAGTTTTTGCAAATTGTACATTCCAGCCGTGGTTTAGTGCATTCTGCTTGGAAATGTCCATATTGTTTACAATTATAGCACTTGCCTCTTTTAACAGTATGTTTTCGATCCAATTTGTCTAAATTTTCCTGCCGTTTTTCCACCTTTCTCACAGAATCTTGTTTAGGAAGACGTTCACGTTCTCTGGAGACTGTCAGTGTTGCCAAATAATCCTTATACATTTCCTCTGGTGTTTGGTACCTACCCACTTTGGCACCTGACTGGATGGCCGCATCCTGAATACCACCCAAGGAACATTTTTAGTTTCTTAAATGTATACAAGGATGCTATAAAACTATTTATAAAATGCCTTGAAAAATCTATTTTGCTGTAACAATATCCTTAATACCATCATAAAGCGACTTGTAGGCTAAAAGGGCCCACCCTTATGAAGGTTGTTAAGGCCTTTTTAAATTCCATCATAAAACTCCTTAGTGAGGCATAGTGCTACTTTTGAAAACCTTGTTTGGGCCGTTTTAAAACCTTTCTTAAAACCTATTTTAAAGCTGTCAGAAGCTTTTCTATTAGCTTCCTGCATTTCTAGAAAACACCTAGAAGGCTACCTTAAAACTGGTTTTTAAAACCATATTAGAACTGAGAAGCTATAAGAATGTCCACGAAGGAATCCAAATAATTTTATTATTGCATTTATTTTTTCTAAACTGATTTAAGCAAATACACCATCAGACTTATTGAAGATAAAATGGAATTTGAAATGTATAAAGCGTAGAGCACTATAACTTCTCTAAGGCCAATTTAAAAGGTAATAAAAAGCCATCAGGTATGACAAAAAAATTAAAACCAACGGCAGTTTATCGTTAAAACTACATAAGAAAGGCCCAAAAAACAAGAGCCCCTCAGAAATAATAATGATTTTAATATCCATACAAAATTTGCATAGACAGTCGTTTCTTGTAATTCTATACCTTAATTTGCTAACAAAAAAGTGATAGTTATTGATAATTATAATTGTGAGATTGACCTTGAATATTTTTATCAAAAGGGATAAGATAGAGTGGAAGGTTCCATATGGCCACAATATATTTTTCCGTACAAGGTTTTCCTGCGCCACCTGGGCGAGTCCTAGGCAGCATGAAATCCCCCCACTACCACCCATAGCGGGAAACTGAAACTCAAGGTCCTCAATCCATGCACCCTACGCGGGTCGGGCTCGTAAAGGAACTTTCAGCCTTCAATTTTTAGCGGGAAATTTAAATTCGGAAGTACCGAGCCGGCGCCCTCTGCAGGTCAGATGCGTAACTAAATCCCCCACTGCCCACTACCGCCATTACCGGGAAATTTAAACTCTCGAGGCACCGCACTCGTGCCATTGCATTTCTTAAAAATTAAGGAAAAAAGAAGCGATAAACGTGAAAAAAATTACTTTATTTTAAGAAATAGCCATTGCACCCTTAACAAAACAAATATTACTAGTAATAAGTGAATGTAAATAGTATAATTAATTTATAAAATATTCTACAAATGACACTGTATAATAACTTATAACTGGAAATTTGTATAACACGGAGGGTAGCAAGCTGGTAGCATATTTTCATAACAATTTCAAATCAAACTGGCATCTGGGATCTTACTCACATTTCCCAGATAGCACAGAGACGTCTTTAAGAAATCTTAAAGACGTCTTCCTCAGACATTCACGATGTCTTAAAGACGTCCGTGTACGCCTTACATACGTCTGGAAGACGTCTTATTTAGGCCTTATGTTACAAATCGCGACGTCTTACAGACGTCTTTTCAAGGTTCATTGTTGGTCTAAAACAGACCTAAAATTGAAAAAAAATACATTTGCATATTGGTTTTATAAGCAACCTTTATAAAAACCAACTAAAACTTTTTTGGAATTATTTTGACGAAAAAAAAAACGGAATCAGTAGGGATCGAACCGTAGACCTATTGACTCGTAAGTGAACACTTTAACTCCGCGGCCACTGAGCGGTTGTAATTTGTTCTCTTAAAGACTCTATAGTTAGCAAATGCAACGACTAGATTTTGCTGGACAATTCGGCTGTTATTTATTATGTTATCATTAATCTTTCACTTATATTTAATAATGTCATTAATAATTTATAAAAAAAGATTAAAATTAAATGATTAATGACAAATTACTACAAATACACAAACAAAATATACTGCACATGTTACAGAAATATCTGTCAAATATAAAGGAAAACATCGTAAAATTGAAAAAACAGTTTTGTTAACATTTTTTTGCTTCTATTGGGCAATACTAACATTGACATCGTAATTACGACGTCTTTAAAACGTCTTTAAGATGTAGAAATCAGACATCTTAAAGACGTCTAAGGAAAGACGTCTTCAAGACATCTTTATAAGGAATAAGACGTTCAGACCTAAATAAGACTTAATATGGACGTCTTAAAGACGTCTTGTGCTGTCTCGGTCGGGTTCCTTAGGGACCATAAAAAACCCATGCTCTTTATTTTTATCGTTTCTTCTACGGCAGTTTGGAAAATTGCAGGCCACAACCATTATATACTTTATAACTATAATCAAAACTATAATTTTTTTACACATATAATACTCATTTGCTTTTTCTACGTGTGACATTTTATTATAATCACCATTGATTACCATTGCATGATTGTAAGGTTAGGTGCGTTTTTTTGTCCACGACCGGTAGCGTTAGAAATTCCAGAATGATATTCACCAATAAAACGACAAAACTGAAATTCCCAGGTGGGAGGTGACAAATTTCTTAGGATTCTTAAATAACGAATAATGGCATCGACATTCATGTGTATGGAATCAGAATGGCGAGCAAAAAACGACAAGATTTGATATTCCGGTGTCAGAATTGTAGCAAAAAAACGCACCTGTTGATTACAGTGTTACGTTCACATGGGAACTTTACATATTTTTATGAAATTCCTGTATAACACATCTAAAGAACAAGAAACACTGTACAAGTAGTCACCATATCAGAGTTGTTTAGGCCCAGACATACTATTATCATGTACAATATGTTTAGGTTTAAGATCAATACCCTTTTTTATACTTTAATTTAAGCATAATTTGTTATCTATGTTAGCAGTTTTTGTCAACGACGCATTAATAATGGGGCTTGATATATATATTTCTACAAATAACGCGAAACCATCAATCACATTTAAATATGACTTTGCCAATTGAGTCTATCTTACACACATTACAGTGGGTAGTATAGTGGGTTGCATAGGAGTATGTCTACCCTAAATTTGCAAATCTAGTTATTTGATATCTAGAAGTTTCTGATTTATTATAATATGGCAGCATTAGTCTAATTGGAGGGGATCATACCTTATTTATTGTCACGGAGAGAGATTTAGTTTTAATTTCCAGTTCTGTGGCAGTTCAATCAGTTTCTCCTAAGTCACGATAATTAATTGAGCAAACACTTTGCTCCCTTTTGATATTGTCGGGTTTTACTTTAGTGAAAATAACAGGAAAAGGAGTTTTGCTGCCTTATTTATTCTTATTTAAATTTAATTGATTTTATTCAATTTTATAAATTATTTGTGGACACCACGTGGGTTAGTAGATTAACCTAGCCAAATCATCTGGAATCCACACGAACACGTTTCCGTGTAAGCAGATGAATATTCAATAAAATATGGAAATCACTTTGGTCCAGTTCAGTTTGCCAGGATAAATAAAAGTCTTATACAACTCATAACAATAGTCCATTAAGTATAGCCAATTTTGAGGTCAAGTCAAGTTTAGTTTAGTCAATACAGCAAAACACCAACGTATTCGAACAGGTGTCCAAGAGATCATAGCACAGAGCCGCCCGAGTTAATGAGGTCGCTGACAAAGATTGCCGGAGTTCATCGGAATCCATTTTGTAACGTCCATTCTTCCTGGGACCGGTGAGAAAGTGTTAAATTGTGATTTTCTCTAGTTAAGTTGTGTATCTTTATTGCATAAAGACATTTCATTTTCATCGATAAATATTTTTTTATATGAAGTCATTAATTGCTTATCAATTTTTTGTAACCTAAAAATTCAGTATTTCATTGCATTTGATTATTATTTTAAGATTTCAATAACGTCAGTATTATTTATATTGAACTAGTCTTAGTAATAATTCACGAAATTGAATTTTTTATACTATAAGATTTTTGATAATTTTATTTTGACTATAACCATTTGATTTGTCTGAAACATAAAATTTTTGTCATCTTTGAGAATTCGCTTAAAAATAAATTGTGATTTTTTTTATCTAAAACGCATCTTCTCATTTTATTTGTTTGTGTCTGTCTCTTAAGCGATCTAATCATTCCACAGCGGTTGGTTTTATCACTCACAGGGTAGCTTAAAAAGCTCATACTTTTCTGTGGATGGCGCCCCTTTTAACATCTTAAATAAAAAAAAACTACCCCTGAGTGATAAGACAGACTGGTTTGGTATAAATATCGTGAAGATATTAATTTGCACTCTAACTCACCTAAAAGACATACAAAAAGAAACGAATCCACGATCCAGCCACGCAATAATCAGCTAACCGGTTCCTCTTGCCCTTGCGTTTTACCTAAATTTTATTTGAATTTTACCTTCACCGGTACTTCCAAGTTTAATTTTTGCAAAGTAAAAGGGTAATGAAACAATGGCCGCCCAAGGGCGTGGGGCCGATTTGTAGTTTGTTTTAATAGAGTCTTTAGCCCGTGGCACCACCATTAATATCGGTGACCATAGTAAAGTTGGTTTAGTAAAAATTTTAGTTTTAGTCTAGTTGAGTTAAGTAAGATTTTCTTTTAAGTGAGTACAGAGGTAAATTTTCGAGTTTTCACGATATTAAGCATAACCCAGTTTGGTCGCGGAAGAGACAGAAATTTAGGTTTGGTATTTGAAAAATATTATTTGTGCAATATAATTTTATGTCTGGAAGATTTGCTGAAGTGTTGAATAATTTTATGATAATTTATTTTTTCTATAAAATGGTACATACAACGTACAATTTATAAATATAAAATTACATATTTTATATATTATTTGTGGGACTATGAATTTGTATATGACGGCGTAAAAACAAGGAATGTTTTACAAGTTTTTATTTATCCGTAAAAAAAAACTTTATCACATTTAAGGAATTTAATTTCCATGATAAAGATTAAGTTCAGTACAGTTGTGTTGGGTTTAGAATTGCCAATTAGATTAAAATATATCTAGGCAATTAAAATTAAAATTCGCTATTTTTAAAGAATTATTAATTCTGCGTATTTTAATATTTGGTTCAGTCAGGTATTGTCTACTCGATTTTAAATCAGTGGCAATCACACATTAAAATAAGCGAAGTTTTTATTTGCCGTTGCTTATTTTAATAATAATTTCTCTGCTACAAAATTATTTAGTTTAGTGAGTCAGCGATTGTGCACAAGTACAATCTTTATCTCAATTTAGTTCAGTTCAGACTTTTTACGCTAATCAAGAGAATATTCTTTACTTGAAAATCAGATTTCAGTTAGGTATTATTTTAATACCACTTATAGTACGTTTTTCTTGTAGGGACATATACAGATATTGAGTTTATTTTAAATTATTCTTGAGTTTGTTTAGTTTGTTTGAGTAATTATAGTAGACAAGATGGATGCTCCACTTGTCATGAATCCTTCATATTTAACAGAGGCTGAGTTAGACTATGAACTTAGAATCAGAGGTGTAATTAGTACTCGTAGGAAATTACAAGACAAGAAATTAGCGCTAAAAAGATTTTTAGAAAAGTCGAGTGGGGATATAAAGAAGTTAAAAGATCCAGATTTTGAGCTGGACACAGAAAAAAATGTAATTGATTCAACTCTTATAGAACTCGAATCGATGATTCTAGATTTTTCAGCGACAGTAATTGATACTATGTACTTAGTTATATCTTCGCGTTTAGTTTCTTTGACATACAGGGTGGATCGATTTAAGGTTCCTGATGAACCACAGGAAATCAAAACTTTGTATACAGAATTTAAACAGGATAGTCAGATCGCGTGTTTGGAACTTGAGGCTAAACTGGCTAATAACGTTGTTAAAATAGTAGATTTAGACAATAGTGATATAGTCTTACCCTCAACCTCTGGTAATAAAAAGTCAATACCAGTATATAAATGGAATATAAAATATGACGGCCGAACTAGTGTAAAAGCTTTCATAGAGAGAGTTGTAGAGTTGTCAAAAGCTCGTAACGTAAGTTTTAGAGAACTTTGTGAGTCTGCAATAGACTTATTCGAAGGTCATGCTTTAATTTGGTACAGATCTGTTAGAGATAAGGTCACTTCTTGGGATCAGTTAGTTAGCGAGTTGCACAGTACTTTCTTACCTTTAGAGTATAATGAAACTTTATTAGATGAGATTAAATCACGTAAGCAGGGGCGTAATGAGAAAGTAACTATATATGTTGCCACCATGCAAAACTTATTTAATAGATTAGTATCACCTGTTAGCGAGGCTGAACAGCTGAGAATTATTAGAAAAAATATTCTACCAGTTTATGTTGAGCGGTTGGCTTTGGTTGATATTAGGGATATTTGTGAACTAGTAACATTTTGCAGGAAAATCGACGATGCCTTGCAGGCTAAAAATAAATATTCGCCTCCAAGTGCAACAAACGCATTAGAGTCAGATTTAGCTTATGTTGAGAGTTCAGAACCGTCATCTTCGAAAAGGCAACATAAAGTTGTAAGAAGGAAATGTAAAACTTTTTCTAGTAAAAACTTAGCTTCAGTAAATAAAGTAACGCAGGCAACACCTAGAGCCCAAGAAAGTAAAGTTTCAAGTATAGGTCCGTGTTACAACTGTAAAAAACTTGGACACGAATTTATGCAGTGCAAAGAGCCTAGAAAAAGGTTCTGTTTTAAGTGCGGTAAGCCAGACTGTATCGTTAAAACATGTACTGTATGTAATGAGGTTAGGTTGGTTCCAAAAAACCAATAAGGAGGTCTGTCGTCTCAGGCCGACGTCAGATGACTCCTCGCACAGGCCGTATATTTTATAATTCACGATTAAGTCAAGGAAAGAATATTCCCAAGTCTAGTAGTAGTAATTCTCTCAATATAGTTAGGCCAAAAACGGATTTATCCGATTGGGACACTTGGAAAATAACAGTCAAAAACTTTTTAAAGTCTAGTAAGTCAGTTTTGTCACCAGTTTTCCTAGAAAGGCGCTATGACAATAGGCCCTTTATTTCAGTAACTTTGTTTGATGAGGAGGTAATATCATTGGTTGATAGTGGCGCAAATATCACATGTTTAGGTTTGTTGTCCTTAAGTTTATTGGACAAATATGAAATTAAACTTGACAAAAGTTTAAATAAAGTAGTCAAAACAGCAGACGGAAAAGCCCAGGGCATTACAGGGGTTTGCCAACTCCCAATATGCATTGACGGCATTTGCAAATTAGTTGATGTTCATGTAGTACCGTCGCTACGCTGTAGTTTGATATTAGGTAGTGATTTTTGCAAACTATTTTCTTTAACACTTAACTTTCAAGATAACACCTGGAACGTTTTTAGTGACGTCCACGATATTTTAATCAATGTAATTACCGAACCACCCGAACAAAGTGAGTCAAGTTCAGAGGTCAAGATTAAGTTTACTAAGACCCAAAATAAAGAATTAAATGAGACAGTAGATCTTTTTAAATCCTTATCTAAAGATAAACTTGGGCGAACACATTTAATGCAGGCACACATCGAGACCGGTGATGCTTTGCCGTTTAAAAAGCGACAATATAGATTATCCCCCTACATGCAGCAGCACCTTAATGTAGAGTTGGACAAAATGTTACAGCAGGACGTAATAGAACCTTCTTTTAGTCCCTGGAACAGTCCGGTATTATTAGTTAAAAAGGGTAGTGGGGAATGGCGTTTTTGCTTTGATGGTAGGGCGTTAAACGAAGTCACGAAAAAAGATTCATATCCGTTGCCTCTAGTCGACGACATATTAAAAATGTTAAGTAATGCAAAGTTTATCTCTAGTGTGGACCTTAAGTCAGCTTTTTGGCAACTACCGCTAGATAACTCTAGCAAAGAGAAAACAGCTTTTTCCGTTCCGGGGAGAGGTCTGTTCCAATTTAAAGTTTTACCTTTTGGGCTGGCCAACTCGGCGCAGATTACCCAACGTTTAATGGACAGAATCTTCACCCCAGAACTTCAGCCTAAAGTTTTTGTATATCTAGATGACATAATTATAACTTCAAGTTCTTTTGATGAACACATAGCTTTGCTAAAAGAAGTTTATAAACGATTGTCACAAGCCAATCTGACTGTTAATTTCCAAAAGTGTAAGTTTTTCAGAGAATCTCTGAATTATTTAGGTTTTGTGGTGGATGCGCAGGGTTTGAGAACCTCTAGCGAGAAAATCAAAGCTATGTTGGATTATCCGAGACCGGAAACAACAACACAAATTAGGCGTTTTGTAGGCATGTGTTCGTGGTATCGACGTTTCATTCCACATTTTAGTACCTTGATAAGTTTGCTTAACGATCTGCTTAAGGGACGGAAAAAGAAACAGTCGACACCATGGAACGACAAAGCCGAGTTAGCTTTTAGGGAAATTAAACAAAGGTTAATTTCTGCTCCTATACTTGCGTCACCTGATTTTTCACAAGAATTTTGCATTCAGTCTGATAGTAGTGCGTTTGGCGTGGGCTCTGTGCTTACCCAAACAATACAGGGTGTTGAGAAAGTAATAGCTTACGCGAGTAGAAGTTTGTCGAGGGCCGAACGTAATTACTCAACATGTGAGAGAGAAATTTTGGGGGTATTACATGGAGTAGAGACTTTCGCCGGTTATGTACAGGGTGTTCATTTTAAGGTCATCACTGACCATTCGAGTTTAAGATATTTGAGTAAACTGTCGAATCCGACCGGGCGTTTGTCTCGATGGGCACTTAGACTCTCCATGTATGACTTTGAAATAATTCACAGAAAGGGTACTCTACACGTAGTCCCTGATGCTTTATCGCGGTCAGTACCAGTAGCAGAAATTGATACTTTGGGTATTTCGCTGGATAACCTCGAACCTTGGTATCTTAAGATGAGAGAGAGAATTACCAAAAATCCACATAAGTATCTTCAGTGGATGGTCAAAGATGGGTATCTTTTCAAACATACCAAGCATAAAATAGTTTTGCGTACAAACATTTCAGAATGGAAATTAGTAGTTCCCCTCGCAGAAAGGCATAAAGTTATAGTGGATTGCCACGAGAATGTAAATTCTGGGCATTTAGGCTACTATAAAACGCTACACAAAGTAGCCGAAGATTTTTATTGGCCTAAGATGCGAAAGGACATACTAACATTAGTTCGAAAATGTGAAATATGTAGTAGAGAAAAGTCTCTGAATTCTCAGAGGTTTGGGCAAATGGGCGCAGAAAAGAAAGCTTCTTTTCCCTTTCAGTTTGTAGCGTACGATACTATGGGACCTTTTCCCAGAAGTACGAAGGGCAATAGGTTTTTATTAGTAGCAGTAGATTTTTTCCTCTAAGTTTGTGCTAATGAAACCCGCGCGTGAAGCCACTTCAAAGGCTATCACGACTTTCCTTGAACAAGTATTTTTAACTTATGGTACACCACAAGTTTTGTTGCTTGATAATGCAACAGCGCACACCAGCAACATGTTCAATAGTTTTGTTAAGAAATTTAAAATTCCTAAGTTGTGGTACAGCTGTTTTTATCATGCACAAATCAACCACGTAGAGAGGACAAACCGCACGATTGGCACTATGATCAGATGTTATCTCAAAGGCTCACATAAGAAATGGGACGAAAATATTGTAAATATTCAGTCTGCAATTAATTCAGCCGTACACGAGGTGACCGGATTCACCCCGGCATTCCTAAATTTTGGGCGAAAGCCGCCTGTGACGGGTGATTATTATGACAACGTCGACGTTTCGGACTTGAGTGACCTTGGGGAAAACAGAAGATCATATGCCAATGAAATGGATAAACTACCTGAATTGTATCGTGATGTTCAAGTTAAGTTAAATACTGCGTATCAAAAGAGTGCCAAATATTATAACTTAAGAAAACGAGACAAAGTTTTCAAAGTTGGGGAAAAAGTCTGGCTCAGGAATATTGTGAAAAGTAACGCCGCAGAATTCTTTTCTGCTAAATTAGCTAGTCGTTATGTACCATGCATTGTCAAGAAAGTATTGTCTAATGTTGCATATGAGCTGAACCACCTAGACGGAACTCCAGCTGGTACGTGGCATGTGTCGAAGCTCAAGCCATATTTGGGCTCGAACGCCAGCTTGCACGAGGTCTAGAACAATAAGCTCTGACATGCGTTTAGTACTCTTTAATTTTTGTATGCAGTGCAAGTCTCTAGAGATTAATTTTTTCAGTATAGTTTAGGTCAACCTAGTCCCTTATTACGTATTTTCTTTGTACAGTTAGGTTAGTTCGCCCAAACAATATAGTTTAGTCAGGTTTAGTTTAGTCTGCCCACAAAGTTTGTTTTTACGATAGAGTAAACAAACAATTTTCCAGTTAGATTTGGTTTGTTTTATCATACGTGAGAGTAGATAAACAAATTTCAGTTAGGTCAGGTCAGGTCAAGTATGCTTTGGGACGCCAGGCATAAAAATATGCGTTGGGACGCCAAGCATATAATGTTCCAATGTTCTCCCTTCTAGAGAACGGAACATAATAAGTTTATTCTGAGGGCACAGTTTAAATTTAGTTTAGTTCGAGCTCAGTCTCGACAGTTTAGTTGGGTTTGGTTTGTTTAATCATACGGCAGAGTAGGTAAACAAAAATTTTGGTTCAGTTTGGTTAGGGACGCCTAATAAAAAAAATAATAAAATGCATTCCAAAAATTTCCTTTGACAGGAAATGGAATAAATAAATTCATTTTCGCGAGCACGAAAGTAAATTTAATTTAGAACGAGGCTAATCTCGTTGGTTTAGTTCAGTTTAGTATGGGCGCCGTCTCGACGCCTAGCTCGAGCGACGTCTCAAATTTCAGTCAGGTCAAGTTAGTTAGGGTTATGTCTGAGTATTTACTCGACTTTCAACCCAAGTCTAGTTTGCGGTTTATTTGAAAAATTTATAGATTTTTCAGACCGCGCTTTCAGTTCAGTTTAGTGAGGGTACCTTTGTACCAATTTAACACTTCGTGTTAACGAGAAGTTTGACTTGCAACCAATTTTCTCACCCGCGAATCTTTAATGGTTCTAGAACCTCAAATTTTTTGTAGGTTTATTTTGGCTTAGTTAGGTATAGTCAGGTTAGTCATATTGAGATAAGTTGTGATGGAGCGTCGCCGTATTCAAGGAATATTTGGACGCTGCCACAATAGTTAGTTAAGTTTAGTAAAGTACTCTAATAGTACTGTTACTTATTTTCAGTTAGGTTTAGCTTTACGGTTAGGTTTTAGGTTTAATTCGAGTGCGCGCTCATTTAGCTTTAGTAACGTTTAGGTTTAGTTCTTACAGTTCAGTTTTTGAGTCAAGCACTCAATAGTGCATAACACCGCACAAAAACTTAGCGACTTAAATTTTTTTATACTGTATGCATCTAATGTGATACTTCTTGACAAGTGCAAGGATTTTAAATACTTTTTTTATTTTTGTCGCTGAGAATATAATAGGGTGGTAGGGTGGAGGTTCTATAAATAGGGCCACATATAATGCGTAATTTCTAACTAGGCCGCATTAAAAAGCGATACACAACACCAAACATCAGCTTTAATAATCGTCAAACTTTTGGGTTTAGGTGACTTATCACTCTCGATTAATTTCGCGTGAAGTCACACGTACAGACAGACATAGTTCTGCCTTGCGTTCTTTTAGTTTAGTTTAGTTCGGTTTCGCAACTTGATGTGTATGGATTGGTGCATATCCATCTACACTATTGTAAATATTTTATTTAAAATTTTATTTGCGAAATTTCGGGTTTGACGATGTTAAGAATTTTTAGATTAATCACAATTTTATTTAACTTAGAGGATTTGAGCGAATACAATTAATTTCTTTTCACTTTTCATCAAATGGACAATAGTCCGGGCACTTATTGCGAAATATTTTTGAATACGCAGTTGAGATTTCTTTCTTGTAGTGGTATAGTTTAGTTCGTGGTGGTTTTTAAGCATTTATGCGTAGTTGAAAAATTTATTTTACACGTGGTAGGTTGTATGGCTCTAGTCTATGGGCATACAAATTAGTTTACAAATTTTTTTTTGAAAATTTGAACTTTGTGAGTTAGTCACCATTTAATTTGGGACTTGTATTAAATAATTTTTAAAATTATTTAGGTTCAGTTTAGACCACGTATACGGGGTGTTTACCACTTTAGTCATTTTGGTTCAGTCATTTTGGGACTGCAAGAAAATAAATCTCACACATTCAGAATATTTTGACTTTCAGTTTAGTACAGTTCATTTTTTTAGTACAGTTCATTTTTAGTACAGTTTGCCTTTAGTATAGTTTGATTTTGGTACAGTTTAGTTAGTTTGGTCAACTTAGAAAATTTTTCTTCTGGTAACAACTGATAGAAATATTTCAGCAAGCTAAAATATTTCTTCCGGAGGAGAAGGGTGTGTTACGTTCACATGGGAACTTTACATATTTTTATGAAATTCCTGTATAACACATCTAAAGAACAAGAAACACTGTACAAGTAGTCACCATATCAGAGTTGTTTAGGCCCAGACATACTATTATCATGTACAATATGTTTAGGTTTAAGATCAATACCCTTTTTTATACTTTAATTTAAGCATAATTTGTTATCTATGTTAGCAGTTTTTGTCAACGACGCATTAATAATGGGGCTTGATATATAAATTTCTACAAATAACGCGAAACCATCAATCACATTTAAATATGACTTTGCCAATTGAGTCTATCTTACACACATTACAGTGGGTAGTATAGTTGGTTGCATAGGAGTATGTCTACCCTAAATTTGCAAATCTAGTTATTTGATATCTAGAAGTTTCTGATTTATTATAATATGGCAGCATTAGTCTAATTGGAGGGGATCATACCTTATTTATTGTCACGGAGAGAGATTTAGTTTTAATTTCCAGTTCTGTGGCAGTTCAATCAGTTTCTCCTAAGTCACGATAATTAATTGAGCAAACACTTTGCTCCCTTTTGATATTGTCGGGTTTTACTTTAGTGAAAATAACAGGAAAAGGAGTTTTGCTGCCTTATTTATTCTTATTTAAATTTAATTGGTTTTATTCAATTTTATAAATTATTTGTGGACACCACGTGGGTTAGTAGATTAACCTAGCCAAATCATCTGGAATCCACACGAACACGTTTCCGTGTAAGCAGATGAATATTCAATAAAATATGGAAATCACTTTGGTCCAGTTCAGTTTGCCAGGATAAATAAAAGTCTTATACAACTCATAACAATAGTCCATTAAGTATAGCCAATTTTGAGGTCAAGTCAAGTTTAGTTTAGTCAATACAGCAAAACACCAACGTATTCGAACAGGTGTCCAAGAGATCATAGCACAGAGCCGCCCGAGTTAATGAGGTCGCTGACAAAGATTGCCGGAGTTCATCGGAATCCATTTTGTAACGTCCATTCTTCCTGGGACCGGTGAGAAAGTGTTAAATTGTGATTTTCTCTAGTTAAGTTGTGTATCTTTATTGCATAAAGACATTTCATTTTCATCGATAAATATTTTTTTATATGAAGTCATTAATTGCTTATCAATTTTTTGTAACCTAAAAATTCAGTATTTCATTGCATTTGATTATTATTTTAAGATTTCAATAACGTCAGTATTATTTATATTGAACTAGTCTTAGTAATAATTCACGAAATTGAATTTTTTATACTATAAGATTTTTGATAATTTTATTTTGACTATAACCATTTGATTTGTCTGAAACATAAAATTTTTGTCATCTTTGAGAATTCGCTTAAAAATAAATTGTGATTTTTTTTATCTAAAACGCATCTTCTCATTTTATTTGTTTGTGTCTGTCTCTTGAGCGATCTAATCATTCCACAGCGGTTGGTTTTATCACTCACAGGGTAGCTTAAAAAGCTCATACTTTTCTGTGGATGGCGCCCCTTTTAACATCTTAAATAAAAAAAAACTACCCCTGAGTGATAAGACAGACTGGTTTGGTATAAATATCGTGAAGATATTAATTTGCACTCTAACTCACCTAAAAGACATACAAAAAGAAACGAATCCACGATCCAGCCACGCAATAATCAGCTAACCGGTTCCTCTTGCCCTTGCGTTTTGCCTAAATTTTATTTGAATTTTACCTTCACCGGTACTTCCAAGTTTAATTTTTGCAAAGTAAAAGGGTAATGAAACAACAGACGCGATATTGCTCGATGCAATAGTATAGACGACAATCTCTTTCATTGATGCCGATGCCTGTAAATATGAAGTTGCTGCCTAGAACTCGATAGATGGCTTGTGTACGCGAGCCTTCCATTCTATCTTATCCTTTTTGATTTTCATATAACAAGAAAAACATGCCCGGCCAACTGTCATTTTACAGTCCTCTCCAGTGTTGCCAGGTCTAGTGAAATTTCAGTAGATCTGATGATTTTTTTAAAATCTAGTGATTTACTGAAAAATTTTATGAAAATGCCCATTTTTAATGATTTTTGAATCATCCAATTCATTGCCCTCTACTGGTAGGTAGGCAAACATTACATTCGAGTTGCGATCCATTTAATACAGAACTGTTCACGTTAATCGCTACCACGGTCAGTAAACTCTACGGTTACCTCGATCAGCAGCTCTTAGAAGGGAGAGACGCGCGGAGCGGGGAATCGAATGAAAGAGACAGACATATCTGATTTCCATGCAAAAGACAGACAAAGATGCCTGTAGTATCTACAGCTGACGTAGGCTGTAGACCCTAACAGAATATCTTTCATTCGATTCCCCGCTCCGCGCGTCTCTTTCGTCTAAAAGCTGCTAATTGAGGTAACCGTATAGTTTATTGACCGTGAATCGCTACAATCGAATAGCCTGGGCTGGTTGCCCTCTAGCGTCTCGTAGACAAACAGTACTTTCTAGTTACAAACCATTTAATACAATACAGAGTACGAAGTCTGGCAACGAAATAATCAGATAGAGGACGTTCAAAGCTATGCTGTGCTCAGAGAGCTCAAGAAAATTACGTGTCCTACAGACACTGCAACTTTTGAAAATTAAAGATGAGAGTTTTAATTTCAAATCTAGTGAAATTTTAGTAAGATTTAGTAACTTTTTAAAGCGTCGTCTGATAACTTTTATAATTTTGATCTGGCAACACTGGTCCTCTCATTAAACTATATATTCTAATAATGGTAATGTCCTAGAACATTTACTCTTTTAGTCTTTTTGTATACTATCACAAATAATCCCTTCCTTACAAAAATGCAAAAGCACTTGGCGAAGATCACATGGACTTGATAAAAGCTGTAATAAAACGTTTGGAACTTAACTTAACCTCAAAGTAATTTGTATGTGTGTGTATTTTAACAGTCCTTTTAAAATGGCCACTCTTTTTTTTTCTTCCACCTTTCCAAAAAAGACTTAATTACACATCAGTAAGTCGTAAAATGCTTTTAATTAACACACACACACACATGCATCAACGACACTTCAGGCAGACATATTGTTTATTATTTTTATAATAAATGTTTTATTGAGGTTTTGGAAAGTGTTTTATGGAATTAAAATTTGCCTTTTAGATTTATAAAGGCCTTTTTTCTTCATAACGGTTTCATCACAACATTTATCAAGGATGTTTTAAGAGTCTAATTTTGTAATGGCCTTTAATAAGTATTAATAGAGGCATTGAAAATGTCTAGTTTTAAAAAGGATTTAAAATGCATTTACTGCAAATATGTTAAAACCATAAAGAATAATTTAGCCTCTTTAAATCTAAATGGAATTTAAGACGTTCATAAAACTAATTAACTTTATGGAGAGTTTTATGTAGGTTATGATAAATCCATTACAAATACATATTATCCAGAAGCAAATTAGCTTTATAATTAGGTCTTACAGAATGCTTTAAAACTTACTATTAAGGGCAAGTATACTTGAAGCCTAAAAGGCCTTAACTACAACAATAAAACACATGACTATTTCCTAACCCCGACAAACTTTTCTTAAAACCTCCTCAAGTCTAAATGACTTTTAAATTGTTCCTTGGGCATCTATCAGCATAGCTACAGCATTCTTTCCTGTTATTTCACATTGACGAAGCAGTTGCATCTTGCCAAAATAGTATTCAGTCCAGCTTTCATCAGAAAACTTAACACGGCGAATGAGTTTCCTTATGGCCGTAGGGAAATCGTAGTGATCGGGAAACGCCTCAATGAGTAACTGTTTCCACTCGTCCCAAGTGTGTTTATAACTATCCGAATTGTTGTACCAAGTTTTGGCTAGGCCAGTTAGTCTAGACTGCATGTGGTAAACTGTGGTCTTTTCGTCTCATCTATTTATTTAAGCTAACTGGTCAATTTTTCCTAACCATTTACTACAAATTTCGATGTTTTCCAGGAAAAAATTCTGGAATGCAGCCCGGTTTGATAGATACACGTACAACGCTTCTGTCATCATGATGTAACAATTGGTCGACTAAAGCTTCTAGCTGTTTGATTCGTTGCTGAGATTCGCTTTCGTTTGCATTAATATCAGAGCGTGAACTCTCTGTAACAATTTCATCTGGAATGTTTTCGATTCTATTCCAAACTCCGCTATTCGTTGAGGTCCTTCCATCATTTCGGCCGCATATAACGTTTACATCGCGTCCGCCACTCAAACCTTCCCTGGTTTGTGACACGTTCTTTTCTGCGTTTTCCAAACGAGTTGGATTCTGGTTTGTCAATCTGTCACTGGTATTATGTATTTCCACCTGAACATGTTCTGCAGAACCTTTATCAGCAGCTTTACTACGCGATTTAGGGCTTACTGACTTTTGTCTATAATTTTGAGAAGCTTCCCGTATATTTTTATGTGGTGTTGTACTTACAGTTTTCCTATGTTTCTTTGTTTTCCTTCTATATCGTCCTGTAGGACCACTACTAGATGCAGAGCTAGAGCTGCTACTCGTAGAACTAGTAGAGCTACTCGAACTATGCCTCCGTTTCCTTTTACTCATGCTAAATCTCTATTAGGTATTTTTTTTTGGTAACTCTATAACAATTACACTTCTTTTTTTTTGGTCCACTCTATAATAATTTCACTTCAATTTTTTTTTGGTCCACCCTATAATAATTACACTTCTATTTTCGTTGGTCCACTCTATAATAATTACACTTCTATCACCCTGTATTGTGTATTAGTCACTTCGGATAGAGCGTTGCTATCCCACCGCTGCACTGTAATAATTTGTTTATAACAAGGGCGGATCCAGAAAGGTTTACTGGAGGGGGGGGCACTGCGGCCAGAGGCGGTCTGGGTGTCTAGGGCTTAGTCGGCATTTTACAATAAATATTCAAACTCAGTTCGTCACCGATTTGAATATTTTTGCTTCGCATGTATCTAAACGTCGTCCCAATTTTTTTGATGATGAGCGGGGGGGAGAAATCTGAAAAACATTTTTTATCGTCCCAAAATTATTCTGATGAGCGGGGGGGGGGGGGGAGAAATCCGAATTTTTTCTACGTACAGAGAAATCTAAAAAAAAATTTTCCCGTACCAATTTTTTTTTTATAAACATAAAACCTCGTTAGACGCGACCCTAAGGCCCAGTCGGCATTTACCAACTAGCCAACCTGGCCAAACCACCATTGACTGCGGCCGTCTACCGCCGAACAATCAATAATTATATCGACATTTTCGTTATTCAATAATAAATAATATTAGATCCTATTCTTCTCGGGGGGGGGGCAATTGCCCCTAGTGCCCCCCCCCCTGGATCCGCCCTTGGTTTATAATAAACAATAACAAGTACACAAGATTTATTCATTAGATGCCACTATATGACACTATATTATAATCCGATAATATTAATACATGTTTCTAGTTGAAAGAATAACTTCTAACTGTCCTTTTATATTTTATATATTATATTTCTATATACGTGCTTTATTATATATTTCCATGTGGCTGAAGACAGCAACGAAATCAGAAATGAGAAACGATTATTTAGAGTCGACCAACGAAATAATGCACATGAAGTTACAATTTTCGTAATTACAGAATTGAAAAGTATTTTCCTATAAAACCAAACATGTATGTTGACAAGGGTTGGGCAGCTAAAGTTATCTAAAGCAAAACACGGATTTTAAGAGGGCGAAACACCCCAAAAAGTGTAAACTGTAAAAATAAGATAACTATAAGATAACTATTGTAAAAAAGTTTTTAAGACTTTCATATTTTAGGGTGTGATAGAAAAGAGCATTTCCAATATTGCGTAATTTTGATTTAATAAAAAACAGAGTTTAAGAGGGTAAAACACCCCAAAAACTATCTAAAAATAATGTAACTATTGCAAAAAAGTTTCTAACACTTTCTTATTTTAAGGTATGTTAGAAAAGAGCATTTCCAATATTGCATAATTTTTATTTAACAAAAAACAGGGGATAAGGGGGTGATATACCCCAAAAACTATATAAAAGTTGTAAAATTTTTTAGCGCTTTCAGATTTTGGAGGGCGATAGAAAAGACTATTTCCAAGATAGCATAATTGGGATTTAATAAAAAACAAAGTTTAAGGGGGTAAAACACCCCAAAAACTATCTATAAATAATGTAACTATTGCAAAAAAGTTTCTTACACTTTCCTATTTTAGGGTATGTTAGAAAAGAGCCTTTCCAATATTGGATAATTTTTATTTAACAAAAAACAGGGGATAAGGGGGTGATACACCCCAAAAACTATATAAAAGTTGTAAAATTTTTTAGCGCTTTCAGATTTTGGAGGGCGATAGAAAAGACTATTTCCAAGATAGCATAATTGGGATTTAATAAAAAACAAAATTTAAGGGGGTAAAACACCCCAAAAACTATCTATAAATAATGTAACTATTGCAAAAAAGTTTCTTACACTTTCCTATTTTAGGGTATGTTAGAAAAGAGTATTTTCAATATTGGATAATTTTCATTTAACAAAAAACAGGGGATGAGGGAGTGATACACCCCAAAAACTATATAAAAGTTGTAAAATTTTTTAGCGCTTCCAAATTTTGGAGGGCGATAGAAAAGGCTATTTCCAAGATAGCGTAATTGGGATTTAATAAAAAACAAAGTTTAAGGAGGTAAAACACCCCAAAAACTATCTATAAATAATGTAACTATTGCAAAAAAGTTTCTTACACTTTCCTATTTTAGGGTATGTTAGAAAAGAGCATTTCCAATATTGGATAATTTTTATTTACCAAAAAATAGGGGATAAGGGGGTGATACACCCCAAAAACTATATAAAAGTTGTAAAATATTTTAGCGCTTTCAGATTTTGGAGCGTGATATTTCCAAGATAGCATAATTGAGATTTAATAAAAAACAAAGTTTAAGGGGGTAAAACACCCCAAAAACTATCTATAAATAATGTAACTATTGCAAAAAAGTTTCTTACACTTTCCTATTTTAGGGTATGTTAGAAAAGAGCATTTCCAATATTGGATAATTTTTATTTAACAAAAACTGGGATAAGGGGGGTGGTATACCTCAAAGCCCTTTAAAAATAATATAAAAATTGTAAAATTTTTTCACGCTTTTAGACATTGGAGAGTGATAGAAAAGACTATTTCCAAGATGGCATAATTGGGATTTAATAAAAAACAAGAGTTTAAGAGGGTAAAACACCCCGAAAGCTAACTAAAAATAATGTAACTTTTGCAAAAAAGTTTTCAACACTCTCCCATTTTAGGGTAGGTTAGAAAAAAGCATTTCCAATATTGCATAATTTTTATTTAACGAAAGACAGAGGGATAAAAGGGTGATACACCTCAAAAAATCGTTAAATAAAAATTATGCTTTTTTCTAACATACCCTAAAATGTGAAAGTGTTAGAAATTTTTTGCAATAGTTACATTATTTTTAGTTAGTTTTTGGGGTGTTTTACCCTCCTAAACTCTATTTTTTATTAAATCCAAATTATGCTATCTTGGAAATAGTATTTTCTATAACCCTCCAACATCTAAAAGCGTGAAAAAATTCTACAATTTTTATATTACTTTTAAATAGTTTTTGGGGTGTATCACCCCCTTATCCCCTGTTTTTCGTTAAATAAAATTTATGCAATATTTGAAATGCACTTTTCTAACATACCCTAAAATAGGAAAGTGTTAGAAACTTTTTTGCAATAGTTACACTATTTTTAGATAGTTTTTGGGGTGTTTTACCCTCTTAAACTCTATTTTTTTTAAATCCAAATTATGCTATCTTGGAAATAGTCTTCTCTATCACACTTCAACATCTAAAAGCGTGAAAAAATTTTACAATTTTTATATTATTTTTAAATAGTTTGGGGGTGATACACCCCCTGTTTTTCGTTAAATAAAAATTACGCAATATTGGAAACGCTTTTTTCTAACCTACCCTAAAATGGGAGAGTGTTGAAAACTTTTTTGCAAAAGTTACATTATTTCTAGTTAGCTTTTGGGGTGTTTTACCCTCTTAAACTCTTGTTTTTTATTAAATCCCAATTATGCTATCTTGGAAATAGTCTTTTCTGTCACTCTCCAATGTCTAAAAGCGTGAAAAAATTTTACAATTTTTATATTATTTTTAAAGAGTTTTGAGGTATACCACCCCCTTATCCCCTGTTTTTTGTTGAATAAAAATTATCCAATATTGGAAATGCTCTTTTCTAACATACCCTAAAATAGGAACGTGTAAGAAACTTTTTTGCAATAGTTACATTATTTATAGATAGTTTTTGGGGTGTTTTACTCCCTTAAACTTTGTTTTTTATTAAATCTCAATTATGCTATCTTGGAAATAGTCTTTTCTATCACCCTCCAAAATCTGAAAGCGCTAAAAAATTTTACAACTTTTATATAGTTTTTGGGGTGTATCACCCCCTTATCCCCTGTTTTTTGTTAAATAAAAATTATCCAATATTGGAAATTCTCTTTTCTAACATACCCTAAAATAGGAAAGTGTAAGAAACTTTTTTGCAATAGTTACATTATTTATAGATAGTTTTTGGGGTGTTTTACCCTCTTAAACTCTTGTTTTTTATTAAATCCCAATTACGCTATCTTGGAAATAGTCTTTTCTATCACCCTCCAATGTCTAAAAGCGTGAAAAAATTTTATAATTTTTATATTATTTTTAAAGAGTTTTGGGGTATACCACCCCCTTATCCCCTGTTATTTGTTAAATAAAAATTATCCAATATTGGAAATGCTCTTTTCTAACATACCCTAAAATAGCAAAGTGTAAGAAACTTTTTTGCAATAGTTACATTATTTATAGATAGTTCTTGGGGTGTTTTACCCCCTTAAACTCTTGTTTTTTATTAAATCCCAATTATGCTATCTTTGAAATAGTCTTTTCTATCACCCTCCAATGTCTAAAAGCGTGAAAAAAAAATTTACAATTTTTATATTATTTTTAAAGCGTTTTGGGGTATACCACCCCCTTATCCCCTGTTTTTTGTTAAATAAAAATTATCCAATATTGGAAATGCTCTTTTCTAACATACCCTATAATAGGAAAGTGTAAGAAACTTTTTTGCAATAGTTACATTATTTATAGATAGTTTTTGGGGTGTTTTACCCTCTTAAACTCTGTTTTTTATTAAATTTCAATTATGCTATCTTGGAAATAGTCTTTTCTATCACCCTCCAAAATCTGAAAGTGCTAAACATTTTTACAATTTTTAAATAGTTTTAGGGGTGTATCACCCCCATATCCCCTGTTTTTTGTTAAATAAAAATTATCCAATATTGGAAATGCTCTTTTCTAACATACCCTAAAATAGGAAAGTGTAAGAAACTTTTTTGCAATAGTTACATTATTTATAGATAGTTTTTGGGGTGTTTTACCCCCTTAAACTTTGTTTTTTATTAAATCTCAATTATGCTATCTTGGAAATTGTCTTTTCTATCACCCTCCAAAATCTGAAAGCGCTAAAAAATTTTACAACTTTTATATAGTTTTTGGGTTGTATCACCCCCTTAATCCCTGTTTTTTGTTAAATAAAAATTATGCAATATTGGAAATAATTTTTTCTAACCTACCCTAAAATAGGAGAGTGTTGAAAACTTTTTTGCAAAAGTTACATTATTTATAGATAGTTTTTGGGGTGTTTTACCCCTTTAAACTTTGTTTTTTATTAAATCTCAATTATGCTATCTTGGAAATAGTCTTTTCTATCACTCTCCAAAATCTGAAAGCGCTAAAAAATTTTACAACTTTTATATAGTTTTTGGGGTGTATCACCCCCTTATCCCCTGTTTTTTGTTAAATAAAAAGTATCCAATATTGGAAATGCTCTTTTCTAACATACCCTAAAATAGGAAAGTGTAAGAAACATTTTTGCAATAGTTACATTATGTATAGATAGTTTTTGGGGTGTTTTACCCCCTTAAACTTTGTTTTTTATTAAATCTCAATTATGCTATCTTGGAAATAGTCTTTTCTATCACCCTCCAAAATCTGAAAGCGCTAAAAAATTTTACGACTTTTATATAGTTTTTGGGGTGTATCTTACCCCTGTTTTTGTTAAATAAAAATTATGCAATATTGGAAATGCTCTTTTCTATCACACCCTAAAATATGAAAGTCTTAAAAACTTTTTTACAATAGTTATCTTATAGTTATCTTATTTTTACAGTTTACACTTTTTGGGGTGTTTCGCCCTCTTAAAATCCGTGTTTTGCCTTAGATAACTTTAGCTGCTCAACCCTTGTCAACATACATATTTGGTTTTATAGGAAAATACTTTTCAATTCTGTAATTACGAAGATTTTAACTTCATGTGCATTATTTCGTTGGTCGACTCTAAATAATCGTTTCTCATTTCTGATTTCGTTGCTGTCTTCAGCCACATATATTTCCCTTATCCCAAGCGTGGGCCGTTCCTAACCATAAGATACACATTGCCCGGGTGATGTAGCTGGCGCTTTCTCAGCACGTTTATGTAAACTTCGCCTTACAATAAATATAAACACATTTTCATACTTAGATAATGGAAATAACAAATACAACTTACCAATTAAATTAATGAAGTACCATTAGATAAATTGAAATCAGAGCTGCTTCTGTTTGTTGAAGCCAAATTTTCTGTCTGCAGATGAAATCTTGATAGAAAAGGTATTTTACCAGCAGTTTGCACTTTAATGTGGAGGTAAAAATGTGGCTGAAGACAGAAACGAAATCAGAAATGAGAAACGATTATTTAGAGTCGACCAACGAAATAATGCACATGAAGTTAAAATCTTCGTAATTACAGAATTGAAAAGTATTTTCCTATAAAACCAAACATGTATGTTGACAAGGGTTGAGCAGCTAAACTTATCTAAAGCAAAACACGGATTTTAAGAGGGCGAAACACCCCAAAAAGTGTAAACTGTAAAAATAAGATAACTATAAGATAACTATTGTAAAAAAGTTTTTAAGACTTTCATATTTTAGGGTGTGATAGAAAAGAGCATTTCCAATATTGCATAATTTTGATTCAATAAAAAACAGAGTTTAAGAGGGTAAAACACCCCAAAAACTATCTAAAAATAATGTAAGTATTGCAAAAAAGTTTTTAACACTTTCTTATTTTAAGGTATGTTGGAAAAGAGCATTTCCAATATTGCATAATTTTTATTTAACAAAAAACAGGGGATAAGGGGGTGATCACCCCAAAAACTATATAAAAGTTGTAAAATTTTTTAGCGCTTTCAGATTTTGGAGGGCGATAGAAAAGACTATTTCGAAGATAGCATAATTGGGATTTAATAAAAAACAAAGTTTAAACCAAAAACTATCTATAAATAATGTAACTATTGCAAAAAAGTTTCTTACACTTTCCTATTTTAGAGTATGTTAGAAAAGAGCATTTCCAATATTGGATAATTTTTATTTAACAAAAAACGGGATAAGGGGGTGGTATACCCCAAAACTCTTTAAAAATAATATAAAAATTGTAAAATTTTTTCACGCTTTTAGACATTGGAGGGTGATAGAAAAGACTATTTCCAAGATAGCATAATTGGGATTTAATAAAAAACAAGAATTTAAGAGGGTAAAACACCCCAAAAGCTATCTAAAAATAATGTAACTATTGCAAAAAAGTTTTCAAGACTCTCCCATTTTAGGGTAGGTTAGAAAAAAAGCATTTCTAATATTGTATAATTTTTATTTAACGAAAAACAGGGGATAAGGGGGTGATACACCCCAAAACTATTTAAAAATAATATAAAAATTGTAAAATTTCTTCACGCTTTTAGACATTGGAGGGTGATAGAGGAGACTATTTCCAAGATAGCATAATTGGGATTTAATAAAAAACAAGAGTTTAAGAGGGTAAAACACCCCAAAAGCTTTCTAAAAATAATGTAACTTTTGCAAAAAAGTTTTCAACACTCTCCCATTTTAGAGTAGGTTAGAAAAAAGCATTTCCAATATTGCGTAATTTTTATTTAACGAAAAATAGGGATAAGGGGGTGTATCACCCCCTTATCCCCACCCCAAAAACTATTTAAAAATAATATAAAAATTGTAAAATTTTTTCACGCTTTTAGATGTTGGAGAGTGAGAGAAAATACTATTTCCAAGATAGCATAATTTGGATTTAATAAAAAACAAAGTTTGCAATAGTTACATTATTTATAGATAGTTTTTGAGGTGCTTTACCCTCTTAAACTCTGTTTTTTATTAAATCCCAATTATGCTATCTTGGAAATAGTCTTTTCTATCACCCTTCAACATCTAAAAGCGTGAAGAAATTTTACAATTTTTATATTATTTTTAAATTGTTTTGGGGTGTATCACCCCCTTATCCCCTATTTTTCGTTAAATAAAAATTATGCAATATTGGAAATGCTTTTTTCTAACCTACCCTAAAATGGGAGAGTGTTGTAAACTTTTTTGCATAAGTTACATTATTTTTAGATAGCTTTTGGGGTGTTTTACCCTCTTAAATTCTTGTTTTTTATTTAAATCCCAATTATGTTATCTTGAAAATAGTCTTTTCTATCACTCTCCAATGTCTAAAAGCGTGAAAAATTTTTACATTATTTTTAAAGAATTTTGGGGTGTACCACCCCCTTATCCTCTGTTTTTTGTTAAATAAAAATTATCCAATATTGGAAATGCTCTTTTCTAACATACCCTAAAATAGGAAAGTGTAAGAAACTTTTTTGCAATAGTTACATTATTTATAGATAGTTTTTGGGGTGTTTTACCCCCTTAAACTTTGTTTTTTATTAAATCCCAATTACGCTATCTTGGAAATAGTCTTTTCTATCGCCCTCCAAAATATGAAAGCGCTAAAAAATTTTATAACTTTTATATAGTTTTTGGGGTGTATCACCCCTTTATCCCCTGTTTTTTGTTAAATAAAAATTATGCAATATTGGAAATGCTCTTTTCTAACATACCTTAAAATAGGAAAGTGTTAGAAACTTTTTTGCAATAGTTACATTATTTTTAGATAGTTTTTGGGGTGTTTTACCCTCTTAGGCTCTGTTTTTTATTAAATCAAAATTACGCAATATTGGAAATGCTCTTTTCTATCACACCCTAAAATATGAAAGTCTTAAAAACTTTTTTACGATAGTTATCTTATAGTTATCTTATTTTTACAGTTTACAGTTTTTGGGGTGTTTCGCCCTCTTAAAATCCATGTTTTGCTTTAGATAACTTTAGCTGCTCACCTCTTTTCAACATACATGTTTGGTTTTATAGGGAAATACTTTTCAATCCTGTAATTACGATTTTAACTTCATGTGCATTATTTCGTTGGTCCACTCTAAATAATCGTTTCTCATTTCTGATTTCGTTGCTGTCTTCAGCCACATCACATCCGTAGGATTCGAACCTACATGTCTCCCGTTGTCCGTATTACAGTACTGACGCTTCAACCAACTGAGCTAGCTTGGCGACCGCTATTTCGGATGCTAAAAGCAGTATTTATGGTGGTGAATGAAGTCTTTATTATGTGAAATTGAATTTCTTGCCTTATTTAAAATATATGAAAATCTTTCAGGTTCTCGCTTCGAGTTACTAGTATTTTTATTTATTTATAATTATTAAGAAGAACTTATTTAATTTAATTAAACTGCCACCAGTGTCACCTGAGAAGTACGAGTAGTTATTGAACAATGTAATTATTACATTAATTAGTATTAGTGGCGGTTCGTTAAAAAAAATATATTTTCCCCAGATCTAGAAATTAAAGAGCAGAGAGGGAGAAATCCGAAAAAAAAATTTTCCTTATCTCAAATTTGATGAGCGGTGAAGGGGAAGTCAGGAGTCAACTATTTTAAGAATTAAAGTTTTAAGTTGAGGTACTTATACAAACCTGGGAAGCGTGTTGGAGAAAAAACTGTAAAGGTGTAATATCGTCATCTGCAACATAAATAGAATATTTAATGGTCTAAAACAGACCTAAAATTGAAAAAAACCAATAAGCAATTATTACCTTAAAAAAAAAACAACTAAAATTTTTTTCCCAATAAAAAAAACGAAACGAGCAGGGGCCGAACTGCCGACCTCATGACTTGGAAGACGACGCCTTAAACACTCGGCCACCAACCTTTCTTAGGCTACTTACCTAAAGACTTTATAGTTGGAACACGCTACGGATAGATTTTGCTTTTTTATGCATTTTAATCTAATTTTATTATTAAAAGAATAGATAGAAATATAATTTAAACAAATACACTGCCGAATCTTTGCAAACTCTTTCGAATATAAATTATTTTGGATAATGTTAAAAAACATTATATCCTCGAATAAACGCCAATACTTATCCCTCACGACACGGTTTATTTTTTTAAAAACTTTACCCTCTGCTTACGATAACAAAATGCCATTAGCGAGTTTTAAAGTTTGTAATCCGATAAAATATAAATAAATTTAACACCGAAAAAAGACGACAATATGACGTGATGAGTAGCACGTCATTTTAATGTCATTTATAAGACGTCATTCTGTCGTCGATTTTTAGTGCCCTGACGTCTTTTTGACCAGAATCACCAGATTTTGACGTCATTATAACGTACCCTTGCTACCTGGGCTGTTTTTTTGCTATTTTTCGCAAATATCTCCGAAACGGTGGGAATTAGCTCGAAATAAAAAATACGATCAAATGAGTATTTTCCATTACGAATCTTTCACCACCATCAGAATTTTGATTTTTTTTCTTCGTTTCGGAGATTACTAAAATGTCGGCCAAAGACTACTCTAGTTAATTTAAATAGAATTAAATTTACTAATAGTTATTAATTATAAGGGGATTAACGAAAAAATGTGACTCTCGGCTGCGCCTCGAGTGCACATTTTTCTCATAGATTAAAGGCTGTTAATCCCCGAATGTAATTCATCGTTTTATCCACGACCAAGGCCAAATTAGGAGCGTGAAAGCCGTATGAGAGCAGGTGAAAAAATCTGATTTTGAAAAACGTCGGATTTGACAAGTTTATTTTTACTAAGAATCTTTTGATTTTGAGCAAAATTTGATTAATACCGGTCAAAATGACAAGAAAATCGTTCTTGATATAAATATTGATATGAATGTTAATGTTAATATCAATAATAATTCTAAATAAAATTCGAATAAAAAATCGAAGCGTGCTATTATGAATTCTAATCCACTAGTGTATTAAAGGGCCTTTAATCCACGGAAAATAGACGTATTATACCTTCCTAATATAGTCGTCGTGGATAAAACCCTTTTTTCTATTTTTTGAATTCGACAAAAATGAAGGAACTAGAAGAGGCTGGATTTGGGACTTTTTTTTTCAGTAAAATTTCTCCATTTTGTCACCGTAATTAATCGGTAAATAACTGAAATCGATATCATATACGATGTTCACTTATTATCATGTACTACTTTGACGCTCCGTTAATCTTGTCCCTTCGAAACAAAGGTTTTTGAGAAAAATTATTTTTCTAAGATTTATATACACTCTATAGGAAAACGTGTAATTTCCTACATTTCCTCGAATATCTCGATAATTATCGGGTTTTTAAAAAAATTTGTAGACAGCTTATGTAAAGAGAATTGATTGAATGGAATGCAAGCGCGTGACCGCGGCCCCTGCGTTCCGAGCTATTGCAGTTCGCGGAGAAGTTTTGCATTTTCCGCCGCGGAATATTAATCTACAAAGCTGACTTTTGTCTACAAGAAGTTTATGCTTTATTTCGATTAAAAATCACATTTTACCTCCGCTGAAAGGTGGCTAAATCTTTGGTAGACGTTGCCAAAATGGTAATACCGTTGACTGAAAAGTCCTTTTAGATGTGCAACTATATGGCCAAAACCATTCCTATATCTCCATCTTACTCATCACGATTCCCCTCACGTCCCTATCCACATATTATTCGTTGACTTGTGGTCCACCGTTCTTATTTTGCTGAAGCCGTCATAAACTCGCGAGTCGCGATACAAACACGTTGATGTCCAGCGAACGAGGGTTTTATGTTTATTAAAAGTTATAATTCTCTAGGCAGGTTGTAGACCAGCTCAATCAGTGCCGGTGCCAGGGTATTTGGAATGTGAAGCAAATATTTGCTTGCCGCCCTAAGAAAAACATTTACAAGTCACTACTGTTAGGACAAATTTCTTAATAAAAACTTATAAACAAAAATCTCAGATAAATAATTGTTTCACTAGTTTCACTTAAAATTCAAAAACAAGAGAAACCTTTTAATTACCAATTGTCGCATTTCATATTTTAAGTCGCGCTGTAACAATCGCGTTTTGCTCGAAATTGCAATTGTTCCTTGTCCTCAAGACAAAAGCGGCCGACGGCCAGCGCGGCGATGACTTGTTTAGTACGAGTAAACAAATAAGTACGGGGTACGGATTAGAATATGTAACGCTCCACAATAAAATACCCATTCGGGGTTCTAAAAAATGTTTTTTTGAGACTTTCGTGCAATTTTGAATTTCTGAAATTTATAGAGGTAATAATCAAGTCTTAAAATGCCGCCTGAAACATCTGCTTCGCTGTTTCACCCCTTCGCCGCCCCTGGAGCGCAATTAGACGTAGGTAATTAAAAATATTTTATTTTGCCATTTGGTTCAGCTCCATGGAATAGTATTTATGAGTACGTTTAAGACCTCCTAATTTTTTTAAATAATGAGAAAAAAGAATATGCAAATGTCGAGGATGGTGTTTTTGATCTTTCAGCGCTTACGTATGGAAAACGGTAATAGGTAAATACAACAAAAATGCACCGCACTTTTTTTTGTACAACATGGAATTTGTACATTGGAAGTCCGCGAGGGCATATTCCAAAGATGTTTTAACTCCTAGATCGCTCAACTCTATCTCAATTTTGTACATAGATAGGAGATTTATATAGGATAATTTTGTATAAAACATATCCCACTTTTTCAAGTAAAGAACCGCCCATTATCTCTCCCACTTTGCTTCCACTCCGGGCCCAACTACAAACACTCGTGTTGTCTATGCGCATGCCTCGCGTCTAGTTGGTGTCCTGTCGCAAATCTTCGCGACGTTGTCAAAGATCAGAGACAAAAGCCGCTGAAAGCGGGGAATTTTGAAGTGGTCAAACGCAATAACGTTGAGCGATCGGAAAATGTAGAGAAAATGGTGACAGTCCGGCAACACCGCTGGTTGCTTCAATTAGTTGTTAGTGCCCAGCGACATAATGGGCAGATTTCTAAATTCACCGGTGGATCGCACCGGTAAGCAATAACATTATTTGATTGGCTAATTTGAAACAGATAGCCAATCAGCTTCGTATTTTGTTCACCTGGTGCGTCCACCGGTGAATTTAGAAAAGTGCGGAATAAGGACTTTAGACCTCGTTGTTAGTGCCGGTTGAGATTTATTGCATTTGCGCTTTAAGAGCATAAAATCTTGTTGAGTAACTCGAACTGACCCGACAATAGCAATGGTAAAGTCCGACAATTCCAACATCGGTGTCTCGCTTTTTTGAGGCGTGTTAATATTGCTCTCTCCGTTGAGATGTTTGCTGCTTTGTCATATACGAATTCCTTATGAGTTAAACCATCAACCATCTAGTAGTTAAAGATCTTTGGCATATTCTTATCTATTATAGTTTTCGAGCTACGCAGGTCGCAGGTGCCCACGTGTAAGCATAAAAATGACTGTTTTTTACGCTACTCTGCAAGTAGCACGGGCGTGCGTCGACTTCTCGGCGGACTTAACAAAAAAAACCGCTGCCCAAGGAATCACTACTTCCACATCCAGATTCTCTATCCAAGTCACTCACAACGAAAAAACTTTGTATGTGGAAATAATTGTTTATGGAACTTTAATAATATAATATTTGAAATCCTCTACCCCAAAAACCCATAAAACGATACCCCACATCGGTAGTGGGGTGGGGGTGGTGGTAGTGGGGGTGGATGAAGTAAAAAAATATTTTGAGGTTTCTGGTTCTTGTACATACACTAAATCACAATGTTTTTTCATCCCCTTTAATAAGGGGTGGGGGTGGTAATGGGGGTGGTTAATGCCAAAAATTTTTTTGAGACCTTAGCTTCTCTTGTATATACTAAATACCAATTTTATCGACCCTTACCTGCTTGATTTACCCATTTACCCCAAATTTACTCCCCAACCCTTCGTCGGAACAACATGAAAATATAATCTAGTTCCAGATCTCGTTAAAGTACATAGGTGTACCAAATTTCAAGTCAATATCTTAAACAGTTCCAGAGTAAACGTGCGCACAAAAAAAGACAGACAGACAGACAGAAATTTTTTTTTCGCTCAAACTTAAAATCTCGACGTTTCATGACATTTTAAGCCTATTTGACAATACAAATTTTTTAAAATTTTTTTGTCGTTACTATACTTCCACCTCGACTTCCACTGGATGTGGAAGTAATTAAGAAAACGGCGATGCTAATAGTCTAATTTAAATTACGCAAAATATAATGAGTAACTTCTGTTTAAAACCGTTTTTTATACAATGCATAATATTTAATAATGGAGTTACAAAAGTATTAAAAAAATGTTGAAATAAAATTAAAAAATAGTTAAACATTATTTGTGTTATTGAAATGTATATACAGAATACAGAAAAAACACTAAATAATAAAAAAACCGCTGCCCAAGGAATCACTACTTCCACATCCAGATTCTCTATCCAAGTCACTCACAACGAAAAAACTTTGTATGTGAAAATAATTGTTTATGGAACTTTAATAATATAATATTTGAAATCCTCTACCCCAAAAACCCATAAAACGATACCCCACATCGGTAGTGGGGTGGGGGGTGGTGATAGGGGGGTGATAGTGGGGGGGTGGATGAAGTAAAAAAATATTTTGAGGTTTCTGGTTCCTGTACCTACACTAAATCACAATTTTTTTTCATCCCCTTTAATAAGGGGGTGGGGGTTGTAATGGGGGTGGCTAATGCCAAAAATTTTTTTGAGACCTTAGCTTCTCTTGTATATACTAAATACCAATTTTATGGACTCTTGCCTGCTTGATTGACCTATTTACCCCAAATTTACCCCAATTTACCCCCCAACCCTTCGACGGAACAAGATGAAAATATAATCTAGTTCTAGATCTCGTTAAAGTACATATGTGTACCAAATTTCAAGTCAATATCTTAAACGGTTCCAGAGTAAACGTGCGCACAAAAAAAAGTTACAGACAGACAGACAGACCGACAGACAGACCGACAGACAGACCGACAGACAGAAATTTTTTTTTCGCTCAAACTTAAAATCTCGACGTTTCATAACATTTTAAGCCTATTTGGACAATAAAAATTTTTAAAAATTTTTTTGTCGTTACTATACTTCCACTGCAGTGGCGGCTGGTGAAATTTCAATATTTTTTTTCTCGTCTGTGGCGCATGGGACCCATACGAAACTTGGGAAATAACATCTAGAGAAGCACTTCTCTAATGACGCCTAAAAAATTTTGAAAAAGCAGTTTGCGAAAAAATTTTTGAAAATTCGCTAGCCTCCCCTGGGTCTAGGGACCCCTGTTTACTTTTATTTTTTTTTGTCATATGCATTTGACTTTTCATAAAAATGCATCGACAGATTTTGGAGTTTGTGAAAATATTTTCATTACTAACTGAGATACAACGAATTGAAATATTGTAATTTGTTAAATTGTAAATTACAAAATTTCAGTTCATTGTTTTGTTTTGTTTGTTTTGTTTTGTTTTCTTAACCGCTTCTCAAGTCACCGAAGTAACTCCTTGAAAATCCAGAATGATTTTGTGTTAGGTAAAGAGAAACGTATTTCAGTTAGTAATGAAAATATTTTCACAAACTCTAAAATCTGTCGATGCATTTTTATGAAAAGTCAAATGCATATGACAAAAAAAAATAAAAGTAAACAGGGTTCCCTAGACCCAGGGGAGGCTAGCAAATTTTCAAAAATTTTTTCGCAAACTGCTTTTTCAAAATTTTTTAGGGGTCATTAGAGAAGTGCTTCTCTAGATGTTATTTCCCAAATTTCGTATGGGTCCCATGCGCCACAGACGAGAAAAAAAATATTGAAATTTCACCAGCCGCCGCTGTTCCACTGGACGTGGAAGTAATATGCGGCAAGTTCGAGTTATATAAAAATCGATGAAAATGAAAAATTACACTTTTCGGTACCTAATAATTATTGTTTATATGCGATAATTAAAAACAAAATGATATGTCAACAACAAATATATTTTTTGAAGAAAGAAAATTGGGCTTGATTTTGTATCTTTAAGCCTCATCGACTGCTGAAATGCATTTTTTATGAACTGTTTATAACAATTTTTAAATATTATTTTTTAAATCGATTTCCTCGCTGACCCATTAAAAAAGCATTTTTTAAAATCAATCGATTACGTCCTAGAAGGGGTGGAAAAGTCCAAATTTACGATTTTTTAAATGTGTTTTGCATTAAAAAATGCATATTTAAGAAAAATAAAGGACGCCATCGTGTAGAGCGATCAGAAATTCATAATCATAGGTAAAAAAATCGACCTCAAATTCTCATTGGACAGCTAATATTTAACTGCTTGGAGAACAGCGCGAAAAACGGTTATTGTGAGGTTCGCGCGCGGGCGCCTTTAGCCTGTGAGCTGTAATAGATAAAAATATGCTCTCGGGGACTTTTTTGTACAAAATTCGATGCTTTATAAAAAGGGTGAAGTGCATTTTCTTTATACTTATTACCGTACCGTTCTTGCTGCGTAAGCTGTGAAAAGTCAAAAAATACCTTCTTCGAAATTTCAATATTTTTTTTAAAAAATCGTGTAAGCAAATTGGGAGGTCTTGAAATACTCACAAATACTGTTACCATCGAACTCAATGAAATCGCACTGAAATATTTTTTTTGTTAGTACCAGAAAATAAATGCAAGCGATTTCAGAAGTGTACCATTTGTGCAGTGCGATACTTTATCGCCTCGAAAACTTTGCTCTCGAAAAAGTAATACCTACTTGTAATGGACCACAATAGTAGTGACGTCATGCATGAGGCGGTTAATTTGAATTGCATTCCATGCAGTCTTTGAAGCATGCCTTCTGTACATGTGTTTTAAGGGTCAAAATAAATTACTTTAAAATGTATCTAAGGATTGGTACGTTATTTTTTTTATTTAGCTACTGAAACCTAACTACTGATATAGAAATACAGCTGGATTATGGGTTTTTTACATGTGGTAATCAATTTTCTCTACCGAAAATTTAAAAAAATATATTTTCTGGATGGCTATTTCTGCGCATGCGTTCTACAAGTGTCTGGAAAATTATTCGGAACGTAGTTCTTTGATTATTTCTTTGTATTCTAACCTCAAAGCCTGTTTTATTTATTTTCATTTGAAATTGAATTGCTTTCCATTATTTTATACTATTATCACAGATTTTCAACCTATAACTTCGTGTTTAAATATTTTTAAGTAAGTATTTTCACTTAGAAACGCAAATAAAAAAAGAAATTACATATTGTATCATTTATTCACAACTTATTTCTATTAAATTTATAAATGATTAAAATAGTTTAAAATTGAACTGTCTAGTAAATATGACATATTCCATGAACATGCTTCATCTGTTAGGGTACAAACATGCCAAAGATGCTACCCAGCTAGAAATTCATGCCGCAGTTTCAGAAGATGTATCGAAGCCATTAACGTGTAAAACAAACCTATACATTTAAATGTGACCGCACATACCGTGGATGCTAGCAGAGTGAACTGCTCTTAGCACAAATTGATAGCTTCGATGCATCGACTGAAACTGCGGCCTGAACTTCTATATCTGTGTAGCATCTTCGGCATGTTCGTACTCTTACAGAAATATTATAGTGTGCAAGAGAGCCAGAGCAGCTATATATGATGTCATAACCATAATCCCCTTGGACAAGTACATTCTGCATCAATTATATTTTTATCGTTATTCAAAAATATCTGAAAACAATTAATTACGTTAAAAGTCAAATATGATGTTTAAAAAAAAATGCACACACCTCTACTTTATAGATTCTATCTCTCATGCTAGCATGAACTTGTCCCCTAACAATCGGTACTTCGGGATCATAAATCATTCCTTTCACGTGGCTCGCTTCAACAGAACTTTGTGCCTTGACCATGAGTTTTCTTTTATCTTTAAAAAATTGAGCAATCGCAGAAAAATGCAATACGTGTTTTTGAACCATTTTTCAATGCTAAAAATAGGTAAGTATATTGATACATACATATTTAAAAATTACTTTGTTATAATTTCAATCACAAACGTAGGTACTTACGATGCCGTTGAAATATATTATTATTGACTCAAGTACAAATTTGGAATGCAAACGCTTTAAATACTGTAAAATCCTTGAAAATTATAAAAGAAATAATCCACTATACATAACCTTAAATTTCATCTAGTCCAGGTAAACAAATAAAAAGATGCAGATATATTCGACATACGTAAACACGAGTGCGCAATACAAAATTAATTTCTGAAAAAATTTCAAGAGGACTTTAAAAATTACAGTTTTATTACAAGAAGGCGCAGCTTTTAAAGTTAAAACATTTGTATGATAATTCAATAGTTAAATATTCACAGATTTTCTGAAATTTCAAATTCAATTTTGACCAGTGCCTTATGTACAGTGGTAATAAGGTCGATGTTAGAAATAGGATGGAATAGTTAGAGTGGGAGTGAAACGTCACACTATTTCGGTCCATTAAAGAAAAATTTAACCAGTCTTTCCGCAGATATTCAAATTAAGTTAATTAAACTTTATTATGTTTACTTAGGGGCGTAGCGAAGGGGGTATGGGGGGTCAGACCTGGCAAAAGTTTGATAAAAGTTGGAACTTTGAGATGCCAGATGACAATTTTTACTGAAAATTTTTTTTAAAGAGTTTTCCCCCCGCTCATCAATTTTTATTTCGGCGGAATTTGGCAAAAGTTGGATGAAAATTTTTTAGGATTTCTCCCCCCCCCCGCTCATCAATTTTTATTTAGGAATGGAAGTTGGCAATTTGCACTGAAAACATTTTTTTTAGAATTTCTCCCCCCCGCCCATCAATTTTTTTTGGAGGGATTATTATTTAATTATTTACAGAGTTTTTAAGTCTTAGGAAGTTGGCAAATTTGAAAAATAACCCCCCCAAAAAAGTTGGCTCGCTACGCCCCTGTGTTTATTAATTATTACTCTTTTTCCCAATAAAAGCGCTTTTTCGTTTTAATTATAAAAAAAAATGCAATTACAGAGAAAAGCCTATAAACAAATAATGAACCTATCACTGCAGTAGCATATATTTGGGAGAAGATAAAAGAAAATATTTTTGTACCAATTAGGTTATATTTTGATCTTGGTCCATTGAAGGGTTTGGGTTAAATTGGTAAATGGTGGTAAATGGGGGTAAATAGTTAAGTCAAGCAAGTAAGAGTCCATAAAATTGGTATTTAGTACCTATATACAAGAGAAGTCAAGGTCTCAAAAAAATTAACCATTGTCTCCTATTATTAAAGGGGGTGGGAAAAATAAAATTGCGGGTTAGTGTGTGTGTACAAGAACCAAAGGCTTCAAACATTTTTTTACTTTATCCACTCCCTCCCCCACTACCGATGTGGCATATCGCTTTATGAGTTTTTGGGGTAGGCGATTTCAAATATTATATTATTAAAGTTCTATAAACAATTATTTCCACATAGGAGAGTGCAAATATAATATCAAAATATTTTTCGTTCTGAGAGACTTGAATAGAACATCAGGATGTGGAAGTAGTGATTCCTTTTGGGCAGCGATTTTAACATTTTAAAATGACAGCCGCAGCCCAAGGAATCACTACTTCTACATCCAGATTTCCTATCTAAGTCTCACAATGAAAATACAATATTTGCACTCCACCATGTGGAAATAATTGTTTATGGAATTTTCTATTTGAAATCGTCTACCCCAAAAACCAAAAAACGATATGCCACATCGATAGAGGGGGTTGGGGTGGGGGGTAGGAGGTGGTAGGCAGGTGGCTGAAGTGAAAAATTATTTGAGGCCTTTGGTTCCTGTACACACACTAAATCACAATTTTTTTTTTTCACCCCCTTTAATAATTGCGTGGGGGTGATAATGGGGGTAGTTAATGCCAAAAATTCTTCTGAGACCTTACCTTCTTTTATATAGTAATAAACTAAATACCAATTTTATGGACTCTTACTTGCTTAATTTACCTATTTACCCCCATTTATCCCAATTTACCACTCAATCCTTTAACGGAATAAGATTAAAATGTAACCTCTAGTTCCAGATCTCGTAAAAATACCAAATTTCAATATCTTAAACGGTTCCAGAGTAATCGTGCGCCCACAACGTCACAGACCGACAAGATAGACATTATTTTTTGCTTAAACTTAAAATCTCGACATGTCATAACATTCTAAATCTATTTGAACAATAAAAGTCTTCAAATTTTTTTTTTGCATTACCACACTTACACTGGAAGTGGGAGTAATACGTAGAAAATGGCATGACAAAAATATAAAAAATCATAATGTGCCGTGGACTACATGGTGGACGTAATCTACTTCAAGCACTTTCTTTTAGAACACCCACTGCGCATCCATTTTACTCGAGGAAATCCACTGCGTATCCATATAGGTAATCTACTGCACATCAATAGTATTCGAGGAAAGCCACTGCGCATCCATTATACTCGAGGAAACCTACTGCGCATCCTTACCACCCGAGATAACCAACCTCACATCCAAATTACTCGAGGTAAACCTCCACGCATCCATGTTACTCGAGGAAACCCAAAGCGCATCCATACTACTTGAGGTAACTTACTGCGCATCCATTTTACTCGTGAAAACCCACTGCGCATCCACACTACTCGAGGTAACCCATTGCGCATCCATCTTATTCGAGGAAATCTACTGCGCATCCATCTTATTCGAGGAAATCTACTGCGCATCCATATTACTTGGAGTAACCTACTGCGCATCTATAGTACTCGAGGAAAGCCACCGTGCATCCATAGTACTCGAGGAAATCCACTGCGCATCCATATACTAGGTAACCCACTTATTAAAGAATAAAGGAAATAATAAAAGATCTATAAACACCGAACATGTTTCATGGTATTTTAATTGAAAATTGTAGAAGCTAGACACACACGCAAGGACGCGTTGCTATCTCCTCATCTATCCTTGAAACATTGGTATCAATTTAGCAACCTGTTTATAAACCTTAGAAATTCCACATCCATATTTTCTATCCAAGTCTCACAACGAAAAAAATGTTGAAACTATATTTGCACTCCACTATGTGAAAATTATTGTTTATGAAACTTTAATAACATATTATTTGAAATCGCCTACCAAAAACCTATAAAACGATATGCCACATCGGTAGTGGGGGTGGGGGTGGTGGAAGGGGGTGGTAGAGGGGGTGAATGAAGTAAAAAAATATGTTGAGGCCTTTGGTTCTTGTACACACACTAACTCACAATTTTATTTTTTCCACCCCCCCCTCTCCTTTAATATTGGGGTGGGGGTGGTAATGGGGGTAATGTTTTGAGACCTTATCTTCTCTTATATATACTAAATACCAATTTCATGGACTCTTACCTGCTTGATTTACCTATTTACCCCCATTTATCCCAATTTTTCCCCCAACCCTCCAATGGAATTAAGATGAAAATATAATCTAGTTCCAGGACTCGTTAAAATACATACGTGTATCAAATTTCAAGTCAATATCTTTGATGGTTCCAGAGCAAACATGCGCAAAAGTTGGACAGATAGAAATTTTTTCTTGTTCAAACTTAAAATCTCGACGTCTTATGACATTCTAAACCTATTTGAACAATAAAAAAAATTTTAAATTTTTTTACCGTTACTATACTTCCTCTGGATGTGAAAGTAATAAAATTCACTTTATCACGGTGTGCGCATTTGTAATGCACACGGTACATGGCAGTTTTATGCCATTAATCCTTAATTTCCTTTGTTATGTATGATTTAATATTATATAAAAATGGTTTATTTTACTGGAAAAGAAATGTTTTATGTTGCCAGCAGCTCATTGGGTTTTATATTTAATTGTTATGAAAATAAACATAATAAACACGCCACACATACTAAACAGAAGAGGAAGGTATGTGTTTTGTTTAAAATTGTTTTTTTATTTGCTGGGTATGCATTACATGTTTTTGTAAGAATCATTACCGTTTTTAGGTTAATTTTAAAAATACAATGTAGCCTGGCAATGATGAATATTTCATCATTTCGTCGTTTTTCTGAATGTTTCAGTATCATATAATAATATTGTCTATATGAGAGCCGCCTCTGGCGTATATACAAATTTCCTAAGCCTTGTTTATCAAAAGTGACGATTCACGCGACGTGAACCATACGAGCACAGTATAGACTAATGTTTGTGCAACTGAATAATAAGATCTAGACCCCAATGTCGGTGGCGCCGTACTGTATATCAGACCCTGCGCTGGCTACGGTCTTCAGTACACGGTTGCGCCTCTTGGTATAACTTTTCACTCAACGGTAATACATAGTCAAATCATGACAATTATATTCTTCATTAATATTAAATAACAGACAGTTTTCTTATAGATGTGTTAATAATCACTTTTATTTTCTTTTCAATATTGCTAGGGTCGAGCTATAGACGATTGTGTAGCAATACCAATGACTAATGCAGACATATCAAAAAAATTGTTGCATATGTTTTTGAGAAATGATGCACAGTTTGTGATAATTGTTTTTCATACTTATTCCTCTCATTCGATCAAAGATCACGAGCACGATTTGAGAGGAGCCCATCGAGGTCGAAAAATTGAAATTACTTTTTTCAGAAAAATGTATGTAAATCTTAAAAAAACAATTCTTCTCGGAAACCTTTGTTTCGAAGGGCTGAGATTAAAGGAGCGTCAGAGAGTGAACATCGTATGAGTATATGAGATCGATTTCAGTTAATTACCGATTAATTACGGTGACAAAATGGAGAAATTTCACCGAAAAAAAAAAAAAAAAAAGTCCCAAATCCCGCCCTCTCTGATTCCCTTATTTTTGTCGAAATTCAAAAAATAGAAAAAAGGGTTTTAGCAAATTTAATTCTATTTAAATTAGCTTGAGTAGTCTTTTGGCGTAGGACCCAAGATTAAAAAGTTGCCAACCCAAAATTTGCGATTTTTTGGCGTACATGGCCGACAGTTCAGTAGTTATCTCCACCATTGGGACGGCCGTACGATGTCGCGACGTAAAGAGGAAGTCTTCCAAATAAATCTGATCGTAAATTGCAGGGCGAAATTCGAAAATTTGGCTCGGCACGAACGAATCAAAAGTAGCATTTTGTGACATTTCAGAAAATCGATATCTCTTTTTGCAACGTGTTGTTTAATTTTTTACTCATTTCTGCAACACTTATAGATTGGTAAAATTGCACTTTCATCATTGATACTGTCTAAACTATCATGGGAAAAAAATCTGCCGCTACCTCCCTGGCTATTACTATTATTTTCCCTAAAGAACGGGATTTTTGAAAATTTGAAGTTTTATAAAAAAAAATTGCCATTTGGTCGCACTTTTTCTTTCTTGAATTTTAGCTTTTTGAACGTGCTTTACAACGGCGATAAAAATTTTTTTTTTTTTATTACTTTACAAATAAAAATAAACTTTATATGTTCAGGATCTGAAGGGAGGATTTCCGCATGGATATTCTTACTTTAATAATTGAGCTATGGCCGTGAAACATTTGCGCATTCAATGAAATATGGCAGAAAAAAAAACATGAAATTTTTAAACGATCAGAACTTCATTAGTAATGAGTGGGAAGGGCCGTTCGATATTAATATCTAAAGATCAAGAATCTCGTTTTAACCTCATCGTACTCCAAATTGAAAATTAGATCCAGCAGGAACGTACGAAAAATGACTCATTCCGTCGTTTCGCAAAACGGGTTTGACTTTGAGCACTCTAACGCACAAAAATTCATAAAAAATCTCGGATTTTAAGGAAAATAATGAATATTTTTGTTTTTAATTTTCCATAATAGTTTACACCTACAGGTAGTGGCGTAACAGACACCCCCGCAGACCCCGCACCGCGGTGGAGGGGCCCACATTGACGGATGGCCAACCCCCATTTAAAACTCTGCGACCAGCTTTGCTTTTCACAGATATGTATTTCATTTCATAATTCAATGAATTAAATTCATAAATAATGTTATTTATAAATAATGTTATTTTTCGCTCTATCACTTCTGCCCCCGCTACTACCATACATTGTAAGCAACATTATACTGTTTTAAAATTTTGATTTTGTATCATGCTTGCTGGAATATTACTTATAATGCCTTAATAACTACCTAAATGTTATGTCCACCAGTCTACTTAAGATTATGCAATAAATTCGAATTGTTTGCTGTTTTATTATGTATACTTAATACCTAGTGTGGGTTTAACCCTAATTAAATTATCACATGATTAACTAATTCAAAAATTCATAAACCTGAACAGTAATGAAGATAAGAATTATCATTTTCCACTCGTTATAGAGAGGGAGCCCCCGAAAACGTTTGCGGGGGGGGCACTCAGTTTCTGTTACGCCACTGCCTACTATAATTTCACCAAGTTTCATTAAAAAAGATTAATTATTTCTTTAGTAATTTCGGTTTATGTAAAATTAGAAATTTTCGTGGTTTTTATTTTTTTGCAAAAAGAAGCAAAATGGCAGATCGGATTTGGAGCCATGCAGTTTTTATTCACAATTTATTTACAAACATTTTGATTTTTTCTTTGGCTTGATCCGATGACCAGAACCCGATACGTTAAAGAAAAACGAGACAAAAACACGTTTTTTAAAATTAAAACTTGATTTCCAAAAAACCTTCCACTTCCAGAATTGGATAAACATTACCGTAACTGCATGATAACATACATAAGTATTACATTTCTACAAAAAAAAAAAAAATGAACCACCCTCCCAAACAAATCTTTAAAAAGTACCTATAATTTTATTCGACTATAATCAGGGGCAGATACAAGATTGACTTAATGGGGGGGGGGGACTGACTACAATACGATAGGAGATATTGACAAAACAAGAAAATACGATGTTTTCCGATTTCAGTTGTTAAAACGATCATGTTCACGATCTTGCCCGACCAAAAGTTCCAGTCATACTTTTTTACTTCAGATTCAGCAAGGCAATTCCCCTCCCGCTCTCCCTAAATACTTTCATAAAAAAAATTATTTCACTATTAAAAAGTATTCCGGTCCGGTTCTGACCAACATGCAGCATTGGTGATTCGCAAAGTTCTCCACTCTCTACACATTTTTAGAATCCCTGTAGTTACAGGTGAAATACCAACCTGCGCAGAGGATTCAACATTTAACTAAACTAAATACTAAATACGTTTTTTAGCTCTGTCTTCGTCAGTTCTCTTTCATTGTTTCTATGTTTCGGTTTGTGTGAGCGTAGCGTTTATAGGTAGTTTCTCTTCTATCTTACGTCAGGTGTGATTGTTATGATTATTAAGAAAAATTGTAATTTCTTTTACAGTAGGTAGTAAAATGTGGTTGTTTGGAAAGTGCAGTTTATAATTTGGTGGTGCCCATTAATTAATTCAACATTGTTTAGCGAATAAAGTTATTATTGCAGGTTGTTTTTATTTATTTGGAGTAAAAGGTAAGAAATCGTCTGTCAATATACTTTATTTCCTACATTCCAACCCATATTACATTGTACCATTTGTACCACCTACTAATCCTGCATTATTCTAGATAATGTAATTTAGGTATAATAGGTATTAGACCTTAAGTATTTAACAAATTAATCCAAATAAATAGGTACACTTAACAATACTTCTTATATATTATTAAATTAAAAGATACTTTGTCTCAGTTGTTGATATTATTTACTTGCAACCTTTTAAGTTTCTTAATGTTTAACCTTAACCAGGTGTCTTATAGGATTGATTTTTTACTTACGTATACGTTTATTCATTCATTTGTTCTTATTATTACTTATTGCTAATTATGGATGCTATTAAATACCTGTCAATAATTATTTTACAGCAGAATTGACCATTCTAAATCTTATACATATACCATATTTGCTGGTATTTCTTTCATTTGTCTGGGAATCCACTAAGCAGGTCCGGCATTAAGCCGTGGAAGGTGTGTTACCTATCTGTTTTCATTTATTTGTTGTTACATGTAGCCACTTTTCCTGCCCATGAGGCCTATTTTAAGTGAAGGCCTTGCCATTGAATTAATACGATTAGTAGGAATATTTAAATAATTTAAATCAACATACTTATTTGACTTTCTGCTAAAAAATATATACTTATAGAGTGGTATTTTTATTTTTTAGATCAAGTAGGTACAGGCCTGTCGAGAGGGGGGTGATTCCCCCGGGCTTATGTGGGGGGGGGGCGGTTTTGAAATGAAAAATTTGTATTAACTATACATTAGAGTGGTCCTTATTTTGCGACATTGGATTTTTTTTTTAGGTCTCACCCTCCAAAGTTTTTCCAGTTATTGTAAAAATGAAGTACTTATACAAAATTTTAACTCGATCTGATATCGCTAACCCGTGCCTCAGGCCATTAAAAGTCACTGAAAGAGGCAATTTTTATCTATAGTTTTTTCTTACAATTTTTCCGGCCTAAACTGGTTCCAATTGTTTAAAAAATGAAGTATATAAAATTTTAACTCGATCGGATAACGCTAACCCGTGTCACAAGGCCATTAACAGTCACTAAAATACGAAAGGATCCCGCACAAAACAAAGGGAAAGTGGGTTTCGGTCGATTTGCCTGAAAATTCAGTATGTTGTAGTTCTCGACTTTCTGAACAAAAGTTCTCATGGGCCCAACTCGATCCTATGACTAGTTTCCGAGATACAACTAAGAAATCTTCTAAAATTCTGTATCTTGTCGAACTTTTAATTTATTGATTCATTTATTAGAGGTCAAAGGGTCAATTTTCGAAAGTTTTTCAATTAGAGTTTTTTGATCAGGAAGACACATACTTTATGTAAAAAATGTTTTAGCCAATTTGACCAATTTGATTTATTTTTCCACTTATTATTTTTATATAGATTTCCCGGCGCCTTTGCCAACATTTTTCAAACTTTAATTTTTTTCTACGCTATTTTTATTAAAACAACAAATGTTTTTAGTGCAAAATATTATAAAGGGCTATTAGAACATATCACAATATAAAATATATGAAAAAAATTCGAAAATTTTTTCATTGTACAAGAACGTCATTCTTGTACATTTCTTGAACCGTATCTCGGAAACTAGTCATAGGATCAAGTTGGGCCCATGAGAACTTTTTTTCAGAAAGTCGAGATGTACAACATACTGAATTTTGAGACAAATTGACCGACTCACTTTCCATTTGTTTTGTGCGGGGTCCTTCCGTATTTTAGTGACTTTTAATGACCTTGTGGCAAGGGTTAGCGTTATCCGATCGAGTTAAAATTTTATATACTTCATTTTTTAAATAATTGGAACCACTTTAGGGGGTGAGGCCGAAAAAATTGTGAGAAAAACTATAGATAAAAATTCCCTATTTGGGCACGGGTTAGCGTTATCCGATCGAGCTAAAATTTTGTGCACTTCATTTTTACAATAATTGGAAAAACTTTAGGGGGCGAGACTAAAAAAAAAATCCAGTGTCGAAAAGTAAGGACCACCCTACTATACATTTTTCCTCAGTTCATTTTAATTTTGTTTTGATTTTTCTCACCCGTCGCGCCGCTTATTAGAAATGTTTTTCCCCCGCTCATCAAAAATATTTTTTAGATTTCTCTCCCGCGCTCATCAAAAATATTTCTCGGATTTCTCTTTCGCGCTCATCAAAAATGTCTTGGATTTCTCCGCCCCCGCTTATCAATTTTCAAAATTTTTCTCCCTGTCCGTATTTTTTCTCTACGACCCTGAGCAAACTAAACTGCTGGCTAATTCAAACGGACCAAGCGAATTTTTAAGTCTGAATTTAAATCCATACTTTTTGAGAAAGACAATAGATCAATATGCGGTGCCCAATTCTTTTATTTTAAAACACGTTACTATCTACAGGGTGTGAAAGGAAGGCGTGTTTTTTTTTACCAAACTTTGTAACTACCGAGATTCCACAAATATTATTTTATATTTTTTTGATGCGCATTATTTTTGTCACTGGTTTATAGAAAAAAAAAAAAACTATTTCTCAAAAATTTCTGATAACTCTCTTATTTTATAAGATACCGATTTTTTTCTAAAAACCTGTCGTTTTTCCCTTTTTTTGCCGTCAGGCCTTATTGTGTTACGTAAGAGCCGTTCGTTGTAGGTTGTAGGTTATTATTAAGGAATTTCTTTCTGAAAATGCAATCTGTATGTTATCAGGAAATTACAGTAAAGTTTTGTCCAATCTGGGTGATGGCCGTTCCTTGGAAATTAAGTTTCAATTTTGCTCCGTTTATTTTTAATATCTCGGGTTCTTTTTAAAAGCTTTTATTTAACTTGCAATGTTTGTGTGTTTGTATGTGTGTTTGTTAGTTTAGGTCAAATCTTGCAAGCTGAATTTCGACTAGTTCTAATTAAGCTAGAGCTTTGAATTTAGCACACGTGTATAAGTCCTGTGACAATGCAACATAGTATAGCCATTATCCGTCTAAATCCAATATGGCGGACATCCCAAGATGGTGGATCGGCTTTTTAGTCACAACCCCCTTGATAGGATTTGACGAGTAAAATACGATAAACAATGTGACGTCATTCTAAATCCAATATGGCGGACGTCCCAAGATGTCGGATCGGATTTTTGGTCACAACCTCTTTGATATGGGTATCAAATGAAAGAGTTTGACGAGTAAAATACGATAAACAATGTGACGTCATTCTAAATCCAATATGGCGGACGTCCCAAGATGGCGAATCGGCTTTTTAGTCACAACCCCCTTGATATGGGTATCGAATGAAAGAGTTTGACGAGTAAAATACGATAGTGTGTGACGTCATTCTAAATTCAATATGGCGGACGTGGGAGAGGTGGGGAAGAGGTGGGAAAGGGGTGGGAAGAGATGAGGAAGGGGTGGGAAGAGTGGAAAAGGGGTGGGGAGAGGTGGGGAAGGGGTGGGACGAGGTGGGAAAGGGAAGTATTGTTAGAGTGTGAGTGTGAGAAGACGGGAGAGGGAAGGTGTGGATGGCGGTGGCAAATGAAAAGGTTTTGTCTGTCTGTTTGTAAAATAAGTAGACTAAAAAGTAAAAAATAAAATTATAAAAAAAATATTTTTAAGAAAAAGCTTTTATTTGAAAAAACTACTAAAAAGTAAAAATATTTTTTAAAATTTATACACCTGGAAACCAAAAGCTTTGGGAGCGGTCAATTGAGCAAAGTAACTATACAATAGCGCTATATGACCGCCCCCAAAGCTTTTGGTTTCCAGGTGTATAAATTTTAAAAAATTATTTTTACTTTTTAGTAGTTTTTTCAAATAAAAGCTTTTTCTTAAAAATATTTTTTTTTTATAATTTTATTTTTATTGGATCAGGCCAAACAAGAAATCAAAATATTTGTAAATAATTTTACCTCGAATTTTACATAAACCGAAATTACGAAAGAAATAATCTCGGAAATAATTAATCTTCCTTAATGAAACTTGGTGAAATGTAGATCTTGTAGTCGTAAACTATTATGGAAAATTACAAACAAAAATATTTATTATTTTTTTTGAAGAACAAAATTTCTGAAAAATTTTTGAAGCTTTATAAAAGACTGCTATTTGGTCAGACTAAGACTTTTTCTTTCTTAAATTGTAGCTTTTTGAACGCATTTTTTAGCGGTGAAAAAAAAAATTTTATATCATTTTAGAAATAAAAAAAACTTTATAAGATTTGAACCGCGGATTTGCGCATGGAAATCACTTTAACCATTGCGCTATGGCTGTGAAACATTTGCGCATTCGATGAATTATGGCAGAGAAAACAAAACACGTACCTAATTTTTAAACGATCAGATCTATCGATAATACATGAGTGGGAAGTCCGTTGGATATCGACATCGAAAGATCAAGAATGATGTTTTAACCTCAACGTAAGACTGCATTCTCCAAATCGAAAATTAGATTCAGCAGGAACGCATAAAAATTACATTATCCGAGATATAATCTGATGTTTTGTGATACGTGTTTGACTTTGTCTGAGCACTCTGGATGAGTAAGTAGAATGCATGGATATCATCTCCACACGTTTTGCTAGAATCTCGAAGCCTGGGGGAAATAATCTTGTCGTGGCAGTCGCGGTTTTGATGAACGAGCGCGCGTATACCTGCGTAATTGGTTAACGTTTTAATATGTCTAGAACAACAAGAAGTATGGCTGAAAAAGCTGAGAAATAAATGGATCTACTTGCGGAGTTTAGGAAGATGATGGAGCAGCAACGCTAGGAAGATAAAAAAGAGCAGGAGAAAAGACGTCAAGAGGAAAAAGAAGAACGAGAAAAGCGGCGTCAAGAAAAAGGTGAATTGAAAAAAATATGGAAGACCAAGAAAGAAGACGTTAAGAGGAAGAAAAGTGGCATCAAGAACAAACAGAAAAACAAGAAAGAAGTCATCAAGGGGAAAGAGACGAATATAAACAAATTATGGAAGATCTGAAAATAAGACGCCAAGAAAAATAAGAAGAACAAAAAAGGAGACGTCAAGATGAGAAAGACGAATTCAGAAAAATGATGGAAGATTTGGAAATAAAATGTCACGAAGAACAAAAAAGACGCTAGGAGGAATTAAGAAAAATTCTTGACGAACAAAATAAAATACTACAATACGCAATCTTCTCAGCCACTGAGGAGGAACTCAAAAATGAAATCAGGGACGATATGAGCAGTGTAAAGTAGGTGAAGTCAAGACAGAAGTCAGTCAAGTTAAAGGGAAAGTAAGTGACATCAAAGGAAAAACAAGCTAAAAACGTACTCTTCGCCGGTTTACTAAACTTTTTATACAACTGTTACACATTCTATAGGATACTCTTCGCAGTTTTTTGTAAATAATGTTAGTTTTAGACATTTTAAATTTTATAGTACGAACTTAGTTGGTGAAAGACTCGGTGTAAAATAAAGTAAAAATTAGAAAAAACTATACCATACCACATGTGGGTTTCGAACCTGGGACCCTTGGATTCCGAGTTAAAAGCGTAAGAACTACCTAACACGTAAAAAATGTAAAAAATGTAAATTTTTACAAAAACAAAAATCAAAAAAAAAAAATTCTCAAATTTAAATCATTAATAACATTTTTATTTACTGATCGATTTTGTTCAAAAACAATAGAGTTCTTCCCCTAGCTAACACTAACTTACTGTCCAAATTTCAGTACAATCGGATTTTTCTTTTTTAAATTATCGTGCTTACAAGAAACGTGACGGACGGACGGACAGACGGACATTTTGAAAGTTGTTTAGAATTCGTTTTCTAACACAATGATATGAAAATTTTTTCTCTACGAGCGATATTTACGATTTTAGAAATGTGCCGATCAAATACAATATACTCTTCGTTTTTGCGAAGAGTATAATAACTGAGGTCGAGGGAGAAGTTCAGAGAGAAAGGAGGGCAGCTAGTAGCATCATCAGGTTTTTGATTAAAACCTCCCTCGTTCCATCGGTCAAAGCTCATGGACAACGTACAAAAGACAGTTTGGAGCTATAACTGGGATAACGAGGAAAAGGTTATGGCATTAGTTCTAGCACGAGTCAAGAATTGGGAGCTGCGATAGGAAGACTGGCACACCTAGCATATAACAATTAGCCGCGGGGTGCTTTTTAGATGGCATAAAGGACGAAGAGGTCAGCGAGTTGTTAGATTATCGCGGCACCAAAGTAGTAGCGAAGCTTTGGTGTGTACCCTTGAAGTAGAAGCGGCCTTTAAGGATACCTCAAAATCGAAAGTGCGTACTGTGACAGTTGAAGATTCATATCCGGACCAAGAGAACATGGGCACTATATTGAGGGACGTGCTTAAAATCATGACTCAATTACTGGCCAAATCGGATTCTCCGACGAAACAGGAAATAGGACAAATAACAAGGTGGAAAGCCAAGCCAAGTTGGAGATATCCGGTGTTATAAATGCGGCAAACTAGGACATGTCAAACGAGATTGTCGACAACTTCGAAGAATTCCGAATAGTCTACTGTTACAAGACTGTGTAAACGAAAGGAAATGTGTGTTTACTATCGACACAGGCACTACGTCATCAATAGTGCGCCAGGATTTTTATCGGGCATAAAAATTAATAAGAGAGAAAATGAAATGATCGTCCGGAGGGCTACTGGGGACAGGGCTACGGTTCATGGAGAAGTAGAGCTGGATCTCGAGCTGGATTTGCAGATTGGACGTTTAAGGTTTCAGCATAGGGTCATTGTGGCTGACATTAAGGATGACTTCATTTTGGGACTGGACATTATGGAACAGTATGGATTTATTGTTGACGTAGGAAAGCGAGTCTTGAGGATTGGGAATAAAGAATTTCTTCTGTCGACAGTAGACGACCAATTCCAGAAAACAAGGCTATTAAGAATGCAGACAGTCAAAATTCTTGCTCTATCCAGAAAACCATACAAGAAAGATAGCAAGCCCTGACTTCGTGTGGAAAAATTGCAGAATATGGTAGAAATCAACGTCAAGATAGATCTTTTAGACGGTTGAACAAAGACATAAGGCAAGTTCAACTGAGCGATAAAAAAATTGGGCCTATATTGCGAGCAAAAGAAAAAGGAACCTGATCAGAATGGAAAGATGTTTCGAACAAATGGAGTAAAATTGAAGGCTTTATGGTTGCAATGGGATTTACTTAGAGTCATAGAAGGGTTATTGCGGAGAACTTAGGAAAGCCTGGATGGAAAGTAAGTTGCTATGCGTCTAGCGATTCCCATGTGTCGTGTACCGCAAGTACTCCAGGAAGTGCATATTGGAACGTCTGGCGGAGACGTTGGCGTTAACGAGACCCTGAGTAAGGTACGGGAACGATTTTACTGGATCAACAGTCGATAGGATGTGGAGGCTTGGTGTTGCAAATGCAAGATTTGTGCGGCCAGTAAGGGTCAATTGAAACAATACAGTATGGGAAGACTTTGGATTTGGGTGGCAGGCATAGTTTCAACGGCTTGACAGACCGCCTACAATAAAGGCGTGTACCAGTGCTCTAGTAGAGGGAGCAAATAATGACGCGCTATTAAGAAAACACGTACATCATTGCTATTAAAAATTTCAGTACCGTTTATTCAAAGGAAGGATGTAGTTGGCTCTGTTCAGTATAGGTAATATTATTACGTGCTATAATAACTAAAATTATTTAACTCGTTATACTTTCAAAACGAGTCAAATAATTCTTTACATTTTCCGCAGACAGAGCTGCCCACGTACATGTGGTGGGGAAAGCAGGTGGCACGGGTAGGATGTGTTATACGATAAAAAATAATAGCCTAGTTGCTTCGCTCTCGCTTGCTCTCATTGCCGACCCAAATGAAACATTTTCTGACACTGTATAACGTCGGAGCGTCTTTTGAGAGGATCATCATAGCTAGTGACCGAATGAAAGCCCGTTATGCCCGTATCAATCAATGACGTTTACCGAATACAAAGAAGTAAAAAGTCGACGAAGAAAATCGTACACTTAGATAGACTGGCTAAGTATGTTGAAGAGACTGTAAAGACAGGGGTGTTGCGATCTTAAGTGGGTCACACTGTATACTTTTTTTGTCTTATTTTGTTATAAAATCAATTCAGTCTAGTACAATGCATTATTCTGAACAAAAAATGAAGAATAAATTTTTTTGATTTGGGAATCCGTTTTACAAATAAAAATTAGTTTTGGTTGAAAAAATTGTATTTTTGACAGCCACTATCTCAAACACCTTTGTACCCACTACGATGCAATCTTGTACAAAGGGGTTTCTAAAGGTGCTGATTAAGAATACCTTAGTATTTTTTTTTCTAAAAAAATCCCTAATACTTTTTTTTGAAAAATCGGCTTTTGAAACCCCTTTAAAATCGCACGCTACTGACATATATCACATATTACCAAGTTCAAAGAATCACCTTATCGATCTTTTCTTACCACCAAAATTTGAAGTTAATCAAGCATCAATTAACGGGTATACAGGGGTGTTGCGATCTTAAGTGGGTCACACTGTAGATTGTAGATGCCAAATGACTCCCTCTACCTCCCTGTTCAGGGTCGGCATCGCCTTACCAAACACCCTGTATAATACTCAGTGTTATATTAGTGAACAATGGCGGTTTCTCAATGGCGGCAACGGAAGCTAAGCCTCCTAAAGATAACTTCAAAATATTCAATATATCAGATTTTATATTTCATGTACCTATTGTTAATAATAAGGTCAATTACTCCAGTGCAATTAGGTTTATACCTCGGAACCCAGCTATAGTGAATGGATTTGAATGATTTTTTTTTATTGGATTTCTAATACCATAAACTAAAAAGTTTGAAAATTACCGCAATTTCGAAAATTCGTAAATTAAAAAAACAATAAAATTTTTTGAAATCTCAACGAAAAAAAAATTATCGGAATTTTTAAATATTTATTTTAAGAAAATAATGATTAATTTGAGGATGGCAGAAGCTCCAAAAAGCGAAAGAAACGTTAAATAATACAAATACATCAATTTTTTATAGAAAATAATTTATTAACAACTTATACCAAATAACTATTATTATAAATTTTAATGATATAAATAATTATAAATTTTTATTACAAGGATAATCATGTAAATTAATTGTCTCCGACATTTTCGATTTCATTCGTTAATATCTAAAAATAAATTAACTACTGCTCCTGATGGAATTCCATCTTTTCTACTAAGAGCTGCGCAATTATCTTCGCGTTACCGCTGACTACTATCTTAATCTAGCTCTTAAAACAGAAACATTTCCTCAAATTTGGTGTAGACCAAAAATTTGCCCTATATTCAAAAAAGTGATAAGAATGCAATTGAGAACTATAAGACTTATAATCATCCTACGAGACTCATTTTAGCAGCGAAACAAAAAATTTTTTGTTTGTATTTTTGAATACATATATTCGTAGATAATGATAATATTAACATTTCTACCTACAAATTATGACCCAAGAGCTAATAAAAAAGCCATTAGCTTCAAATTGTCGAAATAATTTTGGCTACCAACGCGAATTTTTCAGGTAGAACTCGTATTAAAAAAAAAAATAGTAACCTTGGCCTTTTCGGGCCGATTTTAATTGAAAGGTGGGCTCTTTAGCTTTAACTTAAAAAAAAAAATAAGTCCCTAGTACATCTAACATAGAAGTTTACCGTAAAACAGACGACAGCATTTTCACTGCAAGAGCCTAATTTCTCAAGTAATATGTTAATAAAAAAAAAAATGAATAGCCTGGCTCATTTTAGACCACTTTTAATAGAAGGGCGGGTTCTTTAGCTTTAATTTAAAAAAATGAAGTCCCTAGTACATCTAACATAGAAGTTTACCGCACAACAGACGACAACGTTTTCACTGCAAGAGCGTAATTTCTCAAGTAATATGTTAATAAAAAAAAAATTGAATAGCCTGGCCCATTTTAGACTACTTTTAATAGAAGGGCGGGTTTTTTAGCTTTAATTTAAAAAAAATTAAGTCCCTAGTACATCTAACATAGAAGTTTACCGCGAAATTGTCGTTGACGGCGTTTCCACTGCTAGCGCATTTTTTATGTTAAACTAAAATAGAATAAGATCTATTAACCTGGCCCTTTTCGGACCGACTTTTATCGAAAGGTGGGCTCTTTACCTTTAATTAAAAAAAAAATAAATAAAATGTTAATAAATTATTTTCTATAAAAAAATCGATGTATTTGTATTATTTAACGTTTCTTTCATTTATTTCGCTTTTTGGAGCTTCTGCAATATTCAAATTAATTTTAAAAAGTTTCATTTTTTTACAAATTTTTTATGAACAACCTAGAAAACTATAACAATCATTATTTTCTTAAAATAAATTTTTAAAATTTCCGATAATTTTTTTTTCGTTGAGATTCCAAAAAAATATATTTTTTTATTTACGGATTTTCGAAATTGCGGTAATTTTCAACGAGTAAACTTTTTAGTTTATGGCTTTAGAAATCTAATAAAATAAATCATTCAAATCCATTCACTAAAGCTGGGTTCCGTCATTTTCCATATATAATGATTAATTGCATATGCACTAAATAATTGGCAAACAAATCATGGATAAATACCGCGTAAATTATTTATTTGCGTTTTGGCGCAAATCTATCCCAGACTTGTTTAAATTAATATTAAATAGGCGCGCTATATGGACTAGCGCCAATGCATTGCTGGAGACGTGACGTGAAAGCTATTTCATATTTGCCTGCAACGTTTGCCGTCAGCATTGAAATTTTGTCATAGAACAGAAATTTCGAATTGATCTTTACCCAGTACAGGGGCAGGCAGACTGTCCCACCGGGATACCGGGACGAATCCCGGTGGCCCGCTCCAATAGTGTGCCGCTAGCGCCGGCTGCTTGGCAAGATGACCGGCTAAGAGTAATAAGTGGTCTGCGAGTTCTAAGATTCACCGCTGGTAAACTGTTGTCAGTCCGCCCCTGACCCAGTAACTAGCCAACAAATATATCACGTGATGGAGGCAAGCCTCTACGAGATTGGTCAATGATCACAGGCGCACTCTCAGTTATTACTTCCACATCCAGTGGAAGTATAGTAACGGCAAAAAAAATTTTATTGTTCAAATAGGCTTAGAATGTCATGAAACGTCGAGATTTTAAGTTTGAGCGAAAAAATGTCTGTCGGTCTGTAACTTTTTTTTTGTGCTTACGTTTACTCTGGAACCGTTTGAGATGTTGACTCGAAATTTGGTACGCATATATGCTTTAACGAGATCTAGAACTAGATTATATTTTCATCTTGTTCCGTCGAAGGGTTGGGGGGTAAATTGGGGTAAATAGGTAAATCAAGCAGGTAAGAGTTCATAAAATTGGTATTTAGTATATACAAGAGAAGCTAAGGTCTCAAAAAAAATGTTGGCAATAGCCAACCCCATTACCACCCCCACTCCATCATTAAAGGGGATGAAAAAAAATTGTGATTTAGTGCCTGTACAAGAATCAGAAACCTCAAAATATTTTTTTACTTTATCCACCCTCACTACCACCTCCTATCACCACCACCACCACCCCACTACCGATGTGGGGTATCGTTTTATGGGTTTTTGGGGTAGAGGATTTCAAATATTATATTATTAAAATTCCATAAACAATTATTTCCACTTACAAAATTTTTTCGTTGTGAGTGACTTTGATAGAAAATCAGGATGTGGAAGAAGTGATTCTTTGGGTAGCTAGTCCAAGATCCCAGAGCTGCCAGACCTACGTCATTTTAACAAAGCTAATATTTTGACAACAACTAGTGTAATATCTAATTAAGAACGTATGCGTATTTGCTAGTTTGAAAGCGGGGTCCTTTTGCAGAAAACAGGTACAAAAGGTACATACAAATTTTACTTAGTACGTTAAAATATGATAGCTGGTTTGTTTTCCACGTGACACACTAACGACGTGGTGTAAGCGTCAACCTCCGAATCTTAAGGTCCGAGGTTCGATCCTGAGCGTTCTCAGCTTTTTTTTTCAACAAATATTAACTTAAAGTGGCGATTACCAAGAAAGAGACAGGGAAATATTTATTATTTTTGGCCATAACTTTTTCTTAATACATATATTTGAAAAAAAAAACTGAGAACGCTCAGGGATCGAACCTCGGACCTTAAGTTCCGGAGGTTGACAACAACAACAAACAACAAAACAAATTTATTTGACATTTCTTGTTACAAGAATGCACCTCATCGGATCCCGGCCCGGAGCCAACCAGACAACCACGGCGCGTAGCGTCGTGGAAAATGTGTGGTTGGACGAGGCGGGTCCGATTTGGTTTAACGATAATGCTTGTTGCAGCTAGGACACCTGTCCGCCTTAGGCAGACTTAAAACTAGGTTAAAATTAGGGAATGTGCTCGCACGAGCCTAAAACTAATGAATAAAAAACTTAAAACTAACACTTGCACTGCACTTACAAATTTTTGGTTGCTGATACGGGAAAACAGAATTAAACGAAAAAACCCGTTCGAGCAAATGACGTCCTTGTGGTCTGATCGCCGTCAAGGAAGGTAGGGTAGTTAAAAGGGTTGAATTTAAAAAGTTTGGATTTACAGGATGTTATCGGCCTAGAGGGAATTTAGAAAGACAAAAAGGGGACAAAAAGGTTAAAAGGACAAAATTGTACAAACATAAAGTTAAAGTTGAGGAAAGATAAATAATAGAGTAGGGTTAGGTTTTCGTAGAGGGAAGTGTGGCTAAGGAAATTGCCGGAAGATAGGCAACGCCTGGTATGGTAGGGGGTGTCTTATATCGAAAAGTATTGCGTTATGCTGTCTGATTCGAGTAATGTTGCGGGTTAGCGGACTACCGTCCAGCTTAAACTGATATAATTTTTGCGATGATTCTCGGACGTAGTCCGCTAGTGGGCTTATGTCGTGGCAACGTGCATAGAGATTTCTGAGGGAGGTGTACCTACCAGAGTCTGAAATGAGGCGCATAAATTTGTGTTCTAATACTCTCAACTTCCGCATTGTCGTGGCCGGGATGCTGCACCACACCGGCGCCGCGTATGTGATGGCCGGCCTGATTACCATCGTGTACAGCAACTTTTTATTAGTCCTGTTGAGTCCGCTACCCCGTGCCAGGAGCGGGTACAGACTCCTGGACATGGAGTAGACCTTGCGTATCGTCTCGTTAATGTGTGTATTAAACGTCAGTCTTTTGTCTAGGTTCACCCCCAAATACTTCACGCACCGCTTAATTGGAATTTCTCTACCCCCGATCGAAAGTTAGAATCCGGTTTTCTGTGAAGCGGCGCGTGAAGATAATCGATTCCGACTTCTCGGCGTTGATCCGAATTTTCCACCTGTCGTAATACGCCGTGGCACGTGCCATGTGCGCTTTCAGCAGAATATTAGCCGCCTGCGCGTTATGCGAGTGCACGTACATGGCTGTGTCGTCGGCGTATTTGGGAAGGTTCGAATTCGGGAACTCCGGGAAGTCGGAGACGTACAAGTTGTACAACTTTGGAGACAGGCACGACCCCTGGGGGACGCCCGCGCGAATGTCCCGCCGAGTTGATAGTTTATTATTCACCCTGACCTGTAACGATCTACCAGACAGGAAGGAGTGAATAAGTTTCGTGATGTGCGTTGGGAAGTCCAATGAGTTTAGTTTGTAACCCCGGGATCCATACGGTATCGAAGGCTTTCTCAACATCGAGGAGCACCATGACGGTGCTCTTCCCGAGGTTGCATTGCACCTTGACGTCATTCACGATCCTGACGACCTGCTGCACAGTGCTCCTGCCCCGCCTGAAGTTTCGGAGGTTGACGCTTACACCATGTAGTTAGCGTGCCACTTGTAAAACAATCCAGCTATCATACTTTAACGTACTAAGTAAAATTTTTATGTACCTTTTGTATATGTTTCCTGCAAAAGCGTCCCGTTTTCAAACTAGCAAATACGCATACGTTCTTAACTAGATATTACACTATTTATTGTCAAAATATTAGCTTTGCTAAAATGACGTAGGTCTGACGGCTCTATGATCTCACTCTAAGCGGTTTTATATAGAAGATGAATCCACAACAGGTGACAAGACTGACAGGTGACGGGTGTTATGTCAAAGAGTAGGTTAATTATCTAGTCTTTGGTTATGTGTTATGTACTATGAATTAATTAAATACAGTGTGTGTAGGGGCGGACTGGGCATAGGGAGTAAGAATTGCAACATCGCGTGTGCCAGCTGGCTGAAATGAAATAACTGAGAACTGGAATGCTTCAGTGATCTTGCGCCGTCTCTTTAATCTATGCCGCCGACGAGCGAGTTTGCTGTTGCTCGGTGCTGTCATATCTCTCGCGCTACGTGAATGTACATGCCCAATCGGAAATTACACGCACTGTGTAATATATGTACTTACACTACATAAAAAATAGAAAATATTAATTGTAGTGAATGTGAATGTGAATTAATATCTTGTGATAACAAAGTAGATTTTTCATTAAAAATTCCTTTCAATATATTAAATTGCGATAACAAATTATTTGTAAAAAGTTTGGATAAACCGCGGCCAAGTTTAACGTCCCTAATATGTTTACTGTAAAGCAGAATCGGGAGTTCAACGTAAGTTGGTATAACAAATGTTCTTGGTTGACAGGGAGCCAGGTAAGAAATATATTATTTTGCTGGCCGTGTTCACTTTTTTTCTAGAGAATATTCGGTGTGGATGCAGCATTACAGGAATTTAGATTGCTAGAAAAATACAAAGACCTTGAAATTTCAGAAAAATTTTCGCCTACGACGCATTATATAGCGCTCTCGCTCCCCTGCTTACCAGTGGCGGAGTGGGCAGCCGTTTAACAGGCGGTATAAAATAGTTGCAATTAATAATAAAATAAGGACTTAAATCTACAGCAGGAGCGCCACATTATTGGGGACGAGGGTGGCAGCCTAGTTACGCAGCTGCTACTTAGAACAGTTGCCTCCTCATATCAGAATTCCACGAACCGCCACTGTTAGTGAAGTAGTAGAAGTTGTAATTAGTACGTAAGTTAATAAATTAGTGTTTAGTGATACCCTGGTGTTATAATTTGCGAACCCACAGTACAAGGTATTTACTAAGTGTAAACACATAACACTATTATACTTATTTTCTTTTAAGTCTGTTTTTTACAAACACTCGACATCAACATTCATTTATTAAGAGCATAGAACAAAAAAATTAAACCGAGCTCGCTAAGAAAATACAAATGGGACACTGATATTATATCCGAGATTATATCGAATTTCAGAGAAAACCTATGAATGAATATTTTATTTTCTAGGTACTGATACTTTCCAAAGTGGTGAGTGGAGCAAATTGTGCTAGAGAATGTGTCGTTTTTTTGGCATAGAACTAGGTCAAACCAAAATATATTTTTGTTGAGTATATTTTCTATAAACCTACGTGGGTAAAAAATGTGGGAGCTTGCACACCTACAATTGAATAGCAAAAAATGAAAACAAAGTACAGAAAAGCATAAACAGCAAACTCTTCTACAATATAAATATAATTGAAATATGTTGGCTAAATACTTTGCCACATCATCAAAAGCTGTCAATATATTTTTTTAAAGCAATGTAGCTCTTTTCAACCAAATGTGATATATATTGTTATTTTCCCTTTGGTAGAATATAAAATAAAATATTGAAATGATCATGAAATTACAAATAAACCTTCAACTGGTTTTGATGAAATACCTAGGTACTACTTATTATACAAGGTGACTCAGAGTAAAATTCAGTTTTTAAAAAATCATAACGAAGTTATTTAAACTGTTAAAAAAAATTTATTTTAAAATTAAGATACTACATACATGCGGATTTTATTTTTTAAACATTACGTTATCCAAATGCCGACCATCTTGCCTACAGCACTCCTGCAATCTGGGCCTTAAAGTTTGGAAAACTCGTCGACACAAAATTTTCCTCTCGTTTCGTTTCCGTGATTGAAAGTAGGGGGTTCCATTTAAAAAAATCGACTCTTGACTTTCAAATGACTTTGAAGGTCATGGTCAAGGTCCAATTCAAGGTCACCGTTAGACAGCCAGGGAAATTTCGTAGACTAGTATTACTATGAGAAGATGCCAGGGCGGAGCCAAAATGCGCGAATATTTTTACCAGTGGCATAGCTTTATCTGGGGTTAGGGATGTGTAATTGCAATAAAAGTCAAGGAACTGTGAAAATGGAGTAGATTAAAACTTGCCAATTGTTACGAGTAACCTTTGTTCAGGAGAAGTGTAAGAATAGTAAGTTTTACTAAACTTTGCCTAATAAAGTTGTTTTATTATTATTATTATTACCGTCGCCGCCGCTCTACTGCAGGGCACCGCCACCACTAGTGTTGACATTGAATGTCACGTAATTCTTTCTCATTGGCTTAGAATGATGGAGCGCACAAACTCGTTTCTGCGCATATTTTTTGCTGGCATCTTCTCATAGTAATACTACTTTACAACTTTTGTATTCAAAGTTTTTTTCTAGAATTCGTATTTTTGAAGTTATCCTGATGTTCAGATGACAAAGTAATCTGGTCAATTTTGTAAGTGCCGAAGGTCATACCCGAACGTAAAATTTTCCGTCCGTCATTTCCGTGGTTAAAAGTAGGGGTTCCATTTAAAAGAATCGATTTGACCTCCAAATGGCCTTGAATGTCACGGTCAAGGTTAAATCCAAGGTCATCGTCAGATAGCCAGGGAAATTTCCTACAAATTTTGTATTTAAAGTTTTTTTTCTAGGATTCGTATTTTTCAAGTTATCCTGCTGTTCCCATACTTTTATGCTACCTTGTATATTACATTTGCTAGTAAAGAATTATTTATTGCTCATTTTTAAGTTACTACCTGACTTTTTTTAGATGTACGTGTCAGGGATTGTTTAAGAATTTCTTAGCTGTCTGCAAGTACATAGTAGCCACTCTATACTTCACTATGATTTATTACTTCCTGAGAGGTTTGGGTCGATCCTCTGCCGTTGTCACCCTGTTTTCACTTGTTTGCACTGAGAGATTTAATTAGCCGTGTTATTTAAATATTAGCTTTATAACTTAATTGTTGTTATGTTCATTTATATCTATGCAGAAATGTTTCACTTGACAACTAGCGTAATTTTGCCCAATTTGGGCCAGCTTATGACCTAGTTTTTACGTAACTTTCTGGGACCTTTTTATTCTCTGTGAAATAGTGAAATCTCTAGACCTACCTATACATATATCGAAACATAATGTGTGACGTATACTTTCCGGTGAGGCCGGAAAGTGGTCACTTTTGGCACCTTAGCAACGGTTCGGTTACTCGGGCGCCACCTTTACAATTTTTTACGTGGGGCAAAGGTCCCACACTAGCCTCTTAACACAGCCTGTTACAGTAGGGCTGGGATAGCTACAGTGGAGAAAACAGTAACTTCCAGTGGGTCAATTTGGGAAAATTGGACTGTTACACAAACAGCAGTAAAACACAGAATTCGGTAAAACAAAATATCTATTTATTTCCTATAAGTTACAGTGATAACGAAACTATTTACAGCTTAACTAGTTTAATATATACAGTACATTCATAACGCACAAAAGAGCAAACCCAGGCTGTGACGTGCTGATGATTACGGTAAGTGCTACCATGCGATACGGTGACGTTACTAAGGTAGGCAGGAGTGAAGCAGCGGTATGACGAAAAAAATGGCGGTGACGTACAGTTTGACAGCAGGCAGTGATAGGCAGCGGTATGACGATAAAAATGGCGGTGACTATAACAGAAGATTCTCGGTTAAACTGGGGACTCTATATTTGCTGCGTGCGGTAATGACGTAGTCGCGGTAGGAGCAATCTTCGAGGATCGGTCTTTGCACGGTTGGCGGGGCTCCTGTTTACTTACAGCTGGGTACGTCTAGAGTCGTGGAACGGCCGACCACGACTGTTTGATATCACGAGTTTTAATAAAGACTTTCCTCTTTCCACAAGCCGGTAGAGGGGGAAAATGTGCAGACACGGTGCGTAGCGGTAAATGAATACTTGTATTATTTTCAGGTGAAACGGTTAAATGAAAAATATTTTACAAGTCAGAAATCGCGGACTTTACCATTATTTTCTGTCTCCCGGTCTTAGAAAAATTTCACTTACTTACTTTACTTACTTATTTCCGAAGCTGGCTGCAGTGGGCACGTCTGGTCGCTGTTGGAGCTCGTGAGGAACTGACTGTCTGCTCTCAGCGCATCGGGTATCTAGTCCACTATCCCCTCTATTCGCGGTAATGACGGGGGAACAGTGCGCGTGGATATTGATTGACGTAGGCGCAACTTAGTACAGTGTCGCGGAAATATAATTCAAATATTAACTTACGTCTGCTGGCGGTTTCCCTGGAGAAGGCACTTCTGCTCGCTGTTGTTCACTGGTAGCAACTGAATGCTTTCTGCGGAGATCACGGTTTAGTATGCATTTTCAGTTTCGGTTGGGCCTGGTGGGGCCTACTAGTTTATGCGGTGATATAATTATTTTTCACAGCCTGGTAACTTTTATTAAATAATTCACAGACACATATTTATTTTTGGTAAATATAAATGGTTTATTGGGGTTTAAAATATGCTTCATTACACCCCCCTCTTACTTCATAAAAAAAAAATAATGTAATTATTTTTTTTCTTTCTTGCTTTGGTACTGGAAAAAGAAAAATTTACTCAACTTCCCTAACTGATTTGTAGGCGCGTACCCCACACCGGTTGCATAAACTTTATTTGGGGACACGTACACCTTTTACAACTGAAAATCAAAACTAAATTTTTCAAAAAATAACAATGCTACTAATAAAAAAAATAGTAACTAAAACATTTCTGAGATCCTCTTGCTACGTCTGGATACCATACTAGATCCTGGTAGGGAGGGTCCTCCTAAAAGAAATACCTAAAATAAGGAAAAATTAAACGGTTACTTCTAGTCTTTGATGCTGGATTTCTTTTTCTATTCTTGCGGCGATCAGGTCCCTATGGGAGTAGGTTACGCTGAACTTCTTAGTGTTGTCTCAATCTGGCAGATCGACGGGTAACGTACTCGGGCGGGACGGGCGGTCGATTTTCTTCGTCAGGAAACGAGGTTGGTGGTCTCCTGGAAGATTTCTTGTTGGCGGTCTGTTCTGTCCTTGGCGGCTCGTTGACAGCTACATGTGGTTTCAAGTCCTTAATATGGATACGGGTCAGTTTCTTTCCAGTATCCGACTTCAGATTGTAAACCACGGGTGATACGACTTGGGTCACGGTATACGGTCCAGAATATTTCGGAGCTAACTTAGACGCAAAACCTTTAATAGCCGAAGAGAGGGGATGTTCTCGTTTCATAACCCGGTTGCCCACGTGATACTGTATATCCCGGCGTCGTAGGTTATAGTATTTGCTCTGGGAAGTATATGCTTGGGCAAGCTTTATCCTAACCAGTTCGAACATTTCCTGTAACTTTTTTAGGCGGTCGGTATGAACGGTTGGGATCTGATTATCCTCATCTTCGTTGGGTTCGGTAGCTTCGTTGGTTTCGGCTTGGTATACGGTGGCTGGTAGCGAAAGTTCTCTTCCAAAGTTCAGAAATGCGGGTGAAAATCCGGTTGATTCATGTTTGGCACTGTTGATAGCTAGCTGAAAGCTATTCAAATGTTGGTCCCATTTCCGATGATCGTGTTCGCAGTATTGTGCTATCATAGTCTTGATAGTGCGATTGGCTCGTTCAACTGGATTTGCCTGTGGTGTGTACGGTGGTGTGAAACGGTGCTGGATACCAAATTCGTCCAATAATGACTGGAACATACGGCTGTCGTACTGGGTACCATTATCCGTGATCACGGTACGCGGACATCCGAAACGGGTGATAACTTCATCATAGAGAGCTTGGCTGATATTGCGGGCGGTGGCACTTCGTAGGGGACGGCACTGGATCCATTTCGTAAAACGGTCTTGAAACACTACTAGGTAGCTGTTCCCTTTACTAGATCTAGGTAGCGGTCCCACTAGGTCGGTGCTAACAGTTTCCCAGGGTTGGCGGCTGATGGACGGTTGCATGGCTCCTGGTGTTTGCTGCTGGGAGATCTTGTAACGTTGGCACTGCATACAGCTACGTACATATCTGGCGATGTCGCGGAACATCCCTGGCCAGTAGTACTTTTGTGTGATCCGGGCTGTAGTCTTGGCAATTCCCATGTGTCCAGCGGACGGAGCATCGTGGTTTTCTTGCAAAACTGTGGTCCGGAGTGGCGTTGGTACGCATAACTTCCACGGGTCGTATTGGTCGGGTTCGGTTAAGTCACTGGAATCCCAGAAGTGGCGGTACAGCCGGTCATTACGTACACAGTAATCCGGATTAGCTTCTGGGTTCTTTTCAACTTCCGACTTCTTCCGTCTGTACCAAGAACAGTTTGGTGCCTCATTCACAGCACATAATTCTTCGGTACCCGTGGCGGGAGAAGGTCCTTCCAATGGTTGACGTGACAGTGCATCAGCTACACGGTTTAAGCTTCCTTTACGGTACTTAATCTCAAAGTCATACTGTTGCAAAAATATGCTCCAGCGAGCTAGGCGGCCAGTCGGACTTTTGATAGAGTGTAACCAGCGGAGGGACTGGTGATCGGTCAAGACGGTGAAATGGTACCCTTCGAGGTACGGTCTCATTTTCTCTATTCCCCATACGATGGCCAAACATTCCCTTTCCGTTACGGAGTAGTTCTTCTCGGCGGGAGTTAAGGTTCGGCTGGCGTAGGCAATCACTCGGTCATGTCCCTCAATTTCCTGTGTCAAGGCTATCCCTAAACCTTGGTCTGAGGCGTCGGTTTGTAGGGTGAACGGCTTCTTGAAGTCGGGACAGGTCAAAACTGGAGCATTAGTCAGACACTTCTTCAGTTGACCAAAAGCTTCTTCCTGTTCGGTGTCCCATTTGAAACGGTGGTTCTTTTTCAAGAGTCGGGTTAACGGAGTCACAATTTGGGAAAATGCTGGTACGAATCGCCTGTACCAGGAGGCAACACCAAGAAACCGACGGACGTCTCGTACGTTTCGAGGCGTGGGGAATTTCTCGATGGCTTCCACTTTCTCTGGATCGGTGTTGATGCCTTCTGCGGTAACCACATGTCCTAGGTAACGTAGCGACTTTCTACAGAACTGACATTTCTCGGGGTTCAGCTGTAGATTGGCCATTCTCAGTCGGCGGAATACTTCATGTAGGTTCTTCAGGTGATCTTCAAAAGTTTCACCCAGGACTATAATGTCATCCAAATATGCGAAAGCATATGGTTCCATATCAGGTCCAATGATTCGGTCCAAGAGTCGTTGAAAAGTAGCAGGTGCGGAATGAAGTCCAAACGGCATAACTCGGAAATGGAACAGTCCTCGTCCTGGTACGGTGAAAGCTGTGATAGGCTTGCTTTCGGTAGAGAGTGGTATTTGCCAGTATCCTCGTTTTAGATCTATACTAGAAATGTAACGAGCTTTTCGGAGTTTGTCCAGTATTGCATTGATGTACGGTAGTGGATAGGCATCTTTTTCCGTGACCTCGTTTACTTTCCGAAAATCTATGCAGAAACGGGGCTTTCCATCCTTTTTGCGGACTATGACCACAGGTGAACTCCATGGACTGTTGGACGGTTCGATAATTCCATTAGCTAACATTTCGTCGACTTCGGTGTTAATAATTTCCTGCATCCTAGGGTTTTGTGGCCGGTACCTCTGTTTGATCGGTTCCGGTCGCGACAGGCGGATGTGATGTTGGGCTAACTTGGTGGTTCCGGTTATATCCTGAAAGCTTGGCAGTTCCATATCCAAAAATTCTTGAAGGCGGGTTTCTTCAACCTGGGACAGAGTCAGGGCGATTCCAGTCAGCGGAGCAGTTGGCAGCGGCAGTGAGACAGGGCGGTGATCCAGGTAGACGGTGGCGGTAGTTAGATCCAGTGTAAATTCCCTTGTACTCAGGATGTCCATGCCTAGTACAATGTCGGATGTCAGATTCGGGAGGTAGAGTAGTCTTTCGGAAAACGAACTTTCCTCTACCATGAAGTCGAGATCATAGGCACTGGTGACGTTTACAAGGTTTCCATCGGCTAGCTGGGCGGAAGGGGTAGATATTGCTACCGAAGGTATTCCTTGTTGCTTGCAGAGTTCCATTACTTGGTTTCCCATGTAAGAACGGACGGCACCGGTGTCTATTAGGGCGGAGAACGTTCTACCATACATGGTTACTGGTATGTGCGGTCTGTTATCCTTGTAGTCGGTATCTTGCGAGGCGGAGGTAGGAGGGAACCGTACTGGCCTCGTTACGGTACGGTTCCGGTTTAGTTTTCCGTCCTTTGGCACTGACAATCCCTTGTCATAATGCCTGGTCGGCCACAGCGTGAGCAGAATAGTTTTGGCGGAAACCGACATTGATTGCGGAAATGTCCAGATCTGCCACATCTCCAGCAGATACTGTTGAGGTCCTGCGTGGATCCATTGTTGGCGGGCGGCCTACTTTCTGGTGATCTTTGGCTCGGCGGTCTGTTTCCGGCGCGTGTCATGCCACTTGTTGACGGTGTTGGTGCCGGTTCAATGGCTCTGCGGTTCCCGGGAGGCGGTTGTGGTGTTGTACCGGGCATCCGTGCTCCTGATGGTACTGGGGGCGGTGGATCAGGGTGGTAGTTTGGTGTTGGCCGATTGGTGAGTTGGGCAGTCGTGTGTGTAACTGGGTGTGATGCAGCGGCTGTGGTACGGTACACCTGCTGCATTTCCCGGCGTAGAGTTTCATATTCCATTACTCTGGCGGTCAGGGTGGATATGTCGGTTACCGTGGTCCTTGGGATGTACTGTCTGTAATCGGGAAGCAGGTTTCTGTATACCCATCGAAGTTCCTCCTGTACGGAGAAGTCTCCATGTCTCCGGATCAGAGTCTGCATATCAATCAGATAGGTGCTGGCAGCTTCTTCCGGTTTCTGTAAGCGGCGGCTAATCTGTGCCTCTATTTCCTCCTGGTAGTTCACCGGGAAGTAGAAGATGCGGAAATCCTTTGTAAATTCGTTCCAACTTGTCCAACGTGCCCGGTTATTGCGGTACCATAATACTGCCGTTCCTTGTAACAGCTCCGGTAGTACGGGTAACAGCTGTTCCGGTCGCATCCCCGTATAGGAGCATACTTCTTCTAGCCTCTCTAGGAAGGCGGCAGGGTCTCCTTTCCCATTAAATTGGATACCCCATTTACGGATCTTGAGAGGGTCTAGCATCGCATTACTAGTAACCGTGGACGGAGGTGGGACAGATGCCACGATCTGGGCTTGCGGTGGGATCACTAATGGCGGTGGCAGGAATGGCGGGAAGGTGAGTCGTGAAGTAGTTGGGAGTGGTGACGTACTCCCATCCTTGATGAATTTAATCAGGCGCCGTTTCTTTTCTTCTACGGTGCCAGACAGGTCCAGGCAGAATTTGTTTAGTTCGGTATCCAGTTGTTCCTTCCTGAGCTTATAAATCCAGCTCAGACGGACATCAGCTGTTTCCGGTGGGCGGACATCCTCCGGGTTTTCTGATTCATGTTTTGGTTCTTCCTCGGTATCGGACATGTTTGCTTCTCTGTGGTGACTTCAAAGACTGCGATTCTGAACGGTAACGACCAACGATGATCGGTGACGTAGACGGTCTATGTTGGGACAGTCGGTAACAGATGATGTCTGATAGTGCTACTTCAGAGAGGTCCTTCTCGTTCGAGTTCTCAAGTAGAACTCTCTCCAGTAACGGACAACGGTGAACGGTGGCGGTGACAGTGACAGTGGTGAGGACGGTGACAGTGAAGAAAGCAGGTTATCAGGCGGTATCTGGTAGTGCTTCTTCGGAGACGTCCTCACCGTTCGAGTTCTCAAGCAGAACTCTCTCGACGGTAACGGACAACAGTGAACGGTGGCGGTGACAGTGACAGTGGTGAGGACGGTGACAGTGAAGAAAGCAGGTATCAGGCGGTATCTGATAGTGCTTCTTCGGAGACGTCCTTACCCTTCGATTTCTCAAGCAGAACTCTGTTCTGACTTCTTGGCAGCGGATATACGTGGTTGCAACTATGCGAAAATAGTTTACGCACTGGAAGTCCACTGGTAGGGGTAGGCACCAAACGTATAGAATTTATCACCGGAACTGGTAGGACTCCGGGGATAATCCGGAAAATCGGTAGAAACGGTGAAATCGAATTAGATGGTGTCTTGAGATGCCAGTTGCCCAATCTTGTCGGTCTTACTCAGTTTCGACCTCTCAGGTTGCGGTGGTACACGGTTTTTCGTAACGGTTGGTCGGAGCGGTCTGAAACTAGTCGCAATCGAATCAGCGTCCCAAAGTTACTATTTCGCGAGGGGTCACTTGCCTAGTAACTCCGGACTCCGGGGACTCCAAGTATTCCGGGTAAAATCCGGTTGGTCGGTAAAATTCTGTGCAGAAGGTGTATCTGGGTCCGGACTACAACCTAGTATCAGAGTTACTCAATTTCGACCGTTACTTTGGCCGTAGCGCACTTTTTTCCGGAACAGTTGGTCTGACCGGCCGGACACTGGTGGCAATCGATTCCTTGGGTCCGATTACTCTGAATTTGATACCCCACACGACTTCGTTCCTTTTCGGATCCCTTCGGCACACTTCGGAAACGTTCGGCCGGAGTTCGGGTTTTCGGTTAAAAGTGCAGCCTCTTCGTATGCTAACACCGCCGGAACCTGTGTTCAATTCCCAAAATCTAATAGTCTTCTTAAAATGGTCGAGAACGTCTTCGGGAGTGGTCAGAGCGGTTCGGTAATGGTCGCAATCGCTTCCTCGTGGTCGGTTTAGTCGAAAATGACACCTCAGATGTCTCTCTAGGCCGGTCGGTACTTTTTCGGTCGCGTCCGGTGACTGCCGAATGCGAAAGTCCAATTAAATTTTCCCACAATCTAATTTAATTTAATACAGTCCCTGTTCGGGCGCCAAGTTTGTGACGTATACTTTCCGGTGAGGCCGGAAAGTGGTCACTTTTGGCACCTTAGCAACGGTTCGGTTACTCGGGCGCCACCTTTACAATTTTTTACGTGGGGCAAAGGTCCCACACTAGCCTCTTAACACAGCCTGTTACAGTAGGGCTGGGATAGCTACAGTGGAGAAAACAGTAACTTCCAGTGGGTCAATTTGGGAAAATTGGACTGTTACACAAACAGCAGTAAAACACAGAATTCGGTAAAACAAAATATCTATTTATTTCCTATAAGTTACAGTGATAACGAAACTATTTACAGCTTAACTAGTTTAATATATACAGTACATTCATAACGCACAAAAGAGCAAACCCAGGCTGTGACGTGCTGATGATTACGGTAAGTGCTACCATGCGATACGGTGACGTTACTAAGGTAGGCAGGAGTGAAGCAGCGGTATGACGAAAAAAATGGCGGTGACGTACAGTTTGACAGCAGGCAGTGATAGGCAGCGGTATGACGATAAAAATGGCGGTGACTATAACAGAAGATTCTCGGTTAAACTGGGGACTCTATATTTGCTGCGTGCGGTAATGACGTAGTCGCGGTAGGAGCAATCTTCGAGGATCGGTCTTTGCACGGTTGGCGGGGCTCCTGTTTACTTACAGCTGGGTACGTCTAGAGTCGTGGAACGGCCGACCACGACTGTTTGATATCACGAGTTTTAATAAAGACTTTCCTCTTTCCACAAGCCGGTAGAGGGGGAAAATGTGCAGACACGGTGCGTAGCGGTAAATGAATACTTGTATTATTTTCAGGTGAAACGGTTAAATGAAAAATATTTTACAAGTCAGAAATCGCGGACTTTACCATTATTTTCTGTCTCCCGGTCTTAGAAAAATTTCACTTACTTACTTTACTTACTTATTTCCGAAGCTGGCTGCAGTGGGCACGTCTGGTCGCTGTTGGAGCTCGTGAGGAACTGACTGTCTGCTCTCAGCGCATCGGGTATCTAGTCCACTATCCCCTCTATTCGCGGTAATGACGGGGGAACAGTGCGCGTGGATATTGATTGACGTAGGCGCAACTTAGTACAGTGTCGCGGAAATATAATTCAAATATTAACTTACGTCTGCTGGCGGTTTCCCTGGAGAAGGCACTTCTGCTCGCTGTTGTTCACTGGTAGCAACTGAATGCTTTCTGCGGAGATCACGGTTTAGTATGCATTTTCAGTTTCGGTTGGGCCTGGTGGGGCCTACTAGTTTATGCGGTGATATAATTATTTTTCACAGCCTGGTAACTTTTATTAAATAATTCACAGACACATATTTATTTTTGGTAAATATAAATGGTTTATTGGGGTTTAAAATATGCTTCATTACAAATGAATATACAAAATTAAAAAATTGTGTCCGTTGTCGAGGTTTAAATATCCGCTAAAATCCTTGTTAATACAAAATAGGTTCTACATTTTAAATGAGCTTGAATTGTATTCCGACCATAGTAGTATACAGGGTGTATACTTTGTGGAAAACAGGGAAAATCTGGAAAAGTCAGGGAATTTGACTTTATTCAGGGAAAAGCCAGATATTCTATGACTTTACAAAGTCAGGGAAAATGTATAAAAACTATTTATATTTAAAGTTGTTCCCATCTTGCGTCCCCCCCCACGCTCATCAATTTTGCAGAAAAAAATTCTATAATTTATTATTGAAAAGTTCTGGAAAACCTGGAAAAACAAGGGAATTTCAAAATTGTGAATTGGTATACACCCTGCATATATAAAGTCCAAATTTTGACGTTCTCCACGTCGATGTCTCGCCCTCATAAATCCAAAATAAGCCCACCAACAAAATCAAGACTCATCACTGAGCACTTCCAATCGAAAGTACGGCTTCGATTCAATTTAATAGGAGAAAGATGCTGGTTCTTAAACAAGAATGTCGTGATCGTCAATATTTGACGGATGTTCTTTCCTACTACTAAAAAATGTCTATAATCTAATAAAGGATCCCCTTTTTGTTTTCGACGAAATTTTTTGGGAAAAGTTATTACTTCTTTGTAAATACTTACATTAATGCCTGCGGATTTTGAAATGAGTAAAAATAATCGACTGCAGTCGATGAACATTAAATTTTTTTGTTCGCGATAATCTTGTTTAGTTCCTCATAGACTACATACGATACAATTTCTCAGGTGATGGTGCACGGTGGTTAGATAGGTGTGCACTGTGCATATGCCACACCAACTAATTATCCAATTCATCAGTATACTTACTGGCTTTGCAGCAATGGTAATAAAAATCTTCCCGATTAGCTTACACACGACCCAGTCTACAGGAATCGTTGTAGTATGGAATTGTAATGTGTGTGGATTCCTTTATTTCGAATTTCTTTTTCGCAGCCAGATTTTTTTTTTTTTAATTACTTCCACGTCCAGTGGAAGTATAGTAACGACAAAAAAATTTTTAAAAATTTTTATTGTCCAAATAGGCTTAAAATGTCATGAAACGTCGAGATTTTAAGTTTGAGCGAAAAAAAAATTTCTGTCTGTCTGTCTGTAACTTTTTTTGTGCGCACGTTTACTCTGGAACCGTTTAAGATATTGACTTGAAATTTGGTACACATATGTACTTTAACGAGATCTAGAACTAGATTATATTTTCATCTTGTTCCGTCGAAGGGTTGGGGGGTAAATTGGGGTAAATTTGTGGTAAATAGGTCAATCAAGCAGGTAAGAGTCCATATAATTGGTATTTAGTATATACAAGAGAAGCTAAGGTCTCAAAAAAATTTTTGGCATTAGCCACCCCCATTACCACCCCCACCCCCTTATTAAAGGGGATGAAAAAAAATTGTGATTTAGTGTATGTACAGGAACCAGAAACCTCAAAATATTTTTTTACTTCATCCACCCCCCACTATCACCACCCCCCCACCCCACTACCGATGTGGGGTATCGTTTTATGGGTTTTTGGGATAGAGAATTTCAAATATTATATTATTAAAGTTCCATAAACAATTATTTTCACATACAAAGTTTTGTCGTTGTGAGTGACTTGGATAGAGAATCTGGATGTGGAAGTAGTGATTCCTTGGGCAGCGGTTTTTTAAATTGTAATAAACGGTATATAAAATAAGCAGACATTGCGACTTTTGGTTATTTCAACCAAAATGACTCAAAAATGATGTATTCTAAAAGTAACAAATAGGTACGTTTCGATAAAGACGTACGTACGTATAATCCTATTAATAATATATCAGAAAAATATTGTTACGGTAATATAAAACCTTGAAGATATGAAATAACGGACGCCCGAAATAACGCCTCCGTATTAATTTTCATCCTGATGAATAATGAGCGACAAAAGTATTGAATAAATTCATTTTCTCCATTTCGGGAAAAAACTTCGAACACGTCGATTTTAATTTTACTTCCACATCCAGTGGATAGTAACGACAAAAAAAAATTTAAAAATTTTTATTGTTCAAATAGGCTTAGAATGTCATGAAACGTCGAGATTTCAAGTTTGAGCGAAAAAAAATTTCTGTCTGTCGGTCTGTAACTTTTTTTGTGCGCACGTTTACTCTGGAACCGTTTGAGATATTGACTTGAAATTTGGTACACATATGTACTTTAACGAGATCTAGAACTAGGTTATATTTTCATCTTGTTCCGTCGAAGGGTTGAGGGGTAAATTGGGGTAAATTTGGAGTAAATAGGTAAATCAAGCAGGTAAGAGTTCATAAAATTGATATTTAGTATAGACAAGAGAAGCTAAGGTCAAAAAAAAAATTATGGCATTAGCCACCCCCATTACCCCCCCTCCCATTATTAAAGGGGATGAAAAAAAATGTGATTTAGTGTGTGTACGAGAACCAGAAACCTCAAAATATTTTTTTACTTTATCCACCCCCCACTCCCACCCCCTGTCACCACTCCCACCCCACTACCGATGTGGGGTATCGTTTTATGGGTTTTTGGGGTAGAGGATTTCAAATATTATATTATTATAGTTCCATAAACAATTATTTCCAGATACAAAATTTTTTCGTTGTGTGACTTGGATAGAAAATCCTGATGTGGAAGTAGTGATTCCTTGGGCAGCGGTTTTTACCTCTGAAATTAACCAACGTGAAAATATTACGAGTACCAGAGCTGGAACAAGTGCAAATTGCGCCTTTGGCATGTTTGGTTTTGGCGTAACTCACTGGATGTTGATCTGGGATTGAAGCATGGAGCACGTTAGTTAACCAACTTTTACCCCCTCGAAGATTTGCGCCGTCAACTGGTCAACCACTAGTTCTAGGCTCTGACGAGTACTTTATCGGCTTTTACGTGATTTAGAAATTACACTTTCAATGCATTTTTATTAAATATGTATTTAATTTCCATATAATTTTGAATATAAAATTTGCCTCATTAAAATTAATTTCTTCCATTAAGTTGGATTCATTAGAATTAATTTCACTTTTATTATTCCCTGAAATACTCATTTTTCAGAAGATTCAAACAGATAGCTAGACGTTTAAATTTGTTAATTTGGTTTATATGCATATATTGTGTATAGTGAATCTAATAATTTTGCCATAAATGTTTTCACCACAAATATTATTTACGCTCTACTTACTTTGATGTATAATTAAATAGGTAATTTATATAAAAAAATACACATTTACGATTTTAATAGGTATATACTATATTATTTGAAAACTTTATATTTCCTCTTGTGATTGCTGCGATCCACAGTAGGTATATTTTTCAACCAATTTAAAAAGAAACGAAGGTTGTCAATAGGTTTATTCTAACCTACAATTATTGGGTTTATTTGGTTGCCCAGACTAAAACGTTCAACACTTCACTAATTTATTGTGAGTCGTTTGTTATACTTTTGAATAGGATGGATTCTACGAACTATGCGTTTGGCATATTTTTGCGCACAAATTGACCCAGTGCACGTTATTATACTCTTCGCAAAAACGAAGAGTATATTGTATTTGATCGGCACATTTCTAAATCAGTAAATATCGCTCGTAGAGAAAAAATTTTCATATCATTATGTTAGTGAACGAATTCTGAACAACCTTCAAAATGTCCGTCCGTCCGTCCGTCACGTTTCTTGTAAGCACGATAACTTAAGAAAGAAAAGTCCGATTGTATTGAAATTTGGAAAGTAAGTTAGCGTTCCACTGGATGTGGAAGTAAAAAGAAAATACTAAGCGTTGAATAAATATTAACTTTATATCTGTGTTTTAAATGTTCCCGCCAATATTTAAATAAAATACCATTTTCTAAATTCTTAATGGTATTATACGGGGTTTTATACAAGTAGCTGAGACGTTCTGTCTTATTGGTTCAAGAACTGGGCTACCAACCAAAGCTATTTTGTACCGTTGACGTATCGTTCTTGAATCGGTTCACGACAGACGATTGCGCAGGTAGTGACTATTTAATAACTGGAATTTAGTTGGAACACTTTACAAATTGACTTACGCTTTCGGTGAAAAGTATTCTATGCATCGATAGTTCTATGAAAGGCATTTATTAAAAGACAGCGCAAAATTTCTTCGATCATAGGAAAGTTGAGCGCAGTTTGCGCTTACTTAATCCCGATGTCATAAATATCCAATGTTGGCAGATTTACTTTATTCACATATTAGCAAAATAGGGAACTTCCCAAAAAATAAAATTGAATTAAAATACTCAAAATCGTAAACTAACGTCATTACAAACCCCATAGACAACAAAAATTAAAAAAAATATATTTTCCAGAAATATAAGCAATTATTTCACTCATTAACGCTATAACCAATAAGAGCCCGTTTTTTCACAACATTGCACCAATCAAATGTCATTATTAGTGGTAATTCAAGCTAGATCGGCTTTTGACAGTACCAACATGCAAAATTTATCGCTCTAATTTTTTATGTCGCTGCAGCGGCAAATACTGCGATAATTTTTTGACGTTTTGTTTCGTGAAATATTTTCGGCAAATAGGGCAACTCACGCTTTTAAATTTTATCTATAAATATCTTCTCAAGCTTATTACTAATTGTTAACTTACCTTGTGAATTGTAATATTGTATTATGTACTAGCAAACATAAACACACCACATATATAGTAAACAATCGTCAGTTCCAAAGAGAAGCCTCTGCCTGAAATATATAGGCTATAACCCTTGCCTATCTGTAACTATTTCAATTTGCCTACTTTTCAATCAGGTAACAATAATATACAAAGATTGTACTTAATATACCTAGCTCATAATACAGGAACAATTCAAGCACAGCTTTCAATAGCTCAATAACGTAGTTACAAAGTTAAGCAAATCATTTATTATAAATGTCAAGTAAACACATTCGCTCTGGAAACAAACTAAAAATGTACCTAGGTACCTACTTATATACGGTAATCTATCAAAAACCGCTGCCCAAGGAATCACTACTTCCACATCCGGATTTTCTATCCAAGTCACACAACGAAAAAATTTTGTATCTGGAAATAATTGTTTATGGAACTTTAATAATATAATATTTGAAATCCTCTACCCCAAAAACCCATAAAACGATACCCCACATCGGTAGTGGGGTGGGGGTGGTGACGAGGTGGGAGTGGGGGGTGGATAAAGTAAAAACATATTTTGAGGTTTCTAGTTCTTGTACACACACTAAATCATTTTTTTTTCATCCCCTTTAATAATGGGGTGGGGGTGGTAATGGGGGTGGCTAATGCCAAAATTTTTTTTGAGGCCTTAGCTTCTCTTGTCTATACTAAATATCAATTTTATGAACTCTTACCTGCTTGATTTACCTATTTACTCCAAATTTACCCCAATTTACCCCCCAACCCTTCGACGGAACAAGATGAAAATATAATCTAGTTCTAGATCTCGTTAAAGTACATATGTGTACCAAATTTCAAGTCAATATCTCAAACGGTTCCAGAGTAAACGTGCGCACAAAAAAAGTTACAGACAGACCGACAGACAGACAGACCGACAGACAGAATTTTTTTTTTCATTCAAACTTAAAATCTCGACGTTTCGTGACATTCTAAGCCTATTTGAACAATACAAATTTTTAAAATTTTTTTTGTCGTTACTATACTTCCACTGGATGTGGAAGTAAAAATCAGCTGATTTAAATTCTGAATAAAATCAGTTTAAATTAATAACTGAGGCCAATCCTGGTAAATGAAAAATGTTGTTGCTGTCTTAAGAACCCAAACCCACCACTCTGTTCTCTAATTCCTTGACGTCATTTTGTTTTGGGCCATAATTTTTTTCCATACGAGTTATAGTCTGGGAGGCAGCGTCAGTTTTAATTACATCATTTCAACAAAGCTCATTTTTTCAGTACAAGTTGTTTTTTCATTGCTTATCAAAGAATCGGGTGTCAGCTACTTCAATCGCGGAGATGAAGGACGTGGGAGGCTGCGCATCCGGTAAAATAATTTCGTTTTTCACGTCAATCCAACATGGCTACTAAACTATAAATAGTTTATTTATATAATATAAATGAAAAAAAAAAAATGTGTCAGCTGCATAGGGTAAGGAGCGAAGTTTGTCAGCTGCCCTAGTCAATATGTATGAAAAACATGTGAAAATTCGTTATTATAAGAAAATCAAAATCCATCAGTGTTTTCAGTAAAAAGAAAACGAGTACATTTGGACGTGGACTGAAAACAAATTTGCTTAAATGTTTACGATAATATTTTAGAGCGAAAAGCTAATGACCCTAATTTGGATGATTTAGATGTAATCGGTGAAACAGCATCTCTGAAAAAAGTTCCCCGTTCGACAATACACAAACTGGTGAAAGAAGGTGCCCTCCCAAGAAAACAACGATCCGACGCCGGTAAATCGAAAACTCTGAACCCATCTTTAGCAAAACTTTTAAAATGTGTCGTTTACGACGCGTATCAGAAAAATGAAATTCCAACTCTTGACGTAATAGACAGAAAATATGGAAGGCTGTAATATGGATTACCACAAGAACATGGAGGGAAAAATATTTGAGGAATGGTTTGAAAAGACCCTATATCCAAAATTAAAACCGAACAGCGTTATTGTTCTTGATAATGCAAAATACCATTCGAGGCAAGTCTATAAAATTCCTAACAAGAGTTCTACTAAGGCGGAGTTACAATTTTTTTTAATGGAACATGATCTCTATTATGAGGAAAATTATAATAAAGCACAACTCTTGGAAGTCCTGCGAATGAAAACATTTGAGAAGAAGTATGTTATAGACACTGTAGTGGAGAGATATGGCCACAAAGTGTTGAGATTACCGCCATATTTCTGTATTTTCAATCCGATTGAATTAATCTGGTGTAAATTGAAGAAAAATGTCAGAAAAGGAAATACTTTTCCGAAATTCGACAAAAAAGTCGTAGAGTTAATTCAAAATGAAGTGTCGAAAATTAACAAGGAAGATTGGGAAAAAAGAATTACGAAAGTAATTAAAACTGAAGATGAATATTCAAAAATTGGGCAGCTTCATATAAACGGTGGAAACAGATTTATTATAAATTTGAACGAAGATAGCAGTTCATCTGAAAATGAAGAAGAGGATGAAAAGGGCGAGGATTCAGAAGAAGACGCGATGTGAGGTGAGATAAAGTGAAGTGAAGAAGCGAATTTTGTGATATCCTCTGTATTATTTATTTCAGTTTTTGTGTTTGTAGTGCAGTGAGGTGAGGTAAAGTGAAGTGATGTGAAGTGAAGAAGTGAATTTTGTGATATCCACTGTATTATTTATTTCCGTTTTTGTGTTTTCCGAGGTGTTTTCGTAGTGCAGTGAGGTGAGGTGAGGTAACGTGAAGTGAAGTTTTTATTGTAGTAATAACTTTTACAGTTTATTTTTAGTTTATTTATTGAGAGAAATATTTGTTTCTGTTACTAATTTTAGAGTATATTTTTGTTTTTGTTTTGTTTTTAATGGTTTCTTGTTACTTTTTAAATAATCTCTTTATCCTATATTAATATTCCATACCCATCCTTTCCTGGCGAGAAATGCTCATACCTCCTCGTGGTTCTTACTGGGTAGTAACAATTTATATTAAGCGAACTGTATATGCTGTAACTACTATTTATAGGTGTAGTCACTACTTTTATTTCAAGTTAATACGTTTTTTGTACATTGTTGCTAGCTAAACTGAGCTCCAGCGGTGATTTGTGAAATTTTTTTAATACTTTATGGCACCACTACCATGATAAAATGAAGCAGTTTTGCAAAAAAAAAATATCTAATTTTGCAAAAAAGAAGTTAAAAATGAATTGAACACCACACAACAAATGGGTTTTTGTAAAAAGACTGATTTAAATATCGTTTTCCTCCTTTTTCTGAAAAATTTTTTTATAAAATTTAAATGAGTCCTTTTAGAAAAACCCAAGATGTTCAACTCATTTTTAAAACATTCTTTCGCCAATTTCGATGCAATTTTTTTTTTTTAAAATGAAAAAGTCATCAAGTGAACAATACAGTTAAATCCGGCTCTGCGTTCTGTAGAAATTGCGTGTCTACAACACTGCCTACATGGGCGGTATGTCTATCACGTCTTATCACTATTGCGAATGCTTCTATAATATATAGGCGATCTGAGGCGATTCGATGCGCGATATTTCCTCCCGCAGTTTTCGCGTGAACCTATTCAAAATGCACGGTTGTTATATTTTCAACGCCAAATCGACTGTTTCAACGCGGAAAGAGATATTTGCAAAAATCTGCAGTGAAGCACAAATTTTCACCTTTCTGGTGGCTGTAAATAGAAAAGTATTGACAAGAGAGATAAATAGTGCAAATAAAAGTTGTAGCTTTTTTCATTCGTGCGGTGAAAAACATCTCGACTTTTTTTTGTTCAAATAGAGCTTAGAACGTCATGAAACGTCCAGATTCTATCTGTCTCTCTGTCGGTTTGCCTATTTAATTACTTCCACATCCAGTGGAAGTATAGTAACGACAAAAAAATTTAAAAAATTTTTTATTGTTCAAATAGGCTTAAAATGTCATGAAACGTCGAGATTTTAAGTTTGAGCGAAAAAAAAATTTCTGTCTGTCGGTCTGTCTGTCGGTCTGTAACTTTTTTGTGCGCACGTTTACTCTGGAACCGTTTAAGATATTGACTTGAAATTTGGTACACGTATGTACTTTAACGAGATCTGGAACTAGATTATATTTTCATGTTGTTCCGACGAAGGGTTGGGGGGTAAATTGGGGTAAATTTGGGGTAAATGGGTAAATCAAGCAGGTAAGAGTCGATGAAATTGGTATTTAGTATATACAAGAGAAGCTAGGGTCTCAAAAAAATTTTTGGCATTAGCCACCCCCATTACCACTCCCACCCCCTTATTAAAGGGAATGAAAAAAAATTGTGATTTAGTGTATGTACGAGAACCAGAAACCTCAAAATATTTTTTTACTTCATCCACCCCCACCCCACTACCGATGTGGGGTATCGTTTTATGGGTTTATGGGGTAGAGGATTTCAAATATTATATTATTAAAGTTCCATAAACAATTATTTCCACATACAAAGTTTTTTCGTTGTGAGTGACTTGGATAGAGAATCTGGATGTGGAAGTAGTGATTCCTTGGGCAGCGGTTTTTTTTTTTGTATCAAACCATTCCAGAGTAATCGTGCTACTTCGGAATGGTTTATGATATTTGCTACACTTAAGTATTTTAGCGAGGTCTGGAACTAGATTATATTGGATCTTATTCCGTTGAAGGTTAAGGGATATAGGCAAAACAAGCTTAAAATTAGGATTTAGTGTGTTACGTGTACGAGAAACTAAGGTTTTAAATTTTTTTTGGCATCAGCCATCCCACTATCACTCCCATTATTACCTCCACCTCATTATTGAAGGGGGTAAAAAACTAAAATTGTGGTTTAGTGTGTGTACAAGAGCCAAAAGCCTCAATTTTTTTTCCACCCTCACTACCACCTGCTTTAATAATGTGGTGGGGATGTAATCGGACATGGATGTGAAGAGACTTGGATAGGAAATCTAGATGTGGAGTGATTCTTTAGGCAGCGGTTTTTTAGGATAGAACTAACTGAAAATGAGATAATCGAGAAAAATCTATTTTGACCGTCATTTTTTTTAACATGGCGGCCGTAGCGGTAATGATGTTTTTGTGGAAAACATTAATTAATTATTGTACAAACAAAAATTTCTTGCAACAAGGAATTATTCATGAGACACTGACTGTATTCATTAAAAAAGTATTCCATCAAGTGATAAAAAATACGAATCCGCTATCTGCGACCCGGCAAGATATCGATCCTATTTAATGGCTGTTTTCATCGAACGTGATATGTTAATCGACAGCTCCGGATTAACCGTGGAAAACCGAAATTTATTTCGGTTCGGTTTCGGTTACGGTTAACTGACGTACACCATTTTTGGTTTCGGTTTTCAGAGCAGCGTTAATTTGGTTTTCGGTTTCGGTTTTTAAAGCAGCATCAATTCGGTTTTCGGTTACCATTTCGGTTTTCCAGAATATCACATTCCGGTTTGCGATTTCGGTTATGGTTAGGAAAAATTCGTAATTACGGTGCAGTTTTCGGTTAGGGTTTAAAATTATATTAATGCTTGCAGGGACCGGAAACGAATTTTTTTTCGGCTCGGTTTCAGTTACAGTTACCTAACGTACATCATTTTCGGTTCTCGGTTACGGTTTCGGTTTTCAGAGCAGCGTTAATTTGGTTTTCGGTTTCGGTTTTCAAAGCAGCGCCAATCCGGTTTTCGGTTACGGTTTCGGTTTTCCAGAATATCTCATTTCGGTTTCGGTTACAAAAAATCGTAATTACGGTGCGGTTTTCGGTTACGGTTTCGGTTCGGTTACGGTCCCTGACTAGTACTTATATCTATTAAGAAACAAAAGAGAGAACTAAAAGGCTATTATTATTATTCACAAAAAGGTGGTTATTCACATTTCATTCCTACCTATGATTTGTTTTCAATTATACAAGTACAAATCGCACAATGGGGATCAATCTAAGTCAGTTCTTAATATACCCGACAGATGGCACCATGCGTACTCGGTTTAGTCATTCTGAACTTGTCATATAATATAATATAACCTATAACGTTCATTAGGAAATAAATGTCCTCCTGTGTTGGAACACTTTGGTACACAGCAACATGTTTTCATTTTATACGTTTTAACCTCCCCACAATAAAATTGTGGGAGGTTATTACAATTAGTCCAAAATCGAAAATTGAGATAACATCAAATCTTTACGTTTTGAGGTCTCACGAACCCAAAAAAGTTGTTTTTGAAAAATGTCTTTGTGTGTGTGTGTATGTATGTTAGCACGATAACGGCGAAGCTACTAAACGGATTTGGATGAAACTTTGCATGAGGGTTTCTTTAGTGCTCCAGAAGATCTGAAAAGGTTTTGGTTGAGATCGGATTACGTTTGGTGCCGTTTTGGCGCAACAAGTTGTTTATTTTATGATTACACTTACAATTTGTAATCGAACCATTGAAAAGCAGTAAAAATTCCGATTTCAACCATATATCACACTTGCATTCTTTCGATTTGGTTTACGTGAAAAAAATTAAAAAATCAAATAACACGCTTCTTGTGTAAAATATATTTTATAGTCTAACCACAGAGTACAGTAACTACACAGAGGCGAAAGCTTGGCGGTTCCTTTGAGTTTTGATGGCTCGTTTTCTGTGACCTTGCGTACCAGTTGCGTCGACACTGAGAGAAATATGTTGTTAATTTATTTCTCTTAATAGGTTAGATTTCTAACCTGCAAAATGCGTTTTATTTTATTGTGACAAACTAGTTAAAACTTAAAAACATTACATTGAACTAGATTTTGGTCGAAAGTATGGGAACCAGGCAGAAATTTTAATACTAGGTACGTAATACTTTTGAATTTTAAGAAATATATGTTTTTGAGGTTAGCTATGACGTCACGTGCAGATCCCCATTGTATTTCGAGTTGGATTGAAAAATATTACCATTTGAATTGCTTATAATCGGCGCCTATTTTCAATTGAGTTGTCTACTAGGTTTTATTTATGAGAATTTTAATTCTCGTTTAATGTTTTCAATCTCCCAAAATGAGTGGAAATAAAATTCACAAATCCAAACTTAACACGATAAACGTCAACAGTGTCAACATAAAAGTAAGGTTGATTGTTAAACAATTAGAAAATGATGATGAGTATACAAATTTGCTTTTGGCGGAAAGGCTTGCCTTCGCCTCTGTATAGTTACTGTACTCTGTGGTCTAACCTAACGTTCAGTAGACTAGTATGTTAAAGCAGACTGTTTGCTGAGTAATTTTGAGTGTCAAGTGCATCGAGAGATTTACAAGTTTTTCGACGTTCATAAAGCCCACGGAAGGTGTGAGATTCCTTCGTGAACCGCTCACAAGCCCTACAAGTATAAGCAATCTCACCGGAACGCCTTCGGTGAGTTTTTTCCAATAAAACTTTAAAAGTGACAGTGACATTATATTTTAAAAATTATTTCCGCTACTTCTGGCAACATAACCTAAAAATAGTGCTACATAACTTAAAAACAATTTAAGACATTGGTACCAACCTAAAATATTTTTTCGAAAACTGCCAAAAACCAAATTCCCCCAGAAAAACATTGGACCCAAAAATTTGACAGCTTACCTCCCCGACCGATTTAGTGAAAAATCGGTCAAGGCCAGAAGATAAAACAAAATATATCAACTCAAACTTAAACGATCCTCCATGAACACTACTCCGGCCACATCTGCTGTCCACCAAGAGTTACATGGTTTTTCCAAAAGATGGCCATCCTACCACCCATTACCAACGAACGGATTTTTTCGTTCAGTTGTGTTTCCCGTATCAATAATCAAAATTATTAAGTGCTCTTGCCTACGGACTTAGTTTTTATAGCGTTGTATTTATTTTTATATTAATTTTAGGTCCATGTGGGCGCATTATAATTTTAACCTAGTTTTTAAGCCTGCCTACAGAAGACAGGAGCTACTATCCCACATTTTTATTTTTCTCCAAGCCAAACCGGACCTACCCCGTCCAGCCTCACACCCGCCTTGGCGGTGTTCACCGCGGTTGCCCGGCTGGCTCCGGACTAGGATCCGATGAGGCATATATTTGTATTAAAACATTGAATAAAATATTAATCTTGTGCAGACTATAAATTTAACACTCGAGTTCTTAGGTCCAGATCCCACCGAACGTAAGACTTTTTTTCTGTTTTAATATGAAAAAAATATTTCCACTTAATAAATTAAATGAGATCGTTCATATTTTTTAGTGCTCTTTTCGGCTTCAAAGATTCACCGGATAGGGAGGTTCTAACCGCTCCCGATTTTTTCTAATTAATTTTGTTTATTCAAAGATATACTGTTCGTATTGACATTGGATATAACATAACCCCAACATCGCGAACAACCGAGTACGGCTGCTGCACTCTGGTGGAGATAATAAAAAGAAATGTTCCCCATTATAAGTGTTAAATTCCTAGAAATGGTGAACGGCATTTGAATTTTACAAATATTGTTCAAAATGAACCCCACACAATCAATACATTTTCTTGCTCGCACAATTGTGTTACTCATTACATTCATACATTCCTTAATATTTGTGGAGTGATGCTATTAAAAGCTCTTCTAATTCTCAATTCGAGATGCTCGATGGTCATAACGGGAGTCTTGTAGGCCTGTCCCTTGATATAACCCCAAAGAAACAAGTCTAATGATCAGGTGACTTTGCAGGCCACGTTCTGAAACCCTGGTTTGGAATATGTTGTGGGCCATAAGCTTCATTCAGATAACAACGCGGCTGTTATGGGACGGTGGTCTGTCTTGCTGGAAATACAACAATCGGTATTAGGCTACAGGAACTTGTTCGATTTCTTGCCAAATTTGATTTTGTAAGAATTCGAGATACCTTTGTCCTGTCAGCAGCGTACCTTGGACGAATATTTGGCAATAATTCATGTTCCAAAAATACCTGCCCATACATTTAACCCAAATCTTTCTTGAAATCTCCCTTGTCCAACTAATCTTTGATTTTGTTGGGACCAGTATCTTACTTTCTGCCGGTTGATGCTCGCATTATTTGTGCAACGTGCTTCTGGGAAAAATGATGTTGAAGACAAAATTATTGTCTCTTTGAAACTTATTAATTAACCACTCGCAAAACACAATTCTTCTTACAGAATCTCCTTTGTACAAATGTTGATGCAGATTGTACTTTAACGAGCGGTAATTATGTTTTTTCAAAATTCTTCTTACTGTTTCCCTATTTGATCCTAGCCCTTTCGCTATTTCTCTAACTGGTTGATTGACTGTGGCTGACGGTTCCCAGTACATTGATCTCCAACTCTTCATTTACAATGAATTCTTGATTTTGGACACGTGGTTCTCGCCGCATTTTCTCTGTAATTTCTTGAAATAATGACGAAACAGATGTTTTCTTTCAGGAAATACTTGGGCATACATTCGACCTGCAAGCACAGAATTTTTTCAACATTCGCCATAAATTAATATCATTTCACTTTTTTCGTTATTCGTGTAGTTCATGTTGAGAAATATCAATAATGAACACAAGTCTTTCGCTAACAATAATTGTTTGCATTTGTCACCTTTCTTTTGTTTTATAAATCGTAGTGCAAAGGCAACTACGGTAAAGTTCAATAAAAAAACCGCTGCCCAAGGAATCACTACTTCCACATCTAGATTTTCTATCCGTCACAACGAAAAAATTTTGTATGTGGAAATAATTGTTTATGGAACTTTAATAATATAATATTTGAAATCCTCTACCTCAAAAACCCATAAAACGATACCCCTCATCGGTAGCGGGATGGGGGTGGGGGTGGTGATGGGGGGTCGTAGTGGGGGTGGATGAAGTAAAAAATATTTTGAGGTTTCTGGTTCTTCTACACACAATAAATCACATTTTTTTTTTCATCCCCTTTAATAATGGGGTGGGGGTGGTAATGCTAAAAATTTTTTTGAGACCTTAGCTTCTCTTGTATATACTAAATACCAATTTTATGGACTCTTACCTGCTTGATTTACCTATTTACCCCAAATTTACCCCAATTTACCCCCCAACCCTTTGACGGAACATGTCGAAAATATAATCTAGTTCTAGATCTCGTTAAAGTACACGTGTACCAAATTTTAAGTCAATATCTCAAACGGTTCCAGAGTAAACGTGCGCACAAAAAAGTTACAGACCGACAGACAGACAGAAAATTTTTTTCCTCTCAAACTTAAAATCTCGACGTTTCATGACATTCTAAGCCTATTTGAACAATAAAAACTTTTAAAAATTTTTTTCTCGTTACTATACCTACTTCCACTGGATGTGGAAGTAATTATATTGAAAGTGATTTTTTATTTTAAATAAATGAAATAAAATAGAAAAATAAATAGCGCATAGATTTGAAATGGATATCAATGAATTCAGAAAAAAATCTATAATTTATTGAACACTATGAGCCACCACCTTCCACTTTGAACAAAAAAGTTTTTGATAAAAAAGTGTTTAGTTCAATTGTGGAATTGTAGAATGGTATTCGAGTACCGGATACGGATACTTTTTGCTTTAAAAAGTATCCGAATACCTTGTATTCGAATACTTTTTTCGGTTACGGATACCGGACACTTTTCTTTCGTTTGTGAAAAAAATATCTTGTGAAATTAAATTTTCTTTAAAGCTGCCTGTTTTTTTCAAGATAAAAATATGTAGTAACCATTCCGAGGAAATGAATATTTTCCTAAAAGTGCCTTTGGGTATTTTATTTGGTTAGTGAAGAAAATAATAGTGACCGCAAGATAAGCCCGAAATTCGCCTCTTTTTGTGTAGTATATTGCGAGGGAAGAAAATGTCCGAAATTGATCCCGTTGATCTCAAATTAATCTTTGGGAAATTTTAAGGAGAGTGTGTCTTTTCGTTTTGCGAAAAAAATGCGAAAATCACCCCTATTTAAGGGTTGAAATTACGTAAACAATATTAAAAAAATAAAATAATTATTGTAACGCTGGTTGTAATAATATTTGCAACAAAATAATGCCGGGTAACGAACATGAACTCTACTGCACTATGCGCAGTAGAAAACCACCCCTGACGAGGGGGTTGAAAATCAATAATTACGAAAAACGGCGAAGAATAAGCATTTGGGCTATAAAATGACCCTTATAATATTATAATGCAGTGGTTCCCAACAAGATTTTTTCAAGGACCCCCTCATCGGTCGCTATACTGACAAGGACCCCTTAAAAGCTTAAATTCTTAAAATGAAGATTATGTAGAATCTACCATAAATTACTTACTAAACTAATTTGCTTAAAGGTGGAAACTGTTCATATATATGAAAATGAAATTTGATGTTAACACAAGTTTAATACAAGTACAAAGACTGTAAATGCTGATGAATAACCTACTGAACTTACGCGGGAACTAGATTAGGATAATGGCCACTGCAAGTCAAGTAAAATACAAAACAATTGAATATCTCCCCTAAGACATCGTCCGCGGACCCCTAGGGGTCCCGCGAACCACCTGTTGGGAATCTCTGTTATAATGCATACCGATTAAACTACTGATATTGAATCGTATAGGCTCAGTATCAGCCTCGGTATCAGCAGCTTAGAAATGCTGCATGTGAAAAAAAAAAATAGATAAAAAGTTCTTTTGTAGGGTATATAAGTGAAATTAACAAAACAATGAGAATTTAAAATTTGATCGATAACACTTTCGAAAATTTATTAGAGAATATATGACATTATTTAACATACTGGTCTATCGACTTTTCAAACGTTTACTAACATTTTCTAAAAAATTATGTACAGTGCGATGATAACAGTAGGTGCCGAGAACAACATAAAAATTGAATCTGTCCTGGATTTTCCCAAATAAATTATATTTTTGATTGGACTAAGAGATTGAAATATTTGTGTCAAATTATATTCAGATATGTACGGCCATTGCAAGATTATGGTGGAATAATGTATTAATCAAAAAATCATAAAATACCCCACCGCGTACCTCCTGGGTAAGTTTGGGGATGTTTTCAACTTAGCTAAGTGTGCTCTACCTTCTATTACACTAGATCCCTTTAAATCTGAGACACCCTGTATATGTACTAATAATAATGAATTAATGATATAATTAATGGTGAGATAAAAGTTTCATGTTTCTGGTGGGTTTCGAGGTCTCAACATAAAAGTTATTGTACAATGGATGTCAGTGTCGTCAGTGGCAAATGAGTCATTCGCCAGGTACCTATCTACCCACCTGTTTTATACCTTATTTGTGTAATCTATGAAAAACATGTTATAGATTTTGGCATGTAACAATTTCTCTGTAGTAGATAGATTATAACAAAACCTCAGGAATAATATATGTGTATTGTGTAGTACGGTACGACAGTAGTACCTATAGTGTTTTCTTTGATTACCCTTCTCAGAAATCAGAACCTGAAAAAATGACTTGATTTCCGTTGGGGCTTAAAAATCCTGAAGCAAATAGGAAGTGACAAACACTTGTTACCATGCATTCAACATTTTAGTACAAAACAACACATACTGTGATTTTCCTGCAGTCGAAAAAACTGTAGGGCCGTTGCATATGTGGCTGAGGACAGAAACTAAATCAGAAATGAGAAATGATTATTTGCAGTAGGGATGGGACGGATATTCGGTCCGGTTACTGCATCCGGCCAATCCGGCTTCCAAACCGGATATTCGGCTCCGGCCGGATATGAAAAAATATCCGGTCAACATCCGGCCAAATAAAAACTGTCCAAAATGCATGAAACTTAAATGTTATTTATTAATTGTCAGTTATATATCAAAATATTTATAAAATTAACAATGAACTAAAAACTACAATCAAAATAAATAACAAATATAAAAAAACCGCTGCCCAAGGAATCACTACTTCCACATCCAGATTCTCTATCCAAGTCACAACGAAAAAACTTTGTATGTGAAAATAATTGTTTATGGAACTTTAATAATATTATATTTGAAATCCTCTACCCCAAAAACCCATAAAACGATACCCCACATCGGTAGTGGGGTGGGGGTGGTGATAGGGGGGTGGTAGTGGGGGGTGGATGAAGTAAAAAAATATTTTGAGATTTCTGGTTCCTGTACATGCACTAAATCACATTTTTTTTCCATCCCCTTTAATAAGGAAGTGGGGGTGGCTAATGCCAAAAATTTTTTTGAGACCTCAGCTTCTCTTGTATATACTAAATACCAATTTTATTGACTCTTACCTGCTTGATTTACCCATTTACCCCAAATTTACCCCCCAACCCTTCGACGGAACAAGATGAAAATATAATCTAGCTCTAGATCTCGTTAAAGTACATATGTGTACCAAATTTCAAGTCAATATCTCAAACGGTTCCAGTGTAAACGTGCGCACAAAAAAAGTTACAGACAGACCGACAGACAGAATTTTTTTTTTCGCTCAAACTTAAAATCTCGACGTTTCATGACATTTTAAGCCTATTTGGGCAATAAAAATTTTTAAAAATTTTTTTGTCGTTACTATACTTCCACTGGACGTGGAAGTAAAATAAGTTAAATTGTTCAATAGGCATACATATCGATAATATGGATATATAATTATTAAATAACATTAAAAACAAAAGATTCAAAAATCAAAACACAACATAAATGTTATTTTTTATTTTTTTTTTTTTCAATCAAATTTTACTTAAGTATAGAACAAATTAGGATTTACTTATGACCAGAAAAACATTCGCCTCCTATAAATGCAAAGCCACCTGCGGTACCAAATTATGTGGAGAAAATAAAAAATCAATTAGACATTTTTTTACCGGAAAATTTTATTAATGAAACTTGTTCAGAATTGTCCAAAAATTTTATGCCCAAAATTTAATCAAAATTAAAAAATCGAAAAATTAAAATTTTAAAAATTTTAAAAGTAATAATTTAAAAAAAAAACTAAATTGCTTGACAACTACCTGGCAGCTTGGGTTGAATTTCAAACAAAATTATCATAGTCCAGTTTTCTAACAAAAAACTATTAAAATGATATTTTCGGACTTATTTTCGGACATTATTTTATTCAAAATTTATATATTTTTTTATTTTGATTAAATTTTGAACTTTGTACAATTCTCAACAAGTTTCATTAATAAAATTTTCCGATAAAAATATGCCTAATACAATTTTTCGATTTTCTCCGCATATATTGGTACCACAGGTGGCTTTGCATTTGTATGAGGCGAATGTTTTTCTGGTTATAAGTAGATCCTAATTTGTTCCGTACTTCAGTACTTAAAATTTGATTAAAATCGGAAAAAAAAATAAAAAAGTTATTGGGGAAACACACTGTATAATAAATAATATTAAATTTAAATTCAAATTCTTTGGTTCTAATAGACTACTAGGTAAGTATGGTATAAATACTAAATAGTAATAAAATAATGAAAACTAAAACACAACTTCCGTGATGCCGGTTGCAGGTTACTGGTTCTGAGAATGAAGTTCCTTATAAATACAAAAACACTATAATTGTGGTTAGAACCAAGTACACACATATAAATATTTATTATTAATTATTATTAGTTCTGTTCTGGTGTACCATGCGCATTTCGTGTAATTACAATTACTTGCAGCAATGTGCAAAATGGACAGGACAGGACAATACGGGTGCGACTTGAATTTAATTGTAAATATCGCGGCCTGCTCGTAGATAAAGTGACTGCTTGAAAAGGCAAGATATCCGGCCGGATTATCCGGCCGGACCGGATTTTGAACTGGCCGGATATACTGTATCCAGTTATCCGGCCAGAAGCACATCCGTTCCATCCCTAATTTACAGTGGACCAATGGAGTAATGCACATGACGAAAATTTTAGTAATTACAGAATTGAAAAGTATGTTCTTATAAAACGAAAAATGTATGTTAGAAAGGGCTGCTAAAGTTATCTAAAGTACGGATTTTAAGAGGGTAAAACACCCCAAAAATGATCTAAAAATATTGTAACTATAGTACCAAAATTTTTTTAACATTTTCATCTTTTAGGGTGTGATAGAAAAGAGCACTTCAAATATTACATAATTTTGATTTAACGAAAAACAGGGGATAAGAGGGTGAAACATCCCAAAAACAGTTTGACAGAAAATTGTTAATCTAAATTGGAATATGTAGACCATAAACTGGATGCCTTAAGAGATTTCAATTTTAGGACGGCAAAATTATTCTAAATTATCCGCATGATGGCAATAGTACATTATCATCCCAGCAAACTCAAATTACCACCAATTCGAATAATAATCCGCAAATTGGTAGCGTTGCACAGTGGGGAAATTCAGGAATTTACTGTTCAAAAATCTCTAGAGACCTTAATATCCATCGGATCAGGATAATTTTAAAAAAAAATTAAAGGTAATTAAATTCCCTACACATCTGTCGAGGCAGATTTTTAAATGACTCGGTCAACTTTTATTAATGGCATAATGAACTGCCAATTAACTGTAAAAAAAAAAAAAAAAATTTAAATAATGAACCAATAAAGACAGATGTGTAGGGAATTTAATTACCTTTAATTTAAAAAAAATTAGCCCGATCCGATGGATATTAAGGTCTCTAGAGATTTTTGAACAGTAAAATCCGGAATTTCTCCACTGTGCGTTGGTGCAAAGTACCACATTGTCGCTCGATAGTGTAAGTTGTGTCAGGCACTACAGAGCGACAAAGACACTGCGCTCAAATTACACACATGATTTTATCTACAATCATTTGAAAATATCAAAATAAAAGGAATAATTAGATTGAATTTTGGCTGGAAATGACGATTCATCAACATGTTATAAGGATACCTTGCATATTGTGGTCAAAATAAACAGACCAACAAAACAACAATCGCTGTCATTATTTTTGATAATTATAAAGTTCGTCTTCGTATAAATAAATTAGGTAATTAATGGTTACTCTTACATCAACTCTTATTATATTAAGAACAGTTTTGGGGCATAAAAATACATTGTCAATTTTGTGATCAAGCTTGTTTAAGTGCAGATGCATTGAAGCGTGCGTCAAAGTACTTTGCCGCTCGTTATCATGGGAGACGTGCGACAAAGGGACGTTATTCACAGCTCCTCGGCAAACGTCAACTTTGTGCGTTCAAAATGTGAGCAAAAAAGCCTACATTATATGCCGATTCTAGATAAAATATTTTTTTGGTTCAAATAGGTTTAGAATGATGAAACGTCGAGATTTTAAGTTTGAACAAAAACATATTTTCTGTCTCGGTCTGTCTAATTTTTTTTTGAGCGTGTGATTACTCTGGAATGGTTTTTGATTTGATTTGAAATTTGGTACACTTATGTATTATAACGAGATCTGGAACTAGTAACTAGATTATATTTTATATTATTTATTATAGCTTTATATCAGGTCAATTGTTACCGAGCTATTTTGAAAAAACTATTTTTTTATAACTTTTGACGGGCTATAGCTGGTAAACTATTAGTTCTACAAAATGGCATCTGCGACAAAAATTGTACGGAATTTTCTACAAGATTGCCATCTGAAATTTTAATGTATGATCCGAACGGTTTACGAAATAATTCAAGTTTGACGCTCTGTAACCGGTAAACTTGAGAAAATGGGCCCTAAAGAAATTTGTAGAGAATTTAGTGCTGAATAAAAAAAAAAGGGTATTACAGTTTTTGCCGTAGTATCGACGGTTCTCGAGATAGTACGTCGGGTACATCAAAGAAAGCTACACTTTTTGATTGGAAAGTCCCACTTTCTGTGGTCATAGTTGATGCCAAAAGGTAACTTTTCAGATAGGGAGCCACTTGAAAATCAGTGCAAAACACCAAAATGGCGGCCATTAAAGATGGCTGCCATCAGCCACACTAAATTTTTTTGTATCTCAGCTCCTAATGGTTCGATTTCGATTTTCTTTTTTTTTTTTTTTGTTAAAGTTCTTGTGAAGAGGACACTTTTTTGTCCCTATACATGTATCACTACACCTTAAGGGTTCTGTGAAATTTTCAGAAAAGCGAATAATTTTCACGGACTTTTGGAGGATATTGTGATACGGAATTCAAAAACAAAATTTTGAATGATGCTGAGAGGTTCCATACAAACAGAATACACATTTTTTGGGGATTCTTACTCAAAAACCTTTCTAATGAACCATCTGAGAGATAAATAAGAGAGGCGTTGGTCTTCGGCGCCAAGTAGCACAAGAAAATATGCTACCAAAAAATTGGAATGACTACCTCTGCTGCAATCAGACTAAGACAGAACTATTCAAGTTACTTGGAGAACATGCATTTTTGAAGTTTGATTGGGCTCACATCAGTACTGAGATTGATGGCATAATTCATTCATCTCGGCCGGATGAAACTTCAATTGATGGAGTACAATGCAGGCAACAGGAGAAAGCAGATAGCAGGATTTTTCTCCACGTTAAAGACAGTGTTGAACATGGAGCAAAAAAAAATAATTATTTGCACAGTAGATACTGATGTCGTTGTTTTGGCAATCTCCTTTCTTTCACATTCTCAAAATTGCGATACTTCAGGATATGTGGATTCTCTTTGATGCTGGGAAGGGTCAGAGATACATGAGCATTAATGGCCATGTTTGAAAGTATGAGTGAACATAAAGCTGTTGGATTGAGAGGATTCCATGCATTCATTGAATCAGATGTAACGTCATCATTTGCAATGAAGGGGAAACATACTGCTTGGGAAGTTTGGAAATGATTTCCTGAAGTTGCTGAAGCCTTCCAAGCTATCTCTCTACTACAACAGTCTATTGCTGACGAGACTTTTCAAGTTCTGGAGAAGTTTACTGCTTTACTTTTCTACAAAGACGCAGAAGACTTCTCAGTCAATCATGTTAGAGAGCTTCTCTATACTTCAAAAAGTCGCAGTCTACAAAGTCTGCCCCCAACAAAAGAGGCATTAAGGCAGCATTGTCTTCGATCAGCATACCAGGCATGACAAGTTTGGGGTCGGGCCAGAAGGATAGGGATGGACCATGGTTGCTGGGGAGTGGACGCCGGTCTGGTCTTCTCTTCCTTCTATTAAGGTAGCCTGCAGAGAATTGGTAAGTGTAGTTGCTCCGGATGCCATACACGATGCTCCTATTCAAAGACAAGTTTCCATGCTCGCCATTTTGCACGAACTGCATTGGGGGTCGACAATGCAGCAATAAATACAATAAAAGGTATCCGTTTAAATGATTATTTTTAAATTCGTTTCACAGTTTCAAGATCATGATATTGCTTTGTTCATACAATACCTACCTTAATATAATAATAATATATAATTATTTTGTTCCAGGGATGAATTGGAATTGAGCAATAAGAGCAGTATATAAGCAGTTCATTTAAATGTGTGTCGTTTTTTGTTTGTAAAATTTTGTTTCCTTAATCTAATAAATGTTTTCAAAATAATTAAAATCAGTGTTATGTATGAAAACAAACCTTTCTTGACATATTCGGAACCCCATAAACATAAAACTTTTTTTGTAGGAAAAGAAATTGAGCACAATTAAAAACTTAACAATCAAATTCGCGAGGAAAGTGAAATTTTCAGATTTTAGAGAATTGCGCAAAACCCTTAAGGAGTAGTGATAAATATGTAGGTATAAAAAAGTGTCCTTTTCACAAGAGCTTTTAAACAAAAAGAAAAAGAAAATCGAAATCGGGTCATTAGTAGCTGAGATACAAAAAAAATTAATGTGGCTAATGGCGGCCATCTTTAATGGCCGCCATTTTGGTGTTCTGCACAGATTTTCAAGTGACTCTCTATCTGAAAAGTTACCTTTTGCCATTAACTATGACCACAGAAAGTGGCACATTCCAATCAAAAAGTGCAGCTTTTTGGCTTTTCTAGCCATGTGTCCGACGTACTAAGATATTTGCGTTTGAACTTTTAGCAAAGGTAACGCCAAGCCCCTCCCCGACTCCGCCAACTTGGCAAAATACTCAAGGGGCATCCCCAAACACTTTAAAAAAGAAAAATTGGCTTACGCTATTTTTTGCATTTCTAACTCATTAAATGGGCCATAGAGGCATCATACTGAACGCCTCTACCAAATTTTTCTCTTCCCCAATTTTTCCTGCCGTTTCTTAAGATAAGGTCCAAGTCGACTAATCAGACGGCATGTTACTCCTGAATTTATGCCACGCATTTTTGGAACATCCTGTCTTATGTCACAATTGAAAATAGCCATAATAAACGAGACTGTACCTATTCCTATTACTTATTATGCAAAACTAATTAACAACTTATTTGATTTCATACGTGTGTTTTAGAGAGTATGATGTCACCCACAACAACTGCAGAGCCAGTTATGACAAATGGTACCTCAAATCACAATCCCAGTTTTGTGCTGTCATCCGCCGACGGTTTACGAATTGCTGAACAAAATAAAAGTCAGTGTTCTTCCCTTTCTGACGTGGAAAATTATGAATGGACAGGAGAAAATACGGATGTAGATCCAGATTCCAGCGTTAGCGCTAACGGGACTAATCAGTATGTACATTTTTTTCAACAGATTCATTGACAGTAATACGCCAAACCATATACGAGTACCTACTATACTTTAGCTAATTATAAACACCCAGTCACAGTATGATAGATGGATGCATGTACCGTACCATCTGTTATTAATAAATTATTCGTTTTTCTGTAGAGTACCTACCTACTTCTTATTAGTTAATGGGGCAATTTATTATAGAAATCGATCGATTAATGTATAACTTTTACATATGATTAATAATAAGAATGAAACCAAATGAGGTTTCTAATATAATTACTTCCACATCCAGTGGTATAGTAACGACAAAAAAAAATTTATAAAATTTTTATTGTTCAGATGGGCTTAGAATGTCATGAAACGTCGAGATTTTAAGTTTGAGCGAAAAAAATGTTTTCTGTCTGTCGTCTGTAACTTTTTTGTGCGCACGTTTACTCTGGAACCGTTTGAGATATTGACTTGAAATTTGGTACACATATGTACTTTAATGAGATCTAGAACTAGATTATATTTTCATCTTGTTCCGTCGAAGGGTTGGGGGGTAAATTGGGGTAAATTTGGGGTAAATAGGTAAATCAAGAAGGTGAGAGTTCATAAAATTGGTATTTAGTATATACAAGAGAAGCTAAGGTCTCAAAAAAAATTTTGCCATTACCACCTCCACCCCATTATTAAAGGGGATGAAAAAAATGTGATTTAGTATATGTCCAAGAATCAGAAACATCAAAATATGTTTTTACTTCATCCACACCAACTACCACCCCCTATCACCACCCCCACCCCACTATCGATGTGGGGTATCGTTTTATGGGTTTTTGGAGGGTAGAGGATTTCAAATATTATATTGTTACGTGTTTACACCCTTTTTTGTAAACACCCTATATCGTGGGTTCGGAAATTATAACAGCAGAGTAACTCTAAACCCTGATCTATTAACTTACTAATTACAACAAATTAATTAAATACTTTACTAGTATTACACTGTGTACTACAATTCACTACTGCAGTCCCTTGATCTGTTCTGCTCACTTTCTGACCATCAACTAAACTCAAACTTGACTGTCTGAACTGAACTGCTCATTCAACTGACCATTAGTATTGTACTATCTTAACTGTCTCACACACAGCTTGTCATTCTTTTATATAACCTAGGTTATGTGTTCTAGATCTTTCCATTACATTCCGACACATTCTACAATGTTCTAAAGGATGTCTGTAATGTTCTAGACTTTTCTATATGTCTCTAACACTGCCCCCTCCTTAAGCCTGAACGTCCCGGTCAGGAAATTCAGTCTCTTTCACATACTTCGCCAGTCTATCCAAGTGTACGATTATCATCTTCGACTTTTTACTTCTTTGAATCCGATACACAACGTCATTGATCCGGGTGATAACTGAATACGGTCCTTCCCAAGGTGGTTGAAGCTTCGGGGACTTCCATTCTTTCCGCTGTGGGTTGTACAGCCAAACCCGATCTCCCACCTTGAATCCTCCTGTACTGGCATTCCGATCATAACGAGGCTTCATTCGGTCGCTAGCTTTGGTGATCTGTTCTTGGATATTCTTCGGCTGTTCTCGACTTTCATTCACATAGTTGCTCCCGGAAAGTGGTTTCCCATTGGCAGCACAATTCTTAATTTGCGACACCAAGCCTCCACATCCTGGCGACTATTAACCCAATAGAATCGTTCCCGAACTTTTGGTGCAGGAGCTAAGTGGCTTTTTCGGACACTCATCGTTACAAGCATTTTCTATGCACTGATTAATTCTATCGAACTTAAATAACGACAAAATAGACTTCTGGCATATGTCAGCCCGTCGAGTTGGCCATGGTTCTAGATATAAAAATCAGTGAAATCATATCATCGTTATAAAGCCAATTTTTTTTGTGTGTACACATTTTATGTTTAGAATGAATAAAATAAGATCGCCAAAAAGTGTGGGCCATCAGGGGTGCAACCAGAAAGGTCAAAGAGGTAAAAAAACGGAGTTATATAACATGATCGTTACAAACTTTTTTAAGGTTGAGCAGGTTTATTTAAATGTTTTGAACACAGAAAAAAATTCCCAGAAAAAAACTCCCGTAAGTAAGGCTAGTCAGAAAGAAAATGTGATGACATGATTTCACTGATTTTTAAACAGTGTTCGTGACGCTACTGACAGGAGGTGCCCCGCCAGAAGTCGATTTTATGAATCGTTATCATCCATTAAACCATGAAAATATCTCAAAGTTCATAAAACGATGAGCTGCCGAAAAAGCCACCTAGCTCCCGCTCTATTTATCCAACATCTTGTTTATGCCAAAGTGTCCATCGGACGTCCCATTATGCGCTTCCTGGAGTACTTCTGGTACACGACACCTGGGAATCACTAGACGCATGACAACCTGCTTCCATCCGGGATTTCCCATACTCTCCTCAACAGCCCGTCTAATACTCCCAGTGAATCCCATTGCGACCACAGAACCTTCAATCCTACTCCTTTGTTTGAAATATCCTTCCATTCTGGTCGAGTTCCATTTTCCTTTGCTCGCAATATAGGTCCAATTTCTGCGTCACTCAGTTGATCTTGCCTTAAAACTTTCTCCAATTCTCTGGAATCTTTTTACTTCCGTTTACACAGCCTTGTTATGGTCGACTACTCGTGATTCTCCGAAGCTGGCAAACCTTTATTTCTCTGGGATCATCGCTTTCACTAGCCAGCACCCCCCAGTGGCATGTATCCCCTCCGGGTTCCACTGTCGACAATCTCGTCTAACATGCCCTAGTTTTCCGCAGCTATAACATCGAATACCCCCACCTTGGCTTTGTTGCTTAACCTGTGTTACCAGAGAATCCAGTTTAGCCAGTAATTGACTCATCATTTTCTGTATGTCCCTCAGTATAGTGCCCATGTTCTCTTGGCCCGAATGTGCCTTTTCAACTGTCACAGCACGCACTTCTGACCGCGGGGGTGACTTTAAAGGCAGCCTCTACTTCGAGGGCATGCACCAGAGCCTCGCCAATACTTTGATGCCGCGTTAACCTAAGAACACGCCTGACCTCTTCGTCCCTTATGCCATCTAGAAAGGCTTCCACGACTAATTGTTCTTGGAATTCTCTTGGAGCACTCGGGTATGCCAGGTGTGCCAGTCTTTCTACTGCAGCTTCGAATTCTTGCAAGCTTTCCCTAGCCTTTTGCATCCGGGATTTCAGTTGGGCTTGGTATACTTGGGGTATGCATATCTCAAGTCTAAGGCAGCTTTAAAGTTCCTTTGTTTCTCTACTGGGAGAGTCTGAAGTAGTTCTGAGACTTGGCCCCTAAGCGCTAAAACTAATGCCATAGCCTTTTCCTCATTATCCCAGTTATTCGCAGATGCCGCTGCCTCGAATTGTCTCTTGTACGTTTGTCCATCATCTTAGGCCGTCAAACGAGGGAGGTTTTAGTCGAGTACCTGATAATGCCCTCCTTTCTCTCTCAGCTGTCGTTTAAGCCGCTCTACTTCTCCTTCGACCTCACTCATCTTTGTTTTGATTTGACTGACTTCAGCCTTATAATTCCCATATCCTCCTTGATTTTGTTAGCGATTGAATTCATAGCATCTTGTTGGATTTTCATTCGTTCGTTCAGGATTTTCCTCAGTTTTTCCTGGCGTCTTTCTTGTTCTTCTTTCTCCTCTTGACGTCTTCTTTCTTGCTGTTCTTTTTCTTTTTGACATCTTCTTTCTTGCTCTTCTTTTTCTTTTTGAAGACGCTTTTCTTCCTCTTGACGTCTTCTTTCTTGTTCTTTTTCTTCTCGACGCCGCTTCTCTTCCTCTTGACGTCGTCTTTCTTGTCGTTCTTTCTCTTCTTTGTCTACTTGATGTCTTCTCTCTTGTTCTTCTTTTTCTTCTTGACGCCGTTTTTCTTCCTCTTGACGTCTTCTTTCTTGCTTTTGTTTTTCTTCCTGACGTCGCTTTTCTTGTTCTTCTTTCTCCTCTTGGCGTTGCTGCGCCATCATCCTCGTAAGCTCCGCAAAAGATCCCGTATTTGTTTTTCTGCTGCCATACTTCTTGTTGTAATAGGATAAGATGACGTTAACTAAGTTTATTGTACAATAATGTTAAGAAAATCTGAATATCTCGTCGATTTCTCCAATGGAACTTTCTAGAAAAATCTCGAAATGGCACGAAAGAGTCTTATTTAGAGTCTAGGTCACTATTCAGTTGAAATAATTTCACTATGTCCAGTAATTTTCAAATAGAATGTTCTAGAAATTTTCTTAAACTAACACAAATAAGTCTTATTTGGTGTCTCTATCACTTTCCAGTTCAAAGAATTTAATTATCTCCACTAATTTTCAAATAGAATGTTCTAGAAATTTTCGCGAACTAACAGAAATGAGTCTTTGTCACTTTCCTGAAAACGCACTTTTCACGGTTTTGAGTCCAAAAATAGTCCTTATACAATGTCCCGTAAGTCAATTCTCCGTGTCACCATTAATTTCCGAGAAGAATACTGTAGAAACTTCAAACAATCCAGAAATCTTCTTTTATAATTCCGCTTCTGACACCAATTGTGACGTGTTTACACCCTTTTTGTAAACACCCTGTATCGTGGGTTCGGAAATTATAACAGCAGGGTAACACTGAACACTTATTTATTAACTTACTAATTACAACAAATTAATTTAGTACTTTACTAGTATTACACTGTGTACTACAATTCACTACTGCAGTCCCTTGATCTGTTCTGCTCACTTTCATTTATTTTTAAATCGAATGATTATCGATATCTGTTAGCATAGGTAGTTAGTATATGTACTTCACATACTCCAATTAAGCTGACAGACGAAACTTCCTGCGCGCGCTAACCGGAAATAGAAACTAAAAATTTTTTTTTCAATATGTCTCTAGAGGGTTGAAACACATAACAATATTATTAAAGTTCCATAAACAATTATTTCCACATACAAAATTTTTTCGTTGTGAGTGACTTGGATAGAAAATCTGGATGTGGAAGTAGTGATTCCTTGGGCAGCGGTTTTTTTAATTGTACATACGTATGTAACTACAATAATTACTTCCACATCCAGTGGAAGTATAGTAACGACAAAACATTTTTTTTTTAATTTTTATTGTTCAGATGGGTTTAGAATGTCATGAAACGTCGAGATTTTAAGTTTGAGCGAAAAAAAATTTCTGTAACTTTTTTTGTGCGCACGTTTACTCTGGAACCGCTTAAGATATTCACTTGAAATTTGGTACACATATGTACTTTGACGAGATTTGGAACTAGATTATATTTTCATCGTGTTCCGTCGAAGAGTTGGGAGGTAAATTGAGGTAAATTTGGGGTAAATACGTAAATCAAGCAGGTAAGAGTCCATAAAACTGGTATTTAGTGTATACAAAAGAAGCTAAGGTCTCAAAAAAACCCACCCCCACCCCATGATTAAAGGGAATGAAAAAAAATTGTAATTTAGTGTGTGTACAAGAACCAGAGACCTCAAAACATTTTTTTACTTCATCCACCCTAACACCACCCCCACCCCACTACCGATGTGGGGTATCGTTTTATAGGTTTTTGGAGTAGAGGATTTCAAATATTATTAAAGTTCCATAAGCAATTATTTCCACATACAAAATTTTTTCGATGTGAGTGACTTGGATAGAAAATCTGAATGTGGAAGTAGTGATTCCTTGGGCAGCGGTTTTTTTGATATATTTTTTACATTTGTTTTGCAAGCTTTCACAAAGCTATGAAGTTATCAATATTTTTTTAAAATACAAGTGTATAATAATAAAATTATATAAAAAAAAATTGTAAGAAAAAGCTTTTTGAAAAAACTACTAAAAAATAAAAATTTTTTTTTTAAATTCATACACCTGGAAACCAAAAGCTTTGAGGACGGTCATATAGCGCTATTACCAAGGCTATTACATAGTTACTTTGCTCAATTAACCGCCCCCAAAGCTTTTGTTTTCTAGGTGTATGAATTTAAAAAAAAAAATTTTTACTTTTTAGTACGATTTTTCAAATAAAAGCTTTTTCTTAAAAAATTCTTTTATATAATTTTCATTTTTACTTTTTAGTCTACTTATTTTACAGCCAAACAGACAGGCAAAACCCTTACATTTGATACCCATGACAAGGGAGTCATGAAGAAAAAGATAATTTGCCATCCTATGGTGTCCGCCATATTGGATTTAGAATGACGTCACATAGTTTATCGTATTTTACTCGTCAAACCCTTTCATGTGATACCCATATCAAGGGTGTTGTGAAGAAAAAGGTACTCCGCCATCTTGCGGCGTCCGCCATGTTGAATTTAGAATGGCGTCACATGGTTTATCGTATTTTACTCGTCAAACCCTTTCATTTGATACCCATATCGAGGGGGTTGTGAAGTAAAAGATCCTCCGCCATCTTAGGACGTCCGCCATATTGAATTTAGAATGACGTCACATTGTTTATCGTATTTTACTCATCAAACCCTTTCATTTGATACACATATCAAGGGGGTTGTGAAGAAAAAGGCGATCCGCCATATTGGGACGTACGCCATGTTGAATTTAGAATGACGTCACATAGTTTATCGTATTTTACTCGTCATACCCTTCAATTTCATACGCACATCAAGGGGGTTGTGAAGAAAAAGATGATCTGCTATATTGGAACGTCCGCCATATTGAATTTAGAATAACGTCACATAGTTTATCGTATTTCACTCATCAAACTCCCTTCATTTGATACCCATATCAATGGGGTTGTGAAGAGAAAGGCGATCCGCCATCTTGGGACGTCCGCCATATTGGATTTAGACCGATAATGGCTATACTATGTTGCATTGTCACCGGACTTATACATGTGTGCCAAATTTCAAAGCTCTAGCTTAATTAGAACTAGTAGAAATTCAGCTTGCAAGATTAGACCTAAACAAACAAACTAACATACATACAAACATTGCAAGTTATTAAAATCTTTTAAAAATACCAATCAATCCAAGTAGTGTCATTAATAACGTTATTGTTACCTGTACTTACTTTTTTACGTATTGGCGATCCAGTTTTTGAAATTAATGAACCATTTTGTTACAGACTTTGCTGTAGATAATTTGTTAAAATGTTTTAAAACACTCTTCTTTAGTGTAACGGCTTTTGTTTCTATAAAATAAATTACAATTGCTTTTTCTACATCTGAAAATATCATGTTTTCGAAAAAATTAAATAGTTAAAAATTTAACTATATAGACACGATAACTTTGACGTTTATGATAAAGCCTACATGACGTTAATGTGTCATTCAGAATGTATGGTTTTGTTGGGTTTTCATTAAAAATTAATTTCTCACTCAGTTTTTAACAGATTTAAAAAACTAAAACGTGAACAACTTAATGACATAGCTTTAAAAAAAAAACTTGAAAATATACAGGGTGTTCCATTTAAAAAATCTTAACTTAAGCTATTTGAAAAGACGCCATTTTGGTTTAGAGGTTTCTGGAATTGCGAAAAAACATTAAGGTAGGCAGGAAAAGACTTGTGATGATTTAAAGGTATTACAATAGGGGAAAATATAATGGGACACCCGATATATTATGAATTATTTGGTTTCCCTTGTGACTAGATTCATGTCTTTGTGGACGATTATATCATCCGTCAAGGCGCGTTTGCACGCATCCAGTAATTTAGTCGAGTAGAGAGACTGTCGAATAATTTAGTAATTGCTTTCCATTGCTTTCCACTAAATTACTTGACTAAAACACGCTGTCCGCATTGGTCGAGTACTATATTACTAAGCGACTCGACTAAATTACTGGACGCATGCAAACGCATCTTCAGGACCGAACACTTCTTTAAGGCAATATATGAGTTATAGGAATGCGAGGTTTTCCAGCTTTTTGCAAAGCATACTAACAGCATATAAATACACTCTGTAGAGCAAAAAAACGGGGGTACCCGTGAATAATTCTTACAAGGATTTTTTTTTAATTATTCCAAATAACACAGTACTTGTCTACTATATATATATACGATGAAAATTTTTTTTAAAAGGGAGAGAGAGAGCACGAAACATCCCACCGAATAGTTTTTCAGTCTTTCTCCCTCCCTTTTAAAAAATTTTTTCTCCTGATATATATATATATATATATATATATATATATATATATACAGTGTGTCCCAGGATAGATGTAACAAGAGGTGTCGTGGACCAAAAATTTTGGAATGGTATTTGGGGATTGAGTTCTGCTTGTTGTACAACTAAAGTATACCAAAAATGACTTGATTTGGTGTTCTACAGGGTGTTTTATAAGCAAAGTTGTAAAAATCACGACTAATAAAGTACCTTTATTTTTCAAAATATGAAAAAATTCCACTAAGAAAAGTTATTTAGAATGCAATTTTATACCTCTATACCAAATTTCAGGAATATAAAATTATTTTTTTGAAACTTCCCATTTTTTGCGAATTAAGAGTTGAATTCATATTTAAAGTTGTGTAGGAGCAAATGTTAATCATCTCAAAAAGTAGGCTATTGGTAAATAAAAAATTGAATATACGAGGTGTAAGAAGGTGTAATGTTAATCGAACTAATTGTAAAACAAGAAACAATTACTAACAGAAGATTAATGAGGTTTAAAAATCATAACGAGTAATAAATGCCAAAAACATAACAGATTCACAAACAAATTAATTATTGACCAATACAAGACAATGTTTACAATTTTTTTATTATTCGACGTAGCTACCACCCACATCCACACACATTTCGATCCTTCGGCTGAAGTCCTTAAAACTGTTTCGAATATGATCTAACGGTATTTGTAATTCTCTGCTTCAATACTGCTACATCGTTAGGAAGTGGTTCAGCGTAAACCAACTGCTTGAGGCGACCCCAAAAAATAAATCCAATATTGATCTCGCCGGCCACTTGATCGGTCCATTCCTGGCAATCCAATTTTTTTCAAAATTTAAATTCAACCACCGACCATTTCTGTGGAGTGGCCAGGGCAACAATCATGTTGAAAATGAACTAAAGGCATATCTCTTAAAATATTTAAATGTTCTTCAGGAAATCTTTCAAGAAGCTGTAAATAAGTGTGCTGGTTTAACCTTCCCTCAATGAAATAAGGTCCAATAACTCCAACGTGATAAGAAACGGCACACCACACATTCACTTTTTTATAATATTGTCTTCTACAATGAATTCTAAAATTTGGATTTTCAGAAGCCCAAAACCCACAATTCTGAGATGAAACAACACCATTGGTTGTGAATGGATTCATCTGAGAAAATTATGAAAGATGAAAAATCTCTCTTCCATGATTTTTTCTCCAATGGTCAAACAAAAATCCAACCTACGGGCCGTCATCTCCCTCTTCAAGCGTATGTTTATAATTTGCTTTATATGCCCTAATTTTCTTTGCCTTGTAAATTCTTTGGAGTTCAGACTTGCTAATATTAATAAGAGCTGATCTCTCTCTTAGTGGCATACTAGGATTTTCTATAACAGAGGCATGAGCTATAATAGCCCCAACATTGTCTTCATCATATGCTTTTATTTTTATTTTCATGTTAGGAACACTACCAGTAGCCAGAAACTTTTTAATTATTCTCCTAGCCTGAGTACGTGACAAAGCAGTGTTTGGAAATTTCAAATTAAATTGGCTTACCACTTCTCTTAGCGAGTTTTCACCACCAATTCCGTAGCATTGCACAATATAAATTTTTTCACGCACTGTGAGTACCATTTTCACTTAATTTATTATGCTTGGTTCGTTAATTTGAAACAGAAATTAAGGATAATATTGACTACGTTTGACAGATATGTCAATAATAAATGATAAATGTGTATCCACTCCTTTTCTCATAGCCTATTTTTAGCATCTACATAACTTTAAATATTAATTCACAAAAACAATTTCTATGCAGTTTTAATTGAATGGTTCAAAATAAAATACTAATTTATTGAAAAAATGGGAAGTTTCAAAAAAATAATTTTATATTCCTGAACTTTGGTATGGAGGTATAAAATTGCATTCTAAATAACTTTTCTTAGTGGAATTTTTTCATATTTTGAAAAATAAAGGTACTTTATTATTGGTGATTTTTACAACTTTGCTTATAAAACACCCTGTAGAACACCAAATCAAGTCATTTTTGGTATACTTTAGTATTACAACAAGCAGGACTCAATCCCCAAATACCATTCCAAAATTCCAAAATTTTTGGTCCATTACACCTCTTGTTACATCTATCCTGGGACACACTGTATAAATATATATTCTTGATTCAAAACATTTTTTTTCCGTGTAGGCCGACGAAATTCGATGGAATGGGGATGTTTAAAAATGTATCCTTGAAATTATTCTTTGGAGGCACACCTTTGAACTTACTACCAGCAGTCACATTTTCTAGAAATTCGCGGCCCTGTTTCAACGTAATGATCTCACGTTTTCCTAGAGTAGTTCATAAAAACAAAAGAGTCTACTCTATACATCCTTCGTCAAATGTTGACGTCTTTAGTCCAGTTAATTACTTTATTCGTTTAGTGACCACACCGTAAATTTTTTTCACTAAAACTAAAATGGGTTTCTTTCTTAGCAATTGTGTTTTTTTGGGGTGTTCAGCCTCTGTATTTTTCGATCGAAATATATCACATTTTCCATAGCAATAAGGCTTATTTACCTGCAGAATATTATTTTTCTTAGTCACATATAGGATACAGTGTGTGCTATTTAATGACCAATGATCGGAATTTGGGTTTAATTCCAGTGGCGCATATAGATTAGGTGTATAAAATTTTATATCAAAACCTTAATAAGTTTGTTCTTTCTTACAAAATTAAATCGAAACTAAATGTAATACCTATCTCATGAGTTCCTCATTTATTTTGGCATAATAGAATACATGTATACATGTGTACAACTAAAAATGTATGCGTATTTTAATAAATCCTTGTAACGACGCACCTGAAATTAAACTCAAAATTCCGATCACTGTTAATAACGCAACACCCCATTATTTTGGAACGCGTTGGCCGATTTAATTTTTTTTTTTTTTGAGATATAGTGCTCGATGAGCTTTATTTGACTGTTTTGAAAAATTTATAATTTTCATATTTTCAAGGCCTACTAAGCTCCCCTAAATGGGTCGAAATTTCGAGATCGGCTATTAGTCAATTTTTTAGCGGCAAATTGGATAGCGAATTCAATTCGCAGTTGCCTCAAAAACCTCTATACAAAATTTTAGCTCGATACCTCATACAGGGTGTTTGTTATACAGTAGCCAAATTTAAAATTTTTCACTTTTCGACTGGCCCTGAATAAAATTCGGTTAGGTTTACTAAAAAGGTAAAGTAGTCATTCGATTTAAGAAACATCAGACCACTTTTTTGGGGGGGTGTTTTTTGGGGTTAGGGGTGAAAAAAGAAGTAATCTGACAATTCTGACTTCGGATTCGGTTTCAGCGGGTGTCCAAATACATACGGATATACTGGTCTAGTCCGCAGACCAGACCATTTTTTTGTGTGTGGCTGTGTTATTAATTAGTATAAGATGGGTCATAAACAACAAAACCTTCATAATATGCAAATACAAATTATAGTCAAAACAATTTGTACCATAATGGGCTGAAGCCTCCAATTAAAGAACTTATATCTAGATACATAACAGGCTATCTTTTCACTATATACCTTGTTTGCTCCTAACATAGTCACATTATATGTCCATTAAAAAGAATAGATGAACATCACATCCCATAGGCAACAATGGCGTTGTGTGTGTAGAAAATGTGTAGAATGGTAAATATTTTCATTAAATTGAATTATTGCAATTCCTGCATTACCGGCTCTTTACACAACGTGATGTAGGCATACGATATTACAGTAAGATAATACAGTAAGATAAATATGTATTGAAAGGATATTAAAATTTAATTGCTATTCACTTTATAACTGTAAACTGAACTTCATCATGTTACGACTATGGAACGATCGATTTTCTTCTTTTCTAAACTGCTTTCTGCAAACAGCACTTCCACCATTTTGCACTAAATATATTGTCACTAAACTGTGTAAATATGAATAGAGAATATTATTTAGGTATTAAGCAAATCACAACTTAAAATAAAAAGACTTCTTCACCACATTTTGATCGAAAAACACGAAAATCACTTATTAACATTAATGGCGGATACCGTCAAAAGTGTCAAACTGAGATTATGATAATCTAACGGAACCGATCATGCCCGAATCGGCAGCGAATAGTTCGACTAGCCAATCAAGAACTTATGGGAAGAAGTGCCTTGGATTGTAACTGTCTCAGCAACATACAAATCAGTACAATTATGTATCTAGATATAAGTTCTTTAATCGGAGTGCCTGACTAAGCAAATTTTTTGAAACAGACCCTGTCTCATTGAAATCTTTATTAACGCGTTGTACAGTACTCCGACTTACTTGTCTATCTGGGTGTCTATTATTGAATTCTCTCCCAGCTTCTCTTGTCGAACGCACATTATCGTCAACAAGATGTACAATTTCTATTTTGTCTCTTAAATTTAAGTTTTCCATGATTATTATTACACTAGACAAACTGTGACAACTTTCCTACAACTTAATCTGTTACTTTTGACAATTAACTGTTTCAATATTTTTTCATGGATAACTTGACTTGGAATAAATGTATGAAAATAGCAGTCTCATACAAAATGCCATTTAAAAATGTGTATTTTTAATTTAGCTACAAAATCGTTCCTATTTAAAATTTTTTGATAAAATTTAGTACAGGCCCATTATGAATCCAGTGCCGTGCATAGATTTAAAAAAAATATGGTGTTCTTTGCTCCACAAATACAGATCATCAATATCTACATTTAAAAAAAAATCCTGTTAAAATCGCCCAATAAATAAAGATTTTACAAGGTGACACTGTATTGAGAGACGCTAAGGTCTCAAAAAAATTTTTGGCATTAGCCACCCCGATGATCACCCCCACCTCGTTATTAAAGGGGGTGAAAAAAATAAAATTGTTATTTAGTGTGTGTACAAGAATCAAAGACCTCACTGTTTTTACTTCATCCACCCCCACTATCACACCCACCCTCACTACCCATGTGGCATATCGTTTTATCGTTTTTTTTATATCATTAAAGTTCCATAAACAATTATTTCCACATACAAATTTTTTTCGTCGTGAGAGACTTGGATAGAAAATCTGGATGTGGAAGTAGTGATTCCTTGGGCAGCGGTTTTTTTTTGCATGCAGTGGTAGGCAGGTTATTATACTGCTTCAGCCTCCGATTAAAGAAATTATATCTAGATACATAATTGTACTGATTTGTATGTTGCTGAGATAGTTACAATCTAAGGCACTTCTTCCCATCAGTTCTTGATTGGCTAGTCGAACTATTCGCGGCCGATTCGGGCACGATCGGTTCCGTTAGATTATCATAATCTCAGTTTGACACTTTTGACAGTATCCGCCATTAATGTTAATAAGTGTTTTTCGTGTTTTTCGATCAAAATGTGGTGAAGAAGTCTTTTTATTTTAAGTTGTGATTTGCTTAATACCTAAATAATATTCTCTATTCATATTTACACAGTTTAGTGACAATATATTTAGTGCAAAATGGTGGAAGTGCGGTTTGCAGAAAGCAGTTTAGAAAAGAAGAAAATCGATCGTTCCATAGTCGTAACATGATGAAGTTCAGTTTACAGTTATAAAGTGAATAGCAATTAAATTTTAATATCCTTTCAATACATATTTATCTTACTGTATTATCTTACTGTAATATCGTATGCCTACATCACGTTGTGTAAAGAGCCGGTAATGCAGGAATTGCAATAATTCATTTTAATGAAAATATTTACCATTCTACACATTTTCTACACACACAACGCCACTGTTGCCTATGGGATGTGATGTTCATCTATTCTTTTTAATGGACATATAATGTGACTATGTTAGGAGCAAACAAGGTATATAGTGAAAAGATAGCCTGTTATGTATCTAGATATAAGTTCTTTAATTGGAGGTCAGGCATAATGAATGTCATGGAATTTTGAGATATAATGACGAAATTTTAGAATATTTTAACAACAACCCCCGAACTATTATTAGAACGGCTAGCTTAGATCTTAATATTCGCAGAGAAAGTATTAGGAGATGCCTGGAAAAAAACAAAATAAAGGCATTTAAGCCAAAAATTTTGCATACATTGGAACTGGGAGATGAGGAAAGACGATTAGAGTTTTGCTATTGGCTACAAGGGGAAAATCTAAATAATCATAATTTTTTTCAATGAAATTTTATTCACCGATAAAGCCACATTTACGACAAATGGGGTGGTTTCAAGTCAAAATTGCCGTTACTTGTCAGCTGACAATCCGGAATTCATTATAAATGCAAGGAGACAGTATTCGCAAAAAATTAACGTTTGGTGCGGAATAATAAAAGACAGAATAATTGGCCCTTTTTTCTTTGAGGGTAATTTGAATGCGAATGGGTTTTTTAATTTTCTTGGAAACGAGTTCTGGAACGCATTAGATAATTTACTATTACAGAATTTCCTTAATGTAAAGTTTCAGTTAGATGGTAGTCCTATTCATAACGCTGTTATAGTAAGAGAATGATTAAATGACCATTTCGAAAATCGTTGGATTGGGCGAAACAGTCCTTTGATTGAGTGGCCGCCGAGATCCCCAGACTTAACGCCACTCGATTTTTTCTTTGGGGTTTACTAAAACAAAACGTATACAAATCAAGGCCACAGACTGCACAAGAACTACGGCCTAGGGTTGTACAAGCCTGCGGAGCCATTACTCCAGAACAAATACGAAAGGTAACTACGAATGTACGTAAACTGACAAGTGTATTGAAATAAATGGTGGATTAGTAGAAGTGACGAAAATCTAATTCTGGATAATGTTCGGAATTCTCTATAAAAAAACCGCTGCCCAAGGAATCACTACTTCCACATCCAGATTCTCTATCCAAGTCACTCACAACGAAAAAACTTTGTATGTGAAAATAATTGTTTATGGAACTTTAATAATATAATATTTGAAATCCTCTACCCCAAAAACCCATAAAACGATACCCCACATCGGTAGTGGGGTGGGGGTGGTGATAGGGGGGTGGTAGTGGGGGGTGGATGAAATAAAAAAATATTTTGAGGTTTCTGGTTCCTATACATGCACTAAATCACATTTTTTTTTCATCCCCTTTAATGAGGAGGTGGGGGTGGTAATGGGGGTGGCTAATGCCAAAAATTTTTTTGAGACCTCAGCTTCTCTTGTATATACTAAATACCAATTTCATGGACTCCTACCTGCTTGATTTACCCATTTACCCCAAATTTACCCCAATTTACCCCCCAACCCTTCGACGGAACAAGATGAAAATATAATCTAGTTCTAGATCTCGTTAAAGTACATATGTGTACCAAATTTCAAGTCAATATCTCAAACGGTTCCAGAGTAAACGTGCGCACAAAAAAAAGTTACAGACAGACAGACAGACCGACAGACAGAAATTTTTTTTTCGCTCAAACTTAAAATCTCGACGTTTCATGACATTTTAAGCCTATTTGGACAATAAAAATTTTTTTGTCGTTACTATACTTCCACTGGATGTGGAAGTAATAGGAAGAAAAAAATCTTGTTTCATTATTATTTAAAGTTTTTATTGCGTTTTTTTATTTGTCAAAACTAAGCATTAAAATATTTATGCCATGTTACTATTAGTTTAATTTCATTTCAATGTATTTTCATGAATAACTTGACAGAATAAATTTATGAAAATGGTAAGTATCGTGCATTTTTAATTTGGCTACAAAATCGTTCCTACTTAAAATTTTTTGATAAAAGTTAGTACAGGCCCATTTGAGGTGATTCCGTGCATAGATTTAAAAAAAAAATCGTTAATATGAAATATTAAAAATTTACTACCAAAAAATGACGTAGGCCTTGGATTTTGTAGAAATATGGCGTTTTTTGCTCCACGAATACAGTTCATCAAGATCTACATTAAAAAAAAAGAATCCGGTTAAAATCGCCCAATAAATAAAGATTTTACAGGGTGACTCGCAAACAAATGGGTCACACTGTATAAACTAAATACCAATTTTATGGATTCTTACTTGCTTGATTTACCTATTTACCCCAGTTTACTCCTCAACCCTCCAACGGATTAAGATCAAAATATAATCTAGTTCCAGATCTCGTTAAAATACATATGTGTACCAAATTTTAAGTCAATATCTTAAACGGTTCCAGAGTAATCGTGCGCACAAAAAAAGTTACAGACAGTCCGACCGACACATAGATTTTTGTTTGCTCAAACTTGAAATCTCGACGTTTCATGGCATTCTAAGCCTATTTGGACAATAAAAATTTTCAAATTTTCTGTTTGCATCACTTCCACTGGACGGGGAAATAATTGTTACACCATCAGCAAATTTAAAGAGGCTTGTAAAGAATATATAAGACTGAATGTGAACATTTAATTATAGTATATTTTATTTGTCGTAAATTTTATGTTAATGTATTGAGTAAAAAAATATAATTTATGAAATATTTTTGTCTAAATAGTGTTATAAATGTGCACCTGCTCTGTTAAGTAATATTTCTTCTTTATAATATTTTGTTAATAATATGGCGAGAACGGAGAGGATGTCGAACCCAAAAAGGTCAAATGTCAATAATAGTTTTGCGTTCATTTCAAATAAGAAATTTTTTAACATGAAAATCGAATTATAATCGAAATAACATAAAGAAACTTTGGAAAAACTTAATTTGAAGTAAAATAGAAATAAATCATTGCAAATAATTGGAGTATTAAGCCAACTTATGACGTGGTTATTTTCTAAAAGGGAATTTCTTTATAAAAGTCCTCAAAAAGAGAGAAATAGTCATAGCCTAGCTATTTTATAAAATTTTAGGCTACAAGATACATACAAGAAACGAAAGGTAAAATAAGCACAAGTGAATCTATTAATTTAAATCAAAAACCTAGCTTATTACTTTAAAGAAAGAGAATAAGTCCCAGTTCGGGATATAATAAGGTAAAATTCGTAAATAAACTAAAGGACTTTTGAAATAAGAAATAACTAATTAACAATAACAAATTTATTGCAAATATAAAAGGTAGAGCAATTGACAAATCAGGCAAATAAAATTTGTGCTTGGATTGTAAAGATCAAAAATCAAATAGAATGAAAAATATACAGAGAGATATACTAAAAAGGTAAATAGGTACGGTAGCATACAAAGTAAAACCATAATTATTGGCAGAAGGCCAAAATTACTGTAAATATTGTAAAAAGATAAATATTGTACAAAGATGAATAACTAAATTATTAAGTGATTTGTTGGCCAACTTAGTAGATCAAAAATTTGAATGTTAAGGTAGGAGATATTTGAGAACCACTGCTTTTCTGGGTCAATGGACGTATAGTTCCGAATCATAGAAGTTTCTTACTTACTTTTAAAAAGTCATAAAAAAGTGCAAAGATTACCGACTTTTGTCCTCGCCACCGCGCGGTCTCAAACAAAGAAGCGCGGTACTTTGATGGGACCGCTTTACCGTGTTTGATGGTCAAAGGTGTCGACATACGTGACGATAAATAAAACCTACACCAATATTCCAGCAGTTCTCAAACAATATTACTAAAAATTTTCGAAATTTTCGTTTATTTTTTTTTCTCTAAAATTATGGGCTTTAGTCCCCATGTTATATAAGTTTTTTTTATTTATCTAGTCATTTCCCACCACCATTTTAATGACATGAAACTAATTACACCCTGTATCTAGTCATACATATTCAATACAAATAAAAACACAAAATGTAAAAGTTGCTTGCACGATTATAACACATCTAATTACACACACAACATATTATATAAAAAATTAAAAAAATAACATACGAATCAGTTAGCTTCGTTAAAGTCGTTAAACTCTTGTAGACTATAGAAACAGTGTTCGGTTAAAATTTTCAGTGCTTTCCTAAATAATTGAAATTTGTCTAACGATTTTATTTGAACCGGAAGTTTGTTGAAAAAACCGCTGCCCAAGGAATCACTACTTCCAGCACATTCAGATTTTCCATCCAAGTCTCTCACAACGATGTGTATGTGGAAATAATTGTTTATGGAACTTTAATAATATAATATTTGAAATCGTCTACCCCAAAAACCCGTAAAACGATATCCCACATCGGCAGTGGGTTGGGGGTGGTGATAGGGGGTAGTGGTGGGGGTGGATGAAGCAAAAAAATATTTTGGTTTTTTGGTTTTTGTACGTACACACTAAATCACATTTTTATTTTTTTCACCCCCTTTAATGGTTGGGGTGATAATGGGGGTGGCTAATGCCAAAACATTTTTTGGGACCTTATAGCTTCTCTTGTATATACTAAATACCAATTTTATGAACTCTTACCTGCTTGATTTATCTATTTACCCCAATTTACTCCCCAACCCTTCAACGGAATAAGATGAAAATATAATCTAGTTCCAAATCACGTTAAAATACTTATGCGTACCAAATTTCAAGTCAATATCTTAAACAGTTTCAGAGTAATCGTGTGCACAAATAAAAGTTACAGACAGACAGACAGAATTTTTTTTTCGCTCAAACTTAAAATCTCGACGTTTCGTGACATTCTAAGACTGTTTGAACAATAAAAATTTTCAAAATTTTCTTTGCCGTTACTATACTTCCACTGGATGTGGAAGTAAAAAACCGCTGCCCAAGGAATCACTACTTCCACATCCAGATTTTCTATCCAAGTCACTCACAATGAAAAAATTTTGTATGTGGAAATAATTGTTTATGGAACTTTAATAATATAATCTTTGAAATCCTGAACCCCAAAAAAAAAAAACATAAAATGATACCCCACATCTAGGTCTTCCAAATTGGACATTGTAGGCTTAATAGACATATGAGTCTAATGGGCCTGGCAGAGGATACAACATGCAGATTCTGTCAAGAGGAAGAGAAAACCTCAGTACATGTGCTGTGCCATTGCGTAGGCCTAGCCAGACTGAGGTTCCAACCACTTGGCGAAGAGAAACTAAGGGCAGATAGCTATACCAAGGAGCCCTTATCAAGGCTGTGGAGTCTGATGATACAAAAACAAAGCTGGATAAGGAGCTCTAAGTAAAATTAGACAAGGAGTGCCACAATAGATCCACTGGGGTCGCGGTGGCCAAGACCAATCAGTCAGCTCCTTTTTCAATCTAATCTAATCTAATCTATGGGAAGTTTCAAAAAAATAATTTTATATTCCTAAAGTTTGGTATAGAGGTATAAAATTGCATTCTAAATAACTTTTCTTAGTGGAATTTTTTCATATTTTGAAAAATAAAGGTATTTTATTAGTGGTGATTTTTACAACTTTGCTTATAAAACACCCTGTAGAACACCAAATAAAGTCATTTTTGGTATACTTTAGTTTTACAACAAACAGGACTCAATCCCCAAATACCATTCCAAAATTTTTGGTCCATTACACCTCTTGTTACATCTATCCTGGGACACACTGTATTATATGCCATTATTTAGCCATTATTTAGAGAAAACAAATTTAAATTTTTATAAACAAAACACGCTACCTAGTTTAAATGTATAAATACAGGAAACTGTCAAAATTGCGTTTTTCTTGAAAGTTTCTTGACAAGATTATCTAAATTGTAGATTAAAAATTATCTTTTTTGCATTATAAAAATTCTACTTTATATTGGTTGATTGACCCCATATCATAATATTGTAGTTTAAGAATGGGTACATAAGTGAATAATAAGCGGTTAACAGACCTTGGCAGTTAATTTCTTTCTTTTTTTTTTTTTTCGGCCGACTAGAGAAATTTTCCGCCAGAAATTAACGTTTTCCCGGGCTAGACCGGAAAATGGGCATCCAAGATCGGCAAAAGCTTTTCCGATCTCTGTTATTCTCTTTTCCGATCCAGGAAGGTAAAAAATGCTGCCAATTTATAGTATAGGTGGCTTTGATTTCTCGTTGCTATGGAAGTGAACTTGTGTTATTAATTGTTGAGATAAGTGTCAAATAGATAAATACACTTAACTTTTACGAGTTTTCAGGAGTCAATTCACAAGTTATTACCTATAGTTAATTATTGTTTGTAGTTGTATTTTTCTTTGAAAATTTATTAAGAAACAATAAAAATTGAAGTTGTATAATAGAGTCGGTCGTAAAAATATTTTATTTAATTAGTTATTATTGTTCGTCGTTGTATTTGTTAGAAAATTTATTAAAAAAATAATACAAAATTGATTTTGTATGACAGTGTCTGCCGAAAAAAAAATACGTTACATGACCGAAAAACAGTGTTTTGCAGCCCCCCCCAAGCTTATTATGCAATCAACTCCTAGCTTCTTACAACAACACCTAATACTGCATTTATTATTTTATTATATTCCCCATATAGAATAAATAATTTTATATAAAATTAATGATTATAATCGTTAATTTTAAAGCATTACATAATAAGTTGCATTTGCTTGGGAAATTGTAAATTGGGCTAGAATATTCATTGAATAAAATATTTTTAATTTATCTACATAGCTTCTTTCTGTACGACATAAAATAATGATTTGAATTAAAAATTAACTGTTTCATATATACGCAAATAAATATATTCCCCATATAGGTAGGTAGAATAAACAACACTACTCCACCCTCCACTTCCACTACCGATGTGGTATATCGTTTTATGGGTTTTTGGGGTTGACGATTTCAAATAAATTATTAAAGTTCCATAAACAAATTTTTCTCTTTGTGAGACTTGGATAGAAAATCTGGATCTGGAAGTAGTGATTCTTTGGGCAGCGGTTTTTATTGTTGCATTGACACATTTGTATGTATTATACATACTTTGTATTTGACTCTTTCCATTTCATATGTTGTATTCAATTGGTATTAAACACAGATTTCTTAATATCAAACTAAATACAATGTATTTCCGATATGTGATATGTATTTGTAAAATGGAGAAAAAAGTATCTATATCTATCTATAAAGCATAAAAATACATTGAAGTTTTAGTGTTCTTGTTCTCTGTTATAACCATATAGTATCATATGTATTAATTTAAAAGCACACTAATTTCAGTACCAGTTACGTATTATCGCCGTTAGATTTCACCTTGAATATAATAGTAGTTTAATTTTATACAGTTTTATAATGTGTATGTATTTTTTTATTTAGCGCAATTGAAGCTAGAAGTCCTTCCACTGGAATAAACAGAAATACATGGTTGCGAACAAGTTTAAGAAGGTCCTCTCCAAAGTGAGTGAACGCACAAATTAATCATAAATAATTAAGTAAAAAAATATTATTTTCTAGTCAGCAAGATAACCTTTCTACTAGGAGATGGGGATCTTTCAGACAGTAAGTTCTTTTTATATAACTTTTAAGTCTGTTTCCATTAGAGGTAGACATCCCATCCCAAAGCCTCAGCCCGGCCCGGGCTTATTTAAAATCTTCCCTGACTCTAGCAGGTCTCTACAGAGCCAACTCCTTCCTGCCCGACAGGCGTATCGAGCATAAGTGAAATATTAAATGAATTTACAAATACTGAATAGTGTTAAATATACACGATGGTCCAAAATTGTCTTCCGATATTTCTGTAGTCGATAGTACATTCAAAAAACGCTGCCCAAGGAATCACTACTTCCACATCTAGACTTCCTATCCAAGTCTCTTACAACGAGCATGCTATATAGTGTGGTGGCTTAGCAAAAAGATTGTGACCTGCTGGATTAAAGCTCCAAATTTTACACACTTCTTATAATATTTGCACTCCACTGTGTGGAAATAATCTTGCATGTGCCGTATATTTTAAATTTATATAATATCAATATAGTGTTACTAAACGTTAGCAATTATCAAATATGTTTTCATAATTTCTAACTGGAAAGTATTTAAATCACCGACTAATATCCGGAAGAAGAGGCAAATCTGAGAAAACACTAATATTGGACCTGACGTCATCTATCACTATATCTCTGCGCATGCAATAATTCGGACATATTTGCGGTTATTTCCTAAAATTATTTAGTTGTATTCGGTCTGTGAAGGTGTATATTTAAGTGTACCATATTTAAAGGGTTTAAATTGATTTAAACATGACTGAAAAAGGTTATTATTTCAAAGGTCAATCGGATAATTTACGCCGTTCGCCTGCCGGGTGTATGTCATGGTAATGCCTCACAAAAATATTCATAAATAAAAAACTAAGAAAACTAGATGAAAAATTTTTTTTCAAAAACTTCTCCTGTGTCTTGGCTTCAACCGCCTCTCTGCATGTGTATGAAAATTTTAAAAAACAAATAAGTTTGTCGCTTAGTTAAAGTATAAGTACATTTTTAGCGAAGTAATAGTCGAGCAATAATAAGTGTTCATTGTTGTTTAAAGAAAATAATAAACAGTTATCGATAGAAACAAAAAGACCATTGGAAGCGCTTATTTGTGTACTTGAATTAAAAAAAAAAATCGGATCGATAGCTCAATTGGATTTGAAGATATGGCAGTGTAAAAGATTTGTAGAATCAATCAATTTATCAAGTTTTTTCGAAATAAAAAATATCTGTACCACAAAAAAATATCAGCCATTTCTTATGTAGAATTGTTCACTTTATAAAAACTATAAGGTCTGGTCTGGTTCTACGCTGATTTTTTTTCTCGAGAACGGAGAGATTTTTATGGTCTATTTCCCTCCACTATCAAGCTATTACACGGGCAACGTCCATGAATGAATTAATTTAAAATGTACGCTAGCGCTGTGGTGTCTCCTGATGCATGACGTCACGCGTTGTTTGCGCGCCTAACGGATTTATTCAAACTATAATGTTGAATCTGTAAAAGACAAAATAAGAAAAAATCCTTTAAACACTGTGATTTGTATTAAGTAAAGATTCTAAAAACGCTAAAATTATATTTTGTGCAAGAAGCCTATTGTTTATGGAACTTTAATAATATAATATTGTTAATATGCGGTTTTCTGTGAACCGGCGCGTGAAGACAATCGACTCGGACTTCTCGGCGTTGATCTAAATCTTCCACTTGTAATACGCCATGGCACGTGTGTGCCTTCAGTAGCATATTTGCCACTTGAGCGTTATGTAAATGCGCATACGTGACCGTGCCGTCGGCATACTTGGCAAGATTAGTATTCGGGAACTCCGGGAAGTCGGAAACGTACGTACAAGTTGTACCGCTTTGGTGTCAGGCACGACCCCTGGGGGACGCCCGCGCGAATGTCCCGCCGCGTTGATAGTTTGTTATTCACCCTGACCTGCAGCGATCTACCTGCATATTCGCCATTCAATACGCCTTGATCGACTGAGCTATCGTATTGGTATTTTTTTCAAAAGTACGGCAAATTCCTTTGGGTGGTACGCCAAATTTTTTCGAAAGAACACTCAATTTTTCTCGAAAGTATGAGAAATTTTTTTCGAAAGTTCGCCGGTGTAGGGTAGTATAGTATTTAGTGGGGTAATTAATGTTAATTAGCGGCTGATTAAGGGTAATTAAAAGAAATTAAGAGTAATTAGGGAAAGGTGGGACGAGATGGGGGGATTGATTGATTTACCAGCGTGCGGTAGGCTTTGCTGCCACTCCCAGGGTTATACAACTGGGCTTGCTACGTCCACGTTGGGTTGGATTAGGGACATGCTTGTTGCCACCAGCGAAAGCCACATGGCGCATGGTAAAGGAATGTGGGATGGGAGGTGTAGATATTTGTAAGATGCGTTAATGCTTTGAGTCGTAAGGGAGCGTTTCAGCTCCCATTTTTGTATTTTTGGTTCTGGACTTCTGCCTCTTCTGGGTCTTCTTGTGAGATATGTCGCCGCGTTGTCTCGCTGCTGTTTGTGCTCCTCTTTTTGTATTTATGCTTCTACAAATCTTCTTCTGAGTCTTCTGATTCCCCGTTTCTGATTCTGGTAGAGTATATATCGCTGCGATTTCTTTGTGGAATTCATTCATTCATTGTGTCGTGATATGGAGTGTTTATGTTTTTTTGTGTTTCTCTTTCTACAAATTTTCTTCTTCTAAGTCTTCTGATTCGTCCGTTTCTGATTCTGGTAGAGCATATCGTTGAAGATTTCTTTATAGTATTCATTTTTTCCCAGTGTGCTTTTCTTTCCTAGTTTGTGCATGACCCTCTCGATTGTTGTTCTCCGCGTGTAACATGGTTTTCCTATTTTTAATTTGTTGCTTTTAATTATTAGCGCTTTCTTCATTAGATATGATGGTTGTTTTTGTGAGTAGTTGGATGATGTTTCTTTCGGCTCTTCTCAAACTTCTTCTGTTGGCTTTTGTTGTTGCCGCATTTTTAACTCCATATGTCATCGTTGTCAGTATGATGGCTATGTACAGCCGTTTGGTCATGCCCCATGATAGTTTGTTTTTCTCGATGAATGGTATAATTGCCCTTGTAACTCTGTATGCTGTTTTTATTCTTTCCTTTACTGTTTCTCTCCTTTTCAGTTGGTTCGTCAGATATGTTCCTAGGTATTTCAGTTTGTTCGTTGTTCTTAGGGAGTAGTCACCTATTTTGTATTCTTCTCCACTTCCGACTCTCTCTTGTTGACGAGTCTCGCTCCATTCTTAGACTTTTGTTGAAATTTATTTTCAGCTCAGATGTATCCAGATGCGGTTTCATGCTTTCTAGGAAGTTGAGAGTTTGTTGCTCTTCTTCTGCGACGATTAGGAGGTCATTGGCGTATGCTAGTATGATTGAGGTTCTTAGTGTCTTCGTTGAAATTTGGTGTTTCCCTTATTGTGTTCTGTATTACTTGGTCTAGGACGGTGGTGAATAGTCGGGGATAGAGGGCTTCCTTGTTTAACTCCTCTGTTCTTTTGTCTGGTTTCCATCATTTGTCCGAACCATTGTATGGCAGTGGTTTCATGAAGGCAGGCCTTTATTATTTTGTTTATTGTATAGTGCGGTACTCCGTTGTTATATAGGGTGTTGACTAATGGCCTCGTGACTGATGGTTTCGAATGCCTTTTGGAGATCTATAGCGACTATGTGCAGTTTTGTCCCTTCTTTCCATTTTTCTTTCAGTATTCTTCTGGTTGTGTACATGTGGTTGTCCGTTGATCTGCCTTTCATGAATGCTGTCTGGTAGTCTGGTGGTCTTCCAATGCACTTCTCTAGTCGCTCGAGCAGGAATTGTGCGTAGTATTTTTATCCTATGCTGCAGAGTGTGATTCTTCTGTAGTCATGTATATGCTGTGGCGAGTTGGTTTTTGGAAGGGGTATTTGTATGGCCGTGCTCCATTCCGTAGGCAGAGGTGTAGTTTCTGTCCATACTCTGATGATGATTTCCAGGGTTTGCTCCTTTAGCCTTTCCGTACCGTAGCGTATTAGCTCGTTGTTTATTTTGTCTACTCCAGGTGCGGTGTTTCTTCCTATATGTGCATTAAAGTGTCCTAATGTCTTTTTTCGTTTCTTCTGGTTTCTCGAGTTAGCTATCAGATGTTGTCCTTTCCATTTTGTATGATTGCCGTGGCTATGTTTTCGTTTATATTTTCCGTCCTTATTTCGATGGGGCTCTCTCGTCTGGTTACCCATGCAACTCCTCTGCTGCCTACCCCCCACCCGCTTAGTTGCCATTTGTAATTTTGTGTGATTGCTGTTCCGTCTCATACAATATGACGTCGATGTTTTCTGCCTGCATCGTCGATTTTTTCCTTTTTAGCTCTGTATGCATCCTCTGACGTACCATGTCGCCAGAGTTATCCAGTCAGCTGGTGCTTCCTGACTGTGTCCCTCTTCCATTCTTTGCAATATTTGGTACCTGTTGATAATCGTCGCTTTCTCCCATTCTGGGCATGGCGTTATTGCTCTGCTTGGGGGGTTTGTTTCTTCTAATCGTTCTAGTTCATTTCTTTTCTGCGTAGTGATTACGCTGTCGTAGTGATTTCTATTGTTTCCCTGCTGGTGAAAAATTATGAATTCCCCCTCATGGTGTATTATTATTGTCCTCCTCTTCAAGTTTGCTGTTGCTGCTATCGTCTCCTGCCCACCCCAAAAACCGGCTTTTCTCAGATCTCCGATGAATGCCTCTATTTTTTCCTTGTTGATGCTGTGTTGATTGAAACGGAGTTCCAATTCGTTGATGCCAGCATGAACGGGGTGAAATAATCTATGTTGTATTGTATATAGTCCGCTACTTGTTTCCGTAGATTTTTTATAGCGTTGGTGTGTACCGGGGTTGTTATGTTTTCTTCTTATAACTGATGGCTTAGTGCTCCATATAGACGTCGCCGTCGATTTTTTGTACTAGTAGCTGATGTGTTTTCGTTCTTACATTCTGTAGTGGATACATAATTTCGTGTTTTCTGGTTATTGTTTCTTGCTTATTTTTTGCTTCTTATTACGGACCTAAACTTTTTAATAAAATTCCTTTTCCTTACCAGAGCCGTACCATGCACGCATGAGATTTTTTTAATTTTAATGGCACTGAAACCCAGCTAATAGTTCAGGCAATGAATGGTTTCTAGAGGGAAATGCTAGACGACAATTTTTGACTAGAGGGCTGTGTTTGGACTATTTAGGAGGTAAACATACCAAAAGTCCCCGAACGTAGGAGGTGGGAGGTTGAGCAGGGGGGCACGAAGAAGGTCCTGGTTTTTGGTTTTTCGCTTATATCTCGAAAACGGTTAGCCCTAATCAAAAAGTGGCTATATGCAAAATTAAAGCTGACTAAATTTTCTACAATAATGTTTCTATTATTTTTTTCGTATCTGCTATGGTTCAGTAATGAATTGTATATCTTTTGACTGTATTCTAACTTTATTATAAATTGAAAATAAATTTTAATAATCGTAGAAAAAAATTTCTTGTACAGATATCCGTTTCACAACGGACTGAACTGAAATGTCGAATAAAAAATGTCTTTGCGTCCAGAGCTGTGACCAGTACTCAATGAAAGTACTGGCAGTAACCAGTAAGCAGTATCAAACAATTTTTGTTTTACTTGCAGTATTAAGTACCAGTACTTTTCAGAAATACTTGAAATATTCAGTAATGTACTTAAAATTAAACATTTGCAGTAGCAGTAATAAGTAAAGTACTCTTCAAGTATTTTCAGTATTTTGAATACTTAGAGTATTTTATAAATACTTGCAGTACTTTCAAGTACTGCAAGTACTTTTAAAAACAGTAAAACCTTAACTACTTCCAGTATTTTGAATTACTTGCAGTATATATTTGTAAGTACTTTTTTAAAAACAGTACTAATATCAGATAAATATTATTAAAATCATTTTTAGAATTTTAGGATTGCCAACAATACCTAGTCAGTAATACAATAGACGGAGAGCTGGGCACGAAATTTCGATATGACTCGGGTTATGAAAAGTTTCCGTAACAATACGTACACTAAGGGAGCACCCTGATTTGGGAATTTGCTGACAGCTCGAGCGGGGAGGGGCCCTGCCATATTGAAAAAATAGCAAACAAAAACAGTCTCTTTGAAATATCTCGCTTTGGTGCCTCATACGGCAAAAAATGCTCTTATGAAAATAATAGAGCATTAAATTTTCTACAAAATATGTTAAATAGATTTTTTCGTTAAACTGAATAGTTTCGGTGCAGCAGCCGAAATTATGATTTTTTGTAATTTCTCGATTTAGTGTGACTTTTATGAAGGAGTATTTTTATGTTGAGACAAAATTTGTTTTCATACCTGAAAATCTTCAAATATAGTTGATTTTACTTGTCTGCTACGCATAGCTCAATGTTCAATACTCGTTTCCACGCCACCTTGAGGTAGAGTATATGGCGCGTTTTCTTTTACATGGTTGTCCTTTATAGGCCAAATCCACGACTAACCTGCTTCTTGAGGCGTTTTAGGTGCCTGATGTCGAAGGTCCAGAGGTTCGTTGTAGTCTCTTCGGAAATTGCTTCCGGCTTCCGTTGCGCTGTTCACTGATTCTACGTATTGATTGTTCTCCATGCTTGCGAGAAATGTTTCGACGGGAGAGTCGACTTCCTCAACGCCATGAAGCTCGTCGAGCGAATAGCGCAACGGAAGCAATTTCCGAAGAAAGTATTGTTGAAGACTATAACGAACCTGGACCTTCGACATCAATCACCTAAAATGCCTCAAGAAGCAGGCTAGTCGAGGATTTGGCCTATAGGGGACAACCACGTAAAAGAAAACGCGCCATATACTCTACCTCAAGGTGGCGTTGAAACGAGTATTGAACATGCTGCGCGTAGCAGACAAATAAAATCAACTTTGAAGATTTTCAGGTATGAAAACAAATTTTGTCTCAACATAAAAATACTGCTTCATAAAAGTCGCACTAAACAGAGAAATTACAAAAAATCATAATTTCGGCTGCTGCACCGAAACTATTCAGTTTAACGAAAAAATCTATAGGGCATATTTTGTAGAAAATTGAATGTTCTTTTATTTTCATAAGAACATTTTTGCCGTATGAGGCACCCGAAGCGAGATATTTCAAAGAGACTGTCTTTGTGCGCCATTTTTTCAATATGGCGGCGCCCCTCCTCGCTCGAGCTGTTAGCAAATTCCCAAATTAGGGTGCTCCCTTAATGCACGACGTATTGATTCAGTGTGTCTACCAACCGGGAAAATCGAGAAAACCGGGAAAATGACGGGTATTTAGTCGAACCAGGAAAAAAACGGGAAAAAGACGGGAATTTCAAAAAGTAATCGGGAATTGCAAAAGTCGGCTAATAATTATAGGTATATTTGCATTCGCAAGATACGGGGTAGCTTATACTGTACTGTATTTCCTCATATGTTTGTTTACATTACCCAGTAATATGAGGATATACAGTGTGTCCAACTAAGTCGGCACCATATGGGAATCTTTTTTATTATTGGTTTTATGAAAAAAAGTTATTCTTGATAAAAAGTTTTGCATGGCCTAAAACCCAGAATGAAATAATCAGATATCAATTTTTTGCAGTCGTATACGAGGTTTGTCGAAAAATGTAAATTTTGCTCAAGAGTAAAGTATCTTTATTTATTACAATATCGACAATCGTTATTAAGAAAAGAGTAAACACTTTGGATCTATTTTAAATTTTTGTCTTGATATATAAAGGTTTACACCTTAAGTATACTTATGTACTAATTTTTTATAATAAGTTACGTTTATGTTGAAAACTCGATACTTTTGTTTACAAGTTTTCACCGATCTGAGGTCAATTTGTTAAATAAATATTTTTATTTACTGTTTAAAATCTATTTTATTGTAGACAATAAAGCATACGATATGAAACTTTTATTTTTTAAATTAATACTTTCTCTTTTCTTGTACTTTTGGAGCTGTGACTGGGATAATTAGGAAAATCTGCTTCTCGTTTATTACTTTTTCTTTATTGTTTGTACTAGTCTGTTATATTGAAGCTTGGAAAAAAAAAACGGAAAAATCGGGGAAAAAGTTGGGAATTTCCACGTCCGGATTTGGTAGACACCATGGATACGGAAATTTTTCATAACCCGAATGATATTGAAATTTCGTGCCCAGCTCTTATACTACAACAGCAACATATTAATATCAATAATAACGGTGAAGTTTTTAGAAGTATAATTTTCATTAAAAAAATTCATGTTTGGAGCCCATTTTTATTATTATTGATTGGTAATGGTAATAACGGTAATAATGGTATTACTATAATATCGTATGTATTATACGACATGATGTATGAAAATTACAGTAAGGTCACAAAAGATATATTTTTAATACTCATTTTATTTATAATATATAAATTTACAACAAAAGAAATAAGTAAAAAATATATAATATAAAACTTAAGGCAACTTAAAATTATAACGCATAATATATAATAGTCTAAGAGCTGATGAAAGTTACTTGATTTATTAAAATAAAATACTGGCTCATTTTTTCTTAAGTACTTGGAATAGTTATAGTTTTACAGTTTTTATTAATACTGAGAGTGTTTTGTAATACTGGGAGTACTTACGTAAAGTACTTGAAGTAGATTATGATTTTACAGTACTTTTTTAAGTAACAAGTAATACTTCGTAAAATTTTTTAGAAAATAAGTACCCAGTACAAGTACATTGCACACATGTACTGCAAATTTACAATACCAGTACAGAATTATTAAAAGTACTTAAAGTAAAGTACTTAAAGTACCTAAACTACTGCAGTACATATTTGCAGTACATTTTTGTACTGAAGTACACAGCTCTGTTTGCGTCTGTAAGTGTGTGTGTGCGTGTATATCTATGTGTGCGTGTATACCGCTTCTTGTAAACACGATAACTTCTGTTAGACTTGATATGAGCGAAAAACCAAAAACCGGGACCTTCTTCGTGCCCCCCTGCATCCCCCCCACTTCCTACGTTCGGGGACTTTTGGTATGTTTACCTCCTAAATAGTCCAAACACAAGTAAAAAATTGTGATCTCGGCATTTCTCTCTAGACCTCCTTATTGAACGTTCATTGACTGGGCTATAATGGGCAACAATTTTATCCAAATTTTTATTATTTTTAAATTGACTTTATTTGGCACGATGTACTGTTACCCTAATGATACGGCCCTGGTTGAGCCGTATGCATTTTTGCTGGAAGAGAATTGTTTATTGACTTATTTCTAATATATTGCCTGACCTGTGTCGGGTCTGTTTATGAAATTCTTTAAATTATCTACAAATACTTAAGACTTAAATAGTTTAAGGGTATAAGGTAAAATTTGAGGGCTTGTGATGATTTATTGCTTCATTTATCGGTCGTTCGGTGGGTGTTCGATGTTTGTCAACTGTTTTCACTTCTTTGCACTCTACTAAGAGATTTAATCACCCGTATTAATTAACTATTAGCTATATTACTAATTGTTGTTATGTTATCATGCACCACTCTATGCAGAATTTTCCACTTAACAACGAGCGTATATTTGATCTATTTGGACCAGCTTATTACCGTTTTTTTCCGATTTAATGTGACCGTTTCTAAAGAGCGTCTAGTCACCGTAAGATCTCTAGACGAACCAGGTGGGACGAGGTTGGGGGATAAAACAAAATTAAAATATGGATAAATAGGGATAACCTACTACTTATTAATATTTGATGTCATACTGTGAGAGGCATGTTTACATGTAATGTTTGTAATGCAACATTCACTTGGTCTTTCGGGCTAAGCCGCCACGATAATAACACAGTCACACACACACACACAAAATTGGTCTGGCCTGCGGTCCAGACCAGTGTATCCTTATGTATTTGAACCCGCTGAAACCAAATCCGAAGTCAGAATTGTCAGATTACTTCTCTTTTTACCCCCAACCCCAAAAAAACACCCCTGGTCTGGCCTGCGGACCATCTCAGTGTATTCTTTTGTATTTTGATCCTCTGAAACCGAATCCGAAGTCAAAATTGTCAGATTCGCTCGTTTTTCACCCTTAACCCCAAAAATCACCCCCTCCCCAAAAAATGTGGTCTGGCCTACGGAGCAGGTCAGTATATCCTTAAGTGTTTGGACCCGCTGAAACCGAATTCGAAGTCAGAATTGTCAGATTGGTTCGTTTTTCACCACCAACCCACAAAAAACACCCACCCCAAAAATGGCCTGTCTGAAGGACCATACCAGTGGCAGTGTATCCTTATGTATTTGGTAAGCATACACTAGTCTGGTCCACTTTTTTTTGTTTTGGGGGTGTTCAGCGGGTCAAAATACATAAGGACGCACTGATCTGGTCCACAGGCCAGACCACTTTTTGTTTTGTTTTAGGGGATGTTGTTTGGGATTACCACTTTTTTTTTTTTTGGGGGGGGGGTGTTTTTTCGGGGCTAGGGGTGGAAAAAGAAGTAATCTGACAATTCTGACTTCGGATTCGGTTTCAGCGGGTCCAAATACATAGAGATACACTGATATGGTCCGCAGGCCGGACTACGTTTTCTTGTTTTGGGGGTGTTTTTTGGGGTTGGGGTGAAAAACAAGCAAATTTGACAATTCTGACTTCGGATTCGGTTTCAGAGGGTCAAAATACATAAGGAAACACTGGTATGGTCGGCAGGCCAGATCACTTTTTTGGGGGGGTTATTTTTTTGGGGTCGGGGGTGAAAAAAGAAGAAATTTGACAATGACTTCGGATTCGGTTTCAGCGGGTCCAAATACATAAGGATACACTGGTCTGGTCCGCAGGCCAGACCACTTTGTGTGGCTGTGTAATTAATCATAAAATTCTTAAAAGATTTGTTTTTATGATTTTTTTTTTCGTTGTGAGAGACTTGGATAGAAATCTAGATGTGGAAGTAGTGATTCCTTGGGCAGCGGTTTTTGCTTCGTATCAATCAAACTGCCCTTCTACTTAAGGGTTAGTTTTAGGGAGTGGCTGTAGGTACTTTACCCCGAATCCTTGTATTACTTCCACATCCAGTGGAATATAGTAGCGTAATTTTTTTTTAAATGTTTATTGTTCAAATAGACTTAGAATGTCATGAAACGTCGAGATTTTAAGTTTGAGCAAACAAATTTCTGTCTGTCATTCTGTTGGTCGATCTGTCTAACTTTTTTTATGCTTATGATTACACTGGAACCGTTTAAGATATTCACTTGAAAGGACCACGCTCTGACCTTATGTAAAAGTGGTTTCCGTTAAATTGGCTATATTTCTGATATGTTATGTATTTCGGCATCCTGAACAAATGTGTCCATGGGCACGAAGTCCCAAACCCTAAGGATTTCGAGATACGATACGTTAAAGTTGGATATTTTATGTATATCATGTATAGTCCCTCGAGATAAAGTTTTTACCCCAAAAGTTCTGCGACCGGACCACGAAAATGAAGGGTGAAGGATATGCCGGGAAATATTGTCACCATCGTGTTCTTCGCCTTCGAAGACGGGAGCATACTGCTTTCAAGCTGATTTTCGTTGTTTCCGTGGCACTTCGTTATTGAGGGTGAAGGTAGTTTCAACCCCTGGGGGTGGGTTAGGTCACCTGTGGTCAATATTTACCTATTTTATTCGAATTGACAAAAAAAAATCCGATACGACAAGCCCTCGCAAGCCTAGCACCGGAAAATTGGAAAAGGGGGTCGTTTTCAGGTTTAGGGGTAGTGGATGAAGAGTAGGTCGGGAAATATTATCACCATCGTATTCCTCGACGTTGAAAACGGGAGCATACCGGTTTTCAGCTGATTTTCGTTATTTTCGTGGCATTTGGGTATTGGGGGGTAGTTTCAACCCCCGTGGGTGAGTTAGGTCACCTGTGGTCAATATTTACATATTTTATTCAAATTGACCAACAAGAACCCGATCCGACAAGCCCTTGCAAGCCTAGCGTCGAAAAATCGGAAAAAGGGGTGGTTTTTTCGATTTAGAGGTAGTGGTTGGACGGTAGGTCGGAAAATATTGTCACCATCGTGTTCCCCGGGGGGGTTAATGGAGGGGTTAATGTCTTGCGGTCCGGTCCGGTTTTTGAGGTAAAAACTTTATCTCAAAGGACTATACATTATATACATAAAATATCCAACTCTAGCGTATTGTATCTCGAAATCGTGCCCGTATCGTATCTCGAAATCTAGCGTATCGTATCTCGAAATCGTGCCCATGGACACATTTGTTCAGGATGCCGAAATATATAACATATCAAAAATATAGCCAATTTAACGGAAACCACTTTTACATAAGGGTCCTTTGGGACATGCATGTATTTTAACGAGATCTGAAAATAGATTATATTTTGATCTTATTCCATTGAAGGGTTGGGGGATAAATTGGTAAATTAAGCAAATAAGAGTTCATAAAATTGATATTTAGTATATATAAGGGAAGCTATAAGAGAGAATGCCAAAAATTTTTTGGCACTAGCAACCCGATTACCACCCTCACAAGAACCAAACGCCTCATTTTTTTACTTCATCCACCCCCACTACCACCCCCTACTACCATTCCCATTCCCACTACGGATGTGACATATCGTTTGTTTTTGGGAGGTAGGCGATTTCAAATATTATGTTATTAAAGTTCCATAAAAAATTATTTCCACATACATTTTTTTTGTTGTGAGAGACTTGGATAGAAAATCTGTAAGTGGAAGTAATGATTCCTTGGGCAACGGTTTTTTTCACATGTTTCTAAAAATTCTCATAAAAGAATTGTTGGTCCATTAGAAATAAAAAGGTTATTCTTATTGCATTTCGATATACCGAGTCCTTTTCAAGTAATTTGTGTTTACAAATCAACGCGCGTTTATATAACCTTTTAAGAAATCCTTTTACCCAAAGAATGCTTTAAAATGTTAGTTTGACATTTCTCAAGTCAGTCTAATATAATCAAGTAACATTTATCTTAATGTATGATAACTTATTAGACTGTTGCTGTTTTTTGCAATATTTCATTTCAATTGTTAATATTTAAACATGGCTGATAGATAAATAGATAGATAAATATTTATTTCTGTGACTTATTTACATAAGTATAGATATTGTCATGGTGGTAATTCTAAAAACAAGGCAACATATAAATGTGGATAAAAATAATTTAAATTACCTAACTAATTAATTTAATACATTAAAATAACAAATAAAAACATTACAAAAAAACATTACAACACATTTTCAAGTAAAAATACACGATTACACGTTCTCTGAATTAACAGATGTAATTTGAACTTTGGGAGGATGTTTTGGCAATGTTGCTGCCGCTGTGAGACGCGGAAACATACTGCTAAAAGCTAAAACTTTTAAGTACACATAGGCGCCTTAAGGAAACACGAAGAACTGTTGCCGAAGAAATATTAGATACTATAGTGGAAGATCCTGTGATACATACTAGACGATTAGGCTTAAGAGTGAATGTATCTTATCAAAACACACTCAAGGATTATTACCGGAAGATATGCCAATAAGAGCTGATTTTTAACCCCCGATCCAAAAAAAGAGGAGTGTTATAAGTTTGACGCGTATGTTTGTATGTCTGTCTGTCTGTGGCTTCATATCTCTTCAACGGGTGATCCGATTTTGATGCACTTTTTTTTATTTGAAAGAGTATTTTGTCGAGAAGGTTTTAGGCCATATTAGATTTTGATATTTGGTCACCATCTTGAATTCGCCATGTTGAACTTCTCTAGAAATTGTCCGATTGAAGTAAAATTGAAAATGTGCAGACAATTATGGTAGCCGAATATGATTTCGGCCTCATTTTGATTCGGTCATATGAAACTGGTATGATTAGATACATTGATCGGGAGTTTTTAAACATTTTCAATTTTTTAACCTGCCTGCCTGCCTTCCTGCCTATACAAAAATATCGACTAACTAATATGAAAAAAATAGATTAACACAACTTTAAAAACTATAAAATAATTTTGATTCCATATACGAACTCTTACGATTTATTTAAATCCAGCTTACATTTTCTTTATGTCCTCGAGATTTGCTTTCTTATACGCATGAATATGTCGGGGGCTGCTAAAGACGAACTACTAAATAGTTATATTCAGAACAGCAGCTCCCGATATATTCATGCGTATAAGAAAGCAAATCTCGAGGACATAAAGAAAATGTAAGCTGGATTTAAATAAATCATAAGAGTTCGTATATGAAATCAAAATTATTTTATAATTTTTAAAGTTGTGTATTTTTTTTTTATTAGTTATTTAGTCGATATTTTTGTGTCGGGAGTTTTTATGAATTGTTGTTTGAATGAACGCAAAATATTCCAAATCTTTTACCTAATATTCCTTTTACTGACAAGGCTACATTCATAGACAAGGCATGTTCAATTCTCGAAATATGCATTTCTGAGTTGAGGAAAATCCTAACGCAACAATACAATCCCATTTTCAACATACTTTGTAGGGAATCAGTTTGTTGGATACCATATTTTTCCTGGATATTTAAATGGTGATATTTAAATATTTACTATGATTTTTGAAAAACATTTTGTGTGAATTATTAATAATATTTCATTGCAAAGGAGAAGAAACATGTTTTTCATAACGGCGCGCCTCCACAAGTAGTTTGGTCGGGGTGCAGATGTACCGATTAAATGGCCTGCTCGTTCTCCTAACCTTACTCCTCTTGATTTCACTGTGTGATTTAAAATAAAGAGTATATAATATTTAAATTGACACCATTGAACAGTTGAAAGAAAAAAATCTGTCACAGGTTTATGTAGGTAGGAATTTTACGGGGTATTCAAGATCGAGATTCCTTAAAAAAAGACTTAGATCTTGCATTAGGGAAATGGAGAACATTTCGAGCAATTGTTATCATTGATAATTAATAATTTTCTATGTTTAATTACCACGGAAGTAGTAACGCAAAAAAAAATTGAAAATATTTATTGTTCAAATAAATAGGCTTAGAATGTCATGAAACGTCCAGACCAGATCTTAAGTTTGAGCAAAAGAAAAATCTGTCTGGCGAAATCTAAACTATACATTTTGCAAAAATTAACAAGCAGTGACGAGCAGATTGGTATATGACAGTCGTATTTAATACACTGTTGCCAAATCTTTTTACTCTATCTCTCTCGCGTTTTAATATATTAAATCGACCGCTAGATTCGCTCTTATCGGGAAAATTATTTTTTTTACGAATTTTTAGAAATATGTATAAAATAAAAAAGTTAGAGGTAAAATACTGATAGCCACTCCCTAAAGCGACCCCTTAAGCAGAAGAGATGGCTTGGCCGATGGTATGTAAATTGGTGTCCAGGTGGGCTATATCTAAATTTAAAATATGAATTTAATACTTTAAGGCTGTCGAAAGATATTACAGAAAAACTGATATATTTATTATCCCTTTTTATAGGGATATAAACTCCCTTAGTATCGATTTTCCGAAATAATTTTATATAAAACAGTACCTTTATTCTTATCGGCCACAGAAATATCGGAAGACAATTTGGGCTACCCTGTATAAACTGAAAAACAGATCACTCACTTAATATAATATTTACTCAACAAACAATTTATTGTCGTTGACTTTCTTTTAATTATAATGAACGAATTGTAATAGTTATTTCTTTTTGAATAATAGTCCAAGGATTAGTTAGTTTTACCTGGACGGTTTTGTTGAAGTTTTGATATTTGGCATTTTTTATAAGTTTTAAGGTGTCCTTTTAGTACAGAAATGATTTCTAATTACAAAAAAATACCTGGCTGGTTCAAACTTTGCAACCTCATAGGTATTACGTATATTTGACGAGAAAATTTGTTCAAATGAATCACATACTTGCCAGACATACGGCGTGGAAAAAATAGATAGTGCATATGTTTGACGAGAAAATTTGTTCAAATGAATCACATACTTGCCAGACATACGGCGTGGAAAAAATAGATAGTGCATTTTCTCGCTCTTTTTAATAAATATGTCTTCAGTTATTAATTTTTACAACAAATATAAATAGTGCTTTTTGTAGATAGGTAATAAAATTATCAATAATTATTTTTTATTTTGTTTTTCTACGGTAAAAATTGACCGAGCTACAGTTATTTGAATAGGCTTATGATGTTTTTAATTTTATTATTTTGAAAAAAGATCAAGAGTTACAGTTATTGGAAAATAACTCGGATAATGCTCTCGTTGTCAATAAAACATTACTTTTTACATTTTGTAGATTATCAAAATACGTTCAGTTTGCTGTTTTCTTTGTTTTTTATGATAAAAACTGCATGATAAAGATACATCTAATTATGTCGTACTAACTGAAAAACGAAATAGTAAAAGGGAGGGTTAAATATTTTATACGCTGCAAAATCTAAAAATGTATCACTGGTTATTTAAAAAACGAGTTTAATTATCATTATTGATGAATTACCTGCAATTAAAAAATCATTTTGTCACTTTTTTACGAAAAATGGATCATTTTGCAACAATTTGTTTAAAAATTATTGTTTAAGCAAATAAATGTTTAAATATTTTTTAATTTGATTGATTGATTGATTTACCAGCGTGCGGTGGGCATTGCTGCCACTCCCAGGGTTATACAGCTGGGCCTGCTACGTCCACGCTGGGTTGGACTAAGGTCATGCTTGTTGCCAGCAGCGAGAGGCACCATGGCACATGGTAAAGGAACATGGGATGGGAGGTGTAGGTATTTATGAGATGCGTTACCGCACTGTGTCGTGAGGGAGCGTTTAAGCTCCCTTTTTTGTGTTTTTGGTTCTGGGCATCTGCCTCTTCTGAATCTTCGTGTGAAATATGTGCTGTGTCTTGATATGGAGTGTTTATGCTCCTCTTTTTGTGTTTCTGCTTCTTCAAATCTTCTTTTGCTGAGTCTTCTGATTCCTCGGTTTCCGATGCTGAGTTGGATTTGGGTCATGCTTGTTGTCAGCAGCGAGAGCCACATGACGCATGTTTTTTCCTCGCTTTTCTTTCCTAGTTTTTTTTCCTCTCGATTGTTGTTTTCCACGTGTAACATGGTCTCCCTATTTTTAGTTTACTGCTGTTCAGTGTTAGCGCGTTCTTCTGCTGTCCTTTTTGCTTTAACCTTCTTGATCCTTGCCCTTATCTCTCTGCTTACCAGGGTATAGTCTATTTGTGTGATTGAGCTTCCATTACTCCAGGTGTCAATGCAGTTTTGACTTTTGCTCCATGTATTTCTTATTGTTAACATGTGTGCTAGGTTTTTCAGCGCGTTTCTATTTTCGTTAGGCTATGTGTGAAGTGTATGTGCATTGAAGTCTCCTAATAGTATAATGGACATTTTTCTTGATTTTTCATAGCGTTAGTGTGTGCCGGTTTTCTTTTTCTAATTGATGGCTTAGTGCTCCATATAGACAGTATTCTCTTCGGTTATTACTGATTTCTTTCTCCTCTTTGCCGCCTGGCACGATTTTACTGCACTATATACCATTATTTACTGCGTTAGAGGGGAAGGACTGTGTGAAGTTTTGGTTTGTATACCTAATTAAACACTAACTAATATTTCTTATCAATTACTGAAAATGTTCCGAGATATGTATTATTTTACAAACACATCCACTTATACTTTTTTTAACTATATTTTTTACACGTTGTCACTATTTAACTTTTATAAACTTTTATGGGTATCCATTGGTGACAGAGCATTATAAAGTAGGTCTGGTCGCCTCGACAGCAAGATGACAAGTCCAATGTGTTGTCGCATTGTGTTCGTTATTTAATGTTTATGCTCCTCTTTTTGTGTTTCTGTTTCTACAAATTTTCTTCTTCTCCTTCTGAGATTTCTGATGCCTCGGTTTCTGGTTCTGGTAGGGTATATCGCTGCGATTTCTTTGTGGAGTTCATTTTTTCCACTCGCTTTCTTTTCCAATATGTTTGGTCGATTCTCAGTTTGTTCATGATCCTCTTAGTTGTTGTTTTCCACGTGTAACCCGGTTTCCCCATTTTTTTCTTTTTTCGTTTCTTCTGGTTTCTTAAGTCAGTTGCATGAATACCCTTCCTGCTGTCTTGTCTGATTGATCAATGATCAATGATCTTGATCCTTTTGTATGATTGCCGTGGCTATGTTTTCGTTTATATTTTCCGTCCTTATTTCGATGGAGCTCTCTCGTCTGGTTACCTATGCAACTCCTCTACTGGTCTTTTCATAGTGTTGGCGTGTACCGGGGTTGTTATGTTTTCTCCTTCTAACTGATGGCTTAGTGCTCGATTTTTGTACCAGTAGCTGATGTGTCTTCGTTGTTACGTTTTGTAGTGGATACATTATTTTTGTGTTCTCTGCAGAGTTATTATTTCTTGCTTACTTTTTGCGTATTCTTACGGACCTAAACGTTTTTAATAAAATTCCTTAACCTTACCAGAGCCGTAGCAGATGTGAAGTGTAGACAGTCAGTATGTTCTTACAGCATGCATGAGATTTTTTAAATTTTAATGGCACTGAAACCAAGCTAATAATGGGCAACAATTTTATCCAAGTTTTTATTATTTTTGAATTGATTTAATTTGGCGCGGTGTACTGTTACTCTAATGGTACGCCCCTGGTAGTATTTGCTGGAAAATAATTGTTTATTAACTTATTTCTAATTTATTGCATTTCAGGTCTGTTTATGAAATTCTTTAAGTTGTCTATGAGTAGGTACTTAAGACATAAATATTTTAAGGGTAAAGTGGACTTATCTTGATTGATTTATGGCCTTTCCTTCCTTCGGGTCGGGTACCTACTCGATATTTGTCGACTGTTTTCACTTTTTTACGCTGCACTGAAAGATTTAATCACTCGTATTAATTAAATATTAGCACTTATCACTTAATTGTTGCCATTCGGACACTACCACCGCATACACAATTTTTCACTTCACAACGAATGTACTTTTGACCTATTTGGGCCAGCTTATTACCGGTTTTTCTTCCGATTTAAAAGGAACGTTATCTAATAGGCGTCTATTCGTTTAGCCAACAAATCAGATTCAAAATGTTCAACTATTTTTTAATAATTGTAAAACCATTATATTATGATTATACTACGGGAGCCCACCTTAAGTGTCCGTGCACCCCCCCCCCGATCCTTTAGGACAATGTTCTTCATAAATGGCGTCCATTAAAAAAAAATTTGCAAATACATATTGTTTTTGTCATTTAACACAAAAACTAAAAAAAGATGGAGAAAAACTTTCTGCACATAAAATAAAGCGCATAAAATCTTCTACAATTTTGTTCCTATACAATATTCGCATAGGAGTTACCATTTTTCGGATAAATGATTCATCTCTTAAAATAAAATATAAAATTCAATATAAAAGGTATCACTACGGAACCCCACCCTAACTTCCACCCCCCCCCCGATCCTTGCGAATAATGTTTTTCATAAAGATGAAAGCCTAAGGAACAATTTAAGACATGTCCTAAAAAAAAAACTGGTTGTACTTTCAAAATGGCGTCCGTTTAAAAAAAATGCAAATATTGTTTTTGTTATTTAACACAAAAATTAAAAAAGATGGAGAAAAACTTTCTGCACAAAAAAATGTCTACAATTTTGTTCCTATACAATATTTGGATAGGAGTTACCGTTTTCCAGATACCACTGTTGCCGTTTTCGAGATAAATGTCTGCAAATTATAACATTATTATTATTATTAATTTGTTTCAGTTTATTTTATTTTATTTTTATATTAATAATATAAAGTTATATTATACGCCTTACAATAATTGTCACAGTTATTTCCTCTAAGTGATTTACCGATATAGGTATGAATTTCCATGTTTTCTTAATTTTGGACTCATTTATCTGGAAAATGGTAACTCCTATCAAAATATTGTATAGGTACAAAATTGTAGAAAATTTTATGGACGTTGTTTTTTGTGGAAAAAGTTTTTGTCCATCTTTTTTAGTTTTTGTGTTAAATGACAAAAACAACATTGGCAACAGTTTTTTTATAAATATGGCCGCCATTTTGAAAGTACAGCCAGTTTTTTTTTTTCTAGAACATGTCTTAAATTGTTCCTTAGGCTTTAATCTTCATGAAAAACATTGTCCCCAAGGATCGGGCGGGGGGTGCACGTACAGCTAGGGAGGGCTCCCCGACTATTAGAGCTGTTAGGCGAAATTATTACAACAGTTGTCAAAATTAACGTTTATGTCAATGACGTATACATGGGGAAATGTCCGATTTTCATAATTTAAAAAATGGACCCAAAAATAATAGGGAAGATGCATGAAATTTTAAAATGCTTGAAAAGGTGATTTGCTCTTAATTTCCATTACGCAGAAAACGATTATAACAAAAGAAATTCAAAATAAAATGTATTTTCCGTAAAATTAATATTTAGATTATGCCGTAATTTGTAAACAAAACCACGTGACTGCAAACGGTTTCTTATTGGCGTGAAGTCAATGACGACATCCGTTAGTTGGATAATTTGTCCAAAGTAGACACGCAGTGTCCTCTTGTTGTCTGTCTACGAACTAATTTTGGAGAATCTTGAATGTAAAATTACCTTATTTGTAGTGATACTCTTAGTTTTACATTTAGGCACAATGCAATATTTGTAACTCATAAGTCATAATAATGTTGTTCACTAGCTCATTAACCAAATAATAACACAATGACACCACAAACAAGAACTTGGTAAACTGGCAGTAAACAATAAACAGTAAACTGACATTTGACAAACCCATCGAAATTGCTTTAGATATACGAAACTAGTGAAGCATGTTTATACGGAAAAAGAAACTTCCGTTCACTATTCTGTCCTAGTCTGACAAGATCTGATTGTTTGAAGAAAACGTCCGATTGGCTTAACCGTCTGTAAACAGACCGAGAAAAAGAATGAAATAGTGCACGCAAATTTTTCTCTCTCTGTCACTTTCTCTAGTCGAGTGCATTTTCCAGTTTGTTATTAATTTCGATGGACAAATCATAACGGAAAACGTCACAGTTAATGGCGCCAACGCCAAATAACTGCCGTTTTGAAATATCCAAATTTCTCACCGATGAAATGATTTATTTTCTCGCTATATTAACATTCAAAAAATCGTAAATTTTACATTTTTATAACTTTTTTTTTGATGCTGTATCGGTTTTCATTATAAAAAAAATCATGCAACTTCTCTATTTTTTGGAGAAAATTTAGTTTTCCTTTAAATATACTATAATAACGAAGAAATCATTGAATACTAATTTCATTGAACGTTTCTAACATAACACAAAATAACATAAAAAGGAGAACGTCAAGCTGATTTTAAAGAAATTCCAAAAGGGTGATTTGGCTGATTTTTCATCAATAACTCAAAAAATAAATGTTTTATTAAAGAAAAATACTAACGTTAAATTAAAACAAGAAAATTTCCTGCATCATTTATACAACAGCATATTTTAGAAAAAAAAAAACAAACGGAAAAATGCGGAGCATATTTTTATTTTTTTTAAATATTATAGTAAGCTGCACGTATTCTTTTAGGTATTCGCGTGCTATCTGATGCTCGGGTTATTAGCTGTACTTCTCCGTATCCTATTGATACCCAACTATTGATTCATCTTTATCAAAAGTGGATACACTTACCTCATTGTTTTTATACGTTTGTCACGTCTGTTGACATGTCCATTTAAGATATTGATTCATCGTTATCTTTAAAAAAATCGGCAATTACCTTTGTTTCATTCGTTTTTATAAATTTGTGATTTGTGGTATACAGGGTGTCTCATTAATAATTGATCATACGTTAACTGAAGAATCCTTAACCCAAAATATGAAGATTTAACCAAAAATACCTCGATAAAATGTGCCTCCTTACAGTTGAAGTTAGAAATTAGAAAAAACCGCTGCCCAAGGAATCACTACTTCCACATCCATTCTCTATCCAAGTCACTCACAACGAAAAAACTTTGTATGTGGAAATAATTGTTTATGGAACTTTAATAATATAATATTTGAAATCCTCCAAAAACCCATAAAACGATACCCCACATCGGTAGTAGGGTGGGGGTTGTGATAGGGGGGTGGTAGTGGGGGTGCATGAAGTAAAAAAATGTTTTGAGGTTTCTGGTTCTTGTATATACACTAAATCACATTTTTTTTTCATCCCCTTTAATAAGGGGATGTGGCTAATACCAAAAATTTTTTTGAGACCTTAGCTTTTCTTGTATATACTAAATACCAATTTTATAGACTCTTACCTGCTTGATTTACCCATTTACCCCAAATTTATCCCAATTTACCCCCTTCGACGGAACAAGATGAAAATAATCTAGTTCTAGATCTCGTTAAAGTACATATGTGTACCAAATTTCAAGTCAATATCTCAAACGGTTCCAGAGTAAACGTGCACAAAATGTTACAGACAGACAGACCGACAGACAGAAATTTATTTTTCGCTCAAACTTAAAATCTCGACGTTTCATGACATTTTAAGCCTATTTGAACAATAAAAATGTTTAAAAATTTTTAAAAATTTTTTTGTCGTTACTATACTTCCACTGGATGTGGAAGTAATTATTTTCACATATTGTCCAAATTCGATCAAAACTTTGTTAAATAAGATTTTCAATAAAAACGTAAAAAAGGAGGTAGTTCTGTTAAATTCGATTTCATATGTAGTAAAAAAGAAACAAAATGAAGAAAAACGAACAATGTGATGAAATCTGCACTTACTAAAAAGCGATCTCTAATGATGTTTTTCTTAATTCTTTTTTGAATCTGTAATGAGAAACTTCTAAGTTATTATACAGTTTGCTATATGTAAAGATCTCTGAAAAATTCCAGTGTAATGTTTAAAGGTGATTAACATATTTTTAAATCTTATGTATGAAAGCTGATTTTTTGATACAGATAGAACGGACAGTTATATTCAATTATTTTATTATGTAATACTAATGACTGCAGAATAGTATATTTTGAGTAAACTATGTTTCATAATAACTTTAAAACCGCGACTCAGTTTTCGAAAATATTTTTTTCATCTTTTAGATTTAAACGGTATACATAATATATACAGGGTGATTCATAAGTAATGGTACAACAGTTAACTGTAGATAGTAGGACTCAAAATATTAAGATTTAGCCAATAATGCCTTAATGAAATGTTATAGGTAAAAAGATACAGGGTGTTAGTTAAAATTAAATTTTTTATTTTCCTTTGTAATTTAATGATTTTTTTTAACATTTCATGAAAATTGGAGGTTATTTGTGGTGGGAAATCATAACACACCTTCAACTTTCGTCTAGCTCCTAGAGGGCGCTACGTACGTTATGTTTAATGTGTTAAAAGGGCCGTAACTTTTTCACCCGCATATCTCGCATAAAGTTGTATTCCTTTATCATTTCTTAATAAAAAAGGTATACTTGTTTCAAGTCTCTTAAGTACAACAGGTTTTGAGAAAAGTGCAAATCAAGAGTTGCATGCAAATTCATTATACAATTTGAAAAATTATTTTCGCGGCAAAATTCGACACTTTAGTTGTAAATATTTTTTTCTGTGTAGCTAATACCGCTTATGTGGTAATTGTTTGTATGGCGTTTAACAACTTCAACATTTCAGACATTATAACAAAACAAATAATGATACACTTTTAACTAGTAGACATAAATAATTTAAATGGTAAACAATGTATCACAAATAATAAGAACTAGAACAATGATAAGAACAACTTTAAAATACCTACTGCAATAAATGTTCAACATGACAATCATTAACCTCAATATATTTTTTTAAACGTTTATTTAGAGAATATCTAACTTTAAATAACGATTCTCTGTTATTCCTAATAGTTTCCACAGTTTCACACATTTATTTCCATAATTTTTCCCGGGTATTTATGTTATTGTATACTAAATATTTACAGTAGCCCCAAAAGTAAAAATCCAAAGGATTGAGGTCAGGACTGCAAGGTGGCCAAAAAAATTCACTTTCTCGACCGATCCAGTGATGTGGATAGTGCATATTTAAATGATTACGTACTTCTATCGAATAATGTGCTGGGGCCCCATCTTGCATGTACCACATATTGTTTCTTAAATTTCAGAACATCATATAAGATATCAGGAAGAACGTTTTCTAAAAAGTCCAGATAGGATGCACCATTTAAATTTGGTGGTAACTCAATCGGCCCTAGTATGCAGTGATAGCACACCACACATTTATTTTAAATTCGTGCTGGAAGTGTTTTTCCTTGTGTAAATAGGGATTCTCAAGTTCCTACGAATTACTATTTCTCCAATTAAATACCCCACGCCTGGTAAAAGTGGCCTCATCTGTAAACAATATTTGTTTCATAAACATATGGTCATTATGTTGTTTGTTACGCAAAAATAATGCGACCTTTGTGGAAGATCACGAGGTAACAAATTTTGCACTGGAGTAAAGTGATCTGGTTTAAGTTCTTCTTTCTTTAATAATCTATGAATTGATGACTGACTTAAAGCAGTTGCTGTCGATAACCGCCACGTACTTATTTGCGGATTTTCTGCCACGCGAGCTAAAACGTCTTCTTGATCCACAGATTTTTGAAGGATCGGCAATATCACATTTTGGGCGGAATGCACCTGTTTCTTCCAAACGATCAGAAAGGTTTTTAAATAACTTATGATCAGGCCTGCCTTCTGTTTGGATACAGTTCTAAGTACCTTCGAGCTGCAGCACGACCACAAAAATTTACTTGCGAGTATACACAAACCATGTCTCTCATTTCAGAAGTCAAAAAAAAATGTATGGTGAGGCATTTTTTATAAAACGATATTAGAAATGAATAAAAAACACAACACTTAATTAAGTAAAACTCTCCGCAACAACTAATTATGGTTTGAAAGATTAATTGTTTGACAGGGACTTTTTGTCTTTATGCCTACTTGATGAATATACTTCTTTATTTACTGTGATAATGCTGTGTCACAACGCCTACTTTTAAAATTTATTATTTGAAAAGGCTTTTAAAAAATTTACATGCAATTCTTGATTTGCACTTTTCTCAAAACCTGTTGTATTTAGAGACTTGAAATAAGTATACCTTTTTTATTAAGAAATGATAGAGGAATAAACTTTATGCGAAATTTGCGATAAATGTGCGAGTGAAAATGTTACGGCCCTTTTAACACATTAAACATAGCGTACGTAGCGCCCTCGTAACTAGACAAAAGTTGAAGGTGTGTTATGATTTCCCACCACAAATAACTCCCACCCACCAATTTTCACGATAAAATGTTAAAAAAATCATTAAATTATAAAGGAAAATAAAAAATTTAATTTTAACTCTAACACCCTGTATCTTTTTACCTAAAAACATTTCATTAAGGCATTATTGGCTAAATCTTAATATTTTGACTCCTACTATCTACAGTTAATGTTGTACCATTACTTATGAATCACCCTGTATAAATCTCAGACAGCCGTTATAAGTTCTAATATCCGTGACGAAAAAGTCAATTCGTAGTCGGCAATTCCGATTCGTTATTTTTAAAACGGGGTTAAATATCAACTTTGAGAGCAAAATTATGACGACTTCCTATTCACTAGATAAACCAGCAACAGTCGGTTCAAAGATATGGTTTTTGTTTATAGAAAATTTCAGAAAGAAAGTACAGAATATGTGTGAAATTGAAGAAAATCGCAGTAACCGCACTCAACAACAATTATATGAACACTTTCGCAACCTGCCGAAATGCATACATTTTTAGTTTACTGAATAATAAGTTAATTACTTCCACATCCAGTGGAAGATAGTAACGCAAAAAAAATTTTGAAAATTTTTATTGTACAAATAGGCTTAAAATGTCATAAAACGTCGAGATTTTAAGTTTGAGCAAAAAAAATTCTGGCTGTCGGTCGGTCTGTCTAACTTTTTTGTGCGCACTAGGGATTGAAATTACGGGAAGTTTTAATAACCGGTAAATCGGTAAATAAAAATGTAAATAACTGGTTAACCGGTATTTACCGGTAATTTTTAGAATGAATAATTAGGGTGGCGAAAATGGCAATTTTCTTTTCGCATGTACAAAATTATCTAAATTTTTTTTAATCGCCTTATTTATTTTAATGTCCTGGCGGAGTTTAGCCGATGGCTATTCTACCACTCAACCAGGACGGACACACACATAGACAACATCACAACATCCATTCCCTGCGACATTGCCATCTGCCACAGCTGAGACTCGAACCCAAGAGAGGAGAGCGACTAGACCGTGTTGTCTCTCACACAACCGCAGTCTAGCCCACTGCTACCGTCTCGGCAACACGAGAAAAACGCCACTGCACATCCATACCCTAGCCAGGATTCGAACCCGGGACCCCGTGGTCGCAGGCCTAACATCTTAAGCACTGCGCCACCGAGTCGGTCGGTTTTGTTTTAACAAAAAACATTTTTATATGCGTATAATTAATATAATGAACAAACAAAAGGTTTTTTATCAAAAGAAAAAAATATAAATGAAATAGATTTAAATAAATAATTATTCGGTAAATAACAAAAATGGGGCTGAAGGACTGCGGTCAGTGGCCTTTTGTTAATCAATAAATCACGTTTATTATTATTATTATTTAACAAAACTATCAACTTAAATAACAAGAATTATAAACATAAACTCAAATGGGGCATTTACTGAATACCTAATCTAAAAATAAAATATTTTTTAAAATAGCCCGTTAAAAGGGTTAGTTTTCCAAAGCTATATCTGTTAATCGTTTTATATTTGTGCATAGAATACCACCAGCTGAACCCAACAAACACCGAATATCGGCCCATCACTGGGCCAGAAGTTTCATTTCTGGCCCAGTGATGGTCCGCTGAAGGGCCAACCTTTTGTGTTTGTAGGGAAGATGCCCGTCCTCAATCGATATTGGTAGGTCGATAAGTTAATAAAAATTGGTAATAACATACTTCTAAATGTATTCCACGGATATTTTTTTTTTTTTGTTTTTTAACTGTTTAACGTCGGCCTATTTCCGCTACCAGGGCCTATCACCGACGCCAGGAGACGAGCTACCCCCAACCTGGAAATTTTGCCGAACCTCTTCCCTTAAGAAGAGTAGGGATCTTTTACTTGCCTAACATTTAATAGACAAGGGACCGCCTGCTTTACATCCCCTCCGAAGGATGGTATATCCACTACGTAATCCTCCTCTGAAATTACGTAACTTCCGAGTATACACTGATATACAAGCCTCTAGAAGGTGGGACGAGAACGCTGTATTTCCCAAGATGGGAGCCCATCCAAGTACTAACCGCGCTCGACGTTGCTTCAACGGAATATCGACTGATATTCACATTGAAGTCGCCTCTACGCTCGCCCCTCCACGGATATTTGCGGCAGTGAAATATTCAATTTCCTGTCATAAGATATTGTCAATGTCTCTTGTATTTCTTGGGGCTTGGTGTTTAGGTTTTACTTTTTATAATATTTATTTATTGTTAAAAGTGCTGTGTTTGGACAGTCACTCTGTATTTAGTGAATACTAGTCACTGACATAAATAGAAACGTTGAATACGTGACATATCGTAAGTTCAGAATTTACCGAAATAACCGGTAAAAAATTAAAATAACCGGTAATTACCGTCATGTGTTTTTTGTCCCGTTAACCGGTTAACCGGCTAACCGGTATTGCATTCGTTGAAGGGTTGGGGGATGAATTGAAGTAAATGGGGGGTAAATAGGTAAATCAAGCAATAAGAGTCCGTAAAATTGGTATTTAGAAGTTAAGATATAAAAAAATATTTTGGCTTAGCCGTCCCCATCCTTACCCCACACACCACTAATAAAGGGGGTGAAAAAAATAAAATTGTACATCAGCGTGTATACAAAAACCTAAAGCCTCAAAAAAATTGTTTTCTTCCACCCACCCACTACCACCTCTACCACCACCTACTACCGATGTGGTATATCGTTTTATAGGTTTTTGGGGTACCATTTCAAATATTATGTTATTAAAGTTCCATAAACAACAATTCCCACATAGTGAAGTGCAAATATAGTATCAACATTTTTTTGGTTGTGAGAGACTTGGTTAGAAAATCGAGGTGTGGAATTTTAAAATTTATAAACACCCTAAAAGTTGCATTGTAATTCGAGTCCTATGAATAAACGATCAGCGTGCCTGCCTTTCAAGATTAGATTTAGCAGGTTGCTAAATTGACATTAATGTTTCAAGGATAGATTACACAGCCCCACAAAAAAAAAAAAAAGGTCGTGATCTGGATGACTGGCCATGGTATTCCTATGTATTTCGACACTGAATCCGAATCCGAGGTGAAAAAAATTCGTATACCCTTTAAATTTTTGTGCAGAGCCAAAAATATCCCTTAAATGGGGGTAAAGTTATAAATATCAGTATCATTACGGAAAGGAGTATGAATGGGCACTTTGCAACCCTCGTGCTCTCATTTATTATTGCCAAGGGCGTAACAACCCCCCCCCCCCCCCTCGAAGGGGCTGGTACGCCTTCTACACCCCTTCTATACCCTTTCGGACATAGATCTGCGTCATGAAGGATTCTAGCTTACAAGCTCTTGAGAATGCAAGGGAGACACGGCGGAAGGTGAACACAGCCAAAGAACCAACCCCCTAGAGGGGGTGGAGGAAGATGTGGGAGGGCAAATTTTTCTTGTCTTTACTGCGCAATGGTCGCAGTGCACTGTGCAGAACAGCCCTCAACTACTTTGCCCGTACTCGTCTAAGGGGTGGAAACCACCCCCAAATTCACAAGAGGTATTCGAAAAACTTTTAAGACCGGAAAGCTGCACTCTGGAGTTTTTCAATCTGAGAGAAGATAAATCTGCCAACGGTATTGAGTTTGCAGAGCAAGTCCAACCCTCAAAGCAGGTAAAGAACATCCCTAGATGAGTGGGAAACAGGACGGCGCAGAAGGATGTGGGAAGATATACTGGTGATATCATGAGAGAATTCATGAAATAGAACAAAGGATACAAGGAGTATGAGGCCGGACAAAGGAGACTGAAAGACAGTGTGTCGGCGCATCCAAGAGTATGCGGCGAAGACAAGAAGGTAGAGAAAATAAGTGAAGAAAATTTTGGAGGAGTGTGTTAGAAAAAGTGTTTGTTCAATTAAAGCATAGAACGCAGAGGTCGAATAAAAGGTTAAGCCAGACAAGGCCGAGCAAATGCTCGAAGGTTGGAGAAGAGATAACAGAAGATGTATGAGAGCTCGATAAATTCCGCACTGAAAAAAATTAATCTTACCACATCCTTCTGGGCCTTCCGGTTTCCCACTCATCGAGGGATGTTCTTTACCACCTGCTTTAAGGGTTGGTCTTGCTGTGCAAATTAAATACCGTTGGCAGATTTCTCTTCTCTCAGATTGAAAAACTCCAGAATGCATTTTTTCCGGTCTTAAAAGTTTCGGTCGAATACTTCTTGTGAATTTGGGAGTGGTTGCCTTAGGGCAAAGCAGGGCTGAGGGCTGTTCTGTACATTGCGCAGTAAATACAAGAAATATTTGCCCTTCCACATCTTCCTCAACCCCCGTCCAGCAGAGGGTAGTTTTAACCCCTCTAGGGGGTTGCTTCTTTGGCTGTGTTCACCCTCCATCATGTCTCCCGTGCATTCTTAAGAGCTTGTAAGCTGGAAGCTTTCATGGCGCAGATCTATGTCCGGAAGGGTATAGAAAGGGTGCAGAAGGCGTACCAACCCCTTGGGGGGGGGGGCAGGGCTTTTACGCCCTTAGCAATAATAAATGAGAGCACGAGCAAAATGCCCATTCAAACTTCTTTCCGTAATGATACTGATATTCATAACTTTATCTCTATTTAAGAGATATTTTTAGCTCTGCACAAAAATTCAAGGGATATACGAATTTTTTTGACCTCGGGTTCAGATTCAGCGTCGAAAAATACGTAGGAATACTATGGTCAGTCATTCAGATCACGAACTTTTTTTTTTTTGTGAGGCTGTGTTATTATAGATCTTCTATTATTTTCTTGATTCTATAATAAGTGGGTTACCTCGAATAGTATGGATGCGCAGTGGCTTTTCTCGAGTAGCATGGATGCGCAGTGGGTTTCCCCGAGTATTATGGATGCGCAGTGGCTTTCCTCGAGTATCATCGATGCGTAGTGGTTTTTCTCGAGTACTATGGCTGTGCAGTAGGTTACCTCAAGTAGTATGGATGCGCAGTGGGTTACCTCAAGTAGTATTGGTGCGTAGTAGGTTTCCCCGAGTATTATGGATGCGCAGCGGCTTTCCTCGAGTACCATTGATGCGCGGTAGGTTACCACGAGAAGTATGGATGCGCAGTAGTTTTTTTTCGAGTACTATAGATGCGCAGTGGGTTACCTCAAGTAATATGGATGGGCAGTGGGTTTCCTCGAGTAAAATGGATGCGCAGTGGGTTTCCTCGAGAGTTATGGAAGCCCAATGGCTTTCTTCGAGTAAATTGGATGCACAGTGGGTTACCTCGAATAGTACGGATGCGTAGTAGGTTTCCTCGAACAAAATTCTTGAAGTAGAAGCTTTACTTCTATCGTGTAGTCCACAGCACACAATGATTTTTATATCTTTGTCATGCCATTTTCTACGTATCTACATCCAGTGGAAGTATACTAACGCAAAAAAATTGAAAATTTGCATTCTTCAAATAGGGTTACAATGTCATGAAACGTCAAGATGTTAGGTTTGAGCAAAAAATTTCTTTCTGTCGCGTCGGTCTGTCTGTTGGTCGGATTCAGCGCGTGAAAATACATGGGAATATATTAGTGTAGTGCCCAGGCCAATTTTTCTTGTGGCCGTGTTATTTACATATACAAAATTTTTTTCGTTGTGAGAGATTTGGATAGAAAATCTGGATGTGGAAGTAGTGATTCCTTGGGCAGCGGTTTTTTTTGTTTATTTTTCGTATAATATAATTTATTGTTATAATCTATTTATATAAAAAAAGCCATTCAAGTTAAAGAAACGGAGCGCGTCAACAAATGCACGCCGGCAACACGCGAACATTACAATAGTCAGGTCGACGTTTGGAACACTGCCGGGCTGACCAATAGCAGCAGTGAAAAAATAGTTTGTAATATTTGTGCTGTCATAATAAGGTGCTTATAAAAAAAATATTGTTTTAAAACATGTAAATAGCTACACACACGAGTATAATATAAAAAAGAAAAGAGAGTTTCAAAGGATGATTTTTACTTCGATTTGGTTCTTTTGTTATGTTTAAATCTTCCATAGAGTGTACTAAATAACGCTCAGTTTATATATTTTCAAAACAAATATTGCGCGTAGCAACATGTGTTCTAAGTGAAAGCTTGCTTCGTAAAAAAATTCTCGGAGAACTATAAGAAAAAAATTGGAATGTATTCGGAGTGATCTTCAAAATTACTTGTTTTGGGTTACAATAGAGGAAACGGCAGACTTGTTAGAAAATAGAGTTACCAATGTATCAGTTACAAAATTACATGTTGATGGGCCTGCCAGTGTCATTTAGTAGCTTACACTGAAAAAAAATGTTTTGATTCAAGAATATATTGGTTTATATATACGCAAATAAATAAATTCTTCATTTAAAACAAATATATTTGTGGCAAGTAATCAAGAGCTGGTAGTAAATTAATTATTCTTGAAACAATAGTATTTGTTTTATATGAAGAATTTATTTATTTGCGTATACATAAACCAACATATTCTTGAATCGAAACATTTTTTTTTCAGTGTACAAGGTTTTAGAAACAGTTAATGGCCAGTCAGTGTTATGTTACTTGTTTGGCGCATGCGTTACACCACGTATGTGGAAAAGTACAAGATTCTTTCACAAATGTTGACAAAGTTATTGCTAATATGAAGAAAATTGTTCTAAAAGCTCCTTGTAGGATAAAATATTTCCAAGAAAAATGTCCTAATTTGCCGCTTCCTCCAAAACCAGTGATCACACGTTGGAGAACATGGATCAACGCGGCAAGTTACTACCACGTTAACTTCAACTCGCTAAAAGAATTTGTAGAAACCTTAAATGAATATGCTGCTGCGATTATGCATGCAAAGAATTTAATGAATATTCCAAATATCAAAAATGATTTCAAATTTATTCCCGAACATTTTAAAATAATCACAAGAATTATAGAAAATATTCAATGTCTAAAGAACCCCGCACAAAACAAATGGGAAGTGGGTCCCAGTTGATTTGTCTGAAAATGTTATAGTTCTCGACTTTCTGAACAAAAGTTCTCATGGGCCCAACTCGATCCTATGTCCTATATCTAGTTCCCGAGATACAGCTCAAGAAATGTACAAGAATGATCTCTTGTACAATTAAAAAAAAAAATCGAATTCATGATTTTTTTTTCATACATTTTATATTATGATACGTTCTAACAGCCCTTTATAATATTTTGCACTAAAAATATTTGTTGTTTTAATAAAAATAACGTAGAAAAAAAAAGTTCAAAAAATGTTGGCGAAGGCGCCGGGATAACTATAAAAATAACAAGTGAAAAAAATATTCGGTCAAATTGGCTAAAACATTTTTTACATAAAGTATGTGTCTTCCTGATCAAAAAACTTTAATTGAAACACTTTCCGAAATTGCTTCTTTGACCTCTGATACCCATCAATATATTAAAACTTCGATAAGATACAGAATTTTACAAAAATCTATAGTTGTATCTCGAAAACTAGACATAGGATCGAGTTGGGCCCATGAGAACTTTTGTTCAGAAAGTCGAGAACATACTGAATTTTCAGACAAATCGGACCCACTTTCCATTTGGTTTGTGCGGGGTTCTTTGTCCTTGGAAGAAACATTTAAAAAACTAGATACTGTTCAAAAAATAATTAACGAAATTGGGGGTGCAATTGGCGAGAATATGTCAAAAAAAGTGGGTTGCTGTTTTACAAAGAAACCCAGATTTGACTGTCGTATTTGCCATAAGCAAAAAATTTGTAACAGAACCAGGTGCCTTCCTTGATCAGATTTCTATGAATATCTTTAGATATGTTTCCTTCACTTCTGTGTAATGCGAAAGATCATTTTCGACCATAAAGTGGATATTTACTGTTAGAAGAAATCGTCTTTCTCATGAAAATTTAGAAAAAATTCTTACTGTACACACTATAAAAGTAGGAAATTAGAAACTTGAAAGTGCTTTGCAGTTTTATAACAATTTATGCGTGTAATATACATACATACATACATAACTACTATGCCAAAATATATGAAAAACTCAACAATTTTGATTTAATTTTGTAAGAAAGATCAAATTAACATTTTATTTTTTGATGTAAAATTTTATATACAGTGTGTCCAACTAAGTCGGCACCATATGGGAAACTTTTTTATTATTAGTTTTATGAAAAAAAGTTATTCTTGATAAAAAGTTTTGCATGGCCTAAAATCCAAAATGAAATAATCAGTATCAATTTTTTGTAGTCGTATACGAGGTTTGTCAAAAAATGTAAATTTTGCTCAAGAGTAAAGTACCTTTATTTATTACAATATCGACAATCGTTATTAAGAAAAGTTTTTCGTAATTGAAAACTACGGTCAGATATCCAATATTATCCATCTACCATGAAAAAACGATCTTTAATAATTTTTGGGTATATCTGTTTTCTCATGGTAGATGGATAATATTGGATATCTGACCGTAGTTTTCAATTAGGATCAACTTTTCTTAATAACGATTGTCAATATTGTAATAAATAAAGGTACTTTACTCATGAGCAAAATTTACATTTTTCGACAAACCTCGTATACAACTATACAAAAATCGATATCTGATTATTTCACTTTGAGTTTCAGGCCATGCAAAACTTTTTATCAAGAATAACTTTCTTTCATAAAACCAATAATAAAAAAGTTTCCCATATGGTGCCGGCTTAGTTGGACACACTGTACCTTTATTTATTACAAGATCGACAATCGTTAAGAAAAGTTGATCCTAATTGAAAACTACGGTCAGATATCCAATATTATCCATCTACCATGAGAAAACAGATATTATACCCAAAAAATATTAAAGATCGTTTTTTCATGGTAGATGGATAATATTGGATATTTGACCGTAGTTTTCAATTAGGATCAACTTTTCTTAATAACGATTGTCGATATTGTAATAAATAAAGGTACTTTACTCTTGAGCAAAATCTACATTTTTTGACAAACCTCGTACACGACTACAAAAAATTGATATCTGATTATTTCATTTTGGGTTTTAGGCCATGCAAAACTTTTTATCAAGAATAACTTTTTTTCATAAAACTAATAATAAAAAAGTTTCCCATATGGTGCCGACTTAGTTGGACACACTGTATATGCGCTACTGGAATTAAACCCAATTTCCGAACATTGAAAGAAAACATACGAAACAAGAGTTGTAATCACGACATGGCGCGAAGAGAAAGAATATTGGCCATAAACAATATTTGTTTTGATCGTCTCTAGTAAATACAAACTCATTGGTAACGGCAATTTGAGACAAATAAATAATTCCCAAAATAATCGGTTTTTCAAGTAAAAATATGTATAGACATGAACTACATTCTTAACTGATCAAAAATTTAATTTGAAATTAAATATATAAATGTTCTTAATTACAAAATCAATTAACTCATACGCAGTCGCAAATTATAATCTACGCTAGATTTTTTTTGATAACAAATTCCAGCACCAGCAAATAAAAAGTTAGTGTTTGAATTGTGTAGGGTACAGACATTTTTTTTTCACGAACTTTGTACTTTAAAAACTTGCGAATTGAGTAATTATAACAAAAAAATAAAAGTGTGTTAAAACTTGTACGGCGCTTAAAATAAAATTCTCCATTATATTATCACATAACAAAGTGATGAAGATCATCGAGGAACAAACATGAAATCTAGGAATCTACTAGGGTAAGAGGGCTTACTTTACATAATTTTCGTTTTTTTCAGCTTTCCTCTTTCGTTTCTGGAGTTAAATTCATTTAAGTAGTCTTACCATTTATTATTATTTAATAGTTAATAGTTTCATATTATTTTGTTATCAACGATTAAAGTGATATTGAGTAAAACAAGCTAACAACCGCTGCCCAAGGAATCACTACTTCCACATCCAGATTCTCCATCCAAGTCACTCACAACGAAAAAACTTTGTATGTGGAAATAATTGTTCATGGAACTTTAATAATATAATATTTGAAATCCTCTACCCCAAAAAACGATACCCCACATCGGTAGTGGGGTGGGGGTGGTGATAGAGAGGTGGTAGTGGGGGTGGATGAAGTAAAAAAGTATTTGGAGATTTTTGGTTCTTGTACATACACTAAATCACAATTCACTAAATCACAATTTTTTTTCGTCTTTTAATAATGGGGGTGGCTAATGCCAAAAAATTTTTTGAGACCTTAGCTTCTCTTGTATATACTAAATACCAATTTTATGGACTCTTACCTGCTTGATTTACCCCAAATTTACCCCAATTTACCCCCCAACCCTCCGACGGAACAAGTCAATACCTTAAACAGTTCCAGAGTAAACGTGCGCACAAAAAAAGTTACAGACCGACAGACAGACAGAATTTTTTTTTTTCGCTCAAACTTAAAATCTCGACGTTTCATGACATTTTAAGCCTATTTGAACAATAAAAAATTTTAAATTTTTTTTTGTCGTTACTGGATGTGGAAGTAAAACATACTCTTCGCCGATTTACTGAACTTTTTATACATTCTGTATGATACTCTTCGAAATTGTCTTGTAAATAATGTTCGTTTTTGGATATTCTAAATGTTGTGATACCAACTTCGTTGGTGAAACACTCGTTGGTATAAAATATATATATATAAAAATAAAGTTAAAAAAAAGGCATCCAACCTGTTTGAGATTTGAACACACGGCCCTTTGATTGCAAGCAAGCAACATGTATTTATTAATAGTTAATAGTACAGAAAGCAAAACTTTAGCCACTGGACCGTCATACATTACTACAAAAATTGAATGTCTAATGTATATTATTCGAGAATTATATTTCAACAATTAGATATATTGTTCTGAAATATACATATTAAGTAAAATCTATAAGCAAAGAAAAAAAATGATAGGAAATAACATTTCGCAAGGTTTCTGTTTAAGTACAAGCGGCAAAAATTAAGAGAATATATACAGGGTGTTTCGAAAAGATTGGGACATGGGACAACGCTTAGCCGTAGATTCTTGACATCAAAACAAGTCGATTTAACTCAAAAAGTAGTGGTCTGACTCTTTTCGTTTTCAAGATACAGGGCGGCAAAGTAAAAAAATCTACTTCAAAGTTGGTAACGACATGTTTTTCAGGTCGCTAATTACAATGGTGCTATTACCGATGCCATATTTTATAGATGGCGCTAGTTACAGGACTTTTACGTGACACTTTAAGCCATACATTTTTTGAGGTTAGGTTTTGGACATCGTCTTCTACTATAATCGAAACGCAACTTAATTTCCTAAAGAAAACGTGTACTTGTTTAAACACGATAAAATGCACCCTTTCAGAGAAATACGCGATTTACAACTTTATCACACACCAGTTCGAGGAAATTCAATTATACCTAAAAGTGGGTTTCTTATCTAGTAGGTGTACGTCAAGTATGATGTCTTGAAGTCGTCAATAGTGCTTGTTGCAGAAACGTATAATATTCTCCAAGATAGAGACAAAATATTAAAAATTATTATTTTTTCTATACCACTCTGTATCTTGAAAACGAAAAGAGTTAGACCGCTACTTTTTGGGTTAAATCAACTTGTTTTGATGTCAAGAGTCTACGCTAAGCGTTGTCCCAATCTTTTCAAAAAAACCCGGAGTGTTGAATTTCTTCGAACTGGTGTGTGACAAAGTTATAAATCGCGTATTTCTCTGAAAGGGTGCATTTTATCGTGTTTAAACAAGTACATCTTTTCTTTAGGAAACCAAATTGCGTTTCGATTATAGTAGAAGACGATGTCCAAAACTAACCTCAAAAAAGTTATGGCTTAAACTGTCACGTAAAAGTCCTGTATCTAGCGCCATCTATAAAATATGGCATCGGTAATAGCACCATTGTAATTAGCGACCTGAAAAACATGTCGTTACCAATTTTGAAGTAGATACGTATAATAGTCTCTAAGATAGAGACAAATTACGAATACAATTTTTTTACTTTGCCACCCTGTATCTTGAAAACGAAAAGAGTTAGACCACTACTTTTTGAGTTAAATCGACCTGTTTTGATGTCAAGTATCTACGGCTAAGCGTTGTCCCAATCTCTTCGAAACACCCTGTATATTTTTAATGATTAATAACTTTCTTACTTAGTGATTGATTTTCTTCAAAAGAAGAACCCTACTGTTCTTTCTCTAGCTAACATTAACTTACTATCCAAATTTTAATACAATCGGACTTTTCTTTCTTTAGTGATCGTGCTTACAAGAATCGGTCCAGAAGGACGGATAGGCAGACAGACGAACATTTTGAAAGTTGTTCAGAATTCGTTCACTAACACAATGATATGAAAATTTTTTGTGCCGCGAGCGATATTTACTGTCTTAGAAATGTGCCGATCAAATGCAATATACTCTTCGTTTTCGTATTTGCGAAGAGTTTAATAATGTATTTTATCCAATAAATAACACAGGCACACAAAATTAAAAAAGTGTAAATTTTCTGAGGTTTCACATATATACTCCCATGTATTTTTGACCGCTGAACACGATTCCAATGTCAGTTTTGCTCCATCAGGTCAGAATGTTTTTTTTAACCACGAATAACAGGGGAAAACAGGCCAGAATAGGGTTTAAATATAAATTAAAGATATTAAATAAGTAGACTATGTATTCGATGTAAGAGATAAGAAATTCATCACTACAATGTCAGATACGGAAAAGGGACCTGGCAGAGCTTTAAAGAAGTTGTTGATAAATTTTTAGAAAACAAGAACGAAGACTACAAAGAAATAGTATCCAACATGGCAGGAAAATTCAGAAAATTAGGTTGTCTAATGAATTTAAAACTGCATATCCTGCATTCTCATATATACCACTTTCCAGAAAATTTAGGTGATTATAGTGAAGAGCATGGTGAACGTTTTCACCAAGACATAAAGGAAATGGAGTAGATATCAAAGTCGATGGGATGTTAATATGATGGCAAACTGCTGTTGGACGTTGAAAAGGGATGTGAAAACGAGAGGAAAAAGAAAACCATTACGCAATCATTTGAAGACAAAAAAGTACGGTACCACAGAAAAGAATAAATCAGGATAAATAAGAAGTTATGACCTGATTGGTTGAAACTGACATCGGTATCGTGTTCAGCGGTCAAAAATACATCAAATACATGATCTACTTATTTAACATCATTAATTTATATTTTAAACCCTATTCTGCCCTGTTTTCCCCTTTTTTTCGTAGTTAAAAAAAATATCCTGACCTGATGGAGCAAAACTGACTCTGGGATCGTGTTCAGCGGCCAAAAATACATCGAATACATGGTCTACTTATTTAAAATCTTTAATTTGTATTTTAAATCCTATTCTGGCCTGCTTTCCCCTGTTTTTCGTGGTTAAAAAAAATCCTGACCTAATGGAGCAAAACTGACATCGGGATCGTGTTCAGCGGTCAAAAATACATGGGAGTATATATGTAAAACCTCAGAAAATTTACACTTTTTTTATTTTGTGTGTCTGTGTAATTTTTACTCAAAGCTGCAAAAGTGTTACAAAATATCTTGTTCTCTCTTTCTCCATTTTTCTCTATGTATAAAGATTCAGTACAACTAGATATAAATTTGTTAAATTCAAACGATTGTGCTGTATATTTCTAGTAGATACAGTTTGTACAATAACATAATAAGGTATTCTCACAAATTTGGATTTGTATCATGTAACATTAATAAATGCTTGTTGTTGTTGTTGTTGTTGTTGCATGATATCCAGAATAGTGCTTGATGTAAAGTAATCTCGTATGCTCCTTGATGAAGGAGTAGGTATAGTGAGTGGTACCGTTATTTTCGGAAAAATTTATAGATTACGAATCACGATGGTTACTGTCTCATAGGCGCGACCGGTTTTTTTTAGGGAATTTTGTGTAAAAAAAAAATAAATAATTAACACTTTCATCTGACGTATTTTTGTTGTGATGCACTACTACTAACTCTAATTAACGGACATACACAACCAATGGGATTCTCAGTTAAAATACAGTACTATTTTCCTACAATTTTACCAGATTTGATTGTGTTTGTTTGAAGTTTCATGTTAAGGGCATTCAATTGGGATGTAATTTAGAATATGGTAATACGCCAATAATAAAAACCGCTGCCCAATGAATCACTACTTCCACATCCAGATTTTCTATTCAAGTCACTCACAACGAAAAAATTTTGTATAGAAATAATTGTTTATGGAACTTCAATAATATAATATTTGAAATCCTCTTCCCTAAAAACCCATAAAACGATACCCCACATCGGTAGTGGGGTGGGGGTGGTGATAGGGGGTGGTAGTGGGGGTGTATGAAGTAAAAAAATATTTTGAGGTTTCTGTTTCTTGTACACACACTAAATCAAAAAAATTTTTCATCCCCTTTAATAATGGGGTGGGGGTGGTAATGGGGGTGGCTAATTCCAAAATTTTTTTTGAGACCTTAGTTTCTCTTATATATACTAAATACCAATTTTATGGACTCTTACCTGCGTGATTTACCTATTTACCCCAATTTACCCCCCAACCCTTCGACGGAACAAGATGAAAATATAATCTAGTTCTAGATCTCGTTAAAGTACATATGGGTACCAAATTTCAAGTCAATATCTCAAACGGTTCCAGAGTAAACGTGCGCACAAAAAAAGTTAGACAGACAGACCGACAGACAGACAGAAAATTTTTTTTCGCTTAAACTTAAAATCTCGACGTTTCATGACATTCTAAGCCTATTTGAACAATAAAAATTTTTAAAAAAATTTTTGTCGTTACTATACTTCCACTGGATGTGGAAGTAAAAGATTTCATTGTGCTATATTTCTGTGATCTCATCTCTCTTCCTGGGGACATTTCCGTACACCTAAGGTTATTTATTGCACATTACATGGCGTGTTGCATTTGTTTTTTTTTTACATGTACATTTAACTAGCTGTAGTAGTTCTTAAGGTGCACGGTGTTTATCACAAACTACCGGTGACAACTTATTTTCCTCTGAAATTCTCCATCCATAATCGGTTGCCTCCGGTAAATTTGAATGAGGCATACCACATCGTTCCCACTGAATTGTTTGAAAATTTTCCCTTTGAATAGCGGGATTAAGTGATCCCCTTGTTGGTGGCATATTTCCTACTGAGGCATTTTTTTTTTGTAAAGAACCACCATTTCAGTTCCTCTGGAACCTCTTTGCTATTTTACGTGTCGGTCAGTTTCTTCTAATCCATTAGACAAACATATTTCCAATTAAGTTTTGTGTAAATATACCATAGAAGTAACATTACCAGAAGATAAAAATGTATCCAACATGTTAGAAAATTCTATATGAGCTGCAATGGACACCATACTCTGGTGTGAATTAGCTGTAGACATGGAACATCTTCTAAGAGTATTTGTTACATTTTTTGACCAACATGTTTTATGGTATCTAATGGCGATTGCATGAGCATCATTTTCACTGATACATTCACTGAGTCTTACTCGCCATACATTATTGCCACTGATATCAACTGCTTGTTTAAGATGAGCTCCCTCCACTGTCATATGAAACATGGTGCTTTTTCATCACAAAAAACATGCATTTTTTTCATATAACTGCTCACTTTTTCTTCTAGTAAAATGACCTAGACTCAGACATGTAGCAGACACTTCAGTTATTTCATTATTATTATTATTATTATTATTATTATTATTATTATTATTATTATTATTATTATTATTATTATTATTATTATTATTATTATTATTATTATTATTATTATTATTATTATTATTATTATTTGTAAGTTGGATTTTTTTCTCGACGAGTTCCCTTCTTCTTTTATTAGTAATTCTCTTATAACATGTAAGATGCCAAATAAAGTATCTGGAATAAGTGAATATATTTATGTACACATCTTCAAATTTCAGGAATAAAATAAAACACACGTAAATAAGTAATTAACATTGATCCGGAAGGTTAAGAACACACAACACTGTCTCACACCATAAATACAGCTCAAAGTAAACCACAAAGATGACATCATTATTTTTTGACACATGACAACATGACAGAGACGACGCTTGCGCATACTCACAATATAATCTGAAAAATGTGAGATAAATTACATTTGTACTAAAATGCTCCAAAATGGACAACCAATTGATATCAATTTTTAGATATCCAACGGATAAGCATAAAAATGTTTCCAATGGATGTCCTTTAAATATCCATGTACACCCGGACTTCAAATGTACAAGATCTGGACATCCAGTGGACATATAATTTCCAACCCATAAACATAAATCTAGTCGTTTTGCTTCATCTCAAAGGTATGGTTAAAATGAGGTTTGTATGGAAATATTTTATTCTCTTTCAAAATTTTCCTCCAAATGCCGGGCTTGATTTCTTAACGAAAGTTGGGGATATTCAGCAACGGATGCTAACACTGATATTTTTGCGGCGAGTGGCGTCATTTTGATTATACATTTTTTTCTTTTTTTTACATCAAGCACTGAACCAGTTTTTTAAAATTTATTGACCAATTTATGAACTGCCATTCTCGAAACATACACATTGGGATATCTCTCACTAAATTGTTGAAGAACGTAACTGCATGAACTCCCATCCCGTCTCCATAGCGATCTATTAAAAAAATTCTTTGCTTGACAGTTAACATTTTATAATAATAAGATAATTTTTTAATGCAGATATGTCATGTAACTAAGTAACAACGCACCTAACAATCAAATAGAACATTACAGGAATTATACAGGATGTTCCTAAAATAGGATTCCAAATTTCTACAGCTTGTAATATTTGTCAAAATAAAATAAAATTTAAAAAAAATCCCTACAAGCATTTTAATAAAAATTCGCTTATTTCGAACCATTGCAATATTCAAATGAAATTTTGAATTTGGACAGATCATATAATTTGAAACAACTTTTTTTATTTCACATTTTGTTCCAAAATTTCATTTTCTCGAAATGTTGAAAATTTTAGCCATTACACCATCCGCGGACATACTGTATATTTAAAGATAATAGTAATACCTCACTTTGCCGATGCCGGTATATAAAGTAATTGGAAAGAGAGCATATTAGTTGTATTTTTGATTTGTTATTTTTCTCGTTTCTCTTTCAATTCTATGAAACTTTCCATTTTTCTTGCATCTTGATGTTTTGTTAAGATTATTTTTGTTGAATTTCTCTACAGAATTTCTCTCTAATTGAAAAATTATTTGAACTCCAATAATATTAGATATTCAACATACGTCAACTTGTAGGAATATTTATAACTTTGCAAATAACTCCCGTTTTCTTTGAATGATCTTGTTTGCAGGTGTTTTTGATAGAAGACAAAATACGTTCCTGATATTGGTAAAGCAGTATTTTTATACGATATGTTTTCAATAACTGTTAAATTGATTTCTCGGTAAAATATCAAACATGAATGTTTTCATGAACACAAAGTATTTTTTTAAACCATTTATATCGAACATATTTTACTAATACATATATTTTTTTTGTTTTAGCAGTGGAAGGCGCCAACAATTAGGATCCAATGCACTAGCAAGGTAGGTGTCAGTATTTTTTCCACGGATACGTGTTTATTTTTCACATACATTTCCTGTGATTGTTTGATTCATGAACAAGATAAGTGCAAGATCTCGTAGAGATCTACAGACGATCCAACTTGCTGAAGCTAATCTTGTCGGTACGTTTTGAAGGTTGCTGGAATTCCAGTAGATTAGCTCATTTTTACGAATTAACATGGCAATCTTCAAAGCATGCCGACAATGTTGACTCCAGCGAGTTGCATCATCTGTAGATTCTTTTTGATTCAGCGCCGTAGAACGTGGAATTATCATTTTGGTACTTAAAAAATCAATGGATCCCCTTACATTTGGTACAAGGCACAATGTTGATTCATTAAACTAGGTCCGTACCTCGAATCGAGTTACAAATGAGCATTCGCGAGGCAGCCCGCATACTTTTCTGTAGTCGCTCGTTCGTTCAAAATGAACGACTCACTTTAGTGAACTGTGAACATGGGGTATCACTGGCTCTGCTTAGCGCCAGAGCCGGATTAAGGATTGGCGAGCCCCTAGGCTAATCATCTATTTGCGTAAGGGGGGTTAGGGGGTAGAAATCTAAACAAAAAAGAAAAACATTTTTTATCCAGATTCAAAATTGATGAGCGGGGAGGGGAGGTGAGAAATTCGTCCGGGTTTCAAAATTGAGCGGAGGGGAAAAATCTAAAAAAAAAGGATTTTTAACCAAAATTGATGAGCAGGGAGAAGAAAATAAAAAAATGAAAAATGATTAGCCTATTAGCCTTATGAACATTCCTGCCCTGCTCAGAGCACTAGCAAGTGACTCTGTGCCTAAGAAAAGATTTGCCGAATCACGAACTCACCGCACAATGGCCCAGATTGTAATATTAGCGACGCAAAAACAAATGGACTATCTCCCAACCACTTGGATGTAATGAATTTTTTTGTGAAATAATGCCATCTGCTGATGCATATTGAAAAATCACAAAGTCACAATTATGGGTTTTAAGAAAAACATAAGTGAATACTAGTTACCGAACATCTAATTAATGTTTTTGAATCATTTTCACTTCCTAGAAATGTACAGGGTGGCCAATTTTTCAATTAAGAACTTTTAAAATTGAATTTTTTCAATTTTTTCAAATGGAACACCCTGTATATTTTTCGACGATGTGATGTAGAAATGAAAAACGAAAATTTTTTGTAAGCACTTCCCTATGACTAATTGCAGCTATTTTCGTTTTATTGAGCGATACGTTCAAAATTCAAGAATAAACTTAAAAAACAGTGGTTTCTTTAAATAATTCACTAGAAAAAAATTATAATAAGTGCTCCACATGTTGCCCATTTTGATTGACACATGTCTTTATGCAATTCTGAAATGAGGCAATTTACCATTTCTTTCAATAGATTGAAGTGGGTAAATAGTATTTCACTGGTCCCTTACTGTAACAGTTTTTTGTATTATTTTTTGCTGTTTTCGTTATCAAGCAATAAAACGTCAGTTTGGTATAAATTGTCTTGTACAATGAACATTCATCGCACTTGTCGGCCGCCAGTTAACATTTGTATTAAATTTAAAATATTTCGAGTTTTTCAGAATGAATTTTAATAAGGCGAAACTTGTAGACATGACTTGTTTTGGGCGAGTCGGACAGAAATTGTTTGCTTGCCAATAGAATTTATAAGCAAAGGTATCCTGAAAGAAGGATTTCTGATGTTAGCAGCTTCCAAAACTTTCTCAATAGATTTGTGGAAACTGGAAATGTCGAATATAAAAAAATGCGAAAGAATAAAACGTGTTATGAATGAATAAAATATGTCTTCTGTGGTGCTGGGAACGGTTGAGAATCCCCATATTAGTCAGAAAGAAGTGAGCTCTGTAGTATAGAAGTAAGTAGACGGTCTCTGTTGGTCGAATCTTAAAAACAAATAAGATTCATGCATATCATATTCAAATGCACCAGGAATTTAGTACAGTCACTGAAGGTTTTCACCTCCGATTTCGTTGAACCTCCATCGATTTTCATGAAAATTTGTGTTAGAGGATACCTCAAGAAACAAAAGTGACATAGTGCCAACTTGCTCTTTTACCCTGGGGGTGGATGCCACCCCTTCTCGGGGGGTGGAAATTATTTTATGAAAAATAACCCCAGGAATCGATAGAGGGACCAATTCTAAGCAAAATTTGTTATATAAAGTTATTAAAATAAATCAATACTTTTTGAGTTATTAAAGATCAAAGATTTTGATTTTTCGTGAAAAAAATGCATGTTTTAAAGCGGTTTTTCATAAATAACTCAAAAACTATAAGTTTTTACAAAAAAGTTGTCATTACCAAAATTAAAGCTAATAAAAAAACGAATAAATTCCTTCCTTAAAAAACCTTTTAATATTAATTCAAAGTGAGCTATAGGTAATTGAATGTATATTTTTTTTCGGCGAGTACTCAAATCTAAGTATTCAAGCTTAAATAACGGGAAAACGATGCATTTTATAAAATATACTTACTGAACACTTTTCAAAGTACTCAGAAATACCTATCAAATGAGCTGTAGAAGAAGTTGATAGCATGAAAATTAAGCAAGTTATGATGAAAATAAGAGGACCCTTTCGAATTTTTTAGGAAAAAGTGAAAAATAAAACCTACGCCATTTCCACAAAAATTAAAATTTATAGTAATCCCTATAAGACTTTCTTTATTTTAGCATAAGTAATGACTTTCAAAATTTTGACCGGTTTAGAATGCATATTTTTGAAAAAAAATATGATTTAAAAAAATCAGAATTTTTCAAATTTTCGTAAATTTCATTTTCTTTTGATAATAACGAGAACCAGTAACCGGGGCCCTTTAACCTTTTATCCTTTTATCTTTTAAAAAATAAGGGTTTTAAAAGATTAAATTTAATACGAAATATAGAAATTACTTTTCAAATGGTTTTTGGATGAACCTAATATCATAAAAATTAACGGAGTTATTGTAAAAAAACCAATAACATTTTTTTGGAAACATTTTTTGAGCAGAGATTTTGTATGCATATATAGGAAAAAAGATAGATAGTAAGAAGTAGACGTGTCGATAGGTACATGCTCACAAAATATACATGTGTGAGTGTGTGTATGTTTCTTTTGAAGATAGAAAAAGTGAAAGGAATTCTGAACATCTGCTCGAAAACATAGTGGGGCTTTCTAGTATGCTGTGTGTCTAGTGAATATTATTTAAATAAAAAATGAATAAACTTTTCATATATTTTAATATTTATTTTAATACATTTTCCTCTTAATTAATAAATTAAATTTTTATAAGTCACATAAGCACTGAAAAAATTGTTTCCAACGTTAAATTATGCTTTTTCATCAATTTGTGCACGAAGGGTACTTTGGGGAATGTGGAAAGAATAATATTAATAAAGTTTGAAATATATTAATAAAGTTTATCATAAGTAATAAAAAAGATTCTAAATAATTAAAGCTATTAAAGCTGATAAAGAAAATTCCATTATTTTTATGACAAGTGGTAGTTTTTAAAGGTGGAAAATTTCGCAATAAATAAATAATTACTTTAATACTCAGTAAATAAGATTTTAATTCAGTAATGTATTATTCAAATGATTAAAGTTTCTTGAAACCAATTTTTTCAATGATTCTGCATGAAGGGTTGAAATTTCACAGTCAACCAAAAATTATATCATAAACCTTAAACAAACCGTTTGTGTAATGTTAATATGCGATTTCATATTTCAGAAATACAAAAAATGATTTTTTCATGATTTTCGATTTAAGCGGTGGTTGCTAAAAGGGTTGAAAAATTAATTAAAATCATAAATCATGTATATAAGTATTGAAAAATATTTATTTTTTCTAATTAAACGAGATTACTTACGCCAGAATGCTTAAATCTGCATTTTTTCCCATTTTTAACAAAAGGGGTGGATTTCACTCCTAAAATGCAAAAAGCGCAAGTCGAGCATATGTCATTTTTGAAGTTGAGGGTAAAATATACTCAATCCCAAATTTTCATGCAAATCGATGGAGGTTCACCGAAATCGGAGGTAATAGTTGATTTTTTACCTTCATTCACTGTACTAATTATCTGATGACGATTTTCAAAGGCGTCTACAGTTTTGTAATTGGGCCAGAAATAAAATGCAAGATGTTACCTTCTTTCATAATGTTTTATTCACTGATGAGGCAAGTTTTCATAAAAATGGGTTTGTTAATAGGCACAATTTCCATTATTATGTTTCGGAAAGTCCTCACTTTTACTTCCACATCCAGTGGAAGTATAGTAACGACAAAAAAAATTTTTAAAATTTTTATTGGTCAAATAGGCTAGGCTTAGAATGTCACGAAGCGTCGAGATTTTAAATTTGAGCGAAAAAAAATTTTCTGTCTGTCTGTCGGTCTGTTTGTAACTTTTTTTGTGCGCACGTTTACTCTGGAACCGTTTGAGATATTGATTTGGTACACATATGTACTTTAACGAGATCTAGAACTAGATTATATTTTCATCTTGTTCCGTCGGAGGGTTGGGGGGTAAATTTGGGGTAAATAGGTATATCAAGCAGGCAAGAGTCCATAAAATTGGTATTTAGTATATACAAGAGAAGCTAAGGTCTCAAAAAAAATTTTGGCATTAGCCACCCTCATTACCATCCCCACCCCATTGTTAAAGGGGATGAAAAAAATTGTGATTTAGTGTGTGTACAAGAACCAGAAACCTCAAAATATTTTTTTACTTTATCCACCCCCACTACCACTCCCTACAACCACCCCCACCCCGCTACCGATGTGGGGTATCGTTTTATGGGTTTTTGGGGTAGAGGATTTAAAATATTATATTATTAAAGTTCCATAAACAATTATTTCCACATACAAAATTTTTTCGTTGTGAGTGACTTGGATAAAAAATCTAGATGTGGAAGTAGTGATTCCTTGGGCAGCGGTTTTTTTAAGCAGATATGGTCTATAAACGTTTGGGAAGGAATTATTGGAGAACATGTAATAGGGCCACATTGATGGTACATTGACAGGAGTTATTTACCTACATTTTCTACCACAATTATTGATGAATCTTCCTGAATGGATTCGAAATAGAATGTGGTTTCAGCAAGATGGTGCTCCACCACAATATTTAAATGCAGTTAGAGACCACTTAAATAATACCTAAACACTTCAATGAATTAGAAGAAATGGACCCACTAAATGGCCTGTTAGATCCCCAGATCTTACAAAAATGGATTTCTTTTTATGGGGACACGTGAAGGAAATTGTTTATAAAGACATAACCAACAACAGTACAAAATATGAAGGAAAGGATTAATAACTGTTTTTAGATCTATCATACCCGCAATTTTGGGAACAGTAGAAATCTCATTTCAAAAGCGCATAGAGACGTATGTCAATCAAAATGGGCAACATAATATGGAGCACTTATTATAATTTTCTCTAATGAATTATTTGAAGTAACTTCTATTTTTTAAGCTTATTCTTGAATTTTGTACTTATTGCGAAATAAAACGGAAATGGTTGCAATTAGTCATAGGGAAGTACTTACAAAATAAAAAACCGCTGCCCAAGGAATCACTACTTCCACATCCAGATTCTCTATCCAAGTCACTCACAACGAAAAAACTTTGTATGTGAAAATAATTGTTTATGGAACTTTAATAATATAATATTTGAAATCCTCTACCCCAAAAACCCATAAAACGATACCCCACATCGGTAGTGGGGTGGAGGGTGGTGATAGGGGGGTGATAGTGGGGGGGTGGATGAAGTAAAAGAATATTTTGAGGTTTATGGTTACTGTACATTAAATCACAATTTGTTTTCATCCCCTTTAATAAGAGACCTTAGCTTCTCTTGTATGTACTAAATACCAATGTTATGGACTCTTACCTGCTTGATTGACCTATTTACCCCAAATTTACCCCAATTTACCCCCCAACCCTTCGACGGAACAAGATGAAAATATAATCTAGTTCTAGATCTCGTTAAAGTACATATGTGTACCAAATTTCAAGTCAATATCTTAAACGGTTCCAGAGTAAACGTGCGCACAAAAAAAGTTACAGACAGACCGACAGACAGACAGAAATTTTTTTTCGCTCAAACTTAAAATCTCGACGTTTCATGACATTTTAAGCCTATTTGGACAATAAAAATTTTTTAAAAATTTTTTGTCGTTACTATACTTTCACGACGTGGAAGTAATTAAATGAAAAAAAAAAATTATAAACAAGCTTTTATTTAAATGCTCTAAAAAGAAGAAAAGAAACTTTAAATTAAATCAAATCCATCAATTTATTACATTATACAATTTATATGATATAAAAGCTTGTCGCGAGATTTACCTGTGTAAATTTATTTTATGAAATACATACATTTTTTCTTAGAATTACTTGTGTCAAGATCATGTTACATATTGTATTCTTGTTTATTTACACAGGTAAATCTCATATAAATTGTTTAATGTAATAAATTGATGGGTTTGATTTAATTTAAAGTTTATTTTCTTCTTTATAGTGCATTTAAATAAAAACTTGTTTTTAAATTTTTTTTTTTTTTTCATTTAATTTAATTTTTAAATTTATGTCTACGTCTTAATTAGTTTTATATATTTATTGCGTCGTTCTTATCCGATATAAAACTTATAGTTTAAACTGAATCCTTCACCATTTCTTAGAATGCAACGTATGAGCGAATACACTATACGATCAAATTATAGTGTTAAAACTAAAAAGTCCGCCATATTGAATTTAGTGTGATGTCATTTTTTTTTTCGTATTCTTCTCAGCAAACCCTTTCATTTGATACCCATATCATGGGGTGCATAAAAAATAACTGATCCGCCATCTTTGGGAGTCCACCATATTGAATTTGGAATGACGTCTTCGTATTCTTCTCACCAAATCCTTTCATTTGATACCCATACCATGAGGGTGCATAAAAAATAACTCGTCCGCCATCTTTGGGACTCCGCCATATTGAATTTAGTGTGACGTCATTTTATTTTCGTATTCTTCTCAGCAAACCCTTTCATTAGGGTGCATAAAAAATAACTGGTCCGCCATCTTTGGAAGTACGCCATATTGGATTTGGAATGACGTCACTTAACTAACCATGCATTGTCATCCAAACTAATCGTGTATGCAAAATTTCAGCTCAATAGGTTGGGGATAACTAATTTGAAATTCAGTTGCAAGATTTCACCTAAACAAACATACAAGGGCGGATCTGGACCTTGAGCTTGGGGCCGCGTGCTGAAAATAACAAAAATGTTTTTCCTTGAAAATTAAAATTGATGAGCGGGGGTAGAAAATCACAAAAAAAATTTATAGTATAGAAAAGAAATTTGTAAACACAATTAAATAGAATATATATTCAAAAATATAAAATAAAAAAATAAATTGTTAATTACCACGAGTCGGCAAATACGGATTATAAGGGGAGTTGCTCCATTCTGGGCCGGCGCGCGCTCTATGAACGCGTTTATACGGCATTTGCTTAGCTACTAGGATATTCTTGAGCTAAAAAAATTGTATTTGTGTGTGTGTAAAATTGTATTTGTGTGTGTATATGTGTGATCTCAGGTTTGTTGACTACAATTACAAGGGCAATTCGCCAAGTTTCCTTAATTACTTCCACATCCAGTGGAAGTATAGTAACGACAAAAAAATTTTTAAAAATTTTTATTGTTCAAATAGGCTTAAAATGTCAGAAAACGTCGAGATTTTAAGTTTGAGCGAAAAAAAAATTTCTGTCTGTCTGTCGGTCTGTCTGTCGGTCTGTCTGTCTGTCTGTCTGTCTGTAACTTTTTTTTGTGCGCACGTTTACTCTGGAACCGTTTAAAATATTGACTTGAAATTTGGTACACGTATGTACTTTAACGAGATCTGGAACTAGATTATATTTTCATGTTGTTCCGACGAAGGGTTGGGGGTAAATTGGGGTAAATTTGGGGTAAATGGGTAAATCAAGCAGGTAGGAGTCCATAAAATTGGTATTTAGTATATACAAGAGAAGCTAAGGTCTTTGGCATTAGCCACCCCCATTACCACCCCCACCCCCTTATTAAAGGGGATGACAAAAAATGTGATTTAGTGTATGTACAAGAACCAGAAACCTCAAAATATTTTTTACTTCATACACCCCCCCCCACTACCCACTACCACCCCCCCTATTACCACCCCCACCCCACTACCGATGGGGGGTATCGTTTTATGGGTTTTTGGGGTAGAGGATTTCAAATATTATATTATTAAAGTTCCATAAACAATTATTTCCACATACACAGTTTTTTCGTTATGAGTGACTTGGATAGAGAATCTGGATGTGGAAGTAGTGATTCCTTGGGCAGCGGGTTTTTTTTGCTGTGCGGTTTTTTAAAGTTTAAACTCTCTATGATGGTGTTAATTTTTTCCTCTAAAAAAATGTATGTATCTTATTTTTTAGCGTTTATAAATAACTAATTACTAATTACTATATTATGCAGTATTTGTGATTTGAATATACTTTTCAAAAGCTTGTTAACTTCATTAATTTTTAACATAAAAGAAAACAAATGAAAATAATTTTCGTAGTTTCATTTAAATTTTAAACAATTAAACTCGTTTTTTAAATAACCTGTTATAGATTTTTGGACTTTGCAATCTGTGTAATATCTTCTCATCTTTTTACTATTTCATTTTTCAGTTAATACGACATAAAACAGACAGTTTTTATCGTAAAAAAAAAAACGAAGGTATTTTGGTATTTGTGTGTATAAGTTTCAATGGTACTGGTATCGTACGAACTAGCCAGTCATTATTTTGTTATTTATAATTACAACCTACAAAAACTATAAGGTAATATATTTATGATGTAGTATTTTTCTAGCTATTTGAAAATGATTACATTTCTTCTAAGAGCGTTGAGTGAAAAGTCCTCACTCAACGTAAGAGTTAAAAATATCATGCGTTTATTCAAATAACTGTGTCTCGGACAAATTTTATCGTATATAAAGAAACAATAAACGAGCAAATTAAAAATAATTTTATTACCTACAAAAAACCGCTGCCAATGGAATCACTACTTCCACATCCAGATTTTCTATCCAAGTCACTCACAACGAAAAAAACTTTGTGTGTGGAAATAATTGTTTATGGAACTTTAATAATATAATATTCCTCTACCTCAAAAACCCATAAAACGATACCCCACATCGGTAGCGGGTGGGGGTGGTGATAGGGGGTGGTAGCGGGGGTGGATGAAGTAAACAAATATTTTGAGGTTTCCGGTTCTTGTGCATACACTAAATCACAATTTTTTTTATCCCATTTAATAATGGGGTGGTAGTGGGGGTGGCTAATGCCCAAATTTATTTTGAGACCTTAGCTTCTCTTGTATATACTAAATACCAATTTGATGGACTCTTATCTGCTTGATTTACCTATTTACCCCAAATTTACCCCAATTTACCCTTAACCCTTCGACGGAACAAGATGAAAATATAATCTAGTTCTAGATCTCGTTAAAGTACATATGTGTACCAAATTTCAAGTCAATAATCTCAAACGGTTCCAGAGTAAGCGTGCGCACAAAAAAAAAGTTAGACAGACAGAAAATTTGTTTTCGCTCAAATTTAATATCTCGACGTTTCATGACATTCTAAGCCTATTTGAATAATACAAATTTTTTAAAAAAATTTTGTCTACTATACTTCTACTGGATGTGGAAGTGAAATGTAAAAAATTTTTGAAAAAATATGCTGGATATGTTATCAAGCACAATATATCGCATATTAATGCGAGAAAGAGGTCATTTAATAAATCCAGGGATTTTCAGCCAATGTTATTGATACTGTGATAAACGGCAAATGTGAAAAATATTGACTAAAAAAATACATTCTTACATTATTGTAATACTTCCAAATTGCCTACTAGTACAGTAACTAGAGGTTTTAACTTCGGAATAAATGTCATATGAATAACATTTCGTTCATTTTTGGCAGCTTAGTAGTAAATGCATCAAAGAAAAGTATATATTATACGGAGGCTAGCTGATTCATAGGGGATAGATGCCACACCTTTTCACGGGGTGCAACTTAAAAAAAAACAGAAACATTGGACCTAAAAGAGAATAAAATTTTGAGAAGCTTTTCATATAAATTCATTCTTCATTTTACTTCCACATCCAGTGAAGTATAGTAACGACAAAAAATTTTTAAAAATTTTTATTGTTCAAATAGGCTTAGAATGTCATGAAACGTCGAGATTTCAAGTTTGAGCGAAAAAAAAATTTCTGTCTGTCGGTCTGTAACTTTTTTTGTGCGCACGTTTACTCTGGAACCGTTTGAGATATTGACTTGAAATTTGGTACACATATGTACTTTAATGAGATCTAAAACTAGATTATATTTTCATCTTGTTCCGTCGAAGGGTTGGGGGGTAAATTGGTGTAAATTTGGAGTAAATAGGTAAATCAAGCAGGTAAGAGTTCATAAAACTGATAGACAAGTATAGACAAGAGAAGCTAAGGTCTCAAAAAAAAATTTGGCATTAGCCACCCCCATTACCACCCCCACCCCATTATTAAAGGGGATGAAAAAAAAATGTGATTTAGTGTGTGTACAAGAACCAGAAACCTCAAATATTTTTTTACTTTATGCACCCCCCACTCCCACCCCCTGTTACCACCCCCACCCCACTACCGATGTGGGGTATCGTTTTATGGGTTTTTGGGGTAGAGGATTTCAAATATTATATTATTAAAGTTCCATAAACAATTATTTCCAGATACAAAATTTTTTCGTTGTGTGACTTGGATAGAAAATCCGGATGTGGAAGTAGTGATTCCTTGGGCAGCGGTTTTTCAAGTCATAACGACTTGAAAATTGGGAATTTAGCTTGAAAAACGAGGTATTTCAAAACGATCTTTGACGAATAACTCGGAAAGTATTACACTGAGTGAAAACATGCTAGAGTTAAATAAGAAACCTACTAAATTGAAGACAAATTTTCTTTTTCTTCTAATTTCTGTAGAATTAAAGATTTTGGAGATCCGAACGTTTATAAGACGAAGTATTTAGTTTAAATGTTAAATATCTCAAAAACTATGGCACTTACGTCAAAACTGATAATGACCAAAATAAATGACTATTAATTATGGTTTCAGATGATTTTTCAAATATTTCCATAGCATAACAAACAAAGAAGTTATGACATGAAAGAATGTGATTCTTCACATTCGTTTATTTATTTCTCAATAAAAACGTTGCCATTTTGTTAATGTAAGTAGTCAGTAATTAAAAAACTATTTTCTCATATATTGTTTATCGTTAACATATAATTGACCGAGATGCTTATAGCACTCGCTTTAGAAAAAAATTGCATTTTAAATTATAAACAGATTTTCGAAGAAACGTAAAATTGTTTTTTTGGAAATATTTCATTAAACATTAGTTTTAGCGAAAAAATGATAGGTATCAAAAATAAAGCTTATAAACTGAGAATGAATTTTTTTGTGTTTTTTTTTAATAATTTCGGAGCTATTTAAGTTTATACAGTGTGTCCCGCTTTTCATAAATCCACCCTAATATCTCAGTTATTAATAATGCGATTTTCTTTAAATTTGGGTGGTAATTATATGTTGGAAAAATTATTTGGCATAGTAAACATTTTCATTTTTCATTGGCGTGCGGTTTTAGGGGGTAAAGAGGGGTCGATTTTTCGGCAAAAGGATATTAGGGCTTATTTTAGACAAATTTTTCTATCATATTTGGATTTAGCATGTCCAAAAACCCCTTAATCCATATTCTTCATGATCTCAAAAACGAATTATGCAGAAACGAAAAATTAATTAATTTCTTAATATATCAGTTATTAATAATGCGACTTTCTTCAAATTTGGTGGTAATTATATGTTGGAAAAATGAATTATTTGGCATAGTAAAAATTTTCATTCTTCATTGGCGTGCGGTTTTAGGGGGTAAAATAGGGTAGATTTTTTGGCAAAAGGATATTAGGGCTTATTTTAGACAATTTTTTTTATCATATTTGGATTCAGCATGTCCAAAAACCCCTTAATCCATATTCTTCATGATCTGAAAAACTGATTATGGCACAAACGAAATATTAATTAATTTCTTAAAAAACACTTTTTAATTTTTTGCTATAACAAACCTAAAAACAATTTTTTATAAATTCTGGTCTCTTCAACATAACCACCTTCCAATGATACTACACCGTTTGTCGTAAATGTTGCCTCGTCACTAAACATTATGTTCTTTAAAGAAATCTGTCGTTAAGATAGTTACCTTGCAACCATAGGCATTAATCAAAAGTGCTTTGAAAAACAAGTTTTTATTTGATATTTGGCGATTCATAGGAATTGCCAAAAGTTAAATAGTGTTATTTAATTTATCAATCTTACTGATAATGGCAGAAAATCGGAGAGTAGTTCTCACAATTGAAGAAAAAGTTGAAATTATCCCCTTAATTGGTGATAATGAAAGATCTACGCGTCAGGTTGCTCGAATATTTAATCAACGTCACCGTGATCGAGCACCAATTTGGCACAAAACCGTTGGTGACATCAACAAACTGTTTGGAAAAACCGGAGCCATTTTCAAGACAAGAAGAAGAAGGTACAATTTAAATTTACAACAATATTCCGACGACGAACGCATTTTAACGGAATTTCGGAACAATCCAAATGGTAGTATAAGGGCAGTTGCGAGAAGAGTAAATTTAACCAAAAATAAAATATGGAGGTGTTTGAAACGCAGGCGCAGTAGGATTAGGGCATTTAAACCAAAATTTTTGCATACTCTCTTAGAAGGTGATTTTGAACGGCGGTTTGAATTTTGCCTATGGTTGCAAGGTAACTATCCTAACGACAGATTTTTTTTTAAAGAATATACTGTTTAGTGACAAGGCAACATTTACGGCAAACGATGTGGTATCTAGTCAAAATTGTAGATATTGGGCAGCCGAAAATCCCAACTTTGTAATTAACTGCAGTGGCGCAGCCAGAAAATTCATCGGGGGGGGGGCAATAGAACCGGCCTCCCCAGAGGATGAGGAAAATTGTTCAGATAATGGTTGAAAAGGATGTGTATGTAGATTCCTCTATTAGATAATATTGGCATTAATTACAAAATATTTATTTCAAGGGATAATTTAGATACTGCTTTGTACTGCTTCTTTATTTTTTGGCTCATGGAAGACGGCTTGGGGGGGGGGCATGGCTCCCCCCCTGGCTGCGCCCATGATTAACTGTATAAACCAATACAGTGAAGAAGTTAACGTGGGGTGTGGCCTATTAAACGAACAAATTGTTGGCCCATTTTCCTGGATAACCTCAATGCAGAAAATTTTCTAAATTTTTTACAAAATGATTTAGATGACTTTTTTATGGAAATGCCTTTAGCACAGAGAAAATGTATACTTTCAGTTAGATGGTGCCCCGGCGCAAAATTTTCTGATAGTTAGACATTTTTTAAATGCAAATGAAGTGGAGAAATAGCCCTTTAGAACCGTGGCCCCCTAGATCACCTGATATTACCCCTTGTGACTTTTTCTATGGGGGTACTTGAAAAATAAAGTGTATGCTACTCGGCCGCGTAACAGACAAGAGCTTTGCCGTAGGATTAGGCAAGCGTGTCAAGAAATTACTGCCCAAACTTTAAAAAAAGTGATTGAACGGTTAAGAAGGGTCGTTGAAAAGTGTATTTTATTGGAAGGTGGTTATGTTGAAGAGACCAGAATTTTAAAAAAAGTTGTTTTTAGGTTTGTTATAGCAATTAAATAAAGTTGTAAAAAATTAAAAAAGTGTTTTTTAAGAAATTAATTAATATTTCGTTTCTGCCATAATCCGTTTTAGAGATCATGGAGAATGTGGTTTTTGGACATGCTGAATCCAAATATGATAGAAGAATCTGTCTAAAATAAGCCCCAATATCCTTTTGCCAAAAAACCTACCCTATTTTACCCCCTAAAACCGCACGCCAATGAAGAATGAAAATTTTTACTATGTCAAATAATTCATTTTTCCTACATATAATTACCACCCAAATTTGAAGAAAATCGCATTATTAATAATTGAGATATTAAGGTGGATTTATGAAAAGCGGGACACGCTGTAGATGGCATCCGAACGTTTATAGGACGAAGAATTTAGTTTATATGTTAAATATCTTAGAAATTATAACATTCCCAACAGAATTAAAGATGATTAATCAATCTTTATAACTAATTTTTATTTGTCTCTGTATCACAAAAAATAAAGAAGTTATGGCCGAAACAATGTCTTTTCACATTTTTTTTTTAAACAAAATATCACCATTTTTTTATTGTAATTGCCCAGTAATAATTTTTTTTTAATAACTATTTTTCGTCAATATATAGCATTACCTAAATGCTAATTTTCTTTTGTCCATTTTAAGCACTTCCTTAAAAAAAAATCCCTCCGCCACATTGGAGCCGTCATTTTAATATTTTTAATTTTGACTTCAGATTCGTAGTCAGCGATCCCAAAAACATAAATATCCTACGGTTCAAAATTAAATCAGTAATACTTTTGAAATATTAAATATCTAAATTCACCCCTTGACCATATAGAAACTGAATATATCTTTTCCTACAATAATAACGCATACAGAAAAATTACCATTACATGTGAGATTATTCCGAAATTTTACATATTTTTTACCTCCAGATACTTTACTATACTAACGAGTGTTTAACATGCTAATTTATATTGTTCCACAAGTTCATCGGCTTTCACTCATTTTCAGAATAGTATATTGTGTATTTAGGTGTGAAAGCAATACATTCCCGGACGACGATGCAAATTGTTGGCCGAGGCGCTAGCCGAGGCCAACAAGCGTCGAATTCCGGGAATATGCTTTCACACCGAAATACACATTATACTATTCTAAAAATGAGTGAAAGCCGATGAACTTGTGGAACAATATAACAATTTTTTCTGAAATCACAATCAATATTATTATATATTAAGGAATTTGTATTAATGATAACATTTCTTCATTACAATCTAACTGCTTACTAATAAATGCAATTTGAATGTGAGTTGGTTTGTCTGCGTGTATTTATTTACTGTCTAAAATATACATAAAAAACCGTACGGGAATGTTAGTTACATTCCCGTACAGTTTCCTTGATCGTTGCTTGGTAACGGATCTTTTCCAGTCTGTTTTCTGATAGTTTCTTAGCTACGGACTAAAATACTGGAATTGTGCATTTTTCGATCTGAAATCGCGCCGTAAATGTAGACATTGCCGATCGATTTCAGAAAAAAGGTTTTTTTTTATACAACTTAGGAATTATTATCAAGAACATGAACTAATGAACACCTAGTAATTTTTCGAGATATTACAAATATTGAAGAAAATGCTGTCTTTGTAAGATGTAGACGTATTCAGAAAAAATATTTCCGAAAAACTATTAATCCAGTTGTCATGAATATGTATCACAGAAAATGTGAGAAAAAAATCCAAACACGGGGCTTATTATAATTAACTCGCGCAAACTCTTTAACAAACGTTTAACGAATGAAAAATATATTGCCAAAATAATTTGACAGGTTGTCGAATAGTCTAATTCGTGTGAAATAGAAAAAATAATTTTTGCTATTAGCTACCACTACCGAGAATTTTCGCAGAGAGAAAAGTTGGGCGTCTCGTCAAAACGAAGCTACTCACGAAAATTCAGCCTGTTAGAATAGAATAGAATAGAATTTATTTACATGTTCATTATAATTACAAAGAAGAAAACAGAATAGAATAGTTTATAACCTTGAGATCTTCGTAAGAAGCAAATCGAAGATTTGCTTCTTGCGTGAAGATACAGGTCTAATCATTAAAAAAAAAGGGCGATGTACTGTGGACTATTCATTTGGGTGTTGTATAAGGCTGTGGTTGGTGAATATTTTGTTATTTGCTCATATTTCGAAACAAAAGAACTATCAAATAAAAAATATTTTGTTGCTGTTACACATCTTTTCTGCAAAATATTTTTTTAGAAAACATGATTATCCTATTAAAGAAGAGTTGATAAGAATTTGTGTTACAAACGTTGCAATTAATTAATCGTTGATTATTTTTCATTTTCTACGAAGTAAATAAAGTTATTTGATTAGAAGTTAATGTCCGAAAAGACTTTTCGCCTCATCTCCAAACATAACTGAACAGATACGGTGACATATTTTTGTAAATAATAAGGAATGGTTTGGACAAAAAAATTTGCCACATGTAAAAAAGATATTCCTCCATATTACTACACAATTTTACATAAGAATAATAAATGATTTTCGAAAAATTACCTCTTTAATATGACAAGATGGGTATTATATAAATTTAATAATCATGATGCCTTAACCCAAGTTATTAACATTTCATAAGTGGTTTATAAATATACAAAAATAACGAACACGTAATTTTTTCAATTTTTTCCACTTTTCCGTTTTTGGGATATTCGGGGTTAAAGTGAATCGTATATATTTGCTAGACAGCGTGAGTTACCATGATATGCGGAAAATAAAATGGTGTACTAGTCTTCAATGTGAGAAAGCCCCTGCAAAATTTTAGAGTGATCCGAGATAGTTTAGTATATTAAAACGCGTTAAAACTATTGAAGATACGCTACTGGTCTGTGGTCAGTAATAGGGCGATGAACTTACTTGTGAAAGAACATATCGGAGATGTTTACATTTCCTTAATTGGCATAAAAAGTTAAGTTGGCAGGTGCGGTCAAAGTGCCGCGTTTTTTGCTTTCGGTCGAACAATCAGGACACCGGCAGGTACAAAGCACCGCCGAAGCTTGACGGGTTTAAGTAAATATTTCTTATATCTACTTGTTGTAGAGTTCACTAGCATAGGGTCAATGCCTTTTCGATTTATTTCGCTATTTTTGTAGTGTGATTTGATTAAAACCAAAAAGTCACTTCTACCCACTCCAGCTTTGCTGTCAATAGTGTCAATTCTAAGTCTGATAAAGTGATATGATTTTATTGTCATTCGGCGACGCATGTCTAAAAAGAATAAGGTAATTTTTTGGTAATATTTTTTTAACTCCTTTCTGTGGGGACAACCTACTGATAAATTTTCCGCACATCATGGTAGATCACCCGTACTATTTAGACAAATTGTGAAATGAAATAAAATATTACGAATTCACGATGATCTTTAATTAATTTCAGTCAGTTATATCGAAGTTCAAGTTTCAATTCTTCAGGAAGAAGCAGCACATGCGATACCACCGATGACATGTACTCAGATGCTTCTTTAGAAGAAGATGTTCATGATTTACATCATAAGGTAAGTTAAATCAGATATTTTCTAAGAATAATATTTATACCAGAATAAAAAACATTTTCTCAAAATACAGATAAGCTGTTTTTAAATCTGTTTCACCAAATACTTTTACCACTTTTTAAATTTGAAAATTATAAAAAACTCATTTTTTCTTCTTATTCACAATGTCTTGCCAGACGTTTTGTAATTATTCTAGTTGGCCTCCGTTAGCTGTGTAGTACATCTATTACCCATCTATCGCGGTTGCCTGTTAGGCACACTGCCTCACCAAAGTTTATTCCCATCAGCTCCTTGGCGACATCAGCCCAACGTTTTGGAGGGCATCCTCTTCGCCTTTTGCCATCTGGTCTTCCCTGAACTATCAACCGTTTGAGAGGATTCGGGAGAATATGATGCTGGAGAGGCGCTTTTAGGAATGTATTTCTTGGTGAATCGAGCTATTATTGCGATGGATTTATCCAGGGAATTCGTAGCAAACGTCTCCAGGCTCATATCGAAATCGTCAGTACCACGTCGCGTCGGTTTGCTTCTCGAACGGTCTATGTCTTAGAAGCGTAAAGAAATATGGAGAAAGCTAGGGCGTTAGCAATTTTGATCTTCGCGTTTCGTGATATTTCTGTCACGCCAAATTTTGCTCAACTGGCAAGTTGCAGATTCGTCGAATCTCATTCGCAGTCGCTAGTATTTTTCACAAGGTAAACCCAAGTAATACTTTCTTGGCTGCTGATTTCCATGTCTTCATCCTATTCTTCTTCTTCTTCAGCAGCCAGAGCACCAGCTTCGCGAAAGCTTTAGCACCAAGTATCTTGTTTACTACATGACAGTCACCTATCCTTAACATGGTCTCAGGAGTGATCATTTGCTCGCAAGGGCGGATCTGGACCTTAAGCTTGGGGGGGGGGGGGTAACACTGAACCCAAAATTTTTTGGTGAGCGGGGGGAAAATCTGAAAAAAAATGTTTGCCCTAAAATTTTTTTGAAGAGCGGGGGGGGGGAGAAATCCAAAAAAATATTTTCAGAAAAAAATTTTTTTCGTTTGAAGAGCGGGGGGGAAAAATCCGAAAAAAAATTTCATTTTTCGCCCTAAAATTTTTTTGAAGAACGGAGGGGAGAAATCCGTCTCAAAATTTTTTTGAACATCAGAAAAAAAAATTTCCATCCTAAAAAATTTAAAATGAAAATTTCTTGGGGGGGTAATTACCCTATTAAAATTTTTTTTCTTCCCAAAATTAACAAAAATTGATGATTTACAGAATCTTGGGGGGGGGATAATTACCCCGTTACCCCCCCATAAATCCGCGCCTGTTTGCTCGGTCTATAATCATAATTTCCGTTTTGCTGTAATTTACATTTAAACCATAATGAGAGCTTATTAATCCAGTCAGTATAGGGACAGAAAATGGCCTTTGCCTTACAAAAGGTGGACTAGAAATGATTTTGATATAATATTGTTTAAGTTGAGGCCCTGATGAAAAATACAAGTTTTCAACCTTGGGGGGTCTGCCATCTTGATTGACATGTGCGAAAAATTGTTTTTCAAAATAACTCGGCAACGCTCGATCCTACAAGAAAACTGTTGGAAACAAAGTTGAATAGGACAAAATTTCCTACATTTTAACCTCCCCACAATAAAAAATCGCTGCCCAAGGAATCACTACTTCCACATCCAGATTCTCTATCAAAGTCACTCACAACGAAAAAACTTTGTATGTGAAAATAATTGTTTATGGAACTTTAATAATATAATATTTGAAATCTTCTACCCCAAAAACCCATAAAACGATACCCCACATCGGTAGTGGGGTGAGGGTGGTGATAGGAGGGTGGTAGTGGGGGGTGGAAGAAGTAAAAAAATATTTTGAGGTTTCTGGTTCCTGTACATACACTAAATCACAATTTCTTTTCATCTCCTTTAATAAGGGGGTGGGGGTGGTAATGGGGGTGGCTAATGCCATTTTTTTTTTGAGACCTTAGCTTCTCTTGTATATACTAAATATCAATTTCGTGGACTCTTACCTGCTTGATTTACCCATCTACCCCAAATTTACCCCCATTTACACCCCAACCCTTCGACGGAACAAGATGAAAATATAATCTAGTTCTAGATCTCGTTAAAGTACATATGTGTACCAAATTTCAAGTCAATATCTTAAACGGTTTCAGAGTAAACGTGCGCACAAAAAAAGTTACAGACAGACAGACAGACAGACCGACAGACAGACAGACCGACAGACAGACAGAAATTTTTTTTTCGCTCAAACTTAAAATCTCGACGTTTCATGACATTTTAAGCCTATTTGGACAATAAAAATTTTTAAAATTTTTTTTGTCGTTACTATACTTCCACTGGACGTGGAAGTAATTGTGGGAGGTTACTACATTTAGTCCAAAATCGAAAACTGAGATAACATCAAATCTTTACGTTTTGAGGTCCCAGGAACCCAAAAAAGTTGTTTTTGAAAAATGTCTGTGTGTGTGTGTGTGTGTGTGTGTGTGTGTGTGTGTGTGTGTGTGTGTGTGTGTGTGTGTGTGTGTGTGTGTGTGTGTGTGTGTGTGTGTGTGTGTGTGTGTGTGTGTGTGTGTGTGTGTGTGTGTGTGTGTGTGTGTGTGTGTGTGTGTGTGTGTGTGTGTGTGTGTGTGTGTGTGTGTGTGTGTGTGTGTGTGTGTGTGTGTGTGTGTGTGTGTGTGTGTGTGTGTGTGTGTGTGTGTGTGTGTGTGTGTGTGTGTGTGTGTGTGTGTGTGTGTGTGTGTGTGTGTGTGTGTGTGTGTGTGTGTGTGTGTGTGTGTGTGTGTGTGTGTGTGTGTGTGTGTGTGTGTGTGTGTGTGTGTGTGTGTGTGTGTGTGTGTGTGTGTGTGTGTGTGTGTGTGTGTGTGTGTGTGTGTGTGTGTGTGTGTGTGTGTGTGTGTGTGTGTGTGTGTGTGTGTGTGTGTGTGTGTGTGTGTGTGTGTGTGTGTGTGTGTGTGTGTGTGTGTGTGTGTGTGTGTGTGTGTGTGTGTGTGTGTGTGTGTGTGTGTGTGTGTGTGTGTGTGTGTGTGTGTGTGTGTGTGTGTGTGTGTGTGTGTGTGTGTGTGTGTGTGTGTGTGTGTGTGTGTGTGTGTGTGTGTGTGTGTGTGTGTGTGTGTGTGTGTGTGTGTGTGTGTGTGTGTGTGTGTGTGTGTGTGTGTGTGTGTGTGTGTGTGTGTGTGTGTGTGTGTGTGTGTGTGTGTGTGTGTGTGTGTGTGTGTGTGTGTGTGTGTGTGTGTGTGTGTGTGTGTGTGTGTGTGTGTGTGTGTGTGTGTGTGTGTGTGTGTGTGTGTGTGTGTGTGTGTGTGTGTGTGTGTGTGTGTGTGTGTGTGTGTGTGTGTGTGTGTGTGTGTGTGTGTGTGTGTGTGTGTGTGTGTGTGTGTGTGTGTGTGTGTGTGTGTGTGTGTGTGTGTGTGTGTGTGTGTGTGTGTGTGTGTGTGTGTGTGTGTGTGTGTGTGTGTGTGTGTGTGTGTGTGTGTGTGTGTGTGTGTGTGTGTGTGTGTGTGTGTGTGTGTGTGTGTGTGTGTGTGTGTGTGTGTGTGTGTGTGTGTGTGTGTGTGTGTGTGTGTGTGTGTGTGTGTGTGTGTGTGTGTGTGTGTGTGTGTGTGTGTGTGTGTGTGTGTGTGTGTGTGTGTGTGTGTGTGTGTGTGTGTGTGTGTGTGTGTGTGTGTGTGTGTGTGTGTGTGTGTGTGTGTGTGTGTGTGTGTGTGTGTGTGTGTGTGTGTGTGTGTGTGTGTGTGTGTGTGTGTGTGTGTGTGTGTGTGTGTGTGTGTGTGTGTGTGTGTGTGTGTGTGTGTGTGTGTGTGTGTGTGTGTGTGTGTGTGTGTGTGTGTGTGTGTGTGTGTGTGTGTGTGTGTGTGTGTGTGTGTGTGTGTGTGTGTGTGTGTGTGTGTGTGTGTGTGTGTGTGTGTGTGTGTGTGTGTGTGTGTGTGTGTGTGTGTGTGTGTGTGTGTGTGTGTGTGTGTGTGTGTGTGTGTGTGTGTGTGTGTGTGTGTGTGTGTGTGTGTATGTATGTTAGCACGATAGCGGCGAAGCTACTAAACGGATTTGGATGAAACTTTGCATGAGGGTTTCTTTAGTGCTCCAGAAGATCTGAAAAGGTTTTGGTTGAGATCGGATTACGTTTAGTGCTGTTTTGGCACAACAAGTTGTTTATTTTATGATTACTTACAATTTGTAATTAAACCATTGAAAAGCAGTAAAAATTCCGATTTCAACGATATATCACACTTGCACTTTTTCGATTTGGTTTCCGTGAGAAAAATTTAAAAACAAAATAACATGCTTCTTGTGTAAGATAAATTTTATAGTCTAACCTAACGTTCGATAGACGTGTCAGAGAACGTATACCACAAAATAATACAGGGCTGTACCCTTTACTCTTTGCAAATTTGCAGCCGCAAAGGCTTTTTTTAGAGACTATTGACGGAATCGGAACTGTACTGATCTGACGAGAGTGAAATTCTACATCTCAACGCGACATTCCGAAAGACTAATTATCTACGGTTAATTAGTTATTAACGCGCAAAGACTGTCTATCTCTTTTTTTGCGGCGGATCGAGATGGAAGATGGACACTCTTCTAACACAAATTCGCGATCGAGAAACGTCAAACGAAAAATTGCAAAAATGTCACTTTTGATTCGTTCGTGCCGAGCTGAATTTTCGAATTTCGACATGCAATTTACGATGCGGATCAACTACAAGTCTTTCTCTTTCCATCGCTACATAGTACGGCCGTCGCGGTATCGTATTTTTTAAAATACGAATAAATTTAGATGTCGCGTTTTCGACCAAAATTTACCCTCGGATGCCGCAACTCTGAAAACGGTTTTTTCATCTGTAACTCGGAAACTGTGAGAGGTAGCTCAAAAATAAAAGCTCCCTAAGGAAAACTACATAATGTCAGGAACGTTTTGCCGCACTCGAAATATTAATCGGACTTTTCGTTTGGGTCCGGCGGGCCTTTCAAGATGACGGTGTCATGCACTTTTTTCATTAAATCGTTCGTAACTTCGTAACGGCGACTCCTACGGCAAAAAACTTCGATCTAACGAAATTGTAGAGAATTGAATTACCT